>OU452302.1:11577500-14201250 GCA_911728475.2 Pterostichus madidus
CACGTTTTTTCACGTTCTATCACATTTATTATTTTAATGAAAACGTATGACAGTTCTTACTAATACGAAAATTTATATTTACTTTGTTCACATTTGTTTATAAAATAAAAATAGAGACCTATGGTCAAGATTTTGTTATTTTCTCGCCTGTCATTTCTAAGTTTGTGACATTTTTTATACATAAATACAGACTGGAAATGAGAAACGGCTAGAAAAATTTTGGGTAATCAAATGCAGAAATGCGTTTGTCATCTTCATGATTATTTTGCGCTGGAGTTAGAGAATCGAGGATCTTTAATTAATTTAACTGTAGTACAAGAGGTAATGTGCATTGTATTTTGTATTGTCAAATAGTATTTATTTATAAATAATAATAATACAAATAAAAATGTATATTCCTTTGAGTTTTATTTTACAAAACTACATATTTCAATAAGGTAGGTAATATTTTTCGTGCGTTAAGATAAATTCATATTTGATTTTTATTTAATATATGCAGAATTTGGTTTCATTATAAACTAATTAAATTTTATAAAGTAATAAATATTTTAATCTGACATTTAAATTTTAGGTTATGTTTTAAAAATGTCAATCCAATACCAATGTAAACGTTTTAAGTACAAAATCTTGAATCACATGGATACCGAATGTGACGTAATCGTTTTCATACAGGGAATGGAGTATATAAATCAATTAATAGAACAATTATTTTATTAGTTTACTAATAAAATAGTGAATAAATTGTACAGAGTAATACCATATTAGTTTTTACCAGACAAATTTCTATGTACGGAAACGTTGTTTGAAAACAACTGAGGAGAGCAATTAATATAAAAAATCTAAGGAGAAAAAATTTTGTCTAATGTTAAATTTCGTCGTTCTATCGTAAAGAAACCAAGTTGAATGAAGGATTTACAAATTTTGTTTGCGGAAAACTAAATTTTGAGTGTAATTTATTGAGATCATTTACTGAATTGAATATTTGATTGATTTTATGAGATTTATATTCGCTGCTTCGAAAGTAAATACAAGTTTATCCATTTGCAAACAGTTCTTTTTCCTACTTATCCGGTGTCAAATAACAAAAATTACGTTTCTATATTAGTTGAATTATCTCTGTATATTTTTATAAAATATTTACTCTTAAATCAAGAATTCAATATCTATGTTTATTTAATTGCTTTATTTAAACGATAAATTTAATTAATTCATCAACTAATGAACTTAATTACTTAACAAACGTTTCAAATGTACTATTTAAAGTTTTGTTTTTTATTGAAGAAATTTAATTGTTGCTTATAATTCAAATAAAGAAGAATCTATCGATCGAAATGTTTTGTTGTTAAATATGATAGTGCACACACTTAGGCCAATTCATATCCTGATCTCATCTGTTTCTCAAAATTAGCCTTTATTTGTTTGTTATTAATAAAATACAAGAAAAAGAATGGATTGTCGTAAATTTTTAAAATAAATAGAGCCTCTATATAATCTATATTATATGTCTTTATTTTTCTCTATCTGTCATCATAATCATTAAGAACAGCAAAACAAAATCATCTCCTATTTAAAAAAAATTACCTACTTCATAAATCAAACCACTACATGTTAGTTTTCTTCGAGCTTTTAAGCTAGAACAATTTTAGTGCAACTATAACCGTATTGCTCAAGAATTCCTTTTTGCAGTTATGTGTGAAAAAATTAGCAGTTCTGGCTGTATTTTTTGCGCTACTGAGATTTTTTAATAAGAATGCGCTCATGGGAACTACGAAAAAGTTTGCTAGTAACCTAATATAAAATAATAATAAAAATGAATGATAATAGAAATAATATTTACAATAAAGAAGATAATAAATCTATAATTAACTAATATTATACTAAAAGAATTAATTTCTACTAGAAGAACCTACATTATTAAAAGAACCTGTGAACTATATACTTAAATATGTACCTAAAAGTAAAAGAAAAATAAAATTTTAAAACTACAACTAAAGAAGGAATATATTCTATGTAAATTAATAAAAACCCACTACTAGCAACACAAAAAAAGAAATACAAGCAACAACATTGATAATCTTATGGAGACTAACTAAAAGTGTACCTTTATCTTAAATTTGACATATCGCCATCAACGCCATCTCTTATTAGTTGAATATCCTAATACCTTGACAAACGGGAGTTCACATTTTAAATTTACAATCAGAAATACCATTACACCCAAGTACATAAACCATATTTCCTCCGTATATAATTAATATTAATTTTCTGTTATACAACACATCAAATAAATAAATAAAGTCAACGGCCATGGCTGCGCTCGTTGGTACTGATCTAAGCGATAACGCGAGTTAAGCAACGTTGCGCGCGGGTAGTATTTGGATGGGTGACCGTCCAGAGAAAACTCGCGTTGCTGTTGACAATAACAACTAAAACGCAGATCAGGGCGTAATGGCGGCATATGACCTGAGTAGTTGGTCCGCCAAAGAAGCCAGAAAAAAAAAAATAAATAAATAAATCTCATTTCACACCTGTGCTCTCTGCTCTGCACCAAAGTATTATTTCAAACATCGCCTCCATGTTTCTTAGAAACATCATTCCTTGTGGTGGGTCGATAGCAACCTTATCCCGTGGGACCATCAAGGAGCAGCACACTGACATGTGCTAAACAGCAGAATGCACACAACGTAACACGGCTCGGCTGTGACACAGGCTCAAGATGGTTTCATCTTTCACAAGACGCCACGACGCGCGACTTCGCGGTAGTATGTAAAGTGTCTAGCAGGCGTCGCGCATTTAATTAGAATAATTGAGCATGCATGTCTGTTCGCTACCTTTAGATACTCTGATACTCATGTGTATAGGGATAAATTAGGGGATGTGTTTGTTTTCTTTGCGGGTTAAATGAGATGACTAATGTTCTTTAAGTTGTATTTGAATCATTTATATTGAAAGTAAACATTGGTTTAGAGGAAATCGTAGTCCAGTGAGTAAAATAAAATTACCGTTTAGTAAGATATAGTGCATTCATTGCTAATTTCAGGTTATATCTAAAAAAATAAAAAAATGTAAATCACCACTATTATCTCATTTACCCATTACTGGATGTGGAACTTTGCCGAAGCAGATCTCGGTAAGTGATATATTTCTGTGCGTGAAGTATGATTACCCGTCGTCAAATCACGGCCTCCAAAAATGTTAGTGGTGGGAGAGCCACAAGGGTAATTTTAAATTGGTGAAAATGTTTTGTCGACTGTGGGGATCGAACCAGGGTTCTTATGATCCACAGGTCGACTTGATACCACTGAGCCATTACCCCATAAAATGTGTCTGAGTTATTCCACTATATAATGTAGGAGCCCTGTATTATAATATGGATTGTGCAGAGTAACAAATAAATAAATAATTAATTTTCGATTTATGTTATTTATTTACTAAGCTGCAGGAAATTATCCTAATTACAGTGGGAGGACCTACAGATTATAGTGGACTTCGAATCTCTCCAACTCAATTGTATTTTTAGTTCTAAGTTAAAGAACAGACAAAAAATACGATTCACAGATATCTAACGAAATGTTTTCAAATGGTAGCGTCTTTTTCAATGACATTTGTAGTTCTGAACAAATCTGTATTGCAGCGGTAATGTCGACTTAGTTCATGGACATTGAATTTTACCACTAATAGTAAAGGAATTATAATTTCACAATACACAATACATGAACTAATAATCGACACTAACGATGGAATGCAAACTCGTTCAGAACAACAAACTTCATTATTAAAAGCGTTACCGATTGAATACGTTGAGTTAGACGACTGTATATATTTTGTTTATGGTTAATGTGTTAATGAATGCATTCATTTTAAATATATTATTGAATATATACGCGTAAGTTTTCAATTTCAATTACCTGTCAAAACGTTAAAATGATGTCAAGTTAAATTATTTTGTAAATTTAAATTGGATTTCTCTCACTATGATTATTGATAAGACATCGTCACATGTATCCACAAGTACCTCTCAGCTACAGACACGTGGAATAGAGTCTAGATTTAAACTTGCAAACTCACAGTTTTTAAAGAATGGTATTATCCAGGTACAGAGTGATCAAATGGAATTGTTTCAGTTGGCAATACAATTCTGGAGATCTTTTTGTTCCACAGTTGGCACAACGCCATATAAAGGCGGAAATGCTATTTGACATTTCTAAGAAATACAAATAGGTTATGTCAGGAGTTTAACAGCTAATAGAATTTTGACTTTTTGAGTAATAGAAATACTTTAGAAATAAATGTAATAATATATGTACTCAAATTTATATTTAAATTTTCAAATGTCACTGTCAACAACAGGAAATGAATTTATATATCAGGCTTACCAATTTCAAGTAGTTTTTTTTTTATTGCCAACTGAAACAGTTCCTTTTGATCATTCTGTAGTTTAACAAATTATTAATTGTGATAGAAACGCAAATTATCAAATTGGTTGAGGGACACGGATCCCAAAAACATTATCGCTTCAAACCTTAAAATATGTAAAACCAGCACCTGTATTTAATAAGGGATTTCAAGATACTTAGTATATAGGTATTGTAATCGTATTTAAAAATAGAATCATAGAGTAATTAGATCTAGTTTTTATTCATCTTAGGGTCAGTTTTTCAATCGCCGGTTTACTCTCGATTAATGTTAACCATGATTAAATAATAATGGAAACCATAGTTTCCATTATTATTAAATCATGATTAACATTATTCAGTGATTGAAAAACTAGCCCTTAGAGACTAAAATGTATGTATAGGTATACTTATTTAACCAATTGCTAAGTACTTATCCGAAAATACACATTTAAATTTTATTTGAGAAGAACAATAGTTGCAAATTCAATCAATACCTAATTCGAATTTATGACTATTACACAGAAAGTATTTACATTAAATTTTAATACCTCTCAGGATAAAATCTTAATTAAGAGTAAGCTTATTAAGTAAATACACGGGGACAGGAATTCAGCATTTTATTTCAAGCAACATAATTGAATTCTATCAACAGTATTAAATTTATCTTAATTCTGATCTGCTACAAAATACTTACCTATTTGAAATGTTTTGAACTGTTCAATAGTTTAAAATTGAAAAATTGAAATATTTTCTTTCCCAAATGTTTCATGATATAAATGTCATTGATTCAATAAAAATTTATTATTGTTTTAGACTGGTATTGATCAACTTCAAACACCTGGTTATATTAAATTCAAAATGAATTCGAGTTCAAAATAGTCACAGTAATATATTTCATATTACACGCCTGAAAAACTTTTGCAACATGTGCTATGATATCTTTTAATAATTCATGTTTCCTGCAGGTATAGGCTGCAGGAGTACCATCTAGTATGACTATCAAAAGTACTATTAACTTTCTTCTTTTTCTGGAAGGCAGAAAAATATACTGTTCGCATTTTAGTTTAACAAAACTTGGTATTTCCTTCGTACATATATTTCTTGTTTACTTTTAATCTTGCTGTAAAATTGCTCTTCGTAAAAGTTTTATTAAAAATATCTCTTAACATTATTGCATGACATGCCCTATTTATCTCATTTTAGAATTTATTTGTAACGTAGGTTTGGTTAGCTTACAGCAAGAATTTTTCTTGCGTGAACAATATATCTTAATTCAATCATTTCTTGTCTTTGCAATTAGTAAACATATCTATATCTATATGGGGTGGCTAGCTCAGTGGTATGAAGTCGGCCTGTGGATCCTGAGAACCCTGGTTCGATTCCCACAGGCAACAAACAATTTTCATAATTTCAAAAGCTATCCCTGTGGCTCCTCCTCCACTAACATCTTTGGGGGCCGTGATTTTACGACTGGTAACCGCACTTCACGCGCAAAATATATCACTTACCGAGATCTGCTTCGGCAGAGTGCCACACCCAGTAATGTGTAGAAGGCGTGATGATATATTTTTTTTTTACGTTTGTTATCAATATGTACACAATTTAATAACCCTTGGAATAAAAAAGTAGTTAGTAGCGCAGATAATCAAAGTCAGCTTATCTGGATAGTAACAAATATAACATGATTCATATTTGCATTAAGGACAAAATATTATTACAAAGTTATAAGAATTCTGCTTTCAAGAACATTAAATGAATGAAACGTATTTCGAATGAAAGATGGTGAATATTGATGAAATTGAGGGTAAGACGACCTAGGAATAAATGGATAAATATAATTGTAGAATGCTTGCTTGAATGAAAGATTCCGAGTGAGAGGAAAACAAGCTTGCGTGAAAGGAATTATGAATGTGGATGAAGCGGAAGTAGTGTGTCTGGATAGGAATGTTTGGCGAAGACTAATTGCGGGATGAATGTGATTAATTAAGGCAAGCACATGACTACTGAGTTTAGATTCATCGTTTAAAAGTTATTTCATTAGATCCCAATTGTATGGAATTTATTTTTTAAAATAAGCGCAGGCCAACACTCCATTCCTTTCTTATATTTTTGATTCATTCAATCAATAGAATGACTAACTGCAAATTTTCAGAATTTACTTTCAAATAGAAGCAGAGTGCGTCGCTTTCTTCCTTTCTTATCTCGAGTGTAAGACTTAAATGTGCTTTTATAGAGGGAACTATGAATTATAAATTATTACAAATTTTACTAGCATATAGTTTTTACTATTTGATAACAAACTTGAGAGGCGGGAGCGAAAAATTTGAAATTTGCAGGAGGCGGCAGAACAGGTAGCGAGAATGAGACTTCACTTGAAATGTCGACAAATGTTCGGTACGAAAAATCTGTTTTCCCATTTGGAAACATTTGAGAGATTACGAGAGTTTACTATTTTCCTTCTCGTATTATCTCAAGGCACTACTATTTATTGAGGCCTCCTTAACTCCTTAGTAATAGCAAAGCATCATCAACTGAAAAAAAGTGCTAACAACATCTTATTACTTATTTAAATACTAAGATATAACTAAACTAGCTTATTTTAAATTGTATTTAAATTCGCTGCGAAAAAAAATGAATAATTCCTTTCTTCACGAGTCACCAAGATTTGATCTAAACTTTCAGAGTTTCATACTTCAAAAGTCCATTATTTAATTTATATTTTTAATCAGATTAAAAGTAACGAAGTATTGTTATAAAAAGTCCAAGTAAAGCTATTAAAACAAGAAAGTTGTAAAGAATATTTTTAATTGCAAATATCAGAAAATCGCGTTAATAAGAACCTGCTATAAAGTGACGTAACTCAGCTAAATGTTTTTCTTGATGGCTGCACCGTCCTTATAGTTTTATTGGCGTCGTTCAGCTACGCCATGGCGGTTACGTGGTTGAGTTACTTTATTACCAGGGCGATTTTAAGAGACACCAGTTGCTGGGGTAGTAACTTCTCAGTTCAGCCACTACTAATTCGGCTACCATGTAAATTTATTCTCGTTTTTATCATTAAATTTACGTAACCTCAAAAATAAAGTAATGCTTTCCTAAATTTAAGATACAATTTATCTCAATTACAGTACAAGAAATTACAACTTACAATCACAGACAAAATAACAAGGGTGGATCCACAGAAGAAGCTATGGAGGCCACAGCATTCCCCTATTAATTTTTTAAACGTTTTTTATAAGTATTATTATTATTCCAGTTTGATAACCCCTATAGACATAAAATCGCTGAAAAACTTGTAGTACTCTGAAACAACTCTAAAAAGTTTTCCAAATTTGGATTATCAGACATTTTCTGATTTTTTCAGACTGTTTAAAACTTAAAAACTAATAACAGAATATAAAATACATACAAACTAAAATTAAAAAACTAATTGTACGTCAGTATGTTTTCCTTAAAAAAAAAATCAAAATGGCTCCTCACTTGAAAATTTTCTAGATCCGCCATTGCAATATAATACAGACGTTCAACTAAATTTAATCAAATGGCAATGCTTTTTATCTACGACATTTTCAGTTATTACTCCACGAACGATAAATTTGGGCTTATATATTTACAATATCTTTTGAATAGTTAATTAATTATGGAGTAGGTGGCTTAGTGGTATCAAGTCGGCCTGCGGATTTGAGAACTTCAGTTCGATACCCACGGGCCACAAACAATTTTCACCACATTAAAATTATCCCTGTGGCTCTCCCTCCACTAGCATCTATGGGAGCCGTGATTTGACGAATAGGAAAAAGGCGTGAATGATATATTTATATTTATTTTATTTGTGAATTAATTCCTTTTAGAATGAATTGTGTCTTGTGAAATTAGAATTCCTCTTCTATTAGTGTCCTAATTTAATGTCCGTAAACTAAATCGACATTAGGGCTATAATACAGGCTCGTTCAGAACTATAAATTTTATTGATAAAAACGCTGTCATTTGAATACATGTATTTAGACGTCTATATATTTTGTCTATGGACAGTGAAATCCAAATCACTCGTTTGCAGCTGCATTTTTTGTTCAAACACTGGTAGTATCCCAATTTTCACTTTATAATAAAATTTCATTTCATCAATTGTGAAGTATTTACTTAAAAAATAATAATTGAAATGTTCAATGTCGAACATTTTAGTATAGGTTGAAATGGAAGTGGTTCAAATAAAAGGACACCGGTGGAGTTATTCCACTTTCTTTCCTTTTCCTCTCCACTCGGTACTAATTGTATGGAGCAATGAGGAACCATTTCATTCTCGCATATTTTACTCCTTCCTTTGAACATTTTTATGCATAATTTTGCTATTGAAACTTTTTATGCAAAACTGCTAATGAAAGTTAAACACAAATTTTAATAAATTTTTTTTTCTTGTGTTACATGAGTATATTATTACGAGTATCCTTTAATTATTCGAAAATGAACCCTTCATTCAAAAAGCGCACCTCTTCATATTTTTCACCATTTTAAAAACATCTAATACTATAACACCTACAATTATAATATGAAAATAATGAATTATACACTATATCAAATGATTTGATACATACTCGATGTTTAGAAAATTACAAGAAAAGATATTCGATGTCGTTTTATGAGAAATATTGAAAATGTAAAGGACAGAAAGGCCGTAATTATCAAATAATTTGACATATACAATATCAATTAATAATAATAAAAGTTGTCGAAAGTCAAACAAAAAGTATATAACTGGTATTATTTAAATACTTTGTTACAATACTTGTACTGTAAGTTACCTATTAATGACAAAATTTGCACTTTTATTGCACAGTGGTTTCCATGGTTACATCAGGACTTTAATATTTACTTACTATCCACCGTAGACAGTAAGTAAATATTACATATCAAAATCCTATTTATTTTGACAACAATTTGACAGCTGTCAATTTTGAAATCGATTTTTTTTTTAATTGTAAAAATAGATTACTAACCTCGAACTGTAAGTGATTTTTTTTGTTTAGTAAATCTCGATCCTTCGGACTTCCATTTCTCAAATTACATTATTGACCTAAATACTATCACTTACAGTTCATGGTACGTAATATACTATTTTCCTATTTTATGAATATGAACTTTATGATATCCAAATGGGTTTCATAAAGTTCATTAAAAAACTCAAACCTAGTTTCTGTTAGGTTGCTAACTTTAGTTCTAAACAACTGTCATTTTATAACAAATACGTATATCTTAATATACTATTGTAGATTTAAAAATATTATATTTTTCGAAACATGCCACGCCAACTAAAACCACGCAGACTAATATCCACGCCGTCGAAAAGCTTTACGCTCTAAAACTAAACTTTGCTCCATAACGATCGTTCAGCATTAATCGTTCATATAGGTTTTTGACAGCATATTTATAAATTTTGCCAATAACAAGTATGGGGAGTTGTTTTTGGGGAGCGTGCATTCTGCCTGCTTAGGGATTGTTTGTTTCAAACATGAGTGCAGCGAGCTTTGCCAAGAACAAGATTTAAATTCAAATAAATATATTAAACTTGGAAAAATTTAATGACATGCGAACGCAAGGGATGTCTTATACAAAACAGTTTTATACCTAACGCACATTCCGGTGGAGGAATGTTAAGTCCGAGTGGTTTTTAGGCCGCATGTCTTTTGGACGGCGTGGCATGAACTCATATTTTTCACTTTGTTCTTTTTTACGCGTTAAAACTCCTTTTGCTTTAATCTATTTTACTTTTCTCCAAACTGTAAACAACCTCTGAGGTAGAATTATTTTCTTTACGAAAATGTTATTACTAAGCTTAGCAAAAAAACAATCCATTTTGAAACAAATAATGTTTTATGTCATCCTTTAATGTTTCCCTTGCGTTGGTAGAAACGGTGTTTCTTTATTTTGCGGATAAAGGGGAATAAATGGAAACTATGAGGTTGTATTTCTGTGACATGTTCCGTAACTCTTTTGTCAAAGTAGCTTCACGTAAGTTTATCCAACTGTTATTACTTCTTTTAAACGTCGTTCTGTCTTTCCAAATAAGAATGTATTTTTTTCACAAAACATACAATTTAATTTATTTTTTATAAATAAAACATGCAAGTACAGATTTGGAACTAAAGTGTAACAGTTAAATAATATCATAAATACTTAAGAAATTAAATATGTTTTGCAAGTGAAAAATACTTCAGGAAACTTAACAAAAATGAGAATATATACATTGTAATTCCACAGACAAAATATATAGACCAACTGTATTCAAAATGCAGCGTTTTTTCAATGAAATTTGTAGTTCTCTACAAATCTGTATTGTAGCGCTAGTGTCGATTTAGGAAATGGACATTTAATTAAAGCACTAATAGGTCACGCATTATAATTTCACAATACGCAATCCATTTTAAAAGGAATTAATTCACAATTCAAAATAAATTGTAAATATATAAGCCATAATTAATCGTTCATGAACTAATTACCGCTGCAATAAAGACTTGTTCAGAACAAAAATTTCGTTGATTATTTTTTGACGTTTCTCAAAACCAATGAAATGCTTCATTGTATGTCACGTGTCTGCGTTTTAACCAATCCTGTCATTATTATACTGAGAATTATGCTCTTGTGATAATTCCCGAGAATTATCTCTGTAGATGCTTTTTTGTTTGTGACAAATGATAGGTAGTTGTCAAATAATTATTTAAAACTGTCAACGCGTCAAGTAAAATGTGTGAAAAAAATCTTTTAGTTGTATTTTAGATACAGAAATACACCAACAAATTTTGGAAACAACTTCCAAGAATACATTAATAAGTAATCAATCGATAAGAACCCAGTTCAAATTTTTTTAAGTTGGATGAATCGACCTCGACAGCTAAGTCAAAAAATAATCTAATTAAATACAATTCGAGAGATCGATAAATTAGAAAATAATTCTCCAGTATCTTTCTCAAACTTGTTGCCAATAGCCATTCAAGCCCTACGGGCTTTCGGGACTATTGCCTGGCAACAAGTTTTCTAAAGATTTGTCAAATTATTTTCAATTTATTCTCACTCTCTTGTTATATTATTACTGATAAAAAGCGTTACAATTTGAATACAATTAGGTAGACGTCTGTATATATTTTGTCTGTTATAATACATTGTAATATAATATTCATGTTAGTTTAATGTATGCAACTTATTAGCTATGTTTTGCGAGTATCGTGTGTAGTTCTAGTACTCGTTACGAATTAAGTATAATAGCATATCATCCAACCAGAGATTAACAACATTCCAGTAAAATCGGTTGTAATCATTTACAAATTACTGCTTTCCTCATGTTCTAGTAAATAATATTTTGTTCTATTTGAGATAAAGTAATCTTAGTTATTATTTATCGGTGGTTTGAATATGACCGCGAAACGGTATTATAGCTAGAAGTTAGTACCGTAACAATCAACTAAATATTCAGTATCATTATTACTTTACATATAAAATAAGTCGCATTATTCGCAGCTTCTTTTACGGAGTACAAGCCAATTCATTATCGCTGCTCTCACTCATTTTCACACAATACAAATTTTCAAAAGTAAACAAACTGATTTTTATTATTTGCTATGGATACATAAACAAATTTACAATTTTTGTTTATTGTGAAAACTTGATTCTGAAAAATGTCACTTTGACATATTAATATACCTATTTTGAACATAAAATTAAATGTTTTCTGTTGTGTATAAAATATTGTACCACGGGTGAAATTAGCGTTTCTAACCCTTAGCATGTTATATTAGCCGCGGGCCAGAAACGCCTGTTTTCACCCTTGGTACATAAATAACTATTCAATTCTTTTTCAAGCGTTTTTAAAAGGTCGTAGAAAAAATGTTGCACCTCGAGAAGAAAGTGTCCTTACCGTTCTTGCATGGTTTTGTTGCTTTCGACTACACTTTGATTAACAACTCCATGCGCGAGCTGCAATAGACATTCTCCTCTAGGTACACAAATAACTATGATGAATTATTTGCTGACCTGTTCGATATCAGGTATAATGATCATTGAATTGATAAAAAATATTATTACTATTCAACGTATGTATGTTTATAATATGCATTGGATACTATGCGACTGTGCATTATCATCCAATAAATAATTTATTCATAACTTCCATCTCGAATATAATACCCTAACACGATACCTACCTCACACAAAAGTTATTCAAGTATCGCCTGACAAGACCTCATTTCTCTTGGCAATACTTCATTCTTTCATTTTCCAAACAGTAAAACGAATGTGACACTTTTCTTCGATGGTGAAATGCCCTCATGTGTAAATATAATCCGACTTAGAAGCCATCAGCTCCTGCGCACGCGCTGTATCTGTTGCAGGGCACGTAGACTATTCAACGCGGTAATTCGATCCCCCAGGCACTTAGTGTAAAGACGTACCGAGTTAAAATGTATAGAGCATGTTTGAAAAGACCTTTTCAAGAAGTTTCTTTTCAACGGCGGCTCCAGCTCGATTGGTGGATACATGCTTCGACGGCGTTTCAGACTCTCATTATAATAGACTCATGTCGATAGAACACAGTGGCAAGCTCTGCCTTTTGTTTTCTGTTTACTATGTACCTGGAGTCAAGACTAAATTTAATTAAAACTGGCTAGAAGTTTTCTAATTTACTGGATAAATGTTACAAGGCAGTAGAACATTATCAACATACTGGTAATGTGAGTTTTCCAAAGTATTTCGGCGACTAGAATATAATTTATATATTCATTCATAACATCACGCTATATCCCATCAAATGAGGTAGCACAAAACCCTGAAACATTCACAGATCATTCACTCATCCTGACACACCATCCCAGTGGCGTACCTAGAACTTTTACCGCCGAGGGCGGTTTCCAATTTGCCGCCCTTTCTAAGTCAATCAAATGGTTGTTTTTATAAATTGATAAACATAAATAAATAATTGTAATTGAGACAAACTTTTTTACCATTGGATGCCATATTTAAATTAGGCAGTAATAAAGGAATTTTTCGAGATAATATTTTTAACCCTACATTGACTTGACGATGAAGAAAAATATTCGAAATCATTTAGTAATTGAAAATTCGTAGAAATCGAATAGTAAACTTATGAAGTAAACAAGTTGTTTTTTACGACTAAAACTAAATATGAAAAATGCCGCCCCAAAATATGTGCCGCCTGGTACGGACTGCACCCATCGCCAGTTTTGCTATTTTATTGTACTAGTTCAATAATGTGCTATTTTATGGACATTAACAGTGTCATAAATCAAGTAGTTATGGTGCAGTCCTATCAAGTAAATAAAATTCGATTATGTACGAATGCATATGAAACTTTATATGCAACTACCTTCGAAACGAATTTTTTTCTTAAAATATGGTAATATGAATAACTCAGTTCTATCTCAAAGTGTTCTTTGTTTTTGTTTTATTTAACAATGTTATTTTTAATTATGAAACTATCAAATTTGTTGAAAAAATGTTCATAATGTATCAAGGCTTAAAATAATTTCAAACCAAGTTATAGAAATTGCCTTAATTATAAAGGAATTAATTAATTTATTAGGTATAATAATTATTTTGACTTTCATTTTTTGACATTGACAGCAGTCCAATCTGCAATTTTATCGTACTAGTCCGATAAAGTGCAATTTTATGGACTGTAAACACTGTTATAATTGAAGTAATTATGGTGCAGTTAAACATAAAAGAACTAATTATCATCCGTTTTATCCAGTTTGAAATAAAAGTTTTATAGTTACAAGTCTATATAGATTGTGTCAATACATAATTTATTTATTCGTTACTCTGCACAACAGGAAGTAAATCCCAATTACAGTACAGGGGGCCTACAGCTTATAGTGGAATCCGAACCACTCAGACACAATCGTATTTTGGATGTAAGTAGAAGTCAGTGAGATTTGAATGCACGACCTCTTGCTTGCTAATTAAGAAACGCAAGTTTTACTTCGCTTTTATCCACTGAGCTACGATTGTCTGTGTGGTTGAATCGAATAATGTATATATAAATGAATATATCATCACGCCTTTTACCCAACACTGGGTGTGGCACTCTGCCGAAGCAGATCTCGGTAAGTGATATATTTATACGCGTGAAGTGCGGTTACCAGCCATCAAATCACGGCCCCCAAAGATGTTAGTGGAGGGGGAGCCACAGGGATAATTTTAATTTGGTGAAAATTGTTTGTCGGCTGTGAGGATCGAACCGAGGTTCTCAGAATCCCTCAGGCCTAGTTGATACCACTGAGCCATTACCCCAAATGTGTCAATACATAATATTTTATAATGTAGGTAGACAGTTCTGACAATATAGACCACAGCGACTGATTCAGACTCCTTTATAAATTGTGGTTCCCTGAACTCTAATAGAGATTATTTCCTTAGGCCTAGTAGCAAACAAATAACTAATGTTGTTAAATCGCATAATCCTAAGATGACAGCAGAGGTTAATGGTTTAATAGTAGATAAACACGAATTTGAATTTTGTTTGATTGTCAGTTAATCCTGGTATCCTGAATTCTGAAATTATTGTCGTATCGTCGTCACTGTTCAGTTATACGTATTTATCCTATTATCAGATTTCAATGTATTAAGGTGAAATACTGTTTTATACATATTTTTAAACTAAAATGTTGAAATGTTGAATGTAGGTATTGTCATAAATTTATAAACATTTAAAACACAATTCTCAAAATAGTTTCGGGTAATCCTGAATTTTTTATTAGTGACATTAAGCTAAACTATATTCTCAAAAAAGTTTAAACAAACTCTAATATAATTTTGTTAACATTTGATATTCAGAAAGTGATTTAGATGAACTTTTAAAAATCTAACTAGAATAATATTAGCTACAAAAAAATTTAGGATTAGCTAAAACTTTTTTGAGAATATATATTTTTGTGCAAATAATAATGGAAAATAATTGGAAAATTTAATTTCTCAAAAACTGTTTGGAGGATGGTAATAATACTAATTTAGCATATTTATAAACAAATAAAAAGTTCATTTTTTATGAGTATTTGCATTTTTTTTTAAATTGCCGAATTCAAATATAAAAAATACTGCATTATATTTATAAATATACTGTTGTTGTTTTTTATGAGAAATTTTATCGTTATTTTGAAATCATTTTCCTCTATTACGAGTATTTAGAAGTAAACTTAATGTTTTCGAAATTATTACAATTCTTGCAACCTTTAACTTCAAAATTACGCACTGTATTTGTTTCATTTTTAATAACAATAATATCTTCAATCATAACGAGAAATATTGAAATACCGCCAGTAGTTGAACCTATGACTTATGAACTCCGGTCATATGTTTTAAACCAACTAAGCTATCGTCGCCTTTCATTCAAATCTGATTTTATTCCAATTTTTCTCTGTGTCATAGGCATCCTCGATCCCATAACTCTTTCATATACTGAAAGACTTGACATGAGAGTCGTCTGCAGTGACACTGTTATTTAAGGAAAATATTTACCAATTGAAATTTAATTAGTAAAAAAAATAAATAAATATATCATCACGCCTTCTACCCATTACTGGGTGTGGCACTCTGCCGAAGCATATCTCGGTAAGTGATATATTTATGCGCGTGAAGTGCGGTTAGCAGCCGTCAAACCACGGCCCCCAAAGATGTAAGTGGTGAGGGAGCCACAGGGGTAATTTTATATTGGTGAAAATGTTTTGTCAACTGTGGGGATCGAACCAAGGTTCTTAGGATTCACAGGCCGACTTGATACCACTGAGCCATTACCCCATATACATTTAATTAGTATTTTTAGTAAATACTTCATTTGTCCAATTGTTAAGTATTTATTAAAATGCTAATTAAATTTTAATATCTTATTTCTCAGCATTTAAGTATCAAGTGCAGACCTAATTATCTGCCAACCTATATTTAGTATTCAGTTGAATTATTTTAAATAAATAAATAAATAAATATATCAATTATATTTTATTTTATTCATATATATTTTGTCAACGGCCATGGCTGCACTCGTTGGAACTGATCTAAGCGATAACGCGAGTTAAGTAACGTTGCACGCGGTTAGTATTTGGATGGGTGACCGTCCAGAGAAACTCGCGTTGCTGTTGACCAATAAGAACTAAAACGCAGATCAGGGCGTAATGGCGGCATATGACCTAAGTAGTTGGTCCGCCAAAGAAGCCAAAAAAAAAATATATATCATCACGTCTTCTACCCATTACTGGGTTTGGCATTCTGCCGAAGCAGATCTCGGTTACCAGTCGTCAAATCACGGCCCTCAAAGATGTTAGTGGTGGAGGAGCCACAGGGGTAGTTTTTGAAATTATGAAAATTGTTTGTCGCCTGTGGGAATCGAACCAAGGTTCTCAGGATCCACAGGCCGACTTCATACCACTGAGCTAGCCACCCCATAAATATATAAAAATATATTAAATAAAGTTTAGTAGTGCTTCGAATTTTGTGCACATTTCATTATAATGTATTCAAGCCAATAACATGCAGCCTCGCTTCTTGTGTTTTTTATTTTGTAATTTTGTAGTCACCTGGAGCCACCTGCCACCGAATTTAATTAAAACTGAATACAAGTTTTGTAATCCACTAGATAAATGTTTTTGGAACGAATTTCATCCCTTATCTTAATCTTTCTGTAGTTAGAATAATTGCCATTTGAGCGGAACGGAGTTTTTAAGAAAATGAATGTTTAACTTTTTAATGTGTTTTTTCGTTTTACCGCAATGATTTTGTGATTGTTGTTTTGCGACTGCTCAGATGTCGTTATGTTTTATCTGTGGGTAATAACGATTACAGTGCCTACTATATAGGTGCAATGAACCTAAGATATTTATGCTACTGTTATTTTCTTTTAAACTTTTGAATTATGATGTCTGAAGACGCAAGGAAATTTAAAATTTAGCAAATGAGATAAGTGCAGTGAACTAACAATAAGAATAAAACTGTACATTGTGATACATGTACAATTTCAAGTAAAAATCAAATAAAGAAGTCATTGCACCATTCTAAGGCGTATATAACACAGTAGGCAGTAATCCAAGTTTTATTTTCGATTGCTAAAACTGGCATTTATATTTTCACCACGTTTAACTTAACACAAATGATTCCAGCATAACAATCACCTTTCGAGAACATGATTGGTGACTGGTAGCTTCATTTCATGCACATAAATATATCATTTAACGAGATCTACTGAATGTTAAACTCAGACATGGGTAAAATTAATATTTATCATTTTATAAATAAATAAATATATCATCACGCCTTTTACCCATTCTGGTTGTGGCACTCTGCCGAAGCAGATCTTGATAAGTAATATATTTATGCGCGTGAAGTGCGATTACCAGCCGTCAAATCACGGCCCCCAAAGATGTTAGTAGTGGGAGAGCCACAGGGGTAATTTTAAATTGGTGAAAATGTTTTGTCGACTTTGGGGATCGAACCAGGGTTCTTAGGATCCGTATGCCGACTTGATACCACTGAGCCATATATGAAATTTTTAAATAAAAAATGCTGCAAATTTTCGGAAAGAAAATTGTGAATTTATTTATTTATGTTACCCTGTACAACAGAATCTTAATTAGGATTACAGTACGGGATCCTGATTCACCGAGGCGCAGTAAAGTAGTTCATATATTTTTAGCTTGAGTGGAATTCGAACTCGGGATCTCCGGATTTGAATGCCTTAACGCTATCACCGTACTGCCGAACAACAATGGTAGTCCATGCAAGTTATGTACTATGCTTTTTCTACGACTACAATATTGTTGCTCTATTAATTTATATTTTAATAAGTTTGTTGCCATTTCACTATTCCATTATAATAATCCTAAATTAGTCTTAGCAACGTAACAACCCGTGAGATATGACAATTTGTGTTTTGTGGTTTTCGTTCAGCAACAGATATTACAATGTCATACAATTGTTTGTAATTTTGTTTCAAAATCTATGGCTACTCATATAAAGTATCTCTTTTCAAATAACTTTAAACTCAAAATTTTTCAGTTATGAAATGTCAAAAATTAAATCTGATCGCTACCTCAGATGCAGAATTTAATTCTTTACAACATATTTGAAATATGTTTTCTAAATAATTTGGACACTGATTTTCCTTTTTAGCTAACATCCTGTATATAATTTTACCCTATCTTATCAGAAAGTAAAATTTTCAAAAATAAATTAGAAATTTAGATAAGATTTATTATTCTCTTGACAGATGACATTTAGATGTCACTAATGTTAAATCATACATCATACCATTGTTTTCCAGTTGGCTTTACTTTTTTCTCTAGAGAAGTAACATTTACTTTCTTCCTTAGGAACAAAAAGTACATATCACTTTCTTCTCTGAATTGAGAGAAGAAAATTCTTACAGTAAAATGTCTTACGATCGTTTGTAATTTTGTTTTATGACTATTTTCAACCAGATTTTTGCGAGTATAATGAAACCAAAAATTAAATCAGATTTTTATTTGGACGTAGAATTTTTTTTTACAACGTTTACTTGAATTTTTAATAGAAAATAATTTGGTAACTTTTGAGCAAGGGAAATCCAATTTTCTATATTAAAGTCCCATGGCCCATTTTTTAATTAACACCTATATATTTATGTGCTTGTTTAATGAGATTACAAGTCGTCAAATCATGTCCCCTAAGATATTAATAGAGATGGAACAGAATCACGAATATCAGAATGTCAAAAAATCGATAAAACTATGATATATTCAACTTAATTTAAAAATCTGTTTCCGTTTGAAATACTTTATTGACGCATATTTTCACAAAAAACTTATATAGTTTCAATATTCGATGGGTTATTTTTACGACAAACAACAAGAATGTAAATAGAAATCGGTTAATTTCCGTTGACAATACCGTCTATTCATTTCCCGAGTGAAATTTATTTCATCTAGCTAATCTTGGAAGTCTAGACATTCGCTGCTTTCCAATATTTAGATCAAATATATCTGGTTCATCGAATTCGAATGGTAAATTGAAATTCAGATTACAATGTTCATTTTTATTGTATCTGCTCGTAACATAGTTAATAGATTTTTAGTTCATGAAGTTTATATGTATTATAATATAAATAAAATACTGAAATACGGACATAAAAATATTACAATTACTATAATATAAATATTCGGTTCAATTCCCAAAGCCGACAAATAATTGTCACCACATTAAAGTTACCCCTGTGGCTTTCCCTCCACTAACATCATTGGGGACTGTGATTTGAAGGCTGGTAACCGCACTTCACGCGCATAAATATATCACTTACCGAGATCTGCTTCGGCAGAGTGCCACACCCAGTAATGGGTAAAAGGCGTGATGATATATTTATTTTATTTTATTTCAGTATCTGGACTTGGATATAGATTTTAACTGCCGTTTAAATTTAATACCAACTATTAAATATTAAACAATAGGTAAATCCTGGGATACCTTTTAATATTCATCACAGCTGACATTTGATTGCCCATTACAACCCTCAAGGCTAGAAATAGTGTTCGAACTACCACTAACAGTAAACTGTGGAAACATCATTAAATTGTTGACTAAACTATCAAGTTACACAAGTATGATATGAAGTGAAATTCGTTGTTATTGTTGCAGTGTTTCGACAAGGTGACACTGGGAAATGCTGGTATGCAGTTCTGACCGGATCGCTCGATGTGCGTTTCGTCCAAGCCGATTCGGAGAGCAAGGTAGGATTTTCATTTTACTTCAAATATATTGCGTATTGATTTTTTTGTTGTATATAAGAATTTGTTTTTTTCTCACATGATTTATATTCATTTATATTCATCCCGATATGATACTGTTCATTTATAGCCCGATTCTTGAAAAACTTTTAGTTAGTTCTGAATTTTAGATTAACTAATCTTATTCCAACGTAATATTAAAATGTTAATCCAAATCACATTTTAAGAACTAAATGGTAGCTGGATTATTTCATTATTAATTTTATTAAACTAAAACGAAGGATTAGCTTAAACTTTTTTTATACAGTTTCAATGATATTTAAACGATTAAAATAATTATTGCTGAACTGTATTCATACTGAATTGCAGAAAAGCATAAAGGTTAAGTATGTAAGTATTGTGTTCAGTACCAGCTTTCTCATTAATTCCAATAGACGCGAAGGCAACGAATGGACGTTATTTATTTCTTATCATATAAGAGACAGATAAATATTTAAAGGTCTTTGTCAGAGAATTTGAAAATTTCGTTATAAACAATACCAATTATAGAAAACATTGTTCAACGTAGTTCTTCAAATTTATATTACGTAACAGTGCTACAGTTTTAACTAATAAAATAAAATGTTCATAATTGCAATAATTGCGTTTTGATATTAATCTCGCTCAAATGTCAAAAATGTAACTCAGATAAATTCAGTACAGATTAATCATTAACTACATATGATGTCGTTTGCAGATTTTAAATTTATTGAAGATTTGTTTGATGTTTTTAATTGGATTTTAATTCATTAGTGAGTTTAATTTTTAAATACATTACCTGTAAAATTTTTCATTTAATTTAGAATGTGGCTTTTTTGGTTATTTTATCTGTATTGCTTCGCTTTTTAAAATAACCTGCAAAATATACGATTTAAAATCTCTCTATATGCATACAAAAGTTTTATAATCACACCGAAAAACATCTTTGAAAGGAATTTTAGTCGCTACGAGAAGAAAAAAATAAATTCGAATATAAAATTTTAATTTGTAATTTATAGCTTCCATTGTATTACATTTTTACTGTTCAAACTATATATGATAGAGAGTAATGTTGCTGAATGAAAATTCTGATTATTTGACAGTTGAAATCAGCTTCTTTGTTGTAATCTTTCATTGTTGTATTCTATCATTGTTATGATCTTTCATTGTTCTAACTTTTCATTGTTGTGATTTTGCTTTATTGGAATTTTGTTGTTATAATCAAATAAAAGCACTAGCGCGCTGTTACGATATTGTTAGTTTGCATGCTACAACTGACTTTAGTGATTCAATTTTACAAAATTATTGATATTCTCTTATGCTGTTTCACCTTAAATATGTAAAGTTTAAAAATAAAAGTGCATCTCACAAAATCTTATAATGTCTGCGTGTCTGTCCTATAAATATTCGATCCGTTTTAATTATAAAGTCGATGTCCGCTTCGACTCCAAATTCTGATGTCATTCCTGGCTTTCAAAAATTATTATTCCCAGGTTATTAATGTGTTGCGTTTCTTCTTCTTCTTCAATGGCACTACAGCCCAAATCGGGCCAGGGCCTACCGGGCACACCGAGCCGCAGTTTTTACGCTGCCGTACTGCCGGTTTCCGTATTCGATGTTACTTACTTTTTAAGGCATATGTATAAGTGACTAGCTTATAGCGCCCGAGTATGATTAATACAAGTAACTGTATTTTTTATTTTAACGACAAATCATACTTTGTCTACAGGCGGATTCGAACTGACGAACATTGGTTCGGGTGACGTCACAGTATGTTAAGAGATGTGCATTAACACGCTCGACCACCGCGCCTGTTTGTGTTGCGTTTAAGAATGAAAATACAATAATATAAAACAAACAAAATTTCAAAACTTTAATTTGTTAGGTTATGACACTTTCTGTCAGATTATTGTAACTCCGCGTCAATTATTTAGCTGTGTAAACTCAGTTCGTGTTTGAGCCAATCAGAGAGCTGGAATCGTAAACCCCATCCTATCCAACTGATAGAGTATAATATCTTTTATCCACAACTCATATATAATGAAGACATTATTACACTGATTTCAGTTGAATTATATGGCTCATAAAACACTAGTGTTTTATATTTCATAAAACACTGTAAACAGCTTGTTACTTAGCAACCACTTCATGATCTACCGTATTTTGCGAAACTATGTATAACTGAATCAACGTTAAACGTTAAGACCAATCTTCTTCGATACCTGTAATTATGAGTTGTGGATAAAATTTTGTATTACACTCGTGTTTTATTGGTATATAAAACACTTAAGAATATTAAACACTCGACCTTCGGTCTCGTGTTTAAACTTTTCTTGCGTGTTTTATATACCTAATAAAACACTAGTATAATAAATAACTATTAAATTTTATTTAAATTTAAAGAAAGATAAATGGTTGTATTTATTATTTACCCTTGTTACAATTCATGCGAACGTCAATTTCTTAATCCAATTATAATATACCGTAAGTAATTACAAATTTCACACTTGTTACCCTTTTCAATTTATGACGTGTAATTTTCTTGAGGACTTAATTTTCAACGTAACTCGATACTCGCACCATGTTGATGCTAATGTAATGGCACTCTCATTTTTTCACAATATTGATTTTCACCCTGAAATATTCCGCAGCTACCGTAGATATTAATCATGTTTACTTTGTTGGAAAATACTTTCTTTTCTTTTAATTAAAAATTTATTTCATTTCGAATTTTTTATTAAACAATGCCAGAGTGTTTGGCGTTTGTAACGGTTTAATTTTAATATCACTAATAAATTTATATTTGCATACTTTTACGAATTATTTTTTAATTTAATTTGAAGTTTGCGAATATTTATTTTGCTGGGTTCAATATTAGGTTACCAAAATTCAGAAATTTTTATGTTATTCTATATATATATCACGCCTTTGGGAGTCTATAGACCCCAAATATTCCTAGTAGAAATTTGGCGGACCGGGCGCACCAAGCCGCAGATTTTACTCTGCCGTACTGCCGGTTTCCACAGTCAGTTGTTTTTAAGGCGAATATGTGGCTAGCATAGAGCGCCCGAGTGTGGCAATACAGGAAGCTGTATTTTTTATTTTAACGACAAGCCACACGTAGTCGGCCGGTGGATGGGAACTGACGAACCTTGGCTCGGGTGACGTCACAGCGTGCTAAGAGATGTAGCATTAGCCCGCTCGGCCACCGCACCGGCATTATTATTCTATATTTCAGTTAATTATTAAAAGCAAGGAAATTGTTTTATGTCAAAACATAATTTTATTAATGTGACATTTACTCTGTTTTAATTGATGTTAATCATAAAATTGAATTAGCGCCATTAAAATTGCAAATTAAAGCAAAAAATGTTAACTAATTAATTAAATAACTTTGTACAGCAATAAAAAAAAGAATTATGCAAATTTGTCACGATTTAAAGTTCTTTGCAGTTAACCCATATTTTCTCTTAATAGCTATGAAAAATTAAGTGAATTAAATTTGATTTATTTAAATTTATGAGTGTATCTACTATACTATACTATACTTATAAATTTGTAATTGTAAATTTAACCAACAGATTTTAGAAAACAAAAGAATGAAACTTCACAATACGTACTACTATACTTCAAAGTTACATGAGAATAGCATTGGTTTTATTGATACTATAATTTTTGTTTTTATGCTGGGTTTGTGTAGTAACTAAATTTCGTCCTTTAGGGACTCATCAGTATAGTGCGATCAAGTATCCAACGCGTCTATGGTTAAAGCTGAACTGTCCAGCCTTTGATGATGACCTAATAAGTTGATTCAAATGTGCTGTAATTTTGTGGAACTTTGACAAGTGTTGGAATTTTTTTTTCTTTTTTTCTTATTTTATTAAGACTTAGTTTCACATCGCAATTGACAATTTGTCTTTGTTTTATTTATTCATTGCTATTCAGCAGTTTGCGATTTTTGTCGGTAGATGGCACCATGGGTTTCTCCGTCGCTCTTATGTCATGTTACCGGCTTACATAGTTTAGCATCCGTCAGTTCAGCTTAAAAAAAATGAACAGTTCACTAGCCCCCAGTTGGTCTAGTTGGATAGTTGATCGCATCATACTGATGAGTCCCTAAAGGACGAAACGCGTCTATGGTTAAAGCTGAACTGACCAGCCTTTGATGATGACCTAATAAGTTGATTCAAATGTGCTGTAGTTTTTGTGGAACTTTGACAAGTATTGGAAAAATTTTATACAAGATAATAATTATGATAGTCCATTTATGAGTTAAATTAGTTTTTGTAAGAAAATAAAAAATACTAGGTAATATTCCTATACATTTTCAGCCCGATTCTCAAAAAAGTTTTAGCTAATCCTAAATTTTGGATTAGCAAATCTTATTCTAATCCGATTTTTAAAAAATAATTCAATTCGCTTTTCGAAAACAAAATGATAAGAAGATTATATTAAAGTTTATTTAAACTTGTTTGGGAATATGGTTTAGCTTAATTTGAAAAACCCAAAATTCAGCATTAGCTAGATTCAAGCTAAAACTCTTTTGAGAATTGAGCTGTTTATGTTTAAGGTATATTTAATGTTAAAATTAGATAACAATGTTAAAAATTAATTATAAAATTTAGTAAATATAAGCTACATACATTCTCAGTATTATATTTTTTAACGAAAAGTAATTACAGGCCAAAATGATCGTAATTAAGTTTACATATTTTCCGGTCTGCATTTTTCTTGGTTGCGCTTACTCAATAACTATTTAAAATAGTCTCGTAAATAAAATATCATTATCTACAAGAACATAAATTAAAACAGCCGTGGGCTTTATAAGTAATGAAAAAAATAGTTATCAGAAGTAACAAAACTAAACTTATGATACCCAGCAGGTACATTAATCACATCCACATGGTCAAGTTTTCAGGAACAAATACTGATAAATTATTTTCTTGTACTTCGTAATTGCGTCGTCAATTTTCTACAAAATAAAAACTTTAAAACAAAATGATAAATGTATTGCAGTTTTTGATACATAGTGTAAGTAACATAACCATCAATATTAAAACAAAAATTACTCAAATTAATTTCTCAACAAATCAACCCCATATTCTCAAACTTTTATTTTATTCAAAATAGCCGTGGCGAAACACGAAAGTAACAAGTAGTCCGCATCCCAAGTAGCTAGTCTATCTAGGGAAATCGCAAATTCCGTACAACGCTTTATATAGTTGCTGAAAGCTGAATCCTTCAGAGGATTAAACTTGCAACCACCGGGGGTGGTGAAACATAGAAACGAAATTCAACAAAACAACAACAGCTACAGCAACCAGGGCGGTTGCAACGCGGGTGACGGAGACGTCTCATCCCTCGTGGAATGTTTATTAAATATCGACAAACTGAAATTGGTGTGAATTTGCATTTATTTGACTACAGGAAATTATTTCTAATTACTTTTCTGCGACCTGTTTAAGGGCCCGTTAATCAATGATGGTGTAAAGTGACAGATTAATTATTCCCAGTGGTGAAAGTAGGCCGGTACAGTCCGGTACGCCGTACCGGTAAGACAATTTTACAAATTAGTGCGACATCATTATTAAATTTTTGCTAATGGTAACATGAAAACTAAACGAGTTCAATTCCGAGGTTTCCATAACAAATTATGTTCTGTTATTTTTACTGATTTGCTTTCTGTACTTACAATTTCATATATTTCACAATTAATATTTATTTCAATTCCTGGTTTTCCGACTAAGATGTTTAATTCCAGCTATATATTCAATCGTGATTAGGAAAAAGACGATTAGCGAACTTGTGACAAGGAATGTCAAGAAAAGAAAAAAAAAGTTCATAAACCAAAGGAACATCGTGGCTAGATTGCGCTTTAACTCCACCCATTTAGGTATATAACGAATAGTGTGGCTCTAGTTTGGCGTGAAAGTGAAATATACAGTCTCAGTGAAAACACTTGGTCGCCGCAACATGTACAATATACGCATCTATGCTAATTTATTAATAATATAGTTATTTATTATTAAACCAATATAATTATTATTCTTTTGATATACTATTTTTATAAAAGGAAAGAATTACACAGCGTCTTATTATTTCATAAATTCAAATAATCCGTCTTTTTTGTAAAACCAACTCTTAACACTGAATGTACCGATGATAGTAGCGACCTCCGAAAATACACCCCTCAGAGTTATAAATTACTTTGATCAACTCTTTAAAAGTAGCATACCGTTAAGAAAATAAATCTACTTTCACCCCTGATTATTCCAGCTTTGATAAAAGGACTCCAGTAGGGTTGAAACCTTTTAAGAATTACATTGGAGGATATAAATAAAAACATATTTTAATTAACATTTTTAAATAGGGGATGAGGTATACAATGAATGAATGGAATACACCTGTTATACATATCAAACTTTAGTTCCGTCGTTATAGTAACCTCGATATGTTTATCAGTAATAAATTATTACTCACGTTCGTCACTGCGTTGTTATAGCAATGTCGATGTGATTGGCTACAACCTGAATGAACAACTAACCCTCTTTGAAGGAAATTTGAACCACTGTATCAATTGTATCAATGAATAAAGGACCTCCATGCTACAATTAGTTTACCGAAGTAAAAAATATTTATCATATAAATAAAAAATAAATAAATATATCATCACGCCTTCTACCCATTACTGGGTGTGGCACTCTGCCCAAGCAGATCTCGATAAGTGATATATTTTGCGCGTGAAGTGCGGTTACCAGTCGTCAAATCACGGCCCTCAAAGATGTTAGTGGTGGAGGAGCCACAGGGGTAGCTTTTGAAATTATGAAAATTGTTTGTCGCCTGTGGGAATCGAACCAGGGTTCTCTGGATCCACAGGCCGACTTCATACCACTGACCTAGCCACCCCATATCATATGTTAATCTTTATTATCAAATTTTTATCTAATATTGAATAACTAATTTAAAAATAAATAATTATTATATTGGATCAATTAAACTCACGTTACAACTCCTTTACATCGACTAGTGATGCCGCGAGATTTCAGCTATTCGAGATCTCGTCTCGAATTTCTCTAATATTGTATTTCATTTTATCATGAATTTTCGAAACGGAACGAGAGGAAAGATTTGACATCTCGTCTCTTCTCGCTGCAACATTTTTGCAAAGAATAATCCACTGCATCTTTGTAAATCTTCTTGATAAGTAAAAATGAGGCAGTGTAAGAAGAATATTTTCCTGAATCCGCCTCTGATAACAGCCGACTTCGCCGCAGTTGTCGATTCGTCTGATCGTTCTTGGCGGGTTTGTCTTCTTATTACGTAACAAGTCGGTGAGAATATTTACGTTGAGGGAAAAGTACAAAGGAAAGGAAAATATATTTAATAAGAGAGATTCTGCGATTCAGGATTTCAACCGGTTTACGACGCTATTCTTTCCATACAACAGAGGGTTTCCTTGAGTTGTACTTTGCAAAAGGTATTTTACAGGCGTATATTTTATGTCTTTTCTTTATCTACCTACATCTGATTTTTGCTTTCTTGTGTTTTCAAATCATAATCCCAGTCCTAAAATATATCAGACAAATATAAATTTTTCCTTCAAATTTTAAGAAGATAAAGGCCAATTTTTTTTTTTTTTTAAACCAATCGTACGATACGTTACTCATTTTATTTTTGTCATTTATGGTTAGTATTGAAACAACCACATTTATTATTTAAATCTATATTATAAATAGAAATATAGATGTTTAACATCAGATATAAGTTCTTTGCAAATAACTACTTTAACAAATTATACAGGAAAATATTAGACATCTTATTTAAGACAGATTACCTAATTTTAAAGACACGGATTAGAGAAATTAATTAAAATAGTTCAAGAACATCGCATAGTCCTTAACTATATATATATAATGGTATACCATTTGCCACTTGGTTCTTTTAAATTAGATAAATTAGACCACATAACTAATGAAGAGAACTAAGCAAACTGATGCACTTATTGCGATGAATTACTCGTACTTCAAGATGAATGCGACTCACAAAATTTAGTACTAGAAAGAAAGTAATTGAAGTAAACCAATCAAAAAAATAAGTGATTTGGTTTAATAAGTGTAAGTTGTGACAAATGTAATACGCCTATTTTTATTTTATAACTACGTCATGGAATAGTATATTAAAATACAAGCTACAGAAGGCAATCTATTCTAGCACAGATTCGAAATTCGGCACAAGCCGCGTAGCAGCGAAAGGACGAACGAACGAGTGCAAGAATTGTCTTCTGTAACGAATGTTTTATATTATTTTCTCTGTTCCGACTTTCTTTTACATAATTTCTTTGTTAAAATAGTTGACAGTTTCCATTAAGGGCAACTTTTGGTAAAATAGTTAAATTGGTGACTGATTTGTTAGTGATTTTATTCATTGTCTAGATATTTGTATAAATTGTGTTTTTTATTTTATCCGTTGCCTAGATATTTTGTGTATTTAGTGCAGTTATACCAATCTATGATAACAGTATGTCAACAAAAATCGTTTATGAATGAAACTCATTCTACAGGGTGATCAAAAGGAATTGTTATAGTTGGCAATACAATTCCAGAGATCTTTTTATTCCACAGTTGGCACAACGTCAGGTAAAGGCGGAAATGCTATTTGACATTTCTAATAAATACAAATAGGTTATGTCAGGAGTCTGACAGCTAATAGAATTTTGACTTTTTAAGTAATAGATATACTTTAGAAATAAATGTACTCAAATTTAAATTTTATATGTCACTTTCAACAACATGAAATGAATTTATGTATCAGGCTTACCAATTTCTAATGGTTTTTTTTTATTGCCAACTGTAACAATTCCATTTGATCACTCTGTAGCATCAATATGTATACGAGAATATGTTATTCTAATGCCAAACCAGAGAAACAATAGTTGGTTCAATCTGCTTCATAACAAATATGAATCAAGTTATACTGTAATAGATTTATGGTGGAATTCTATGTAAAGTCGTAAGATTTGTGGATACATAAATCTGTAAATGATGAAGAAAATTGCAACGAAACTTACGACCATTTGAAATATTTTCTATTTATTTTCTACAAATATTGATGTGATTTTGTTAATTATTTATAGATTTACGGATCTATAAACTTATAGATTTATTTATTGATGCTACTCTTTATAACATGAACTTAATCCTAATTAGAGTATATGGTCCGAACTCATCGTAGTAAGGCTGTTTATATATTTTTTAGCTTGAGTGGGATTCGAACTCAAGATATCAGAATTCAAATCTTATAATGCTATCCACACCACTGGACTGTCAGAATTCCTGCATTAATATCATTATCGATTTTCAGATAAAAGAATTACACGATTGATAATAAAATGAAATTCCTTAATATGGATGTAAAAATAAAACAATTTGTACTTGGATGTTGCAGTACATTGTTATTTGTTTAAAAGCGTATAAAATCCATGCTTACTAATTGTAGGTTACAAAAACTTCCAATTAAAACAATAGTACCTACTGCGTATAATTGCGCGTGGCACGGTAATTGAATTCTGAGTGCATTCGATTTTATGCCATGTGCATATGCATTTCATATTGATTCTGTATTAACATTAAAACAATTATAATTTTGTTACAGGTACCATTTAACTTCCATTTCATACATTTATAATAAGATAATTAAGTGAATACAATCACATGCACTTCGTGAACTTTATACTATTATAATTACTTCGATTTGTACAGAAGTAGAAACTTATTTTAAATAATTTAGCTTTTTTAATGAAGAATAAGAGAGATCATTTTCTATTTATATCTAACTTTGAATAATAATAATGTATAATGGCTCAGTGGCAACGCATTGAACTGTAAACCTCGGTTCAATTCCCGCAGCTGATAAGCTCCACTTCCTTTCATCATACTTAAAATTACCGTTTTATCTTGCTCTCCACTAATTTCTTTGTTGATCGTAATTTGACGGCTGGTGATATAATATCTTCAATCATAAGTTAGAGGTTGACACTTTCCGATAAAAATGCGTATCATTTCAAATTGTTTGACAATTACGTAATTTATTTTATTCAACAATACTTGTGAAAATGACATTTCCCTCACTCATTTTAGTTGTGATAGTAACCGTTTCCCTCAACAGTGATGAAAGTAAATTACTTTCATCACTAGTGAGGGAAATGGTAGTAACTATTGCAACTAAAATGAGTGAGGGAAATGTCATCTGAAAAATATTTAAAACGTACCTTATTATTTTTGTTTGTGATGAGCAAGAAAATATGATGTGTGATTTTAAACTTAATTTAGATAAATAAAAGCAAATCGAATATTTGGCAGCAATGTCAATTATGTCATGTAACAAGTAACTTCGCATTGCTTAAATTACCCCATTAATGGCCACTTGCATCGCTGTTGTTTAAATTTCAAGTTTCTCATAAATGAATATCACACAGAGGTGAATTTTCAGTAATAATATAACAAGAGAGTGAGAATAAATTGAAATTAATTTGACAGATCTTTCGAAAACTTGTTGCCAGGTAATAGTCACGAAAGCCCGTAGGGCTTGAGTGGCTATTGCCAAAAATCCTGGAGAATTATTATCTAATTTATTAAACTCTCGAGTTATATGTATTTAGTTAGATTATTTCTCGACTTAGCGGTTGAGATCGATTCATTCAACTTAAAAGATTTTGAACTGTGTTCATATCGATTGATTACTTATTAATGTATTCTTGGAAGTTGTTTCCAAAATATGTTGGTGTATTTCTGTGTCTAAAATGAAACTAAATCGATTTTTTCCACAAATTTGACTTCACGCGTTGATAGTTTTAAATAATTATTTGACAACTAACTATCATTTGTCACAAACAAAAGCACCTACAGAGATTATTCTCGGGAATAATCACAAGAGCTTTATTCTCAGTATAATAATGACAGGATTAGTTCAAACGCAGACATGTGACATACAATGAAGCATTTCATTGGTTTTGAGAAACGTCAAAAAATAATCAAATGAATAACTAATGCTCGTTTGCACCAAGAAAACTTATATTTTATGTAAGACTTATATAAATAAAAGCAAGTCGAAGTAAAATATACATTTATATTACTGTCAAACATTTGATGCGATATTTTTTAGTAAAGCGATCCTTAAAATTTAAATGAAGGTAATGTAATTGGCCATTAGTACATCTAACAAGTATATAATAGTTTTCGCTCGCTCACAATTCGCAGTTAAATTATTTAGTAGCGTACAAAGAATTGTCACAGCAACCAATTTAAAACAAAGAATAAAACTCAAGCATTCTCATCGTTTTTTCTTCACTTGTACCTCGCTCAACGCTGCAATTAGACAAAACTATTGTAGCATTTCCGTGAACTATAAAGCTTATTTACTCACGGTTCAAATTAGTGTTATATCCTCGTGAAATTGTTTAATTGCAACAGAAGGATTAGTCGTGCAGTCTGGAGTCATTATGCATTGTAGATTATTTGTTCGTGAGGATTATTTTCATGTGATAATTTTGCAATGGAAGCGTATGAAGCCATTAAAAGATGTTGAAGTATTTAATCGTAAAGTGAAAACTGGTAATTTAAAAAACAATTATTGTTGGTTAAATATTTCAAATACTGTATTTCATGTGGAGATGGTTGGTAATTTGATATAAATGAAATGAAATTAATATCATAATAATGGGATAGGTGGCACAGTGGTGTCGAGTCAGCCTGTGGATTTGAGGACTCTGGTTCGATTCCCACAGCCGACAAACAATTTTCATCAAATTACAACTACCTCTGTGGCTCTCTCTCCAGTAACATCCTTGGGGACCGTGATTTAACGGCTGGTATCCGCGCAAAATATATCATCTACCGAGAGTGCCACACCCAGTAATGGGTAGAACGCGTTATGATATATTTATTTATTTATTTTAATTACTTTTATATTGGTTTTATATAGGACAGAATAAATTTACTTCCATAGTAAATATATTTAAATTAATAAATACCAATCAATTTGAATGATTAAATTTTATTTACTTTGGAAGTAAATTAATTTGTCGTTTATAAAATTGGCCATTAGAAATTAATTAATTAATTTAATTTTTTAATTTGCAAATATATTAAATTTTTTTTACCTCCTTCCTAAACAATACTTGAGAAATTTAATCGAAATTTAAAATTATTTTTTTATTATTCTGCATGTAAATTTAATATTCTCATAATTATTACCTATAATTCTTTCAATCTTTAATTAAAAATATGTGTAATACAAAATATTTATCATTTATAATACTTCATAATAATAATATCTTGTTAAAAAAAATCATTATTCACGTGCCAACATTTCATACCAATGTCCTGTTTTTAATAAGGTATTTTTTATTAATATGTATTTATTAATAAAAAAAATTCTCTTTCTTTTAGTAGCATTAATTTTTGCACGATAAAATTCCTTCTTTGTTAAAGTTATATAATTACTTTTCAGTTCTGAGAGAAGCAGAATGTTAGAATTTATATTTAAAATTCTTTTACGTATTATAACTTTTTAATAATCTCGTTTTACATATTTAATTCCCTAAATTATTTTTAATCCACCTGTAGGAGTATTTATACGAGAAAATAATAAATTTATTTCATATTTTATATAATTTAACAAGTATTTAAATTATTACAATACTGCTGAATAATTAAAAATGTCTCAATTATATGAAATAATGTATTAAATATAATATATCCATGTATAATCTAAATATGGGATGGCTCAGTGATATCGAGTTCGCCTGTGGATCTTGAGAATCCTGGTTTGATTCCCACAGCTGACAAACAATTTTCACTACATTAAAATTACTCCTGTGGCTCCCACACCACTAACATCTTTGGGGGCTGATAATCGCAGTTCACGCGCATAATTATATCACTTACCGAGATCTGCTCCGGCAGAGTGCCACACCCAGTAATGGGTAAAAGGCGTGTTGATATATTTATTTATGTTATTTATAAATAAATAAATAAATATATCATCACGCCTTCTACCCATTAATGGGTGTGGCACTCTGCTGAAGTAGATCTCGGTAAGTGATATATTTTGCGCGTGAAGTGCGGTTACCAGTCGTCAAATCACGGCCCCCAAACATGTTAGTGGTGGAGGAGCCACAGGGATAGCTTTTTCAAATTATGAAAATTTGTCGCCTGTGGGAATCGAACCAGGGACCTCAGGATCCACAGGCCGACTTCATAACCACTGAGCTAGCCATCCCATTATGTTATTTATAATCTAAATATATCGACTATGAGTATGACAGTTTACTATTAGACAGCTAATCAATGATTGATTTGAATTTCATATATTGAGTACACAAGTCTAATTCTGCATTTGTGATTCAAGTCATAACTCAATTGTACCAGTTAGTATTAAATCAAATATTTGATCTTGAACAACAAACTTGATTAATTCAAATTGTAAACAGAACAATCTGTTATTATATTATTCATGAAAAGTAAATTTCCATTTGTATCCTCTAAGAATATTATTTTTATAAATAAATTATTATGGAAAATTTGCTCCACATCTGCTTCTGAATACCTAATAAGCTCTAAGTATACCTATTTAATACTTTTGGTAAGTGCCTTAAAAGTGTGGCCTCTATAGTTAATATATACGTTGAAAGTAAAAACTTTATCAATTTGTACAACTTTTCTAATGTAGTAACTACCGCTCACACAATTCGTTCTTTCTTTAAAAAAAAAATATATCTTTAAAGCAAAAACATTATTTAATTAAACTACCTAAGTACCTGAGTGATCTCAGTCAAATATTCGTTTCACAGGATTAAAGTTCAAATTAAAGTTGAAACTTGCTAAAATAAAAAAATCAGGATTATCTGACGGTTACTAGAGGATTTGTTAATAAATATTGTTAAATCTTTGCTTAGCTTTTTTAAAATATCTTTTATAATAATAAATTTAAAATATTGGGCGTTCACTTATCTTTGTAGAAATAATAAAAGAAAATAAGTGCGCTGAAAATTTGAGTTTAATTTCTCAAAAATTTTAGGCTCAATTTTAATTTGAAAAATTTGTATAATTAAGAATATGATTTTCTGTTTATAACACAATAATTGTTTATTCAATTTGAAACTGTAATTTTTAAGAAAAAAATATATGCGAAAAAACGCTCAAAAGCAAATTTTGCCTTAATTTGCCTATTTTTCCTCAAAAGTTAAAAGTTCATATTGGATTAAACTTTACTATTTTACAGTAGATAATATTCTTAAATATGCGGATTATTTTATTAAAATCATGTCTTACATTTTTGGGAAAATCAGATTAAATTTTTTTATAATACGTTGATCCCCTACACTTCAAGTAAAGTTTATTTATATGACTTATTGAAATTTGAAAATCGAGGCACCCAATAGTCCCGAAAATATGTATTTGGGACATCAGAACATTGAACAAAAAATAATGGCAGAACCCGAAAAATCGCAATGTCTCTTGCATCCTAGACTATCCGTTAATTCCAAGATCGCAAACAATTGCCTTAACGCCATCGACATAATTTATACCAATTACTACTATTATTTGTTTATCTGAAAATGGTAGTATCACATTCTTCTTAATCATATTAAAATATAGGCACAGACAGGAATGTCATTTATAAATAAAATTAAAATATGTAAATATTAAACTGAATGATATCTAAAACACAGGAACATTTAAACAAAAATATTTAATCAGACCTAAGTCTAAAGTTTTGAACTGACCAGCATCAACTGTAATTTATCACTGAAGAGTATTTCACATCAAATTAATTTTTCTCATTGAAGGTACGTTTTTTTGCGTTTCCTTTACAAAATTTTATTGAAAAAGTACAGGATTTTTAGAAAATTTGCAAAAATTTGTTTCATTTACTTAAAGTATACTTCTTTAATAAAATTACATAATTTCTTTATATTACTACCTTCATTTATTTTGACAGTTTTGACAGATAAAACTTTCAGCATTTGTTTAATTTTGTTTCAATTTCATGGCTATCGATAGTTTTGAGGCAATTTTCGTCATTTTCAGATCTAATTTGTACCGTTACACAGCATGCAATATTAATTTTGTGTATTGATTTAGATGCAGAATTTTACGCCCTAAAAGTTGTTTGTGAAACTTTTTGCTTAAAATAATTAGGGAAGCAGGAAATTACAACATTAAGATTTTATATGTTGACTCCCTGTGTTCACCCTTACTAGAGATGGGAATTCTAGTTCATTTGAGTGAACTAGTTCATTAGTTCTCGTTCACCAAAAAGATTAGTTCACTGAACTAGTTCATTAGCTCACTTTCGTTGACAAAATTGTGATGAACGGAAATCGTATTGTATTGTGATTCACGAGCGAGAACAAGTGAACTTTTAGGATCTGGTTCTAGTATAATTTGACAGCAGACAGCAGAAGCAGAGCGGTGATCATAGCAACGAGCACGAACGAATGAAGTATGAGACTCGTTCACTCGTTCACTTGTTCTCCGCTCTCCGCTTTCGATTCGACCTCATCGGCCGTGCCGCCGTGGTGGTGAATCATATCCGAATAGTTCGCAGTGAACTAGTAGTCTCGTTCACTCGTTCACTTGTTCTCCGTTCGACCTCATCGGCCGTGCCGCCGTGGTGGTGAATCATATTCGAATAGTTCGCAGTGAACTAGTCTTTAATAAACTCACGAACTAGTTCGTGTCGTTCACTATAAGGAATAGTTCATATGTACTAGTTCGTTCACGAACTACACATCTCTAACTATTACCAAACACTACCCGGTATGTTTACTTCACCCTTAGTAAGAAATTATGATGAATATAGAAAGAACCGATACTGAACGGAAGCGGAACAATCTTGACGTAAGTTCCACATTCGGGTTAGTAGTTTTAAGTCTCTTGATGGACAAGTTTGCGCAGTGGAACTAATAACGAACATAAACAGACGGTAGCAATTCGTAATTAACGAGACATGAAGTATCACGGACGTCAGTTGATGATTGTTGTAGCAGAAATGAAAAGAAGGTTTCTGGTGCATTGGGCGGATGATACAATTGCCCGCGATTAAGCAGCTGAGACGGAAATTAATTGTTTTCGTCTTGGATGACAGATTATTGATGTTTCCGCCGAATGCTACAAGATGATATATTGAAGGAATTTTATATGGTATTATGAATGATGAATTGGATATTTAGCGACGAGGGATGATTCTTCATGCTTCTAATTAAAAGAATAATATTTTCGGGCCTATGGAACAATTTATCATTCATCTAACAAAAATCGTCATTTATGTATAAACAAAATATTTAAAAATATATCATCACGCCTTTCATCCATTAGTATATGTGGCACTCTGCCGTAGCAGATCTTGGTATGTGACATATTTATGCGCGTGAAGTGCGGTTACCAGCCATCAAATCACAGTCCCCAATGATGTTAGTGGTGGGAGAGCCACAGGGGTAACTTTAATGTGGTGACAATTGTTTGTCGGCTGTGGGAATTGAACCGAATACTTATTTTATAGTGAATATATGATAGACGGCGTTAGAAATACTAAAATTTGCTTCAGTTTCATGTAAGTCTGTAAGATTTTTATTAACGATCTTATAATAAAACTATATTTCTCTTGTTCTTACACTCTTATATCAGCAATCAAATAATTGTTTTCATGGATTGATTATCTAAAATTTGCGATATTTTAATTTGTTAGGTAGTAAGAATCAAGTACTGTGATCTTCGGAGACGATTGATTAAAATGTGTAGAATAATGCACATAATTTTAAAATAAGAAATGTTTTATTTTCGAATATTTTTATCACTTGACGTAATCTGTATATTTAGTCTGGCTAAACGGAAATATACAAGTTTTTGTGGATTATTTCACGAAAATAAATTGTTCAATAAAATAAAGTATAATATTATTCAGTTTTACATAATATTTTCTCGCTTAGTTACCTGCGATTTGAAAATTATCGCCTGAATTCTATTATAGAATTATTTACGCCACGATCTCACCAACACTTCCGATTAGGCTGATTTCACTTTTTGTAGAGTGCGTCTAATACAGAGTGATCAACAAGAATTGTTACAGTTGGCAATAAAAAAACCTACTTGAAATTGGTAAGCCTGATACATAAATTCATTTCCTGTTGTTGACACTAACATATAAAATTTAAATTTGAGTACATTTATTATTACATTTATTTCTAAAGTATTTCTATTACTTAAAAAGTCAAAATCCTATTAGCTGTCAGACTCCTGACATAACCTATTTGTATTTATTAGAAATGTCAAATAGCATTTCCGCCTTTATCTGACGTTGTGCCAACTGTGGAATAAAAAAACCTCTGCAATTGTATTGCCAACTATAACAATTCCTTTTGATAATCCTGTATCTATGTTATCATGTAAAATATATAACTTTTGTTATAAAAATGAAGTAATAGTTTCGATGCGAATTCTTCGTCTTACATCTGTATTGTACTCACCAATATCTGTGGATGTTGTAATGTGACAGTTTGTCGAGGAAAATATGTCATCTATTTATAAGTATCTATAATAGTAAAGCTGCCATTTCCAGAAGTATGACTAAATAGTTAGAATAAAGGTAACTTTATTTTATTTCACATATTCATTTTGTATTATTATGCAAATTTGCAGACAACAATACCTAACCTATCTACTCACTTAATTTAATATAATTTTCCTAAGTTTTAGGCCACAAAATAAGAAAAAAATATATATATTTCAATAATACCACTGCCTTATTCATAGACCGTAGAATTCACGCCCAACATAAGCAAGCCATTATATTAGGTTTTAGTGCAACATTATTTCCATGTAACAAATAATAAATACGAATGGCAAGTATTAAATTCAAAGAACAAATATTAATTTCAAGTAGCAGTCATTAAATTGAAGTAGCAAATATTAAATCTAAAATGCAATTGTGAAATCCAAGTAGCAAATATTAATTCCTAGTAAGGATATTAAATCTGGCAAAAGTGGCAAATGTTAAATAGATGTGAAAATTTTAAAAATCTAGTAGAATTTATATTATTTATTATAACATGAAATATTACAAAATTATTTGCCAAAAAAAAAAACTGTCTTTAAAATTTATTTTTTATTCACGTGGGACTCACAGTACCCAGAGCTGGGCAGTAGCTAGCTACTTTTGTAGCTTAGCTACGTTTACCTTATCTGTAGCATGTAGCGAGCTATTTTTTTTTCTATTAGCTTACAAATATTGTTATAATAACTGAAGCTACTTTTAAAGTTACTTTTTGTAGGATAAAGCTACTTTTTGTAGCTCAAAGCTACTTTTTGTAGCTTAAAGCTACCACTGTTCATTAGGAAATACCTATTTATTTTTGTTTTGTATTTGAATTGTACTTTCTTTATTGTTCTCTATACCTGTAGGATAACAACTTATTATATAGTTTAAAATCTATTAACATATTTTATTTTTCACTTGTTCTTAACCTATCCTAGTTTAGTATTAAATATTAGATGAACTAAACATTGACTGTTTAGGAGTCTTCTGTTAATGTGACTGTTAATTTATGCCGATATAAATAAAAATTATAGCATCAAAAATTAACAGTACATTTGTCCATTTGCGATTTTTGATATTTATGTACATAATAGTAAATTAACAGTCATTATAACAAAAGACTGATCAACTGATCATATGACAATGGCATATTTAATTAATTCACAATAATTGAAAAAAGTAGCTTTAAAATTTACTACTTTAACGAAAGCTTTTTGCTGTAGCTTAGCTATATTTTACAAAATGTAGCTTTTAGCTGTAGCTGAGCTACTTTTTTAAAGAATAGCTGTAGCTGTAGCTGTAGCTTAGCTACTTTTTTTAAGTAGCTTGCCCAGCTCTGACAGTACCTATATTAAATGTCGTTTTAAAAACTTAATTTAAAATTAATAGAATCCAACAATAGAAAATCAAATTTCCTGCACTTTCTATTTGATATTTAAATTATAATTCTCTAAACTTGTTTGTATATAACTACCCATTTTGCAGCATAACATAAATATAGTTAATTGTTATAAATTTTAGAACTAACATGACCATTATTTTTCATGTTAATCTTATCAGACTTGCTTGCTGAGAAACAAGGCGAAAAGTAAAAATACGAATTTTATATTACAACAGTTACAATATTACCAAACAAGATACAAAACTCGCAGCAAACTAAACGAGTTATGCTTCTGCCCAAAGCAAGAAACGTGCGTCGATTTCCAAAACATTTAACGAAATACTCGACGACTTTAACTTGACCAGGATTCTGTATAAAATAATTGCATTGTGTAATAGTCTCTCCTGCAGTTCAAATTGCGGAATCCAGGAATCTAAGCTACTGACAGGAGAGGTCGTTATTCTTTTGTCGAGCAGCAGCAGGAGATATGTGGAGTTTTCCCGGTGCTCGGTCGCCAGTCCTGTGGGATAACGAAGTCTTTACTTGGTGAGAAATTGTATTGTGGAATATGTTGAACTTTCACTCGAGTACTCGCTGTACATGATTTGAGATTTACTGACAATGAATGTTTTTGTTTAGTTTTTTTGTTATATTCAAGGCCAACTTTTGTTGACTACAAATTATTTATGTAGTGTTGTATCTGTTTTCAATGAATTTGTTTGAAAAGAACTTAAATTTATTCCTGAATATATTATTTAAATTTAGTAAAGTGAAAATTAAATAAATACGAAGAACAGTACTGTGATTAAAATCAAAGGTTTGTGAACTTCCAATCCACTGCACTGTAATAATTACTCTTCCTGCACTATTATTTTTTCTTGACGGCTGGTATTTTATAAATTATTGAGTACAAAAACCTTAATACAAAAAGAGATAAGTCAAAAACTGATGTATTGAAGATATTTATATACCTACTAGTATCAGTTGTGTTCTTTCATTTGGTGTACAAATGAAGTAAATTGGTTGACACACAACGGAGCTGTAAGCATTTAAAAGTTTTAAATGAAAACCAGGAATGCAGACATAATATACGAGGTGTGGTTATTAAATAACGAGACTGACGCTGCTACAGACGAAGTACGCATGCTCCAAACACCAGCAACCGTCAGCTTTTTAGCGTGAAGCTTTCTCTTTTGAATGCAGTACCTCTCGCTTCTGTAAACAAATCCGTATAGCCGTAGTATTCGTTCTAATTAGAGTTGTTTTTTTGTTTCGCCGAAAAAATGTTAAGTGCAACATTAGAGCAACAAATTATTGTGAAATTTCACATGAAACTTGGCAAAACTGCTACTGAAACTTATAATTTATTGAAAAAAGTACCCGAATTGTGGAAGGAAAAGTCATGGTTTCTCCATCAATACAATGCGCTGGCTCATTCCGCAATGTCTGTCAAGAGATTTCTAGCCAAGTACAGCATCCCAGTGTTAGACCATCCACCTTATTCGCCAGATCTTGCACCGTGCGACTTCTATCTGTTTCCTAAGGTGAAATTTGCCTTAATAGCAACAAGATTTGAGCTTTGAAAGAGAAATTGGTACGCGTTCTGAAGGAGCTGACAGAAGAAGACTTCCAGCGCTGTTTCGAACAATGGAAGATTCGCATGGTAGGGATAGAGAACGGGTATATTTTGAAAGTGATAATAAGTAAATAGGTATGGAATCAAAATAAAATGTTAAAACAGCATCAGTCTCAATATTTTAAAAGCTAAACTTATTCCTTTTTGTATCAAGATCTTCAATTTAAATATAAACATGTAGCGAAATACGAATATTATACAAAACTTGTTCCTGTAAAAAAACACGTGTATAATGTAATACTTGCATATCAGACAAAATAACTTATAAAATGCATATAATTTATGCTTTACTTTTTTTTTACTTTTGACATTTTTATTACCTAAACATGCACAACAAACTTTATTACAACAATAAAAACTTTATCGTCACTACAGCGACGTAATAATTCCAGAATTTAAATTTAATACTTTTAATCAACGTCACATTGTTTTATTCTCGAATAAATCATTCTAATCCTCTTCAGCAACTATTCAAGTCCTGGAAAGTTGTGAGTTTTTGAGGACATTCCTCCTCTTGTAGAAAATTACCTTTGAGAAGGCAAACGCAAGCTGTCGAGGTATGGGAACTATGCAGAGGCGCCTCTTTTTGCCCTCTCACTAAGCCACTGTTTTTGCGGTAATCATGAAGCTAAAGAAACGCTACAGCATTCCGTCTAGCCGTCATTGAAATAACACTTGCAGTTATGTTAATTATTACGTCATATATCACCTAGCTACATTGACATCATAGTCTGAAAATACCAAACAATGTGAATACGAGTAGTCTCTTGCATGTTGGAAACTTGACAGCTAGTTTTTATTCGCATGAATGGGATTTAAAATTGGAGTTAACTGTGCTTAAGAAAGAAATTGTATTGTTATGACATTTGATTATGTTGCGTGAGAGGTTATGTTACTAAATTAGAGGTACCCGCTATTATAATTATGAGTCAACATATTGTGATTTAGTATACTGAATTATTCTGCTAAAGGCTAGTTAGTAGCTCCGTTAAAAAGTTAAATTTTAATTGTGGTTGAAAGAAATAGAAGTAAATCGAAAATTTTACATCAATTTCATTTACTCCATGTGGCAAATAACTTCGCTTTGTTTTTATGGCTCAGTAGTATCTAGTCGGCCTTTAGATTTGAGAACCTCGGTTCGATTCCAAAAAACGACAAACAATTTTCACCACATTAAAAATTTCCCCTGTGGCTCTCCCAACACTAACATCTTTGGGGGGTGTGATTTAACGGCTGATAACCGGACTTCATACGCACAAATATATCACTTACCGAAATCGGCTTCGGCAGAGTGCCACATTCTACTGGATAAAAGGCATGATAATTAATATATTGCTTTTTATTTATTTTATTTAAAATTATATGAAAATACAATTTTATTTAAGCTTAAATTTCCCACATTAACAGCCCAATTCTCAAAAAAGTTTTAGCTAATCCTAAATTTTATATTAGCTATCTTATTCGAGTCCGATTTAAAAAAGGTAATCTAAATAACTTACCGAAAACTAAATGGTAACAAGATTATATTAGAGTATATTTGAACTTTTTTGAGAATATAGTTCAGCTTAATTTAACCTATCCAAAATTCTATATTATCTAAAACTCTTTTAAGAATTGAGCTGTTAAACAAGAACTGCAGATAAATGGAACAAAATAACAAAGAAGAACTATTAACTGAAAGGAGAATGGGAAAAAACTGTACAAGGAAATTAATGAAGTTAAGAAAAGGCAAACATATAATTAAATGCAAATTTGTTAATAATATAATGAATTACAGTTGTTAACAATAATAAACAAATAAATAATTCATAATTTAATGCTTAAGAGAAATCGAGAAAAAAGAGAATATGGTTTAGCTTAATTTAACCTACCAAAAATTTAGGTTAGCAAAAACTCTTTTGAAAATTGAGCTGTTAAAGAATAACTGCAAAGAAATGAAATAATATGACAAAGACGAACTATTAAATGAAAGAAGAATAGTAAGAAATTGTACAAGGCAATTAATAAAGTAAAGAAAAGACAAACGTGTAATTAAATGCAAATTTATTAATAACATGAAATCGAGAAAAAAGAACCTGATAACTTCTTTTGTTCAAACTTCAACTTCATGGAATTACCAATCACACAAACTTGTTTCTCAGCATGTCACATTTCATAAGTTTAATTAAACATGTCTTAAACGTTATAATTATAAATCATATTTAGATGAAATAATAATTACAAATAATTTCCATTTCCAGTCAATAAAATTATTAATTATGAGAAAGCAATTAATTTTCTTTTTTCTTAGTAAATTATTCATTTGAAAACTATTACACATGATGTAACAGACCATGATCATTAAATTAAACAGTTTTTAATACTAAAGTAAAGTTCAAAACTATTACTGCTTAGCCAGAATAAATAAAAACTAACCATTGTTTATTTTTTCTGCAAACATTTTCGTGTTTGTCTTTTAAAAATAGATACCAACTTAATTTAAGTTACGATAATTATCATCTACCTAAAATAAATAATCCCTAAAGGCTAATGATTAATTAATCCGGATCAATTATAATTTTAATTACAACATCGGAAATTCCAGTTCATTTACTCATCCCAAATACCTGACACCAAACATCGCTACACAGTTTTACACAAAGTTTGCACCGGAAGCTGATAAAACTTTACAGTCTGATCAAAAGATACAAACAACAATACGTTTGTAGTATTACCTTACACTATTCAGTCCTGCTTCTATTCAGTTGTTTATCAGACAACTTTCGTATCTCCATTTCAAGCTAGCGGTTTCATTTTTATTTGAGCGCGCGACTGTGATCCAAAGCGGGACTATCAGTATGCCAATAGAAGTCGTGGCGATGTGCAGTTGTTTCTCTCTAGTGAAGTGCGAATGTTTGACAGTTCGAATGTCATTTGTTTACCTGTGTTGGGATATTTGTTATTCAGTGTTTTATTTTTAATTAATCCGTGTGAACTAATGTTTTATGTGGTTAGTGATTCGTGTTTAATTGGTTGTTAATTGATTTGATGTTCTTGATGTGGAATTTAAATCTTTTTTTTTTTAATTTATTTCATTTTGTTGGACATTTTGATGAAATATGATGAAATGGATTTGTTAATTAATTAGTATTTTTATAAATTTCATTTTAGGGATTACTCACAGCATAATTGATTATTTTTCTTATATCAATAAGTCTAAAGTGAATAATTAAATAATTTGCGTTTGAATTATTTATGTTTTCTAAAGTTCATGATTTTTAACAACTGTTTTATTATTATTTGCCTTTTTTATCATAACAGCCAGCCATATATACTCAAAATAATATTAACAATTTGCATCGCCCAATTTCCTGCCATACTGATATTTTTTTAATTTTGTTTTTTTAAGTATCACTATTATTTAATTTTTCTTTAATTTTGTAAGTTAATTTGCTCTTTATTATTTTAAATAAATATAAAAATAATAAATAAAATATATCATCATGCCTTGTACCCATTACTGGGTGTGGCACTCTGCCGTAGCAGATCTCGGTAAGTGATATATTTTGCGCGTGAAGTGCGGTTACCAGTCGTCAAATCACAGCCTCCAAAGATATTAATGGTGGAGGAGCCACAAGGGTACTTTTTGAAATTATGAAAATTGTTTGGCGGAATCGAACCAGGGTTCTCAGGATCCACAGGCCGACTTCATACCACTGAGCTAGCCATACAAAAAAAAAATAATAAATAAAATATATCATCATGCCTTGTACTCATTACTGGGTGTGGCACTCTGCCGTAGCAGATCTCAGTAAGTGATATATTTTGTGCGCTTTCTACCCATTACTGGGTGTGGCACTCTGCCGTAGCAGATCTCAGTAAATGATATATTTTGCGCCTGAAGTGCGATTACCAGCCATCAAATCACGTCTCCCAAAGATATAAGTGGTGGAAGAGCCACAGGGATAGTTTTAATATGGTGAAAATTGTTTATCGGCTATGGGAATCGAACTCGAGTTCTCAAATTCACAAGCCGACTTGATACCACTGAGCCACCTACCCCATTAATAAATAAATGCGTCTAACTGTAAACTATTTCTGTATAATTTTGCTGTGTATGAAACTAAAAATTCCAGTCAAATTATTTGACAAGACTATAATTTAGTAAATTCCATTGGCTTCAATTTTGTAACATTTGTGTGATGACATAATGATAGAGCATCAATTGAAGAAAATAGTATTTATTCAAGATCGTGCAAGAGCAATGTGATTGATATAACGGAACGAGTACTAAAATTACTGATATAATATCGTATGTCATAAATAGTTAATGTGCTGTGACAGTTATCTAACAGACGCTAGAATTCTCGGAATTAAATGATAATAGAATAAATCTTCTCTTAGACTTTCCTTGTTTACATTTCACAATCTGTTTATTTCCGTTAGAAATCTTATTAGCATTTAGAGTAAATTATTTGCGTTCTTATAACTTTGGCCGTGTTTCTCCAGTCTCCAAATTTATGCATCGTATCAAATGATAAACTGATAACAGTTTTATTATGATAACATCAGTCAATATTGTTAGATAACCGAATAAAATTATCTTGAAGCTAGAGTTTAGTTGGTGTTTGTGTACTTTTATCTCCATTTATTTAATTGCAAATATTTAAATAGATAAAAAATTAAGTAGGTGGCACAGTGGTATCGAGTCTGTGGATTTGAGAACCGGGGTTCGATTCCCACAGCCGACAAACTATTTTCACCACCCTTGTGGCTTCACAATCAATAACATGATGGTTGGTAACCGCACTTAGGAATAAAACAATTTACTATCACTGACAACGCGTTGTATACAAAGTGAAAATCAGTGTTGCCACACGTGTCAAATTGAAAGTGCTTTAAAAATTGTTTAATATTAGATAATTTTAATATGTACATGCAATTTTAGCTGCATTTATTATATATTCCATAAATAATATGAAATTCAATTAGTAAATTTGTTAATTTAGCGAAATAAAAAATAGCGAACTTATGGGGTAGATGGTTCAGTGGATTTGAGAACTCTGGTTTGATTTCCACCCCCGACAAACAATTTTCACAACATTAACACAATCCTTGTGGCTCCCCCTTCACTAATATATGTGGAAGCTCTGCCTTAACGGCTGATAACCGCACTTCACGCTGATAATATATCACTTATTGAGATCTGCTACGGCAGAATGCCACATGATGATATATTTATTTATTTTATTTAAATAGATAATTGGGTTTCTTAGGGCCAGTTTTTCAATCACCGGTTTACTCTCGATTAACGTTAATCATGATTAAATAATAATGGTAACCATAGTGGGGTGGCTAGTTTAGTGGTATGAAGTCGGCCTGTGGATCCTGAGAACCCTGGTTCGATTCCCACAGGCGACAAACAATTTTCATAATTTCAAAAAAAAACCCCTGTGGCTCTTCCACCACTAACATCTTTGGAGGCCGTGATTTGACGACTGGTAACCGCACTTCACGCGCAAAATATATCACTTACCGAGATCTGCTTCGGCAGAGTACCACACCCAGTAATGGGTAGAAGGCGTGATGATATATTTATTTTTATTTATTTTTGTAACCATAGTTTCCATTATTATTTAATCATGATTAGCATTAATCAGTGATTGAAAAACTGGCCCCTAAAAGTGATAAAATTGTGGTGACAGACATGTTTTTTAAATTACATTAAATGGAATGTTTTTTAATTGCTACAAATAGTATTTACAATTTACTGTTCATGTAATCAATGTTTCTTAAAAATTAAATGATTTGTTTTGATTGAACTGTATACCAAGAAAAATTACTGGACGTATGATTGTAAATCTGGGCCATATAAATTTTTAATTAACGTAACATTTTTTTAACATACCAGAAAACATGTAAATATTTTATTTAGTGCATTTGTGAAATATATTTGTAGATAACTGTCCTACTACGTCAACATAAAATGGTGACAAATGTTTTAAATATTCATAATAGTTTTATCGATATTTCTATGAATAATTAATACCCAAATTGAATAATTGCTAAATAAATGAAATTATCAGAATTACGAGGGCTAAAATAATAATAATAATTTTTTTTTTATTTGAATGGTTCAATAAGAAAAGTTGCTTCGCTTACTATTGGTAAATTATTAATATTTGACAACTGAAAAATTAAACTACTCAACAGATAATTAATCAATTAGTCTCATTTAATCGGTGTTTATAATAGCGGTTACACTAAACATACAATACCGTTTTCATCATTTAAATTATGATCTTGATTTTACATTTTTATTTATCCATACCAGTGCTTCTCAACCAATGAATTGAGTGTCAATTTTTTGTGGGTCTCGAGATTATTTCTATGCAAACAGATGCAATGTAAATCATATGTAAAATAGTTATTTACAGTATTATTATAATGTCTTATATTGCAATGCGAGATGAGAAAAATTGATAATTCATCAAGTATTGTACAATACATTACAATACGTATATCGTACAATATTTTACCTAATTTCAAGATATGAGAAAAATTATTGCAAAATTGACAGTTTTTTTGACAATTCTCCTTTTTGTTCTTATTTCAGGCGTGAGTAAATCGATTAAATTCTCCATGTCGTTGAAGCCCTCTAAGATACCTGGTGTTTACCTTTTTTATCTGTTTTCTTTTGAAATGAAAATTTCATTATTTTCTTTGGTTTGCCAATTTATTTTTTATTAAAATATTTTAAGAATATATTTCAGAATACTAAAAATATTTTCAATAATAATATAATAAGAGAATAAATTGAAAATAATTTTACAGATCTTTAGAAAACTTGTTGCCCTACGGGTTTTCGTGACAAATGACAACAAATTTGAGAAAGATACTGAAGAATTATTTTCTAATTTATCGAACTCTCGAGTTATATTTAATTAGATTCTTTTTTTAGTTAGCTGTTGAGATTGATTCATCCAACTTAAAAGATTTTGAACTGGGTTCATATCGATTGATTACTTATTAATGTATTCTTGGAAGTCGTTTCTAAAATTTGTTGGTGTATTTCTGTATCTGAAATGGAACTAAACCGATTTTTTCACACATTTTATTTGACGCGTTGACAGTTTTAAATAATTATTTGAAAACTACCTATCATTTGTTGCAAACAAAAAAGCATCTACAGAGATTATTCCCGGGAATAATCACAAGAGCTTTATTGTCAGTATAATAATGACAGGATTGGTTAAAACGCAGACACGTGACATACAATAAAGCATTTCATTGGTTTTCAGAAACTATTTCAATCCTCCTTGAAAAAAAAGCTCCGGGCACCCATATCATTTATAATATAACAAAAGAATGAGAATAATTTAAATATAATTCAACAGATTTCGAATCGAAAATTTGTTGGGTATTCCAAATTGGCTACAAGTTTGAAAAGAAACTAGAAAATTATTAAATTATTTTCTAATTTATCGAACTCTCGAATAATATTTAAATAAATTATTTTTAACTCATAAATTTAATTCAAACAGAGGAATTTTATTTTACGCGTTGACAATTTTAAATAAATATTTGACAACTACCTATCTGACATTCGTCAAACAAACAAAAGCTACAAAGATTATTCTCAGGAATAATCACAAGAGTTTTTGGTCGAACTTTTAAAAGGCTGAGAAGCACTGATATAGACAGTCATAATATGATGTATAAAAAAAATACCTCAGGCGAAAATTCTAGATTTTAAACAAAAATATTAGGTACTATATCTGAGTTTGATTTTCTATCATGCAGAGTAGTGAGTAAATAAGTAAAGAATTCATCCGTTCATTTATTTAGGGCCGGTTTTCCACCTCCGGATAAAGTTCCGGATAAATATCGGCAGGATAAGAGAAAAAATATCGCAATAAAAAATGGCAGCTATGCTACAATTTCGATGCGATAGTTTTTAATTTATCCCACCGCTAGTTATTGGGAACTTTATCAGAATATGGAAAAACCGGTCCTTAAAGATTTAAATACCTACCATTGTCGTTAAACTTTTAAGTAAAAGTAGAAGACATGTGCTGGAAGTTTCACAAATTATATATTTACAAATATTTCCGATCGATTTTGACTTACCAGAATTGTTTTTAAATAAATAATTTGTGAAACTTATACCAAGTGCTTTTTTCTTTTGTACAATGTTTCATCAAGTACCTACAGCTGAATCTACCAATTCTATTAAACTCTTAACATAAAAATGCATTACTTAAAGTATTTTACCGATTTTATGTACTTGTAGATCCAAAAGTAGAAGCTGCAGCTAAAATAAATATAAAACAACATAGTAGAACAAACTAAACAAAACTCAAATTCAAACACCTAAAACATCTTCGACTCCACAAACTTCTACCAACTGTTTAAATCCAGTGCAATGTAAGTGTAATACAGTGTAGTGTAGCGCAGTGCAGTCCAGGGAACTTGCAGTCATGTATCTGCCATCATATCGAGCAAGAGCGCCTTGAAAACAACAGACGGTATCCAAGGATGACCTAGATGTTGATAACATAACATACCGTCGTAACGGGAGTCTCGGAGTCTGTCATGTGGCCACAGCGAAGGGTGTACCATGTAACTCCTCGGAACAAGGTATGAACCACGAACATTGAGGTTAGAGTTACGAACATCCAAGAGAACATGATATTTCTCACTAGGGGTTTGGATAATGTTTGTGCAATGTATGTTAGTTTGTTTTAAGATTATTTGCTAATGAGTAGGGTTGTGTAGGTGTTACATAAGAATTTAGTAAGGGTTCAAGGGTAAATATACACAATTCTATTTGCAATCTAGTTGTGAGTGTGGTGATATTTTGTAAGGTTAGATGCGATTACTGGTTATTTCGTCATTTATAGATGTTAGAGGACAGCAGTGTATTGTGAACTGAACATCATCAAATCTAGCGTTCTAAGTAGGCTTTTTTGACCCGGAAACTTCAGATATAGGTTTTATTCTTGGAGCTTCTCGTTAGATACTCATTTCTCTGGCGAGACTATTTTAATAGTAATTTTTATGCACCAAGGGCGTTATGTAGATGATAATGCAAAGAGAGCACCTGTATCCAGTTCGAGAGCATCGTCGTCCGTGCTGCATACAATATTTTATTTTTAACTTGAATATGTAACTTATCAATAATCGACAAAATTCGCGTTTGTCACATAGCAACAGGGTGGATAAAAATCGTGATTTGAAAAAAATTACAAAAAATTGATTTTTTTTATTGAAATCAGATTTTTTTGATTTAAATTAGATTTTTTTAATTATTTTTTTAAGTGCGTAAAAACGGGTATTTTGAATTAAATTTTTAAATATTATGTATTGAGTAATGTTTTCAAAGGAAATTCTGAACAACGTTTCACGTGTTGAATGGTGGATGTCTCAAAAAAATGAATTAGGACGAAATAAAGATATAATATTGAAAATTATAAAATCACTTTTATGCGCCACTTCGTCTTCAGCTTGTGTTGAGTGAGTTTTTTCATCATTAGGACTTGTGCATTCAAAATTGAGAAACCGACTAGGAACTGAAAATGCTGGAAAACTGGTCTTTTTATTTTATAATAATGTACCACTAAATTAATAAACGTTTCTACTTTTTTTTTTTTGTTAATTGAATTGTTATACATTTTTTCATATTCAAATATTTATGATTTATTAAAACATGTTTTTATCTTTTGTGTGTTTTTTTGTATTTTTAATTTAATAAATACATATACAATAATAAAAATTATTCATTTATGTTTAAATGATTAAATTTAATTTATCTTGATTTAAAAAAATCACTTGATTTAAATCTCTCAACCCTGCATTGCAATATGATATCTGATAATTAATTTTGGTACTGAACATAATTATCTTTCAACTGTCAAATTTGCACAATTTATTGTGCATTAATTCGGTGAATTTAGCATTTTACTCATTTCTTTGTTTGCTATTATTATAGTTTATATTGAAAATAGTACCTACCAATATTTTGCTGTTAAAACTTTAGCTCCATTCTGTGTCAATCGCAAATAGTCACTGAATCGAATTATAATGAGGCAGAAATAAGATTGATAAAAATGTAGGAACCATTTTGTGATATTAATTATTATGAAATTTAGGAAAGACGATTCTTTTTTGTTGAGAAATTAGTTTGCTAAATAATAAAATTCACTCCTGTTGTCGTAAATGTGACGTGGATGTGGTGATTGATACTGATACTACATGTCACTCCCCACAGTAATACGAAAAATGTCATCCCGAGAACTGTCAATCATACACACTGTATAAATAAGTTCATTCAAAACATTGAAACATGAGATGTGTCGTTTCGTCGTGACTTATCAGGTTGTCAGAAATAAAAAATATGAAAAATTAACGAAATTCGTAAAAAATTAAATTTACCTTGGTCAACTTTGTTGATTAATTATAGGGTTATCCATCTTTGCCCTAGGAACATAAATCATAACCTTAGAAGAAGAATATTAATTTACTATAACTTCTACTGCTAATCAATCAAATTTTAAAGTGAAAAACAGCTAAGTTGTAAGAATTTTAAGTAAGCCTATTCTATCAAAGTTTCTATTATGTTTGTATTAATTTATGAGGTAGTTAGTAAAAACAGCATTGTGCAATCGAATGGTGTTTTAAATCAAATATACCAAACGAATTCCAGGAAATAGTTTTCATTATTATACGTATTACTAATTAAGCTAGCCAAAGAAAACTTCAGGGTACTATTTTATAAAACTTCTGAACTTGAAAATTATCGTAACTTATATAACAAGCGGTATAATAATTGCCGATAATATTTTGACATGAATTATGAGTGCTGCGCATGCGTTATATTTCCTATTTCCGTAACAATGAATTTAAATTCATGTTAAAATATTATCTGACAATTATCATATTGCGAGTTATATTTTGCGTTAGAATTTTACAAGCATTAATTCCAATTTTTTTGGTATTTTTTGGAACGTTTTCTTCAATTTTATTAAAATTTCTTTTGTAGAAGCAGTTCCCTATCTAGTTTTTACATTTTGATTGCTTATTTTCAAATGACATTTATGCAAAATACAGTGAAGAATGATCACTTATTAATTTCACTAGTGGAAAATTATCAAAATTAATTCATATACACGTGATAACTTCTCACTGTAGAACTATAAACTTTCTATACATATTATTGTATCTATTTGTGGTTTCGAAGGACTCAGTTGTCTTAAAAAAGAGGGTGAACAAAAAGAAAAACAAAAACATCCGGTTTTTTATTTGGATCAAATTATTTTTCGAGTTATTTATTTTTCAATTATTAGCACAAATATTTAAATAAAACATAAATAAATAAATATATCATCACGCCTTTTATCCATTATTGGGTATGGCACTCTTCCGAAGCATATCTCAGTAAGTGATATGTTTATGCGCGTAAAGTGCGCTTACCAGCTGTCAAATATTAAAATTTCCAATAATAATAACCTCAAATTTCAAAATTCAATCCATGTATTTTTATTAGGTAGGTACTTATATTTACATTACAACATTTTTATCTAATGACTTAAAATTATAAGTAATTTAATATTTAATATCATAATTAGTTAGCTACATATCTAGTTCGTTTAGTTTCATTTATAATAATTCAGTAATTCTGTTAGTTTGGCTGTTTGCACAAATATAAATTATTATCCAACCGATTCTTAATTTAAAACAGAATGAAAATGTGGATAATGGAATTTTTAGGTTTTATGAAAATAAAAGAACATTCTTGTTAATTTTCAATGATCGATACGATATTTTATGAAATGAAGCCAAACTTAATAATTTTGTCATTTAACGGCCTACTATAAAACGGCAATATAAAATAAGAACTAAGTGAACAAGTTCTACAGGAAATACCATAAATAATTATTTATCTTGTTTTTACTTTACATCTCGCCCGAGAACATTCAACAAAAAAAACCTGAAAATTTTTGAAATTGAAATGAGGTAGTTGATATAACAATTAGCATGTAATTCTCTCGTATCAGACCGTTTATCACTGGAGCTAAACTTTTTACCACGTTTTCACAACGTTCATTAACATGTATATCACGTCCGCCCTTGGCCTCGTTACATTTCGCATTTTAGATGACATTCCTAGTCATTTTGCAGGTGAAATTTAGCTATCAATGATGATGACACTTCTGTGACGCCCAATTCAATGATACTTGCGGTCTGTGAATGTTGAATCACCTCATGTTAGTCGTTGATGATAATTTATTTGCGAATGAAATAAAGTCCTTTATTTATCGATGCATATTATTGAATTTTATATTCGTTTTATTTATTTTTAACCGTTATGAATGCTTTTATGTAATTCATAATACATCGTAAATTTTTACTGTTATTTATTGTCGATTTATGAATTCATGTATTTTCATACCTCATATATTTTTAACGTATTTAAAGTATCAGAAATCACAATTTTATATTTCAGTCATTAATTTTGTTGTTAGGGTTAATAACCAAGTAATAACAGACAGTGCCGGATTTAGGGAGAGAGCGCAGGGGCCTGAGCACCCCCTGAAATAAAATTGTGTTATTTGTTTTTGGTAAATTTTACACCATACTCAATAATTATGTGAAACTCTACAGAAGGTAATAGAAGCATATTTGGAAACCTATATCCTATAGGGTGTGGCACTCTGCCGTAGCAGATCTCAGTAAGTGATATAGTTAAGCCTTGTTTCCACATCTTAACATAGTCTTAGTTTTAGTTTTTCGACATAACCTTGACAGTTTGTCATATGTGAGTACAGCTGAGTGTTTCCAGCTACTGTTTTAGTCTTAGTCTTAGTCTTTGTCGCTGCGCATAAACATAAAGTTTGCAGACTTCATACCTTCGACATAGTCTTTCGTCGCTGTTCTGTAAGAGGGAGTTAGCTGCGGTAATGCTATCTCTTGTTATGCTGCAATATACAATCAATTCTATGCCGTATTTGTCATATGTCATTAGGTTTTTGTTGGGAATACGATAAATAGTAATAATTTCAACTGAGAAAAAAATAAAAATTACTGGATTAATAGCAACAACAATACTAAAAAGTCAAAAAGAAATTATTTAGTCGCTGTCATTTTAAAATTTATTTCTTTTCTTTGATTTTATAAGTATAATTGCAATTTAATCATATTTAATCATATAAAAATCAATTTTGAAATATTCTGGTTTATTCACTACAATAATTACTCAATTTTTAAAAATTATTTTGGAATTGTATAAATTAATTAAACTAGTGCTTAATTTTAATATTAATTACTGTTCCTCATTAATAATTTTATATAATTTTTAAAGTTTTTCAAATATTTTTATACATTTATTTTCTGATTTAAGTGAACAAACCTTTACTAGAATAATGAATTAAGGGTATGTTTATGTTAAAAGCTGAAAATGGCTGTAATTTTTCCGACATAAACAGAAATAAAAAACCAAAAACAAAGACTAAAACAGGGACTATGTTAAGATGTGGAAACGTAGCTTTATGCGTGTAAAGTATGGTTGTCAGCCGTCAAATTACAGCCTCTAAATATGTTAGTGGAGGGGAAGCCATAGAGGTAATTTTAATGTGGTTCAAATTATTTGTCGGCTTTGGGAATCAAACCCGGGTTCTCAAGTCCACTATCCGACTCGATGTTAAATTAATAAAAATATGTTTTTACATGTGAATTATAGTTAGCAGTTATTTTAATATGATGAATATCAGTTATTTGTTGTGGAAATCGAACTCAAGTTCTCAATTTCACAATTGGATACGTTGCCACTGAACTACTTATTTACCTCGTAATAACAAATAATAATATTATTCATAACTTTATTATAATTCTAGTTATTATAATAATTTATTCTGTTCTATCTAGATTCTCTAGAATGCAATTGTTTATCATCTTTTTATGTAACCTTTTTTGTTTCTGAATTCCAACAAAACAAAATATTTTTCCATCAAATTTTCCTCAACGACAAACCAATACAAATTTATGATAATATTTTATAAACAAGATATGTCATATTTATATTCTCATTTATTTTTAGTTACCTTGTCGCCTAATAGAAAAACAAATTTTATTAACGAATAAGACAAATATTTTGATAGTAAAATCGATTAATCTTGTTAGAAGGCTTCGCGATAGAGAGATTTGAATAAACATAAAGGAAACACGGGTGTTTAAGTTTAATGCATTCCACGAAGCTTCATGAATACCAATTATCAGGTTGTTGGTGTTTTACACGGTAAACTTGTCCCACATTACTCGCAATTATCAGTAAATTTATAGGTCTAGGTTGAGTACAGGTTTCAATATTGTGATTACAGAATTATACTGTTAAATAACGATAATTATAAGTTGTATTACGCGTCACAGCAACTGAAACGGTATTAGTCCAATGTGATTACATTTTGAAGTTGTCGTGAAATGTGACTCACTTGTTTCATATACTTTTAGTTGGAGAGCTAGGGTGCAAAATGATGTCTCATTTATTCCAGTAACAAAAATGGATTTTTTAACAGATTATGTCATGATAAACATGAAAAAAAGTAAATTTGATTTGGGAACGTGTGGCGACTATAGATGGCGCCGATGTGAATGCGCCAATTTTAATGGTAGTTGTTGACATATTATTTACAGGTTAATTTTTAGTTCAAATTATAGATTTTGGTATAATTAAGTAATAAAAATGATAGACAGAAGTTTTGGCTGATGACAAATGCGCGACAAAACCGGTCAAAGTTAGAAATTTTTATGGTGTCGTGTGGCATATTACTACTTGTTCACGACGAATACATGACAAAAAAATTATTGACAGAAATTGCTGGTTGCTCATTGGTGACAGAAGCTCTGAAAGTGGACTGGTGTAGGGATCAACGACCATCCTTAAAATCTGCGCATTCACATCGGCGCCATCTATAGTTGCCACCCGTTCCCAAATCTAATTTTCTTGTTTTCATGTTTATCATGACATAATCTATTAAAATATCCATTTCTGTCACTGGAATAAATGAGACATCATTTTGCACCGTAGCTTTCTAACTATTTTATTTATTTATAAAATATGTGAAAATTTATTTTAAGTAAAGAGTAAAAACAAAAACTTTTCTGTTCATTAAAATGCGGAATGTACTTGTACGAACGTTTGTTTTATAAATACTGAAATTCCTTCTTAATGTTTAGTAAAAGTAATATCTTAAAATAGAAATTTTCTATGATTCATCATCGGTATAAATACCTTTTTAATTAATAGTTGCATTTGCATTCCACTTATTTTACTTCTATTATAGGTTGATTTTAAATAATACATGAAAATGTGTCACTTTATATATCGATTAATTAGATCACATGTTTATTTCAAAGGTCAAGACTTATCTGAGTATTATATTTGTATATGACGATTGTATTTACTGACCTAATATTTATTTTTCTGCTAACATCTTACATCTTGTTCTATAGCTAGATGTGTTTATAAAATAACATGACCTATCTAATGATTCTACATATAAAATTACTTTTTTTCTAATAAAGTAAATCCGTTTTTGGGAAATATAAATTATCCTTATGATCAACTGTACCATAGCTACTTGATTTATGACACTGTTTAGTGTCTATAAAATAGGACTTTATTGAACTATACTCTGTTTTTTAATCAGGAGGAGCAAATGCACAAGTCAGATTTACACTATAGAAAGTTACCAAAGAAAGATTTTGTTCCCGCGAAATACAAAAATTTGTTTCACATCTGCACTGATTAAATCTCATGGAATTTATTTTAAAATACAAATGACATTATAAACTCTAATTAGTCACTCCGTATATTATTAGTTCTTAAAAGAACTGATTTATGTTAATGTCACAGAAATGCAAAAAAACCAACAAGAAAACAGATAACTTCAAAACTTGACAGCTCTAATAAATCAAATGTAAAATCTATGTACAGTGTAAACTGGACGAAGTACTAGCCAATCAGAAGCGTCAGTTTTAGCGGTTAAAATTTAAATTACTCCTCCTGGTTAAAAAAAAGTACGATAAAATAGCTAAGTTGGATTCTTGTCAAAATGTATAGTTATTATAATAATTTAATTTTGTTTTCTTTGGCTTTTTCAACTACTATAAAACATGATTTAAAACATAGTAAGATTATGTTTCAAGAATTCAATCGTACAATTATTTGCACTCTTTGAACGAAACAAGTTAAGTATCACTGAAAGGAACTTGGGACGTTACAACCCTAATACAAAACTTCAAAAACTCATGTCTCCTGTAATATAAAGAATTTTCAACTTGTATTTTCACTGATCGTCAGAGTTTATCATGTAGTTTCATAAAAAAAATTGTAACAAAATAGGTATAGAAGCCTATTGCAGATCAAGACTCTTTGCGGACCGTTGCTGTTGGCAACGGTACTCTTAGCACAAATAGCATAGTTTTACATTTTTATTTTGTTTGTATTGAATTGCTGGTTACCAACATTCTAAATTTAAACAATTAAATTACATTCAAATACTGATCTTGATTTTCAACCGTAAAAAATTGTTGTGTATCCCTCTGATTGCAAGTATCTTTGAAGAACTCGACAATTTGCATCCCTCGCTACACTCGTGCTACATTTTCTAGCCTCGTTCCGCAAACAGCTACTTTCAACCCTTGATATACAAATAACTATTGTTACCGGTGGCATAGGCGGACTTTGGCCTAGGCTAAAGAGGCAATAGCCTAGGGCCCAAAAATTTTAGGGCCCGGATTCAAAGTTTTAGTTTAAATAATAGAAATATATAATTTTATTCCTTTATAATGCCTGAAAATAACGAAAATAGCCTCAAAACTATCGATAGCCATGGAATTGAAACAAAATTAAACAAATGTTTGACGTTTAATCTATCAAAATAATTTCTTTATTTATTATGTCATTTATTTTGACACATAAAATGTCAAACATTTGTTAATTTTGTTTCAATTTCTTGGCTATCGATAATTTTGTTATTTTCAGATCTAATTTGTGCCAGTACGAAGAATGTAAAATTAATTTTGTTTATTGGATTAGATGCAGAATTTGATGCCCTAAAACTTCTATTTGAAGCTTTATTGCTTAAAATAATTAGGGAAGCAGGAAATTACAAAATTATGATTTTACATGTTAAATCCCTATGTTCGAGAGTCGCAGTTACCACCTGTATATATATATATATATATATTTAAAGGGCCCGAAATAAATATTTTGTCTAGGGCCCGAAATATTTTAAATCCGCTTCTGATCAGTGGCGTGGAGAATCTAGACAATTTATACATGACCCAATAAATGTACAAAATTCTAATGCTAAAGTAGTATTATTTACCATTTATTTTCTATATTTGAACGCGTTTTTAACGAGATTCGCTTCGCTCGCACGTTTACCAAACAAATCCTAAGCCTGTAAAACACATGCTCCACACCCTCAAGTCGTTATGTTCGTTTTTAGCTCAAATTATATCGAATTTCATACATTTGTTTTACTTTTGAACGTATTTTTGATAAGGCTTGCGTTTTAATTAAACAAACCTTAGGCCCTAGAACGCACGTTCCACACACACCATTCTTTATATTTGTTTTTGACAAAATTTGCATGATTTAATACCGCATTTCACCCTTCACTAAAATAAAAATACAATATCTATGTAATCCAGTGAAACTTATAAGAATTTATTTTGTATTATGTCAAACATATAAATAAATAAATATATCATCACGCCATTTTACCCATTACTGGGTGTGGCACTCTGCCGAAGCAGATCTCGGTAAAAGATATATTTAGGCGCGTGAAGTGCGGTTACCAGCCGTCAAATCATGGCCTCCAAAGATGTTAGTGATGGGGGAGCAGCAGGGGTAATTTTAAATTGGTGAAAATGTTTTGTCGGTTGTGGGGATCGAACCAGGGTTCTTTGGATTCATAGGCCGACTGAGCCATTACCCCATGTCAAACATGAAAGGATGAAATAAGAAAATTGAAATTCTAGGAATTTAATGTACTTACTGTTATCAGATGATAGCAAAATTTTAATTCAATGATAACAGAAATATATTTAATTACTTAGTTTAATTACTTAGTACGGTTGCACCAAAGAATTCAATACTTGAAACAGAAGACAGACATAATAGCTATTTGTGTTTATTCCACTGGTCTATTACAGTTAGTATTGGTCGGCAGAGCGGTTCATGTATTACGTATAACACTAATAGTAAAATATTTCAATTCGCAGTGCCACTTTATATAGTTCCTGCAATCATTTCACATTTTTGACCTTGGTATACTCTCATGTTGAAAATAGTATAAAGTCCGATCATGTAAGTGTTACATACAAAGCTTTATATTTGACTATCTTCAAGGCGATTTATTTTCTTAAATATATTAATGTAAAAAACTTAGTTGTATCTCAAAATGTGTTTTATTGTTGATTTTATTTAACGTCAAAGTCCTTCATATGATACAATTTGAATTTACTTCGTGGTATGATTTCCTTTAAAAATCAGACATGTCTCGCTACAGACGAAACCCGTTGTCAATACATATGATACATAGAAGTCTTGGGATCGATGCTGTGTTTAGACACGATGACAGAAGAATTTGGTTGGCGCGGCGCCTGCATCTTACAGAGGCCTAGTGGTTAAGGCATTAGCCCGGCAAGCTGAAGGTCCCCAGTTCAAATTCGGGCGTGTCCCGAATTTTTCTGTCATAAAATTTACTTTAAATTTATTTAACAATGTTATTTATAATTATTAAACTGTCAAATATGTCAAAAACGTGGAAAAAGTGAAACAGAATGTTTCAAGACTTAAAAGAAACAAAAAATAAGTAAAATAAATTACATTAAATGCAAAGGAATTAATTAATTAAGTAGGTACAATAATTACGTTGAGTCCAAATTTGCCGAACATAAATTTAATTATAAATTCAAACCTAGAATGTATTATATTAATCCACATGAATAATCCTCCCATATAACAATGCAGTAACCAGCATGCAACCAAACCATTCATACCAACATTGTAAATCGCAAAATGCCACAACAGAGCTACCCGCTAACAATTCCCAAGTCACGAACTAGTGCACTACGTTGATCGGGGAGCTGTCTATTGACGTCTGCCATTGTTGCGGTCGTCTTCCAAAGCAGACCATTCACAGTCAACATTCTCTTTGTCCAGACGATTCGTGGTCAATAAGCATGGCTTGATTGGCAGATTGGTATTTCGATAAGCTTCGATGCTTTATTGTTTTAGATTTTTCAAAGCATATTGTTTTTTGTGACGTTCTATTTTGTAATTATTTCGCGAAGCAAGATATCGATTCACGGTTGAAAGGAACGAAGTTAACGCTTGAATGACTGGCGATGAAGACAAACAGATGAGATTTCAAAAGGAATTTAGTGGCTTTGCTAGTTGCGATGTTCTGATGTTCTGACCCCGGTTAAGGAGCTTGAGTTCATGAGGCATATGATTTTATAACTAAATATGTTGAGCGTGTAATTCCTATTTCTTAGTTCAATCAGAGGGTCTTGGAAATGGAGTTATCTAGATTGATCGAGGTTTATCGAATAAACCCAATATTATCGTTGTTATTAGATATAAGATAAAGGACTAACAAGGGAATAAAGGCTCAAAGATATGCAATGGATTGTAGTCTCTAAAGATTTTCCAAAGATTTTATGGATTTTTAAGACTATAGAAATTTTAATAAGTTACCCAATGTTTCTATTTTAATGCAATCTAAATCTTGCAATACTAAACTAATGTTGAGTTTATGCAGCAACTAAATTATAAAATGAAACGTATCATAACATTTATAATTTGACATTTCATTTTTCTAAAATTGTCACTATAGTTTTAAAATATTTTTAAAAAAACTGTGTATTTGTAGTAAAATATAATAAAAAATCTATGTTTTTTAATAGCAAGTAATATCACAGTCCTTCAAATATTAAGTTTAAGTAAAACTATATAAAATCGATGAAAAATGTCAAATTAATTAATAAATATTTGTGTTAAAATTTCGATTCAATATTCTTTTACTTCAATGACACGTAATATATAAAGGTCACCAAAGCACCTGGCAATAAGTTTATGCATTTTTATTGATTCACCATCATGCGCTGACGTTTGAAATATGTTTCAAATGAAAATAGTTAACTTGTGACTTTATTTTCCAAAAGTATGGTGGAATTCTATGATAAATATATAAGTTTATGGATCCGTAAATCAATAAATAATTACCAAAATCACATTAAAATTTGGTAAAAAGGAAAAAATATTTAATTTCAAAATTGCGATTTTGATCTTCATTTCATATTTACGGATCTATAAAACATATGGATTTACACAGAATTCCACCATTAATTTTCTAGTTTACTTCGATATGTTAATAGAATTGTTTCTGTAGTTTTAAATTAATTTAATTATTGAATATCATAATTTAGATATATGGAGTAGGTAGCACAGTGGTATCGTATCGGCCTGTGGATCCTGGGAACCCTGGTTCGATTCCCACTACTGTCAAAACATTTTCACCACATTAATACTACTCCTGTGGCGCCCCTTCCACTAACATCTTTGGGGGGCGTGATTTGACCACTGGTAACCGCACTTTACGAGCAAAAATATATCACTTACCAAGATCTGATTCACGCGCAAAATATATCACTTACCGAGATCTGCTTCGGCGGAGTGCCACACCCAATAATGGGTAGAAGGCGTGATGATATATTTATTTATTTTTTATAATTTAGATATGGCGAACATATGAATTTTTGTCTAAAAATTTGTAATAATTTAAAATAAGAAAGTTGCACCCAATATTTTGAGAACTACTGGTCGAAAAAAAAATTTTGTTAATAGTTTTGTAATATACTTACAAAACGGTATTTCTTTGCTAATTTAACCAACCTTGTAGCTGTTATAGTACTCGAGATAGCAATGGTGGCACAATTAAATTGAACATATGATAAATAAGAAAAAATAGGAAAAAACAAATTTTCCATCACATGTCTCATAATTCCACAAAGGTTTTACAGCACGTTTGCGGTTTGCATCAACAAACGGCTGGTCAGTTTAACCATAGACGCGTTTCGTCCTTACGGACTCATCAGTATGGTGCGATCATTTATCCAACTAGACCAACTAGGGAATAGTGGATTGTGATACCGTCTTAGCTGAACTGACTGATGTTAATCTATGTACGCCGGTAACATGACATGAGAGCTATGGAGCAACTCGTGGTGCCATCTACCGACAAAATCGCAAACTACTTGACAGCTATTGAAATAAAACAAAAGACAAAATGTCTATTGCGATGTGGATCAACTTATCAGGTCATCAACAAACCGTTCGTTTGTTGATGACCTGATAAGTTGATGCAAACGTGCTGTAAAACCTTTGTGGAATTATGAGACAAGTGATGGAAAATTTGTTTTTTCCCAGTTTTTCTTATTTATTAAGACTCAATTCCACATCGCAATAGACATTTTGTCTTTTGTTTTATCCTGTATATGATAAAGAAGGAAACATATTTACTTGTCATTTATTGTTTTAGAACGTAATGATGAATGAATTGAACATCATCATATTTTTCTTGTAAATTGACCGACTATGCAAACATTCACTATCATTTTTACGTCTAGACCACGTAAAGCGAGGCCAAGGTGTAGGCACAAAATATCGTCCAGTTGTTATTGAAAGGTTGTAAATATCATTTTATTTAGTTTCATAAATCAACAAGCCCACTCATAAAGAATAACCGTAACAGCACCATCACATTTAGTTGTTTACTATCGTTTCAAAAATACTAAGTAACATGAAACCGTCATAAAAGTTAAGTCCTTCTCTGTATTAAACGACAATAAAATTTAAAATTCTCTCCGCATGCTAGCCAGTACTCTACTCCTATTACTGTAATAACTTCAAGTCCACCAACCTTCTAAAGACAAATCTTCATCTCAAGTCCCAAGTAGCCAACTATCAAATATGTTCCAGCAGCAACATAAATAAAACAAATAACTTCACGTTACGAATTCTACGACGGCAGTTGTTACTTTGTGCAACGTGACAAAACACTATCTTCCTAAGCCAACTTTAATCAATACACTTCCTTTCCCCCTGACTGCAGACGGCCACTGGCAATATTACAATCTAGAATATTTGTCGAATTGAACGACGAGAATTCCAGAGTCTGGATTCTGGAAGCTATGTGGTCTGGTAGCCATGGACAGATAAACTCGTCCTTTGTGTCTTGAGACAGCACGTTCATGTACATCGTATTGTACGTGCCAAAATGCACGTAACACGTGTATTACATAGCGTGCTGGATATTGAAATGGATCCTATTGGATTCTGATAATATGAAGAGTACGTGCTCGAGTATTCTTTGTTGTTGCAAAATTGTTTGGATGTTTTGAAAGTTTGGATAAAATAGAAATGATTGGAAGGATTTTGTCGACGGTTTTGTTTAGTGGAGAATATGGATTGTAGTTTTATTTTGGTGCAGATGGTTCCAGGTATTATCTATAAAACGGAGTAGTAAAGATGGTTATTTCTTAAATTAAGTTCATGAAAATTTTATAACTGCGGTATACCTTAAGAACTTTATTTTATGTTTAGTAACTTTACAACAAAATGACTGTACTTACGAATATATGCGAGTATGAGATTATAATACTGCCGGGCACCAAAAAAATGTCTATTTTTGTAACTATAAATGTTTTTGAAATAAAACAAAAAAGAATTATAGTTCAGTTAGTGCAAGTTGTTAATTATGAACGCTGGTATTAGCGATGAAGGAAAATGAAACCGCTTATATGAATGTCGATTAAGTACAACTAACTAGAAGTTGACTAATTGCATGTTTCAACTATCAAGTATTTCTAAATTAATTTTGTGGTTTAACCTATTCAAATGGCAGCGTTTTTCATTGATTGCTTATGTTGATTTTTTGTTCATAAGGGAACTGCACTAAAAATAAAGGAAAAAGGAATTATAATTCAAAATACACAATTCATTTTAAAGGAAATTAATTCGCAATTCAAAATGAATTGTAAATACATACGCTCATTGGTGCGCGCAGACCTTTTTTCAAGGTGAACCGAACTAGGTAAATTATATAGGTACTATACAGGCTGTACCGTTGAGACACATATTATGATGGCATATAGTGTTAAACGTACTGATTATGAAATATCTTCAAATTCTTATAAATAAGGATAGATAACTAAGGGAGAACATTTTAGTACCACTGGATACTATTTATTTTGAAACTGAAAGAGTTATGTGGCGCTGTGGCCGGCTACTTAGAACTAAATTAATTAATTTTATTATGCAAACATTAATTATTAATTAATTACAAAGTAATATTTAACATTAAATCTACCTATTCAACCGGTGGCACAAAACTGTTTTCTTGATGAACCCCAAAAACTAACATCGAATTTTGAAAAATATTTTTTTCCATTATCAGTACGTTAAGTACCTAGATTCTGTCCATAAAAAGTATTTTTAGTATTATGAAATATATTTTTTAAATATTGTATCATATAATAAATAACAAATTGTCAAACAGAACAAAATAAAGACATTTTCATTTAATTAAAAATTAGATGAAAAATTAAACACCTGGTATCGAAAGGGAAGTCCATCGACCCATTACAGTCTCCTCTGCGGGAATCCATGCATAAGTCTTAATTTATCTTTCATGAACTAATAATCGACAACAGCGCTGCAATACAGACTTGTCCAGAACTACAAATTTCATTTATGAAAAGCGCAGTCATTTGAATACCTTTAGTTAGACGTCTGTATATATGTTGTCTATGGTCTTGCGTACCTTTCATTTGAAGAATCTAAAATAATTTAGATACATTTTACAACAAAAAATAAAATTAGTCTGTTGCGAATCATCCTTAATTGGTCAAAATCATTCATTTTAAGATGTACAGCACGGATATTCCGCTATTTATAAGTTATTTTTCGCACCTCCTTCCGACAGTTTCACATATCTCATAATAGTTCGGAAATATGCCGTTCGGTAAAAAGTACGAAATTTTGTCAATTTCACGAGTTGCGTGTTTGGAGGTTACAGAGATTTCTAGTAATTTTAAATCATTAATTTCAATTCATCGCCGCGAAAAATCTTATGTATCACGCATCCAGAAACTGTACCCACAGAGGTACAGTTTCCAGCCTAGTGTTACAAATAACTACTTCTTGTTTAGTTGTGAATATCGTATGTTAGCTATCACGAGATGCAATTACAGAATTGTTACACTAAAAATTATCTGAGCAAATATAAATCGTAAATGGATTAATTATATATATATATTATTTTAAATTACAATTTTATTGACTTCACTCTATATAGAATAATTTAGCCAGCCTTTGTTGTTATCTTTACAAATACAAATACAGTACAACCATCCATAACCTGGGCGAGATTCAAACCCGCGACCTACGGCGTGCAATACCAAGCAACAGCTATTCTGGCCGCTTAAGTACCGTGGCCGATAATTATATTTTTAAAAGTTCTTAACTGGAGGAAATGTATATTAATTCTTGTAGCTACAAAATAATCCCGTAGTAGTTAGTGCTTTGTAATTTGTTAAAATAATAACACGATTAAATTTTTAATTTAATAAAGTAGGTACGTAACCATTATTTATCACGACGATGAAAGTAACGCTCATCTTTGCTCCAAATTGTAGGTAATAAAAATGTTTCATATTCTGGTGATTCATTCGTTTTAATTTACATATTTTTTAAAGGTAGACTTTTCTCCACTTACAAAAACTGAGTTAAAAGATTATACTGTTGAAAACTTTTTACATGGAAATAAGTTTTTAAAAACCTGGATTTAAGAATAAAATGATTAGGATATCGGCAATTAAAATTCAGAAAATAAATAACTACAACGTTTCCAGTACGTATATATTTTCAGAATCAATATTTACAATAATTAACATAAATTAACCTGTATGTTAATAATAAGCATCCGTAATTTTTATACCTTTTCTATTAAATCAACGGATCATTAAAATTGTTCATCCTGTCACGATATTAACATTTTAAATAAAAAGGTCTCCGTTTGTAACAAAGATTCCTGCAATACTCTGTAATTTAAACAGAATACATTAAAGTAACATTCCACGAACGAGGTAGATAAATAAAATAACTCGATTGTAATAACCCTAATTATTAAACGGAATTGAAATGATTATTAGCAGCATTCATCTTTGACAATTCCTTCGTTATTATGTACTTCCTTATGAATAATTTCCTGTATTCTTAACCGTATGTACGACTTTTTAGCTCGGGGTAAATCTGCAAGATCCGGCAATAACGATTTAAAAAACTGCAAATCGTCATTATCACTCTCCTCAACTGTTCGTTCTAAATGAGCTATTTTTCTTTTCAAACTTTCTGTATCACATTTGTTTTCTTTTTGTCTGTACTGATCCGTCGCAATTGGCTTCAGATTTCTTCTTAAAATTGCAAGAGACTTTTCCTGTTCATGGAAATCCGATGGTGATGGGGATATCCTGGAATGTTCTGGAAGGAAATCTGGAATATCTAACTGTGGCTCTAGTTTTGGAATGCATATGCTCACTGGATCATCTTCGTAGAATTCTGAATTGTTGTCTACGTCCATGTCAGAAGGATTTACCATGGCGGAAAGGCTTTCGCGTTGACGACGAGGTAGAATTGTGTTTTTGACGAAACACATTTGATCGAAGAGTGCCCATGATGATCTGTACTCTGGTGCTCCTTGGTCGTTGGTGTAGTTGGCTTGTTTCTTCATTTCTTGGCGGTAGTAATCTCGCAGGCCTCGCCATTTTGATTTTGCTAAGTTTTCTGCAAAAATAATCATATAAATATAATTAACACATATTAATTTCATTCAATACTATAGTTATTTTTTTTAAAAATATTTCTGTAACTAAAAGACTGGTGTACAATAACAAACTGTCAATTTAGGTTTAAATTTTGCCAAACAAAATTTCTAAGTTCGTTCGGACAGTGTGGTATTTTATTCTGATTTTGATTAGCATATTAAAATAAAATAAATATATGGGGTGCCAGTGCGGTGGCCGAGCGGGCTAATGCTACATCTCTTAGCACGCTGTGACGTCACCCGAGCCAAGGTTCGTCAGTTCGAATCCACCGGCCGACTACGTGTGGCTTGTCGTTAAAATAAAAAATACAGCTTCCTGTATTTGCCACACTCGGGCGCTCTATGCTAGTCAAATATTCGCCTTAAAACAACTGACTGTGGAAACCGGCAGTATGGCAGAGTAAAATCTGCGGCTCGGTGCGCCCGGTCCGCCAAATTTCTACTAGGAATATTTGGGGTCAATAGACTCCCAAAGGCGTGCAATATATAAATATATGGGGTAGGTGGCATAGTGATATCAAGTCAGACTATGAATTTGAGAACCCATGTTCGACTCCCACAGTCGAAAAACTATTTTTTCCACATTAACATTTTCCTGCGGCTCCCCTTCAACTTAACATCTTTCGGAGCCGTGATATAACGGTTGCTAACCGCACTTCACGTGTATAAATATATCCCTTATCCAAATATGCTACGACAGAGTGTCACACCCAGTAATTATATATTTATTTCATTTTATTTACCCATTACTGGGGGTAGTACTCTATGATTGCAGATCTTGGTAAATGATCGCGTTAAGTGCGATTACCAGCCTTCAATTCATAGACCCCCATAAATGTTAATGAAAGGGGAGCTACTGACGCAATTTTAATGTGTGTTTTCCTGTTGTGACCATAGAAAAATTGTAATAGTGACAGCGCTAATTGTTCTCCAAATAAATAAACATGGCGTACAATTTGGTTACATGTTCTAAAATGCTCTTTAGATTCATTTTATGAAACTTTTAAATATTATTTATTCACATTTATAAAACTGTAAAACAATAAAATTGATAGTATTCACTGTAACAAATTTTTATGCTGTGTAAACATGTCTTTAGTTTGATGTTTTGGTCAGACAATCGAATGAAATTGAAAAATGTCCTATACAATCACACTGTAATCTGTCACCGAACAGACTTTATAATCTGTTTATAATAGTAACTGGATTACAAAATTTATGTTTGTATTTTTGACATTAAAGCGGAAAATTCCGATTGACAGTTACTTTACAGCTTTCCACGAACTTGACACTTCGTTATCTATAAAAGAATATACTAGTGTTTATCCTAAATATCGTCTTTTATACATTGATTACAATAAGAATACTGTAGTCAGCAAATGTCTACAATTGTTTGTAGTCCTTTTAATATAGAGAAATTAAATCATTGTTGACAGTTTAAAAATATCAGCAAAATGTCAGCCTGATGTTGAGAAAATGTCACATACCAATTTCACATTATATTATTCTTCTACGCTAATAACAAATCTCTGCGCAACGGTTTCTATAGCTATATCTGAATTCCATATATTCTCTTCTTCTTTTAAAATACGTCCCACGCATTTTGCATTTTGATACGGACAGCATAGACAAAAGCCAGAACAAAATTTGAAATTTCGTATTTACTTCAGCTTTAAACTTATCTTTGTTTTGACGTTTATTCAAGCCAATCACAATCATGGAAATCTATTTTCCTATATTGAGGATAAAAAATGAATTTTGTACAACTATTTTTGTCAAAAACATTTCTACAAAATTCAGTTTTGTACAACTGTATTTGTGGATTTGTGTAGTTGTTGAGTTGTATAGTTATAAAAATGTCAAACATAAATATATCACTTTACCTGTTATTATAGTTATTTTTTATAATAAAATAATTACATTAAATTGAAAAATCTTTATTAAAAATTAAAGGTATTTTGTTTTATAACATAACGTAGATAATTGTTAATTAGAACTCTAACCTAACTAATAAATGTCAAAATAAATTAAATTTCAAATGTTTATTGAGTCTGTCAGTATTACCACTAGGGTTACCACCTCAGAACTAAGTCTCGCCCGCAGACGATGACTATTTTTTTAAAGAAGATCCTGCCATTTTATTATTATTACCATATTTGATAAAAAAGGATTACATTGTTTTGTTAAAGACAAGTGTTTATGTTATCATGGTAAAATAATTACATATAAAATAAAGTAAAACAAGATTGGAAGTGATACATCTACTGTAACAATAAAATTAGTGTATTCAACGTCATATATACGATTAAACTGTAACAATATTGACAAAATTGAAGATAATCACATGCAATAGAAGACATCCCCTCACCTAAAATTATGTCGATTTCTGAAAACTTGATACAATTCTAAAAAATTTGATCTGATACAAGATGATATATCAACCATTAGAACCGAAATTAATGGTATAAATTCTTCCTTAAAATCATGAGGACAGAATCAAAAAATTGGAAGATGTAGTGACAGAAATTAAACTAGATAACAGTAAGATGTAGAAGATCATCAAAGAAAAAATTTAATAATTTAGCGGCGTAGAAGATTCCGAAAGTGAGACAGATTTGTCCTGGACAACTAACTACATAGCACTACATATTCAATTTTACTTACACAACCCGAAGAAATAATAATTAAACCCGGAGCCCGGAGATAACTCACTGAAACCCGGAGTCTCCGGGTCAAACCCGGAGAGGCGGCAAGCCTAATTACAACCTTGAAATTTTATTATTAGTTTTTTATGAAAAATTTTGAAATAAAAGTAAATAAATGCGATATAGGAAAATATTATGAAAAACACAGATTACAATAACCAATTGTAATATTCGTACTTTACGTACTCACTACTCTTATTACAATAAGGGTTAGCACTTTAAACATCAACTAAAAGCCAGAGATCAAGAACTACAAAAACAAGACCAAGACAAGAAAATTAGGGAATCAAGATATAATAAAATATACAAGAATATACGTCCAATAACTACCCCTACATACCTATTAAGGAAAAATAAGCGATCCATAAAATCAATAGCAAGACTGAGATGTGGAAATGAAGAAAACAACAATAAATATTGGAAAACCGAAGACGAACGGAAATGCCGCTTATGCAATGAAGGTAAAGAAACTATACAACATTTGATGTATAATTGCAGGGAATTACCAAGAGAAGAGTCAAGCATGTACCACATACTGGACGAACGCGGGAGCGGAGAACCCTGGATAAGAAGAGATCACAAGAAAAGAGAAAAATCAAATACTTAAAAAATGACATAATTTTGTCCTAGTTACTGTACTTATATAATGTTAAATGTCAAGTTAACCTCCATCAATTTTTATTTTTGTACTAATATGTAGAATTCCAAGCCGAAAGGCAAGAATTTAAATAAATCTAATCTATTACAATAAGGGTTAGCACTTGTTTTTCAATATACTATTCCTATATTACCAGTACTGCAATTTTAGCGAAATTAAACTGTAGTAACTATGGAAAAGAAAAACATATTATTTCTTTTTCTTATGAAGTTATATGTTTCTCTTCGTTGGTTATTTTTATAAAAACGCGTCTTTCATTCCAGAAGGGTGATGAATTTTTCCCGAAGTTTATCTCATCCAAAATACAATTTAATTTTAATAATGTATTCATATCATGTTAATGATTTTTTCTTATTTTTCTTTTATGTCTTATTGGAGTCCTACGTATTCATATTTGTAAATGACGTGATGTGTACATGCGACTGCACTCATAGACAATAAACGTACATATTTTCATTTGAATAGCACTATTTCTACAAAGGATGTACACAATACACGTACGGATACTTTACTTCATCTCGCTTAGTTTATGTTTATATCATGTATGAACAAACATATGTTTGTCAAACGATGACATAAACATGGTTATGAATATATCTTCACTTCAAAATCATTTTGAAATGTGTAGATGAAGTTGTAATTAATGCAAACGACAATTATTAATTTCTTTATTTACTTTGATGTTGGGATAAATTTAAATCGTATATTGAGAAACAACTATGACCATTGTAACACGTGTTTTTTCATACTATTTTTCATACTATATAACATTAATTTACTTTCATTCCAAAATTGGTATTTAAAAAAAACTATAACATTTTAAGGTGGTTACGCAGACAGATTCAATAAACATTTAAAATTTAATTTATATTGACGTTTATTGAACTTAGATTAAAGTTAAAATTCATAATTATCTATGTTATGTGTATGTTAAACGGCAGTACGGTGTGCGTAGCGTTACGGAATTCGAATCCGTAGATCCCGAGTTCGAATCCCATTGAAGCTAAATATATTTATATGAATTATCACACTACGACTCGGTGAATCCAGATCTTGTACTGTATTTGAAATTAAGTTCCTATTGTACAGAGTAGAATAAATATATAAACTATTTAACTTTAACCCCCTACACCACAATTTGGTAGAAGGAATATTTGATTATATATATATATATATATATATATATATATATATATATATATATATATATATATATATATATATATATATATATATAACTTTAATTTTTAATTAACAAGTGTTTCTCAGCTTAATGTAATTATTTTATTAAAAAGCAAAAAATATTGAAATAATTTTATATGAGCTGAACAATGACAACTAAACTTATATTTATGTTTAACATTTTTAAAACTAAACAAAAAAAATATCTCTAAAAACAGTAGCATAAAAATGAACTGAATAGCACTGTTTTTGACAAAAATTGCACCAATGAAACTCAAAATAAATAAAAACATCTCGAATGTTTGATGATTTCCTTTTATTAATTAAAATCAAGTTTAAAATTTAAATTTCATTGGTGCAACTGGCATTACAGAAAAAAATATTTGAAAACGTGTTTTGCAAGAACTGTGCGTAATTGTAATGTTAATTCAAGCTGTCATGTATAATTAATTTTCCAGTAATTACATGCATTAAAAATAAATAAATCGCACAACAGATCCTTTTGTTCTATGTGTACAAACAAATTACGCAAGCATACTAATTTAACACTAAAAATATTACTACCGTGGTTGGAAACAAGCGTTTTATTTCATCATGGATAACCCTTCATTCAAATTTTGTTCATTTCACCGTAATGTCCTTTTAGTGAATTCGACTGTTAATAAAGGATACAACGTGTTGTGAATAAAGGTTTCCCTTGTTTTGACAGACCTTTCCCCGCGATTACCGTACTCCCCTTTTGTTTTATAGCATATCCGTGATACCAGTCATACCTGAGCAGTACGCTCATTAACACGCACATGGACACTCAACTTGCAGCGAGCCGATGTCGAGCACGCTAGCTAATGCACGCATAGGCGTCCGTAAAGTTTATACCAAAATTATTCGCTCATTACTTACTTCTATTCGTAGAGGCCGAAACAAATATTTGTAATTACATTCAACAAAATTTTTAAAATTTTAGCCCTAAAAAACAATAAATAATTTAATTCGAATATTAAGCTACATTCACAGCTACTTTTTTTATTCGTAGTGGTAATGCATAACGCATAATTTTATTACATAGTGTTAATGCGTAAGAATAAGGTTAGTGTTGTATTTTCTGCGACAAAATTTAGTGAATAAGCATAGTGAAAACGGAGGTAGTGACATCTGTACACAAATATCAGAATTGTGAATAAAAGAAAAAAAATACGCATAGAATATTTTATACATAATGATAATAATAATGTTAAACTATTATTAAAAAATACTTAATAATAATTATGAACAGAATTTTTATTTTTTTATTTTACGCATGCATAGATGTGATTCACATGAAGTTTACTTGCCAAACAGCCGAACTATCATTATCATTGTTATTGGTTAGATTGCTGTGTATCACTAGCTGTAGCTACTAATTTTCTTATGTTGTTAATTGTAAAATTTCTTGGTTATGCCATTCATATTGACAGCTGTCATCGAAAAATTATGCTTAGTGCATAAGCGTAAGCGCAAAAGTTTGTAGTTTACAAACTTTTTTGCTTATGCATTGCGCTTATGTACTACGCATTAGCATTAAATTGTAGCTCTGAATGGTCTTGTACGTTGCCGTATGTCAAACTTTCTTACGCATTGTGTGTTAACTTTACATGTTAGCGTTATGCATTAAAACAGTAGCTGTGAATGAAGCTTTATAGTACAATTTTAAATTTGTTATTGTTGTAGTTATTGGAGCACAATTTTGCTGTTAAAATTATACATGATAGAGAATAGTGTTGCAGTACGCACAATAATGAAAATTCACATGTTATAATTTCTATATATATATATGATTGTTGAAATAAAAAATTTTCATTGTTTTAATCTCTGTTTGTTGTGATCTTTCATTGTTATAATATTTATTGTTGGAATTTTTCATTATTGTAATCTTTCATTGCTAGAATTTTTCGTTGTAATTACTAGCGTTCTATGTTGGTATTTTCAGTTTGTCTAGACATGTATTTTTTAAAAATTATTATTTTTTTTAATATTGTTACTGTGTAATAGTTTTTCTTCTTATATATACCGTGTGGTGCTTTCGTAAGGACAAACGTAGGTATATAATATTGGATATTAGTTTTATGTAATTTGCTGCTCTCCTGGTCATTTTTCGGGAAAAACTGTTGAGTGCAATGATGGTCAGAATTAAAAGATGCATACAAAATTGTTTTTACATTTTTTTTTTATTAAGTGTCTAGTTAAGCCGCAACTCAAGTTATAATGCAAATATCCACGACTTATGACTTTGTTGTATCTTTTTCAAGACAAATTAAAATGTTTAAAGGATAATAAACAATTAATATCCAGCTTACAAAAAAGATGTAACAAAAAATATTATTCTTCAAACGTTTGTATTTGTCATAAATAACAAAAATCATAACTATTACTACAATTTAACAGAATTTTGGAAATTAGTTTTTAAAGTCGCAGCTAATCCAGACACGTAATAAAAATGTAAAAACAATTTTGTATGCATCTTTTATCATCTTTGCACTATACAGTTTTTCCCGTAAAATAAACACGAGAGTATAAAATTGCATAAAATTGATATCTCTATGTTTACGTTTACCAAGCACCATCCGACATAACATTTAAGAATGAAAGTGCAGCCCACAAAATTTTATAAGTCAGCGCTTCTATTATTAGTGATTTAGATGGCAAAGAATTTTTAGAAATTATATTTTACTAAGACAGTGCTAAAACTAATGTTTTATATACGCCATTTTCTTTCAAGATGGTAATTAAAAGAAAAAAATAAAGTGATATATTTTGCGCGTGAAGTGCGGTTACCAGTCGTCAAATCACGGCCCCCAAACATGTTAGTGGTGGAGAAGCCACAGGGATAGCTTTTTCAAATTATGAAAATTTGTCGCCTGTACGAATCGAACCAGGGACCTCAGGATCCACAGGCCGACTTCATACCACTGAGCTAGCTATCCCATATGGGATGGGATGGTAATTTTGATTTAGGAAAATTTATAAGAATCTATGGCAAATAATTTATTCTGCCTTATAGTTTCTGAATTGAAAGTTGCAACGAACGGAAGTATATTTTTTGTGAATTAAGAAAGGAACATAGTAATTTAAGAAGATTGAATAGAAGACGCAAGGTGAAAAAGTTTAGAAACTACTGCTGTATAACGTACGTTGTGTGGAATCGCATTCGTGACACGCAGCACGCACGCTTTAGCACGCACACGTTTCAATAACCCCACCAAGCACGCAACACTCGCACATGCACGATAATCGGACAACGTTCCTTTCTATCCTTGCTACTGTTTATTTCAAAGTAGAACATAAAAACTGATTGCATTTTACCACGTGAAAATCTAAACATTCTAGTCGTAAATAAATGACATTATTCTAGTAATATTACTATTGTATTACTGAGAATAAACCCTAAATCCGAAGGATTATCGTAAAAATGTAAATTGAAATTAGAACATAAAAGCGGATGTAATATCGATTTTATTAACAAATCCCAGGAACATAAAATTCTGGAATTACAAGAATTCAATAAAGAGCTTTTATACGTTATAAAAGCTACAAATTTCTCATATAAAGCCACCGTACAGTACTCATTCCATTCATACTATACATAACCTTAAAAGAACACAATAAACTATAAATAACGAAATGTAGCGTTTTTTCTTAAACTGTTTCCTCTAAAAGGAACCTATAAACTATAAGCAGGAGATATTTATTCTTAATAATTTGATATAACCTCAATTATAGATGCAAAATTGCAATACAAAATGGCGTACCATAATCGTTTTATTTGCGCTTATATGATCAACCATTTGAACCATATTATGATTTCATATTACATTACAATACAATTTACAATATTGTGAATAAATATGTAAGCCTCATTCACAGGTCTTAACATACTCACTGTTTTTTGTCGTTTGCCATAACCTTTAAATGTTTGGCATAATAACATTAGACCATTCTCAGATACAATTTTAGTTTTTAAGTATAAGCATAAACACAAATTTAAAGTTTGCTAATTCAAACTTTCGTCTTTCTTTCGCGGTCGTTTTTACGTGTTCTAAATTCTGGTGTCATTGCTGGATTTCAAACATTTTTCCCAGATTATTAATGAGTTGTGTTCAAAGAATGAAAAGAAAATAATATGAAACAAACAAAATTTCTGTTGATTGTAACTCTGCGTCAATTATTTAGCTGTGTAAACTTGGTCCGCGTTTGAACCAATCAGAGAGCTGTAATCGTAAGCCCTATCTCATCCAACGCTGTATAGTTTAAACGGATAGAGTATTTATTTATTTATGTTACTCTGTACAACAGGAATTGAACGTACAGGCTCTGGTCTCGCCGAGCCGCAGAGTGGTTGTAATTAACTAGCCTGAGTGGGAATCGAACTCGGGATCTCCGGATTCGAATTCCGTAACGCTACCCACCCCACCGTACTGCATATAAATAAACATAAAACAAAAACAATGTTTGTATCAACAACTGGAAATGGTCCAATCTACTCGACAAAAGCAGGTAAAACAGTAATTATGTTAAGAGCTACGAACTGTGAATATTCATTACATAGCCTCAAATATGAAAACATAATGATCACCTCTGTCGTCGACTTTCCGAACTAAACCAAGCCACAGTCTCCTGCGTCACAAATAACATAACCTCAACGTTACTCACTGTCAATCCCCACTTCATCAGCGACTTCCACCCAGAGCTTGTTGATCAGCAACCGATTGTTGTGTCCAATATGTCTTGGGTCCCAAAGTGCAGATCTCTTCCTCACGGCGTTGATGAGCTGGTCAGCGTTCATAATGTCAAACATACTCCTCCACCGAGGCAGAGAGCTGGACTGACGGGGACGGCACGGTTTGCGCGCTCGCGAGCTCGCTGGCCTGCGTTGCGTGTCTGCTGGCCACGACTTGCACGCACGCAAGTCGATAACATTGCAGCGCACGCACGCTAGGTATAGTCTGTGGAAAAATCACGAGAAGTTTTTCATTTTGAAGTAATTTGTTTTTTTATACTTATTTTGTTTTTAAGAAGGTTTTGCTTGTTTTTAATTTTGTTTCTGACATTTCAATTTTCCTTGGGTAATATTCTGTGTGAATACCACCGCTATTCACATTTTTTTTTCTAATATCTTTTGTCAGTGTCTTGGATTAGCTGTAAAAGTATAAAACAACTTTTCTTATACAAATTATGTCTTCATCCTCTGTAACACGTACCACAAATTGAAGATAGTACCACGAACCAATGACAGAATAATACTGGTTTGCATGAAAGTTTTATCGGTTCATTAGCAACTAACACTTCAATAAGTTTTAGAAAATCGCTATTGATACTGTTGCTAGATAAACAATTCTTTAACTAAAAAGCTCTTTACTTTTTTCTTGCAACCCAGCATAAGAGTCGTACAACAAAGTTAGTACTAATATACTTTTATATTCTGCAGAATGTTAACTTTTCTACATTTATTTCATGTATGACCAGTAGGTATTTGTTGGATAGCATATAAAAATTAGATGCTGTATGCTCTACTGCAGAAATAGTTATTTTTCTATGACAGTGCGTAAAGTACTTACTATCCGCTTTCATTTGCGTACAGAAAGTGATTATTGTCTATCCTCATGTGTCAACATAATGACATTTTAGTTTTCGGTCGTTATAACTACAAAAAATGACTGTGAGACAATGGAATGCGTAATAATCTTCGATATTATTTGAGAAAATAAAAAGATATAAAAATTAAATAATTTCTTGTATTACAATATACTACTGTATACTGAGGGTTGAAAGTAGCTGATTACAGACTCAGGCTAGATATTGTAGCAAAAGCGTAAAGAGGGCTGCAACTAGTCGAAACTCGAGATCACCTAAGTCGTAAGATATATTCAATCTGACGTACACACAAAAATTTATAAGCAATCGGAAATGAAGTTTATTCGATTTTTCAGTATAATTACCGTTGTTAATGGTAACGGTCTGCAAAATACTTTGCAAACCGTTCCATTCGCAACAGTCTGCAAACAGTCTTGGTCTGCAATTGTTCATTTTGTGCCGCCAAATGATGCTTAAAGCCTTATGGATCGTAGAAAAATAGGTTTCTTTCTCTCTAATTATATATATATATATATACATATCATCACGCCTTCTATCCATTACTGGGTGTGGCACTCTGCCAAAGCAGATCTCGGTAAGTGATATATTTTGCGCGTGAAGTACGGTTACCAGTCGTCAAATCACGGCCCCCAAAGATGTTAGTGGTGGAGGAGCCACAGGGGTAGTTTTAAAAATTATGAAAATTGTTTGTCGTCTGTGGGAATCGAACCAGGGTTTACAGGATCCACAGGCCGACTTCATACCACTGAGCTAGCCACCCCATAATCTCTAATTGTATCCGTTGGTAAACGGAAATTGTTCATGTTGTCAAGCGAATTTTAAAATAAAAATATTGTCAAAAGTAATTTTATAATTATTTTTCAATGGATTTTAAATTACCCTAAAAAAAAATAAATGTTTGCACTTTGAGCAGATATCGTTCTTGTCGCTTCTGCATGGTTATTGTTCTTGGCTGCGCCTTGACTATCAATGCCCATACGCGAACGGAAATACACTATTTCCGGGTCTATGCATGCAGAAAGTGTAACGCGACTAAAGGGCATGTCCCCTAGTAAAAATGTAAATTAATTCATAACTTTACGTAAAATTTGTCCAATGGTAATGAGTAATGTAGGTAGAACAGGAAATAAGAATACGTAGACAGATTTTGTTTCCATGAACTATAATTTGAATTTGGAAAAGGAATTAATAAATTATATTTAAACATAAATTTAACCCTTAAGCCTTAATCAATATAAATTTAAATTTATATACGTATTTCGGAAACTAAGTTCTCATCAAGGTAATTAAGATTACCTGACTTGTAAACCAAGCTAATTGCAAAGATTAAATCCATGTTACTAAAGTACTGAAAGTAGATTTTAGCAGAACATAGTTGTGGAAAACATACTCCAGTTGCAAAAACACTTCTGAAAGAACTTGCTTGCTAACGTAATATCCTTTACTCATAGAAAAAAGACACGGTCGTAGAAAAATATAATTTAATACTAATGAGCTAAAAGTGCGTTGTTCTTGTAAAATTGCGGCGTGAGATGTAGTCAACAAGCGTGTACAAAACAAGCTTTTTCGCTCTTATTTTACCATACATTTACTAAAAACTTCTGTACAATTTGGCATTAACACCAAATACAAAATTTAAAAATCTGGCGTGGGCACCACACGACTTTCTTATACACAGCATATTTAATATTTAGAATATAGGAATGTTTATAATATTATTAAACATGTAATTTAGTTTTTCAGTAATGCAGCATTTATCTGTTTGAAACATAAAATACCAAATTTCTTTACGTATAATTTTTTAGTAATATTGACTACTTTATGTCTAACGGATGTCCGTTTTTCGAGCCTAACCCTTGGTATCTCAAGAACCGTGAGATACGAAGTCGATTAAATTGAGGCAAAGTTGCCAAATTAGTTGACCATTTTAATGATGTATTTGTTTTTCCGAAAAAAGACATAGATAACTAGATATAGCGAAAATTAAAATCTATGTTTTTTTGTTTCTATTGCTACTATGATTATTGAAATATATTATCAAATATAAAAATTAGTTTTACTCAAAATTAGACGCATATACAGGAAAATTGCAAAAAACATTTTATGTTCCAAATATTTTTGCCAACATCTTTTATTTGAAACCTTTTTTTCGTAACTAATTCCATTTTTGAAATAAATGGAATTTATTGTTTTGTGTCCAGTAAACTTCCTCTTTCGGTTTTTCAATTCAAAATCAACTCAGCTGTTCGTATTTTCATGAAACTTATAATTACCAAGTTTCGTTACCAAATCTTATCTCATTCATGAGATATTTCACACTCGGACACACATCCATCCATCCACACACACACAGACATCATTGAGAAAATGATCAAAACGGATTCAGTGGACCTCAAAACACGTATTTCCGCGAAAATCTCGTCAACGATTTTTTTCACGATTCCAATACTTCCTTATACTGTGCATAAGAACGTAAATTCAATAAGAAACTACAATATTATTCTATTAGTGTTGAAATGTGAAGCATAATTTGATTAGATCAGAATGTATCTTGTGCTCTCATCTCATTCCAATATCGTTTTAACATCGAGTGAGTGCACTAGTATAATCGAATAATGGTAATGGCATGTATGTACGGTGAACATGTAGAATTTACATTGGATTTGAAGTGCATGCTGTTAACTCAACAAGCATAGCTAATAACCATAAACTGAGAATTAAGTTAGTTTACAAATTTGCTTTCATATTGCGATATAGATAGGTAGGTATTTAATAGATTTCAACCAAAATTTAGTGGTTGGATCTATCATTAGTAAATAAAATAAATAAATAAATATATCATCACGCCTTCTACCCATTGCTGGGTGTGGCACTCTGCTAAAGCAGATCTCGGTAAGTGATATATTTTTGCGCATGAAGTGCGGTTACCAGTCGTCAAATCACGGCCCCCAAACATGTTAGTGGTGGAGGAGCCACAGGGATAGCTTTTTCAAATTATGAAAATTTGTCGCCTGTGGGAATCGAACCAGGGACCTCAGTATCCACAGGCCGACTTCATACCACTGTGCTAGCCATCCCATCTATCACTAGTATGCATTAATATTCGCAATAAATAATTTTATTCAATTATAACAAGTGGATCAAACACGGCAGCTATGAATTGGAATTCATTTAAAGCAGATTTTGCAAAATAATTTAATGGATAAATATTGGTGGATGCAAATATTTGTAAAAGAAAAATAAAAATTTGTTAAAAGCGAGCAAATTCAAATGCAAATTTTCATCATCCCACGATGACATAAACGTTCGCTTTTAATATCAGTAAAAGCATGAAAAAATGAGCGAGACGACATATTTAAATTATTAGTTTTTTATTTTGCAACTTCATTTGAATGTTCTGCACGCTTTGCTCTGTGTATTCGCTTTATTTATCGCTGTAATACAGCTTGAAACTTGTTTAAATATTTATTGTATCCTGTGAAAAATGCATTCCGTTTCACGGCGCGATGTACAAACGTTCGTTCGTAACATACATTGACACATACACGACGTGAAGTAACGCAGCTTTGAACTGAATGTATAATGTAAGGTTGCTTTTAAGCTGAGTCTTGAAATATATAGTATGGTTTATTTTCATTATTTATATGTACTCGTAATTTTAAAATAATATTCTTTTTCTTAACTCGATTTTCTAGAATTCTCTTTAATATATCTATTCTTGATTCTTTAACCAACATGAATTTCTCAGCTGTTTTAAAGATATGGTGAATTTCCTAAACTACAACTGAATATTAGTTCATTATTTTAGAAAAGCTTCGGTTATAGACAATTGGGAACGTGTGCTGAATTCAGTTCACAGTTAATAATTTTTTTGTAACTACATACATACATATCTTCACACTATATCCCATCAAATGGGGTAGCACGAACCCTAAAATCACTCATAAAACATTCACTCATAACATTCATCAAATAATCAGCCCCCGTCAAATATTATCATTCAAACACACCACCCTCACTTTAACCACATTCATAGATCCCTCCATATAAACTCATTTATTTATCACACTCGAAATCATTCCTTACATAACAAACCCTCAATCACATCCATACAATCACTCCTGTTCACTTATCATTCATCATCTTTCTTCGACGTACATAACACATGCATAAAACATCTCAAATTACCCACGCTTACTCCTAACAACGAATCTAATAACGAATCTAACAACGAATCTACAAAGATTAGCGCACATGCGCATATGCATCACCGTTCGAGTCACATGGCGTCACAAACATTAGTATTGCCAACATAATTGGAAAAAATAGAAAAAAAGTTTGTCACCCTGGCACGCTTTTTTCATTTCATAAATTTTCCGGCAGAGGCGCTATAGAAAGTAATATGGTTTATTAAAAGATAAGAAAGGAAGGGAGTGTCACTCTACGCTTGTTTTTGTAACTTACTCCTATTAATAAATCTATCACAAATTGTTGTATATATCTGGAAAATATAAATTTATATGTAATTGTTTTCTTCATGGCGATATCATAAATTTTGCCATAACATTTATTTAACTTTTCCTATTCGTTAGTAGAATCACTTCACAAATTGTTGTTTACTATCTCATAATAGCCAAATCATGTAACAACAAGGGATACATCTATCGACAAATTTGTTCTTCCCTTGCTAAACCAGATTCCTTAAACTGTTTCTTCCCGCATGCCAGCTCAAACCATCATTTTATCAACAAACTATTTCTGATATTTACCATCAAACTATTATTTTAACACTAAAAAAACTATATTAATGAAACTATACTATCATACCAATAAGTCTGTCATGCTCAACATACGTTCAATCTTAGTGTACCTGGAATCACGCTATCCGAACTTAGCAATCGCACTTTACGGAATCTTGTTTAAATCGCTAAACGCAAGAACAGGCGCCGAGGGCGTCAGGCCGTGTAATAAACCTCGGGTGGTCCTTCCCGGACTTCGGTTCCGGCGTTCCGAGTTAGGGTACGGGCAAAGTTCCGCGCCATACTTTTTTATTATCTGCCAGCAAAGGTTACTGGATATTGTAGACCATTTGCTTTTCAGAATTGCGACATAAAAGTTATTTATCCACTTTTTATTGTTGTCAGAGTTTAAACGCAGAATTAATGTTTCTTTTTTGGACAATTATGTAATTGAGATTTTAATAGCACACAAAAGAGTTGTATAAATTTTACTTACAATAGGTATGATTTATTTACTGTTTACTAACTAGTGTTCTATTGTTTTTAACTTGAAAAGAAATGGATATAACCATGTTATTTTCAGCTATTATTAAAAAAACTTCAAATTTTGGTAAGGTACTATTTTATACAACTGTCAAAAAGTTAACAAGCATTTACGCATTTCTCTCCACGTAGTTCAACTTTTTATGTAAGAAGGATATTTTATGTTACTATTAGCGACAGCCGTTACAACAGTTTTATCGGCCGATGCTATTGGCAATGTCTGTTCGCTAAAACTGCTAAAATATTAAATCACCCATTTGCGACCAGACTTCACAACAAAGGTAGAACTACAAAACTAAAAATGGTCTTCAAGAATAAGCAGAATAAGGTTCCTCCCGCACCAACTGACAATTACAAAATTGTTTAATTAGCTTGTTGCAGAATTCACACTCAAGCATAATTTTTATACAAATAGGGGCTAATAACTCAAAAATACAAAATTTTGAGTTCTGACATTCTTGTCGCAAATGAGCGATATATTTGTTGGAAATAAAAAATTAATCAAGATTACCATTTTCTTGGTTACAAAATTATGTTTATAGATGTAATATATATTTTGATGTTTTTTTTTTTTTTGTTTTTTTTTTGTTTTTTGAGAATGTCAGTTTTTTAGTCGAGACCGCCAGGTTGAGACAAAACAGTCTTTCGAATGCGCCAAAAAATAAGTATTTCGGCCACGAAATAAAAACAAAATTTTTTCAACAACTGTCAAAAAAGAAAAATACACCAATTATTTATTTATTTAAGTAAATTGAAGGAAAATTTCAAAAAGAATATGAATTTCGTATTATTAATACGTTGTAACCAAGGAAACGTGAAACTGTTTGATAAATAAATTTTAAAAAGTGCCACCGAAATTGAATTTTGAATTATCAATGAAAAGAACATAAACTTCGTATATTTATAGCTATGTAAAAATGTTCTGTTTTTTTGACAGTTGTAGAAAAAAATCTGTATGCACCACGTCTGTGAAATGTGATTGGTGTTTTCAGAATGTTGTCTGCCTCGACTATCGCATTGACCATTCATTCGTCAAATACTAATTTCGCGGCCTAGATATATATTATTTTCTCTTTATTTTTACTATTTTTGTGCAGTTCGCTAGTATATTTGTTTATTTAATTTTTTAATTCATTAAGTCTACTCATAATGGCCGTATTTGTTTGGGAAATTTTGATCCAACCCTGAACTGACCTAGAACTAACTCGTGTTACTTCCAAATAAATGATGCATCTAGTGTCAGTTGTAAACACTGGCGGTAAATTTAAAGTCTTAATGCATGTTCGAAGCGTTATCTGCTTACTTTTGTTTGTGTATTAAATTGCGCTTTTAATTGGATGTTTTGAGTCATCTTTATATTTTTTATATGTAGTCAAAAAGCAAATAACGTCAGGGTCGGTTTTTTAAAAATAATTTTGTCATCAGCGTTATCAAAATAATGAATTTCGGAGTCGCAATTAAGTGTCATAATATTATCCTCTGTGACTTATATTGCAAGAAGCACATAATGCATATTGCTCTTCCATCATCTGCATAAATAATAGTTTAGTATATTTTTTCAAAATATTATTATAAAATTACTTACGTTTTTCATAAAAATAACTCCTAACCTCTCTATACTATTACAAATCGCAATGCCGCCACGAATAACAAGGAACACAAGTTGATTAGAAAGAGATAGTAAACGGGTTGAATCAACCAACCCGCTAAAAGCTGGGGCAGTAGGGTTAGTTTAAGGTTAGTTCCAGGTTACTTAAAGTGTGCCAAGTAACCAGCTAGGTTACTTTAAAAATCCCAAATAAATACTGCCAATGTCATAATGCAAGGGATGTACAATTTATAGTGAAATCTGAATCACTTGGATGCAACTGCATTTTTAAGTATAACTTGAAGCTATCAAAATTTCAAACCGCAATCTTTCAACCGAGTAGTAAAACGTTAAATATGGTGCCACAACTGTTGTTTGGCTATATATTTTATTTTAGAATGAAGCATATGTATTATGCAACTTGTGCCTCCATTTTAATTTCTTTTTTATAGCTTGAAAGTTCTTGGAAATTTTGTTGTATTAAACAGTCGAGAGTGCATACATATACAGCTTTTATTTTTATTACTACCTTGTCATTATAGTTTTATGTATTTAATAAAATATGATACAGTTAAATTTTATTATTCATGTTGTTTGAAATGTATGACACACCGTTTCAGAGAAACGCTCAGTCCAATTGTTTTGTCAGGTGTCATCAAACTTTATAGATAGAAGAGCCAAACATATCCCTCAATGATTTAAAAAAATTCGAGAGCCATAAATATATTTTTACAAATAAGATAAAGATTTATCTATTTTTTTTCTTTTTTTGTAAACAATATCTAAAATTAGAAGACGAATATAGTATAGTATAGTATATATGTTTAGTATATATGTTTCGAGATTTGAGCCTAATGTGGTTATGTCCCTAGGGTGACTATTGGAACTCACACTTCTAATTTTACTTTACATTGCCACGTTTTACTTAACTGCAATGTGAGTTGCCAGCCAACCCGCGCAAGCCCTTGTTACATCCCCTAGCAGGTGCCCGATAGCTTGGGGGATGCCAAGTTAATATGACCAACTTGGAATGGATGCGGAAGTGGATACCGATCGAGGCCAGAGGCGAAAAATCCCGATCTGACTCGGATTCGAACCCACCACCTCTGTTTCCAGAGGCTAGCACTCTACCACTGTACTATCCCGTTCTTCAGAAGACGAATATTATTTTTTAAAAGTATTAAATTAAATTAATTATAATGGCAACAATACCTGGGATATAAAATAACTTATGCTCAAGAAAAAAGGAAGCTGGGATTACTCGCCCTTATAATCGCACAAATATATGTTCCCATTCCGACACTAGAGCAGAATTACGAGTACCTCGCATCGTGTTCCACTCTGCACACTAAAAACATGACGCGTGAAAATGTTGTATTTTATAATATAAAGATAAATAAATAAATATATCATCACGCCTTGTACCCATTACTGGATGTGGCACTCTGTCGAAGCAGATCTCGGTAAGTAATATATTTTGCGCGTGAAGTGCGGTTACCAGTCGTCAAATCACGGCCCCCAAAGATGATAGTGGTGAGGGAGCCACAGGGGTAGTTTTTGAAATTATGAAAATTGTTTGTCGCCTGCGGAATTGAACCAGGGTTCTCAGGATCCACAGGCCGACTTCATACCAGCTAGCCACCCCATAATATAAAGATAAATTAAATAAATCATCTTAATAAAGCTCTTTTATTTTTTTATAAACGAAAATATAGTATTTTTTTCACATTTTCATCTTTATTTCCAAGGAGCTGCATACGACTCACGAGCTGCCGTTTACCGACCCCTGGCCTTGGTCGTCCTTTATAAAATATACACCAAATAATTTTGTCGTTGATAAGTAAACATAATTTGCTTTCTAGATGAGGACAATTTTAAATTACAATTTACATAAATAGATACTTATTTGAATTGCAAATGGGTTTATACGAAATTTTATTTTATTTTTTTTACTTTTGAAATTTCATCCTTTAATGTAATTTTATTACTTTTTATAATTACCAAGTGCATATAATTTTTCATCAATATCTTTTTTGATATAATTTTTTAATAAAATTTAATAAAGCTTTGTTTTTTAAGTCACATAATCCTAATCATAAACTTTTATTTTGTTGTTCTATTTCCTTATGATTCTCAATTAAATTTTATATCCCAAATTAATTAATTAAGTTGTAATTAATTGAATATAAATGTTATATCAAATAAATTATTCTTCGATTACTATTTGTTTTATTTCAGAACAATAATAACAGTAACGCGGTCAAATTTCTACCGAGAAAAAAATCGTAACTGAAAATTTTTTATTTTGTTGGCTTGCACGTAAATGGAGAGCAAAACGAAATATTAAATAAATCGTATTATTAAACAAATGTTTCTTTCTCAAACAAATAGAACAAGTATTTTGTGGAATATGGAATATTTCTAGCGGGAAAACCGAGAACTAAGTTTTCTCAAGATGTCTTACATTGCATTATGAAGTCTTTCACACATATTGCGAGAATGTATATTTTCGTTCGGTGCTCTGTTCATGGAGGTGTTTTATCTGCTTGTCAGCTTTATTAAACTGAAGACAGATGCTGACTTCATTTTGGCATTCACATGATGTAGCATTTTCATTTCTGATGTTTTTGGAACAATAAGGTCTTTATGGCGGGTAATATTTTACCATGCAAAATTTTGTTATATTACGCAGGTAAGAGATTGCAAATTGGAAGTTTAATATGAATTATTCATTTGATAATGTATTGGGTTAATCAACTACTAAGAGATGGCATTGATCGAGATATGTTAAAATTGAGATAAAGGTACACTTAGAGTTGGTCTTACCATTGCTGTCACTTGTATTTCTTTGTTTTTTCTTTTGGTTTTGCTAGTAGCGTTTTTTTTATTATTATTAATTTATATGCAATCTAGTTCTGTGTTGTCGTTAGTTGTAATTTTAGTATTAGTTTCATTTATCTTTCAACTATTAATTACATATTTAATAATATAGGTTTTTAATAGTAGAAATTAATTTTTTTATGGCCAGTTTCACCAACAAAAGTTTATTTTTAAACTCTGTTTAAATAAATATATCGAATATATGACAGCAAAGTAAATTGTTTCAGTGACATGTAATTTTGGTTTGCTTTTATTTATTTAAACCAAGTTTAAAATTTAACTGTTGTTTGTGAAACCGACTATTAATATAATATTAGTTAATATAGTTTTATTATCTTCTTTATTGTAAATATTAGTTCTATTACCATTCATTTTTATTTATTTTTTTCTAAGTACTTGGATGTTAGTTTAGTAGCAAATTGTACGTTTTCGTAGTTCCAATTTTCGCCTCTATGAGCGCATTCTTATTTAAATATACCAATTCAAACTTCACGGTGACATACATAAAATAAGAAGTTATTTTATACATAAATAAATAAATAAATATATCATCACGCCTTTTACTCATTACTGGGTGTGGCACTCTGCCGAATCAGATCTTGGTAAGTGATATATTTATGCGCGTAAAGTGCGGTTACCAGCCGTCAAATCACGGCCCTCAAAGATGTTAGTGGTGGGGGAGCCACAGGGGTAATTTCAAATTGGTGAAAATGTTTTGTCGGCTGTGGAGATTGAACCAGGGTTCTTGGGATCCACAGGCCGACTTGATACCATTATTTTTTTAAAGGGTTTAAAGGGCGTCTCCCATGATCATAATTTATGTCTTAATTTAGAATGTAAACAGTTAAATCAATATGACTTTTGAATATTTGATTGTCAACAACTCAGAATCACAATATATATATATTTTATTTCAAATGTCCACGATACAGCAAGCAATTTTCATATAAAATTGAATTCATATCTAATTTTAAGAATGTTGGTAAACTGATATTGAAATTATAATTTAGTAGTTTTAGATTAAAGTCCTCTGCATTGCTTTCATGGTTTTAAATAGAATTTCAATGTTATGTTTCCTTAGCAGAGATCTACAAAGAAACCTGTTTTCCATTTTCCTGTTTTCTGTTTAAGAAAATGAACATTTATAGTTTTCCATCTTAGTGAAATATACTTGTGAAGTTGTGAATAATATTCCGTTTTCTTAGCATTTCTGTATTCTACGATGTTAGCTTTCTTATTAAATATTATTTCTCTTTTATATTGAATCGTAAATCGTTATTTTAAGTATCTACTTCAGTTTTATTACTAAATAAAAGACATAAAATGAATATCATTTAATTGAAACACAAAAATATTATCAGGTGGTTATAGAATGACTACGTTTATTAATTTGAAGGTAAATCTATTATTTTTTATGTGGTACTGATGCATTAAAACCACTAAAATATAAAATAATGGGAACACCAACTGCAACAATGATTTTTAAGTAGGTTTATTTTAACACATCTCTGCTGCGCGAGATTTAGATTGAGGAGAGAACGAACCAAACAGTCGCAAAATTGATTCCATCCCATCATCATTATCTGAATTCATCTAGTCGCTTTAAGAACATTTAATGAGGCCATCAATTTCTTCGTAAATTGTAACAGAACTCTCAATTTGTTTACGTAATGTTGAATGCGACATTTATTAAAGCTACTAAAGACGCGAAATATTACGTCGTTCGTTTTTAAGTACGCGAGAAATCTGGACTTAAATCCGAAGAGACACTTCCATTTCGGTTCTTAAGTAATTGCTCATGAAAATTAATGTTGATCTGGGCCCAACCAGTGCAACCGCAATTGCCATTGATAAAAGACTTGTAATTTAGTGTTCTTGGCACGGCTGTGTGAAACAATGGCAACGTTGCTTTCTTGCTGCTTTTCCACCCTAAGTTGGAAGGACTCGAATGCCCCTCGTACATATTTCATACTTCATACCACTATTTTCAACATGCGGTGTTGCTTGCTTCATTTGCATTTATAATAATATAGTTCATTTGGACCCCCTGCTTTCGTGTCATATTGTAGACTCAAGAACTTCTGTTTTTCCAGGAAGCTAATAATTTTTGATAAACTGTGATAACTGCGATTTTTCCTTTCTTTATATATTTTTCTTTACGAAGAGTTCTCCATTCTGCATTACTTATACCATTCAAAATTGTTTAAGTTATTTGTACTGGGTGTGGCACTCTGTCGAAGCAGATCTCGGTAAGTGCGGTTATCAGCCGTCAAATCACGGCCCCCAATGATGTTAGTGGTGGGGGAGCCACAGGGGTAATTTTAAATTGGTGAAAATGTTTTGTCGGCTGATGTGGGGATTAAACCCAAGTTATTTGGATCCACAGGCCGATTTGATACCACTGAGCCATTAGCCCATAAATACATAATAGTGAAAAATTTATTGTAATAGATATTTTTCTTTTGCAAATTTTGTCGCAAGTACATATTAAGACCTGGGGAGAAAGTTTCTAATAAAAAAGAGAGATATTTGAAAGTCTTAGTATAGATTAGTCTAGTCATTTAATATTTGAAGTAAAACGAATACTTTCAACGTGTTCATATTAAAATTTCTCATTGTGTCGTATTCATTTATAGTATATTCCGAAAATGAACCACGGTGCGCTTCAATTTGACCACGGTTACGGTTAGAATGACGTCATTTTGTATGTAAAACGGAACACTTTCACGATGACAGTTGTCACTTGATAGATGAGTTTCGAAATGTGAAATTTATTTAATATGGAAAAATGTTTATATTATAAAAATATTGTATTCTGCATCACACTTGTTTTAACTTAAATATAGGGATAAAAAATAACACAAAGAAAAAATAAATATGAGCTTCAGAACAAGTAATAAATTCATCTAATATGAATATATACTGTTAAATAATAAAAATACATTTTGTATCGCATATTTATTTATCAGTCATCATAAAAATATAGTTTTATAAGACAAAAATCCACAAACACTGCAAAAGTCGCCAAACACGTTTCAAACTTGTCAACAACAGCTGTGAAGTAACCACAAATTTCAAAAACCGTGTTCCGTAATGAAACCGGCTACTGAAAAAACTAACCATGGTTAATGTGGTTCATTTTCGGAATACACTATTAATGTTTGAAGAGTTGATAATACGCACAATCTTATTATCCTGTACAAGAGCTCTTCTCAGCATAAATCCAAATCCTTTACTATACGAGACGTACACTTCAAATTAAGCATTCAACATTCAACAAATAAATCATTCATTCATACAACAGTAATCTCAAGTTATTAACATAAATCTTTTCCAACATCTTATTAAAATAACGTTCACACCTAGTAAATAATAAAGCACAATACAAAACAATACAGGTTCACAATTTAATAGAACTTATTAAATTCATGTTTCATGAGAATTTGTTTACTTTTTCGCGTGCAACTCTAATTGCATCGTGCATAATTCAGCGCATGGGGAGTTATTTGCCGCTTGGTGCACAGTGTGGTACGTTCTCACGGGCATTTGTTTGAGCATATATTAAATGCGGTAAGGTGGCTATGTCAGCGATCCATGCAGAGGTGAGAGATGCTTTGTGAGTAAACCAGGAAATTACACAGACGATTTTTTGCTTTCAGTTTTTACGATAAATCAAAAAGAAAATTGTTAAATAATTGTAACATTTTTCTTTTTGATTTATGAACTTGAAATTATATATATATATATATATATATATCATCACGCCTTCTACCCATTACTGGGTGTGGCACTCTGCTGAAGCAGATCTCGGTAAGTGATATATTTGGCGCGTGAAGTGCGGTTACCAGTCGTCAAATCACGGCCCCCAAACATGTTAGTGGTGGAGGAGCCACAGGGATAGCTTTTTCAAATTATGAAAATTTGTCGCCTGTGGGAATCGAACCAGGGACCTTAGGATCCACAAGCCGACTTCATACCACTGAGCTAGCTTGAAATTGTAGTTTGATAATAATATTTTTGTTATTTTATAAAGAAATATGAAGTTTATTTATTTATTACAGAATGTAGGTATTAATCTTATAAAACTTTATAGGGGTGGTTCTAGGAATACCGCTACTCGTGTGCAACTTTTAATTATTATTAATTGTTGAAAAAAATAACTTGCCTCTCTTTGGATTTGAACCTAAAACATCTAATTTTAGTTTCATACATTACTCTAATTTTTTTAGTTACCTAGGACTAGGTTGTCTGACATATAGGCCGTATATATTTGGGATTTTTAAGGTAACCCGGTGGGTTAGTTTTGTTTAATTGGCACCCAGAACTGATCTTGAACTGACCTTACTGCCCCAGCTATTTTAGCGGGTTGGCAAGTTGAATCCGTTTGCTATCCCTTTCTAATCAACTTCTGTTCCTTGTTATCCGTGGAGGAATCGCGATTTATAATAGTATAGAGATGTTAGAAGCTATTTTTATGAAAAACGTAAGTAAGTTTATAATAATTTTCTGACAAAATATACAAAACTATTATTGATGCAGGTGATGGAAGATCAATATGCAGTATGTGTTTCTGCAATATAGTAGTCACAGAGGATAATATTATGACAGATAATTGCGACTCCGAAATAAATTATTTTGATACTGCTGATGACGAAATTATAAAAAATGGACAGACTCTCACGTATAAAAAATATAAAGATGACTTAAAACATCCATTTAAAAGCGCAATTTAACACACAAACAAAACTAAGCAGATGTCGTTTCAAACATGCATTCAGATTTTAAATTTACCGCTAATGTTTACAACTAACACTTCAGATCCATCATTTATTTGGAAGTAACACGAGTTAGTTCTAGGTCAGTTTAAGGTTGAACCCAAAATTCCCAAACAAATACGGCCATAATATGTTATTATAAACATGTCAAAATATTGATTTTGTAAAATTCTTGAATGTTTTTGTAGGGCAGAATTCTAAGTGCATTGATTATTTCCAGAATTTTTTTAAAATTATCGGTAATAATCAATGCACTTGTTACATTATAAGTTATAATATTCCGTTACTAGGATACAATTATATTATTTTTATTTTATGCGACCAGTTTGACACACAATATTATTTTATTAGTCTTGAGAAATTATCTTACCAAATAACACTTCACCTCACAATTATTCTTTATATGGATTTTTATTATCAAGCTCTCAATTTTTTTGCTTGTAACAAATCCACTCGAGCAAACAGAGATTAATCTCGTGTTTGTTTCTAAGCAAAAAAAAATCATACGAAACTAAATTTATCGATAAAATCTAGAGATCTAGTGCTATTACTTGTGATAAAGTGGTTGTTTCATTAAACTGAAATTCTGTTCTAAAACACACATGATACGAGTATAATAAAACAAAGCAATGATAACCATTCCATCCCTCAGCTGCCTGCTTACAGAACACGTGCTACTCGCCCTCTAGAAACAGCCCTTCCGAACAAGACTGTATAATTGTAATTGAGATTTATAAGCCTGTAGAATAGACTATTAATAATTAATTAAATGTATTTTGGTTCTGAACAATCTGTGTGACATGCAAGAAATTGTGAGATAAAACTTACATAATTACTGAATAAAACATACGCATCATGTACAACTACTGAAATGTGTACTACTTGAAATGAACATATCTATCAGATAATTGAAGATCAATTAGATTGCGGGTCATGGAATAAGTTTTAAATAAAAAAATTGTGATATGTTTTATATGTTTACAATATTATAATAAAAATTTATTTAAACAAATGTACGTCAAATACAAAATAATTCTACAAACTGTCTATATAAAGCACTTATTTGGCCAGGTTCGGCGCGGCGAAAATACACAATAGACACCAGCCATTGCTATTAATTAGGTCTTCAATTCAGTCAATATGTCAGCCACAGCCATATTTTGGCGTTGTACAATATTCTTGTATAAGAAATAGTTTATTGGCACAATTGTGTGATGGTAAATTTTGTAAAAGCTATGAGCAATCGTCGGGATTTGAACCCAGAGCCTTTCATACGCTAGATGACTGCACGAAAAAGCATGAGTACTTCGCCGAGTGTTTGTAGCTCAATTGGTTAGAGTAGCTATCTAGCGTATGAAAGGCTCTTGATTCAAATCCCGGCGGACACTCATAGCTTTTTCAAGAATTATTTCTAATATTCTTGTATGTTTTCGAACCGTATTCATTCATGACGTTATAAATGGATAAGTCACCAAAATGCATTGTTCTGAACCAGTAATTTGATATTTCATCTTAGTCATTAATAGCAGCAAAAATTGTTGTTTCAACAAATTTACATATTTCTTTAGTGTATTCTGGATATGGAAGCAAGTATGATTAAAGTATCAACATAATTTTTATACAAACTAACCTTATAAGAATTGTGTAATTTCTTCGTCTACCTCAACAATTAATCTTCAAGTTCTAATGTTAATTATTTTTCGTGTAACTCGTCATTATTTCAACCATCTTTAATCGCGGAAATGCAATGGTTTGAAACAACACGAACCAGTTTCAAACCACTCGATCGCGAAAAACCAACTTAAGTCTTTCGATTTTCTATTCTACGTACTATTGAATAATAAAACTTGCTGAATATCTAATTCTAAATGAAGGAACAAATTAGTGAAAATTATAAAACAGAATCATTATTTTCGGATCCATTTTTATGTAGTGGTATTTGATAAACTTTGATTGAACTAGGAAAGTTGAATGCAATTTCACTGGAAACCATTATACTGAGTTTAAAGTTAAGCCTCTTGTTAAGTCTTCGTGTTTATACATTTTTTTTACCATCTAATTTACCTTCTATCTTGTTTTACTACATTGTTGATAAAGAGATTAACTCATAAGTATTCTAAGGATAATACTACAAAATTTAATTTAGGAAAGTGCCTTGTATTAAAACTTTAACTTACACAACTTCTAACGTAAAATAGTTTGTTAGCAGTGGCAGCTCTAGGATTTTTTGACGGGAAGGGTTTAAATATAAACAAATAATTAGTACCATTTATAAGTATTTATAATAAAATAAATAAAAAGAAACAATATAAATATAATTTTAACAAAAATTTAGATATATCTAAAACAATAAAAAAATCATTTACTGTTAGAAATCAAAGCTGCACGCATCACACATCTCGTATATTTGTAAATATTTCGCAATTGCATTCTTCGTGAATTTAACAATCCAAAATTAATTATTCCACGGGATCGAAATGAATATAGGTTAAAGCTAGTTCCGACAATCTTTTAACGTTGGTGAACGTAAATATGTTTTCAATAGAGATGGACGAATTCCATCCACTAATACTCGAATACCTCTAATACTGAAATCTTCTAATATTTACGCGAATGCCGAACATTCAAATACCTTGAATATCGCGCGATACTTCTTAAAATTGAAACAGTGCTGCCTTCGGCGTTTTGATGAACTCAGTTGACAGTTGTATAGTTGCCACTTGAAAGTTAAAGGAAACAAGCTTTGTTTTAGGAAGATGTATACTTATTTATTTAAGTTCAACCAATTCATAATCATAATGATAATTTAATTAATTTTAATTTACAATTTAAATTTCTTAATTTTTACATAAAGAAATAGTCAGAATATTGGAATATTCGAGGTATTCGAATATTCAAATTCTGATTAATATTCAAATTCATTTTGTCTTTTGTATTATCAAATAAAATAAATAAATATATCATCACGCCGTCTACCCATTTGGCACTCTGCACTTCCGAAGCAGATCTCGGTAAGTGATATATTTTGCGCGTGAAGTGCGGTTACCAGTCGTCAAATCACGGCCTTCAAAGATGTTAGTGGTGGAGGAGCCACAGGGGTAGTTTTTAAAATTATGAAAATTGTTTGTCGCCTGTGGGAATCGAACCAGGGTTCTTAGAATCCACAGGCCGACTTCAAAAGACTGAGCTAGCCACCACTCGTGAAATTTTATATTCGCTCACCTCTAGTTTTCAATAATTTGAATGTCTAAAAAGTGGACATGTCGTCACAGAAAGGGAAAAAAGCAATTGTAATAATATTTTATGATAATATTCACTGGTTTCTTAATATGTAGGTATCAATTAATATAGATGGCTTCTGTATATTTTCATATATTTACAGATTTGTGTATGCTGTAAAATTTACCGAAAAAATACATTATTATTTAACGGGGAAGGGTGCCCGGGCCCTGAGTCTTCTGCCTGAATCCGCCTCTGTTAAAACTTGAGTGGTATGTTTCAGGTTTTAGCTGCATCATAACACTTATACGTAACAAAACAACTCTAATTACTCTTCGAAAAGGCGAATAAGGGTCTCAAGAGAAGACTGCTAGACTTCGCAATTAGACCTGCAATTATATCATGTTTACAAAAGTTTTAAATCTGTTCGTTCTCGCAGAGTGTTGAAATAAACCGACTTGTTAGTTCCGATTGATTAAAAAACTTCTAACAATGCTGACTTTAGCTTCAAGTTTTTTAATCATTGTAACAATGTTTCTAAGAACATCAAGTGTCTTGACATATTATACAATTTTCAGAATTACTTTCGTTAGTTACATTCATTGTTAAAACAATTAAAAGCATTATTGCCTTTTTAGTAGAATTAATTAAATTTTGAAATGGTTGCTTTCTTTAATTTTATTAGATTAATAAAATGATTGGGGAATAAATATGAATGTACAATTGAAATTTTTATTCTGAATATAACAATTTAATAGATCTTTTTCGCGCATATCTGGAGTAATCTATGTGGGAAAAGAGCTTTCGTACAATTTGTGCGAATTTTTTTCTCTGGCTGTATAAGTAATAGATGATATTTTTACTAAAAATATACCTATCACATCAACTATGCAGGTTATTTTTTATTAGAACCAGCAGATAAAGGCACTACATGAGAGTCGTCTGCAGTGACACTGTTAAGAGTGATTTTATTCCAATTTTTCTCTATACTTTTGCTAGGTGTCATAGGCAGCCTCGATCCCGTGAATCTTTCATATACTAAAAGAATCTTGGGATCAAGATTGCCTATGACACATAACAAAAATAAAGAGAAAAATTGAAATAAAATCAGATTTAATCCAGAGCGACCGTGGCTTAGTTGGTTAAAACATATAACTGGAGTTCATAAGGTCTCAGGTTCAAATTCTGGCGATATCCCAAGTTTTCTCAGTAATAATATAACAAGAGAGTGAGAATAAATTGAAAATAATTTGACAGATCTTTCGAAAACTTGTTGCCAGGCAATAGTCACGAAAACCCGCAGGGCTTTCGTGACTATTGCCAAATGAAACAAAGTTTGAGAAAGATACTGGAGAATTATTTTCTAATTTATCGATCTCTCGAGTTATATTTAATTAGATTATTTTCTGACTTAGCTGTTGAGGTCGATTCATCCCACTTAAAAGATTTTGTACTGGGTCCATATCGATTGATTACTTATTAATGTATTCTTGAAACTTGTTTCCAAAATTTGTTGGTGTATTTCTGTATCTGAAATACAACTAAATCGATTTTTTTCACACATTTTACTTTACGCGTTGACAGTTTTAAATAATTATTTGACAACTACATATTATTTGTCACAAACAAAAAAGCATCTACAGAGATTATTCCCGGGTATAAACACAAGAGCCTTATTCTCAGTATGATAATGACAGGATTGGTTTAAACGCAGACACGTGACATACAATGAAGCATTTAATTGGTTTTGAGAAACGTCAAAAAATTATCTATATAATTTTAGAAATTTATATATATTTGAACTATTTTGTGGGGTAGGTGACTCAGTGGTATCAAGTCGGCCTGCGGATCCAGAAAACCCTGGTTCGATTCCCACAGCCGACAAACATTTTCACCACATTAAAATTACCCCTGTGGCTCCCCCACCACTAACATCTTTGGGGGCCGTGATTTGACGGCTGGTAACGCACTTCACGCGCATGAATATATCACTTATCGAGATCTGCTTGGCAGAGTGCCACACCCAGTAGTGGGTAATAGACGTGATGATATATTTGTTTTTATTTATTTATTGGTTTAATAAAATTAGACAATCTGTTTATTTAAAATACAAATGATAATCATTTCTGAATTGGTCTCAAATATACTTACCACAAATCATCAAATTCAAAACCTAGAGAGATTGAATTGTAATCAAATTTTAATTCTACCTTATTAAGATGGTATTCATTATTCAAGTTTAAACAAACTTCTAATAATACAGATAATTATCAATTTCTTTATAACTCCTTAATCAGTAATCCCATTTTAATAATGCAAGCTTAGAAACATTTACTACAATATTTACCTATTAAGAATCTTAATAACTGCATTTAAATTTCTTTTTACCAGAAAATTATTAATCTCTTCATAGCATAAAATGTAAATATACCAACAGCATCTACTTTTAATATCGCGCTTGCTTCCTCAAAGCTAATAGTGTAGTAACGCGGGTGTGGTGTATCACAGGATATAAAACTAGCTAGAGGGAGACAGAAACAAGCAGATGAGAGAGAGAAAGAGGTTCACCGCATATCATTAAGCATACAAGCACAAGGTTTATTAAAATCCTTAGTGTCTCCTCTCAACACATTGTCTTAAAAGCAGCTCGTATATGCGTACGAAATTAAATTTTGTCGTGAGTGCCATCTTATAGTAATGATAAGAACCTCGGGTGGAATTAACCAGAAGTTGGGAAATTATTTCGTCGTTTGTTTCATTAATAACTAAATGTATTCAGTAATAAATTGTTTCGTTGATTGAATTGTATAAAACTTGGCCTGTTCAAGAACTTGATATCTAAAAAGGGATTGTATTAACTTTGTTCGAGCAATCAGAAATTAGTTTGATGTACCTTTTATCTGCGCATGCTTCGTATTATATTTTGTCCAATTAGTTTGTGATTGTTTAATTGTGCTGCTTGAACAGTAACGTAATATTTTAAACTCATCACACATATATATCACTACATTTTGTTAACACATTTATCGTTGCTCAGTTGATAAAGGCGAGATAAAACTTGCGTTTCTTAATCAAAAAGCAAAAGGTCGTGCGTTCAAATCTCACTTCTACTTAAATAAAAAAATACGATTGTATCTGAGTGGTCCGGATTCCACTATAAGCTGTAGGCCTCCTATGGTGGAAGCATGCCGTATAGAATTCTATTTTGAACTATAGTACCGCTATTACCTGTTAATCAAAAATTAAGATTTTCCCTAATAGAACATAAAATAATCGGTGTTTTTTGTATCAAATAGTACACAAATTATGTTAACTATAATTCTACAGCAAAATTATTTAGAATGAAGTACTAATTTGAAAAATATCGCCTGAATTCTACAATAGAATTTCGTAGAGCATGCTTCAACTCCTGTATTGTAATTGGTATTAAGTTCCTCTTATGATGAGTAGCAAATAAATAAATAAAATAAACACCGCTAAACCAACTGTCCAAAAACATTAACAGCGTGCTAAGGTGAGTTGTATGCTCAGGAATATATTTCAATACATTTATAGATATTTTCTTAAAAGTGCAAAATATACGAGACAACATTTATTACAATAATTTTTAAGAAATTTGAGTGAATAACAAATTGTACATATTAAATGAAACACTGATGCACATGTTACTGACCAACAATTTACAAACAGTCCACGGATTAGTTAGTCCAATAGTTTGAAATCTATTTTCAACTAATTTTTAACTACGCTTGAACAATTGACTACTTGAACACTACAAACTAATTGTGAAAGCTTCTGATAGTTTGTTATCAAGTTGTGCAATATGATGCGGGCACTCACGTGACACTGTGACGTTTTGTGACGTAAAAATAGTTGTTCGGGCAAAGATCACTGCGCCACCTATAAAATGAACTATTTTTTTTGGGACGAGATTTGAAAAGAACCGTTCTTTTCAAATCTCGCCACAAAAAATAGTTCATTTTGTAGGGCGCGCAGTGATCTTTGCCCGAACAGGTATTTTTACGTCACAGTGTCACGTGAGTGCCCGCATCCTTTTCTCCTTGAATGACAGTGTCACTGTAGATGCCTCTCGTGTCCAGACATTCAGTATGAAAGAGTCATGGGATCGAGACTACCTATGACACATAACAAAATAGAGCAAAAAAGTGGAATAAAATCAGATTTGAATCACATGGCGACTGGAGCTTAGTTGCTTTAAAGCATGTATCCCAATTTTTCTCTTTATAATTCAGTTTGATTTCAAAATAAAAACTGGTTCAAATCTTATCAATTACAATGTGCAATTGAATGTTACTTATAAATATTATGAAGTTCATAAATCCTAGCAAATTTAGCAGTAATATGTGTATTTTTCGTGTGAAAATTTTCTGTTATCGATTTTAAAACCTGAAAACTCTAGACTCTAGAAAAGTCTCGAGACAGACATAAGTTTATTTATTATTTAACTTTAACACAAATTGCTCGAACCTCGAAGCAGTTTCCTTTCCAAATGTTAGTACCTATGTACTTTCATTTTATAACCAACAATTAATTTAATGAACCTTCAATAAACTCTCTTTACGATAATATCAATTTTATCATCCCACAAATTAAAGTTCAAGTTAAGAAACCAATATTCACGGACGTATTAAATCACAAAATAAAATTGTATTTTACGTAACATAACAAAGATAGATAGATATAAAAACTCCACGAGGATATGTTGCCATTATAAACTTTATATCTAGCGGAAGTTATACCTGCGGGTATATTTGTTTATTGCAGTCTGATGCGAGGTATAAACTCTCCTGACTGTACGGCGCCTGTATATGAATATATACTGCTCTGCATGCACGGATCATATCTCACAATATCTCGAAATTTTACACAATCCACTGTTTTTCTTGACCACGAGTGTAAACATCATAAAATACTACACAAAGTAATACTTTGTTTAGACGATTTGTTGTTGGTATATCACCTTTTCTGTGAAATATTCGTAGTCGTAAAATATGGCAGTTGCATTCTTCGATATTTAATTTATGATGCAAGTTTTGTTCTGCTGTTTCAAAAGTTTATGAACGAAACAAAAGTTGGTGTGAGGAGTATCTTTTTGTTTCTTTGTGCATCAGTTCTTTATTTTAACAACCATTATGACCAGACCATTAGTTTAAATATTGATGAACGGCGACTGTAGCTATACTCTGTTTTTTAACCAGGAGGAGTAAATGCACAAGTCAGATTTACACTATAGAAAGTTACCAAAGAAAGTTATTAGATTTTTGTTCGCGCGAAATACAAAAATTTCTTACACATCTGCACTGATTAAGTCTCATGGAATTTATTACAAATGACATAAACTCTAATTTGTCACTCCGTATATTATTAGTTCTTAAAAGAACTGATTTATGTTAATGTCACAGAAATGCAAAAAACCAACAAGAAAACAGATAACCTCAAAACTTATGACAGCTCTAATAAATCAAATGTAAAATCTATGTACAGTGTAAACTGGACGAAGCACTAGCCAGAAGCGTCAGTTTTAGCGGTTAAAATTTAAATTACTCCTCCTGGTTAAAAACAGAGTATAGTAGCAATTGATTAAAGCTCGTCTGACATGAACAATTTTTTTGTACATTTTTAATGACAATTTTCCTTCAATTTTAATGTCAATGAAAAAATAGAATCGGTCCTATCTTCTTCAATGTTTCCTTCAATTAAATGCGCAAATAAGCTGCGTGCAGCGCATGGAATGGTGTATTGGTTAAAATGATATCGAGATGATTTTTGTCTCATAAAATTTCTTGGATAAAATTATATTACCTTAAATTACTAGCTCAGTGGTATGAAGTCGGCCCGTGGATCCTGAGAACACTGGTTCGATTCCCACAGGCGACAAACAATTTTCATCATTTCAAAAACTACCCCTGTGGCTCCTCCACCACTAACATCTTTGAGGGCCGTGATTTGACGACTGGTAACCGCACTTCACGTGCAAAATATATCACTTACCGAGATCTGTTTCGGTAGAGTGCCACACCCAGTAATGGGTAGAAGGTGTGATGAATATTTATTTTATTTTTAAATTACTCACATCGCTATATTTTGTAGAGCTAAATTTCTTTCAAAATGGCATACCAAATGAATTTTCTAGAGTGTGAGACACAGCTAAATTGTTTTCTGAGGCAAAAAAAACATTGAAATACCAAATTTGATCAAAATCTTTAAAGCCGATTCTGAAATCGTTTACAAACAAGAATTACTCGTATTAGAGTATTTGATAATGCAATTACAATCTATTTGTCTTCAATAATATGAGCTTTAATGGTCGGTCTATCCATCTTCGAATAAAGTTCCCATTTTTGAAAACGAGATAAATGAAAAATTTTAATATTATTTTATTTATTAATCCCTTTTTGGGAAGCTTATGCAGAGGTGGAAAAACGGATCCTTATTATGATATAAACAGTTAATTAATACAATATACTTAATTTGTTGAAATATGTTCTTGGAACAAATTACAAACCATTTCATACGCTTTGTTCACAAAGAAACAGTCTTACAACAGCTTAAAGAGAAATTAACGTCAAAACTAATTTAGTGAGACAGTAAAACAGTTGACAAACTCCCTAGTAATATTTCGTTTCTAAACACAGAGTAAAATACCCACAAACGAAATGATTATAATAACAAAGTCCACTAAAACACACACAGAACCCACCGTATGTCATCATGGCCTTACAGTTACACCAAATATCCACACCCCGAATGTAGCAAAACCAGTTAAACTAAGTACTGTCAACATAAACATAACCTCACTCTCTGTCCAGCTCGAGCAAGAGCTGCTGAATCCACCGGCCACCGGCAATACAATTATGAGCAGCTTTGTTGCTCTCACATTACAACAAAGGGGTGAACAGTATTACTGTCTGAAGGGCAAATACAAGTTGGTTTATCGACGACGTTAGCGTTAACTCGGACACTTGCTACTTGCATGGTATGCGAATTATTCTGTTTGCGACTGCACGTTGCGCGAAATGTGGGCATGAATAGACAGATCAGACATTGTTTGAATTATTGTTACTTGTTAGTGAATGTGTTACTAGTTTGAGATGATTTGTTAGAGATTTTGGTATGTTTGTTTGTAAAGGGCTGCTAACTATAATTTAGTATGACTGTAATTTAATTGTTTAGCCTTGATTATTGTAAAATAAAATAAAATAATTAAAAATAAAATAAAGCCGACAAGCTATTTTCACCACATTAAAATTATTTAATTTTAAGAGCAAATACCTGTGCACATCTAGTATATATTTGCTGAAAATTAACAAGAAAGCAGAAAATTATAAATAAATAAATATATCATCACGCCTTCTACCCGTTACTGGGTGTGGGACTATGCCAAAGCAGATCTCGGTAAGTGATATATTTTGCGCGTGAAGTGCGGTTACCAGTCGTCAAATCACGGCCCCCAAAGATGTTAATGGTGGAGGAGCCACAGGGGTAGTTTTTGAAATTATGAAACTTGTTTGTCGCCTGTAGGAATCGAACCAGGGTTCTCAGGATGCACAGGCCGACTTCATACCACTGAGCTAGCTACCCCATATATAAAACTAATTTAATAAGTAACGAAAATTATGATTATTTTTTTCACGATTCTGCTAGAAAATAAAATTTGCTTTCTCAGATAAGAGAAGAAAGTGACACTTCATCCCTAATAAAGTTAATTTCTCCGATGATAAGTTTTTAAAGTTAACGTCTCTTTCATGAACTATATTATTTATTTATGCTAGTCTGTACAACAGAAATTTAATCTCAAATATAGTACAGGATCTGAACTCACCGTAGTGTGATAGTTTTTTTTTTAGTTTGAGTTTAATTCGACCTTGGGATCTTCATATTCAAATGTCGTAACGCTAACCACACCAGCGTACTGCCAGATAATAATAATAAACATTAATGAAACTTAAAGAATTAAATAAACAATGATAATAATAAAAAATCTAAAAAATTGATTATAATGTAGCAAACCGTTATAAATGTTTTATGTTTAGAAATCTGTGAAATAATAAAAACAGTTTAAAAATTCATTTTGTTTCTAAAACTCGGCAACGAATAAAAATAAAAGTTTTTCTGGCTGTAGGTCACTACAAAATGTTACAATTTATTTCACTGAAAGAAAAGCAGTTACCATCCTAAATAAATAAAAGTCCGGAATTGAAACAGACGACAGCAATAAAACAATAGACACATCGTAATCAACAAAATTAACGAATTGTTTCCAGGATAATTCGCAATTCGCAACAGTGTCTGCCAGAATTAAAATTGTAAATTTCTCTGTAATATTTTTTATACAACGATATTTTCTTTTTTATATTCCGTGCCACAGATGCGCAAAATGGAATTTAATTAAGAATAAATCTCACTACATGAAAAAATGTCACAAGAAACGCCCAGTATACATTATTAACTTTGTGAAACAAGTTGGCTGCGCTGTCAAATGCGGTTCTCATATAATAATGCTGCACATTTGTTAATCTAGATTTAACTTGGCGTAATGTTTCTCTAAGCCAATTAGAATTGTCTTTGTAATTAATGACTGCTATAAATTGTCCTAGTCTTCTCTTTTTGTTTCAAGTACAAGTATTTTCAAAGAATTATCGTCCTGCAAAATGGAAATATGAACCTATATTTTACATTATAAAACTAATGAGAATATTATGTTAAACAATATCTACTGTCTTATTTCTTATTGTAAAGTAAAAACTAAAAAGTATTAATTATACCAGAGTTTTTTTTAACCTTTTTTGTCTCATGGCACGCATAAATCCTATATACTATTTTGATAAGCGGTATATATATTTATATATATATATATATTTATATGGATTCATCACGCCCATTTGTAAATCGCTACAGCCTAGATGGTTTATCCGATTTATTTGCAACTTTTTTTATTTGATAGAGGTCAATCATGTGGAGTGCCTTTTGATAGTCTCAGATTTTTCGTGCACATGATGTGCGAGAAAACTTGAAAATACATGCGTTTTTGGGGCAAAATCAACTAAGAGTGTGGAGGCTTTGAAATTTTTAAGAAGAAGATCTACTGTCACTTTGACGTTTGTCAGTGGACATGTCGCATTTTTAATTGTAAATTACTTAAAATTGAAACTTTTGTGAGTAGTTTTGAAATACTTTACGCATATTGTGGAAATGAGGGGACGTTTTTATTATAATTATACATTTCAAATATGTGTATTTAAAAAGTAAATTTTTGACACTCCACTATGAAGTTGGTTTTAAAGCAAAACGTCAAATTGACAAGTTTTATAAAGTATAAAGAATATGAAGGCTTTGAAATTTTTAAGATGAACATCTATTGTCATTTTGACATTTGTCATTGGACATGTCGCATTTTTAATTATAAATTACTTAAATATTAAATGTTTGTGAGTAGTTTTGAAATACTTTACGCATATTATGGATATGAGGGGACGTTTTTATTATAATTACACATTTCAAATACGTGTATTTAAAAAGTAAATTTTTGACGGTTCACAATGAATTTGGTTTCGAAACAAAACGTCGAATTGACAAGTTTTATAATTTATACAGGTGAACTCAACCAAATTTGATCTCGATAATAATATACAATAAAACCAAGCAAATTTTGTCTACGGCAAAGTTCAATTTAGAAAAACCAGATAACTCGAATTAGAATCATTTGGGCACTCCTAAATTTTCTATCGATAATTTAATTTAAAGTGCTTCAAAATCAGTCATATTTGGTATATTATGAAAGTTCTTTTACGTGTGCAAAATTAAAATATTTTCGATCGGCAATAGTTTTAGTGAAAGGCCTATCGTGTTTGGTATCAAATGAAAGGTTATTTAAAGGGCTCGAATTTTTTCGTTCGGCAATTGTTTTAGTGAAAATGATTAAAAACCTATCGTATTTGGTATCAAATGAAAGGTCTTTGAAAGGGCTCGCGTATAAAATTTATCAGTTTTAGATCGTCTATTGTTTTAGTGAAAGTGCTTCTAAACTAATCGTATTTGGTATCAAATGAAAGATCTTTTAAAGGGCTTACGTACAAAATTTAATAATTTTCGATCGTCAATTGTTTTAGTGAAAGAGCTTAAAAAATATCATGTTTGGTACTAAATAAAAGGTTTTTTGAAGGTCTCGCGTGAAAAATTGATTCTTTTCGATCGTTAGTTATTTTATTGAAAGTGTTTCAAAACATATTGTGTTTGGCATCAAATGAAAGGTCTTCTGAAAGGCTCGCGTGAAAAATTGTTTTTTTTTTCGACAGATAATTGTTTTAGTGAAATGCAGCAAAACTAATTCTGTTTGGTACGCATGGAATTTTCTGATAGAATTATTTCAATTTCTAGACAAGGTAGAGAAATTTTGAAAATTGATTTAGGTATTAAATGATTGAGAATACATGTTTTAAACTGTTTTCAACTGATTTTATTTGAAGAAAAAATGTCAGTTAATTTTTAAAAGTATATCGTGAAACAAAGCATAATTTGTCCGCAGTAATAATATACAGTAAAAAAAAAATAAAAAATTTACCGCAGCATGCTACAATGCAAACAAAGGTAACTCGAAAAAACGATGTCGAAAATAATATTCAAGCGATTTCCAACAGTTTTTCAAAAAAGTTTAAAGAAAATTTTCAATTGATTTCATGTATATATAAATATAAATGTGGAATGTCATCAGAAATGACGTCCGAAGGATTTTTAATAAATAGTTTGGTATCATATGTATGGTCTTTAGAAGAACTTTCAGATGAAATAAAAAATATATATTTTACGACCGACAATTATTTTAAACATAAAGTATTCCGAATCATACCGTGTTTAGTGATATATGAATGGGGTTTAGAAGAACTTTCAGATAAAATGGGATGGCTAGCTCAGTGGTATGAAGTCGGCTTGTGGATTCTGAGGTCCCTGGTTCGATTCCCACAGGCGACAAATTTTCATAATTTGAAAAAGTTATCCCTGTGGCTCCTCCACCACTAACATGTTTGGGGGCCGTGATTTGACGACTGGTAACCGCACTTCACGCGCAAAAATATATCACTTACCGAGATCTGCTTCAGCAGAGTGCCACACCCAGTAATGGGTAGAAGACGTGATGATATTTATTTATTTATTTATTTTATTTCAGATAAAATAAAAAAAGTTGAAATTTTACGATCCTCAATTGTTTCAAACATAAATTATTCCGAATCATACCATCTTTGGTGTCATATTGAAGGGCATTAAAAGAACTTTCAGATGGAATAAAAAAAGTTAAAATTTTACGACAGGCATTTGTTTCAAACTTAAAGTATTCCTAAAATTAACATATTTGGTGTCATATGAAATGGCTTTAGAAAAACTTTCAGATGAAATAAAAAGAGTTGAAATTTTATAATAGTTAATTGTTTCTAACATAAAGTATTCTGAATCATACTGTGTAGGGTGTCATATGAAAGGGCTTTAGAAGACCTTTCCGATAAAACAAAAAAGTTAAATTTTACGATCCTCAATTGTTTCAAACATAAATTATTCCGAATCATGCCTTCTTTGGTGTCATATGAAAGGGCTTTAGAAGAACTTTCAGATGATATAAAAAAAAGTTAGTTTAGCAAAATGTTTTCGGAAATAAAAAACATGTTTTATTGAAATTTTACGACAGTCCATTGTTTTAAACTTAAAGTGTTCCGAATCATTTCGTGTTTGATATCATATGAAAGGGCTTTAAAAGAACTTTCAGACGAAATAAAAAAATTTAAACATTGCGACCGTCAATTGTTTTAAATTTGAAGTATTCGGAATAATGCCGTGTTTAATGTCATATGAAAGAGTTTTGAAAGAACTTACGATATAAATTGTTTCAAATTTAAAGTTTCGCGAATCATATCGCGTTTGATATCAAATAGAAGGTTTTTTAAAGGGCTCGCATGCAAAATTAACTTTTTCGATCAGCAATTGTTTTAGTGAAAGTGCTTCAAAACATATTGTGTTTGGTATCAAATGAAAGGTCTTTTGAAGGACTCGCTTACAAAATGTAATACTTTTCGATAGTCAATTGTTTTACTAAAAGTATTTCAAAGCCTATCGTGTTTGTTTTCAAATGAAAAGTCTTTTAAAGAGTACGCGTGTTAAATTAATTTTTTTTTGATCGTCCATTGTTTTAGTAAAGGTGTTTCAAAACCTATCATATTTGGTATTAAATTAAAAGGCCTTTGAAGGGCTCGAATATAAAATTGGTATTTTTTTCGACCGAGAATTGTTTTAGTGAAAGTGCTTTAAAACCAATCATGTTTGATATAAAATGAAAGGTCTTTTGAAGAGCTCGCGTACAAAATTAAATACTTTCAGATCTTCAATTGTTTTCGTGAAAGTGATTTAAAATTAATCGTGTTTGGTATCAAATGAAATGTCTTTTAAAGGGCACGCGAATTAAATTGATTTTTTTGAGCGGCATTTGTTTTAGTGATACAGATTTAAAACCTATTGTGTTTGACATCAATTAATAGGTCTTTGCATGAATAAACGTACAGAATTGAAAAGTTTTAGATTGTAATTAATTCAGTTTATATTTTGTCAATTGTCATACAGAAGTGAACCTTACTTCAGTGTCCGTGGAGCCTAGCGTGAGGCCTGGCAAAGCCAGGCCGACCGCTAGTCCTATATACTATTTTGATAAGTGAGGTATATTTCTTTGGATTCATCACGCCCATTTGTAAATCGCTACAGCCTAGACGGTTTATCCGATTTATTTCAAACTTTTTTTATTTGATAGAGGTCAATCACGTGGAGTGCCTTTTGATAGTCTCAGATTTTTCGTACACATGTGCGAGAAAACTTGAAAAAACATGCGTTTTTGGGGCAAAATCAACTAAGAGTGTGGAGGCTTTGAAATTTTTAAGAAGAACATCAAACGTCATTTTGACATTTGTCAGTGGACATGTCGCATTTTTAATTATAAATTATTTAAATATTAAATTTGTTAGAGTACTTTTGAAATATTTTACATATATTGGAGGAATGAGTGTACAGTTTTATTATAATTACGCATTTTAAATATGTGTATTTAAAAAGAAAATTTTTGTCAGTCCACTATGAAGTTGGTTTTAATTTTAAACGTCAAACTGACAAGTTTTATAAAGTATAAAGAATATGGAGGCTTTGAAATTTTAATAAAAAAACATCTCCTGTCATTTTGACATTTGTCAGTGCACATGTCGCATATTTAATTATAAATTACTTAAATATTAAATTATTGTGAGTAGTTTTGAAATACTTTACACATATTCTGGAAATGAGGGGACGTTTTAATTATAATTATACATTTCAAATACGTGTATTTAAAAAGTAAATTTTTGACGGTCCACAATGAATTTGGTTTCGAAACAAAACGTCGAATTGACAAGTTTTATAATGTATACAGGTGAACTCAACCAAGTTTGATCTCGATAATAATATACAGTAAAACCAAGCAAATTTTGTTCAAAGTTCAATTTAGAAAAACCAGATAACTTGAATTAGAATCATTTGGACACTTCTAATTTTTTTATCGATAATTTAATTGAAAGTGCTTCAAAACCAGTCGAGCGTAAACCGGCGATTGAAAAACTGGCCCTATTCTACCTAATATTTTCTTAAAATGTATTGAAGGTTCGAGACAATGATATAATTTTCCATAACTTACAAATTTAGAAGTATTTATTTTTAGGTTACTTAAAAATTGTAATCTCATTTCCGTTAGCTATAAAGAAATTCCAGTTTTGTTAATGTTACTTAAACTAAACCTAAGATAGTTATTTTAAATCCGGAGAAAAAGATTAAAAATAATATTTTGTACCCCTTGGGTGTACATTTCATGTTGCACTATCTCTCCAAAATGCTGCGTCAACTACCTGAAATTCAGCGCCGTCTCTGAATAAGTGGCACAATCCTGTTCTGTATATTTTTTTAACGCGACAAAAATATCACAATATACAGGTTTATAATATACCCGTACACAAAATTTTACGTGATATTGTCAAAAATTTAGTATATATAATGAAAAGAATTGTATATTTACGAGTCTGTATATTGTCGCAAACGGCGCCTCATAATGTTTTGAGGTCCACTGAATCCGTTTTGATCATTTTCTCAATGATGTCTGTGTGTGTATTCGAGTTGATTTTGAATGAAATTGAAAAACCGGAAGAGGTAGTTTACTGGAAACAATAAATTCCATTTATTACGAAAAAAAATTTCAAATAAAAGATGACTTATTTTTATATTTAATAATATATTAAAAACAAAAAATATCAATTTTAATTTTCGCATTATCTAGTTTCTTTCCGAAAGAAGACATAGATAACTAGATAACCGGACACGGACCCGAACTTGGCTCCGGACCCGGACCCGGACCCGGGTCCGGGTACGGGTCCGGGTCCGGGTCCAGGTCCAGGTCCGGGTCCGGGTCCGGGTCCGGGTCCGGGTCGGGTCCGGGTCGGGTCCGGGTCCGGGTCCGGGTCAAGGTCCGGGTCCGGGTCCGGGTCCAGGTCCGGGTCCGGGTACGGGTCCGGGTCCAGGTCCGGGTCCGGGTCCGGGTACGGGTCCGGGTCCAGGTCCGGGTCCGGGTCCGGGTACGGGTCCGGGTCCGGGTCCGGGTACGGGTCCGGGTCCGGGTACGGGTCCGGTTCCAGGTTCGGGTCCGGGTCCGGGTCCGGGTCCGGGTACGGGTCCGGGTCCGGGTACGGGTCCGGGTCCGGGTACGGGTCCGGGTCCAGGTACGGGTCGGGGTCCGGGTACGGGTCCGGGTCCAGGTCCGGGTCCGGGTACGGGTCCGGTCCGGGTCCGGGTACGGGTCCGGGTCCGGGTCCGGGTCCGGGTCCGGGTACGGGTCCGGGTCCGGGTCCGGGTCCGGAGCCAAGTCCGGGTCCAGGTCCGGGTCCGGGTCCGGGGCCAAGTTCGGGTCCGTGTCCGGTTATCTAGTTATCTATGTCTCCTTTCGGAAAGAAACTAGATAATGCGAAAATTAAAAATGATATTTTTTGTTTCTAATATAATTAAATATAAAAATAAGTTTTTCTCAAAATTAGACGCATCCTGTATATACAGGAAAATTGCAAATAACATTTTATGTTCCAAATATTTAGTTATCTATGTCTTTTTTCGGAAAAACAAATACATCATTAAAATCTTATATACTAAACGGCTTAATTCCCTATGTATATATAATTTCATCACAATCAGTCTGACAATTTTACAGCCTAAACGGTTTATCCGATTTATTTGCAACTTTTTTTATTTGATAGGGATCCATCACGGGGAGTGCCTTTTGATAGTCTCAGATTTTTCGTGCGAGAAAACTTGAAAAAACATGCGTTTCTGGGGCAAAGTCAACTAAGAGTGTGGAGGCTTTGAAATTTTTAAGAAGAACATCAAACGTCACTTGACATTTGTCAGTGGACATGTCGCATTTTTAATTATAAATTATTTAAATATTAAATGGTTTAGAGTAGTTTTGAAATATTTTACGCATATTAGGGGACTGAGGGGACGTTTTTATTATAATTAAACATTTCAAATGTGTATATTTAAAAAGTAAATTTTTGACATTTCACTATGAAGTTGGTTTTAAAGCAAAACGTCATATTGACAAGTTTTATAAAGTATAAAGAATATGGTGGCTTTGAAATTTTGAAGAAGAACATCTACTGTCATTTTGACATTTGTCAGTGGACATGTCGTATTTTTAATTATAAATTATTTAAATATTAAATATTTTAGAGTAGTTTTGAAATATTTTACGCACATTGGGGGCCTGAGGTGACGTTTCTATTATAATTACAAATTTCAAATATGTGTATTTAAAAAGAAAATTTTTAAGAGTCCACTATGAAGTTGGTTTTAATTCAAAACGTCAAATTGACAAGTTTTATAAAATATACAGACAAAGAGTGTGGAGACTTTGAAATTTTAAAAAAGAACACCTACTCTAATTTTGACATTTGTATGTGGACATATCGCATTTTTAATTAACAATTATTGAAGTATTAAATATTTTAGACAACTTTTGAAATATTTGACACATATTGGGGGAATGAGGGAACGTTTTTATTATAATTACGCATTTTAAATATGTGTATTTAAAAAGAAAATTTTTGACAGTCCACTAAAACAAAACGTCAAATTGACAAGTTATATAAAGTATACAGGTAAACCCATCCAAATTTGTCTCCAGTAATAATATATAGTAAAAACAAGCAAATTTTATCCACGGCCGAGTACAATTTTAAAAAACCAGATAACTCGAATTGGAATCATTTGAGCACTCTTAAATTTTCTATCGGTAATGTTTGGTGTCATATTAAAGGGCTTTAGAAGAACTTTCAGATAAATGAAAAAAGTTGAAATTTTATAATAAGCAAATGTTTCAAACTTAAAGTATTCCGAATCGTAATATAGGTAATTGTTTCAAACTTAATAAATTCTATAAAAAAATGTGGAACTAACAAAAATTACATCCAACGGATTTTTAATAGATTAGCAAAATCTTTTCGGAAATAAAACACGTATTTGATTGAAATTTTAAGACTGTCAATTATTTTAAACTGAAAGTATTCCAAATTATGCCACGTTTGGTATCATATGAAAGGGCTTTAGACGAACCTTTACATAAAATAGTTAATACGTTAGTTTTTTAAAAAGCAATGAGCGTTCGCCGGAATTTGAACCCAGAACCTTTTACTCGCATGGTGACTGCTCCAACCAATTGAGCTACAAACACTCGGCGAGTACTCATGCCTTTCGTGAAGAAATGCTAGAACAGTCACCATGCGAGTGAAAGGTTCTGGGTTCAAATCCCGGCGAACGCTCATTGCTTTTTCAAAAATTATTTATAGTATCTACAAATAAACAATTGTCTCAATAAACAAATTCTTATAACAAGTTAGTTTAACAAAATGTTTTCGGAAATAACACACGTATTTGAAATTTTACGACCTTCAATTGTTTTAAACCTAAAGTATTCCGTATCATATCGTGTTTGATATCATATGAAAGGGATTTAGAAGAACTTTCAGACGAAATAAAAAATATATATTTCAACCGTCAATTGTTTTAAATTTAAAGTATTCGGAATCATGCTGTGTTTAATGTCATATAAAAAAGTTTTGAAAGAACTTGTAGATGGAATAAAGAAAAAATTAAATATTACAACTGTTAATTGTTTCAAATTCAAAGTATTCCGAGTCATGCAGAGTTTGGTGTGATATGAAAGAGTTTTGAAAGAAAGTTCAAATGAAATAAAAAATATATATTTTACAACCGTCAACTGTTTCAAACTTAAAGTATTGGTGTCGTATAAAAAGGCTTTAGAAGAAGATTGTAATGAAATAAAAAAGTTGAAATTTGACCTATCGCGTTTGTATCAAAAAGAAAGGTTTTTTGAAGGGTTCACGACAAAATTTAATACTTTTAGATCCTCAATTGTTTTAGTGAAAATGCGTCCAAATTCTTCGTATTTAGTATCAAATTAAAGGTCTTTTGAAGAGCTCGCGTGCATAATTGGATTTTTCCTGTCATCAATCGTTTTAATGAAAGTTCTTCAAAATCTATTGTGTTTGGTATCTAGTAAAACGTCTTTTGAAGAGCTTGCTTTGGATGGAAAGATATGCAGAAATGTTTTAGATTTGTAATAATTGAATTTATATTGTGTCAACTGTCCTATAAAAGTGAATTCTACTTCAGGGTCCGCGGAGCTAGCGTGAGGCCTGGCGAAGCCAGGGCGACCGCTAGTTAATTACTAAAATTCTATAACATACCAAAAATATTTTAAAATGATTTACGAAAACAAAATAATTTTTTTTTTCTGTGGCTTCTTTGGCGGACCAACTACTTAGGTCATATGCCGCCCTTCCGCCCTGATCTGCGTTTTAGGTATTATGGTCAACAGCAACGCGGGTTTTCTCTGGACGGTCACCCATCCAAGTTACTTAACTCGCGTTATCGCTTAAATCAATTCCAACCATGGTCGTCCGCAGGGGGAGGCAAGGGGGGGCGCGCCCCCCCCCCCTGGATTTTAACTAGAGTGGAGACTACGACTCTCGAACATAGGACTTTAACATGTAAAACTATAATTTTGCAATTTCCTGCGTCCCTAAATATTTTAAGCAAAAAAACTTCAAATTTAATTTAAATATTTTTTTATCTATTTGTTATGTGTGCTTATTGTTTATATTTATGTTATGTAAAAAAAATATACTTTAAAAATTTATGTATATCTGAGAGTTTTTTACGGCCACTTAGAAACGCTTTAAAAATAATTTTATATCACTTTTGACAGTTTTTTTATTTTGAAATTCGTATGATATTGTTGACACTTTTCTTACTTTATTGCTCAGCGCGCGATAAATATCAATTTTCTGCACAGTTGGAAATGTCTACTTTCTGCTTGGTCTGATGACTCAAATATGTTTAATATTATTTGCGGCGTAGACTTCTTTTTATCATAGATTCCACGATAAAATGAAATCCTTAATTAACGTATGCATGTATTGAAAAATCTAGCGGCACACCGGTTGGAAAACTCTGGATAATAACAACAAAAATTTCCATGAAGTGAAAAGTCATTTGTTGTTTAAAAACAGCAAATCATTTATATTCCTAAGAGAGTTCTTGAAAACTGAATATTTATGTACACAAAACTTCTACGATTTAAACAACGTTTCGATCTGAACTTTTCTTCATCTTCACTGCTTCCATCTAGCACTAGATGTAACAAATAACAAAAGTTTGAAATTGCTACAGAATCTAGTGTTCAGAGTTCAGGGTATTAAGAGGAAATTGCGAAAACGTGTGTTTCCAATAAAACTTTAAATCAAAGCGTAACTAGTTTAACGCTTTTTCAGTTTTAAATACTTTTACTATCTGTATCTTATTTTAGCTTTAGTCATTAGTTTGTTTTATAATCACGGCACGTGCTTCCACTAAAGTGTATAATTAGTAACTAATTGATTGCGTTCTATTAATTAACGCAAAAGCAGTTTAATGGATTTTGTGTGGGAGCGTTACCTAATGTGTTAAATCATGGTTTTGCGTTAGTTTTGATGCGATCAAACATTTACAGAATTGAATGTTTCAGTCATTATACAAATAGCTACTAACTGTAGATAATTATTGAGATCCGACAAAGCTTTTGTGTATCTGTCTGTTATGAAATTTGTTTGACTTGATTCTTGAAACATGCAAATGTTAACAACAAACAGTTAGTTTACATGTCGTGCAAGTAAATATTCTATAATAAAGATTTTTTCTACTTCCGTTATTAAAATATCATTTCTTAATGACTGTGTGTATGTGTAAAACTGACTTTTAGGTCGCTCTTGTCAGTTCGTAAAATAACTGTTTACTGTTCACGAGTTGCCCAGCAATGAGTGGTTAAAATTTTTAACCATGCAACATTGCATGGTTGTCCTGGTTAGCTTAATAAAATAAATAATTTCAAGGATGGTATTTATGTTAATAATTTGAATATTTTTGTCAATGTTTTCAGTCATGAATAATAGTATATTAAAGAATTAGTTTCATAAAGCAATCTGTTAAAGCACGAATCCAAATTTAGAAAATGAGGACGAAGGACGATTGCGATAACAGGCCTTATGATACATATTCTTTATACAATTTTTCTATTGATGTAATTTTATAATTCTGTTAGATTTTTAAAAAGTGCGACTTGTCAAAACTATAACTTGTGTTTCTTTTATCAGTTGTGTTGATATGCTATCAACACAACTGATAAAAGACACAAACAATTGAAATTTCAAATGTCTTGACAATTAGGTAATTAATATTTTTTCCGTATTGCGAATGTTGTGAATTTTGTCTGATTGTAGCATATTCTTTTAAGTCCCATCACCTAGAGAAAGAATTAAAGATCCATAATTAAAAGTAATATTTCGACAGCAACAATTTACAATTTTGAGGTTATATTTCAGTTTTGTCAGCTTTAAAAGCATTCATACCACTCCTAAAAAATGAAAAGCGCCAAAAACAGTGCGCTTAAAGATCTTCGCCGCGTTTTAGTACGTTTATAGACTTATAAGAACACCGAAATAGAAAAAAAGATTGTACGAAATTCATATGTAAAGCATCTTTAGTCTCTCACAGGTCTTAAAACACTCGCCTCGCTCGCGTTTTATCTTTTATCCGCTCGTGACTAAAGACCAGCTTCACCTGCTAGTACCGTAAATAACTATTAAGATATTGGTTTCCATGGCGCTCAATAACATCATAATCATATACAAATGGCGGCTTCGAAGTGTTTAATCACGGCGTGAAGTTAACAACTGACATATTAAGACGGACTCAAGGTTAGCTTCTTTCATTTGACAATGTAACTTAACCATACTTTTCAAATAATTAATAAAACTTTAAACGTTGTTGTCTTAATTTCCGGTCGTAGAAAAAGTTTAATATGTGACTCGTTTTTATACACTCGTGGCTACAGAAACTTTTATAAAATTTGTTACATAATATACTATTAAAGGATAATTGAATTGAGCCTCATGTGTTGTGTACTTGTGATGGCAAGGATTAATTTGCACAATAAAACACACAAGTACAAACTAAATATATCTTTATTTACTGTGGTTGTTAATTTTGTGTAACTCTACGCTGTTTTATGTTGCTGCTGGATGGTGAATGAATCGGAAAGTGAATAGTGAGTGACGAATAGAGGAATGAGGGCGTCTTCTTGGACGGGTATGATTTTTATAGGATTTTAAGTAAGGGCCAGGGAAAAAGGGCAGTTTAGAAAGTTAAGGGTTGTGATGTTGCTGGAATTAGAAAGCGGATTGGAATTTAGGGTTTTATGATCTGAAGGAATGCTGTTGTATACAAAAAGTAGCTTTCTAAAATATGTACAGAACTGCATGACTTAAACTTAAACATATATATATATATATATATATATATATATATATATATATATATATATATAAGAAAATTAAAATGATTAATACATAACATATATATATATAAGAAAATTAAAATGATTAATACATAACTAGACTTATATCTAACATGCATTAACTTAATTTAAAACAAGAAAATTGAAACACGAATAATTATAACTTATAACTAATAAGAATGCGGGGTACACAACACATGCGTTTTATGGCAGCTATTTATTAGTAGATTTTAGGGTGGTTTTTTAGTTGAATTCAATTACTGGATGAAGGTATTGTTGTGACAATGCAAATACGAACGAAGTGGTACGATTAATGCCGTGTATGTGTTTAAATAGCTTTAGGCTAGAATAACTGTGGTTGATTTACAACGAGCAGCTTGTAGTATGCCATGACTCACTAACCATGATGCAGCGAGTCGCTTAATGCTATAATAGTGGTTTATTAAATTCTAAATAACGATCAGTGTGTAAAAGTTGAAAATAAAATAACCGTATTCTGAAATAATGAGCGACATATGGGAATATGAATTAATTAAACAGATATGTAAATTGTGACTGTTGTATTTAGAAATGACATTATAACCAACGTAAAAGATATCATTTTTATTATTCATTTTTACATAAACGCGTTTCATGCGTATCACTAATATAAATAAGAATATTCAACTACTGATATATAAAAGTTGAGACTAATATACACTTGTCCCTTGTTTTTCTTTATTTTTTCTTTTATTTTCTGTTTGCTACTAATGCTTTTTATTTACCGGGCGGGTTTTATATTTAGTTTTAGTTGTAAAAAACAACTTGTTCACGTCATAAGTTTACTATTCGATTTCTAGGAATTATGAAAAATTCCTTTATCTCTGCCTAAGTTAAATATGCCATCCAATGGTAAAAAAGTGCCCCACCTACAATTACAATTATTTATGTTTATTAATTTAATGGGGTAATGTCTCAGTGGTTTCGAGTTGACCTGTGAATCCTGAGGACCCCGATTCGATTCCCACAGCCGACAAACAATTTTCACCAAATTAAAATTACTCCTGTGGCTCCCTCACCACTAACATCTTTGGAGGCCGTGATTTGACGGCTGGTAACCGCACTTCACGTACATAAATATATCACTTACCGAGATCTGCTGCGGCAGAGTGTCACGCCCAGTAATGGGTAAAAGTCGAGATGATATATTTATTTTATATTTATTTTTTTAATTTATAACAAATAACATTTGATTGACTTAGAAAGGGCGGAAAATTGGAGATCGCCCTGGGCGGCAAAAGTTCTAGGTACGCCACTGATTGTAACTCTCTTTGGAAGAATTTTTCGATAAAGACTTTTTATCGTATATTTATTGTTACTGTATTGCCTTAAAATTTTTGACACTTTTCCATTAACACTCTGTATAGCTTCGAGAATATTTATAAGTACCACGTAATATGTAAATTCGAGTACAAAGCATTATATTATTTTCCTTGTTTTTACTACTTTCATTAATTAAAACTATGAAGAACGTATAAATTACATATAACCGCTACTTTAGGTGCCTTCTTACAGTAGTTCATATGTCTGTCACCAGATATCATATTGCATCTCTACGATCATCAATTGTAAAACTCTTCTTCTTGTTGCAGATCCCCGTGACGCTCTGCACCCTGGGCGTGGGTGCCACCTTCGGAGAGTCCATCCTTCACGACCTACCCCGTGACAGCACCGTGGTCACGCAGACCACGTGCGAGCTCTTGCGGGTAGAACAACATGATTTCCGACTCATTTGGGAGGTAAGATACAATATAACATAATCTACAAAAGTCTGATCGTCAACAAAGTTGTAAACGTTGTGAAGTTAGCGTCGCGTCGTATGAACCAGTTCTTCTTTTATAAAGTCTGGTAGACTCAAAAGTTAAAGTTTGGAAAGTTAAATGGAATACAAAAGTAAACAATTGTTGCTGTTGTTTGTGTTTAAGTTTGAGGTTATGTTTTTCGTATTTGACTAATAAAGTATGACTTAATTAGATCCTGTATATTTGCTCATACTCGTGAGCTCATGAGATAATTACAAGTACAATATTACAGAACCGTAACAAGGTGGAGAAGAGTGAGGCACTTGCCTCGGTCGCTCGGATATCTAAAAGCAGGGCCCGCTCTAGGGGCGGACACCCTGATGTTTGTCCGGGGCGGCAAATCTAAAGGACGGCATTTTTGCTGTGAATGTGACAAATAATTAAGTTAAATACCCAATTAATCGAAATTTATAATTTTCGATTTTTTGGTTAAATCACCATGTAATTTCTTTTTAAAAATTAAAACAATACTACTTTCAAATTTATCTTATTAACGTTAATTTTCATAAACAAATTATAACTATTAACGACTTCTGCAAGTAAATTATAAGTGATACAATTTTTTTTATAAAGCTCACTTTAGTAAATAAAAATAAATAAATATATCATCACGCCTTCTACCCATTACTGGATGTGGCACTCTGCCGAATCAGATCTCGGTAAGTGATATATTTTGCGCGCGAAGTGCGGTTACCAGCCGTCAAATCACGGCCCCCAAAGATGTTAGTGGTGGAGGAGCCACAAGGATAGTTTTTGAAATGGTGAAAATTGTTTGTCGTCTGTGGGAATCGAACCAGGGTTAAATTTGAAAAATATATGTATAATGCCCTGTGCACACAGGGAATTTTTTTGAGAAACTTTTTAGAAATAAGAACCAAAATCTGTCAATTACTCTTTCATATGAAATGAGTAAACCACTGTGCATAAGCAAAAAGTTAGTTACTTTTCACAAAACCTTTCTGGCAATAGAGGCTCTGCTATAATTATCTTCTTTCTAAAAAGTTTCTCAGTAAACTTTCCCCATTTGCACGGCGCATAACGAACTAAAATCTCAAATTTTTAGGAGCAAAAATAACTAGTTACGGCTCTGCATAGTATGTTAAAACTTTTGACAAGAAGAACTTCCCATTTTCATGTACTTATTGCACATTTTATAAAATCTCGGAAGACGAACTCAAAAATTAGAATTAGAAAACACAACAAAAATTTTAATTTCAATATTGAACAACTACATTATAGTATATTCCAACTTATAATTACTTAATCGGATTATAAAAACTTGGTCTACTAAATTACAATTGCTATATAATTTTATCATCCTTTGATTGCCAAACACGAACGATTCATTTTAAAGGAATCACGTCTAAAACTCCAATACTTGTTCGTTTTTAAAGCGAGTGGTAATTAGTCGTTTGTAAACGATCTATTCATTGGAATCTGATTAATACGTGACTTGTGTATTTAAACTGGATTACGGACAGTTACAGAAAAAGAATTTAGTGAATTATAACAAAGTAGTAAAGGTAGAAATTGGCGTTTAATCTTTTTTTTACTTCATCATATACTCATATCATCAAAATAATAAATTGAAATCATTATTACATATGTAAGAGTAACGGAATTTCATCATTTTATTACCCTTTTAGCTCTCCATCTAGTAAAATTATGAATGGGGTGGAATTTAGCGGGTAGAAAGTGAAGTTTCTAACGTAAAAAACTATTGCTTAACGAAATCAGCTGCGACGAAAATATCACGCAAGATTGAATAAAATGGCGTGATAATATATTTTTTTTGTAGGTCATGTTCAAACTAAAAATAAAAATAATACAAGAAAAAAGCTGTTGGTTATTTTACTTCTATCTAAACAAAAAAAGATATGTGAAAAATAGTTTCAGAACTGTCAAATGAATTTAACGCCTTTGTTTCATCGCAAAATGATTCCACAAAAATTGGATTTCTAGCGAGAATGTAGGTACAGCTCTCACATTTATAAACATATCATGTTACGTTCCATATATTTTTCTTCTAAATCCTGACGACTTTTTCAGTCCCACAGCAAAATGCTAGAACAAAGGATTTACATGGTTTTAAGATTTGGTTTACGCTTCCCTCTAAGGAATGACAGAATTTAAGCTAAGCTTATAAATATTTTTGTTTGTCTTGTAAATTTTATTAGGTTTACTACATTACAAATTTGTTTGGATAGGTTCTGAGAGACTTCTTTTTTGCTCCAAACTTTTCTCAAATGTTCATGCAAATATTTGCCTTAAAATTTTATTGTCTTGTTTATAAATAACTCTAGGAGCAACGCTGAAAAATTAGCAATTACAAGAAATATTAATAAACAGAAATAAAGCACATTTTATAAATTAATGACATTGTTATGTCAAACGGGAATGTGGAATTCTTGAATAATATGATATAATAGGTCATTAGTTTCTCTTGAAAACATAATTCAGATATCAGACTCCCAAGAGTATTTGCTATTACAGAGGACAAAGGTGAATATCTTCTATAATTCTTGACATCCATATTCATTAAACGTCTGCAAAGCAGTAAAGATTTTATGCATTAATATTACTATATTAGATAATAATCGTTGACATGAAACATGCTTACAACATGGCTTTGAATTTACAAATAATTATTATTCTGAATACATCTTACTATGCCTACCTTACCTGCTTTATTGTTCAAATTAATGATAAGTCTAATTGAGAAATAGATGTTCGAAGAATAGAAATAGTTCTTTTTACTTCTTATTACTGCTCTCTCCGTCTATATTTCTAAGGCAGATTTCACATTTAGACGCTTTAAAATTTCTTAATGAACAGTAATCAATATCGATGATTTTTTATATTAATACGAGCCCTAACAACTATATATTGGGACAAAATCAAATACATATATAATTAACATATTTGAGAGTTTAATTTTTTTCTAATATTTTTTTTAAATTTAATCCTATTTACTTTATTAATTAAGAACATTTGGGGCCAATCAGCAACACAAAAAACAAAATACTTATTCTGTCAACAGTAATTAACAAGAAAAATGTTCATTTTGTGGGGAAACTAAATATTGGGACAATACAAATTAACTGTTAAATATGAAACAAGATAAGATAAATAATTTGTGAAAACAATGTAGAACGAAACTTCAGATTAATCGGCAGTTTCTTTCTTATTGTTTTGAGTGAATCGCTGCGTTTATTGAACATAATGGTACGTTGTATCTCTACAAGTTCAAAAATTTGTGAGTTAGTGTGCAAAAATTATTGTTGCACTAAAACAATACGTGAAGTGGCAGATGAACTTAATGTTTCTAAAACTACAGTGTGGAATATTATTGAGCATTATAGAGAAATCGGAAATATCCTAGATAAAAAGGTAAAAGTCCGGGTTGTCCAAAATTAGTTTCTGATAGGCATAAGAGAATTTTAATAAAACTGTGCAAAAAAAGGCCGAAGCAATACTTTAAGGCAAATTACGACTGAATTGAAATTAAATCTGTCAAGGGAGTGCTATAGCCAGTGGATTCATAAATGTCGACTAAAGTTTTATAAGATTGAAATTACAAGAAACAATTTAAAAAGTGTATTTCACAAAAAAAAATTCTTATAGGCCAAGGAAGAGCCACTATTAACGGCAAGACAAAAGAAATCCAGGCTCTCATGTGCAAAATCTAAACTATCTTGGTAGGGAGAAGACTGGCACAGAGCAATTTTTAGCGACGAATCCAAATTCGACGTATGTGTTGGTGATTACCGCAAACGCGTGATTCGCACTAAAAATGAGGCTTTCCACAAGGATTGCCTAAAACGTACAGTAAAATTTCCTAAAGGAGTGATGATTTGGGGCTTCATGACAGCTTCAGGAATAGGATGCTTTGAATTTATTGATGGTACCGTGAATGCTGCGAAATATCAACAAATACTGCAAAACAGTCTGTTATCAAGTATCGCGAAATTAAATGTTAGCGAAAATTACATTTTTCAGCAGGATGGGGCGGCCTGTCATACGACCAAAACCATAAGAAAGTGGTTTGACGACCACGACGTAAATTTCTTTCTTGGCCTTCCAACAGTCCTTTACTCAATGTCGTTGAAACAGTGTGGCATAAAATGAAACAAACATTTAAGAACAATCCACAACGAACATTATTAGAAGTTAAAGCCAAAATAGAGCAAATTTGGAATTGATTTACTTCTGAAACGTACAGATCCATAGTTGAGTCAATGCCCAACCGACTTCAAGCGGTCATAAAATATAAGAGCGATGTTACTCCATTTTAGAAATAAAAATTCGAATAGATCGCAGTGAACTAGTCTACTAAACTCACGAACTAGTTCGTGTCGTTCACTATAAGGAATAGTTCATATGAACTAGTTCGTTCACGAACTACATACCTCTACACAGGATCGAAGCTGACTATGACACATAATAAAATACGGAGAAAATTGGAATAAATCAAATTTGAATTACATGGTGACCGTAGCTTAGTGGGTTAAAGCATATGACCGATATTCAAAAGTCCCCGGTTCAAATTCTGGCGTTATACCAATTTCTCTCTTTATAGTTTAACTTTATGACTTTTAGCAAACAAACTCTAAGTCTGTAGAATACAATAATGTTCTATAAATACATTCTGTTATATTCGATTTAAGCTTAAATATTGATCGTATTCATGGCAAAGCTCGCTTCACTTGCGTGTTAAACAAACAATCTCTATAGTTAGAGAGCTAGGGTGCAAAATGATGTCTCATTTATTCCAGTGACAGAAATGGATTTTTTAATAGATTATGTCATGATAAACATGAAAAAAATTAAATTAAATTTGGGAACGGGTGGAAACTATAGATGGCGTCGGTGTGAATGCGCAGATTTTAAGTGTGGTTGTTGATCCCTACACCAGTCCACTTTCAGAGCTTCTGTCACCAACGAGCAACCAGCAATAATTTCTGTCAATAATTTTTTGTCATCTATTCGTCATGAACAAGTAGTAATACATACAGAAATGACCTTATAAAAGCTGAATTTTACTTTATATCATACGACACCATAAAAATTGCTTACTTTGACCGGTTTTGTCGCGTAATCGTGACCGGCCAAAACTTCTGTCTACCATTTTTATTACTTAATTATACCAAAGTCTACAATTTAAAATGAAAATTAGCCTGTAAAAAATATGTCAACAACCACCCTTACAATCGGCGCATTCACATCGGCGCCATCTATAGTTTCCACTCGTTCCCAAATCTAATTTTCTTTTTTTCATGTTTATCATGATATAATTTATTTAAAAATCCATTTCTGTCACTGGAATAAATGAGACATCATTTTGCACCCTAGCTCTCTAACTACTAGGTCCGTAGAACGCACGCTCTGTATACGGAAGTGTTTTGTTTTTGGAAAAATTTATGATTCAATACTGCATTTCCACTGTGCGAGCATTTCACAGTTTTCCGGTGACATAATTATTATTTTAAATTTAAATCATTTCTGACTTTCTAAATATAAAATCCATTTAAAAACGTTTTCATGTAAGACTAACTCAAAATTTAAAATTCTGATAGAAAGCTTGTTTTAGGTTTAGTAAAGCAAAATAACTTAATTTGCGTTCTCTTGCAATTATAAATAATTATCCCTAACTCGCTACTGAAACGATTCTGTCTCCCTAGGGAGATTTTATAAGAAGTGTCGGAATATATCTGGCGCTCTGCGGAGCTGTGAAATGCAAATGTATTTTTCGTCACCTATATAGACGCTCCTGAGATTTCCATACGACGAAGGGAATCGAGTTTTTACAGCGCAAGTGGAGCTATTCCCAGCTGAAATTAACATTTTCAGCAGAAAGGAATGCGGCTTATAGAATTGTAGATTACTCTGTAGCTGTCGTGTTTCTGTATCCCACTCGGTATTTTGAAACTTTCATATGCGTGTTACTAGACGCAATTTTGTAACGTTGAGTTTCAAATTAATATTGAATAATTTTGTTACCAAAATAAAACTGTATACATTACAAATTTATTTAAATTTGGTTATTATGCCACGTGTTCAAATTTTGAGAGCTACCATTAATGTCACGAATCTTATTAGAGCTACGGTTTCTGTTCTGTTAAAATTTATCATATTAATGGATAAATATAGCCATGGTTATGTTTTCTAGAAAACATAAAGGTACTAATAAAACAAATAAATAAATATATCATCACGCCTTCTACCCATTACTGGGTATAGCACTCTGCCGAAGCAGATCTCGGTAAGTGATATATTTTGCAGTGTGATTGTCAGTCGTCAAATCACGGCCCTCAAAGATGTTAGTGGAGGGGAAGCCACAGGAGTAGTATTAATGTGGTTAAAATGTTTGTCGGCAGTGAGAATCGAACCAGGATTCTCAGGATCCACAGGCCGACTCGATACTACTGTGCCACCTACTCTATATTAGTAATAGATTACAATGAAAAACATGTATTAGTAAATTAATTACTATTTCTAAGTAAATAATAATTAACCATAATTAAATTATGAAGAGAGAAATTGGGATACCACCCGAATTTGAATCTGAGACCTTACGAACTCCGGTCATATCCTTTTGTTACACGACTGAGTATGTACATCGCTAACGGGAAGTACATGATAGTAATTGAAACGATTGGTGGTTACTACTATTTACTTAAATAATAACACATAATAAAACACATAACTTTACTTGACTTAACGAACTATAATAAAATAAAATTATAATACAATAAAACTAAAAACATATATGAATAATTAAATGATAATTAAATGTGCGCAAAGCGCGGAAACGATTTCTATGTCGGTCACATCTTGTGCTATTATTGAACTAAATTTTAATTGTTTGACAAGTACATAGGTACTAAAGTATGATTTGGCACGCGCTTTTAAATAGTGACAGTTATAAACGGAGGATTATTTTCTTATAGTTAGGGAGCTAGGGTGCAAAATGGTGTCTCATTGTTTCCAGTGACAGAAATGTATTTTTTTAATAGATTATATCATAATGAAAACAAAAACGTGAAAATTATACTTGAGTGTGAATGCGCAGATTTTAAAGGTGGTTGTTGACATATTTTTTACAGGGTAATTTTCAGTTTAAATTATAGACTGTGGTATAATTAAGGTAGTACTAATGTGACGGTGGCGCCATAGGTTGTCGAGTGGCGAAACTGACGCTCAAAAAAATATAAAAATTTAATAAAATAAGTGTTTTATACCTATTATGATTTGAACATTATGAATTGTTAACAGGTTGTTGGTCTAGTGAATTTTCAAATACCATACCACCGTGTGGTGTTGCCATTATAAATTGGGATTCTTAATTTTTCGTTAAAAACAAGGCTTTGCATGGCTATATATCCATTACTAAACGATAAAAAACTTTCTCCTTCTGATACAATATACATGGATAGTTCTAGAACATCATACTAGTTTTTCAAATGAAACTGCAAAATTTTAGAGGTACACAAACCAAATATGTGCGATTCTGAGTGATGATCGCCATAAGCTCCGTGTATAAGAACTCAACTTTACAAGCGAATATGTCTGTTCACAGACAATGAATTGTGTTTCATATTATAACAGGATGCGTATGACTATCCAATGTTTACGTGCGCCAAATTTCATTCAGATCTGCAAATTATTTTTTTTCACGCTAGTACTACCTTAAGTGATAAAAATGGTTAACAGAAGCTTTTGTCAGTGACGCATGCGGGACAGAACCGCTCAAAGCAGGCAATTTTACTAGTGTCGTGTGACATATTTTTTACAGGCTGAAATTGACCGAAAACATATAGTACGACTGATTTTGAAACAATCATATTGACTGTTCTTCAGAAAATATGCTCAAGTACAACAATAATAATACTTATTATTATGATGACAAAATATTTTTTTAATGCGTATCACCTATGGCCTACACAATTAATTTTATTGGGACAACTTATTGAATCTACAAATCACAACAATGAAATGAACACATTTACAAATTACTAAAATGGATTTGTTTGTTTCTTTGTCTGAACGATTTAGCGAAACAAAGATTAGTCACGAATTTCTTTGGAAAAACCGAAAAAAAACTATCATACACTTCGATTTCAAGGACACAAACTTACCATTGCGGAACAATAAATTTACCAAAAACGAAATATGGAAATTCAAGGCACGATAAAATCGTAATTAATTAATATCAAATTTACTTCTTTTCATAAATTTAATTTAAAATAAATTAAGTATTGAAATAAAACAAAAGACAAAATGTCTATTGCGATGTGGAATTGAGTCTTAATAAATAAGAAAAAATAGGAAAAAATTTTCCATCACTTGTCTCACTAGTTCCTAGTTGATCTAGTTGGATATATGATCGCACCATACTGATGAGTCCGGAAGGACGAAACGCGCGTCTATGGTTAAAAGCTGAACTGACCAGCCGTTTGTTGATGACCTGAGAAGTTGATGCAAACGTGCTGTAAAAACCTCTGTGGAATTACGAGACAAGTGATGGAAAATTTTTTCCTATTTTTTCTTATTTATTTAAATTAAGTATTGTCAAATGCCTTTGAATATGCAATATGTCCAGAATACAATTTTAAAGCAAAGTAATTATAATAAAATTTTAATTTACTTAACTACATTTCATTTATTTTTATTTCAAAATTAAAATTCATGGTAGGTAAATAATACTATATTCATGACATAAACTCAGCCAAGTGTAAAATAACATTATTTTTAAATGAATAAAAGAAACATTAAAATAAATCATATTCCACGAAGTCGGGAAAAGTATTCTTTAGTTTAACTTCAAGATTTCGTCATGTGAGGAGTAATGTTCAGGTGGCTGTGTTTTAATTTTGGTTGTTTTAGTGTAAGTGATGCTCTTTCATTATTTTGCTCATTTATTAATTTTGTGCAGTGATTGTCTAATGACTGGAATTGTTTTTTTATTAAAATTTATGTGTTTGGTATTTTCCAATCATATTAATGCAGACAGGTAAATTATTATTAAATGTTTTATAATCATATATTATAATAATAGCAATTTATTTATATTTATTTTTCATTAAAATTAACATACACACTAGTTTAATAACATATTTTTCATTAAACGTGAGTTATTATCGGATTTTAAAATTATGTTTAATTCAGTGCAATAATTTTGTACAATTGTCATTGTTATCATATTATAACAGTTTGAATTTAATTTTTAAAGTAATTAATTTATTACAAATTTATGTTTAAATGTTGATATACTATTATTTGTTTTAAAATTAGATTTTTTATATTTAACACAGCACAGTATTACTTAAATAACTATATATTTTATTGTATTTATTGTAACATGGTGTTCTTATTTTAATTTAAAAAGTGAGTAATATTTAATATTCCAAGGGTCAAGAATGAAAGATATTTTTTAGTAAAAATTTATGCAAAATTGGTTTATATCTTTATATACCTGTCCTGTAAGTAACTCTAAATTTTACAACAAAAATATGTGTACAATAAACTAAGAATATTGAAAAATGTGATATTTATGAAGAAGATCGTTTTTATACTCTGAAAAAAAATGGAGATTTCTTTTTAATTCCCAAAATTAAGAACAAAGCTTTTTTTAGTGTCACTAGCTAACTCTACAAATAATCATTTATCTGATATAATAAATAAATTTATTATTATCAAACCAGTGGTATTAAAATTATTTACTTAAGATAAGCCATTCTTAATTTTTTCGAATTTAGAAAAAAATATTTTTATTCTGTCTTTAGTACATCATATAATATATACCTTTATTTTTTTCCTTGAAGTTGAAAAACACCTTGAGTACTTAAAGACAGCCAAAAAGTAAGAAGACCTTGAATTGATAGAAATCAATCTCAAATACTCAAAAATGCATATTTTTTGTACTAAAAATTAAATTACATCGATAAAATTTTAGCCTTTAACCAATTATAATCTGTCTATCAATTATAATTTATATAAACCTGTTATTTACAATCAAGGATTTTTAACTAGGAATGCGATCATAGTGGCGAAAACTGTAACTACGATAAAGGTTAGATTTTCTACTAACCTAATATGTAAGTACTTAAATATAAAAATGAATGATAATGGAACTAATATTTACAATAGAGAAAGTAATGAAACTATAATTAACTTAGATTATACTAAATGAACTAATTTCTAGTAATAAAAACCTACATTATTAAAAAAACTTGTGAACTTTATACTTAAATTTGTACATATAAGTTAAAAGATAAATGAAACTAGTACTAAAACTACAACTAATGACAATATAGAACTATATTCTATATAAATTCATTAAAAAGAAAACAACCAGCAAACACAAAATTAAAGAAAAAACAAATAAATACCAGTGACAAAAATAGTAAGCTTATAGGGACGAACTGAAAGTGTACCTTTGCCTGGAGTTTGACATACCGTGATCAACGCCATCTCTTACTAGTTGAATAGCCCAATATCAGTCGTTGATTTAATGAACAGCTATGCTACTGGTTTAGCCAGTCAAGAAGAATTCTTTACTGGCCGGCTGTAAATTAAAGTTTATCAGTAAATTTTGTGCACATATGCATTGATTAAAAAATTATTGTGCATAACTTCCATAAAATGCCTTTTAAATAACTAAATGTTGAATGTTCTTTAATTCCCGTTTTCTATGCATATTTAAACAACCATTATATATTCCATCAGTATTAATCTGCATCTTTTTACGAGCAATAAAATTTAGTCCTTACTGCAGTTTACAACAGTTATAAAATTTTTAGTATTTTGTACAGCTGCAACCTGTTTCACCGCCGTGTAACCCTGGGTGCATAGTATGTGCAAACTCAGTGTTGTATCGCGTATTTCGCTTTACGAGCGGGATAATTATCTTTATTAAAGAAAATGAAATCGCAACTAGTTTTAACGGTCTATAAAATTTAATTTTAAAACCTGCTCTTTGCCGTAAATGCTTGAAATGATAGTTTTTAGACCGCCACAACGACGAAATTTAATAAACAAAATTGGTAATTGTTTTTTAAATTTTACTGAATATCATTTGCCTATGGAAATTTAAATAAAAAAGTTATAATTTACTTTATTATTTATTATAAATATTCAAACAGTGTGGGGCCACTTAAAAAAGAAAATTGAAAATAAATTTTTTAAGAATAAAAATTCTTCTTTGATTAATTTAATCAAAATATTAATACCTTAAAAAGTTCCAATCTTTCCTAAGATAGTGATTCAAATTTAATATATTTATCATTTATCTTGCTATATATTTGTGATGAATAATTCAGCTTTCAGATAAATGATAAATGTGCCAAACCCAGTAATGGGTAGAAGGCGTAGTGATATATTTATTTATATTTTATTTATACTTCATTTTCTTTGTTAAAATTGCTGAAATTCAGACATTTATTTAAATTGTCAAGTAACTCCTGATTTTATTCGTGGGCTAGAAAAGTGGGAAATATGACTCTGTTTGAAAGCAACAGTGGTAAATAAATAAGAAAAATAGGAAAAAAATTTCCATCACTTGTCTCGTAATTCCACAGAGGTTTTTTACAGCACGTTTGCATCAACTTCTCAGGTCATCAACAAACGGCTGGTCAGTTCAGCTTTAACCATAGACGTACGTTTCGTCCTTCCGGACTCATCAGTATGGTGCGATCATATATCCAACTAGATCGCACCATACTGATGAGTCCGGAAGGGCGAAACGTACGTCTATGGTTAAAGCTGAACTGACCAGCCGTTTGTTGATGACCTGAGAAGTTGATGCAAACGTGCTGTAAAAAACCTCTGTGGAATTACGAAACAAGTGATGGAAAATTTTTTCCTATTTTTCTTATTTATTAAGACTCAATTCCACATCGCAATAGACATTTTGTCTTTTGTTTTATTTCAACAGTGGTAAAGTTACAATAAGTCTTTTGTCGATTACATCAACAAAAATTAAATATTAAATAAAAAATAAATATTTCATCACGCCTTCTACTCATTACTGGGTGTGGCACTCTGCTGATGCAGATCTCGATAAATGATATATTCTTGCGCGTGAAGTGTGGTTATCAGCCGTCAAATGACGGCCCCCAAAGATGTTAGTGAAGGGGGAGCCACAGAAGTAATATTAATGTAGTATTAAATATTAAACTTAGTTTAAATTAATAAAAGCAAATCGAAATTACCTGTCATATGGAATAATTGATATTTTGATTCGATACGCTTTTATTTATTTAAACTAAGTTTAATATATTTTTTTTTTGGTGCTACTGACAATGAGGGTTTTAATATGTATTTATTACAATAAATTCTTGATCGAACATGATATTTAATACAATATAAAACCATACCATAAATGATATCTGTATTGCTGAAATATGAAAATAAAAATTGAATAATTCAAAACGCTCATTTAAATTTCGCTCTGCTATATTGCAATTACGTAGTTGCATTAAGCCAATCACAGAGCTTTGTTTGAAACGTTTGTTGGTGCTTAACTTTACTGAGAAGAAGACGAAGAAGAAACAAGCATTCAGCATTCTACGATTCTACTAACAACGACACACATTACGTGAAGTTACGTGTTATTTATCTCTGTCTTATCTGTCTCTCTTTAATCCAAGATGCAACTACGTCGTATTCGTTTGTTTTGAAACTTTTAATATTTTTATCATGCATAATACAAGTAAAAAAAAATAAAAAAAATAGTTTTAATAATTTTATTACGTAGATTAATATATAAAAATTTCAAAAAAGTCTTGAAGGGCCTATTAGGAAATGAAAGAGATAAATTATTAACGGTAATATATTTTTAACTTCGTTTAACTATGGTTGTTTCATTTAAGGTAGTACTAGCATGAAAAAAAATTTTGCAGATCTGAATGAAATTTGGCGCACGTAAACATTGGATAGGCATACACATCCTGTTAAAATATGAAACACATTCATCGTCTGTGAACAAATATATTCGCTTGTAAAGTTGAGTTCTTATACACGGGGCTTATGGCGATCATCACTCAGAATCGCACATATTTAGTTTGTGTACCTCTAAAATTTTGCAGTCTCATTTGAAAAACTGGTATGATGTTCTAGAACTATCCATGTATATTGTAACAAAAGAAGATAGTTTTTTATTGTTTAGTAATGGATATATAGCCATGCAAAGCCTTGTTTTTAATGAAAAATTCAGAATCCCAATTTATAATGGCAACACCACACGGTGGTATGGTATTTAAAAATTCACTAGACCAACAACCTGTTAACAATTCATAATGTTCAAATCATAATAGGTATAAAACACTTATTTTATTCAATTTTTATATTTTTTTGAGCGTCAGTTTCGCCACTCGACAACCGATGGCGCCACCGTCACACTAGTACTACCTTAAATTCTGTTCTAAAACAAATACGATACAATAATACAACTCAACTACAGCCGCGTGCGTGAAAGAACAACCCTGTTGACGATTCGTTCTCGAAATTATAATTTTGTCCTTTGAGGTACTAGACGCCTAGTTTATCAACCCCAATATATAAATAGAATTCGTCTGCAACATTTTTTTATCTAATAATCTTTCTTAATTATGTTTTAAATGTTCTGACGGATGTTAACATTTCCTGTACACTATAATAATCTTGAAATTGTATTTACTTATAAAACTAATTTTTAGAATCATTAACCTACTCGTAAACAAACTTATATATCTTTGAATATGCAATAAGAAAGTTTTCACGTTCTGAGCTTCATCCGTCTAATCTATATGGGTACTAGATGTGGCGTGCATACACGGTTACCAACAGCGGGGAATATATGAAGTTACTGACAGTTTATCCCCACTGCCAAACTAAATAATTCGATAACAATTAGAGTAGAAATTTAATTGCAGTTTAATATGTTGTTCCGTATTAAAGAAAGTTGAACGTAACTTCATTTAGTAAATCTGATTGCAATTACTAACTTTATAGAATAGTAAACTTTCGACAGTATGGTAATAGTTTACTAATATCACGTTTTAATTGAAAATATAAATTCCCTGTTTTCTTCTGTAACTTCAGTTGGATTTCTTTTCAAAATTTCTCCTGGCTTATTTTAATTCGTTGAATTTAACAATATATACAAACTTTTAATATTCTAATTATTATAATTTTATAAATACTTAGTAATTAATCAAATTAAATTATAAAGAGAGAAATTGTGATACCACCAAGATTTGAACGGTCGCACAGTGGGTCAAATCGGGATTTTACTGTTCCAAAATCTGTGGAGACCTTAATATACATCGGATCTGGATAATTTTTTTTCTAATTCTAGGTAATTAAATTCCCTACACATTTGTCGCGGCAGATTTTTAAATAACTCTGTTAAATTTGATTAACGACATAATAAACTGTCGAACACTGTAAAAAATATTAAAAATTTAGACAATGAAAATTATGTATTCTTATATTATTTTTATATATAAAAGCAACATGACAGATTTTACAAAGCTATTGACAGATGTCAACTTTATATTATGTTGAGAATAATTACAATACGGATTCCCTGTCTTAAGCTACCCTAATTAAATTTCTAATCTATTCATTAAATCCGTATTGTAATTATTCTCAACATAATATAAAGTTGACATCTGTCAATAGCTTTGTAAAATCTGTCATGTTGCTTTTATATATAAAAATAATATAAGAATAAATAATTTTCATTGTCTAAATTTTTAATATTTTTTACAGTTTTTTGACAGTATATTATGTAATTAATAAAATTTGACAGAGTCATTTAAAAATCTGCCTCGACAGATGTGTAGGGAATTTAATTACCTTTAATTTAAAAACAAAATATCCAGATCCGATGAATATTAAGGCTGTCCATAAATTTTTTAACAGTAAAATCCCGATTTGACCCACTGTGGGTCGCTCTGGATTCAAATCTGATTTTATTCCAATTTTTCTCTCTATTTTGTTTATGTATCATAGGCTGTCTCGGTGGTTAAAGCATATGACCGAAGTTCATAAGGTCCCAGGTTCAAATCCAAATTTTTCTCTTTATAATTTAAACTTTAAATAAGTAATTCTTATAAAGGTAAATAATAATCAAGTTTTACAGTGGTGTGGTTAGCATTATGTCATTCGAATTCGAAGGTTCTTAGTTCGATCCCACTCAAGTTAAAAAAATATATAAATTACCACACGGCAGCTCGGTAAGTCCGGATCCTTTATGTAATTAGTGAGTTAGAATGAGATAACAGGCGCGGTGGTCGAGCGTGTTAATGCACATCTCTTAACGTGCTCTGACGTCACCCGAACCAAGGTTCGTCAGTTCGAATCCGCCTGTCGACAAAGTATGATTTGTCGTTAAATAAAAAATACAGTTACTTGTATTAATCATACTCGGGCGCTATAAGCTAGTCACTTATGCTTATGCCTTAAAAAAAGTAACATCGACTACGAAAACCAACAGTACGGCAGCGTAAAAACTGCTGCTCGGTGTGCCCGGTAGGCCCAGGCCCGATTTGGGCTGTAGCGCCATTGAAGACAAAGAATGAGATACCTATATACTGAAATGGCTGATTTGATATCACATTTAAATGAAATATTCCAAAACTATTAAATCATCAAGTCTGCTGTATCAGTTTCTTTGTTTATTGTATTTCCTTTATTTTTTAATAAAAAGAGAGATCATATAACAGAGTGAGGTACTAATTCCGCAGGCAAATTACGTTTAACAGTTCAAGAATCCGATTTATTTTTATAGAAACATATGGGCTATATCCTAGTCCATCTCACTGATTGTAATTGGGTTTAAGTAATAAATTAATTAATTCATACGCAACGAACGTAAAGAGAAATATTGAAATCAAATCAAAACTTGATTTTGTCCCAAATAAAAGAATTAATTCAAATATAATAATCTGTTTACCTTCCGAATTTCTAACGGTTTAACGAAAATAATGTTTTTGTATTAAGCAGTGATATCTTTGCCAGTAGCAAACAAACATAAATTAATTAGAATAGTGGAACAACTATCTAATTTGGTTCAAAGTGCAAGCGGTGCCCGGTAACCAATCCAAACACATTATATTACAAAATCAACCAATTCCGTTTACAATACAGGAGTTGCGGTAATTGCCGTAACATTAACACAACATCTGAGAGAACCTCGCTTCAGATAAGGTATACTGTATTCCACATTTATGCTACAACAAATACAAACATAAATAAAACAAAAATAAGAATGGTATTTCAGTAATTCATTTATTAGCCTCTAGAGTAGTAGTATTTCTCGAAAAATAACAAAAAATATTATTAATTCTAATTAAATATAGTTAGTATAATTAAATATCTAATCATCAATGATTGAATAAATTTTTAATAGAATCGTCTTCCGGTTAAACCAGGGATCCTGAACAAGGGGTCCATGGATCCCCAAGGGGTAGGTGAAGCTGCTACAGAGGCTACGTATTTTTTTTATGACCAACGTTATGTTTTGTTTTATTTTATTTTATTTACTTTTAATAGTTATGTATGTATCAAGGGTGAAAACAGGCTCAGGGTCAGAAACGCTAATTTCACCTGAGGTACAGACAATATTTTATGCACAAGAAAAGAATATTTACTTTTATATTTAACAGGCAGATTCATAAAGCAGTTTAGCGCTAACACCACTTTTTATTTAGTTTTTAACTATCTTTTCAATGTACGAAACAAGTTTATTTTAACTTAAGTTAAAAAGAAATTTAATAGGGACTTATACAATTCAAATTTTTCGGTTGCCATCTGGTGAGTAAAACAGAATTTAATAATTTGTTATGTAGCGAATATCGTATAGCTTTACAGTTTGACGTTTATCACGTGCAGAGCTGGACAGTAGCTAGCTACTTTTGTAGCTTAGCTACTAGCTTAGCTACATTTACCTTAGCTGTAGCTGTAGCTTAGCTAACTGTGAAAAAATATAGCTGTAGCTTGTAGCTAGCTACTTTTTTTTCTAATAGCTTAAAAATAACAACTGAAGCTACTTTTAAAGCTACTTTTTGTAGCTTAAAGCTACTTTTTGTATCTTCAAGCTACTTTTTGTAGCTTCAAGCTACTTTTTAAGCAGAAGGTCAACAAAGTACGCATGCGTACAAGCTAAACCCACACAAAATAATTATTTGTTGCCGGTTCTAACTGGCTCTAATACGCAAAAATACACAGTAGGTGCCAGATGGTATTTGCTATTTTTTATATTTATGTATGTAATAGTAAATTAACAGTCATTATAACAAAAGACTGGTCATATGACAATGGCAAATTTAATTGTTTCACAATAATTTAAAAAAGTAGCTTTAAAATTTAACAGCTACTTTAACAAAAGCTTTTAGATGTAGCTTAGCTATATTTTACAAAATATAGCTTATAGCTGTAGCTTAGCTACTTTTTTAAAGAATAGCTGTAGCTGTAGCTTACCTACTTTTTTTAAGTAGCTTTCCCGGCTCTGATCACGTGATCCAAACGTTAAACGTCATACAAATATGGTGATCTGAGAGCAGATGTGCTGAAAGGTGAAAGCAGTTGTTCGACTCGGCATGGTGTCACCTCGTTCTTTCTACAAATTTGTTGTTTCGCACAAAATTGTATGGTGGGAGGGGGGTCTGCTCCATGTGACGTCAAAATTGTAAGTCCCTATTAGCATCAAATTTAGTTCATTTCTGTAATCTGTTTTAATTTGAAACAGAGTTATAAGTAATATTAAAAACGGTGTTAGCGCTAATCCGTTTTATAAATCTGCTTATAAAAGATTAAAACAAAAACATTTATAAGTCAAAGTGACATTTTGCAAAATTAAGTATTCACAATAAACAAAAATTATCATTTTGCTTATGATGTATTCATAGGAAATTATTTTATTATGGTCCTGGCGCCAATAAGAGGTGTTTAAGCCCGCTTTTTTGGCTAAAACACATGTATTTCAACCCGGTTGTGCATAAAATAGATTTATGTTTATAATTTTCATAAATTGACATGTATAAATAATTTATAAAAAAAAGTCATGACTATTGCTACAATTTCACGAAAATTTTGACATTTATAATTTTTTTAAGAACAATTTATTAAAATAACAATTTTGTATGCATGTTTTAATTCTGAAAATCATCGTATATATTTTTTTTCCCCGGAAAATGAATAGTAGAGTAGGAAATTATATAAAACTGATATCCCATGTTAAATCTCTATGTTCACCTGTACCAAGCACCACCAGGTATACTGTTGCACAGTACATTGATGTGGGTAGCGTTACGACATTCGTTCCTGTTGTACAGAATAATATAAATAAATAAATTGTTCTCTGCCGAAATATTCTGCATTATCATATAGCTGCCTTCGCTTTTGAATGATGTATGAGCACTCATCCCTACATTCGCCCTGCATTTTATGTATTCAAACTCATACTTAGTAGGCGGTGACCACAAGATGACTATCACTTTCACCTTCGTCATGGTCTCTTGTGCTGCCACCTAGCGAAGAGCTTCGTGACTAATGAGCTGACCGAAACTGCTGCTGTCTACTCGCACTTGTAACCTTGCCTGTCCTTCATCTGTGTAGTGCCTTGCCCTTGCCACTGTTGCCACCCTTACCGCCTGCCTTTTGCCTTCATCCCTTGGTTCACAGAAAGCTATTGTTACGAATTAATTACTTTGAATTAGAAATTAATTACCCAGGCCAAAGGTTTTCAATGTTATTCGTGATCGTCTAAATTGTACTTGAAGTAATGATTCTGTTGAATATGGAATGAGTGGTTGTGTTTAGCGCAAGATAAATGGTACCTAGTGCGTAATGTGCACGTTTTCACATGACTTCTAATATCACGTAAAACGTACTTCACGAATGAGGTACATACACAATTTTTTCTGGAATCGTGCAAGATTATATCATTTATACACAACTCATATATAATAAAGACATTATTACACTGCTTTCAGTTGAATTATATGGCTCATAAAACACTAGTGTTTTATATTCCATAAAACACTGTAAACAACTTGTTACTTAGTAACCACTTCATGATCTACCGTATTTTGAAAAACTATAGGTGTATTCCATTTGCCATTTGGATCAGATCTAACTTATATTTACAGAATCAGATCACTTATTTATTTCGTTGAATTACTTCACGGACTTTATTTCCAGTACTAAAATTACTGATTCTAATTTATTTTGCAATAATTCACCCCAATAAGTGCATCAGTTTACTTAATTCAATTCATTTAGTGCCAGTTTTCCAATCACCGATTAATGTTAATCATGATTAAATAATAATGGAAACTATGGTTACCATTATTATTTAATCATGATTAACATTAATCGACAGTAAACAGGCGATTGAAAACCTTAGTCATGTTATTTAATTTATCTGAACTGATTTAAGTGAACCAAGTGGAATGGAATACAGCTTATATATAACCGAATCAACGTTAAATCGACCAATCTTCTTCGATACCTATAATTATGAGTTGTGGATACAATTTTGTATTACACTTGCGTTTTATTTGTATATAAAACACTTAAAAACTCGACCTTCGATATCGTGTTTAAACTTTTCTTGCGTGTTTTATATACCTAATAAAATACTTGTATAATAAATAACTATTTTTCAAAGAAAATTAACTATTCAGTATAGCCGGCAGTACGGTGGAATAGGTAACGTTACGGCATTCGAAATCGGAGACTCCGAGTTCGAATTTCACGCAAACTAAAAATATACACTGCTGAGCAAAAAAACGAAACATTTAAAATTCATGAAATTTTCCAAATTTTCAAACCGTCATAACTTTGCGAATTTTTATCTAAAAACAGTCCATCTTTGACGATCTGCACGGAGCTAAAAAAAATTTATGGACTCAATTCACCATCAGGGCAATACATTTTATTCAATTCCCTACAAAGGACGCAAAGAACGAAGTTGCTACGCTGATTCGGCAAAGAGTTATGTGCGTTCGGGGGTTTTGATCTGAAAATGTAAATGTTGAGGGGATGGGTTGAAGGGTGCAAAAGGGAATAATTCTAATTTCGTGTACGGCTCCTTAAAGTATAGATAACAGTTTTTTTTTCCTGAAAGAATCGCCGAATTTTGTCGAAAAGTCGCCGAGTTATGAGCCAAAAACCCCCAAATGTACATTTAACTTCAAACACATATAACACTGTGCCAAATCATCGTAGGAACTTAGTTCTGTACATCCTTTGCAGGGAATTGAATAAACTTTATTGCTCTCATGGTGAATCTAGTCCACAAATTTTTCTTAGCTCCGTACAGATCCTCAAAGATGGACGTTTTTCCACTAAAAACATTTTTTTCTTCTAGGAGGTTGAGGGAGGGTGGAAGGGGTTAACCCTAAGAACGCATATTTCTCCTTAAAATTGACACTTTGAACTTTTTCGCGCTCGAAAATTCGTCCAAATTAGATAAAAATTCGCCAAATTATGACGGTTTTAAAATTGGAAAAATTTCACGAATTTCAAGTGTTTCTTTTTTTCTTACCGCACTGCAGCTCTGTTGCATAAAGTAATATACATATATAAATAACACTCGCGCAACCACTTATCTACTTCAAACGAGAATTCGTGGATTCAAATCTTACTGATTTTAACTTAAACCCTTGATTATACAGTATACATTATTAGTCAATCAACGCTTAAACTTAAAATGCAATCATTGTCATTTGTTCAAAATCAGAAGTAGTACAGATTTTAATTGTTTGCAAGCACTGAAAATGTATGTAATGTGATGTCACACTCTGTTTTTATCACGTAATTTTTCGAATTTATATGCATTTTTTAACAATTTAAAAATATAAAATGCTTGCAACCGCCTTATTCAAATGTAAAGGCAATAATAAAGTCATTCTGCAAAATATATTCGAATCTAAATATGGAAAACAAGCTGCTGTTTCCAACCTAACATAACCAAACTTTCATAACTTTTCCTAACTTCGAGAACCACAAGTTACATCAACTTACTTTATCAATAATTACTTACACGTGTTCCAGCTGACCTGCCATAGTCATGGTAGCATCTAACGAGAAATTAACCCTTCGGTTTTTCTAACAAAATCACTATGCAGTTTGATAGAGTTGCACCCTCGCTACCCTCATCAGGGAATCCGTGACTCATGACATTTCTAGGTTACCCAAATAGGCCTTAGTTCCGCTCTTCTAACCTTCCGGGTTCCTTGTTCTTGTAATTAACTTTGTGTTTTCATTAGTGTAAGTTTGTTGACTTAATATGGAAGTTTGGCGTTTAAGAAATAATGGAAATTGTTGGCTGCATTAATATATACGAGAGAAATTTATTGCGGGTGTCTCGAAAATCCCGTGAGATTGTAACTTAACAAGTATTCTGGCATTTGATAAGTTTCAGATAATTAATAACGCAAGAACACACAGTTAGATTAATTTTTGATATTAAAAATATAATAGGACCACTAAATACACTAATTTATATTAGTGTATTCAGTGATATAGCTCGACAAACCAAAGTAAAACCCTGAGAGGTGTGTCGTCGGAGGTCGCTACTATCGTCGGTACATTCAGTATCAAAAGTTGAATTTAAATTTATGAAATAAAACGGCGTGTAATTTTTTCTATTTGTAAAAATATTATGTGAAAAGAATAATAATTATGATAGATTGATAATAAATAAATTTATCATTAATAAATTTGCATATATACTCATATTCTACATGATGTGGCGGCCAAGTGCTGTATGTATGTATATAATTTCGGGATTTGAACCTATGGTTATGTCCCTAGGATGACTGAAACTCACTCAATTACTAATTTTTATGTTACTTTGCCACTTTTACTTAACTGTAATGTGAGTTGCCAGCCAACCCGCGCAAGCCATTGTTACATCCCCTAGCCGGTGCCCGATAGCTTGGGGGATGCCAAGTTAATATGTCCCAACTTGAAATGGATACGGAAGTGGATACCGATCGAGGCCAGATGAGAAAACTCCCGACCTGACCCGGATTCGAACCCACGACCTCTGTTTTCAGAGGCTAGCACTCCACTACTGTGCTATCTCAAGTGTTTACACTGAGACTGTATATTTCACTTTCGCGCCAAAACAGAGCCACGCCATTCGTTATATACTTGAATAATATTCGTGTTGCAATAATTGTATGCAATTAAAATAAATACAGATTAAATACATAATAATTATTCGTAAATCCTACTTATACTGTTGAAACAAATTTGAACAATGTTAAATAAATTATTAAATATATAAAAATAAATATTATGCCACGTGTTCAAATTTTGAGAGCCACCATTAATGTCACGAATCTTATTAGAGCTACGGTTTCTGTTCTGTTAAAATTTATCATATTAATGGATAAATATACCCATGGTTATGTTTTCCAGAAAACATAAAGGTACTAGTAAAACAAATAAATAAATATATCATCACGCCTTCTACCTATTACTGGGTGTGGCACTCTGCCGAAGCAGATCTCGGTAAGTGATATATTTTGCGCGTGAACCACCAGCCATCAAATCACGGCCCCCAAAAATGTTAGTGGAGGGGGAGCGACGGGAGTAGTATTAATGTGGTGAAAATTTTTGTCGGCAGTGGGAATCGAACCAAGGTTCTCAGGATCCATACGCCGACACGATACCACAGTGCCATCTACTCCAGTAATCTTCACCTGTATACCTAATGATCTCTACTAATTATTGAACTATTTAATTTGTTAATTATTGGAACAGAACTAAAATCCCGCTTATACGTAGTAAAGCTTCAAATTATTAATTTCTACATCTGTTTGCTAATTGCTATGATTACGCAAGTTAATTCAGTAGAATCACTAATTAACATTTTGTAACATCTATAAATATTGACATATTTAATTAAACACGCATTTAATTATTATCATTATCAAGATTTTGTAATTAACGAAGTTTAAACAGATCAGAGATTTAAATAAAATCGGAAAAATTTACTTTACATCTACTTCTTTACTATATTAGGCTCTCTCTACTCGTATCAGAGGAGAATATTTTAATGTAATATTTGCTGTAAACATGAGACTTGTAAAATATCAAACTGTGCTTTAATAGTTCCCTAACATAACCTAATTTCGTAATTAAAGCTTTTGGGCAGCGGAAAACTAATTAATACCTTTCGTGAGTCTAAACAGTCCGTTTTATAATTAACTCTTAACTACATTGCACAATAGGAAATTATTCCTAATTACAGTACAGTGAACCTTCAGCTTATAATGGACCTTGAACCACTTAGACTCAGGTTTTTTTATTGTTATTATTTGTCATCTATAGTCAACGAGATTTGATTCGGCTTCGCCGGCTTGTGAAATGAGCGTGCTGATTATTTTATCAAAACAGCCCGAAATATATTATATAGTCAAGGCCGGCAGAACAAATAAAACTCGGATGTCGTGTCAGAAGGTGGGGTAACGGGTGAAAAAAAGGTTGGAAAGGCATTTTTTTATGTTTAAAAAATTATAAATAAATGCAAAACAACAAATTAATTTGAATAAACTTTTTATTTATAAACAATTTTTCAAGAAATTTTATCTCAGTTTGAACACCTTGCTGCCATCTCTGATTATTGTGCAGTTTGACTTACCCCTCACCCTTGGGAGCCTTGCCCTTAATACTTCTATCAACAAAAATTTTATTGGCTGTCAGGGCCCTGCTCCCAACTAAGATTATTACGTGTTTATGCGCACAAGATTTCATATAATCATATAGGTAATTAATGAACATTAGAAAAGTGAAACTATTTTAATCGGATAGAGTACCTAAGAGAGAAAATGTTAACAGGAGATTGAAATAACATTTACGCCTACTCTTTATTTATTATACAATTTTTTTCATTGAATGGTTCAAAAATAGGTGAGTCCATATTTTCGTTTAGTATGACTAATGGCCTTATTCAAACAATTCGTTAACGTTTCGTTATCGAGACAATTTACACATCGCTTTATACAGTTCCAATTTAATTAATCTTGATTAAAAATTCTTGTATTTGGAGTCTAGACTTGATTTAATTTTGAATTTATTTTTGACGACATTTCGGAGCTTATAAAATAAATTAATTGTAATAAAAAATCTTAAATTGAACTAAATTCTTCGATAGTTAATTAAAATTAAAATTACAATGTAACTTTCAAATTAATTAATATTCAGCTAATAAATTATCATCTGAAATATTCAGCTCTCTTGTCTAACTAAAGAAGTTTCTCTAAAAATTACAAATTAAAGAAATAAATTAAAAATAAATAAATCAAATTATTTAGATTTCCGGGATGGGATAGCTAGCTCACTGGCATCAAGTCGGCCTGTGGATCCTGAGAACCCTGGTTCGATTCTCACAGGCGACAAACTATTTTCACCATTTTTTAAAACTACCTCTGTGGGGCCCCCACCACTAATATCTTTAGGGGCCGTGATTTGACGACTGGTAACCGCACTTCACGCGCAAATATATCACTTACAGAGATCTGCTTCGGCAGAGTGCCACACCCAGTAATGGGTAGAAAGCGTAATAATATATTTATTTATTTATTTATTAGATTTCCGGTTTTAACCGTTATTTTATTTGTGTTTTTTTAGTTTTTTATTTATATATAAATATTTGACTATCATCTTGTAGGCCTTTATCGCACTTCAAGTCCTGGTTAATGAAATTTTTTACTATTGTCTCATTTAGAAAATTATACATTTATGTCACATCTAAAAAATGAGCCCCAGAAAAAAATTATTTTCTACGCTACTTGTTGGATACTTTAAAAATCTATCTTTTTTATTTGAAACATTTTTGTCAATATATAATAGTAACCAATTTTTGCCCATATATCTAGTCACAAATTTATTTTTTCGGAAGAACAAGTAGATATATCATATCAAAGTGAGCATTTAATGCAACAACTTTTCTCCAATTTAACAGACTTCGTATCTCTTACGGTTCTCGAAATTCACATGATTACAATCGAAAAATAATCACCTATATTTTAGAATTGTTATTTATACTTGCAAACAAAAGAAACAAAAAACAAATTTACCTGTTTATAATTTCGGTTACTGAAAACGAAACTGATTTATTTTATTAGGAAACTTAATGAACGAAAACACACTATTTCGTTTCTATTTCGAGTAGAAATAAACGAAAAAAATACATGTTTAGTAGCTAAAAGGAACTATATCAAATTATAAATAAACTAACGACACAATGATACAAAATACTAACTAACATCATTAGTACTATTTCGCCAACATGAGTTGCAATCAACCATAATAAACATCGTATTAAATACACCGCGTAATTGCTGTTTGCTTAATTATTACAACGTCGCATTTCGAGATAAAAATACATTGTTTAATTAACAACTGTCACATGATTTAGGCATCGTCTTTCGAGTTCACTTCTACACTCGCAGTTTTCTCGCATAGTAACTTTATAACACGGAGATCATGACAGATCGAGTGAAAAGTTGAATGTGGAAGGCGCCACAAATGTTATGTTTATGTAAGTGACATGATTGACCTTGGCGCTGTTTTATTATGCTCTTCCTCTCGGTTCTTGATTAATGAAAACGTCAACAAAGGGAAAGCAAACGACTCGTGTTGAGAGTTCTTTTCTTTTTTCGTTTTTGGTGAAATGTTTATTCAACACTTTCGTGCTTTGTTGTCAGTGTTCTACGTGAAAAATAGGAAAAAGGTTTGTATAAGTATTATTTTGATTTGTGAAAGAGCACACTTAGATGTTTGCAATATTAAACTCACATTAGCAATAACATATATCACATATTTAACTGGATTGGTAACTATTTCTCATCTTTGTGTCTTTTTAATTAAATTTGAAAAAATCATTTGTGTCTTTTTGTTCTGTCAAATTTAAAACTGTCCTGTTTTTATTTTTTAAGTATATTATTAAAGTATATGTGAATAATGATCTTGAATGAGAAAAGGCAAAAATAAAAGCTAATATTATATTACGATCATTGAAATCACGAAATTAGAAATATTTTTTTAACATTAAATTATAAAGAGGAAAATTGTGATACCGATAGGATTTGAACTTGAGACCGATAAACTTCGTTCATATGCTTTATTTAACTAAGCTACAGTCGTCATGTAAGTCAAATTTTATTTTATTTCTTTTTTTTTTCTCTATTTTGTTATGTATCATAGACAGCCTCAATTCCTTGACTGTTTCATATACTGAAAGTTTCGGCATGGTGACTGTAGCTTAGTTAGTTAAAGCACCAGGTTCAAATCCTGGCAGTATTCCAAATCTTTTCTTTGTAATTCAAATTATTTTTATCAATTGTTAAGTATTTGGGTGACGTTGAAAGATTTTTTTTTTTAAATTAAAATTACTGACAAGAACAAATCCATTTTACTTTAGATTTTAGACTTGTCCTTCACTTAACCTCTTGTTTGATTATGTCAAGATTTATTATAAGTTAAGTAAATAATACGGCTCACAGGTTAACATTTATGATCAAACTGTCCCAGGAATATTAAGTGAAATTTAAGCAAATCAATATAAAATCGATAAATAATATCAAATTAATTAATAAATATATGTGTCAATAATTCGATTCTATATTATCTTATATAAGTGACATTTATATTTAAGGGATGCTGGTGCAACTAGCCATTAATGTCTTTAATTATTAATTATTTCAGGTTCTTACAGGTTTTATTTATCCCGCTGTTTGAATTGTAATAAAATTAAACAAATGTTTGACGTTTCATCTGTCAAAACTGACTAAATAATTTCTTTATATTATTACCTTCATTAATTTCGACAGATAAAACATCAAACATTTGTTTAATTTTGTTTCATTCCCATGGCTATCGATAGCTTTGAGGCAATTTTCGTCATTTTCAGATCTAATTTGGGCCATTACAAAACATGCAAAATTAATTTGTGTATTGATTTACATGCAGAATTTTATGCCCTAAAAATATATTTGAAGCTTTTTTTCCTTTAAATAATTAGGAAGGCAGAAAATTACAACATTATGATTTTACAAGTTAAATACTAGTAAGTATATGGTAGCGATCTCCGGAGACATTCCTCTCAGGATTGTAAATTGCTTTATCCAACTCTATTAAAAACTGTGCTAGAGATTAATAGTTAGACAGCTAGGGTTCAAATGATGTCTAATTTTTTCAAGTGACAGAAATGGTTTTTTTAATAGATGTCATGATAAACATGAAAAAAAGAAAATTATATTTGGGAACGGATGGAAACTATAGATGGCGCCGATGTGAATGTGCCGATTTTAAGGGTGGTTGTTGATCCCTACACCAGTCCACTTTCAGAGCTTCTGTCACCAATGAGCAACTAGCAGTAATTTCTGTCAATAATTTGTTTTGTCATGTATTCGTCCTGAACAAGTAGTAATATGTCACTCGACAACATAAAAATTGCCTACTTTGACCGGTGCATGCGTCACCGGCCAAAATTTCTGTCTACCAATTTTATTACTTAATTATACCAAAGTCTATAATTTAAACTGAAAATTAGCCTGTAAAAAACATGTCAACAACAACCCTTAAAATCGGTGCCATCTATAGTTGCCACCCGTTCCCTAATCTAATTTTCTTTTTTGTATGTTTATCATAACATAATCTATTTAAAAAAACCATTTCTGTCACTGGAAAAAATGAGACATCATTTTGCACCCCTAGCGCTCTAACTATAATCCATTTATGAATCTGCATATTACTTGTTAGAAAATAAAGCTAAAGATATAGACTAAAAAAGAAACAATAAAAACGTGACAGTTGATTTGCACAATATTATTTATCAGCCAATCTTCTAATCTAAGCTCTGGTACTCAAACAATGACAATTATTTTTTGACTATATTTTTCCTAATGACCGGCCTCCTACAACAATGTCACCATCACCAGTGTCATCTCAATCATTATCAAACCGTCGGAAACGCGAAACGGTCCAACTCGGTATCTCGCATCATCGAGTCGTCAGCTTGTGTATGTTACACATAACATTCACACTCACAGTGACAGCAGCACGGCAGATCGCTGTATAATTAACTCCTGTTAATGGCGCGACGCCAACTATATGTCGATCAGACGTTTTTATTTCAATTTTGTGAATGTGCTGTTGATGTATGTGTAAATAATACGAATGTGGTTGTTTTGTGGGTTACAGAAAAACAAGGAGTTGATGAGTGATCTCGTCGCCAACTGCAAGTTGAAGAATGGTGAGTAAAAGTTTTGTTTTTACTTTTAGTTGTTTTGTTTTGAACTGTAAACAACTATTTACATGCAAATTTTATTTATGTACTCGAGCTAGCAACTACTTAACGTTATTTGAATTTTGTTTGTATTCTTTTATTTCAAGAATATTGTGGCTTTTTTCTTTTCATTGTTTTGTAACAATAAATTATTGTGTTTCGTAATATTTACTGATTTTTGCTTAAAATATTACAATGCTTGAACATTCAAGAAAAATAAACCAATTAACATTCCCATAAGTTTCCAAATTCATGAGAAATTTTCGAGGTGCGTCAATTGTTAGTTTACAATTCAGTACGTCATTTTTGGGCTCAAAAAAGAATTGTATACAATATGGTTTTTTCCTTACGTCAGCCATAAATTGTTATAATATAATTAGCATTCATTAAGCGTAACAACAATCTTATCCATGATTTCATTAGATTAAATAATTAATTTTCATTAAGTGATTACCATTATGACATATTTGGAAATTAAATTAATTAGAATTATTTAAAGTTTTATTAAATTACGCTAGTTCGAAATTTATGCATTCTGTCAAAAATGAAATGATTTATTCTCAAATAAATAATACATATATAATAATATAATAATATAACAACATAATTGTATAAAAAAGAAACATCTTATTTATAATTTAGAAAGATAATTTTTAGTTTGTTTTTCTTATCATTGTTACTTAGGGAAAGTACTAAGGACAATGTTTTAATCCTCCTCAAATAACAGCTAAAAAGATTAATTTCTTGATAGCTAAATTTAACTTTTTAAACTGATATACAAATGTATTTTTATTTCGGTTCACTTGTTCACCATTCTCTTTCGAAGAACCATAAGTACTCGTAGGTTAAATTATCAATGAAGTGATTTTAATTTTTTTACCTATACTTTGCTAAATAAAAGTAAAAATAAAAAGGTAGAAGATAAAACAAATTTCAAAGGTGGACAATATTAATCATATCCAGTGACATTGAAATAATTTTTTACTGTTTTCTCTTTTGTGATTGTGATATAAACTCATATTTTGTTTAAATTGAAAATGATATCACAAAAATAAACAGCAAGTCTAAAAAGTGTTTATTAACTTGGAAAAAATGTAAAATTCAAATAATATATTAATCAAAATCTATTGACACATTGCGGAGTCTTATATAGAATGTTTTTTTTAATGCTTTTTAAATTTCTGAAATTTAAAGTGGAATCATAACATTTTTAAACAAACGGAAATGTTAGTTTCCCTTCTGTTGCTATTGGGGAAAAGCACGAATGTTGTATTTTCGTTTTTTGCTATTGGAGACAATAGGGACTTACAATTTTGACGTCACATGCAGCAGACCCCCACCACACAATTTTGTGTGAAACAACAAATTTGTAGAAAGAGCGAGGTGACACCATACCGAGTCGAACAACTGCTTTCTCCTTTCAGCATTGCTCCCCGTAGATACCCACATTTGTTTGACGTTTAACGTTTGGATCACGTGATAAACGTCAAACTATAAAGCTATACTATAGCTGTATTCCATTTGCCACTTGGTTCACTTAAATCAGTTCAGATAAATTAGATCCATAATTAAATAAACTGAATTAAGCAAACTGATGCACTTATTGGTGTGAATTACTTCAAAGTAAATTATAATCTGTAATTCTAGTACTGGAAATAAAGTCAGCGAAGTAATTCAGCGAAATAAATAAGTGATCTGGTTCAGTAAATGTAAGTTAGATCTGATTTTATTGGCAAATGGAATACGCCTTATGTTCGCTACATAACAAATTATTAAATTCCGTTTTACTCACGTTTTAGTCCCTATTCGGAAAGTAAAATAAAGGTTTTTTGTTGCCTGGGAAACGATAGGTAGCTTTCCGTTGTCATACGACTGCTAAAATAGCATAATTTCCGCCGTGGTCGTATAAAAAATACTTTGCAACATATCCGTGCTGTAAACAGTCGCTTTTAGCATTAAAATTACTTTCAATAGTAGACAAAATATTTGCCTAGGTTCACCTTAAAATTATGTACGTTTTTGAAGAGTGGCACCTGCCATCATTTTGAAATTAAATAAATTTAAGGAATTCATCGATTTGACATTATGACTTTTATGTACTCGTACATATCTAATCATCTATAAATTGTATAAAAGAAACCTAATTAGAATCATGTACTAAAGTGGCACAATTATTGAAATACTAATAGATTTTTATTTTTAATTAATTGCACTACATTTTATATACCCAGTAAATAAAGAAGTGTTGTTTCTGAAATTATTAGTTAAGTTATATATTATAATATTTATTTCTTACCATATGTTACATATATACACACATGCATAAATAGATTCATAAACGAATTTATAAACAAATAATTCCACTGACAGACCGTAATATTGCGACACGTGTGACATGCCGAACATAATGTGTTTCCCGTGTAATCTTACAGACTAACATCGATTCGCCGTTTATAATATACCCTCTCTGTACTGCTGCAAATCTCTGCCTCGCATTGAATCGTAGTGTGCGCTTGCTTTGCCTGAAGCGTGCAGCAACAGCTTACTCGATCCGCTTGTGCTCGCGAAATGTGTTCAAATAACAAAATTACAAGCACTGGGAAATCGTGAAAATATATTTGAATGCGAGAATATTCTGTCGGTAAAATGGGGAATACGACAATTATCAACATTTGCATTTTATTGAGTTTGTTTTTAGTATTCAAAATTTCGTTATTAAAAATGAACAGTATGTAAAAATGTATAGTCTTGTATTGAATTATAAAGAAAAAACTTGGGATACAGCCAGGATTTGAACCAGGAACCTATGAACTTCACTCATATGCTTTAAACCAACTAAGCTACGGTCGCCCTGGATTCAAATATAATTTTATTGAAATTTTTCTCTCTATTTTGTTATGTCATAGGCAGCCTCGATCCCGTAACAAAATTGATTTGATAATAAATACGCTTTCTTTGCAGTAGAGTTGTAGATTTTTCGAATATTCGAGACTTCGAATGTTCGGATTTATTGAACCTTCGAATTTGGATTCGAGCTTTTGAATTTTTGAATATTCCGAATTTTTGAACATTCCGAATTTTTGAATATTCCGAATTTTTGAATATTCCGAATTTTTGAATATTCCGAATTTTCGAATTATTCGAATTGTGAATCTGGATCCTAACGTGAACAAGGCATGTTGATATGAATTATTTTCAGAATAAACTCATTTGCAGAATTTTGTATTAATTCACAAATAATTATTATTAATTATTATTATTTGCCAAATTAATTCAATTTAGACTTAAAATTTCGCTACACTGTTTTAGCAGGATACTTCGCCGAGTTTATTATTTAATTTGTGGCTAACTTTTCGCGAATTATGCGTGAGCATGTTTGGAGATGACAGATGGCGTTAATTCAGAGACAAAAAATTCGAGAATTCGAAGCTTTGAAAAATTCGAAAATTCGTAAATTCGAAGCTTAAAAAAATTCGAAAATTCGAAACTTCGAAGTTTTTCTGACGAAGTTCAAAACATTCGAATGTTCGAACGTTCAGAAATTCGAACTTCGGTGGAAATCAACGACCCTACTTTGCAGGGAAATATTCTACGCGGTTCCAAAATAAAAATAACTAGGAAGAGTATAACTTTTTTCAAATAGACGAGCTTAAAACAAAGAAACTGTGTCTGCATCATCGGATTCTGGATAGTCCAGAGTATTATTTATTTCTATTAAAATTTTTCAGAAACTGTCATTAAAACTATACTAAAACTAGCTATACGTATTGAAAATTGTTTATTCAAAAAATTAGCAAGATTAAATGTATAGCAAAGTTAGAATTGTAGATAAAATTATTCTAATTTATTTTCAAATATGTACCTAAAGGAGCTAATAATAGCATACCTACCTTATTTATTTATTTATTTAATTAAGCAAAAAATACGTATCATCAACATTTAAGCACAAATAAATGTGATTAGCGAAAAATTTAAAATTTTGCAATCTTTATATTAGGCAGTCGATATGATATGGTGATGTTTACTTCGTCCTGTTTCCTGGAAATACAGACGAAATTTGTTGAAAACATAAATTATCTCATAATTATCAAAGTTATTTTATAAAACGTCAACATCCTTTCATGTTCAACAGTTTATTTTCATGAATGAATTTTGCCGATTAAAAAAAAACGGATAAACATTAGATAACAAAAGGAAGTTATTTTAATTTAATAATTAATTTCCGGATTCATATCATGCAACAATCTTCTCTGCTATTTGAGATATCGTGTCCATAAACATATGTTTTATTCATGATGTTCTAGAAACACGTCAATAATAAAAGTTTTCTGAAATAAAACTACGAACACAACAATACAAGAAAGCATTCAATAGTTTGTTTTCACTTGAATTGCAAATTAGTAAAAGTTTCTTTTTTAAATAAATAATACAAATAATTACGAAACTTTGTATTGCAGTAACCTCTAGCTGTAAGACGAATTTTTTACAGGCAGATTCATAAAGCGGATTAACGCTAACACCATTTTTTATTTCGTTTTTAACTCTCTTTTCAATGTGTGAAACATGTTTATTTTAACTTGAGTTAAAAAGAGAGTTAATTAGCATCAAATTTAGTTTATTTCTTTAATATGTTTTAATTTGAAACAGAGTTATAGATAATATTTAAAACGGTGTTAGTGCTAATCCGTTTTGTGAATCTGCCTGTTAAAGATTTATTATTTGTTATTCATATATGACTATTTATAAAACTCTTAAACGAGTTAAACAAATATATTCTTGTTATGTTTATTATTAACAAAATTAATATGACAAATAAAGCAAATGAAACTGTCATTTTTATGTAAATAAATAGTACACAATGATATATCATTTATTTTTTTTCAGTAAACAAATATGTAGGTAATGTAAACAATTGAAGAGGAAGAAAATAGTTATTTGTTTCATTAGGACTAGAAATACAAGTTTTCGGATCGAATAATAAAGACGCGTAGCGGAGTCTGGCAATATTATGAGACTCGAAATAATATTTTTCATTTTAATTTGAATAAATCTGCGAAATTTCTAAATAAGTGGGTAAAAAAAAGTTTCAATCGTACTATTTCGAGTTTCGTAATATTGAAACAAATAACTATTAAAACTTCTTTTAAATCTTAGCCCTAAATCGTAGTAAGTACTATAAACAGGAAATACATGAATAATATTTATTAAATTTGCTGAACCGCGATGATTTAGGATAAAGAATCCCTGATCTAGGATACCATTAGTGTGATTCTCTTTGCCGGTTAGCGAATATCTTAATTTTAAGTAAATCAAAAACATCTTATGACTTATCTCTTCTTTTTCTCTTTAGGCTTCGGTCCAAGCGTCAATTCCAAAGCATCCCCAATGCACGGGCCCGGTTCACCACCATCTCGCCGATCTAACAGTCCGGATCACCCCAATCCAGCCGAGGCAATTACAGACGCACCCAGCCAAGCAATGGGCCGGATTGGATGGGCTCTGCGCACCCTACTGCTCAGCACAAATAGTTGCCTGCGCGACCGCAAGGTCTCAGGGCGCCTCGTGCGCAGATGTGCACCTGGAACAGAGCTCGTTGATTGGCTGTTGCAGCTGTCAAGTAGCATTCACACGCGCGCACAGGCGGCAGGAATGTGGCAGGCGTTGTTGGAGGAAGGAGTCATCTCACATGGTAACATGATTTGAATATGTATTTAAATTTTTGGCCTGAATTTTGGATTAGCTAGTATTATTTCAGTCTAAATAACTTTCTAAAAACCAAATTGTAACAAAATTATATTAGAATTTATTTAAACTTTTAAGGGAATATGGTTTAGCTTAATCCAAAATTCAGGATTAGCTAAAATTCTTTTGAGAATTGGACTCCAAATTATTAAATATTTAAAACATTCATTTGTTTTTTGCTGTTGGTAGAAAACAATTTGTATGAATCACGAGCATTAATGAATTTAAAGATCTCTAGTTTTTTTTGTTTGGAATCCTAGTAAAAGAACGCTATTTCAAGAATATTTACGTTACCATGGATACGTTATCGTTTTTTAGTCTTAAAATAACTATTATTGTATATTTGTTGTAAAGCACTAAAAAAAAATTGGATTTAAATATAATAGATAGGTGATTATTAGAATTTCAAGACAAAGCTAAAATCAAATAACAAACTAAACTTTTAAGAATTATGACAAAATAGTAGATAATAATATTTGCACTTTGATAAACCCAAATATCTCTAACTTTTAGTGGCGGGTGAGCAGGCATTCAAGGATAAATGCTTTCTCTACCGATTCTGGCAAGATGAAGAAGGCGCAACAGCTTTACCAACGTTGGAAGATGTCGCCACTGCTGAGGACCAAGTACAAGAATCCTTGGGCGCTCTTATACATCGGGGACCGGATGCGGTTCTGCGGATGATTTTGAGAAAACCGTAAGTTAGAAATTAAAATTTTTAGTGGGAAATTATATTTTTGTCTTTGTAGGAGTCACGAAAGGACAGCTGATGATTTGGAGACAATATATGAAGAATTGTTGCACATAAAAGCACTTTCACATTTGTCTAATTCCGTGAAAAGAGAGTTGTCGTCAGTAATTGTGTTTGAAGCTCATCCTAAATCTGGAACTGTTTGTAAGTTTTATACAATATAATTTTACAAATGTTTATGTACTTTGTGCATGTTTCTTATTTACTACTAGCAATTTTATATTATTTAGTTTATATTCTCCTTTTATACAAAAATAATTCGTATAACAATTTTCAAATAAATAATAGATGCAAATTTGAAATGCTTCTGCGTAGATAAAAAATACTAACAATTTATTTATTTTTCATTAATTTTTATCAGTAAATAATTAACTGCAATTTTAAAAACTACATAATTTTATTTGCCTATAATACCGGGTGTATCACAAAAAGCAGACCATAGGCGTTAAATATGAGAAAACCATTTTTATCGGCCGCATTACTTTCCAAATTATTATAGACAAAAATGCATCAAATACAAGTTGTAGAGTTTATAATTATGTATTTAAATCAATAGACTAAATTGATTTTCTGTGTTTTGTAACGGCAGAAATTAAATATGAAAATTTACAAAAATCTAAGTATTTATGTCTCAAATAATTTAGGAAGCAATGCGCACGGAAAAAACTGTTTTTCCATGTTAAACACCTATGACTCGCTTTTCGTGATGCGATATATACTAATCAAATATATTTTTATTGTTCGTTAATTAACAAAGCATGATGTATTCTGCGTTTCATCTTGCAGTATTTCACCAAGGAGATGAAGGTAGATCTTGGTATATAATATTACGAGGATCAGTGGATGTAGTAATTCATGGTAAAGGAACAGTAACAACATTACACGAGGGTGACGATTTTGGCAAACTAGCTTTAATTAACGATGCTCCTAGGTATGTAAATTTAGCGCTACATCTTTACGCAACGTACTAATTGTTACTAACTTTAACAGGGCGGCAACTATAGTATTACGCGAAAATAATTGTCATTTTCTTCGAGTAGATAAAGAAAATTTTAATCGAATTTTAAGAGATGTTGAAGCCAATACGGTTCGCTTAAAGGAACATGGACAAGATGTGTTAGTTCTCGAAAAAATATCACCACAACAAAAACAAACATTTTCACATTTCAAGTAAGTTTTATAAACTTCCAGCAGTTTTTCGTATTGATCTTGTTTATATTTCTAGGTACACAGTTATGGCGGGAACCCCTCAAAAAATGCTCGAACATTTATTGGAAACTCGATTAGATGGACGAAATGGTGGCATAAGTGGTCGAGATGAATTAGCTCCTTCTTCGGTTCACGATCCGTTTTTAGACGATTTTTTATTAACTCACATCGTTTTTATGCCCATACGACAGTTAATTACAGAACTTGCTAGACAATATCCTTTTTAATGCTGTGCACAATTTATTACTGTTTTATCACTGTTGACTTTATTGATTTTTCCTTAATAAAAAATACTTATCGAATTGATTCTCCTAGCCAAGACCGAGAATTTCTTTTAGCGTGTAAGAGAAGAGTTGTTCAGTTTGTTCACCGCTGGGTTACAACCATCCGACATGTTGTTTTTGATGATCAATCTGTTCTAGAATTTATTGAGGTATTTATCTTCTTTCTATCTTCTTCCTTTCCTTCCTTTTTTGCATATTTATTTCATGAATTTAATTATAAAGTTATGGTGTGTTCGTTATTTTTATTTGTGATTAATGTATTTATAGGATTTGGCAAGTGAGGTGGAAGCAGACTGTATGCAGTGGAACACAATGCAAGAAGAAGCCAGTCTAATGCATCATGTAATGTCATTGTTGCGTCGTTATCAAGATGACAAAAACTCTCACGCTGGTCAGAAATGGAAACTGCCTCCTTGTGGACAACCCATCAGCTTATTTACTGCTAGCACTGACACCAACACTATTATTCGACCAATGGACGACAGTAATGATTTATATTTTTAAATATAATTTACATTTTTAAATATAATTTACATTACTAATAAAACATTTTTTTTAGTTATATTTAGAGTGTACTGCGCGGACCATACGTATTGTACATTACGTTTACCAGTAAATTCAACAGCTGAAACAATAAAACTGTGTGCAGCGGATAAATTAAAATTAAGACCTAACGATGAGCTAATGTTAGTTGAAGTTAAATCTACGGGAGAAAGAGTAGTATTTAAAGATGAAGATGTTGGAATTCCAACAGCTTTAAGTTTAAATGGAAGGATTTTTGTCTCACCCAAGGATCATTTAGACGCGTTGGTAAGTTACTTTATTTAGCTTTACCAAGCATGTTTCAAGTGTATTCCGTTATATAATTAAATATTATTTTATTTCAGACGTGTCTTCAGGAACAAGAAGGAGCAACAGAAGGAATAGAATCAGATCTGGAATTATTTAGTACAAAAGAATTAGCATATTTCATGACACTATTTGATTGGGATTTGTTCTGGTGTGTCCATGAATACGAACTAATTTATCATACATTTGGTCGGCATCATTTCGACCAAATCACAGCAAACTTGGACGTATTTTTAAGACGTTTCAACGAAATTCAATTTTGGGTCGTTACTGAACTTTGTATGACAGCCAGCTTGAGCAAAAGAGTTGCTCTTCTTCGCAAGTTTATTAAATTAGCAGCATAGTAAGTAACTATTGTTAACAACATTTCATATAAATATTAAATAATGTGTTTTCTAGTTGCAAAGAGTATCAAAATCTAAACGCATTTTGTGCCATTGTAATGGGTTTAAGTAACGTAGCAGTTAGTAGATTATCTTTAACATGGGAAAAACTACCTTCGAAGTTTAGAAAACTTTATACTGAATTCGAATCACTAATTGATCCAAGTCGAAATCATCGAGCTTACCGAGTTAGCGTTGGGAAATTACAGCCCCCTGTTGTTCCATTTATGCCGCTGTTACTCAAAGATATGACCTTCACGCACGAAGGAAATAAAACTTGCATAGATGGATTAGTGAACTTTGAAAAAATGCATATGTTGGCGCAAACTATGAGGAGTATTAGATACTGTAGAAGCCGACATTTAGGTAATATAATATTATTACGTAATTAAAATTATTGAGATTAATATTTATTGTATTTTCCAGTTTTAGAACCGCCATCTCCAAAGAGTGAAGGAGAATTGAAAGCGTATATCTCATGTTTACGTGTTATAGACAACCAACGTACACTTACAAGTTTGTCACAAAAATTGGAACCTAGAAGATCTTAAATCTCTACTATTTATTGTAAAATAAGTGCTGATCTCTAAAAAAGTCGCTCCATATTTGTAAAATATAGTATTAGGTCTTTTCAAGAATTTCAAAATACACCATTTTTCTACGTGTCCATTTGAAATTTCATAATGTAAGTCTAATTTTTTTTACTCCAAACTTTAACTAACATTTAAATATTAAATATATAATTATATATTTCAAGTTCAATTTGGAACATATTTCTACAAAAAGCTGCTCTTATTATTTTGTTATACTTACATTGAAAGATGTATCTTTATTCTTATATACCTATAATTGTATAAAATGTGTTTTATATAATCTAGTCACTAAGGTTTAAAATATATAAAGCAATAATTATAATGTTGCTACTTATTAAACTTGTGCACATTTTATATGCATATAATTATAGATAAAATAGTACACATTTTAATATAACTGTTAGCATAAACATTTTATTTAAATTTCAGATTACATTAGTATAGGAGATTCGATTATTTGGTATATTCACTCTTTTGTACCATAATTTTATTAAATTTTGCGTGAATTTGTTCTGACAATCATAGGCCAAACACGTATCTACAAACTTCACAGTTTGATACACGTTTGCCATATACATAAATTGAAATTTTAAAGTTAGCTAGAAGTTTCAATAGTTAGGAATTTGGAGTGAATTTTTGGCTGAAACTGATGAATGCAGAATGTATGTTTGGAGTAATTGCTGTATAAAACTAGAAAATTAAAATAAACTCTTGTGATAGGATAGGTACCTATTCCATTAGATTTGTTATAAAATATGTACAGACTGTGAAATATAATCAAACTAATCACATGATATTTCTAAATTTTTCATTGTTTAAAAATTATTCTTTCTTCAATACATTTTAAAGATATTACGTATGTAGGTCCATGTTTATAAAAAAAAGTAAATTCGAATTTATTATTTATTGTGTAATTACTTGCTCTAAGTTTTAATTGTACTAAAATATAAAAATATGTAATTTATTTTTAATTAATATGTTTATTTCTTTTCTTGGAATATTCAGATTTGTGTTATAGTTATCGTTCATTAGAAATTCATAGGTATCGATATTTATTTATAATATAAAAGCTTTATATAATAAACTATAAATATTATTTATAATATAGTAGGTACTTATAATAAATAATAATATGTACATTATTAATACATCAACATGTGGAAGTAAGGAAATACTCCAATTCTATATAATATTTTAAAGGTATATTGTATAATATAGCCACTAAAACATATATTGCACAAAAATTATTATATCCTTGTACATTCATGTCATCTACATTTTTATTATATTCATTCTCTTAGTACGAAAATATATATAAAGAAAGAACAATACTTTATTTAACATTTACTACTAAAAATCCTTTCATTAATCTTTTTCCATTTTTTTTTATAGGTACCAATTAATTTGAACACACGTGTGATGTGATGATTTTCTTTAAAACAGGTAAGCGCAATGTAATCTATTTTCTATTTAAAAATAAATATAATTATATCAATCATCAAAATCAGATTTTGAAAAATTGTATTCGACTCCATCGATAGCTTCATAATATCTTGGACGCACTATACATATATTATGGAGAGTTTCTTGTCGGTAAGTTGGTAACATTGATGCCAACATTCACAATGTTTGAATGTGTTGAAAATATCCAATGACCGAGTGACTGAAAAATGTGTATCTAAATAAACAAGGTGGTACCAGGTTCCAAGACTTTCTTATCACTTATTTAATTGACCCAAAACGACAATGAACTTTTAATGAGCACTATTTTTATCAAAAATGTTAATACATAATATCTGTAACGTGATTAAGTGGAAGTGGTTACATGAATTTATATAGACGTAATGTTGTCACATTCAACAATTAATAGACAAGCTGTCACTAACATAAAGTAAATGTGTTGGCTATAAATATAACTAAGTTGTTTGTGCTACGAATAATGATACAACATTAACTGATGATTGACAATGAAAATTTGGGTGGGATCACACACCCAAACTATTCTGAAAATAATTCATCGAATATTTTTAGAAACATAAAGGTATTAATGTTTGTGACAACAATCAATTCAACAATATATTTTATTAATTTTTAGCCACCAAGTATTTTTTTCATTATGATGCGTATTAACCTAAAGATGGCATGGTTCTGCTTATGTGGTTTGGTTTTATTTATTATGTTATCGTTGTGGAGTAGATGTGGGTTTACGTCACCAGATTGGAATAAACCATCTCGTATGAAATCATATGAAAGAATAGCTGATCATATTGGTGACACACAACTTGTTAAAGAAATCGATTGTTATATCAACAATGAATATACTGTCAGCTGTAGAAAAGAGGGCGATGAAGTTTATTTGCCATTTACATTTTTACATCGATATTTTGAGGTAAGAAAATAATATACTTGAACTATGAAATTTTGTGGAATCTGTTTGTTTTTTTTAGGTTTATGGTAAATTAGCTACATATGACGATGGTATAGAGAGATTCGAATGGGCACATAGTTATGGTACAGTTTACCATCCAAGAGGAAAGTATGATCCCAGGGGCGTGTTCATGTACTTTGAAAAGTACAATGTGGAAGCACGAGAACGGGTGAAATGCATCAGTGCTTCTGAAGGTGTGCCTGTTTCGAGACAATGGGGAAATCAGGGTTACTATTATCCAACTCAAATAGCACAATTCGGTTTATCACACTATAGTAAAAATTTAACAAAGCCTGAACCACAGAGAAAAATTATTGAAGATGGCGAGAAAGAAATAACCAATTGGCTGGTTCCAAGTGGTTGTTTCTTAAATAGAACATTAGAAGCAGGAAATTACATATTAAAATTTAACACAATGGACAATAGAGATTCTGCAATTAGTCTAGAGTTAGATCATGTTATGGATTTTATAATGAGTTTAAACTTGAAATTAGATAAAAATAGTAGTATTACAGTAACTTTACAAGATAGAGAAAAGAAAGAAGTTTTCAATTTGCACTATAATACGTCAGATATGTTTATCTATGCTTTGGTGAGTTTAAAAATAAAAATTAAAAAAAAAAGTATGTAAATGACCATTTCTATTTTAGGATCAAGATATCTATCATAGTCTAGGTTCCGAAACAAAGTGGTTAAGGATAACTAGAGATTTGGTAGTAGATTTACAGAAAGGCTTGCTTTTTCTGAATCGAGTTAAAAGGAAAATATCGCGTTCAAAATTAAAAGTAACTGGAATATCACTGCAGGGCGAAGGATATATTGACAATATCACATTTTCTTCATCGGAACACATATCACATTTTTATGATGCAGCGAACTGGTTTGTAAAGCATCAGAATCCAACAACAGGGGGCTGGGCAAATCCTGTCCGGAGAAAAGTTGCACCAGGGTTTGACGAACTGGAGCCGGGATGGTAAGTTTTCAATTATGTTATTTTATTCTGTATTAAAAGTAAAACTGATTTGCAAAACTAGCATTTTTCTTTATATATTGATTGTATAATAGAATATTGATTTTATATAATTTTTTTTTTTTAATTTATTAATTCCACTGTATTTAATTTGTAAACTGTCGATAAAATTCTAAATGAACAAATAAAAACAAACTTGTTTATCAATAAATAATAGAAATAAAAATTGGTTTCATAGAATCATCTTTTAAAACTTATGCAGTCAATGTAGGTTACATAAAAGTCTTTTATCAGTAATTATCAACATTTATAATTTATTTATTTACACTCTTACTTGACACTCAACATAATATACAATAAAAATTTAACTTTTTCTCCCGGATATTTGCATTAGATTAGAATTGCAACATTACAAAATAATTATATTCTTTAAACAATTCTAAGAATTTATTTAAAGCAAGGAGTAAATTACGCAGTATTTCTTAAGAAAATGCTGCTAATAATAGCCTGGAGGAATAACATTATTTTCTTGGAATATCGGAAAATATCAACAAAACAAAGTCATGAATCATAATTTCATACGTAGGTATTCAGCAATGGGTCAAGGCCACGCAATATCCGTCCTCATGCGCGCATACCACCACTCCGGGGGCGAAATCCAGTACTTACAAGCTGCTATCGCCGGTCTGCGTCCCTTCCGCATCCCCAGCTATCAGGGCGGAGTGCTGGCCACCTTCCTCGGTAAGTACGGCTGGTACGAAGAGTACCCGACACATCCGCCGTCGTTCGTCCTCAACGGGTTCATCTACTCTCTTCTGGGACTCTACGATTTAATGATCATCGCGCCTGCCGCTCATGCCAAGGAAGCGGCGTTGCTCTTCAAACAAGGTATGGTCGCGCTCAAGGGAATGCTGCTGTTGTACGACACGGGATCCGGGACGTCTTATGATCTCAGGCATTTTACTTTGGGGGTAGCGCCTAACTTAGCGCGTTGGGACTATCACACCACTCATGTTAATCAGTTGTTGCTGTTATGTACGTTAGATGATGCCGATATTTTAGACGTAACAGCTAAACGATGGATAGGCTACTTAAAAGGAAAACGATCTGCACATAACTAAACTGTTATTTATTTTTAACTTGTTTAACACGCTTAATTTTTTATTATGAACGTATTGCGAAATCGTGGACAAGGAAAGGGAAGCAAATAAATACAAACTTGTGTTTTATGGGCTGAGAATGATGTCAAAATACCCTGGATACGAACACATTTTTATTCATATTACAGTTGAGGCATCAGATTTTCATAACATAGAAGAGCTCAATAAATTAATGCAACATTACTCAGTTGAAAAAAAAGTGATACTCTTCATTTCTAAAGGAGAAAGCAATTTTTTCTTCTCTAGGGAAGGAAAGTAAAGTGATATCCATGAGAAATCTGCAAGAGAATAATAAATCTTATCTAAATTTCTAATTTATTTCTGAAAATTTTACATTCTGATAGGGTAGTTAAAAAAAGTTTACATATACTTCATGAAGAAAACGCTACTAAAAACAATCCTCTTATTGTTTTTTTTTATTTTACATTTAAGTTTCCTATTGTCACAAATCAATTATTTGTCTGACGACCAAGCAATTGCTTACCTTTTACCTACTTATACAAGTACAAATACTTGTATCACCAGCATTTTATTCGACTTAGTTTATCAAGTTCAAATTATACTTCAAGTGCAAAATACGTTCATAGTGCATTTTAGTAATTTTTTTAACAGATGCTCTTGGCTGGAAGTCTCATATCATTATTGTGAATAAAACAATTGTTAAAAATGTAGATTTTTGTATTTGGCTGAAATTGCATATCATAACTGTTTTTATTGTAATTATTTTGACTTATTTTGTAATGAAGAATTAGACGTGTTAAACAGTATAAATTTTCTCACTCATGCATTCGTTATATGAATGGACCAATAAAAAGATATTGTATTATGTTATCTAGTTTAAAGTTGTTCATTTTAATATAATAACAGATGTTATTAAATCTTGATATAATTAAAAGTATTGAACAATGTAGTGATTGCAACGTGTGTAAGGAAACTATAGTCAATATAATATTTAGGAAAGATGTGATGAATACTTAGAAACATAAGATTACGAATAGTGCAATCTAATTGCCGTAACTATCATTTCAGATTTTATAAATATTTTAGGAATGTTGCCTGTTTAACAAATTATTTAATTACTAAGCAAATGCTTTAAAGTATCTAATATTTTTTATTATTTTTATTTCGTCCATTTTATTTTATTATATTAAAGTAATATAATTCATATTTATAAATATAAAATAACAAATACGTCAATTAGTATAATTTAAAACTAATTACTGTAGAGTATTGTAGTATGTACTCTGTATGTAATACAAATTTTATTTAGTAACTTGCTAATGGTCTATCTTCTTTTTTGGAATATTTATTTAGATTTAATGAATCTAATTGCTAAAATTTCAATCTACGAGGGATGATATATAGAATGTTCATTTGAAATGCGAAAGAACAATGATTACATGCAGGGTATTTAATAAAAGAATCTTGCCTTTGTATTATTAATTTATAACATGTTTTGAACTATGCTACTAAGATATTCTATTCGTATTGTCTTTGATGATTTATATAAAGAAATTAAGAAGGTATGAGTAGTTACACTGCCATTTAGTTATTAGAATTGAGGGTATTATATTCATAGAACCGATGGCAACTAAATTAGTAAAAATGATGAGTGTATAAACTTCAGTTTAAAGTAAAATAAATTTTAGATAATCGAAATTGTTCATAATTAATAATGGTATTTTAAACACTTGCACCTTCTTATATATGCATTCACAAAATTTTGCGGGTGCCAAGAATAATATAAAAAACATAAAAACCAATGATAACAAAATTCAAATTTAATTTTGATTGCGATACAATCAAATATGGAGAATAATATTTTGTAGTAGAAAATTAATACTTCTTAATGTATTAAATTTGGCACTGAATCCTTTTATTTGTCAACGAGTATAAAGATGTTCTCCAAAATGCTGTTGTCTTATAGTCCAAATATATTTATCGGACCAAATTTATTTGCCAAATGTGATTAACAAATTTTCCAATTATTTAAGTATAGTACTTAATTTTTTTTGTAAATAAAAAAACTGTTTCATTCAGTAAGGAAGAAGTATGAAAATATTCTTACTTCTGTATTGCTGTTCCAGATTTAGTAAATTGTATGTATTTTGTACTGCTATTCTTAAATTGTATTATTTTTCTTCTGTTATATATTGAAAGTAGCGTACATATTTGTTAATATATTTTTACTTTGTTATTATGTAGATTTAGTATTCCGACGAATAAGTTGCTTTTTGTTTGCCATAGAATTACTGAACTTTTCACGAATCGTATCTTTGAGCATTTTATAGTTACTCGATATGTGTATTTGTCAATAATTTTCTCGTTTTATTATTTTAAGTGATACTTAAGAAGTTGTTCTGTTATATTTTGTTTACTTAAATAATGCCAACAGGAGCTTATTGTACAAACTACAGTTTACTTGATAAATTAATATTGTAGAGAACTATAAAAGTGTATCCAAATATTACTGTGAATGACAATAATACAAAAATAAAGTATCAATAAGTATAACAATTTTTCTTTTTCCGTGTGTGTGGATTTTACACACACACACTTTTTATATATAGTTTTGCTTGACTGTTAGACTGAGGTAGCGGCGCAAAACTGTATAAATGGATATAAGGTGAGGGGTTGTAGCAACCCGCCCCTTACCTCACCTATGTAGTGTAGTTGACGAATTTATCAACAGAATTAGCAATTTGAAACATACCTTTCTATTGTTTAAATCAAATAAATTGTACTTGTAATAATAACTTCAATATAAAATATTTGTATCTGTTGTATACAACTTTGAAATAATAATAAATACATTTAAAATTTCATGTCTTTATTTTATTTATTAGTATAAATTTAAATTAATTCATTTTTAACTCAGTTGTGATCATTTAATACCTGTGCTGCCATCTGTTGACTAATTCGTCAACTACACCTGCCGCCACCACGCCGCAGTTCCCGCCGATACGCCACCGCCACAACTCCAAAATTTACATTAGATGCTGAAAAAATCGCTAATTAAAAGACTTACAGTAGCTTACACGCACACACATACACCTCTTCTCACACAGATATAAATCTCACAAAATCAGTTAGTGGCGAACTCAGTACATGCGGCAAAAGTTTGAACTAATATCGCATTTATAAATAATTGATTTCTGCTAAAACTAGACGTTATTTACAAAAGTTTTTCAAATAAAAGTTGTTTATAATTTCATTCTCTACAGCTTCCTGTTTGAAACTTTTTTCTCTACAACCCTTAACTTCGGAGATACAAATAACCACCCTTAAAGTGGAATATCTTCCCTACCAATGCAAATTTGGGGTCGTTTCTCAGCACTGCACTCAGTATTAGGGCCTTGAAGCTGTATGCAGAATTTCAGCGCGATCAAAAATACTTTAAAATAATAATCGAAAAAATCTTAAGTGTATAGTCCATGGTTTGAATTTTTTAAACTAAATTAATAAGGATATATTCGAGATCGCTGAAATTTTGCAGGCTTCTTCTAGGGCCTAATACTGAATGCGGTGGGCGCGGACGACCCCAAAATTTACATTATTTATTGAGAAAATCGATAAATAAAAGTAGCTCACACACACACATACACTTCTCACACAGATATAAATCTCACAAAAGTAGTTAGTGGCGCCTCCAGTGCATGCGGCGAAAGTTTGAACTAATATCGCATTTATAAATAATTGATTTCTGCCAAAACTAGACGTTATTTACAAAAGTTTTTCAAATAAAAGTTTGAATAAATATTATAAATAAAAGAGTATAAGTTATTTTAAATTCATTTATTGGCATTTTGAAACTGTATACAACAGAGACTAACATTTATATTACAAGTACAATTTAATACAATATATAATGGGTGACAATATTATTTGGGGTTGTTATTTTATTTTTGGCAATTATCTAGTTGTGTCAGAATCTTGTGAGTAACCTAGTCCGCTGCAAAGACGAGTCCAGGTATAGGATATTATATTTCTAAATAAAATAAAGATATTTAATTTTAAATATATTATTATTTCAAAGTTGTATAGAACAGATACTAATATTTTATATTGTAGTTATTATTACAAGTACAATTTATTTGTTTTAAACAATAAAAAGTTATGTTTCAAATTGATAATTTACAATAGCTCTCTTTAACACATATTTATTCTTTAAGAATAAGAAATATTGTAATAAGATGTATGTTTTCGCAAACAATAAAAATATTAAATTACAATCATTTTATTTATTTATGATTACAATATTTATTCCAATTGTTTTATTTATTTGGTGAATACAATGTTGGTTGGTAAAGCCTGGATGAGTGACCTGGTGAAAACTTTTGGCAGAAGACTGGCTTCATCGCGGCTGCAGACAACTGCGTCTGCAAATAAACAAAGCTTATTTTATTAATTGCTCATTTGTAAACATTATTTATTCAAACAGCTCAGTTGTCAATTTTAAATAAATATAAATATATTATAACACCTTTTACCTATTATTGGGTGTGACAGCACACTGCTATCGCAGATCTTAATAAGTTCTGCGTACCAGCCGTCGAATCAAAGCTCCCAAAGATGACAGTGGAGAGCAAAGGCACAAGGGTAATTTAAAATATAAATAAATAAATACAACAAAGTGCCACACCCAGTAATGGGTAAAAGGAATAATGATATATTTATTTAAAATTACCCCTGTGACTTCTCCTTCACTAACATATTTAGGGGCTTTGATTTGGCGACTGGTACGCACATAAATATATCACTTATCAAGATCCTCGAAGGCACTGTGCTGCCACACCTAATAATAGGTAGAAGGCGTAATTATATATTCAAAATTTGATGACTGATACGTGCATAAATATATCACTTGTCAAGATCTGCTACGGAAAAGTGCCACACCCAGTAATGGGTAAAAAGCGTGATGATATTTACTTTACAAGTTATACTTTCAAATAATTTAATACAATTTTTAACACATCTGACAGAATTTTATTATTATTTTTTAATTTGTTTACTAATGAGGGACAAATAAAATATTGTACAATACACGCAAAGTAATTGTTTTTACTGCATAAAGGAGTAAATTCCTTCTTTTAACAGTAAAAACAGTTTTACTTTGCTAGTAATGTAAGAAACTATAAAAAGGGAATAATTTAAATGAGCACCGAAATAATTTTATCAATAATAATAAATTACTGTTACAAGAAATATTTAAACAAATACCAAAAATAATAATTGAGCACAAAAGCTTTCCAGAAAAATGAAATGGCAATAAAGGGTTTAAAATAAATAAAGAATATTGAAGTTATCTCCTGAAATAATCATTTAATCTAAATAATTTATAAAACGTTTCGACACTTTTTTTTTTAATTATTTAGTTTAAAAGATTATTTCAGGAGATAATTTCAATATTCCTTATTTTATATTTTATATATATATTTTACAGCCTGTATATTGTGTCTAATATTTATTTTTGCTTTGCTACTGCAAATATTAATTGTTTAAATTGATAAACAAGCTGACAAACTTTAATATTTTGATGCTCGGTTAAATACAACCCAATTAAAAATAATTATGTTCTTACAATTGTTGCTGCGAGAGCTGCGGACGACACTCTGCGATGACTGCTGATACTGCAGTCAACTTCTGATTGACATGGATGAAGCGATGTTGACTCAGGCGATGTTCTCCACGATGACGGCAGCTCCGGTGACCCTGGTTAGAACACCAGCTGCTCCACGATGATGCTGAGGCCGCAGGAGATGCTTGCAGGTCCCGTCATGTCCCTAGAAACATAAAAACAACGTATTAGTAACATAGAATAGCTGGAAATATAAGAAAAAACATACATAAAGACATTTGATGATTGTTGAACCTGAAACAAAAACTCAGAACAAAATGCAATAAAATAGAATAATAGACAAAGTTATGGTAAATCAGCGTGCAGCATGCAGCATACACCATTCATACCACACATTCCATTCGTCCCATAACATCCCATTTATACATTTCTTGATCTTCACGTTGTCTTCAATGTTGATTTCTTTGTTCTTTCTTCGCTTCTGTTCTTGCCTTATCCCTACCTAACTTTTTGTGTACGAATAGCTAATTTTAAGTGTCGCAATGCCGCAATGAATCTACGACAAGCAGCCGATTTGTGCTTGTACTTAATACAAAGACGTGGACCCTATTCCGTGGCCCCGACCTCTCGGTTTCCGCCTACAAAACCTACCCGAGTCGTAGGGAGAGTATTCCACAGTGCTCGTGGGAAGAGAAGCCTCTAGAACTAGCCCGGACTCCAAGGCCACCTCTAACGAGGGGATTTGGCGACCCCGACCACACAGTCATCGGCAGAGATACTCTCTAGCTGGGCGACCCGGCACACCAAACTACGACCTTGGACACGAGGCACACGATCCACCCGCCAGCGATACGCTAATTAATTAAAACTTGCCTAATGTATGTAGAAAATATGTTGGGCCCCCACGTGAAGGCACTAGCGTTGTTGGAGGACAATTGTTTAGATATGATGGCCTTCTAAAAGGCAGAAATGCAAAGAAAAGTACGGAGCACGTTTCTACGTCTATACAGAACAACGATTTCGTGGCAAATGAACGATGCTTGCGCAACCATTCCATTGATTACAATGTGCTAGAGAGAGACAGACTTATGGCTAGAATGTACAGTGAGCAGTAGCAATGGTACGGGTTTGCAGGTTTCGTTCGGATTAATTAGTGAAAGGCACGTTCTAACTAAAGTTTATAAATGTTACCTTGAACGATAAAGAATAAAAATATACACTGCAAATACAATATTTATCATTTTACTTTTGATGTTATTATAAATAATAATTTTATTATTGCTATTGTTTGTTACAAACATATTTGTAAAATAATTGCAATATATGTATTGTTTGTTTTTAAACAAATTTCTAATAAAAAGATTAAATTATAACGTCTCAATAATTAGCATTTACTTTAAAAATGTGAAATAAATATTTATCATATTAAAAATACTCAACATAAAAGAATATTTCATCATTTAGGTCAAATTATTGATAAATAAATTAAATAGCTTTTACGTAAGACACAGATGTACGGAAGATATGCCATGACCGCGTATGACAAAAATAAATGTATATATTTAAACCAACTGCAAATATTAAGCATTTTATCGAATTCATAAAATAATTACACGTGTTACCTCTATTTAACAAATTACTTTTAAAAGTAAAAGGTACAAATTATTTATTTAAACCAATTTCAAAATTTAATTGAAAATACATCAAGTAAATAAACTATAATATAATAGCAAATAATATCTAAAATATTATGTCGTGAACTGTGATAAATATAGCAACAATTAAAAAAATCACATAAATGTACGATTATTTTGAATATAAGGGCGTTAATAAAAAAAATACCCTATTTAAATTGACCAGAAAATAATGAAATTAAACTATTTAATTTGAAATCATTTCTTGATTTAGTATAAAATACGTTTCACCGCTAAAATTATGTTTGTTTCACCAGTCGTTGATTTAGAAGACTTTTTGAGAAGATGATTGTCTTGTAATGTCTTGTAACAACATTTTTCTCAATCTCACACTCATCATACACTAAAGTATTCCGGACACGATATCTCTTCTACACCCAACATTCATTACCATACATCAATGTAACCCCCAAAACACCATTATAAACACAATATCTAAATAAATAAAGTAACCAGTCAAATAATTTCTCGCCTCCATACTTCAACATCTTACCATTCTTCACACGCATCAATCACTCTCATCTATATAACATTCACCACCTCAAACATTTTTACTACAACCTGTCGCTCCATTTATGCCACTATATAAAGCCCTAAAGTATTCACACCATTTATTCCTAACATCTGATTCATTCCAGAATAACTCACCATTCGCACTCTTCATAGCTTTCATCGCTCTATCACTTCACATTCAACCAAAACATTCTTCTATTCATACTAAAATCATTGATCATCAAATCATCAAACCGCGCCTTAACTACATGTAACATAAGATGTAATATCGGATTCAACACTCTGTAACAGCGCCTCAGATGCGACAACAAGTTTCTAAATTATATTTTAAAATCTAAACGTTATTTAATTAAATATTGCGAATAAAATATCTTTACATTATTATCCTCTACATCTTGTAGTTGAAACTTTTTTTTATAAAACTCCTAACTTCGGAGATACGAACAACCGCCCTTAAAGTGAAATATTTTTTGTACTAATAAACATTTTGGGGTTGTCTGTAAATCCCATACACAGTATTAAGTCCTAGAAGCTGCAAAATTTCGGCGTGATCCGAAAAAAATTAATTTTGACCACAAAATAAAAATATTTACTTCTGAAACTATTAATTAATTACGATATATTAGATTTTGTTGAAATTGTGCATGCAGCTTCTAATATTGTGTGCGGAGATAAAAGATATTTCACTTTAAGGGTGGTTGTTCATATCTCAGAAATTAGAGATTGTAGAGAAAAAAAGTTTCAATTCAAAGTTTATTTTATAAAATTAAAAGATTTATCAATCAATTAATTTACTAAAGCGTTGATATAAAGAATCACCATTATAATTTAAAACTGAATCATTACTATATAATTTAAATAAATAATAAATATGTTGTAAAGATAGTTATTATAAATTATTGATTTAAATACTTATTATTGTTTTTAACAGACTTTTATCCAAATAATTTTAAAATAATAATATTCTTACATTCATGTTGCGAGCAGCATATTTGATATTTGATCTCTGCTTTGCTGATGCTGTTACAAAAGAAAATGATGACAATCTCGATGATGATAATAGCTCCAGCTGTTCCAAAATGTTGATACAAGCTATGTTGACGTCCACAATTATAGCAAGTCTGATGACATTGGTTTGAAGACACTGAAGCTGTAGGAGATGATTGCAGGTCCTGTGACGTTCCTATGAACATAAAAATAATGAATTAGTAAAATAGAATAACTGCAAACATAAGAAAAAAACATACATAAAGACATTTTGATGGTAGATGAACACAAAACAGTAAAATTGGCTTTCTTCATTGCTGCAACTATGAACATACTTTACAAAAAAAAAAAATAGAAACATATGCAATGTTATAAATTAATTAAAGTTATTTATTACGGAAAAAATTAGAAATCTTTGGACTGCGATCCATACCGATTGTATTTCTTGAAATATTATAAGAACACATCTAGTCTTAGTTGAAGATGATCATAGCGTTGACAATGAAATGATCAGGTGCAGAAGATTCCGTCTCTCATTGATAAAATGTTTAAAACAAAAATATTTAATTTTGTACGGCACTTTTCGGTGGTCTTCTAGAATCGAATTTTAAAGAGATATCAAACAATTCAAAATAGATTTCATACTTTATTTACTATTTGTAACGATTTTATAAGTTTTAAACATACGTGGAACAGAATAGCAATTTCTGATAATTTATCTGTATTTTACGTTTACTATAAAATAAAAATCATTCCTGAAACAGCTACCCTAGATTGGAGAACTTTGAATAACTGGATAATGGTTTAAAATGCCTTTTTATTTGGAAGACATTTGTTCTTATTAAAACAAGTATAAATCTAATGAATTATTTATGAATACATGTTCCTTTGCTTTACATAGAGCATATTGCATACCTGTAGTTATAGTTTAAAGCATTGGTAAAATATCCACCTTCTGTATAGACTACCTCTACAGGTTCTCAACTAATCAACATCCTGAGATCGCACACTGCGTGTCGCATGATGTGCACAGATGCCATGCACTTACAATTACAACCAGAAATAATTAAACAAATAATAATTGAGCACGAAAAATACTAAACGATCTTTAAAAGTAATTATTGTAAGCCAAGAATAGTTAATAAGCTATCCAGAAAAATGAAATGGCAATAAAGGGTTAAAAATAAGTAAAGAATATTGAAATTATCTCCTGAAATAATCATTTAATCTAAATAATTAAAAGAACGTTTCGAAGCGTCTTTTTTAAAATTATTTAGATTAAAAACTTATCTCAGAACATTAATTTCAATATTTCTTACCTATTTTACACTCTGTATATTGTGTCGAATGTTTATTTTTGCTTTGCTACGGCAAATATTAACTGTTTAAATTGATAAGCAAGCTAGCAAACTTTAATATTTTGATGCTCGGTTAAATACAACACATTTAGAAATAATAATGTTCTTACATTGATGCTGCGAGCTGCGGACGACATTTTGTGAAGACTGTTGATACTGCAGTAACCTTCTGATATAGTTGAAGTGATGTTATCCACGATGATACAGACTCCGCTAACGCTGGTTAAAACATCAGCTGCTCCAAGATGATGATACACGTTCTCGTGTCGATGTCCACAATGATACAAACTTCGGGAAGGCTGGTATGAACACCAGCTGCTCCAGGATGATGATACAGGCTCTGATGACGCTGGTTAGAACACCAACTGCTCCAGAATGATGGTGGCAGCTCCGGAGACAATGGTTAGAAGTTAAAACACCAGCTGCTTCAGGATGATATTGAGGCCGAAGGAGATGCTTGTAGGTCCCTATAAACATAAAAACATGTTTCCTGATGAAATTTATATAAAAATACTAAAAATAACGTCTATACTTACAAAATACACTATATTTTATTAATATTTATTGACATTTTTACCTAAATACACTAATTTTCTATCAACAAATCTTTGTGTTATGCAACACACTTCTATGAACAACTGAATAGTGCATGGCGCATGCTCAACAGTATTGCCATTTGCCAACAGTGTCAAACCGCCATCCACTAAATCATAGAATTAAAACCACTAGATTTCCACTAAACCTGCAATCTTTTATAGTTACAAAAACTAAGTTTTCAGATTATAATAAAATATTTCGGCCCCTTCTAGAATCGAATTTTAATGAGATATCAAACAATTCAAAATAGATTTCAGTATTTAATTACTGTTTGTAACGATTTTATAAATTTTAAACAAACGTGATACAGAAGAGCTAATTTATCTGTATTTTACGTTTACTATAAAATAAAAATCATTCCTGAAACAGCTACCCTAGATTGAAGAAGTTTTAATGACTGGACAATGGTTTAAAATGCCTATTTATTTGGAATACATTTGTTCTTATTAAAACAAGTATAAATAAAATGAATTATTTATGATTCCATGTTCCTTTGCTTTACATAGAGCATATTGCATAGTTATAGTTGAAAGCATTGGTAAAATATCCACCATCAGTATAGACTAACCAATGAACATCCTGAGATCGCACACTGTGTGACGCGTGATGTGCACTGATGCCATGCACTTACAATTCCAACCAGAAATAATTAAACAAATAATAATTGAGCACGAAAAATACTAAACGATCTTTAAAAGTAATTATTAAAAGCCAAGAATAGTAAATAAGCTATCCAGAAAAATGAAATGGCAATAAAGGGTTTAAAATAAGTAAAGAATAATGAAATCTCCTGAAATAATAATTTAATCTAAATAATTTAAAGAACGTTTCGGCACGTCATTTTTAAATTATTTAGATTAAAAGATTATTTCAGAAAATTAATTTCAATATTCCTTACTTATTTTACACTCTGCATATTGTGCCGAATGTTTATTTTTGCTTTTCTACGTCAAATATTAACTGTTTAAATTGATAAACAAGCTAGCAAATTTTAATATTTTGATGCTCGGTTAAATACAACCCATTTAAAAATAATATTTTTCTTACATTGATGCTGCAAGCTGCGGACGACATTCTGTGATGACTGTTGATACTGCAGTAACCTTCTGATATAGTTGAAGTGATGTCCACGATGATACAGACTCCGCTAACGCTGGTTAAAACACCAGCTGCTCCAAGATGAGGATACACGTTCTGGTGTCGATGTCCACAATGATACAAACTTCGGGTAGGCTGGTATGATCAGCTGCTCCAGGATGATGATAGGCTCTGTTGACGCTGGTTAGAAGTTAGAACACCAGCTGCTTCAGGATGATGCTGAGGCCGAAGGAGATGCTTGCAGGTCCCTAAAAACATAAAAACATGTTTCCTGATGAAAATTTTATAAAAATGGTTCAAATAACGTCTATACTTACAAAATACACTATATTTTATTAATATTTATTGATATTTTTACCTAAATACACTAATTTTCTATCAACAAATCTTTGTGTTACGCAACACACTTCTGTAAACAACTGAATAGTGCATGGCGCATGCTCAGTTAGCTATCCGAGCAGCATTCCAGTGTACATCAAAATGTTTTGCTATATATTTTATATGGAAAATTTTTGTTTATGAAAAATATTTTATTTATACATGTTTCATTAAATAAGTATTCCTTTTCTCTCTTAATAGAAAAAGTTTGTTTCATAAATATATTTTTTTAAATAGATAAATGTTCTAGACGCTGGTTATTTCTTAAAATTATTTATAAAATTTTAGAAAATTTAAGGGTTTAACGATATATATTACAAAAAATTCCAAATAATTTCATAACAAAGTGTCTGCAATTTGCATCCTAAAATTCAACCAAATTAATTGAATTAAAAATACTTAAATGATAGTTGTAGAGAATAAAATTTTGTCTAAATATTTTTTATTTTATTTGGTAAGTATATCAAAAATTATCAAAAAAATTCAATTTAGAGGTAATAGGATCATAATTTAATAATAAAAACAGTTTATATATATATATATATATATATATATATATATATATAATTATAAATATTACCGAAAAAATTCTTAAAAATAATGTTTTACTCCTACAAGTGATTAAAAATATAGTGACTTCACAAGTATAGAAGCGTTCTCCTATGGTAGCACTGATTTTCACTCTGTATACAATGCACTGTTAGTATTAGTAAATTGCTTTATTCCTGCTTTTTATTTTAACATTTTGATATTAATTATAAGCGTTGTAAATAAAACGTCATGAAAATTCATGACGTACCACATGACTTGACATCTTAATTCCAATTATTTTACATATGAGTGATTTTTTTGGTTGAGAGTTGTTGGTCACGTCGTTACGAAGCTGGTTGTCTGTGCGATTGTCAATCATAGTGTCGTGGGTGTATAATAGCACTGAATTGCTCTACAAACGCAGCAGCAACGACGGGACAGAAACCCGACTTCCTTGTGTAATTTGAATGCAGAGCGCAGCTAGCTGAAAATTGCCTCCACTGGTTATCAGTTCGAAACAAGTGAGCGAAATGATTTAAGTGCTCCACAAGTACTAACATAAATCAAATATGTATCCGTTGATCAGTTTCCGTTACAGTGCGAAGGGAGACCAGCAAAGGGAAACGAATATGAGACATTGACATTAAGCTAAATATATGACAATTTTTAACATATGCAAGACAGAACTCATTGTTAATAGTTATTTTTATAACGAGTGCCGAAAAAGGCTTGTTACGTGCAAGTGCAGCAATGTGCACGTGTACATATGGGCCATTCTCTGGGAAACGGACACCCCACTTTCTCCAAAATTTGAAGCGTTAAAATTGTTTTTGAAAGGCACGAAAAAATCGGAAAATGTATCTAGTTTTCAAATATGAGTGGCAGCAATCTGCACGTGTACATATGGGCCATTCTCTGGGAAACGGACACCCCACTATCTCCAAAATTTGAAGCGTTAAAATTTTTTTTGAAAGGCACGAAAAAATCGGAAAATTTATCTAGTTTTCAAATATGAGTGGCTGCAATCTGCACGTGTACATATGGGCCATTCTCTGGGAAACGGACACCCCACTATCTCCAAAATTTGAAGCGTTAAAATTGTTTTTGAAAGGCACGAAAAAATCGGAAAATGTATCTAGTTTTCAAATATGAGTGGCGAAATTGATAATTTTTGTGATTTTGGAGTGTTTTGGCCATTTTTTTGGCCAAATATTTAAAAAAATATTTTAAAGTTGAAAAAAATGCTTGGAGTTTGTTACTTTTTTCATTTTGACAACGGCATCTCATTCCCTGTCGAAAAACTGAAATATTTTGTCTATTGTTAAATTTTCTAAAAAGTTACCCTTCTTTAGCAAAAGTGAATTGAAAAAATAATTAATATTTGACCTCTTATCATTTTTTTCCTCTGAAACAAGTTATCCAATGAAGAAAATTTATCAAACAAAAAATTATTAAACTTCATCAATGAATACGTGCGATTTTTTTCCGAATTTTTTGATACATTTTTTATTTTTTTATTTTTTTGGACTTTTTGATCAATTTTGAAATAAATTCTAAAAAAAATCACACGTATTCTATGGTAAATTCTAAGTAATTTCTGTTCTATAAATTTTTCCTGAAAATTTTATCCTTTTCAAGTAAAAAATTCATGACATTCTAAATATTTCAATTTTTCGACAAGAAACGAGATGCCGCCGTCAAAATGAAATAAAAACCAAACTTAAGCAGTATTTCATCTTTAAACACCACAAAATCATAAAAATTATCAATTTCGCCACTCATATTTGAAAACTAGATACTTTTTCCGATTTTTGTATGTCCTTCAAAAATTTTTTTGACGCTTCAAATTTTGGAGAAGATGGGGTGTCCGTTTTCCAGAGAATGGCTCATATATATTTTATTATGAAAAATTAAGGGCGAATTATATTTTTTTAGTAAAACTGGTTCGATATTTATTTCAATTTTTCTTATAATTTACAATTAATCATTTATTTGATGCTTAAGTTTTAATAAAAATACTACTTCTAGTTATCCTTTCTATTTAAAACTAACATTATCTGCGCATTTTATTTTAAACAAACATTATACTGTTAATTAGTTACGGTGATTGATAACTTTTATTAATCTTTCATTTATCGTTAAACTGTAAAAAAAGTATTATTTTACATTAATTAAAATTTTTAGATTCCATAATTTTCACATAAGGAATCAGGAAGTATACTGGTATTCATATGATACAATTTCACATTGCAGAATAGAACTAATCTTACCGGTCTTATACGAGTAAGTCTAGCGGCTACAACTTAGAATTTAGTATTCGTTATAAAATCAACTCTTATTTAATTTCCATGAATGAACAGTTATATCACACATATTCATTCTGAGTAAATGCATTACAAAAATTATTTCTCTATAGTTCCTTTAACAGATAAGACTTTTGATTTTATTTTATTCCGATTTTTCTCTCTATTTTGTTATGTACCAAAGGCAGTCTCGATCCTATACACTTTCAGATTATACTGAAAGACTTGACCCTAGAGTCATCTGCAGTAACATTGTTACTGAAGGAGAATATTTACCAAATGAAGTTTAATTAATATTTTTTAAAAGTAAATACTCAATAATTGATGAAGTCAAACAGAATTTTAGAGAGAAAAAATTAGGATGTCGCTAGGATTTGAACCTTTGATCTTTGAATTCTGGTCAAATGTTCTTAATCTACTGAGCTACGGACAAATTTATATAAAATTATGAACGCAAAATAGAGACCGAAGCGAGCTTGACAAAATTAATTTCTAATTGATATACGTATAAGAAAATTAATATTTATATTTTTTAACATACGAATTCAACAGACGCGCTCCTCGGGTTTTGGCGTCATGAGTAAGACTTGCTCGTTTTACGGCTGTGCTTCAACTGTTTTCAATCGTTCCCGATAATTTTCCCGAATGCAATTTCCTGAATGTTTTTTTCTGGACTGATCGTTTTCCTTAATTATAATTTTTCCGGATGATTATTTCCTGAATACCTTTCGAGAATTTCCGAATTTCCGAATTCCCGAATAATAATTTTCTCGAATGCCTTTTTCCTGTACGCTATTTTCTTGTAGGTTATTTCCCGATTGACAATTTTCCAGAATGACAATTTTTGAATCTGAATAATTTACTGAAAAAATATTTTTCCGAACGTAGAATAACTGACATTATCTTGTTAAAAATTTCCCAAATGATAATTTTACAGCATACCAATTTACCGAATATTACTATATGTATTTAGCATGTGGAAAAATTGTTATTTTGTTAAATGCTCGTTTAGGAAATTTGCATCTAAGTTATTCGGGAAAAATATTATTTGGAAAATTTGCACTCAGGAAATTACATTCTGGAAATTAGCATGCTGGAAAAAATGGTCATTCGGGAAAATGGATATTCAGAAAATTTTGGCTATTCATGAAATTCATTCGTGTAATTTGCGTTCGTTGACATTCGGGAACTGGTTATTCTTTAAAATTCTCTTTCGGTAAATTTCCAACATTCGGGAAATTGTTTTCCTTTAAAAATTGTTATTCGTTGAAATTGTCATTCAGGAAATTGTATTCGTGTAAATGGATGGTAATCGTTTTCAATTTTATTAATTAAGTTAGAAGATCGTTAAGTTTTTTCAAAAAATTACCGATTTCACCGGTCAAAATTAAAATTAAATTTGGTTTAAATAAATAAAACTAAATCGAATGTTTGACAACATTTAATTTCTTCCATATGACATGTAACGTCGCTTTGTTTTATTTATTTAACCCAAGTTTACAACGTAACTTTTAGCGGTACAAACTAACGATCTTTCAACACAAACACAAAAACGAAAAACTCCACATCACACTTATCCTCTTCCGCTTCTATCCATCAGGACACCAAAGCATCAAACAAATCACCCATCATTCACCACTCTGCAACGCACTCTACTCTGCATTTTGCGCGCTCCACGGTTGCTTAGCAACCGAGCGATGCTGCGATGTTATCCCGAGCTGCTGCCCAGAGCTCGTCTCCATCCTCCAGCGAGCGTTAGTTACGTTGGCGGCTTGTTGCGCTACGGTTACGTTACGTCGTTACGGTACGTGTAGCGGGATAGTGTTGTGAGGCGTCAGCACGAGAACGGATGTTGTTAGGGGCGGCTCCAGTGTTTCCGGTGTGGTGACAGTTGAAACTGAAGGTGAGTTAGGGATGGTGTACGTTTAGGAAGGGTTGGGGGTATTTTTAGTTTGTTTACTTGTTGATTATTGCGTTTCGGGTTTGTTGTGAACCATTGCGTGTTATGATATATGGGTGTCGTTTCATTTAGATTTAAACTGACTCGAGTTCTATTTATATTTTGGTAGTGAACTATTTTTAAACATACTTATTTGAAATTGTAATTACCAATACCAAACGAAAAGTGTAACTAAATAATGATAATAATACAACTAAAATTGCATTTGCACCTGATATTACTTTAATTAAAATGAATTGCCTCATGTGCAGCTTAGAAAAAATAATAATTAAATGTAAACTTCAAATTAAGAACAAATCTTTGTTAACAGTTCATAATGTATTAATTTCTGGAAGATTTACTAATGTTTTATGCTCAGTTTTTCATTCAACTGTTACGTTTCTGTTATAATTATGTTCCTGTTAAATATAGAAGCATACATATAATTTATGTTTTTGTTAGTTTTAATTTACTTAACAATCGATTGATAAATTGCGCATAAGTAAAATAAGTGTAATGAAGATTTTAAAAATACATTATTGTAAATGATTGAGAATAGTGTATGAATTAGAAAATACGAAAGTTTATGGTAGTCGGTAAATCTGTTAATGAATTATTGATTAATTTTGTTAAAACAGTAGATAATTTATGAGCAGCTACGGCAAAGTAAATTGAAATGTTCAGCTTAACTTAAATTTAAATTACAGTTTATTTCTCATATACATTTATCGATAGTTAATTGACTTAAATGTAATATTATGAATGCATATTTATTATTATTTGTACGTATCATATTGTACCATACGGGATGTGCATTAAGTAATGAATAATATTATTTACTTTTGAAATAACCATATAATTAAAAACAAAAACCGCAAATATTGTTTGATGGTCATATAATTTCGGATATTTGAACAGGAATATATATTTTATTGAGTTAAAGAAATGATTTTTTTGTCTTCCAAGTTCATTTTTATTTATTAATACTATGGAGACAAGGTACATTATGTAGTTCATAATACCCTAAGGCATTACATGATTTTAATAGGCCCTAGAACATTAAGAGTGTCGTTACTATGACAACATTGTAAAAAACTGACATTTCTTATATTCATTGCTGCTAGGTAATGCATGATTTATTATTTAAGTTATTAAAAAATACTAAGACACAAAATATTGTATGCACCACGGGCATTACTTGATGTTTATGCCCCATCAGTCTTAAAAACCTTAGGTACATAAATAACTATAATTGGCAAACTATAATTTAAAGAATGGGGTAATGGCTCAGTGGTATCAAGTCGGCCTGTGGATCCTAAGAAACCTGGTTCGATCCCTACAGCCGACAAAACATTTTCACCAATTTTAAATTACTTCTGTGGCTCCCCCAGCACTAACATCTTTGGGGGTCGTGATATTATGGCTGGTAACCGCACTTCACGCGCATTACAGGCAATCGTAGCTCAGTGGATAAAAGCGAGGTAAAACTTGCGTTTCTTAATTAGCAAGCAAGAGGTCGTGCGTTCAAATCTCACTGACTTCTACTTATATCCAAAAAGTACGATTGTGTCTGAGTGGTTCGGATTCCACTATAAGCTGTAGGTCCCCTGTACTGTAATTGGGATTTACTTCCTGTTGTGCAGAGTAACAAATAAATAAATAAATAAATAAATATATCACTTACCGAGATCTGCTCCGGCAGAGTGCCACACCCAATAATGGGTAAAAGGCGTGATGATATATTATTTATACTAGCAAAATCATTTAAAATTTACTTTATTTTGACATTTATTAGTTAGTTTAGAGTTCAAATTCATAATTATCTAGACTAAATATCTTTAATTTTTATTAAAAGCGTGTTTAGCAGTTTAATTACAAAAATAATAATTTCAATAATTTTACATGAGCTGAGCAATTACCGCTAAATTGATAGATTTATGTTTGACATATTTACAACTAGACAATTTGACAACTTCACAAAAAAGAAAGCTTCAAAAACAGTTGCATAAAGTTAAACTTTACAACGTGATATAGACAAAAGAATTTATTTATGGCCCATCTTTCAGTTAAGTCCATAACAATATATCGGAATGTCACTGAGACTGTGAAAATGGTTTTATTTTATTTATTGATCAGTTTAAATTTATTAACCCTTCACTTTTATATTTACCACTTCAATATAAACGAAAGTAAAATTCCGAAATGCCAATATAACTCATTTCTACTGCATTATAAATTTGCACATCTGCTATAATAATTAACATTCATAATAGCCTCGTCTTTGAAAGTGATCTTTATATCCATAAAACAGAACAGTAGTCAAGTCCTTCTCCTTCGACTATTTTTATTGAAAGTAATTAATATTCCCATCCTTTCGCTCATTAAAAGGCGTGTAGTGGTTATCAGTTTTCTCGGGAACGTAAACAGTGAGCGTAGAATGTAGCTGTTGTTTAGAATCGTTGTTTTTTATCGCGGAATCTCATTCAAAGTTGCGAGAGATAAATTTTTGTTTTTTTGTCGGCGCCAGATGCCATCCACATATGGTATAGACATAAAATTTTGTTTATTATGAAGTTAGAGTACTGTCAAAGACTGGGACCAGATCACCCTTCGATTTTAGGGTAGTTTAAACAAAACCTTTTTTTAGAAATTGATTAAACGGTTGGCTTCCAATTTAAAAAGGAAAATTATTTACTTTTAAAAATAAATTATTTCTTGAGGCATAAAACATCATTTATTAAAGTAATTTAATTAATTTTTAGGACGAGGAAAATTTTATAAATATTGGTTGAATTAAAAATAATTTTTTTTACTCGCAGCATTCAAAATAATGTTTACATAACTTTGGAAACCGATGGAATGTTTGATTTTGTGTACTAGTGCGCAAAGTAATTGAAAAAAACACCCATTTTATATGATTCTAAATTTTGACTATTAAAACGTCAGTTGTACTTATTTATATACACACATTTGAAAGAATTTATAAAAGAAATAGAGACATTAGCTTATAACGCCATCAAACAGACATATTTTAACAAACTTTACGAGAAAAAATGAACAATTTGTTTTCAAAATAACAAATGTCAATTCATGGCATACTTAACTGTCAATATAAACTCACGCTTCAAATTTAATAAATTTCCTCATTGTCCATCATATAATTTTTGCTCGTTACAAAAAGCATTATACAAAACTCGTGCGCGGAGACGCCATTTGCACCATTCGCGCACTAGTTACGTAAATAGCTATTACGATTCTACCAGAAAGTAAAATTTTCTTCCCTCAATTGAGAGAAGAAAGTTATACTTTTCATCTCTAAGAAAGAAAGTAAATTTTCCTTCCCTAAGGGGTGAAAGTAAAGCCATATGGCAACTAGAAAATTACGGTATGGTTTGATATTAGTAACATCCAAGTGAAATTTGCCAAGAAAGTAAATACATAAATATATCATCACGCCTTCTACCCATTACTGGGTGTGGCATTCTGCCGAAGCAGATCTCGGTGAATGATATATTTTGCACGTGAAGTGCGGTTACCAGTCATCAAATCACGGCCCCCAAAGATGTTAGTGGTGGAGGAGCCACAGGGGTAGCTTTTGAAATTATGAAAATAGTTTGTCGCCTGTCGAACCAGGGTTCTTAGGATCCACAGGCCGACTTCATACCACTGAGCTAGCCACTTGGAGAGTTCGAATCGCACTCAAATTAAAAATATATGAACTACCACAATGCGGCTCGGTCAGTTCGGTCTCTGTACTCTAAGTGGGATTAAATTCCTGTTGTACAGAATACTATAAATAAATAAACTATTTTTTTAATATAAAATTATTTACCAGAAACTTTGAAATTTTCTTTTTCGCATTGTATTTAATGGGGGCGAATGTAATTTTAATGACACATATTTCAATTTGTAGTACATTTAAAATTTGAAGCTAATTGACAAATACATCTTTAAAAAAATATGTCATCATGCCTTCTTTCCATTACTGGGTGTGGCACTCTGCCATAGCAGATTTCGGTAAGTGATATATTTTGCGCGTGAAGTGCGGTTATCAGTCGTTAAATCACGGCATAGGAGTGATCGGATGGATGTGATTGAAGGTTTGTTGCGTGAGGAATGATTCCGAGTGTAATAAGTAAATGAGCTTGTATGGATGGAACTATGAATGTGATTGAAGTGAGGACGGTGTGTTTGGTAGAGAATATTTGACGAGGATTGATTATTTGATGAATCTGATAAGTGAATATTTTATGAATGATATACGTGCTACCCCATTTGATGGGATAGGTATACCATGATGTTATGTACGTTATTTTTACTAATACTAATGTCCGCTATTTCCATAATTATAGATAGCTAAATAATCGTTTTTGATGTAATGTTATCAAAAAATAATAACGGAATAGAATATAGCAAGATAATTTGCTTCTTTGCAAATGTAAACTGATTAAAACTTAAAGTTCTTTGACAGTTATGTTTATTAAATTCTACTGAATCTAGTTTCTTTTATTAAATAATTAAAAAAACTGCAGATTGAGTTAGTAGTAATAGGAGCTTTGATACATAAAATTCTCATAAAACTTTTAAAGTTTTGTTAAAATGTAAAACAGATGAGAAAAAGTAAAACCATTTCATCCGAAAAGCGACTGACAAGTTGAAAAACTGTTTCCTCAGTTTTTGTTCCAACGAAGTTTTTTCTTTGCTGAGATTTAAGACTTAAATAAGTGAACCCATTTAGGTTTTTTGTCTTTAATTTAGTTCAATTTGTTACAACATAATAACAAGTTCTTTTTATATGAAGACTGTTTTGTATCGTTGTAGTTGTTGATACATGTAAAGTAATATATTTGTATGCAGCTTTTTTACTTTACTTTTTATTCGTTCTACGTTTTAAGGCCTAAGGCCATAACATATACTTAGGGATGCCATAAATAACTTTTATATTCGTACACCCTTCTTTATTTTCTTTTTTTCACAGTGTTTTTCTATCTTTTACATTTATACATTTTATTAGCTACTTATTTTATTAATACCGTTTTATTTATAACTAAAGTCATCAATTTAAATATAACTCGTAGTATAAGTAAAAATAATATTTTAAATGTTCTTTGTTCTATTCAAATTTATTTTCATAATACGATTTAACTTCAAAAGGTTTTATAATAGTACTCTTTTGAAAAAGTATATTTGAATTTCTGTATTTGTAGAAATGAGTACAGGTAGTTAAAGCTGGATTTATAATGAAGTAACGTAAGAGGTAAAGTAAAATAAAGCAAAGCAAAAAGTAACGTAAGAAAATTACTGATTTATATTGAGAAGCAGAACTTAATACTGTTAGCCAATCAGAGGTATGTCGCAATATCTTTCCTTTCTCTTATAATTTTCCAACAACGTTGGACACATTCAGCTAAAAAATAAATACAAACCAAAATTTATAAATATAATAATATAACCTCAAAAACTTGTCATTTGGTTTCAGAAAATTTCGTAATTCTCCCAACAATTGCTGTTTTCTCTTTAAATTTTTTTTAATGTTTTGATGACTTTGTCATACATGAATATTATTGGCCTTCAAAAATTGTATTACTTCTCTGTCCATTTTTGAAAAATTTAGATCAATCAAAATGTTTGACAGTGACAGCTGATATTTCACGGTCGGTAATAGAGATTACAATGCGTAGTTTAAAACGCTGACTTCTGATTGGCCAGCGGTAAGAAATGTTAGGTAAAGTAACGTAGAAAGATGAAAGTTGACCATCTCTTGCGTTGCTTATTTTACATTACTGATTTGCTTTACTTCAATATAAATGGTTCTACTTAAATCACAAGTTTAAACTTGTTGCCTTACCTACTACTTTTGCATTGTTTCTTGCGTTACTTCATTATAAATCCAGCTTTCCTCACAGCAAACAAATAACAATCAAGTGCTAAATTAAATGAAACAAGATTAAATTAATGATTCATTGGTCTACTAGGAAAATGCGTTTTAAACAGCGGAACTATTTGTTACAACACTTAATGCTGGTGCATTTCATACTACATCACAATTAGATAATATTTGCATGCTGTATACATTATGAAAAGGTTATCATCTATGCTAAATTAATCATTTAAACTTATATTTATAACGCATTTTTAAAACGGAAATGATTATTACGTTATTGTTTCATTTATTTCCGTCGTTATTTGTCAAAAGATAATTTTTAAATGATGGTTTTAACATTTAGTTAATCTGCATATTAAATCAACTACTAAATTAGATATTTTGTACAATAATTGATTCCATTGTGACTCAAGGATGCACTATGAAGGTTATCTAATAATGGGAATTACCATAACAATTACTATATTAATACTAAACTTTGTCCCACGCCAAAATGTGGTTAATTAGATAGACAAATGAAGATGTTACTTTATTCGAATGTTTAAATTTACCAAATTTTTTCTTGATGAAATAAACAGACTGTACAATAAGTACGGAATATTGATGTTGATATGTTTCGAGGGTTCATGATTGCGAATATCAGATATTTACATTGATAGTCTTTTTTTTACAGAGAAGGGAACGATTTTTTAAATGACATGCTATGATTTTTTTATCCTATTCGAAAGAGTAATTTTTTCTTTAGAAAAATAAAATAAATATATCATCACGCCTTCTACCCATTACTGGGTGTGGCACTCTGCCGAAGCAGATCTCAGTAAGTGATATATTTTTACGCGTGAAGTACGATTACCAGCCGTCAAATTACGGCCACCAAAGATTTAGTGGAGGGGGAGCTACAGGAGTAGTATTTTATGTGGTGAAAATGTTTTGTCGGCAGTGGTAATTGCACCAGGGTTCTCAGGATCCACAGGCCGACACGATACCACTGTGTCACCTACTCCATAGACAAACATAACAAAAAATAATAATACTTTATTTTTTTTCCTAGATCCAGCTCTGAGATACATGTCCTTTTGTCAAAGAATTGTATAATAACCTGTCTTGGCTAAAGCCCAGAATAATTACTATTTCTTAAATATACGTTATACTTTTCACATAGTGGACTGGCTGGCACAGTGGTATCGTGTCGGCCTGTGGATTCTGAGAACCCTGATTCGATTCCCACTGCCGACAAACATTTTCACTACATTAATATTACTCCTGTGGCTTCCCCTCCACTAACATCTTTAAGGGCCGTGATTTGACGGCTGGCAACCGCACTTCACGCGTAAAAATATATCACTTACTGAAATCTGCTTTGACAGAGTGCCACACCCAATAATGGGTAGAAGGCTTGATGATATATTTATTTATACTTATTTACTTTTCACATAAAAAGTTAATAGTTAAATATTTCAAAGACTAAACCTCGATAAAACGAATCATTAACACTAGATCCTTCATTAGTAAAACTCATAAAAACTGTTTATCGAGCATGAAACGTTATTTAACAAATGACATTGTTGGTATGCATCCAACGTTAGCTACACCACACCAACATGAGTTTATGAAACGTCAGTTTATTAAATTTTCCTGTTTGCTTTATCCTAGCGTCATGTTACAAATTCCGATTCGCTCGTGCAAAACTGACACACAGACATATATTTGAAATATTTACTCTTTGCAAGGAAGCGACATGTACTCACAAACGTAAATTTTGTTTCTGTTTGTAATGTCTCTGTTGATGTATATTGTGTAATATGTGTTCGTGACAACCTGATATTTCGTTATTATTCGGAATTTATTGTTCTCTACAGATATGGTAATGGTTTAATTTTTATTTAATTATACTTCGTTTAATTTTAATTTAATTAATTTGTAGAATATTCAGAAACACGTAATCACTTATATACAGAATGATTTTTTATTTTCTCAAACGACATAAAAAGTTGGTTAAATCATCAAATTTCAGATGATTTTATGATTTTCATGAGGTAAAAATGCAAAAAATTTAATGCACATTAACGAGTTGTAAACAAAAATAATACATTTTTAAATGAAATGCCATATTAAAAAAATGGTCATCACAGAACTTCCCGTCTATAAATTCAGATAAACTCAATATAATGTATATAACTTTTGAAAAAACAATTAACGATCGGTTAAATATAATTTTTTACTAGAATTCTGTGACATTTGAAATGCCAATCTCGGTCTAATTTGAACAAATTTTGCAAAATAATTGAGAATCGCTTGAATCTTATTTTTAGCATTTTTACTAGAATATCCCGTCTGAGAGCTTTAATTCGATATCAAATTCGGAACAAATGATGAACGCTTAAATGACATTTTTCACAGTCAACTATATGACTCCTGATGATTCGAATTTTGTATTATGACTATAATAATTTTTGCATTTCGCATATTTTAAAACAACATAACTATTTCCAATATTATTAAAATATTACTATTGGATCAAATAAATACGTAATTTTTTAAATTATAAAGTCACTTTTATGTGATGCTTTATCTTTAGCTTATGTTAAACAACTTTTTTCTTTATTTAAACTAGTTCATTCGAAATTAAGACACAAACTCGGCATTGAAAAAACCAGAAAATTCGTTTTTTATTTAAATATTATGATAGTAATGTACCTCTAATTGATTAATTGTAATACCTCTTGTTTTTCTTTTTTTATTACATTTTAAATATTATTTTACATATGAGGTAAAAAATATTATAATATAAAGAGAAAATATTTTAAAAACAGTAATAATTTATTTTATGGAGTAACTAATCACAAAAACCAAACATCAATCTTTTGTAATAATTCAAAAATATAATCAAAAATAATATTGTTTATAACCAATTATAACAAATCAAATAATCCCAGACATAACATATATATCAAAATGTATTTATTTTTTTAAAATTTTTATTACTTGGAAAATTAACATATTTTGTTTTGTTTTAAATATATTTAATTATTGTTAATTTAAATCAATAACAAAATAAATTGTACATGGCGCAGTTTTTATTGGATATATATATTTTTCTACAACTGTCAAAAAACATAATATTTTTATATCGCTAGGGATACGCGAAAGTTGTGTTTTTTTTCACATGTGAAAAAATAATTATTTTTTTACACACATGAAAAAATTACTTTTTCTTCATTAATATGTCAAATTCCAAAATCGTTGATATTTAAAAAATTTATTTATCAAACATTTTCTCGTTTTCTTCATTACAAAACATCAAATTAATATTATTTTTTGATTTTTTCCTTGAATTAACTTAATAAATCAATAATGACGGTCTCGACCAAAAGTGACATTCTCACGCGCAACAAAAAAACACTCATCTCGCGCACTTAATACAAAAATATCTATTTTTTGGATCCTAAGCAAAATGGGACCTGAAGCGGCAGCTTTATCCACTTCATGGTAGATCCAGTCCTGAATCAAACATGAATATCTTCGCATTCAACTATCGTCAGCTGATTGCACATATACATAGAATGAAATTCAATATACTCAATAGTCAATAGTTTCCCATACTCCAGCAAAGCAAATCTACCTTACTGATCAGCTTAATCTCTGATTCGACTGCCAACAGAGCCACTAATATGATTAACCTCTTCATGCTCATGTAAACGTACTAGCAGTTCAAACGGAACGCGAATATTCCTGGTTAGGGGGTGATACGAAATGCTGATGATGTGCAATAAACTAATGATGTTATGGGGGTTTTCAGCAAACACATGTTTAGATATTTACTCAAAAGTAAATGCGAAATAAGCGCGATGTAATGATGCTTTTAAGTTGGAACCGTTCAACGTTAACGTTAAATGCTCGTTACTCGTTGTGGTGAATGAAAAGACTGTTTGCTGGATTTAATGACTTTGGGGAGTAGTAATTAAGGATGATTTTGTGTTTGAAAATTTCTTCAAAGATATGGTTTATTTATTCATAGGTTCTGTGTCAGGGAATGAAATCAAATTCGGTTTAATGATGAAACATGAATAAGAAAAGGAACCGCTTGACTGATTCGTTTTACTTATGCTGCTGTAGACAATTATTTGTTTGTTTTCATTTAAACATTTTATTCAAATTATTTACATTTTTTACAAATTATTATTTTTTGACGATTCTCAAAACCAATGAAATGCTTCATTGTATGTCACATGTCTGCGTTTCAATCAATACTGTCATTATTATACTGAGAATAAAGCTCTTGTGATTATTCCCGGGAATAATCTCTGTAGGTGTTTTTTTGTTTGTGACAAATGATAGGTAGCTGTCAAATAATTATTTAAAACTGTGTAAAATGTGTGAAAAAAAATCGATTTAGTTCCATTTCAGATACAGAAATACATCAATAAATTTTGGAAACAACTTTCAAGAATACATTAATAAGTAATCAATTGATATGGACCCAGTTAAAAATCTTTTAAGTTGGATGAATCGACCTCAACAGCTAAGTCAAATATAATCTAATTAAATATAAGTCGAGAGTTCGATAAATTAGAAAATAATTCTCCAGTATCTTTCTCAAACTTGTTGCCATTTGGCAATAGCCCTACGGATTTTCGTGATTATTGCCTGGCAACAAGTTTTCGTAAGATCTGTCAAATTATTTTCAATTTATTCTCATTCTCTTGTCATATTATTACTGAGAATATTGAATATTAATAGTAATAATAATATCATCACGCCTTTTATCCATTATTGGGTATGGCACTCTGTCGTAGCAGATCTCGGTAAGTGATATATTTAGCGCGTCGAAAAGACGAAATTATTTTTTCTTTATGGCTTATTTGGTAAATGAAATTATCAAGAGTAAAACCACAAGAGGTGAATATTTTTTGTGTTCTTGTAAATTATTACGTCAAAATTTAACAAGCATAATCTTTAAATTTTTTGGTATTTTCTGGAACGTTCTCTTCAATTTTAATAAAAATTTCTTCTGTAGAAGCAGTTCCCACTCGAGAATTTGACATTTCGATAGATTATTTTCAATTAACATTTATGCAAATTGCATTTATTTTATTGTTAACCAGAAAAATTTAATTACAGTGAAGAATTATCATTTATAATGGGGTAATGGCTCAGTGGTATCAAGTCGACCTGTGGATCCTAAAACCCTGGTTCGTTCCCCACAGCCGACAAAACATTTTCACCAATTTAAAAAAATTACCCCTGTGGTTCCCCTATCATTAACACCTTTGGGGATTTGACGGCTGGTAACCGCACTTCACTCCCATAAATATATAACTTACCGAGCTCTGCTTCGGCAGAGTGCCACACTCAGTAATGGGTAGAAGGCGTGATGATATATATATTTTTTTTTTAATTATCTTTTATTAATTCCACTAGAGGAAAATTATCAGAATAACTTTCATTTCATTAGTTCACTTTCAAACAAATTAGTTATTCTATTGGTTTTCAAACATACGTGGTAAACGAAATCGATGATGTGTAAGCACTTTATTGGCTAATTCAATATGGCGTTGAATAATCAAATACATTTTTTATTGTCGTCGTATGTAATTTACATAGTATTGAAAACTAATACATGAATAATATATTATGACATAACAGCCCGCGAAAATAGAATGTTGAACCCTTAGCACAACATGCCATTAGTTCTCGTCCCTATTCGTTTAACAAAATTATGTATCATTATATTCATTATCATCTAATTAAATAATTATCACTTCTTAAGTCTACAGATACATTATACATTGCCCATATTTATTTGGTATTTTTAAAGTAACCCGGTAGGTTACTTTTGATTAATTGCCACGTTTTAAGTAATCCAGAACAGTTCTTGAACCAGCTATTTTGGTGGGTTAGCAGGTTGAACCGGTTTTCTATCTCTTTCTAATCAACTTATGTTCCTTGATATCCGTTTTGAATTGGTGGCATTGCATTATTTATTTAAGCTGATGTCACTTAGAACGTGCATTCAGATTTTAAATTTATCGCTAATTTTTACAACTGACACTAGATGCATCATTTATTTGGAAATAACACGAGTTAGTTCTACTGTCATAGACACTAAAGTATACCAAGCTTTGGAATGTGAAATGATTGCAGGATCTATATAAAGCGGCACTACGATTAAAAATATTTTACTATTAGTATTATACGTAATACATGAACCGCTCTGCCAACCAATATTAACTGTAATAGACCAGTGGAATAAATATAATTTCACAGTGACGTTTTGTCGAGAGTACAGTTGCACCACTGTATCCCCATTTCGTTTGTAAACTGCGATAAGCGCAGCACATAATTGTAGCAAAATGAAATCTGCACAGGGCAACACTATTCGTAGTGGAATGCGGGGATACTTTTGCAAATTTTATATAGATGTGCGATAATGAAGCACAAAATAAAGCACTAAAGTTATATTTATCAGCGAAAACTCAAGAAAAAGAATTAAAACACTTCAACCGAGAGTAGCAAATTGCACAGATGTGACGCCCATGGTTTATTGTGTAACATTAACATCCAATTAAAAGCGCAATTTAACAAACAAACAAAACTAAGCAGATGTCGCTCCGAATATGCATTCAGATTTTAAATTTACCACCAATGTTTACAACTGACACTAGATGCATCATTTATTTGGAAGTAACATAAGTTAGATCAGGATTGAACCTAAAGTTTCAAAATAAATACCGCCGTTGATCCTACAAATATCAACTGTTCGCAGTCCGGTAAAATCCTCTGCTGCTCTGTACCAACTTGCAATTTGGTAATACGCATCCTGGTTCCTGGGTGTGGTCGTTGCAGCCCGCGTTGCACGTGTGCTATCCGGGCGCGCGCTTCGGGCGTTCGTTGCCCTCGTCGACTACACTAGGCCACCATCAGCACATACCGCACATCTGTGAGCGCTTTCTTCCTATCTCTTCAGCTCTCTTCGATGTGGTAACTCTTCTCTCTCTGCTCTCCCCGCATACAAAGAGAGATAAGTTGGCGAGAGCAGCCTGCTAGGATGTTAGAACGCGGAACGTGGGCTGCGAGTTGTTTTGGTCCTTGTCGTTTTGCCTTGTGCAGGATTTCCTGGACACAGCTCGTGAAATGTGTGCTTTTCGCTTTTCGTTTTCTTGGTTTGTTATTTATTGACTGTGGTGTGATGTGGATGTTTTAATCTTGGAATAGAGGAAATTGATATTTTCTGCCACTGGATTATTGTTTTTATCATCGTGAAAATTTATTACGTGTTAGAGAAGTATTCTTAAATAATCTTTAATTGTTTTGTTATTAATATTTTGTTGGTATAAATTATTGGTATAGGAAGCTACCTACTTTTCAACCCAAGAACATTAGAGAAATTGAAGAACATGTCAACTATTTACGCAAAACAAATTTCGGAAAAGAATAATAAAGGATTTCAATATGTTGCCCAATTGTTGTAATATCAAGACCTGAGGATGGGCTCAACTCAGCCCGAAACGTTGTCGAATTTAATGATTTAAATTTTATAATCTTGAATAAAGCCAAGGTATCCAATAAATTGGAAAATTGTTTTTATAATCTTTTTCCTTAAATAATAATCAACTATTATTTATCTTCTTTCTGCACTGATTGTACTGAAAATAAAGTTAACAACTTGATGTTATTTACAGGTTTCTTTTTACTATGAGAAATAAAACAAATAACTTCAACACTTGTAACAGAGTAAAATTTTTCAGTTGATACTCATAATTAATTAAAGAAAAAATACAAACTTCGAAGATCGAGTTTTAACTAATTTTGCTAATTTTACTCAATACATTTTAAATGGCAAAAACATTTATTTTGTAGGTTACTTGGATAAGTTTGTTATGTAGTAACTATTTTATGACTTTTTTGCATACTATACAAAAAATAATCACTTTTTGTATGGAAAATGAGTAATTATTCGCACGATCGTATTCTAATATAAATAGGGTCGAAAATATTGCCAAATGAATTTTGTTTCACTCGATATTTTTCACATGATGTAGCCATTTCAACCGTCATGCTCCCACTCTTTTAACAACATTCTTCCCAATCTCACATTCATCACTAGAAATCTCAAGAGATGATAATAAATGTAATCATCGCAAACGTAAGATTATCAACCATCAAACCTGGAGTATAAGCCATTGAATGAACTCTACAGCTATCTAGTTCAAGATGAGCAGATCATCTAATAAACATCGATTAAGAAATATTTATAAGAAAAGAAAATACTTAACCTACTTATACTTATAAAATATTAGCAACAAGTAGAGCTGGGCAGTAGCTAGCTACTTTTGTAGCTTAGCTACTAGCTTAGCTACGTTTACCTTAGCTGTAGCTATAGCTTAGCTAAATGTGAAAGAATATAGCTGTAGCTTGTAGGGAGCTATGTTTTTTTTTCTATTAGCTTAAAAATATTGTTATAACAACTGAAACTACTTTTAAAGCTACTTTTTGTAGCTTAAAGCTACTTTTTGTAGCCCAAAGCTACTTTTTGTAACTTAAAGCTACCACTGTTCATTAAGAAATACCTATTAATTTTTGTTTTGTATTTGAATTGTACTTTCTTTATTGTTTTCTATAACTGTAGGATAACAAGTTATTATATAGTGTAAAATCTATTAACATATTTTATTTTTCACTTGTTCTTAACCTATCCTAGTTTTGTATTAAATATTAGATGAACTAAACATTGACTGTTTAGGAGTCTTCTGTTAATGTGACTGTTAATTTATTCCGATATAAATAAGAATTATAGCATAACAAATTAACAGTACATTTGTCCATTTGCGATTTTTTATATTTATTAACAGTCATTATAACAAAAGACTGATCAACTTATCATATGACAATGGTAAATTTAATAATTCACAATAATTGAATTGAAAAAGTAGCTTTAAAATTTAACAACTACTTTAATGAAAGCTTTTAGATGTAGCTTAGCTATATTTTACAAAATGTAGGTTAATGCTGTAGCTCAGCTACTTTTGTCAAGAATAGCTGTATCTGTAGCTTAGCTACTTTTTTTAAGTAGCTTGCCCAGCTCTGGCAACAAGTGACTAATGAAAATTTTCGAAAGTGTAAAATTTTGGCGAACAATACCTACACAAAATAATGTCTATCTTCCTAGTTCCAAAAATCTAATTACACTGGAATTTACCTAAAATTACATCTTCTCAGTAACAACATAAAAACATAGAAACATAGAACAATGGCTTACATCACAAGTATTGTCTATTATTATTAGATAATTATATCAACACAGCCATGAGTAACACAGTAACAGTAGAACATCTCGTGCTCATCATCTCGTAGCTGTGCCTGCTCAAGTTCAACTCATCTACGTCTCATCTGTACTACGTGCGGTGTTGCCAGTGTTGCATGCGCTCTTAATTACTGTGCTAATTAAATGAATTTGTAATTAATTCACGTGACCGACGCTGTGGGACGCCTCAACCGGCGCTCGAACTAGCGATGTATTGTTACGTCCCAGGGGAATTTGTCACTAATGTATTATGCTAGTTATATTTATTTTTCTAAGTATTCAGTGACAGACTATGACAAATATTTATGCTAGTTTATAAAATAAATATATCATAACGCCTCTTACCCATTACTGGGTGTGGCACTCTGCAGAAGCAGATCTCTGTAAGTGATATATTTATGCGCGTGAAGTGTGTTTACCAGCAGTCAAATCACGGTCCCCAAAGATGTTAGTGGTAGGGGAGCCAAAGGGGTAATTTTAAAATTGGTGAAAATGTTTGTCGGCTGTGGGGATCGAACCAAGTTTCTTAGGATCTTCAGGCCGACTTGATTTCTGCACAACAATCATAATTTGACATTTCACAGCCCAATTCTCAAAAATTTTAAATTTGGCAAAATAAGATAAAACATATTTTTAAAAAAAATTATACAAAATTTTTATACAATCTTGTCCAATCCAATTCTCAAAAGAGTTTTAGCTCATCCTGAATTTTGGATTAATTAAATTAAGCTAAACCAAATTTAAAAAAAAATTATATAACCGTTAATAATAACCTTTTAGTTTTCGGAAAGTGATTTAGATTAACTTTTTACATGGAACTAGATAAACATTAACTATTCCTGAATTTTGGATTAGCTAATCTTACTCTAATTCAATTTTAAAAAGTTATTCTAAATAACTTTCCGATAACAAGATTATATTAGAGTTTATTTCAACTTTTTTTAGAATATGGTTCAGCTTAATTTGACTATTTTATAACGCGTTATTAGCTGAAACTCTTTTGAAAATTGGACTGTAAATTTTTGGAAAGAGATTTGAATTAACTTTTTAATATAGAATTAGAATAAAATTTGAGAATCGAACTATTAATTATTTTTTTACAACTGGCCATAATACTAATAAATTGTATTTTTATTGACATATGCATAAATTATAACATTTTTATAACAATAAAAAATAAAAAGTTGAAAACAGTCAACTTCTTAGTTTAATTGTTTAATTTTATTTTCTAGTATACTTCGTTAAACGCACATATATTAAATAGAACTATTTCTTTATTTTTATAGTATATTACATAACAAGCATCGAAAGTATAAGTTAACGTGTGAGTGTACAAATTGAAAAACGAGGCGCGCAGCGCCGTGTGATTTATGTACACTATTTTTCAGAGGACCACACAATATTTCTAAAAAAAAGTGTACAAGAGCAATGTTGATAGCTGATGCGTTTTTGTAGGTAAGCGTTAACGTTTGACGTTTGAGGTTAGGTATTGTGATATCACCTGTACTAACCGTAATGTCAAAATATTAAATACTGCTAAAATATTAGTAAATAAGTAATTATTAATTTTAAAAAATAAGATATATCTGTGCAAATGTTCGGAAAAATCTGCCAAAACTTCGATGTAAATAATAATACAAATTCTTTTCATTTATTTTATTATATTCTTTCATCGTAACGCCATCATCTGTTGTCAATCAGTGGAACTTCACCTGATATGTTAGAAGTGTGCGTATACTAACATATCAGTGTATGTTATTTTCAACTTTCCGTAGTAGTTTATGATGTTGTTAGGATTACTTTCATAAGTGGTTGTGTGAAAATTTTATTTAATAATTTTATAAAATAAATATATCATCACGCCTTCTACCCATTACTGGGTGTGGCACTCTGCTGAAGCAGATCTCGGTAAGTGATATATTTTGCGCGTGAAATGCGGTTACCAGTCGTCAAATCACGGCCCCCAAACATGTTAGTGGTGGAGGAGCCACAGGGATAGCTTTTTCAAATTAAGAAAATTTGTCGCCTGTGGGAATAATTTTAATTTTTTAAATTATTGGACGGCTTAAATACAGTTTGATAATGATTCTTTCGGATCATTTTTATAGAAAACTTATTCATTGGGCAGTCGTGGTAGGGTAAACGAATTAATAAAAATGTGAAATAACAAAATTGGTAGAATGCTGTCACTACTAACCAAACGGACTATATGATGACTTCAGACAAGATATAACTTTTTCTTGATTATCTGAACAAAACCGTTTTAACTAACCGCGAATGTTCCAGAGCTGAATCTGAACAGCGTCAGAATTAGTTCCCGAATTGAATTAATCGACGGGTGGCTTTGAACGGTGAACGGTGAAGATTCGCTAAATGTACTTACGATGTTCTGCGGATTTGCTGGAGAAGTTTCTACGAAGTTGTGACGGTTTAGGGTCGGAATCTCTAGGTATCAGAGTGGATTGTTGTGGATGGAGGATGAACTAAGTTACAGCTTCTTTAATTGTTGATTAAGAGTAGTATTGCTTATTAATGTGGCGAAGTTTTACCAAGAAGTTCTATAGAAAATTTTGTTTCTGTGATGTGCCAAGTTCTGTGAAAATATTTTCATTCACCAATAATATTGTTAAAAGAACGAAATTTTACCAAAATAATATAGTTTCCTATCTAAGATTCATCGCTGATCGAAAATGTTAATATTGTTCTATCGTAACCAAGGACGTTGAAAGGAGGGGATATGGCATTCAAGTCAAGACTGTGAGGCTCGGCAGATTGACAGAGATAGAAGTATTATTTTCTGTACCGTGCTTAGCCTGCTATTGCGCATGTGTCATAAACAGATTTTAAATTTAAATTTTATAGCCAGTATTCGTTTGACTAATATACAACTCATTCAAATAACACGCTTCTACCCATGCTTTTCCAAACTCTTTATCTTTAGGTAATCTGTAAAATAAACAACAAATTATTTTCCTTTTCTTTTATAACATGACCTACATTTACTCACTGGTGAAAACTGATTCCACTGTCCGTAATTGCACGTCTTTTACAAACTAATCACTTTGTTACCATCTTATCCACAAAAAAATATGCCCAATTCCATACAACACAAAAATTGACACACAAATGACACCTCGTGGTTATGTTTACATAAAACAACGCTCCCTGACAACGCCTAAACGCCACTTTTCTTACACAAAATTCAAAATATTTGGAAGAAGAAGAGATTTGGCTAAGCACGGTGCAGAAAAACTATTGTTGTCTCTTTCCCTTGCCCAGCCTCACTTCTAACAATGCTACAGTATCGTAATGCCATATCCCCTCCTTTCAACATCCTTGATCGTAACCAATTCATTTTGTGAAAATTGCTAACTAACATATAATTGTCTTTTAATTTAAATGTCCTTGTACCTCATAATTATATTTTTAAACATCCAATTTTGTGCCTGTTGTTCTTGATATTCTGTGTATTTTGACTTGAATTTAAAAATAATATTCCGTGGAAATTACAAATTACAATTCTCAACACATCATAAATTGTCGTATTGTTTATTTACATAAACAAAAGAAAGTAATTTCACCTTTCATTTGCTCTAAATACCGAGTGTGATTCACAATGCATGCAAATTGTCTTTCATTTTCCAATATTTTTCCGAATATTTCAAAAGTGTAAATATTTTCATTCAAGTAATTATATTGATAACAATATTTAAAAATAATTGAAGCAATGCAAATTATTTAGTCTTTGAACCTTCTAATATTTTTCATTTATTTAAAATAAGAAAATATTTTCATTTCAAGTAATACTATAATTATAATGTTAATAATAATATTTTAAAGTATGATTTTATATTGTTAAATACTCTTTATTTGTAATCATAACCGTTATATTTTGATTTTTAAATTAACTTTAAGTGTAATTATACATCATTTGTAATGTATACTTTTTTTTGTTGCTAATTCCTGATGAATTCAATCATATATTTTAAAAAATAAAGAATTCTTGTTATTATTATGCCCGCTGCACATTGGAAAAGTTTTGCGATAAACTTTTTAGAAAGAATTAAAAAATGTTTTTTGAAAATCTGTGAGTTATTCTTTGATATGAAACGAGTAAACTACTGTGCCATAAGCATGAAGTTAGTTACTTTCGCAAGATCATTCTCGCGATAGATGCGCCGCTGTATCTTCAAGAAACTTTTTTGACTTCTTCTTTCTAAAAAGTTTCTCAGAAAACATTCCTCGTGTGCACGGGGCATTAGATTAGTATAATTTAAAAGGTTAATTAAATGAAATAAATTTTCGATTATCGTTGTTTTTCCCGATTAGAATACAGGAAAATGTTTAAAATAAAAAATATAAAACAACAAATTCTGTATTGAAAATGAGTTTACACTTTTCATAAATGTTATATTTAATTTTAAAATTGTCAAAAATCTATATCATTTAAAAATAAATAAATATATAAATATATCATCACGCCTTCTACCCATTACTGCGTGCCGAAGCAGATCTCGGTTAGTGATATATTTTGCGCATGAAGTGCGGTTACCAGTCGTCAAATCACGGCCCTCAAAGATATTAGTGGTGGAGGAGCTACAGGGGTAGCTTTTGAAATTATGAAAATTGTTTGTCGCCTGTGGCAATCGAACCCGGGTTCTCAGGATCCACAGGCCGACTTCATACCACTGAGCTAGCCACCCCATATATATATATATATATATATATATATATATATATATTATTTATAGCGTCGTAACCAGGAACAAGGTCAATCAAATATTTATTTATTTATTTATTTATGCTACTCTGTACAACAGAAACTAAATCTCAATTACAGTATAGGATCCGAATTCACCGAGCCGCAGTGTGATAGTTCATATATTTTTAGCTTGAGTGGGATTCAAACTCGGGATCTTCGGATTTAAATGTCGTAACGCTACTTACCCAACCGTACTGCCGGATATGTAACGTTTAATTGTTTTCTGTATTTTAAACGTAATAGGAACAAATTAAGTAAAATTAAACGTGTAAATTGATGTAGATGTAGAATTTAATTATCTTCAATTTTAAATTGAATCTTTCTCCTCTAAAGCAGCCAGGTAGTATGAAATATATTTCGCACGTTAATTGCCAATGGTACAGTTTTCGTGGGACATTCTGTATATTCTGTACTACAATTTTTCATTCTTTATTACTGTAAACAAGACAAAAATGAGAACAATAAATCAATTTACACCAATGCGGTTCCGGTTCAATGAATCTCGTACGATATACGAAGCACATAACACTTGCGCTATATTTTATTTAAATCAACGTTAAATCGATATATCGTGCAATAAAAATTCAAATCGTATACACCCGTTCGCCGCGTGTTTCATTTTATCAATTTCCCAACGGGTTGCCTCTAAAATGTGCGCGAAATTAAAATTTGTATCGTAGTGAACGTGAAAAATAACTTAAATTTATTGTTTGTTGCATGAATTCGGAATAATGTTGGCTGTTCGGCTGATTATAAATAATAGACGTGATTTTTCAACGTTTTTGTTTCAATACACTGCATATTGTGGATTGTGGTGCTCAACAAATAAATTAATATGTGAATTAGTAGAGTTATCTCATTTTGCAGACTTCAGCATCAGAACAAAATGCAATTAATTATAATTCTATGCATGAAACATTGTTTATGTAGTTTAAAATGATAATAAAAAGCTAAAGTTATTTATTAGTACATAATGTCCGGCAGTATGATGGCATTCGAATCCGGAGATCCCGAGTTCGAATTCCACTCAAGCTAAAAATATATGAACTACCACACTGCAGTTCAGTAAGTTCTGATTCTATACTGTTATCAGGATTAAGTTCCTAAATAAATAATGCCCAATTATTCATTCAACAATAGATCATTTTAAAAATTCATTGCGAATGTGCAAACGTTAGACGGAGATAAACAAAGTTAGTGGCGTATACTCATCTTTGTTTATGATTTGACAAGTGACAGTTCGATTATTTTTCTTGGTTATTATTTGTTTCTTCAATGAAAAATAATTAATAATAGTAATTATGACGGGTACTATATATACAGATTTGTAATAATAATTAAAAAAAAAAACAAGAAACATTTAATTTCACTCTATTCCTCAAAATGTGAACAGAAGAAAAGAATGGATATGTTATAATACGAAATCTATCATATTAACATAATTTATAAATAACTGATGAATATACTTCATTTATTTTGATACTACAATAAGTTTTCATTTTCACTATAAACATTGTATTTAAATTCATTTTGAAATATCTCGTTCGCCGCCATTTGGCGGCACTAAGTTATTAGTTCAAAAAATAAACACCTAAGGGTCGCGGACATTTTTGAAATGGTCTATTATATTACTGGTTAATTATCTTTATGTAAAAATAAAATAAATATATCATCATACCTTTTACCCATTACTGGGTGTGGCACTCTGCCGAAGCAGATCTCGGTAAGTGATATATTTATATACGTGAAGTGCGGTAACCAGCTATCAAATCACGGCCCTCAAAGATGTTAGTGGAGGGGGAGCCACAAGAGTAATTTTTAATGTGGTGAAAATTATTTGTCGGCTGTGGGAATCGAATCGAGGTTCTCAGGATCCACAGGCCGACTCGATACCACTGAACTACCTATCTCATTCAAATTAAGTAATATTAACTGTTACTAGTTAACTGATTGTAACTTGTAACAACATGTATACCATTCACCTTCCATTATCATTACCATCCCTACATTCTGTTAAATATTTTACTGCTATTTTCATCCTGAAAATCTTCGGAGGCCGTAATTTGACGGCTGGTAACCGTAATTCATGTGCATAAATATATCACTTACCGTAATCTGCTTCGGCAAAGTACAACGCCCAGTAAAACGAAAGTGGCGCATTTGGTTATGAGTGAAAAAGAAGCAGATGGTTAACCCATGAAGTTACTACTTCAACGTCGTCTACGCTAATTTCTTCTTGTGAAGTTATTACATCGACGTTCATAAATGTGAAAAAATTTTCATATGGTGGTATTTCATTTCCTGGTGATAGTATACACAAAACTTTCATTTTTGTTTTTATTTGTGATTAAACAATAGGATCGTTGATTTCCACCAAAGTTTGAATTTCTGAACGTTCGAACATTCGAATTTTTTGAACTTTGAATTTACGAATTTTCGAATTTTCGAATTCTTGAATTTTTTGCCACTGAATTAACGCCATCTGTCATCTCCAAACATGTTCACGCATAATTCGCGAAAAGTCGGCCACGAATTAAATAATAGACTCTGCAAGTTTAGGCGTCTTAATTAAGACATCTATTCTCTACCGCCCATCTAAATGCTGCAGACTTTTAGTAAAACGTTTTAAAATGACAATAAAAAGGATACAAAAACGTCTTAATTAAAACATTTTTGACAGTGTAGCGAAATTTTAAGTCTAAATTAAATTAATTTGGCAAATAATAATAATTAATAATAAATTTTACTTATGACTTAATACAAAACTCTGCAAAGGAGTTTATTCTGAAAATAATTCATATTAACATGTCGTGTCACGTTAGGATTCAGATTCACAATTCGAATAATTCGAAAATTCGAAAATTCGGAATATTCAAAAATTCGAAAGTTCGAATCTAAATTCGAAGGTTCAATAAATCCGAACATTCGAAAAATCAACAACCCTATTAAACAATTATAAACAATATGCATCAATAAATAAATTAAATCCGTTGCTAGGTAACCAATTCGCTAAAATAATATTTAGTGCAAAGATAATTAATATATATACTACTTTTAGTGGACTGAAAACAGTTCCCAAAGTAACGATTTTGAAGAGCGTGTACAAAAACAAATTTAATTGCCAAAATATTTTGAACCCCCTTTGAGATAAAATCTCATTGAAAAGTGTTCAAATGCCAATTACAGATCCAATTAAAAGCATGATTCTCTACAGTTTAAGAAATATTATTAAAAATGCAAATGACAGAAACAAAATAAATTACGTATCTTTTACACCACAAACAAATTCAATCACGTAAATGTCAAACCATTTAACATGGCTGTATTTATTTTACAATACACAAATTCTGTCTTCGCACATTCTGTAATGAATATTAATTAACGAACACATTAAAAAGAACGCATAAAGGGTTTATTATTTAATAATGGCATCAGCGGAAGTGCAAATCTGATTGCGCTTGGCAGTCTCTGTCTTTGTGCGCGTATGATGCGCAGATCCTGTCATCAGCACTGAGTAAGATATTTATAAACATAGTTCGTGCTCTGCATTTCTACACAGTTGTTGACGTGCGCAATTAGTCAAGTTATTAATTATCTTCCAAAAAAACAATTACATTGTTAAAGGTACGCCAAGATTGCGCAGATTCCTTCCCCAAAAATTGTAATATCTATATATTACAGATTTAAAAAAAAGTGATATCTAATTAAGCCAAGAAAAATATTCGAATTTAAAAAACCTTATCGAACAGTTTTAAAAATATCGGGTCAAATAAAAAAAGAATTAATTAAAAAAAACCTTGGCGACCCCAGTGTTTAAAATGTTACTTAAACTGGTAACATTTTAAACACTGGGGTCGCCAAGGTTTTTTTTAATTAATTTTTTTTTTATTTGACCCGATATTTTTAAAACTGTTCGATAAGGTTTTTTAAATTCGAATATTTTTCTTGGCTTAATTAGATATCACTTTTTTTTAAATCTGTAATATATAGATATTACAATTTTTGGGGAAGGAATCTGCGCAATCTTGGCGTACCTTTAACAATGTAATTGTTTTTTTGGAAGATATCACTTTTTTTTGGTACAATAGTTTGACCCTATATTATAAATGATATTTGGTATTGGTATATTGTTATTACATCTTTCTATAAAAATCTAAATTCGTTCTAAAATAAATATATAAGCATGTTTAGAGTTTCTTGGCGAAGTTTGTTTTCCAACGTGAGAATCATTTGCAAGCATCCTTGATTTTCCTTTTTTAATCATATTGTGTAGTGTCCCTCAGCCATTGAAGTACCATGGTGAAATATAGCACTTTTTATTTATATCCTTGAATCAAATAAGTTCCCATTGAAACGTTTTAAATATAACGTGTATCAGTTAGTTTCCGAATATATCCATTTTCATTTTCAAATAACAGAATTTGGAAAATTAATACTGTGCCAAAAGAAACTAATTCGGTTTTATGTAATTTATGTGAGTGCATGCATTCTGAACATTGAGCTTCTACATTTTCTTTCACAACCAATTGTTTATTAATAAGCTCTTGTATAGTAATGCTCTTATTACTACAATCACGTATTGGAATAATAATAAATACTAGCGGTCGGCCTGGCTTCGCCAGGCCTCACGCTAATCTCCGCGGACACTGATATAGAATTAACTTCAGTAAGACAATAGACACAATATAAATTGAATTATTACGAATCTAAGACTTTTAAATTCTACACGGCTGTCCATCTAAAAATCTTTTAATATATACTAAATATGATAGGTTTTGGATCACTATCACTAAAACAATTGCCGATCAATAGAAATCCAATTCTGCAAGAAAGCTCTTCAAAAGACCTTTCAATTGATACAAAAAATGATGGATTTTGATGTCCTTTCATTAAAACAATAGACGATCGAAAAGTATGAATTTTATACGCGAGCCCTTCCAAAGATCTTTTATTTGATACCAAAGACGATGGGTTTTGAAGCACTTTCACTAAAACAATTGACAATCGAAAAATATTAAATTTTGCTCGCGAGCCCTTCAAAAGATCTTTCATTTGATACCAAACACGATAGGTTTTGAAACACTTTCGTTAAAACAATTGCCGATCGAAAAAAAAACAATTTTGCGTGCAAGCCCTTAAAAAGACCTTTCATTTGATACCAAACAAGATAGGTTTTGGAAAATTTTCGCTAAAACAATAGCCGATCGAAAAAATTTAAATTCTGCATGCAAGCCCTCAAAAAGACCTTTCATTTGATGCCAAACACGATAGGTTTTGGAACACTTTCGCTGAAACAATTGCCGATCGAAAAAATTCTAATTCTGCATGCAAGCCCTTGAAAAGACCTTTCATTTGATACCAAACACGATAGGTTTCCAAGTACTTTCATTAAAACAATTGCTAATCGATAAATTTCCAATTTTGCATGTAAGCCCTACAAAAGACCTTTCGATTGATACCAAAGACGATGGGTTTTGAAGCACTTTCACTAAAACAATTGACAATCGAAAAGTATTATATTTTGCTCGCGAGCCCTTCAAAAGATCTTTCATTTGATACCAAACACGATAGGTTTTGGAATACTTTCGTTAGAACAATTGCCGATCAAAAAAAATCCAATTTTGCATGCAAGCCTTTAAAAAGACCTTTCATTTGATACCAAACACGATAGGTTTTGGAACACTTTCGCTAAAACAATTGCTGATCGAAAAAATTTAAATTCTGCATGCAAGCCCTCAAAAAGACCTTTCATTTGATGCCAAACACGATAGGTTTTGGAATACTTTCGCTGAAACAATTTCCGATCGAAAAAATTCTAATTCTGCATGCAAGCCCTTAAAAAGACCTTTCATTTGATACCAAACACGATAGGTTTTGGAATACTTTCGGTAAAACAATTGCTGATCGAAAAAATTCTAATTCTGCATGCAAGCCCTTGAAAAGACCTTTCATTTGATACCAAACACGATAGGTTTTGGAATACTTTCGCTAAAACAATTGCCGATCGAAAAAATTCCAATTTTGCATGTAAGCCCTTCAAAAGATCTTTCGATTGATACCAAAGACGATGGGTTTTGAAGTACTTTCACTAAAACAATTGACAATCGAAAAATATTAAATTTTGCTCGCGAGCCCTTCAAAAGATCTTTCATTTGATACCAAACACGATAGGTTTTGAAACACTTTCGTTAAAACAATTGCCGATCGAAAAAAAACCAATTTTGCGTGCAAGCCCTGAAAAAAACCTTTCATTTGATACCAAACAAAATAGGTTTTGGAAAATTTTCGCTAAAACAATAGCCGATCGAAAAAATTTAAATTCTGCATGCAAGCCCTCAAAAAGACCTTTCATTTGATGCCAAACACGATAGGTTTTGGAACACTTTCGCTGAAACAATTGCCGATCGAAAAAATTCTAATTCTGCATGCAAGCCCTTGAAAAGACCTTTCATTTGATACCAAACACGATAGGTTTCCAAGTACTTTCATTAAAACAATTGCTAATCGATAAATTTCCAATTTTGCATGTAAGCCCTACAAAAGACCTTTCGATTGATACCAAAGACGATGGGTTTTGAAGCACTTTCACTAAAACAATTGACAATCGAAAAGTATTAAATTTTGCTCGCGAGCCCTTCAAAAGATCTTTCATTTGAAACCAAACACGATAGGTTTTGGAATACTTTCGTTAGAACAATTGCCGATCGAAAAAAATCCAATTTTGCATGCAAGCCTTTAAAAAGACCTTTCATTTGATACCAAACACGATAGGTTTTGGAACACTTTCGCTAAAACAATTGCTGATCGAAAAAAATCTAATTCTGCATGCAAGCCCTTGAAAAAACCTTTCATTTGATACCAAACACGATAGGTTTCCAAGTACTTTCATTAAAACAATTGCTAATCGATAAAATTCCAATTTTGCATGTAAGCCCTTCAAAAGACCTTTCGATTGATACCAAAGACGATGGGTTTTGAAGCACTTTCACTATAACAATTGACGATCGAAAAGTATTAAATTTTGCACGCGAGCACTTCAAAAGACCTTTTAATTGATACCAAAGACGATTATCGGCTAATAAAACATTAAATGGAATTGCAATTTTCGAATATTGGCTCAAAGTTTATATTACTGTAATATAGACAGTCAGTGTCGCCGTTTTCTGCTTAATCTTGGCGACGACAACTAACGCCTGTCTTGATTATATATTTTTGAATACAGAAATACTTGCATATGAACTTTAAACATATATTTTACACAAATTTGGTAACTCGCAATGTCAAAAGTCAATAAATTTTAGTTTTGTACTTCTGGTTTTGCATCAGTTTCCGATCGACAACGAAGCGAGCTCGAGAGCCGAAGTTGTCGAACTGAGGCGTAAGGTGCTGCCGCTAGTCGGACAAGTCGCGAAAAGCCAAACAAAATGCGTCGAGAGGAACGAAAAATTGATTGAAAAAAATCTTATATAGGGAAATAATAGCTTGTAAAATAATAATTAATACAAAAATTGTATCTAATACAAACAAGGGTGTTATGTAGTAAATTATCATATGTTTAACGTGACTAATTTATCGGCTAATAAAAAGATAAATGGAATTACAATTTTCGAATATTGGCTCAAAGTCTTCGTTACTGTAATATAGACAGTCAGTGTCGCCGGCCGTAGGCTGCTTGATCTTGGCGTCGACAACTACCGCCTGTCTTGATTTCAAGTGCAGCTAGCAGCTAGCTTTATTTATGTTACATGGATTTATTGCTTGTTGTCGGAAATATAATAATGTCAGCATTGTGATACGTTTCACGGATAGATGAATTTAATTTTATTGAAATATGAGTTTCATTTTGCTTGTTATGAAAATAATTATTTGGTTTTTATTGTGAAATTTTAATAACTGCGAGACTGTAATTTATTTTACCTGTTTGGCTTTTGTTACGAAAAAAGAAAATATTATAAATAACATAATTTTATTTAATTTTAGATATCGATTGTTTATTCTACATGTAACATTTTATTTTGTAATGTTTGTGGGCTCCTCCCACGGAATTGAAAAAAGAAATTTAGTGATGAAAACATTACGTTACATATTAAATTATTAGGTATAATTAGTGAAAAAAAACGATATTAATGATTAAAGATGGCGTAATATCACATGTATTACTTATATTATTTAAAGAGAAGTAAAGATACGATTTGATGTGTAGAAAACTAATAACCAAATATCATTTCGCACTAATTAAAGTGAATCATAATGAACACTAATTAATCTTTTTGGAACAAGATATTATTGTTATTTACCTGTAAATTAAACGTAGTATGTATTGGAGATACTTTTAAAAGTATATTGAAAGGATTTGCTAAATTTATAAAAAAATCTAATTCTTTTATTACCTTCCGTCAATATATATTTTGTAACTGTATCATTATCTGTTAAGGATTAATAAGTTAATGATAATTTTTATTTTACAGATGATTACAATTTCGATACTTTGAAACCAGAATAATGTATGTTAGATTCATGCATTTTGTTTACTATAATAAAAAAAATGATACAATGACAGCTCACTGACAGTTCCGTAATAAATGTGGTTCAAATAGTTATTTATTATACAAGTGTTTTTTAGGTATATAATACACGCAAGAAAAGTTTAAACACGAGATTGAAGGTCGAGTGTTTACTATTCTTAAGTATTTTATATACCAATAAAACACAAGTGTAATACAAAATTTTATCCACAACTCATAATTATAGGTATCGAAAAAGATTAGTCGTAACGTTTAACGTTGATTCAGTTATATATAGTTTCTCAAAATACGGTAGATCATGAAGTGGTTGCCAAGTAACAAGTTGTTTAAGTGTTTTATGGAATATGAAACACTAGTGTTTTATGAGCCATATAATTCAAGTGAAATCAGTGTAATAATGTCTTTATTATATATGAGTTGTGGATAAATATATTTTGTTAAATAATCCATTTCATATTTTATCTATTATGTGATAGTTAATTGTAGGAGTCACTGATTTGTTTCTTATTTTTATTTTAATAATAAATAAAAACCATGAAAACTAAATTAATTTTAGAGTATTGAGATATGAGTATGTGGCTATTTTTATGTCGTTGTTCAGCTGTTCGCTTATGAATATGTGATATATTTCATTGTCGTTCTTATTAAGGCTTCACATTACTCTTACGTGGACGTTAATTAATTCTTAAATAAAATATCGAGTACCTACGTGTGAATTGAAATACCAAATACATATATATTTTTCACCACACTATCAAACAAATTTTGAAAAGAAGTTTAATGTCTGGAACTTATTTAATTTTTAACAGTAGTATAATAATAAAAAGAAATTCACGTATAAAAATGTTATTTCAATAATGAAATAAAATAAAATTTTAACAATGGTATTTTAAAATGCATGAAAAAAAAATAAAATCAGGTGACTGTTTTGAATGTGTAAACTAAATTTAAATTGTAATAACAAATTATTATAGTCTTCAGAGATATACAAAATAAAGTTAGCAATGCAAATAAAAATAATACAGTAAACTTATTTTGTTGAAATGTGATTGATTATTTTACGAGTAAATGCTAATATTTTCCTTTACTTTAATAACTATGTTTTTATTTTAATCATTTGGAACAATAAATATTGCACAAAATAAAAATAAAATTTAAATTTAGCCTTGCATTAAAAAAACACAAAAATTTTAATAATATTGAATATTGTAAAATTAATTAATTTGTACTAAAAAATAGTACATTATATCCCAAGGGACTAAACTGCATAATTTAGTCACCTGAGGGTGAAGTTGTCACGAGCCGCAGTCGAGTGAAATAATCACCTAAGTGATTATATGCAATTTAGTTCTGTGGTAAGTACACTATTTTTCGCATTTCCAGCCATATACTTTGAATTAATAATTAATTATAATTCACAATAACAGTATTATACGATTTTTTAGATAAATTACGCAACATAAACAAGTGAAATATTTTTAAATAAAATAAATAAATATATCATCACGCCTTTTACCTACAATTGGGTGTGGCACGCTGCTGAAGCAGATCTTGTTAAGTAATATATTTATGTGCATGAAGTGCGGTTACCAGCCGTCAAATCACGGCCCCCAAAGATATGTTTGTCGGCTGTGGGAATCGAACCGAGGTTCTCAGAATCCACAGGCCGACTCAATACCACTGAGCTAGTTACTACATAAATAAATAAATATAAATATTTTGAGGTTTATAATATACTTGTTGCTAGAGTAATACTTGTTTAATTGGAAGATTCACATGGTGCAATGTACTGATAGAGGATGGGTGTATAATAGGATGTCAGTTATTTTGGCAAAGTCGGAAATTTGATGCTCTCACCCTCTAAAACTACTCATAATAAATAAAAAGGTTTGTCAAATGACGTTAAAACGTGCCGCAAGAGTGCTCAATATTTGCAGGTAGTTTAAATGGGAAAATTGCTTTTTCTGATACTTTTATATATAACTTTTTAGGTCTAAATCATAAAATGTTATGTATAAAAGTATCGGAAAAAGCAAGTTTCCCATTTAAACTGCGTGCAAATATTGAGCCCTCTTGCGGCACGTTTTAACGTCATTTGACAGACCTGGGATTTTGGCTCAATTTTTAAAAATTTATTATGAGTAGTTTTAGAGGATGAGAGCATCAAATATCCGACTTTGCCAAAATAACGGACACCCTAGTGATATTGAAAGTGATAATAAGTAAATAGCTATGGAATCAGAATAAAATGTTAAACCAGCATCAGTCTCGTTATTTAATAGCCACACCTCGTAGGTCATTTACTCCCGGACTTGCGAAAAATAAATTATAAATTAATCGTACCATTGTTCTAGGTAATACTCACGACAATTAATGCTAGCTTTTTGTGACTATAGTTGTCAATAACAAATTTTGTGATGAGTGTAAACTTTGTTGGCAGATTTATCATAAAGTAGAAACAAACTAAAAATGCAGATAATCTGTTTTACGATTCCACCTGTTAGTAACTATTCCACTGAAAAATAAGACCAGTTCGTGTTTCACATTTATTTTCGTATCACTCCAATTTGAATTCAACTCTACATCTCAAGTTCTCGTCTATCACAACAAGTTTCCACATGTGACGATATTGTATCGATATGACACGACACACGAGTTACCCTCACCCCTCACAGTGAAGCTGAACCAATCTGTTACCCCCGTATGAGGCGCCGTTTGCGACAAAACGTTTTGAATATTTCATGTAAATTAAAACAATATATTCTATGATTAAACGTATATACAAGATTTATGTAGTAAAATATTACACATTTTGAGGAAATATACTTAATAAATTGAAAAATAGCAACTGTGTAAAATATTACCTCTTGCATTTTGTCGTACTTCAAATGCGTATATCAGACATAATTCTAGAATACAGACTAGGATTAGAACATTTGCCGCAAGATGGCTCTGCTTATTACAGTGTTCTGTAGCAATTTAAATTAATTTCCTACTTTACCAATAGTGTAAAAATCAAGGATGACCAAAGTTTTAGTGAGTAAATGGTTGCCTATTTCATTGACGCCAACAAATATTTTTAATTAAACAACAAATAGGTATAGTTTTCTATTCTGTTGTCCCAAGACAAGAGAAAACAAATATTTGACTAATAAATGACAAAACTTTTACAAATAAATTATTACTTTTTATTTCACAACTTTATGTACTATATCTTGAATTCTCAAGGTATTAAGCAGCTCCACCGGCTATAAATTTAAAAATAATTTTTTGCGCAGCCGTTGTGTCCCAATAAAATTTAAAGAGAAAATATTCAAATAAAAATTGTAGATATTTCAATATTGCATATGTTTAGTTAACATTTCTTGTTTTACTTGATTAGTTACTGTAAAAATTAGATTAAAATTGACTAAGTATGTGGAAGATGATCGAAATGCGAACAAATAAAATTTTTAAATGTAGAAGATGCCAATGAATAACACCGATTAATAAACAACGTAGATAAACAATAGATTTGCATAAGTTATCTCATCTGCACCCCGGTACTCTTTTTTATGAGTACTTATGTGATTTATTTGCCTCGATTGATTACAAACACAAAGTTTAACTTCTGTCTATGTACACAAATTATTATTATTATTAATGCAAAGTATCTTTGGTCTCAACTAAAATTATTGTTTTTTTTTTTTTGGTAATGGCGTCATTTTTGAAACATGTATTATAAATTTGTTTACTTTTTGGTTTTTTTTATTTTCGGAATATTTTGTTGTTATTCACAAGACTACTACTTTAGTTTAATATTTGGAACAATTGCTTTGCAATAAGTATTGGTTACCTTAGAGATCAACATTTTTTTTAATTTACTCTTTATTCCCTAGTTAAATAAATAATCATCACACCTTTTACCCATTTCCATGTGTGGCAGTCTGCCGGGACAGATCTTGATAAGTGATTTATTTATACGCGTGAAGTGCGGTTACCAGCCATCAAATTACAGTCTTCCAGAGATGTAAGTGGTGAAGGAGCCACAGAGATAATTTTAAATGTGGTGAAAATCAGTTGCCGGCTATGGGAATTGAACTCGGGTTCTAATTTCCACAACCCGGCTAGCTACCATTGTGCCATAAGTTGATAAGTAGCCCTTAATAAATAATAGTCAAATGTTCAGAAAAAACAGAATAAAAATCGGAGAAATTACAAATTTACTATAAATGGCTCAAATATTAAATAAAACATAAATAATAAATATATTTGGGGATGTAACTATGACTATAACTAACAACGAAAGCAAAAAATATTTGTAAAAGAAATGAAGAGAACATTTTTTTCATTACATTAAAAAATATATCGTATATAGGAAATATCTATCTACATTAGACAACCAAATACACATCCCGAAATAAGACACATTGCAGAAGGTACTAATGACAAACTGTTACCCGATAAATCCAAGAACAGATATTGCACTAACTGTAATGTCAATATAAACTATTTTGATTCGAATAAATAAAATATTACCCTCATTCTACTAGTCATGTCAATATAAACTATTTTGATTCAAATAAACAAAATATTACCCTTAGGGCCAGTTTTTCAATTACCGATTAATGTTAACCATGATTAAATAATAATGAAAACTATGGTTTCCATTATTATTTAATCATGGTTAACATTAATCGAGCGTAAACCGGCGATTGAAAAACTGGCTCTTATTCTACTAATCTTTTCTTAAAATGTATTGAAGGTTCGAGACAATCGTTTTAGAAACATGTCGTGAAAAAAATGTGGTGTCTAACACGTGAAGAAAGAGTTTTTTCCACTCTCACTCGAATTGCCTCATGAGCGATTGGAAAAAAGAGGCACTTTCTTCTCTAGTTTAACAAATAACTATTTATAATGTCTCTATGTAATATGAATTTATCATAACAATGATATAATTTTCCATAACATACAAATTTAGAAGTATTTATTTTTAGGTTACTTAAAAATTGTAATCTCATTTCCGTTAGCTATAAAGAAATTCCAGTTTTGTTAATGTTACTTGAACTAAACCTAAGATAGTTATTTAAATCCGGAGAAAAAGATTAAAAATAATATTTTGTACACCCCTTGGGTGTACATTTCATAGCGCCATTTCATTCGAATGTTGCACTATCTCTCCAAAATGCTGCGTCAACTACCTGAAATTCAGCGCCATCTCTGATTAAGTGGCACAATCCTGTTCTGTATATTTTTTTAACGCGACAAAAATATCACAATATACAGGTTTATAATATACCCGATTTTCTTAATGCAGTACACAAAATTTGTATATATACAATATTTTTTGTGATATTGTAATAAATTTAATATATATACAATATTTTACGTGATATTGTCAAAAATTTAGTATATATTGTGAAAAGAATTGTATATTTATGAGTCTGTATATTGTCGCAAACGGCGCCTCATACCCCCGGGCGATCTCACGAATCTAGAGTGAATCTTCACCCTCCATACTAAGCAGTCGTGTCTCCCCATACGCGCTCATATTTAGTTGAATAAGTTCAATTTATGATATTGGTTTTCATCATAAATCAAGTGTACAATGTACTTAATGTATTTCATAGTAGATTTGGTTAGAAAGAGGGTGGTTTTCTAAGGGTGCATTAGAATTTAATTAGAGTGAAATATTGGTTTTTTTGTTGGTTTTGTTGTGGTATTATAGGTGGTTAATTGTTACAAGAGAAATGAAAAATAGTTACAAAAGTAATTTTTCTCAATAAGTATTATTTAAAGAATTATTTTTACTAGATACTTTAGCAGATCTTAGCATACTTTTATCTCCGCTAGGTTTTCTAGTGAGCTATCCACTTGCACAGCTAAAATTACATTTTAATCTTGGTTTATTTATTTATTTATTTATGTTACTCTGTACAACAGGAATTGAATCCCAATTACAGTACAGGGTCCAGACTCACCGAGCCGCAGAGTGGTTGTTCTTATAATTTTTAGCTTGAGTGGGATTCGAACTCGGGATCTCCGGATTCGAATTCCATAACGTTATCCACTCCACCGTACTGCCGGACATAAATAAATAAAAGAAAAGCGAAATTACATGTTATACGGAATCATTGGTATTGCTGGTTAACATTTTATTTTCTATAATTTTCTTAAATTAGATTTAAAATTTAACTTTTGGTGGTGTAACTGGTTATTATTTAAATATTATTTTCTAAGTAAATATTTCGAAATTAATCAAATGAAATTATAAAGTTAAAAATTGAGATACCGTCAGGATTTGAACCTGGGACCTTATGAATTTCGGTCATATGCTCTAACCAAGTAAGCCACGGTCACTGCAGACGACTTTCGTGAAAAGTCTTCCAGTATATGAAAGAGTTATGGGATCGAAGCTGCTATGACACATAACAAAAATAAAGACAAAAATTGGAATATAATCAGATTTGAATCCAGGGCGACCGTGGTTTAGTTGGTTAGAGCATATGACCGTAGTTCATAATGTCTCAGGTTTAAATCCTGGCGATATCCCAAATTTTCTCATTAAAATGCAATTTGACTTCATCAACTATTAATTATTTATAATTTAATTTGGTTATTATTTGTTATTTCATATTACTTATAAAGTAGGTCTGCTCTAAAGCAGGCTTTATAATGAAGTAACGTAAGACGTAACGCGAATGGTATTGGTAACGTAAAAAGTTAAGCATGTACTGAACCTAGAAATTATTTATAATAAAGTAATATTTGGTGGCTACAAATTAGAATTGGTCTCCAAAACGTGTACTTCTTTAGTTGACTGTTACATAAAAATAAATCGCAAAATTATATAATTAGTAGAAATTTATAAATTACAAAAATCCAACATAAAAATTATCATATGTTAAACAATTTGATAAATTAGTGCCGAAGTTCAAACCGGAGATAATCGAAGTTAAATGAAAGATGCCGAAATTCTATCATACCATCTAATTTAGTGATGGTAATATAACTTTTACTTTTAGTATATATTACGCGAAGTTCGCTTGTGTTACATCTAACTTTACTCCAACTACGTTATCTCTTACGTTACCTCTTATGTTACTTCATTATAGATCCAGCTTTATGCTCCCATTAATCTTAAATAGTTTGAACTTTAGGATACATATTATAACTGATTGTAATTAGCAAGCGCAATTATAATTATATTAAAAATTTTGCTTACCGTTTGTAGTTTACGATAGCCAAGGAATCGAATCTGTAATATAAAAAATAAATATATCATCACGCCTTCTACCTATTATTGAGTGTGATATATTTTGCGCGTGAAGTGCGGTTTTCAACCATCAAATCACGACCCTCAAATCTCCCAGAATTTTTCTAGAGCGATGTTTTCTTTTTATTTGAAAACCTATTTATATAGTTTCTTATCGAATAAATAATGAAATAAAATAAACAAATATGTAATTAATAATATGCTGTTTTTGTTTTTTAAATGACTAATTAAATAACTAAATTAAATACATACATACATACATATCTTCACGCTATATCCCAACAAATGGGTTAGCACGAACCCTAAAATCACTCATAAAACATTCACTCATCACACCCATCAAACAACCAGTCATCGTCAAACATTTTCATCCAAACATACCACCCTCACTTCAACCACTTTCAAAGATCACTCCATATAAACTCATTCATTTATACACTCGAATGAATGAGTTTATTATTAAATACAGCAGTTTGAAAATTAGCTGTTATGTCAAATATTCGGTATTCGACCGAATAGTAAATTGATATTCAGTATTTTTCCGAATAGGTGCCTAATATTTTACAGGCAATCGTAGCATAGTGGATAAAAGTGATGTAAAACTTTCGTTTTTTAATTAGCCATCAAGAGGTCGTGCATTCAAATCTCACTGACTTCTCTACTTATATCAAAAAAATACGATTATGTGCTTCGGATTATAAGCTATAGCCCCCCTGGACTGCAATTGGGATTTACTTCCTGTTGTGCAGAGTAACAAAATAAATAAATATTTGTTGCAACTCTAATTTAAATAAATGAATAAAATCATTGATGCATTCGTTTCCTATTGTTTTCAACATCCTTAATTATTAAAATTTATCAAGTTTTTAATTCTTGTTTTTTTTTTCTAATTATAAGATAAAAAAGTACACTCTAGTTAATTAATGAAACAATTTAATTTTTTTAATAATATAAGCATTTTTAGCTAGCACACCCGTTTGTTTTTGTGTAGAATAATAAAAATTATTTTAAAATTTGAATAGGTACTGTTTTCCCTAATTATTGATAAAAATCAATACAATCTTCCTAAGGAATCAATAAAATTTTGAACTTTACTCCTCATTAAAACTTTGTTTTCAAAAGATAATATTATGATTTAACATTATTGTGGCACGTTACTTTTGACATTTAATAAATTGCTTTAAAATAGATATTACAAGAAGTATACAAATAAAAAATTCAAATTATGTTACACATTACAAAACAATTACAGCACGACAAACAAATTTGTTTTCCTAAAACAAATAATATTTTCAATTAAAAAAATATTATATGGAATGCATTAGGTAATATGTATATAAACTTTTTCCTCATTAGTATAACTATTTACCGTAATTCAACAATATTATTTTACATAACCTCTAGCAGTTTATCATCCAAACAATGACGTTTATTACAGCAAAATTCTCAAGTAAAATAACGCTAATCTTGGCTCAAAGTTGGCGTAGAACAGTTGAACAGCAAACAAGCGACGAGCGCTGAGCACAGCCAGAGTTGATTTTCATTTTCTGTGTGAATATGCACGAAACAAAAGACGCACGCTCATCTCTCGTCTGATAACGTCAGCGCGTCACATTATTTCTATGTACACTTTCAGGAAATGGAATACGAACTATTGTATTCGTATTCCATGATGACATAAAGGTGATTTTTGTTCACGTTGATGTAGTTTTGTTTTAGTTGAGTGTACTTGTCGTTCAGATCGTATGGCTGGTTCATTTTCAGCCGTGTTGCTGTTTTTTTGAATGTCTGTTTCCGACAGGACTTAAGAAAATTGCTGTTTTTAATACATTTCAATTTATATTTCTTCATTTTGTTTACTGTTTTAATTAAATTCGTGTACTTGACAATGAAAACATCGCAGTTTGCTTCCATTTGTATTCATATAAATTAGGAACAAATAATAATTAACTTTCTCATAATTAAATCAACTCTGGTTCCAACTCATAACTGCGCGGTGATTGCCGAATCGTACAATTTTCAATTAATTACTTTCATATATGTACACTGTCACTTGATACATGTTAAATAAATGACATTTTAAAAGACTTTTTTAGAATTTTCAAAAAAAAATAGAACAGCAACTGTAAATACAATTGTCAAAGTAGGTATTTTCTTATAAAATAAAATAAATTCATATCAAGAATTTTATTCATTACTGGTTGTGACACTTTGCCGTAGTAGGTTTCGATAAGTCAGTAAACTACAGTCCCTAAAAAAGGAGGAGTTACAGGGATAATTTTAATGATAAAAAACCAGTTTTGACTAACAGTACAGAATTTAACGCACGAGACTTGCCGAGTGCGGAAATCTGCACGAACACGTAACCTTTTTCGGCACATGTTATAAATAACATTTTTTCCTACAACTGTGCGATTTAGAAAATCACTAAAATATTATCAGAATTTATAAAATTTTAATGACATTACACGAGAATGATGTTTTGCGGCATTGCTATGGTTTGTTTGTTGATTGCTTGCATATTATTCTACAGTATTTCAAAATATTTCACTAATTTCAAGATAATTTCTTCAAAATCGTCTAGATTGGAATACTACACTGCGTGATTCTTGTTTATCATATACATGTTGGATCTATTCTTGACAATGACAATCATTCTGCTGCTGGTACTTCTAAAATCTCTGAAATTGTTGTCAATAATATTACTGTTAATAATATGAACAGGTACGGAAGAAATCAATGTTTCTTTAGTCAGTACAAAAGTTTCCACTTCAATGTCAATATAAGCAATTGTAACAATGTGTTATTAATATACACAAACAATCAATATTATGTATTTCATTTACTCTTTAAATAAAACCATTTCGGTTATTTTTATTAATAATCATATTTAATAATGATATACTTGAGTGCTTGTCTGCTCAATGTGATGTGTATAGATTAGATATACTGCAGTTTAAGGTTATGTTTTGTCTCCTTAAAGAGGAAAATATAGCAGTTTTACATGGATGTTATTTCAGAAACAAAAACATATACTTATAACAATCCATTATTTTATTGCAAATTCTTATTTAATAGCAACGAGCTTGTAAAAGGTAAAGGAATGAATGTGTTTGAGGCGAAAGTGGTGTGTTAAGATAGGAACGTTTGACGAAGATTAATTGCAGGATGAATCTGAAGATAAGCGCAGGATTCTTGATTTTAATTTTGTTGTTTAGTTATTTCGTTGGAGTGTTTACCTGCAATAATGTAAAATTCACTTTTAAAAATAAACGCAGGCCGACACTCCCTTCTTTTCTTCTTCGAGCTCGTGAGGCATTATTCGAATTCGAGTAAGAAAAATATCGCATTCCTACCCAGTTCGACAAATAACTATTGAGAGAATCGTACTTGGGTGCTAAAATTTCCAGTCTAACGCAATGTTACTGACCTACATAGATTTTATTGTATGTTAACTCTTAAAATGATACTAGCTAAAGAAAAATGTTTGAAATAAAAAAAGAATAAACACACTAATCTTATTCTTATCAATGTTTGTTACTTATCGTCACCAAATTTTAATCTTGATATTTGACATATTTTCACTAATAACAAAAGTTACTATGAATTCGTAACTTAATCGATACAAAATTATATTATAATTAAATTGAGTAAATTATTTTCATTAAATATATTATAATATATATTTTTTTAAATAAATATATGATCTCGCCTTTGCCCATTGCTGAGTGTAGCAATTTGCCGTTAGAGATCTAGATATGTGATACATTTATGCGCGTAATGTGCAGTCACCAGCCGTCAAATTATACTCCTACTATTTTATGAATCTGACTGTATATTAATAATTTATATCTTGAAATGACAGATTATTGTTTTTAATTTGCAATTGTTTTGCAATCATCCCTTCATTTCACTTCGATTTCAAATTGTGCAATATTTTAAAGTCGAAAATTTGACACCTCTGCTACAAATATAACTACTATTATTAGTATTAATAATGTGTTAGTTCTTTTAGAATTAGCTTTAAAGTTTCTTCATTTTGTAAAATGATTAATGAAGATTATTTGCAAATTAAATGGTTTCTTTAAACACGTGTAATTTGTAAAATAACTAATTATGTTTCTATGTAAAATCCTGTTCCATTATTAATGAAACATAGTGCGATTGTGTTAATTCAATCATAATTCTATCATGGCGGCAAATTGAAGTTAAATAGCGTAAAGGTAAAATTAGTCGTTAGATAAAGGTAAAATACTTTTTATTATGCTAGAACTAATTGAAGTGAAATTTTTTTCATTACATTTATTATATGTGTACTCTCGCTGTACATAGTCATTATATAATTAAGAAGATTATATAGGGTTAGTAATATTGGGTATTTATTATTGGTATTTGTTAATGTACTTGTTAAAAAGAAATTTAATTTTGATCCTGCTGTATGATAAATAAAAAGAGCTATGAGAAATTTGAAGAATTATACATTATTAATTATCTGTCAACGTGTCAACGACATTCCAAAATCGATAACGTGCTGACAATATTCTGATAAATTGGCTTTTCTTTTATAAACAAATGTAAAGCTGAAAAACATAACAAAAAATTCTATCCACACTTGTCTATTAATGTAACTATATATTTATTTGTGTTAATATAACTAATATTAATGAATTTATATGGATTTATTAAATAAATAAGATAATAAATATATCATCACGCTTTTTGCCCATTACTGGGTGTGGCACTTTGCCGTAGCAGATCTCGGTAAGTGATATATTTATATATAAAAAATATATCATCACGCCTTCTACCCATTACTGGGTGTGGCACTCTGCCGAAGCAGATCTCGGTAAGTGATATATTTTGCCACAAGGGTAGTAGTTTTTGAAATTATGAAAATTGTTTGTCGCCTGTGGGAATCGAACCAGGGTTTCCAGGATCCACAGGCCGACTTCATACCACTGAGCTAGTGATATATTTAAGCGCGTGAAGTGCGGTTACCAGCCGTCAGGTCACGGCCCTCAAAGATGTTAGTGGTGGAGGAGCCACAGGGGTAATTTGAAATAAAAATAAATACAAATAAAAACATCATCATGCTTTCTACCCATTACTGGGTGTGACACTCTGCCATAGCAGATCTCGGTAAGTGATATATTTAAGTGCGTGAAGTGCGGTTACCAGCCGTCAGGTCACGGCCTTCAAAGATGTTAGTGGTGGAGGAGCCAGAGGAGTAATTTTCATTTAGTGAAAATTGTCGGCTGTGGGAATCGAACATAACTTCTCAAATCCGCAGGCCGTCTGGATATCACTGAGCCACCTACCCCAAACGGATTTATTGTACACAAAATTTCGATAAAATTATAAATAAATAATCGTATATTTATCACATCCTTGGACTAATATTAGATTCTATTCCTTTGAAATTGCAGATATTTTTATCATGTCGTCCTCATCCGATCATCAAATTTCATCAGCCACGTATACGAGTATTAGTGAAGGGTAGCTAAACCACAAGCTATACAGGTAATTTTTCAGTTCAGTACGCTGAAATAATCTACTGGTTAGTAGGGATCGTATTCATTGCCTGAAAAATATTAGGAGTCGGAATATGATATATATGGCGCAATACTATATGTATTTATTTATAATATACAGGTTGTTTCTATACTTGGAGATCAAACTTTGAGGGTAGATATGTATGATATACTGTTTACGGAACAAGAATTTTTTTCAAAAAATCGCAGGTTTAATTTCAATGCATCTTCGTAGAACATTTTTTGTGTCACTGGATTACTAGCTGCAAGTAATTATTAATCTAGTGTATAATGATTAAATTGACTATTGTAGTATTTATAATTATAATATAATTATTAATATATTAGGAAAAACTATCAACCAGTGGTACTAAAATGTATACTTAACGTAAACCAAACGTGATTATGATAATTAAAAAAAAAATTAAGAAAAATTGTTCTTTGATCAATACTTCATATAATATATGTGTTCCCTTAATGTTTGATCCACAAGTATAGAAACACTATGTATAATAATGAAGAAAAGAGTTTCGTAGTAATTATGGAAATGAAAATTAGAATTTCAGGTCTTCAACCAAGATTTTCATAAATTGTTTTCCTTGTTTTTAATTTGTTCAAAATAAATAAATTTTATTATAAAATATTTAATAAATTGTAATAATTATAATTTAGCTTATTTCAATATATGTTAAATTTAGTATAGGGTAATGGCTCAGTGGTATCAAGTCGGCCTGTGAATCCTAAAAACCCTCCGACAAACATATTTACCAATTTAAAATTACAACTGTGGCTCCTCCACCACATCTTTGGGAGCCGTGATTTGTCGGCTGGTAACCGCACTTCACGCGCATAAATATATCACTTACCGAGATCTGCATTGGCAGAGCGCCACACCCAGTAATGGGTAAAAGGTGTGATGATATATTTATTTATTTTATTATTTTAACTTTAGTAAAATTCACTGTGTTAATTTTAGTCTCTGTACTAGAGAATACAAATCGGCAGCATTGGCAGTGATTGACAGTTGAAAAATATATTATGTTAGTTCGAAAAACTACCATTTGCAGCTTATCTGTTTGCTTGAATTATGAATATCAAATAGACAATATATGGTATCTAATCAGACTGTGGATTTGAGAACCCAGGTTCGATTCCCACAGCCGACAAATAATTTTCACTACAATAAAATTATCCTTATGGCTCCCCCTCTACTAACATCTTCAAGGGCCAGGATTTGACGGCTGTTGCAGCAGAGCGCCAGATCTAGTGATGAGTAAAAGGCATCTTGATATGTTTATTTATTTTCGCACTTGCAAGAATAAAAGACATAGTTTATTCTTTCTTTTCGATGACTGAAGTGTCACTTTTAATTTCGGAGAGATTAAGCTGTCAGGTGAACAAGCATTACCGTAACAACAAGTATATTATAAACCGCAAAAATTTCACTTTAGGCGTATTCTATTTGCCATTTACATTAACTGAACCAGATCACTTATTTATTTCGCTGGATTACTTCCCTGACTTTATTTCCAGTACTAGAATTACAGATTCTAACTTACTTTGAAGTAATTCACGCCAATAAGTGCATCAGTTTGCTTAATTCAGTTTATTTAGTCATGTGTCGAATTTATCTGAACTGATTTAAGTGACCTAAGTGGCAAATGGAATACAACTATAGTTCATATTACCTAAGTTACTTAAAAATTTGATAATGCTGTCATTGCGAATTATATGTTAAGTCAATATAAAAATTAATCATTAATTCAAAATGCGAAATGCGAAAAATAGTGTATATACCACAGAATTAAAGTGCATTTAATCCCTCAGGTGATTATTTCCTTCGCCTGCAACTCGTGAAATAAACTTTATCCTCAGGATTAAATTATACTCTTTGGTCCTTTGATATATAATATACAGGCTGGTCCATTTAACTTGACTTGTTCAAATATCTTGCAAATTAAGCCCTTAACAAAAAACTTTTATGAACAAAAGTTTAACCATTTTGAGGGGGCCATTCGATCTTGTTAAGGGGGTCGGCGAGGGGGTGAACTTAGATATCTTAAATAGAAACCCTATTTTTTTATTACAGATTCGGAATCTTCATAAAAAAATATAAAGGTTTAAACTGAGAAATTTTTTAATATTCTTGATAGATGGCGCTGTATTCGTAAAAACAAGTTTTTACGTAAACTTAAAATAAGCGAGTGCTCATTGCTCGTGTTTTAAGTTTAAAATAATGGTTATTTTCCAAAATTATTATTTATAATTATTATAATTACATTTCACAAAATCTGTGTGAAGATAGTCAGGATATCTCACGTGATACAATAAGTTCACCACTTATTCGACATTGATCGCCATCGGTCATCATTGTCGATGAAAAGATCCATTTGTGTGCATAATAAACAATTCAAAATACGGATATTTTGAAAAATAACCATTATTTTAAACTTAAAACACGAGCAATGAGCACTCGCTTATTTTAAGTTTACGTAAAAACTTGTTTTTACGAATACAGCGCCATCTATCAAGAATATTAAAAAAATTCTCAGTTTAAACCTTCATATTTTTTTATGAAGATTCCGAATCTGTAATAAAAAATAGGGTTTCTATTTAAGATATCTAAATTTACCCCCTCTGCGACCCCCTGGGGGGTGGGGGGCGAAAAATGTTAACAAGATCGGATGGCCACTTCAAAATGGTTGAACTTTTGTTTATGAAAGTTTGTTGTTAAGGGCTTAATTTGCAAGATATTTGAACAAGTCAAGTTAAATGGACCATCCTGTATATTTATTTTAGAATTGACAGTGATTGATAGCTGAAAAATATTTGCCTTGTGTTAGTTCAAGAAACTACCTCGTTTCTTAACTAAAATTGTAAATAACAAATGGCCAATATATGGAATGATAATCTATTTATTTAATATTACTTAAATATAATAAATCTTGTCAAAAGTAATCCTTCAATAAAAAAACTAATTGCTAACAGCACGGAAAACCAATTTAGTGTCTTACCATAAAATGCTCATTTCGAATGTATAAACCTCATAATAATTCATATCTTCATTTCAGGACATCCACGTGAGACTCACGTCTGAAACAAAACACGGTTTCTCATCCCCTCCACGGTTAAAAAACCGCCGCCTCCCACGACCGGCGGCACTCATTCATAACAGCGCTTCACTCGCGCGAACATGCAAACATACGATCACATTCTGTTCGCTACAGCATGGCACCCAAGTGTTGTTCTATTACCGGCGTTTGCATTTTAATTATTAGAAAGTGACGCTACTGTGCTGCAGACGATTTAGTGATTTTCAAAGTGAACTGTGATGTTTTAAACTGCCAGTGATTGTTTGTTTGTTGATTGTTTGCTCGAAGATGGATAGTAACTCTGTTTCGCCGATGCCTGATACGGCCCCCATCGCGGAGTTCGACAAGAGTCCCCCAACTCCCCCTGAGGAAACGTTGCCTATGGATGACTTGCCGCCTCCGCCTGGATCGGCAGGAAGTCTCCATGGAGATGATACCAAAGAGTAAGTCGACTTTAATGGCTAGTTGCATCGCCAAAATTTAAATTTAAACTTGGTTTTAATCAGGGTTGAAAATCTCTAAAAACTCGATTTGGTTTCGATTCGCGATATCGTATTCTGTTGGTTCTGTATATGTCTCGATTTAAAGTAATTACATTTTGGAACGGTTCTTGAATCGGTTCACAAGATCTGTTCGGTTTGATGGTTCGATTCAGTTATTTTTATTTATTTTTTATACAATCGTATGTTTTTGGTAGTTTATAAGTTAATTTAAATTTATAGATACGTACATACGTTCTGTATATACCTACGAACTATTTTTTTTAAATATAAAATTCTATATTTCATTTTGTATTAGATTATTATTTTTGATCAAAACTACAAATAAAAATCACAGTTTATAATTAATTTTAAAATTTAAATTAAATAACTTATTAGTTATGTTATAAGTTTCTTAAAACAAATGAAATAAATACTTAACATCAAGCTATATCCCATCAAATAGGGTAGCACGAACCCTAGAATCATTCGAAAAACATTCACTCATCAGACTAATCAAATAATCAGTAAATAAATAAATGGAGAACATATATAATTTTTGTCACGCTTAAAACAGATTTATTCACGTGTTCGGTTTGGTTCAATTGGTTCTACGTGAACGGTTCGGTTCCGGTTAGCGGTTCAAGAAAAAGAGCAGGATCGGTTCAAGTTCTGGTCCGATTTGCAGCCCTGGTTTAAATTTAAAAAAGCAAACCGAATGTTTGACAGCAATGCCTTTAATTCCATATGACTGGTAACTCCGCTTTGCTTTGAATTTTTAAACCAAGTTTAAAATTCACCGTTTGGCGGTAAAATTGGCCATAAGTTGTTTGAAATTTCTTTCTAAGTTGTCACAGTATAATAAAGAAAAAGGGAATATTTGTTGTTCTTAAAAGGAAATAGAAAAGTCTTTTCTCATTAAATTAATAAATTGTAATAGATTTTCGGGCAAATAATAATTTCATAATTTAATATTAAATTGACAATTGATTTCAGTTATATCTTGTGTATGTGTTGTATGTTCATGAAAAGGAAGAAATAAGAAATGGAAACTCAAACAAAATGTTGATTTTCGTAACAAAAAAATTGGAGGCAAAAAATAATGTGTGTTAGAAAGAGAACGATATTTTAATTTCACATTGGTAAAGTAATTAAATTCATTCGATTAAGTTCTTATATATGGATATTCATGTCATTTTTGAGTTGTTATAAATTATATGTTGGTTTAAAAGGTAAACATAAAAGATTAACATGGGAAGAAAGGCGAGGATCTCTCTAAACACCTAATGCACTGTGTCTTATCTTCAAACAAAATATCTACATTTACTTGTAACAATATGGGGTAGGTGGCTCAGTGGTATCAAGTCGGACTGTGGATTTGAGAACCTCGGTTCGATACCCACATCAGAGAAATAATTTTCACCACATTAAAATTACCCTTGTGGCTCCCCTACTACTAACATCTTCGGAGGGCGTAATTTGACGGCTGATAACCGCACTTCACGCACAAAAATATATCACTTATCGAGATGTGCTACAGTAGAGTGCCACACCTAGTAATGGGTCAAAGACGTGATGATATATATATATTTATATACTTACCTATAACAATTTCTTAAAAATTCAAGTGTTTCTTATTATTATAATTCTTATTGCAGTAAAATCTAGAATAACTTCCTCTTCGTTCATATGACGAGTAATATCACTCTCCATTGGAGCGACGATAATAAAGCGATATTAGTTCTGTGTTTGATCGGACATAATTCAAGATTCGCTTAAGTATCGAAATCGAAAGCTTTCCTTCAACGGCAGTCTCAATTATTTACTATAAAAAATGTTACTAATCTGTGACCATTCTTCAAAATAATAATGCCTAAAGACCAGCGAAATGAAACTGTTGTTCTGCATTTTTTTTAATAAAAACTTACATTACAGTAACAGTAATGAATATATCTACCCGTACATCTACAATAATTACATAAAATCTGGAAAAATGAGCTTCGCCCGGGAAATAACTGGAGATGGAAAGGTTAACAAATAAGACACCAAGTTACAGATAAATTAAACAACTTTTCTCCTCAATTTTCTTTCGAATTTTCGCTCATATCTCAATAGCAGACAGTGATATCAAATTTTATTGCTTTACAGACAGATTCATAAAGCATATTAGCACTATTATCTGTAACTCAGTTAATTAACATTCTTTTTAACCCAGGTTAAAATAACCTTATTCTGTGAATTGCAAAGAGAGTTAAAAACAAAATAAAAAATAGTGTTAGCATTAATCCGCTTTATGAATCTACCTGTTAAAGAACTCACATGCCTATATTTTGAAGAACTAAATTTTCATGAATATTGTCTCTAATTGTCTTTGACACTAACATACTCATGCTGGGTTGCATGAAAGTTTTATCGGTTCATTAGCAATTAACCGTTCAATAAATTTCAGAAAATCGCTATTGATACTGTTGTTAGATAAACAATTCTTTAACTAAAGAGCTCTTTATTTTTTTCTTGCAACCCAGCATAAATGAATTTTCAGAAGATGTAGCTCGCCCAAAAAATATTATAATACCAAGTTTCTTCTAAATCGTTAGAGCTGATTTGGAGATCATTGAGAGACACAGGCAAATAGATAAGAATTACTTGTATTAGAGTATAAGATTACACAGCTTATAAAAATTGAAATGTTTTGAAAAAAACCGCCTACACAGTTATTATTTTGGTGACAAGTACACAATGGAAACAAAAGCTGTCACTTTTCCTTACAAATAGTAGAAATGAGTTGCAGGTTTATTCGCCTTCGAGTTTTGTTCATTCAAAATATACCAATTTCGCTTGACAAATGATTTCGTTTATACCGCTTTCGTAATGTTTGCAGTTATAAAGCAGAGACATCAAAATTGAAATGAAATTTCATTGATTTGGTACCTACCGGAAAAAATTAAATGCTTCAAATACTTTAATTTAAATTTATTTTTTAATATATTTTCCAAAGGATTTATGGTGACTAGACTAGCTATATACTGTGAGATAGTCATCTGTATACGTATATATGTATCATATTATTTGTTAGATATTGTTAAAAAAGATAGAAACTTAAAAATAATCAAAGTTTAGTGTATACGAGTTTGTTCTTTTTTCTAGTATGAACGTAAATTTTCTATTTATAAAAGAAAATAAATTTTTAATATCAAGGTAATAGAAATTATATACATGTTGTAGTAATTGAAAAATAAAACGTAGTTAACATAAACAAAAACATATAAAAATTATCTTTATAGTTTCTTTTATAGCATCAAATAATAATTATTATAAAACATTATTAAAGTCCCTGTTTTATAAAAATTCTAATTTTCCGTCAGTAATAGTTATTTACTTTCCAAAGCAGGGACGTTCGTCTTTTCATTATGAATAAGAATATTGAAATGACCATAACGACTCATAAAAAAGAACCTTAAATGATGAGATGAGTATTATTTTATATACTATTTTATATACACCTATATACCTATAACCTATTTTTATTTAAGGTAGTACTAGTGTGACGGTGGCGCCATCGGTTGTCGAGTCGCGAAACTTACGCTCAAAAAAATATAAATATAAAATAAGTGTTTTATACCTATTATGATTTGAATATCATGAATTATTAACAGGTTGTTGGTCTAGTGAATTTTCAAATACCATATCACCGTGTGGTGTTGCCATTATACATTGGGATTCTTAATTTTTCGTTAAAAACAAGGCTTTGCATGGCTATATATCCATTACTAAACGATAAAAAACTTTCTCCTTCTGATACAATATACATGGATAGTTCTAGAACATCATACTAGTTTTTCAAATGAAACTGCAAAATTTTAGAGGTACACAAACTAAATATGTGCGATTTTGAGTGATGATCGCCATAAGCCCCGTGTATAAGATCTCAACTTTACAAGCGAATATATTTGTTCACAGACGATGAATGTGTTTCATATTTTAACAGGATGCGTATAACTATCCAATGTTTACGTGCGCCAAATTTCATTCAGATCTGCAAATTTTTTTTCACGCTAGTGCTATCTTAACATTTATCTCACATTGAAGACTTAATTAACATTGTCAGATGACAAATTAGGGGATAGAAAAAATTACTGTATAATTTTTAAAATCTTTAGAATTTTGTGTAATTAATTTAATGTTCATTTAGGGCCAGTTTTTCAATCACCAATTAATGTTAATCATGATTAAATAATGATGGAAACTAGGGTTTCCATTATTAATCAATCATGATTAACATTAATCGGGAGGAAACCAGCGATTAAAAAACTGGCCCTTAATATATTAATAAAAATTTGAAAATTACACGTAAATAATAGTTTTTCGTATAGAAACGGAAAACGTATTCATGAAAGAAGATATGGCAACGTTGCATTTTATTACTGCCTAAGCAAGGAACAATTTCTCTGCTGATTTTGCGAGTCAGAAGTTATACATGACGATTTCAGAAAAAAAAAATTATAGTTGAACTCGTAAATAATATTTAGCAAATCCTGAATTTTGGTTTAGTCAAATTTGTTCTACACTCGTAAAATAATAATACAGTAGAGAGTGGTATAATTAAATGTTTTTGAAAATTTGGCTGAACTTCGCTTGAATTCAGAATTACCTAAACCTCTTCTGAGATTCTGCTGATAGTTAATAAACAAAACTACTACTTTACATGTGAACTGGTTTCCATCAATTATTTATTAAAGTAAAAGGCAGATTTCAATACTGCATCCGACAAAAATTCTAAATTGGCATATGAACAATCATAATGATTAATGCTACAGCAAGTTTTATGTAACACAATGATTCAAAAATTAAATCAGTTCACATTCACAAGTTATTAAATTATACAGTTCATTTTAATATGACTTCATAACTGCACTCACATTTGTTATATCATCTTAATGATCTTATTCATATTATCTCCTACTTTCAAATAAATTTTCATCTTTAATTTTCACAATAACTATGAGTAATTATAAGATAATTAAATATTATAATTAGATTATGATTATAAATCCTGTGATTTTTCTTACTAGGTGTCCCACGTAAATGTTGGCATAGGCAGTTAATATGTAAAATCAGTTTTTTGCAAAATATGATGGGTCTAAATTTTATATTACATACAATACTCCCAATATCCTTATATGGGATACAAAAAGTCCTAAACTACTGTGATAGATTCATTTTCGGTCTAAAAAAGCGTGACCATGTGTCTCCGTACATGAAAGAGCTCGGCTGGTTGGATATGAAGCAGACTAGACTGCTGCATGTTGCATTTTTGGCACATCGAGTAGTTTAGAACAAATTTCCTACTTATCTTTAAAGTAAATTGTCAATTCGTTCTCAACACCACACTTCTAATTTACGAAATATGTTTGAGTATCACATCCCAAGATTTAATTCTGCTCTGTTCAAACGCACTTTTTCTTTTATTGCTCCAATCGTGCCGAATAAAATTCCGCCTTCACTTATCTGTCTGAGACCACGTACTTTTAATAAAAATGTAAAAGAATTGTTGCGTCATGGGAAGTTGTTGCTTACATGAAATCCCTTTTTCATCTCAAAAATGTCACGTGTAATTAATATTATTATTTATGTATATGTATTTACTTTGTATGTTGTATTCTTTTCATTTTATTCATTTATTGTCTCATACCTTTTGTAAATGTTATAAATATTATATTATATTATGAAAGGTTAATATGGAAGATCAGCTATAGCTGCATATTCGCCAAATAAAGTAATTATTATTATTATTATTATTATATCTTATTTAATACAGATTATTTCGTTTTGATAGCGCAATTTAATGAATTTAATAAAAATAACTCATAATTTTTCGCCTAATCTTATATTGCTACTGACGGTAAAGTGCTTGCAATTTGTTTTAAATATTTTAATCTGCCACTTTTATATTTTAAATGTTGAGGACCGCGTAAATAAACCTCCTATTCTGTAACTGATTCATTATCTATTAAATAAATAAATAAATATATCATCACGCCTTTTACCCATTACTGGATGTGAAACTGTGCCGAAGAAGATCTTTATGCGCGTGAAATGCGATTACCAGCCTTCAAATCACGGCCCCCAAAGATGTTAGCGAGGATGTTAGTGGTGGAGGAGCTACAGGGGTAGTTTTTGAAATTATGAAAATTGTTTGTCGCCAGTGGGAATCGAACCAGGGTTCTCAGGATCCACAGGCCGACTTCATACCACTGAGCTAGCCATGATATTAGCTATATTAAATAAGATGTAAGGATATTAGCAGTTTTGTGATACAAAATTTGGTCCTAAAATTTCTTACCGGACACTTTTTATTTACAAAAAAAAAAAAGATTTTACATGATAACTGCTTATGACAACATTTGAGACACACATAATTCCATGTCAAATGACTTGACAATTTCATCAGTGAACTTGTTTGCGATACAAACCATACTTTGATCATTTTATTTCTGTCATTTACATTTTCAACATTTGTCGAGAAAATAACAACGCATTTCGTTTGATACTGCATTGTCGTGGTTTAAAAAGTGACGTCCTTGTGAAGCCAGTTAAAATGGACTTTAGTAAAACATTAAAATGAACTTCGTTTGAACCGCTTTCATATTGTTTCCAATTATAAAGACGAGAAATCAAAATTGTAATGAAATTTCATTGGCTTGGTACCTACCGGAAAAAAATTATGCTTAAATAAATAAATAAATATATCATCACGCCTTCTACCCATTACTGGGTGTGGCACTCTGCTGAAGCAGATTTCGGTAAGTGATATATTTTACGCGTGAAGTGCGGTTATCAGTCGTCAAATCACGGCCCCCAAACATGTTAGTGGTGGAGGAGCCACAGGGATAATTTGAAAAAAATTATGAAAATTTGTCGCCTGTGAGAATCGAACCAGGGACCTCAGGATCCACAGGCCGACTTCATACCACTGAGCTAGCCATCCCATTCATTAATGCTTAAAATATTATAATTATAATTTACTTTTTAATATATTTTCCAGAGGATTTAAGATGACTAGACTGCCTATATACTGTAAGATAGTAATCTCTATACGTATCTATTATATTATTTGTTAAAAAAGGTAGAAAATTTTAAATCAAAAAGTTTAGACTTTAGTATAATGAAATTAGTTTGAACTGTACAGCATATTAGCAACTTGTTGTCTTAACAAAATATAAAATGAGATGGACTTTTAGATAAAACTTAATGGAAATAACATTTAATGGTCTTACTGACTTCATATAAATTTTACTGTGATATTAATCTATGCATGTGGGACAATATGAAACATTAACTTTAATGTCTCTAGCGGTCAGAATTTGCAATAAAATGGGTCCAAATTTGAATACTAAAATATTCCCAGTTGCCTTAGTTTCATCCTAGTTATAAGTGAAGAATAAAATTCATGATGTATTCTAATGCATAGACAGCACGCGAGGGTTTTAATTACGAAGAACATATTTCAGTATGGGAATTCTGCGACTTCCGACAAATCATACGTTGATATCATCTGTTAATTAATATTTCATGACTAGTGATTTGTAATTATAGTGATTTATAGCTTACGGAAGTACATACTTTTATGATGGGCGAAGATCTTCCATTTTTATGAAAATTAGTCCACGTTCGTTCAACCATAGACAAAATATATACAGACTAACTAAAGGTATTCAAATGGCAGCACTTTTTACCGATGAAATTTGTAGTTCTGGACGAGTCAGTATTGCAGCGCTCCTGTCGATTATTAATTCATGGACGATAAATTAGGAGTTATGTATTTACAATTAATTTTGAATTGTGAATTAATTTCTTTTTGTTTTCTTGGCCTATAATCTAATTATCGACATTCGCCCTGATCTCATCCAGAACTAAAAACTAAAATGAGATAAGATGCATTTTAAATACTTTTATCCTCAACTATTAAATAATATATCTTTGTATCTAAACTCTAAATATACAACGATGCTATAGTGGATGCTATTATTCCCAAAAATGAAATTTATCACACGAGCAAGCAAACCAAGTGAGGGCTGTAATCATCGGAGGGAATAATAGCCGATATAGTGAATTGTATAGTATAATTTATCTACGACTAATGTATTACATGCAAGGTGCATTAACGTTGCAATATTTTGTGAAGTAACTATGATAGAAATGTCAAAATTTTTGCATTTTTATTTTTGTTTATTTGGTTTTCAATAGTTACCTACAAATCTTTATGTTTTTTTTTATTTGCACAGAGAAATTGATTCATAATAATTTTCTGATTGGTGCAGAAGAGGAAATAATGACTATGATACCGTCAACTGCGGGATTTATAGATGGCATTACGTAGCAAAAATCATATATTTAAAACATTAGTTGTAGATAAAGCTGCTCATATTACACTAGTGTAATATGAAAGGTCATATTCTTATTTGCAACCAATACCAATCAAGTTTTCTTCTCATGTTTTCAGCACGTGGTTTGTCGTTTGTTGATCTATGACAGATATAAGTAGGGTTATGTTTTACTATTTCTGTTCCGTGTACTTAAATAGTTGTAGATAAAGTATAAAATTTGACTTACATAATGATTATATGCTCATTAAATGTATGTGTAAAGGAGAAACTCATCCTTTTTAAATGTATAAAATTCTGCTATGAACAATAGATTAACACTGGTATGCATAGTCATTCGCCCAGCGACGCGCTGAGGAAGCGCCCATAAGCGATACACTTGGCGAACCGCTGGCGAACGACTATGAATACTAGTGTAAGTGTGATTTACTAGTAGGTAATTAACTTTATATTCCTAAATTATTCTAGGAATAAATGCTTCAAACAAAAAATACTGAGGATCAAATGTTCTATTACTTTAATTTGAAGTATTTTTTTTTTCTAAAAATAATTTAAGGACGTTTGACAGTTGACAAATGAAGTTAGTCGACTGCTAGTTACTCTTTCTTTATAACGGCCCTCAATTTTGTGTAGTCCTAAAAAGATATTGATTCATCAGAGGACTTCGAATTATTTTTTATAATAGACAGCAAAAATACAATAATTATTATACAAATAACATATGATTATAGTAGATAACAGAACGCAAGAGTTGACTTGTGGCCTAGAGTACCTGGGTTTAAGTCTAACAAAATTCACCTCTTCTCTAATTACAATCGGTGAGTTAATTTGTCTACTTCACGATTGAGATTAACAAATGCAGACCAAATAATTAAGGGGAGGGGGCTCAGTGCAATCGAGTCGGACTGTGAATTTGAGAAGTCAGGTTTAATTCCCACATTAAATCTACCTCTATGGCTCCCCATCCACTAATATCTCTGGGAACCGTTATACGACGGTTGGTAACCGTAGTTCACGCGCAAAATATATCACTTATGGCAGAGTGTCACACCCAATAATGGGTAGAAGGTTTGATAATATATTTATTTGATTAATTACTTAACCTACAAAATATTTCTACTCCTTTTGTTTTCACAAAATATTTCTTGTGTAATTTTTAAAATTATTTTGTTCTTTTGTATTCAACGGAAGCTATAACGGTGTATACAAGATATTTTTATATAAAATTGATACCTATGTTTTTGTTATCGTTTTATAATTACATGTCTTCGTCGTTCGTCGTAATTTATACTTGGCTACTTGATTTGTGTTGCTGTTGTATTTTGTAGATTCTAGATACTTACGTCACGCAGACACGGCTACTGAACACAAAGAAAATAATTATTAGTATTTGTGAAAAATATTTTATTGTTGTTCATCTACAATCAGTAATCTTGTTAGTATTGTCCGTTGTTTTCTTTCTTCCATTGTAACTGTTGTAAAATTATTTATTTTTCAAATAACAACTTGAAATACAAATATTGATAGTATGACACTACTGAATGTATAATATGTAGTTAATAATGTCTGCAATTTTTGCTGTAATTTTGATATGATACGAATATATTATTATTTTTCTGATAGATGAAATATTTGTTTCTTTACTCCAGCAATAATACATCGAATTAAAACCTTTTAAGAATATTTAGCTCAAATTTAGGGACAAAGTTTTTTCTACCGTTTCTGCTCGTTTCGGCTTTGATCCATTAGATTATGAAAAACTCTCGGTAATTTTATTCTTCTGTCGGTAGTTAGGTTAGGTATTACTGATAATTAGGCCATAATTATCAAAAATTAAAAATTCAAATGTAATATTTCTAAACATTTTTTATCATTACTTACACTATTAAAGATTTTAAAAAGAATACATATGTATTCATTTATTATTAGGGAAAAAAGGACATAATACATCCCTTCGCCCTCCTTTGCACACGGTGAGTTCGAGCACCTCCACTAATTTCCAAAACCCAGCGTCTCTACTCTGTGCATTATCATCTACATAACGCCCTTGGGGCTTAAATAACAATTATAAGGAATTTTATGTGATTGTTTTTATTATTTATTAAATGGTAAACTGAAGTAATACAGAAATTTTAAATTAAAATATATAATTTATTTTATGAAACTTCAATCTAATATCTAAGTTACAAATATAAATAAAATAAATAAATATATCATCACGCCTTCTACCCATTACTGGGTGTGGCACTCTGCCGAAGCAGATCTCAGTAAGTTATATATTTTGGGCGTGAAGTGCGGTTACCAGTCGTCAAATCACGGCCCCCCAAAAATGTTAGTGGTGAAGGAGCCACAGGGGTAGCTTTTGAAATTATGAAAATTGTTTGTCGCCTGTGGGAATCGAACCAGGGTTCTCAGGATCCACAGGCCGACTTCATACCACTGAGCTAGCCACCCCATAAGTTACAAATATAATATTATGAAATACCGTAATACCAATAGTATGAATTCAGCAACAACATATTTGATGTAAAATTAATTTGTCATATTTATGTAGCAAGTAAAAATATCAATTCTCAAATAAGTATAACAGTGACGTCTTTTAAGTATTCCCACGTATACTGAAAGCTGCCAGTTTATAAAATATTCATTGCATTTCATTTCTTTAGGTTAGCAGAAAAAGTAATAACTGAAATGCCTAACCCAATTACGGTGACATTTCAAATAATTGGTACATTTTTCACACGCAAAAGTCTTATTATTAAATTAACCACCAATAAATTGTAGCATAGTCGATAAAAAGGCCAGACGAAACGAATTAGTTTTAAAATTTAACGAGGATAAATATTAGTTTCATCCTAGTTGTTTGTAAGTAGGGCCCACGCGTATTATTAATTATTGAAGTTTCATCCGAACTACCTGATAATTTAAATCGGTTACCATAATAGAACATATTAAAATAATTTCTCAAGAACAATAATTAAATAATTACTTGGCATGTGTAATACATAAATATTGTTTGACTTTTATTATTATAATCAAAAATTAAAACATACAATTTCTTGGAAATTCCACTCAATTTTTATAACAATTTTTTTTTCTGTTAAAGATGTAAAAACAGAAATAGTAAAATTCCATAATTGTATTTGATGGTTAAGAGAAATTGAATAATTGGCATATTTTCAAAATAAAAAAATAAAAACTTAATCAATAATATTATTGTGTTTTCATACTACAAAACTACAAATATTAGGTACGTGGGAAACAATGAAAAATAATATTTATATTTAGTCTCCGACCATTCTTTAATTTCAAAATAAAATTAGTGGAACATGTAATTAGAAAAAAACTATTAAATAGATATTTCAGTCCGTAAAACCGATGTTAGGCAAATTTGTAATTATATTGTTGTGGATTTTTGTCAGTTATAAATATTTTTTTTTTTTATTATTATTTTATATTCATAATTCACAAACTATCTTAACAGATAATAAGTAATTGTTTTAATATTAAGGTATCATTTATAAATATGACTAAGTAAAAACAAAAAAACAAGTCATATCAGAGATGTATATAAAATTTTCAAATTGAGAGGACAACAAGATCTCAAACGAATAATTTACAAAGTTATATTGAATTGCACAAGTTCAGAAAACAATAAAATATAACATATATAATATAATAGGTTGATATTTTCAAAATTATAAAAAAGTTTAATTATTACAAAATGAAATAAATGAAAGTATATTCATTTATAACTTTTCCAATGAAATCACATTTATTTTTGTTGTATGCAGAGAAAATCCTAAAAATATTTTACAAAAAGCTAATTAATCTGTAATATCTTATACGATAGAAGGCCAATAGTTATAAAAACTAAACAATACAGTACTTCGGAATAAATTTTGAAAACTTCTCCGTAACGGAATGTAATTTTTAGTATAAAATTTCTCATCTTTGCATATTTTTTCTCATTTTAGTTATTTCATTTCTTGTTCAAAATACGTTTCATAATTTGTACTTTTATTATTGTCATTTAGTGCTGCTAATAGGTACATTAAAAGAAAATTAATTGGCTAAAGTGTCTCCTACCAACGAAAAAAGAAACATCATAACAATATATCGACAAATACACAAATCTAAAAAACCTCGTGCATTTCTAGATATGCAGTGAAATTGTATTGTACACATAGATAAGTGTTAAATGTATGGAATAATTTATGAAATGCGATAATGTTCCTTGACACGACAAATATTGGATAATTTGAAGTCGTTACCTCACTCAAGGTCGTTTGCTTTCGATCATTTGATTATCACCTTGTTTGTCTATTTGACACAATCATTTTATACATCCGGTATATTTATATTTGTATTTGACGTTCTTATCAGGTTTGAAAATCATACTATACTATTCATTAAGTTTTACAAAGTTTTGTGCTATATGACATTCTAATATATATTTACATATTTTATTCGAATCGCAATTGCACCTCCTTTGTTTAAAGTAGTACTAATTTTGCAGATCAGAATGAAATTTGTCGCACGTAAACATTGGCTAGTCAAACGCATCCTGTTAAAATATGAAACACATTCATCGTCTGTGAACAAATATATTCGCTTGTAAAGTTGAGGCCTTATACACGGAGATTATGGCGATCATCACTCTGAATCGCACATATTTGATTTGTGTACCTCCAAAATTTTTCAGTTTCATTTGAAAAACTAGTATGATGTTTTAGAACTATCCATGTATATTGTATCAGAAGGAGAAAGTTTTTTATCGTTTAGTAATGGATATATAGCCATGCAAAGCCTTGTTTTGAACGAAAAATTAAGAATCCCAATTTATAATGGCAACACCACACGGTGGTATGGTATTTAAAAATTCACTAGACCAACAACCTGTTAACAATTCATGATATTCAAATCATAATAGGTATAAAACACTTATTTTATTCAATTTTTATATTTTTTTGAGCGTCAGTTTCGCCACTCGAGAACCGAGGGCGCCACTGTCACACTAGTACTACCTTAATATTAGTGTTGTATGGCAGTGGCGCACTAAGGAGAAAGGGGTGCAAGGGTGCAATTGCACCTCCTGTGGTATGCAATTAAAGTGAATAATTATACCTAATTTACATTTATTTTATATCTTTTCAATTATGTTTTTGTCCAAAATAATTTTAGCTGCACCCCCTATGCTAAAATCTTAGATGCGCCACTGTTGTATGACAAAGTAAATTCAATTTATGCTTCACAATAATTTATTCCGCGTAATTAGAGTTTCTTATATTTGTAGACTTGACGGATCAAAGAAAACAAATAAAACTTTATGCAAAAATCATGATTGGAATATGAGCAAGCAGTAGTACCAATTTAAGAATGCAAATTATAAACAACTCATATATTTTATGTATGTATTATCAACTACATTTATTTCTTAAATCTATTTTTATGGAGTAGCTGGCTCAGTGGTATCGAGTCGACCTGTAGTAACCGCACTTCACGCACATAAATGTATCACTTACCGAGATCTGCTATGCAGTGTGCCGCACCCAGCCAAGCAGAACTCGGTAAGTGATATATTTATGCGCGTGAAGTGCGGGTACCAGCCGTCAAATCACAACCCTCAAAGATATTAGTGGAGAGGGAACCACAAGGGTAGTTTTAATATGGTGAAAATTTTGTCGACTGTGGGAATCGAACTAGGGTTCCCAGGATCCACAGGCTGACTCGATACCACTGACCCACGTACCCTGTAAAAAATAATTTATTTAAAAAGCGAAATATAGCTAAAAATAATATTATGGCTTACTCTGAGCAGAAATCAGCTACCGGCCACGTACCATGTTCACGCATTCTACCGCACTTCATTATCACTTATAAATTATTGTTTTTTTGTAAACGACACACAATATTACACCATTTAAGTAATTTCACACATTAAAATATTCACTAAAATGCCAATAAAACGTAGAAAAGACAGCTTTCACTGTGAACACTCGCACTGTACTACACTTGACCATCTCAACGTTACAACGCAAAGTACGAGTAATTGCTAAGCTAGGTTGTAACTTGTTTATTAATGTTAAAAACCATTTCAAAATATACGAATAGTAAATTTAATGTGTATAGATTTATCAGTTTGTTTCAACCGGTTACATATCAGAAATATGATGGTGTCTGGGTTGTTCGGATCAGTGGCGTAGCAAGGAATTTTATAAGGGGGAGTCCCAAACTAATTTAAGTTATTTTATATAAAATAAAAAGAAAATATTCGCAAAGTGTGACAAACGCAATGAAGAACTTTGAAAATACCTGGTAGAAGGGTTCAAAATTTATCTGGCTACATTGGCATCCCCAATTATTCAACTCGAGTTCGATTCCCACAGCCGACAAACAATTTTCAGCATATTTAAACTATCCCTGTTACTCCCTCTACACATCCTTGGGGGTCGTGACTTAACGGCTGGTAACCGCACTTCACTCGCAAAATATATCACGCAACAAAATCTGTTACGGCAGAGTGTCACACCCAGTACAAGGCGTTATTTTTATTTTATTTTTTATTATACATATTTTCAATATTTATCACGCCTTTTACTCGTTTCTGGGTGTGGCACCCTGCCGAAGCAGATCTCGGTAAATGATATATTTATGCGAGAGAAGTACGGTTAACAGCCGTCAAATCACGGCTTCCAAAGATGTTAGTGATGGGGAGCCACAGGAGTAATTTTTAATTGGTGAAAACAATAGATTGTATTTATTGTTGCGTTGTCAAGATTTCATTGATAACGTAATTTTCTGTCATATTGATGTGACCTATATCTAATTATAAATTTAATACGAGTATATTAATGCTTGAGTTTCCATTGACAATAATTAAAATATTAAAGCATGTCAAAAAGAATTTCCACTTTTAGTAAATAGCTTCCTTTATCTGCTGAGCTTATAAACTAATTCAGCCGGAACTATATAAAAATTATTCATGTGTTAAATCGAATTAACATTGATTATCGATTATAAAATATTTACTATTTTTATTTTAAAATATTATTTTCAATGTTCTAACAGCTATGTAAATTGTAAGAGAATAAACACATTTCTTTTTATTAAATTTAAAAACATATACTGCGTATCAGCGTACCAATATTTATATTTTTTATTCTCTTTTAATCAATAATTGTTGAGCATTCATATTTGACCTATTTTAAATTTCAGTACAAATTAGTTGATTGGCAAATTTGTCAATCAGCGGTAATATTTCAAAGCGAATATTTTAATTACAAACGAAACGAAAAAGAATGAACACGGATTATTTGTCACATTGTTATGAGATCCAATTGAGCGGTAAAATATGATTAATTTTCTATATAAAAGTAATAGAGTTAGGGAAATTTCTAGCTCTCCGCTACGCATCGAGCTTTAAACATTCCATTGGTGCTATAATCCTTTGATTATGCCCACATAAATAACTATTTCAATTAAAATTTGTAGGAAGTTTTGCAATTTTTCAATGTACTTAATACAGTTGAATAACAAATCTTGCATACATTTAGTCCGTGGGATATGTTTGGTTTACTGAGAATGTTGTCTGTCTCGAATATCGCCTCGATCAACATGTTAATTTTTCACTACATCAAACAGTCATTTTATAATATAATACAAGTAACTATTATTATTTTACGACCTAACAGAAAATAAACTTTTTACAATAACTGTACTGTTAATTACCCATTCATGACAAAATTTAAACACAGTAAAGTGAAATTTTTATTGCACAGTTGATTTCCATGATTACATCAGGCCTATAATATTTACTTACCATCCACCGTGGACAGTAAGTAAATATTACAGTTCAAGGTCCTTTTTTTACAATTTGACAGCTGTTAATTTTGAAACCTTCTATTTGTGCAGGAATTGTAAAAATAGCTTACTAACCTCGAACTGTAAGTGATTTTTTTAGGTCGCAAATGTTTAGAAAATCTCGAACCTACGAGCCTCAATTTCCCAAACTACATTCTTGATCTAAAAACTATCACTTACTATTTCCAACTGTCAGTTGAAAGCAGAAAGTTGACATTTGCCGTTTACCGAGCGGCAATAAGATATTGTAAGAGTGTATCATCGTATCCATTGATACATGAAAACTGTCGCCCGAATTTACAAACAGAAAAACTGTCCAACATTATTTTAAATTCTTTTCAAAGAGTTTCAAAACGATCGTAGAAAAAATATTGTGTGTATCTCGAGCAGAAAGTGTCCTTGCCGCTCTTGCATGATTCTCCATACGTAAGCGGCAATAGAATACTTTCTGCTCTAGGTACACAAATACGGTAATGTAAGAGTGTATCTTCGTATCCATGGATACATTAAAAACTGTCACCCGAATTTCTAAACAGAAAAACTGTCAAGAATTATTTACAATTTTTGTTTTCAAGCGTTTCTAAATGGTAGAAAAATATAGGGTACACCTCGAACAGAAAGTGTCCTTGCTGCTCTTTCATGGCAATAAACTAATATGGGGTGGCTAGCTCAGTGGTATGAAGTCGGCCTGTGGATCCTGAGAACCCTGGTTCGATTCCCACAGGCGACAAACAAGTTTCATAATTTCAAAAACTACCCCTGTGGCTCCTGCACAACTAACATCTTTGGAGGCCGTGATTTGACGACTGGTAACCGCATTTCACGCGCAAAATATATCACTTACCGAGATCTGCTTCGGCAGAGTGCCACACCCAGTAATGGGTAGAAGGCGTGATGATATATTTATTTTATTTTATATAAACTAATTTCTACTTCAGGTACGCAAAGAACTATTACCTATTACAAATATTTGTATACTTTTCTATTTTACGAGATAATGCAATGTACGATCTAAAAATAAAAACCATTCAATGACAAAGCTCTAAAATTCAAATTCCTTGTTTTATTTGTACCTCATTAACATTGTAGCTGTTAATATTCTCTTAACAAAAAGTACAAATAACTTATACCGCCAGTTTTACTTTCCTACGTTATGTATAAACTTAAAAACTGTAGAGTCATACACGCAACCACCACCGCATATATGAAAACCGTGAAATTACAACACGTTGTCGAGTCGCTAATCATCTTATCAGTTTCTTGACCTTTCATCCATTCATGAATTGCACCGTCGTGTAGTGACGCTGACGGTGGCGTCAAGGCTGGCCCGATAGGCGTGTGTTTATGTTTTCGTTCGTCTACCTCTACCCTAGCCGTTGTCTTGGAGACGACGCCCAAAACAAAAACCTGCACACAGCCGGAATTACAGCTGGTAGTTTTTATGTGAATCTTTGGTGTTCAATTGGCGGAATTCATAAACAATTGGATTGCGAGGATTGTTCTTTAATTTGATGTTGTATTTTTATTTTGAAATGTACACAGTATTTATTTATAAGCATTTCAATATACACAGTCGATTGAATTACCAAAGTAGTGCTCAAACAAAACTTGAATTAAATTTTAAGTGTGCTATATTTAGAGAATATTGAATCTAGTGTTTGGCAGCAATAATAAATATTCTCTTCGGTATAACAACGATGATTTACTTTAATGTTCAGTAAAACCATCAAAAGTTAAATTTTAAATTACGTTTAAATAAATAAAAGGAAATCGAATTTCAATGTCATTTAGAATATTTTATACTGATGTCAAACATTCGATTTATTAGCTGTTTTCTATTTGCCACTTGATTCACTTAAATTAGTTCAGGTAAATTAGACACCTGACTAACTGAAATGAATTAAATAAACTGATGCACTTATTGGGATAGGTTACTTCAAGTTGAATATGAAACAGTAATTCTAAAACTGGAAAGAAAGTCAACGTAATAAGCAAGTCAAATCAATCAAAATAAATAAGTTAGCGGGTTCAATAAGTATAAGTTATAACTGATCCAAATGCCAAATAAAATATGCCTAATATTATCAACTTTAGAAATTCTTAAGTTTTAAGTACGAAAAATAATTAAGCTTCAATTAAAAAATTAGATAATAGAAATATTTTCTAAATAAGACTTGAGAACCGAATCAGTACTTGAAGTAATGTGTTTAATGGATAATAGTCAACGGATAAGGTTTTACAAATAAATAAATAAATATATCATCACGCCTTTTTCCCATTACTGGGTTTGGCACTCTGCCGAAGCAGGTCTTGGTAAGTGAAATATTTATGCGCGTGAAGTGCGATTACCAGTCGTCAAATCACGGCCCCCAAAGATGTTAGTGGTGCAGGAGCCACAGGGGTAATTTTTTAAATTGGTGAAAATGTTTTGTCGGCTATAGGATTTTACCTTGTCTATAAATTGTGAAAATCATGAACTCAACTACTATTGGAATGTCTTGGGTTCGAATCTAGTTGAGTTTATGGTTTTCACTATTTATATATAAGGAATAAATATTTAATAATACCTTCATTTTTTCAATTTTATTTAAATATGCTAAGCTTGTAAACAAATGAAATTTAAGGATATTTAAAAAAATATTGATCTAATTTAAAGACTGAGTTGCGTAGTGGAGCAAATTAAGTCAGTGGTTGGCTTATATTTGCGGACCGAAAGATTTTGAATTCAATCTCGGCCCGCTTCTATTGTGAAATTTATTTCAGAGCATAAAATGCACCCTTGCGTTTTACCCTCCACTAACATCTGGGATTGCTATGATTCGCTTGTTAGAATACGCGCGTCATAAGTTGTAAAAATGTCATTTGGTGGGATCTACAATATTGCGTTCTGCGTCGTCACACTTAAAAATTGGTAAATGGTGTAATATAAGATAATAAGTTTTCCTGAAACCAACAAGAAAGTGCCTACTTTCCTGACCAATTTTAGTATGGATAGTAGATTTTTACCAAAACAGTCAGGTAAAGTACGTATCCAAGGTTACATAAAAAAGTAGTCAAGTACAATACAGTCAAGTAAAGGCTTTACCTGACTTTTTTTGTAACCTTGGATACGTAGTCCGCTGTCAATATGAGGCGCATTCCATTTGCCGTTTGGATCAGATCTAGCTTACATTTATTGAACCTGATCACTTATTTATCTTGCTGGATTACTTCGCTAAATTTATTTCCAGTACTAGAATTACTGATTCTAATTTACTTTGAAGTATTCACTCCAATAAAGTTATCATTTTGCTTAATTCAGTTCATTTAGTCATGTTGTCTAATTTATCTGAACTGATTTAAGTGAACCAAGTGGCAAATGGAATACAACTATGATTATTGTAAAAAATGAAACAGTTTGAATTATTTATGATAAATTATTGATTAAATTAAACAGTTTCAGACAAAAATAATATACATAATAAGTCAGTAAAGTGTTTTTACTTAGAATACCTGGCCTGCGGCCTCGTATTTCAAACAACCACTTCATCAAGTAAAACATCACTTTCCTGTCTTATTATGTAATGTGCTGTTTTTCTATATATTTGTTTTAAATTTAATTCAATTAATTGAATTTCAATAGTAACTTTATTGACATATTTGCTAATAAGTAGTTGCTTATAATACATAATTTTATTTTTCATAATTTTAAAGTACTTACAAAACATGTCATTTTCTGTTATTTATTGATTGTATCACAGAACATTTGTTTCATTGTTTTTCATTACTACAAGTACTTGCTAATGAATAAACCAACAAAAATATATACGGAAATGATTTAATGTACCATAATGTTCTGCTGTATTTACGGTTAATAACCTAATAATTTATAATGAAGTTTATAGTTTTTTCGAGATTGTTTCATGGGTACACTAAGTATTTTTACCTCAGGTCATGAACCGGGAAACATACAAACTTACTTAAATACCTTAAAGTACTAGTATTTTTGCTGGTCATTACCAATAATTTGGTCAAATGGCGTTTTTTATTCTTCGAAACAAATTATTCATATTGTCACTGTTTTAGTTTATTGATCTAAAAAGACGTTGAAAATCATTACACATTACTGAAATGTTGATTACTGAAATGTCTTACACATTAGGCAACTATTTTAGCTTTCGCGCTATGCTGGTAATGTATGAGTATTACAAAAATAAAATATACCAATTAAATACTTTCTAATTTTCTATAGTAAGAACAAAAATTAATATAATTTTCTGTTTTCATATAGAAATTAAAATTATTTTAATAGATATCTACAATTTAAAGTAAAAGTAAAAATCTAAGGCTAAGAAATAACTAAAAATAAATTTAACCCCTAAGCCTTAATCAATATAAAGATAGAAGATTGTTAAGGCTTAGGGGTTAAATTAATTTTGGGTTATTTAATTTAATTTATTTGTTACTCTACACAACAGGAAGTAAATCTCAATTACAGTACAGGGGGCCTACAGCTTATAGTGGAATCTGAACCACTCAGACACAATTGTATTTTTTAGATATAACAATACAATTCAATTCTTATTCATATTTACAGGAATATTATGATGAAAGCTGTATACCAAGAATGTTCAAACTTTTCATGACATGCCTCAATTGTCATTCCATTTTAAGTTCACGACCTTCAACTCTATAACTTCTGGTCAACTGAACAGTTTACATTTTTGAACATTTATTTAATTATTTTTTTCTGTTCCGGATAAAGGAAAATTATGTATTAGGATATTATTAGATGCAGAATATTTTTGTCTACAAAAAACTATTTAACTATTTTGCTGAAAAATAACTAGAGGAGCCAATAATTGCATATTTCAAAATTCATATTGAAATTCCTATGGTGCGTCTTCTGACGCACAACCCTGTATGTAGATAACTCATTTTACATAGTTGTAATAGCTACATAATATTTATATGTTTATCAAGGGAAGAAAGAAACATTTATTTTCAAAGGTGCTTTTTCATGCTGTAATCGATTGCTAGGGATAAAAAGCACCTGTCGGAAGAATAGTATAAACTCTCAGAAAATAAGATGTAAAATGTTAAATGATAAAATTAGAAATTTGCATAAGATTTATTACTTTTGACAGATGTTACCTGGATCATACCTTCACTCGTAATTATTTTTCATTTCCTATGGCACGGATAAAATAAATACCTAACTAAACATATTCAAATGGCAGGGTTTTTGGCAATGAAATTTGTAGTTCTGGACGAGTCTATATTGTAGCGTTAATGTCGATTTAGTTCAAGGACGTTGAATTAGGCCACTAATAGTTAAGAAATTAATTTGCAGTTTAAAATAAATTGTAAATACATTTGTTCTAATTTTATGGTTCATGAACTGACACCCGACATTAGCGCTTCAATACAGATTGCTCCAGAACTACAAATTTCATTGATAAAGGCATTTTCATTTTAATACATTTAGTTATACGCCTATAAATATTTTGTCTGTGGCCATGGATATTATTATTTATTATCTTCTTTAAGGATTTTACTTTCTGAGAGGATCGTGAAAATAGTATATTGCATAATAAGTCAAGAAAGTGATGTTTTATTTGACGAAGCGGTTGTATAAAATACAAGATCGCAGGCAGAGTATTTTAATCCGCCGAGTTAAGTAAAAACACTTTCCTGAAGGATTAAGTATATTATTTTTTCTGAAATCGTTTAATTTAATCAGTAATTAAACTTAAAAAAATAACTATATCATCACGCCTTTTATCCATTACTGAGTCTGGCACTCTGCCGAAGCAGATCTCGGTAAGTGATATATATACGCGCATAAAAGTGCGGTTACCAGCCGTCAAATCACGGCCCCCAAAGATGTTAGTGGTGGAGGAACCACAGGGGTAATTTTAAATTGGTGAAAATGTTTGTCGGCTGTGGGGATCGAACCAGGGATTTTAAGATCCAGAGGCCGACTTGATACCCCTGAGCCACCTACCCCATATATATGGGATGGTAATTAAACATAAATAATTCAAAATGTTTAAATTTTTAATACGAATTGTATTGACAGCAGACTACATATCCAAGGTTACAACCAAAAAAAGAAAGAAAAAACAGTCAGGTAAAATACAAAACAGTCAGATAAAGTCTTTACCAGATTGATATTTTTGTTATAACCTTGGATACGTAGTTACTGGACTGTTTTCGTAATAATCTATTTTCCATACTAAAATTGGTCAGGAAAGTTGGCATTTACTTGCCAGTTTCAAGAAAATGAATTTTATTTTCATTTGTGTATAAATAATATCCCACTACAAATTTTCCATTTAAAAATTAAAATATCTCGTCAGTACATACAATTCAAAACAAAAGTTGTTTAGAAAGACAAAACATAGTAGCAGGCTAGAGTTTGCATGATGTAGGGCCCCTACATGGTACATGTGTGATTATCAGATAAAAGCTCAATGCATTTGTCGTTTATTGCGTCCCGGACTCCTCACTTCGGCTCTTCCTCATTCAGGACTTATCACGGACTTAACTGTTTCAATTACTACATCCTACATTCCACAGGACTCTATTCTCACGCTGGCCTCATTGATTTTTGGCGGATTTAAAAGAGATTTTTTTGGAATTTCACAATGAATAATGTGATTATTAATTGTTAAATCAGTAACCATTTTTTATTAACAAATGCGTTGTAAATAGTGAAATACCGAATTATTTTCTAAAAAACTATTTATTTTAAATTATTTTTGAATATATCGTTAATATAACTGCTAATAAACTATATAATATTTTTAGCCAGCTAACTTATTTTTTATCGATATTTATTGCACATTTTTCCACTATAGCAGTTGATATCTTAATTATTATTTATTACCTAATTTATTTATTACTATTTGTGTTTTAGAATCATGTACAGTAATTTAAAGTTAATTATGGATAACAAATTTCACAATAAATGACATAACGATAAAAATTGTTTGTTATTATCAACATTTAAAGTGCTAAACCGCGTTCTTTCATGAAAAAAAAAATGCATTACAATCAAATAAACTAAAAAAATATAATGTTACCGTTGCGCCGAATTTAATTCCAGTTCCTGCATCTTTACCTTAGCTAACTAATATTTAAGCTAAACCATACTTAAATAAAAATAATTAAATAAATATATAATCACCCATTATTGGGTGTGGCACTCTGCCAAAGCAGATTTCGGTAAGTAATATATCTATACGCGTGAAGTGCGGGTTACTAGTCGTCTACTCACGGTCCCAAAAGATGTTAGTAGTGGATGAACCACAGGGGTAATTTTCATATGGTGAAAATGTTTGTCGCCTGTGGGAATCGAACCAGGGTTCTCAGGATCCACAGGCCGACTCGATACTCCTGACCCACCCACCCCATACTGTGTCTGTTAATTTTAATTTATTGTAAAAAAAGAAGTTATGAATGGAGAATTTATTAATTTTAAATATATACTAAAATGTGTAATCATAAACTAGAATTTCACAAAACAACAAGTGGCATATTTCTAAAGACAAATTAACTTTCAAACAGTAGTTGAAATACAAGTAACATTAAATTAATAATTATATTAGATGACTTTCGAGAGAAACCAAGTGTAATGCCGGAAAACGGGAGAAATTTAAATTTCTTCTTTTAGTATCGAGCTTGCCCGCTAGAGGTCACCAGTATCTAGAAACTTGTTAGAACTTGACCGCGGTCTGCGCGCGCAGCAAGTTCAATTTTTTCGTTTTAGTTATCTGTTGGCGCGCGGAGCAAGCGTCTGGAGTTGTCTGTGGTTCGGTAGATCTCTTCGCGGGCGGAGTACGAAACTTGCTGATTGTGTTTGTTTACAAACAAAAGTGTAGTGATAATATTTCCCAGCTCAAGTGAACTAACGAATTGCAACAATGGCCAAATCCAAGATGCACACCACGTAAGTTGATTGTTTTATTTCTTTCATGACATTGAAAACAATTGAACTAATTGTCGATTGTTGAAATCTATTCCGATTCTTATCAGTAATCTTTTAAGAAAATTTATAATTCTGATTGATTTGATAATAATGCCAACAATTCAAGATCAATTGTTGATTAGTCTAATTGCGTGCGGCGATTGTTTGTGTGATCACAATAACTGAAAATGTAATTGTTATTCGGAGCTTTATTTACATCATTTTGTATCTACAGTATGTCTGTAAATTAATTAATGTTTAAAATTTAAATTACATCAAGTATCATTAATATAATTTTAATCCTAGGGTTACCGTAATATTTTTTGTGTAGTCAATAAAAGATAATTGATTTCAGTAGCAAAAAATGTAGCTTGATTAATATTATTATAAAAAATGACTTGGATGTTCTGTAAATTAAAAGTTAATTAAATTTCAGATGCCCTATTGTAGAGTTAATTGCTTAAAACCTTAAAAGTCATTTGCATTTTAAATCTCTTCCGACCATAAATCATTTTGATAAACCTTATAAATATTTGAAATCTTTAAAACATTTCTTATTAAATAAGAGGAGCAAAACATCTCTAAAAACATTCCACATCAGCACTACAGGGCCGTAGCACAGCTATCTCATCGTTTAACTTAATAACAACTTGTATCTTCCATGCAACTCACAAAAATATCCAATTAACGCAGATAAAAATAAAACCCATTATTAGGAAGTACTAATTTCGTCTATGATATTTTAACAGGATATATACAGTTACCACGATGCTTGGCAACAGAAATTAACAATAAATAAACAACAAAAGATCACAAATTTATGAATAATTAATAACCGCGTTTGTCATTTTCTCATTTACAAATCGTAAAAGTAACTGTGTTATGTGTACTATGAATATTTGCCCGCCCACATTAAAAGGAAGTTTCATTTCAGTTAAGACTGTTTAAGATTTGAGTTCTTGACTCTTGTCTGCCCTTAGGGCTGATCATTCTTCCTCTCTCTCTTTTTAGAGAGGGGAGGAGATGGCGCACCTGTTCTACCTGTTTCTATCTCTTTTTAATAGTGGTTCACAGCTCTCATCCTCAGAACCTGTTACTCTACACTTACCGGAGTCATTCTTGACTTAAGTTCAGATTGCGGTATTTTCAGTTACATCATTGTTGAGATTTGATTTTTGTTTTGTTTGTGGTGCGTTGATATTTAAGAAGAGTTGTTTTGTTTTTGATCTTGTAACAGGAAATCAGAACTGAGGAAACAGAAAGTTTTTTATTTTGTTTTTCAATTGTAATTTTAAACTCTTTCTTTTATAATTAGTTAAGTGATTTAATTAAATAATTAGATGATATAAAATATATAAATAATAATTTTCATTTCTAATTTACTTAATAACGGAAAATTATAAGACAATTTAATTATATTTAACAGATTGTGAAAAAATTAATTAATATTTTAGTTTTTCTTATATTTCCGTAAATTTATTTGATGCAACAATTATTACAGGCAATCGTAGCTCAGTGGATAAAAGCGAGGTAAAACTTGCGTTTCTTAATTAGCAAGCAAGAGGTCGTGCGTTCAAATCTCACTGACTTCTACTTATATCCAAAAAATACGATTGTGTCTGAGTGGTTCGGAGTCCACTATAAGCTGTAGGCCCCCTGTACTATAATTGGGATTTACTTTCTGTTGTGCAGAGTAACAAATAAATAAATAAATAAATAAATGAAAGTGTTAAACTATAGAAACAAAATCAAGCGTTACATTTATGCGGAAATATGTAATTTTTTACGGTTGATAAATAAAATAGAATCTTTTATTATTTACATTGTTTAGTTTTTTGTATATCCTGATCCTGATATTATTATTAGTTATATAATATTTTGCAATAATTTCTACAATAAAATTATTGTTTTTCTAATATTTTTTGCAATTATGTAATTATGAAAAAGCTAGTTTATTACTGTGTCGCAAATATATGTCTATAAGAATTGAATAGGTATATTATTTATGGTGTTTATTTTTAAAGCTTTTTTCCAGTTTGCGTAGGTATGTAAAAGTTCACTTACAAGTCAAGTTTTTATTATTTTTATTTATATACTAAGGTGCGGTTAAATTTATTAGCATTTTTAAATTATGTAATAAAATAAATATTCATTTGGTATCTACGCTTTCATTCATCTAAAAAAAATACCTATACACTATTTACAAAAATTCGGCTTCGATTCTCACAATCGACAAACAATTTTCACCATATTAAAACTACCCCTGTGGCCTCGTCTCCACTCACATCATTGAGGGTCGTGACTTGACGGCTGGTAACCGCACTTCACGCGCAAAATATATCACTTACCAAGATTTGCTACGGCATAGTGCCACACCCAGTAATGGGTAGAAGGCGTGGTGATATATTTATTTATTTATTTACAAGAATAAAAAATGCTGGTACAGATAACCAACGAGCGCTTTGATTGAATGGAGATTGCTTTTTGTTCCTACTTTATTTGCAAAATGAATCTTTAGGGGCCATGATTTAACGGCTGGTAACCGCAGTTCACGCATATAAATATATCACTTACTGAGAGGTAGAGTGCTACACCCAGTAATGGATAAAAGGCGTGATAATATATTTATATTTATTTTATTTTGAGTATCTTAAGATTTTATCCACAACTCATATATAATAAAGACATTATTACACTGATTTCAGTTGAATTATATGGCTCATAAAACACTAGTGTTTTATATTCCATAAAACACTGTAAACAACTTGTTACTTAGCAACCACTTCATGATGTACCGTATTTTGAGAAACTATATAACTGAATCAACGTTAAACGTTACGACCAATCTTCTTCGATGCCTATAATTATGAGTTATGGATAAAATTTTGTATTAAATTTGTGTTTTATTGGTATATAAAACACTAGTATAATAAATAACTATTATTTAATAGTTATTTATTACACAAAACACTTAAGAATATTAAACACTGGACCTTCGGTCTCGTGTTTAAACTTTTCTTGCGTCTTTTATATACCAATAAAACACAAGTGTAATACAAAATTTTATCCACAACTCATAATTATAGGTATTGAAGTAGATTGGTCGTAACGTTTAACATTGATTCAGTTACATAGTTTCTCAAAATACGGTAGATCATGAAGTGGTTGCTAAGTAACAAGTTGTTTACAGTGTTTTATGAAATATAAAACACTAGTGTTTTATGAGTCATATAATTCAACTAAAATCAGTGTAATAATGTCTTTATTATATATGAGTTGTGGATAAATAAATAAAATATTACATTTGTTTTGTACCTACTAGATTTTTCGCTGAGTGAATTTAAAGTTAGAATAAATATTTTTTGAAGCATGCCTTGGAAAAAAAAAATGCCTAACAAGAGAGGAAAGCGCCTTTCTACTCTAATTTGACAAATTACTATAGTTTACATATTTTCCATTTGCTGCGCTGTACTTACTTTTTTCTATGAAACGTGTCTGTATTATTTACAGAAAAATGCTTCAAATAAAGCGATAGAAACTTTAATTTTCTTAATTTATAGGCAACTGTTTTAGATAAATGAAAGTATAAGTATACCGTACAAAATTATTGTTAGAAACATAGAGAAACTACTTAATTTTTGTGAAGTAACAAACTTGACTTACCTAGTAGATACATACTTAATTTGATCTAAAAACATAGTTATTAATATTTTCTTTATAATTTCCAGTCGTCAAGTTTCACATCATTTTACAATATCTCACAATTAGATAATTAGAAAATGTAATTAGTGAGGTTGAAGTAAGTAAACCAGGAAAAACATTACTTTCATTTCTATAGAATGCATACCCCACTTGATATAAAAAATGCATCGTAGTTAATTATATCCCACACAATGAAAACATGTCTACTTGCTATTAAGTATTATTTTTCATCAAATAATCGAGTTTTTCTATGAATGTACCAGCTATAGGTTAACAACGTTACTGGCACTGTCTCTCTGTAATTAAATGGCAGTTACATGACTTCAATAGATGTAAAAATCACCCCTATACATGCACTTGTTTTATTAAACAAGGTACTGATAACACCACTGTAGGTATAAAAACAGTGGTACAATAACAGTTGTCACCGTACAAGTTTTTAGTTTTTAATAATATACAGTCCAATTCTCAAAAGAGTTTTAGCAACAGATTATAAAAATATAAATATATCATCACGCCTTTTACCCATTACTGGATGTGGCACTCTGCCGAAGTAGATCTCGGTAAATGATATATTTATGAGCGTGAACTCTGGTTACCAGTCGTCAAATTACGGCTCCCAAAGATGTTAGTGGAGGAAGAACCACAGGAATAAGTTTTAATGTAGTATAACCAAACCGAGGTTCTCAAATTCACAGGCCGGCTCGATACAACTGAGCCAGTTTATAAAAATATAAATATATCATCACGCCTTCTACCCATTACTGGATGTGGCACTGTGCCGAAGCAGATCTCGCTAAGTGATATATTTATGCGCGTAAAGTGCGGTTACCAGCCGTGAAATCACGACCTTCAAAAATGTTAGTGAAGGGAGAGCCACAGGAGTAATTTGAATGTGGTGCAAATTGTTTGTCAGCTGTGGGAATAGAACCGGGGTTCTCAGGATTCACTGGCCGACTCGATACCACTGAGCCATTACCCCAACAATTTATCTAATCCAAAATTTTGGATTTGTCCAATTGAGCTAAACCATATTCCCAAAAAAGTTTAAATAAACTTTAATATCATGTTACTAGTTAATTTTCGGAAAGTGAATTGAATTAACTTTTTTAAATCGGGCAAGCCTAAAATTAAGAAAAAGTAAATTAAGGATTAGCTAAAACTTTTTTTTAAATCTGGCTGTTAGTAATTTGACTAATTATAAGTGTAAGTGACTGGGAAATATGAATAAGTAGATAATAAACAGGACTTCAGTCAACGATTTTTTTAATTTACAATACTAACGACATCGACGTTTCGTTGTCAGTTGTTAGTAATTTGAAGTAAAAATTTTCAGTTTACTGTCTCTATGCAATTTTTCAAATTTTCGACCCCTCAGTGTTAATAAATTAAATATGGCATAGTTTAATTTAAATCTTAATTTAAATAAATTGAGATGGAAATTTATGGAACGATGTGCAATTTAAATTTGTTTGTTTAGATGAATAATAATTGTTAATGATTATATATGTGTCTGGGACATAATGCAATATCTGATAATCGATATCAATAACTGGGTATATTGAATATTAAATTTTAAATTAAAGTATTAAATTATTTATTAGATGTTTCGAATAAAGCAAAAATAGATATAACGACAAACAAAATACATACAAGCATCTCACTAGATGTATTCAAATAACAGCGCTTTTATTATGTTTTTTATTTTTAGTTATGGACGAATCTGCATAGCAGAGCTAATGTCAATCTTTAATTCATGAATGATGAATTAAGGCACCAAAAATAAAGGAAGTATAATTAATAATTCATTTTCAAAATGAATTGTCTAAATTCATCGTCCATGAGCAAACTATTAATCGACATTAGCGCTGCGATACGGCCTCATCCAGAACTACAAATTATATAGATAAAAAGCACGGCTATTTGAATACGTTTAATTACGACGTATGGAATTCAAGTAAACTGTGAAATGCAATAATAAATCATGCAAATTCTGCCAAAAACAAATATAAAGATTTGCGTGTGTGGGGTGTGCATTTTACAGACTTGTTTGTTTAAAAGCGAAGCGAGCCTTGTCAGAAACACGTAAAATATTTAAATAAAGTTATGAAATTCGGTATAATATTACGGGCAATCGTAGCTCAGTGGATAATAGCGAGGTAAAGCTTGCGTTTCTTAATTAACAAGCAAGAGGTCAGGCGTTCTAATCTCACTGACTACAAACTATATCATAAAATATGATTGTGTCTGGTTCGGATTCCACTATATAAGCTGTAGGTCCCCTGTACTGTAATTGGGATTAAGTTCCTGTTGTGCAGAGTAACAAACAAATAAACAAATAATTTGAGCTAAAGTCAAATATAATGACTTGCGTATGTGGAACATCTGTTTTACAGACTTAGAATTTGTTTGTCAGAAAAGCTAGCGAAGCGAGCCTCGCCAAAAATGCGTTTAATTATAAAAAATAACTAATAAATAATGCAATTTTGCATTTGTCATTTGGCACATTCCTAGGCAATGCATATTTTGCTGGTAACATATATATATATATATATATATATATATATTTTGTCTATAAAAATATAAATAAATATATCATTACGCCTTTTACCCATTACTGGGTGTGGCACTCTGCCGAAGCAGATCTCGGTAAATGATATATTTATGCGCGTGAAGTGCGATTACCAGCCGTAAAATCACGTCCCCCCACACATGTTAGTGGCAGAAGAGCCACAGAGGTAATTTTAAATTGGTGAAAATATTTTGTCTATATATCATCACGCCTTCTACCCATTACTGGGTTTGGCACTCTGCCGAAGCAGATCTCGGTAAGTGATATATTTTGCGCGTGAAGTGCGGTTACCAGTCGTCAAATCACGGCCCCCATAGATGTTAGTGGTGGAGGTGCCACAGGGATAGTTTTTTAAATTATGAAAATTGTTTGTCGCCTCTGGGAATCGAACCAGGGTTCTCAGAATCTACAGGCCGACTTCATACCAATGAGCTAGCCACCCCTTTTATCCAATACTGGGTGATTCATATATTTATGCGCGTAAAATGCGGTTACCAGCCGTTAAATCGACTTCATACCACTAAGCTAGCCACGCCATATATTTTGTCTATGATATAAGTAAAGCACATTTTTGATTTGGGTAGGTAATTTTAGCAATGAAATCGTAAGCCGATGATGCCATTAGGCTTGGATATGCCAATTTTTAATAGTTCTATAATTTTCCAATAGTAAACTAATTAATTTAAATTTAGCTTCCGTTTGTATGTCCTAGATACGCCTTTGTGTTCTACCGGCTGAAATTATAATTTATATCTAAAATTGAAATATCACAGCAATCTTATACATATTTCCTGAAAGCATCCTTCATGATGTATAAATCTTAATAATTATTTATGAACTATATAATTCATTCAATTTCTCCTTTTTAAAAAAATGCATTCCCTTCTCTCGTTTCCTTGAAACACCTTGTATACATGATGAATCAGTCAGGAAACGGTTCTCCGTACAATGCGAATAATTACATGTTATTATACAACTTAAAAAATAACTTTACATGTGGGTATTAGATGATACCATAATCCCGGAAGTAAATATTGTCACTCACTTTGATTAACTGTGCAGTTTAGCCCTTAAAAATATCAAACTTTGCTTCCGCGTCGCCGAGTAATATGTTATACAAGAATACAAGAGTGGTTAGTATAGTATTTGTCTTCGTTAGCTGTTGAGTGTGAATGAATTATGTTGTTGAGTGTACTCTCCACATGTCCTGAATTTAGTTAAATTAGCGTTTATTAAAGTCGTGTCTGCGCTGTTTTAAACTGGACCACTTTGACATGAAATGACTTCATTAAAAGTTAAAATGTTCCCTACGCTAGAAACTTTGATGTTTATTCAACGAATTATAAAATAAAACAAAATTATGAAGGTTTTATGGGTACTTTGCCCGAGGTTGATACGTAGGAAAAGATTTTTGCAATCTTGGAAAGTTCTATTTTGCAATTTTGCAGAAAAAGGTTTATGCTTTAATACGTGTTATATTTGAACTTTGACTTTTCTCTTAATTTGCTATATTAATGAAGTGTGACATAATGATGTTTTTATAAAATATTGCGACGTTTTTAATATCAGCAGGAAAATGACTTACTACTCTAGAAAATAAAGAAATTAGAAGTAAAATACTTTCAAATATCTATTTTCACATTCTGCAATATTTCTTGTATTAGTCTTTCTTGTTATTGTACTAGTTAATCTTTAGTTAAATATTTGTGTTAATATATTAGCCATTAAGGATTATTTATTTGTATTGAGATATACAAATATTTATGCTCAGTTTTTCATTCAACTGTTAAAATTCAGTTATAATTTTATCTGCTTGTTAAATATAGGAAAATGATTTACTTAACAATCTATTGATAAACAGCATATAAGGGATGGCGTTTGTCACGATATGTCAAACTTAAGACAAAGGTACACTTTTGATAGGTCTCGATAATCTTATCATTGCTGTCACTTATATTTCAGTGTTTTTCCTTTTATTTTGTGTTGGCTAGTTGTGTGTTTTATTAATTTTTATAGAACAAAATGTTGTTGTAGTTTTAGTATTAGTTTCATTTATCGTTTAACTTACAGGTACAAATTTAAGTATATAGTTCATAGGCTTTTTTAATAGTGTAGGTTGTACTTAGTAGAAATTTGTTCTTCAACTATAAAATGAATTATAATTATTTACTTTTGAGTTTACAGTAAACAAATTAGCTCTAAAATAGGTAAAAAATGTTAACCTTTAAGCACTTACTAACACTGACGGCTAGTGATGCCAATACTAACATTACAAAAGTCCCCAGTTTTGGTTTCTGATATTGAAATATGTACAGAGTGATCAAAAGGAATTGTTACAGTTGGCAATAAAAATCTACTTGAAATTAATGAACCTGATACAATGACGTATAATACTAGACGAATTATGCCGTATTCAAGTCAATGCAGTGTTGTGAAGGAGAAAGAGTTGGAGTAACTTGTGGGTGAGGCGGGTGCGCGGCAAGGAGAGAGTACACTTTGATGTTATGCAAGTTGCAAACATTTGTGTAGTTATTTTTATATTCAATTACTTACTTTCCATACATCAAAGTAAAGGTTAGTTTTTGACATATTAAGTGTTTTGTAAATGCACTTTTGTATTTAAATAAATAAAATGCTCGCGCCTGATAACTGTCATCAACATAAATGCAACCTGCATAACATGAATTTGTACTCGCTCCTTTCCGCGCACCCGCCTGACCGACCAGTTATTCTATCCTTTTTTGCTTCATAACAAACGCCGTTGTTACTTGTCTAGTTAAGTTTTGTCTGAGGCCTGATACATACATTCTTTTCCTGTTGCTGACAGTGATATTTGAAAATTTAAAATTAAATTTGAATATATTTAGTTCTTATTTGTTTTTAGTTATATTTTTCTTAAATATTCATAAATAAAATTGTTGTCTCCCTTACACTTGTTTTTAGTATTTCTATTTCTCAAAAAGTCAAAATCTTATTAGCTGTCAGGTTTCTGACATAACCTATTTGTATTTATTAGACATGTCAAATAGTATTTCCGCCTTTACCTGGCGTTGTGCCAACTGTGGAATAAAAAGATCTCCGGAATTGTATTGCCAACTTTAACAATTCTTGTTGATCACTCTGTAATATAATACTGTTAATGATGGACGGAGACGCGAAAATAATATTTTGAGAACGCCAGACTTTTTCGTTGGCGAGATATATTTGATAATTTATCAGAATGTGCCCCAACCTATCAAAACGTTGTTCTTTTTGATGTAAATGAATTGTAGCACTCGCATTTCATCTTACTAGGGCTGCATCACCCGCAAAATTTATTTTATTCAGGGATATGTGTGCTGAGATTGACATTGGTTTATGAAAGGGTTGTCGCCCGTTTCGCTTTTAGTGAAATTGGTTCAACTCTCATAAAATTGGCCAGCGTCGCCCTACTATCGTAGAATGAAAAGCTTTTGGCACTATAGCGACCTCTTTGTATATGTACGCGATTTGATTGCAATAGTACAAGAATCATAGTTAATGATTTGGAAATAGCAAAATCAAAGAGCAAGTCATATTTTAGTTAACGAATGTAATTATTAATTTTCATTTCCGGATAAAGTGCTCTATAACTATTAGGAAGATAATTAAAAATATGTCGCATCACAAAATTGCATTAAATTTCGATGCAATATATTTTTATTTATCCCGCTAATAGTTATGAAAAAACCAATCATAAAACAATTTTTGGTTTAAATCAATTTTATGTTCATTGTAGGTTTCGGAAAAACTAAAATAGTAAATAAACAAAATGGAACTGTGAACAAATAATAAATAAAAAAGTAACAAGTGCCTTAGTTATTACTTTGTGCAAGCGTCGAAGTAAACAAGCAATTATAAATTCTTGATCAACACTTATAGTTTTATCAAATTCACTGTCTTTGCAATTGTTCAAGTTATTGTTCGATAAATTCTGAGGTAACTTCAAAGTACTTCACCGGGCCAGTAAGGATTAATATTGAATCTTTTAGAAAATTTAGAAATAAAGAAAACCATTAATTCTAAGAATAATATTGTAAACGACCAATTTGATGTTACAAATTCACCCCTCCTTAATAGATTTTAACTATAGATAAATGTTACTTTTCTTATAAGAATATTGTCTGAAGATGTCCGAGAGGACGAAACGATCGTTACATTCAAGTAAACAAAATCTGTGGTAAAATCAAGTACGTTGTGTTAATTTATTAGTGTTAATATGTTAAATGGGGTGGCTAACTCAGTGGTATGAAGTCGATCCGTGGATCCTGAGAACCCTGGTTCGATTCCCACAGGCGACAAACAATTTTCATAATTTCAAAAGCTACCTCTGTGGCTCCTCCAACAGCAACATCTCTGGGGGCCGTGATTTGACGAATGGTAACCGCACTTCACGCGCAAAATATATCACTTACCGAGATCTGCTTCGGCAGAGTGCCACACCCAGTAATGGGTAGAAGGCGTGGTGATATATTTATTTATTTATTTAATATGTTCCACCAATTAAATAAAAATATAAAATAAATATATCATCACACCTTTACCCATTACTGGGTGGCACTCTGCCGAAGCAGATCTCGGTATGTTTTATCGGCTGTGGGGATCGAATCAGGGCTCTCAGGATCCACAGATCGACACGATATCACTGTGCCATTACCCCAATTATCGACTACGAAAACACTCAATTGTTAATATTTGTTTAAAAAGGACAACAAAAAATAATTATCAACATATCTTTTTAACGAAAATAACATCAACTATAAATTAGACATTTATATTTGCATATGGCCTTTCTGTTTTCTATTTATGAGTACCTTTCAAATAACTCAAAAATTGCAAAATATTCTTTTAACAAATCTCCTATTATTAAATCAATTGTATGAATCGGAAACAACCTCAAGAAAACTATTCTCAGAATGTTTACGTGTTGGTAACGACCATAATAACAACAAAATCCCCTAGAGGTGCATAGCTGCGCGTTTTTTTCCTAGTGTGATCTTTCCACCGTGGAATTTCATCGGCGGCTTTGGAACGACTGTCGAGTGTTTGCTGTTTCGTGTTTATTGCAACGGCCTTGGGGAGACATAGAATTAAATGAAGCTACATTACGTCAATTGTCATAACTGGTAATAATTATAGAATTGCAAGTATATAGGAGATAATGAGAGTAGAGTGTCACCCTCCCACACTGGAGATAGAGTTACGCGATTGTTCTTAATCGCATTAATAGCTGAGATGATGCGGAGATAAGCTGATAGTTATGAAGATAAATCAAAATGATTATTATCGATTATGTCATAATAGTTTTCTTATGACGTTACACATAGTTGTGGCAGCACGGTTAATGCTCCTTCTTTCACATACTCGAAGAGGGAGTTCGTGGGTTCGAACCTCGCTGATTTTAGACTTATAACCTTAAATACAAATGATTCTTGACTCAGATATAAGCTATAGGTTTTTATACTGTATTTATTAAATTTTTATATGAAACTTCGTGCAAATCTATTTATTGTCAGCAGAGCTGGGCAAGCTACTTAAAAAAAGTAGCTAAGCTACAGCTACAGCTATTCTTTAAAAAAGTAGCTAAGCTACAGCTATAAGCTATATTTTGTAAAATATAGCTAAGCTACAGCTAAAAGCTTTCGTTAAAGTAGCTGTTAAATTTTAAAGCTACTTTTTTAAATTATTGTGAAATAATTAAATTTGCCATTGTCATATGATCAGTCTTTTGTTATAATGACTGTTAATTTACTATAATGTACAGAAATATCAAAAATAGCAAATACCATCTGGCACCTACTGTTTATTTTTGCGTATTAGAGCCAGTTAGAACCGGCAACAAATAATTATTTTGTGTGGGTCTAGCTTGTACGCATGCGTACTTTGTTGACCTTCTGCTTAAAAAGTAGCTTTAAGCTACAAAAAGTAGCTGTAAAAGTAGCTTCAGTGGTTATTTTTAAGCTAATAGAAAAAAAAGTAGCTAGCTACAAGCTACAGCTATATTTTTTCACAGTTAGCTAAGCTACAGCTACAGCTAAGGTAAATGTAGCTAAGCTACAAAAGTAGCTAGCTACTGCCCAGCTCTGATTGTCAGTGAAAAAGCGGTGTTCAAATTCCGTATAATATGATTTTTAAATGTTCTGTATTCAGTTTGTGACGTTAAAAGTACCTTTGGTGGTTGTCAAATAGTTTGTTTCAATATTGGCGATGCCAACCAAGCGCTCGCAAGAATAAATTTAGAACCCTTCTACCAGATATTGCTTTCACGGTTCTTCATCGAATGTGCGACTAGTACTAAGCGAATTTTTATAAATCTTGTAGGAATATCAATGCTGTTTACATTCAAGAAGAATTATGTAAAATTTCATTGATGTAGCTAATCGTTTAATTCCAATACTTCGTCTGTAGTGACACTGTTATTTAAGGAGAATAGTAACCAATTATAATTTAATTATTTGGTTAATATTTAATCCATTACTAAGTATTTACTTAGAAAATAATAATTAAATTATGTCTAAATATATTTTTTAATGTAAATTAAATAAATTAAATTACACTGCAAATTAATGTACATAAGAAATAGAGATTTCTTTGCAATGTCAATAAAATTCACTTATGTTCATAAATAAGTGAAACATAATTTACTTAAAGAGAAAATTAAATATTTGCATGTAATTTATGATAATTTCATAGATAAAAGTAATTTAATTGATGAAGTAGCAAAGCTGTCGTCTTAATAATTGTAGGTCACAGACATCAACTATTATGGACTTGTCTTAAGTTCTGACATCCGTTAACATCAAAAGGTAAACACAACAAGTATGACAACATCTGCGATACAAGAGCCATCTTGGAGAGAAATCTTCAACTGATATATTTAATCATTTAATACATCAACAGTTATCTTTTGTTTAATTTTTATTATTCTTCAAATATGAAAGTTAAATAATTTTAGGTGTAATACTTTTTAATAATTGCGTTGTGTGTTGTGATAAATTTATGGTATCACGTGGATTGTTCCCGTAATTATATAATTAGTTTTTTTCTGTTTACTTAGAAGCATGAAGTGAATTACGTGTGTACTGAGCTTGAAAATAATGGCAGTTTTTCCTGTTTAACGTCAAATTCAGTCACGCTATTTATTTACTGATTGTAGACTTCAATAATGCAGCAGAAACTGAACCTTTTATACACTTACCGTTTTGAAATACAAACGAAAATATATTTGTATATCTTACAGAAAGATAAAATTGTGATATACTAACATAAGATTCTGGAAATTCTTATAAAAAAAAAATTAAATCATTTAAGTAGGTAATATTATGGGATGGCTAGCACAGTGGTATGAAGTCGGCCTGTGGATCCTGAGGTCTCTGGTTCGATTCCCACAGGCGACAAATTTTCATAATTTGAAAAAGCTATCCCTGTGGCTTCTCCACCACTAACATGTTTGGGGGCCGTGATTTGACGACTGGTAACCGCACTTCACGCGCAAAATATATCACTTACCGAGATCTGCTTTAGCAGAGTGCCACACCCAGTAATGGGTAGAAGGCGTGATGATATATTATTATTATTATATTATTATATTGACATAACAAATTAAGAACAGTTTTGTAATAAACAAATTTAAATTATACAGTAAGCTCAATGCGATATTTTTACTTATCTAAAATTAAAATTAATAAATATATTATCACGCCTTATACTCATTATTGGGTGTGGCACTCTGCCGAAGCAGATTTCGGTAAATGATATATTTTGCGCGTGAAGTACGATTACCAGTCGTCAAATCACGGCCCTTAAAGATGTTAGTGGAAGGAAAGTCACAGGAGTAGTATTAATGTGGTGAAAATGTTTGTCGGTAATGGGAATCGAACTAGGGATCACCTACTCCATGTTAAAATTTATGTTCCAATAATAATGGAAAATGATTTCACAATTTTGAATTAATTTCTCAAAAGCGGTTGGGAGGAAGATAATAATAAAATACAATATATTTTTAATTATAGTACTCTATAGCTCAATAAATTTTTATTTCATTTGAACAAGATAATATTAAGAACAAAAATATTTGCAAAAACGTACTTTTATGATGAAACAAAAAAGTTCTTTATTACGAAACAAAATGATAAAAATACTAGTATAACCGTATATTATTTCTTTGATAACGCGTAATAATAATTTATCATTTTTGACATATAAAGAAGACAGTAATTTAAAATTTAATATTAAATGTGTTTTTCACACGACACATATTTTTCTTGTCCAAAACAACAAACTTACTTTATTTTTCTATTATCTTTTATTCCACCTAATGATAATTATTATTTATAGTTAAAAGTGTCATAAATATGTCAGACATTTATTTAACATTTTATAGCATGAATTATGAACATTTAATGCGACTTTTAAAAGCAGTACCGACAGACCGACATAATTGTAGAAGACACGTTTCGAATATTAATCTGAAGAAGATACTAAAAAATGTATTTATAGTCGTTGTAGATGAGTGTAATCTACTTTCGTATTGAATTTTATGTGTGTTCAAAAATAAGGTTAATTATTATATGAATGGATTAAATTTTATGTACTTTTCACTGTAGAATATATTATTTTTCATAATCTTTACACTCAAGCGTTTCCATAAACTTGAAAATGGTGTGGTTAGCCACGGGTCTAGGAAAGTTCACCGAAAACAATTCACCGAAAAACAATTCACCGAAGTAGCAATTCACCGAAATACAATTCACCGAAAGATAGTTCACCGAAATATGATTTACCGAAATGCTAATTAATTTTCCTTTACACTTTATCCAGGTTTATGAATAGCAGCAAAATGCAGGCGTATTTAAAAATAGAAAATTGATTCCTTTGTCATGTCTCATTTCATTTTTATAAAACTATATGTTTTACATTAATAACATAAATTATTTGCTATGCCTCGTAAATACTCATGTATGTTATTCTTGTTGTAATTTGGAACTAGATGCTCTGTCCTCATAGCACAGTCTCTGTACTTTTTATGCATCGGTGCGCCGTCTTGGCCGCACAAATACTGCTCTATTTGAATAAATCCTAATAACATATTGGCAGCGATGCTATTATTAGTACTATACATGCGCGAGTGCAGTAATGTCATTAGAAACTGTCCCAGCATAAACAAATTTTAGCCGATTCAATAATAATTACATTAACCCTGCAATAATTAACGATATTTAACGTAATGGATAATATTCAAAAGATTCGGAATTTACGGTAAGTATCCTTTTCTAAATGCCTGCATTTTTCTACCAGTTCTAAAGGAACATTAAAAATACTATAATTTAATTATCATTTCGATGAATATGTTTTTCGATGAATTGTATTTCGGAGAATTGTTTGTTCGGTGAATTGTTACTTCGGTGAATTGTTACTTCGGTGAATTGTTTTTCGGTGAATTGTATTCGGTGAATTGTATTCGGTGAACTTTCCGGCACCCGTTAGACACTATGACAGATAAATTCGGTTGACGCCTGTCTCGTTCAGGGGAGCCGTGGCTTAGTGGTTAAAGCATCAGCCCGGCTGATTACAAATTATTTCTTCCCTTAATTTGTAAACATAATCATCTCACCTCATTTCACTCACTTTCATTGCATTTATAATTTTCTAAAGTTTTGTTACATTTAATTTAATTTAGCAAGTAAGGCACAGGCGTGTCAGGAATTGTATATAATTTAAAATTTTAAGCGCTTTTTTTTCTCTAGCCTTGTGTGAAGCCAGTTGGCTGTTCGTAGCGCTATTAAAACGAGGGCAGGATGAAAAGTCCCTGAAAAATAAAAGAGATGGCGCCACAATCGCAAATCTCATGTGACATTTGTGATGTACTATCTTGAACTAGAACGCATTAAAATTTTCAGTCTGATATCTCATTCAGTTCTGTTTTGACACCCATCGAAAGCAAGCAACCTTGAAGATTTTTGAAAACATGGAAAAAAGTGAATTTCGCGTCTTGATTAAACATTATTTCTTGCGTGGAAAAAACATTACGCAAACTAAAGCATCGCTTGTTAAACATTATGGGGACTCCTCACCATCGATTGAAACGATTCATAAGTGGTTTACTGATTTTCGTTGTGGTAGTATGACCACAAAGGACGCCGAACGTTCTGGTCATCCAATTGAGGTTACAACGCCAGAAATCGTCGATAAAATCCATGGTATGATATTGGACGATCGGCGAGTTAAAGTTCACGAGATGCTGAGGCTATGAGTATCTCAACCGAACGGGTACGGAACATTTTGCATAAATTTTTGAATATGAGAAAGCTATCTGCCAGATGGGTGCCGAATTTGCTCTCTGTTGATAACAAGCGCAACCGTCTGACAAGTTCAAAGGAGTGTTTGGCGATGTTCAAGCGCAATAAGAAGGACTTTCTTCTCCAGATTTGGGCCCTGCGATTTTTATCTATTTCCAAACTTGAAGAAATGGATCGTCAGGAAGAGATTTGGCTCCAACGATGAGGTCATCGCTGAGACAAACGCCTATTTTGTAGGGTTGCCAAAATCGTATTATTTGGAAGGGATAGAAAAATTAGAAAAACGTTGGACGAAGTGCATTGAGCTACAAGGAGATTATGTTGAGAAATAAAATATGTTTTGACCAAATAAATCATTTCTTGTTTCATTTTTCAGGGATTTTTCACCCTGCCCTCGTACTAAGGCAATTGCAAATCCTCAGGATTGCGATATGTCTTAGTATACAGCGCGTTCGACAGCCGATTTGGTAAAATTCACACATGTGCAGGGAAAATGCGTATATGTAGTATATGTTACAATTAAATAATAAACGTTTCTTTATCTTATCTTATCTATCAGCCCGGCAAGCTGAAGGTCCTCGGTTCGAGTCCGGGCGTCTCCCGAATTTTTCTGTCATAAACTTTTAATTATGTTTGTTCTTATTTACATCGACGCATTTGACCTGAACGTGGCTATAACCTTAGCCGAAACGTTGTCAACCTTTTCTTCAATAAATGATTTACAACTTAACTATGTCCATTACTATTTTTCCTATTTAAATTAATATTTAGAAATATAATTTGTTTTCACGTTTCGTTTCATGCGTAATTGCGAAGTATGCAAGCGCGTTCACTATCACCAACAAAACATTTCAAATAAAAAGTATTAAATTTCAGGGTACACATAAATATCAATATTTAAACATTCTATCGATACACCTATTCTTTTTCTTGTATCGATATACTAGGGTCGTTGATTTCCATCGAAGTTCGAATTTCTGAACGTTCGAATGTTTTGAACTTCGAATTCTCGAATGTTTTGTCTCTGAATTAACGCCATCTGTCATCTTCAATCATGCTCACGCATAATTCGCGAAAAGTTGGCCACGAATTAAATAATAAACTCGCCGAAGTATCCTGCAAAAACTCTGCAAGTTTATGCAATTAAGACATCTATTCTCTTAAAGCCCATCTAAATGCTACGGACTTTTAGTAAAACGTTTTAAAATGAGAATAAAAATTATACAAAAACGTCTTAATTAAAACGTTTTTGATAGTGTAACGAAATTTTAAGTCTAAATTGAATTAATTTGGCAAATAATAATAGTTAATAATAATTACTTATGAATTAATACAAAACTCTGCAAATGAGTTTATTCTGAAAATAATTCATATCTACATGCCGTGTTCACGTTAGGATCCAGATTCACAATTCGAATAATTCGAAAATTCGGAATATTCAAAAATTCGAAAATTCGGAATATTCAAATATTCGAAAGTTCGAATCTAAATTCGAAGGTTCAATAAAGCCGAACATTCGAAAAATCAACAACCCTACGATATACTCGTATCGTATCGCTAAGCATAGCTCTAATCTAAACTAAATAAATAAATACTGCATCCAACATTTCAATTATCACCAGCTCAAACTAAAATCTCTTCTAACAAATCAAACAATCTAATCTTCTGATCCCAGCTTAACCAAACAACAAACAATCCACTTATAGTAATAATCTGTACAAGCGCTACCACTATTTCGTGTTTCATCTGTTTACCATTCTACCACTCAGCGACCACTAACTACTTAACTTTAGTCAACGGAAGTTACTAATGTCAGACACACATTTCAGCACCTGATGGTCGGTAGTGCCGTTGCTGATGTTCTGTGTTTTGTATTTCGTCGCATGAATGTTGATGTAGTCACGTGCTACATTCATTCACGTTGTTCAACGGGAAATTTAAACTGTGCTGAATAATTTTGTTGGATGTTTCATTTGGGATTATTGGATATGGGGTGGTGACATTTCAGGAGTTTCATGTATTTGAGCATTGTTTGTAGAACAAGAGGAATGTAATATTACAGGATAAAACTTTTGTTATTTCGAAATAATATATTTGTTTTTTAATTTAAAAAGAAATGAAATATGGTTGGATGTATGACGAAGAATCTGATATTAACATATGAAGTTCTATATTTTTTTCTATATCGCGTTTACAAAGTGAATTTTGTACAACTGCTTTTTATCAAAAAAATCAATTTTATACAACTGTTTTGCCAAATTGTGGCAAAACAGTTGTACAAAATAGATTTATGTTTGACATTTTTACAAATAGACAACTCAACAAAACACAAATATCCCCAAAACAGTTTAGTTACATTAAACTGTAAAATACTTCTTTATTAAAAATGAAAGGTTATAACTTACATAATTAAGAAGTTCCACTCTAACCGAACTATTAAATGACAAAATAAATTAAATTTCAAATGTTTATTGAATCTGTCATCTGTCAGTACCTGATAACTGCTATAACAGTAGTGTGATTCGATGTTGCCAAATTTACATTTCTTTTAAGTGGCTCGTGTGACTTTCCAAAAGGTCGTTCTTTGCATTAGAATTGCAAACTCAGAATTAATCAAAGAATCGTTCTACCTGACACTTGTCACCCATTTTGTGAACAACCTGTATATGTGAATATTTCTTGACTGTTTTTAAATCATTTTGTCTACTCCAAAAACTATTAATCGTTCCAAAATTACCGTTTAGGTATCCTTTCTACAAATACAGAATTAACACAAAAATGCCCAGTACAGTCAAGAATGAATAAAAGATGTGATTTATTTAGTTTAATTATTTATTTAAATTAAGGGTAAGGTTCAACCTAAGGTTGCTTTTCTCTCTAACTAGAAATATTAATCACAAACATAAAATAAAATATATATATATATATATATATCATCACGCCTTCTACCAATTACTGGGTGTGGCACTCTGCCGACCAGTCGTCAAATCATGGCCCCCAGAGATGTTAGTGGCGGAGGAGCCACAGGAGTAGTTTTTGAAATTATGAAAATTGTGGGAATCGAACCAGGGTTCTCAGGAACCACAGGCCGACTTCATACCACTGAGCTAGCCATCCCATAATCACAAACATCTATACCCTCAATATACCACCCTTCCTGAATGGGTTTGAACCTGTAACATATACTAAAGAAAGCTAAAGGAACAGCTGAGCTGGGCACTTGATTATTTATTTATTTATTTTCTACTCCGACTAGAGGATATTAAGATGAACCACGTAACTAATTCGGTCTGAAGTTGGCACCTAAACAGAGATCTTTTTGAAACAAGATTAGGTTTGTTTCAGGTTGAAATCTTGAACTGATTTTGATTCCGAACTAGTTACTAGTAGTTCGGTTCTATTATGACGTTAGAACAGCAATGGAATTCTGTAATGCGGTACCGACAAAATGTCGTTAGTCGTAACTACAATTAAATTAAACGGGACATCCTATTTTGAAATTCTGTATCGATATCGACAGTTTTGTTTACTGGGAGATATATTCGTTTAATTTAACTTTCAGTTTTCTCACTAGACATTAATATCATATATATATTTTTTTTTGATATTGTCATAAAACATGACGAAAGTGTTGTTTTAAAGTTACAGAATCCGACTGCTGTTTAGCTGAAACACATATTTCTAAAATAGTTCGCGCTGCTCTCAATAGATGTAACTACTATAATGCAACTATCTTCATTCGTATTATTGTTTACGCCATCTAATATAAAAGAAGTCAGATCTGCTTGTTTTAAATAAGATGTCACTCTTCTTATAACACAAAATAAACTACTATAGTAATATTAAATCTGCCAGCAACATCCCGAAAATGACTGTCAGATGAACAACTAACCAGAAAACCAACAAATTATTATTATTGTTGTATAAATTGCCTGTTACTATAAAAATACACAGTATCCTTCGCTTAATTCTCATTTTTTGAGTTTACCGTATTTAAAAAAACCATATTCATTAAATTAAAATATTCGTCACCATCACTGTTACTACTAAAAAAAATCATGTTTTATTTTGATTACAATCAGTATAATGTCATACAAACTACAAAAACAACATAAATCCAGACTGTTATTTCAAAATTCAGTTGTTGACTTAATCAAAATGTGCATCTAGAACTACTAGTTCTTGCTTAGGAGCAAGGACTATTTGAACGGTTCTGAAACGGTTATATTACTGCAATTTTTACAACGGGAACACAAAATTAGGAACTACTAGTTCGGAATTTTCACACTGAAATGCTGAAACGATTTTAATATACCTCTAGAACAGTTCAAACTGGTGGTTGAACAAACCTTTTATTATTACTGTAAATGAAATAATGAAAAATATTTGGCTGTTATCATGTAACACATCTTTAATAATAAGCGACATTTATAAATTTTACTAGCTTTGACAACAACGGTTTTGTCTTGACATTTGTCAAATTTGTATTTATGTAATAGTAAAATTTAAAACATTAAAATGATCTCGGTGTTGTTAAAACTAAAAAAAAATTATCGACGTCGCTTATTATTAACGATGTGTTACATTTTACTCGTATTCCATTTGCCATTTGGATCAGATCTATCTTACATTTGCTGAACCAGATCATTTATTTATTTTGCTGCATTACTTCGCTGATTATTTTTACAGTACTAGAATTACAGATTCTAATTTACTTTGAAGTAATTCACCCCAATAAATGCATCAATTTACTTAATTCATTTCATTTAGTCATGTGTCGAATTTATCTGAACTGATTTAAGTGAAGCAAGTGGCAAATGGAATACAGCTTATATAGCCGAATATATATTACATATGTTTTAAGTTAAAGATAGAAAGAATTGAGAAAAAAAAGTTAATTTTTAGTGGATTTTTCTAAAAATTGGCGAGTTCATATGAAATGAAATGTATTGAAGTATACACTGATTTTTTACCTTTTTTGCAACCGTTTTTGACGAATTAAATCAAAATTTTGAAGGACAGAATAAATTTACTTCCATAGTAAATTAAATTTTATCAACAAATTCGAGTCGATATATATGGTATTTATAACATTTTTGTCAAAAATTCGATTGTCATTTGGATGAATAAATTTTATTTACTTTAAAAGTAAATTTATTTGCCGTTTGTAATACTGGACAATAATGTTTTAAATTTATTATAATTTCACTTTCAACAATTAATATAAAAAATATGTACAAAATATAATGCTTCATTTCGGATAAAACATTTTGCTGTATGTTTCATACCAAAATATCGAAATAAGTTCAACTTTTAAATCAATATTTCCTACTCGTCTTTAAGAAAGTAATAAATAATTTCGAATGTAAACAGCTGTCACTTACGACATTTAGCACTGCTGTCAAACAGTCTGTTCAATGTTGGACTTTCATTGAAACCCAAATATTATAAATAATTCATGTTTTATTACAACCAATTAAATTTCATGATTAAATCGCTACAGCACAGATTTATGAATTACAAATATATTTTGGTACGGCTATATATATATTTTCTTGAAACATTCAAGTAAATAGATTTATAATACCTAGTACGTAAGTAGACTATTTACAAATTTTAATGGTTAATTAAAATGTTGGTAAACATGCAACTAATGAGAAGCAATATTTTGTAAATTAACGACATATTCTTTTTTGAAATTAGATCATGTGCGATATAATATTCAAGGATAAAGTAGATACAAGTATTAATAGATATATTCCAAAATCCAATTTTCCGGTTGGTAGAGCGGCTGAGCAGAATCCACAAACGGAAGGAGAGAAATAAAAAATGAAGGCTATATAAATCAGATTTATGTCGAGAAATTACATATTTTTTGAAAGAAATTCAAAATATGTTTCCAGAATCAATCGAAATCTTTGAAACATTGTAAAATATTTTCAGAACAAGAGTATAAAAAAATACTGCTATTATTACCTAGTGCGACTGAGGTAGATAAATATTCGTATTAAATTTAATTAAAACGTTTCAAAATATTTTTTTTATTACATTTTAAATATAAAATAACATCTTCTCTATACTTGAAAAGAAGCACAGAAATAGGAAATTGAAAAGGACATATTTCAAAGATAACTCGGAGACATGGAATTCTTACAATTTCCTTCATTCAAAACTCAACTTGGAGTTAAGTTTATTACATTTTATTTTTATCTTTACATACGCTTTTCAGTTTTGTTGATGAACTTTATAAATGTATTGAATTATATAAACTAAATAACTTTTGACTCTAAAGCAAATAAATCGCTAATAATAATACAACCAAACTCACTCATTGAAATTCATGTACGAGTATGATGAAAGGAACTATACAATCATAATCAACTGCCCAGCATTAAAGTTGATAATCATCTAAATATATTCGTTATAATTATTTAATAAATCTGGTGTCAGGGTTGTTACTTTATCATTAAAGTTTGTATGGCAGTGCTTTTTGATCATGGAAATTTGTAGTTCGGAACGAGTCTGTATTGCAGCGCTAATGTCGACTATTAGTTCATAAAATAGGTATTTGTGTACGAGTACCTAGAGCAGAAAGTAGTCTATTGCCGCTTGCTATTGGAGAATCATGCAAGAGCGGTAAGAACATTTTCTACTCGAGGTGCACATAATATTTTTTCTACGATCATTTTGAAACTCTTTGAAAAGAATTTAAAATCATGTTTGACAGTTTTTCTGTTTGGAAATTCGGCCGACTGTTTTCATGTATTAATGGATACAATGATACACTTATACAATATCTTATTGCCGATCGGTAAACGGCAAATGCCAACTTTCTGCTTTCAACTAACAGTTGGAAAAGTCTATTTTCTGCTTATTTGTAGAAAAAGTAAATTACATCTTATATATTTATATTCGTTGTTAGTTTCGTTATTAGATTCGTTGTTAGGAGCAAACGTGAGTAATTTGAGATGTTTTGTGCATATGTTATGTACGTTGAAGAAAGAAAATGAATGATAAGTGAATAGGAATGATGTGATTGAAGGTTTGTTGTGTGATAATGATTTCTAGTGTAATAAATGAATGATTTTATATGGAGTGATCTATGAATGTGGTTGAAATGAGGGTGGTTTTTTTGGATGAAAATGTTTGACGAGGGCTGATTATTTGATGAGTATGATGAGTGAATGTTTTATGAGTGATTTTAGGGTTCGTGTTACCCCATTTGTTGGAATATAGCGTGAAGATATGTATGTATGTTTACAATTAATTTTGAATTAATAATTAATTATTTGTAAAATGAATTGTGTATTGTGAATTATAATGTCAATGGATGAAATCGGCATTAGCTCTGCAGTACAGATTAGAACTACAAATGTCATTGATAAAAGCGCTGCCATTTAAATACATTTCGTTAGACGTCTATATATTTTGTCTGTGGTAGCATTAGCATCAAATGAATTTAAATATATGTGTCAAGTGGTTATATTGAGATGATTACTATATCGCTACCATAACAATAATGGCAATTTTTTCTCATTACATCCTTGGGCACAAGGGAAAAAGTATTTAAAAATTTGATTATCCGATTGTATAAATGATGCAAATAAATCCTAATGATAAAAGAAATTCATAATTAAAAACGCGTAAAATCCAATAGCATCCGCATCCACAAGCTTAAACGATTACAATTACAAAAATTTATCATCAAAATCGAATGTAAAATTTGGTAACAGATACTGATGAGCTTAAATTTGAATAAAACGAACAAAATAATTTCTCTTTATATCAGTACATTTACTCTAAGAGTTTATGAACCTGATTTATAAAAAATATATGTATTTTATTCTGAATTTTAACGTATGAATTAAATATCCATTTCTGAGTATAGCAACTCATTGCTTCGTTTTTCCTGATACCGACAAATACATAAATTGGCTTATTAGTTGTTGTATTTACCCTCACCATCACAAAAATTGTAAGTTTGGTAACTTCTTTTTACTTTTCTTTGTAATTAAATTAATTTATATTATTATTGTAACAAGATGGCAATAACCATAAATTTAAATATTTGTCCCTATCTTAAGATACAACTTAACGCCAGTCTATTTATATTATGACTAAAAAATTATCATAAATTTAGAAATCATTTATAAATATCTGCACTTAAACAACTGAAATAGGGAAAGAGGCGTGATGATATAATGATGATGATGGTTCTTTAAATGTTTGCTTCGTATTGCAAAACAAGCATCCAAAAAATCTTGAAACTATAAAGAGGCTAATTATTATCAATGAGATTTAGTTATGTAAATCATTTTAATTTAACTAAACTACCCAATCTTCTTCTTACATCAATCTGTTCTAATTTAAAAACGCCTACAACCAAACCAGATTTGTACGATACTTTACTCGTCAGACCATTAAATTTTTAGGTAACTACCAGTGGCGTGCAGGCCATATGTGCAGTACACACCCTAAAAATATTTCAGATATTAGAATGATTAACTTAATTATATGATTACTTTATATTTTATTTATAATTAAAAATAAATAAATATATCATCACGCCTTCTACCCATTACAGGGTGTGGCACTCTCCTGAAGCAGATCTCGGTAAGTGATATATTTTGCGCGTGAAGTGCGGTTACCAGCCGTGAAATCACGGCCCCCAAAGATGTTAGTGCTGGAGGAGCCACAGGGTAGCTTTTCAAATTATGACAATTATTAATTATTATTTATTTACAATTAAATTTTAATATTTATTTATGAACCTAGGGGTAATGGCACAGTGGTTATCGTGTCGGACTGTGGCTCCAAACAACCCTGGTTCGATCCCCACAGCCGACAAAACATTTTCACCAATTTAAAATTACGCCTGTGGCTCCCCTACCACTAACATCTTTAGGGGCCGTGATTTGACGGGCTGGTAACCGCACTTCATGCGCATAAATATTTCACTTACCGAGATCTGCTTTGGCAGAGTGCCACACCCAGTAATGGGTAAAAGGCGTGATGATATATTTTTTTATTTTATTTCTATTGTGTAACAAAAATTGCTAACTATACCCACAAACAACAATGGTTGCTAGGATGGTTGGTATTAAAAGATCTTGTTACCAATTGCTAAACTTAGACATTTTTGTTACAGAATAGGTTCATAAGTTTGGAAAATATAAAATGAAGTATTTATGCAATCATGAATACGAGCGCGTATCGCGCTAATTAATTGCCTGTGTATAGACAATGTGCACACATTGGTCGTGCACGTTGATCCATAGCTCTAGTCTACATCCTACATTCATAGAGCGCGGAACACTCTGGCTAACCAGAGAGAGTGATGAAATATTAGTAAAACGTATCGCTCGTACTCTGTCTCCGCGTGCATTGTGAATTTGTGCACTTGCTTTGGTTTTAGCACGAAAAACTGCGTTGTTTTGATTATTGTAAGATGTACTATCGAATTCTGTGTTATTTATCGCTCAGAATTTTTCCAAAATGTAGATATAGCGTTACTTATTCAACATAATTATTAATTAATTTACAATTCTCTTTTCAATAGCTTTTGCCGGGAGATTATTTTCTACAATCATTGAAGAGAATTAAAAATTATGCTCATAATACAATGATTTACTGGGGTGGCTAGCTCAGTGGTATGAAGTTGGCCTGTGGATCCTGAGAATCCTGGTTCGATTCCCACAGACGACAAACAATTTTGGGGGCTGTGATTTGACGACTGGTAACCGCACTTCACACGCAAAATATATGACTTACCGAGATCTACTTCGGCAGAGTGCCACACCCAGTAATGGGTAGACGGCGTGATGATATATATATTTTTTATACAATGATTTAAGAAAGATAAAGTATTTTATCGTTAGTTACTGTTGAAAAAGGATTATTATATTTCCTGTTGTAAATAATGGTGAAAGCAGAATGAATTTAATTTAAAATAGATTTGTTATAAAAAATTGTTACATTTTTTAAAAGCGATTCTACAAAAAAAATAATGCCCACCCGACTTTAACTCACCACACGCCACTGGCAACTACACAATTATATTATAACATAGTTGAAAATTACAAAAATATTGTTAAAGTTTTCCTTTGGCAATGAATCAATTGTGTTGAAAGAAAGAAGTTCAAATTGTTAACAGTTCTATAATTTATTAACGCAATGCACTAGTTCCTAGAATCGTTCTATCTCAACTGTAGTTGTAAAAGACCAGCTTAAAATATGTATAGCGCAAACACTAAATAATTCATACTCATTTACTACTCGCACATTTGATTTATCTACCCGTTGATGTGCGCTTGCACGCGGTACACTCAATATAAAAATAATGCCACGTTTCTATAAGCTGAATATATTCATTATTTATCCTTTCTGACTTTGTATTAATTTAGTAGATATTATTTACATGGAAACGTAAGTGCTTGTAATAAAATACGTACGTCATTTAGCAAAATGTTTTCTTTTTTGCTGTAAGAGCTATTGTTTTATTATCGATCTTTTAGATAATTTTCTTTAACAAAAAAATAATTATCGAATTTCCCATGTCACGAATTCATGTTTCGTGAATACTAACATAGCATTGTATTGTTTTATTAAATGAAACATGCCTCTAATTGGGTCCGAAGTTAGCACCTGAACAATGATTTTTTTTAAACATGATATTATTGTTGTTTAAATGAATCATATTATTTATTTTGACGAAAAAAGGTAATGATGGAAAATAATTTCAATAATTTTGTTTCTCCAAAAACGGACTTAATTGTCCGGGGTTATAAGGTTCCTCGTTGTCGGTGGTGTGACAACGGCAGGTGGTTTTCATAAATATAGGCTTTTGCGAAACATTCACCAGGTTAGGGCTATAGTCAAAATTCATTTTTTTTAAATTTTGTCGTATTTTAAAGACAAACCTATCTTTTTTTAATTAATATTTTATAAGTAAATACCTCATAATTGATGAAATCAAATTGAATTATAGTGTGAAAAATTTAGATATCATCTGGATTTGAACCTGCGGCCTTTGAACTCCAGTCAAATGCTCTTGCTATATAAGCTACAGTATCCCTGCAATTAAAATTAAAACAGTGTCGCTGCAAACGGCCGTACGTCAAGTCTTTCAGTATACTCCTATGAAGGAGTCGTAGGATCGAGGATGCCTTTGACAAATAACAAAAAAATAAAATGAATAGAAATAAATATAGCATCACGCCTTTTATCCAATACTGGGTGATTGATATATTTATGCGCGTCAAATCACGGTCCCCAAAGATGTTAGTAGAGCCGACCTCTGTGGCTCAGTGGGTTAGACTACTAGGCTACTGTCCCAGAGGTTCCGGGTTCGATTCCCGGTCAGGGCTGGCATCAATCAGCGTCTGCTGCTGACTACAGCGCAGACGCTTCCATTATCATACCATCCCGGCTAGTAACCAAAGCAGTTAAAGCCGTATCAAAAAAAAAAAAGATGTTAGTGGTGGCGGAGTCACAGAGGAAATTTTAATGAGGTAAAAATGTTTGTCGGCTATGGGAATCGAACTTGGATTCTCTTGATCCACAGGCCGACTCGATACCACTGAACCATTTACCCCAAATGAATAAATACAAAAAAAAATAGAGAGCAAAAATTGGACTAACATCAGATTAGAATTACATGGATACAGAACATGCGATTGGCATTCAAGGGTCTCAAATTCGAATCCAGGTAATACCCCAAATTTATCTCCTTTTCCAAGTATTTTATTTAAAAGAACGATGTTGCATTTTGCATGTGAGTATACAATGCAATTTAAAATGTCGTCCAACACATCAATATTCAGGTAGTAAATGTACGGTAGTAAAGTCGTGTGTCACACACCTGTTTGGCCCGTACTTTCGTTGTTACTGTTAACGTTACTTGGTGCGTATCATAATATTTGATTTGTTCCTGAGAAGGGAGTGCCTCCATTCCATTATCGCCAGCCGGTGCTACTGTTAGGTGTTCTAACCCAAGTTTTTCACTACCTGTTTTTATGAATTCATTGCCACACGGCAATTAATGTGTGTCACATAGTTTCGCGCGGTAGTGAAGGTTGCTCTGTATAATAGTTGATTTATTGAAAGCTTTATCGGTTATTTTAAATATTAATGTCTGGTTTTTATCTTGATTAAAATACCGTAAACGATTTAGTTATGTTTCATGTTAGTGTCACTCGGCTAATGCTTACTATGTAAAGCAGGAAATGCATATTTGAAATGATTTATTTACATTATAAAATGAGATTATGTTATAAATTCTTTGAACATTATATAATAGTTTTTTAGATCATTTGAAATATTTAAAAAGATATTGTTTGATTTGAGATTTAACTAAGACCATATACACAAGAAGAAGATACATAGAAGACTTGTTTTGTTTGATTGTTTTCGTTTTAAATTTTAAATATTTATTCTTTTTTTAATAATGGGGTGGCTAGCTCAGTGGTATGAAGTCGGCCTCTGGATCCTGAGAACCCTGGTTCGATTCCCACAGGCGACAAACAATTTTCATAATTTCAAAAGCTACCCCTGTGGCTCTTCCACCACTAACATCTATGGGGGCCGTGATTTGACGACTGGTAACCGCACTTCACGCGCAAAATATATCTCTTACCGAGATCTGCTTCGGCAGAGTGCCACACCCAGTAATGGGTAGAAGGCGTGATGATATATTTTTTTTGTATTCTTTTATATCTCTGCTTGGAGCAGAATATACCATTTTGTAACATATTTAATGCATAATATATTTGGGCCTAAATTCAAATATTGACATCAACGAAAACAAGAAAAATCTGCTAACGGTTACTATACAGATGTCTTAAAAGATATAGGATTTAAACATGAAAAAACACATTTTACGCTTCTATTTGGTTACTTTTAAATCAAAGTAAGTTTATTAATGGGGTAGGTGACTCAGTGGTACCGCATCAGACTATGAATTTAAATAACCCAGGTTCCATTCCCACAGCCGACAAATAATTTTCAATATATTAGAATTACTGTGTACCAGCTTTGTATTCTAGAGGAAAAAATAATAGTTGAAATTTAACAGTTTATTTATGTATTCCAATTTTATACATTCATTGTTAAAAATTTTTATTGTACTGACTGTAAGTAAATGTAAGGCTTAATATTATAAAAATTTACTTACTCATAATGTTTTGTAGATCCTGAGGATGTTGTAATTGACAACGAAACGTCGATGTGTTAGTATCGTAATTAAAGAAATTATTGACTGAAGTCCTGTTTAATTGCATTTTTAATTAGAATTACTCTACAAACTCTTTGGGGGCCGTGATTTGACAGCAGATACTAGCACTTCATAAGCATAAATATGATCTGCTGCTGCAGAGTGCCACATACAATAATGGATAAAAGACGTGATAACAGGCAATCGTCTTAAGCAAGAGGTCGTGTGTTCAAATTTCGCTGACTTCTACTTATATCTACAAAATACTATCATTTCTGAGTTATTCGGATTCCACTATAAATATAATCTGTAGGCCCCCCTATAGTGTAATTGGGATTCAGTTCATGTTGTGCAGAGGAACAAATAAATAAATTTATTGATGTATTTATTTATTTAATTTATAAATAAGGAAAGAATAATTATATTTGCATCTTAATCAAGCTGTAAAATTAATTGTACTGCTGTTGTAATTTGATTTAAAAATTATCCTGACTTATATTTATTATCTAGTTAGTCATGGATGCAACTGGAACAAATATGTAACGTTTTCTTTTTATTATAATCTAATTTTAACAGTCATTATCACTGAACAAATATAGTATAACGTCTTGACTAATTTAATATTTTAGTATTTATAACTTTTATTTTTACGTCTTTTTATTCTTTCTTTATCTAAAGAAGTATAATGACGGAGTAGTAGAGAAACTTATTTCCCATGTTAATCGAGTATGGTTCACTTTTCTTAGGATATCCAACGATACATACACATACATGCATTTATAAGTTTCAATTCAATAATTACATCGTGTAAAATGCTAAAATGTCTGTCTTAATTTTTGACAGAAATGGACATACAAACGTGGACCCATTTGGTCTACAGAGTTTAAATAAACACGGCTATTCGCCTCATAAACAAAAGTAAGTAAAGTTAGCAGTGACGTTTGGGTGATTTTAGTGGCACCTACTCTACTACTGGCACTTTATTTTAGATCTAGAAATGTTCACAATAGTTACAACTTGATACTACAATGCAATTTTATGTCTATTTCCGTAAAATTCCAGCATACACTTTTACTTTATTTTGAAGTTCATTTTTTCAATGATTCTAAAACAGTTTTTAGGTTAGCTCTCTTCGTTCGCGCTTTAAATAAACAATCCCAGGTTCCCACCTGTCCTGCCGCCGTTGCCTTCACACGGTCTGGCAATCCGATTTTAGATTGCCCATCGCAATAACAGCGATCTACCTGGTAACTGTCTGACTAAAATTACCCACTGTTTTAGAACCAATGAAATCATTTTAAATTTCTAGTCTAGCGCATGCGTCAAGCAACTGTCAAACTACAACAGGGTATATTGGAGTTTAGCCTCTATTTCAATAGAGACTTATAATTTTGACGTCACATGCAGCATTTTGTGTGAAACAACAAATTTGTAGAAAGAGCGAGGTGACACCATACCGAGTCGATCAACTGCTTTCTCCTTTTAACACTTCTTCCCCACAGATCACCAGTTGTTTTGACGTTTAACGTTTGGATCAAGTGATAAACGTCAAAATGGAGACCGATTCTAATTCATGGCAACCAGCTGTAGGCACTGGCTTGACGTCATTTATTGTCGCTACCGATAGTGTAGCCACCTTGTGAGATAAAGTGTAACTTAGATTTGACGTCATTATTGGCGACTAGACATTTTCTAGCGACTTACTGCTAGCAACTGATTTGAACCAGTCGCTAACTCAGTCGGTACGTCCTATTCGTATGTTTTGCAGTGCCGTGTTTTGAAAAGTTTGGTTATTTTAATAAATAATACTAAATATAGAAACATAGTTACAATTTCAACCAACAAAGTGGACTTATTAATAATAAACAATCACAAATGGCGCCAACAAGTTTTGCAGAAATACCGCACCAAAATATATAGTCTGATACAAAATAAATTCCCTAGAAATTTTACTAAATCGCCTGACGTCATCAAAATACGTCATTCAACTAAATATTTGGTTGCTACGAATTAGAATCGGTCTCCTGTAAAGTAACACCATGTTGGCTACATAACAAATTATTAAATTCTAGTTTACTCACTAGATGGCAACCAAAAAATTTTAATTGTATAAGTCCCTATTGAGTGCACTTTGAAATCAAATCAAACACAAGAAAGGCACTATCTAAAGAACTAGGAAATTACCAAATAATAAATGTCAGCAGTTTTCCAGAAACAATACCCGAAAACTTGGGTCACTTGACTAATATTACATTTGCAATTCATAAGATAATAAATACGTACTAAATCAGAACCAAAGAAACCAATGTTGTGGATTTCGCTATCTCAACTTCCCAACTTTCAAGATATTAAAGTACTCACAGACATTGATTTACGACCACGTTCTTTAAAACAAATTTGCTATGCACCATTTACTTTTCTCTTCAAACTTACATATCATCCACTTACTAACAACTACAAGAACAATCCTTACTTTGTTTAAACAGCAACAAAACAATAATTTCACTGCAAACAAATTGACAGTTGCAAACCGGCTCACCGGCTGCGTAGCTGCTGGTAAAGTAGAAAGTCCACAAATTAAAAATAAAAGCGCGTATTTTCAAGATGCAATTTTAGCTAGGCTCCGAAGCGTGAAATGCTATAAGGTATCCGATGCTCTCAGTAACTTTCTCAACATCTAGAATCTAGTTGGCGTCGTGATGCAGATTACATTGTTTGCAAAACGAACAATTGAACCAAGGCTAGACTCGCCAGAAGCGATTCTGCGCGGAACTAATTTTAATCGCGGTTAAGCGGATTGTGTTCGAATTTCTTGGCAGGTTTAATCTTTTGTTTGCGATCGTCTTTTATTTATTGTTTAGGAGATTATCATTTTGGTGCTTTCCAAAAACTAAATGATGAATGATTTAATGCTCCAGTTTTGGATTGCTCTAAATATTTGACTGTAGTTAAATTATCTTTTGTTTTTGCTGAGATTTTTAGTTGGTCTTAGGACATGTATGGATATATTTGAAACTTGTTTCATACATGTAATTAAATATTACTTATAAGGTATTTCAAGGTTTAAAAACATACCACAATACCAGAAAAACTCTCATTATTTCTAATTGAACTGTCACGTTCTTTTAATATATTATATTATTATGTTATACAGAAATATTTCTACAAATCAATAAATAACATTAAATTCTAAGTATTACCATTACTTAAATTTATAAATATCAGGGCCCGATTTAGGGGGTGTGAAAAATGTACAAATGCACAATAAAAATTGTACAAAGAACACCATTTTCTGTTCTATATCCTTTTATTAAGTTAAAATTAATTAATTTTTAATTTACACTACATGATTAACTAATTATTATATTATTTGTCTCATTTTGGCCCGGTTGTATAAAACGATGTTAATTTTGTTGTTAGTTCAGTATATTAAAAGTTAACAATGGCCAAGATGGCTGACACCATATTTTACATATTTTCTAATTTTTATGTTATTACTAATTAATATCTGCATTAAAATGTTTATTGTTAGTTAAATAGCAGTAGTAAAAACAATATTTTTAATAAATAATTACTAGTTTATTGCATGTTATAGAAATTATAACATTTTAAAATGTCATAATTTTTTAAATTTTGAAGTTGTTTTTATTCTAATTCAACTTTTTCGCGTAGTTAACATTTTATATAATCAGGAGATAGTCTTTTAATTTGTTTTTCGCTTCAAGCAAAATAACGTTTGCATTCCTTACTTCACGCGTTTCATGCATCTATTGACAATATCAGTGTAATAGTACTTTTGTTGTTATTTGATATTAAGAGTATCTTATTTACCTGAATAATATTTGATTTATTGTTGTTTATTTTCTTCTAATTTTTATATTTTTAATTTAATATAAAATAATACACAGTTATATGTGCATGTTTTCATATTTCTACGCAAATCCCAGTTTCTGTTAGAGTTTGATATGTCTAATTATGATATGATAGAAAATAAAAGCAAATTTAGTTCCTTTTACGGGCATTTTGAAGTCTTGCACATCCGAATTTTTATTGATTTGAACTACTTTTCAGTCCGGCAGTACGGTGGGGTGGATAGCGTTACGGAATTCGAATCCGGAGATCCCGAGTTTAAATCCCACTAAAGCTAGAAATTATAAGAACAACCAGTCTGCGGCTCGGTGAGTCCGGGCCCTGTTCTATAATTGGGATTCAATTCCTGTTGTACAGAGTAACATAAATAAATAAATAAAATAATTTTGCCGAATTTTGGGATAATGCAAAGGCATACTTTACTATAACAACTACCTAGATTTAATTTTATTTTTTAATCTTGAAGCCCTACATCTCCTGAAATTTTATATTTTGAAACTAATAAATAGACACTATGGTTATCTACTATTTCAGTCCGGTTTTGATATTTGCTTCTTAAGTAAGTTGAGAACAAATTTAAATAGTTTAGATAAATTCCCTACCACTGCCACAAGTGAGAGTGTTGGATATATAAATGCTAATTAATAATCTTTTTACTAGCTAAAGTAATTGCAATAATTTTTTTGCTCATAAATATTTGTTAACTACCAATTACTTGTGAGAAATATCAGTTACAAAACCAGTTCACAAATTCAATTAACAAATTCTCCTTCAGTGATCGGTGCCGTACACGTTCCGATCGTTCAGGTTCAGAATAAATACGTACTTTCAAAGAAAAGGTCCAGAAGAACAGAAACAAGAGTTATGTAAGAAGTAAGCAGAACTTTCAAAAAGCTTTCACCCAGTTTTTCGTTCTACCTGTTGTCCTGCAGTGTGATCAGAGCGTTGAGATCCCAAAGCAGTGCTTTATATTCGCTCTTCGTTTCGATATCGGCCTCCCCGCTACGCCGCCCATGACTTGATAAATGCGCCGCTACAGGTATAAATTATTCCCAGGGCAGGGCGAACGTGAGTTACAGTGCCACCTGTGTCAGGTAGTTGGATACAGTGCCGTAGAACAAAACTTATTAAGTGGAAGAAAGAAATATTACAGTTTTTTGATCAACACAAAACAGTAACTTAAGTGTTACATTTGTATTGAATAAGTAAAAATTAAACTTAAATTGTTAAAGAAATAAATAAATATAAATTTAAAATTTTTTTTATGTATAAATCACTCTCAAATATTGAAGTAAGAAATGCAATTTTAAATTATGCAAATTTTGACAAGAACAAATATAAAGTAGCCCTTCCAACAGCCATGTATACAAGCGAATCATGGAGTATATAGAAGAAACATGAGGTGAAGATAATCGTTACAGAAATGAAATACCTAATAAAGACTATAGGAGATAGGGAATGAAATGAAAATATAAGAAAAATGATAAACCAAGAAATAGATACAGTTAAAAAGATACAGCAAAATAAACTGGGATGGTACAGGCCCATAATGAGGATAGACCAAAATAATCTGATTAGGAAAATTATAAAATCGGGAAGCATTGATGAAAGAAGGAAAATCGGGAAACCGAGAAAAACATGGAAAGTAAGAATAGTAGAACTAGGAAAAGAGAGGAAAAAATATAGAAGAAATGAAAAGGATAATAAAGAACAGGAATAAATGGAAGGAATGGATAAAAATATAACCTTAAGGACAGGAAATTCAATACCCGACTTGGATATAACGAAAATGGAGAAGATGAAGAAGTATGTGGATCGTGCATTCTATAGGCTTACAAATAAAATAAAATAAATATATCATCACGCCTTCTACCCATTACTGGGTGTGGCACTCTGCCGAAGCAGATCTCGGTAAATGATTTATTTTGTGCGTGAAGTGTGGTTACCAGTCGTCAAATCACGGCCCCCAAAGGTGTTAGTGGTAGTTTTTGAAATTATGAAAATTGTTTGTCGCCTGTGGGAATCGAACCAGGGTTCTCAGGATCTACAAGCCGACTTCATACCACTGAGTTAGCCAGCCCGTATATAGGTTTACAGTTTGTTTAAAATACGAATGAAGTTAACCTTGCCAAGAACACGTTCAATATCTAAAAAATGTATCAAATTCGGAGTAATTTGAGCTAACATCGAATATAATAGCTTGCATGTGTGAAGCATATGTTCTACGGGCTTAGAATTTGTTTACTAGAAGTGCTAACGAAGCGAACCTTGCCAAGAATGCGTTCTAATATAAAAATAACTGGTAAAAAATACAATGTTTCACATTTGGAATTTTGAATATTGCATTGCCTGGATTTTATATTTTACCTGCAACATGTATATTGTATTTGTAAGGGTTAGGTGGTAGAATAGCCTTGGTTGAACCTCACCCTTAACCCTAAGTAGTCAGTAAAACCAAATAAAATAAATATAGTAGTCTGGATTCATATATTTGTAAACGTCGTACCAACTTCTTCCAAAAATAAAATTATATAATACTGCTCAAAAAATTAAATGTAATAACAAGAGTAGGCAATCAAGTATTTCCATGAAGCTTACGTATTTCTAGTTTTCATAATTAAAAATTAATTTTGTTTCTTTCAACAGAAACAAAGAATTATTATGAAGTAATATTTTTCCAAGTAAATACTCGGAGGACATTTTTTGCCTTTCAACCATTGTTCTAAATTTAAATACACTTCTACTTAATTATAATGTACTATCACATTATTAGAATTAAATCTTAATTTTAACATTATGCAAAGAAATCCGAGCTCGTTTAAATATTGGTTTGTGGTCCTAAAGATCCGGGTTTAAATATGCATCTGTGGGTGCTATAATAAAATGGCTGTAAATTGTATTTCGTAATAAAAATATCAATTGAAATAGAAAATTACACAGCTGAGCATTTATTTTATAACTAATATATGAGAGCAATTACAAATCCATCTGATATGACGGAATAGAAAACATTCCTAGTCTCTAAAATCTCTAAAATACACGTGGAAATCAACATTTTCCGTCCTAAATACATGCTGTTAGGGTTATAAAGTATAACAAAAAAATAAGAAAACAATCTAATGTATAAGGGTTCACAAACATATTTTTTAAAGAGTCAGTTTCTTCTCTTGGAGAAGAACTACAGCTTGACATGGAAAAAGAGCACTTCATCAGGCATATTCATAAAGCAGATTAGCGCTAAGTTAGCGCCGCTAACACCATTTTTTATTTCGTTTGTAACTCTCCTTCCAATGTGAGAAACAAGTTTATTTTAACTTGAATCTGTTTTAATTTGAAACATAGTTATAAATAATATTAAAAATGGTGTTAGCGTTAATCCGTTTTATGAATCTGCCTGCATAAGTTTAGCTTTATTTTGACAATAAAATATATAAATTTAAGAAACTTTAAATATTTAAGTTTGATAATAGGAATGAAAAATCAAACAATTCCTGCTGTGTAGATAACTTGGAAAGAAACATTTTTTTTCAAATAAAAATTGTTTTAAGCCAAGCCATTCAAACAACGGGAATTGTTTGATTTTCCTACCTATGGCTAAATTAAATTCAAAATCATTTGACATTTAAATATTTAAATTAATTACTTCTGTACTGACACAATTATTCTTTGACATATCGTAGTCCAGTGCGTTTATTAATTAACAAGCAAGAAGTCATGTGTTCAAATCTCGCTGACTTCAACTTATGTCCAAAAAATAGATGCAATGTTTCGGATATAATTTTCGCTTTTATCCACTGGCCTACGATTGCCTTTTCATATCCATAAAGACATTTAGACTATTTCATTTTTTAACTATTTCAATCCCTAAAATATTTAAGTCCATGGGCCTGGTCAGCTAAATAGATAATAATTTCGTTAGGATAAGCCAAAAACAAAGTGGCTTTTACTTTCTAGTTAGATTCCTAATTAATTAATTCCCAAATGCACATAGCAGTCAATACTTTCAATTCTAAATATTTTACATAATCATGTGGTTCTTACCAGCTGCATATATCATTCTGCTGAAACAAGTCAAAAAAATAAACAAGTGAAAAATATCTTATTCACTCTATATTCTATGGGCTCTTACTTACTAGTTTTAGTATTTAGTATATTCTATCATCAAAACCAAAGTTCCTCTACTAGTAATTCTGTTAGTACGACACTGGTAAATAGCCCACGGCTGTTGGTTGACCTACCGAACCCAAGTCAGTGATCACGTGATCGAACCTTTAATATTATCAGATTCCCGAGCTCTACACATCATTCGTCGCGTTGATGTCTTATCTACGTGTCGATGGCCCAACAACACAACTCTGAGGAATGGAACAGCCGATGAGCCACAGACCACTTTCATGTTCAGAACTGATTACAATAATCAGAAGTGAGTAGAGAAAGATTTGAGAGAAGAATTTGGGTTATTAGCGAGAGAACAGATTCAGAGACGAAAAATGAGGGAAATATTTCAGATGATGGTTGGAAATTAATTAAAACATTAAAAGTAATTGGGAGTCATTATTATGGAAAATTTTTTTCGTACACATTTAGCAAGAATGGGGATAGAGGTTTTACAAACGTAACACGTATTATTTGACAAAAAAGAAGCAATATTAACTCATTTCTTGAAACATTAAAAATGTAGCTAATTCATAAATAAAATAAATAAATATATCATCACGCCTTCTACCCATTACTGGGTGTGGCACTTTGCCGAAGCAGATCTCGGTAAGTGATATATTTTGTGCGTGAAGTACGTTTACCAGTCGTCGTAGGAATCGAACCAGGGTTCTCAGGATCCACAGGCCGACTTCAATAGTTTTTTTTTGTAAAATCGTAAAGTGATTCTTTCTTACTCACGCACGATAGTTCCAGCGCGAGCAGAAGGTTAGAACTGCAACAGTGCAAGATGAATAAAGACACTTTACGCTCGTGAACACACATAATTTTTCCTACGACTTAAATGATCAAAATAGGTATTTTTTCATTGAAAATAACTATATTCGCTTAGTTCAATCTACATTCAACAAATTTATGTTTATTGTAACCATGACAATATATGTATATAATATAAAAAATATATATCATCACACCTTTTACCCATCACTGGGTGTGGCACTCTGCCGGAGTAGATCTCGGTAAGTGATATATTTATGCGCGTGAAGTGCGGTTACCTGCCGTCAAATCACGGCCCCCAAAGATGTTAGTGATGGAGGAGCCACAGGGATAATTTTAAATTGGTGAAAATGTTTTGTCGGCTGTGGTGATCGAACCAGGGTTCTTAGGATCCACAGGCCGACTCGAAGTAAATAAACAAAAAAAATATGTTTGAGTAATTTTTTCACAAATCATCATATTTTAATCGAAAATAAATGAAATTATCTGAAATTTGTCTAATAAGCGCGCGATGAATTTATTTTTTGCCGTGGGAGAAGCGAGGTAAAATGTTTATTTGCTTGTTCCTTAGTAACCATCAACTTTACACGTTGACAACTGAAAGCATAAATGTAAACTTTTCATAGTAGTCGTAGGCAAAAGCTTTTATGTACATTAAATGGATGGCTAGCACAGTGGTATGAAGTCGGCCTGTGGATCCTGAGGTCCCTGGTTCGATTCCCACAGGCGACAAATTTTCATAATTTGAAAAAGTTATCCCTGTGGCTCCTCCACCACTAACATGTTTGGGGGCCGTGATTTGACGACTGGTAACCGCACTTCACGCGCAAAATATATCACTTACCGAGATCTGCTTCAGCAGAGTGCCACACCCAGTAATGGGTAGAAGGCGTGATGATATATTTATTTATTTATTTATTTTAAATTACCTTTCATGCTAATTTTATTCATTTATTAGCTACTATTTATGATAGTTCTATATAATCTGGTATTTAACATCAAATGCTAAAATCAATAATCAAAAACAAATACTGCACCGCAAACTAATTTAAAACACATATTTAATTACAATAGTAGGAAGTATTATACGAAACTAGTCACGAATTAATAAACATTTAATTACATGGCTCAAATCATAATATAATCATTATAAATTCGGCGAAACAAAACGTACTTTTAAATAATTATAATATAACATTAAAAGTGCAATTATATTTCAAAAGTGATCTTGGTTTTGGGAAGTATATATTTCAAGAATCACACGTTATTATCTATGATATTCTAAGTCGTGATCCGCATATTACGACTAGAGTTAAAGTCGTGAGTTTTGCGACCCTGCTAAAGACCTCGCCAGATATTATCTTTGCTCTTCGCAACATTTTACATCTTACTTTTTCCATTCCAAGCATTTTAATACATTCGCATAACTATTTGTATTTTATATATCTAGACGATAGTCAAGCCCATCGCAATAAGAGGCCGATTTGTGGACCTTAAGAATTTGCTTTTCATATACTTAAATTGCTTTGAAGTAATCTTATTGCTGAAATTTGTTACTACAGCTGTGTCCAGTATGTTGTCTAAGTAGTTTGATATGTTACATATTCGATGACAAAACTGTATATGTGAACATCAATGAAAAAACGATGGCTGATTTTCTCAGTTTGTTATTACTAATACATGAAGACTGCCATCAATTTTATACTCAATTAAAAACTTTAGACGATCTCCGTGAGAATAAAAAATGTACAAGTGCTGAATCTAGCGGTGAAGAATCACAATAAAATTGCGATATAATTAAGCTAAATTATCTACAGATCCAATAAAACAAATTATCAGACAAATGCCAGTGAACAGGAGAGCGCGAGGAAGGCCGAAGTTACGATATATGGACCAGATAGAGAAGGATGTAAAAGCATTAAAAATAAATAATTGGAAAAGGAAAGCGCAAAATAGGGAAGAATGGAAAAAACTCCTAAAGCAGGTCAAGACCCTTGAAGGGTTGTAGTACCACTGATGATGATGATGAAATTATCTATGTTAAAGATAATAGTTATTTACGATACTAGTACGTAAAGCTAGTCTTTAATCATGAGCGGATCGGTGTTCAAACGCGAGCGAGAATTTTTTTTTTGTAACATAACCTAGATAATTATGAATTTGAACTCTAACCTAACTAATAAATGTAAAAATAAATTAAATTTTAAATGTTTATTGAATCGTCAGTGAAATTTTATGTTTTCTTTTTAATAAAAATTTTGAAATAAAAGTAAATGAATGCGATATAGGAAAAATTGTTTGAATAGCACATGTTATAATACCCTGCGGATTGTTACATAAATTGCATTTGTATTACAATAAGGGTTTTTCAATATACTATTAACCACTCATTTCCGGGCAACTCGTGATCTTAAACAGTCATTTTACGAACTGAAAATAGCCAAATAAATGTCAATTTTGCACACGGTCGTAGCTAAAATAGAATTTAACTTTGTAATGGAATGTTTCTTTTGAAAATAAAAACAATACGGTAAAATAGTATACGTCGTTTGTTGAACCCTTTAAAAGCATCTATTTTAATTATAATAATTAATATGACATTATTTTTAAAATACTACTATAAAAATCACTTGATTGAAGGTTTGTTATGTGAGGAATGATTTCGAGTGTTATAAATAAATGAGTTTATATGGAGGGATTTATGAATGTGGTTAAAGTGAGGGTGGTGTGTTTGAATGATAATGATTGACGAGGGCTGATTATTTGATGAATGTTATGAGTGAATGTTTTATGAGTGATTTTAGGGTTCGTGCTACCCCATTTGATGGGATATAGCGTGAAGATATGTATGTATGTAAAACCACTTACTTTAATTTAATTTTTTTTTAATTTCGATTACATATATGTTAGAAGCAACCTCTTATCAATACTTAATTTGCATTTTTCTCAAAACTGAGGGAAGTGTACAACTCGCCATAATACCATAGATTTATTAATTTTTAATTTAGTTTTTCCTTTGCTTGGATGTAATTAATCTGGAGAGCTATTTATTGGTGGTTTTAAAATTAAGCTTAGATAATTATATTCTATTATTACGTAAAATAGTAATTATGAGTAGGATTTAATTTTTACAATTGTTTTTTATTGTATTACGTATAGTTGGTGTTATTTAAATACGTCCCTGGAGTCCATATTCATACTTGCAGCTATATTTAGAATAAAAATTTGCTGAATGATGTAACTAACTACAGCTAGGCACTAGACATTGTCTGTATTAACAAGTTTTTATATCATGGTATGTAAACATAAAAATAACGATAAATATTTAATGACCTTGCCTTTTACTATTCATTATCACATTTATACTACTACGGTATTTTATAAATTTAAATAAATTATTATATTCACGTAAATTATTTTTTGTAAAATATACCTGTTTGATCTTTCACTCTTGAAATTTTATTTTTTATTGTAATTAATTCAATTTGTACCTGAAAGTTAAACGATAAATGAAACTAGAACTAACGACAACACAGAACCATATTCTATATTAATTAATAAAAAAAGTACTATTAGCAAACACAAAAGAAAATAAAAACTAAGTGACAGCAATAGTAAGCTTGTGGTGACATATCGTAATCAGCGGCATCTGTTAGTAGTTGAATATCCCAATAATATACGAACAAAACAGTTTATTTTTATATTTCACCCTAGAAAATAATAGATGGAACTGCAGACGCAGCCCGTTTTATACCCACCAATTTTATTATACGAGTAGTTCAAATTTTTTACTTAAAAAAATGTTAAGTATAAATTACCAAATCATAAACAAATGCAATTGGTTGTATATTTTTTATAGATTATACTTGTTGCACGCTCCGAAGAGCTGGAACAAATGCCAGCAATGGTTTTTGATCATGTAAATGCACCTCACTTCTCGACCAATCAGATGCAGGGATATCTTAGTTAACGCTATTTTCTAAGGTGAAATATAGTATAATATAATTTTTTTTAAATTAAACATTATTCAAACAATTACCCCATAATAGTAATGGCTCAGTGGCATCAAGTCGGCCTGTAGATCCAAAGAACCCTGGTTCGATTCCCACAGCCGACAAAACATTTTCACCAATTTAAAATTACCCCTGTGGCTCCCCCACCACTAATATCTTTGGGGGCCGTGATTTGACGGCTGGTAACCGCACTTCACGCGCATAAATATATCACTTACCGAGATCTGCTTCGACAGAGTGCCACACCCAGTAATGGGTAAAAGGCGTGATGATATATTTATTTATTAAAACAATTAAGGTTTCTATTTTATAACTAGAAACTGGTAGATAGCGATTAATATTCAAACTGATAAAAACAATAACACATCCCATTCGTTTTTTGCTTTTTTCATTCTAAATAAATAGTGATGTTGCCGCGCACTTCAAAGAACAAAAATACGTACAGTGTGATCAAAAGGAATTGTTATAGTTGGCAATACAATTCCGACGATCTTTTTATTCCACAGTTGGCACAACGACAGGTAAAGGTGGAAATGCTATTTGACATTTCTAATAAATACAAATAGGTTATGTCAGGAGTCTCACAGCTAATAGAATATTAACTTTTTAAGTAATAGAAATACTTTAGAAATAAATGTAATAGTAAATGTACTCAAATTTAAATTTTAAATGTCACTGTCAACAACAGGAAATGAATTTATTTATCAGGCTTACCAATTTCAAGTAATTTTTTTTATTACCAACTGTAACAATTCCTTTTGATCACTCTGTACTTTTATTCAGTGATCCGCTAGATTGAATCCATATTCGTTCTCCTTTAATAGTTTAATGTAATCTGAAATTTGTGAAACAAAAGAATGAATGAATTACTTATATAATTAATTGAATTAACACGGTTGAACTGTCAATTTATTTACAATAATTCTTATCAGTTCCACGTGTCAAAGTTAAAAAGAACTGTTCCAGTGTTAATTTTAATTTCCGGTGCTAATGTTTCAATTAATTTGCTTACACTTCACACAGTATCAAGTTCCAAATTTTTATGTCAAGGTCGGTAAAAAAGTTTGCTTTACACTTAAAAAGTACTTTCACATTATGTCATATATAATAAAGATAAAACAGCTAATAATATTTTTTGACTATCTGTCAATAATGATATTATAAATAATTTATTATTTCACGCTTCTAAATGTGGGAAGTTACAAAAGAATTAGTATGTGATGGAGTAATATGATGAGTTCATAAAATTATCATAAAATTGTTCTCATGTTGCATCATTGAAATTATTGTTGAGATGCGCTGAATGTATAATTCGTAATTATTACTAGGAACAAGTGATTAATAATTATGAGATGGTATCTACGTAATAAGATATCCGTCACATATTTTTTTCGTCGACCACAATGTAAAACAACTGATTTTGCATGACTTACTATGCAATTAAAATAAAAAATTGAGCATAGCGACAAAACTGCATTGAAATGGGGACTTATAATTTTGACGTCATATGCAACAGATTCCCCTCCACACAATTTTGTGTGAAACAACAACTTTGTAAAAAGAGGTGACACCATGACCGAGTCGATCAACTGCTTTCTTCTTTCAGCACTTCTCCCCGCAGATCTCTACATTTATTGTTTAGGCAACACAGGATGTTTGACTTTTAACGTTTGGATCACGTGATAAATGTCAAACTATGAAGCTTACCATGTTCGCTACATAAATTATTAAATTTTATTTTACTCACTAGATGGCAACCGAAAAAGTCCCCATGGCTATGAATTGCACTAATCATAATTTTAATACACTCCACTAAACGTTAACAGAGAAATTCTAACCTAGAGAAATGTGGTAAATTTGGATTTATTTAATTTGTCGACGGAAAAGTATAGTGTATAATTTGTGCTGAATTGAATACATGAGGGTGAAAAAGAGTGTCATAATCACCGGGGTATAAAATATTCAATTTTCAGCAAACATTAAATAAATAAAATAAATAAATATATCATCACGCCATGACTGGATGTCGGAGCAGATCTCGGTAAGTGATATATTTATGCGCGTGATGAGCCGTCAAATCACAGCCCCCAAAGATGTTAGTGGAGGAGGAGCCACAGAGGTAATTTTAATTGTTTGTCGGCTGTGGGAATCGAACCGAAGTTCTTAGAATTCACAGGCCGACTTGATATCACTGAGCCACCAACCCCAAATATTATATATATAATGTATTATTAATATATTCATAGTTAAACAAAAGAAAGATATTTTATTTTGTGAATTTTATTTTTTTCTTGTATTTGTTATTTTTAGGACAAATTCATTACCATAAATTTAAATTTGCAGATTTTATTGCTCACATAAAAAGTTGTATCCAATTCTAAACATATTTGTTTTGGTGAACTTGAAAAATATACATATTTATTTCCTTCCTGGTTCAAGACTTTGTTTTTGTATCTATTTATCATCTGCTAACCATATGCCGCAGTGATATACAAACCTACATATTTAGCAATTAGCGGATATTTAAAATGTAACATAATGCAGGTCAATGGTGTGAGTGAACATGAACAATCAGCAGCAATCTTTATATATTAAATTTTCAATCAGTTTTGGACACACTTTAATGGTAACATATACAATATACAGGATATTTCTATACTTGCAGATCAAATTTTAAGAATATATATTAGCTGTATTCCATTTGCCACTTGGTTCACTTAATTCAGTTCAGATAAAGCGTGATGATATATTTATTTATTTTTATTTATAATAATAATATCTTGATTAAATAAGATCATTGTTCCAGTGCCAACTTCAATCCGAACCAGACTCATGATTCAATTTAAGTTTTAAGTTATAAATAATGTAATCTAAATTGTGGATTGGAGTAAAAATGTAAATGCTATAAAACAAATCATTATTTTATGTCTGTATAACAAAGACCTTTTTGCGAATAGTAAAAGTTCTAAGGAAAGTAGCTTTGCCAAAAATGCACTTAGATATAAAACCGCTGCTATGATTCTGTTATTCTTGTTCATGAAACACGCTGTGTCATACGAAAATTTGAACCACATTCCTATCGATCAAAATTATATAAAAACGTTTATTACTGATTTCACTACAAAGTATTTGAACTCTACTGTTGTAACACTATTTCACTATTTATACGATTTTTCATATAACACAACAAACTTTCATCGATTAGTGATTTAAAATTATCAATAACTTATTGATAAAATGTGAATTTAATTTTCTTCGAGATTTTTCTTGATGGTATACTAAATATTACAGTATTTATTATTAATAACAACATTTTATTCTTCAGTTTTAGAGAATAAAATTATTAAAGTTAATGAATTTAAACAAGTGAATTAGTTTTTCTTCCTTTTTCTGTTTTTCATTCACTTGTGATTTTAGAAAATTTGCTCTGTTGTTTAATTTATTATAAATAAATAAATGTACCCTCAATACAGTAGTATGGTTAGCGTTACGGAATTCGATTCCTGAGGTCCCTAGTTCGAATCTCACTCAAGCTAAATATATATGAATTAAAACACTACCGGTCGGAGATACCGGACCCTGTGCTGTAATTGGGATTAGGATCCTGCTGCACAGAGTAGAATAAATAAATAAAATAATCATCACACCTTTTACCCATAACTGGATGTAGTGCTCTCTCGTAGCTAATCTCGATAAGTGAAATATTTAATACGTATAGATTACAGCTTTATTTTAGTTTTATTCTCACGCTTCATATCATTTGCATCAGAGATACTCCCATAAAGATCTAGCTGCATATAGACTTAACGATTCTACTGAAACGTACAACTATAAATATGTAGAAAAGTGAAATTAGATTCATTGAAATGTGAATAGGTAGGTGTAAACGCCAACACACTATCATACCCTACAGAAATACCGTCACAGAAACTCGTATATCATGGGAAATAAATAAAAAGTTACCAGTTTTATGGGAAATATAACAATTATATTAATTTTGATCTATTATTGTACCATATCAATTATTTGAATTGAGTAAACATTTAATAGAAATCTTTCAGTTACTTATGGAGGATATAACCAATCAGAACACTATTATTTTATTATTCGCAAAACCAAAAAAAACTCAGTACGGCTAATTTTGAATGATATTTGACACTTTATAAACTATAATTTTGGGTGCTATTCACAGGTCTGTATTAAGGGCTACTAAGTAGGACATTGGTACTGTTATAATGATTATTTTTTTATGTTTCTCAAAATCAATAAAATGTTTCATTGTATGTCACGTCTGCGTCTTAACCAATCCTGTCATTATTATACTGAGAATAAAGCTCTTGTGATTATTCCCGGGAATAATCTCTGTAGCTTTTGTTTTTGTAGACAAATGATAAGTAGTTGTCAAATAATTATTTAAAACTGTTAACGCGTCATTTAAAATGTATGAAAAAAAATCCATTTAGTTCCATTTGAGATACAGAAATACACCAACAAATTTTGGAAATAACTTCCAAGAATAGATTAATAAGTAATCGATCGATATTGATCCAGTTCAAAATCTTTTAAGTTGGTTGAATGGACCTCAACAGCTAAGTCAAAAAATAATCTAATTAAATATAACTGAAGAGTTCAATAAATTGGAAAATAATTCTCCAGTATCTTTCTCAAACTTGATGCCATTTGGCAATAGACACTCAAGCCCTACGGGCTTTCGTGATTTATTGCCTGGCAACAAGTTTTCGAAAGATCTGTCAAATTATTTTCAATTTATTCTCATTCTCTTGTTATATTATTACTGAAAATATTGTTTACCTAATTGTTATAGTAGTTTTTAGTAAGTCGAGGGTAATGATTTGAATAGAATAGTGTTTATAGGCTTGTGGTCCAAATCTTTATTGTCAAAGATGGACAATGTTTCGGCCAGTGGTTATGATCATTTTCAGGTCAAAAGAATACACAAAAAAGAATTTTCATATAATTATAAAGTAAAAAGGATTAAATTATTCAGCGGTAGACAAAATTTTGAGTAATAAGCGAAAAAAATTCTATAAAAAGGAATGCAACATGTCTACCATCGAAGAGACAAACGAAGACATTGTTTTTGTGTGTTCTATTGACTTAAAGATAGCCATATTCACCGGTGGAAAGGCCGTCCATCTTTGACAATATTTAAAAAGTGTACCAAGTTTTGTTTATTTAACAATATTTATGTATTAAAAAGTGTTTATTTTAAAATTTGTAGGAATAATAGTACACTAAGGTTTTCATAGATATGTTGTTTTTATTGCTTGGGGTGGCTAGCTCAGTGGTATGAAGTCGGCCTGTGGATCCTGAGAACCCTGGTTCGATTCCCACGGGCGACAAACAATTTTCATAATTTCAAAAGCTACCCCTATGGCTCTTCCACCACTAACATCTTTGGGGGTCGTGATTTGATGACTGGTAACCGCACTTCACGCGCAAAATATATCACTTACCGAGATCTGCTTCGGCAGAGTGCAACACCCAGTAATGGGTAGAAGGCGTGATGATATATTTATTTATTTATTTTTATTTCTTCAAGCTGGAAGAAAATAATATGGCATATTAAAAACAAAAAAGGAATTATATATTATATTATATGTTTGGCAACACTGCGTACATCCACAGAAAGCGCATTAAATTGAAGCTCAACGCATTCGCGAGGCTTTCGCACGGTTATTTAACATTTAGTGATGTCATTATCCGTTCATTGGTGCCATGCAGCTGAAGCTGAAATCATCAACCGAGTCATCAACTTACCCGCCTTGGCTCGCAGGGTAATACCCTGGAACAAAGTGTAACACTTTCGCAGAAAAGTATTATCGGGTGAATACGGCTCTGTTGATATTTTTAGACTTGAAAGTGAACGATAGGACGGATGTATTGTTTATGAGCACATTTTCTGCATTGATAATTTTCTATTTTTATCTTTCACTTGTTTAATGTACTTTGTTACTGGAAATTGCGATGGAAACTGTAGATCATGTGTGAAATTTCAAACGCATATTACTATAATCAGCTTGTAATAAATTGCTGTTCTGTTAATTTTACAGTTTAGTTTCCAATTTCATTTTCTTTTTATGTTTCACACATACACACACATACACATATTTGATTTGGTTATTATATCTAGCATACAAATTGTGAAAGGTATATATAATCCTGTATTTGTTAACGGATAGAGAGAAAAAAAAACTAAAAATGGCCTAAATTCGTAAAATTCGAGATATGGGCCTTCAAAGTAGAAATTTTTAAAAAGACAAAAATCGCCGTATCTCAAATACTAAAAAAGATATGAAGATGCGCTCAACGGCATTCGATTTCTCGTAGTCCGATTTATATAGAACCATATTTTAAAATTTTTCGATTTTTAAACTGGTCCAACCAAAAAATTCGAAGATATTTTTGCAATCACGACTCCGGCGATTAAAAAGTATATATTTTGAGAATCAAAATATGCATAATGGGGTGGCTAGCTCAGTGGTATGAAGTCGGCCTGTGGATCTTGAGAACCCTGGTTCGATTCCCACAGGCAACAAACAATTTTCATAGTTTCATAAACTACCCCTGTGGCTCTTCCACCACTAACATCTTTGAGGGCCGTGATTTGATTCGGCAGAGTGCCACACCTAGTAATGGGTAGAAAGCGGGATGATATTTTTATTTTTTTTATTTAAAATTTGCATAATTATGTAGAAATATATGAGGAATTACATGGTGATATCCTCAATTTCATATCTAGTGTCATATTATTTAAAATTAATTGTAAACAGAAACAAACGTGTATATAAACATAAGCATCTAAATAAATAGTATAATTTTTCATTTTATTAATCCTTAAAGTTTAAATAAAAGTTTGCAACGGGATGAATCTTTGGAAACATATTTTAAAATTTGTAAATATCATCCCTCGGGAGGGTCGCGACCCACACTTTGAAAACCACTGATCTAAATCAATGGTTTTGTTATTAGTCGATCATGAAATATATCATCACTCCTTTCATCAATTACTGGGAGTGGTACTCTGCTGTAGCAGATCTCGGTAAATGACATATTTATGCGCGTGGCAAGGATAATTTTAATGTGGTGAAAATTGTTTGTTGGCTGTGAGAATCGAACCCGAGTCTCAAATCTACAGTCCAACTCGAAACCATTGAGCCACCTACCCCATATGAAATAAAATACTTCTCTTTAATATCATCTTAACTGTTGGTCATATTAATTTAATATTTTTGAGGCTTCCAAACTTTTCAAACGCTAGCACATAAATTATATTCATCTAAATAAATATTTTACTCTGCAACCTTTCTGAAGTGGGTTTTCTAACTTTTAGTTCATACGAGCATATGTAACAGATGTATGCAATCAAAAGTAGAACGTGGCAGAACATTAGTAAACAACAGAACATATGCTATTCCTCTCATGTTTTTTGTTTCGGGAAACAAAACACAAATCAGACAGATCTTTACAGCACAGCGGTGGTTCTAAGATCTAAGACGTGTTTTACAATGTCAAATGTATGTCTTTTATGAATGAATAGGGTTTGTAGACATTGCCAAGACATACAACTCTTTAAGTGTCCTTTGTATGTCGAGTGACCGCTAAACACGCATGGAATCTAGTGGCCTCTGGCTTCACTTCAAAGTTAAATGAAACAGGATTTTCGTTGGCTAATTATTAATTAAAATGCATGAGCAATTAGGTTTTTTTGCTTAATTGGCACTTGTGACAATGTAAAATAGTTGTACAGTGTTTTCAAATTTAAGCTTTTGATATTGTACATTTTACACTGTTTCGAAAATATTTTAATTAAAAGTGCAACACAAAATTTAGTTTCCTCTAATTTGAATATAGTACAAAACGTTTTTGTTATAATCAGTATTTAAGATGATTCAAGCGTCTAATTGGATCTGAAGTTGACAGCTAAACACTGATCTTTTTGAAACAAGATAGCGTATTATTTATTTATTTTGTTACTCTGCTACAACAGGAACTTAATCCCAATTACAGTACAGAAGGCCTACAACTTATAGTGGAATCCGAACCACTTAGAGAGATAATTTTTTTTGTTTTTTTTTTGGTATTTATGTTGAAGTCAGGGAAATTTAAACGCACGACTTCATGCTTGAGATGCAAGTTTTATCTCGGTTTTATGCACTGGACTACGACTGAGTATAATTACAAATGTAACATATTATATAAAATAAAAAATAAATATATCATCACGCCTTCTACCCATTACTGGGTGTGGCACTATGCCGAAACTGATCTCGGTAAGTGATATATTTTGCGCGTGAAGTGCGGTTACCAGTCGTCAAATCACGGCCCCCACAGATGTTAATGGTGGAGGAGCCATAGGGGTAGCTTTTGAAATTATGAAAATGGTTTGTCGCCTGTGGGAATCGAACCAGGGTTTTCAGGATCCGCAGGCCGACTTCATATTATATGTGGTGATTAAATGGATAACTAGGCTTTAATAATTTTATTTTATTGCATAGACGACGTTCGACCCTGATTAGAATCATTATCAAGTCTTAATTTAATTTAAGTTATAATTCAATTTATGGGGTGGCTAGCTCAGTGGTATGAAGTCGGCCTGTGGATCCTGAGAACCCTGGTTTCATTCCCACAGGCGACAAATAATTTTCATAATTTCAAAAACTACCCCTGTGGCTCCTCCACCACTAACATCTTTGGGGGCGGTGATTTGACAACTGGTAACCGCACTTCACGCACAAAATATATCACTTACCGAGATCTGCTTCGGCAGAGTGCCACATCCAGTAATGAGTAGAAGGCGTGATGATATATTTATTTATTTTATTTATTTTACACAGTAAAATGTTGAAAAATTTGTAAATAGATAAACACAACTTAAACTGTTTACAAAATTTGCATACGTCAACGAGCGTGTTATGATAGCAATTAAATGCAATAACACACAAGTTGAATACTATACTTTTCTCACGACCATTCAATAGGAACTTTTACTTTTAGGTCGTGATTTGAGGAAAATAATAAATAACAAACGTCACACTTCAATAGTTTTTAAGCAACATGATAATTACAATAATAAATGTAATCAGTGAATTGCTATACTATAGTAGCTAGAATCTGATTGGCTTAATAAAGTGTTGTATAATAGCATTATTATTGTAGCTGCAATTTGAATTTAAAAATTAAAAAAGTATTGAATAATAGTTCATTATTCAACACTTTTTTCCATTATTCCGCATTTTTGAATAATGAACAAGCATCTAGAAATGTATATATACTTATGTAATAATGGTTGTAGAAAAAGGATTTTTTAAATAATTTTGCACTTTATATACATTCTTTTATTTACCTTCGATTATAACTATTGCAGTTTTTTATCAGAAAAATTTGGAGGTCCACTTTTATGGAAAATGGGCCGTGGTCTAATTAAATTTGGCACCCCTGATTTAAAGTACATATTGTAATAAAATTTCGTGCATTCTATTTGGTGATAAATATCCTGATTATATTACGCGTCCCCATTTGTCATTTGTTAGCAATAAATCATTTCAACATGGCGGTGATATATTTGAATTTTGAAATAATATATTATGTTTTTAAAGTGTGTATCATCAAATTGACCAGGCTTGAAAACAATTCTATTTTCAAACAAAGTTCAAACGGCAATTAAAACTTATGCTTCTTGATAATCTTCGTGCAAATGTAGTAACATATAAATGTAATAACAATTTAAGAATATTGTGCGGTAATACCCATATTCCTAAATAGTTTTAAAATATTATAAATATTGATTTCCAGACGTGTTATTTGTGTGAAACAAAAACTCATTAGAATTCAAATGAAGGGAATAATATATGCATGCATTTTCTTCGCATCGCAAGGCGCTAGAAACCGTGCTATGAATTGATAAGTGTAGCTAATATTCTTGTACGTTGCACGCGTAAACTTCAACACATGATTTGAAAGTTTAATTAAGGGGTTTATGTCATTTCAACTCCTATATCGTTAAGCTTTATTATACGTTTACCAGGATATTCAAGTGCATTTATGTTACTAGTATAATAGACTTCGTTAAAATATGGTGCATACTTTCTCTATCTATGTAATTAATAATAGAATAATACACTTCATGCTTAGAGCTTCAATCAATAATTTATGATAGATATTAATATGTTTAAAATCATGTACAATAAAGTAATGCTATAGTACTTGTAGATAAGATTTTATTAGTATAACAGTCGAAAAATAGTTATATCGTGAGAAAAATTTAAATGAATATTTCCCCACGACTTCAAACAACCAATAGCGTTTTATTATTTGACAACGTTGTCTTGGAAATGAGTGAATTAATAAGTGATAAGGCGCATTTCATTTGTCATTTGGATCTGATCTAACTTACATTTACTGAACCAGATTACTTATTTATTTCGCTGGATTACTTCGCTGACTGTATTTCCAGTGTTAGAGTTATAGATTCTAATTATCTTTTAAGTAATTCACCACAATAAGTGCATCAGTTTGCTTAATTTAGTTAATTTGTCGTGTTGTCGAATTTATCTGAACTGATTTAAGTGAGCCAAGTGGCAAATGGAATACAGCTATAATTGCACTTGTGCAATTACAGCGATAATTTGCACTAGTGCAATTATCGCAATAATTTTCTGTATAAAAAATTGACAGTTTTACTCTTTTTTTTAGTTATCTAGCAACGCATTTATCTGACATATGTTAAAATATTAGTTATGTAAAATTTTTGGTTTGTTTTCGTGGGACAATATTCTTACCGAGTATAACACGTGCATTGAATATTCCCGGAAAAATTTTTCTCGCTGATCATTTGGGCTTTTATTGCTCTTAGAAAATATGCACTCATCTTTGACTCGTGCATATTTCCAAAGCAACAAAAGCACTCGTGAGCTCAAAAAAATTATCGGTAATATTCAATGCACTAGTTATATTAAAGTGAAATCATTCCCTAATCATTGCCATTAAAATGAATCAAATTTGATAAAAATAAACAATGTAGATTAAACTGGAACTAGAATACTAATTAGACTGCTCATGTGATCATTTAACGGATAATCTAATCAAATACTTAATTATCTAGTTTAATTTATGTAAATATGAAAGACGGGAATAAAAGTATAAAATATGAGCATGGCAACAATCGTTTCCTTCATTAGAAACATCAAATGTATTTGTCGTTACCGATATCGTGTTCTCATTCTAAATTCTCCATAACACATCATTTATTCTGAAGACTCAAATGCATCATAAACATTACCAGACTATCTCTTTCACAACATTACAGACATGCTTTTATAAACCAAATGAATATTTGTATGTTATCGTATTATGGGTAATGATATTAACACAGAAAATAACGACAATAATTGTACTAGTGGTAAAGCCCAGAAAAATTAGAAATTAAAGTTAATACTTGTTTTTTAGGAAATTATATTCTTATGCCAAAATATGGTAGCTAATAGAATAATTGAGGTAGGTAGTAACTTTAATGCTAGGATTTGCTGCCTACATATTATAATAATCAAATTGCTAAGTCGTAGAACCAGAAAACTTCTCTCGAAAAAATTTTAAACATTGTAGGATATGTCCCCCAGGATATTTTCTACTGAGATCATTGAGAAGAGAAAGAGCTAGGAGTTACGGTTAAATTGGCCAAAAGTTGTCAATTTAGTAGGCCGGTATAACGACGTTTTTTGTTTTATATATATAAAAAATACATACCTACATCACGATTGGAATATGCGGTTTTTTAAATAATTTTAACTCTTAAATAGCGGCAGACAGAAAGAAATAGTTATTTTTATTATAGCAAGTGCCAAAAAGGCGTGTTAAGTGCACAATTTAATCACCACGTGCACGTAACCTTTTTTGACACGTTCGCATTTCGCAGATTTAAAAAAAATCAAATGAAATAAATTGATAAAATTATTTACGTTACCATGGAAACATTATTGGTTTTAAATACTGTGTCAAAAAGACGTTATTAGGCGTATTCCATTTGCCATTTCGATCAGATCTAACTTACATTTACTGAACCAGATCACTTATTTATTTTGCTGGATTACTTTGCTGACTTTATTACCAGCACTAGAATTACTGATTCTAATTTACTTTAAAGTAATCCACCCCAATAAGTGCATCATTTTACTTTTTTCAGTTCATTTGGTTATGTGTCAAATTTATCTGAACTGATTTAAGTGAACCAAGTGGCAAATGGAATACAGCTAAAGACGTGCAAAAAATTAATTAAATGGTTGCTACGAAACAAATTTAACTACGTAACGTACAAAATATTTTTGACACCTGAAATGTCATTAGTTAGATTTAAAATTGGATCATAGAAAAAATAATATATACAACTCGTGTTAAAAGTGTCACTTTATAGCACTCATGGGTTTGCAACACTCTCCTGTGGCTCATACTGCAAGCTTCCCACTCGTGCAATAAGGTGACACTTTTAACACTAGTTGCATAAATAACTATTTTACTATAGTTGTCATGGTGATAAGTAACATTCTTGAAATAGCGGTCTTTTATTAAAGAAAAAGTTGATATAATAGTGTTATTTTGAAGTGGGCGAATAAAATTTTTTTTTTGTTTTATTATAACTTTCTTATGACTAAAATCATGATACGATATAATGTTTTTAAAAGCCCTAGGGTAAGAAACCCCCATTATATGTAGTTCTATTTTTATTTATTATTTCTGGAACACGATCGATAACATAATTATTTTCTTTGACACGTCCACCGCTGCAAACATTTTTTCCAAACCAAGATTAGGTAAAACACCATCAATCACACCATCGGCATCTCCTAGAATCCCCTTATTCCCTCATAACTTCAGTCTCAGAACTCTCTCCTAACCTCACAACCCACACTAACTCATGTATTGGTCCAGCGAAGTGAGAGATTCATCTCAGATCGCTGACCCGGTTCCGACTTAACACGTAACATCTGTTACTTCCTCCAGCGATACCGAGAACTCTGGCTCGACGTTCGACAAATATCAAGTCAGACTCAGACGTTCGCAGCAGTTGAACAGTTGTGCTGACTGCCGCTCAGTCGGAATAACGCGATTTCAAGATGCGGGAAACTTTGAAAAAAGAGTTGAATTGGGAATTGGTTTATAGAAATTGGATCAAACAAAAAGAAATTAAATTGAATACCGTCTCAAACATAAACTAGTTAGTTTATAAATAAAAATGCAGTGAAATATTATGACAGACTATTAAAAAAATTATTTATTTATTAATTTATACTACTCTGTACAACAGGAACTTAATCCCAATTTCAGTATAGTGTCCGGTCTCACCGAGCCCATTCCGGAATACATTATTATTATTTACGTTACTCTGTACAACATGAATTAAATCCCAATTACAGTACAGGGTCCGAACTCACCGAGCCGCAGAGTGGTTGTAATTATAATTTCTATCTTGAGTAGGAATCGAACTCGGGATCTCCGGATTCGAATCCCGTAACGCTACCCACCCCACCGTACTGCCGGACAAATGTTTTATATTTCCTGAATGACCGTTTTCCTTCATTATTAATTTCTGAATGCCTTTTTACAGAATTTCCATTTTCTCTAATGTCTTTTTCCCGTATACCAATTTCTTGTATTTCTCGATTGATAATTTTCCGAATGACAATTTTCTATCAGTAATAATATAACAAGAGAGTGAGTATAAATTGAAAATAATTTGCCAGATCTTTCGAAAACTTGTTGCCAGGCAATAATCACGAAAGCCCGTAGGGCTTGAATGGTTATTGCCAAATGGCAACAAGTTTGAGAAAGATACTGGAGATTTTTTTCTAATTTATTGAACTCTCGAGTTATATTTAATTAGATTATTTTTTGACATAGCTGTTGAGGTCGATTCATCCAATTTAAAAGATTTTGAACTGGATCAATATCGATTGATTACTTATTAATGTATTCTTGGAAGTTATTTCCAAAATTTGTTGGTGTATTTCTGTATCTGAAATGGAACTAAATCGATTTTTTTCAAACATTTTACTTGACGCGTTGACAGTTTTAAATAATTATTTGACAACTACATATCATTTGTCAACAAAAACAAAAGCTACAGAGATTATTCCTGGGAATAATCACAAGAGCTTTATTCTCAGTATAATAATGACAGGATTGGTTAAGACGCAGACACGTGACATACAATAAAGCATTTTATTGGTTTTGAGACACCTCAAAAAAATAATCTAATAATTTTCCGAAAAATTATTTTTCCGAACATGGATGTCCCAAATTCATTACCGTACATTATTTTATATAAATTTTTATCAAATGATAATTTCACAGCATATCATATCCACAAATTTTATGAATTTTTTTACTTTTGATTTCTGGAATAACCATTTTCTCGAAACACCATGTTTCATCATGTTATACATAGTGTTTGAAAATTCGTTTTACAAATTTTTAAGACAAATAATAGAGGTGAGTAAAATAAGAATTTTTTTTATATAACATAGGGTCGGTTATGTTTTTAAAAGCTTGAAAACTCTAGATGATTATTTCGAATATGTTTATTAAACTCAACAAATTTAGTATGTGGAAATCTAATCATTCATTTGTTTTCCCATTGTTTTTAAGAATTTTGACATTTGTAACTTGAATATGATTTAATAAATGTTAACTTTTTTAACAGCAATGGAAAAATTAAGTAAATTATTAGATTTCCACATATTAGATTTGTTGAGTTTAATAAAAATAAAAGAAAAAAATTACTTGGCAGTTTCAGGATTTTAAAAACATAACCGACCCTATGTCATATAACAAAAAGTTCTTATTTTAGTCTTTTTTACTTGTCCTAAAAATTAGTAAAACGAATTTTTGAACACACTGTATAATTAATTTGTGAAAAATAACTGCTTAAATCAACTATAATCAGAGTAGATACGAGGGTTGCCTTTTATATTTCGGGATTAGAGAAAACAAATAAATATTTGTCATCGAAAATGGCTTTATTGCTTTTCAAAATATTCTCCATGAAGATCAATACACTTTTGCATACGTGTGAACCAATTTTCGAAGCACTTTTTCCATTCCGATTGAGGTACCTCCAAAACATGAATTTTTGAACGCATGATTCATTTTTAAATTTTATAACTGGTAATATTAAAAAATATTTGCTAACATTTAACCTGACATAAATTTTATTTCTGTTAGTGCAACGTCCAGAAGGTAATTTAATTGATGAACCGTTGCACGGATGACCTTTTATTCCTGAGATTCATCTGTACTTTCTCTCTGCAAATATTATGTTATTATTTATTATTATTACATTTGATGCAGTTCCGTACTTTTAATTTTATTTGCAAGATAGAAATTCCCACCGAAGATACGAAATATTTCAACTTCTGTTCTATATTTCATACGTGTATAAGTGCCGAAAAAAACCTTTAAACTCAAACCGGTTATGGTTATTTTTTACACCATAATTACCAAAACCGTTAAAATAATTGAATACAAAACTGAGCGCAACAAAAAAGTTTGATCACGACTAACTGACTATATAACTTCAACTAAAATCTTCCGTAACATTTGCGCTATACACTTCGCCATCTGAATTCATGTGTAAATTTAAACTTACTGTACTGACACTATCTTGTGAGTGTAGGTTACTGTTTGTTGTTCACGTGAGCAAGTATTGCCAACATAATAAACGGGAATGTATAGGACAGAGTTGCGCAACCTGAGGTTGGTCTCTTGAGTAAGATGCAGGACCGGTGCAGCCCAAAGGGCAGGTCGTTGCACTCAGGATGTGACAGTGAGGGATTTAGAATGATATTTTTTTTCAGAGCTTCCTTGAAAGGAAAGGAAGGTATATATTCCCTCAATTCTGGAACTCAATCATTATCTGTTACTGATCGATAGAAATTTAAACTTTTTGACAGATCTCCAAATTTTGTTAGCCATGTTGATAAATTTTAAATTATTTCCAAGGAGCTAAATAATAAAAATAGTGAAAAATAAATAATTTAAATCAATGAGAATATACAGAGTGATCAAAAGTAAGTATTTCAGTTGGCAATACAATTTTGGGGACCTTTTTATTCCACAGTTGGCACAACAACAGGTGAAAGCGAAAATACTATCTGACATATTATTTTTATAATAAATACAAATAGGTTGAGTGATAGAAATACTTTAGATTATTACTCTGTGAGTAAATAAATAAATATATCATCACGCCTTCTACTCATTACTGGGTGTGGCACTCTGCCGAAGCAGATCTCGGTAAGTGATATATTTTGCGCGTGAAGTGCGGTTACCAGTCGTCAAATCACGGCCCCCAAAGATGATAGTGGCGGAGGAGCCACAGGGGTAGTTTTTGAAATTATGAAAATTGTAACTCTGTGAGTAATGTGAAATAAAAGAATGTGAATAAGGGAAACAAAATTTGTTATTAATTTAAATTTTCAAATGTCACTGTCAATAACAGGAAATAAATTTATATAACAGTCTTACCAATTTCAAGTAGGTTTTTTTTATTGCCAACTGCTACATTTACTGCTGATCATTCTGTAATATCGTATTTACTTTTTTCACGATTTATAAAATATTTTTAAAATGTATTACTTTTATGATCAATATGCAAAAAAAACAGTTTTTATTTATGCTACTCTGTACAACAGGAACTTAAACCCAATTACAGTACGGGGTTCAGACTAACCGAGCCGTAGTATGGAAGTTCATATATATTTAGCTTAAGTCGGATTCGAACTCGGCATCTCCCGAATTCGAATGTCATACCGATATTTTCAATTAACTAAAAATTTTCATACTAACATAACATTACGCTATATCCCATCAAATGTGGCAGTATGAACCCCAGAATCATTCACAAAACATTCACTCATCAGATTCATCAAATAATCAGTCCTGGACAAATATTCTCATCCTAACACACCATCCTCACTTCAACCACACTCATAGCCTCCCTGCATATAAGTTAAATCAATATAAATATTTTTATGCACAATCAGGCCGAAATGCATGTGTTTTAATTAGAGATGCGCCGAATATTCGGTTATTATTCGGTATTCGGCATATTCGGCAACTTTTTGTTTATTCGGTTATAGCCGAATTATTCGGTTATACGACCGAACATTCGGCATTTTTTTATTTGTTTCTAGAAATTAATAATTTATTCAAAACAAACATATTTTGTCATATTAGTAACTTTTATTTATTTGAAAACGATTATAATGCATTTCGTAATAAAGTAAATTATTTATTAGAAAAAAAAATCGCAATTCTTAAGATAAAACACAGAAAACAGGAACATAGTATGAACACTTTTTAAAATTTAACATATAGAAATAATATGTAGGTACATATACTTAATACTTAATAGTCATTTAATAATTTACTAAAGGTAAGTTGTGGTGGAGAAAAACTAAACTTTCAGCTCTGTCCGGCAAATAAACGATTCCTTTTCTCTTCATAGACATTCCCAGCTTCAGAAAAAAGTCTCTCACTGTAAACAGTGCTAGCTGGTGGTGATAAGAAAATTCTAGCTATGGAGGTTATGTACGGATATTTTTCTGAAGCTGAAGTAGCTGCATATTTTCCAGTGCTACCACCAGATATCAATATACCGCATAAATTACATTTTACTTTGCTTTTCTCTTCCGTCTCTTCAAAAAAAATCCACACTCGTGATTTTTTGCGTCCACTCATTTGAAAAAAAAATTATTTAATTCTTAAGACGATATGCCTGAATCTGAAATGTAATGTTTCGATGCACACTGCGCAATTGCGCGGTGTGCGCACATTTTAACTAGAACCGAATATTCGGTTCGGCCGTTATGAAATTCGGTAATGTTCGGTATTCGGTTATTCGGCCAAAATTGTATTCGGCGCACTAGTTTTAATCCTAAAAAGCGGGCTTAAACACTTGTTTTTGGCCCTAGGGCCATAAAAAAATTATTCCTATGGATACATAAATAAAATGATAATTTTTGTTTGTTGTGAGTACTACATTTTAATTTTTTGAACATATAAATAATTATTTTTTTGTTGTGCATAAAATATTGTATGTACCACGGGTGAAATTAGCGTTCTAATCCTGAGCATGTTATTAGCCCTCGGTGCTTTGCGTCTCGTGCTAATAATCATGCCGCAGGCAAGAAAGGCCTGTTTTCAACCTTGATACATAAATAACTATAATTGTTACACTCAAGCATAGTGATCTATTTATTTGTTTTTATATTCAATTATTACTGGGGTAATGGCTCAGTGTTATCAAGTCGGCCTGTGGATCCTAAGAACCCTGGTTCGATCCCCACAGGCAACAAACTATTTTCACCACATTAAAATTACCCCTGTGGCTCTCCCACCACTAACATCTTTGGCGGCCGTGATTTGACGGCTGGTAACCGCACTTCACGCGCATAAATATATCACTTACCGAGATCAGCTTCGGCACATTGCCACACCCAATAATGGGTAAAAGCCGTGATGATATATTTATATATATATTTTATATTACTGAACTTAACTTAACTATGGGACGGCTAGCTCAGTGGTATGAAGTCGGCCTGTGGATCCTGAGGTCCCTGGTTCGATTCCCCCAGGCGACAAATTTTCATAATTTGAAAAAGCTATCCCTGTGGCTCCTCCACCACTAACATGTTTGGGGGTCGTGATTTGACGACTGGTAACCGCACTTCACGCGCAAAATATATCACTTACCGAGATCTGCTTCAGCAGAGTGCCACACCCAGTAATGGGTAGAAGGCGTGATGATATATTTATTTATTTATTATTTAACTTGCTAATCTGTGTGGATAAAAAATAAATCTTACATCAACTGTTCTATTTTAATAAAATTTAATGTCATTTCTTGGTATGTGATAACACTTATTACATGATTATTATTATTAAATTTATGCTAATGACATTCGAATCATTTGCAAGCGAAACAAATTTTTATATAACAATATAAATCTAATAATTACATTCTTAAAATGGTTTCTTCAACAATTTAATAATTAAAATATCATTAGCATCTTCAAATTGTATTTAATGATACACTTTTGAAATAAAAACTTTTAGAAGGCCTTGGATTGTAGCATCATCATTTTTTATATGTCAGTTTTTGAAACGTTACTTTTAACGTCAAATATATTTTTTTCATAATTTTTATTATGGTGTATATGTTGTTAGTTCTATCAATATTTATATTCTGCTGGGATGTATTATCATATTTATCCTTTTCCTAATTGAATATTAATTTGCAATGTGGGTTAGTTTCATTTAACATATGGTCGACTTCTTCAATAACCTACTCATTGTTCTTGCAGCGATAATTGAACATATGTTTGATGATTTATAAATAAATTCACAGTGTCCTTCTGAACGGTAATAAATCATAAGTATCTTAAAAATGACTTTCGTGCAAACGTTTTGGAATCGCTGGAATAGCAGCCATCGTCAGGTAAAACATAAAAGAACTACTTTAAATAACTGTTTTAATTGATGATTAGTTTATTAGTGAAATTCGAAAAAGTATTGCTGAATCATTTACGGACGCAGAACAAAAGAAAACGGTAAAATTGAAAAGAAATGACAAGAAAGAAACAGAAAAGAATAAAGAGAGTGATGATAAAAAAAGTATTTTATCATGTGCGTCGAACCTTTTATATAAATTTACCAGGTATTTCAAACTTTAAAGATAATTGGTAACAGAACTGATGGCTATTTTCATCTCATTTTAAAGTTAAATTATTCAGTAATTACAGCTTTTACAGTGTTATAGTTAATTATTAGAAAGTACACAACTTTTTAACTGACATGCTCAAAGGTATTAATTTATTTTATATTGCACTTTAAGCAGAAAATTATAAGCTGTGACGAAATAATCTCACGTGTTACAATTATGCGTTATGAAAATGTTTTCTTGTTTCATTCTTAGTAAATTGCATTTTATTGTTAATTACAAAAATTGAATCATCACATACCTTTTGTCTAATCCTTGTTGTGGCAGCTGTGCACAGATTTCCGCTGATCCTTGTAATATTTTGCTAATTCATGCTCGACTCTGAAAAAAATACGACACAAATTAAATCTATTATTCATCTTTAAAACTACGCACATGCATAAAATAAAAATATTGACTGCAAACTAATAGTTACGAGAAGAGAGAAGAAATGATTTTTCCAGTGACAGAAATGGTTTTTTTAATAGATTATGTTATAATAAACATGAAAAAAATAAAATTAGATTTGGGAACGGATGGCAACTATAGATGGCGCTGATGAGAATGCGCCGATTTTAATGGTGGTTGTTGACATATTTTTTACAGGCTAATTTTCAGTTTAAATTATAGACTTTGGTATAATTAAGTAATAAAAATGGTAGACAGAAGTTTTGGCCTGTGACACATGCGCGACAAAACCGGTCGAAGTAGACAATTTTTATGGTATCGTGTGACATATTACTATTTGTTCACGATGAATACATGACAAAAAAATTATTAACAGAAATTATTGCTGGTTGATTATTGGTGACAGAAGCTCTGAAAGTGGACTGTTGTAGCGATCAACAACCACCTTTAAAATCGGCGCCACCTATAGTTGCCACCCGTTCCCAAATCAAATTTTCTTTGTTTCATGTGTATCATGACATAATCTATTTAAAAAACCATTTCCGTCATTGGAAAAAATGAGACATCTATTGCACCCTAGCTCTCTAACTATAATAGTTGAATACAACTTTATTTTTTGCTCACAAAATAATCTGGAATGCTTCAAATTAAAGATACACAGGACTAATCTTCTATTTGACGTAGTTTTCTCAAAAAGAATTTAGATACATATATTTAACAACTGAAAAATAAAGTTAATTAATGATTAACTTAGTTAGTTAGTACATACTAGCGCTGAACGTTTTAATAATCTTCGTATCCATTAATTGATGAAATGACACTAATTGGATAAAATAATGATGTAGATTAGTGGTTTTCAAACTTGTTAGAGACAGGGTCTTCTTGAAGACAAAAATCACAACTAAATTCTTTCGCAATCCCTTTACTTTTTATGTGATTAAAATTGCAGTTTTTAGAAGGCTGATTTAATCATGTACATTATAAACATAGAACCACGTCTTTAGAAAAAAAAATTATTAAGAAATTTGGTGTAGTTTCTTAGGAACTTGGATCTGTTGGTATAATCGTTTAAATAATTAATTGTATTTTATTATCAAGCTTGTAATAAATTCTTTGATGATTAGTTGCACCGCCATTACTTAAATTTTCCTAATAAGTTTTCCTTAAATGAACAAGATCTTATCGAAATTATCTATCAAGCGAATTATGTAACATTGCTGTCAAAAAATATATAATATTATATTTAAGTTTTTCAGCTGAAAACGGAAGTTAAATTCCATAATGAGCTATATACAACCAGTAGTACCACAACTTTACGGTAGTTACCTAATACCTAATAATTAAAATGGACCCTAAGTTGATTTAAAACACTGTTTACTTCAAACATTTTACAGATTTACGGTTTTATAAATTTCAGAATTCCACCATAATTTATCAAATCGACCTGAAAGTCTCGACTTTTAAATCGATCGTTTCATTCTATATTATTATTCAATTGTATTTAACTGAAAACACTCTTTTTATTCTCCCTGTGTCGTCATTCTTCTAACTTTTATTTATCTCGTTCCAGGTCTCGTTACGACGACGACAACGAATGGGGCTGCACGAACTGGTGCGAGTACGTGATCGTGGTGGTTCTAGCGGCGCTGCTGCTCATCGCATCGCTCACACTCACCCTGTTCTGGATCATGTACTACCGGGAGGGCTTCTCGTGGGACACAAACCCCAAACTACAGTTCAACCTACATCCGGTGCTGATGGTCGCTGGCTTCATCACTTTCAGCGGGTTTTGTAAGTAGAGAGAACGGTTTGCTGGCAATGAAGGGGACACAAGGGTACCGAAGGAAAGAGGGTTTTAAATAAGGGTTAAAAAGGAAATTTGTATAATTAAACGATTTTGTTGGATACAACTAGAAGGTTTTGATGACGTAAGGCATGCAGTTTTATAAAGTAAACGAAAATTTTATATGCCTACGGAATTTGAGGATTAAAAGACCTCTGAAATAGGTTCAAATTGAATTTTAAGTCTTTAAGCCCAAAAGTTAAATTTTAAACTCGGTTTAAACAAATACAAGCAAAGTGAAGTTAAATCATGCCATATGGAATAATTGACTTTATTGTCAAACGTTTGATTTGCTTTTATTTATTTAAACTAAGTTTTGCGGTTCAACAGACCATTAGAGAAAAAATTCACCGAGACCAAGATAGTCTAGATAGAAAGACACTTTGTGTCAACGGTCATGGCTGCACTCGTTGGAACTGATCTAAGCGATAACGCGAGTTAAGTAACGTTGCGCGCGGGTAGTACTTGGATGGGTGACCGTCCAGAGAAACTCGCGTTGCTGTTGACCATAATACCTAAAACGCAGATCAGGGCGGAATGGCGGCATATGGCCTAAGTAGTTGGTCCGCCACAGAAAAAAAAAAGACACTTTGTTAGAATCAAAGAGTTTCAAGTTCAAATACTGGCGTCAGTCGAATTTTTCTCTCTAAAATAAACTTTATCGAGTCTACATACCGGGTGGTCCATTTAACTTGACTTGTTCAAATATACTTATTCGACATTGATCGCCATCGGTCGTCATTGTCGATGAAAAGATCCATTTGTGCGCATAATAAACAATTCAAAATACGGATATTTTGAAAAATAACCATTATTTTAAATTAAAACACGAGCAATGAGCACTCATTTATTTTAAGATCACGTAAAAACTTGTTTTTACGAATTCAGATTAAACCTTCATATTTTTTTATGTAGATTCCGAATCTGTAATAAAAAAATAGGGTTTCTATTTAAGATATCTAAGTTTACCCCCTCTTCGACCCCCTGGGGGTGGGGGGCGAAAAATGTTAACAAGATCAGATGGCCCCCTCAAAATGGTTAAACTTTTGTTCATGAAAGTTTGTTATTAAGGGCTTAATTTGCAAGATATTTGAACAAGTCAAGTTAAATGGACCACCCAGTATATGTTTTCTAGCATTTAATTTCGAATCCGGAATCGTATCACGCTTTATTATATTTTAGCATTCCACTTAGTTGAAAAATACATTTTAATTAATAGTTTAAACAGATGTTCTAAGTACTAATAAAGTAAAACTTAATAATGAAGAAAAAGGATTAAAATAGCTAGAATTCACAAGTTGAAGCAAGCTGCTGCTGCTATTACTCGGTCCCGGTTCATACTCTAATGTCTGTGCAAGTGTGCAGAATGCGACACCATCTGTTAGCGCAACGGTTCATTGATGTGAAGGAAAGGACAGCAGTGTGTCGGTGTGTCAGCAATTTCTCTACGTCTGAGGACGATTTGTTTCTTTGTTATCAGGAAAACTGCGGCAATTTCGTGTCATTCTGTGGGCTAAACTAAACGTTCGTGTTAGGATTTAGTTAATTTGATAATTGATTCGAGTTAGTTGTGAAGGTTATGTCCATTAAACAAAGGTCTAGGCCAGTTACTTAAATATTTGACTACAAAAACTAAATCATTGTATCGAGTTAATGAAGTCTGAACTGGTGAGGATTTAACCTATAATCGGATGCATAGTCATTGAGTGAAAATAAAAAGAAAAGTTAATTTTATTATCCTGTACTTTCATGTTCATTTCACAAAATGTTATCGTCATTTCAATAAGGTTAACTTTCACAACAATAGTAATTTGTCGTGAATGCTACATTTACTTCAATGATATCACCGTTTATTATTCAATTAAGTATAAATTTTGTCGTGTGTTTCTAAACTGTTATTATTTTATATGTAGTGTTAAGTTTTAAACAGTCTTTATATTACGATGTTCATGATGTTCATGATTCTCATGATCCATGAATAATAATCAATTATGTCTTAATTTATCCGTGAACTTTCAATAGCTTGATGCGGGCTCGTGTTACCATTGTATTAATTCCGATCAAGGATAATAACTTTTCCTGATGATCCAATTCAAAATTCTTTGAATCTCATACTTCCCTGTTTTCTGTTTTGTTTAATCATTAATAATAGTTGTGGTCGAAATTAGTGGACTGAAAGATATTAATTTATTCTTCTGTTTAGAGTTAAGTGGAACTTACTTTCCTAGGGAATTAAATAATTCATCTATTATGTGTTTCTGTTTATTATTTTATTGATATCATTTAAATAACAATAACAATTGTTGTTTATGCAATTTTATCTATGATAAGGTAATAATGGACATAGGCTTAAAGTTGTAGTTACTTTATTGAAATTTGAAGAAAGGCCTTGGGGATCCAACCTAACCTCATTAATTTATTGAAGATTCAATGACAACGTTTCAGCCATGATTATATCCATCTTCAGCCGCCAAGTTACGGCCCCCAAAGATGTTAGTTATGGAGGAACCACAGGGCTAATTTTAATGTGGTGTAAATGTTTGTTGGCTGTGGGAATCGAACCAGGGTTTTCAGGATTCACAGGCCTACTCGATTGAGCCACCAAAATGACGTAATAAATTGAATTTTCGAAAGATGAGACCCAGCAGATGAAGCCAAAATACAGTAAAATATCGAGTTTCATCTACATCGTTAGAACCTATTTCGAGATCCTTGATATGTGCAGACAGACAAAACTTGCTTGTATTAATTAGAGTATAGGATAATATGAGAAACCATGTTTGAATTCCTCATCCAACGAATTTTTACCACATAAAATTTGCCCCTATGGGTTTCCCTCCGCGAACACTCTTGTAATACAACGGCCGGTAATCATACTTCAAACAAAATATATCATTTACCGAAATTTATTTATATGACAAAAAAGCAATATAAATAAAAATATATCATCACGCATTTTACCCTTTACTGGGTGTGGTACTCTGCCAAAGCAGATATATCAGGACTATAATATTTACTTACCATCCACCGTGGACGGTAAGTAAATATTATAGATCAAGGCCCTGTTTTTTTGGCAACAGTTTGGCAGCTGTTGATTTAGAAATTATTATTTTTTGCCTTCTACCTATATGTGCAGGTATTGTAAAAATTAGCTTACTAACCTCGAATTATAAGTGATTTATTTAGGTCGCGAATGTTTAGGAAATCTCGACCCTACAGGCCTCGATTTCCCAAACTATCTTCTTGGCATAAAAACTGTTTATTCATGGTACGTAATATACTATTTTGTCAGTATCCTTGAACCTTGCAAAATTAACATATAAAATATTAGGCCAGGTCCGGATATCCGGCTCAGCGTAAAAAATTAGCAACTCTTCTATATTGAAAATCAATCGAGTGATTGTGTGAAGTTGCGATCAAACAATCTCCTTTTACAGAGAAATTCACGATTGAACTACTTTGCAGAGTACAGTACAGCCATCATTTCTATTCAATAACGTGCTATTATTATAAAATATTGTATATTCTCTTTAACTTTCTTCTTGATAAAATAGAACAGAATTTATTTGCTTCTTTTGTCTCCAATGCAGTGAATTTATTTATGAGAAATAAAATATGTTTTGACCAAATAAATCATTTATTGTTTAATTTTTCAGGGACTTTTCACCCTGCCCTCGTATGTTATCATTAGCAAAAATAACAATTTTGAAAGTAACTTTTATTACGGATCTGTGTTGTAGGAATAAATTGTGACATTCCAATGAATACTTACAGTTGTGTAAATAAGAAATAAACTCGTCATATTTTTAAAACTGGTATATTCTTAAGTATGAAGTTAAATTGTTCACTTGTTAACATTTAAACAAATATTTGTTGTGTAATAGGTGGCTACATCCATTAATCAACTGTTATTGATCGTTGAACAGTTGAACGGCTGTGGCGATTACATTGAAATGTATTTAAGTAATATGATATGTAGACGTACTTCAAGTAACAAATTTATTTTCATTCAATATCAAATACGAGAGTAGTCATTTAGAATATAACTTAAAGTGATTGAAAATACAACCCGAATTCGATTTCCACTGCCGATAAATAATTTTCACCACATTAAAACTACCTCTGTGATTTCCCCAGCACTGACATCTTTGAGGGGCGTGATTTTACGGCTGGTAACCGCACTTCACGCAATAAACTTACCGAGATTTGCTAATGCCACACCCAGTAATGGGTAGAAGGCGTGATGATATATTTATTTATTTTTATTCGTTCTCTACTTGACAATAAAGTTATCAAAATTGTTCGTATCTTAAAACTAATCATTAACAACATCAAAAATGTTCGTATTTTTCTCATCGTCATATGATTTAAATTATTTTACAGAAAACTGCTTTAAATAAAAATAGATGAAAATGTAATTTGATTAGATTTTTTTAAATAAATATTTATCAACTGATAGGTGGCTCAGCGGTATCGAGTCGACCTGTGGATTTGAGAATTTGGGTTCGATTCCCATAGACAGACAAACTGTTATAACTAACCCTGTGGCTCCCTCTCCACTAAAATCTTTGGGGGCTGTGATTTGACGGCTGGTGACCGCACTTCACGCGCAAAATATATCATTTACCTTGATCAGCTACGGCAGTGTGCTACACCCAGTAAAGGGTGGAAGGCGTGATGATATATTTATTATTTTTTTTATTTATTAAATCAATTATTGTTTTAAAGAGAAAAATTCAGTCGACGCCATGATTTGAACTCGAAACTAATTAAATAAATATCATCACACCTTCTACCCATTACAGGGTGTAGCACTCTGCCGAAGCAGATCTCGGTAAGTGATATATTTTGCGCGTGAAATGCGGTTACCAGTCGTCAAATCACGGCCCACAAAGATGTTAGTGGTGGAGCAGCCACAGGGGTAGTTTTTGAAATTATGAAAATTGTTTGTCGCCTGTGGGAAACGAAGCAGGGTTCTCAGGATCCACAGGCCGACTTCATACCACTGAGCTAGCCACCCCATTAAAGGCGTATTCCATTTGCCATTTGGATCAGATCTAACTTACATTTACTGAACAAGATCACTTATTTACTTCGCTGGATTACTTCACCGACTTTATTTCTAGTACTAGAATTACAGATTCTAATTTAGTTTGAAGTAATTAACCCCAATAAGTGCATCAGTTTGCTTAATCCAGTTCATTTAGTCATGTGTCGAATTTATCTGAACTGATTTCAGTGAACCAAGTGGCAAATGGAATACAGCTTAACTAATTGATTCTATCAAATCTTCTTCGCAATTATTAAGACTACGTTGATCTTAGCCGAATTTTTCTATCTAAAATAATCATGTTTGAAACATCTTTTCCTTAAAAAATATAGCAAAATTTGACACCAAAAAACGTGTATGTATTTTGTATGTAATTTCTATTTTGTTATTCTATATAGATATTTACATTATATTTTCCATTTCAAACGCGTTTTTAATCATACAAATACTGTGCCTAATTTCTGTAGTATAAATATTTCTTGTTACTATTTACGAAAAACAAATTATAGATAAGCTACAGGAAAACATTAGAAATATAGCACAAAATTTGCAAATTATGAACGTTCTTAAATTGCTACTGTTGTTGTACATAAATATTTAGGGTCAAATGTCAACACCTGTACTGCTCGAGCAACGGTCAGTCATCCTATAATAATTAGATACATATATCGACACGCCTTCAGCCTTTTATCCCTGTTGTGGGCGTGGCACTTTGTTATTGCAATCAGGACACGATGGTGAATATGTATACGGATATTAGAACCGGGCGAACCTCTAGGGTAATTTCAACGTTGAAATAAATTTTGATTACCTAATATATGGGGTTAAATCCGAGAACTGTTGGACCACAAATCATCGTCTTAATGCGAATTGATTTCTACTTTATATATTTTTTTTAAATGTCATTTTGTTTTTTTTAAATTGAACAATTAGGAGTAGGAAGGATAAACAATTAAAATTACTCCTCTGTGTTTGGATTACTTGGCTTTTTTTGTAATATTAAATTTACAAATTTATTAAGACAGACAACGTTTTTAGACTTGAAAATGGGACCAACCCTTAGTCCCGAAACGTCGTCTGTCTTAATAAATTTGTAAATTTAATATTACAAAAAAAGCCAAGTAATCCAAACACAGAAGAGTAATTTTAATTGTTTATCCTTCCTACTCCTAATTGTTCAATTAAAACTCAACGACTTAATAAAATTGAATCTCCATTGTGTGATTCTACAAATTGTCTTTTTAAAATGGCTCAGTGTATTTGAGAACCAGAGTTCGATTCCAACAACGACAAACACACATTTAAATTATCTCTGTTGCTCCCCCACCATTAACATCTTTGACGGCCGTCAACATATCACATTCAAAATGAGCGTGGAAAGTATTTCTTTGAAATACTCTATGCGGCACGATGTTTCCAAGATAACCATTGTTTAACAATATATTTTTTTAATTCATGTGAAATATAACAGTAAATGACACATGTCAAATATCAATTTTAAGAAATAAAAGTTCACAACCGGCCATTGCAAAACTCATATGATTGGAGACACTCGCCTGCGCTCGTGTCTCAATTTTAATATTCGTTTGACAATAAAAGCTTTACCACACTTGTGTTACAATATACTATTTTCTACGACCACTTAGATATTTCCCTTTGGTTCCCCTACCACTAACATCTTTAGGGTACATGAATTTATGGCTGGTAACCGTACTTCACGCGTAAAATATATCACTTACTGAGATCTACTACGGCAGAGTGCCACACTCAGTAATGAGTAGAAGGTGTGATATATTTATTTTTATTTTTTATCAAGATATTTGCTCATTGTATGTATGTCATTGCTACGAAAATATAAAGCTTGCATCAGACGTATGATTTTATGCCATGTAATATAATGAAAAATAGAAGCACTATTTCCATTAAAAAAAAATTGTATAAAAACATCCGTTACTAATTTCATTACAATGCATTTTAAGAACTTTTAAGACTATTTATCTAATTGTTTATATTGGATGACAAATTTTCATCAAAAAAAAAATCAGCTTCATTATTATTTTTTCCTATTATACAGTTTTTACATAAAATCATCAACTAACATTTCCATCAAACTTTCTTTTAAAAGCACTTGGTTTCCATTCCATACTGTTAGTAATTTTATACGAATTCAGATGCATTGTATTCTCAATTGTGTTACATATTCAAGTTTTTTCCACAAAATATACAATTCTGACTGCACTCTTCATAAAAGCGACAAAGTCAACAACTAGAATTAACATATTCATGTTGATATTTTGTAGCGATCCTCCTGTACCGCATCTGCCGCTGTTTCCGGCGGATCTACGTGAAGTTGATCCACACGATATTCCATGCGCTGGCGATCCCGTGTATCGTGGTGGGCTTCCTCGCCGTGCTGGAGTATCACAACAACTCCAGTCCGCCCATCCCCAACTTCTACTCCATGCACAGTTGGCTCGGTTTCATCACCATGGGACTCTTCGCGTTACAGGTATAGTAATGGTGGAGGGATGGACGGAGCGCAGTATAAGCTTTTACCTCACTTATTTGTAACTTGCTCATGAATAACAGCCCTTATTTTTTATTATTTTTCAATTGATTATCACAATTTCGGCATTATGTGACCAAAGTCATTTATTCTGCTATTTCTATTTTACTTTTATGTATTTTATTATTACTTTTTTTTTGTACGATTTTTAAACAAATAGAGTGTGTGCTTAAGACCGCACGGCAGAAATGAAAACTTCATTGGCAATCGCAATCAATTTATATATATATATATATATATATATATATATATAGTAAATAATATTATGTATTATGTAGTATTATTATGGATCGTATTAGTAGAATAAATGAGAAACAAGTCAGAAATTAAAGTTATTATTTATTTTCGTTTTCGTATTCTACAAAGGATACAATAGATTTGTGATAACTAAAATAAGAAATAAATACTTTTGATTGAATTCTACTTATATATCTAGAATAATTATTATTACGTATCAATAATAATTATTAAATAATTTATAATAATTAATAATAACAATTATTACGTATTAATTGAATATACTAAACACAGCGACACAGCAACGAAAAGCAACAGACTATCTTTCTCGCTCGGGTACACTCGGCGGTCCCGAGTTCACCCGATTGAGCCTTTCACCTCAGAGCGTGACGGATCAGGCTAACGAAAAAATGTGTGTGCGGTGCGCCAAAAGAAGTTTTCACTTCAAAAATGTTTACTGATAGAGGGTGTTCTAGACAGTCAGTTATGTTTTCAAAATACTAATTTATATGTAATTACTTACCGATCTAAAGGCGGTAAGTTAATAAATATTAAACATTTATCAAGCAATCAAAACATACCTTTTCTAGAATCGTTTTAAAAATTCAACAAATCAACATTCAAAATGATTGTGGAAAGTATCTTTTAGCAACACTTATTGCGGCAAGAAATCGTTTATATTGTTTCCAGGGCAACCGTTGTTAAACAATTTTTTTTAATTGATGTGATATATAACAATAAATGACAAATATCAAATATTGATTATTATGAAACAAAAGTTTACGACCGTAGAAAAAAATAGTATGTAACATACGTGTGACAACAACGGCAGTTACAAAACTTGTGTTACAATATACTATTAAAAATGACAACTCTGACAACTAATAGTTAATTATGTATTTAATTACAAGTATTTGTTTTATTGTTAATTTAATTTATTAAAATTAACATTTATTTAATTTGTCTACAAAAACTATTTAACTGTTTTGCTGAGAAACAATTAGGAAAGCCAATAATTTGACTTTTCAAAATTAACATTGAAATTCCTATGGGGCGTTCCGTGACATATCACCCTGTATAAAGTGATTATGAGTTATAAAAAATTGCCACTAACATAGTGGTTGTTTAATGATAATGATCCAGTTACAGAATAGGGGAGATTAAAACCATGTATTATTAGGTTTTTAAAAGAGCAAGCGAACTTTTATTACATTCGAAACTAAAGTTTTCACTTCGGATTATTTGAATATTTAATAGGTACAATTCATTTTCTAATAATAGGTAAAATTCATTACCTACACTTCAATTTAATTTTATTCATCTTCTTCTATTGCAGTGGTGCGTGGAGCGAATGATATAATATTCTAATTAAAATTAGTTCATAAAACGCAAAATTGGAATTTTCTTGGAAAATTATCTTCTGTTACCTTTTCAGGGAACGTTAACTCCTGACATTCAAAGGATAAGTAGGTAGATTCTAATTTCACGGCGAATAATATTTCGTTGATTAAACTTTCATCTTCTTAACTGTGTTATAAAGAGATTACAAGGATAAAATTCTGTAATTTCACAGTTCAGCATATTATAATTATCAAATTATCATTTTCGATAGCTGCTAATAAAACTTTTATAGACAGATTATAAATTTTAAAACTCTTTTCCCAGGGCTAAAATCACATAATTTATATCGATGTGAAACTGCAGTAAATTTGCTGGACAGCAGTAGTAAATATCGATGCAAGAATACCTGTCAATTAAATGACCTTTATCAGGTAGATAATATATTGTAGTGTACTTCGTGACTAGTAGTGATGATAGTGAGTTGAATGATATAATACCTGCCGAATATTTAAAATGTCAAATTTATCATCTGATATATCATTTCAAATTACATAAAAATCTTTCACTTTACGCATTGCTGGGTATAGCAACTTTCGGTAAGTGATATAGTTATTATTTGCTTATTTGTATATAAATAAATAAATATAAATATATCATCACGCCTTTTACCCATTACTGGGTGTGGCATTCTGCCGAAGCAGATCTCGGTAAGTGATATATTTATGCGCATGAAGTGCGGTTACCAGCAGTTAAATCACGGCCCCCAAAGATGTTAGTGGTGGAGGAGCCACAGGGGTAATTTTAAATTGGTGAAAATGTTTTGTCGGCTGTGGAGATCGAACTAGGGTTCTTTGGATCCACAGACCGACTCGGATACCATTGAGCCATTACCCCATATTCGTATCAAGGGAGGACAATGACACAATTCTTCCCGAAAGTCCTGTTTCATTTTCCGAGAATAAGACTTTCTTAGAAATTAGAAATTTAGATATAGTAGAAACTTTTAAGGCAATGACTTAAGTGATTAATCTTAAAGAAAAATATTAAAACTATAAAAAAAAAACTAGCAATATTTAAATGGCATAAAATATAATTTTATGTACGGGGTAGGTGGCAGTGGTATCGAGTTGGCCTGTGGATTTGAGAACCCGGATTCTATTTCCACAGCCGGCTATTTTCACCACATTAAAACTACCCCTGTAGCTCTCCCTTCACTAAATGTTGGAGGCCGTGATTTTACAGCTGGTAACCGCACTTCATGCGCAAAAATATATCACTTACCGAAATCTACCACAGTAGAGTGCCACACCCAGTAATGGGTAGAAGAGGTGACGATATATTTTATTTATTTTATATTAAGTAAAATTATAATTTTTACTTGTCAGGTAACAAACAGCTGTTTGGGCTGCGATCACTGCGCCACCTATAAAATAAGCTACTTTTTTGGGACGAGATTTGAAAAGAACGGTTCTTTTCAAATCTTGTTGGGCTGCGATCACTGCGCCACCTACAAAATGAACTATTTTTTGGACGAGATTTGAAAAGAACGATTTTTTCAAATCTCGTCCCAAAAAAAAATAGTTCATTTTATAGGTGGCGCAGTGATCGCAGCCCAAACAGCTGTTTTTATATCACAAAACGTCAAATTGTCACGTGAGTGCCCGCATCCTATAGTCGCAAATAAAATTCTACAAGGTGTGATCCAGGGACTGGATGTCACTAATATCAAATCCTTTTCCAGTTCCAGATATGAATTTACTTTTCCCCCTAGGGACAAAAATACCTTTTCCCTTCTCTCAATAGACGGAAGAAAATTTTACTTTCTGAAAATCATAAAAAAAAATTATTTTTCACGCTTGATAAAATCAACCTGAAAGTAATTCTCTCTTATTTATAAATGCATGAATTCTCATGTCCGATTTCACGACCTTGTTCACTTCCTCACTTGCAGCTTTCAAGAGCAGATGACGCGCATTTATGTAAAACTAGAATATCCGTAACTTATTTAGCGTATCATACTTAAATGAATGAAATATCTGTCACGTGTTGTGCGACGAGACATATTCTTTACACAGGTTAGCACAACATCAACATCACAACACGACAAGGGCATTACAGATTCAACACAGCGACTGCATAGAGTTTGACAAAGCAAAATAAAACTGCGGTTGGAATGCGCTTTAACTCCACCCATTCAAGTATATAACGAATGGCGAGGCTCTACTTTGACGCGAAAGTGTAAAATACGCATTTATGCAAATTTATTAATGATACATATTTATTATTAATCCATTATAATTATGATTCTTTTAACATGCTATTTTTATAAATGGAAAAAAATATATACCGTCTTATTATTTCATAAATTCAAATAAACCGCCATTTTTGTAGATACAACTTTTGATACTAAGGCCGTATTTGTTTAGGAACATTGGATGCAACCCTGAACTGATCTAGAGCTAACTCGTGTTACTTCCAAATAAATGATCCATCTTTTAAATTTAAAATCTGAATGCACCTTCTAAGTAACATCTGCTTAAATACAAATTACGATACCACCAATTCAAAACAGATGACAAGGAACACAAATTGATTATAAAGAGATAGAAAACGGGTTGTACCTCCCAACCCACCAAAATAGCTGGGGCAGTAGGATCAGTTCAGGATTACTTTAAACATGCCAATTAAACAAACTCAGAAAACCGGCAGTACGGCAGCGTAAAAACTGCGGCTCGGTGTGCCCGGTAGGCCCAGGCCCGACTCGGGCTGTAGCGCCAGTAAAGAAGAAGAAGAAGAAGAATTAAACAAAAGTAACCTACCGAGTTACTTTAAAAATGCCAAGTAAGTAATAAATAATTTGTATTTAAGCAGATGATACTTAGAACGCGCATTCTGATTTTGAATGTATCGCTAATTTTTACAACATGACACTAGAATGCATCATTTATTTGGAAGTAACGAGTTAGTTCTATATCAGTTCAGGGTTGAAACCAAAGTTCTCAAACAAATACGGCCTAAATGTACCTATGATAGTAGCGACCTCTGAAAACACTCCTCCGAGGGTTTTACTTTGGTTTGTCGAGCTCTATCTACCAGTCAAACTAGGAGTGCGCGCATACATTAACGCCACATTTACTCTGACTGCTCAGTGGTTAGTGTGAGCGGTAGATTATCATATCTGGTTTTCACTCTGTGATTGCAGAGAAAAATCTAAATGCATTTGAATAAATTAACATTGATAGTTTGATAATTATAAGCCTGTTACAGAGATAACTTATTAGTTATTATGTTAATTATTGAACTAATTTTCTTCAGGTGATATCAGCTATCATTAATTTAGTATTTTTAGAGTTGAATTTGATGCTAATGCAACTGTCTGGGTCTGGTCGTGCAGTTATGTGAAGAGATAGGATAGAATATCTCTTTGGTAACGCTTGAGTTGTAATGATGAGAGCGCTAGAATGAATGCTGATAAGAACGACTATCTAGTAGTTGATTAATTTTATTATTCAACTTTTAAATCCCTTTTATTATTTTTGCAACAGTCGGTACACAAAGTAGGCATTTGTGCTTGCATTTATCAAAGCAAAATATTAATTTGTCGATTACGCGCGACTAAACAAAAATAACGCTCGGTCTCCGAATTTTTAATTCTAAATTAACCGTTTATTGAACGTTACTATAATAACCAGTGGTAGAAATTGAGCAATTTTCTTTTTTAATGTTTGGCAAAATTGAAAACTTGTAAAATTAAATTCTTAAATATTAAATTTCTAATGGCGACTGTAGAAAAAAATCTTGTTTGTGTTTTGAACGCAAATGTACATTGTCGACTATCTCTCAATCGACAATGTACCATTTTACGTCCTTAATATACAAATAGCTATTGTAAATAAAAGATACGCATAATTTAACATGGCCAGTTGCACCACCTTCCCTTAAATATCAAGTGTCACTTCAGTAAAAAATATCGGATCGAATTGTTGACAGCATTATTTAATAGTTCATTTTACATTATTTCTCAATTTTATATTGTTTTACGTCAATTACATTCAGTGGTGAAAGTAGGCCGGTACGGTCCGGTACGCCGTACCGGTAAGAAAAATAGAGCCGGTACGGAGTACCGGTAAGAAAATTTTACAAATAAGTGCGACATCATTTTAAGCGCCAATTTGGTCTTCTGTCATCTGTCACTGGCAGATAACCTCAAATTTACGTTTTTGTTGTGATAGTTTTGCGAAGTGTGAAATTTGTTTGAAAAATGCCTGGTTACAATTATTGCGTCCCGGATTGTAATTTGAATTCATTAATTAATAAGAGAATATCTTTTCGCTTCTTTCTCAAGAATAGTAAACAGACTTACATTTCAAATTAAAGATTTCATGTCTACTCCAAACTGGCGGCAATTTATGCGCATATGAATCACCGTTCGAGTTACATGACATCACAAACATTAGTATTGCCAACATAATTGGAAAAAATAGAAAAAAAGTTTGTCACCCTGGCACGCTTTTTTCATTTCATAAATTTGCCGGCAGAGGCGCTATAGAAAGTAATATGGTCTATTCTACTCGTATATATAAAATATAAAACCTTTTTTTTCTTGCATAACCCTCATCCCTATCTCTTTAAAAGTAGCGTACCGGTAAGAAGAGACTTATTTCATGGTAAACAAAAATCCTGTAATATTGACTTATTCTCTTTTACCCTGAGACCGTCCAATTATTACATATATATAATAGTAATTCTACAATAATTTAAATGTTCAATTGTCTATAAAATGTAAACATTCATCTGTTTTTGATGTAAGAACGATATGTTATAAAAGTAGTATACACGTGCTACTAAGATAATGTATGTAGTATAAAATTGTCTTTATTATTTGGCATGTTATCAAATTTTAATCAAAACAAACAAAACGCTTTTGTCTATTTAATCCTCTGAAATAATTAAATTTAATGTAGCTGTACTGTACAAACAAACAGCTCCAAAATTTGTCATTTTCATTTTAATCACGCGACTTTCAATCATTTCATCGAACGACATTTCTCAATATATCTTTTGCTTTTCTCTTTACGTGGGTTCAAGCAATCTATAAGTTGAAAGCAAAAGCAGTGAATGCTTTACGATGTGTTCTTTTTGCTCTTGTTTCAGTTCGTGTTCGGATTCTTCAGTTTCCTGATCCTGCTGTGCTGTGAAGGAGCCACGGCGGCTTTCAGAGCGTCAATGGTTCCGATTCACGCGTCGTTCGGTCTCACCACGTTCATGCTCGCTATCGCTACATGCCTCACCGGCCTCACTGAAAAAGCTATCTTCACACTCGGGTATGTATCACGTCGGAGAAAATTCTCGCTCTTCAATCACTTCACACGTCAAAATTCAAAAGGAAATCTATTCGTATTCGGACGCCTTCACTTTACTAAGTATAAGAATTTCTTCTCAATAGCATATATGCAATTGGTGTAACGAGCTCGATAGGTAGCAAACTTTGCAGTTTTAAATTTAATTTATTGTTTTAAATCGTCCAAAATCAGTTTTTCGCTTTTATTTAGTGACCTATGGGAATTTTTATGGAAATAAAAACACCTTTGAGACGAAATTAGTAGTTAGTGTTAGTGGTTAAGGTTAGTGGTTATAGTTAGTAGTTATAGATTAAAATACATCGTTCACAATGTCCCAAATTAATGATTTCGAATTTATGTTTCCGCCGGTAATGTAGTGCACATTTTTGAAAATTATAGATATTACAAGAAATTATAATAGATGTCACAGTTGTCAACTTAAAGTTTTGACAAATAGTTACAGTTTTGTTTGTTTGAGTTCTGATATTTTGTCTGTAGTTCTGATTTGATAGAACTTTTTTTCTTCTATTATTTTTCTTTAAAATTGGTTCTACAAGTTCTAACAATAAATCAAATTGAGCTATGGCCATTCTGGTGTAATTAAAGAAGATGTCTTCATCATATGACCTCATTTCTTGAATCAAATTATCCCAGTCTCCCTGATTTGTTCGGTTTTGGTTGATTGAACCCACCATCTTGTATTTGTTTTTTTATTTCTTTTCATTTGCACAATTAAAGTTGCAAGTAACAACTTTTTTATTGTGCTTCGATTCATTTTCGTTACATAAAATTCAAACTGAGAAAACCAACTGTCACTTTACTCCTCGTTTTCGATTGGCTGTGCCGTTAACCACTAACTAAAAGTTTGAAGTTTACAAACTTCTACGCTAACCACGATTAGCGTAGACCTGCGCTGGGCTAAGTTCGTTGTTGTGAACGCTACTAGAGGAATACTTATGTCAAACTTCTAACGCTAACCATAACTACTAACACTAACCACTAATTTCGTGTTGTGAATGGGGCTTTACATCCTAATGATGAGCCGCGAAATATGAATATCCTATATAGACATATATCAAGTCGGCCTGTGTATCCTGAGAACCCTGGTTCGATTCCCACAGGCGACAAACAATTTTCATAATTTCAAAACTATCCCTGTGGCTTCTCCACCACTCACATTTATGGGGGCCAAAATATATCACTTACCGAATTCTGCTTCGGCGAAGTGCCACACCCAGTAATAGGTAGAAGGCGTGATGATATATCTATTTATTTTATTTTATATATTTTTATAACTATTGACGATGATACAGATACTATTCCGTGTTCCAATAATTTAAGTTCGTCTTTTTGAGAGTCGACGAACTAAAAACTTCTAATTTACCCTACTAATCTATTATTTTGAAAATGGTGTAATATATTTACTTATGTAATGCCAAGGTTAATGAAACAGGAATGATATAATTACCTGAAGCAAATTAAATCGATTGATACAGTTATACTGACACATTTATAATTCTTACATTATGTAACAATCTTTACGTCTTTACATTTAATACGAATAGAACTATCATTCATAGCATTTTTTTTATTGAACACACCTATATTGACTTTTCTTGTGTTTAGAGTTATGTTCTTTCCTCGATTTCCAATAACATTGTCGCGCAACAAATAGTTTTAACTACTCAGACCATTATCCATTTTAATATCAAATCAAATGACTTTCAAAACATCATTACTAACCTCACTTTTTCTATTTATTTGATTAGATTGTAGAAGAAAAATATTCATTTGTTAATTCAATCAAATAGGTAATAATTTAATAATAGTATATTACATAATAAGTCAGGAAAGTGATATTTTAAGTAAAACCACTTTCCTGACGTATTATGTATACTATTTTTTCTGAAACCATTTAATTTAATCAATAATTAATCATACATATTTCAAAATGTTTAATTTTTTTGATATTAATTGTATTGACAGCAGACTACGTATTCAAGGTTATAACAAAAAAATCAATCAGGTAAAATCTTTACCAGATTGTTTTCTACTTTAGCAGACTGTTATTTTTGTTGTAGCCTTGGATACGTACTTTACTTGACTGTTTTAGTAAATATCTACTTTCCATACTAAAATTGGTTAGGAAAGTAGGCATTTTCTTGCCGGTTTCAGAAAATAGTATATTACGTACCATGTACCGTACTGTAAGTGACAGTTTTTAGTTCAATAATGTAGTTTGGAAAATAGAGGCCCGAAGGGTCCAGATTTCCTAAACATTTGCGACCTAAAAAAAACACTTATAGTTCGAGGTTGGTTAGTAAGCTGTTTTTTTACAATACTTGCACAAATAGAAGGAAAAGAAAAATAGGTTTAAAAATTGACAGCTGTTAAATTGTTGTCTAAACAGGACCTTGATAAGTAATATTTACTTACTGTTCACGGTGGATGGTAAGTAAATATTAAAGTCCTGATATAACCATGGAAACCACTGTGCAATAAAAGTTGCACTTACTGTGATTAAATTTTGTCATTAATAGGTAACTTACAGGACAAGTATAGACCATTTTAAAAATGTCCGCGACCCCTAGGTGGTTATTTTTTAACTAATAACTTAGTGCCGCCAAATGTCGGCGAACGAGATATTTCAAAATAAATTTAAGTACAAAGTAAGTGAAATGTTTATAGTGAAAATGAAAACTTATTGTAGCATCAAAATAAATGAAGTATATTCATCAATTATTTATAAATTATGTTAATATGATTCTTTTCTTCTGTTCACATTTTGAGGAAAAGAGTGAAATGAAATGTTTCTTGTTTTTATTTTAATTATTATTACAACCCTGTACACAGCATATAGTACCCGTCATAATTACTATTATTAATTACTTTTCAATGAAGAAACAAATACTAACCAACAAAAATAATCGAACTGTCACTTGTCAAAACATAAACAAAGATGAGTATACGGCACTAACCTCAGACCAACCATAAGTAGACGGAGAACAACGGCGTTTGTTGTGAAGTAGAAAGGGTTAGAATAACTGGCCGATGAGACGGGTGCGCGGCAAAGAGCTAGTACCACTTGGTGTTATGCGCGTTGCATTTTTGTTGATGACAGTTATCAGACGCGAGCATTTTATTTATTTAAATACAAACGTGCGTATACAAAACACTTAATATGTCAAAAACTAACCTTTATGAAAAGTAAGTAATTGAATATAAAAATAACTACACAAATGTTTGCAACTTGCATAACATCAAAGTGTATTCGCTCCTTGCCGCGCACCCGCCTCACCAACAAGTTACTCTAACTCTTTCTACTTCACAACACTGCATTGACTTGTATACGGCAGAATTTGTCTACTTATGTTTGGTCTGAGGCACTAACTTTTTTTATCTCCGTCTAACGTTTGCACATGCGCAATGAATTTTTAAAATGGTCTATTGTAACAAAATAATTACATTTATCAAATCTTTTACTTTTACTTTTAATGAGATTAAAAATTTATATTCGCACGTATTCCTTTTTTTCTATTAATTATTAATATTTTCATTTTAGGTACAAGAAATTCCAAATAACTGCATGATAGAGATATTTATGAAAATTTGTTTCTTTAATAGGTACAATATTGAAATAATTAGGCTCATCGTAGGATTCATACTGTGTAGTATTGTTGATGTTCATTTGTGTTGTTGTTGTTTTTAGCTCGAGCTATGGCAAATTGCCCGAAGAGGCGATTATAATGAACTCGATAGCAATGGTGCTGACGGCAATTGCAATAATCGTCGGCTACATATGCATGCGCGAAGACTTCCGTTTCCGGGGACACGTCCTTATCCGCTCCGGAGATCTCTGAGAACCCAACCTCATGTCCAAATCATGCAGTAATCGCGTAGTTGTCATTGACAGTTATTATAAGTTTGCAGGTTATGTGGACACTGGATGTAATAAATGTGTTAAAGATTGAAAGATGTAGGTCTGCTACAGCATATATCGATGTAAATTTTTATTAACTGCTTCATGCTTCTGCTTTCAGTTTTATTTTGGAGATCGCTTGTAAATATTTCTGGAAATTCTAACCTTAACGTAGCACTATTTAGCTTGTCTCTTTCACAGCTGGTGTTTGTTTCTAACTGATTTTATTTTGTTTTTGCACGCTGTTTCCAGCGCCGACTACGCCAATGGCAATCTTGAGGGATTGGTGATGAATGTTTTGGCCGTCGTATTAGTGGCATTGGGAATATTAGTTTCATACACTGTACGAAGCACTACTATTCGACCTGACGACTCCACAGTTTTCCATGCGAGTAAAATGACTAAAGTCATGTCGGCCAGCAGCAGAGCGTCAGCTGGACCTTACTGAACTACTAACCAGCTCTAACACAATCATTTTATCCATTTGGAATCCTGCAGCTTTGTAAACAATCAGTTTGGATATTGATGTACAAATATATTCGGTGGATGACTTTTCTTCACTAACGAAGCATGTTTTTAACATTCGATTTTGGTTTTAGTCAAATTAACTACGTCCAATCAAAATAACGATTTCAACAGTACATTCTGAATACAAATCTACGTGAATTGAAAGTTTTTAAATATCTACAATTAAAAAGGGTGAAATCTTTATTTTGAGTGGACTAAACACACAACTCGGCAGTATGCAAAAGAAATTTTTATACATTTTAGTATAAGTTAATCGAATTTTACATGTAGTAATATGCAGCCTTCATTTATTTACATATGTATAAGTCGGTTTATGTACGAGTACAAGTGAATTTGCATGAAGCATGTGAATGTCAATGGGTGTGAATCTATGCGCGTAATCATTATACATACTTGAAATATATACGAGAGAGTATGTGTTGTAACGAGAGGAATATATTAAATTATTTCGTAGAAAATCATATACATACTTGTGATTTAATATATGCATTTAATATAAAAGTGCGAATATTTCCGTTGTTTATTAGTTTATATTATATCGATAAATATATTTGTGTGAGTGACAACGTACTATATGTTATAATAATTTAGTTTTTTAGAATCGTCTATCAAATCAACGTATATAAGATAATCTGAAAGTTATATCATGAGAATCATAATAATATGTTTACATTTGCTGTTAATAGTAAGTTTCCATGTATCATATTAAATATAAAATATGTAACTTTTAGGCATGTGCCAATATCTGTATGAGAAAATCTTGAAATGTCGTTTTTGAATTATTTATTTATTAATTTACAATAACAGCTCGAATGTTTGTAAAATTGATAAATAATCTGAAACAATAAAATGTCTCGAACCAACATTTATACACGTAAAAAGCATTATTTTTGTAACAACTTTTATTCTTTTTGTGTACTGGCAAATATAATAATAGTTTATGATACAATAATAAATACCTATATTACCTATGGACCAATTTCATTTTAATGTTTCTTGTATAATCATTTTATATGCAAAAATTATGTTACATATTAGCAACATAGCGAATAAATATTGTTTTAAATATGTAAATTTTATTGTTAATTATAAAACGAAATAATAATCATATGGTTAATGTAGTGTAGATAATATTTATGAAATATAATGTTTTAATAACATTTACATCAGCATTGTTTATTAGTTGATATTCTTATTTCAGGCATCGGTTAATTAAGACTACTTACAGTTACGTCTTATTAATACTAATTCTAATTAAAGTAATTCTATTTACATTTAAACCATTTTCCAAAATTTAAATTAATAATATACGAGTATGAAATCACTTACCTGTTTATTGGTGATGACAGTAACAGCAACAGAAACTGCAGATTATAGCTATTATTTTAGATGTTATCTTCAATTTAATAAGCACAGACACTAGTAATTTTAAACAGTTAAAGAAGTTTTAAATTATAACTACGTATTAAAATTCATTCTTTTCAGTTAACAATAGTAATAATCACGTAATTAAATATGGTAGAGCACACTGTTCATGGTGTAATTTATAAAGAACATCGTTCACATTTAAAAAAATATATTGATAATATTTACCAAAATATTGTCACACAGGAATACGTTGTTTTAACAACAAAACACTACATAAAGTGAAATTTATTGCATGTAATGCGCAGACAAATGTAAGCACGAACTTGTTAAAACAATCGAATAGACTAGCAAAATTATTTATCAGCTAGTATGTAATTATATTTTAAAACGCCGTACCTTCTGCATCACTCATTGCATACATGTGTATATGTCGCCGACATTTTTGTATTTTTAATCTGTATTTGTTTATTTTTTATAAGCAATATAGATAATTTTAATAATTAAAACCATTTTTTTGTTTAAGTACTGTAAATTTAATTAATCGTGTAACTTTGTCAGGAAAATAGAAAATAATAAATAACGAAACGTAGGTAACTAAAATAATTAAAACCATTTCTAATTTAAGTTCTGTATATTTAAATAAAACTCAAATTTTAAATTAATATACAGAACTTTAAAAAAAATTGTTTTAATTATTTTAACAGTGAGTTCTGAACGCTTTTTGCATATGTTTAAACATATCAATAAACAAGTAATAATTTCTTGATCAGCAGAAGCCAAGTTTTATCGTATTCAATTGACAGCCGTAACAATTGTTCATGTTGTTCTTGTTCTTGTAAATTTCAATATCATGTCTGATCAATCGATTATTCATATATAAAAACGATTATTGTTTCTTCAAATTTAACCTTGTATAGAAAATTATATTGTTTTCTAAGCATATTACTTATGTTATTTATTATTTTCTATTTTTCTGACGAAGGTACACATTTAGAGTACCGAAACTTCGAATTGCAAAAAAATTGTAGAACTTCAATAAAAAATTATTTTAATGATTAAATATGAGTTCTAATTTTTTTTATATATTTTAAAGGACGTCCGAGTTTAACGGCTTGAGTGTATGTTGTGAGGAAATATGTGTGCATTCGATTTAATTCCATAAAATGTGTTACATTAATTTAATTTTTAATTCATTTTAATTGGCTGAACAAAAAATATTTAAGATAAATAATTGTTTACTAAACAATTATTTTTACTGCAAACAAATTTAAGTATTGAACAGTAAATTATACGTATTTAATCTGCACAGTGGCGCACACAGGATTTTAACATAGGGGGAACAACGAAAATTGTTTTTGACATGAACAGGATTTTTCATCGAAAAGATATAAAATAAATGTAAACTAGGTAGAGTTATTCACCTTTAATTTCAAAAATTGCATATCAAAGGGGGGTGCAATTGCACCCTTGCACTTCCTCCGCTGATTACGTCATTGAGTAAGGAAAACATTAGGGACATTAAATTAAAAAGATAAGTTGCCAAAAAATTTGAGGCACCTATTTTTTAAGTGATAGAAAGTCAGCATTTGCTGGTAACTAAAAACATATGTTTTTTTTTAATTTTTGGCAGTTCTGTACATTTATTTAAAATTAGACGTTTCCGTACACTAGTAAATAAAATTTTAAGCTACATACCGAATTTGAGAACTGATGGCATGTGACAATTAATAATTTCTCTATAAAATATCTCATAAATCTTGGAAAACTAGTGAATCACTAAACATGAATCAAGAGACGAGCGGTCAGTAAAATGAAGTGGGAGTGTGCTGTGCTGCTGCTAGCACTAGCACTTCGCAAGATTTTGTTGTAACGGAACATTTGCTATTTTTCTTATCGAAATTAAAGTGTAATCTAAATCAAATTTTAAAGTTAATTGAATAATAATCTGTATATGATTGAAAAGATTAGCAAAATTATCAACAGAACAAGTTATTTATAATTTTAAAAGTGTAGTTGTTCTTCATTAGTTCTAAAATAAGCAAGAGAGCGTTAGCTTCGCGCATGGTACGTTGACAGAAGAATGACAGTTGTGACGTTTGTGTGTTTGTGGTGATTCAACGAGGAGGAATGTAAATTAACATCGAGTAATTAATAATTTGTAAGATATAAACATTGTTAAGATGAAGTGTAAAATTGATCTCGAAGAATGCCTTCGTGATTCACCAAAATTTAGGTAAGTACACGTGAAGAGAAATTTGATTTGGCCTACATTAACATTTTTTTATGTTTAGAAATTATTTAGAAGATGAGGAAACTAATATTGACCAGCTTGAGCAAAAATTAGATAAAGTACTAAAACAATGCGGCTTAATGATCGATACCGGAAAATCATATGTGGCACACCAAAGGTATATTCAATAATTTAATTTGTTTATACGTCAGTGCACTGATGTTATCAACAATTTTTAAAGCTAATTATAACTGCGATTTAGACTTATATTACAATTTTATTGTTTCAGTTTATTTGCTAACAGTTTATGGGATTTAAGCATGCACTTTAGAGAAGATTCAGATGTTATGGCATCATTAAATAAACTAATACATGCCTTACAAGAAATGAATAAATTTCATACCATATTACTAGACCAGGCTTCCAGAACAGTTTTAAAAAATTTGACTTCTTTTATAAAAAAGTATTGTTACTATTGCTACTATTGTAATAAGTTTATTTTTAATGTTATCCGTTTTGTAGTGACATAAAAGATGTGAAAGATCATAAACATCACTTTGAAAAAATATCTGGAGAACTGGACACAGCTTTGCAAAGAAATTCGCAAGTAACAAAAAATAGACAACAAGAAGTTGAAGAAGTACAAAATTTATTAGTTGCTACTCGATCATGTTTTGGTCATACAGCACTAGATTATGTTTACCGAATATCTATGCTACAAACTAAGAAACGCCATGAAATCATTGGAACAGTGAGTCATTGTATTGATTGTTTATAAATACAGTTATTATTATGTTACATATTTACAGCTGCTGTCTTACATGTATGCCTGTAGTACTTATTATCATCAGGGTTCAGATCTTTGCGAAGATTTAGATTCATTTTTAAAATCTTTAGCTTATGAGGTAAACTTATAATAAAGATATAATATAATCCAATGTTTATTGTTTTTATTTTAATGTGTAGGTAGTAAACATGCGAGATGACACATCAAAATTAGAAAAGGAATTAGAAAATAGACACAGTATTGTTAAACATATGGAGGCCATTCCAAATATTACTTTAAAGGATTCTCCAAAAATGGAAGGATATCTTTTTAAACGAACTTCAAATGCATTTAAAACTTGGAACCGTAGGTGGTTCTATTTATATGATAACCAATTAGTATATAGGTAACTTGTTCCAAATTTGTGTACAAAATGGAAATATATTAAAGGATTTTTAGAAAGCGTACGGGAGAAGAAAGTGCGAATGTTATGGAGAAAGATCTGAGACTGTGTTCCGTTAAGCCATTGCTAGAAGGAGAGCGTAGATTTTGTTTTGAAGTATTGTCGCCATCGAAGTAAGTAAATAATTACTTTACAAAATTATTAACTACTTGTAAATTATGTTTAAAAACAATAATTTTCTTCTATAACATGATTCATAAACTTCCTTGTAAACTAAGGAAAAGATATAATATGTCGTAAATATTGCGATAACACAGACCTACATTTAGAAGGTGGCATTATGTAACTTCCGTTGCAGGAGCCATATTCTCCAGGCTGATTCACAAGAAATGTTTGAAGCGTGGATTTCTGCCTTGCAACGAGGTATCGGCGCCGCTATTCAGCAGAGTTTATCAGAATCTGGAGAACGAGAAGAAACTAATTCTAATGAAAAAATAAACTCTGCGGCTAATATTTCAGAAGGTGCTAAAGAGATAGCACGGAAACAAACCAAAGAACGCAAAGCAAAGTAACAATATTGATTACTTTCTCAAATTTAAGTTACTAAAATAATTTTATTTGTAGAATGTGGGAACAGCTGTTAAAGATTCCTGGTAATAATTATTGTTGTGACTGCGGCAGTCCTAATCCACATTGGGCCAGTATTAATTTAGGAATTACCTTATGTATCGGTTAGTAAATAGATAATGTAAGATTTAATATCTAATTTATTAATTTTCATTCATTTTAGAATGTTCCGGTGTCCATCGCAGTCTTGGTGTTCACTATAGTAAAGTACGCTCTCTAACTTTAGATGATTGGGAACCAGAAATAGTAAAAGTTATGGCAGAATTAGGAAACACAATAGTGAATAAAGTTTACGAAGCTAATGTTACACCAGAAATTACTAGAGCTACACCAAAATGTATTGGGTTAGTATTATATAGTTTTAATAAAATAATGAAAATCTTATTTTCATTTAATATTTTAGACATATTCGCGAAAACTGGATAAAAACTAAATACGTAGAACGCCGTTTCGTGAAAGATCTCTCATCCTTGGCAAAAGTATCTCCAAATCAAAGATCATCGCGATCAACAGACATTAACGTTCGAAAATGGAGTGTTCGAAAATTAAGACGCAGACCTCGAAGTTGCGACAACAACAAGAAACGTAAACATGAGAAACGAGCTCATTCTGTTACTACAAAAGCTGCAGCAGCAGCTGTTGTTGAACAGAATAACGAGTCCTCTGCAGATGAATTTGTGGAAAAAGCTAATTTGGAGACAGATAATGAGAAAGATGTGAAGGAACCGAAAGCAGATCTATTGTTGTTTGGTAGTGATTTGGATAAACAACCCTTGTCTGGATCAATTGATCTCAGTAGTGATCAGGATTCTACTGGCGGCGAAGAAGATAATGACATTATCGGTAATCAATCGTAAATCAAACTTTATAAAATAAAATAAATAAATATATCATCTCTCCTTTTACTCATTATTGGTTGTGGTACTGTGCTGTAGCAGATCTCGATGTGATACATTTTTGCGCGCGAAATGTAGTTACCAGTCGTCAAATCGCGGCCCCTAAAGATGTTAGTGAAGGGGGTAATTTTATTGTCTTCAAAATTGTCGGTTATGGGAATCGAACTCGTTTTCTGAAATCCACAGTACGAATCGATACCACTGAGCGACCTACCCCATCAACTTTATCTATTATTTAACCATGTATAGCTAAGTTAAATTTAAAGTGAAAGTAACTATAATAGTCTCAGATCTTGGAAAATGATTGTAAACTGATATTTTTTTAACTCACCGTTAATTAAATGTCATGACGTTATCTTGAAATGATCTGCTTCAATTTCAGCCTGAAGCATCCTCCATTTATTCTGTAAAGAAAAGTTCGTATTAATATAGTTAATTATGTGTATTTGCAGATGAGGAAGATATTTCAAAACTGCACGCCGATTTGCTGCTCTACAAAGCAGCGGCTGCTCATAATATTCCAGTAATGTGTGAAGCATTTGCTTTGGGAGCTGACAAACTTTGGACAAATGTAGAAGATAAAGGACGAAGTGCAATTCATCAAGCTATTATTAGCGTAATTTCTTAAAACATTTATTCACACATAAATAAAACTAATATTGAGCAATCGTTTTAGGGATCTGTGATGTCATGCGAATATTTAATTTTAAACGGTGCCAAAATTAACGCTCAGGATAATGATGGAAGAACACCACTACATTTAGCTACTGAATTAAGTCACACTGCCCAAGTGTGTTTGTTGTTGAAACATCGAGCTGATCAACATCTGCAGGATAGTTCTGGGACTAAACCTCTCGCTATTGCTGTCAGGGAGGCCAATGCCGACATTGTTACCCTGTAAGAATTTATTTACAAACGCGTTATGCACTTCTAAAATTTAATTTTACGAACTTTAATGACGAGATATTAATTATTTCAGAAATTTAAATAACTAAACTAATACATAGTTTCGATAATGATTTTAAATTAATATATCATTTAAAATAAAATGACAAATGAAGACTATAAAATCTAATTTTTGTCTTTTCAAATGAATGTCAAGTTACTATTTGAAAGTTTCAGAAATGGTTTTGTTATAAAGTAGCGTATATGTTGGATAATGCTAGATATTTCTATCAATCAATAAATAAAAGTGAAAAGATGATCAGGGTTATTTTGTTTGTAGATTGCGCTTGGGACGACTGAACGAAGAAATGAAAGATTCGGAGCTTGGTGTGACGGGCGACGATACTTTCAACGACGTCGTGCGGGACTTTTCGCAGTTGGCGTGCTCGCATCCCGAACGATTGCAGAGGTCGAAAGGTGAGAAAGGAAATGGAGGCCAAGAGTAAACTAGGACTCCGCGTATCATACATATTGTTATCGCTTTTATAACACTTTTTATGTGTATTTGCCTAAACGACATGACGAACTTCAATTTTTTAATGCAGTTGGTTGATATTATGAAATAATGTGTACCTAGTATTTTTATAACTATTTTTTATCGAACGGCCTTGTTATATTATATTAAGCATGTACTCGTTGTTTACCAGGTTTTATATGAATTGTTAGACATTCCGAATTTGGTTAATAGTTATATTTCAAAAATTTATATACACTTTTATATTCAAAGCATGTATGACAATTTAATACAGTCGAATAAATGTTTTAAAGAATTATGTGTTTTATTTCTAATTCTACATTTTATTTTCATACAAACATTGATATTTAAAATATATACAATAAATAATAAGCTTACAATAATTCTTAAAATGTACACTTTTATTTTCAAACTCTTCTTGTTAATAATAATAAAAATATTTAAGAGAAACAAATGTCTATTATAACTGAAAATATTTTTATTTATAGTTTTAGTTTAAAAACTGATTTTTGTACAATTTTATTCCACAACAGGATGTCAATTTATAACATTTTAAAATTTAATATTATATAATGCTTGAGTTCATGAACTTTATTATTTAAAACATAAAATACCATTGTTGGGTCAAGTTGTGGACAACTTGACCTAACAGAGGTATTTTATCTATTAGCAGAAAGTGTTTATTATTTTTAACAATTGAATTTTAATTAGGTATTGAATACTTTGATCCATGAAAACAAAACTTAAACAATATTCATTGTTAAAGATATTCAGAAAAAATAAATAAATACTTTCTTCATCTTTATATTCAGTCAATTACTTATTATCAATTACTATCAAATAACAGTACTTCTATATAAACAGTAACAATTTTGTACTATAAATTATAGAAAAATGAAAAAATAATGAAATTAAACTCTGTTTAAATTATCAAATATTGGTTATAAATAGTTATTAATATGTCTAAGTTTTATATAGCTTGGTCTTAATAACTATAATAAAGAAAGCATTCTTAAGTCGACAAGAATATGTTCAAAAGATAATTTAAAGTTAATTCAGATAATAAACTAAGTATGGTAGCAAAAAAAGAATCATTTTGAAAATAATATAGTAATTATTAACAATTTTTATAAATTGCAAATAAGTACTATTTTTATTATGGAAATGTTAGCTGCAGATGATGACCCATGAATCAAAGTGCCCAAAAACCAAAATTATGAAAAAAAATTGACATCCAATGTGATTCATAAAATAGGCCAATAAAAAATTCATAAAAAATACTGAACAAAATACACGGAGATAAAATATAAAAAACAAATAAATATTTGATTTATAAATATTTTAGAAATTAGTCTTAAAAAGTAAATTCATGTAAAAATAGTCTATTTTTATTGCATTAGAACATGCAATAAGTCTTAAAAGAACTTCAAGTGAATCTCTTTAAAACATTGACTACTTAAATTATTGCAACTATTATAGCAGTCAATGCGTTAAATTCCCGACATCACTTTACTGTAAAATCATTAAGAATATTACTGTGTTCATATAAATATGACAGAATGATGAGATGATGATTGAATCGAAGATTTACTAGACGAAATCATGAAAAGTAGTAAAAAAACTTATGACCCATCTAATAAATAGTCTTCATAAGTACCTATTTCTATAACTTAGTCTGGAATACTGAATATGTGACATTATATCGAGTCTAATCTAATATGGCGATTTATAAATTAAAAAAATAATTTTGTGAAACTAAACACTTCAGGCAACAACAATGCTACGTCTAGTAGTCCTTTAGGCACTTAAAGAAGAGTTGGACAATTATCTTCTCCGACTTGATTCCGCTTCGCTTTTCTTTCCTTCATCTTCTTTCTTTTCTGGTTCTTGTTTTACACACCTGTAGACGAAGGCAGATACAGAAATGTCATCTTCTACCTGGACACACTTTTTTCCCTCGGGACATTCACAGCTGTTGACAATACATTTATGATTAATAACTTGCATTTCAAAATAGTATTAAAAGTTTAAATAGAACTTCTTTGACACTGCCAATAAAAGTTACGGAATTAAGTGTCTTTTTTAAATTGTAATTTAGAAACAATTGACAGTTGGAAATTGTAATATTACCTGTTTTTCATGAAGAAGTCAATTTGTCGCGTCAGTCGTTTATAAACTGCCCATCCGCAGGGTGTCCGGTGTTCGCAGGTGTTCTTTTCCGCCTCCCTGTTTTGGCGGTGACTACTTTCAATAGACCGTTCCTGTGACCAAAAAATACTTTATTTAAATATTCATAAATGTGAAAATAAAAATAGAAGACATTTAAATTCTCAGACTATTATTCAGCATTTGGCAAACTACTATAAACCAATGAGACAAAATGCAGCGCAGTTTACTTTTTTATTTTTGGTTGTCGAACTTAAAATACTTGTTTACACAGTCAAGATTAATTAACCCACGTGACAAGTTAGTTCCCGCCATTCCTTAATCGATGTGTCGCGTAGTAAGATCGACCTTGAGATACTACGAACGAGGCGTTAAAGGGTTTCGACAGGTGAAGCACGACTTTATCGCCAAAAACTTCAATGTAACAAAACAGAAAAATAAAGTACCACATTTAACTACAAATAGACGCTCATCACATATTTTATTCTACAAAAGTCAGTTTAGATTTTTAAATATTAAAACAACCTTTTTACAACTTCATTGATAAATTTTATGAAGCAACGATTTGAACAAGTTAAACAATTTTTATAAGCACGCGATTCAATTTTTAAAAATAAATATTTATACTTAAATTTGGATAGTTATACATTAACTGATTTTATTTTATTTTATTTACATAAATTTATTCACAGATACAGCATTTTATGAATAAATAATAAATAATTTTGTTTCTAAAGAACTTGAAATTGAGTACAAAATTAATATTTAACGGTTATTACATTATTTTGCATTTTGCCCCAAAGATATTATGAACTATAATAGTAAAGTAATAATACTTACATTACGCGATAGTACAGCCCCAAAGATGTTTCCAACAACCGCGAACACTAGCAAAATAGCGAAAACTTTCTGAATAGCCATTTTCACGATCTTTTAAAAACTTTTCCCGACAGTAAAACACGAGTTGACGAAGAATGTGCAGGTCGCAAACACGTTGACGATGTCTTCGAGAGCACGAACTTGATGTCAAATGATGTGTCCGCCACTGCGCGAAATATTTATATGCTACGGCGGGTGGTGCGACGGTCGCTTTGGAGGGGCGAAGCACAGTCTGCTTGCCTGCTTTCTGATAGAGGAAGATTGGTGTTTGCTGTGCCCCACTACGATTGATTTGTTCCTTCTTTCCCGAATGCGATGGAAAAATATGCAAGAACTTGTTAATTTTAAAACTTAACCGTTGAAGACTCGGAGATTTGTGAAATTCGTCATTTTGTTGGAAGACAATTACATTTTAATAACTTTTACAATATTCATAGTAGAATAATTCCGCGGAACATAATTTTTTTGTGCACTGTAATTATGAATCTTGAAAAAAATATTTTACTCTCGTTTTTACAATATTTTGCATTTTGTATATTTGAGAATGTTACTCTATTCGAAAATCTCTAGAATTCTCAAAAATATAATTATTATCAAGAATATGTTGTCATTCTGTTTAAAATTTATTTATTTTGTAATCACTAATAATATTTCATATTGAATGTTTCTATTTATCACTTTGTTTTTCTATTATGTAATATTAGTATGTTATAGTTTTGTATATTTAATGAAATCGTTGAATATTTTTTTTTACATTTGTATATTTTTATTATGTAAAGTTGATAAGGGTAAAAACAGTTTTGCAAAATGTATATTATTATATAAATACGGAGTAGGTGGCTCAGTGGTATCGAGTTGGCTTCTGGATTTGTGAACCCGGGTTCGATTCTCACAGCCGACAAACAATTTTCACCATATTAAAACTACTCCCCTTCCACTAATTCCTTTGGGAGCCATGCTTTATGATGGCTGGTAAACGCACTTCATGCGCAAAATATATCACTTACCGAGATCTGTTACAGCAGAGTGTCAGACACCCAGTAATGGGTAGAAGGCGTGATGACGCGTTTTTTAAAATTTATTTTAAAATATAAATAAGTACTCGTATTGAGAAAACGTAAGAAATATAGGTAAACAAACATAATATTTATTTACAATATAAGTATTGTAATGTATCATCAACGTGTGGCTTGTCGTTAAAATAAAAAATACAGCTTCTTGTATTTGCCACACTCGGGCGCTCTATGCTAGTCACATATTCGCCTTAAAAACAACTGACTACGAAATCCGGCAGTACGGCAGAGTAAAATCTGCGGCTCGGTGCGCCCGGTCCGCCAAATTCCTTCTAGGAATATTTGGGGGTCTATAGACTCCCAAAGGCGTGTAATTATTATTTTTTAATGTATCATATTACAATATGAGATTTAAATAATTATCGAACGAGACCGTAGACCGACTTTGATAATCCATCGAGTAATAATACATTACAATATTTTTATGGTACCTAATTTTATGATATAAATAAAATTATTGTAAAATTGCCATTTTTTAAATTTGACAATTTTCTTTTTTGTTCTGATTTAAAACGAGTAGGTTGATTAAATTTTCAATAAAATGTAGATTTCATTGTTTGTTTGTGTGAGACTGTCATTTTACTGTCAAAATTTAGTACAGTACTGGTACTGGTAATACGACACACTTTTTTAGTATTGTAATATTGATATTACGTTATGAAATTATGTGAAAAATAAATTCTTAAACAAAATTCCTAAGGAATGAGAATCTCAAAAGTTACTAGAATTATCGGGGATCGAGAAAAATCTAGAAAATTCTACACCACAATCTTTACTCTGTATAACAGATTACAAGAAATTTTTGTGATTTTTTATTTAATGACAGTTATATTTTTATCAAATTGCAATTTATATTAATTCGGAATGTATAAGATTTCTATCTATTTAAGATATCCAATACTTAATTTATAATTTAATATCTGGTAACACATCTACAAATTATGTATTTAAAAAGATTTAATTGATAAAATATAATGGATTTATTTATAATTACCGTTTATCTTAAAATCATTTGATTTGAAAACCCGGCTTCGATTCTTAGCTGACAAACAATTATCACCATATTAAAATTAACCCTGTGATTCCCCCTCTACTAACATATTTGGAGATCGTGATTTATCGGCTCTCAATACCAATCAGCAGAATAAATTAAAAAATATAACATCGAAATCATAGCAAAAATAATAATAATAATTTTATTGGATGCCATTTCCTGATGCGACATTTTTTTATTTATCCTTCAGATAATTTTCTGGAATTTTATCTGTAGATAGAAAAACTGGTCCTTAGAGTGCTTATTATACCCTTGATTACGTTACTAATATTATAATAAACAAAAATAATTTAATGCACAACCGGACCGAAATTCATGTGTTTTAGCACTAAAAAGCGGGCTCAAACACTTGTTTTTGGCCCTAGAGCCATGTCATATTGATTAGATTTTATTTATTTAAACTATGATTAAATTTTAACTTTTGTTATATATATATATATATATATATATATAAATAAACATTTTCACCAATTTATAATTACCCCTATGGTTTTCCCACCACTCACATCTTTGGGGGCCGTGATTTGACGGCTGGTAATCGCACTTCACCCGCATAAATATATCACTTACCGAGATCTGCTTCGGCAGAGTGCCACACCCAGTAATGGGTAAAAGGCGTAATGATATATTTATCAAATGTTATTTTGTTTTGTATAAAATATTGTATGCCACGGGTCACAAACGCCTGTTTGCACCCTTGATACATAAACAACTATTAAATAATCTTTTAAAAAAAATATATTATATTTTTTATAAAAGATGATTAAACTGTTAAATTTCTTTGTGAATTACAATTTGCACTACATTATTCGACCTAAATTTGCATTACAAAGCAAAATACTAAAACAACATTCAATAATGACCGTACAATTTCATCTCATTCAAATATTCAATACATAAGTAACCATTCACTATACCTACTTGAAATAAGTAATGAAGTAACCATTCGTTACTTATTACTCACATTCATATGAAACATTGCCTACTTCTTATTCTCGAATTATAGAGTACGTAGCGAGATAACAGTAAACGTCATTAAACAAATCTAAAAACAAAATAGCAAATGGTCATTGCACACTCATTTAATAAAAGTGTAAAAGCCATTTTTCCGCTGGAAATGATTTATACCATGCAGTTGAACATTTCTTGGCGAGAACGCGAAGTACTGGTGAAGTTAAAAGTTACCGTATGATTATAATTGCAACAGAAGGCGAAGTACGTGACAAACCCCACGTGAACTCCCCTGTTGTCCTCTGTCGATATCGGCCATTACGAAGCAAGAGCAGTGAACGTGAGCCACCGACCTCTTTCTGTTTGGCTCAAGCGTCAAATTACATTAGGCGTTGCATTTAATCATAAATGCATAAGCTAAGAAATATTTCATTCGTTCTGTTGCTTTACTTCTGGTATATAATTTCTAATCTTATAATACAACCTAATACAAAAAGATTTTTAGTTAATCCTGATTTTTAAATATGTCAAATTAAGTTATACCATATTCCCAAAAAAATTTAAACAATACTTTTTACCGTTTAGTTTTCAGAAAGTGATTTGGATTAACTTTTTAAAATCGGACTAGAATAAGATTAGCTAATCCAAAATTCAGGATTTACTAAAACTTTTTTGAAAATTGGATTGATAGTGAATAATGAAATTCATTATTTTGTTTTAATAGCCTTTTGAACAATATTTAATATAGATTTATTTATTTTTTAATAGGTACTGACTGTTCATTTTCTATCTAATCACAAAATAATATAATAATATAACAAGAGAGTGAGAATAAATTGAAAATAATTTGACAGATCTTTCGAAAACTTGTTGCCAGGCAATAGTCACGAAAGCCCGTAGGGTTTGAGTGGCTATTGCTAAATGGCAACAAGATACTGGAGAATTATTTTCTAATTTATCGAACTCTCGAATTATATTTAATTAGATTATTTTTTGACTTAGCTGTTGAGGTCGATACATCCAACTTAAAAGATTTTGAACTGAGTCCATTTTGATTGATTACTTATTAATGTATTCTTGGAAGTTGTTTCCAAAATTTGTTGGTGTATTTCTGTATCTAAAATACTACTAAATCGATTTTTTTCACACATTTTACTTGACGTGTTGACAGTTTTCAATAATGATTTGTCAAATACCTATCATTTGTCACAACCAAAAACCATCTACAGTCTCAGTATAATAATGACAGGATTAGTTAAAACGCAGACACGTGACATACAATGAAGCATTTCATTGGTTTTGAAGAACATAAAAAAATAATCTTAATAATTTTGCATTAATTTGTTTATAATAATTAAATAGCTTCCCCTTCACTTAAATCCTTAAGGGCCGTGATTTGACGACTGGTAACCGCCACAGTCGGTAATGGGTAGAAGGCGTGATGATATATTTATTTATATAGCAAACAAAATAAACAAAATTTAGATTTACATAATTTGATCTGAATATAATTAATATATATATATACTACATTATTTCAAATGCAGAGGCGTTCATGCCATATTTGACGCAAGGCTTCTAATATATTTTGCTTAAAAAATTATAACCTCTGTTATTTATTTACGGAAAATAAAAAAATATAATTTTAAATTAATTACATTATTAATTCAAATTTCGACAGAACGGTGTTATGGGTAGCATTACGGAATTCGAGTCCGGAGATCCTGAGTTCAAATTCCACTTAAGCTAAAAATAAATGAACTAGCACATTGTGGCGCGGTAAGTCCGGACTCTGTACTGTAATTGGGATTGAATTCCTGTTATACAGAGTAGCATAAATAAATAAATAAAACTATATAATATTAAATTATTTAAATGATTAAGAATAATTGCACAATCACGAGGACAAGTAATAAATGTTTTAGAAATTATTGCTTATTAATTATTATCTTTTATTTATTAAATAATTAGCCAAAAAAAAGATTATTTGAGTGTTTTACCGCCCCACAAAGCTGGTGCCAAGATTCTGGGAATCCTTGAAACCTCCAGATGAGAACGTTTCTGCTCAAATGACTTGACAATTTCATCATTTTAAAAATTAAAAAGAAGGTAACAACAAACGAATACTTTATTGATTTCTTGAGAAATATTAAAACAAAATTTAAATGGCATGGCATACCTAACTATATGCCATATCAAATAACTTGATAATTACATCATTGAATTTGTTTGTGATATAAGACACAACTCTGTTTTTGTCATTTGTATTTTCAATATTTAAAAGAAAATAATAAAGTATTTCGTTTATTGTTGCGTTATCCTGTCATGATTAAAAAAATAACATAAGAAGACTATTGCAATAGCAGAATTAGATGTATTCGCACTAATGTAGCTAGTGGAGTTCGGGGAATCACATCCAACTAATGTACAGTGGCGCACGAATTTTTATAACTTATTTTTGTTGAGGGTGTGTTCAATAAGCTTTAGATTTTAAGTTGCGAAAGAAGTAAACAGGCAGCCAGAAACAAATAATATTTTTACGTTACTAACCTAATATATTTATCATGGAGTAAAATTATATTTTCTCCAAATTAAAAAGTTACGATCAATGGAAATAGCTATTTACAAAACAAGTGCGCGAAGACATACTTTGCGCGAATGGTGCAAATGGCGTCTTCGTGCACGAGTTTTGTACAATGCTTTTTGTAACGAGCAAAAATTATATAATCGACAATGAGGAAATTTATTAAATTTGAAGCGTGAATTTATATTGACAGTTAAGTATGCCAAGAATTGACATTTGTTACTTGAAAACAAATTATTTATTTTATCCCGAAAAGTTTGTTAAAATATGTCTGATTGATGATGGCGTTATAAGCTAATGTCTCTACACCTTTTATAAATTCCTTAAAATGTGTACCTATATACAATTAGCGTTTTAATAGTCAAAATTTAGAACCATATAAATGGATGTACTTCAATTACTTTGCGCACTAGTGCGCAAAATCAAACTTTCCATCGATTTCCAAGGTAATGTAAACCTTATTTTGAATGATGCGAGTACAAAAAATATTGCAACTAACTCATGTGTTAATCGGCGGTTAATAACACTTATGGCCGGTTTCATCAACAAAAATTAAATTTTAAACATTGTTTAAATAAATAAAAGCAAATCGAATGTAAGACAGCAATGTCAATGATTCAATTTGACATGTAATTTTGATTTGCTTTTATTTATTTAATCAACGTTTAAATTTTACCTTTTGTTGGTGAAACCGGCCATTAGGGCCAGTTTTTGAATCACCGATTAATGTTAATCATGATTAATCGAGAGTAAACCGGCAATTGAAAAACTGTCTCTAAATAGTTAAATAACTGTAATATTCTTAACTGTTGTTTATTTATTAGTATTTCTTTTCTTATTGCCAACTTATTAAAATACTACATTTCTTAATATTATCATTTATTTTACAAACAATAAATAAGCGTTTTTTACAAAATATGTTTCATTATCATGCTCCAAAATAACGATTAAAAGAAAAAAAAATAAAGATTTCGCAGAAAAACGGGAATATACTAGAAAACAAGTTTTGATAACATATCACATTGTTGACGTTTAAAATATTAATGAATGAGTTTAATATCACTCAGTAGTACGTTATCATTTTACTGATAACAGAAAAATTTTAGAATGAAAGAACTTGTACCACTGTACCCGCCTACCATGATCATTGATTCCATTATCTGTAAGTAAATCCTCAAGTTATTTTGTACTTAATATTGCTTTTTGTTAGATTTTCCTCGTTTGCTATGTTTGTTTTGCTTGTTTTATTTATTATTTATTTTACATTTTATCAGTTTTATATATTTTTTTCTTATTCAACAGACTAAAAATTAAATTACGATACAAAAAGAATCTACTAAACAATAGTTAGAGAGCTAGGGTGCAAAATGATGTCTCATTTATTCCAGTGACAGAAATGGATTTTTTAATAGATTATGTCATGATAAACATGAAAAAAAGAAAATTAGATTTGGTAACGGGTGATAATTATAGATGGCGTCGGTGTGAATGCGTAGATTTGAAGGGTGGTTGTTGATCCTTACACCAGTCCACTTTCAGAGCTTCTGTCACCAACGAGCAACCAGCAATAATTTCTGTCAATAATTTTTTTGTCATGTGTTCGTCGTGAACAAGTAGTAATATGTCACACGACACCATAAAAATTGCTTACTTTGATCGGTTTTGTCGCGCTTGCGTCACCGGCCAAAATTTCTGTCTGCCATTTTTATTACCTAATTATACCAAAGTCCATAATTTAAATTGAAAATTAGCATGTAAAAAATATGTCAACAACTACCCTTAAAATCAGCGCATTCACACCGACGCTATTTATAGTTGCCACCCGTTCCCAAATCTAATTTTCTATTTTTCATGTTTATTATGACAATCTATTAAAAAATCCATTTCTGTCACGGGAATAAATGAGACATCATTTTGCACCCTAGCTCTCTAACTATAAATAATTAAAACTCTCCGAATAGTTCTGTCCAAGTTTCCTTTTTGTTTTATCCAAATTAAACATTTCATCCATACAAGCATATCTGTTCCCTATATTTAAAATCTTTCAGTCACGTAATAAGCCAAAAATCATATTCATTGCTCTTCTTTTAGGATCTCAATTGCCAATTTAATCGTTTATCCTGAATTTTATCTAAATAAATTTTCGCTTATCTTTTAACTGCTAAAGGTTCTTGCAACATTATTCCATAACTACTAATATTTGGTAGCAATAAGCATAAAATTTGCAGAGAATATCTCTTATGTTTTTGCAGTAATAAACTACAGAAAATGACATTTGTTAAATAATTTATGCCCAATATTAAATTGACGATTTAAATTTAAATTTAGTTACTTAGAGTTTAAAATTTTACGGCAATGTTAATTTCTCATAATTGATTCGTTGTTAAACTTAAGGTCGTTCATTTCCACTTTTAGTAAAACGTTTTAAAATGACAATAAAAAGGATACAAAAACATCTTAATTAAAACGTTTTTGATAGTGTAGCGAAATTTTAAGTCTAAATTGAATTAATTTGGCAAATAATAATTACATATGAATTAATACAAAATTCTGCACATGAGTTTATTCTGAAAATAATTCATATCAACATGTCCTGTTGACGTTATGATCCAGATTCACAATTAGAATAATTCGAAAATTCGTAAATTTGGAATATTCCAAAATTCGAAAATTCGGAATAATCAAAAGTTCGAAAGTTCAAATCTAAATTCGAAGGTTCAATAAATCCGAACAACCAAAGTATCGAATATTCGTAAAATCAACAACCCTAGTTAAACTACATTAAAAAATAAATATGACTGATAATACCGCTCGTTAAAATAACTATTATTATGTGCAGATTTCCATAGTAACTTCGAGTTGAAGCGTAAGATTGGTGATTGACTAATAATATGCTTCCATAGAAGCTAATGGATACTGAGATGATTTAAATTGGGATATATTTCATTTCAACGGTATTGAATTTTACTTCTGAACTTTTAAGTGTGATGATACATAAATTTTCGCACCTCCGTCCAGAAACACTAATTTTGCATAACTTAAAATCTCCCAGAAGTAACCTATTTCCTGCCTAGGCTGACAAAAACGATATATTGTTAAGAAGAGCATTGGCATCAACTGTCCCCACATAAAAATCCCTAATATTTAATATTTGACAAATAAATTAATAATTTCACTTAAATCGGCTCATGAAAAATTGTGTATCACAGTCCACAAACTATTTTGCGGGTACTAGCAATTTGTAAGTCTCACCTTTGGCTCAACCTGTCAAAATATGAGTGCACTCGCAAAAATACAGTTTACAAATAACTATTATTATATCCATATAAAAGTAATAATATATTTGCTACGAAACAAAGTAACTTACGAAATTAAGATTTTTAACGTAAGATATGTAATAAGTAAAAATACAGAATTATCAAAAGGAATTGTTACAGTTGGCAATAAAAAAAAACTACTTGAAATTGGTAAGCCTGATACATAAATTCATTTCCTGTTGTTGACAGTGTATACATTTTTAAATGATTTGCAAAAACAAAATAGTTATTGTAGTGTTAAATGTGTCACTTTATTGTAAAAATGCGAATTGCATACACTAGTTTTTCTATATATATATATATATATATATATATATATATATATATATATATATATATATATATATAAACTAGTGTATGCAATTCGCATTTTTACAATAAAGTGACACATTTAACACTACAATAACTATTTTGTTTTTGCAAATCATTTAAAAATGTATACTTTTTTGTCAGATGGTCGAAAAAATATAATATATTTTTAGTATGCCTTAGAAGTAATTATTTTATGTATGTCGTTATATACTCCAATAAATGCATTAGTTTATTTGGTTCAGCTCATTTAGTCATGTTGTCTAATGTATCTTAACTGAAGTAAGTGATCCAAGTGACAAATGAAATACAGCTGATGTACAAAAAACGAACTCTTTGCCCTTAATATACTTTTTTTAAGTATGTTCTGTATAAATTCATTTAAAAATAAAATATAGATAAAAAATATTAAATTGTCCTTTCATTTCCTAACATCCTGATTAACAAAATTGTTAATTTTCAGATGATGAATTTAAAAATAATATGATAAGAACCCTACAGTGTCATATTATTATCAGTAAGTTATGTGACTCTAATTTGTATCATTAAGTATTCGTCATATTCATAATACATATATAGTTGTAGGTCAAATGCTTGAACGCGATCATCTTCATTTAGGCAAAGACTTGTGGCCATGGCCACTTGTTCATTTGTCTCTCCTCTCGCCGCCGCCTTGATTGTTTGATCGCGGGAATCTCAATGAAATCGGAGAAGGAGAATGATATGAAACACACACGTCTAATTGCATGTGAATACAGAAGCAGTGAAAGATTTAGGAGGTAGTAAAATTTTATCTTTTTTTGATATCTTAACATAGTGTCTGTTTTATTCTTTGTATTTGATTTTTTGTTTCTGTTTTCGTTTGTCATTTTTAGTTCTTAACATAAACATAACATTATTCATTATTCTAGTAAATATTTGTTCACTTAAGAATAAATAAATATATGACCAGCAGATCTTAGTAAGTAAACACTTTCTACAAATAATTATTTATTATGTAGGTATCTAATACTGCCTAATGTAAATTACTTTTATTCTATTACAATTTATTTCACTGTTAACATAATTAAAAAATAGTTAAATTTTCTATCAACCCAGTGGTACTAAAAATGTACACTTTAAATAAAGGGCACCTATTTTGCGAAATCAAAAAAATTCTTTTTGTTCTATAATCGATATATCAAAATATATAACCCTTTAAACTTGAAACACCCTGTGTTCTTGTACCTATTGTAATTTTTTCTTCTGTATTATTCTCCATTAAATTATAAAATATAATATAAATTAAATTTGTATTCCGCCTATTAACTAATAATATCTATTTAGTATTAGATCTGCTTCAACAGAGTGCCACACCCAGTAATGGGTAGAAGGCGTGATGATATATTTATTTTATTTATTTATATGTATGATGTTAAGCTAAGCAGTACTGTGCACAGTGGGGCAGACTTTAATATCCATCGAATCTGGATAATTTTTTTTTAAATTAGAGGTATTTAAATTTCCTACACATGTGTGGAGACAGATTTTTAAATACGTCAATTTTATTAATTACACAATAAACTGTCAAAAAACTGTAAAAAATATAAAAAAATTAAACAATGAAACAATGAAAATATATATGAACTGCCCCATTCCGACTCAGTAAGTGCGGACCCTATACTGTAATTAGGATTAAGTTTCTGTTCTATAAATATATAAACAAATAAATAAATAAACAAATGATGTAATATTACTTCGTGTCATATCAGTCGATAATATGGGTTGTTGCATATAATTTCGATATTTAGAGAGTTAGTGAAGAATTTTCATATGAAATCTTTCTGGAATTTTAATTTATAGTTCTGTGCTATTTGTATTTCCATGAGTTTCTACTGTTCGTCTAATTATTATACCATTTTGTAAATAATTGGCATGGAATTACATATTTCATAATTATGCAAAAGTCTCAAGTTTCATTGAAATATTTCTGTACCTAACATAATGATTTACATTATTTACATTTATGATGAAATTCTACACAAAACTGTAAAATAGTCATTTATTGAAAATGAATATTTATACTTTAAGAAATACTAATTTTCTTTTGTAATTCTCAGAATTAGTTAAATAGATTTACATATTTGTAGAATACGATGAAATACTCCAAAATAGCTATTTATGTAACAAATAGATAAAGTCCAATTATGTTGCATACAAAGCATTCGACTTCCTTGGAGACGATTTATATTTGTTAAAATATAACCTGAAAATCTTAGTTGTATCTCAAAATGTACGTTATTTTGCTTTTGTTCTATAATCATCAAACAGTCGAATTTGCCAAAAAAAAAGAAGTGAAAAACATGTTTCATAATGTTCCAAGAAAGGAAGTAATAGAAATAGCATTAAGTGCAATGAAATTAGTTAAATAATTAGCAAAGAAGACTTTTACTTTTCGACATTGACAGGAGATTAATTGTTTTGGTCCAATAAAGTGCTATATTATGGACACTAAACAATGTCATAAATCAAGTACTTGTGTTGCAATCGAATATAAATAAATTTATAAGTTATCAGAGTGATTTGATTATTAATTTAAGTAAATATACGTATCAGATCACGTCATGTCCCTAATTCTGCATTTCGGTGTCATAATGTTATAGAGCTTATCAAGAGTATCAATATTTACTTTCTTATACACAGTATAAGGAAGTATTGGAATCGTGAAAAAAATCGTTGATGAGATTTTCGCGGAAATACGTGTTTCGAGGTCCACTGAATCCGTTTTGATCATTTTCGCAATGATGTCTGTGTGTGTGTGTGGATTGATGGATGGATAGATGGATGTGTGTCCGTGTGTGCAATATCTCATGAACGAGATAAAATTTGTTAACGAAACTTTGTAATTATAAGTTTCATGAAAATACGAAGACCTGTGTTGATTTTGAATGAAATTGAAAAACCGGAAGAGAAAGTTTACTGGACACACAAAACAATAAATTCCATTTATTTCAAAAATGGAATCAGTTACGAAAAAAAGTTTCAAACAAAAGATGTTAGCAAAAATATTTGGAACATAAAATGTTATTTGCAATTTTCCTGTATATGCGTCTAATTTTGTGAAAAACTAATTTTTATATTTAATAATATATTTCAATAATCACAGTAGCATTAGAAACAAAAAAACATAAAATTAAATTTTCGCTTTATCTAGTTATCTATGTTTTTTTCGAAAAAACAAATATATCATTAAAATGGTCAACTAATTTGGCAATTTTGCCTCAATTTAATCGACTTCGTATCTCACGGTTCTTGAGATACCAAGGGTTAGGTTCGAAAAACGGACATTCTGTATATGCCTCATCAGTAAAGTTAGACATAAAGTAGTCAACATTACTAAAAAATTATACGTAAACAAATTTGATATTTTATATATTTCAAACAGATAAATGCTGTATTACTGAAAAACTAAATTACATGTTTAATAATATTATATAACATTCATATATTCTAAATATTAAATATGCTGTGTATAAGAAAGTCGTGTGGTGTCCACACCAGATTTTTTTTATATGCTACTGTTAAAGTGTATAATGCTGTGATCCCATAATATACCTAGGAAATGTATATAATTGCAATTGTAAAAATTGTATTATTTACCAGTTATATTAAAATTAAAAAGCATTCTTGACGAGGTTCGCTTCGCTCGCATATCTAACAACCAAACCTTAAGCCCGTAGAACATATGCTGCACACACTCAAGCCGTTATTTTCGAATTTAGCTCAAATTATTCTTAATTCAATACATTTATTTAAATATTGAACGTGTTTCTAGCAAGGTTCGCTTCACTCGCATTTTAAACAAACAAACCCTAACCTCGTAAAACGCACGCTCCACAAACGTAAGCCCTTATATTTATTTTTAGCCAAATTTACAAGTTTTAACAATGCATTTAACACTTTACCTAAATAATACTCTTTAACGGTAACGTATCTATTTAAAAAGTTTTGATAACGAACAAATTGTATAAGTAAGACAAATTTGCTATTTAATTGACGCAATTTATTTTCAATTTCATAAAAGCAACAAAAAACGTATTGCAATGTATGTAAATATTAAAATACTGTAGTAAACATTTATAAAATTCCTTTGAAATTCAATAATATGATTAATTTGCACAATATTTCATAAAAGCAAGACGCATTTTCCGAGAACTACTATTGCTCCATTTCTGAGAATAACTTGTAACTTGGCTTGGAGGGAACAAGTTAAAACATGTCTGTCCCTTTCGGTAAAAATAAGCTGACGTAACCGAAGGTCTGTGTTGGATGTGAATGTTTCAAGTTCCAAGAATTTTAGAAGTACGTGCACACACGCACAATCTCTTTCCTCCTCAACTGTGTGTTGTGTTGTTGTAATCACTCATGTACGCATTTTCTTAAGTCTTATTCTGTGATTTACCAATCGTAGCAAAAAAATAATTCATTTGTTTATAAATTAAATAAATATTTAATAATGAATTTGACAAGTATAAGATATGAAAGCTGAAACATTTCTTGGAAATTGGAAATAAAAATAGAAAATCATATTAATTTATTTCATTTATCATATAAAATAAGAACTTTTTTATTACTTTTTCGTAGACCTTTACTCTTTTATTACAGAAATAAAAATCTGTTAATATTAATAAAATATGAAAAGAATGCAAAAAGTAGATACAATAAAATAATTCTTTAAAAAAGTATTTCAATATTTCGAGGTGGTAAATCACAACTATTTGATATGAAATAAAAATAATTTGATCATTTTTATTTAATAGTCAAGCATTTAAATACGTGTAATTTATGATGGCTAGTAACAGCATTTCACGCGCAAAATATATCACTTACCGAGATCTGCTACGGCAGAGTGCCACACCCAGTAATGGGTAAAAGGCGTGATGATATATATTTTATTAATAATAATAATTTATAACAAATATGTACTAGCATTTTAGCATATTTTTAAAATATTCACGTGTAAAAACAATTAATATTTTAGAAAATTTTCTAAAGAATACACGTATTTTTTTTAAGTTTCTTTGTTATACCTAAAAAAGTAAAAGTATAAAATTTAAGAAACAAAGTGAACAACATTTCATAAAAATATTATTTTTTTTGATTAAAAATGTAATAACATTATACAAACAAAGTTTGGATGTAATTATATATTTATTAATTGAAAAAAGTATTTTTTAAATACATTTTTATATCAACAAATCGTTGTATAAATCTTGTGAAGAAGTGAAGATAACAAAATATAAATATAAATCAATTTGAATTATTTATATTTATTTTACATGATGTTAAAGATGAACTTTCGAAAAATATGCTGATATATCGGTTCTTTATTTCTGTTATTTTTATGTTAATAACAATTTAAACAGTATGAAACAAAAATGCTCAAATTATTTAAAACTTGTTTATTTCAAGCCGATATTTTATTCTTATTATTATTTAATGGGGTATGAGAATCAGTGATATTGAGTCGGCCTGTGAATTTGAGAACCCGAGTTCGATTCCAACAGCCAACAAATAATTTTCACCTCATTAATACTATCCCTGCGACTCCCTCTCCATTAATACCTTTGGGGACCGTGATTTGACGGCTGGTAATCGCACTTCACGTGCAAAATACATCACTAACCAAGCTTTGCTACTGCAGAATGTCATGCCCAATAATGGGTAGAAAGGCGTGATGATATAATTATTTATTTGTATTTATTATTTCTTTAAATTTATTTTTCCTACAACTGTGCGATTTCTTTGTTATTACGTAACTATAATTGCCTTGGTTACGTATGGAAAGTAGATGAATGCAGACCAAGTGCGTTTCCGAAAGCAAAGAAACACTAGTGCGGAAAGTGCTTCATTACGTAACTGTCAAAAGAATATTGTTTTGACAGCGATTTAAATTTCGCGCCGAGCGCGGAATTAATATTTTGACCACAGACGCTTATGGAAGAAGAAGATACGGTGAACCAGCGCTAGTAAATATGCAGTAGTATATTTTGACGTTTATAAACGTAACCTTAATTTGCAGTATATCTAATATGTAGACAATTAATAAAAAGAACCGAACAAAGTAAAATATATCGATAAATGGTTTTATTTAAAGAGTAAGTGAAATACTTCATATTTATTGTTTGTGTATATTATTAATACAGTTGTTACAGTTGCTTATATTGACATAATGTAAAGTGGAAACTTTTGTGTCTAAAGAAACATTGATTTCTTCCGTACCTGTTCATATTATTACCAGTAATATTATTGGTAACAATTTCGGAAGCTTCAGAAGTACCAGCAGCAGGTTGATTGTCATTGTCGAAAATAGATCCAACATAGTATGATCCGGAGCTTCAATTATCTTTGGAGGTGTTAATGATAAAGAAGAATCACTCACTGTACTATTCCAATCAAGATGATTTTGAAGAAATTATTTTGACGTTAGTGAAAATTTTTTAAATAACGTAGAACAATGTGCAAGCAATCAACAAACAAACCATAGCAACGCCGTAAAACATCGTTGTCATGTAATATCATTAAAATTTTATAAATTTTATAAATTTTAATAATATTTTAGTGATTTACTAAATCGCACAGTTGTAGGAAAAATGTTGTTTATAACAAGTGCCGAAAAAGGTTACATGCTCGTGCAGATTTCCGCACTCGGCAAGCCTCGTGCGTTAAATTCTGCACTTGCACGTAACGAGCCTTTTTCGGCACTTGTTATAAAAATAACTATTAATTGCAAAATAATGTCCGAAAAACAATATTGTTCACTAAATTTAACATCAGGTATTATTTCCGTCCTATGAAAGAAGGAAGTGCAACTAAAACCCAATTATAACCCTCTAAGAATCTGACGTAATACTAACTCAAAACGCATCAAGAATTGCATCAGTCAAACTTCGTCGTCATTCACACGCCGCCTGGTGAAAATAGAAAATATAGCGTAACGTCCTTCGTACCAGCTGCAGGCAACGGCGTCCATACTTATTTACCGGAGGGAGCAAAATATATTTTAAATAATGTAATTGTGTACCTTTGATTTGATGTGAACAGCACCATCTCTTATTTATAAATTAAAAATTTCAATAAATTTATTAGAACAAAATTAAAAATAAATAAATATATCATGCCTTTTACCTTAAGATGTGGGTGGCACTCGGCCGTAGCAGATCTCGATAAATAATATATTTATACGCGTACCAGGGATTTATTCAGTAATATAATTATAATAGTACTCGTATACTCGTATTATGCAACAAATTTATAATATTTTTTTGTACGATCAAATCCAACATTGAAATTGATTTAAGGTATATTGTAACACAAGGTTTGCAATGGCCGTTGCCATACGTTTTTTTCTACTGTCGTGAACTTTTATTTCTTAAAATTAAAATCTATATTTAGCATTTTTCACTTACTGTTATATTTCACATTAATTTAAAAAAAAATTGATCAACAATGGTTGTCTTGGAAACAACATCATAAACGATTTTTTGCCGCACTGGGCGCAACCCATTTTACATTTGGATCAAATCACTTGTTTATTTGACTGATTTATTTCGCAAACTTTATTCCCAGTACTAGATTTAATAATTCGAATTCAGCTTGAGGTAATTCATCCAAATAAGTGCATTAATTAGGTAGTTCAGCTATGTAATCATGTTGTCTGATTTATCTAAACTGATTTATATGAATGAAGTGGCAAATGGAATATAGTTGATTGCGAAAAAAATTATGCCGCACTGAGTGCAGTAAAGCGGTATTTTCCATACTTATTTTGAATGTTGATATGTGGTCTTTTCAACAAGACCGTGAAAAAAATAAATATCAGCCTTCAATGAAAAAAAAAAGGCAAAACTATTACTATTTTATTGACCAAGCTATGGTAGCCATGAAAAAAGGAAATGCTGTGCTGTTAATAGTCAAAAATTTGTATCATAATGAAAATCTGGGTCTTCATAAGTGCAATTAAAATGCAGATAATATACATATTTAATAAGAAAATTAAAGTATGGGAGAGAAAAATTTCACAATGTAATTATAAAATAAATAAATATATCATCACACTTTGCCGAAGGAGAGCTCGATAAGCGATATATTTATGCGCGTGAAGTGCAGTTACCAGCCGTCAAATCACCGCCTCCAAGGATGTTAGTGGAGCGGGAGCCACACGACTAATTTAAAAAAATAAAAAATAAATAAATATATCATCACGCCTTCTACCTATTACTGGGTGGAGTACTCTGCCGTAGCAGATCTCGGTAAGTGATATATTTATGTACGTGAAGTACGGTTACCAGCCGTGAAATCACGGCCCTTAAAGATGTTAGTGGTGGGGGAGTCACAGGAGTAATTTAAATGAGATGAAAATTGTTTGTCGGTGTGGGAATGGAACCGAGGTTCTCAAATCCAAACCGACTCGATACCACTGAGCCACCTACGATATTTTGCACGTGCAGTGTGGTTACCAGTCGTCAAATCACGGCCCCAAGGATGTTAGTGGAGCGGGAGCCACAGGACTAATTTTAAAAAATAAATAAATATATCATCACGCCTTCTACCCATTACGGGATGTAGCAAATTTCGGTAAGTGATATATTTTGCATGTGAAGTGCGCTTACTAGCCGTCAAATAACGGCCCCAAGGATGTTAGCGGAGAGAGAGCCACAGAGGTAGTTTTTTAAAATGGTGAAAATTAAGTACCGACTGTGGGAATCGAACTCGGGTTTTCAAATACACAGTCCAACTCGATACCACTGAGCCACTGACGGTGTAATTTCCCCAGTGGACGCCCCTGGCGGCAGACAGAGCTACACTCGTGCTCTAAATAACCAGCAGCACTGGTAGACAGACGGGAACTCTCAACAGCAATCCTTCAAACGTTGTAATTCCGGTCAGAAATTGGGAACCGCCATCCGTCATATCTACGTCATTGGCCCTGATTGTGTCACGAAGACGTCACTTGAGAATCACGCGAGCTTCTTGGCTGCTGCTGTCGCTCTGCCTCATTGCAATGCAAGGCTGGCTTGATTTGTTGATCACTTGTTTGCGCTTATTGTTTGTTTTTGTTTTATTTTGGGACAGACAATTTAAATTTGGGCAACTTGGAGCTATAGATAGAGCACGACAACTGCATTTGTGATGTCATGTCTGCGATAATAGATGTAAATAAGTTAATGCTTTATTATTGCATTGCAATTGTAACCGAAGATAATTTCAATTTAAAGCCGAGTCGACTTATGCTCATATTCATAAAACTATTTAATGAATTGTTATCTATATGATATGTAATAATTACACGTCGATCAATGCATTTATTATTTATTACTGTTTATTTCTATAACAAAATGCTAATAGTTATATTCCGTTGATCGTGGGGTTTTAATAATATATACAAAATCATACATTAATGGCCACTATTAAAGGATGATCTTTTATTAATTAACAATTTTTTTGTACTAGTTCTATGGTTCTAAATTTTTACTATTAAAATGCTAATTCTACTTATATATTATACACATTCTAAGGAATTTATAAAAGAAATAGAAACATTAGCTTATAACGCCATCAGACATATTTTAACAAGCTTTACGAGAAAAAAATAAACAATTTGTTTTTAAATAACAAATGTCAATTCATGGCATACTAAACTATCAATATCAATTCACGATTCAAATTTGATCATTTTTCTCACTATTAGTTATATAATTTTTGCTCGTTACAAAACCCATTGTACAAAACTCGTGGACGAAGACGTTATATGCACCATTCGCGCAAATTAAAGCACGAGTGAAGCTATTATAGATGCTTCGGCAGAGTACCACACCCAGTAATGGGTAGAAGGCGTGATGACATATTTATTTATATATGTATAGATATATATATATATATATATATATATATATATATATATATATATATATATATATATATATATATATATATATATATATATATATATATACTAGCTATTACCCGCGACTTCGTTCGCGTGGTCTACAATTTAATGCGAGTACCCCGCATGCGTTTCATTGCAACTCAAAGAAAGTGTTTGTGTTCAGCTGTCAATGTGAGAAGCATGGATTTTCCAAGTTTAGTCCACACACTTGTAGCGACTGTCCCAGTGCTTTGTTGACGGTCATTGCAAATGCGAGTCGTACCGGAAACTGCAAACGTCTGAATCCGAATGACATAGGACTGAAGCTTTATTATACCTATATGTTAAGATTAGTTCTCGTCTGTACCTATACCAAATTTAAATCGAATCAGTGCAGTACTTTTTAGGATAGCTCGCGGCCATTTTGTTTCAAGACGGCGGATTGAAGCTTTATTATACCTATATGTTAAGATTGGTTCCCGTCTAGGCTTACACCAAATTTGAATCGAATCAGTATAGTACTTTTCAGGATAGCTAGTGGCCCATTTTGTTTTAAGATAGCGGACTGAAGTTTTATTATACCTATATATTAAGATTGGTTCCTGTCTATGTCTGTACAAAATAAGAATCGAATCAGTACAGTACTTTTTAGGATAGGTAGCAGCCATTTTGTTTTAAGATGGCGGACTGAAGTTATATTATACCTATATATTAAGATTGGTTCCCGTCTATGTCCGTACAAAATAAGAATCGAATCAGTGGAGTACTTTTCAAGATAGCTAGCGGCCATTTTGTTTAAAGATGGCGAAATTAAGCTTTATTATACCAATATGTTAAGATTGGTTTCGTTCTATATCTATACCAAATTTGAATCGAATCAGTGCAGTACTTTTCAGGATAGCTAGCGGCCATATTGTTTCAAGATGGCGGACTGAAGCTTTATTATACCAATATGTTAAGATTGGTTCCCGTCTATGTCTATACCAAATTTTAATCCAATCAGTGCAGTAGTTTTCAGAATAGCTAGCGGCCATTTTGTTTCAAGATGGTAGACTGAAGCTTTATTATACCAATATGTTAAGATTGGTTCCCGTCTATGTCTATACCAAATTTGAATCCAATCAGTGCAGTAGTTTTCAGAATAGCTAGCGGCCATTTTGTTTCAAGATGGTAGACTGAAGCTTTATTATACTAATATGTTAAGATTGGTTCCCGTCTATGTCTATACCAAATTTGAATCCAATCAGTGCAGTAGTTTTCAGAATAGCTAGCGGCCATTTTGTTTCAAGATGGTAGACTGAAGCTTTATTATACTAATATGTTAAGATTGGTTCCCGTCTATGTCTATACCAAATTTGAATCCAATCAGTGCCGTAGTTTTCAGAATAGCTAGCGGCCATTTTGTGTCAAGATGGTAGACTGAAGCTTTATTATACCAATATGTTAAGATTGGTTCCCGTCTATGTCTATACCAAATTTGAATCCAATCAGTGCAGTAGTTTTCAGAATAGCTAGCGGCCATTTTGTTTCAAGATTATAGACTGAAGCTTTATTATACTAATATATTAAGATTGGTTCCCGTCTATGTCTATACCAAATTTGAATCCAATCAGTGCAGTAGGTTTCAGAATAGCTAGCGGCCATTTTGTTTCAAGATTATAGACTGAAGCTTTATTATACTAATATATTAAGATTGGTTCCCGTCTATGTCTATACCAAATTTGAATCCAATCAGTGCAGTAGTTTTCAGAATAGCTAGCGGCCATTTTGTTTCAAGATTGTAGACTGAAGCTTTATTATACCAATATGTTAAGATTGGTTCCCGTCTATGTCTATACCAAATTTGAATTCAATCAGTGCAGTAGTTTTCAGAATAGCTAGCGGCCATTTTGTTTCAAGATGGTAGACTGAAGCTTTATTATACTAATATGTTAAGATTGGTCCCCGTCTATGTCTATACCAAATTTGAATCCAATCAGTGCCGTAGTTTTCAGAATAGCTAGCGGCCATTTTGTTTCAAGATGGTAGACTGAAGCTTTATTATACCAATATGTTAAGATTGGTTCCCGTCTATGTCTATACCAAATTTGAATCCAATCAGTGCCGTAGTTTTCAGAATAGCTAGCGGCCATTTTGTTTCAAGATGGTAGACTGAAGCTTTATTATACCAATATGTTAAGATTGGTTCCCGTCTATGTCTATACCAAATTTGAATCCAATCAGTGCCGTAGTTTTCAGAATAGCTAGCGGCCATTTTGTTTCAAGATTATAGACTGAAGCTTTATTATACTAATATATTAATATTAGTTCCCGTCTATGTCTATACCAAATTTGAATCCAATCAGTGCAGTAGTTTTCAGAATAGCTAGCGGCCATTTTGTTTCAAGATGGTAGAGTGAAGCTTTATTATACTAATATATTAAGATTGGTTCCCGTCTATGTCTATACCAAATTTGAATCCAATCAGTGCAGTAGTTTTCAGAATAGCTAGCGGCCATTTTGTTTCAAGATGGTAGAGTGAAGCTTTATTATACCAATATGTTAAGATTGGTTCCCGTCTATGTCTATACCAAATTTGAATCCAATCAGTGCAGTAGTTTTCAGAATAGCTAGCGGCCATTTTGTTTCAAGATGGCGGATTGGACGTGTGCTAAGTTAGAAACCTTCGCGGACGTGCACTCAACTACTTAGAAAAATTTCATCGCAATCGGATGAATGGTATAAGAACGCATAAGGGACAAACAAACAAACAGACAAACAAACATTAATTTTTATATATATAGATATATATATATGTATATACAGGGTGATGAACGCAACTCTCGAACATAGGGATTTAACATGTAAAATCACAATTTTGTAATTTTCTGCTTTCCTAATTATTTCAACCAAAAAAGCTCCAAATACAAGTTTTAGGGAATAAAATTATACATGTTACACAATAAACAAAATTAATTTTGCATGCTCCGCAACGGCACAAATTTGATATGAAAATAACGAAAATAGCCTGAAAACTATTGATAGACTAAAACAAAATTAAACAAATGTTTGTCGTTTTATCTGTCAAAATAAATGACATAATAAATAAAGAAATTATTTTGACAGATTATACGTCAAACATTTGTTTAAATTTGTTTCAATTCCATGGCTATCGATAGTTTTGAGGCTATTTTTGTCATTTTCAGATCTAATCAGATGCAGAATTTTATGCCCTAAAATTTTTATTCGAAGCTTATTTGTTTAAAATAATTAGGGAAGCAGGAAATTACAAACTTGTGATTTTAGAAGTTAAATCACTATGTTCGAAAGTTTCGTTCACCACCCTGTATACACACATATATATTGGCTAGCGTTAAGTTGTAGTAAAATGCTAAACATTGTTAAACGAAATTATTTTGACACTTCTAGCTACATAATATACACGTAGTATTCCTTTAAAATTAATATAAAAAATCTAAACATTATTCTAAAAACCAAAATATCGCTGGTGCTAACGTTAAGTAAACTGAACGCATCAACTGGTGTCGTACCAGTTACGTTCCTAACCTAACATATTACAAACAGTACTAAATTAACTAATTTTTCAAGGAATAAAATAAAATTTTCTCCAAATTAAAAAGGCACGATCAATGGAAAAATATTGTAACTAAGTCATGTGTTAATCGGCGATTAATAATCTCGCAATGCTCTCGCGGAAAAATGTCTCGATTATTAATCGTCCTCATTAACACACTAGTTAGTTAAATAACTATTAACTAATCACAAAAAAGTAATGACTAAAGAAATTTCCTGGCAGAACTCTTCCAATCATCTTGCTTATGGAGCGGCAAAGCTGCAAGAATTTTCGAAGAAAGAATCCGCCAAAGAACGTTTCCCCATGTCAAATTTTTTAAAAACAATGGAAAATCAAGTTAGTGATTAGATTTCCACATATTAAATTTGTAGAGTTTAATAAACATAAGCGAAATAATCATCTGGAGTTCTCAAGCATTTAAAAACATAACCGACCCTATGTTATATGACAAAAAGTTCTTATTTTGGTTTTCTGTACTTAAATTTTGTTTCTTTCATATACAGGTGCAGGCTATCGCTTTCATCTTTTCTAATCTTGTAGATTCGTTGTTAGTTTCGTTATTAGATTCGTTGTTAGGAGTAAGCGTGAGTAATTTGAGATGTTTTATGTATATGTTATGTACGTTGAAGAAAGAAAATGAGTGATAAGTGAATAGGAATGATGTGATTGAAGGTTTGTTGTGTGATAATGATTTTGTTGAGATTAATTAGTTTTCGCAGGTTTTATTTTTTATTAGTTGGCAATGTTATGTCACAGTTTGTTTCATTTGTCTCCATGAATGTTTTTGTTGTTTAGAAAAATTTTGTAAACATACGACGTATTAGTCATAAATAAAATAATTATTGTAATTTATAACTTACACGTCAGATAAACTGCGAATTCTAGAAATTTAAAAGGTAGGCAACTGCAAATTGTATTTACAAGTATAATTGTAACATTTTTGTAAACGAACAGAAATTGTAATGATTGTTTTCTTTGCAGGCGCCTTTTTTATGATTAATATTCATTAGAAAATAAAATATATTTTCTCAATAATTGTATTTCGCAGAAAACCAAGTCCAGCCCACTTAACGAAGCAAAATATTTCCATGAGTTTAAAACTTGTCGTGAGTGACTTAGATCATTTCTTACACCGTGCTTTTCTTAGAATTTGTTGCATTTCTCTGTAGTAATTAATTTGCATTTCCTAGTAAATCATACCGACATAGCAGGAAGTGAAAATCTGTTAATATTTTATTTTTCCACTTATATCATTCTTTAACCATGTTGCATCAGATTCTATTCTCTTTCGTGACTTCCAATTTAGAGAGAACCTTCATGCTCATTAGATTTTTTTCTTTTTGTAAACTTTCCTAGCACAATTAAGTCCATGTCGTATAATCGTTCTGACACGAATTATAATTATTATCAGATAATATTAATTAACATTTAAGTTATTTTTTGTGCTTGTATTTGTCAGTTAACAAGAAATTAAATTTCTTTGAAATACTTTTTGTACATTTTTTCCTTTACTTATTTTCTAGGAGAATGATCATATTAGATGACAGATTGTTTAGTTAAACATGTGTCAAAATTGACATCTGATCTGTTGGGTTCCTGGTAGTTGTTAATCGACAAATGGTTGAAAATTTGTCTGGAATTTCCGGAAAAGTCCTTTGAACTGCGATTAGGTCAGAGCACGTGTGTTTCAATCTTGTGACTTGCGAAACCTTTTTTTACGTTTACTAGGAGTACGTTTAGATTTGAAAAGGGAAATATTTCGTAAACAAACATGTGTAAATATTATTTCATCTTTCCTAACCATGCAAACAAGAATATAAGAAAGTCTTTAGTAATATTAAAATATGTTTTGGTTGAACTTTATTTTATAGTTATTTGTATATCGTACTTAAGCTATGGAATGACTGTTTGGTATACCGAAGAATGAATAGCCAATGTTGCCGATATTCTGAGTACGCTAAATATATTTTTCTACCACCAGTACAATAAGAATATCATATTATCCCATTGTCAAGGGCGGTAAAGAAAGACTTTTTTTCATCCACTTGAATATGACAGTATTATTTCAACTTTTTGAATAGTAAAAGAATGTTATTTCAGGAATGTTTACGTTACCATGGATACGTCGTCGTTTTTGGGCCTAGGATAAAAAATAGCATTTTTACTACAGTACTAACGGTGATAAAAATATTTTAGCAAATTTGTTTCATTTTAATCTGAATAAATCTGCGAATTTTTCCAAATAAGTGGGTAAAAAATAATATGTTTCATTCAGACAAAAATATTGTGTCTCGTAATATTGTCCGACTTGATGCAAAGTTGCTGCTATTTACAATGTCCGATTAAGTACAAATGTACAAAAAAGATTAATTTAGTTGGCAGAATCGGGTACTTATAAGATAATTTTTTCTGACAGGTGCAAAAATAGTCAGTAAGAATATAATAAGAGAGTGAGAATAAATTGAAAATAATTTGACAGATCTTTCGAAAACTTGTTGCCAAATGGCAACAAGTTTGAGAAAAATACTGGAGAATTATTTACTAATCGAGTTATATTTAATTAGATTATTTTTTGACTTAGCTGTTGAGGTCGATTCATCCAACTTAAAAGATTTTGAACTGGGTCCATATCGATTGATTACTTATTAATGTATTCCTGGAAGTTGTTTTCTAAATTTGTTGGTGTATTTCTGTATCAGGAATGGAACTAAATTGATTTTTTCCACACATTTTACTTGACGCGTTGACAGTTTGAAATAATAATTTGACAACTACCTATCATTTCTCACAAACAAAAGCACCTACAGAGATTATTCCCAGGAATAATCACTAGAGCTTTATTTTTAGTATAATAATGACAGGATTTGTTAAAACGCAGACACATGACATACAATGCAGCATTTCATTGGTTTTGAGAAACGTCAAAAAATAATTATTTTTACAATACCTAGTACAGGGAAGTTACCCATTAATGACAAAATTTAAACACAGTAAGGGCCAGTTTTTCAATCACAGGTTTACTCTTGATTAGCGTTAATCATGATTAAATAATAATGGAAACTATAGTTTCTATTATTATTTAATCATGATTAACATTAGTCGGTGATTGAAAAACTGGCGCAAAGTGGAACTTTTATTACACAGTTGGTTTCCATAGATACATCAGGACTATAATACAGGGTGATCAAAAGGAATTGTTATAGTTGGCAATACAATTCCAGAGATCCTTTTATTCCACAGTTGGCACAACGTCAGATAAAGGCGGAAATGCTATTTGACATTTCTAATAAATACAAATAGGTTATGTCAGGAGTCTGACAGCTAATAGAATTTTTACTTTTTAAGTAATAGAAATACTTTAGAAATAAATGTAATAATAAATGTACTCAAATTTAAATTTTAAATGTCACTGTCAACAACAGGAAAGGAATTTATGTATCAGGCTTACCAATTTCAAGTAGTTTTTTTTATTGCCAACTGTAACAATTCCTTTTGATCACTCTGTATTTACTTACAAAGTGAATGATTAAAAAGATGAGTGAAGTCAAAATTCATTATGTTTTAAAGCAGACATTTGCAAGTAATTTTAGTGTAATTTCTAATTTTTATGCAAAATTTCTGTAATTTAAATATTTATGTTAGTAATATCAACCTTTAAAATATTGATTGATTGACCGAATGATTTATTACGTCTGAATTTTGTAGTAAGCAAATGAAAGTATTGACATGTTACAGTAATTCTGTAGATGCGATAAAAAAAATGGTATTTATGCCACGAGTAATTTTCCATTTAGTGAATGGAAGTTTTTAAAATAAGAGCAAGATTCAGTGAGTCATTCGGTAAAAAATAATTATAGTGAAATTACATGAAAGTAACTCTCCGTCAGTCTGTTACCTATCAAAGAGATCAATGTACTTGTACGTTAGTATCTCATAGGTGAAGAATGTAATTACTTTTATTCTACAGCAATAAATATTTTAACTGTTCGTTAAGTGCACTTTTAATTTTCAAAATAAAACCTTTTTACATCCGCACAACATGAGGAAGATTAGATTTTAATGTTAATGTGTTCAGCCATAATTATACGAAAAAATAAGAAATAAAATGTTTGTATTGATAATTTGAACCATTTAGGTTTATAGAAAAAAAAACTCATATGTTCATACGATAATAAGAGCACATAATTTTTTTCGGTTAATACTTCTATTAATGAAATACAAGCAAATATTTAACCTTTCAATTGACATATTTCATTTAATTTTTTTTTCTGTCTATTATAATAGATACATAAATATGTAAGATAAAATATGAGTAATTATGTATGTTTTCCTACAACTGTGCGATTTCTTTGTTATTATTGCCTTAGTTACGGGTGGAAAGGTGACAAATGCAGACCAAGTGCGTTTCTGTAAGCGAAGAAACACTAGTGCCGAAAGTAATTTGTGTTTTACGTAACTTTCAAAAGAAAGTTTAATTGAGAGCGATTTAAATTTCGCGCCGAGCGCGGTATTTCATATTTTAGCCACAGACGCTTATGGAAGAAGAAAATGCGGTGAGCCAGCGATAGTAAACATGCAGTAGTATATTTTGACGTTTATAAACATAACCTTAAATTGCAGCATATCTAATCTATACACAATTAATAAAATAACTCAACAAAGTAAAATATATCCATGGTTTTATTTACAGAGTAAGTGAAATACATAATATTTATTGTTTGTGTATATTAATAACATGTTGTTACAGTTGCTTATATTGACATAATGTGAAGTGGAAACTTTTGTACTGTCTAAAGAAACATTGACTTCTTCCGTACCTGTTCATATTATTAACAGTAATATTATTGACAACAATTTCGGAGGTTTTAGAAGTACCAGCAGCAGGTTGATTGTCATTGTCGAAAATAGATCCAACATAGCAGGATCTGGGGCTTCAATTATCTTTGAAGGTGTTTATGATAAAGAAGAATCACCACACACACACACACACACACACACACACACACACACGCACAGACATCATTGAGAAAAAGATCAAAACGGATTCAGTGAACGTCAAACCTCAAAACACGCATTTCCGCGAAAATCTCGTCGACGATTTTTTTCAGGCGACTTGTCAAAAATATAACTTGATGTTTCTTTATCAATTATGCTGGTACACGTATTTCGCTTACTCATAACATAAATAACTGAAATTTCAATTTTTTTGACTATTAATCAATATTTTTCTGTATTGTGAATATTGTGAATTTTGTCTGATTATAGCATACTCCTTTTTTAGCCCCATCACCTAGAAAAGGATAAAAGATTCAAAATAAAAAGTAAAAATTTTGACACCAACACTTTACAATTTTGAGGTTATATATAATTCATCTATCAATTTAAAAAGCATTCATATCACTCCTAGAAAATGAAAAGCGCCAAAAACAGTGCGCTTATAGATCTCCTTAATGACGTGTTTTCAGTGCGTTTAAGGATTTATAAGAAAACAGAAACAGAAAAAGGCATTTATACAAGTGTATCATACGCTATTTTTTATTTCGTTGTTTTACAAGAATATGGATGAATTCAAAGAGCAAAATTATTTTGTTGCTCCGTTTTCGCACGCTTTTTATTATCTAAAATAAGGAAATTTGTTTATATATATATATATATGTATAATTAAATCCTTTACAACTTTTACTGAAAGAACATTTCTTTAAAATAATTTAGAAAACAATGACGGCGAAAAAACCAAGTCGGTTTTCGTCTTCCAATCTGAATAAAAACTGTGATATTATAATCTATAATTAATTATATTTTATACAATTGTAATAAAATTGTGATAAATAAGTTAAAAATAAAATTTAATGTATTCTTTAATAAAATTCTGCTAATTGCCTCTATCAAAAGTAATTTGGTTTCGCTTGAGTTATGAAACGTTTATTTTGTTATTTAATTTTTTAGTTATCGTGTCTTCTGCATGGTGTTCCTCCGACCAATCCTGGATACAACCTTGACATTGAACAATTCCAGCCAATAGGAAGTTTCAGAATAATCTGTAATATAATATTAACTGCATCTGTCACATATGTCAAGCTATTAATATAATTCAGTATGTATACTTTTTATTGTAATTTTGAAAATTTATGTATAATATAAAGTTGATTTATTATGATTAGGTAGACAGACGATAATGTGTTAATAAATAAATTTAATTATAAACGCAAAACATTTCCAAGAATTTTTGAAAGTTATGGCTTTATTCCATCGACAAATAGTTTGACGCAAATATTAATTTTATTACAAATTTTACTGAAAATGCAGAATAATTTTATCAGAGATTAAGTCATAAATATTTTATCATGTTGCATCTTAACCTTTCAAAATTATTTTAGAGAAAATATTTCAAATATAGATTATAGTAGTAATGGCTTATTGGTATCAAGTTGGCCTGTGGATCTTAAGAACCCTGGTTCGATCCCCACAGGCGACTAAACATTTTCACCACTAACATCTTTGGGGAGAGGGGGGGGGGTGATTTGAAATGAAATGAAATTTTAATGAGACATATACTAGTATGTTGTTAATACACAGATAAAATTTTAAGTCAATCGATACATACATCTAGAAATGATAGCCATTGAAAGAGGAAGTAAACATTTGTTTTAACTAAAAAAAAATTGTTTTATTAAAAAACTGTATAATAATAAAGTTTGTTTTAAATAATAATTAACTTCAATTTCATCCGCCAAACTGCCCCCAAGATAATAATGATGATAGTTCATTTGTGTATTGATTTAGTTTTTGCGAAGAAAAAAAAAGAGAGTTATATTGCTATACATTTTCAGGCAGATTCATAAAACGGGTTAGTGTTAATACCATTTTTAAAATTATCTATAACTCTGTTTAAAATTAAAACAGATTTATGAAATGAATTAAATTTGATGCTAATTAACACTCTTTTTAACCTAAATTAAAATAAACTTGTTTCGTGCATTGAAAAGACAGTTAAAAACAAAATAAAAAATGGTATTAGCGCTAATCCGCTTTATGAATCTGCCTGTTTGTGTTTAAGGTATGTTTAATGTTAAATTTAGTTAAAAATGTTGAAAATTTATTGTAGAATTTAGTGAATGTAAGTTACCTGGGTTTTTAGTATTATTTAATTCTTAACGATAAAATTAGATTCGGGCCAACTGAAGCGGGACTGGGCTCGTATTTGAACAATTTTTTGGTGAAAATTGTTTGTCGGCTGTAGGAATTGAACCGAGGTACTCAGGATCCACAGGCCGACTTGATACCACTGAGCCACCAACTCCATATGCATTAAACTTAAAATTTGTAAAAAAGGTATTACTTTAATTACTAGTTGTACAATGGGATGGCTAGCTCAGTGGTATGAAGTCGGCCTGTGGATTCTGAGGTCCCTGGTTCGATTCCCACAGGCGACAAATTTTCATAATTTGGAAAAGCTATCCCTGTGGCTCCTCCACCACTAACATGTTTGGGGGCCGTGATTTGACGACCGGTAACCGCACTTCACGCGCAAAATATATCACTTACCGAGATCTGCTTCAGCAGAGTGCCACACCCAGTAATGGGTAGAAGGCGTGATGATATATTTATTTATTTACTAGTTGTACAAATAACTAATTTCATTCGAGCGGCAAACTATCTCTTTTCGCTTTAATAAAATATAAAATGTCAATTCTGTCATTTCTAAGTGCAGCCACTCTGTTTTTTGCATAAGAAATGCTGTAAATCATGTTCCTCAAAGATGTTAGTAGAGAGTATTTATTTTTTACTATGAGATTTAAATACAGAAAGAAAATAATTGTTGAAAGCAAAGTTAGTCGGAGCTTTGACCTAAAGCTAAAAAGACTACAAGAAATTGAAACCTTCGTTGTTTAGAGTTCAATACCAAATTTAATTGTACGCATTGGGAACGAATCGGTGACTCATGCACGCAGGTGTGCGAAAGAAACGTGAAATAAAAATATACGAAGCAGGAAAAGTAACAGCCTACTCTATACTTGAACATACGACACCGTGGAAAAAATGTTAATTTATTTAATTTCACAGTGCGTGCGTCAGTAATCAGTTTCAGCGATGAAAAACTTCATCAGCGGCAGACAATGAGACGGCTGCTCGTAAAATGCTCACTGTCAGTCGTAAAATCCAAAATGTACTGTTATTATAAGTGTCAAAAAAGGCTTTAAAAAATGCAGTCTAGACGTTATTGTAAATTTTAAACCTACAAATTTTGATTTACAATGATAATTAAAATTTTTGGTTTTCGTTGTTGGAACAGGGACTAAAAAATCTTTTTTTTAATTTTGTAGGTAAATGTGGGCCTGTCAAATGAAAGAAGAAATTAGATTATCGTTTTCTATTATAAAATTATTATAAGCAAATATCGGGTGTTCACGAAACATGGTTACATAGGGTATTTAAAGTATATTTTAGTGTAAAAAATTATATAGATCAGAGGTGGCCAACTTAATTTGGAACGAGATCGACTTTTTTTCTTGCAAATGTTTCACGATCTACCATTTTTTGTACGACTTAATAAAAAATTTTTAAAAATAATATGTTCCACCAATTTCTGTATTGTATGTAACCATGACGATATCAGTATCCAAGTAAATAATTAAAAAATCCTGTAATCAACAATCATTGTTTGTGATAAATTTTCACATATAAATAAAAAACATGCTCAAAAATCTCAGAAAATAGTGATTGGCGTACTAACTGAAAATTCTAATGAGAATATCACAGAATCTAATTTATCCTCAAATTTATCAAACACCATTTCAAATTACGGAATAAATATACAAAACTGTCAAAATCGCACTTTCAATTTTAACATCTCTCATCCTCATTAAGTTGGCACTGCTGCCCAGTTGCGTTCAGGTTCAACTTCAAATCATAGCGCAGCAAACTTCATGTACAATATATGTAAAAGTGTAAAAATGAATCTAATCTATATTTTAGATTTTGTAAGTATTGTTTCAATAAATTAAGATTTCAGCAACAATTTATATTTTTCTAAGCGAGCGGTAAAATATTTTACCGCTTGTTGCTATAGGAGATGCGCGGTAAAGTATTTTATTATTCGTTACTCGGTAACCATCAACTTTATGATGACAACTGAAAGCATATATATCAACTTTTCATAGCTGTCGTAGAAAAAATAAATTATAGTGCACAATTAAATGATGACAAACTACAATTGACAGATAAATAAATTAAAAAAACAAATGAAATTGGTTAGTTCGCAGATTACCACAACTCTTTTCAACAATAATTTATCGCCCCCATTTAAAAATTAAAAAAAATCTCTTTTAATATAAAACTTTTACTAACGTGTTTTTATGTTTTTCGCCTTCTTTTGATCTATAGTATCAACCATTAAAAAAAAAATAAGAAGAAAACCATAAATATTTTTCTAGCAAAATCGGAGTATTGAAATTTGTACTAAACACCGGACAGGTGGCAACACTGGTTAAGCCATTATTGGAAAAGTAAATATAAAATAATTATTTCTTCTGAATATGAATTATGGGGTAATGGCTCAGTGGCTATCAAGTCGGCCTGTGGATCCTAAGAACCCTGGTTCGATCCCCACAGCCGACAAAACATTTTCACCAATATACAATTACCCCTGTGACTCCCCCATCACTAACATCTTTGGGGGCCGTGATTTGACGGCTGGTAATCGCACTTCACGCGCATAAATATATCACTTACCGAGATCTGCTTCGGCAGAGTGCTACACCCAGCAATGGATAAAAAGCGTGATGATATATTTATTTTTCATAATTTGAAAAAGCTATCCCTGTGGCTCCTCCACCACTAACATGTTTGGGGGCTGTGATTTGACGACTGGTAACCGCACTTCACGCGCAAAATATATCACTTACCGAGATCTACTTCAGCAGAGTGCCACACCCAGTAATGGGTATAAGGCGTGATGATATATTTATTTATTTTTATGATATATTTATTTCTTTATTTCTTCTGAGAATAAAATCACAACGTTCAATAAAAAAAAAACTACTTTACATGTGATAATTTTATCATTCAACTGCAATAAAACTCTTTCATTGAATATTTCATTCATCATATTCCTATCAATTTCAATAAACACCACCAAGAATAAATCAGAATAAATACGCACTTTACAGACCACCCAAAAAGATTCACTAAACATTCCAATCATTCATTCATCAATCATTCAATGATTATATTGCATTCTGATCTCATATGACAACTACATTTGTTAATATAATTGAGGTCCGTGTGACTGCAGTATTGGCTGCTGCATCTGCCTAATTAGAATTTACGTAAGATTCGTTCACCAATTAGCAACATGCGTCAGTGGGCCACATATGCGCGAAGGAATGCGAGCGAGAGAGACAGAGTCATGGATGTTACAATGTGCGGTTGGCAGACAGTATGGTGCCGGTTGGTTTGCGAAGTTGGCGTTGATGCTGATGTTGTGCGTGCACTACGGCGTGTAACTAGCTTACTAGTACTGTTACTGTTACTATGGCCTCACAAGATCTAATTTATTTCCGAGAATCGATTGGTCAGGGCCAGAAGGCGTAATTTATGTTCGTTTAATTTAAATGACTTTTAAAATGTATGTTAGGTTACATTGTTTAATTTGACTGAAATGAGATTTTCTGTTTTCATCTCACCATATTCTTATAGGGTTCGTGCTACCCCATTTGTTGGGATATAGCGTGAAGATATGTATGTATGTACCATATTCTTATGCCTGGTTGTCAGCTAAACTCCATTCCCTGTATGAAAACGATTACGTCATATGTGGACGAGATTATCATAGATTCGATGAAATATAGCTATCTTTTTTTAATAACATTTGTACCTATGCGAATGGCATTAACGTATGTCTTAAGGTAGTACTAGTGTGACGGTGGCGCCATCGGTTGTCGAGTGGCGAAACTGACGCTCAAAAAAATATAAAAATTGAATAAAATAGGTGTTTTATATCTATTATGTTTTGAATATCATGAATTGTTGACAGGTTGTTGGTCTAGTGAATTTTCAAATACCATACCACCGTGTGGTGTTGCCATTATAAATTGGGATTTTTAATTTTTCGTTAAAAACAAGGCTTTGCATGGTTATATATCGATTACTAAACGATAAAAAACTTTCTCCTTCTAATACAATATACATGGATAGTTCTAGAACATCATACTAGTTTTTCAAATGAAACTGCAAAATTTTAGAGGTACACAAACCAAATATGTGCGATTCTTAGTGATGATCGCCATAAGCCCCGTGTATAAGAACTCAACTTTACAAGCGAATATATTTGTTCACAGACGATGAATGTATTTCATATTTTAACAGGATGCGTATGACTATCCAATGTTGACGTGCGCCAAATTTCATTCGGAAATCTGCAAATTTTTTTTTCACGTTAGTACTACCCTAATAAGTAAAAACACACGTTTCATATTTTTTCACGTTCTATCTCATTTATTATTTTAATGAAAACGTATGACAGTTCTTACTGATACGAGAATTTATATTTACTTTGTTCACATTTGTTTATAAAATAAAAATAGTGACCCATGGTCATAATTTTGTTGCAACAAATATTAGGTACCTATTCGGTATTCGATGCCTATTCGGCAGCTATTCCACTATTCGGCAAATCACCTTATATTACTTTAATATTTGGTCGAATATCGATATAGTTAAAAAGTATTTGATAAATGTCAAATTTTTTAAAAACAATGGAAAAATCAAGTGAATTATTAGATTTCTACATACTAGATTTTCTAAGTTTAATAAACATACCCGAAATAATCGCCTGGGATTTTCAACAATCGATTCTATGTTATATTAAAAAGTTCTTATTTTGGTCTCCTCTACTTGCCTTAAAAATGTGTAAAACGAGTGTTTGAACATCCTGCATTTTAAGCGTTCTATTCTAACTTAATTTGGGTAAAAAAAAAGCAAATCTCATTCTGACAGTTGTCCAGTTCTTGTGGTAAAGTGGAGAACAACAACAACAATAACCTGTATTTAAAATATGGTTAGATGAATTCCAATTTATTCTAATTAAAACAGAACATAAAATAAACGTAAACATTTCTACCTCGTTTACACTATTAAATAATGCAACAAATTATACCTATATTTAGAATGTCAGCAATACTTGGGTGGGCGAAGGAGCCAAGGACGTAATCCTTTTGCCAAAGTATGATCATAATAAAAACAAATACGTTTTTCGGCAAAGTTTGTATACTGGGTGTCTATAGAAAGCGTAAAACTCCTCTTAACTTCTTTATTTATAAAAATATCTAATTAAAAATTTATATGCGTAAAAATACAATATATAACATCATTTTATGTATAAATACTATGCATATCACTTCCGGTTTAACCGGAAGCAACATCAACTTTCTTATTTTAAATAAAACACTCTGTATATATATTTTTTCAGTTCTATGTTAAATAGACAGAATTAAATTAAAAATATTACAAAAAAAAATTAAATTAAAACAATAAAAGGTGACTATGGCTTTATTTAAAACAACTGAAATTGACAGCATCTGTTTTTCTCGTTTGATAATTTTTATTTTTGTTAGTATAATGCAATTCATTATTTTTTTATTCTCTACAAAAATCATATGTAGTACCTAATGTCTCAGTGGTATCAAGTCGACCTGTGGTTCCTAAGAATCCTGGTTCGATCCCCACAGCCGACAAAATATTTTCACTAATTTAAAATTATCCATGTGGCTCCCCCACCACTAACATCTTTGGGGGCCCTGATTTGACGGCTGTTAACCGCATTTCATGCGTATAAATATATCACTTACCGAGATTTGCTTCGGCAGAGTGCCACACCCAGTAATGGGTAAAAGGCGTGATGATATATTTATTTTATTTTATTTTTACAAAAATCATGAAAAGTTACTTATCGATCATTAACAGATACCATAGCTGTATTCCATTTGCCACTTGGTTCACTAAAATCAGTTGAGATAAATTAGATAACATGACTAAATGAATTGAATTAAACAAACTAATGCACTTATTGGGGTAAATTACTTTAAAGTAAATTAGAATCAGTAATTTTAGTATTGGAAAAAATGGCAGCGAAATGATCTAGCGAAATAAATAAATGATCTGGTTCAGTAAATGTAAGTTAGATCTGATCCAAATGGCAAATGGAATACGCCTTATATTGATCCAATTACAGATTATAGAGGTATATTTTAATAAAAATAATTAATAAACCACACACAGAGTATTTTTCTATGACTATGAGTTCTGCAAGATTTTTCACAATATATTTTTGTTTGTTTCTGATCTTCTGCTCGTAAAACATGCTTGTTCAAAGTAATATAAAATTAAGAAAGGGTTTAACAAATGAGTATAACGTTCTTTACTCTTAAACATAATTGAAAAAAATTCTATTTTGCCTTGGTTTCCACAATAAAAATATAAAGTTCTAAAGAGCAATGAATACACACAGTGAAGAATAAATAGAAAAAGTTCTTTACGTTTTACCTTGGAAAGCTTGTAAAAATGCAGTTTTCTGTGGCCTATATTTTATTTTTATGTTCGCTTTTATGTGATCTTCATGTGCCCTAGTTGTTATGCTAATTAGTAGGTAAATTCGCAGTAAACAGACTAGTACATTGTAGGATTTGTGTTCTAGGTCAGTGAGGAACGTACTACGTATTTGCGTACACTCGTAAAATTTAACTTTTCATTAAGAACACCGCAAACTATGTTTTAATCACCGTGCAGTAACGTTAAACCTTTCATTTCTGACTGTGATTCATATATTCTGATTTATTATATAGCTATGTATCCAGTGGCGTATTAAGCAAGTCCGTAACATTTCGTGCCCTTTTCGATTATGAGTTTTTAGATGTATGTATAAATATAAACAGACACAAAATTTGTAGCATCCTAAATATGGATGGCTAGCTCAGTGGTATGAAGTCGGCCTGTGGATCCTGAGGTCCCTGGTTCGATTCCCACAGGCGACAAATTTTCATAATTTGAAAAAGCTATCCCTGTGGCTCCTCCACCACTAACATGTTTGGGAGCCGTGATTTGACGACTGGTAACCGCACTTCACGCGCAAAAATATATCACTTACCGAGATCTGCTTCAGCAGAGTGCCACACCGAGTAATGGGTAGAAGGCGTGATGATATATTTATTTTATTTTATTTTACTAAATATGCTAATTTTAAAACTTAATTTGTGTTATTAATGGCTAGTTTTTCAATCACCGATTTATTTTCGATTAATGTTAAACATAATTAAATAATAGCTCAGTGGTATGAAGTCGGCCTGTGGATCCTGAGGTCCCTAGTTCGATTCCCACAGGCGACAAATTTTCATAATTTGAAAAAGCTATCCCTGTGGCTCCTCCACCACTAACATGTTTGGGGGCCGTGATTTGACGACTGGTAACCGCACTTCACGCGCAAAATGTATCACTTACCGAGATCTGCTTCAGCAGAGTGCCACACCCGGTAATGGGTAGAAGGCGTGATGATATATTTATTTTTTTATTTTATTTTATAATTAAATAATACTGAAAACTAGGGTTTCTATTATTATTTAATCATAATTAGCATTAATCAGTGATTGTATAGTATAATCAAACAGTAAACATTAATTCAAATTCCAATATACAATAGAGAATATAATAATATAAACAGAAAATCACAAAAAAAAAACTTTTTTTTCAGACGACCACGTATGAAAGTAGCCAACATCATAAATTACTACGGAAAGTTGAACATAACATTCACTGATATGTTAATATAACGCACACTTCTAACATATCAGGTGAAGTTCTACTGATTGACAACAGATGGCGTTACGGTGTAAAAAAATAATAAAGTAAAGGAAAATAATTTGTTTTATTATTTAAATCGAAGTTTTGGCAGATTTTTCAACACATTTACACAACTAAATCTTTTTTTAAAATTAATAATTACTTATTTACTAATATTTTAGCATTATTTAATATTCTGTCATTCCATCACCACACCTAATCTCAAACGTCAAACGTCAACGCTAACCTTCAAAAACGCATCAGCTGTCAAAGTGTAATAACATTGCTCTTGTAAACTTTTTTTAGAAATATTTTGTGGTCGTCTAAAAAATAGTGTACATATCTCGCTCGAAAGTGTGATAACTGTGCTCGTGTACTTAAATCACTCGGCGCTGCGCGTCTCGTTTTTCAATTTGTATACTAGCACATTATCTTACAATTTCGATGCTTGTTATGTAATATACTATTTTATTACAGAATGTTGGTAAAGGTAAAGAGGCCAGTCAGGAACTTAAGTATCTTCAAAGTAAGAAAAACAAATTACTATAAAGAAAACAAAACAATCAAACATTAAATAAAGTTCTTTCAAGGTTTGTTGTTAGCAAAATATTTAACAACATCTGTAAAATTTAAAGTTTGTAATAAATTTGTTTCAATAGATATTATGGCTAAGCTCCTCAACTTTTTGTTTCAGATTTTCAACCTAAAATAAATTTTGTCAAAAAAGAAACACGACATTTTTGCATTGTTATGGATACGCGAAGTTTGTGTTTATTTTTCACACGTGAAAAAATAACTATATTACCTTCACAACCACCCAAACGATGAAAATTTGTTTTTACTGTTTTGATAAACGTTTTTTCAGGGTTTTGAAAATCGGTTTAATTATACTTTTTTGACAGTTGTAGAAAAAATGTTATTTGTATTTCGTGGGCAAAACTCATGTCATGTCATATTTGAATGACTTTTTTGTCTCGACCTAGCGGTCCCAACCAAAAGTGACAATCTCACGTGCAACAAAAGAACATCACCCATTTCGCGCACTTAATAGAAAAATAACTATTAATTCGTTTAAGAGTCAAAAATAACAGTTCTTCTGAAAAAATTGTCAGTTACGTCTCTGGGACCCTATTCTTGAACTCATGTGAACAAATTCGCATACGAATTATGATTGAAACCATAGCAACAATGTTAAAATCTTTGAATATACGTCAAAATTTAACATAATTGCTTCAATCATAATTCCTATGCAAATTTATTCGCTCGAGTTCGAAGAATACGAGCCTTGGCGGCAAATTCTCATTTTACAATTATGTTTTATTTGACTCATGTGGTCCGTCGTTCCGCCGCTAAATATTATAAGCTAGATTTCTGGGATTCATGGGCTTGTAGGTTAATACGTCACTGTGTACCTAGATAATTTTTATATCATAGAAAATAATTGTATGTGTAGTTAGTACTTATATTTTATTGCATTTCCTTTAGATGCGTAGCAAATTCGTTATAATCATAATAATTATTATTATTGGGTAATGGCTCAGTGGTATCAAGTCAGCCTGTGGATCCAAAGAACCCTGGTTCGATCCCCACAGCCGACAAAACATTTTCACCAATTTAAAATTACCCCTGTGGCTCTCCCACCGCTAACATCTTTGGGGGACCGTGATTTGACGACTGGTAACCGCACTTCACGCGTATAAATATATCACTTACCGAGATCTGCTTCGGCAGAGTGCCGCACCCAATAATGGGTAAAAGGCGTGATGATATATTTATTTATTTATTAATTTATATTTTAGTCTCGTGCAAAACAATCAGTATATTTAAAAAAATATTTTTAACCATATTTTTTACGAAGATGCCAGTGACCTGCTATTATATATATTCTTTTAAATAACAATAAGTAAAGAAAAAGCAAAAATATAACATAAAAATGCCAGAGTAAATTATTCTGGTTCCAGAATACCAAAGTTGTGATAATCTGTATAATAACCATAAAAAATAAAGACTGTCATTAACTTATCGATCATTAACAGATAATGATACAGTTACAAAGTAAAGGGGATTGTTGCGATATTTTTCCGATATCGATACTCGTTTCCATTTATAGGTTTCAGAATAGTGATTATTCTTGTAGTCTTCATTTATGCTACCATACTTTGTGGCATTTCAAGTATATAATTGCACACTTTACTAATTTTGTTTCTATGACAACGCCACTCAGAGCTCAATTATTATTTATGGAAATATTTATTTTATCACTTACCAATTTAGTAGTACAAAAGTACTGGGCAGATTTGTGAGTGAAGATCTTTAGTGGTGATAATAAGCTCACCAATATATATATATATAACAGAAAGAATTAAAAACATATATTTTCTGCGCAGGTATCACAAGTAAAATCGATTTATATTTTGTTGTACTTCTGAGATTAAAATGCTACTTTAGTCACTCTTTTCGAGGACTAAAAGTCATCTTTATCCTAAGGGATAATTGGCCGAAATTATCAAACTTTTAAATACGCATTTACCGTTTACTATAATTTAAATTAAAAAAATAAATATATCATCACGCCTTCTACCCATTACTGGGCGTGGCACTCTGCCGAAGCAGATCTCGGTAAGTGATATATTTTTGCGCGTGAAGTGCGGTTACCAGCCGTCAAATCACGGCCCCCAAAGATGTTAGCGGAGGGGGAACCACAGGAGTAGTATTAATGTGGTGAAATTTTTTGTCGCCAGTGGCAATAGAACAAGGGTTCTCAGGATCCACAGGCCGACACGATAACCACTGTGCCACCTACTCCATTTAAATTATTATTATTTAAATTTTGACCAGTCGCAAAATATATCACTTACCGAGATCTGCTTTAGCAGAGTGCCACACCCAGTTATGGGTAGAAGGCGTGATGATATATTTATTTATTTTTATTTATTTAAATTTTGACAATGTTAATTTCCCATAAATGATTTGCTGTTGTCTTTCTTAAACCAGATTTAAGAAATAAATGTAGTTGATAACACCGGCCATAAATATGAAGAAAAATCCCAAGAGACTAAAATAACAAGAGTCAGGGGTAAACTCTCACAATATTCTTTATGAAATTGTAATAAAATTTAAAAAAATATTTTTTTAGAAGTAAATATAAATATATCATCACGCCTTCTACCCATTACTGGGTGTGGCACTCTGTCGAAGCAGATCTCGGTAATTGATATATTTTTGCACATGAAGTGCGGTTACCAGCCATCACATCATGGCCCCCATAGATGTTAGTGGAGGGGGAGACACAGAAGTAGTATTAATGTGGTGAAAATGCGTGTCGGCAGTGGGAATCGAACCAGGGTTCTCAGGATCCGTAGACCGACACGATACCACTATGCCACCTACTCCATATACCACAGGACTGAATCTTGTCTGACTGTTGAGATGTTCGCCTCAATTTTTTAAGATTTTACGAAGTTGTTCCTTGAACCATCGTTTTATATTTATATTGTCATTAATGTATTATTTAAAATGTAACTATTATTAATTTTGCTTAAAAATTGCTTGATAATGTTCAAAATTTTGCGCCAAAATGTCGCTGTTTTAATAAAATTTAACTAAACATTGGTTCAATTTTTTGGAATTTTATTACCACATTAAGCCTGTAATCCATTTAATATCAATATTTCAAATAATTATTCTTACTAGTAAAGTAACACGACGTAGAAAAGTGCATATCTGCTCCAGCAGCCATATTGATTGATGGAAATTAGAACCATAAACTCAATTTTATATATCTTTACATTTGTTGCAGTGATAAATAACTACAACTAGAAATATTCTCTAACTCTGGAAATATGACATGGTATAAAACATTCCACACTTTTTTCTGATTGATTAATAATTAGTGATAAGTGTGGTCGATGACCTAATAACATATCTAAATAGCTTCATGGCAGTTTCCCAGTGTAGTTTTTTCTCCATATCTCTTCATTCATGGTTGTAATGACATCGCCTCATCGTCACGCAATCACGCATAATGACGGATGATAGCGAACGGATCGGCTGCGTACAGCTCTCGTGATCTTGTGGATTTATGTTTCACCCGACCTCAATATTGACACAGGATGTATATTTTACATATTGTACGTCAAATCGTGCTGCTAGCTTTTGTTACTTTCAGATTTCAGACACAAACTGAACTCTGTCTCATATCTCTTCTTTAGGCGATCGTAGTCCAGTGGATCAAAGCGAGGTTACACTTGTGTTTCTTAATTCACAAGCAAGAGGTCGTGCGTTTAAATCTCAGATTTCTACTTATATAAAAAATATGGGATGGCTAGCACAGTGGTATGAAGTCGGCCTGTGGATCCTGAGGTCCCTGGTTCGATTCCCACAGGCGACAAATTTTCATAATTTGAAAAAGCTATCCCTGTGGCTCCTCCACCACTAACATGTTTGGGGGCCGTGATTTGACCACTGGTAACCGCACTTCACGCGCAAAATATATCACTTACCGAGATCTGCTTTAGCAGAGTGCCACACCCAGCAATGGGTAGAAGGCGTGATGATATATTTATTTTATTTTATTTATAAAAATACGATTGTATCTTAGGGTGTCCGTTATTTTGGCAAAGTTGGAAATTTGATGCTCGCACCCCCTAAAACTACTCAAAATAAATTTTGAAAAATTGAGCCTAAATCCCAGGTCCGTCAAATGACGTTAAAACGTGCCACCAGAGGGCTAAATATTTGCACGTAGTTTAAATGGGGAAATTGCTTTTCCCGGTACTTTTATGTCTAACTTTTTACGATTTAGACCTAAAAATATTTCAAGATAACTGTCAGAAAGCTTATGAAATAAGCTTTCAGGTAGACTAAAATTCAAGTTATTTGGACAAAAAACAACGGCGTAGCGTCAATTTGAATAATAAGAAGTTTGTTGCAAAAAAACAGCAAAGACGTTAATATATGTTTGACGTTCTCAAACTTGGTAGTCTTATGGTTTTGACTTCGCTCAATCAGAATCTGATGTCAGAATTGACATTTTTATTATTGCCAGTTGTCAATAAAGCTGTCAACAAATGAGTCTAAATGGTTTTTCTTCATTTTACCGGTTTTTCGAGATTTTAGTTAGTTTGTCAAGTCAGGATGCTTTAAATCTTTGAATTCTGAATCAATCGACATTGATAAAATGGAAACTCATGAAGCTCTTGTAACGGAATCTATACCGGAGTGAAGAAACCCGACGTTCCTTCCGTTCTTGCTCGAGGTCTTGTAATATTGTGATTATGACAATATTTTATATTGCCTTTTTTATATTGTTATTACTATTTCAGAGCCAAACAGTCCTTTTCATTTTTTATTCATTTCAGATAGTAACTTAAACATTCGTTTTGTCGATTCTTCGACTTGAAATTTTCACTACAATCGAAAACACAACAATTATTAATGAAAAAAAATAAATATTACAGTAAAATATTAAAATTTTTAACGAAATTAGTTGATTTGAAAACTTTTAACCTAAAATGAACTGTTCAAACTTCAATAAACGTAAAACTACTGTATATTATAGTAATTACTTGGCTTTACACTATGAAGTAAACATATAAAATTATTTTTAAACATTTATTTTCTATCTATTAAATATATAAACACTATAAAATTGTAAAAATATGCACTCGCGGCACAATCTTCAAATTACGTTTCACTTGATAAAATAAATCACATACTTTGTCACGCACAAAATGATGCACAGAATAGAAACTTGTCAGTTTTGGAATTATATGCACATATACTTGTTAAAAATATATTCTATCTATACAGTCTAAATCGTACATTTAATACTGATGTGAGAGTCACTCGTTTGACAGTTACGGACCACATCTTAAATCGTGACGTCACACGCCCGTGGTCTATTTATTATGTCATTTATTTTGACACAGAAAACGTCAAACATTTGTTAATTTTGTTTCAATTTCATGGCTATCTATAATTTCGTTATTTTCAGATTTAATTTGTGTCGTTACGAAGGATGTAAAATTAATTTTGTTTATTGGATTCGATGCAGAATTTTATGTCCTAAAACTTCTATTTGAGGCTTTCTTGCTTAATGTAATTAGGGAAGCAGTAAATTACAAAATTATGATTTTACATGTTAAATACCCATGTTCAAGAGTCGCGGTCACCATCCTGTATATATATATCCTAAAGGGCCCGAAATAAATATTCTGCCTAGGAAACTAAATATTTTAAATCCGCTTCTGGATATATGTAATGCAAACATAAAAAATTTCTTTCAAAGTTTACGTCCTTAAATTGATTTATTTATCAATATTTGAAAACCAATCATTAAAATAATTTATTACATTTCAATGACTAATAATTAAATATTTAGATTAAAATAAAAATACAAATTATAACAAGTATAAAGTGGTTAAATACATAAAATTATGTCAAATGATGTATGTTGCATGCAGTATGAAATCATTTTGCTATTAATTTGATTAATTAACTACCAGGAAGTGTGTCAAATTTGATAAGATGTTATAAAAAGTTGTAATATAGTAAATTATTATCTATATCTGTAGTATTTAAAAATGTATTATATAAAACCCATAAATTATAATTTTTAAAATCTGGCCATTAAGTGACAAAACTTCAATAAAAATACTGATATATTTCAATAAAACTAGATAATGTCCTTACATCCTTGGACTATTTTGGTTCATGCATGTGCTTTAAATTGTGCAAAAGTCAACATAATTATTTAAATTAATATTTGTAAACCTTCATTTATTTTCAATTATTATCAAAATTAGAACTTTCCAAAATTATATTATATTATTCAATTTATTGTGGAGACAAATTTATGTTTTCTCCACATTCATTCATTTTTTCAATAATAAGGGATGATAATATTTGCTATTGTTTAAATTTCATTATAAAGTTCATCATTTTATATCATCACGCTTTTTATCCATTACTGGGTGTGGCACTCTGCCGTAGTAGATCTCGGTAAGTGATATATTTATATGCGTGAAATGAAGTGACCTGTCCACAAAATTTTAGTGGAAGATAAGCTATAGGAGTAATTTTTTAATGTGGTGAAAATTGTTTGTCGGCCCTACCCTATAAATATAATTTATAATTCCATATCTTTATTTTATTTATAAATAAATATATCATCACCCATTACTGGGTGAAGAACTCTGCCGAAGCTCTTGACATATGATATATTTATGCCCGTCAAGTCCGGTTCCAAGCCGTCAAATCACGGCCCCAAAGATGTTATTGGTGGGGGAGCCACAGGGGTAATTTTAAATTGATAAAAATGTTTGTCGGCTGTGGGGATCGAGCCAGGGATCTTGGGATTCACAGGTCGACTCGATACCACTGAGCCACTACCCCATTATTATTTATATTAAAATAAATTTAGGTCCATTTTTATTACAAAGTTTTATTAAGACAGTTTCATTTGTGTTATCATGGTAACAGTTAATGTCATATAATAATAATAATTAATTCTTATCAATACATTATTTTCATAAATGATTTAAAATAAATATTTAGATTTTAGAATATTAATAAAAGATAATTTTTGCAGTTGCAGTAAATATTTACTAATTAAAGATTTATTTATAGGCGTGAAAATAATGTTCTACAATTATTACTTCATTAAACATATAATAAACTGGAAACAAATACAAAATTATTTCACAATTCATCTTTCTAAAAATAGTGTATATAAATATTTTTAAAATATTTTAGTTTTTTGAAGGACAGAAACACAAGAGATTTGATTATTTTTTATTACAAGAACGTGTTTTCTTGGTAACAACTGAAGACAGCAATTTTGAAATGAAAAACTTGCAACATCGAAGGTGATACGATTTTGTCTAATGTCAAACTGTTATTTTCTCTCAAGAGAACTAAGTTTTACTGAAAAAAAAATTAGTCTAACAAAACTAAATCTCAATTTCGATAATAAAATGAATGAATTATTTTGTTAAAATTATGTAATTTATATTCACTGTACCCACGGTAATTCAGATAGATACAGGATTGTTCATATTTTACCCACCCGAAAAAATTCACCTAATAAAACCCAAATAAACCCATTAAAAAACCCATTTGGTTGAATGATTGAAAATTCACCTAGGCTGAATTTTAAGATGGAGTCAAATCTCGGAACATAACATCTTTAATTTATTTTACAGTGTAAATACATAATATTTTTACAAAATAAAACGTTCAACTTAAATTATCATTTATTACATCATATCGTAGTATTACATTGCATTACTTTGACAAATGTCAATATCAAACTAGTTTAAGACCAAATATTATTTGTCTTATATTATATTAGTATTTCAAAAACTGATTGATACCCAATCTTTTTACCGGCAAATTAGAAATGTAGTTATAAATTAAATAAGTATGACAATAACATGATAGAGCATATTATGTTTTAAATTCACAATAAAATAAATCTATTTTTTTGCAATTATTACATAATAGTACATAAATTTTGTTTTAATATTTAGTAGTATACAATATATATACATATATTAAACATTATATACAAAATTTATCTAGAATGAAATAACTTGAATTAAAAAGTGTATTTGGCAATATTATAAAAAACCCAATAATGCCTAAATAAACCTAAAAAACTCAAAAAAAACAGTGGGTCGGTTTTTTTTTAAAACCCCGGGGGTTTTTAACCCTGGCTAGATAAAAGATTAACTTGTAAAAAAATTTCTTCCCTTTTTATCCGAAATAAAACTGACAAAAGTGCCGTTTTCTATATAGAATTTTCTAGGCGAATTATCGTTCTAAAATTTAAATAATTTGGTACAAGTAATTATGTTTAAATCTCAATATTATTATTCGGAAGATGTTATAGTTAATTAATATAAGCATTAAAATACTTATTGTTAGTTAAATAACAATGGTAAAACAATATGTGTAACAAATAATTATTAATAGTATGCATACTATAGTAATTATTACGTCTTAAAATATTGAACTTAAAAATTAAACTATTTCGCGCAGTTAACACGATTAGCTGACAACGTTTTATGCAATCGAGCCTTTTTGTTCTAATAAAAAACTAAGTTAAGATAAAGTATTTAATTACAATATGTCTATCATAATAGTATTACAGTCTCAATTAAACCACATTAAAGAAATGCATTTGATAATAGATTTATCAATAAAAACTGAAAGTCAATGGCCGAGGTTGGCCCTTGAAATAAACGATTACCAAGAAAGTAAAGTCCATTTCGTACTACGCGTTAAATAAAACATTTACGCACGATGCGTAAAATAGTAAATGAAATCATTTCATTTTCTCAGAAAAACATCAAATTGATTGATTACTTTGCTTATCACTTCGATACACTATTTTCTTAAAAAGGAAAACATACAGTAGTAAACATTACGAACAAATTTTAATAAGTAAATATTTCTCTTTTCTGTAAACTTTAGATTGACTTAAATTATGTTTGTCAACATTATGTTCGTCATCCACAATTGTTTATTCTATTTTTCAGACGTAACCATCTAATAAATGAGATAGGTTTAATATTTAATATTGTTTTAGTGAAATTAGGTCAATGATATACATTTAATGGCCAATAACAATAACGCGTTAGTCAAAGAGCATAAACCATAAACAAAGGTAAATTATTTATTCAATTCCGATTAATTTTACGATGAATTTAACTTTTTGCTGCGTAAATACATAATGTAAAAGTATTCCGAGTTTTCTGTTAAGCCCGTCTGACACGATCAATTTTAATGTACATTTTAATGTACATTTTTTTACAAAGTAAAAAATTTAACGTATCATACATGCGCACGCACTTCAATGTTTCCTTCAATTTTAATGTACATGAAAAAATAGAACCGGTCCTATTTCCTTCAATGTTTCCTTCAATTAAATGCGCAAATAAGCTGCGCGCAGCGCACGGCATTGTGTATTGTTAAAACGTCAAACATGAACCTCATTTTTTCTATTTGTATCATTATTTAATCAAAACATCGTAGTTTCAGCAACGGGTGTCCGTTTTAATAGAGAAGTACAAAAATAAGCCTTGCCACTACAACTGCCATATATAAATTTTAATTTTGATTCTGACACAAAGACCCTAATTCAATACCAACATATTTTCAAAACGAATCGAAATGCGCATGCGCATCTAGCAGAAAATTGACGTCTTTGCATACAGGAATTTTTGTCTTCAATTTTAGTGTACATGGAAAATGTACATTAAAATTGAACTAAAAAATGAACATTAAAATTGATCGTGTCAGACGGGCTTTATGCATTGCTAGAAGCTCTAATTTTAAAACACATTTTCGCTTTTATCAGCTAGATTCTCAAAAAAGTTTTAGCTAATCCTGAATTTTGCATTAGCTAATCTTATTATGGGATGGCTAGCTCAGTGGTATGAAGTCGACCTGTGGATCTTGAGGTCCCTGGTTCGATTCCCACAGGCGACAAATTTTAATAATTTGAAAAAGCTACCTCTGTGGCTCCTCCACCACTAACATCTTTGGGGGCCGCGATTTGACGACTGGTAACCGCACTTCACGCGCAAAAATATATCACTTACCGAGATCTGCTTCAGCAGAGTGCCACACCCAGTAATGGGTAGAAGGCGTGATGATATATTTATTTATTTATTTATTTTATTTCTAATCTTATTTTTCTACGGAGCCTAAGAACTCTGGTTCGATTTCCACAGACGACAAACAATTTTCATCATTTTAAAAGCTACCTCTGTGGCTCCTCCACCACTAACATCTTTGGGGGCCGTGATTTGACGATTGGTAACCGCACTTCACGCGCAAAATATATCACTTACCGAGATCTGCTTCAGCAGAGTGCCACACCTAGTAATGGGTAGAAGGCGTGATGATATATTTATTTATTTATTTTATTTTAAATTCGGTATCAAAAAGTTAATTCAAATCACTCTCTGAAAATCAAAAGGTAACAAGATTATGTGAAGGTTTATTTAAAATTCTTTGAAAATATCGTTTAGCTTAATTCGACTAAACTAAAATCGAAAATTATCTAAAACTTTTTTGATAATTGAGCGCTATACTGATTTTTACTTGGTAAGAGTGAACAAAGGAATTTAACATATAAAACCATAATGTTGTAATATCCTGTTTCTCTAATTATTTTAAGCAAAAAAGCTTCAAATAAAACTTTACGGGCATAAAATACCGCAGCTAAATCAATACACAAATTTTGCAAGCTGTGTAACGCCACATTTTCATGGGGTCGGCCTGTGGATCCTAAGAACCCTGGTTCGATTCCCACAGGCGACAAACAATTTTCATAATTTCAAAAACTACCCTTGTGACTCCTCCACCACTAATATCTTTGGGGGCCATGATTTGACGACTGGTAACCGCACTTCACACGAAAAATATATCACTTACCGAGATCTGCTTCGGCAGAGTGCCACACCCAGTAATGGGTAGAAGGCGTGATGATATATTTATTTATTTTAATTATGTAACGCCACAAATTAGATTTGAAAATGACGAAAATTGCCTCAAAACTATCGAAAGCCATGGAATTGAAACACTATTAAATGTTTCACGTTTTTCTGTCAAAACTCTCTAAATAATTTAATTATATTATTATTTTCATTTATTTTGATAGTTTTTCCACATATTAAAATTTGTAAATACATAAACTAATATTTTTACTATACAACCTCGATGTCACATAAGCTGGCCGAAATCTTAATTTTTAGTTTGATGTTTTATTTTGCAAATTTATTTCGCGTGTAGTATGCAAGAGAATTAAATGAAATATTAATGAGACATATACTAGTACGTTGGTAATACACAGATAATTTGAATTTGAGGTGAATCGATACAGGCATCAATGAAAGAGGAAGTAAACATTTCTGTATTAACTAAAACTTTTTTGTTTCATTCAAAAACTGTATAATAATAAAGTTTCATAAATATATATTAACTTTATTAAATTTGAAAAAATCAACTTGCCTCCGCCAGGATTTGAACCCAGACCTTCCACTAGGGCCGCGGACGTTCTAACCAATTAGACCACAGAAGTGTGACGAATTGTTGGCACTGACAAGCGATTTTTTCTATGTGTCGTTTGTAAGTAATATCAAATGTGCGAATGGGTTTGTTCGACAATGCAATTGATATACAAACGTTAACACGTTTGAAATTAATCAAATTCTGGCGGAGGCAAGTTGATTTTTTCAAATTTAATAAAAACATGCTACGCATTTGTTATTTACAACTACTATTTACAAAAACAATTATCTTCCCCCACAGACGACAAACATTTTCACCAATTTAAAATTACTCCCGCACCACTAACATCTTCGGGGCCGTAATTTGACGGCTGGTAACTGCACTTCACGCGCATAAATATATCACTTACCGAGATCTGCTTCGGCAGAGTGCCACACCCAGTAATGGGTAAAAGGCGTGCTGAAATATTTATTTATTTAAATAGTTTATTTAATCATGGCTCTATCTATTCAAATACTAAAGTTAAAGCAATAGTGTGTCAGTTGTAACTGCCTCTTTGTCCCTGGGCACGCCACTGAGAACCATAAATTTTAACTAAGTACATATTCATAAAATTGTAAGCTTGATTTCAAAATTTTTTCTTTTCATTCATAGTTCTGTATATTTTAGTATGATGTAATCAAGCACTCCATTCAAAAACGGCCCGTGAATAAAATTTAAAATGTCTGCATAATAAATTACAATAAATGAGAAACAGGTGATATTTCCACTATTTCCAGACAAATAAAATTTACAAATTATTATTGGAGTAGTATTACCTTCAAATCTCAGATACACGAGCCACCAGGTAAAAAATAAATAAATTTACGGCACCTTTAGTATCCCGACAATTTATGATAGATCGTTAATTTACGTTTTATTCCGAAGATACTGAATGAAACTTTGTGTATAAATTATTAATAAAGGAGATATGGATTTTAAGTATGATTACCCTATAAATATGAATGTTATACTCGTGGGAACCGTGTTTATGCGTCTTAAACATACGACTCAACTTTAATATTATTCAGATTTTGCAAAAACACACATCGCAAAATTAAAAATAAAATGATATTTATGAATCGCTTTGTTTTCATATTAAAATACTCGCATCTCGTAAAACACCTGTTTTATAACACATGACGTAACAGGTGATTAATATATCACTTTTTGCTGATGTTTTCATTGTTATTTATCACCGGTTTGGTCAGAAAAAACTGGTTTAGGCGTAAGGTGACCTTTACGCACAACTGGTATAACATTGCACAATGAGAAACGTTCATTGACCGATCTTCTATTCTACGTAATTTTCCTACGCATCTCATTAATAACAACCGTATAATTATAAAGTGCGTAAGTTGAAACCTGCTTCGTGATGCCTGATGCAGGTTATTTAATGCTTGAGAAAATATCAAGATACGTTTTACTGTTTTTATTTTTTACGCGCTTGGCAAACAAGATTATGAATGAAATATCGGGTGACTATAAATAAATGACGTTGTTTTTTTGTGATACCTATATATTTTTAATTTTATGTTGGTATACCTGATTGTCAAATTCAAATATGTCAAATAAAATATAATTGTAATTTGATTGCTTGTCACTGTCAAACTTAATTTTCTCTTTATTTATGTCGAATTCAAATATGTCAAATAATAGTTATTTATGTATTAAGGGTAAAAACAAAGCGTTCCTGGCCCCCGGCATGATTAGTAGCACAAGGCGCAAAGCGCCGGGGGCTAATAACATGCTTAGGGCCAAAAACGCTAATTTCACCCGTGGTACATACAATGTTTTATGTACAACAAAATAACTTTTAATTATATGTTCAAAAGATTAATATATGTAAATAGGTTATAAGTCAAAATGACGTTTTGTAAAATCAAGTATTCACAATAAACAAAAATTGTCATTTTAGTTATGTATCCATAGTAATTATTTTTGTATGACCCTAGGGCCAATAAGAAGCTCGCTTTTTAGAGCTGAAACACATGAATTTCGACCCGGTTGTGCATAAAATATATAAATAAATATATCATCACGCCTTTTACCCATTACTGAGTTACTCTGAATAGCAGATCTCGGTAAGTGATATATTTATGCGCGTGAAATGCGGTTACCAGCCGTCAGATCACGGCCCCAAAAGATGTTAGTGGTGGAGGAGCCACAAGGGTAATTTTAATGTAGTGAAAATGTTTGTCGGCTGTGGGAATCGAACCAGGGTTCTCAAGATCCATAGGCCGACTCGATACCACTGAGTCACCTACACCATAAAATAAAATATTATGTAATTTTATTACCTATCATTGTGAAACTTTGTTTCACCTGTATTTATAAAAATGGTTATTTACAATAGCAACCAAATACAGAAAACTGTAATCTAGAAAATTAATCAACAGATGTCATGTTGACAGTGACGAGGCTTGCCAACTAAACAGGGTAGCCAATTCAAATTTTGTTGTCAATTATGATCACATATTAGAAATATTCAAACCTCAGACAAAACATACCTAGACAAAGTCTGCCGTATTCAAGTCAATGCAGTGTTGTGAAGGAGAAAGAGTTGAGAGTAACCTGTGGGTGAGGCGGGTGCGCGGCAAGGAGCGAGTACACTTTGATGTTATGCAAGTTGCAAACATTTGTGTAATTATTTTTATATTCAATTACTTACTTTTCATACATCAAAGTAAAGGTTAGTTTTTGACATATTAAGTGTTTTGTATACGCACTTTTGTATTTAAATAAATAAAATGCTCGCGTTTGATAACTGTCATCAACAAAAATGCAACCTACATAACACCAACTTGTACTAGCTCTTTGCCGCGCACCCGTCTCATCATCAAGTTATTCTAACCCATTCTACTTCACAACAAACGCCGTTGTTCTCCGTCTAGTAATGTTTTGTCTGAGATTAAAACTGTCAGTTATTTTACATGGTCCATAAAATCTAGGTTATAATCACAGCAATTTATTGTTTAATATAAGTACTATTGCTGAATTGTCTTCAATATAATAGAGTAAATAAATAATTTGATTCGCGCGGAAGTTCATATTTTAAGCTACTAACAAACTAACCTTAATTTCTGCTTTAACTATTGCAAAGATCGAATAAAGTCAAATATATCGATAAATGGTTTTATTTAAAGAGCACGTGAAATACATAATATTTATTGTTTGTGTTTATTAATAACACAATTGTTACAGTTGCTTATATTGACATAATATGAAGTGGAAACTTTTGTGCTGTCTAAAGAAACGTTGTTTTCTTCCGTACTCATATTAAAAACAGTTTCAAAGGTTTTTTGAAGTACCAACAGCAGGTTGATTGTCACTGCTACGAATAGATATAACGTAGCTTGACCTGCGGCTTCAATTATCTCTGGAGGTGTAAAAGGTAAAATAGAATCATTTAGTATAATATTCCAATTTAGACGATTTTGAAGAAATTATCTTGAAATTAGTAAAATATTTCTAAATAACGGAGAACAATGAAGCAATCAACAAACTAATTATAGCAACTCTGTAAAGCATCGTTCTAATGTAAAATCATTAAAATATCATAAATCCTAATAATATTATACACCCAAATTCTCAAAAGGTTTTAACTAATCCTAAATATTGGATTAATCAAATTATGCCAAAAATATTCTCAAAAACACTATACAAGGGCAGGGTGAAAAGTCCCTGAAAAATGAAACAAGAAATGATTTATTTGATCAAAACATATTTTATTTCTCAACATAATCTCCTTGTAGCTCGATACACTTCGTCCAACGTTTTTCTGATTACCCACTTTGGCCTTTTTCTAATTTTTTTCTAATTGCCCATTTTGGCCTTTTCCGGCTTCGATTCGCCAGGACAAGTCTACTGTTTCGACTGTTCTTTGGGCTCTGGTGTGTTGTGATGGATCCATGTTTCGTCCACGGTTACGAAACGGCGCAAAAAGTCCTTCTTATTGCGCTTGAACATCGCCAAACACTCCTTTGAACTTGTCATATGGTCGCGCTTGTTGTCAACAGAGAGCAAATGCGGCACCCATCTGGCAGATAGCTTTCTCATATAAAAATTTATGCAAAATGTTTCGTACCCGTTCGGTTGAGATGCTCATAGCCTCAGCCAGCTCGTGCACTTTAACTCGCCGATCGTCCAATATCATACCATGGATTTTATCGACGATTTCTGGCGTTGTAACCTCAATTGGACGACCAGAACGTTCGACGTCCTTTGTGGTCATACTAACGCAACGAAAATCAGTAAACCACTTGTGAATCGTTCCAATCGATGGTGAGGAGTCCCCATAATGTTTAACAAGCGATGCTTTGTGCAATGTTTTTTCTACGCAAGAAATAATGTTTAATCAAGACGCGAAATTCACTTTTTTCCATGTTTTCAAAAATCTTCAAGGTTGCTTGCTTTCGATGGGTGTCAAAACAGAACTGAATGACATATCAGTCTGAAAATTTTAATGCGTTCTAGTTAAAGATGGTACATCACAAATGTCACATGAGATTTGCGATTGTGGCGCCATCTGTTTTATTTTCAGGGACTTTTCACTCTGCCCTCGTATAAATAATCTTGTTACCATTTGGTTTTCGGAAAGATATTTGGATTATTATTTTTTTTTAATCGGACTACAATAAGATTCGTTAATCTAAAATTCAGGATTAGCCAAAACATTTCGGGTATCGGGCTGTTAGCGATTTTCTAAATTATCTGTTGTAGGAAAAATGTTGTTTATAACACGTATCGAAAAAGATTACAATCGCGTGCAGATTTCCGCTGCACTTACATGTAATAAGTTTTTTTTCCTTGGGCACTTGTTATAAAAATAACTATATCAAATGTCAAATTACAGAATACAACAAGAAGTTTGTACAGCTAATTAAAAATGCTTTCAGAAAAAAATAAACAAAAGTATATCATTAAATTTAAAACCGGAAGTGAGATTCAGGAACTTTATACACAAAAAAGCATTTATATTTGTACACAACTTTGTAAAAATAAAGAAATTAGCTATTTTTTCAATCACGTGTGCAGCTGTCAAAATTGTGGACTAAAGAGCCGGGGTTTTTGTTTTACTGTGAATGTTTTATCCCTTTCTAATATTCACTACGTCTCTCTTGCACGTGACATCATTTTTGTAAGTTTTTATTGTGCTTTCATGCCAGGCATCTTGATATATTTAAAGTATTGTCTCTGTCAAGTGGCGGTCGTATTATTAAGATATTTATATCAATGTTATTTATTGCGTGATAATTTTACCGTTACATTCACATTAAGACTTCGTTATTATTTTTGTTACTTATTTAGTCTAGTAAGTTTATGTTATTTACAAATTTTTAATAACATGTTTCTAAAGATCCATCCTATTGCATGCTTTTACTGAAATTTTAAGGATTACTTAAATGAGAAATACCAAATCACATGTTTGACAACAATTTTAAATTATCCCTACAACGCTCCATGCGAATCTTCCATTGTTCGAAACAGTGCTGAAAGTCTTCTTCTGTTAGCACCTTAAGGACGCGTGCCGCTTTCTCTTTCACAGCTCAAATCTTATTCCTTTTAAGGCAAATTTCACCTTAGGAAACAGATAGAAATCGCACAGTGCAAGATCCGGCGAATAAGGCGGATGGTTCAACACTGGAATGCTGTACTTGGCTAGAAAACTCTTGACAGACATTGCGGAATGAGCCAGCGCATTGTCTTGATGGAGAACCCATGAGTTGTCCTTCCAAAATTCGGGTACTTCTTTAAATTATAAATTTCAGTAGCAGTTTTGCCAAGTTTCATGTGAAATTTCACAACAATTCGCTGCTCTAATGTTGCACTTAACATTTTTCAGGCGAAACAAAAAAACAACTCTAATGAGAACGAAAGCTATGGCTATATGGGTTTGTTTATACAAACGAGAGGTGCTGCATTCGAAAGAGAGCGCTTCACGCTAAAAAATGATAGTCGTTGGCTTTTGGCGCATGCGCACTTTTTCTGTAGCAGCGTCAGTCTCGTTATTTAATAACCACACCTCGTAAAGTACATTATTAAATCAACCTTTTACAAATTGTAATTTTGTAATAAGGGGGTCGCGAAATAATTTATTTGTGATTTTTGTCTTCAAGGGGGTCATGGTTCCGAAAAGTTTGAAAACTACTGATCTAAACTGCCGATTCCTAAGAGGGTCGTCAAGTATTTTCTGGAGTGTCGTCACAGTTATATTTTTATAGGTTTTCAACAAATACAAATGTACTATAACCTTTACAATAAAATTCTTCGTTACATATAATAATGAGCGATGGATTTCCTACTTCAGGTTGGCGAGTAATTACTTTGGTTTGTCAATAGTCAAACACATTTAATTGACGCCATGATGGAAACCAGCCATTCGCTTTCAATTCTATTATAGTGTGCTGTGCATCAGACAAATGCTTATCTTCTGACTCTGAGTTTTACCATTTGCTTCTCCATATATGACTGTGACAGTCGATTTTCGATGCTCTCTTTATACAACAAACACTGAACATTGAATATACCATGACGTTGGTTCAGCCGAGAAATTTGAAACACCTATCGCATTAAAAATGAAATTTAATGATAAAATATTAGATTAGAATTATTATATTCTGAAAACTTTCTTTTATGCTTTTTAATTCAAATGTGGGAGTTACCTTGCAATTAAAATTGGGGCTCGCGATGAAGGTAACCAATTTCTAATTGGGGGTGACCCTGAGATGTAAAGAATTAACATTTCATAAAAAAAATATAATTTACATCAGATTATAAATTTAATTAATTTAAAAAATAATGCATTCTAATGGTTAAATTATATGAAAAATATTAACACGTAATTAATAATTGTTTATTCTAAAGAAAAATGTCTTAGAAAATACGAAAAATTCGTTTTAGATGACTGATATGTAAATAATTATTTGACATATCCTTTGACAACCATAAAGTGTTTCTTTTTCTACATCTGTCAAAGACTACTTTACGGCCGCTATAGCCTTTCGTTTCTTTAAATAGTAAATACTTTTTTTTTCGGGTAATGTTGGCCTACTTGCACCTTCATAAATTTTAGAGGAAGAACTGAAAATAGTTTTGATAATTATTTTTCAGGTGACAGCAAAGCATTCTACATGAGATGACTCAATTTGATATGAAATTTATTTTTAATCGATTTTGTTAAAAACTGATGTTTTTCTAATATCTTTGGGGATCGTGCTGACTGCTGGTAATCGCACTTCCCTGGCATTAATACATCACTTACCGAGATCTGCTTCGGCAAAATGCCACATCCTGTAATGGGTAAAAGGCCTGATGATATATTTATGTATTTATTTGTATATTTATACGAAAAGTTAATCTTTTATAAGCCAATACTTGGATGAAAAGAAATTCCACTCAAATTAAAAAATTTCTTAACAATAAAAATTCGAATAAAAACGCGGAATGTACAGCTTTTCGTACTTACATGATTGCTAAACGCGATCGACAATTTTTTTCATTCGGACGAAAGATTGCATTTTTAAATAAAAATATCTAACTTTTTGTGATAGCCGCCTAAAAAATGTTTTATGCACCTAGGTTAAAAAGTTTTTTTTTAGCCTTCTCTAACCTCGGATTTTTCTTCGGTTGCAGACTTTAGATTTGGCCAAAAATAATTATTACATAAATATAAATTTTATTTTTTGCTATTTTGACAGCATCTTAATAACACTTTCTGCTCGATTTACGCCGCGAACTCAGCAAATTATAAAATATTATAAATTGACGTACCCCGGAGATAACTGTGAAAAACCGGAGTCTCCTGGTGAATCCCGGGATCCTAGTCACCCAACTCGTAATTTGAAACAAATAAGGAAACTTTGTTCTAAAGATACAATAACTAACATTTTACTGATATATAAATATAGGTAAACTATAAATAAAAAGAAAATTAATATCGAATGTAAATACAAAAAATAATAAATAAGCGTTCGATCATTTTTTGTCCAATTCGGTATTTCAGTGTAAAATATGCATAATGAAGAGATAAACAATTATTAATATTATTCAGCATGTGTTTTATGCAAATAAAAATATAGATTTTTTTTCTAAAATTCAAACAAAATAAACGATAAATTCTTCAAAGATAATTATTATAAATGATGAGATAATAAAACGTATTCAAATTTATGAATATATCGACCTTATGTTTTCCTTTTTCAAGATTGAGTAATCGATTTTCTATGAAAGTGAACTATTTGTAATACAATTTCATATCAGAACGCAATAAGTAATAATTCATTTCATGTTGAATGCATATAATTCACTTTAATGCACTGTAAAAATTGAGCAATCATCAGCTGTCCTCCAACTTGTCTCATCACAGATGATTTTTCTTATCCACAACTCTTCGTGCGTCATAAGATTTTTGATTTGTGACACTTGTCAAATGATAACTGATGTATTTTATGTGTTTCATATTTTTCTGTATTATTCATTTGTTGATAAAGTGAAATTTCAAATTCATCGTTAACTACAAATCATCGTATTGTGTCATTATTAATGAGAAAACAAAAAACATTGTTGAAATTAAAAAACAAACAATAAGAATATTGTTTTAAGTGTTAAGCTTTCTGAATAACAATTTGCTAATAAATTTCTTGCAATTGATAACGTTTATAGGTCTATTTTCACTCTTTTTGCAAAAGTATCATTTTTATCATTAGTAGGGGAAAGGCCATAGTCATTAACTAAAAATATGTTTGTGTCAAATTGTCATAGGTCAGTTGCCAAATAACAATAATCTCCTTTCAAATAAGAGATAAAATTGAAAATATAGTTGAGTATTAATTATTATTTATTAATATTAATTTTTAATTTACAATTGATTTCATTTCCACAACGAGAAATTAAATGTTTTATTTTTCATGTAAAAGTACAACTACGTTGCTTTTTTAAATACTCGTAGCTTGTATACTAGTGCCGCCATCTGTAGAACAAGCTGTATACTATATGTACATGATAATATCAATTTCTTTATGAAACTTTTGAACGTCATCCTAATATTATTTATTTTATTAATTTAGAATATTAACAAATATATTAATGTATTCACATTGAATATGCTACATTTTAGGGTTTAAACATGATGTAATATTATGATCACCTTCATATGACCTTTACCTGGCCTGAAGGTCGTTTTGACGTTCGCATATCTTGACCGGCAGGCACTTTCAATCAGTTGACAAGCTGAAGCTGTGGGGTGTGAAAGGATTTTGTCGATTCGTGTAAGTACAACTACTTATTTAGTTATCATTTAGTTTTAAATGCATTGGAAATACTTGTTATTATCTAACATTTATAATATTTGTTGAATTTTATCTAAATATAGTATTTTTAACATTTTTACAGAGAGTACCAGTGCCGCCAATTCTCAACTAGCAACATGCCTCTTCAAAGCATTCACGCTCGTCAAATCTTCGATTCCCGTGGTAACCCCACTGTAGAAGTTGATCTTATTACAGATTTGGGTTTATTCCGCGCCGCTGTACCTTCCGGTGCATCTACCGGCGTCCATGAAGCTCTTGAACTACGTGACAATGATAAGAGCAACTACCATGGAAAGAGCGTCCTCACTGCCATCAAGAACATTAACGACATCATCGCTCCTGAGTTGCTGAAACAAAGTTTCGAGGCCACCCAACAAGTTGAAATCGACGAGTTCATGCTCAAACTTGATGGTACTGAAAACAAATCCAAACTGGGAGCTAACGCTCTCTTGGGCGTGTCCTTGGCTGTGTGCAAGGCTGGAGCAGCTAAGAAGAGCATTCCGCTTTACAAACATATCGCCGCTTTGGCAGGTAACAATAACATCATCCTTCCAGTTCCTGCTTTCAATGTCATCAACGGCGGCTCTCACGCTGGCAACAAACTCGCTATGCAGGAGTTTATGATTCTTCCCACTGGTGCTGCTAACTTCACTGAAGCTATGAAGATCGGTAGCGAAGTCTACCATCACTTGAAGAAGGTCATTAAGGACAAGTTCGGTCTTGATGCCACAGCTGTTGGTGATGAAGGTGGTTTCGCTCCTAACATCTTGAACAACAAAGATGCTTTGTTTTTAATCCAAGATGCCATTGCTAAGGCTGGATACACTGGCAAAGTTGAGATTGGTATGGATGTAGCAGCTTCCGAGTTCCATAAGGACGGTATGTATGACCTTGACTTCAAGAACCCCAACAGCGATAAGAGCCAATGGTTGACTCCTGAAAAGCTGACTGACTTGTACCAAGAATTCATCAAAGAATTCCCTATTACTTCTATTGAGGATCCCTTCGACCAAGACCACTGGGATGCCTGGAGCAACATGACTGCCAAAACCACTATCCAAATCGTCGGTGACGATTTGACTGTCACTAACCCTAAGAGAATCCAAACTGCCGTTGACAAGAAGGCTTGCAACTGTTTGTTGTTGAAAGTCAACCAGATCGGTACTGTCACTGAATCTATTAAGGCTCATCTTCTGGCTAAATCCAACGGCTGGGGCACCATGGTTTCCCATAGATCTGGTGAAACTGAAGACACATTCATTGCTGATTTAGTCGTTGGATTGAGCACAGGACAGATTAAGACTGGTGCTCCTTGCCGTTCTGAACGTTTGGCTAAATACAACCAGATCTTGCGTATTGAAGAAGAACTTGGTGCTAATGCTAAATATGCTGGCAAAAATTTCCGTAAACCTCAATAATTTGTTACAATAATGTATGTGTATGTAATGAAGTATTTAACTGTGAACATGTTTATGTAGATATAAAGATCGTACTAATAAATCGTTGTTACGATGTTAAAAATTATTTAAGTAATAAAAATGATTCGTTTTACAAAATGTTTCTTTTTTCATTATTACGATTTTTTATAATCAATGACCAAATTATTTAGATATGTACATGAGTCATACAGGATAAATATATCTATTTTTTGCCGTGATTTCAATTTAAATAAATGATATAATCATTTGAATTTTAAAAAGGTGGGATATATGGTGGTATGATTTATATAGGATTCTGTTTCAGAGAACCGACTACAGTGCCATCTACAAAGCAGTAGAAAGTAAACTTATGTCTCTTTTGCTCGATAGATTACTGTACAATGCAGGATAGTCGTGAATGAATATCAGTAGCGTAGACAGTGCAATTTTAAGATCAATAATTTCATAAGACAAAATGTAATTACAATCATACAAGTGGCCAAGGTAATAAGCACAGATAGGAATATCGAAAAGTATAACAGTTACGATTTCGGTTAAATTATACCAAACTTACTACACTAACAAAAAATTTACATTATTCATTTTATTTTTATGTTTATTCTTTTAGTTTCTAACTACCATTATCCGATAATCCCCCCATTCTCTAACTGAATCATTATCTGTAACTGATCGATAAGTTAATGACAATTCCTATTTTTCTTTATTACTCTATAGATTAACACCACTTCGACTTTCTGTTTATTCTGTTCTTTTTACGAATTTTGATCTTAAACTGCCATTATACAATATATAATTTTTAACCACACTTTTTACGAAACAGTCATTACATTCATTTTTATAATAATAACTACGTATACAAGTATAGAAATAACGTAAAAAAATGTCAAAATAATAATAATGTACACAGCAAAATGAAATGAAAAATAAAATGTGTCTTTAACTTATCGATCAGATAAACAGATAAAATGCTCCAGTTACAGAATAGGAAGATTTATATACGATAAATATAGTCTTTATAAAATTATTATTAAATCAAAGAAACAAGTAAATATTTAAGTTAAACTCAAATTGTAGGTATTAAATGTAATGAAACAATAAAGACATTTATATGGCAAAGAGTTCATACAACAATCAGCAATAATTTATTTTGTACAGTACTTTATCCAGTTCTAAGTTGAGATAAAAAACATGAATAATAATTTTAATTAAATAAAGCAGATATTCAGCGCTATTTCTTCAAAATTACTTATTTTTAAACTAACTGTTCTGTACATACCAAGTATCTTAAATTTATAAATAAATCTCGCATAAATGCATATGTTATTTGAGCACGGTGTTAGTATTATAAGCACGAAGAGATGTAATTACAGGATTACTGTTAGATCAATGGATTTGGGATTTGCAAATGCTTTAAAGAGCTGCGGAATTATAAACTATCGTTGTTGCAAACGTGCCAGGCATGATAATTAGATGAACTACTGTTTTGGTTCAAATAAATCAAGAACTAACCTAAAAATGTATATGACAGTTCCGACATTATATTTATATTTTGTTTATAACCACATTTAACTAATGTAAATAATAATAATAATGACAATAACTTACATGGATCTAGAAATTGTCAGATGTATCAAAATTCGAAACACACAAAAATTATAACATTTACACTACATTGGCACCACAACACTATTACTGACTACATCAAAATCACTATTGCGCATGTTCTTTTGCGCACCAAAATTTTATACACAGTAGTATATTGTGTATAATACAAAAATGCGAGTAAATAAATAAGAGGAATAAATATTAGCGTAACTCTAAATTACCTATTTTTAAACTAACTAATATGTTAATATCCATCTTATATTTATCATCAAGTAAATGTACGGTCTTAGCATTTTTAGCACAAAGAGATGTAATTTGAAGATTAGCTTTATTTTTACATTAGATTAACAGATTTTGGATTAGTTAATGCTTTTAAGACCTGCAAATCTAGAAACGTGCTCAGCATAGTAATTAGCTAAATCGCTTTTTCTTGTTGAGATGAATCAAGAATTAACCTAAAAACCTAATATGACAGTTTCTGCAGTATATTTATATTTTGTATAATAACCTTTAACTATTGTAAATAATAATAACAATAATGGTAATAACTTACAGGTATCTAGAAGTATTACACACTTCATCAGATATATACAAATTCACAACACACACAAATTATGACATTTACTTAAAGTTTATAACAACACTTCTTTTGAATGCTGACTCTGACCAAAATAACTATTGCGCACAGTGTTGCCAGATTAAAAAAAGGAAATACGGTAGAACTAAAGAAAAAAATACGGTAGATTTGAATTTTAATACGGTAGACTTTTTATACAGGGTATTTTTTGTGTAAACAGAAATAAAATTATAAAATATTAAATTTTTATTGTCAAAACACAAAACAAAACAAAAATAGTTCTTATTGCTATGTATATGAATAAGAAACACAAACAAAATAAAAATGTATAGTATGTATAAATAAAACAAACGAAATAAACATACTTCTATAGTTATATAAATAATTTATTCCGATTCGGAATCCTCGAATTTAAAATCTTTTTCATAAATATTTTACGTCATTAACTTTCTTAAATTTTGATCTACCTTAAAATTGTAACATGCCCCAGTAGCATTTACTAGCCTTTTGGCATGAATGATGTCCTGAATAGTTTTACTGTTTAGCTTGTGTCTAGTTTTTGTTTTTAACAAATTTACTGTTGAAAATACCCTCTCCACGTTCGCACTTGAATGTGGAATCATCAAAATATTAAAAGCAAATTTTGATAAATTGGGGTACATCATACATCCATTTCCAAGTTCGGTTTTATTTACAGTTAACCAAAACTCTATTAAATGAGTAGTGTCTGGAATTTCCGAATGACATAAAAGTCGCCACTCATTATCCAAAAGCTGAATATCATTTTGATCGATTATATTTGCTACATTTTTAGCTATCGAAGCTACACTTAAAATTTGCTTAGGTCGGACAATATCTGGATTCAAAAAATTGAAATATTTTATCCCGCTTATGGCTTACAGTACCAACTCAAATTCAACTATAAAAAGACCAACACACTAACAGCGCGCTTACAGTTTGTTTTTCTCATAGTTTCACAATAAGTGTTACCAAATGTAGCACATTATATACTTAAGTTCAAAATCAGAATAATAATTATTATATTATTTATTTAGATAAATAGTTTTGAAAAAATATGCTTAATAAGCTGAAAATAATTTAGAAGTCAAAATACGGTATTTTTTTCATGGATTACGGTAGAGCGGTAGATAATTAACAAAAACGGTAGATCTACCGCAATTACGGTAGATCTGGCAACACTGATTGCGCATGTGTTTTGCGCAATTTCACATTTAATATAAGATTCGCATAGAGCATATATTTTGGATTTATTCTATTATATTTTTATTTTAATATACAGAAAATGTAGGACTTTACTTTTATATTCTTCAAATTGACATATCCACCTTTAAGTAAAATTGAAAATGAAGGCGTCGCATAATTTATTTAAATAAAAAATAAATGATAAGAGCTTTCATTCCAACATTTTAAAAATTATCTAACAGATAGTTCGCAGTATGCACTTTGCACTAATAAGGAAAAAATAGATTAAGATTATAATAAATATGTTGTAGAAAATAGTTAATATCTGATATAATAAAATAAAAGACAGGAAATAAAAAATTATGTTAATTTATTGATCGGGTAGGAACATAATTACAAAATAATTCTAGCAGATTATTAAAAATAAACTACATAGTATAAAACAGTAACATATTTACACATTTATTTTAAATTACACTAAATCTAAACTTATAAACTAGATTTTGTTAATGTAATACTGACACATGAAAGCAACAGTTCATTTTCATTTATTAATAGCTTGATAATAAACATAGTTTAAATGTTCGTTCTAGTTTTGAAATAAGTGATTAAATTCGATTGGTTTAATTAATTTATCAACGAAATTTAATTGACTGACAACTTAAAATCCAATATCAATTTGCTTCGTCGATGCTTTTGTTATATAAATGATTTTGAACGTGTTACTAACTATGCTCAATGTTTTTCATGATTGAATGTGATTTTTAACGAGACGACTTTATTAATTATAATAAATAAAATTTCAATCAAAAGTTTACGGCTTAAGTTGAATGGGTAGATAGTATCCACTCTTATTAAAAGACGTAAATTTTTGTTGAATCGCTTCTTATATTTAATGAAAAATGTATTCTTTATAGACCAGTGGCGTAACGATTTAATTTTCCCCTTTTATGGATATAAAACTTTATTGTCGGTCATTACGGACGCAGCCTGTTTTACAAGCAGTAATAATATCTTTTTGGTTGAAAATTTGACGCGCTATGAAATACACATTTCAATTTTGAATTTCTACCAGCAGTATGTCGTTTATAAACAATGTATGCCATTATTATCCGTCCATTTTGGATTAGAATACCCGTTGTTTTATTTTTTAATAGATTATGCTGTTATTGAGCAAACAAAAATGCCTACTATAATTTTCGCTAATGTAAATATTCTATACGCACCAATCAGATGCAAGAAAATCATCGCCTTATCTTACTCAACGCTATTTTCTATGGTGAAATTGATTATTATATTTATAATAAATCTGACAGAAATAGAGACAGAAAGGGGTGTAATTGTCACAAAATAAGACGAAATCTGTATTAAGGTAGTACTAGTGTGACGTTGGCGCCATCGGTTGTCTAATGGCGAAATAGACGCTCAAAAAAATATAAAAATTGAATAAAATAAGTGTTTTATACCTATTATGATTTGAATATCATGAATTGTTAACAGGTTGTTGGTCTAGTGAATTTTCAAATACCATACCACCGTGTGGTGTTGCCATTATAAATTGGGATTATTAATTTTTCGTTAAAAACAAGGCTTTGTATGGCTATCCATTACTGAACGATAAAAAACTTTCTCCTTCTGATACAATATACATGGATAGTTCTAGAACATCATACTAGTTTTTCAAATGAAATTGCAAAATTTTAGAGTTACACAAACCAAATATGTACGATTCTGAGTGATGGTCACCATTAGCCCCGTGTTAAAGAACTCAAATTTACAAGCTAATATATTTGTTCACAGACGATGAACGTGTTTCATATTTTAACAGGATGCGTATGATTATCCAGTGTTTATGTGCGCCAAATTTCATTCGGATCTGCAAATTTTTTTTCACGCTAGTACTTCCTATTAAAGTATAGGGATAATGCTTATAGTTCCATAATAATAACTATTTCCTGGAACACACTTGATTATCATAAAACTAATTTTCTCTGTTAAACGTCTATATATTTATTTGGAGACACACGATGTATGTTATAAATTCCATCTAAAGTCCATTATGTTTTAAAATTTAAAATTTCGAATCAATTATATTTATTTTATAGCATATATAATATTACTGTCAAAAGTTCGAGTGTTATTTGAATGAATAAATTTTGTTTATTTTGGAAGTAAAGTAATTTATCATTTATGAAAATGGCCATTAGCAAACTAGTAGGTACTCGCTTTTAATTTTGTTTGTTAAATTAGTTTAATAACTACTAAATTAGAAATTTAACGTTTTTGTTTAACCCTGTAAACTATATATAAGAAAATTTGGTTATTTTTTTTTAAATAACGATTTGGGCCCCATAACATCACTGGGCTCTCCATTGTTGGTAAACAGTACATTTTGATAACCTCTGGTCTAACTAATAGTGTATTCCGAAAATGAACCGGTTAGTTTTTTCAGTAACCGGTTTCATTACGGAACACGGTTTTTTTAAATTGTGGTTACTTCACAGCTGTTGTTGACAAGTTTGAAATGTGTTTGGCGGCTTTTGCAGTGTTTGTGGATTTTTGTCTTATAAAACTATATTTTTATGATGACTGATAAATAAACAAGTGATACAAAATGTATTTTTATTATTTAACAGTATATATTCATATTAGATGAATTTATTACTTGTTCTGAAGCTCATATTTACTTTTTTCTTTGTGTTATTTTTATATCCCTATATTTAAGTTAAAGCAGGTGTGATGTAGAATACAATATTTTTATATTATAAACATTTTTCCATATTAAATAAATTTCACATTTCGAAACTCATCTGTCAAGTAACAACTGTCATCGTGAAAGTGTTCCGTTATGACGTCATTCTAACCGTAACCGTGGTAAAGTTGAACCGCATTGTGGTTCATTTTCGGAATATACTATAAACTAATCCAGAACTACAGTATAAATCAATAACTAACCTCCAATGTTCCATTGTAAAATTATCACAATCCTGAAATTCGTCGTTTCATTAAAGAAACATGCATGAATCTCTTGCTTATCCAATGTATTATTCACAGTTAGTTAGCGCAAAGTTCACGCAGTTTGGTTTTCTCTCATGTTTTTTCTTTCCCACTCTTTATCTCTCGTTATCCATAATACATTCTTCTCCGAGAAGTAATCCTCAATTTGGCTTAGCGTTCTGCCTTTAGTTTCAGGGAGCATAAGGTACAAAAACACGCACGCAATCAGAGAACTGCTTCCAAAGAGCCAAAAAACTCCATGAACTCCAAGCGCGTGTCTAATTAACGGGAACATCTTCGTGGTTCCAAACACCGCTATATTGAAAGTCATAAATGTGAGTCCGCCAGCCAGGCCGCGAACTTTCGCAGGGTAGAGTTCTCCGAGCATTACACCCGGAAGAATCATGAAGCCGACTGTGTTTGTGGCGACGTAGAGGAGTACAAGTGCTGCTGGAACGTAACTAGCTTCACTTGAGTTATTTGCGTACAGGAAAGTTCCTAATGCTAATGCTGTTATCGCAGTACCAATTCCCGAAAAGAGGGCCAACGGTCGTCGACCTATGATTGCCAAAAGTATACTCGCTACAACTGTAAATATAAACCGCACTCCAGAGGTCAACACAGCGGCTAGGAAGTTGTCTACGAAGCTCTCCCCGATCTGCGCGAGGATATCCACGGCGTAAAATACGACAATATATGTTCCGGAAATCACTTGCATGAGATTGAAGACGTTGATGATTATAAATGGTTTTAACATCTGTGGTTTGATGAGTAAACGCCACGCACTCTGGGGGATCTGTTGCGACTGCTGCGTGTTTTCGTTCTGGATCCTCGTCACGAGTTGCTCTGTTTCTCGCTTAGCCTGAAAGAAAACAATAAAAAGGTTTGTGTGAGATAGCTAAGTGTCCACCAACTAAGAATAACAAAAATTTAAGTGCTGGATTTACTTTACTAGTTTTTAGACATTAAAGTTTTATTGCTTAGATTTGCCGGAAAATAGGGGATCTTGAGAAATACTACCTTTTTATTACTGGAAATTTAATTTTTATAGTTATAATTTATCATTCCAAATTTATTACTTAATCAGGCAGATTCATAAAACGGATTAGTACTAACACCGTTTTTAATATTATCTTTAACTCTGTATTAAATGAAAACAGATTCATGAAATAAATTAAATTTGATGTTAATCTCTCTCTTTTTAACCTAAGTTAAAATAAACTTGTTTCATGCATTGAAAACTGAGTTAAAAACGAAATAAAATATGGTATTAGCGCTAACCCGCTTTGTTAATCTGCCTGAATAATATTATCAATAGTTATTTGTTTCGCTACGTAAAAAGTATTAAAATTACTTCGGTGGATGAAGATTCATGAAGCCGAGGCTATGAATCTAGCCAAGGCACTAAATCTGCTGTTTTTTGCTGTTAAGAACATTTTGCTGATTGAATAAAATTAAATTTTGTGATTATTTTAAATATTTTTAACGTAAGCGGCATCATTGAAGTCATCATGTTGTTAAACATTAAGCGGTTGCTATGTAAAAACAAATTTGACGTTTATATTTTCATGAATGCCATTCTGCTTTTTAAGAATGTTGTCAATCACTATATATTAATTAAATTTACAATATATAATGGAAAGTGACAAAGGAATAATTAATTCCACACGTGATTAAAGAAATGACATGCGATTTTATCTATATTAAATTAAATCATTAGCTGTATTCCATTTGCCATTTGGTTCACTTAAATCAGTAGAGCTAAATTAGACGAGACTAAATGAACTGAATTAAGCAAACTGATAAAGTAAATTAAAATTAGTAATTTTTTTACTGCAAATAAAGTCTTCGTAGTAAGCCAGAGAAATAAATAAGTGATATGGTTCAGTAAATGTAAGTTACATCTGATCCAAATAGCAAATGGAATACACCTAATAAATCAAAATTGTTGAATTTCCATAGCAACCGCCTGGCTATAAGATAGAGACGAGGACGTTGAAAGGAGGGGATATGGCATGACGATACTTTAGCATTGTTTGAGGTGAGGCTTGGGCAAGGGAAAGAGACAACAATAGTTTTTCTGCACCGTGCTTAGCCAAATCTCTTCTTCTTTCAAATATTTTGAATTTTTATGTAAGAAAAGTGACGTTTAGACGTTGTCAGGGAGCGTTGTTTTATGTAAACATAAACACGAAGTGTCATTTGTGTTTCAATTTTTGTGTTGTATGGAATTGGACATATTTTTTTGTGGATAAAATGATAACAAAGTGTTTATAATTTCAGTTTCCTTGTAAAAATTTATAATCTTTTAGAGAGAATGATTCTGTTCTGTCTATTTAAATTTCAAATCTCTTTATGACACATGTCAATCAATAGCAGGCTAAGCACGGTACAGAAAATAATACTTCTGTCTCTGTCAATCTGCCGAGCCTCACAGTCTTGACTTGAATGCCATATCCCCTCCTTTCAACGTCCTTGGTTAGAGAGCTAGGGTGCAACATGATGTCTCATTTTTTCCAGAGACAGAAATAGTTTTTTCAATAGATTATATCATGAAAAACATGAAAAAAAAAGAAAATTAAATTTGGGACCAGGTGGCAACTATAGATGGCGCCGATGTGAATGCGCCGATTTTAAGGATGGTTGTTGACATATTTTTTGCAGACTAATTTTCACTTTAAATTATAGACTTTGGAATAATTAAGTTATAAAAATGGGACAACATTTTGCACCCTGGCTCTCTAACTAAGAGTGCATTTTTATAGCCTAGACTGTAAAAGAAGCACTTCACAGCGTGTGAGTTGTCCACAAAAGACCACTTCTATGGCTAGTTCACCAACAAGACTTAAATTTTAAGTAGGTTTAAATAAATAAAAACATATCGACTGTTTGACGGCAATATTAATGATTCTATATGATATGCAATTTCAATTTGCTTTGATTAATTTACATGTTTAAAATTTAAATTTTGATGTTACAATCAACTGTGAATGCCAATCGGAAAAAATATAATTTTTATTCCATAGTGATAAATTACAGAAATTAATTGGTGTAAATATAAAAAATATTAAATTTTAATGAAAGTGATAAAAGTTTATTCGGAATTCAGTTAATTTTTTTAATTTTTTTATTTTGTCACTTTCACTTTCATCTACAGTCAAATAAAAACTATATAATTTGTTAAATTTTAAATTTGGTTTAAATAAATAAAAGCAAAACGAAGTTACATATTATAAGAAATAATTGACATTGTTGTCAAACATTCGATTTGTTCGTATTTATTTAAACCAAGTTTAAAATTTATAACTTTTGACAATACAACTGGCCGTTTCACATAAAACTGTTTATTGGAAATGATGCTTGTATCTGAGTTTCTGGACTATAAATTTTATTCACTTTACATTTTAAGTTTACTGCTAAATGAAAACTATAAAACTGTCAGATACCATTTTATTAAAGTTTCTTTTATTCTTCTATTTTGGAAATAAAATTCATGTTCACTTAGAAAAAGTCATTACTTGCTGCTCGTTGACAACGATTATTTTTGAAAAAGAATATTTTTAACTGTATTTTCTAAACTTTTTTTAGAGAAAAATTAAGAAGATGCTGGCATTTGAACCTTGGATTTGGGACTTCCAGATCTCTCAGTCATTAAATCCGTATTGTAATTTTTCTCAACATGATATAGAGTTGACATCTGTCAATAGCTTTGTAAAATCTGTCATGTTGCTGTAATATATAAAAATAATATAAGAATAAATAATTTTCATTGTTTATATTTTTAATATTTTTTACAGTTTTTTTGACATGTTATTAATCAAATTTGGCAGAGTCATTTAAAAATCTGCCTCGACATGTGTGTAGGGAATTTAATTACCTTAAATTATCCAGATCCGATGGATATTAAGATCTCCACCGATTTTTTAACAGTAAAATCCCGATTTGCCCCACTGAGCGGCGTGACGTCAATTGAATAACTCGCCATTGATGCCGAAAAAGCATAATTGATGCACGGATATTTAAGATATAGAATTCTAGGTTAAAATTTGTACGTTATCTTAATTTTTTGTTCAAAATAATTAGATTTACTTAAAAAATAAACGATTCGTATTTATCGAAATCCTGAACTCACAATCATTATTTCTTTTTCTTACCTGGACAACATCCCCTCCGCGTAACCACACTAACGCCTTAGTGGCCTCCTTCGTGTAGCCTTTCCTCACTAACCAGACCGGACTTTCAGGGAGGAAAATGAGCGACAGCAGCGCTAACACCGGCAACACTATGCTAAGTCCTGCTACGACTCTCCAATGCAGAGCTGAGCCTAGTGCATATACCAGCAGGATTCCAAAAGCGTAACTGGCAAAAGGGATACTGGTGAAGATGCCTCGGACGTAGGGCTCGGAAATCTCACCTATCATTACCTGTAGAGGGGAGAGAATTGTGACAGTCGAATATTTTGTACTTGTAAAAACAATAATTGAAGAATGGGTAACTATATGTCGGGCTGGTGGAACTAATTTTAAATTTAAATTATAACGTTAAAATGAAATGGAATAAGACTGATTGCTTAGTAATAGGTTTTGTTAACAGCTAAAATAATTGAAGGTATCTAATAAAATATTACTTTTTCTAATTATGATTATTTTGATATTTCAGTACTTGTGTATTATACAATAATTAAAAAGATAAAGATGATTAATTATACAGATATAGGATGTTTTTATAGTTCGGAAAAATATTTAAGGATAGGGGTATATTATGCTCGTATTACGTACTGATTATAGAGAATGGTTTTAGGAATTAGTAGATAACATTTTACAAACGAATTTCATGGATGGATAACGTTCGTTATCTCTTTGAAAACTGAAACTCATTCTTATATAATATAGGAAATTGAACACTGCATTTTTGAGATTATTGTTCTACTGAATTGGATTCAAAGTTCAAAATTTATTATCGCACATACTAGAAAATATATGATAATATATTATTTAAAAAAATGTACTATAAAGTACCTGTTATTTAAATTAACCTAGTTTTTCTTTTTGATAAAAAGTGAAATATTACTTATTAATTTCTGTAGACACATATTTTCTATAATTCCAATACCCATTTGTATTTTGCCATCAATTAGCAACAAGGTAGGTACTTGATAAAATTCCAATAAACTATCTAATCGTTTTAAGCATGAACTCATACGCATTTCTGCAGAATTCCCACCCTAATGAAGGGTGTAACGGTTTGTAATTGAACGAGGCTTGCGGGATTCATTTGCATATGGTAGTTCGTACCGGAACACCGACGGCCTAATATAGACGAGAGAGCATGAAACACGGTAACGTTACATACCTGACCAGGAGCAGCAGTTAAACCTACGGAGGTGCCGGCTATCAGGCGACCTAGTAGTAGCCAGCCGTGGTTTCCTGCAGGCACATCAAACACAATAAAATAAAAATAAACAAATGTATATTTATGCGCGTGAAGTCCGGATACCAGCTATCAAATCATGGCCCTCCATGAGCCATAGGGGTAATTACTATGTGGTGAAAACTGTTTGTTGGTTGTAGGAATCGAACCCATGTTCTCAAACCTACAGTAAGACTCGAGTCACCTACGCCATAAACAAACAATGAAAAAGATAATTAAGCCTTTGGTATTTTGGAATTAAATTATGAAATTAAGCAATGGCTATTGATATTGCTTCGCTCGTGCTTTAATTTGCACGAATGGTGGAAATTACTTCTTCGTGCACGAGTTTTGTACAATGCTTTTTGAAACGAGCAAAAATTATATAACCGATAGTAAGAAAAGTTAATTAATTTAAAGTATAGATTTATATTGACAGTTTACTATGCCATGAATTGACATTTGTTATTTGAAAACAAATTGTTTATTTTTTCTCGTAAAGTTTGTTAAATATGTCTGATTGATGGCGTTATAAACTAATATCTCTATTTCTTTTACAAGTTCCTTAAAATGTGTGTATATAATACAATTAGCGTTTTAATAGTCAAAATTTAGAACCATAAAAATGATTGTTTTTTCAATTACTTTGAGCACTAGTGCGCAAAATCAAACTTTCCATCGGTTTCCAAGCAGAGCTGGGCAGTAGCTTAGTTACGTTTACCTTAACTGTAGCTTAGCTAAATGTGAAAAAATATAGCTGTAGCTTGTAGCGAACTATGTTTTTTTCTTTTAGCTTAAAAATATTGTTATAACAACTGAAGCTACTTTTAAAGCTACTTTTTGTAGCTTAAAGCTACCACTGTTCATTACGAAAACCTAATAATTTTTGTTTTGTAATTGAATTGTACCTTCTTTATAGTTTTCTATAACTGTAGGATAACAAGTTATTATATAGTGTAAAATCTATTAACATATTTTATTTTTCACTTGTGCTTAACCTATCCTACTTTTGTATTAAATATTAGATTAATTAAACATTGACTGTTTAGGAGTCTTCTGTTACTGTGACTGTTAATTTATTCCGATATAAATAAGAATTATAGCATAACAAATTAACATTTAATAATAATTGAAAAAAGTAGCTATAAAATTTAACAGCTTAAATGAAAGCTTTTAGCTGTAGCTTAGCTATATTTTACAAAATGTAGCTTATAGCTGTAGCTCAGTTACTTTTTTAAAGAATAACTGTAGATGTAGCTTAGCTATTTTTTTTAAGTAGTTTGCCCAGCTTTATTTCCAATGTAATGTAAATCTTATTTTGAATGATACGAGTAAAAAAATTCTATTTTTTACTGTTCGTAGAAAAAGTTATTTGTGTACCAGGAGTTGAAAGTAGTTGTTTGCAAATTGTAGCTAGAGAGAATATAACACGAGCGTAGCGAGGTTCAAAATTAATCGAAGTCATCAAATATATTTTCTACATTCGTAAATTAAGATTAATCGAATTTTAATTGTAATTAACAAAAATATTGAGTGTAAAATGTAAAAAAGTGTTCATACCTTTATGCTGGGTTGCATGAAAGTTTTATCGGTTCATTAGCAACTAACGGTTCAATAAATTTCCGAAAATCACTATTGATACTAAAATAAATAAATAAATATATCATCACGCCTTCTACCCATTGCTGGGTGTGGCACTCTGCTAAAGCAGATCTCGGTAAGTGATTAATTTTTGCGCGTGAAGTGCGGTTACCAGTCGTCAAATCACGGCCCCCAAACATGTTAGTGGTGGAGGAGCCACAGGGATAGCTTTTTCAAATTATGAAAATTTGTCGCCTGTGGGAATCGAACCAGGGACCTCAGGATCCACAGGCCGACTTCATACCACTGTGCTAGCCATCCCATACTACTATTGATACTGTTGCTATATAAACAATTCTTTAACTAAAGAGCTCTTTATTTTTTTCTTGCAACCCAGCATTAGTTACTCATGGGTCTTAAAACAATTGTGTATTAACTTTGATCCGCTCGTGACTAAAAACTAGCTTTACGTACTAGTATCGTAAATAACTATTAAACAGTGAATTAAAATATACATACCAGCAGCTGCAATAATGGCCCATCCAGCAATAAGGGGCAACACAGACAATTGCAGGGTGAGCTTCCTTCCAAATCTGTCCATCATGATCCCGCTGACAAAAGAACCAAGGGGCGTGGCCGCTGAATGGATACTCGCTGCAACAATCAACAACCACACATCGTCTCAAGAGTCAAGTCATTTGCATTTGTCTTCTTTCACCCATCAACCTTCGCCTACTACGTGCATGTTTACAACTTTGATAAAAATGTGAGAAATCCCAAGTCTTTGGACGGCTGATGAAATTTACTGTTTGTTCCCGAGGGTGTCTCTGATTTATTTTTTCCTTTATTGTGTGTTTTATAACGGAGCGTCTGGCTGTTTTTTGCAGTATGAGTGTAGAAGTGACTGTGATGTAGCTGTACAATTTGTTTGTTTTTAACTGATGGTTGTTGGTACGTGTTAACATGATTTGAAACGAGGGAATATATTTTATATTTACTCGTGTTTTAAAATATAAATGAATTGCGAAACAGGTCAGTCGTAATTTTGCATGTACAAATAAAAGTATGTGTATTTAAAACAAGTAGCAACAGAAGCGTTAAAGTTCAGATTTTTTTATGTGATCATGCTTTGATGGTCGACTTATTTTTAAAGAGTAATAAAAATTATTCAAGGTAAAATTATTTTTTTGTAGTATGATAATTTTAAATTTAGTCTTTTTATACAATTCCTAATAACTCTAGGTTTATTATCACAAAACTCTTGCAATAAAATTTCATTTATATTGAGATTAAATTTATAGTTAGTTTACAGGCAGATTCATAAAGCGGATTAGTGCTAACATCATTTTTTATTTCATTTTTAACTCTCTTTTCAATGTACGAAACAAGTTTATTTTAACTTGAGTTAAATAGAGAGTTAATTAGCATCAAATTTAGTTCATTTCTTTAATCTGTTTTAATTTGAAAATAATAATATTAAAAACGGTGTTAGAGCTAATCCGTTTCGTGAATCTGCCTGTTAGAAGTTACTATAATTAATTATTGTTGACTTCATTTTAATTGCTACATTTAATTTTTTAATCTGGTAAACGCACTTCACACTCATAAATATGTCACCGGAATCTATTACGTCAGAGTACTACACCCAGTAATGAGTAGAAGGCTTGACGATATATTTATATTTTATTTTAAAATCAGTTTTAATTTTTATCTCTATAAACTTGCAAATAACACATAATGAAGCATCATAATTTCAATCATTTAATTGATATACTACGTCTTTGCCGTCATGTGTACTTCGTGCGGTAATAGAGTACTTTCTACACTCTAAATATTGAATTTGAAATAAGAAAACTGTTAAAGAGAAATTATATTTTTGTTGTTTGTAAGTAAGGAAAGGGCACCCGGTATATATTATCAACTTACATTTGATTAATTTTCTATAAATTTGATCATAATCTTACAAACGCATAGAAAATGATAAATCGCAGTTTTTCTAAATATTTTTAAGTATTTATTAACTATACTCAACACTAGAAAAACTGCTAGACAGGCACATAAGGGATACAGCACTGGCTCACACACCTCTGCATAAGAACCAGTATGCCTATCAAGCAGGAAAATCTTGTGAACTAGCTCTGCACCAGCTAAACCAAAAACTAAAGAAAGCAATCAAGGGCAAAGAATATGCCATGGCCACCTTTCTGGACATTGAGGGAGCTTTTGACAATACCTCTATTAACTCAATCATTATGGCTGCAGGAAAGCATGGTATAGAACAGACTATTTGTAAATGGACTAGGAACATGCTTGGAAGCAGGAAAGTAGAGGGCAACCTGAACGAAACCACACTGAAGGCCCAAGTAATTAAAGGATGTCCACAAGGTGGTGTACTCTCGCCACTACTGTGGTGTCTAGTTGTGAACGGACTTCTTTGTGAACTTACCAGGGAAGGATACTATGTACAAGGTTATGCAGACGATCTTGTAATAGTAATCAATGGGAAATTTCTTACGACCACCAGCGAACTCATGCAGAGGGCACTGCACATCGTAGGGAAATGGTGTACAAGGGAGGGTCTTTCTGCTAATCCAGAAAAAACAAACCTAGTACTATTCACCAGGAAAAGGAATCTAGATGGCCTGAAAATACCCATCCTTTTTCAGAAAGAAATAAAAATGTCAACTCAGGTTAAGTATCTGGGACTCATCTTAGACCAGAAACTAAACTTCAAAGAACATGTGGAAAAAATTACGGGCAAAACTCAGAGGCTCTTCTGGGCCTGCAGGAGAATGTTCGGACAAAAATGGGGATTGAAGCCAAAGATGTTGCATTGGTTATACACATCGGCAATAATACCCATCATTAAATACGGATCTATAGTTTGGGGCGAAAGAACCAACTTAGAGATCTGTAGGCAGAAATTAAATAAAATTCAACGCATGGCATGCATAGGTATAACTGGGGCAATGAGAACCACACCTACTGCGGCCATGGAAGCAATTCTCAGCCTACCACCACTCCACATAGTGGTTAAAGCTGAGGCTAAAATGTCCCTCTATAGGTTCTCAGAACTAAAAGGGGAAGAAGTATGGTTCAATGAAAAAAAAGGGACCGCAAATGACATCCTTGACATGGAGTCAGATAGACGGAAACCGACGTACCACTTCAACAAGAAGTACGAGGTCTTAATACCAGACAAGACTGACTGGGACACTAAAAACATGCATCTGAATGGACTCGTATGGTACACAGATGGCTCAAAGACTGAAACAGGAAGTGGAGCTGGAATACTCAATAAAGGAACAGGGACTAGCATTAGCTTATCTCTGGGCCGTTATGCCACAGTATTCCAAGCAGAACTACTAGCTGTGCTAACAAGCTGTCAAGAGATAATGCAGAGAGCTTATAAAAACAAGCAAATCTACATTCTCACAGACAGCCAAGCAGCACTTAAGGCTTTAAGCTCAAACATAATAAAATCCAAACTTGTTCTAGAATGCACTCACAATCTTGAGGTACTGGCTGAACACAACAAAGTAACTCTGTTGTGGGTCCCAGGGCACTCGAATGTAGAGGGCAACGAACAGGCGGACGTACTAGCCAAGCAGGGAGCAAAAAGGAAACCTATTGGACCAGAACCCTTCTGTCACATTGCATATGAGACAGTTAAAGGGCACATTAAAAGATGGATAACGAAGGAACATGAAAGATACTGGATGGACAGCACTGGAATGAGACATGCCAGGACTTTCATAACGAAACCAAGAGAAAATGTAAGCTCATCTCTGATCAAAATGAGCAGAGACAGAATAAAGGCAACCACAGAGGTCATTACTGGTCACTGTAGCCTGAACAAGCATATGCATACATTGGGAGTAGCTCAAAGCCCGCTATGCAGTAAATGTGGAGAAGGAGAGGAAACTCCGTTACATCTCCTTTGTGAATGTCAGGCTCTAGCAATAAAGAGATACCAAAAATTTAGGACTCCGGAACTAGAACTGGATGAAATACACACAATGGCATGGAGCGACTGCTTGGACCTCATAGGGTACAGCGTAACTCCTACATTGTAGGAGACCATGGGAAAGCACAATAGGTCCGAGAGGCCGCGGTGCATCGGGTCGTGAACCGATCCCACAGATTACTAACTAACTAACTAACTAACTATACTCAAAAGAGGTGGAAGTAACGATGTGATGGAATTCCTATATTAATGTAGAAGATTCAATATATAAAATTAATCGGAAAATGAGGAATTTTATTCTAAATTAACTACAAACAAAATTATTTCATTTCAGATGACGGACAACTTATTTTGTCGGATGAGATATATGAGATAAAAAATTACAGTAATTACATTCGATCGGAAATAAGCACTTAAACAATTTTAAAAAAGCTGGACAATAGCTAGCTACTTTTATAGTTTAGCTACAATAATTACCTATAACAGCGATTAATGTTTCCTCTTGTAAATTAAAAATGTTATAACTACTGAATATACTTCTTAAGCTTTTTATGCTCAAAACTATATTTTGTAGTTTAAAACTATTTTTATTACTAAAGCTACTTTTTGAAGCAGTTTAAACTTATGCAAAATAATTATTTGTTGCATGCTTTAATATACTCGTATTAACTGGGAAAAGTAACTTAAACATTTATCCGATAGTTTAATGTTTATTTTTAATTATACATACATACATATCTTCACGCTATATCCCAACAAATGGGGTAGCACAAACCCTAAAATCACTCATAAAATATTCACTCATTCCATTCATCAAATAATCAGCCCTCGTCAAACATTATCATTCAAAGACACCACCCTCACTTTAACCACATTCATAGATTACTCCATATAAACTCATTTATTTATTACACTCGAAATCATTTATCACATAACAAACCTTCAATCAAATCTATCCAATCACTCCTATTCATTTATCATTCATCTTCTTTCTTCGACGTACATAACATATGCATAAAACATCTCAAATTACTCAAGCTTACTCCTAACAACGAATCTAATAACAATCTACAAAGATTAGAAAAGATGAAAGCGATAGCCTGCACTTGTATATGAAAGAAAAGTCCACACAATGCAGTAACTGAAAATGAAACAAAAAGATAAAAAAGGAAGGGAGTGGTGCCCTGCGCTTGTTTTTGCAAGTGTATTCCACACAATTGTAGTTAAAAACTCTACGTAAGAACTGAAAACGAATTAAAAGATAAGAAAGGAAAGGAGTGTCGCTCTACGCTTGTTTTTGAAAGTGAATTCCACACAATTGCAGTTAAACACTCAATGTAAGATCAGAAAACGAATAAAAAAGAAAAGAAACGAAGGAAGTGTTGTCCCTGCGCTTGTTTTGAAAGTGAATTTCACACAATTGCAGGTAAACACTCTAATTGAATTACTAAACAACAAAACTAAAATAAAAAATCCTGCACTTCTTAAATTATCGGATTCATTCCGCAATTAATTTTCGCCAAACGTTCCTATCTTGACACACCACTTTAGCATCATCCACATTCATAATTCCTTTCATACAAGCACGTTTGTTTCTCGTACTTGGAAACTTTCGTTCACGCAACAATCCTTCAATCATATTCATCCATTTCTTCATAGGTCGCCCACGCAATCGTTCCCCTCAATTTCACCAACATATACCTGTTTCACCAATCTCTCATTCGACATACGTTCTACATGCCCAAACCATCTCAACTGACTTATACCTACTTTTCTAACTACATTCTTCTCAATTTCACACTCATCATACACCAATGTATTCCGGACACGATCTCTTCTAGTATAACCACACACACTCTGAAAATACCTCATTTCCACAGCAGTTATACGACGTTCATGTTTCTTCATTCACACCCAACATTCACTACCATACATTTAATTTTAATTATACCTTTGCTATTTTTTTTTTTCAATATATAGCTAGTAGCTGTTGTTTCGCTACATTATTAAGGAATAGCGGTTATCCGTAGCTTTACTACTCTTGATTACTTGCAAATAATTTTATAAAGAAAGATAATAAATATAGTAAATGTCTTTAAATTAACAAATTCGAATAAATTTCATTTATTTCATGCCATCTATAACATTACTGTCAAAAGATCGTCATTTGAACGAATAAATTTCAATTACTTTGGAAGTAAATTAAATTGTCGTTTATAAAATCGGCATTACATAATAAATTTCATTTACAATAATATCATATTTTAAAAATAGCAGTGTGTAGATGTCATCTTCAGACCCAATTAGGTTAATGATGCCCCTTAAACAAAGAAAACACAATATCGATCTTTTCTCAACCCTCTTACTCAACATCTAACAAATGCTTATTTCTTCATTCACCCGCGAGACAAAAATAAAACCAAAACAATTGCGACATCCTGCAAATGGCAACCTTTCTCAATGACTCACTCACGAATGCAGGCCAATTTATTTCTTACTACGTGTGTTGTGTCTTTCTATCCTTTTCTAACACCACGGCCTGTGCTAGGACTCTATACATAACATGATAACGTATACGTGATACATGGTGATTGTCCTAATGGTTACATTGACTTGGTGATCGCGTTGGTCACGGTACAGGGCCACCAACCGATCAAGTGTTGGCGGGCGCAGCCCTGAATTGTGGCGTGCACTTCGCTTAGAGCGCTGTTAGAACTGTTAGCGGTGTCAAGGAGCTTGCGGTAGTGGATTGATAGTAGACCATTGCGTCTGATTGTCAATAGACCATTGGGGATTGTGATATAAATTTAGAAGTTCCAAGTAGCGCAGATCACACACAATTTTACAAAAGTTGAAAGTGTGTGCCGGCGTCTTTCCAATATACACTTTTTCTATCACTATCTAGACCAGGGTGTGAAAAAAATTGATTTTTTCGTCAAGGGCGGATCCAAGGGGGGGGGCATGGGGGCCGTGCCCCCCCCCCTTGGGTCATTTTTTGTAGTCGGGATTTTCTATAAGTTTCATGATTATATTCGACAAACCTTGAACTGTAGGAAAAAATGTAAATAGTGATAAATTTATTATTCTGACAGAACTGAGTGAAACTGAAATTCGATTGTAAAAATGAAATTATTTTATTTTATTTTGTTATCATCTTTATGCACAATTTACGCAAAATTTCTTAAGTCTGCCAATTAGCGTGGCTTCAGCAGAACGTAGTTTTTCAGCCTTGCGTCGGCTGAAATCGTGGCTCAGGAGCCACATGACCCAAGACCGTCTCGTGGGACTCGCGTTGATGCATTTGCATACAGACATTCCGCTGAATCCTGAAAGAATCTTAGATAGATTCGCGAAGTCCAAAACCCGACGTTGTACCCTAATTGTCTAAGTACGCAATGTGTAAATAAACGATACAAGAGTTATGTATATATTTGTTTAACAAGCGAAAATGTTTGTTTCTAAAGAAATATATTTGCTTCTGTTCGTATGTACATGTCGTTGAATCCCTTTGGCATGCGACTTGTTTGATCAAAAAAAAAAAATGTCAATGGCCCCCCTCTTGGACAATTCCTGGATCCGCCCTTGTTTTTCGTAAATAAATAAAAAATCTATTTTTTTTATTAAATCAGGTTTTTTTGATTTAAATCAAATTATTTTTTAAGTTGCATATCAAAATTCATGTTTTTCCAAATATCCAATTATATAACAATAATAAACTCAAATTGCAATATTATTTTCGTATTTTTATATTACTTTTATTATTATTTACATCTTCTTTTTCTTCTTCTTCTGCGGCACTATAATCCATGGAGTTATTAAACTGCCGTACTGCCGGTTTTTATAGTCGATATTACATTATTTAAGGCGTATAAGTGACTAGCTTATAGCATCCGAGTGTGATTAATACATGTAACTGTATTTTGTATTTTACGACAAATCACACTTTGTCGACAGACGAATTCGAACTGACGAACCTTGGTTCGGGTGACGTCACAGTATGTTAAGAGATATCTTAACACGCTCGGCCACCGCGACTGCTATTATTTACATTACTTTCACTTAATAATTTAAAATTATAACTAATTTCATAATAGCATAGCCAATTAATTACCTGTTCCCTAAATGATGTAGATGAGTTAATAAAATTCAATAATTTCATTACTTTGGCTGATGTTTGTTAGTATAAGAAATATTAATATACATTTTTTTAATTTTTTTTAAAACAGACTAGAAATGTGGAAAATGATATTTTTTATAGAAACAGGTATTTTACGTTAAATATTTTATTGATTAAATTATAATAATATTGAGAAGTTACAGCAAAATTCCATTTTGACATAATAACAAATAAAAATAAAGCAAATTTAATTTTCATATCAATATAAGGAAAAAAAAACAAAATACTTAAAAAAATAAAAACTACAAACATAGATTAATTACTTAGTATTTTGAATAAAAAAACTAGTTTTGCAACCTTTGTTGTGCCCAGTTGGTTCCTTAATTTAGAATGCACTAAATTGAAAGTCGAGAAAATTTGTGGTATTTTAACGTCGAATTTATAGTTAGGTGTATAATAACTAATCTCTTAATTAGATTCTGCGATCTTGATCACGTTTTTACATTAGCAATATACAGAGAGCAATTTCAATTACTTCTGAATAATGGAAGTTACCACGTACGGTATACGAATATTCAATATTGATGAAACTGTACATTTTACAGATTCGATATAAAACAACAGCGTATATTCATGTTTTTGTTATCTACTTTACAGCTGTTTTTACTTTGATCAATCTATACAGAATGATATTACTCGCCAGAGGCGTAGACTTTTCAGTTTGGCTGCAAGTGCTAATTTGTAATGTTTTTGTTTTATAGTATACAGTAATCGAACCCAGGTTCTTAAATCCACAGTGCGACTCGATACCACTGCCACCTAAGAGTGGTTATTATTATCCAAGTCAAATTAAAACTAATAATAACCGACTTAAATTAATCTTTAACAGGCAGATTCATAAAGCGGATTATCGCTAATTTTTTATTTCGTTTTTAACTCTCTTTTCAATGTACGAAACAAATTTATTTTAACTTGAGTGAAAAAGACAGTTAATCAGCATAAAATTTAGTTTATTTCTTTAATCTGTTTTAATTTGAAACAGAGTTATAAATAATATTAAAAACGGTGTTAGCGCTAATCCGTTTTGTGAATCTGCTTGTAAATTTGTATTTGTTTGCATCTACGATTTGCTTGACAACACCCAGGGATTCATAAGTAGGTATAGGTAAGTATAGAATAGTGTCTACTTGAAATGAATGTTTATTAGTAGTGCGTGTTTGTGCTTTTAATTTTTTATTTTAATAGGATATTAAAAAATTCAGATATTGTTGTGATTTTTTGCTTCCTATGGGTGCTGAATGTCTATGTAATCATATATTCTATCTACGCCCCTGTACTTGTATGTCCCATCAAATGAACCGGCACAAATCCTTGCAATATTCAGTGAACCGTTACTCATTTAATTCATTCTGTAATTAATCTACGTCAAACATCCCTATCCTGATTCCTTGTGCTTCACTTTTGCTTCATTCACATGTATAAAAGTATTAAAAAAGCCAAATATTGCTTTGGCTTCGAAGATCTTAGTAAATATTTTGCTACACGATGAGAAGATGAATGAAATATTTGAAATAATAAAAAAATGTTACAGTTTAGCTAATCTAGATATTGTAGATTTTTTTTTGTAATTGAAAGTGGTAATATTGAAGTATATAGCTGTAATATTTTAAAATCTAAAAACCGTTAAATTCCTTTTTTCCTAGGCTACATTAAACTTCTTTATAAATCTGTCTGTGTAATATTATGCTGAAGGTATTTTAAATATTAGACATTGTAGTTATTATATTCTTAAACGACCGGATGTAAAAGTTTATTTTTATGGCATCAAATTCGTGACAGAAATACAGTTCCTGTTGCGATTTATTTTATATAATTACATTTTAATTACATGATAGCCGTAACTCAGTTTTCCGCAAAAGGGCAGAAAATAGATATTTCCAACCGAGTTGTGTGCAGAAAGTTAATGATTATCGCGCGCCGAATAACAATAAGATTTTGTCGCTCGTCGAGCAGTAAAGTAAAAATGAATTCATAGATACATGAAAAATGTTAACAATTTCAAGTTAATTTCAAAATAAAAAACTGTCAATAGTAATTTTAAGTTATTTTTTAAGCGTTTCTAAATGGTCGTAGAAAATCGTTTATGATGTTGTTTCTAAGACAATCATTGTTGAACAATCTTTTTACTTTCTTATACGCAGTATAAGGAAGTATTGTTTTATATATATATATATATATATATATATATATATATATATATATATATATATATATATATATAGATTACTTTCTGCTCTAGGTATACAAATAACTATTAATTTTGTTTTTATCGCGGCCTCCTACTAAACAACCACAGGCGGACTTTGGCCTAGGCTAAAGAGGCAATAGCCTAGGGCCCAAAAATTTTAGGACCCGGATTCAAACTTTTAGTTTATGCTTGTTTTGACTAATTATTTTTATGTTATATTTTATATTAGTTGTACTGAATTTTATTTCATTTATATTGGCAGCCCAGCAATCTGTCATTTCTGTTAGTGAGCGTCTTTCAAGTAATTATATTACATATATGAGGTGTGGCTATTAAATAACGAGACTGATGCTGTTTTAACATTTTATTTTGATTCCATACCTATTTACTTATTATAACTTTCAATATACACCCCTCCTCTATCCCTACAATGCTCCATGCGAATCTTCCATTGTACGAAACAGTGCTGGAAGTCTTCTTTTGTCAGCTCTTTCAGAACGCGTGCCGATTTCTCTTGCAAAGCTCAAATATTATTGTTATTAAGGCAAATTTCACCTTAGGAAGCAGATACAAGTCGCACGGTGCAAGATCTGGCGAATAAGGCGGGTGGTCCAACACTGGGATGTTGTACTTGGCTAGAAATCTCTTGACAGACATTGCGGAATGAGTCAGCGCATTGTTTTGATGAAGAAACCATGACTTGTCCTTTCAGGTACTTTTTTCAATAAATTATAATTGTCAGTAGCAGTTTTACCAAGTTTCATGTGAAATTTCAGGACAATTCGTTGCTCTAATGTTGCACTTAACATTATTTCGGCGAAACAAACAAACAACTCTAATTAGAACGAATGCTACGGCTATACGGATTTGTTTACAGAAGCGAGAGATACTGCATTCCAAAGAGACAGCTTTACGCTAAAAAGCTGACGGTTGCTGGTGTTTGGCGCATGCGTACTTCGTCTTTAACAGCGTCAGTCTCGTTATTTAATAGCCACACCTCGTAAATAATAGAAATATATAATTTTATTCCCGAAATAAATATTTTGCCTAGGGCCCGAAATATTTTAAATCCGCTTCTGTAAAACAACTAAATTATTTGTTGCTCTTTATACCTAGAAGTTTGTGCATCACTGGTATATAATATACTATGCCAGAAAAATATTCTATGTATGTTGCAGTTTGCAGTAAATATTTAGTAAACTTTACTTTAAACTTCTCTTTGCTTCCGACACAAATCCGAGAACTTGCATCAACTTTCCTAGTATGAACTTGATATATTCCTGTAGGATTTCTACACAATGTCACGCTGTAAGGCCAAGTGACACGTGGACGTTCACGTCCCGACCGTGAACATTACAGACGCAATCATATCGTTAGACATATTTCGATTGAGGTCGTTAGCATGAGACGTAGTCTCGCACCTCACTCATCCGTCATCAGTCCTCACTGTCGCCAAACACCAACACAAGACTGCTTCAAACGTCCATCATTACGTATGGAACCGGGTCAAGTGTCATTTAGTGTGTAACCGCCAACCGTGGGCCTAGCACTGGTCACATCTCGCAAATTCGCAAATTGAGTGAGAGTAGTGGTGCCCCTGAGTGATTTGTGTGTATCGGAGGATTGGATTGTTGACGAGAACGCAGGAGCGGCTGGGAGAGGGAATGGAAGACGTGATAGGAGTTAACAAGTTGTAGTGATGAAGTTTCTAGAAGGTTTTGCAGTAGGATGACATGATTATGGGTTTATATGGGAGAAATTGTTAGTGAAAGTATCACTTTCGGTTTATGGTTATGTTTGAAGGTGAAATTTTTTATACTTTTGTTTATTTTTAGATTTTTAATGTTCGTCTAGTCTAAGATAAAAAATAGGTAAACATGCATATTGCTCAATTGCGTCAGAAGTGCTGCAACTCAAAATTTGGCATTTTTGAGTTAAGTCCCTAGTTCTATAAAAAAAAATGGTGCTTAAGTGAGAACTAATTACATATACAACTTTGTAATTATAGGCGTATTCCATTTGTCACTTGTATCTGATCTAACTTACATTTACTGAACCAGATCACTTATTTATTTCGCTGGATTACTTCGTTGACCTTATTTCTAGTACTAGAATAACAGATTATAATTTACTTTGAAGTAATTTACCCCAATAAGTGCATATGTTTGGCGAATTCAATTGATTTAGTCATGTATCAAATTTATCTGAACTGATTTAAGTAAACCAAGTGACAAATGGAATACAGCTTATGTCATTTGGTGTGAGTGGTACCTTATTCACCTTATTATTAAAAACCATTTTTATTTATTACTTTTTGTTCACCAATAACTCAAAAATATCAAATTTCGAGTTATGACATTTTGGCGTATATGAGCGATATATGTTTATTCACGATATGCGTAAAAAAACTCAAATTTCTTCTCGCGCATTAATGAGGAAATTTAGTTTCCCTTTCTACAGAGGAAAAAGTATTGCAGTGTTATATGTATGTTATTTGAAAATTCTTATGTAATAGTAATATACTTTGAATTTTAAATTATCTTACAATTATCAATAATAATATAACAAGAGAGTGAGAATAAATTGAAAATAATTTGACAGATCTTTCGAAAACTTGTTGCTAGGCAATAGTCACTGAAGCCCGTAGGGCTTGAATGGCTATTGCCAAATGACAAGTTTGAGAAAGATACTGGAGAATCATTTTATAATTTATCGAACTCTAGAGTTATATTTAATTAGATTATTTTTTGACTTAGCTGAGAGGTCGATTCATCCAATTTAAAAGATTTTGAACTGGGTTCATATCGATTGTTTACTTATTAATGTATTCTTGGAAGTTGTTTCCAAAATTTGTTGGTGTATTTTTGTATCTAAAATGGAACTAAATCGATTTTTTTCACACATGACACGTTGACAGTTTTGAATAATTATTTGACAACTACCTATCATTTGTCATAAACAAAAGCACCTACAGAGATTATTCCCGGGAATAATCACAAGAGCTTTATTCTCAGTTTAATAATGACAGGATTGGTTAAAACGCAGACACATTACATACAATGAAGCATTTCATTGGTTTTGAGAAACGTCAAAAAATTATCAGTTAAATATATAAATAAACTGTTACCTGTATTGTATCTATTAGATTTTTCGTTGAGTGTATTTAAAGTTCGAACAAATCTTATTTGAAGCATGTCGTGACAAAAATGAGTATTTGCGATATTTTTCTCACTTTCGTTCGAATGCCTTACTCGCTATGTTTGTGAGACAAACTTTGAACTCGAGTGAGATTAATATCGCTTTCATCTTTAATTCGACAAATAACTATTTTCTACGATCGGTAAACAAGTATGCTTTTCGAATGTCATTTGGTGACCGAAAATGAACAATTGCCGATCAAGGTTCTTTGCAAATCGTTGTTATTAGTAATAAGGACCCTTTGCAGACCATTGCTTTTGGCAACGGGGCAGGCTCTGTGCAGACCACAAAATGTCATTTATATTTATTACATTTTTGTTTTGTTTGTTTTGTTTTCTTAGTTACCTACATTCCAAATTTGTATTAACTACAGTTAAAAATAGATTAATTTTAATTTTCGATCGTAGAAAAAATGTTATGTACACTGTATACCTCTGGTTGACAGACCTCGAATAGTTATAGCACGAGCGCAGCCTCGGTTTGAAAACAGTTATTTACAACTTTTGATATAGAAATACGTATTGTCTGCATTATGGTAGAAATAAAATTACTAATAAAAGGTTTAATATGTGAGAAAATTGAAAAATATAGTTTTATGACATGAAAACAAATTATTTTGGAATTTTACGAGGTGTCTATATTTCAAAAAGATATAAAATGATTTTTATTTATATTAATAGTAGTAAATATATTCATATACAACGAATAAGGGGAATATTTCTTCACCAAAAGGTGAACTAACTTGTTATTGTAAAAGTTGTATTGTCTTTTTTATTCCGTTATAAAACAAAATAGGTATGTGCTAAATTGATTGAATATACGAGTATCATATAAAACTTTTTAAAAACTTATTGCGATACAACAATTGAATTAGTTTTCAGTTAGAACCGGAATCTTATATAGTAGAATAAATAGATGCAAACTGTTTAGTACAGTAATATCTTTAATGCTATGTCTCTCTCTCGGTTAAAAACGACTACAAAGTTCGAGAGAGAGGATGTTCATTAATTATTCCTGCACTAAATAATTCCTGCACTAAATAATGAGTTTCTGTTATTCTTACATAATAATCCGATTTTAATTCAAAACCGCTAATAATAATCCTTTTCTTTACTGAAATATTTATCAAATGTATTTAAACAAAGAAAAGAAATTTTAAATTATTATTCTGGTACTTTAATGTCTATTGGACAAAATAAACTTAAATTTTAAAAGTCTGTATATATGTAAACAGACAAGATAACCAAAATACTCCAATCATTCATTAAAAGTAAAACTATCAGCATTTCATATGATATACAGATTAACAACAGTCCCTTTACGTAAAATAAACTTTAATAAAGAACTTAAAATAATTAAACAAATAGCCGTTAATAATGGTTATGAAGAAGACATTATTAATAAATAACTGAAGAGTCGAAACGCGACGTGTAAAAATAAAAGTAATAAATTTGTGAAAATTACAAAGTGTTTTTATTTAAAATATTTTAAAAATGTTTCGCCAAGTGCCAACCACACAAAAAATTAATATTACTCCAATAATCATTTGAGTGAGGAAATAAAAGTGTCATACTGTCACTTTCATTTTAATTTCGAATGTTGAAATCTTTTTCAAAATTGACGCAAGTGAGTTCAACAACATGAAATTTATTTTAAAACATTACTAGTATATTCAGACAGCATCAATTTATTATATTGTACTCTAGGTACATTGTTACAAGCTTACAAGTTTGTAAGACAAAGTTCAAAAACATGTAAATGTATCCTTATGGAATAAGTATAAAATTCAGCGCTCCGATAGTTTTATGCAAAAATCTACCCAGTTATCCTTGCCATAACCCTTCAGATTTGCGACGGAACATCCTTTGCTTTAACATCAGTTTATATAAATGTCTTATGACCTTATCAGACAAATTGTTCCTACTATCTACTTCAAAGCTGATTCAGACAAAATAAAAGAATTCATCCAGTAAATTTAACGATTTTAGAAAACCAGACCATCGATAAAGTAATACCACATTATCTACCAGACCGCATTGCATTATTATCGCTACTAACAAAATGCACAGACGTGAAAATTGCCAGATAAGAATAAAACTCAATGATCTGATTTTTATTTGCACTTCTCTACTAGTAAGATTTCATATCTTCAGTCGGTATTTCAAACATCAAAACTTTTGAATCCGATTATTTTCATAACTTGAAACTCTAACGAACCTTGCAAAATATTGTCGGATGCCTAATTCATAAATCTCTTTGTATTTATCAAGTACGCAGACTTCAGACTTCGAAATGTTTTCACATCTTCATGTAATACTCAAGTTTCAAGTCTGTGAAAGGAAAACGCCTCGCCGTCACAAATCGATTAGTTTTATTTTATGTCGCTACTAAAACCTGTCTACTCAATCTTACAAATCTGGTGAATGTCACCATATACCTCAATGTTTTTTCTTTTTTAAAGTCTGCAGACAGTAAAGAATATGATCTCTATACAAAAAGAATAAAATTAAATCCATAGTTTTACAAATATCTACGTCCTGTTTGAAACTTCAAGTGAACCTTATACACAGTATAGATCAGGCGTCGGAAACATTTTTTGGCTGCGGGTCGAAAATAACCAAAATGTGATTATTACGGGTAAGAAGATGTTTTGTATCAGTGGGAATTTTCATTTTAAAACGGTATTGTAGTGAATAATAAGATAAATTCGATATATTCATACTTTTCACTCCACACATCCTGAAATAATCGCCTCTTTTTGCTTTTCGTTTGTTCATGGTAATACAAATTTATTTTCTTAATAACTGTTTTGTTTAAGACTCTGTTCGTACTACTCAACTGAACTATGAAGTACTAAACAAATAAAAGGCGAAAGAGAGAACGACACATGCACTCCCTTCTCTTTTTATTTTTTTATAAAGAATCTCAATTTGTCCATTTTTTCTAAACGAAATGATAATAAAATTCATCGACTATATACATACATACATATCTTCACGCTATATCCCAATAAATGGGGCAGCACGAACCCTAAAATCGCTCATAAAATATTCACTCATTACATTCATCAAATAAGCAGCCCTCGTCAAACACTATCATCCAAACACACCATCCTCACCCCAACCACATTCATAGAACACTCCATATAAACTCATTCATTTATTACACTCGAAATCATTTATCACACAACAAACCTTCAATCACAGCATTCCTATTCAGTTTTCATTTATCTTATTTCTACGACGTACATAACATATGCATAAAACATCTCAAATTACTCACGCTTACTCCTAACACTAACAATGAATCTAATAACGAATCTAACAACGAATCTACAAAGATTAGAAAAGATGAAAGCGATAGCCTACACTTGTATATGAAAGAAAAGTCCACACAATGCACTAACTGAAATGAAAAACAAAGATAAGAAAGGAAGGGAATGTCACCTTGCGCCTGTTTTTGAAAGTGAATTCCACACAATTGCAGTTAAAAATTCTACGCAAGAACTGAAAAATATATGAGAGTGGTAAATTATTAACCTTGTGACACTAGTAGTTAGAGCAACTCTTATTCTTGGAGTAGAGCCGCGATCTCAAAAGTGAAAGTTAACTCTTCCATCAGATATGCATGTATAGATCATATCAATTATATTTAGTATAATTTGTGAAATTTATGCAAAGATTTTGATGTTATACAGGGTGTTAAAAAGGGTTGAAATTTTTGATGGTTTATACTGATTCCCAATCAAAATTCGCAAAATTAATGACAGGGTGAACATTTTTTTGTACCACTGGCCGGTACTTCAACCTGCTTGTAAATGTGTCAGGTAATTACCTGTCAGGTAAAATTACTAAGGAGATAATTTCTCTCGAGTAAATAATTCCGTCCTACAGTTAACGTTTTACTTACAAGTAGTTATTTGATAGATAAATGCTTTTAATTTATGTTAGCAACATTTTAAAAAATAAATAGTAATTCTAGTTTATTGTGCTTTATGATAAATAGTTTTATTTTATTTACATAACAAAAGAATGTCTGATTTTCATATTATCTGTTAATCAGTAATGTCAATGTCATCTTGAATACCACGTCAATAATATCAAATCGATGAAGATAAAATTTAGATAAAAAAATACATATACAACCAGGGTGTAATCGCATTTAAAACCACATGATTGTGAATATTATTGCATTACAAAGCATTTCATAAAATTTTGTACCAATCTATTACAAATTATGTATGAAAATGGTATTATATACTTCAAGTTCAATTTGTTTTGTACTGCACTGAATACAATACTTGTACACGATAATATTTACCATCGCTTTTTCGGCAAAGACACAGATAAGTAGTTTATGGTTTGTTCAATTTCTCGGATAGTTCAAGAAAAAGAACTAGCGTTAAATTTCCTCAAAGACGAATTCAGTGAACGTAGTATATAATTAACAATCACAATTTTGTAATTTAAAATTATGTCGGTATATCGGTACTGAGTTCAAGAATACGAGATCTAGTCAGACAAATTTTATTGGGTACGGTACCAGGAGACTGAAGTACCGGCTCTTATTAATCATGTAATCAAGAAAGTAATAACCCCCTTGCACGTAACCAATGTTGAATAACAAAATAATAACAAATAAATTATTTTAATTCTGACCTATTGTACTTAGGGCCAGTTTTTCATTTACTGATTAATGTTAATCATGATTAAATAATAATGGAAACTATGGTTACTATTATTATTTAATCATGATTAATATTAATCGAGAGTAAACCGGCGATTGAAAAACTGGCCCTTAATCATATAATTAACAAGTTTAACAAGAAATAAAGAAGATTATTATCTATACATTTTTTATAGTTTGATGCATCAAACATCAAATAGTTCCAGTAGAAGTTAGATTTTATCCCACTTCACGATATTACCATCCCACATTCCAATTTCTACTGGACAATATAAAAATACGTCCAATCTTTCAAAAAGTTCCAACTTTATACACCACTATCAAATCCTTTCTCTCCCTTGCAAATCCAGACAGTTTATCCACCTCATTGTTCTTACAATCTCTGCAGACGTGTAAATGTCTCCATCTACGAAGAAGGGAAGAGGTTGAAAGAGAATGAAACTCACCGATCCATGAGCCAATGTCCTCATCAATGTGCAGCGTCCCGTTGGTGGCTTCGAGTTGAGGCAGCAGAATAGCGGAGTAGCCGATGGGCATGCCGCATGCAGCCGTTATCAGCATTATCGCACCCGTTAACAGGCACTAGAACAACGAGAGAAAGATATGGGTTAGAGTTTTTGGTTATTGATGATTTTTATTAAGGGTTCTTAGAAAGTCTAAGACTACGAAATTAAATTATCGAAATAAATATACAACGTGTAAAGAGAGTTTTGAAAAATATTCAAAAAATATGAAGCTGGTTTTGCACAAACAGAGATATTTTAAATACGATTCTCTATGAAATGAAATGAGTTTCGATAAAAGGAAATGCACTACTGGAAAGGTCAGAATAGAAAATATATAAAACGATGTGTAACTCAAACCATCCAATTTTGTGGAATATGAGTTTTGAAGAACCGGTTCGCAATTTATGACAATATGCAATAAAAAATAATAATAAATATAACTAGATATTGTAAAAATTTTATTATTTTAAAAATAATATTCGAACTACTAGAAAATTTGGTATCGCTTTAAAGACCGATAAAGTTTACCTGTTTTACTAAATTGAATGGCATAAATTACAGAAATTCAAGCAAATCGCCTACTAATTACAATTCGTCATGACAATTACGCTAACGAAATTGTCACTTTGTTTTAAATATTAGAAATTAATAGTCATTTTATCAAAATATTTTAATTATTTATTCAACATATGCCAGTAAAATAAGGTAGTTCGTGTGGATTATATAAAATATATCGAGTAGTTATTACAGAATTCATAAGTTAAGATCAAAATTATTTATTTATTTATTATTTTGCATATTTTTTTAAAGTGCATATTTACAGTTTTTTTTTGCATGTATTATGCATATTTTGATGATTGTTTTAATGCATATTACATGTATATTTTGACAATTTTTGTAATTAGGAATAATAAACAATTTAGACATAATTGTACATAATAAAGTCACAACAGTGGTGACCAAAGCTGGACAAGTACCAGGACCAAAGTACTTAAGTATAAGTTCCAGGACTAACCATGATCAGTACTTGTTATGCAGTACTTTTTCAAGCACAGCTTGAAAATACTTAAGTAAAGTACCAGTTTTTTTAGACCAAAGTACTTAAAAAATAAGTATTTTGCAAGTACCAGTATTGGATATATTCGTATGAAGTAGTTTTGCTGTTATTGTTATTTATTAAAACATGATTAAAAAATGAAAGGATTTTTAAATTTAAAAATAAATAGGTACATGCAAAATTTAGTATGTAGTGGGAAATTAAAAAACAACTGTCTTATGTATATATGTATATATACAACAAAAAACAAAAATATACATGTGTGTGCTCCTCACGTTCACGTCACAGTACAGCACAATAAAAAAACTACATTAACTGCAAAATCAAAGTACTTGAATATTTCGAAATATTTAAGTATTTTCCGTGACTTTAGTATTATTATTTGAAAAGTACTTCAATATTTTTTACATTTACTATCCAAAAATGTAAGTCTTAAGTACAAGCTGAAATTTAGTACTTAAAAATTTAAAGTATTAAGTAACACAAAAATAAATATACTTCAGTATAAGTATTAAGTACTAGAAGATACGAAAAATTGGTACTTAAGTACTAAAGTACTTAAGTATTGCCCAGCTCTGGTGGTGACTAACACTAGAGTCAAATTTTAATGATTGCGATTTAGGACATACTCGAACGATTAAAAAAGTATATGAACTAGATTTAACATTAAAAAGTTTTTATTCCATTCTGAGTGTAATACGTAACAGTGCAAATCCTGGTAAATTAATGAGACATGATATACAAACAATATGCAGTGCGGTTACCAGCCGCTAAATCAAAGCACCCACAAAATGTGGTGCAGGATGTACTAACAGCCACATGTCAGAGGTGATTTACAGTAGTAAAATTAATTTTGAGATAATGGACTGGGGCTGACCCGAATATTCTAGACTGTATGGCATAAAGAATCATCACCACAATCATTATTTACTTGCATATTTGAAAATATGAATATTAAGTATAGTAGTACATTTAGGGCCGATTTATCATTGCTAGGAGAAAGTGACAAGTTTATCAGATAAATGAAAATATTCTAGATAACTTGTCGTAGAAATAATAGTGAACTGATATATTATCCAGCTGATTGCCATGAATGTTTATTAACAGGAAGAACATTTAAATGTACTTGATATTTCATAATTTATAAGATAATTTATCTAATCTTTTTAATTATTGTAATTACAAATGTACTCGATATTATAGTAATTTCTCTTTGTTTGAAGTGAAACAACAAATTAGAAATCTCGCTATGTAATGTAATAACTGGAAATTTCTTAAGTATATGTTTTTTTTACTCCGTACAAAGCACTCGTTAATACGTAAACAGTATAGTTAAAAATAGCAAAAAAGTGTTTCGTAATCGAGTTTGCCTTGACATTGTTGTTATGTCAGAAGTATTGGTCGTGACATTTATTCAAGTTAAAACTTTATTAAAATTGTATTAAATATCCTGTTATATAATATTCGACCTAATTATTACAAACCTCTGAAAGTGACATACTGTCAACATATTTAAAATATCATTGTGAAATAGAATAATATAATATGTAATATTATTAATATTGAAATAAATATATCCTCACGTTTTTTACCTATTATTGGGTGTGGCACTCTGTCGTAGAAGATCTCGGTAATCTCATATATTTAAGCATAAAATAAATTATATAATTATGTAATTACCAAAAATTGCTTTGTATGTGTAAATAAATAATCAATTTTGAATTGTTTTCGACCGGTTTAATGTATTTGCAATATTTATGCAAAAATTTGTTTTGTAAATTTGGCATTTAAATAAAATTTGTTATTATAACTTGAGGCCATAAAACAATGATATATTTTTTGTAATTCCAGAAAAGAAAACAAAAAGATTTTGTTAAATTGCGTCATTTATTTATATCGTTTGTTATTTTTGATATTATCATTTCACGTGTGAACACTTTATTTTTTTTAACAAATACTAATTATGGAATAAATGAATGTAAAATTTTCTTCAAATTATGGAGGTAAGTAATTTAATGATTTCATTATCACATTTTTTGGATTATAATTATAAAATAACATATATATATATATATAAATCTTTGGGGGCCGTGATCTGACGACTGGCAACCGCACTTCACGCGCAAAATATATCACTTACCGAGATCTGCTTCGGCAGAGTGCCACACCCAGTAATGGGTAGAAGGCGTGACGATATATTTATTTTATTTATTTATATAAATATATATATATATATATATATATATATATATATATATATCCATCATGTCAAGTAGCTTGATGTTTATGTCACTGATTTTGTTTGAAGTGCAAAGCATACATTATTCATTTAGTTTCTATCACATACATAAAATATTTCCACAGAAAACAATGACGTAAAATCGGATTCGAAATGGCTGAAAAAACGTTAAAATATATATTTGCATAGAATATTTGTGATAGTACTAATTGTCCTCTAAATAAACATAGATTCATTTTATAAAACTTTTAAATATTAGCTATAAACATTTATAAAAAAGTGGAACAATAAAATTGGTATAGCACTATTACTGTTATATTATGTAAACATGTCTTCATTTTAACATTTTAGTCGGCCAGTAATAATTTATTTTGTCGTTGTTTTGTTGTTATGGTTCAAAAATGACGTGCTTGTCAAGATACTTGGCATGGCGTATTCCGTTATTGGCTATTACTAAATTTTTTAACCATTAACGATATGTGTATTGCTTCTAAATAGTAAAATAATATTTATTTCTTACCTGCGCCCATATTCCTTTCTTCGAGCTGCCACTTTTAATATTCGGATTATATTTTTCATTTCCATTTACTATTTTAACATTGTTCTTCTCATTTATCATGGAAGTTTCTTCTTCCGTGCTGAAATAGAATTCATAATCTGATATCAGTAAAATTAATTGTGGTAAACTCTCTGTTAGATGAGCTGACATGTTAATTTAATATTCTCGGGAATGCACGGCAAAGTTAGAATATTAATATCGTGGCGTCATGCATGATATGATTACAAAATAGAGAAGTTTTAGATATCAATAAAATGTGTGCAATTGTTTCGAACAAAATGATAAAACAAAACAATAATAAAACACTTTTCCAGCTACTATTTGCAAATATTTAGAATAATAGAATTTAAAAAAAGAAAAATAAAATTAGGTGCTACTTTTAATAAATTCTTGAGATGAAATTTGTCACGCGATATACAGATCTATATCACTTTTATAAAAGGAATTTTTGAATAAACAATTGTATCTAATCAATTTGTTAAATACTTAATTATATAGTCTCAATGCCATTAGTTGTTTGCAAAAATTTAGGAATGACATTTGTTACATTCTATTTGTTTAATTTTAATTCCAAACTAAAAGGTTTTTATCTACCATTTACTGGAAACATATAATTACATATTTTAAATACAAGTATCAAACTGTCCTTTAAAAATAAATTCAAATTATTAAAAATTTTAATATCTAATTTTTACAAAGTATTTTCATTAGTCTATAACAGTCCAATTCTCAAGATAGTTTTAGCTAATCTTGAATTTTGGATTAGTCAAATTTTGTTAAGCCATATTCTAAAAAAAGTTAAATTAAATCTTCCTACCATTTGGTTTTCGGAAAGTTATTTGAATCAACTCTTTAAAATCGGAGTAGAATAAGATTAGCTAATCCAAAACTCAGTAATAGCTAATACTTTTTTTAGAATCAGGCGTTGCATATAGTTTTTTTTAATTCTTGAAACATGACTGTTTATCTCACCTCAAAATAAGATATTTACTAACTATATTTAATCTACCTCCTTAACATCTTTAAATAGAAACGGTTTTATTGATGAATAATAGTGCTTGATACTAATAAATCCGTTTGATGTATTAGTTGCAAAATAAAATATTTGAAGACCTAGGTTATAAATGTTTATTTCTTTTCTAAAGCTATTGACAGCAATATTTGCTATTCATTTAATTATATTCCATATATTTAAACTAAAAGCAAATATGATGGAACACTTAAGGAAAACGTATAAATTGCATGGAAACAGAACTTCTTTATATATAGTATTTTTGAGGTTATTATTAGTTGAATATTAAAAAGTATATTTCCTTGAATTAAGTTAAAAAAAAATTATGAGAAGCTGTGTTATACAAGTTGAATTCTATTTGTTTTCGTTTTCTATATGACTTATGGTCAGTTGCACTGCTTTCACTTTCATTTTAAAGATCACTTAAATAAAAAATATGAAATCGAAAGTTTTACATCAATGCTTAGTTAGTTTAACAATTCATCTCGATACCATATTTAAGGAAAAAATCAAATTTAAGTAACAGCGGTGCAATTGACCATAAATTATCAGCCAGAATCATAAAGGGAATTAAATTTTAAATTAACTAACTTAATTTTTATTCCTAAATGAACATTATTAGAACTACTTTCAAAACAAAATAAGGTTGTCCATAAATTTGTAATTAATGTTAGTGCTTCAAACATTATACATATTGGTTTTTCTACAACCGAGCAGAAAATAGACATTTCTAACTCTCAGTTGAAAACAGAAAATTGAGATTTGACGCTTGCCGAGCGACAATAAGATTTTGCCGCTCGTCGAACGGTAAAGTAAAAGTGAATCATTGTATCCATGGATACCTGAAAACTGCCGCATGAATTTACAAACAGAAAACTGTCAGAAATTATTTTGATCTCCATGTTCGAGCAGCAATAACTTTCTGTTCTGAGTACACAAATAACGATTGCATTTTTGTTCGCTTTAACACTTAATATCATAATTATAAACGAAGTTAAACTTGGAATTATTAAAAAAGATATTAGCGCCTAAACTGTTTTATGAATCTGTCTCTTAAAATATTATATTTAAACAGTAATAAATTTGTTTGAAATGCCCAACTAAAATCATAGCCTAACCCTCTGCGAAGAATTCCACAAAAGTCAATATCACATCAATAATAAATAAGTATAATTAAGTAAACCAACAATCGATACACAGTTATTGATCCGTCAACGTCACAAAACAAACACACATACATACCTCCATTCGTTATCGGCCCGCATCTTGTTCGATTCTCGGCAAACGACGCGTCACTTTCGGACATTCACAGCTGGCGGCTGGCGGCGAATGACTTAAGTTGGTAACTGGTGCTGGCGAGGAGGATGGCGGATGACTGGATGAAGTCTGTGTGTCCGTGTCCACCGGAGGTCGAAGAGGAAAGGTCACGGCTGCAGGAAGACGTTGTTGACCTGGTTTCGCGCGTCGCGGTCACTCCTACTTGAGAGAATTAAGTCTGGATTAGATCCTTATGTTAATTGTTTTGTGGAGAGGTGGGATTGTTTCATGTTTCATTCGTTATGTTCGAGGTTTATCGCGTTTTAACATGATGATGAATGTAGTGAATGTAGCATATTAAGACTGAGTTTGATGTCAAGTTCCGAGAAATTTTGTATAACTTGTCCAAATACCGAAAGATACAGTTTAGTTAATCATATTAAAATTAACTTGAAACTTAAGATTTTCGGAACAAACAAAAAATATTATCTAAACTTGCCTTCAACTTTGCCTAATGTCATTTTTTAAATATTTGGCCATAATTTGTTATTTTCTTCTTTCAAAGTTGATCTAAACTGTATAAATTATAATTCAAATAGAATTGAGAATTTTAAATAAGAATACGTTCATAGTTGCGAAAATTTAAACTACGACTAATATTTACAATAAAGAAAATAATAAAACTATAAATAACTTATACTAAAAGAATTTCTACACTATTAAAAGAAGTTATAAACTATATATTTATATTTGTACCTAAAAGTGAAACGATAAATGAAACTAATATTAAAACTACAACTAACGACAACACAGACCTATATTCTATATAAATTAATAAAAAAAAAAACACACTACTAAAGAAAAAACAAAGAAATGCAAGTGACAGCAATGATAAGCTTATGGGGACCAACTAAAAGTGTACCTTTGTCTCAAGTTTGACATATCGTGATCAACGCCATCTCTTAATAACTGAATATAACAATATAAAATTTGTAAAACTGTTATTAAAAATAATAATAATAAACTTTTTTATAAAATATTACAAACTGTTAATAATTATCATAATATTTATTTAAATTTTAACAAGTTAATATTGTACAGAAATAGTGCATGTCAAAATATGTTAAAATTTAAATTATTAATGGTTAAATTACACATATTTAATAATAAACGAGAATGAATGAAAATGACACATGGAGTATTTAGTTAATTAATTAAATTTTGAAATAATTGTTTGTCGGTTAGTATGATCAACTACATTTTCTTTATAAATGTAATTTAAATAAAATAACAGCAAATCAATAATTCTAGGAAATTAACACTGTTGTAAAAATTTAGTTTTTAAGCTATTTATAAAATTTTGATGAAAATTTAACACATAAATATGATTTTAATAGTTTAATGGCCAGTCACACGAGCAAAAGTTAAAATTTAAACTTGGTTTAAATAAATAAAAGCAAATCTGATGTTTGTTAGTAATATTAATTATTCCATAAAACTTTTCAATTCAATTTGTTTTTATTTATTTAAACCGACTTTAAAATTTAAATTTTGTTGGTGAAAATGGCAATAATGCCAATTTTAAATTTACTAATTTCTATTACTAAACAGTATAATTAGTAAATTACAAACCGAAAGGTTAAACTTTGAAAGTAAATTATTGAAATAATTTGTGAATAATTTAATTTGAATTCTGTATTTATATTTAAATATAAAGAGTATATATATTATTATACCAGTGTTATATCCATTTTTTAGAATGGCACTCTGTTGTATCGATTAATAATGAATAATAAAATATATATGTATGGATAATATTATAAACTAAAATATTCTCTTCGTTTACGCATTTACCTTCATTAAAACAAAATTAAATTTATTTACTGTCCAAAACTTAATCACATATTTGCATTCTATTAGAACACTGTCGCACCGAACTGTCACTAGAACTGGTTCCTAATAAGTAACCGTGAATACTGACCATGTATTTGCAAGTTAATAGATAAAAGCAGTTCGTATTATGACGTAGTCGTAAAAAAACTTAGTTTTATCACAAAATTCGCACTGTCACTTCTGCGCCGATATCAGCAATAACTTGATTATAATTTTGAAGTACATGGACACTGCTATACGTACTTATTATTATTTTCATTCGATGATTTTGTCAATGTCAAGTTTTTTATTTCAACCTTGTGACTATATTTAAAAAAATTATTATGATTATGAAATTTAAATTTATGCACAAATGCTCATTAATTATCTAACTATACAAGTTCGTAATATTTATACCGAATTAAATATTTGACAGTAATGTTTAATACAATATATGGTAAAATTTAACTTTTTTATTTACTTTTATTTAATTCAATCAAGTTTTACACATATGAGGTAGATAACATAGAGGAATCGTGTCGGTCTGCGAATTTGAGAACTCGCGTTTGATTTCAGCTGCCGACAAACTGATTACACATTTAAAATTATCCCTGTGCTCCCCCTTAACTAACATCTTTGGAGGTAGTGGTTTGACGACTGGTAACCAATTTCACGAGATAAATATATCATTTACCAAGATCTTATACGGCATTTAGTAATGAATAAAAAGGCGTGATGATATATTTATACTTAATATTTAAAAAATACAAAATAAAAACACTTGGTTGTTTCAAAGAAAATATGTATTTTTACACTTAATATGTAAAAGCCGAAGTATGTATTAATTGTAAAAATACATATTTTATTTGAAACAACCAAGTGTTTTTATTTTGAATTTTTTAAATATTATCAAATATGTCTCATCAAGTGCCAACAGCTTACTCAATTAATTATATATTTATAATTGTTTTATTTTAATCTGATGAATTAAGACAAGCGCTGAATTCTTGTTTTTAGTTTAGTAGTTTAGTTATTTTTTTCAGTATTTATCTGCAATTTTGTGGAATTCACTTTCAAAAACAAGCGCAGAATATTTCCTTCCTGTTTTGTCTTTTTTTTTTCTTTCTTGTATAGAGTGCTAATAGCTATTTTGGTGTTCCAGAATGATAAATTTTCATGTTTTTTCATTTTTCAATCGTATGAGATCTGTGGTTTAACTGGTATTAATATAGTCACTACTTTTTATCTTTGTGGGGCTCTAACGTTTACATGCTCATATTGCCTATAGATTAATCCAATTATGTGTGTATCTCCCACCAAATTTGAAATATAAAATATAAAATAACCTACGGCTGTTGATTATTTCTATGTTGCACTTGCATTTTAAAAATAACTACCAAACGAACCGTTAATATTGTATTTGACTGTAAAACATTCTTTTTATACAGTGAATGAAAAACTGTGATTAAATGTTGTTTTTTTATTATTATTACTTTATATGTGTAACTATGCTTTATATGGGATGGCCAGCTCAGTGGTATGAAGTCGGCCTGTGGATCCTGAGGTTCCTGGTTCGATTCCCACAGGCGACAAATTTTCATAATTTGAAAAATCTATCCCTGTTGCTCCTCCACCACTAACATGTTTGGGGGCCGTGATTTGACGACTGGTAACCGCACTTCACGCGCAAAATATATCACTTACCGAGATCTGCTTTAGCAGAGTGCCACACCCAGTAATGGGTAGAAGGCGTGATGATATATTTATTTATTTTATTTTACTATGCCTTATCATGATAATGCTAATAACAGTAAAATGAAGTTAATCAACTAGACTATGAAGAGAAGCGCTGTAAATTGGTAAATATCCGACATTCTGTAACATAATAAACAAAATAATTTTAAAATTAATGTTTGAAATGTTTATACCCTGGAGAAATTATACATTTTAATTAAAATGTAATAAAAATTTCCACAATATAACTGTTTGTCATGAGGAGTGACATTTTAAAATTAAAATGCGTGATGTAATTTGTTAATTCCATGGTTTTAATTAAGTGGGAGCATAAGCAGGAAATATAAATAACTGTCATAAAAATAAAACATTATTTTATAATCCCATGCGTTTGCTTGCTTTCCGGGTTGAAGAGCAGTTCTTAATATGTTGCGACTGGGATTTCGTAATTTCTGTTGTTATCAAGTGAACATGTTATAAATAAATAAAAAATAAATATATCATCACGCCTTCTACCCAATACTGGGTGTGACACTCTGCCGAAGCAGATCTCGGTAAGTGATATATTTTGCGCGTAAAGTGCGGTTACCAGTCGTCAAATCACGGCCCCCAAAGATGTTAGTGGTGGAGGAACCACAGGGGTAGCTTTTTAAATTATGAAAATAATTGTTTGTCGTCTGTGGGAATCGAACCAGGGTTCTCAGGATCCACAGGTCGACTTCATACCACTGAGCTAGCCACCTCATGTGAACATGTTATGGTATCTGAATAACTAAAAAACAACTATATTAGTTATTTATAGTTGTTATAAGTTACGGAATCTTAACTGAGGTATATTAAAAATGGATAGATACAAAAATTATTTAAATTTTCTAATGTAAAGAGAGCTTTAGAACAAGATTTTTTTTATTTGAAACTCTTTTCTTGTTCTATTATCGTTCAAGAATTAAAATTATTTAAAACATAAAGCATTTCACATTTTAGTTCATATCTAATGACTTATGACTTTTACTGAAAAAACAAAAACATAATAATTAAAATTATCTATTAATGTGGGAACATTAACATAACCCGAATACAAAACATTTAGGAGATTTAACGCCAGCACTTGCAATATTTTCGGGTTCGTAAAGGGCAACACTACTTTTTTTTTGCCGCCTTGGGAATGTTAACCTAAAAAAGGAGGCCGAGAATTTTATACCCGGTGGGAAATTTTTGAAAGAAATTTAAGTTAATCGATGTATATTATGGATACGTTATCCAAATTTGAAATCATACCTTTTGTATAAATATTTAGATTTCATTCATTATTTAGGTCAGTCATCATGCGAATGAAAGGTTCTGGGTTTAAATCCCGGCTAACGCTCATTGCTTTTTAAAAAATTATTTCTAATTATTTAGGTTAGTTTTCAATATTAAATTAGTGAACTGAACAAAAATATTTGAAAACTGAATTTTGTTGATTAAGCTGAATGAAATTTGTTGGTTCGTAAGCTACTACAACTTTTTCCAACATTAATTTATTGCTCTCTAAACTAAAAAAAATAATATCTCTTTTATTATAAAACTTTTGCTAATGTGGTTTTGAGTTTTTCGCCTTCTTTTGATCTGTAGATCATCCATTAAAAAAATAAGAAGAAGACTGTAAACACCCTGTATACAAATTGAAAGAATTCATTCATGTGATTTGATTAGTCTCCCTTTTCTGACATTTTAACTAAACAGTGTTTCAAAAATCGAGCAAAAGCAAATAATGTTTATCCCCGTGAAAACTTTAACATCTTGTCGAGCAAATTGGAGTGTTAAATTTGCTTTTCTTTTGCTGCAATCAAGTCGATATGATTCAGCACTACGTGTTCTGCAACGTAACTGTCATCAACATTATCCTTGTTCTTGGTTTCCTGAATCTGCGCATGAGCTCAGGATGATTCTGCTTCTGAATTGATAAGATTTATTGCGATAGAGCTAATAGAGATAGACAATCTGTTGCGGTCATTGTTCAGCTGTGACAAGGGTTATCTATTCTCCAGAGGCAATTAATTTTCAACTTTCTGTGTTTAACTTTTAGATCAGTTCCTGCTTTTATCTCGCTCTTGCACATTGTAGCTTTCTGTAGAAAGGTATACCGCGCTGTTGAAAAGTTGGAATGATAATAAAAGTTTTTAAATTATTTTACTCATATCCAGGAAATAAATATGAAATACTCTTTTTATAATATGCTTTTTCTAAATTTCGATGTACTAATAACTATTTAGTTAGTATGCGGTCTATCAAAAGTCTTTTACGGACCTAAACCATAATTTGAAAACCATGATAGGATGAATCTAATTTGCAGATCAGAAAAATAAAAATGGGGTAGGTGACTCAGTGGTTCCGAGACGATCAGTGGATTTGAGAATCTTGGAAACAATTTTCACCACATTAAAATTACCTCTGTGGTTTTCCCCTCCACTAACATCTTTAAGGATCGTGATTTGACTTACCGAGATCTGCTACGGCGGAGTTCCACATCCAGTAGTAGGTGTAAGGTGTGATGATAAATTTATATATATATATATATATATATATATATATATATATACAAAGTATGTCCCAAAAATAACTAAACTTTTAATTTAAACCATTAAATTTGGAGAATTCTAATTGAAGATTTGGGTAAAAGAAAGGTTTGTTCACGTTTTGTTCCACATGAATTAAATGAAGACCAAAAAGTCGCTAAAAAAGTCAACGAATTTTTGATGAAAAAACATATTTGTGTCATCGACCACCCTCCGTATTCGCCTTATCTATCACCATGTGACTATTATCTTTTCCCAAAACTGAAAATTGCCATGAAAGGAGCCATACAAGCAGCCGTGGCACAGGTGTTAAAGAACGTTCCTTTAGATGGCATCAAAAAATCTATGCATGCTCTAGTTGATAGTTCTAAAAAGTGTATTGATTCAAATGGAACCTATTTTGAATAAATATTAAGTTTCAAACATAATACAATACGTGTTTTATTCTATATCTATTCCTGATCGTGTATGCAGAATTGAATGAGCAGCTTCAAAGTAAGTATTCCTGCTTAGTTACCTGTTGCATGATGCACCAAGTCATGAACAACGTAGACTTCTCCAGAGAGGTACTTTACTCGAATGAATTTTTATAAAAACTTGCTGTCCGAGGATGTAGAATTCGCTACAGCAAAGTATCTCTCTGGAGAAATCTACGTTATTCAGGGCTAGATGAATGATGCACTATGTCATGACAAGCTAGGAGGCCGAGTTTAAAATTTGTGGCGTACTTTTAAATAGCCGGGCAGCAAGTTTTTATAAAAATTCACTAGCGTAAAGTACCTCTCTGGAGAAATCTACGCTAGACCAAGGTTTATGCATGATGCACTAGGTCATGAAAAAATAAAATACCGATTTTGAAACTGATCGCGTATCTCTACATACTAGAAGAATCGGCGCGCTGCTGAACGATTAATAAAAAAGTGCGTCATTTAAGATATCTCACTTTATTCAATTTTAGTTGATAGATCCATACAAATTTTAAAGAAAGGTAGCCAGGGCCATACTAAGCAAAAGTGTGCTAACAATGAAGTAAAGAAATCTGGAAAATGTGCACGCGCGTTTAAAGTTTTCTAGGAATTTTAAAATTTTAATATACGAGTATAATATATTGTAACAGAGGTGTGATAATGGCCGTAGCCAGCACATATATGTAACATACTATTTTTTCTACGATCGTGGACTTTTATTTCTTACGGCATTCGAATCCGGAGATCCCGAGTCCCACTTGAAGCTAAATATATACGAACTACCACACTACTGCTCGGTGAGACCGGACCCTGTACTGTAATTGGGATTAAATTCCTGTTGTACAGAGTAGCGTAAATAAAATAAAATAAAATAAAAATAAAAAATAAAAAAAAATTATATTTGAATCGATATTTGCCATTATTTAAAAAAATATACAATTGTTCAACAATGGTTGCCTCTGAAACAACATCATAAACGATATCTTGCCGCACTGAGTATTGCAAAGACATACTTATAACACTCATTCTGAATGTTAATATGTTGACTCTTCAACACAATCGTAGAAAAAAAAGATAGTGTAAACCTATAATTAGTTTAAAAATTGTAATTTATTTAATAATAGCTTTCAAAAAACTGTTTAAAACACGATGTCACAACTGAAAGAAAAAGAAAACAAGCGTAACATTAACAACCAACAAATTTCTTCAAAGAACTATATAACAAGCTTACTCGTGTGTTTGGAACCCATAACCACTAGAACATTATTTCATTGCGTATCTTCACATTTTAGATGCTACTGAACCAAAAAAAAATATGGTCCCAAAAAAGTCCAAGGTTCGGACTCACCAACAAACAATTTTCCCCACATTAAAATTATCCAACATATTTGAGGCCGTGATTTTATAGCTGGTAACTGCATTTCACGTGCCTGAATATCACTTACCAAGATCTGCTACGACAAAGTGCTACACCCAGTAATGGGTAAATGGAGTCATAATATATAACTAGATTTACGAAATAAATGTTGATAAATACCGGTCCTGTAATAGTTAGAGAGCTAACGTGCAAAATGGTGTCTCATTTATTCCAGTGACAGAAATGGATTTTTTAATAGATTATGTCATGATAAACAAGAAAAAAAGAAAATTAGATATGGGAATGGGTGGCACTATAAATGGCGTCGGTGTGAATGCACAGATTTTAAGGGTGGTTGTTGATCGCTACACCAGTCCACTTTCAGAGCTTCTGTCATCAATGAGCATCCAGCAATAATTTTTTTGTCATGTTTTCGTCGTGAACAAGCAGTAATATGTCACACGACACCATAAAAATTGCTTATTTAGACTGATTTTGTCGCGCATGCGTCACCGGCCAACATTTCTGTCTACCATTTTTATTACTTAATTATACCAAAGTCTATAATTTAAACTAAAAATTAGCCTGTAAAAAATATGTCAACAACTACCCTTAAAATCGGCGCATTCACATCGGCGCCATCTATAGTTGCCACCCGTTCCCAAATCTAATTTTCTTTTTCATGTTTATCATGATATATTCTATTAAAAAAACCATTTCTGTCACTGGAATAAATGAGACATCATTTTGCACCCTAGCTTTCTAACTATAACTATTAAAAATTGTATTCTGTTATTTTCGTCTACTTGTCACCTAGGAGCAATGAGTTACTACAGGTTTTCACGCGGGCGACTGTATCCCTAGGAACGGTCTTGACTTTTGTGTAAGAATTCTACTTAACATGAAAATACTCGTTACCTAGAGATCTAGGCACCTGCAAATAAATGAACAGTCAGTTTTTGTATTGTACTCGTAGAATCTAGCGATTTTATTTTAGTTTGTTTGTGTGTCTTGTAATGTGCAAGTGTTCAGTGCTAATGCAACTATGAAAAAGATAATAAAAGTTCGTTGTGAAAGGTAAGTCAAATTTGATTTCTAAATATATAAAAATACGAAATAATATTTAAACATTATAACAACATTTCTCCTTTAAAAACACAACTTGTTGCATCATATTTAAAATAAAACAAAAACAACATGCATGCCAATTAAAAATATTCTGGAAGAGAAAAATAAATGCAATAGCCAAGGTTCGTTAGCTTAATTAAAATCTTTTTTAATAACGTATCAGTAACAGAAATCACAAAAACAAACGAAACACAGCACAGAGGAAGTTTGAAAAATTAAATTAATTAACTCGTTGGCAAAAAAACATAGGTATAACAATCATTATTTATTTCGACATGGCTTTAAAAACTGTTCCCCCATCACAGTTAACCTTTAACATCTGCGTGACATGTAATTCTGCATTATTCGTGACACATCATATCCCAAATCCAAACTTCTGTGACATAAATCTAAAAAGATAACTCCGTTGCCGGGTTTGTTTTTTTCCAGGAAAAAGAGGGACGCAAATATTTCTGTTGTGAGATCTTGATACAAGTTTACACTAGAATGCACATTTTCAACAAAAGTCTCACAAAAAAAATTCGCATTCTTGAGCTTGAATGTGTACTCATATAGCTGTTCATTTCATGTTTTCGCATTTCGTACTTGAGTTTTTGCTTTTTAATTTGAAAGAATTATTTCCATTCCATATACAGAAGATAATTATTATGTCTCTGACTGGAAGAAGAAATAAATTATTCATTTAAGCTTTTAAGCATTTTTTAAAGTTTATATTAGAGTTAATATTCAGTTTATCAATGCTGATATAAAGCGATGAATAATTCATTTGTCAAATAAAAGAAAAGTTATCGCATCAAAGTGACAATATGTGAAAAAAATTTAAAAAATATATTATCACGCCTTTTACCCAATACTGATGCTGGGTTGCATGAAAGTTTCATCGGTTCATTAGCAACTAACGGTTTAATAAGTTTCAGAAAATCGCTATGATACTGTTGCTAGATAAACACTTGTTTAACTAAAGAGCTCTTTATTTTTTTCTTGCAACCCAGCATAAGTGTGGCACTCTGCCGTACCAGATCTCGGTAAGTGATATATTTATGCGATTATCAGCCGATAATTCACGGCCTCCAAAGATGTTAGTGGAAGGGAAGCCACAGACATAATTTTAATGTAGTGAAGGTGAAATAAAAATTGCAAAATTATGTTAACTGTCATTTATTGATGTAATATTTTTCATTTATTTGACAGATTCGTTGCTCAATTTCAGTGTCTTGATAAAATAGACTTAAGAGTTATAAATTAAAAAATTAATGATATTTTTAAAACTACTTTAATAACTACTATATGTTTGTGTCTATCTGAATTAGAGCACATGCTACTAGATTTGATTTAAACATTTTTGTTACATCGCTGATAACTTTGTTTCATAGTCCATAAATATTTATTTGGATCATGTTACATATACTTAAGATAAATAAATATAATTATATCATCACGCTTCTTACCCATTACTGGGTGCGGCACTCTGCCGACACAGTTCTTGATAAGTGATATATTTATGCGCATGAAGTGCGGTTACCAGTGGAGAGAGAGCCACAGAGGTAATTCTAACCCGCGCTTTTACAAAATCATCATATAGTTTCATATATTTTTTTAAATAGGTATAGCAGCGCATTTATAAATTTTGGTGAGTCTAGTGAACATTTTATAAACATTTTATATGCTAGGTTGTAGTGACACCATATACCCTGTTTCACGTAAGAATGCAGCAGAGAGGTATTTGTGACAGTGTCTTATCACTAATTACTATAAGAGAAACGCAATTTAAATTTTAAAAATAATTTTGTAGATACTTACCATCATTTTAACCTTTTGGTGTAACTATTTAAAATTGACAACTTACGTGTATATATTCATATTCAATAACAAATTTCAAATGTCTGCCTAGTTACGTGGAATAGGGTTTATCTTTTTTATTCACAAGATATAAGCAAAATCAGTTCTGCTCCTGCTGGTAATTTTTCAACATTTTTTTCATTATTCTGCTCTATTGAATGTATATATAATGAATGTATTACTTAATGCTGTGAAAAAAGTGATTTTATTTGCTTGAATTGAATTGTCTATGAAATAAATACTAGCTTTTTTTTTTCTTACAATTATGATAAAACATAAAACGATATTTAGTTTTTGCTGTTATGTTCATCAATATAAGTGAAATTTTACTTTTTATAAGGAGACATAAATAATACATGGTTTTGTTTTTATTATGTGTTGTGCGAACAAAAACGAAATTCCAGAAAAACAGAAAAAACGGATATTTTTCATTATTGTGTTTTCTTTCAATGTTTTCGTTTTCTCTCAATTTTTTCATCATTTATATTTTCTGCTTCTCTTATTTCTTAATATATGTCATATATCTGTGAAATATTATTTTTTCTTAGTGGCTAGCTCAGCAGTATGAAGTCGGCCTGTGGATCCTGAGAACCCTGGTTCGATTCCCACAGGCGACAAACAATTTTCATAATTTCAAAAGCTACTCCTGTGGTACCTCCACCACTAACATCTTAGGCAGCCGTGATTTGATGACTGGTAACCGCCCTTCATGCGCAATATATATCACTTACCGAGAGCTGCTTCGGCAGAGTGCCACACCCAGAAATGGGTAGAAGGCGTGATGATATATTTATATATTTATTTATTTAAAAATTAGGATAAATTTAAATTCTAGTGCTAAATGAAGATAAATATTTATGATATAGTATCTATATTTTATATCTGCTATTATTTTAGTAGTATCAATAAATCACTATATTTTACATTTGAATCATAACTAGCAATATACAATAAGTAATTTATGTTTAAAGTTTTTTATTTTAATAATTAATATAGATGTTTTTTCTCTTTACGCAATCATATATTTCATTAAATTTCAATATTTATTACAATATCGAACCATATGCAGATGAATATTAAAAATATGGATTATTTTATTCCGATTTGTTACTACTGTTTGTACATAGAATGACGAAACTTACGGTAGTACTAGTGTGACGGTGGCGCCATCGGTTGTCGAGTGGCGAAATTTACGCTAAAAAAATATAAAAATTGAATAAAATAAGTGTTTTATACCTATTATGATTTGAATATCATGAATTGTTAACAGGTTGTTGGTCTAGTGAATTTTCAAATACCATACCACCGTGTGGTGTTGCCATTATAAATTGGGATTCTTAATTTTTCGTTAAAATCAAGGCTTTGCATGGCTATATATCCATTACTAAACGATAAAAAACTTTCTCCTTCTGATACAATATACATGGATAGTTCTAGAATTCAACTGAAACTGCAAAATTTTAGAGGTACACAAACCAAATATGTGCGATTCTGAGTGATGATCGCCATAAGCCCCGTGTATAAGAACTCAATTTTACAAGCGAATATATTTGTTCACAGACGATGAATATGTTTCATATTTTAACAGGATGCGTATGACTATCCAATGTTTAGGTGCGCCAAATTTCGATCAGATCTGCAAAAAAAAAAATTCACGCTAGTACTACCTTAAAGCAGAATGTAATTTAAAACTTGGTAAGATTGATATATAAATTTATTTCCTGTTTACAGTGACATTTGAAAATTTGCATTAATAAAAATCGTTATTTCCCTTACCCACATCCTTTTATTTTTTAACATTACTCACAGACAGGGATGGCAATTGACTGGTCAAATACTCTTCATTCAATTGACCTAGTATTTGACTGGTCATTTGTCAAATAGTTGTCATCAAATACTTAAGTAGTGAGGAGCATGCCGGTAGCATAATTCTTTGTGTAGCCTCTGTTGACAATTCGACGCGTGTCCCTTGTTCAATGAGATGCAGTAATTGCAGTATGCATTTCTCATTTTTTGAGGGTATGTGTGTTAATAATACAGCTGTGGTCATCGCGCACTTGTTTCGTGTTTATTTCTTATATGCTTATTATTTATCTATTTACATTAGCATTAGTTTCTTTTTTCGTTTCTTTGTTTTTTTTGAGAAAGATTTTATTTTTTATTCTTCAATGGCGCTACAGCCTGAATCGGATCTGGGCCTATCGGACACTCCGAACTGCAGTTTTTACGCTGCCGTACTACCGGTTTCCGTAGTCGATGTAACTTTAAGGCATATGTATAAGTGACTAGCTTATAGCGCCCGAGTATGATTATTAATACTGTATTTTTTATTTAACGACAAATCATACTTTGTCGACAGGCGGATTCGAACTGACGAACCTTGGTTCAGGTGACGTCACAATATGTTAAGAGATGTGCATTGAGACGATCAGTCACTGCGCCTGTACAATACAATAAACTATTGTTTTTTGCAGTCCATTTTGTTTTTAATTGGTTTAATTGATTAGATCAAATATTCCAACATTGGTCAAATTGACCGTCAATTGACAACTTTTGACCGATCAATTTACCGGGCTGCCATCCCTACTCACAGAGCAATAATCTAAAGTATTTCTTTGACTCAACCTATTTGTATTTATTATAAAAATAACATGTCAAATAGTATTTCCACCTATACCTGTCGTTGTGCCAACTGTGGAATAAAAAGATTCACAAAATTGAATTGCGAACTAAAACTCCTACTTCTGACCATTCTGTATTATCTGGTGAAGAGTAACGAAGCTAATCACTTAACTGTAGATGCACCAATGAATTAGGAATTAAATTTGAATCAATTTTAAGTAAAATATAAGTAAAGTTTGAATTTTGCAGTGATATTGTTTTAATTCAAACCATTTTAAAAAACGAAAGATACAAACATAATTCCTCTAAATTCCCAATTTTGATTTGAAATCCACGGACCCGTAAAATCTGGATCTACCATTTTATACAATCTTTGTGTTCGTTTCCTTTTCGATTCAGTATAACAAAGGAAGTATAAATTTGTTATACATCGTGTAAGGTCTATGATATTCTCAAGGGCTCGACGGCATCTTCTGGTCGTGGGATTGTGAATTTACGGGGACAAGGGGTTTATCACGGAAGCCACGAAGTGGTCTCCGGACTCAGATTCAATTAGAGATGTAGGACAGTTGCCAGATGAAGGCGCAGAAGCGATAGAAGTGACGATTCGGTCAATGCTGAATTGTCCGAAATACGTTTAGTTTTTATTTGTCTTGTCTAGTTGTAGATTTACTACTGGTTCATTGAACTTGGTGACATATGCTGTTTATATGTCCGTGGTAAATTAATTCATTACGAATAATAAACATAAATAGCATTCGTATATTTTTTTCAAGCCTGGTTTACACTGAGCAATAATTGCAGATGCAGTTTTTTCTACTTTATATCGAGCAAACTAGCAATTTTTTATCATACTTACCAACAATATTACTAACATACAATATTTATTACTACTTTCTTTACATATATTGTTTTTGAGGTATTACAGACATGGTTATCTGTAAGAATAAGATAAAAGCAACACTAAATTCTAAAGAATTCTTGAATTTGATTTTTTTTATATTCCAAATATCTGAAAGTGTATGCTTGCACAGAACTTTCTATTTGTGGGTGCCAAAATGTAGGTTTATAACATATAAAAATTAGTAACATTTTCAGTTATGTCAATATAAAAACAAAACATATATATTTATATAATTCTAAATATTTATATGGGGTGGCTAGCTCAGTGGTATCAAGTCGGCCTGTGGATCCTGACAACCCTGGTTCGATTCCCACAGGCGACAAACAATTTTCATAATTTCAAAAACTACCCCTGTGGCTCCTCCTCCACTAACATCTTTGGGGGCCGTGATTTGACGACTGGGAACCGCACTTCACGCGCAAAATATATCACTTACCGAGATCTGCTTCGGCAGAGTGCCACACCCAGTAATGGCTAGAAGGCGTGATGATATATTTATTTATTTATTTTATCTAAATATTTGGGGGAAAATTATAATAGTAATATTTGACATAATTTTTTATACACTTATTTTATACCGTCAGATAAAAATTCCTTGGCCAACTCTGCAAAAATAGTTCAACAGCTTTTTTTAAGTGCTTCATCAGATACCAGAAATATATATTATTTAATTTAAAAACAAGTCTGATGACGCTAAATCAGGCCTATAAGGTTAACCATATAAATCAACAGTCATTGATTAGTTGCTGAACTTTATTTGTTTTATGAACCTGAGAATAATCGTGACTCCTTTTATCAACAAATAAACTTTCATAAATCTTTATAAATCACAACAAATTAAATACAACTTCGCACATGTACTTGTAAATGTCACAAATATTTCATAATAATTTGTTTGACATTATTGCTTATTTGGTTTCATGGCCAGATAGATAACCTAAAAATGCGCCTTTGTACTTTTTTTTCTTTTTAGTCAGTAACATTTCCATATATTGGCTAAAATTATCTTCTGACAAAGCAGCATTGTACAAAATAGCATTAACCGCAGAAAATGATGTGAAAGCGACGTAGTGTCGAGACAGACAGAATGAACTGAAACAAATTTAACTCAAGCTACGAGTACTTGATTGAAAAATGCGGCCGTTGATTATTGTTACTTGATACGAAAACCGAACCACTGGAAAATTTGATAAATTGTTTCTATGATTGCTTTCAACCTTACTGAAAATTGATATTTAATGTTTATTAATGAAAATTAATTACTTGATGGTAAAGATTGGTTTTAATAGTAAGTATAGATACAAGTAACTAGCAATAAAATTACTATAAAATTTATGATCTAAAAAAGATATTTATGTAACAAGTGTGTAAATTGTATTTGTAGGCATTTAAACACTCGTTCCAAAGGACACTTTACATACATGTAACGTAACTACAATATTTTTATAGGACCATTAAGAATGGCATCAAGAGAATTTAAAAATAATTTTTAACAGTTTTGTTGATTGCTAGTCACTTGAAACTACGGGCAGTTTTAGTGTATCCATGGATCCTGTGTACTTTTTACGCACTAGTGTATAGAAGTTACTTTTTATGTGCGCTTTTATGAAAAGTGACCCTTTTTAACCTGTAAAGACTGTGTAAAGTATGTACTTATAAAATTTATTGCAAATATAATTAGTTTACAAGTTTAGTGTAATAGTAATATTATTTTTTATTTGACTAATGCTCAATTTTTCAATCAACTGTTATGTTTTTGTTATAATATATATAATTTATGTTGCTGTTAGTTAACATTTATTTAACAATCGATTGAAAAATCGTACATAGGTAAACAGTTTTTGGAATAGACCACTGTAATGAAGAAAATCCTTATCGTGTTTAACTTACAGAAAAGTTGTAATTGGTTAAATTTTACATTCACTGCATTCTAGAAAAGAAAACTATATTTTAGAACAAACTGTCTCTAATGGCTTCAACTGTGGTAGATACGTAGATAGCTCCACAAATGATTCTACTCGTTGCTAGGATACTTGTCTGTTAGTTTTGCTTTTGCAGCATCAATGCATACATAACATAATGATGATGAGGGGATTTCATGCTGTTGCCCTCAGGATAAATGGCAGGATTGCAGGATCACATTTGATACGGGAGTCGAGAGTCTAATAAGCTTAGAACATCTCAGTCTACGATGTAATTCCTTTCATGTTACTGCATTTTTCGCTGTAAGTCTAGAGTTAAAGACGATGATCGATTATGTAAATGAAGATGGTAATAAATGCGCTCAGCTGCTGTCATGCATTTAAATTATTTAAATTAAAATATCTCGAAACGGAAGCTCTAACTCTGTCTTATTTCAGATCTTATTTGGGATTACAGATGTCACAAAAGTTTGCTCAAAGTTTCTAACTTCTAATGTGACAAATTTAATTAACAATGATAGTGCTCTACGACTTCAAACAACCAATAGCGTTTCATTGTTTGTCCACGATGTCATGGAAATAAGTGAATTAATAATTTAAGTAAATTATTTTTTGACGTTTCTAAAAAACAATGAAATGCTTCATTTTATGTCACGTGTCTACATTTTAACCAATCGCGTCATTATTATACTGAGAATTATTCCCGGGAATAATCTCTGTAGGTGCTTTTTTGTTTGTGACGAATGATAGGTAGTTGTCAAATTATTATTTAAAACTGTCAACGCGTCAAGTAAAATGTGTGAAAAAAATTGATTTAATTGCATTTCAGATACAGAAATACACGAAGAAACAACTTCAAAGAATACATTAATAAGTAATCAATCGATATGGACCCAGTTCAAATTTTTTAAAGTTGGATGAATTGATCTCAACAACTAATTAATCTAATTAAATATAACTCTAAGAAAATAATTCTCCAGTATCTTTCTCAAACTTGTTGCCATTTGACAATAGCCACTCAACAAGCTTTCGAAAGATCTGTCAAATTATTTTCAATTTATTCTCACTTTCTTATTATATTATTGCTGATAATTTTCTGTATAAAAATTGACAGATTTACTTTTTTAGTTAATGATCAAATGCATATATATTATACGCATGTCAAAATATTAATTTTGTAATTTTTTTGATTGTTTTCGTGGAGCAATATTCTTACTGAATATAATACACGCATTGAATATTCCCAGAAAATTTGTTCTCGCTATTCACTCGGGCTTTTATTGCTCTTAGGAAAGCTGCACTCGTCTTCGACTTGTGCATATTACCGAAGTACCCGTTAGTTGAAAAAAATTATCGATAATATTCAATGCACTAGAATTATTATTAATGATAATTAAGTAAATTGAAATATAAGTAAACAGAAATAAAAATAAACCTTGTTTAAAAATCATTCAATGATTGGTATATCTATATATAAATCATGTTGATTAATTTTGTATTTTTTGGAAATTAAGTTTCTCTCTCCAACTTGCGACCAAAGAAAACTCTACTTTTGGCAAAAATGCGTTTCACCATTATAACAAATATATGTAGGTGAAAATGAGTTTGAAGGTTTGCGTAGACGATCAAGAAAAAAATGAAGGACCAGGATAAACATTGTAACAAAGAGGCTGACTGTAAGACGAGTTAGTGAAAATTGGTAATATCTTTGATGAGAATGTTACTTACTTGGTCTGTGAATTTTTCTTCTTGTAGTTGAGAATTTTCAGACTGGCTAATTGTAACCAATCATGATACAATTCACTTTAATTGAGAATTAATAAAGATATTTAATAAACGATTAAACATGCAAACTTTTCAAGATATATAAAATATTAGAAAATTCATAAAATAGTTATTTTAATGATGTGAAATCCGATTTTACTATTTGATTGAAGTTACACTAATTGCTTATCTTAAATAAATACGCGCACTCCGCGTCGTGTGAAGATCACAAATATTCACATCTTTCGTTGATGTTCGAGAATGATTTTGCCTATCTCAATTCTTGTTGTCTCGGGTAAAATACCCACAACACAGATGTCTCAGGTGTTTGGGTTGTGTAATCTGACAAAGTGGTACTAACATGAAAACTTGTTGAAATTCTAAGAATATTATTTAATAACTGTCACTTTTGTAAGTTATTACCCTATATTTAAAAACTAAAAGATCTCACATTCACCTATCAAGGCACATGTGGTCACGAGTGTCAAATTACACAAAGTTAGGCTTTTATCTAACGCATCATAATAACAATGAGATAACTCATATTGTTTCAGAATATTCGGAGAAGATGAATTACTGAATTAATCTAATAAATAATTGTTCAATTAATGTTACAAGGATATCTGCTACCTTATTTGATTGGATATATACTGATGTGTGTATATAAATTATTATAAAAACTACTACTATTATAATAACTACTTCTATAGTTTAATCATATATATATATATATATATATATACATATATATATATATATATATATATATATATATATATATATATATATATATATATATATATATATTATAATAACTACTTCTATAGTTTAATCATATATATATATATATATATATATATATATATATATATATATATATATATATATATATATATATATATATATATATATATATATATATTGTATGGGGTAGATAGTTCGGTGGTATCATGTTGGCTTTTGTATTTGAGAATCCAAGTTCGACTTCTGCAATTGAAGAACTTTTCTTCACATTAAAATGTAGGTCTCCCTTCATTAAGGTAGTACTAGCGTGAAAAAATAATTTGCAGATCGGAATGAAATTTGGCGCACGTAAACATTGGATAGTCATACGCATCCTGTTAAAATATGAAACACATTCATCGTCTGTGAACAAATATATTCGCTTGTAAAGTTGAGTTCTTAAACACGGGGCTTATGGCGATCATCACTCAGAATCGAACATATTTGGTTCGTGTACCTCTAAAATTTTGCAGTTTCATTTGAAAAACTAGTATGCTGTTCTAGAACTATCCATATATATTGTATCAGAAGGAGAAAGTTTTTTATCGTTTAGTAATGGATATATAGCCATGCAAAGCCTTGTTTTTAACGAAAACTTAAGAATCTCAATTTATAATGGCACCACCACACGGTGGTATGGTATCTGAAAATTCACTAGACCAACAACCGGTTAACATTTCATGATATTTAAATCATAATAGGTATAAAATATTTATTTTATTCAATTTTTATATTTTTTTTAACGTCAATTTCGCCACTCGACAACCGATGGCGCCACCGTCACACTAGTACTACCTTAACATCTTCCGGGAGCGTGATGCAACGGCTGATAACCTCATTTTACGCATATAAATATATTAATTACCGAGATCAATTGATTGTTACTCGTAAGTAACTGGTAACTAACAGCAACATAAATTAATCAAATTTAGCTATAGGAGGAAATAACTAATGAAATTAACTCAACGGAAAACTATTAATTAGTTTTTGAAACTCATGGAATAACACTAAAACTTATGTTTTACCCATTACTGGGTGTGGCACTCTGCCGAAGCAGATCTCGGTAAGTGATATATTTATGCGCGTGACGTGCGGTTACCAGTCGTCAAATCACGGCTCCCAAATATGTTAGTGGTGGAGGAGCCATAGGGGTAATTTTAATGTAATGAAAATGTTAGTCGGCTGTGGGAATCGAACCAGGGTTCACAGGATCCATAGGCCGACTCGATACCACTGAACCACCTATGTTTAATAATCGAAGATATTGTTCGTTAAACCGAAGCAACACATTTTAGGTCCTATCCTACTAGTCCTAATCTGCAGCTTGGATACACTAAAAAATATCATCGGTGAAAATTATATTATACAGTATCAGATTGACTAGAATATAATTCTACGAAATTCAATTTATGTTTATACACAAATGGTTCATTAACCACAACAATGATATTAATTTGAAAACTTTGTGGTTTCTAGTTTGTTGAAGTAGTTTAGCTTAGCACTACACATTTGCACTACAAAGCATATCCTTCATGCGTCTCAATTTATGTCAAGCGTCATCCATTGTTTGTGTCGGCGAACAGACGCGACGTAAAACCAGGAACCAGCAACTGGAACTACCTATCGCCTATCCGATAACTTCTTAAAAAGTTCCACGTTCCAGATGTCAGTTTCCCTGACACTATTCGAAGAAAGCATCACACTGGAACAATCTAGGCCAATCACCCCAAACAAAAGGATTTTGTTTCAGAAAATTGATGCTAAAGTGCATCTTGCCAGGGGCAAGAAGTCTTTTAAAGATAGCGTAAAGTGACGTTAATGTAATTTAAAGTTATTAATTTTATTATTTATTTATTAAATTAAAAAAAAAACAACATAATTTTGAATAAAAATATATTTCGAGAATTAATATGATATATATAGTCGCGGGTAATATATATATATATATATATATATATATATATATATATATATATATATATATATATATATATATATATATATATATATATATATATATATATATATATATATATATATATATATATATATATATATTACCCGCGACTTCGTTCGCGTGGTCTACAATTTAATGCGAGTACCCGGCATTGCAACTCAAAGAAAGAAAATGTTTGTGTTTAATTCTGTTTATTAAAGTGCTTTTTGATATACAATATTTTTTTTTTCTTTGGGTCTTACATAAATAAATCAGAAGGTTTTTCGACGCGTGAGCATGCTATTTATATATATATATATATATATACAGCTGCCCATGTGAGAAGCATGGATTTTCCAAATTTAGTCCACACACTTGTAGTGATTGTCCAAGTGCTTTGTTGATGGTCATTGCAAATGCGAGTCGTACCCGGAAACTGCAAACGTTTGAATCCGAATGACATAGGACTAAAGCTTTATTATACCTAATGTTAAGATTGGTTCTCTTCTATGCCAATACCAAATTGGAATAGAATCCGTGCTGTACTTTTCAGGATAGCTAGCAGCCATTTTGTTTCAAGATGGCGGACTGAAGCTTTATTATACCTTTATTATGTTAAGATTGGTTCTCGTCTATGCCTATACCAAATTTGAATCGAATCAGTGCAGTACTTGCCGGTTAGCTAGCGACCATTTTGTTTCAAGATGGCGGACTGTAGCTTTATTCCTATATGTTAAGATTGATTCTCGTCTATGCCTATACCAAATTTGAATTTAATCAGTGCAGTACTTTTTAGGAGAGCTAGCAGCCATTTTGTTTTAAGATGGCGGACTAAGGCTTTATTATATCTATATGTTAAGATTGGTTCTAGTCTATGCCTATACTAAATATGAATCGAATCAGTGCAGTACTTTTCAGGATAGCTAGCGGCCATTTTGTTTCAAGATGGCGGACTGGACTTGTCCTGTTGTACAGAGTTGCATAAATAAATAAGCGGATATATTCCTATGTAACAAAAAATATGAAAATATATTCAGTTAAAGACACGAAACGAAACTTTTAGTTCAATTACCTACTCAAGTTGATATTAATTTATTTTTATTTGGCGATTTATTGAATACAAATTAAATACGACTATTATTTGACTTCTTTATAGAAAAACTATTTTGACACATATTTATTTCTTTTTAAATAAAAATATACTTATAATTAATGTCATAGTAATAAATAATATAGGTACAAAATATTTTGGCGTATTTGTAAATTTGGCGCCCTCGTGCGGCGTACACTTTCACCACTCAGTAGTAACGGCTCTAATCATCATATAACTAAATTCCACAATATAATAATGAACATACATCCAGAACTATAGTAATCTAATTTGGCGACCGAAATCCTTACATGGTGATAAAAGTTATTTACTGAGATTTGCTAATCCAGAGCAACAACAACCAGAAATAAGAAAAATGGCGTGATTTACTTCATTTATATAAAAATAAATCAATCAAATTATTGTGTAAATATTAGTAAATACCATATATCAAACTAAAGAAAGAAACATATTTTGATTATCAATATTTTTATAGATTGAAGAGGACAGATAAAAAATAAAAATATTGCTTGACAAATAGACACATTTGATTGAAATCAATAGAAAATAAATTACCAGAGGTCGTGACAAAGATAAATGTATTCTTTGGTCAGAGAGAAAATTCGCGAATCCTTTAAAATTCTGAAAAGTAATCTGATAATGCGTTTTCATTTATATATCTCGTATTTGGAATGATAAAACGAGTTTTTATGTGACATTCGTTATAAACTTTTTAAGTCTTTATCATCATTCATTTACCATAAATACGTATCTGACAACAAAACAAATATGAAAAGAAATGGTGATAACAGATTGTCCTGAAAGATTTTCATGAAATATTCGTAATAGAAAGTCTTTTCATAATCGTTGGAAACTGCTCAAATAAATGTCGAGCGTTTTGATTGGGATTATAAAAGTCTCTTTGTGTATTTTATGACGATTCAGTGAATTTAAATTATTTATTTTTTAATGAAAAATTACCATGACACATAATTAGGAGGAAAGAGCAATGAATTAAAATTTAATTGTAATTTTCTTATGAATATATTGATTATCAATAAAAGTTAAAGAGAAAATATTAATATTTTAATTATGTTGCAACAAATATACAAGAATAAATTCCAAATATTAAATATTTCAAAATTAATAAAATAAATAAATATAAATATATCATCACGCCTTCTACCCATTACTGGGTGTGGCACTCTGCTGAAGCAGATCTCGGTAAGTGATATATTTTGCGCGTGAAATGCGGTTACCAGTCGTCAAATCACGGCCCCCAAACATGTTAGTGGTGAAGGAGCCACAGGGATAGCTTTTTCAAATTATGAAAATTTGTTGCCTGTGGGAATCGAACCAGGGACCTCAGGATCCACAGGCCGACTTCATACCACTGAGCTAGCCATCCCATAATTAATATTACTTTGTATTTCATTTACAAATAAAACTAATTAATATTCTTATTAGTAATTTTTATGTTTAGTACATATCTAATATGCGTGTGTCTTATATGACAAGTTTATGAAAAAATGATAGTAACACCAGAAAATTTTGTTGCAGAGTTTCTTCATTTTTTAACTTTGAAATTAAATTGTTTATTTAAGTTATAGTGTAATATGAAACACCTATTTACAATTTAGTAAATGTTTAGTGAATAAATTGAAGAATGATTGTGAATTAATGCAAGAACTAATTTGATAATAATTCGGAAGGTTTCAAGTAAGATTAGGTTCCTATAAATTAATAATTTTTATAATAAAATTAAGCAATTATAAATATTTATAAATATATATTTTAGAATGCAATTCTGTAAGAATGCATATATTTTTATTGCAGTATGTAAATTACAAGTCGAAATAAAAAGCTGGATTTTTTGCCAGACTATGTAAAATATTACAGTAAATAAGTAATATTTTGTAAACAATTTTTTCTGAAACCGTTTAATTTAATCAATAATTAATCATAAATACTTCAAACAAAACAACAACCAAAATCAGGAGATAATCTTTGTCAGACTGTTAATTTCTTGTAACCTTGGACACTTACTTGACTGTTATGGAAAAATCTACTTTCCATACTTAAATTGGTCAGGATAGTAGGAACTTTCTTCAAAATAGTAGTTTACAATACGTGTATGGTAAAACAGTTTTTACTATTCAAAGGAGAATTGACTGACGAGTCTGTCATCTCCTTAAGGCAGTAAAAACAGTTACTTTGCGTGTATTGTACAACATTTTATTTATTATTCATTTGTAAACAAAAATAATAATTATAATTAAATCCTGTCAGATCTATCAAAAATTATTTGACATGATATCTCGTAAGCATTAATGTGTCAACACGCTTGTGTACTAAGTTGCAAAATTGACAACTAACCTGTAACTGACGTTTACAAGTTAAAAACAAATAAATACGAATTACTTATTTTGTTTTCGTACTATAATTGCTAAATCAATCTTGTTTTCAGCATTTCAAGAAAATGCCTCAAATTTTTACTACTTCCTACACAAGAATCTAAATTTGTTTGTTGTTTTCAATTAAATCCTACACAGTTTGAAATTAGCTCAGTTACAAATACCTAAAAAAGAACCCGTTAAATTGCTTTTTGTATGTGGGTTTTTATCGAATTATTTCGTAATTAAACAATACGTGAAGGGCCAGTGAAGGACAAATCTTCTGATGACGTACAATGTGAGAAGGGTCGCAGCTCGATTCGCTTTCTGTTGCTTTGCTCTACGTCGAGAGATAACTTAATTTTGTTTTGCTACTTTACGGTTTCACGTTTAATATTTCAAGCTGGCAAACTGCTGCAAGGATATGTATTAATAATTTATTTCACGTACTAATTATTATTTCTGGATTTTATTTTTGGGCAGATTAAAAATTTAAAATGGTTTAAAAATGAGAGTAGCAGAACAGAATGTCAGCTTAAAGTACACCTTCATGCTATCCAGCCTAATGCAGATATTCATAAAATTGTTCAACGATTCATTTCGATAACGATTCGTTCTATTTTGACAGTTTATCATGTATGTATAGAGCTATGTGTTATTGTTTGTCTAGGTAATAAAGCGTTTATGTTAACGAATTGTTATGAATATGTGTTATATTGTATGAAATAGCATCCGATTGCTGATTTTCTTTTCACCATATTAAAATGACTCCTTTGAATTCCTCCGTCATTAACATCGCTAAGGGGCCGTAATTTGACAGCTATTAAACGCAAAAATATAATACTTATGAGAGTTGCTGTATTGCACTAGAAATGAGACAAACAATTCGATATATTTATTTATTTATACTACTCTGTACGACAGGAACTTAACCCCAATTACAGTACAGGATCCGAATTTATCGAGCCGTAATGTGTTAGATATTTAGCTTGAGTAGAATTCGAACTCAGGATCTCCGGATTCGAATTCCGTAACCCACTGTATTGCCGGATACGATATATTTATGGTATTTTATTTATTTATCAGTCGTCAAATCACGGCCCTCAAAGATGTTAGTGGAGGGCAAGACACAGGGGAAACTTTAATATGGTGAATTTTTTTTTTGTTGGCTGTGGGAATCGAACCGTTGTTCTCAAATCCACAGTTCAACTCGATACCACTGAACCATCTACCCCATATTATTATTATTATTTACCTTTAACAACAAAAATTTCATATTAAATGGGGTACAATTGTCTCCTCCCTGAATGCGCCAGTGAGTACACGCATAACTTTAAAATGGTTTGAATTTAACAATTGTTCTTCTGTACTATAATAATACCATTACGATAATAGCTAAACTGCAATTAAATAAATCACAAAGAACAATACTTTTCAAACACAAGCCACAAATATAACACATTCGTTGGAATATATCATTCTTGCACGATTGTGGTCCATAAATTTAAAGGACAATTGTAATACCAAACAGAACTCCCCACATTATTTTTATCTGTGTTTGCCAGCGGCTTTTAATCAACCAGTTTTTGTTTTTGAATCGTAAAACCACACTACGATTATTTCGGGTACGGCGTAGCATGAAACTGGCGTGGACTGGACCTCACTTTTGGCTGATGCAAGCCATTTCTCCACAGACTCTGGAATTTTATTTCCAGTAACTTCATGGCTTCAGGTTTTTTTTGATTCTTTATGTGTTTGTGTTTAAAAATTACGGAGCGTTAAAAATTTTACCGTACCATTTATTTGCTAGCAGTGGAAGGAGATTAAAGCTTATTGTGAAATTTTATAGAATTTTTCTACTTTGATGTATTTGTTAATTAATATAGAGTGCTCCACTCGAACCGTGTCATATTTAAATTAAAATGGGATATAAAGTTTTCTGCTACCGTTGCTTGACTTGTTAAGAGTACTTTTGAGAAAATTATAGTATACCTCACCAGGTGGTGTAACTATAAATTCTCGGTCCCAAGGCAAGGTTAACTTGAGAGACCTCTATACCGATGTTTCAAAATGAAATGGATAATATGGATTAAATTTAAAAAAACATAATTTTGAATAAAAATATATTTCGAGAATTAATACATAATAAAATAAATAAATATATCATCACGCCTTTTACCCATTACTAGGTGTGGCATTCTGCCGAAGCAGATCTCGGTAAGTGATATATTTATGCGTGTGCAATGCGGTTACCAGCCGTCAAATCACGGCTCCCAAAGATGTTAGTGGTGGGGGAGCCACAGGAGTAATTTTAAATTGGTGAAAATGTTTTGTCGGCTGTGGGGATCGAAAGGGGGTTCTTAGGATTCACAGGCTGACTTGATATCACTGAGCCATTACACCATAGAATTAATACATGTATATATATATATATATATATATATATATATATATATATATATATATATATATATATATAAATATCTCCATAACCTATAAAACAAAAGCATCCTGAGTTCTTCTTTCCATTTTAAAAACATACAATTATGGTCTGTCTATTATCATAAGTATGAATATGATCATGTCTATGGAATTGTTCTATTTCATATTACGAGGTTTCCACTATTCTCATATGAAACTAATTATTGTTATGTTTCACTAATGTTTTAAACTAAGTTTACAATGTGGGTATTATTTCCATCGTGGAAATAATTATCTTAAATTATACTTGAGGTTGAAGTTCAATTCTATGGTAGTCCTGACACAGAAACAAGTGTATGTTGAAACGTTGGTCAAGTAAACATATTATTTAAATTAATTTCAAACCTATAAAACGAAAATTTATATAAAAAGGCATTAATTAAAACTGTATTTTTCTAGCTTTCTTACTAGCAAAATTTTATTAAAAATGCTACTTAAATTCATTTTACTATCAAGTTCATTCTCTATAGCAGTTATAGAAAGATCATAGTCTTTTTTGTTGTACATTAAATTTAATAATTTATAATTTATTAATGTGCGGCTTATTAACCGATTGTTAAGTCTTAAAGAACACCAATATAAATTACTAGATGAATGTTTATTTTTTTTTTTTTTCATAAAAAATGGGACTATGTATAAAGAAAGCATTTAAGTATTTAACTTGGATGCCGGGGAACTTTTTTTCGAGGTTTGTCGAAATAGGTAAATTGTATATTATGTATAAATAATATTTTTAATAATGAAATATATTTTTAAACTATTTTAAGAATACAAAAAATAATAAATTATCAAATATGAATAATAGAAGTACCTATTGTAGGTATGTATAAAGAAAAACTATACAAGTTTTCAAAATAAACCTTATTTAATTAAAAATTTGTTTAAAAAAACTTAACTCCAGGTACCAAAGAGAGGTCCATCGACATTTATCAGATTCTCAATTTGTTCAATTGTTAGTTATTTAGGCAACCAAGAAAAGTTATATATTGAGTCATTATTTTTGCCTTTAAAAAGAATAACTGTGGAAATTATTTTATTTGCTTTGGAATCCTTGAAGGTATTTTTAAAATCTTCGATTGTTCCATATTGACTTGTGAACTAAAAATATCGTGTCAAATATAGCGTTGTAGTAAAATGTCAAACAGACTAATATTCGTGGTGCATGCAACTTTCGTTCATGAAATAATCTATTTTTCCTTACTTTACCCGCAAATAAACGTACTATAAAAGATGATTTATTAATAACGATGACAATGATAATTTACTTATTATATCATAAACCAACATTTTTATTCGCTACCTGAAATATAATAAACTGAAATATTCTTCTTTGCTAAGCTGTCAGTACAATTAAATTAGCAAATTAATATGCCCAAAGGATGATTCAACAAAAATGGATGTAAAAAATTGACGAAAAAATATATCATGTCATACAGGCTTTTGCTACAATAATGTGTACGTAAAAACTTTAAACACAATCAAGTTAAAATAACTTGAACTTATAGTAATTATGATTTATGTTCATGTTATAATTATAATGGGACAAACGGAAGATTAAGTCCTCAACACTATTTAATCTTTTGAATTTAAAATGAACCATTCTTTTGTTGTGCAAAAAATATTGTATATACGATGGATGAAATTAGCGTTCCTGACCCTGAGCATGTTATTAGCACCGAAAAACCGTTTTTTTTATGTTAAATACCGGTTTCAATATCGGACAAATTTTGCCCGGGATCCCGGTATTGTATTCCCTACTTCCAATTAATCATTAACCATGTAAGTATAAATAAAAGAATAGTTCGTAAATACGCATCCTGATTATCCGTCACCCTCAGCAATAACTTTCGTGGTTACTAACAATATATAGTTATCAGGATCCTTCGTCCTGCGGTGGAGTCCTGGCAAATTGCCAATTCTGTGCCGCGTCGCACGTCGCATATAGCCTAGCATACCAACCTAGCACCACCTCATCATGTCATGCTGGTCACGTCCACTCTTAAACATAAAAGAGCATCTAACAGATTTAATCTAAATCAACAGAGGCCAAGTCTGCACGAACACTACCGCGATCGCCTGTTGTTTAACGTCAACGCGATACGTTTTTGTTCTATTGTGACACTTTGTTTGTTTACTGCGCAGGTTTTTATTGGTTGATGTGTTCTTCTTCCGTAATTGAATGTTTATTTTTCGCTTTTGTTCGAATTGCTGTTGATGAAGACAATGTTTTAATCTATTTTGTGGAGATATTTAATTAATTTAAAATTAATTATAGGTTTTAATTTAATCCATTTGATGTGGGAATTATGATGAAATTAGCAGCATATATTATAAGCGGGCACAAATTAATTTAATTTGTGGTTTGGCCAAAATTTGAAATTTATTTTAATTAATATGTAATTCACTACTAATTGATAAGATTTATTAATACATTCATATTTAGAAGAGGTTTATCACCAGAATTGGCGAATACGAATCACATTACAATTACCTCTAAGGCTATCGCTCCATGAACATATTTTGGTGTTTTGTTTGGACGGCTGGTAACTGCACTTCACGAATACAAATATATAATTTGTTATAAAGATGTAACACGTCATTTTTCAGCAAATTATTTTAGAGAAATTTATTTCTTTTAGTGTCCATAGTTCACTTTTCATGTTACATCCAAAAGAGCTGATTGTAAAGTACACTTTGTTAAGTTAGTGGCACAGTGATTATCGTGTCGGCCTGTGGATCCTGAGAACCCTGGTTCGATTCCCACTACCGACAAATATTTTCACCACATTAATACTACTCCTGTGGCTCCCCCCCCACTAACATCGTTGGGGGCCGTGATTTGACGGCTGGTAACCGCATTTCACGCGCAAAAATATATCACTTACCAAGATCTGCTTCGACAGAGTGCCACACCCAGTAATGGGTAGAAGACGTGATGATATATTTATTTTATTTTTTATTTTACTTTCACTTTTTTTAATTTTATCTATTTAACGGCCGTTTCTTCCATCTCCGAAGTATGTTTCCAATAATTATCAGCGGAATAAATAAAATTATAATAATAATACTTCTTAATGCCATCTTTTGTACGATATTTTTAAAATTATCACGTCGATATTTATCGGGAACTAGATCTGGAGATGGTAAATCGGCCCTAAGAAGAAATAGTTATTTATATATGACGGAAAGAAAGTGATACATTTCTTCCAGAATGTGCCATTTTACTTACCTGTGGAAAGAATGATACTTTCTTTACGAGATATATTCGAACATTAAATTTTTTCACTATCCTATTCGAAAGTGAAATTTTTGAAATAAGATAAAATTTCGATATTGTCAAATTTCACCTGGATGTTTCGTTTTGTCGATTCTTTCTAATTTCTACGACAATCGAAAACACAACAACAATTATTAATGAAAAAAATTCAATACTACAGTAAAATATTAAAAATTTTTACGAAATTAGTTGATTTGGAAAATTAACCTAAAATGAAAAATTCAAACTTCAATAAAAGTAACACTATTGTATATTATAGTAATTACTTGGCTTTACACTATGAAATAAACATATAAAATTGTTCTTAAACATTTATTTTCTATATATTAAATATATAAACAGTATAAAATTGTAAAAGTATGCACTCACGACACAATCTTCAAATTACGTTTCACTTGATAAAATAAATCACACACTTTGTCATGCATAAAATGATGCACAAAATAGAAACTTGACACTTTTGGAATTATATGCACACATAGTTGTTAAAAATATATTCTATCTATACAGTCTAAATCGTACATTTAATATTGATGTGAGAGTCACTCGTTTGACAGTTACGGAACACATCTAAAATCGTGACGTCACACGCCCGTGGTCTATTCTCTAGTATATACAGTTGGAACAGCAAGATTATTTTACAATATAAAATTTATGATTTTTTTTCTTTACAAAATTCTTTTAAAAATTTTTATGTGAGCAATTATACACGTTATTATTTGTGGAATGCAATTGCATACATGCACTTTACTTATCGGTGCTTATGGTTACAGCAATTAATTAATAAAATAATTAATGATACTCCAAATAGTCAAAATAGATTTAAATAACATGTACAATACATTTTATTTCTGTTGTAAAACATATAAATAATTATAAAAATAACAAAAGATATTGATATTTTTTTTATATATTGTCGGAAATAATAAATATTATATCAATATACTACAACATTTGATTACTACATGATATACGATATAAATATTATTACACTTTTTTATTATCAATAATTCTATAACCACCTCACAAACATAAAAAATAAAATGTTTTACATAGGGACAAACCGAACAAAGGCACCATACGAGTATATGTGTAGCACTCAGCCCTTATGTAACTCATTAGGATTCGTACCATACAGAATTAGAACGAATAATCTGTCAACTGCAGTCCAATATCACATATATGTCGAGAACAGTCGACTGTGCCGGGTGCGATAATAAACGCCAAGCGCCCACTTGTCCTGCTGCTGAGTCTAGATGGCTCTGGCGTAGCACCACGGTTGCTTTTGTTTGTGTGTACAAAGTAAGGGATGTACGCGTGTGAGTGATGAACGCAAATTATGATGTATTTCAGGCCATAAAGTTTATGGTTTATGTTATGTTTTTATTAGAGTTACTAGTGGAAAATTAATTCTGACTGAGCTTCAGCGAGAAATGATTACTGTGCTTTGCTCTGGGGATCATTTTTATTTGTTAATTTGAATTTTCATTATTTGTATATTTTATTTAAAAAATATAAATATATCATCACGTTTTGTACCCATTACTTGGTGTGGCACTCTGCCGAAGCAGATCTCGGTAAGTGATATATTTTGCGCGTGAAGTGCGGTTCCCAGTCGTCAAATCACGGCCCCCAAAGATGTTAGTTGAGGAGGAGCCACACGGGTAATTTTTAATGTGGTGAATATGTTTGTTGACTGTAGGAATCAAACCAGGATTCTCAGGATCCACAGGCCAACTTAATACCACTGAGCCACCTACCCCATAAATTTTTTAATGTAAAATAATGAATATATTTACCCATTTTCAGGGGCAAAGCATGTTTCCTACCTAAATTTAAACATTTTAAATTATTTATGTTTAATTATTATATAATATACTATTACATAGGTTATAATAAAATTTAGCTGCACCCACAGTTATAATGAAAACTTGTACATAATGAAGGATTATTTATAAAAGTATCGGAAAAAGCAATTTTGTACATTTATCTGTTATATGTATTTGGTATTTACATAATTCAAATTCAATATGAAACATAATGTAGTATGTGTAATATGCCAAATATTTATTTTTCATTTTGTAGTATTTATTTTAATTGAAGAATCAAATTTTAATAACCTCTAATTTTTAAATTCTTTTTATGAATTCATATAAAGAATTTAAAAATAAAATTATGGAAAACAAACATGATTAAAATTTGTTTTTATAGGATTACTCTATTTACATTTAAAACATAATTAACAGTTCATAACTCTATGTAAATTAAGATTTTAATACACTGATCATGTATGCAAATTTTTCAGGCAGGTGTACCAATATTTGCGAAAATTTAAATTTAAATTTAAACATCCTCTGGTCTTCGGGCTGCATATATTTGAATACATAACATAATAAAACAAATAAGATAATGACTGGGATAATATATGAGAGCATTAATGTTTTCAAAAAACTAGTTAAATTTGAATGCTAAAGTTGGTAACATTGCATGTAAATATATTCCCTGCGCAATAAAACAGACATTCAATTTGGTGCGTCGAATTAACATTCGGCATAACCCAGTTTTACTACAGTTTTTTAATCAAGCATACAAAAGTAATTTTCAGTTTTATATATTCAGAGGATTACATTTTTCTGGATATGTTTTTCTGCGTACAAACTGTAAAACTTTTGCACATTCGTTTTAAGTTGTGTGATAGTTCAGAAAATGGACTGTCGTATATATGGATGTACATATTATTCGTACTCCGTCTGTAACTATGTAATTTTTAAAAATATTTAAGTAAACTGTTTAAGTTTTGACATAATATTCTTTGAAACTCCAATTACTTTAAAATTCTTTATTTATAAATTTAACAATATAACTCAAATATAAATGAAAATATGAAATGAGATTTACAACAAATAAACATTTTTAGTACTACTGGTTTACTTGTTATTTTTAATAAATTAATAATTAAATTTTAATTTTACACGCTATAATAATCAATTGATTGTATCGTCGACTAGTGACATTAAAAATGTACATTGCAAACACATGAGTTCAATACACGAGATTTAAATAAATTTTAATAATTTTACTAACAGGCAGATTCACCAAGCGGGTTAGTGCTAATACCATTTTTTATTTCATTTTTAACTCTCTTTTCAATGCATTGAAAATAACACACACTGATATGTTATTATAACGCACACTTCTAACATACCAGGTGAAGTTCCTTTAATTGATAACAGATGGCGTTATGATGAAAGAAAATATTGAAAATAAATATAAATAATTTCTTTCAACTTAGGTTAAAAAGAATGTTAATTACCATCAAATTTAATTCATTTCATGAAACTGCTTTAATTTGAAACAAAGTTATAAATAATATCAAGAACGGTGTTAGCGCTAATCCGTTTTATGAATCTGCCTGTTAATGTATTTCAAACTTAAAAAAAAACATTTTTTTACCTCGTTTTATGTTACATAGTTTTGTTTCTTAGTAACTATTTTATTGCACGTTATCATTAGCAGCGTCTGATAATAGCATATTATTTAACATATATTACACAAGGGTCTACAACTATTTAAATACACAAAACAAAAATAGTACAAACAAATAATTTTGCTTACATCTGTCATGAACCGACGAACGACGTTCTTGAAACATAAGATAATTCTTGATTGCTACTGTATTTTACAATTGAATTAATAAAATTTGGTTCATGAACAACGCCTCTGTTTAGTTCATAATATTCATCGAAACATTACTATATTGTCTGAAATTAAGCTACAGCTAAAAACTCCATACACAGTATATTTAATATATTTTTACTCATAAATGAGTTTTAACGCCAACAATCAAGTTAGAACATGGCTCGCCAACTACTTTGCATCGCGCTGAGCTAGGCTAGTCTAGTATAGTGTGAGCGTTTGCAGTGAAAGCAGTATTTTTGTAGTTTGAATGGCATTTTACTGGATATTTCAATGTGTAGAATTACTTAAATGGTGTGATATTGTGTGTATTCGTATTTCAAGTTTCGTGTATAAAAGAAACATAAGTATATAAGTGATAATGAAGTGGAATAAACTGTGTGTACATCCTAAGATCTCAGTGGAACATGGGATTTGATCGGCAGCTGATTCCTGCATAGAGTAAGCAATAATAATATTATTTTACCAATCTTTGACTTTTTAAAGAAATTGTTTTAGTAAAATAAACATTCCCTGTGTATCTATCTGTATTCCTGCTGTTAATTATCCTTTTTAATTTTATTTATTAATAATGTTTAGCTTGAAAATAAATTTCGCATTATTCTTATAAGGCATAAAAATATATATTTTTTTATAACTCGCAAAGCCGCATTTGAGAAATGTGAAGCGTATATTTTGGTAATTTAGACTATTAAATTTGTCTATTTAATTTCATTTCTAACTTTGTAATAAAATACTGTAATATAAAATATTTTTCTTAAAACCGGCAAGAATATGCTTATTTTCCTGACCAATTTTGGTATGGAATGTAGGTTTGTACCAAATCAGACAGGTAAAGTCCGTAAGCAAGATTAGGTACAAAAAAAGGTTAGAGAAGCTACAAAACAGTCTGCTAAAGACTTTACCTGACTGTTTTGTACTTTATATGACTTTTTTCGTTGTAACCTTGAATAAGTAGTTTTCTGTCAATATGATTCTTATCAAAAAATGTAAACATTAAATTATTTATGATTAATTATTATATAGGTACTAATAAAATTTAGCTGCACCCACAGTTATTTATGAAAACTCTGCGTTTATGATTATGTATGTAGTTAGATACTTGTACATAACGAAGGATTATTTATTAGTTGTAGATAAAAATATTTTTTGTTATATTTATAAACGTTTTGCAATCATAGTTATTAAATAATAATACCATGGTGGGATTTTGAAAAATATGGAAATTTAAATATTGTCCATACTTTATATATTTTTAATGAAAAATTCTTAAGCTAGACTTTTTGAGGATTTTTACTGCCAAAATATTATACAAAAATATTAGGTTCATATACCTGTTTTGTTCAGTAAGAATTTTTGAAAAGCAACTGAAGCGTCAACTATATAAAACGTATATAGCTAGCTATTTCCAATTTAGTTTTAATGAAAAAAAAAAACAAATTAGTACCACCACACACAATTTACAATTAATTAAAAACACAATCAAACCAACCTAGCAAATACTCTCTTATTTCGTTTCACCGCCTCTAATTCGTTTTAAAATTGTACCGAATGATTAGATGTAATTTCGGCCACAGTGCTGATTCAAATCTGTTGCCAAGCAACCGTGTTTAAACAGAAGAATCATCAGTTGTTCCTGACCCACATTTGAATATATGTAAATTCGTGATGGGGATGCAAATGTTTTTAAATGCGATAGAGACAACGAGATCCACGTCACAAGGTGAGAAATGTTCGTATTTTAAACGGAGCTGTGCTAGGAATTCATGATTCATTTCATGCTTTCTGATATTGTTATACTTTTTGCAAGCTTATTGTTTCTTTTTTAAATCTTTTAAAAGGCTCTTAATATATTCAGTTGTAAAAAGAAAAAACGAAAAATTTAATAATTTATTTTAAAAACATATGAAATCAATGTTCTTTTATCGTTGAATGTAAATAAAACAAAATTAAAATAAACAATTATACATTATTTATAGAAAATATTATAAATAATAAATTAATATTTGTACAAAATTATTGCTTTATTAAATAAAAAATAAATAAAATAAATATATCATCACGCCTTTAACCTATTACTGGGTGTGGCATTCCGCCGGAGCAGATCTCGATAACTGATATATTTATGTGCGTCAAGTGCGGTTACCAGCCGTCAAATCACGGTCCCCAAAGATATTAGTGGTGGGGGAGCCACAGGGGTATTTTTTTTTAAATTGGTGAAAATGTTTTGTCGGCTGTGAGGATCGAACCAGGGTTCTTTAGATTCACAGGCCGACTTGATACCACTGAGCCATTACCCCATAAATTATTATTTATTATTTATTTGTGTTAGGCGGATATACAATACAAAACGAATTTAGAATTAATAACTGTATGAAATGAATGCAAAATAATTAATCAAATTTAGAATTTATTAGAATTTTTCATTTTATTTACAAAAGAGTTACAAATAAAATATTGTACAATACATGTAAGATAACTGTTCTTGCTGCCTCAAGGAGATGATATAGTAATGTAACAACAAATTTTAAATGATATAATTTAATTTAAGAAATATGTTTACAACCGCATACCGCTTCTTTAATCTCAGGTGGGATTAACAGTTCATCATCTCTTTCCATTATTAATAAACAACACAATATTCTTTTCTTCACAAGGAAAGTTTTATTACAACATACTAAATGCACATTTCGACTGCCATGCAGTCATCGTCAATAGTACTACTGACGATGACTGCATGGAAATCGAAATTTAATATTCTGTAAGAAATCTATTCTTCACAAGAAGTTGTTATTTCATATAGATTTGCATAATTTTTCACATTAATAATTACTTTCAGCATAGTGTTAAACTCTTATTTCTTCTGTTTTGTATATATACTGTGAAGAGGAATATTAGAGCATATTATTTGTTATACATAGGTACATGATTGATTTTATACCTTCACTCGAACTGTGAAATATGTAATAATTTATAGCACAGCGCTGAAATATTTACATTCCCTTAGGTCCAACTGAACAGATGTATTATGCGCATACAAATGTTCAACCCTGTTCAACCCCGTAGCAAATTCAAACTTCATGTTTTACATTATTCCTATCACCAGGAAAATCTCTTATACACTTACACATCGTTCTCTAGTGTATTTTATGTTCACTGTCTTGTTCAAATTTTACATTTAAAAGTTTCAAGTACGAAATATTATTTTATGGTATCTATTATTGTTTATGCTATCGGAAATGTTTGAAATCAATCAAATCGTGGAATCCTAGGTCCTAGAAATTTTTAGATACGTTTCCGACCACCATCATTTAATTATAGAGAGGGTTAAGTAATTTTTTTGAATACATTATTACATATACAGAGTGATCAAAAGGAATTGTTACAGTTGGCAATAAAAAAAGCTACTTGAAATTGGTTAGCCTGATATATAAATTCATTTCCTGTTGTTGAAAATGACATTTAAAATTTAAATTTGAGTACATTTATTATTACATTTATTTCTAAAGTATTTCTATTAGTTAAAAAGTCAAAATTCTATTAGCTGTCAGATTCCTAACATAACCTATTTGTATTTATTAGAAATGTTAAATAGCATTTCCGCCTTTACCTGGCGTTGTGCCAACTGTGGAATAAAAAGATCTCCGGAATTGTATTGCCAACTGAAACAATTCCTTTTGATCACTCTGTACTATATAGAGTGATTCATGTATTGCATTGGAAACTCGAGCGTTATAAGAATTATGACTTCGCTTAAATTAGAAAAGGTTGATATATTAGCCCATTTCAACCATAATTTGTTTTAGAAATAAAATGTATACCGTGAGCTTACTTTAACGTGATCTATAGTTACAAATTGTATAGCAATGTGTGTGAGCGTTCATTTTAAAATGAAGTGTAGGAAGCAACATTTTTTGATTGAACTATTTATCTGGGGCGGATCGACCTATCGCTCGATGGGCCGATGGGACGGCCGCTACAAACTTCGAAAAAATTTATAATGGTCTGGTAAATCATAGCAAGATATATGAAGATGCTCTCATATACCTATGATCGATTTTATGATAGTATTTTAGATGGGATGGCTAGCTCAGTGGTATGAAGTCGGCCTGTGGATCCTGAGGTCCCTGGTTCGATTCCCACAGGAGACAAATTTTCATAATTTGAAAAAGCTATCCCTGTGGCTCCTCCACCACTAACATGTTTGGGGGCCGCGATTTGACGCACTTCACGCGCAAAATATATCACTTACCGAGATCTGCTTCAGCAGAGTGCCACACCCAGTAATGGGTAGAAGGCGTGATGATATATTTATTATTATATTTATTTATATTTTAGAAATAACTTACTTGTTTTGTTTGATTTTCTAACATTTTTAATTATTTTAGATGTATGTCTATTTCCGGTATGAATATTAAAAATACAAATTAAACCCGCGTTGCTGTTGACAAAAAAAAACCTAAAAACACGGATCAGGGCGTAATGGCGGCATAAGAGTTTGGTAGTTGGTCCGCCAAGAAGCCACAAAAAAATTAACTTGTATATCAGACCGAATCATCCAAATCGCTCGAGTCGATGCACTCCTTTGATTCGCCTTTGACTATTATATTGAACAAATAAAAGAAATATAAATGAACAATAATTTTAATAAATTTTTTTAAATCCCTCCATACACTGTCAAACAGGTCTTAGTCGGTTATAAAATCATATATTTGATGTAAATACGTCAAAGCAGATATACTAATATTAACTATGTAAAAGTCTGTATTTTTTTAAAATTAGCAAACAATAAATATTTCGATAATAAAAAATAAAAAATCATAATAAATGAGGTAGTCAATGGGAGAGTCTAATACTGTTAATTATACATTTTTATCTAATAAAATGTTTCGCCAAGTGCCAATCACTCATTCCATCAATTTTATATATTTAATAATTTATTTATTGAATTTAACATATTTTTTTGTACAGAATTTGTGGAGTGTGCTCTTGTTCATCCGGAACACATATTTGAAGATTACCAGAAAGTAAGTTTTTGAATTTTTATATTATTAAAAATCATAAATACCAACACAATAATGATGTTACAACAGACTCTAGAAATTCTGCCGATAACAAATAACTAATATTAAGGACAGATAAAAATTCTTATAAATTGTTCACTTCACCACAAGGCTACACTTAATGCACTAAACAAATACTCAAGATTAGCAGATCTAGATCACGCTCTTAAAACCTTTTAACATCCTGACTTCAATTCATCACGAGGAGTAATATATTTCAAGCGTAAAAACACTGTCAGTAAACAGCGTACACTTTTTCATCTCGTTAGCTTGCTTACATTTTCCATGAAATTTTCCGTGCGGCGCGATTCGTTTTGGTCGTCATTGCGTTGGTGGCCGCGTCTTCGTGTCATCTTGTGCGTTTGCAACCGTGATTAACGAGTGAGATGTCAGAGGAGAGTCTATCTCTAATTACTCAGAGAAACTTGATTCCTTGTTGAAGTTCTCCTCTCTGAGTGGAGTCAACGACGTCGAGACGGTACTGCGTAGCGTCGCGGTTCTTTTATTTAAAGGTGGTGCCACAAAAGCAAACTCATTATAATAGTTAATTAATATATGCCAAGTATTGTTTTCATATAAAATTTAGATCTTATAAATATGTAAACTTCGTTGATCGATGATTTGAATTTCATCCAGTAATGCCGCGAAATCTGGGTATCCAGCAGATCGACAAATACTAAAATAACAACAAAAACCAAACAAAATGCGACAATTTTTTAATAAATTCCAAAAAATAAATTAAGAAAATTCAATGTTCTTTAATTTTCTTGCCATTTAAATTTCAAATCGTCACTTAAATGGACTCTTCTACCATATTTTCTTATATTTTTATGCAACCATGAAAATCTACGACGATTAGTAAAAATGTGGTGTTAAAATTTCTTATATTAGCAGTTTTGAACCCTTTTCAATAAATGTACCCTTTGATTCAATGTGAAGCGTCACGTGCCCATTGTCAATTGGTAATATGATATTTTTTCTTGGTAAATTAAACAGTAATATTTATTTCAAATGAATTTATTAATTATATATTTAAGAGCTAAACGAAGCAGCAATTAACTGCACTTTAGTGTTTTTTTTTTCATTTCCAGCCGTACATTTTGAATTAATGATTAATTTTTAATATTGCATTGATATATAATTTACAATGACAGCATTATACACATTTTTAGGTAACTTAGGCAACACAAACAAAGTGAAATATTTAGATTTTTATAGTTGTAATGCTTCTTTATCTGTCAATTTAATCCCACCGGGTTTAAAAGTGACACTTTTGTCCTCAATAAAGAAAAATAAAATATGTTATTTACTCCCGGAAGTACAAAAAATAAAAATTATTCTCAGTTTTTATTAATGTAGAGAATTATAACACACTAGTTTAAAAAGCACGAGTATTGAAACATAATTTACAATGTAGAAGTTTTACATAGGATCAATGAATTGCTGGTTCTGAACCCCTGTCTTATATTATAGTCAAAAGTACCTTCAGTGACTGTTAAATAGTTTATGCAATGGTCATTTATATTATACATGTTTTTCATTGTGAAAAATAAGGAGATTTTTGTATGATTATTTTTTGACGTTTCTCAAAACCAATGAAATGCTTCATTGTATGTCACGTGTTTGTGTTTTAACCAATCCTGTCATTATACTGAGAATAAAGCTCTAGTGATTATTCCCGGGCATAATCTATGTAGCTTTTGTTTTTGTTGACAAATGATATGTAGTTGTCAAATAATTATTTAAAACTGTCAAAGTGTCAAGTGAAATGTGTGAAAAAAATCGATTTAGTTCCATTTCAGATACAGTAATACACTAACAAATTTTGGAAATAATTTCCAAGAATATATTAATAAGTAATCACTCGATATTGATCCAGTTCAAAATCTTTTAAGTTGGATGAATCGACCTCAACAGCTAAGTCAAAAAATAATCTAATTAAATATAACTCGAGAGTTTGATAAATTAGAAAATAATTCTCCAGTATCTATCTCAAACTTGTTGCCATTTTGCAACAGCCACTCAAGCTCTACGGGCTTTCGTGACTATTGCCTGACAACAAGTTTTCGAAAGATCTGTCAAATTATTTTCAATTTATTCTCACTCTCTTGTTATATTATTATTGAAAATATTAAGCTGTAGAATTGTAGGAATGAGTAGTAAGAAAAAACTACCAGTTGTTTGGATTACCAAGCTTGTTAAAAATTCAGATAAAATTGTACATAATAAAAAGCGTAAATCATAACATTTTATTATTTTTTAAATCCAATAATTTTTTTAAGTATAAAAGAAATGATGTAAATAAATGATTTGTCATTACTATTTTCAATTTAAAGTTTAATGTCGCAGTATTAGTTTACCTGTTCTATGTGAAACTGCCTTTATTTCTTATTTTTTCGTCTTGAGTTCAGAGCAAGAACCTCAGACGTCGAGTGATGTATCTTCTTGATCAGGATAATAATTAAATTTTTTTCTACTACGGTCTGAAAATTTTGAAAAACTTATCTGTAGGTGTTACCAGGAATGTAAATTATTATTTTTATTTCAAGTCATTTTTTATTTTTGCAAAGTGAAAAAGTTAAGGAAGACTAATTTATGTTTTCATTTCTCTAGATTAGTTTAGTTTAGAATGTTGCATGATTTATGGAAAAACTTGTTCCATCTTTTGGATTAAAATTTGCAGCAAACCATTTTTTTTGTTTTTTTACATACGTAGCTCCATTCGTAACAGAACCTAATTATTAAAAACAATTAGTTATTACTCTAAATATTTATAGTTATAATAGTTCCTAGAATCTTTTTCCAGGGAGATAAATAAAGTAATAAAAGAAAAAATTAAGTTAAATATTCTCAGGGGGAGGACGAAATAAATCCTGACACCCATTAATGATATTCATGTGCAAAGTATTTAATAAATAGCAAATTTCTTGTTATCTACTACAATTCTCAATCTGGCTGAGGTCATAAAATACATTTGCAGTTTTTTTTTTGTGATTGGCTATAAAAGTTAGAAGAGATTTGGATTTTAATATTATAAAATATAAAAGATTTACTACCGTCTATAAAAGATAAAATTTTTCTTTAAGATAAAGACAACATCTCGCAAATGTCATGGTAATGACATAATAAAATAAGTGAGATAAGAAGCAATTGCTCTAGATATTTTATCTTCCAGGTCTTGAATTTCTTTTCATGATTCTTTTTGTACAATAGGATGACATATATAGTAACAAAAACCTACATTTGCAGATAAGTTTTTTGTACTGGTAAATAAAAATACGTTTCATAAATATGTTGAATATTTCATATAATTATGTATTTAGGTTTGAGAGTAATTTACATCTAGATTATAATTAAAATACTTTTTCTTTGAAATCTATAGTATGCAAGTTGATTAAATTTATTGATTTTCAAAAGTAAGGTACCTAGGAATCTACTTTTAATTTGTGAAAGATTATCATTGAATAGAAATAAATGAATAGATTTGAAAATTATATGAAGGAATTATCGGAAGCTATAAAAGTTTAAGTGACATTTAATTTAAAAAGTTTTTCAATGTCAACTATTAAAAAAGATATTTGAATAGAATGAATTAAGATTTATTTTTTCTTATTTATTTTAGTTTTTTGCCAGCAGAACATATTGTGACAGCATCTAACATATAATAGGCAGATTCATAATAGTGGTATCGTGTCGGGCTGTGGATCCTGAGAACCCTGGTTCGATTCTCACTGCCGACAAACATTTTGCACCACATTAATACTACTCCTATGGCTCCCCCTCCACTAACATCTTTGGGGGCCGTGATTTGACGGTTGATAACCATATTTCACATGCATAAATATATCACTTATCGAGATCTGCTTCGGCAGAGTCGCCACACCCAGTAATGGGTAGAAGACGTGATGATATATTTTTATTTATTTTATTAGATTTATAATAGTATATTTTGTAACAAATTTATAATAGCCATTATATTATATTATATTGGGGTAGTGGCTCAGTGGTATCGAGTCGGCCTTTGGATCCTAAGAACCCTGGTTCAATCCCCACAGCCGACAAACATTTTCACCAATTTAAAATTACCCCTGTGGCTCCCCCTCCACTAATATCTTTGGGGGCCGTGACTTGACAGCTGGTATCCGCACTTCACGCGCTTAAATATATCACTTACCGAGATCTGCTTCGGCAGAGTGTTACACCCAGTAATGGGTAAAAGGCGTGATGATATATTTATTTTATTTTTTATTTTACTTTCACTTTAAAATTTTATTTATTTAATGGCCTTTTCTTCCATCTCCGAAGTATGTTTCCAATAATTTATTTATTTTATTTATTTATTTTATCACTACTTTTTTACGATTAAAACAATTATCTAAATACTTTTAGATAAATGTCACCCTTGAATGTCAGAAAAACAAAAACTTAATATTTTATTGAGCCAATCGGGGAAAAAGTCAATGCTCTTCGGTTATTGTTCAATAATATGTATCATAATAAAAATCTGTGACTTAATGAGTGTCATTAAGTTATTATATAACCTATTTAATAAGATTGAATTCCGAATTTGAATTACTGATAAAAAAATCTCTTATTTACAAAACATATCATTAGTTCATTAAACATAATATTAGTTGATATTTTTGTTCCCTCTATGGTTGGTGCCATAATTATTTTTGTGAGTTAGAAAAGGAGTTAAGAATATACTAAAATGTTGTTACATACAATAGAAGATTATGTGAAGACTGTAAAAAAAGCTTTTAATTTTTTACCATAATATAAATGTTTATAAATTTACAAGTTTATACCTCAGAGCAAAGATAATAATCAATTTCCATTTTGTACGCTTCACGTTACATGAAACTGAAAATGACAGGAATAATATTCAATCTAACCGCTATATTTAATTCATTATTTTAGACATAAATAATTCAAGCGTAAAATAGTTTTAGCCCAATCTTCTCACAAAATGTGTTTCTTCTCGTGTATATTTTCCCCTCCTCTAATCCTGAAAAGTATTTTAGTAAAAGCTTTCGATTTTGTCAAAGGACGAGATGTCATTTTTGAGTCTTTCGAATATAAAATTTGTCGAAGCAATTTTTCTTGCAAATTTGATTGTTCTTTAAACTGATTTTTTTATCAGAATATTTTTTTTATCGTTCTTGAATTTAATATTACTGAAGACCCTTTTTTATTGCATTTAGACAAAAAAGAATATACATTCATGAATAAATCAATATATTTTGATATTAATTTGAGTAGAGCCACTGGAATGTCATTATTAGGTACATTGATTTCTAATAAGTATAACAAAAAGAAAATGAAAGCTATTTGGAAGAGAAAGGAATTTAATTTATTTCGTAGCTATTCATATCAACAGTATAATGAGCCGAAAAATATGTTAAGAAAATATATCGGGTAGGTGACTTAATGGTATCGATTTGGCCTGTTGATTTGAGAATCTGGGTTCTATTCTCACAAGCGACAAACAATTTTCATCACATTAAAATTACTCCTGTGACCGCTTCTTCACTAAAATCTTTGGGATCCGTAATTTGACAGCTGGTAACCGCATTGCAGACGCATATATCACTTATTGAGATCTGTTTCAAACTAGGGTAGATCATGAAGTGGTTGGTAAGTAACAAGTTTTTTATAGTGTTTTATGGAACATAAAACACTAGTGCTTTATTAGCCCTATAATTCAATTGAAATCAAGGTAATTATGTCGTTATAATATATGAGTTGTGGATATACATAGTTATATAATGTAGTTGTGTTTTAAAATGGCGTCACACTAAATATACTTTTATAGTATCTTTAACCTCAAAAATATTGCACTGGAATTGTTTTACTTTGTACAGTTCAGCTTATTTCTTTCAAAACAATCACAATTGTTACTTAAACCAATTTCTGTTTCCAAACTTCAACAATAATCCTTTGCAAACTTTTAATAGATAACTTTAACACATTTTGTCCGAGTTCATACGAAATCACATCGGCTAACTTCGTACGACGTTGCCACGTTGAACGACACCCGACGGGGGCGTTTCATCAAACGGTTTCCAACTCTTAAACTTTATCACGTCATAGCGATAAGAGGAAACAAGCTGCTGGCGAGCGAACGAATCTAGAATCCCACCCTTTTCACGTTCGATGTTTGTATGTTTTTGTGTTTTGTTGCTGTAAGAGTAAAGTCACTAGAAACTGCCTTCTCTTGTTTCCGTGTTGTGAACCGTGGCCAACTGTGCGCGAAATACGTTGTTGTACCGGCAACAGTAGCGTAACGGAAATTTCAGTTCTGGAAAATGGAGATACATTTTCGCGGAATATTTTAGAAAAATGTGAAGAAGAATTCGTAGAATGTGAAAGGGATATTTCAAATTTTTGTCTTAAATATCCTAACATTTTATTTTCTTATTACCGGAAATAGAAATTAATGTTTATTATAAAATTACAATATATTATTAACGTAAAATGCGGTCATCAAATCACGGTCCCCAAGGATGTTAGTGGCGAGGGATTCACAGGCTAATTTTAATGTGGTGAAAATTGTTTGTCGGCTGTTGGAATCGAACCCGGGTTCTTAAACCCACAGTCCGACTCGATACCACAGAGCCATCTATCCTATATGAATTGAATTATATCTCAAATTATTTTGTAATGTTTGACTGCGAAAAATTAAAAGTTATTATTGTTATGGGGCTCAGTAGTATCGAGTCGGACTGTGGATTTAAGAATCTGGGTTCGATTCCCACAACCGACAAAAAATTTTCACCACATTCAAATTATCCCTGAGGTTTCCCCTCCACTAATATTTATAGCGGACGTGATTTGACGTCTGATAACTGCACTTTACGAGAATAGATATATCACTTACCGAGACCTGCTTCGGCAGAGTGCCATATCCAGTAATGAGTAAACGACGATATGATATATGTATTTATTTATTTTTATTCTTATAACAATATAGTAATCATTGCAAATAAATACTTAAAAATAATTCAATTTGAATTTAAATTGAGATATTGCCAGAGTTTGAACTTGATACATATAAACTCTTGTCATATGCTTTAACCATCTAAGCTCCAGTCGCCATGTGAAATTAAAATCAGATACCTATTATTTTGAATATCTTTGGGGGCCGTGATTTGACGGCCGGGAACCGCACTTCACGCGCAAAATATCTCACTTACCGAAATCTGCTACGGCAGAGTGCCACACCCGGTAATGGGTAGAAGGCGTGGTGATATATTTATATTTATTAATTTTATTTACTCAGTCATACACTAGCGGGCAGCTTGGCCGCGCTAGGCGTGAAGACGCTAGGCTCCGCGGACACTAAAGTAGGATTCACTTCTATTGATGGAATTATTTAGAATTATTTGGAATTATTTGGAATTGATGGAATTATTTGGAATTATCTGGTATTATTTGGAATTAATGGAATTATTTAGAATTATTTGGAATTGATGGAATTATTTAGAATTATTTGGAATTGATAGAATTATTTGGAATTATCGGAATCATTTGGAATTGATGGAATTATTCAAAATTATTTGGAATTGATAGAATTATTTGGAATTGATGGCATTATTTGGAATTGATGGAATTATTTTAAATTATTGGGAATTATTTAGAATTATTTGGAATTGATGGAATTATTTGGAATTATTTGGAATTGATGGAATTATTTGGAATTGATGGAATTATTTTGAATTACTTGGAATTATTTAGAATTATTTGGTATTGATGGAATTATTTGGAATTATTTGGAATTGAGGGAATTATTTGGAATTGATAGAATTGATGGAATTATTTGGAATTTTTTGGAATTGATGGAATTATTTTGAATTGTTTGGAATTGATGGAATTATTTGGAATTAATTGGAATTGATGGAATTATTTTGAATTACTTGGAATTATTGGGAATTGATTGGAATTATTTGGAATTATTTGGTATCGAATAAGCAAATAAAACGAATAAGTGCCCATTTAAAATAAAAAAAGTTGCACCCCGTATTTTGAGAACCACTGGTCTACCAAATTTTTGTTAATAGTTTTGTAATAGATTTATAAAATGGTGTATCTTTGCTAAATTAACCAACCTTGTAGTTCTTATAGCTCTTGAGATAGCAATGGTGACACAACCAAATTGTATTGCGTGTAGAAACAAGTTAGATGAATTTAATGGTCTTAGGTTTGTCCGAAACCCTGAGCTGCGTTTCATTTCCCACACAAGACCTTCGACCTTTAAATATTACTTACAACTCCTGGTACATAAATAACTATTTTAATTGAAATTCCTACTTTGTGGAACTTTGTAAATAATTACTCGTCAATACTATTCGAACATATTTAACATATCTGCCGACTATTCACTGATTTCCAAACGAGTATAGCAATATTTTGAATATTTTCTACGTCCTACAGTTTGAGAAACACTATTGTAAACTGTTTATGTAGAGAAACTAAAAGGAATAACTAATCCAAACTATCTACTTTATGAGAAATAATTTACCGTCATGTTCATCTCATTAATTAAATAAATTCAACAAATATCTTCAGTTGTTGCCTTTCATTTAAACAACTTTTGTTGTTTTAAATCTTTCTCAAGTTGAAAGTTATTTCATCCCTGGTTACTTCCCTGTCTCTGGATAAACTGTTTTCCACAACAGCGGTAGAGATCCCGTTACTTTTGTTCTCTTTTGAAATATTTCCTACGCTTAATTAGTTTCTTTATTAAATACTTGGAGTTTCAACTGGAATATTTGGAATTTTTGTAAATTAGGTGATACTTTTAAACGTTGAAATAGTAAAATAAACTGTGTTTGTTTTAATAAAACTCAAGTAATATATTCAGTTATTTCTAATTAACTCGCATGTTATAGTAATGTAGTTTTCATTTATTTTTATTTAGTAACACAATTTCATTAACTTTCAGGAAATTAAAAACTAGAGTTAATTAAGATCGCATGTAATAACTTTTACTTGCTGGTTTCATTGGAAACGTGATACACATTTTAACATTTTACATATTTTAATTTATCATTTTTAATAAAATAATATTACGTACATTATTATTTTTCCCGTAAAAACGTGTATATTTTCATAATGAAGCAATGTAATCAAAATTTTCAAATATCAGCGCAGCGTTTGTAAGTATTAGTTTGCTAATTACTCGACAAACTGTTGCAAATTTGAAAGCAAGTATTACCCACAAATTTAGGCAAGTTTTTTTGTAAATTATATTTTATAGTAAGAGAATGGCGGTTGCGTTCATGTAAATTTTATGTATTTTTTCTTCGTCTGGTTGTTTTTATGTACATTAGAATATGTATGTAAAAAATGGTGGAGGCGCTATAAAAGAAAAAGTGTTATTTACAAAGCCACACACTTGAATATTTTATCTATTTTCATTTCAAACAATTGTTTGCAGAATTTTTAGAATAAATTAGTAATAATTTAGCACAGTTAGTTTTTCAATAATATGTAACAATCATTTGCAGACGACCAATTATGAAAGTAACTATAACAACATCATAAACTACTACAGAAAGTTAAAAATAACACACTGATATGTTAGTATAACGCACACTTCTAATATATCAGGTGAAGTTCCACTGATTGCGCTCGTATTTCAGTTGAGACTTTGGGTATTTAATACGTAAAAAAACTAATTAAGCGTAGAAAATATTACAAAAGAGAACAAAAGTAATCAGATCTTGGCATACACGTTTTGAAATGATACCCTGTCAACGCTTATATTACAATGTACTGTTTATACGACTATAAGAAGAACATTAAAAAACTGCAAAATGTATTAAATTTTTTTATTTAAAAACCTTTTATACTTATAAATACGATTTTGTGCACTTAAAGAACGGGTAACCTTGATTAAAATTTATTTGCAGTAAATATTTTATATTTTTACAGTCTTAATGGACGTTGCTACTAGTAGCAGCCAGTAAAACTGCATTGCTAATGGTAAAGAATAGTGCACAAAAAAGAAGAACACAGTGTATAGAATCTCTTTTGTAAATGTTAAATTTATTAAATACTAATATTGAATCAGAATATAATAAAAAGAATAATCCAAAAACATTAGTGAAATAATTATAAATTATTGAGCATAATTTCAAGAAATGATGATGTAACATATGTTTAACTTTATGTAGTGAACTAGAGAATAAATCTACATTAGTATATTACGTAACAAGCATCGAAAGTGTAAGATAACGTGCGAGTGTACAAATTGAAAAAGAGGCGCGCAGCGCCTAGTGATTTAAATACACGAGTACAGTTATCACACTTTCGAGCGAGTTATGTACACTATTTTTCAGACGACCACAAAATATTTCTAAAAAAAGTTTACAAGAGCAATGTTGTTTACATTTTGACAGCTGATGCGTTTTTGTAGATGAGTGTTGACGTTTGACGTTTGAGGTTAGGTATTGTACAACTGTACTAACCATAATGTCAAAATATTAAATAATGCTAAAATATTAGAAAATAAGTAATTATTAATTTTAAAAAATAAGATTTATCTGTGCAAATGTGTTGAAAAATCTGCCAAAACTTCAATCCAAATAATAATATAAATTATTTTCATTTATTTTATTTTCTTTCATCGTAACGCCATCTGTTGTCAATCAGTGGAACTTCACCTGATATGCTAGAAGTGTGCATTATGCTAATAAATCAGTGTATGCTATGTTCAACTTTCCGTAGTAGTTTATGATGTTGTTATGGTTACTTTCATAAGTGGTCGTCTGAAAAATAAATTTATAGCATTAAGGAAAGAGTATAGCTGATTTAATGACGACTTAAGCTACATTCACAAATCGAAATTAGTTATTGTTTTATGCTTTATGTTTTAGTGTGTTTTTTGGTGCCATTCACAAATAGTTTTTGTCAATTTTAGTTAGTAGTGACATCTATCATAAATTTTAGAAGATCGGTAATACAGTAAATGCAACTGTCAGATGTGCTAAGCTACACATGCTGTCTTATGTTGTTTGTTTACTTTCGTATTTTTTGGAAGTGCAATTGTAAATATTATCATAAAAAGAAAGTAGGTATTAAAATCTTGTTTTTATTTTCATTCATTTTGACACTCGAATAAAAACAAACTTAGGTTATCGTCAATGCGAAGGATGATAGAAAGAGACAAGTATACATCATTCTACCTCCTATTGGTCTATTCCTAAATATAAAACGTAAAACTAAAACATAAGTTTGAAGTTTGCAAACTTTTGTGTTAAAACCAAAACTAAATACTGATTTGTGAATGGCTGCATAAGATAACATGTCTACAAGATTATTAAAACAAAAATGGAAAACAACTAATTTCGATTTGTGAATGTAGCTTTACTCTCATAATTAGTTCTGGCAATAGAGACTTTTAAAGTAGTAGTGGCTTGAAATAAGGTGACTAAAATTATCAAAATTATATAAAATAAGAAGTTAATTATTTACAAATTTACAAATATGCGGCATTGTATGTAATATTACATAATAAAACATTTTAGTTAGTCAGTCAATATGAAAATATTACAATTACTTCTGACCTCACAAATGACTCTAAATATCTCGTTATCACCTCAAATGAATGCAAATAAATACACCATCAATTTTCTACCCTTCGCCACTATTTCCACATTTACCGCAGTAACCATCGTATACCCTTATCGTCTATCCTTCACATTCTCGCAATCGAATCCTGTTATCCTGCCTGCTGTTCCTGCCGCATTCCTGCTCTCCTGGGAACCAGGACGAGTGTAGGATAACGCAGGACGCGCCGCGCCCATTTCCCGAATGGTGTGTACTTCCACCGCGATTAGTGGCGCTGTTGAGATTCGGCACAGGCTTTGACTATTTGTTACGTGTTGTGTTTTCCTGCCGGTGTTGCAGGTTTTTTATGTTAGGTTGGTATTATTGTTTGCTGGGTATTGTAGTCATATGATGCGAACAGATATTTGCTTTTATCTTAATAGGTGGACTTGTGTATTTCGGTTTATTGCTTTTAGGGTGGTAATTTTATTGTTGATTTTATTTATGATATTTCTTCATGCATACAGTGGTATTACTTATATGTCTTTATATTTATTTTGTAGCCTTCGTGGTTATAAAAAATAATGAAGAAAGGTTTTTTTGTTGCATTTATATCTAAAATTACTTTGTAGAGATAATATAATCTGTTGTTTAATCTGTCGTACTTTTTAGTAAAACGTTCTTACAGTTGATTTAATAATATGACAAACAAATTTGCTTGCCTTATTTTTGTGTAGTGTTCGAACAAGTAAATCAGATATTAGTTTGATGTACATTTTATTTCTTCTTCTTTATGCAACAGGAATTTAATCTCAATTACAGTACAGAGTAGAGTGGTAGTACATATTTAATGAGTGAGATTAGAACTCGGGATCTCCTTATTCGAATGCCGTAACGCTATCCACCCCACCGTACTACCGGATATACTGCATGCTTCGGATTATTATTTCTCTAATTAGTTTGTGTTGTTTAATTGTAATATTTGAACAGTAACGTAATAATTTAAATCTATATCAGACATATTGTACTGAATATTTATTTATTTATATGCTACTTTCACTAGAGTTTATTAATATCACTTAACTAATTGTCCAAGAACATTCGTAGTATGGGCAAGCTGACTCGTAAACTCACAACTATATTCCAATGTAATTACGTTTAAAAAAGTAAAAAAAAAAACATTACGGTTACAAATATACACATGACAATCTTTATAGCAATAATTTAAAAAAAGTATCAATGAACAAAAAATTCAAAATATTAAATGAAACAGTAATGCGTATATCATTGCCTGATGCATACATACATACATACATATCTTCACGCTATATCCCAACAAATGGGGTAGCACGAACCCTAAAATCACTCATAAAATATTCAATCATTACATTCATCAAATAATCAGCCCTCGTCAAACATTACCATCCGAACACACACTTTAACCACATTCATAGATCACTCCATATAAACTCATTCATTTATTACACTCGAAATCATTTATCACAATCAAACCTTAAATCACATCATTCCTATTCACTTATCATTCATCTTCTTCCTTCGACGCACACAACATATGTATAAAACATCTCAAATTACTCACGCTTACTCCTAACAACGAATCTTCAAAGATTAGAAAAGATAAAAGCGATAGCCTGCACTTGTATATACAAGAAAAGTCCAGACAATGCAGTAACTGAAAATGAAACAACAAAAAAAATAAGAAAGGAAGGGAGTGTCGCCCTGCCTGATTCTAAGGATTATTCTGATAGTTTGAAACCAGTTTCTAACTAATTTTTGTATATGTTTGAACAACTGACTACTTATAAGAGTCACGGATATTGCGCTGTTTGAACACTCACTCTAACTGCACATGCTTCTGATAGTTTGTGATACGTAGTTGTGAATTTCTGCTCGAACAAACTAATATATATTTTTCAAAGGACCACTTATAAAAATAAATCCTAAATAATCGCGGAAAACAATTATTATAAAAAATCAGGTATCATATTTTCGATGTTTACTTAGTAACAATTATGGTAACGTGTTTATAATATCATTCCTTGGACTATAATAAATGTCGTTATAGTACTTAAATTGAGAACTGAAGAGGTGAGTGGGTAAAGGAGTTATGTTACATTTTAGCAAAATATCAGACATTTAAATAGCCAACCTGTTTATTCAATAATCTACTACCATATATGAGTTTCATGGTAAAATATTAATTAATAGCTAATTTATTTATAGTTAAAGGTGGTATGAATATAATAAAAATACACAAAATGTTTAAACGTTATTTACACAAAATAAAGTTTTTGTAACATATCACCACATCTACTTGTCTCTTCAATAATAAAGTTGTTGTTATGATACCGAAGCATATGAAATATATTAAAATAATTTGATTGTATGTATTCCCAAGATAGACAAAATGATGCTTTATTGTTCAAACTCAATTTTAGATCTTCTCATTTCAGTATTGCTAGGTCGTTATACTTTATCATCTCAAATGCCAGATGTGAGTTTGAAATCCAGTAGATTAGCATACGAACATGTGTGGAAACCTCAGAGAATCTGTATCCCATTTTCCCATTACAATCTAAATTTAAACACATCTCCAGAGAAAAACATTTCTCTGATTTTTATTTTCCTTGCATCATTTGTATTCATCATTTTTATTGACACGTCCGAGTAAATTAACATTTGTAGTTCTTGAAAAAGTTTACATTAGTACAAAACACATTCAGGAATAACAGTGGATTAAAGAGTTCATATCCGTTGCAGGAAATGATTTTAAAATGCAAACTTGTTGTAATAAATTAAGGAGCACTTTCTGAAGTGCCATCTAGCTATTATGCACTGCAACGGAATTAAGTATTATAAACGTGGATGTGATGCATTCTAAAGCCTTTGTTTCAGGCACATGACATTTCTTCGAAAGGAATTTTTCGTTAAATCGAATATTGTTAAAATTTATTTTAAGATGTATTTATTTATAAGTCTCTAATAAATTAATTGCCGACACATGTGTATTTTCGTAATACATATTACACATTTTGAAATTAGTTGATTTATTAACGGGAAAGTGTGGAATAGAGTATTAAGTCATGCAAATTTTGCTAAAAAAAACAAATATAACGGCTTGCTTTTATGGAGTGTGCGTTCGTCCGTTCTACAGTCTTTCGGTTTGTTTGTTTAAACGCTAGCAAAGAGAACCCTTTTATCTATGAAATTGAACTAAAATTGAATATAACTGCTTGTATGTCTGATGTTTGGTGCATATATTTTACGGGCTAGTTACAAATGCGAGCGAAGTGAGCCTCGCCAAGATTGCATTCTAATATAAACCAACAACCAGGTCAATTTGGCCTACTTTGACGTTGGGCTCCGCGGACACTAATATAGGATTCGCATTCGTATGACAATTGACAATATATTTTTTTTAATTTTGTAAAGCGAATCATTTAAAAATGATAAAAGTATAAATAAATAAATATATCATCACGCCTTCTACCCATTACTGAGTGTGGCACTCTGCTGAAGCAGATCTCGGTAAGTGATATATATTGCGCGTGAGTGCGGTTACCAGTCATCAAATCACGGTCCCCAAAGATGTTAGTAGTGGAGGAGCCACAGGGGTAGTTTTTGAAATTATGAAAATTGTTTGTCGCCTGTGGGAATCGAACCAGGGTTCTAAGGATCCACAGGCCGACTTCATACCACTGAGCTCTAATTAGTATCTTAATTTCGGCAAATACATTATTTTGAATATTGTGGAAATAATTTTTTTGCTTTAAGTCGGAAATATTTTTACAAAAATGATATTAAAATTAGGTTCAAATCGGTTGATAACTGCTGGATTGCGAATATTATTTTTTAATAATTAATTGAGTAAGATTAGCACTTGTTGAAACATGTTTGATAATATTTTAAAAAAATATATATATTTTTTTATTTTCACCAGAAGTTAAATAAATAAATACATATATCATCACAGTTTCTACCAATTACTGGGTATGGCAATCTGCCGTATATCTCGATAAGTGATATAAGTTGGTAATACCTAAAAACAATTTAAATATTTCGGTTATATACAGGTTGAACTTGACATGTAATTTTTATTGAAATCGGTTGAAAACTGTTGGAGGACTTTGAGGTTAAAAAAATAAAACAAGCAAGCGCGCGACGTCTGAGTTCTGGATTTTTATATCATGTTTTTTAATTTTTCACCGGTGATACAGACACCGTACCGCTTATTTAAATTCGTTTCTTTGAGAGTCATCAAGCTAATAATAACTGGTAATTAATATAATTTGTAATTTTATACTCTGCCGGTAATAAATATACAGTTTCTTGTACATATAGTTCCGAGACAAATAAATTTTCTATGGTTTTAAAGAAATACGGAATAATTTAAATTTCATCTAATTTGAAGTTATAAAATTCTAGTTCTCAATTTTTCTTAAATAAGTATATACGATATTCTTGCGCTGTTGTAATACATGGAAACTTGGACTCACATAAATCCATATATGTTCGTGTGTTTCGTGACTTGTATTTGATTGTTTTTTCTTTGCTGGATTTTTAGTTTATTTTTCTATTTCACTGCGCAACAGGAAATTAATCCCAATTACACAGGAGGAAACTTCAGCTTCTACTGAATTTCCGAACCACCTAGAGACAGTTTTATGATATACTCGTATGCTATGTTTTTTTTATTGGAAATTGAAGTCTGCAATAAAGTATGAACATTCGTCAAATAAATGATTCGAATTTACATTTTAATTAAAAATTATTCTCCTATTCTTTAGTATGATTATTATCTGCATTTCTTTTTTCATTATTACTTTATAAATTACAATTTCGATATTCAGTGATTAAAACCATTGATTCTGTCGTTTCTGTTTTATTTGTTTGCATTTTGCTGTAGTACGAAGTTACCGGTAAAAAAATATTACTTTTCGCACTTCCGAAAGTAAATTAACTTATTTATTCTTTCTTTTCGAGAACTGAAGTGTCACTTTTAATTCCGGAGAGATTAAATTTCAAATTAAATTGATAGGTAAACAAGCATTATCGTAACAAGTATATTATAAATTTTTATATATTTCATGTTTATGTTGCCTAAGTTACCTAAAAATTTGTATAATGCTGTCATTGTGAATTATATGTTAAACCAATATCAAAATTATATTCTTTTTAGCTCGTCGACTCTCAGAGACAATCTAAAGTATCTGTATCATCGACAAAAATTAAAATTTTTGTATAGAAGTGACGAATTTGAATTTGGTTTAGGTGGATGTACTCCTATTTATGTCGTTTACTCGATCTTCGGTCGTCAGTCGTCTATTATCAGTCGCTTGCTTTTTTGTTCCTCAAACTCCTACAGGTTTCAACAGATTAGTAACCAATTTTTTAACAATTCAAGTTCGACTTGCAGATGAACGAGTAGAGAAGTATTGCCAACTTTCGGCTTGCAACATATTTAATTTTTTTTGCAATGTTTTAGTTATCAGTTAATATGAACCAGTTATTTTTTATAAACCAAGTTAGTCTTGTATACAAATCAGACAATTCAATTATGTTTTTACTTTTGCCAATTTAACGTTAAATAATTTATTTCCGTTATATTTTAAATTACGTATGTAATTAATTGATGAATTTAAAATATGGATACTTGCATCACTTTTAAAAGACTTGCGTGTAAAACTGAAAAAAATCGATTGGCTATTTTCTTAAGAATATGAATTCTATTTCAATGTGTGCGGAACCCAGAATGTATAGCTAGGTAGTAGGTACAAATATACGTAAGCAAAATGCATGAAAATAACATAATAATGCCAGGGTAAATTATTATAGTCACAGAATACCAAAACTGTATTAATCTAAAAAGTAATCATAATGAATAAAAGGTTTCATTAACATATCGAACAATTACAGATAAGAGTCCGATAGTTGACTATCGGACTCTTTAGGGCGAACATATAAATTTAAATTCATGTTTTTTGACAATGTAGCTTCGTACTTATTTTTTTCATTTTAGTTATATGTTCGCTCTAAATAAGTACTTATAACTCAACTTTTTTTGTTGTTGTTATTCGTTTTAATTAACGTTTTTGACCTGAAGATGGCCATAACCTTGGCCGAAACGTCGTTGTAATTCTTTAATAAATTTATATACAACTTCAAGCCTTTTGTCCATTACTACCTTACAATATTACTTTTGGCTTACTAAAATAATCTACTGAAAATTACAGATAATGATCAAGTTTTCTTTGTTCATCATATGAATCTATGAATCCATAAGCTGATACTGTTGATAAGAACAAACAAATTCGAACAACTGCCTTTCGAACAAACCACCTTCTCTCACCAATCCTTTTAACTCTCGTGGCTTAGATGTAAAACTCTCCGAGCCTTGCGTAGTTTCTCTCGTAGTTTCATCCCGTGAAGAAGCCGTCTCCACGCCATCGTCTCTTCGTCTACTTCGCGTTGGATGAGAGGTGGTGTTTCGTTTTATTACCGTTTCTGCTCTCTGTCTCGTTTCGTTCTCGCCGTGGATCGTTCCAGGCATAGTAAATTTGGTTCGCTGGACTTATCTCGAGTAGGTATGCTAGAATTGTGCAGAAGCGTTGCAGGGAAATGGATTACAGAACTGGAAGAGGCTAACTTTGTTCTGGAAAGTAAATTAGGTGATTTTTTAAGAAGAATTTGCAAACTTTTTAGTTAAAAGTAAACTGAATTTGTGTACAAGTTTTTGTGAAAGTATTTTGAATGTAAATGTAGGGATTAACAAGGACTTATATAGTACGATTTTAGTGCCGATTCTGGGAGGAATTGGTTATGTTACGATCAATGACTTTTAAATTTATGGTACAAATTTCAAGATCTAACATTAAATTTGAATGTTATATCTTTCTCTTTACACCACATTAAAACTACCCATCTGTTACTCCCTCCACTAACATATTTGGGAGCCGTAACTTGACAGCTGGTAAGCCATTTCAAGCGCAAAAAAAAATATATATATATATCCTTCTGAGATTTGCTACGGCAGAATGCCACATTCAGCAATGAGTAGAAGGCGTGATGATATATTTATTTTTATTTATATTTCTCTTTATGAACAGCTGAATAATTACAACCCAATTCTCAAAAGAGTTTTAGCTGGAATCTAGCTAATCCTGAATTTTGAATTTCTCAAATTAAGCTAAACCATATTCCCAAAAACGTTTAAATATACTTTAATATAATCTTCTTACCATTTAGTTTTAAGAAAATAATCGAATTTACTTTTTTAAATCGGACTAGCATTAGATTAGCTAATCCAAAATTCAGGATTAGTTAAAATCGGGCTGTTAAAGTTTAATATATAAATTGAACAACTAATGCTAGTTCGATTAACAGCCTAACTATAACTAGCTCTTCTATTGTAAAAGTCTGCGATTACTCGTATATGGCGCTATTATTTATTGTTTATCCGATGTCAAATAACAAAAGGTGATGTTTATTTTTTCTTTATGGAGTTTTTATATACTGAATTATCTTTAATGAAGAAGCAAGTTAGTAAACTACCAGTTAATTACCCTTAATCGTATGTTTATTCTGGGGGTATAGATTATTTTTTCAGCTAACCATGTGTTTAGGAGAAATAATAAAATACGGTGCTAATAATTTTATGCATATGTTATGAAATAAATAAAAACAGTAGAAATTAGAATTTTTCACTTATGTGGAGTAAATATTATTCAGAATATTAAAATATAACTAAGCTTTCCTTTCATTGGCGTCTCTAATTATTTCAAACAGTAATAATACTCGTATATTCAAAATTATCCAGATCTGTTTATAAATAAGAACCAGTATATTGTTTCAGGTATCAAAATTTCTATTATTAATTCAGATCTAAATAATTTGTTTCATAATTTTAAAAATAACTCTTTGATCTTTTTTAGCCCTGTCAAGAAAATTTCTGATAGCATCTTAATTAGTGAAACAAATATTTCTTTTAACAAGCATACTAATTTTTTTTTGCTGAATCTTGTTATTCTCACTTTGAAGTTTTCAAGTATTTTGTATTCGTCCTTTTGAACAAGTAGTTTCTCTCCTTTTATTCTTTGATAAGCGGATAGCTTTCCGTCTCGTATTTCCTTCATCATAGAGGAAGTCACTCTCATCTCCTGTTCGTCAGCTGCTCGATTTCACGACGGCAACAATTTTTTTTTTCATTTTTTCTTTGCACATGTCGTAGATTGCGGCAGCGTCACCCGTTCCGAGAAGACGGATATCAATCATATAAAAACTCCATCGAACGAAAAGTACCTTTCAAAATGTTTGTTAATGTTCCATATATTAATCAATAACTTGAAAATTGAACAATTTATCCGCTGGGAGCCGCAAGGCATGGGCGTCCGCAGGGGGAGGCAAGGGGGAGCACGCGCCCCCCTGGATATTAACTAGGGTAGTGACCAAGACTCTCGAAAATAGGACTTTAACAAGTAAAACTATAATTTTTTAATTTCCTGCTTCCTTAAATATTTGAAGCAAAAAAGCTTGAAATAAAAGTGCATAAATAAAAATAAATAAATAAATATATCATCACGCCTTTTACCTATTACTGGGTGTGGCAATCTGCTGAAGCAGATCTCGGTAAGTGATATATTTTGCGCGTGAAGTGCGGTTACCAGTCGTCAAATCACGGCCTCCAAACATGTTAGTGGTGGAGGAGCCACAGGGATAGCTTTTTCAAATTATGAAAATTTGTCGCCTGTGGAAATCGAACCAGAGACCTCAGGATCCACAGGCCGACTTCATACCACTGAGCTAGCCATTCCATAAAAGTGCATCTGAACCAATAAACTAAATTAATTTTGCATACTTTGTAACGACACAAATTAGCTTTGAAAATGACGAAAATTGCCTCAAAACTATCGATAGGCATGAAATTGAAGCAAAATTAAACATATGATTGACGTTTTATTTGTCAAAATAAATTAAATAATAAATAAGGAATTTTGACAGATTGCACGACAAACATTTGTTTAATTTTGTGTCAATTTCATAGCTAATTTCATATTTTATGCCCTAAAAATATTAGAAAATAAAAACTGTAAAACTGCTAAATCGGAATTTATTGAAGAAATGGTGTCAATTTATGGGATAGTTATTCGAAAATTGACCTACCTCTTCAATTCAAACCCAGACGACAAAGACTAGTAATTTATTTCACAAATTTAAATATTTTTTTTGTTTATCTTTATGTTATGAGTGTTTGTATTTATGATATGTAAAAAGAAATATTTTAGAAATTTATGTATATCTGAGAGTTTTTTCTGACTCGCCCCCCCCTGGAAAAATGTCTGTGGACGCCCATGCCGCAAGGTATAAACTATTCTAAGAAGAAAAATGTTATATTTATTCCTCCATTTGATGAGCAAGATATTTTTCAGTTTTCTTAAACGCATTTCTATAATAAATTAAATTAAAATTGTTCTGTATTTGAAACAACGCTGCAAACCGTTGAAAAAGACCGTTCAGTTTCAGTTTGTTATTATGTTACCGCGACCTCTGTATTATACTCTCACTGAGTGACTAATGATGGACATTATGTATTTCAAATAAATAATAACAATAATAGTAATTCGGTTTTGGATAAATAAATGGGAAACAAATATTTTTTGTCACGTTTAATAGTATATTACATATAAATCAGGAAAGTGATATTTTACTTGACGAAGCGGTAGTCAAGTAAACATTCTTTCCTGACGTATTATGTATACTATTTTTTCTGAAACAGTTTTATTTAATCAATAATTAATCATAAATAATTCAAAATGTTTAAATTTTTTATATGAATTCTATTGACAACAGATTACGTATCCAAGGTTACAACAAAATAAACAGTCAGGTAAAATCTTTACTAGACTGTTTTCTACTTTACCAGCCTGTTATTTTTGTTGTAGCCTTGAATACGTACTTTACTTGACTGTTTTGGTAAAAATATACTTTTTATATTAAAATTGGTCAGGAAAGTAGGCACTTTCTTACCGGTTTCAGAAAAAACAAATTTATTCAGTGCATATGCATAATTCTACCGGTTTAAACCGGTTTACGTGTTCGGTTTAGTTCAGTTCAGGCAGTAGAAAGTTATATAGTTAACCATGAGACTGTATTTATAGTTAGACTTCCACCTAAGGAATGGCGCTAATAGTCTTTATGTGAAGACATCCATTTTAGGTAATTACAATATCGGCAATCATTGGTTGCAAGATTGTTCATGTAATTGTCATTTGTATGTATTTAAAAAATTTTAACCTGTCAAACATCCAATTAATTTTTATTTGTGAAATAATTTCATATAAATAATGACGTCAACTAATATTAATTGTTGTGTAAAAAACTGCACTGCTATTGGTAAGTAAGTGATCATATATAAATCATATTTAGATGATGAAGTCATAATATATTTTCAAATTCACAAGGATTGGATAAAACTGCGATTGAAACAGTTCAAATTATAAATAAATTGTATACACGAGGATATTTTAATAAATGTTTAAATTGTGTTTATGAATTTTTATTTTATGTAGTTTATATAAATATAAAATAATACTAAAAATTTCAAGCTGCCTAAATACACATACCGGGTTGCCTATATACATGACTTTAGTTAGACTTCCACTACTCAGATGGCGCAAAATACAGTCCCAGTGTGTAACATGGCAGTTTCTTATCTATAGTAGTATAGAGTGATCTGTAGTTCAGTTTACCGAACCGGTTCGGATTCGCGGTTCAAGAAACAAGTCGCTTCGATTCAGTTGCGATTCAAGTGCAGATTTAAAATTAAATTGATATCATGCACTAAATTGAAATTAATTTACTGTACTGTATTTATGAAAATCATTTCATTTTAGACTTGAAATTAATTTGAAAGCAGAATGATAAAATGTGCAGTATCTCTTTATACCTGTAAATTAAATTAGCGAGTGCCAAATTGATCGTAATAAAATGAAAACGACTGGATCAGGATAACACAATTTTACGTTTTATTCGGAAATAGCACGCAATGAACTAGAGAAATTGTGTGTTTGTGCAGTTAATTAAGTTCGTTTGTTACTGTTAACAACTTCATTTATCACGAATAAACAGAAGTGAATGCGTGCCGTGCATTATGTTGCACAAATATTTACGCAATCAAAACAAAACCAATTTCACCAGCTTATTAAATGAAATTTATTTGTTTTCCGCATTTTTTTAAATTTAGTTGAAAATGTATAATATTTTGATTAAATTTTTAGAATAGTCGGAATACATACGATAATAATTATTATTGAAATTAGGTATGAAATATAATATTGTGCTTTTTTGAATGATGTTTTAAATAATTAACTAATGTTAATTCTAGTTAGATTGATGAATAAGGAAACTTTGTTCTTTAAAGTTTCACAAAGGTTTTCATGTTTCATGTGCCAACTAAGTTTCTAAGAAACTACAACTCCCTGGTTCACTACTTTGATAAACTTTTTAGACAAATTTTGCCACATGACACTTGCTGAACTTTCTTTATACTATTATATACTTTATAAGAGAATAGTTAATATTTATGAAAGTTTTAAATTTTATGGGGTAGGTGGCACAATGGTATCTAGTCAGAAGAGGATTTACAATATTTCGGGCCCTAGGCAAAATATTTTAAATCCTATATATATATATATATATATATATATATATATATATATATATATATATATATATATATATATATATATATATATATATATATATGTTTATACACGGTGGTGACCGCGACTCTCAAACATAATAGGGATTTAACATGTAAAACCATAATTTTATAATTTCCTGCTTCCCTAATTATTTTAAGCAGGAAAGCTTCAAAGTTTTAGGACATAAAATTCTGCATCTAATACAATAAATTAATTTTGTATGCTTCGTAACAGCACAAATTAGATCTGAAAATAAAGAAGTTATCGATAGCCATGAAATTGAAACAAAATTAAGAAATGTTTATCGTTTTATGTGTCAAAATAAATGATATAATAAATAAAGAAATTATTTTGACAGATTAAACGTCAAACATTTGTTTAATTTTGTTTCAATTCCATGGCTATCGATAGTTTTGAGGCTATTTTCATTATTTTCAGATCTTATTTGTGCCGTTACGAAGCAAGCAAAATTAATTTTGTTTATTGGAGGATTAGATGCAGAATTTTATGTCCTAAAACTTTTATTTGAAGCTGTCTTGCTTAAAATAATTAGGGAAGCAGGAAATTATAAAATTATGATTTTACATGTTAAATACCCATGTTCGAGAGGCGCTGTCACCATCCTGTGTATATATATATATATATATATATATATATATATATATATATATATATATATATATATATATATATTCTACTATTTAAACTAAAAGTTTGATTCCGGACCCTAAAATTTTTGGGCCCTAGGCTATTGTCTCTTTAGCCTAGGCCAAAGTCCGCCTGTGTCGGTCTGTGGGGTATGATTCCCACAGCCGACAATTTTCACTACACTAAAACTAAACCTGTGGCTTTTCCTACACTAACATCTTTGGGGGCCGTGGTTTGACGGCTGGTAACTGCATTTCACGCGAAAAATATATCATTTACCGAGATCTGCTACGATGGAGTGCTACACCCAGTACTGGGTAGAAGGCGTGATGATATATTTATTTATTTAAATTTTCTAATGTATAATATATAAAAAGGATTTTAAATCTTGAATTTATAATGCAGTGCAACAATAATCATGCCGCACTGTGTGAGATACTTTCTATACTTATTTTGAATGTTGATATGTTAACTTTTCAATACGATCGTAGAAAATAGCTATTTACAAGTGCGCAAAGACATAGTTTGTACATGAGTGCAATATTAAAGCGAGTTCTTTAATTCGCGCGAATGGTACAAATGACGTCTTCGTGCACGAGTTTTATAGAATGCTTTTTGTAACGAGTAAAAATTATATAATCGACAATGAGGAAATTTATTAAATTTGAAGCGTAAATTTATATTGATAGTTAAGTATGCCATGAATTGACATTTGTTATTTGAAAACAAATTGTTTATTTTTTCTTGTCAAGTTTGTTAAAATATGTCTGATTGATGGCGTTATAAGCTAATGTCTCTATTTCTTTTATATATTCCTTAAAATGTGTGTATATACACATAAGTACAATTGGCGTTTTAAGAGTCAAAATTTAGAACCATAAAAATGGGTGGTTTTTCAATTACTTTGCGCATTAGTGCGTAAAATTAAACTTTCCATCGGTTTCCAAGGTAATGTTAACCTTATTTTCAATGATGCGAGTACAAAAAATCAATTTCAAATTATTATTGCGTGCAACCTATACCATGTATAGCCCCCACTATTTTTTACCTTATACTCTTGCACCCCACGTTTCGAGGCCTATGATAAAGTAATTGAAAATTTATTTCAATATCTTGTTTACTTTGTTTCAATTAATACATTAATCAAATATTTACATACAATGAGTACGAGCAATTTATCCAAGAATTTGTATTTCGTATTATTTATTCTCCGTACCTATATTATGTATTTAGTTGTTAGAAACACGCACCCTGGTTTCTGTGACATTACCGCCACCGCCCTGAGTGTGGTCTAGGAAATTGTAAATATTGTGACGTCGTCCGATGACACCGTTGCCGTATTATCGATCATCCTACTAGCTGCTCGAATATTTTTATCTCTTTCTTTCCATCTAATTTCAACAAAATGTTAAATTTGAGCCGTGCATTTTTTATGAGTTAATGATAGAGTATTTTCTAAATAATTTAGCTTTGATTTCCACTAGAATTTTTTGTCAAGATGCAGATAAAGGATACTGTTTTTCATAACCTAAAATTGATTATTTTCATATATTATTATGTTACTTCTGTACATATTTATTTAATAAACTTCAAAGACAGTAAAGAACAGAAAGTCCACAACCATATTGAAGTTCATTATAATCCATAATATATGAGACTGAGTCTGGTGAAAATATCATTATATTCTCATAAATGTAATTATTATGGTTTCATGCTTATGTTATATATTTTATTTGTCTTTATTGACCTCTAGGACAAGGGCAAGGTTCAAGTGATGGGTGCTCTTTCATTTAATCCCTATATAGACATCATAAACATGTATACCTTCGTCCATACCTTAGATGAGATTGAAACCCGGTATGGGGTGTGTAATGCAATTACATAGCCGCTTCGCTCATCGCTGAATTCCCATATTTATAATAATTTATTTAAATAGTTAAAAATACAATCGAATTTTTAATAATCTACTTGTAATTCTACTTAGTTGGTATTTATATAAAGTAGTTTATTTCATAACAAATATCGAAAGTGAAAAATATCGTGCAAGTGTGAAGTGTTGATTTGATTAGTTAAAAATACAATCACATTTTTAAATAATCTATTCGTAGTTTTAGTTAGTATCGAAAGTGAAAAATATCGTGCGAGTGTGAAGTTTGACGAACGAGATGCAACCGAGTGAGTTAACATACGAACAATACGATATTACGAGCTAGTTATGAACGCTGTTTTTTTATATATATATAAAAAAAAAAAAAAAAAAAATATATCATCACGCCTTCTACCCATTACTGGGTGTGGCACTCTGCTAAAGCAGATCTCGGTAAGTGATATATTTTGCGCGTGAAGTGCGGTTACCAGTCGTCAAATCACGGCCCCCAAACATGTTAGTGGTGGAGGAGCCACAGGGATAGCTTTTTCAAATTATGAAAATTTGTCGCCTGTGGGAATCGAACCAGGGACCTCAGGATCCACAGGCCGACTTCATACCACAAAAAATAACACAGTTATTTTAAAGCTTTTTTTTTTCAAATATTCAACCATACCAACAAACAAAACAAAGCTACCTGGCTATGTTGACTTGATCTCATCATTGCGATATACTCGTAAGTATGTCGAGCTAGTATAATATTCCTATCATCCTAGTGTACGTTTTTAACTTTCTTAAGTAGATTACTATTCTAAAATGTTATTAACATAATGTTTAATAATACTAGATGATTTATTGACTGAAGGTAATCAATCAAGAGGCGAGTTAATTTCTTGTCAATTCGATTTATTACGCATAAAGTACTGAATAATATACATTGAAAAGAAATATTAACATAGTCACATAATATATCAACATGTACTCCGCTACGGAAAGAACTGATGCCATGTAATTGTTATCCAAATTATAATGTTTAATATCTGAAAGACCGAGCTTTACTTTGGAAATAACAACAAATAGAAAGTTTAAAATGAAAAATAAGAAATCAGAAAATAGATAAGAGAAACAACATTTTGCCCAATTTTCTATAAAATTTTCGCTCACATATTGAAACAAGGTGGATTCTTGAGTCAAATTTCATTGCCCTAAAGTACTCCTATGTTTATATTTTGAATAACTAAATTTTAATTTTTTTTTTCTTCAATTTTCTTTCCAAATGACGTACTAAATAAATTTTTAGAAGAATGAGATTTTGCTAGATCGTATTATAAGGCTAAAAGACACTATAATACCAAGTTTCATCAACATCATTAGATCCGATCCAGAGATCGTGACGTACTCAGAGACAGATAAGAATTGCACGTATTAAAGTATAAAATAAAAAGAATGTTTGGTTTTAAAAATATTTTCCGGTATTGTGGAATTTTCATGGCATTTCTCACAATAGCGCAATTGTAAACCTATTAAGTTTTATTTTGTGGTTTTTCTTTTAAGAATTCACCAAATGCGTTTCTTTCTTTAAAGTATTTTTCACACCATTGAATTCTAGGTTCATTTTCTGCTTCATAAAATACAAAACTACGTACATGCAAGGCCAAGAAAGCCAAGAGATTTTATTTCGTAATTACTATTTAATTCTTGCAGTTGACCTTCCACCACTAATATTATTTTTAAAACGTTTATTTCCCATTTCCTTATATACAGCATAATTAAACATCGAAGATATTTTTTTGTAAACTTTAATAAAAATAATAATGTTATAAACATTAAATTAAAATTTTAAGTCCATGTCGTTTATGCAAAGCTTATGGGGTGGCTAGCTCAGTGGTATGAAGTCGGCCTGCGGATCCTGAGAACCCTGGTTCCCACAGGCGACAAACAATTTTCATAATTTCAAAAGCTACCCCTGTGGCTCCTCCACCACTAACATCTTTGGGGGCCGTGATTTGACGACTGGTAACCACACTTCACGCGCAAAATATATAACTTACCGAGATCTGCTTCGGCAGAGTGCCACATCCAGTAATGGGTAGAAGGCGTGATGATATATTTATTTTTATTTATTTATAAATGGGTAAACTTGAAATATGAATTTAGGGCATCGTTTAAGAGATACTATGACGTATTAAAACATTTTATATTATGCAAATAAAGTATTTACTTATGCAAAGTTTACAGTATTGATAAGTTTCATCCATTAACAGTTCTCAAACTATAGTTATAAACTATGTTTAGTAGAATTGGCAACAATTGGCAAATTTTTGGGTAACAGTTGAAATTTGTATGGCCTCCCGTTCCATTCCTCGCATAATATTCTCATAGACAGCTGCGATAATTAACATTTAGTACTTAGCAAGTATTCAGACTTAGACATCCGCCCTTCCAAAGTGTCTAGAGCTTCTGCTTCGGGAGATTATTGAGTATCATTACGCAATTTTAATTAATTAGAGAACTTGTTAATTACCATTTATTGTTTGGAGACATCGTTATTGTTTATAAAGATGTGACGAAGTGTACTCGTCACAATAGCTTGTTTCGATTCATATCCGCGGAATAAAAGCGTGAGTTACAAAAACTTACTTTAAATATAAATGTACAGGACTGCGCCACCTCAGAATGGTAATAATTAAATAAAAATAAATAAATATATCATCACGCCTTCTACTCATTACTGGATGTGGCACTCTGCCGAAGCAGATCTCGGTAAGTGATATATTTTTGCGCGTGAAGTGCGGTTACCAGTCGTCAAATCACGCCCCCCAAAGATGTTAGTGGTGGAGGAGCCACAGGGGTAGTTTTTGGAATTATGAAAATTGTTTGTCGCCTATGGGAATTGAACCACGGTTCTCAGGATTCACAGGCCGATTTCATACCACTGAGCTAGCCACCCCATAAATAATAATAATAATTAAAGGGCAGCAAATATAAAACAACAACAAAAGAATTTAAAAATAACTAACAATATCAAGGAATAAGACTGACCACTGCATAGATTAAAATACAATAAAATTTGTTTAATAGTTAGAAATTTTGTTGGAATTTGGATAATAAATAAATCAGTTAACGTTTCAGCAATGTTATTACTCTTTTCAGTACTGTACAACAAGATAACAGTATAAGTGCCTGGCTGAATCAGTGAAGTCCGTCAAATTGCGTCATTAATCGCTTAACCAATCTTTGAATAAGAACAAAAAACAAACATTTTTATTTCGCCAAATTAACACACAAAATAAAGAGCTCTTTAGTTAAAGAAGTGTTTATCTAGCAACAGTATCAATCACGATTTTCTGAAACTTATTGAATCGTTAGTTGAACCGTTATTGAAACATTAGTAATCTAATTTTATATGATTTATAGAATATATAATAAATACAGCTGAAATTGTATGTAAATAATAAAATTATCTAAGGTTAAATTATTTTAAAAGAATTTTTCATTTTACTCGTGTGACGAATTTTCACTTTGAATACAGCACGGTGACAGTGAAAGTAACTTGTTTCATTCCTGCTCTTATTTTAACATTTTGATATTAACTATAATTGTTGTAGATGAAAAGTCATAAGAATTCATGACGTACGATAGTGGTTTCCAACCTCTGTCTCTCTCTCTCTCCTTTTTAATAAAAAATTATTGCACCCCCCTCATTTTTTGTAATAATCTTATTACATAAATACTGTTTTTATATTATAATTTATATAATGCACAACTAAACAATATACTATATTTTGTATCGATTTTGTTCTTGTACATAAAAATTATTTATTATAGTGTAACGGCCAGAACTCTATTTTATAAAAAACCACATCATGGTTACAATGAAAAAATACTATTTGTAACCATGATTTTGTAGTTTTACAGTGATTATTTTTTGACGTTTCTCAAAACCAATAAAATGCTTCATTGTATGTCACGGGAATAATCTCTGTAGTTTTTGTGTTTATTAACAAATGATATGTACTTGTCAAATAATTATTTAAAACTGTCAACGAGTCAAGTAAAATGTGTGAAAAGAATCGATTTAGTTCCATTTCAGATACAAAAATACACCAACAAATTTTAGAAATAACTTTCGAGAATACATTAGTAAGTAATCAATCGATATTGATCCAGTTGAAAACCTTTAAGTTGGATGAATCGACCTTAACAGTTAAGTTAAAAATAATCTAATTAAATATAACTCGAGAGTTCAATAAATTAGAAAATAATTCTCCAGTATTTTTCTCAAACTTGTTGCCATTTGGCAATAACCACTGAAGCCCTACGGGCTTTCGTGACTATTGCCTGGCAACAAGTTTTCCAAAGATCTGTCAATTTATTTTCAATTTATTCTCACTCGCTTGTTATATTATTACTGATAATTTAAAACTGTAAAATTTTTATGAAACAGAGCTCGAGCATACTTATGTGGTAAGTTGGTTGCCGGTAGAAATTTTCCTTCATACTTCTCAATTTTTGCACATCTTATATTATAATTCATAAGATCTTATATTATAATTCATGGGATGGCTAGCACAGTGGTATGAAGTCGGCCTGTGGATCCTGAGGTCCCTGGTTCGATTCCCACAGGCGACAAATTTTCATAATTTGAAAAAGCTATCCCTGTGGCTCCTCCACCACTAACATGTTTGGGGGCCGTGATTTGACGACTGGTAACCGCACTTCACGCGCAAAAATATATCACTTACCGAGATCTGCTTTAGCAGAGTGCCACACCCAGCAATGGGTAGAAGGCGTGATGATATATTTTATATATTTTTTTTTTTTTATATTATAATTCATAACAAGAACTCAAAATAAATTAGGTATAAAATATAGAAAAGACAGTGATGAATAAGTCCTTTTGTTATATAAAAGATTTACGCACGATTGTATAAAAAGGTTGGCAGCTAATTGCGTTGTTGATTAAGAGAAAAACTTTAATTCCAGTAAAAAAAACTCATCTAAAAAATGTTAAAATATCAATATATTAAAACAATATAATTGCAATAATATGCTTTGATGTGCTATTTAACTAATAATAAGCATTTTAATTCTGAAATAAATCAAAAAATGTATAAAAGGTGGCATCTATGTTGAAAATTAGTTAATAATATAGTTTTAGTAAACTAATCTTTTATTTTGTATCTTTTCCTTTACATGTTCATTTTTCTTTTCAAACAAAAACAAATTCAACAAGTTAAGATTATATTTTTTGATAAATGATATAACAGTAGATAACTTGTTCAAATAATTTAGTAGCTACAGACTTTTATTTATCATTATTTTACCTTCATTTAAGTAATTTATTATTTTCTTGAGAAAAACTTCATACTTACTACAAAGAATTATGAGAGAAACGTATTTTTTTGTTCCTTATAAAATTACTGTTATTTCCGTGACATTTATTCAGACATAAACAACTGTCAAAGTCCCTTGATCTATTTCAAACAAACATAACTAATCTACCTCGTAGCAAAAACCTTCTAATACGCACTAGAGTCGTTCAAGCTTACAGCACACCAGCTTTCCTGCTTCTTGTCAAATACTTGTCTATGACAAGTACCGCTGGCAGGAATTCTACTTGACATACTTGACAGCAGGAACTATGCGACATATTGTGGTAAATATCTTATAGTCTGTTTGTGACATACATTCTCAACGACGTAAATATTGTCAATATTACATAACTACACCTACGAGAATTTGAATAAATGCTTGTCACGTTAAATTTTATAAAATTTATTTGCGAATCTGTCCAGAACATGTGCATGTTCGACTATTTATTAGATTACTTCCATTTTGTTTGCAATGCAAATGTTTTTGAAAGCTTTTGTTTGGATATCGGTGTTTATCGAACTGAAATTAAATTATTACTTCGATAAACAATTATTTGTTTTTCGTACAACTCATATAAAATTCCATGTTTGTTACAAATGTGCGCTAATAAGTAAAATTTGAAAAAATGGCCTTAGGGATGCTTATTTGTAGTTGGAAAGTAAATAAATACAAGTATTTATTTCATACTAACATGTATTTGGACGTTTCGACTCGCAACTCGATTCATCATCAGCTTCTGATGGAATTGCAGGCATGTTATCTGAAGAACTTCATGATGTTATCCATGGTGAAAAACTTTGAAAATGTGTATTTATTTACTTTCCAACTACACAAGGATCCCTAAGGCCATTTTTCAAATTCTACGTGATTTTTGGATCCATCTTAACCTCAATACTAATAACTAAAGTTTATTTTTTACTTTTTAGGGCTTCGAACTAAATGTAAAATTATGTCATGTTAATAAGTTCATCAACACTTGTTTGGACTCTATTAGTCAAACCAAATTTAGTATATAATACAAGTTTGCATGTTATATGCTAGCATATAATATTTATTTATTACTAGATTTTGTAATTTAGAAATTGATCTCAGGTCATAAAATGGAAACAATTTATCGCGACTGATCGATCAGATCGAATATATCAATTTATTTCAAATTTTGAAATCGAAAACAATTCAAAGGTCAAGAATTTAAAAGTCAATTTGCTAAATGATCCATTTTACTCAAATAAATCACAAGAGCAATCTTGAACGAATTTTAATATGAACTCGGAACACAAAAAATCTATTTGATTTTACTATTTCTATTTTTATGACATCAATTGAACATATTGTTACAACACAATAAAAATTGATATATAAAAATAAATAAAACTCGATTTTGTATTTCTTATTCAAGATTTATTCATTTGAACCACCAGCTTCTTCGAACACTGCGAACATAATAATCCTAGTAATTCTATTGCACCAAATCTTCCTAACATAAAAGTAATTATAAAATTATTGCGTAAATCATAATTAAATAACATCTTTAATTGTAAATCCCGTAATACTAAAATATTTAATTGGTGATTTCATAACAATATAATAAGTAGTGGGACAATGCCGAATTCCATTATTTACTAAGTAATTCACTACAAAAAAAATATAAAATGAAAAAATAATGTCAATAAGAATGAAAAATCGATTTGTATTCATCATATTTTTGTTTCATTTTCAGTTACTACATTGGATGAAATTTTCTTTCAAATACAAGCACACGCTATCGTTCTCTTCTTTTCTAATCTTTGTAGTTTCGTTTTTAGAGGAGTAAGCATGAGTAATTTGAGATGTTTTGCGCATACGTAACGTACGTCGAAGAAAGATGAATGAAAAGTGAATAAGAGTGATTGGATGAATGTGATTGAAGGTTTGTTGTGTGATGAATGATTTCTAGTGTAATAAGTAACTGAGCTTATATGGAGGATCTGTAAATTGAAGCTAGGGTGATGTGTTAGGTTGAGATTTTTTCTTTTGCCCAGCCCTACTCTGTATGTTAATAAACGCAAGTATTACTTTGGCATTATTCATTGAGTTACGCTCACATATAACAATTTGTTTGCAATTTGTTAAATTAAATAAATAATAGTTCATTAAAGCAATTCACTTTTGTACGTTAGACTCATTTATACTTAAGTTAAATAGATAATAAATCAACCCAAAACTAATTTATTAGTTTAGTTTCATGTTTCAATTGTCATTCATCATATTTTTTATCATCGATTATTTCTGTCATCATTCATCACGAAACAGATTTTTATTATGAGTTCAAAATACACATATTTTATAATTTATCCATTCCTATCTCTTCTGAACTGGGGGCTTCAGTACTCAAACAGTTGAACAGCAACGAGTGTTTATGAATAAACAAACTCTGGCGCGCGTGATTCACAGCCGGAAGGAAGGCCTACGCTAGCGCTACCGATCACGCTCAGGCAATCACTTCCGGTGCAGATAACTGTAAATCCGTAGCAACGTAACCGTTTCAACAGCGGGCTGGAGTTCAGCAGTTAGGAATATTTAAAATTTATCGCGCGCAGTTTGGCAGCAATGATAACCGGATATCGGGATACTGTTTACGTCCTGTTTGGGATTGGAGATATTTAAATTTCTTTCTTGAAAGGGATTTATAAAGGTTGTTCGGTGTGAAATTTTTATTTTGTTTATGGTGTTATAAAAATATGCCTATTTATTTATGAAGGACGTTTACGAAAGAATACCTTATGTAGGTACATAATACGTCAATTCAAATTTGGTAAATCTTTAACTGTGATATTTTTGTGTGTAGTTATATTATTGGGATTTTTTTATAATTTCGTTTCATAATAATCCCATACTAAATAATATTACGTTAATATTGCAATATTTTGTGATGTAACTATAATGTTAGAGAAATGTCTTTTTGAAATGTCAAAATTATTGCATATTTATTTTGTTATTTATTCAGAGGCATAATAATTCTCTGACTGATGCAGAAGATGGAATAATGACTTGTATTAAAAAAAAACACACACACACACACATTTAATATACATATAATATATTAGTCGATAAAATAAATTATTTTTATTACGAGTACTGAAATGAACTGATGTAAATATAATAATACGTACATTAAGCGCTCGGTTATTCAAACTAATAAAAACAAGGATTATTTATAAAATCGAACTGTTCAATCATCGAAAAAAATATATTAATGGTATTACAGGTTTCTAATACATTAAAGTAATTGGTTACTTGTTTTCGGACTTTCTTAATAGTCAAAGGTTTTACTATTTTCTGGGCCCCCCTTCAATAACATCTTGTTAGACCGTGATTCGACGTCTTGAAACCGCACTTTACACGTAAAAAATTTCGCGTGATCTGCTTCTGCCCAGTATTAAGGAAAAAGCGTGATGATTCATTTAATTTTTTTGAATTAATATTAACTGCTTTGAATATAAATAATTTGAAGAAATTTCAATCAAATATATTTGTCAATTGAATGTTTTATTTTTATTCTATAGATATAGTTATTATTTTAATTTTTCTTTTTAAAGCGAAAATCTCGACTATTATTTTCGAACAAGAATAAAAAACAAGGATCTGTGCGAAGAAAGACAATAATATTTTTGATTTGTAGTTGACAAAATCATTTTCTCTGTTCAATAGTGTGAGTCTTGTATTACTTTCTATCAAGTCTCCAGCTCAATAAGTACAAAAAGATTTGATTCGTGCGATAAATAGAAAAAAATACGAGTGCAGCAACGGAGAAATCCCCTGATAGCAAGTTTTTCTTTATACATTATACATTGCCTTTTCTCGTCTCGTAGACAACATAAGCTTTTGCCATCAGCACATGACAACGTGATACCTGCCTTCATCGCAGTCGCTTTTAGAAACGGAATAAAAGAAAAGCTGATAAACAAACACCATGATTCCATTTGAGTTAGTCTCACTCTCAGTTTGACTTCGTGAAAGGAATGCCATGCCATGCCTACTATACATAATATAAGATTTCAACTTAAAATTCTTTGGGGATGTCAGACTTGTAAATATAACACTTCTTTCAAAAAGGCAAAGAAAAGAAAAAAATAGACGTTCAAAAGAGACTTTATCTAGCAGATTCAAACAAACTTGTTAGTTACCATGTTACCAATGTTTAATATCAAATAGATTTTTTTAAATTTATTACTTTGCGTAATAGGTAATTAATCCTAATTACAATACAGAGGACCTATATAGATTATAGTGACAACAAAACCACATGGAGCTAATTTTATTGTTTATAATAAGTTTAAATGAGCGAACTAGTTTACCCAGTTTACTAATTAAGAAAACAATGACATACTTTATCCGTTTTCTGATTGTGCTTGTGTTAAAATCAGAATTAAAGTTAAAGATAGTTTAAAATTAGTTTTAGTGTTTTTAGCAATTTTGGGGGTTAAAAATAATACTATTTTAATGTCCGGTTTTAGAGGATAGAATAAATTTACTTCTCTGGTAAATGTATTTAAATTAACAAATTATGGGGTGGCTAGCTCAGTGGTATGAAGTCGACCTGTGGATCCTGAGAACCCTCGTTCGATTCCCACAGGCGACAAACAATTTATATAATTTCGAAAACTACCCTTGTGGCTCCTCCACCACTAACATCTTTGGGTGCCGTGATTTGAGGACTGGTAACCGCACTTCACGCGCAAAACATATCACTTACCAAGATCTGCTTCGGCAGAGTGCCACACCCAGTAATGGGTAGAAGGCGTGATGATATATTTATTTATTTAATTCGAAACAGTTTTATTTATTTGATGGCATGTATAACATTACTGTTAAAATATTTATACGAATTAGTTTAGTGACACTAATTACTGGTTGTAGATATTAGAAATAATTTTTTAAAGAGCTATGAGTATTCGCCGGGAAATGAACCCATAGCCTTTCATACGCTAGATAACTGATCTAACCAATTGAGCACAAACACTCGGCGAAGTACTCATACTATTTTTGTGTAATTTTTGTTGAAGAATTGTAAAGTGACAGGACTTCATAATTTACAATGTATGTATAAATATTTACCCTTTACTGAGTATGGTTCTGTGCAGAAGCAGGTCTAGGTAAGTGATACATTTATGAGCTTGAAGTGTTGTTACCAGCCGTCAAATCACGGCGCCTAAAGATGTTAGTGGAAAAGAAGCCATTGGGGTAATTTTAATGTGGTGAAAATTGTTTATCAGCTGTGGTAATTGAACCCGGATACCTAAATCCACAGACCGACTGGATACCACTGAGCCACCTACAGATGTAGTATTATTCTTGCGCTTTCGTTTCACAAACAAGAGTTCACGGGTTCAAAATTTATTGATCTCATCATATAACTGAAAATACTGCATTCTGGTTGATATTCCACTATGAATTGAAGATATACCCCTCTATTCTATAAATGGATCATTATCAATTAATGATCGATAAGTTATTGACAACTTTATTTTTCATTATTACTGTATAGATTATTAAAATTTTGATATTCTACAATCATAATAATTTTCCCTGGCATTTTTATGTTATTTTTATACATTCTTCTTATATATATATATATATATATATATATATATATATATATATATATACTCGTAGCTGTTATTATGAAAATTAATATAATGACAGGTCAATGACAGTGTGGTTATATTTTTTATATTGGCAATTTTATACGAGATCAAAATTCATTCAAAAAATATAGAAAGAACAGAATCAATTATTTTAACCACATAATATCGAACTGGTGTTAACCTATAGAGTAATCATGAAAAATAGGGGTTGTCATTATCGAATCGATCAGTAACAGATAAATTCAGTTACAGAATAGAGGGGATAGTTTTGAAATTAAGTTCCTGTTGTACAGTGTACAAAATTAATTAAAAAGTACCAAATTAAAAAAGAGAAAATTACATTAAATTCCAAGATTAATTTTTGCACATGTCATAAAACTTTAATCTCATCTCTCATAAAAACTTGCTCATTTATTTTCACGTAAACTAATAAATTCCAGTAAACAAATTACAAACTCTCCAGATTGCATTTTTCTGTAAACAATTGCTAATGTCCTCGTATCCATTACTCGGGACCCAGGAGACATGTTTTTCCTCCTTCTTTTGTTTTGCGTCTTTCACAGACGTCTAGAAACCACTTTTCATTTTTTTCCTTTTTGTCCTGTCATTTACCTCAAACAAATTATCACGTTGCCTGATCACAGAGTTTGAGTGTTAGGGATTTATTTTACGTTTGATTTTATCAAAGTAATTAACTAATGTATGCTGGTATAAATGAATATAGATTGTGTTCAGTGATACGTATGATTTCAATGGTTGAATGGCAATATAGAGAAAATATCGTAACTGTTAAGATACTGGTATTGCTAGCAGTTAAAATATTATTTTAATTAAAGGGATGGGTACAGTGGCGTAACTGTTGTGATCGGGGTGACAATTTCAATTTAACTCCACATACGTAAAGTTGTTCATATTTATTTATTTATACTGGTCTTACAATAGAAACTTAATCCGAATTGCAGTACAGGGTCCGGAATCACCGAGCCGCAGTATGGTAATTCATGTATATTTTTAGCTTGGGTGGGATTAGAACTTGGGATCTTCGGATCCGAATGCGGTAACGCTATCCACACCTTCGTATTGTTGACGTGGGGTTTGTAGTTTGTTGATCCATGACAGATGTAAGTAAGGTTATGATTATACTATGTTTGTTCCGTGTACTTAAATAGTTGTAGATCCTCGTGTAATATAACCAACATTATAAGCTCGTTAAATCAAATTATCGTGCACTGCTATGACAACGTGCAATAAAATAATTGCTACCAAACAAAACTAACATAAGATATTGTACAAAATAATGGGGTAATGGCTCAGTGATATCAAGTTGGTCTGTGGATCCTAAGAACCCTGGTTCGATGCCCAGAGCCGACAAACATTTTCACCAATTTAAAATTACTCCTGTGGCTCCCCCACCACTAACATCTTTGGGGGCCGTGATTTGCCGGCTGGTAACCGCACTTCATGCGCATAAATATATCACTTACCGAGATCTACTTCAGCAGAGTGCCACATCCAATAATGGATAAAAGGCGTGATTTACCACTCGCCTACGGGTCGTAGAGCAAGCTTTTCACACGTGCAATATAGTGACTCTTATAACACTAGCTACATAAATATTATTATTAATATTACTTTTTTACAATACCTGTGCTGTAAGTTGCCCATTAATGACAAAATTAAAACACGGTAAGTGAAACTTTTATTGCACAGTTGTTTCCATGGTTACATCAGGACTATAATATTTACTTACCACCCACGGTGGACAGTAAGTCAATGTTTATTTTGACAGCTGTTAATTTTGAAACCTATTTTTCTTTACTTCTATTTGTGCAGTTATTGTAAATTACCTTTATTTCGGTGTTTAGTTTCAATTAAACTATTTGGATTCTTGGATTAAATTTTAAAATGGGAAACTATTTTTTAATGATATTAAATTCCTTTCAACTTAAATAAAATAAAATAAACATATCATCACGCCTTTTACACATTACTTAGTGTGTCAATCTGCATAGCAGATCTCGGTAAGTGATATATTTAAGCGCGTGAAGTGCAGTTACCAGCCGTCAAATCACGGCCTCCAAAGATGTTAGTGGTGACGAGGCCACAGAGTTAATTTTAATGTGGTGAAAATGTTTGTCGCTTGTGGGAATCGAACAAGGGTTCTCAGGATCCACAGGCCGACTCGATACCGCTGAGCCATCTATTCTATAACTTTCAACTTATGTACCACAATTAAAAAAATAAAACGATTTATTTTTATATATCTTGGAGACTTTATGAAGACCCCGACTCCAAAATGTTAAGTTACGCTACTGAATGAAATATGCTACTCGTAGTATATTAAACTATTATTTGGTAGTTTGCCAATTTAGTGTATCAGATGTTTTTATGTGGTGAGTCGTGAAACCAAAATGATAAATCTGTTTTCATACACTTCCAGTGTTATAAAGATGAATGCTTTCTTCTATTATTAAGAAATATGTTCCATTCTGGCATTATATATATAAATAGTTTTATGAACATCTTTAAGAGACTTTGTTTTAAAGCATTTTGAAATATATATATTCATTTTATTGTTTACTTCTATTATAACTTTGATATGTGATAAACTGATAAGAAATAAGAACTTAAGAACTGGAGATAAAATAAGACACCAATAAAACTTTCTGCAAATTTATAACTTAACTTATTGAAAAACTTGTACCAATGTCTATCTTCCTTCAGTTTTTATTTTCATTTGAATTAGAATTCGAATAAATTCTCTATCGTTGTGTTGTATTGAATACATTGAAGCGAGATTTTACCTTAAAATAAAATAAAAATCAGATATAATTAAAGTGTAAGACGATGATAATAAACTAAACAAGCGGAATAGTTAAAAAAATAATAATATTAGCGAAAAATTTCAAAGGAGAAAAGTTGGCGATAAAGAGAAAATTATTTTGTTGATGTAATGTTTACAGCATGTTCATAAAATCAGATCACGAGAGATATGACATAAAAAAAGAAATATTAAGAGAAAAGAGTTTAAAAATTAAAATTTTAAAAATTGTTCAAAGTAGTTGTACCTAGGTAGAGACGTATTTATAAGTGTTTGCTGGGGCAGGGCTTTGGACGATGAAGGGGTCCAGAATAGCCTGAAAATGTATATTTTTATTTAATTAATTTTACTTGTTATTTTTGTTATATCGTATAAAATGTGCCACATTCTATAATAATAATTTTTTTTTTCTGGCTTCTTTGGCTTACCAACTACCAAGGTCATATGCCGCCATTACGCCCTGATCTGCGTTTTAGGTGTTATAGTCAACAGCAACGCGAGTTTTCTCTGTACGGTCACCCATCCAAATACTACCCGCGCGCACCGTTACTTAACTCGCGTTATCGTTTAGATCAGTACCAACGAGCGCAGCCATAGCCGTTGACAATAATAATTATAAATAAATATATAAATATATCATCACGCCTTTTACCCATTACTGGTTGTGGCACTCTGTCGAAGCAAATCTCGGTAAGTGGTATATTTTACGCGTGAAGTGCGGTTACCAGCCGTCAAATCACGGCCCCCAAAGATGTTAGTGGAGGGGGAGCCACAGGAGTAATATTAATGTGGTGAAAAATGTTTGTCGCCATTGGGAATCGTACCAGGGTTCTCAGGATCCACAGGCCGACACGATAACCACTGTGCCACCTACTCCAAATAATAATAATTATTATTATAAATTAGAGATGGGCAAATACTATCCGCGAATATTTGAATACCTCGAATACTAAAAGTATTCTATATGCGAGATCTTCGAATATTTCTGCCAGTGGCGAACATTCGAATACCTCGAATATCGCGCGATACGTCCTGAAACTGAAACATTGCTGCCCTCGCCGCTTTGATGAATTGTACAGTTGCCAGTTATCTGTTAAAGGGGACAAGCTTTGTTTTAGGTACATGTTTACTTATTTACTTTATTTCAATTATTTCTTAATTTATAATCAGAGTGAGAATATAATTAATATTAATTTATTATTATTTACAATTATAAATTTAATTTATTATGGGGTAGCTAGCTCAGTGGTATCAAGTCTGCCTGTGGATGCTGCGAACCCTGGTTCGATTCCCACAGGCGACAAACAATTTTCACCATTTTAAAAACTACCCCTGTGGCTCCCTCATCAGTAACATCTTTGAGGGCCGGGATTTGACGGCTGGTAAACGCACTTCACGCGCATAATATATCACTTACCGAGATCTGCTTCGGCAGAGTGCCACACCCAGTAATGGGTAGAAGGCGTGATGATATATTTATTTTATTTATTTTATGGGATGGCTAGCACAGTGGTATGAAGTCGGCCTGTGGATCCTGAGGTCCCTGGTTCGATTCCCACAGGCGACAAATTTTCATAATTTGAAAAAGCTATCCCTGTGACTCCTCCACCACTAACATGTTTGGGGGCCGTGATTTGACGACTGGTAACCGCACTTCACGCGCAAAATATATCACTTACCGAGATCTGCTTTAGCAGAGTGCCACACCCAGTAATGGGTAGAAGGCGTGATGATATATTTATTTATTTTATTTATTTATAAATCTAATTTATAATTTTAATTTTTAAATAAAGAACTATTCGGAGTATTCGAATATTCGAGATCTGATTAATATTCGAATTCGAGAAATTTTATATTCAACAACCTTTATTATAAATATATCGTAATTCGTTTTTCTACATGAATGTCATAATAGATTTATGATTGAAATTTTATAGAACAATCACAAAGTTAATTTGTTGTATTGTTTTTTTTATTTTTAAGCTTTTTGTTTGATGTTCATGTAGGTTTCTTGGCCAGAATGTTTGCCTGTTTTTTTTTTTAATGGATTTTCTTTGGGTTTTCTCACCGGATTTTATTGAGCCTGGGGGTTTTTGTGCTAACCCTCAATCTCATTTCATGTAGTAATTTGAAATACGAGTATATCATGGGTACAGCGGCTAGTTGAATTCGATTCCGGAATTTAAAAGAGCATGTTATCGCTTTACTGCTCTTGACTAAGCATCTCAAAATATAAATTATTTTCAAGATGGTGGATAATTGATATTGAAGATTTATATAAATTCAAGAAACTTCACCAATTTCTAAAAATTGTATTAAATTCAGGTGGCTCAGTGGTATCGAGTCGGACTGTGGATTTTTTAACCCGTGTTTGATTCCTTCAGCCGGCAAACTATTTTCACCAAATTAAAATGATTCCTGTATCTCCCCTTCCACTGACATCTTTGGGGGCCGTGATTTGACTGCTGGTAACCGCACTTCACACGCATAAATATATCACTTACGGCGATCTGCTACGATAGAGTGCCACACCTAGTAATGGGTAAAAGACGTGATGACGTATTTACTAATTTTTTTATTTTGTAAATAAATCATAATATTCTACGATTTCTTACTACAACTTATTCGTATTATATAATTAATTTTCATTTAAATTCTCTGAATTCATAGTCATTAAAAACTTTTGCTTGAGTACGCAAACATTCGTTACGGCAATACATGTAGGAAAAATCGATGATTGACGATGGCTCTATAACATGACATGAACAGGGACAGTGATAAGACTTGCACAAAGTTCGTCACACGACGCAGAAGCTTTGTGTTTGCGTCGGACGACGCCGCGACATCCGAAAGCAGCGTCGTTGATGTAGGTACGACATTGCACAGCAATGCTTTCAGAGCCAAGTATTTTGGCCTACAATGGTATGCACTGGTTCGTACCGTGCTGGTTTGGAATTAGGAAGAAATAATATTATGCGATTTTAGTTATGAAAAAATTTAAAGTTTATTTTTGTAGATTGAAATAGTAATTTACGCACAAAAGGAGTTAGGTAGATGATTATGCACAGATGGCGACTGTATCATCCCGAGGGATGGATGTTGCACGAGGTTATTATCATCTAGTAACGTCCGTGGTGAATACATGATTTTATTTTTCATTAAAATATGTAGTTTTAGTTAATGATAATTATGATTATAAGAGTATTAATCAACTGTAGTGTTAACGAAGCGGGCGTTATGAATTATAATACAAGTAATATAGGGCCATTACCCTCTATTTCATGTTATATAAAATAAACACAGATTTCATCATTTATAAAACCCTATCTAATACATACTCGTAGAAATAAGACAATGCTTGTAATGAAACGAAACACGCTTCTTTGTAGCCAATTTAATAAATTATTTTTAAATTAAATTAAACTTGTTGTTTATATATTTCGTAACATTATAATAAACAACAAATAATATTCAAGTGAAGAATATAAGAACAAAAAAAAAATTAATTTTATATTCAAAAGACTCATGCTGGGTTGCATGAAAGTTTTATCGGTTCATTAGCAACTAACGGTTCAATAAATTTTAAAAAATCGCTATTGATACTGTTGCTAGATAAATAGTTCTTTAACTAAAGAGCTCTTTATTTTTTTCTTGCAACTCAGCATAAAACAGGTACAATTATATGTCAAAATGACATTTTGCAGAATCAAGTATTCACAATAAACAATAATTGTCATTTTATTTATGTATCCCTAGGACTAAAAAGAAGTGTTTAAGCCCGATATTTAGGGCTAAAACACATGAATTTCGTGCCGGTTGTGCATAAAATCTTTTATGCACCACGGTTGGGCATGACGGCATTTTACTAAATGATAATGCACAGAAGGCAACGGTATGCAGCCCAAGGCCCTTTGGTCCGAGGAATGGATGTGTCCCCCTTTATGAATAAATAACTCTTTTAGATTAAAATACATAAATTACATAAAAATGTGTTTCACGTACTTAGAAAGTTCATTCGTCGATATGCCAAACACTAATTTCCCGACATAGGTTTACAAATAATTAAAATTTACGTTAAGATATCAAGATATTATGTTTTTTTGTTTTCCTGCACTGCCAATATTTTGTTATTATATTGTATTATTATTGAGATTATACTAGCAGTTCTACAACTTTACTCTTAATTTCAATTTAAGTAGTTCCATGAAATGGGTTATGTTGATTATTGCTGGGTTAACTATTATTCAGTAAATAAAAGAAATAAGGGTTTAAGGTAGTACTAGTGTGACGGTGGCGCCATCGGTTGCCGAGTGAGAAAATTGACGCTCAAAAAAATATAAAAATAAGTGTTTTATACCTATTATGATTAGAATATCATGAATTGTTAACAGGTTGTTGGTCTAGTGAATTTTCAAATACCATACCACCGTGTGGTGTTGCCATTATAAATTGGGATTCTTAATTTTTCGTTAAAAACAAGGCTTTGCATGGCTATATATCCATTACTAAACGATAACAAACTTTCTCCTTCTGATACAATATACATGGATAGTTCTAGAACATCATACTAGTTTTTCAAATTAAACTGCAAAATTTGAGAGGTACACAAACCAAATATGTGCGATTCTGAGTGATGATCGCCATAAGCCCCGTGTATAAGAACTCAACTTTACAAGCGAATATGTTTGTTCACAGATGATGAATGTATTTCATATTTTAACAGGGTGCGTATGACTATCCAGTATTTAAGTGCGCCAAATTACATTCAGATCTGCAAATTTTTTTTTCACGCTAGTACTACCTTAACTAATATTAAAAATAAACGTTTTTCTTATGTTTCCTGTTTTGGAAATCGGTTTAAATACTGTTGTATATTAGCTAATGATTTCATTATGTAAATCTATGTTTTTTTATAAATGTGAAAAAAAAAATTCATAAATGAAGAAAATGGCAAATAATGAAATATAAGGTACTTCTCTAAATTGAAAAGTTTATACTTACCGTAAAAATCTGTCAATTTAAATGAAACTTAGACTTAGCAATTGTCGAAACTTATTGACCATAACATTTTTATTGCAAATAAATCCAAAGAAAGTAAGCATGTAAAATTTTATTGCAGTCTCCCACAGAACTTTAAAATCAATTACATAAGGAATAGAAAATTGAGTTCGTTATACTGTCGTCATAAAACCTACTTATTTTTGAAATTCTTATTAGTGTTGAATAAATAAAATATCAATTTACGTACACACTATAATCTATATCGTAATACCAATACCATTTATTAGATACTTATTGCTAAATGTTACTGATGACCTGAAATAGAATGGAGCAAAATGAAATGTCAAACAAAATCAACTCATAAATATTTCAACTATGAGTATGCGTGCATTCTAAAGAAGGATTTCGAATTTCGTAACGTAACTTAACAAAATATTCAATATGTGAAACACCATTTATTATTTCATAATTATCGTAACATAAGGGCCCGTAAAGTAACAAAATTTTGATATAACCAAATTTTATATCTTAAGTTCCGTAAAGTTTCTGTGATTGGTGTCGGAACTAGTCAGAGATATCTATCATCTGTTATAATTCAACTGAAAAATTAATATATGAATTATTACTACATTATGGAGCAGGTGACTCAACAGTGTCGAGTCGTCCTGTGGATTTGAGAATTCAGGTTCGATTCCCACAGCTGACAAACACAACATTAAAACTACCCCTATGGTTTTCCCTCCACTAATATCTTTGGGGGCCGTGATTAGACAGTTGGTAATCGAACTTCACGCGCAAAATATATCACTTATCGAGATCTGTTACGGCAGAGGGCCACATGCAGTATTAGTATTTTATTTTATTCTTATCATCCGCTTGTATTGAAAAATTTAATTATCTTGATTTCTCATTTTTAGAAAACAATTGTTATAAAATCAATTATTATGTCTATCCCTATTTATTGGGCAAGTTTGTATGAAACATTTCTTTTTAATTTTTCTCATATTTGAAGTTATCGTGACACAGAAAATAACTGTGGCACAAGTAATAACTCTTACTTTTTACAATATTTTAAAATAAAATTAACTACGATTGTTGAAATAAACGTATATAACGTTTAAAGTTTCGGCAACTGTGAAATGTAATTTTTTTGTTTAATTACTTTACGGGTTATTGAAGTTAAATTACATTAAATAAAGGCCTAAAGACTGCGTCTATACTGTACTGTTTTGTTTGACGAACATGTCTGTTCGATCAAAAATGACGCAAAATTGAAGTGTGTAGCTAAAAAACTGACGTATTTGTTCGCGTACAAAGCTGATAAAATAATCAGGTTGAACCTGATTTTGTCCGTCGAATTTGTTCTATAAACTTGTCAGTTCGAGCAAATCTGAAGTGTGTGCGGTAAACAGTTTTCATAAAACATTGTTTGTGCAGTAGCATAGTTCTTAACAAGGTTTTAATCCATTCTTAAATAATTAAATCTATCTCCAGGTTCTAGTTTAAGTTCTTTTAACAGGTTAATATGAGAAAACTGGATTCTCTTCAAAACCCATTCTCTCGTTCATTTTGTCTGTTTCTTTTTCTTTTTTGATTTTATGGTTAATGCCGCCGTCACTGCACACAAATATATTGTCTCCACATTTTGTTAGTCATACTGCTAAACAAAACTGAGGTCTGTGTGCATCTTGCGTTTGTCGTTTTTGATCAAACAAACTTATTCGTTGAACAAAACAGTCTAGTAAAAACTAGAGGTGTGTAGTTCGTGAACGAACTAGTTCATATGATCTATTCCTTATAGCGAACGACACGAACTAGTTCGTGAGTTTATTAAAGACTAGTTTACTGCGAACTATTCGGATATGATTCACCACCACGGCGACACGGCCGATGAGGTCGAATCGACAGCGGAGAACAAGGGAACGATTGAACGAAACTAATTACTAGAGGAGCTTACTTCATACTTCGTTCGTGTCACAAATATTGTTTTTAAATAGTAATTTTTAATTTCTTCCATTTGCTCTTATTTTAGATTTTTTCGTATCTCGTATTTATATTGTCTTTATTGTTGTTTTTCTTTTGTGTATTTTTTATTTATTTAAAAATACAACTTTAAAAAACCAATTTTGTCTTTTATTTTTTTATTTTTTCATACTTGCTCTCAAATTATACTAGAACCAGATCCTGAAAGTTCAATTGTTCTCGTCTGTGAATCACAATACAATACGATTTCCGTTCACTATAGTCTTAAAACTTTCGTGAACGAAAGTGAACTAATGAACTAGTTCAGTAAACTAATATTTTTGATGAACGAGAACGAATGAACTAGTTTACTATAATGAACTAGAATTCCCATCTCTAGTAAACACGCAGTCTGTGGGCCTCTTTACGTAAACTCTGATTCCGGTTTAACATGAAACTTTTGAGTAAATTACGAATCGGAATGGTTGAAAATATGTCATCAAAGGTCACGCGCGTGGTTTTGTAAACTTTGCTGCTTAATAAACGAACACACTTGTAACTTGTATGCTTAAGTGTTTGAAAACGCAGGCACTTTGTCCGAAGATAAGCACCCGTGAAAATGTTAGACAAGTTGTGAATTTTGTTTGTGTTGTGTAGCTATGTTTAGTATGTTGTGTAGGTACTTCTACACAAGGGTTTCTTGTTCCTTTAATATAAAGGTGGTGACGTGAAGAGGCCTTCAGAATAGCTTAGTTCTTGAAGTAATTTCATGCTAGATTTCACGATTATTAATAGCAGCACGTAGCACCCAAGTTTAGAATGTGTCACATACGGTTCGATTCAAAAACCAGTAGAGCTCGACAAACCAAAGTAAAACACTGAGACGAGTATCTTCGGAGGTCGCTACTATCATCGGTACATTCATTGTCAAAAATTGAATTTAAATTTGTGATATATGACGACGTATAATTCTTTCCATTTATAAAAATAGTATGTGAAAAGAATAATAATTATGATAGATTAATAATAAATAAATATATCATTAAGGGGTTATACTACCCAGGCGCACTGAAAAATAAACCTTTTTTTGGGAATTGTTTTCTCGTTTACTAATCAATAGATTAAAATGAAATTTTAAGACTTTAATATATATTTATTAAGGTATATAAAAATTCTTTTTATTTAAATTTACGATACAACATGGCGTCCTGGCACTAGGTAACTTGAACAAATGTTTATTTTTAGGGGAAAATCGGCGTGCACTGTATTAGTCTCCGTATATCACTTAGAGCAATAAAATAAATTTGTCACATAATTATGTAAATTTTGTTTGTTTACTGTACTTTAGTTCACTTCATAGCGTTGCACAGTATAGGGAATAAATATCCGCGTCGGTGATCGGCTGCTCTCCGTAGCTTATTTACAATGTAACAATAAGTACAGTATTGAATATAATACAAGGGAATAAAATAAAAAATACAAGTGACATTCATTTGTTTTTTTCTGTTTGTGTCAGTGCATTGTTAGTCAATGCATTGTTTTTCAGTGATGCCAGATTCACATAAATTTCCCGAGATCTACGGATTTTTATTAATATTACGAATATTTGGAAACTCACTGAAAATCTCAGGATAAAATGGATTTTGAAAAATGTAAATAAAATAAATATATCATCACGCCTTCTACCCATTACTGGGTGTGGCACTCTGCTGAAGCAGATCTCGGTAAGTGATATATTCTGCGCGTGAAGTGCGTTACCAGTCGTCAAATCACGGCCCACAAACATGTTAGTGGTGGAGGAGCCACAGGGATAGCTTTTTCAAATTATGAAAATTTGTCGCCTGTGGGAATCGAACCAGGGACCTCAGGATCCACAGGCCGACTTCATACCACTGAGCTAGCCATCCATTACTGGGTGTGGTTCCCTGCCGTAGCAGATCTCGGTAAGTGATATATTTTGCGCGCAAAGCGCGGTTACCAGCCATCAAATCACGACTCCCAAAGATGTTAGTGGTGGGAGAGACACAGAAGTAGTTTTAATGTGGTGAAAATTGTTTGTCGGCTGCGGGAATTGAACTCGGGTCTTCAAATCTACAGTCCGACTCAATACCTTTGAGCCATTTACCCCATAAAATTAACTTTTTAAAATTTTAAATCTTACTTGGGTCTTGAAAAAATTATTTTATTTTTATTTTGTACTATCAGTTTGACATAACATTATTTTATTTTAGTAATCTTGGGAAGTTACCTTACCAAACAACGGGACCTCTCAGATTTTCTATAGATAATTTTTTGTTTGCAAGATCTTAATTTTTTAGCTCGAGCAAATTATTATTAGATAAAATCCCTTAGCTCGCTGAATCGGGATTTGTTGTTAACCAAAAAAAAATTATGCAAAACAAAAATTTATCGATAAAATCTGGCGGTGACAAAAATGTTATATGACGAAATAGAAAAATATTATATCTTTTGTTGTAACTTTAAAACAGGCGTTATTTATTTTCTTCGTTCTTTTTGCGCAATTTACATAAAACAACGTTAGTTTTACGCTCCACAAAATCCTTTATTCAAAGTACATGCCTTCCTGATTAAACAAATACCGACCGCTCCAATACCAGGAAAAAAAACTAGGCAAACAACAAAAAAAGTGCATGACAGTTTAATTTCGACGAACAAAACAGTTGAAATTAATTCGTAGTTCAATTACAATGGGTAACATCTGAATAGCGGACATGTTTTGTACCACGCTCACTACACAAGCCAGCAAGCCGATTAAATTCAAGTCGCTTTGTTTGGCATAGTGTCATTAGTGTCCACGATGCGCGCCTGGGTTCAAATCCTCCCTGCAGTTGGCAATTGTTTGTCACATGCTGGTCTACTAATTAGATTCAGTTCAGTTACGAATGGAATCCTTTGTGATCCACTGATCGTGATGTTTCCACGTGATGTGAAACAACGTGAGCATACGTAATGAGATCAGTGCGTGATATCGAGAACGCATGCGCAGGTTGTTACATGTGAGTGAAGTTGGTCACGTAATACTGATTACAGCCTTCTGTGGAATGTAGTACATTACTTTGCAATTTAGTTGGACAACAGATTTTTATCTTTAGGAGATAGCAATATTATCGGAGCTTTTGTGCTTTCAAGTAAAGTGCATAGTACAGTTTGGCTTTTGTTCTAATAATTTAAAAATTTATCTATGATGTATTTGATAGATTGTTGTTCATTGAAGTGAAATTAATTACAGGAATGTTGTTTAATATAGATACAAATTTGTTTGTGTTGATATTATGATGTAATATTAATATTCATTAAATTTATCAAATAGTTAGAGAGCTAGGGTGCAAAATGATGTATCATTTATTCCAGTGACAGAAATGGATTTCTTAATAGATTATGTCATGATAAACATGAAGAAAAGAAAATTAGATTTGGTAACGGGTGGAAACTATAGATGGCGTCGGTGTGAATGCGTAGATTTTAAAGGTATTTGTTGATATATTTTTTCAGGCTAATTTTCAGTTTGAATTATAGACTTTGGTATAATTAAGTAATAAAAATGGTAGACAGAAGTTTTGGCCGGTGACGCATGCGCGACGAAACCGGTCAAATTCAGCAATTTTTATGGTGTCGTGTGACATATTACTACTTGCTTATGACGAATACATGACAAAAAAATTATTGACAGAAATTATTACTGGTTGCTCGTTGGTGACAAAAGCTCTGAAAGTGGACTGGTGTAGGAATCAACAACCACCATTAAAATCTGCGTATTCACACCGTCGCCATTTATAGTTGCCACCCGTTTCCAAATCTAATTTTCTTTTTTTCATGTTTATCATGACATTATCTATTAAAAAATCCATTTCTGTCACTGGAATAAATGAGACATCATTTTTCACCCTAGCTCTCCAACTAAAAGTAGCATGCCGCAAACAAAGGAATTTTGTATAAATATAAAAGAATTACGTTTATCTTTGCCAGTGCAATTTTCAAAAGAGTATTAGCTAATCTTGAATTTTGGTTTAGTCAAATTAAGCTAAACTGTAGTTTCAAAAAAGTTGAAACAAACTTTAATATAATCTGAATACCATTTAGTGATTTGGATTAACTTTTTAAAATTTGACTAGAATAAGATTAGCTAATCCAAAATTAAGAATTAGCTAAAACTTTTTTGAGAACTGGACTGTGCAAGCTTGGACTAATGGTAAAGTTTGTATTTTGCAGTAAAGATAGGAATAAAAAGGTTAAAAGCGTTGTGTTCAGAATGCGTTTTTTATTGACACAACATATTTATTACATAAGAGTAACAATTTTTTATTAAGAGACAATATTAATTATGTACATATGTATGTTATTTATGCGTATATTTTAAACTCTATATATTGGTTCAATATGTATCAATAAGTTAGTAAACAATATGTATGAAAATTACTCAGCTAAGGTACTTTTGATATAGAAACATTTTAATACATGCTATATAAATATTCGCAGTCTACATTATTAGGTCCCAGAAAATAATTTGTCGATTCCTATACTTGTAACGTTTGTATACCTATAAACTACAATTTAGTACAGAATATGTATCCATATTTGGTCATGTATAACAGTAGACAATAATATATTATCACAATTTACATTTCTGTGTAAGCATAGTATATCGTTTATGAAATTGAGTAACTATAACGCGGATGGAATAAATATGAATGAGTCAGTTTGTTGAAAAATTGTAGAGGGCTTTGCAGATCACACGTCGGAAACTTTACAGTGTTCCAAGTTGCTTAACTTAATTTGTGTCTCGTCGAAACTTGAACTACAGGGTGAGCGAAGACTTCTAGCATCGGAAGATCTCCGTTCCATCCTGATGGCGGGGTTATCCAGGCTAGTCGAGAGGCGGTGTCTACCTGGACTACCTCCCGGCATGTCCAGATGGAACGACGGCCTCCTGCTGCTCGAACTAGGCGGCTGGTGCAGACACACCATCGACTCTGGACAACTACGTCCAGCGACCGTTGTTCTACTTCCCACATTCTCCCCTATCGTCACCGGGGGCTGTTCCTGGCTCGTGGACGGTGGCTCTATGATCAGCGAAGGCTGATCCATGCTGGTGGCATGTTCGAAACTGAGGGCTTGGTGTCTTCTACTCGAAGGCCTCTCGATAGTAATTGACGTACGTCGGTCCCAACTCGTAGTGGGCTGATCGAAGCTGATGAAATGTCTGTGTCGACCGAAGTGTGGGCGGTCGATGAGACACGAGGGTCTACGGTTGTATGGTCTGGACGGGATGTGGTGACTATGCTGCGACTGATCCAGCAAGAAGGATGATTGGCGACGCTGGCGAGCCTGCGATGCCTTCTCTATGGTGATGGAAGGTCGTTTGTTGAACGAGCCCAGCATCGGCAGCAGACTGTTGCAACCGCTGAGTGAACTCGGGCTGTAGTCCGACAACAACATGTGCTGGATGTCAATGGCAGACTTGACACGGCGTGGCGGGTTCAACACAGCCATGGTGCTGCTGCCCACGAACACCGAGTTCTGGCGCCCGCGTCGCATTGGGTTAGGCGATGGCAATGAGTTGTACATTCCATTTTCACCCATGCAGTTTACATTGTATTTTGAAAATGACATTCGTTGCTGCAACATAAATTATTCGGTTCTAAACAGTGCTATTAAACCATTTGGAAATGAATTATTGAAGACGTATCAACAGTCTGCCGTCATAGCAAATTTACATGTCCTCGTTTGGGATTAGGTAATAATATTAAAAGCCATTCCATATCCATCATATAATGGTAAAACATGCTGCGTATAGAAATCAGATAACAGTTTTCTACTGACATTTAATTTGTTCAACAATTACGACCTATCGTATATCTTCTTCTCGCTTCTAGATCTAATTTTATTGGAATACGAGCAAGTCAGTTAAATATTGATGTAGTGATATTGAAAACTATTAAATGGATATTGCTTATAAATCGACTAAGAGAAATTTAATTTTATCTTACACGCAATCTAGGTATCAGTTATATTACGACAAACAGAATCTGCAATAAACAATTATCAACATGCTACAATCGTTCCGTATAATCCAATGCATTAGAAAATAAATTTAATGCATTTTCCTCACAATATGAGTTATTAAGATACTTCAAAATTAAATCAATTACACCAAGTAAAAAAGTATAGAAACAGGGATAGAATATATAAGAATCCTGATCTTTCAGATGTTAATTGGCACTACAATTTGAGACTGTATTAAGGAGAAAGAACAATAGCATGTTATTAAAAAATAGTTATTTATATACCAAAAGTTGAAAGCAGCTGTCTAAAAAAATATTTTCACTATTTTTGTACGAGTACGTTCGGAAATTAAGATTAAACGAGTTTTTATTGTAATTATTTAAAATAAATTATTGTCGGTAACTAGAAGAACAATATAAACAAAATAAAAATGTAATTTTTTTTATATTTATGGTCTCCAATTATATAATTTCTGTCATTAAATGACGATCGAAAAGGCTACTTTTTTACCGATTGTAGAGCAAAAGTTTGAGAATAGCTATCATACAATATGGTATAGGAAAGAATTTCATTACATGGAAGAAGGATAATTTTGAAGCCAGTGAAATAATTTCTCCTTAATACATTTCAAATGAACTAGAAAGGAAGTAATAGACATAGATCATTACAGGCTTCATGCGCTTGACAAGTTTTTCCGATTCGGATTTCACGCTCACTTGCGGGGAGAGCACGGATTCGCCCATGGGACAGCTGGTACGGTGCTGCTGCTGGAATTTGGGCTGGTAGGGCTCCAGCATACGTATCTTGCCCCATCGGTTAAAGAACAGCGCGATCGCCGCCACCCAAATCACCAGGACAAGAATGACGAGGAGGACCTCCTCGGCTCGGACTATGACCTCCACGGGGCTTTCTGCAAACAAAGAGAAGAATATTAGAAGATATTGACGATTGTAGAATGTTTAAAATATATTTAAGATGCCATAAATTCTTTTGATATTTACTTGTGTTATCATGAGAAATTTGGAAAAGAAGTAGAATATGCATTTTGGTTTAAGAATCATTTAAAACGAATGAATGAATTGCAAGTTAAAATTATTTAAGAATAATGTAATGCATCCTGACGAATAAGGCATCCGAAACGTATACACATAGATAAAAACACGAATTTTCTTCTAAGAATCTCAAAAATCTACTGAAGATTGAATCATTTTAGTGGCGGATTAATAACGACTAAACCGATATTAATGTGTTGCAGCGAAAAATATATAAACTAAAGTATAATTTTATCTGTATGTCTACAAAATATGTTAAATTTATCAAAGGTAATGAATAACCTTAGGTAACAGTAAAATTTAGACTTTTAGTATTTTATTGTTTTTAAATCAGTTATAAATAGAATAGGTACATGTAGATTAGAGTGTCCGTTATTTTGGCAAAGTCGAAAATTTGATGCTCTCACCCTCTAAGACTACTTATAATAAATTTAAAAAAATTGAGCCAAAATCCCAGGTCCGTCAAATGACGTTAAAACGTGCCGCAAGAGGGCTCAATATTTGCATGTAGTTTAAATGGGAAAATTGCTTTTTCCGATACTTTTATACATACCTTTTTATGATTTAGACCTAAAAATATTTCAAGATAACTGCCGGAAAGCTTATGAAATTTTACATTTTTTGTATATAAACTTTGGAGATCTTATTTTTTTATCTTTTTAAATACATTTTACGGGTGAGAACTGAAATATTAATCGAAATTCTTATATTAACGTTTTTGTCGTTTTTATGCTTCAAACTTCGTATTACTCAAATTGACGCTACAGCGTTGATTTTTATCCAAATAACTTGAATTTTAGTCTGCCTGAAATATTTTTAGGTCTAAATCATATAAAGTTATGTATAAAAGTATCGGAAAAAGCAATTTTCCCATTTACACTACATGCAAATATTGAGCCCTCTTGCGGCACGTTTTAACGTCATTTGACGGACCTGGGATTTTGGCTCAATTTTTAAAAATTTATTATGAGTAGTTTTAGAGGGTGAGACCATCAAATTTCCGACTTTGCCAAAATAACGAACACCCTAATGTAGATACAAGAAGAAATCGTGTCCGAAATACACTGGTGTATGATAAGTGCAAGATTGATAAAAATGTTATTAGAAGAGCTCATTTTTCTAATAACATTCTTTTGTTAATTGAGATGGTTTGCGTAGGTCAAATGAAAAATTGCTGAAACAGATGTATTTTTAGAGATTGCGGAGACTACCTGCAAATGAATAAATGAATACGAAGTGAACGAAAGATCCCGTGTATGAGGAATAAACGAACTATGAAATGAATTATGAATGTCTGTGAAGCAAAATTGATGTGTCAGAATAGAAATATCTGGTGAAAATATGTATGTCTCGCATGTATAAACAGAATTGAAAATAGGTACTATATTATTTATAGGGCAGGTGGCTCAGCGGCATCGAATCAGCCTGTGGATGCTGAGAACCTCGGTTCAAATCTCACAGACGACAAACAATTTTCACAACATTAAAACTACCTCTGTGGCTCCCCCTCCACTATCATCATTAAGGGCCGTGTTTTAACGGCTGGTATCCGCACTTCACGCGCAAAATATATCAGCAGAGTGCCACACCCAGTAATGAGTAGAAGGCGTGATGATATATTTATATTTATTTATTTGTTAATTTTTCAAATAAAGTACGAATAAAAAGCAATCTCCAATCAATCAAAACGTCCAATGAATTGCTTCCTGCCGATTTACCTGTACTAAATTACTCCTACATAAAATTAATAAAATAAAACTACAATAATAATTATCGTTAAACATTATCTTCATTATTTTTCTTAATTCTTTGGATCTCAAGTAAACTAGTTAAAAAAGCGTCAATATTTAATCAGTAATAGATTTAGTATTATATTATATATGAAGTTATCAAAGTTACAATTTGTAAACTTTTACTCGCCTTCTTGTTAGAAGTTCGAAAAGTTATTTAATTATAACGTATAATCGACTATATCCTATCTATATACTTCCAGAACTAAATAATACAACAGAACCTATTAACTCATAATAATTTAGCAACGAAAAAAATAATAATAAATATCATTTGTATTTGTTTCGTGATATTTACAGTGACAATAAAACTAAATATGTATCTCATTAATAATATACTCATCCAAGCTAGTAAATTAATCGACAATTCGACAAAACTAATATTTCTCTTTAAGTGTTGGTAAGCCTGGATCAATAAGTCACTACAATGACAATGACTCTGCTCTGCTTTTCCGCTAGTCGATAAGAATTTAAGTTTTATTGACGGATCTCATTTGACATTCTATACTAGTTGCGTGTACTAATACTAAGATATGAGCATAAGGTAACATGTAAACTTAAATTTTTTAAGCTTTACGTTTCAATAATAAAGAATGCAATGAAATAACAAAGGAACAAAGCGATACTACTATTACGGTTCGGTTAAAGTAGGTCACCTGTTACAGAAAAATGATACTAATTATATTCATTATTGTTAGAATGCCATATTTTATTTACCAAAGATAAAAATAAACCATTGCTCTGCCATACTAGTGTTGGTAGAGAAAAAATATAAATAAAATAAAAATATTTTTTTTTGTATAAATAAAAGAAATACGAATTACAAGTGACAGGAATAGGGATGCTTAAGGTCGATGCACATTTTTTAAATAAAAATTTTAATTAGAAGAAATTTTATTCCCAGTAAAATAATTATTTTTTTTTCGTTTAAGCAGTTTTACAATAAAAAGAATCGCGCGAATAAAAACTCTTGAATAAAACTACTTATCATTCATTTTTAATGGGATGGCTAGCTCAGTGGTATGAAGTCAGCCTGAGGATCCTGAGGTCCCTGGTTCGTTTCCACAGGCGACAAATTTTCATAATTTGAAAAAGCTATCCCTGTGGCTCCTCCACCACTAACATGTTTGGGGGCCGTGATTTGACGACTGGTAACCGCACTTCACGCGCAAAATATATCACTTACCGAGATCTGCTGCAGCAGAGTGCCACACCCAGTAATGGGTAGAAGGCGTGATGATATATTTATTTATTTATTTATTTTATCATTCTGTTTACATTATTTTACGTAGAGGCCTTCAAATATTAATATTAACAGGAAAACTAACAAAAAAAAAAAATGTTTAGTATGTAATCTAAGTTAGCGAAAAAAATTGCCGGAACCGGTTGAGTGAATTTTTCAACAATAAATTGACTGATTCCAGTAAACATTTTCATTCTTCCATTAAGAAAAATATATGTGTGCAATGAAATTTTCATATTTAATTCAGTGCCATCTGTTGTCATTAGTTAAAAAATAACAGGTATGTTACGGAATATACCTAAATGGGCGGAAAAGAACTCATTACATATTCGTTACCAAGAATGTAATTATATATTTATTGTGTTTGTGGTAGAAAACAAATTTAATATTCTTAAGATTCAAGTTAAATAAAAATTTATAACATGCTTTGTTAACCAAGATGTGATGGGATACGTATGTATTAGAGAAAATGCTATAATCATTTGCTTTCAAATGTATATAGTCACGTCACAATAAAAAGCTTTTATGTTAATGCCAATATTGCAAACTGAATACACGTCAACTTTCGTGATTAAATTAATTATGCTATTTTTGCAAACGGACTAAATTATATTTTTCTTTAAAGTGGCACATATTATCATCTAACAAAGAACAATCACAATCATTTATAATAATCAGTAAAGTACGCGTAGTTACGAACATGAAAATAATGCATGTTTAAAACAGTGGAATATTAAATGAAAAATTATATAATTATACAAATTTATACATCTATGTTATATACAATTTTTTCATAAAAATATGTTCTAACTGAGGTTTATATAACTGTTATGATCTATGGATTTGAGAACCCGGGTTCGATTCCCACAGCCGACAAACAATTTTCATCATATTAATATTACCCCCGTGGCTTCCTCTACACAAACACCTTTGTGGGCTATGATTTGACGGCTGGTAACCGCACTTCACGCGCATAAATATATCACTTACCAAGATCTGCTACGGCAAAGCCCAACACCCAGTAATGGGTAAAAGATGTGATGATTTTTAGAATTTTATTATAATCTAAAAAAACTAAAATTATAATCAATTTTATATGCGCACAGAGAATAATTGAATGTTTGAGAACATTGATGTTATTATCCTGGGCTAAACATGACATTGATGACGTATAGAGCTCCTGTCAACTGGGCCTGAGTGTCTGGTTTCTGCGTTTGACAATGGTCGCCCTTTTATTTTTACATGAGTAAATTTCCATAAAAATTTGTGAAAGTAAATATAAAAAATGTTTACCTCAATTTATAGTTTAATTAAAATATGAATAATAAAATAGAAAATGTTAAATTAGTTTCTACTTCATGTTTCATATTTTAATTTTGTCGCAATGGAAAATAGTTCTTGTATCGTTTTAATAATTTTAGTAGATATGTTTTTAATACAGTAAATTCGGAGAATATTAATAATAATCTTATTGAATATCGATATTATAATTATAAAAGTTTCAATCACCGTCTATAAACATGCCAAGTAGATTTTTATTTTATAATTTAATCATATTTTTGTTTACTTGTTTTTAGTTGTTTTAAAAAGAGTTCTTACCTAGTTTAATTTCAACTTTTACTAATTTTCTTTCTTCCCTTCATATAAAATTATATTTGTTTAATGGCTATCTGCTAGAAAGTTAATATTAAATTTAATTCATATAATCAGATCATAAACAGGCAGATTCATAAAGTGGATTAACACTAATACCATTTTTGATTTCGTTTTAACTCTTATTTCAATGTATGAATTAAGTGAATTTTTTACCCATTACTGGGTGTGGCACTCTGCCGAAGCAGACCTCGGTAAGTGATATATTTATGTGCGTGAAGTGCGATTACCAGCCGTCAAATCACGGCCCTCAAGGATGTTAGTGGTAGGGGAGCCACAGGGGGAATTTTAAATTGGTGAAAATGTTTTGTCGACTGTTTGGATCTAACCAGGGTTCTTAGGATTCACAGGCCGACTTGATAGCACTGAGCCGTTACCATTAACTTGGGTTAATAAGAGTGTTAGTTAGCATCAAACCTTATTCATTTCTTGAATCTGTTTTAATTTGAAACAGAGTTATACTTAATATCAAAAACGGTGTTAGCGCTAATCTGTTTTATGAATCTGCTTGAAAAAGTTTAATCGAAAAATTAATCCTCAATCTATAGAAATCATTTTACAGCAAATTGCAGTTTTACGAGGTCTACGAAAAATTTAGTTTTATTTATTAGAACGTGCAGTACATAACACATAAATTCATATATGACATTTATGATACCATTAATATTGATCAATAAACAACTGAAAACCCCATGGTATTATAGCTAAATTTGATGTGCTCCAATATCCGAAAATTTACAATAAACTTAATAAATGAAACAAAAATTCAATATTATCATGTTACTTAAATCTTAGGATTAATTTTGTTTAATATACAAATAAAAGTTCAGTGTTCTGTAGTTAAATTTTTCATGTTCAAATATCGGATATAGAAACTATCCAATTGTTCCGTAAAGTTTAGAGTAAACAAGTTTTTTGGTGTCAGTTGAATAAACACTTCTGACACGATCAAACATTTTGTGCATTTTTAATGTAATTTTTTTTAATAAAATAAAAAATGCAGCTTTTATAGTAGATACTTCTATGTTTTACTCAATTTTTAATGTCAATGAAATAATAGAATCGGTCGTAGTTTCTTCAATGTTCTATTCAATGAAATGCATAAATAAGAAGCACGCAGCGCATAGAATGGTGTATTTCTAAACGTCAAATTGTGTTGAAACCGTTCAGCTTTGAACCTCATTTTTTCTTTTTGTGTCATTATTTAATCAAAATATCATGGTTGCGGAAAGAGGTGTCCATTTTAATCGAGGAGTACAAAAATAAGCTACTAAAACCTCCATATATAAATTATAATTTTGATTCTGGCACAAAAGTCCCTTATACCAACATATTTTCAAAACAGATCGAAATGCGCATGCGCATCTAACAGAAAATTGACGTCGTTGCACATAGGAATTTTTATCTTCAATGAAAATCTACATGGAAAATGTACTAAAAAAATTAACATAAAAAATTTACATTAAAAATGTACAAAATAACTGATCTTGTCAGACGGGCTTTTACCTAAAATATTTGTCATAGTATAAAATTAGATTTTCTTCACATTAAAATGGTACGATTAACGAAAAAAATATTTTAAGTAATTCATGTGTTAACCAGCGCGTTTTAAAATGTCTCGCCCTCATTAACATACTAGTTAAATAAATATAATTTTACAACTATTCCGGCCCTTGATAAAAATCATAAATTAATATTAAAAAAATTAATACTAGTATATTATTTGCAGGCAATCGTAGCTCAGTGGATAAAAGCGAGGTAAAACTTGCGTTTCTTAATTAGCAAGTAAGAGGTCGTGCGTTCAAATCTCACTGACTTCTTCTTAAATCCAAAATATACGATTGTGTCTGAGTGGTTCGGATTCCACTATAAGCTGTAGGCCCTCTGTACTGTAATTGGGATTTACTTCCTGTTGTGCAGAGTAACAAATAAATAAATGAATAAGTCAGGAAAGTGATGTTTTACTTGACGTTGATAATCTGCTGAGTCAAGTAAAAACACTTTCTAACGTATTCCGAGTATGTATACTATTTTTTTCTGAAACCGTTATTTAATGAATAAATAATTCAAAATGTGTAAATTATTTTATAAGAATCATTTTGACGTCAACCTACTTATCAATGTTACAACAACAAAAAACAGTCAGGTAAAGTACAAAACAGTCAGGTAAAACCTTTAACAGACTGTTTTTCTACTTCACCTGACTGTTTTCTTTTGTTATAACCTTGAATATGTACTTTAGCTGACTGTTTTGGTAAAAATCTGCTTTTGATACTAAAATTGGTCAGGAAAATAAACACTTTCTTGCCGATTTCAGGAAAATACATTATCTAAAAAAATGGTATTTGTTTTGCTTTGTTTGTCATTATACTTTGTTTGTATATAAATACAGAAAATGTTAAATTAGAATGTACATATTATTAGGAAGAATCAAGAATAGTTGATCGATTAGACAAATCGTATTTGTTTTAGCCGTAGTACTCATACCTATTTGAAGTAGTAAATTTGTGAGTTGTAATGGTTTTAAGTATTTCTTAGATCAAGAAAATAATGTACAAACCTAATTAATTCTTTAATTATTAATTACACTATGATATACAATAATAAATCAAAACGAAATTAGTAACTCACATTTTAAATTAATTCTTATAAAAGAAATCGCACATTATGATTAATATAGCAATAATAATAAAATTCGTTGATTTTTTTCAGCGATTTAATCTTTTATAGCACTTTAAACCGATCGTTAACTTCAGAAATTACGTTTCCTGAATACATTTTTATTGCACATAAGTTTTATAACAACAGTGAAACAATTCCAGTGTGCAAGTAAACATGCTGTTTGTTTGTCTTTGTAATGTTGCGAGTTCGCTCCCTTGCCGCGAGTTTTTAAAGCGGATGTTACACTACTCGGTTCCAAATTTGCCGATAAATCTCGTGAAGGCTCCTATTTAACATTCGCGTTTCACGGTGATCCATTGCGATTAACGTTCAACGAAGATGAATTGAACGTGTTGGGTTCTTGCTAAGAAATATTATTCATTTTGTTACTGGTGAATTTGATGTGATGGTTTGTCAGAAGTTGTAAATGGTGAGTTTGATTTGAATAAAATTTGTAAATGTAAATAAGCAATATTTATACATTTAAATTTGCTGAAAATATGATAAATTCGATTAAAAGAATTAATAAATGCCTTCAAACTTTTTAGATTTTACCACAAAATATAATAATTATTTTATATTTTCCTTGTTCTAGGATAAGTATAAAATAAAGATAAATTTTTTACTTAACTATGTAAATTCAGAATTACAGATATGTATTATTTGTAGTTCTAGGGCGATGTTGTAATAAAGCAGGAATTTTAAAGAAAAACTTCATATTGCTAGTATTGCACACCATATACAGGATGGTGAACGCAACTCTCGAACATAGGGATTTAACACGTAAAATCACAATTTTGTAATTTCTTGCTTCCCTAATTATTTTAAGCAAAAAAGCTTCAAATAAAAGTTTTAGGGAATAAAATTCTGCATCTAATACAATAAACAAAAATAATTTTGCATGCTTCGTAACGGCACAAATTTGATCTGAAAATAACGAAAATAGCCTGAAAACTATTGATAGCCATGGAACTAAAGCAAAATTAAACAAATGTTTGTCGTTTTATCTGTCAAAATAAATGACAATAAATAAAGAAATTATTTTGACAGATTAAACGTCAAACGTTTGTTTAATTTTGTTTCAATTCCATTGCTATCGATAGTTTTGAGGCTATTTTTGTCATTTTCAGATCTAATTTGTGCCGTTACGAAGCATGCAAAGTTAATTTTGTTTATTGACTTAGATGCAGAATTTTATGCCCTAAAACTTTTATTCGAAGCTTTTTTGCTTAAAATAATTAGGAAAGCAGGAAATTACAATATTGTCATTTTACATGTTAAATCCCTATGTTCGAGAGTTGCGTTCACCATCCTGTATATTATTATTTTGCTCTTTACTTCTAGGGCAACTCAGATAAATTAAAATTGTAATAAATATTATGATAATAATTTAATTAGTAATTTAAATAAATACTTAACTATTGATTAAATCATATTAAATTATAAAATTAATAGGCGCGGTGGTCGAGCGTGTTAATGCTCATCTCTTAACATGCTGTGACGTCACCCGAACCAAGGTTCGTCAGTTCGAATCCACCTGTCGACAAAGTATGATTTGTCGTTAAATAAAAAATACAGTTACTTGTATTAATCATACTCGGGCGCTATAAGCTAGTCACTTATACATATGCCTTAAAAAGTAACATCGACTACGGAAACTAGCAGTACGGCAGTGTAAAACTGCGGCTCGGTGTGTCCGTTAGGCCCAGGTCCGATTCGGGTTTTTGTGCCATTGAAGAAGAAGAAATTATAAAAAGAAAAATTGGGATACTGCTAAAATTTGAACCTGAGACCTATGAACTCTGGTCATATGCTTTTAACCAACTAAGCTACGGTCGCCCTGGATTCAAATATGATTCTATTTCAATTTTTCTCTCTTTATAATTCAATTTCATTTCATTTTGATAATAGTTAATGTATAGTAATTTTCTGGAATTAATCAATATTCTTTTCTCCAAAGATAATTGAAAAAAAATTACAATTAATTTAACTTATACTCATACAATTTAAATAAAATTTAAACAAAAAAATTGTACAAGAATTAAAAAAAAATCTTTTATTTGTTTTGAAAATCTTAAATTTAAAGTTGATTTTAAGAAGAAAGCGTAAAAGAAATTTTCAATATTATTTATACGACTAAAATAGATGTCTTAAATATTATTAAATATTTTTAAAACAGAAAATCAAGTAACATTCAGAATAATGATAAACATCATTCTAGTTGGTCTTGGTAGGCAAAATTTATGTTTTATTATTAAATGTTTATGAGCAGTTAGTTCAAAGTAATTAACGAACTATGTTCCGACTTGCGCGGATAGCAAAATCTTGTACCTATCTTGTCAGTTCGGTATTGTGTTGCACCGTGGACAGTTTTATATGAGATTTTATGTTTTTGTGTAAATTGTGTTGCTTGTGATGGTGTCAACTCAATGGAATTTACGATTAAACAGAAGCAAAATAAAGGTATGTTTTCTTGTTTGTTTATTTAGTTTCATTGGTTTGTAGGTATTTATATAGAGTAATTAAATTCATCTTAAAAAACCTCAACGAATATCTATTTCCTATTTAAATAATTACAAGTCAAGCTCGGTATTTTATTGTGAAAAAAATTATCTTTATGGAAAAACACTGATGCATATTTACATTATAATAGAAAAAATAATAAATATATTTCATAGTTGTATGTTATAATAAATGATAGATTATATTTGTTATGGATTTGAAATGCGTTCGCCGAAGTTATTTACTGTTTGCGCGTGAAGTGCGATTACCAGTCGTCAAATCACGGCCCCCAAAGATGTTAGTGGTGGAGGAGCCACAGGGATAGCTTTTGAAATTATGAAAATTGTTTGTCACCTGTGGGAATCGGACCAGGATTCTCAGGATCCACAGGCCGACTTCATACCACTGAGCTAGCCACCCCATAAAAAATTAATAAACTCATAATAAATAAAGAACTTTGGAATTCTTTTATTAATTATTATATAACAATAAATAAAGAACTGTGGAAGTTTTATTTTGATTGTTAAATAACAATCGTGAATTTTTGTGGACTATTTTAACTCCTTTGTTGCGTTTCTAAGCATGAGCTAAAGTTATAATTAAAAATTTTAAAATGCTGATAATACTAATTATTTTTCTGTTATTTTTGTGCTATTATATTCGTAGTTTAAATGCACAACATCTAAATAATTGACAGTATTTTGTATTTGCATTAACATTAAAGCATTATACCAATATGATATCTCAATGTTGACGTTATACATAATTCTGCTGAACCAAGAACAGGAACTAGTAATTGGAAACTGATGTCACAAGTTACAATTACAATATGAACAAGCAAATGGTGACAAATATGCAGAATTGTAATGATTGTACTAATAATCTCAAACTGCATAGTATAACCCAGAAACCGCTTGATATCCCCAGTAATTTCTCACTGTAAACTTCGAATTACTAACATCTAGCAAATCCAGAGGCGTAGAATTTACATTTTATCTATAGATGCATCTAACGTGTCAATGTGAAATATGTTTTTTCTTCAACCGTTTGAAAAGTTGATGATTTTAATACAGTTTTTAGTAATACAAGTTGACGTTTCTGTTACTAATATAAAAATGTAACTGTTGCTAAGTTACACTTTAATCCTAGGCTTAAAAATACTTTTAATACTACACTTAAAAGTAATCATCCAAAATTACTTCCTTTGCTGTTTTTGCAATATCTGGTGGTGACCATAATATGTCTTCATCTTCAATGTCTTCGAATTCAGACATTTTTAAAGAAAGAAAACTATTTGAAATAATTAAATATTTTTTTCATATGACAGAAAAATGAAAATGTTAATAAAACAAAAATCAATTATTATATTTTAAAAAATTGTTCTAATTCTATTCAGATTATATATATATATATATATATATATATATATATATATATATATATATATATATATATATATATATATATATATATATATATATATATTTCGGTTGAAGAAAAAATAGTATGTGTTATTCGGATTAAAAGTTGTTTAATGAACAATTATTTTCCATTCCAGGCGAAGCGTAGCGAAGCCGAGAGAAAGCAAAATTTGCGAATGAAACAAAAGCACTTTTATTCCTAATAACACAATATACTATTTTTACTGTATCTCATTAGGAAATAAATAAATATATCATCACGCCTTCTACCTATTACTGGGTGTGGCGATCGCTAAATCCAGTCGCCAACGAATTAGAATAGGTCTCCAGGAGACCGATTCTAATTCGTAGAAACCAGCTGTAGCGACTGGCTTGACGTCATTTATTGTCGCTACCGATAGTATAGCCATCTTGCGGGATAAAATGTAACTTACGTGTGACGACATTATTGGCGACTAGACATTTTCAAGCGACTGCTAGCAACTGCTTTGAACTAGTCGCTAACTCAGTCGTATGTTTTGCAGTGCCGTGTTTTGAAATTTTTGGTTATTTTAATAAATAATACTAAATATAGAAACATAGTTACGATTTCAATCAACAAAGTGGACTTTTTAACAATAAATAATCACAAAAAGCGGCAACAAGTTTTTCAGAAATACCACACCAAAATATATAGTCTGATCTTTGTAACCAACAGTAGAAATAAATTCCCTAGACGCCTGACGTCATCAAAAACACGTCATTCATATATATATATATATATATATATATATATATATATATATATATATATATATATATATAAATTTATTTCGGTTGAAGAAAAAATAGTATGTGTTATTCGGATTAAAAGTTGTTTAATGAACAATTATTTTCCATTCCAGGCGAAGCGTAGCGAAGCCGAGAGAAAGCAAAATTTGCGAATGAAACAAAAGCACTTTTATTCCTAATAACACAATATACTATTTTTACTGTATCTCATTAGGAAATAAATAAATATATCATCACGCCTTCTACCTATTACTGGGTGTGGCATTCTGCCGAAGCAGATCTCGGTAAGTGATATATTTTTGCGCGTGAAGTGCGGTTACCATTCGTCAAACCACGGCTCCCAAATATGTTAGCGGTGAAGGAGCCACAGTGGTAGCTTTGGAAATTATGAAAATTGTTTGTCGCCTGTGGGAATCGAACCAGGGTTCTCAGGATCCACAGGCCGACTTCATACCACTGAGCTAGCCACCCCATAATAATAATAATCTAATTTAATGATCCAAATTCAAAATTACCAAATATATGTACATTATTTTACATTTGCGACTTTTCAAGTAAAGCTATATTCACAGTTCTTAACATAACCACTGATTTTGATATTTTCCATAACCTAGAAATATTAAACATATTTAATAACGTCCGACTGTCATAAATGATTATTTAAACAGTGACGATATTATTGTTTTTGTTGTGAATGATTTCAATTTGGTTTCAACGTAAACAGTTCCTTTGCGAAAGTTGAAATCAATTTTCCGAGATTTTTCACGGAGATCATATTTAGGTTGTCAAAGAACCCTAGGGCTGTTAACGTAGAATTCTGGCAGTTTCATATTTAATTCAAGAGCTGCTATCCTCTGAAGATAAATAATAAAACTGCAAAGTGTTTACATTTCTCTGCTGTAACTTTCCGAAGTTTGCTTCATATTCTGTCAACCTTTCAAATTTGTGTTTTTACTTTCTCCTACGTTTTCATTCATTGACTGACACATAGACAGTTTTAGATATAAGAATATATATGAAATATAGAACTCTAAAATTCAATTTTAAATCGCCAGCTTCAGAAATTAATTCAGTGTTAAAAAATCTGTCCTTTAATAGTAATTTACTGTTTACTAATATTTATTTGAAAGTATTTATTTGATGTAGTAAAAGGTGACTTTTCACTTTTTAAAAATAAAATCCGTAATTCAAATACACATAATTATTGTTTGCTTTTGTTTTTAATTATTTCTTAACTTATAAAATAAAAACGTATTAAAACAAATTGATTTGAAGAAAAATATTCGTAGATACCTAATTTATATTTGTGAATAAATTCACGATATTAACTTCTGTAGTTGCATCTGTATACAAGGCTTTAATATCATTACAATGCTGGTAATAATTTATAAAATAATAAACTAGAAATGTCAGTTGAAATATATTGTGACAGAATATTGCTGATTTACATAAGAGTCTGTTTGGTCTGAAAATGGACCACTTACAAAGCCAGTTTATGTTTCTGCATTTTAGTTATCAAATGTTATGCTCCGGCTAACTGTAACGCAGGCAAATACTCAGAATATGTATGGTGCTATTTATTTAATATATTCAAATATGTTGAGCTCAAAATGTGGATAGTTATATGTAAATTTTATAGTATGGAGGATGATATGTGATAACTTTGGATGTCATAATAATTCATTAGTGGAAATTCGTCTTTACAAAAAATTGAAGAACTTGTTTAAAATAAACAGTTGGTAGGTATTTTTTGAATAAAAAATAAAATTAATAAAGAATGATTAAAATTAGTTTTATTTTAATTCCGTCAGTCTTAGTAATGGCATAGCGAGCTAAAAAGGATTATTTATGTCACGTTTTGATGTTATAGAAACCAATTTTTACTACCGGTTGTAAAAAAATGATCTTATATTATCATCATGTAATTGTTTGCATGGTTTCTGTATATAAATATATTTTTTTATGCAATTGTCAAAAAAATTAACATTCACATGTGTGATTCTGTACACATTGTGTACAAACTACTTTTTCGGATGTTCCTATTGACAACATCCAAGAAAGTTACTTTCTTGGACGCTGTTACTGGCAACGCCTTCTAAAACTACTAAAATACCAAATTTTTGTTTGAAATAAAAAATATCAAACAAGGTTACTATTTTCTTGGTTATAGAATCATATTTATAGATATAAAACGATTTTTATTAGAATTAGTAATAATTTTTTTTTAAAGTACCAAATGCAATTGCTTATAAAATATTGTGTACTTACACTTCGCCCGGCCTATTATTTAAAAATTTGTCAAAACATAATTTTTATTTTTTAATAACAATAGAATAATTATAAAAGTATAAAACTGAAGTACGTATAAACAATGAAAAGTACCTAAAACTGAAATAAAAAAACTATTACCTATTTTATTTGTTGTTGTTTGTTATGAAATTTATATTCATTCTTCCACAACTAACGCAGTAGTGACCAAATTACATGCTGTCGTAGTTTTTACTAAAATAAATATAAATATATCATCACGCCTTCTACCCATTACTGGGTGTGGCACTCTGCCGAAGCAGATCTCGGTAAGTGATATATTTTGCGCATGAAGTGCGGTTACCAGTCGTCAAATCACGGCCACCAAAGATGTTAGTGTTGGAGGAGCGACAGGGGTAGTTTTTGAAATCATCATTTGTCGTCTGTGGGAATCGAACCACGGTTCTCAGGACCCACAGGCCGACTTCATACCACTGAGCTAGCTTTTACTGATTACTGTATTACTAGTTTTAATCAATGTATGAGTATTTTATGAATCTTGTGTAGTCTGGATTGATCGAATTGGCGACCCGTATGCTTGACATTCCTGTGTTAAAACTTTTATCGATATTACGACATTCTTTTGCTTCGTAAACATTACTGTGACATAATTCTTGAATTATACTTTAATTCTAAAACATATTTGTTTTGCATGCTTTTCTTTTTCTTGTTGAAAAGACAGTACAAAGTTTTAAAACTTTTATAAATTTCTGTAAATCATACAACATTTGTTGAAAGCTCAAATTTTATACTCTTTATTATAATATACAACATTTTAAAAACTCAAACAATACCCGTCGTAAACTAAAATAAAGTGTAAGTTACCAATGAAAAAGATATTTTCTTTCTTCTTGAAAACTTTTCCATTCCTACAGCGTCTATGATAACGCATAATGACATCCACATCAGATATATCATATAACAAGATTTGACGTACTGATAGCATCTCTTATTTTATTACATCGAGTGCAATTTTATTGGGGGCGAATAGTTCGAGTGAAATATTTTACCCATAAACCGATCTCATTTTCCAAGGCAATCATTTTTACGAATAGGGAAAGATTTTCAATTTAAACGTTTTTATTATCTTTAGTTATTGCTGAAGGAATGGAAAATAACACAATATCTAAATCGATGACAATTTAAGGCCCTAAAGGTGACAGATATCTTTCTTAGGAATATCTTTTCTTCATTTCAAACTCAAATAATAAATTTATCCGTCAAGAATATAGCTTTTGTTTTTCACTGAACGAAGAGAGAGAGAATTTATAAAAATATCGTCAGAAATATTTTGTTCCTATCTTACTGCTTGCCTGAAAAGCATGGATAGTGTTAGAAGAATTTACGAATTACAATTGTCATTATCATTTCGTTCATTAATTAGGTATAACTCTGTTCATTGATTAGGCCATAAAAACGTGCAAATCAAATTTCACCTAGGCTTCTGATCTTTTGTGTAAGTTCCTTGCACCACAAATAACCAACCATGATAATTTTATACGAAATGAACAATTTAAATTCAACTCTTTCAGTTTTCTGTTGTTTGCATGCTTAACAAGTAAAATATATTAGAGTCAATGAATTAAATTCATTTCTGCCGTGTGTGACTAACCTTCAACAGGGTAAGGGGGTGGTCCGGTGGCCGAGTCGTTACCAGGCGGCGTCGTCGCGGGGACCTGTGGGTCCGGGTCTTGCACGCGCACCACCACCTCCGCCGCCATTCCCGACGCCGGTCGACTTGGGTCCACCTCCCACTCTGTAACATCACACACCAAGATACATAATAAACATACAGTGGATGGTTTGATGTGGCATGTTTGTTACTGTAGACATTCTGCAGCGGATACTCTGATTGGTCATTCAAATCAAGCGGACATGATTCCATAACAAAAAATAAACTAACTTGAAACTTCAAAGAATAAAGTACGTTTTGTATAGTTTGTATCAAGATATTTGCAAAATATAACTGGAGACCGATTCTAATTCGTAGCAACCAAATATTTAATTGAATGACGTGTTTTTGATGACGTCAGGCGTCTAGGGAATTTATTTCTACTGTTGGTTACAAAGATCAGACTATATATTTTGGTGTGGTATTTCTGAAAAACTTGTTGCCGCTTTTTGTGATTATTTATTGTTAAAAAGTCCACTTTGTTGATTGAAATCGTAACTATGTTTCTATATTTAGTATTATTTATTAAAATAACCAAAAATTTCAAAACACGGCACTGCAAAACATACGACTGAGTTAGCGACTAGTTCAAAGCAGTTGCTAGCAGTCGCTTGAAAATGTCTAGTCGCCAATAATGTCGTCACACGTAAGTTACATTTTATCCCGCAAGATGGCTATACTATCGGTAGCGACAATAAATGACGTCAAGCCAGTCGCTACAGCTGGTTTCTACGAATTAGAATCGGTCTCCTGGAGACCTATTCTAATTCGTTGGCGACTGGATTTAGCGATCGTTTCACGTCATATTTGGCGACTTTGATACTGGCGCCATCTCTTGGTATTGTTAAAAAGTACAGTCCTGACGTCATTGTTGGCGACTGGTCGCTTAAAGAGTCGCGTATGCTGGCGACTAGTACAAGGCTGTTGCAAAGTGTCATGGCGTCAATCGCTTAGCATTTTTTTGTTGATTTGTTTTAAAGTTAGTAAAATTTTATATTTTATGAGCACTGTATGTTATTATAAAATGTTTATTATTTATATTATTAAATTAATAATTCTAATTATTGCACAAAATCCAGCTGCAGATGTCCATTACCGGCATTTAGAATAACAATGTTGTCGTCTACACATTAATAATAATTTTTAATGTAACAATGTTTATTTAAGATTTTGTTAAAATTTATATTATTTATTTTTAAAATATTACTAATTGCTTGAAAATTATTAAAAATTCCGTCAATTTGTGATACGTCAAGTTTAAGCAACAACATACATATATTTGAGTTTAACAAAGAAAAATAAATATCAACAAGTTGCTGTCAGAAATTATAAGTACCAACACAAAATACTCCGCTGTTCCTATTAATACCAGCGTAAGAAATTAAAATCCCCATTATATTGACTGCACCGTGACGTCATTAACTTAGCGACTGAAACTAGTCGCCAAGAATTAGAATAGGTCTCCTGCGCTCATAATGGGTTGATAAATCCCTAACAGCGAGAGTTTACCAAATTTGTAAGTAAAAATAATTTGCGGTAATTTAGTGATAATTTAAAAATTAAATCTAAGAAAACAAAAGTTAATCTGTTAATTGGATAAACCTACCATCAGTTAAATAGCAGTAAATTACCCTCAAGTATAAATAGCGGTTAAATTTGTTAGAAGTAATTCCCTCATAAAATTATCAAAATATTCTTAAAATGTGGGAACCGTGGCATGAAATGAAAATTTTTAAATACGGTCCAAGTTTCGACCTCTATAATTCGCTTGAGAAACTCCAAGCTGTGAAGGTCGGACAGGTAGATTTTTCAAATATCTTGACACAAACTATACTATACAGACTAATGATAAGGATCTACATGACCATTGAGCTTTTATGCCAAGAATCTTGATCTACTTGGAGTACTGTCACAAATAATTGTTTTGTTTTAAAATGATCAATTCAGTGTGTCACAAGCTGTATTCCATTTGCCATTTGGTTCACTTAAATCAGTTCAGATAAATTAGACAACATGATTAAATAAAATGTATTAAGTAAACTAATGCACTTATTGGGGCGAATTACTTCAAAACAAATTAGAATCAGTAATTCTAGTGCTGGAAATAAAGTCAGCGATGTAATCAAGCGAAATAAATAAGTGATATGGTTCAGTAAGTTAGATCTGATTCAAATGGAATACGCCTACTACTAGAAACATGATTCATCTAAATGATCTTTTTTCGTAAAAATATTTTTTTGGCGCAATCGTGAATTGAAAGGAAGTTAAAAGTAAACTCAAAGTGGCAATAATAAACCAGGTTTAGAAATCGTCATATTCAGTTTGCATTACAATAACTGTCAGTTCCATAGCTAAAGTGTTAAAATCATTTATTTTTGTTACAAATGGACGGATATATCGAAGACGTTACCAGCAATGTGCGTAAGCGTACATGCAGTAATATTAAATTATAACCTGGTCAAAGTACACTTTGATATTTCTCGAAAAATTTTAATTATAAATGAAAAATTATGCATAATAATATTCTTGTTAACTAAAATACAACACATTTTCTTGAAATGTTGTTGCAATGGATACTGAATAGAACAGGTATAAAGAATAGTTAGAATCAACATTTTCGTTCCGCTGAAATGGAATGACCAAAATAGATAGCATCGAGCAACAGCTAGTTTTAGCATTAATCAAAGTCTAGGTCACATCTGCATATTTCATTCATGTCATTGGAAAATGTGGTAGTCGGATTGTATAAAAAAAAATTGACATAGAGTCACGGAATGTATCAATCTTTATTAACTTCTTTCATATTTTATACTCTACAATTTAAAATGCATTCAGTTAGTTCAAAAGCTCACTTCGTAACTATTAGCTAATTTTTATTAAAAAAGTTATGTTACTTATGAGAATATATTAGATGAACTTTTGTTGTATTAATTTTATTTTTGCTTAAAGTAGTTATTTGTTTCATTAACACTAAAAATACAATTTTTAGAGTCGAGTCTGGCAATATTACGATACTAGAAATAGTATTTTAAGTCCGATTGAAACATATTATTTATTTTTACCTACTTATTTAGATTATTTTTTGACGTTTCTTAAAACCAATGAAATGCTTCATTATATGCCACGTGCCTGCGTTTCCACCAATCTTATCATTATTATACTGAGAATAAAGCTCTTGTGATTATTCCCGGAAATAATCTCTGTAGGTGCATTTGTTTGTGACAAATGATAGGTAGTTGTCAAATTATTATTTAAAACTGTCAACGCGTCAAGTAAAATGTGTGAAAAAAATTGATGTAGTTTCATTGGCGAGAAAATTAACCTCCTTTTAACACAATTATTTTATAATGACATATTTTTGACGTTGGTAGTAGTAAAATGCAATTTTTGGTCCTCAGATCCAAAAAACGATGACGTATCCATGGTAATGTAAAAATTTCTGAAATAGCGCTCTTTTACTACTGAAAAAGTTGAAATAATAGTGTCTTATTCAAGTAGGGAAAAAATATATTTAATAAAAAGTATCTATTTCATTTTTCTAATGTTTGACTATTTGTGTTTGCTTTTTTCTAACTTTTTGTATTAAACTTTATGCTTTTATTGGCAAAATCTTAAGCTTTTTTAGGCACATAAAAATCTGTGCTTATTTATCCCCTTTTTACTTATGAGTATTGTTAGGGTATTTAGTCTTTAGTCCTAATATATTATCATGTGCCATATAAAACTTTTGTAATAAAAATTAGGTAATAGTTTCAAGGTGACCTCTCCATCTAAAATATCACCAAATATAACCTAGACCTAGATTCAATATAATTTATTTACTTTGTACTATATTAGTTGTCATTATAAGATTATGGATTATTATTTGTTAGTTTATATGTCCAGGGAATGTACAACTAACTAATAATGATTATTCTTTCACATTTAATATAGCTATAGTTGAAATGATTCGACCATTTGTGGTATTCTCTTATCTAAGCAGCAAATTACACCAATACCAGACAACATAAACATGTCACAGGAATCGGTAGACACGAATACAACTAGATGTATCGTTGATGTATGTGTGGTTCTGTTTACTGTGTTGCACTATGGAATATGGATACTAAACTGTTGGTTTACTAGTTAGTAGTGTGCTACATGTATAACTAGCAAACAGTGTATGATTTACTACAGAACTCTAGAATCTAGATTATTGTTGATGTTATGTTGGTAAGAAACAAGCGATTGTATCATGTTACACATTATTAATTTTCCGCCGTTGCTAAGCGTTTCAACTCAAACCTTTGTCTCATTTACTCTATGTGCCCGGAGTTTTATTTTGATAATAGGGATGTAGGCTTTACGCTTTAAGACGGATATTTTAGATTCAGTGAAAATTGATCCTTGGATGATACACAATTTATGTTTAATTATTGAGAGAACAATTCGAATTTAATCCTTGGAGTTTTTGTACTTCAGACAAACGCTCTGGCACTGAACTAGACAGCCCATTTAATTCAAGTGTCAATCAAATTTTTACTCTGTATTTTCTGTATACCTTGAGGATGCAAGATATGTTAATATGCAGAGTTTTTGAAAATAGAGGAAAAGACAAGAAAAAAATTCGAATATACCGTACAGTAATTATTTAAAGACTAATAAAAAAAACTAAATCTTTTACTGAATCCACACATAGACTGACGTATGATAAATATTTATTCTGTTTCGGCATTAGAACAACATATTCTTGCACGTACGAGTATATTGATGCTAGAATGAGTTTCATTCTTAAACGATTTTTGATGATATATTGCTATTATACTCGTGGATTGGTATAACTGCAGTAAAATACACAAAATATCTAGACAACGGCTAAAATAAAAAACACAATTTATAAATTAACCTAAGTAACGGATAAAATTAATTACAAATCACTGTCATCAACTTAACTATTCTAAAAAAAAATCACTTAATGGAAAATGATAACTACTTTGTAAAGAAATTATGTAAAGGAAAGCCGAAACAGAGAAAATAGTATAAAACACTCGTTACAGAAGGCAATTATAGCAAGAAGTTACATTTGAACTCGTGCTAGAATAGGTTGCCGTCTACAATTTGTATTTTAATATATTATTTTATAGTTTGCGATCATAATTGGTTCATTATTATACTGAAAACAGTGTAATAATTGAGGCTAAACTATTTTTGGTAACCATACATTAAATGTCATTTCAAAATATAAATAAATAAATAAATATATCATCACGCCTTCTACCCATTACTGGATGTGGCACTCTGCCGAAGCAGATCTCGGTAAGTGATATATTTTGCGCGTGAAGTGCGGTTACCAGTCGTCAAATCACGGCCCCCAAAGATGATAGCGGTGGAGGAGCCACAGGGGTAGTTTTTTAAATTATGTGGGAATCGAACCAGGGTTCTCAGGATCTACAGGCCGACTTCATACCACTGAGCTAACCACCCCATTGTCCGTTTCAAAATGATAACTTCAAATATTGAAACATGTTCTTTTCTCACAATTTGAAAAAAAATTCAACGTTAGATAAATATTTCATATCATTATTATTAAGAAACCACAATAACAAGGTTAATTTAAAACTATATTGCAATTTCACTTAGCTGTAAACTAAGATTTTAAATTATTAAAATATCAACATCTTTCTTTTATCAGATGTTATATTGTAACTATATAATTTGCACAAAAATTTATACATTAATATCTATATACATGCGAGGTTAAAAAAGTAAAAAATATTAGTGCTTTAAAACTTTGAACTATATACTTCCGAATTTACAATTTAAAAACTTTGCCACGTTGTCAAATAAATCCCTAGATTGTAGTGCGACATTTTTTGCAATTGTAATTGCAAAATATCGATGAAATAAATGACATAAAAAAAGTAAATTATACTATTACATGTACGAGTAGATTAAACAGAAAATATTGCAAAGCTTGCAAATGGATAATGAATGTAAAAAAATGAAAACAAGAATTATCGGCTACAAAAAAAATCCATTCATTACGTCGTTACAGAAAAATAGGTATAACGAACAACATAGGATAAAACAAAATAACATTATATTTGTTTCGATTATACCTTAGCAGCAGTTAGCACAGAAATGCGGAAAGTTCAAAGCAAAAAATAAGGAAAAAGTCAAAAATTGTACCCTAAATCTTGATTACCTACTAAAAGTTTAATTTCGTAACGTTATAATGAAGAAACCAGCACTGTCGCAAATATTCCGCCATCTACTTTCACTGTCTTTTGTCGACTTTTTACTTTGTTCAACAGAATCGTCTGAAATATTTATGTAAATGCAAAGTAATTTCATTTGAAAATTTCCAGAGCAGGAAAATGAAGTCAGAGATAAATTGAATTTAAAAAGTAGCAACACTATTGTAACTCAAAACGTGGCTTGCATAAGAAAAATGTTGTTTCATAAATGTGCATGCTCTCTGCAAATGCATTTTGTTTGTAATTTTACATGATGGATGGTGAATATTTTCAGTTTTCATTTCTGTACCTTTGATTTTTAATTCTATAAAACCTGTCAATAATGGATGATTATTGGTTTGTATCCGTACCAGTAAATTAAAAACTGAAGTTCTTTGTTTGATATTCGATTTCATGAAATAATAACGAAATTTGGAAAATATCTATTGCGTTTTTAATTAGGTTTATTTAACAAACAACGCAAAAAATTAATTACTAAATGGTATTTGGCAAATTAATTGGAGTTGTGAAAAAAACTAATGATATCTTCATAAAAGGACATAGAAAAATATGTATAAATTAATACCTACTGAAAGAATAATAAAAACCTGAAAATGAAAAGCAATTATATTTAGAATTAAACTCGTAATTAAATGAACATTTACGAGTTTGTTCTATATAATTAATGTCTTGATAAATATGTTGTGTTAAAAATTCTTATATAATTGCTAACAGCATTAATAGATGTTTCCGCAATTCTAAACGCATCCATTTTATTTCCTTTGTAATTGTTAGATGCTAGTAGTTCATTAATGCTTTGTTCCTTAATTAAAATTTAATGTCGTAATTAATAGTTTACGACATTATTATGTATATGTTCATTACCATCGAAGATAATGAAGATCAAGTGTAGTATCGTATTTCAAAATAGTTTTCGGCATTTAGGATATTAATAAACGATACCTATTCTATGTTTATAATATGTTAATTGTTTGACTAAGATTCTTCGTAAATCAAGTGTATTCAGAAACAGAAAGGGATATTTTTCAAATTACTGTCTTGTTATATTTGTAATGTAGGTACCTCGGTGTTTTGATATTGGATTATACTTCTTTGTTAATATTTTTATCGATTATCTTTTAATATTTTGGTTGCATCATCTGTTTTTGGTTTATAATAATCGGATACGATTAATTTAATTTTATTATTGTGTGAAAAATGTAAAAAACGATTCCATTTTGAAATATTTTTTTATGACGCACGTCAAATTTTTTTCGGAAATATAACCTTACATCCAAAAGTTACTAGGAAACCATTGCCCAACAAAGAAATGCCTAGCTAAGAATTACTTTTCATGGTGAAAACAAAAATATGTTTAAGCATTTCTTAATTTTTAATAATTCCTAGTTAGGTATTGATTTAGGAATCGTTGGTGAAATCGGCTATGAGTGTAGCAAGGAGATACTTCCTACACTCATTTTGAATGTTAATATGTTGACTTTTCAACAGGCCCGTAGAAAAATGGTATTTTTTCTGAGACACATTTCTATATAATTAAGAAATTTAACTAAAAAGTTTAAAATAGTTAAATTCTTAATTAAATGTCTACAATTAATTTTCCAGAATACATTGATATTACTTTGTATTAATAACCATTATTTCTTTATGTTTAATTTTGCTTCATAATTTAATTTCTTAATTTAGGTAACTGCATAAACCCAACATCCTAATAAATAATAACTAAAGCTATTTTTTACATTTATATAATTTTGGAATATAGATTTTCAAATATGTTGACATTTTTTCATTTTACTGTAATTCTAGGTTTGCCTTTATGTTAGAACAACTCACTATCATGTAGTTAGAAGATTTTAAAACGTAAAATTTATTATTGTTTCATATAAATATAAAAGAAAATATGAACAATGCAGATACAAATGTGTATGTTTAATAATTTGACAAAAATCAACATATATAATAAATTCATAGAACTGTGAATGTATACCTATGTTTGCATTACTTTATTATGAAATATGTATTTTGTGTCAAAATGAATTTACAAAAAATGGGAATATTTTCCTCTTTCATTCAATCATAAATTGCTGTAACACAATAAAAACTGTTCCAGGTAAATTTAAATTTATACCAAAAAATATCGTTAAAAGTATCAAATTTCAGCACACTGACACTATAAATCATTTAAGTTAAGCCTTCCTCCAAAAGTTTTCATTTAATTTGCTACCTAAACATAAATTCACACATTTGAGATCTTCGCGAAATTAGTTTATTTCGATAATCTAACTACGCAAAGGTAAAGGTAATTATTAAACTGCGAAATGTGTAATCGAAAGTGTTTCCGAACTGGATTTAAGGATCTACCATTTCATTGAAATGTTAAACCATCAAATTTACAGCATTTCTATGCAAAATTCCAGAGTGCTTATTAGTTTAGAGAGAATTATAGGATAAGATAAGTACGTTATACACTAGTAAATTAAATTAGGCAAAATTTGAAGTTCCATAGAACCTATAGCATGTTAAATACATGAAATAGGGTTTTTATACTTTGCGTTCACATTCAGCTCATTATTATACTGAAAACAGTTTAATAGTAGTGAATATTGTTAATGTAATAAATACAAATAAAATAAGACAAACTTCTAGTAAAAATATATATTTATTAAAATATAAAAATGAAAATGTAAATGGTAAAATTTACAGAAGTTATAATATTGATAATTGAAATTAAATTAATTATCCGACAATGGAAACAACAACGTATGAATAAACTATTGTTAATGTTACTAAGTTACATGGCAAGACCTACATCTTGCCCAGACGAGAGACAACTTCTCTCGACAGAAGCCGATCTACCACTAACTAATTGTTGTTGTATTCCATGGGATGTTCTGACAAAGAGTAAGGTGCTGGTATTATTGCGTTGGTCTAGATAAGCGTTTCCAGGCATGAGTTTACATAAAAAACCCAGACGTTTTTTCAGCAATAAATATGAAAATTGCATTTTTACATTTGTGTTAATCACTACAAGAAATTTAATAATTATTTTATATAAATCAAAGGAGTTGTATTTGCAAAAGAACATCACGTTTCCGTGGTGACTGCAAATAAATATAATAAGGTACGTGTAACTTTTTTTTTCTGAAACCCGCAATTAATTGCTTTCTTTCCTGACCAATTTTAGTATGGAAAGTAGGTTTTTACAAAAATAGTCAAGTAGAATACGTATCCAAGGCTACAACAAAAATAACAGTCTGATAAAGTACAAAAGAGTCTGGTAAAGATTTTACCTGACTGTTATTTTTGTTGTAGCCTTGGATACGTAGTCTGCTGTCAGTAAAATTCATATAAAAAAATTAAACATTTTGAATTATTTATGATTAAATATTGATTAAGTAGAATGTTATAATAAGCCAAATATAATATGGGGATGTAATAACGGACATAGGATTAAGTTGTAAATTATTTAATGAAGATCCATTGACAACATTTCGGCCAAGGTTATGGCCATCTTCAGGTCTACATAATGAAAAATATCAAAATTGTAACAATCAAAAAATTGTTAGTCAAAACAAACAAATAACTCACCAAACGTGATTTTTATAACGTAGAACAACACTTAAAATAAGTTAAAGTTGCAAGTTGAATATTCAGGGCAAGCATATTGAAAATGAAAAAATTAATTATGAATCTAAAGAAAGCAAAAAGAAATGACTCTAAATTTATTATGTTTGCCCTGAAGAGTCGAGTATGCGACTGACAAAAAATTTCAAATCATTCTTCAATTACAAGGTACAATGCAAGCCACCTAGCGAGCAAAAAATATTGATTAAATTAAACGGTTTCAGAAAAAACAGTATACACAATATGTCAGGAAAGTGTTTTTACTTGACTCAGCGGATTAAAATATCACTTACTTGACATGTTATGTAATATACTATTTCAAAAGGACATATTCCTCACTAGTACATACATACATACATACATATCTTCACGCTATATCCCAACAAATGGGGTAGCACGAACCCTAAAATCACTCATAAAACATTCACTCATCACACCCATCAAACAACCAGTCATCGTCAAACATTTTCATCCAAACATACCACCCTCACTTCAACCACTTTCAAAGATCACTCCATATAAACTCATTCATTTATACACTCGAAATTATTATCACACAACAAACCTTCAATCACATCATTCCTTTTCACTTACCATTCATTTTCTTTCTTCAACGTACATAACGTATGCATAAAAAATCTCAAATTACTCACGTTTACTCCTAACAACGAATCTAATAACGAAACTAACAACGAATCTACAAGATTAGAAAAGATGAAAGCGATAGTCTGCACTTATATATGAAAGAAAAGGCCACACAAAGCAGTAACTGAAAATGAAACAAAAAGATAAGAAAGGGAGGGAGCGTCGCCCTGCGCTTGTTTTTGGAAGTGAATTCCACACAATTGCAGTTAAACACTCTAATGAAATTACTAAACAACGAAACTAAAATTTAAAACCCTGCGCTTTTCTGAAATCATCAGATTCATTCCGCAATTAATCTTCGCCAAACGTTCCTATCCTGACACACCACTTTTGCTTCATCCACATTCATAATTCCTTTCATACAAGCACGTTTGTTCCTCGTACTCGGAAACTTTCGTTCACGCAACAATCCTTCTATCATATTCATCCATTTATTCATAGGTCGCCCACGCAATCTTTCACCCTCAATTTCACCAACATATACCTGTTTCACTAATCTCTCATTCGACATACGTTCAACATGCCCAAACCATCTCAACTGACTTATACCTACTTTTCTAACTACATTCTTCTCAATTTCACACTCATCACACACCCCGCAAATACCTCATTTCCACAGTAGTGATGACAGTAATTTACTTTAATCACTAGTGAGTTAACTGGTTACTAGCAAAACTAAATTGAGTGAGAGAAATGTAATTTTCACAAGCAATGTTGAAAAAATACATAATTTTTATGGAAGTGATGTAATCTATTACCTTCACTTACTTGTCAGTTTGCAAGTGCAGTTTCCAGTTTCATTACTAGTGTAGTTAGTATCCATGTTAAATATAGGTATTCGAAACATGAATTGTCCACTTATTTGAATATCCTGACTAGAGGAACTACACACACAATAACAGTAGCACTGGGAAACCGAAATTGATATGAATGCGATAAGCGTTTTGGAAATTATACATGATTGTTTGTACATTGATAAGCCACGTATCATTTGAGGTCCGCTTAATTATTTACTTGGCATGGAACCTCAAAATTCTTTAGAAATTATAATATAATTTAGTAAGTTCCTATCGAACGAAGTGACCCAGAAATACTATGACATGAATTAAGAACCACTTTTAAATTGGGTACTTTTATATTTATGAATTTTTAAAATTTAGGTTAGGTACCTACTTAATAGGCGTAAATTATATTAATGCTAAATACTAACAAGAGTTTATAATTACAAATTTTATCCGTATGAATAAACTATTGTATAGTGTTCCGAAATGTCGACATTAAAAATAGATATCATAATTGGACTAAATAATATATCGGTAAATGCAATAGTTCACTTTTAATTTACAATTTTATTAAATAAATAATATGTAAGTTTCTGCATACAAGGAATGAATATTAAAGCTTCTCTAGAGACGCAAGTAAGAAGAAAACTTTGCAACTTTTCAGTCAAGAAATTTTAAAATTAAAATACTTGCATGCAGTTAGTCGATCTTGCATTACACTTTTTAACTTATTACTTGGCAATGTATAAATAATCAATTACGTAGGTAACTAAGCACGAAAATTTGCAGAACTATTTTTATTTTAATTTAAACTTTATGAAAACAATTGAATATATTTATTTTCATTGCGTTTTCATTTTAAGTCAACACCAAAATATTTGTTTTTATATAAAATAGTAATTATAATTCAATTTTCATTTATTACGTTTAGCACATTTTATAATACTTTTCTTTTTATATACTAACTTCAGCATATTTCAATTGAAATTTAATTTAACATTTGTTTGTAAGCGTACGTGAAAGTATATTAAAATAAGTTTAAAATTAGTTTGGGCATGGACTAAAACGAATTCACAACCGCAAAATTTGAACAAGTCCCGTTTCCGAGGTTTTGGGTTTCGCAGAGTTATACAAGATTTATTATAACCACGAAAATGTAGCCCAAATGAATGCCATTTGTTTTCACTTTGCTTTATTTATTTACACAACAAATTTTGTTATAATTGTACACTAAATAATGCAAATAACACTTAATTTATCATATTAGTTTTTCACTTGATTATTAATACTATATAATTAGATTGAAATGAATTATTGTCACTATCACGATAAATTTTCGTGACCGATTTGGTGTCAGCGACGAACGTAACTGAATTTTGTTTGTAACTGTAACTTAAAATGTAGGACTAATCAATCGTTAATTCATTATTCAGCGTAAAGTTATATTTAAGATTTTAATTAAATATTCATCAAATATCCCAGTTTCGTTCAGTCGTTCAATCTATAACCACAACATGAAGTTTGTATACTTGCGATATTGACTCTTATGTAGTCTGTCAATATGGATTATTTTTCTTGCGCGGAATTTGCAATAAAGTTATCAATCAAAACTTTCTACCAAGTATTATAAAACGTACGTTTAATGCTATTAGTTTTGCAGTACTGCTATTTGCAACAAAAAACGAATCAAAGTTTGATATTGATCAGTATTTTACGTGACAAAATATAGTTTTATTTTTTTTACTTTCCGTATGATTTTTCTCGATCACGAGATTTTGATGAAACTGAAACGTTTAAAACCTACTAAACCCAAAAAAGTCTGGAAGCACGATAATTTCAAAATGACTTTATATTTGAATGAATTTTCTTCTCCTTAACATCGTTGGGGACCGGTTACTAACCGATCTTCATGCGCATAAATATGTCGCTTACTGATATTTGCTACGGCAGAGAGCCACATCCAGTAATGGGTAAAAGGCGTGATTATGTATTTATTATTATTTGTTTTATTTATCTAAACTTAAGATCAGGCAAGTATTGTGGTTCCGCAGATTTATTCCAATAACAACAAAATATTGAATCAAAATGAAATATCTTTTTAATTTGACGATGTCTATTTTTATTTATATGTTGCAACATATGAGAAGTTTAATAATATCATTTTAATAACATCGCTTTTGAATACCTCAAAGGAAAATTTATAGTAATATTTTCGTCATCTAAAATTTCCAGTACCTATACCATGTCTGTCACAATAAATTTACATTTTCATCCAGCATTTTCGAACGTCTTTTCATATTCTTGTCCGGTAAATGATGTAATATGTTAAAAAGCTTCGACATCTGGTTGAAATCGAAATCTACATAATGTGTCCTTTCTCGTTCGGATTGGTCGTCGTCCTTCAGATGTCCCGTCCCCCTCGTCATGGCTTACTTGACCGATGCATTACATTTGGATTCCATAGACGTCTCGGTACTTATTGGATCGAGAGTTTCAGTTGAAATGATCTCGATTTGTGGAAACGCAAGATTTATCGTCTAAAATGGTTCAAATCGAATAGGGGAAAGGTATTACACCCGGTTTTACTTTATTGGAACGTTTTATATTTAAGAGCAAAAGTACGTAGATATTTCATATTGTCAGTTAGTTGACGGATCACGAGTAATTAGAGCATTTAACAAACAATGCTAATTATCTTATTTTTATCTACATTGACAGTTGTCACGTGATCTCCAGTAGCTGTAAAAAATCAACTCATGTGAGATGTAATTTTATAGAGAGAAGGGACAATGACTGGCAAACAAAAAGAAAATAAATAAAAAATAAATATATCATCACGCCTTCTACCCATTACTGGGTGTGGCATTCTGCTAAAGCAGATCTCGGTAAGTGATATATTTTGCGCGTGAAGTGCGGTTACCAGTCGTCAAATCACGGCCCCCAAACATGTTAGTGGTGGAGGAGCCACAGAGATAGCTTTTTTCAAATTATGAAAATTTGTCGCCTGTGGGAATCGAACCAGGGACCTCAGGATCCACAGGCCGACTTCATACCACTGTGCTAGCCATCCCATACAAAAAGTGAATTAATAAATCTAAAGTTGATGGCAACAACGACATGTTAAAATAATAAGTTCCAAATATAAAATTTGCCTCAGGAACATCGTCGAGCGTTAAACTTTGAAATACGAAAAAGATTCAACTAAACTACCATAACTACCATAACCATACAGAGCAGAGTGTACCCATGGCCATTTGGATCTATATCTTATGTTAAAAGTATGGACTAGTTGATTGTGGTTTGTCAGTTAACTATCTCATTAGTGTAAGATATCTTTTTTGGTACTTTTCCATTTCTCCCCAGCGTAACGATATTTGTATAACACTCCAATTTAAATCTATTAGCATTTCCGTTTTTATCTACACGAGAAGATTACGCTTCCGAGTTCATTTTTGACACTCACAGAATAGGCAAAAGTCAAATCAAAATGAAAAATTGGTATTAAGTTTGGAGGTTATACTCCATTTGATTTAAGATTGCAGCGTATCGTGGTATCCAGCAAAAATTATATAACCAGCAATGAGAAAATTTATTAAATTTGAAGCGTGAATTTATATTGACAGTTAACTATGCCTTGAATTGACATTTGTTATTCGAAAACAAATTGTTTATTTTTTCTCGTAAAGTTTGTTAAAATATGTCTGTTTGATGGCGTTATCAGTTAATGTCTCTATTTCTTTTATAAATTCCTTAAACTAAAGTACAATTAGCGTTTTAAAAGTCAAAATTTAGAATCATAAAAAATAGGTGCTTTTCAATTACTTTGTTCACAAGTTCGCAAAACCAAACTTTCTATCGGTTTCCAAGGTAATGTAAATTTTATTTTGAATGATATTTTCTTTTGTTTTCAACTATGTCAAGTTAAGAAGTTACTGTTAACTGTTACTTTATTATCAACTCAGTTTATAATATTATTCATAACAGAAAAAATAAAATTAAATATACACTTCTGGGAAAAGTTTATAATCTTTTTACATTCATTATGTAGATTACATAAAGGTTGGTACTTCACGGATTAAAATAAAATGATTACATAATTATATTCGTAAATAAAAAATACAATTTAAAATCTCCATTAAATATTAGAAATCTCAGTTTTCTGGTTTAAATAGGTCAACAGCAAGAAGTAAAAATTTAAATTGCAAAAATCATCAATGCGCTCTGAATATAAATGTCGCATATGTTTTCTTCCTCTTTATCTACATGTGGAATATCTGAACTGGAACAAAAACGTAAAATATATATTTTTTATAAATAAATGAAACGTTTTATCGAAAATCCATATGTCAATTATATGTAGCACGAGTTTTTAGATGTCAATTATTCCATGACCGTTATTTTCGAATGAATGTAATTTGAGATCAATACGAGTATTGTCACAATCTACCGTTTAATAATTTCTAATATTCTCATAATAAATACGCATGCTGGGTTACCAACGAAAGTGGTTTTGTATTGAACCTTATTGATAAGTAATATACAAGTTTTCGATCTATGTATAAAGTAGAATATTCAGAGCCGTAACTAAAACGGGGAAAAGGGGTACTTACCCCGGAAGCAAAAGAAAATTATTAGGTACGTTATTAAAAAAGTAGAATAGTAATACTTTTACTGTCTTAGCTGTAACAGAAGCATTTTACAGCCAATCAATTGTTAATAAATTCACATTTTTAATGTCAATAGGTCAAAAAACTACGAATTTTATAATACAAATAAAATAAATAAATAAATATATAATCACGCCTTCTACCCATTACTGGGTGTGGCACTCTGCTAAAGCAGATCTCGGTAAGTGATATATTTTGCGCGTGAAGTGCGGTTACCAGTCGTCAAATCACGGCCCCCAAATATGTTAGTGGTGGAGGAGCCACAGGGATAGCTTTTTCAAATTATGAAAATTTGTCGCCTGTGGGAATCGAACCAGGGACCTCAGGATCCACAGGCCGACTTCATACTACTGTGCTAGCCATCCCAATATACAATCGTATAAAACAAACATTCGACAATTTTAATTGCAAAAAATATCGAATTACAATATATATAAATTAATTTAGAAAATTTTCAACTGTAAATTAAAAAAAAATATATATATATATATATATCATTACGCCTTTTACCCATTAATGGGTGTGGCACTCTGCCGAAGCAGATCTCGGTAAGTGATATATTTATGCGCGTGAAGTGCGGTTACCAGTCGTCAAATCACGGCTCCCAAAGATGTTAGTGGTGGGGAAGCCACAGGGGTAATTTTAAATTAGTGAAAATGTTTGTTGGCTCTGGGCATCGAACCAAGGTTCTTAGGATCCACAGGCCGACTTGCTACCACTGTGCCATTACTGTAAATTGAGAAGGATATATTATTTTTAAGGTATTAAAGATTTTCATATATTTCTTTTTATTTCACATGTGTATAGATAGTAATTTTTCTGCAAATTACGTACTTGTAACATAAAATTCGAAAAGAAAGATGTTCGTATTTGGATGATTTAAATTCTTAGGTTGTTGTTTACCATATTGTAATATAGTTATAAATAGATCTTCTTGTTACTTACTAATAATATTAAGAATGATTTATTTGACAATGAAACTCCATTAAATTATAATAAGTGAACATTTTAAGATACTTTATGTTATCATTTTGAAATGACTTTTAATGTTTATAAACTACACAACATGATTTTCTTCACAAAGGAAGTTTTATTATACTAAATGTACATTTCGACTATCATGCACTCATCGTCAGTAGTACACTCTTTTAATTTGAAGTATTTGTGTGGCTGCATATTAGTGCCAATCTTACAAAATAAAAAGTTACCAAATCAGATTATTGAATAGTTTAAAATATGTTTTTTTAAAAATGGTTTGCAAAATAAAGTAATTCATTTGACTCGGAGGTGTGCACATTTGCATACCCCTAAATAATTTATTCAAACATAATTCTTTTTTAAACATGTAACTTAATTATTTCTGTAATAACCATGTTGTGGTTAATTTTGCTGACCTGAGGATGAACACGAACATGTGTTCGAAACGTCGTCATCTGTAACTAAAATAAATAATTTTTATTAAATAAGCCTTTTATCCAAGAACCCTGGATCTTTCGACTCCTTTTATAAAATATAATTAAGTATTATATTATAGTATCGATCCAATAGTAACCTATACAAAGCAATTAGTTTTAATTTCAGAGTTCCTTTCGTAATAAATATCAAATAAAATATGAACTCACTTTATTAAATTATTCAATCGATGATGGAGTGCTATCTCTATAATTTATGAACCAAATGAATTGTTCTGCCATCATCAAAAAACAATTATATTCTAATTACGCATGAAAATAAACGTAGTTATAACCCCATAAATTTTCCACAGTCTTGTGTAACCATCATGGAAAATTTCGCCCTGCAATATGCAGATGCGGTTCTTGCCCGGAAATGATATACGTACATTCGGACAAAAAGGAATACGGGTGATGAAAATGGACACCTAATTTAAACAGAACACAAGGGTTAGATTTGCGTAATATCATTTCGCTACCACTGTAGATTTGTGTACGTAGAGATATCTAAAGTCTTAAGACCTAGACTATACAGAGATTCTTAAACGGTGGTATCGCGAAAGGATTTCAAGAGCGCAAATCTATAAAAAAGAAATTTACATTCATTTGTATTTAGGTGTTATTCGGATATGGGCTATAGTAATTTAATTTTAATACACACTGATGAAATCTTCAAATATTATGTGACTTATTAAAAGTCACAGTCAGAAGATTCCAAACCAGTGTGGAAAGTATCTATTCGAACACTCAGTGCGGCAAGAAATCGTTTATAATATCATTCATGATAATCATTCTAGGACAATCTTTTTCTATGATCGTGTTGAAAAGTCACCGTATCAATATTGAAAATGACTGTGGAAAGTATCCCTTCGCAACACTCAGTGCGTCATGATTCTTGCCGAACTTATGCTGGGTTGCAAGAAAAATATAACGAGCTCTTTAGTCAAAGAATTGTTTATCTAGCAACAGTATCCATAGCGATTTTCTGAAATTTATTGAATCGTTAGTTGCTAATGAACCGATAAAACTTTCATGCAACCCAGCATAAGTGCAGCAAGAAATCTTTTATGATGTTGTTTCCAAGACAACCATTGTGGAACATTCTTCTTTTTAGAATGAATGTGAAATGTAATAGTAAATTACAGATATAAAATATGGATTTTAAGAAATACGTCTAGATAAATGTTGGAGAATGAGGGTGAAAAATACTAATAAAATGTTTCGTGTGAAATCCAGTGCACTGCAGAATGAGGATGTTAGAGATTTGTTTGTTGAGAAAATAAATGAATCTTTGCCTGTATGTGAACTTAATTTTGAATGCAGCATAAATGATGTTTGGTTCAAATTTAAGGATACAGTTCTTAAATGTGCAAAAGAAGTTTGTGGTGAATGTCGATTAGGTTCTTGTCCAAAAAATGCATGGTGGAATAAAGAAGTTAAAGAAGCGATTGAGGTGAAAAAGAGAGCATATTTGCGATTTCTAAATGTGAAAGATGTGCCTGGAAGTTTACGTGATGAATGCTTGCTGGAATACAAGAGGTTAAATAAATGTGTTAAAAGAGTAGTGAGAGAAAGCAAGGCGCGTTTTGATGATTTGATGAGTGAAAGATTAACTAATGATTTTAGTATGAATAAAAGAATGTTTTGGTTGAGAGTGAAGAGATTGAGAGGTGGTAATGTCAGGGCAGTGAAAGCGATTAAGAGTGCGGATGGTGAGTTATTGTGGAATGAATCAGATGTTACTAATAGATGGTGTGAGTACTTTAGGACTTTATATGGTAGCATTAATAGACCGAATGGTTGTAGTGAAAATGTTAGCGAAAATGTTAGTGGTGATGAATGGGATATAGATGAGAGTGATGTTAGTTTCGCGTTGATGCGTCTGAAGAATGGTAAGGCTCCTGGTTTGGATGGTATATCGAATGAGATGTTGAAGTATGGAGGCGAGAGGTTATTTGACTGGTTAATTTATTTGTTTAGATTTTGTTTAAAACGGTGTGTGGCTCCTGATGATTGGAAATGTGCTATCATTTGTCCTTTATTTAAAGGTAAAGGTAGTTCGAGTGAATGTACTAATTTTCGTGCGATAAGTTTGCTGAGTGTGGTAGGGAAGTTGTACGGGAAGATTCTTATTCATAAGGTACGAACCTTAACAATCTCCAAGTTAAGTGATATGCAAGGTGGTTTTTTGCCTGAGAGAGGATGTGTGGATCAATTGTTTTCTCTTCGTATGATTGTTGAAAAGTCACTTGCTAAGAACAAGAAGGTGTTCTGTGGCTTTCTCGATCTTAAAAAAGCATATGATAGTGTTCATCGTGAGACATTATGGAATGTACTGTTACAGTACGGTATAAATGGTAATTTGTTGGGGGCAATTCGTGCGCTGTACGAAGGTAGTGAGGCTGCGGTGAGAGTTAATGGTAGATTGAGTGATTGGTTTTGTATAGACATTGGCGTGAAACAAGAGGCGTGTTTCTTTGGACTGTGATTCGTAATCAAAGTGATCAAACTTAACATGATCATGAAGAATCATGTTTCTTCGTTCGTTATTCGTTATCCCTACTCTTTCATTTTGTGATCATGAAACGACAATCCCACTACCCTTCTGAATCATACTTTTTCTATGATTCATGTTGACTGATTCACATCGAAGGTTTAAAAATGGCGTCTGATGATAAATTTATGTGCTCTATTTGTGGAATTAAGGGAAATTGGCTGCTTCTGGAAGAATTTTTAAATGGCTTACATGGACACTCATTTATGAAATTTTAAAATAGGTTAGTTTGAGTATTTGACATTTGCAGTTATTTTAACGTTCATACTATAGGATCGCGTCGATCGGGTTGGATTTGAATCATTATTCCTGTTCGATGTTTTCTTCAGTATCATATTTAATCATGATTCAACGCAATCACGATCAAAGGAATCATGATTTAGAAAATCACAATCACAATCCAAAGAAACACGCCTAAGGTTGTGGGATGTCTCCGTGGCTTTTTAATTTGTACATGGATGTATTGTTACGAACGGCGTTGAATGGGGTGGATGGTGTACATATTGGTGGTAGTGTTGTGCCTGCGTTAGCGTATGCGGATGATGTGGTTGTTATGGGTGAATCTGAAGAGCAATTGAGACGAATGATTCTAAATATAAATGAAGTAGGAAAAGATTTAAATTTGTTATTAAATGTCGATAAATGTAAAGTGTTAGTGTTTGAAAAGAGCGATTTGGTGACTGATTGTAATGTTTCGGTGAATGGTGTGAGATTGGGTCAAGTGAATGAGTTTTTATATTTGGGTAGTATGTTTTCAAGGGATGGACGTATTGATTGTGAGATTGAAAGAAGAGTATCTGCGGGACGCAAGGTATTGGGTGCTCTGGGAACCTTTGCTCGAAATGTGAATGTATCCAGAGATGCTCGATTGAGTGTGTATAATGGTGTTTTAGTGCCTACATTGATGTATGGTAGTGAATGTTGGGTGTGGATGAAGAAACATGAACGTCGTATAACTGCTGTGGAAATGAGGTATTTGCGGGGTGTGTGTGGTTATACTAGAAGAGATCGTGTCCGGAATACATTGGTGTATGATGAGTGTGAAATTGAGAAGAATGTAGTTAGAAAAGTAGGTATGAGTCAGTTGAGATGGTTTGGGCATGTTGAACGTATGTCGAATGAGAGATTAGTGAAACAGGTATATGTTGGTGAAATTGAGGGTGAAAGATTGCGTGGGCGACCTATGAATAAATGGATGAATATGATAGAAGGATTGTTGCGTGAACGTGCTTGTATGAAAGGAATTATGAATGTGGATGAAGCAAAAGTGGTGTGTCAGGATAGGAACGTTTGGCGAAGATTAATTTCGGAATGAATCTGATGACTTCAGAAAAGCGCAGGGTTTTAGATTTTAGTTTCGTTGTTTAGTAATTTCATTAGAGTGTTTACCTGTAATTGTGTGAAATTCACTTTCAAAAACAAGCGCAGGGACGACACTCCCTTCGTTTCTTATCTTTTTTATTCTTTTCTGATCTTACATTGCGTGTTTAACTGCAATTGTGTGGAATTCACTTCCAAAAACAAGCGTAGAGCGACACTCCCTTCCTTTCTTATCTTTTAATTCGTTTTCAGTTATTACGTAGTGTTTAACTGCAATTGTGTGAAATTCACTTTCAAAAACAAGCGCAGGGCGACGCTCCCTCCCTTTCTTATCTTTTTGTTTCATTTTCAGATACTGCATTGTATGGTCTTTTCTTTCATATATAAGTGCAGACTATCGCTTTCATCTTTTCTAATCTTGTAGATTCGTTGTTAGTTTCGTTATTAGATTCGTTGTTAGGAGTAAACGTGAGTAATTTGAGATTTTTTTTTTTTTTTTTTTTATGCATTCGTTATGTACGTTGAAGAAAGAAAATGAATGGTAAGTGAAAAGGAATGATGTGATTGAAGGTTTGTTGTGTGATAATAATTTCGTGTGTAATAAATGAATGAGTTTATATGGAGTGATCTATGAAAGTGGTTGAAGTGAGGGTGGTGTGTTTGGATGAAAATGTTTGACGATGACTGGTTGTTTGATGAGTGTGATGAATGAATGTTTTATGAGTGATTTTAGGGTTCGTGCTACCCCATTTGTTGGGATATAGCGTGAAGATATGTATGTATGTATGTATGTATGATTTTAAGAAATAGAAGTTCACGATCGTATAAAAAATAGTATGTAACATACGTTTGACAACGGCCAGTGCAAAACTCGTATGATTGGAAACACTCGTTGACACTCGTCCCCTTGCCACACTTGTGGTACAATACACTATTTTAGCACTGTTTTTGACAAAACCAGTTGCACAAAATTAACTTTGTAATTGCGTACAGGAAAACATTATTTGAGTGTACTTTAAAATTTGAACTTCGTTTATATTCTTGGTCCTAAGTAATTTCACTAAAAGTAAAAGGTTCGCAAATAGTATTTGTTATATTTCGTAGTACGCGTTGAGTATGAGAGAAAGATTTAGAAGCCCTGGACTATGCAGTCTCGTGTATGTATGTATGTTCTAAGGTAGTTATCATGCAGGTATAGGGTGGGATGTTGCATTACTAGGTTCACTTAGCTAGTACGAGAATATACCGCCCAATTATTAAAAGAGTTTTAACTAATCCTCAATTTTGGATTAGTCAATTAAACTAAACCAACTTTTCAAAAAAGTTTAAATAAACTCTAATAGAATCTTGTTATCATTTGATTTTTGGAAAGTGATTTGGATTAAATTTTTAAAATCGGACTAGAACAATATTAGCTAATCCAAAATACAAGGTTAGCAAAAACTTCTTTGAGAATCGGGCTGATAGAGATTTATTCAATTATAGGTATTCCATACCATAATTTAAATGGAAATAAAATAAATAAATATATATATATATATATATATATATATATATATATATATATATATATAGTAAATTATTTTGCACTTCACCGAATACCCATTAAAGTAGGATTGTAGAATGCAGCGGTTTATAATATTACATATGATAATTTCATATTTTTGTCGACATTGAGAAAATACTAGTTCATAATGTAGTATTTAAATTATAAAATTAAACTAAACAATTAATACACATATTTAAATTTAATACCTAACGAGTATGTATCATTAATCAAGAACTTTCATAATTTAAGTTTTCTTGAACTGACACATTTATTTAAAAATTACTTTAAAAAATTTCTTACACTAGTTTTGTTTGATTCTTTACTATTTATAAATGTAAGAAAGATGTCGAAAATATGTTCTAAGACTAATAAATTGTATTTTTATTGACAAACCATCAATCAGAAAAACTTGAAATTTGTAGAAAAATAAGAAACAGGTGAAAATAGTCTACTTTTAAGTTTAATTTTCCAGTTTACCCTTAAAATATGAACCACCGAAAAAACAATCGTTCTGGTTTAATTTTGTTTATTTTCTCACAAAATCGATGCATTATTCCATCGCAGTTTCATCTTGAAGTTATCTGTTACAAAATAGTTGTTTATATATAGCTAACTTTTCGTTAGATGTGTATCTTTGTACTCCAGTTCTTGAGTATGAATTTCCAATATTTTATTTGTAACTGCATTGGTCCTGGAGATGGTCATAACAGTAAAAGTAACATCGACTTTATGATAAAGTAAATAAAATCAAACCATAGTATATTCGTACTGTGTACTCGTATGTATGTTTCGTCGCATTTCTCCATTTCTTATTACATACATAGTCATTGAAAAGTAAAATATATTGCAGGGAAATATATTTCAACGTGAAATGTGGCTACTAGTCAAATTACGGCAAACAGTAATAGTTATGCATAATTAGTAGGCAAAATGATATATTCCCGGACGATGGTGGCAATTGTACATATTACTTTATAATTTAGTTATAAACGTGAGAATTAATCATTTATAACAGTGCTTCTCAAAGTGGACAAATATCGCCCTTTGAACGCGTTCAAATTATCCAAGGGGGCGCTAGGCAGGACAGTGGGCGAGAAAGAGGCACCGGACTTAATATTAAAATATTATTAAATATTTTTATTAAAATTATGACAAATTAATTAATAACTACTTTACGACTTAATTTATGTTTTTAATTATGTCGCATTTTTTGCGAAAAAGCAATAAAATGCAGTAAACAGCAATATCGGAGTTAACCGATTAATATTGTTTCATTTGTATCGTTTCGTGAAATTATAGTAAATGTTATTCCGCTTCGTGAAATTAATAACATTTTTGTATGCGTTCTTAAAAAAAAAATATAAATATTTCTTTGTTCAGGTTCATTCGAAATCAAAATACAGTATTTTAAAAATATACTATTTTTATTTGAAAACAGGCAGACAAAAATGAACAACTGTTTAAAAAATTTATAAAAACTTGCAGCAAAAATGATCTTTGAACTGAAACGCATTTTCCTAATGATGCTATTATTTTTCTTTTAGTTGTACCATAGTGTACTTTCAACGTGCGTTATTATTAAAAACTACAATTAAGGGGGCGGTTATGCAAAACAGATTACGAAGCTCTGAATTATAATAATGATTTTTTCGATACGAAGTCATCTCAGAACTGTTAAATTTTTTCTCTGGTCCTTCGAAAAATATTTATTTATATTTAGAGTAGAAAGTATTCCATTGCCGCTCGAGCATAGAGATTATTATAAAAATACAAGAACGGCAAGGGCACTTTCTGCTCGTACTGCTCACATTATTTATCTGTAACAATTTAGAGAGGCTTGAAAAATAATTTAAGGTAGTACTAGTGTGATGGCGGCGCCATCGGATGTCGAGTGGCGAAACTGACGCTCAAAAAAATATACAAATTGAATAAAATAAAATAAGTATTTTATACCTATTATGATTTGAATATCATGAATTGTTAACAGGTTGTTGGTCTAGTGAATTTTCAAATACCATACCACCGTGTGGTGTTACCATTATAAATTGGGATTCTTAATTTTTCGTCAAAACAAGGCTTTTCATGGCTATATATCCATTACTAAACGATAAAAAACTTTCTCCTTCTGATACAATATACATGGATAGTTCTAAAACATCATACTAGTTTTTCAAACGAAACTGCAAAATTTTAGAGGTACACAAACCAAATATTTTTGATTCTGAATGATGATCGCCATAAGACCGTGTATAAGAACTCAACTTTACAAGCAAATATATTTGTTCACAGACGATGAATGTGTTTCATATTTTAACAGGATGCGTATGACTATTCAATGTTTACGTGCGCCAAATTTTATTCAGATCTGCAAAAAAAAATTTCACGCTAGTACTACCTTAAATAAATTTTTGACTATTTTCTATTTTCAAATTCGCTTACACGTTTACAGTTTTCATGTATTCATGTCTATTTTTGGTACATGAAATAAATGCAAAAAAAGAAATAAGTTTCTTATATACCACGTCTTTTGCCCATCGCTGGGTGTGGCACTTTGCCGAAGTAGATCTCGGTAATCGAGCTATTTATGCGCGTGAAGTGCGAGTACCAGTCGTCATATCACGGCTCCCAAAGAAGATAATGATGGAGCCAAAAGGGTAATTTTAATGTGGTGAAAATATTTGTCGGCTATGGGAATCGAATTAGGGTTCTCAGGACCCACAAGCCGACTTGATACCATTAAGCCATCCACCCCATTATAAGTTTCTTGACTTGAGAATATATAGGTATAGAAAAATTTGAAACATGATGATGACTATTATCAATCATTCCGATGTATACGTTGGTATAAAGGTCAACAATTATCAGACTAATTAGGGTCACCATTTATAACATTATGTAAATAGCCAACAGGAAACAATAATTATATTAATTCCTCAAAATAGTAATTTGTATTTTGAGGTTATAATCCTCATAACTGTCAGAAATATGAAATTATAAATCTAGTTTTATATTCACCCACACATCAATTAATAACATTTCTTTATGGCCACGATAACATTTAATGATGTACACCGATCATACCATTTCAAATTATTCAATTCCCTGATCGCAGTAATCGATTCGACAATTATGCTCTAGTACTATTAGCTTCTACGCGTAATCTACACAACACTATACTATACCACAAGTCAAATATCCGTGTGTATGTAGTATGTAATGTGTATGCCTAGGCTAGAACTACGTACAGATACAGTGTGCATAATTTACATGCGCTAGCGTTATGTACCGGCGTGCACATAGCTCTGGATGCGGGGGTCGGTGAAAACGACGTCGGTGGTGGCAACGGCGCCGGCGGACGGACTGCCTCTGTTGGCTCGGGTAGGGAGCTTCGCCGTGGACCGCGCACCACGGGTCTCCAGTGTGGCGACGGGGAAGATTCAGTCTGGAAGGAAACAAATATGTGTATTAGTACAGTTTGGAAACTGATATATAATTGTTGTATCATTTATTATAATTCTAGAAGGCACGCGTATAATCAAATGCCAATGGCACACTGGTCGAGGAGCATGAATGAGCGTCGAGGAACTCATCGATGAAACAACAGAACGCACCCTGACTGATAAAATAAACAAACTTGAAAAAATAGCACAAAGCAAAACCAATATGACAGCCCACGCTAACATGAAATGAGACTCAATAATACGTGTGAAATGAGACACAATCGTTTCATCGAGGAACTCCTCGATGGAAATAGAGGCGCCTCTATTTTTCATCGATGACGGGTGCGTTCTGTTGTTTCATCGATGAGTTCCTCGACACTCATTCATGCTCCTCGACCATTGGCATTAGCAAGTTATAGGTACCTCGTTGTATCAATGAAGTTGCATCATGTCATACGTCATGGAATTTTATGACGTTTCATCTACAACGTTTATAGTTGATATCAAAATGTTAAAATACAAAGCATGAATGAAGCACTTTACAAACAAAGACAGTGCGCTGTATACAAAGTAAAAATCAGTTTTGATACACGAGTTAAATTAAAAGTGCTTTGAAATACTTTAATTTTAAATAATTTTAATATTTATTTGCAATTTTAGCTGTATTTATGTATAATATGAAATTAAATTCCATAGCCAATTTGACGAAATAAATATGTTTAATTATTTGGGAATTCTTGACTTGTAGTTTAATTTTTTTGTGAATTTTAATGTTATTTGAAAGTCATAAATAAGGAGAGGGTAGCAAGGGAAATAAACTAGTTGTTTTTGACGTTAATGGTTTATATTTCGGTCATTGTTTAGTCCCATCTTCAGCTGCGAATAATGAGAAAACATAAAAATAGAAAAATGTACAACAATATTTAGCTATAATATACAATAATTCAAGGAAGTTTAACAATAATTTTACTTACATCTAGTTGATGATGAGTGATGTGAAATGGAGGTGGATGATGACTGATGAAAGGTGAACAAGATAGTGGTGTTTAAATGTGAGTAAACGAAGTGTTGACAATGTTATCTATAATGAGTGACTCGTTAATATTGTCAACGCTTCGTTTACTCACATTTAAACACCACCATCTTGTTCACCTTTCATCAGTCATCATCCACCTCCATTTCATATCACTCATCATCAACTAGATGTAAGTAAAATTATTGTTAAACTTCCTTGTATTATTGTATGTATATTATAGCTAAGTATTATTATACATTTCTCTATCTTTATCTTTTCTCCCTATTCGCAGTTGAAGATGGCTTTAAACAGTAACCGAAATATAAACCATTAACGTCAAAAACAACTAGTTTATTTCCCTTTCTACCGTCTCCTTATTTATGACTTTCAAATAACATTCAAATTCACAAAAAAATAAATATGTTTGTTCATTTTTTTCTTATTCTAATGCCCCGTACACACGGGGCAAGTTTTCTGAGAAACTTTTTAGAAAAAAGAAATTAAAAAATAACAACATTCTTAAATATAGCAATATAAAGGTTACGACAACGCTTAAAGTATAAATCTGATTTGAAAAAATAATATTAAGTATAAATGAAATATCATGTGAAATACAAATAATTTACATTACTCTCAAACATTCTTTCGATATTGTTGATTTAAAGCACAATTAAAATTAAAGTTTTATTGATGCAATTGACCATTAAATAACTAGGTAAAATGCCAAAAAATATTTAATCTGAATTTATGTTTCCTTTTTTATTTTCAGAAATTCCAATAGCTGGACATGCAATAGTAGCTGGCGCAGGTAAGATATCATTAACGATAACAATAACAATAACAGAAAAACTTTCTTTATTTCTCGTTGGAATATAAATTTATACAAAAAAAACAGTTACAATCAGAATTTTAGTTTGATATTTTATGTATTACCTAACAGGCAGATTCATAAAGCGGATTAGCGCCAGCACCATTTTTCATTTAATGTTTAACTCTTTTTTCAATGCACGAAACAAGTTTATTTTAACTTGAGTTAAAAAGATAGTCAAATAGTATCAAATTTAGTTCATTTCTTTAATCTGTTTTAATTTGAAACAGAGTTCTAGATAATAGTAAAAACAGTGTTAACGCTAATCCGTTTTGTGAATCTGCCTGAAACAGATTATCTACATGATATACATTTTAAATATATATTCTCATTGCTTTATTTATATCTATATCTACGAAAACTCAGACTTATGTCACTAAAAACTTACGGTACTATTTTCGGCAAGAGAAGCGAAATGTATAAATGTATCTAATTAACTAGGTAATATATGCGAATAATTACGTTGCAGATGGAACGGAAGTCAATAAAATTTCAGCAAAACATAACTAATGCATTTAGTAATTTGCAATTACTGAGCTAATTTCAAATTCCCGGTATATCTCTTGATTAAGCGACTCATTCGGTTAAGTGCACAGACATACACTCATCTCATCTATTTACGCCTTACTAATGGTTTACATTTACAAATAAAAAAGTACATCAAATATCTACATACTAATTACTCTAAAGTAATACGTTTAATGCATTAAGGACCGGTTTAACAATAAATAAAATAAAGATAAACGAAAAAAGTCGCATCAATATAAATAACTAGAGAGCGGATTCTGTGCAATTGCATGTATTGTTTTTATTAGGCATATCAACAAGCTCTTTTCATGTTCATGTTTCATAAAAAGGGAATGCCAAATATTTTAAAAATATATGCATATATAGCATATATTGATATTTTATTGTATATTTTTTAATATTTGCCTAAAAACTAATTTGATGCATATTTGTGTATATTTGAATACTTCTCAAAAATAAAAATTCAACTAAGATAGTTCTAGTGTGACGGTGGCGACATCGGTCGTCGAGTGGAGAAACTGACGCTCAAGAAACAAAAATATTGAATAAAATAAGTGGTTTATACCTATTATGATTTGAATATTATGAATTGTTAACAGGTTGTTGGTCTAGTGAATATGTAAATACCATACCACCGTGTGATGTTGGCATTATAAATTGAGATCCTTAATTTTTCGTTAAAAACAAGACTTTGCATGGCTATATATCCATTACTCAACGGTAAAAAACTTTCTCCTTATGACAGAATATATGTGGATAGTTCTAGAACATCATATTCGTTTTTCAAATGATATTGCAAATTTTTAGAGTTACACGAACTAAATATGTGCAATCCTGAATGACAATCGCCATAAGCCCCGTGTATAAGAACTCAACTTTACATGCAAATATATTTGTTCAGAGTCGGTGAATGTGTTTCATATTATAACAGGATGCGTATGACTATCCCATGTTTACGTAAGCCGAGTTTCATTCGGATCTGTAAAAATGTTTTTCACGCTAGAACTACCTTAAAAAGAAAAGTACTGCATTGTCCTTATACAATATATATTTGTGACTAAGGGCAGGTTATTCCAACCTTAGATAAAACTGAAAAATAAATAATTTTTGGAATAAATGAAAAATATTGCTGTCATGTTCTGATTTTGAGCGATTTTTATAAAATGATTTATTCAAAAAATTGGTGGAAGTTGGTTCAAACTGCCCTAATATTATTTGTTAATAGATATTTCATACGAGATATTTTTATTTAAAAAGTTAATATATTTTTTAAAATTTTTCCTATTCAAATAATTATAATTATTTGTAATTATACGATTCATGTACCTAATGTCCTAAATGGTACACTCCATATAAAAATGGATTAGAAAGAGATTTTAATAAAAATCAATTTCAAAAGCACCTAACGTTTTTTTGCATATTTATTTTAAAGTGCATATTTACAGTTCTTCTGCATATATCATGCATATTAATTAACTATTTATTTAATGGGGTAGGTGTCTTAGTGGTATCGAGGCGGCCTATGGATCCTAAGAACCCTGGTTCGATTCCCACAGATAACAAACATTTTCAACATATTAAAATTACCCCTGTGGCGCCCCCAAGATCATATTTGGAGATGTGATTTGACTCCTTTTCACGGTTGGTAACCGCACTTCACGCGTATATACACATATCACTAACCGAGATCTGTTTCAGCACAGTGCCCCACATTTATATATTTTATCATGCACATTTTAATGATTTTTTATTTCATATTGCATGCATATTTTGACACTCTTTTACTGCATATATTTAATTCGCTGTTTATTAATGACAGTTATAATTTTTTTCAATTTATGCTGTGCGTTATTATTCCATTATCTAACAGATTAATTATCTGTTACTTTATCCCAGTAACTGGTTCTTCCGCAAAACGATTTTTAACCTGTTAATATTTATTTGACAAGGGGGTAATCTAAGCCCACTAATCTTTATAACAATTTTGGACGATGTAATTAAAGGCGTTAAAGAAAAAGTAAAAGCAGTAACTGTCGGGAATTTAAACCTTAGTCGAACAATTATAAGTGAATGCGCCTTTGCAGATGACATGGCGATTTTTGCTAGAAATGAGAGCGAATTGCAAGAAAATATAAATATCTGGGAAAAAGAATTAAAAAAATATAATATGGAAATAAATATAGCCAAAACCAAGGTAATGGTAGCAGGAAAAAATACAAAAGAAATCAACATTAAGATACAAGGAAAAGAATTAGAGCAAGTAGCAAGCTTTAAATATCTTGGAAGTATAATAGACAGCAAAGGAAGCATAGAAGAAGAAGTAAACGCTAGAATACAATCCGCTAATAAAACATATCATGCCCTAAGCAAGGTATTTATTAATAACAAACAAGTTAGCAAAGGCACCAAAATGACAATATACAAAACGATATATGAACCAATATTGCTATATGGCAGTGAAACGTGGGTAACAACCAAGAGGCAAAACAGTAAACTACAGGCTGCAGAGATGAAATACTTAAGAAGAGTAAAAGGAGTTACTAAATTAGACAGAATACGAAATGAAGAAATAAGACACGAACTACAAATTAAGTCAGCCCTAAACAAGGTCGAAGAAAAGCAACTGCAGTGGTTTGGACACATGAACAGGATGTCGAATGAAATACCATGCAAACAAATCTGGAGATCGATAACAACGGGGAAGAGAAATAGAGGAAGACCGCCAAAGACTTGGAACGACAGAGTAGAAGAAATAATACAGAAGAAAAATATTACTTTAAAAGATGCAAAGAAATTAACTCTAAACAGACAAGAATGGAGAAGATTCATTAAGGACGTATAAATCTAGAAGTAAAACCTCAACACCCGTCAGGGTATACGAGGATATCGATTATATATATATATATAATATTTATTTGCTATTCAAACTTGAAATATTACATTTGAAAAGAATTTGACTTGCACAAAGAAAAGTTAACACTAAAAACTAACATAAGCTTTTTGTCTGTGTTTCTGGATTCTGAAATATAAGATATGAAATGTAAAATATATACTCCGGTACAACGCAAGAAATATGAAATATTATTACTGCATATATCAAAAGAGTGTATAAAGGTCTGAGTTCTTACTCTTAGATCAAAAACGTCTAGAAGTATTACGACAAAACTAATAAAATTCATTTGCAATATCTCATGAACATGCAACGTGGAGTGTATTACGTTGGAAATTTTATACAACACAAATAAAATTTTGCGTTAAAAATATACGAATATGGTCGATATATAAGAGTTATATGAAAATATGTTATTACTTTTACGTCGCAGTTTTATTCACGTATATACCTAATTTATATTTCTTGCAATATTAACTACGAGTTGATATATAATGTGTTTGAACATGTAAAAACTGCGTTATTTATTTTTGGTACTCATTAACTTAATTCCAATTACATTACAGGGTCCGGACTCACAGAACTACAGTGTGGTTGTTCATATATTTTTAGTTTAAGTGGGATTCGAACTCGGAATCTTCGAATTCGAAATCTGTACCGCATTACATTTTGCATATTTTGTTAATTTTGTGACTTTGGTCATATAATATAATTTGTTGTCCTACAAAAAATAATATAAATTATGGTGTATACCGGATGTTCACAAAAAGCGGGGCACCCCTATTAACTTCTTTATTTATAAAGATATCTAATTGAAAATTTATATGAGTAAACTTAAAATATGTGGCGTCAATTTCTGGTTTAATCGAAAGTGGCATCAACTTTCTTATTTTAAATAGAATATTCTGTATAACTAAAAATAAATTTAACCCCTAAGCTTTAATCAATATAAAAATAAATCTAAATACGTATTTCGAGAACTAAGTTCTCATCATCAGTAGACGAAGCAAGGGGAAAACCCAAGATTACACGACTTGTGAACCAAGCTAGTGGTCAAGGTTGAATCCACCTTGCCGAACAGGTACATACCAATTTATACTAAAACGAAGCAATAAGCCGTGTCTAAGGAACAAATTGGTAGTATTCAAATACAGAAAATTTAGAAAAAATTATCTTGATTATTTTTTGACATTTCTCGAAACTAATGAAATGTTTCATTGTCTGTCACGTGTCTGCATTTTAACCAATCCGGTTATTATTATACTGAGAATAAAGCTCTTGTGATTATTCCCGGGAATAATCTCTGTAGGTGCTTTTGTTTGTGACAAATGATAGGTAGTTGTCAAATAATTATTTAAAACTGTCAACGCGTCAAATAAAATGTGTGAAAAAAATCGATTTAGTTCCATTTCAGATACAGAAATACAGCAACAAATTTTGGAAACAACTTCCAAGTATACATTAATAAGTAATCAATCGATATGGACCCAGTTCAAAATCTATTAAGTTAGATGAATCGACCTCAACAGCTAAGTCAAAAAATAATCTAATTAAATATAACGCGAGAGTTCCATAAATTGGAAAATAATTCTCCAGTATCTTTCTCAAATTTGTTGCCATTTGGCGGGCTTTCGTGACTATTGCCTGGCAACAAGTTTTCGAAAAATCTGTCAAATTATTTTCAATTTATTTTCACTCTCTTGTTATATTATTACTGAAATTAATGAAATATTTCTAAATAACGTAGAACAATTAAGCAATCAACAAACAAACCATAGCAACGCCAAACAACATCGTTGTGTGATTTTTAAAATTTTGATTTGTAGAAAAAATGTTGTTTATAACACGTGTCGAAAAAGATTACGTGCTCGTACAGATTTAAACTCTGCACTTTCACGTAACAAGCCTTTTTCGGCACTTGTTATAAAAAAATCTCTAAAGCACTTTTTGAATCGTTTTTAAATGGTCATATATATAAAAAAATATTGTGTGCACCTCGAGAATAAAGTGCCCTTGTTGCTCTTGCTTGGTTGTTGCTCTCGGCTACATCTTGATCAACCATTTTCCAGGCGCGAGCATCAATAGACTACTCTCTGCTCTAGGTAAACTCTATGTTTCGAGTAGAAAGTGGTCATATTGGATAGATATAAATTATGTAAATTTCATTATTGCTGAACATTTCTCAATGGCACAATAAATCAATTGCTCTGCATCACCATAGCAAATAAATACTTTTTGTTTAACTGCGTCAAATTTTATCAGCCGGACGTTATCACAGCTTGGGGGTTCGACCATGTTCCGGTTTATAAAGAACTTGAGCGCGAACGTGATTCTCGGCAAACAAGAATCCTTGGAGGATACTTCATCCTCGACCGACGACGACGAATACCGCCGGTGATTCTCTCCGCGCATCGAGACTATTATATTTTGTCCTTTGTGAACGTTGCACATTCTTTGTGTATTTTCTGCTGACACGACGCGTCCGATTGATTTTTACTTCATAAAAAAACAAATTTTGGTTAGTTAAAATCTGTCAAGTGTTAAGAAGATAAAGTGTTTTGATTTAATGAAGAAAGTAGGGTATAAATAAAAGAAAGATTTCAAAAATGTAATGTAAATAAGAATAATAGATAAATAACTAATTTTCAGTTCAATGTTTAGCTTTTTTTGAATTCACCTGTCAAAATTTTAAAATTATTTTTAAGTAAAATAGTTATCTCAAGTATTATTTAGTTTAAATTATCTATCTTAATGGGATAGGTGGCTCAGTGGTATCGAGTCAGACTGTGGATTTGACAACCCGGATTCGATTCCCACAGCCGACAAACAATTTTCATCACATTTAAATTATCCCTGAAATTCCCTTGCCACTAACATCATTGGGGGCCATGATTTGAGGGCTAGTAATTGCACCTCACGCACATAAATACCGATACCTGCTATAGCAGTCTATCACACCCAGTAATGGGTAAAAAGCGTGATGATATATTTATTTTATTTATTGTTCTTCTTTGTAGAATATAATGATTTTGCATGCAATAATTTTTCAATTTTATTTATGTTGATTTTAAAAGTGGCATTTATAAATTAATTTCTATTTTTTATATTTTAATTTTAATAATTGTGGAACATATTGTTTTGCAACATTATTTATTGATAAAGTTTGATTTGTATCATGCATAAATTACACGTTATTTAGTTTGTATTAAATTTTGTACAATATTCTCAATTAAAACATACAGCATGGAATAAAATAAAATTGATGTTTGTTAAACTGAATACATATAATTGATAAAATTATTAATTGCTTTCATTAGATTATAGTTAATAATAAAACTTATTTTATTATAATGGACGATAAAATATTAAACATAAATAAATGAATAGTTCTCGTATAATTTAAAAAATTTATAACATTTGGTAAAACATGTATAAAGTATAATTACCCCAATAATATATCTTGCTTCTTATTTTTCACAGTAAAGCAAAATTTTAATGATCAAATAATTAAGAAGTTGTTTATCAACCGGTATTAAGCACAAGAGAACAATCTCTAAACTCATTATACTAGGGAAATTTCTTCATTCTTCGACATTATTTTCCATTATGTTACATTACAACCTCTTGCACTTTATATCTTAATATGAAATATAAACTTTAATAACAGCTTTCAACGGTAAATTATGCAGAAAAATACCTACTATATCCTAGATAATGTATGAGTATGTTGGTAAGCATTTTTGCATTTTACATAAAGATACAATCACAGATCTTAATATAGTCTTTGTTTTGGACCATTTCCAGCTGTTGACACAAACATTGCTTTATGCTTGTTCATATGCCTGTATACAGAGTTACACAGTTTTAAAATACAGAATATTAATAAACGGTAGTATATGATTTGTTAGATTGTTACTATTGTAGTTCGATGAAGAAATAAAACCAAAACAAAATATTTTAGGTAAAAACAATGGCAAAATAAAAACAAAATGTTGAAGTTTGCAAAATTTTATGTTTGCATTTATGCTTATGCTTAAGATAAAGATTAAAATTAAAGCTAAGGACGGTCTGACGTTATGATGTATGTCAAACATTTCAAGGTTAGGACAAACGACAAAAACAGTGACTATGTTAAGAGTTTTGAAACAGCCTTAATTTTTTATCAAACAAACACTTTTCGCAATATATGTAAAATAATCTTTTGCGCACCTTTTTCTCAAAGTAACATGAATTATAATTTTTACAAGATAAAGTAAATTATGAAAAAAATCTTGTTAAGGTACATAATATCAAACCACTTGCATAGTTTAAACAATAAATGAGCAATTGGATTATTATTTGAATATTTTGTTAATAACACGGCATTTCAACTAAATTTGTAGTCGTTTTCATGTCTACAATAAACCTATTGACTTTATTAAATGAAATATATATTTTAAAATAAGGTATATACAAAAATAAATAGTAGTTTAATTTCTATTTACTGATCGGTAGAATGACATTTATGCAGAAAAAATATTTGATGTTCCTGTCTAACAAAGATTTTTATAATTTTCATCAACCAATATCCAAGAATAAATTTTGAGAAACTTTTCTCTATGTAGTCTATCTTTTATGACAACATGTGCGTCCATTATATTAATATGTATGTAAATCTGCAGCAGCATTTATAAAACTTTATGCCGCGACATTTTAATAAAGTTGCTGTATAGTGTTGTTCGTATAGCAATTTTAAATTTTTGCTGACTTCAGCGCCATCGTGTTCAGTGGCGATGCTGTGTACTAGTTGACAATGTGTGCCGGGAGTAATTATGCGAGAAGTTTTGTTTTTGGGCGCCAGCTGAGTAGAATTTAATCAGTTGCGAAATATTACTTGCTCTTTACTTCATCTCATAATGAACTAGGCGTAAATTAGCTTCATTTATTGTTGAATAAATTATAAATATATTGAAAACTTTAGATATATGATAGATAAATAAATTATCAGTCAAATAAATGAAAATATCGTGTAGGTAAATTATAGATTAAATTGTATATGTGCCTCGCTAAATCAATGAAGTTGCGTCATTGAACACGTCATGGAAATTTATGACGTTCTATGTACAACGTTTATAGTTGATATCAAACTGTTAAAATACAAGGCATAAATAATGCAATTTACTATCACTGATATTGACTTGTATGCAATACAAATCAGTGCTGTCACACGACTCAAATTAAAAATACTTTTAAAATAGTTTAATTTTTGACAATTTTAATATTTACATGCAATTTTAGCTGTATTTATTATATATTCCATAAATGTGACATTAAATTTCAAAGATTGTTAATTTGGCGAAATAAAAGGGTTGGTTACGGACAATTTGACGAACTTTATTGCTAAAGTGACGCAACTACTGACGATCCTAAAGATGTGATATGATATCTGGTTACAAAAATCTGAACTACAGCATGAAGGCATTTAAATTGGTGGTTATATGTGACTTATATGTGTTTCATACAGTTTTAAATAATAAAATAAATATATCATCACGGCTTCTACCCATTACTGGGTGTCGCACTCTGCCGAAGCAGATCTCGATAAGTGATATATTTTGCGCATGAAGTGCGGTTATCAGTCGTCAAATCACAGCCTCCAAAAATTTTAGTGGCGGGTGAGCCATAAGGGTAGTTTTAAAATGGTGAAAATTGTTTGTCGCCTGTGGGAATCGATCCAGGGTTCTCAAGATCCACAGGCCGACTTGATACCACTGAGCTAACTAAATAATGAAACTAGTAAATAGAGGAATAAGTAAAATAATGTATTATATTTACGATGACAATCAAATACGGGACACAAGGAAGGTTTAAGTTCTAAATACTCTAAAAAATGTACTATGCTAAGTTTGACTATTAAAACTAATAAATCTAACAGTAATTGTATGGCGTCTGATAGTTACATGTAGGGTAATCAACCCAGTTCTAATCGGAACTGGGTGCCGGGTAATGGAAGAAAATGTTTACTTTTCAATACTCGGGCAATTCTAGAGTTTTGAGGGAGTTTAAATTTCATTAAAAAAAAACTCGGGTAACCGAACCAATTACCTATTTTACCCATTCTATTACCTGAGCACTCGGTTCTGGGTAGAACCGGGTTGAATCCCCTAATTGTTAGTCAATTCTGTAGCTGACGTTCCATTGTTCAGATACTACATTGTTAGTAGAACATCAAAACCATTAATGTGCAAATTTCTTGATTTTTACTTATGTGTTTCAAAATATTTCTTTTTGTATATATATTGCTATGCCAAAGGCACAATTGTTTACAGATAAACTAAACATAAAACATCAACTTTATACTGTATTAAAACACAAATGTAATTCAAATAATATAAAATCAAGGCTTAAGGAATCCAATATATTTTTATTTTAAAATATTTGACGTTTCGAACTAAAAGAACTAGTTCATCATCAGAAAATCTAAAATACAATACAATAATAAAGTAAAACTAATAAATAATACAAAATGTCAAACAAACCTCAATAAAACGTAAAATATAACATAAATAAAATATCATAAAATAAATTCAAATATATGTCAAAACAACAAAATAGATGCATATGAAAAACAAAAATAGAAAAAATTAAAACTTGAAAATAAAAAATAAATAAAATTAAATTTCTAAATTCCCTAAAAAATTTTGAGCATATTTTAAATTATTATAGGCATCAGTTTTATAGTTAACAGAAATATCCAAATGTAAATTTATATGTAAGGTTTCTAAAATTAATCTGTGAAATTTATTTTCCATAACATCAATAATTTTAGTTTTAGAGAAATCAAAAATGTGTCCAGTTTCTTGATGGTGACGAAACAAAGTTAATATTTCTTAAGCCTTGATTTTATATTATTTGAATAATTTTTGGATCCACCTTAAATATTTATACACAAATGTAATTGTTTCATGATATGATAACTCGCTAAAAAACAAAGGTGCCACATTAGTATACGATATTTTGGCGTTTTACTAACGATATAACCTTTGCAACTCTTATGTAAACTGAATAAAAGTTTAAAACAAACTCGTACTTTGGAAATAAATACTTGTATGTAATTTGTAACTACCTATATGTTTGTTTATTTCGCGTTATTGTGATTACAAACAATTATTATCAAATATGTAATTTGATTAAGAGTGTCTGAAATTCTCTTTGTTCGATTATGAACAGCGATAACAGTGGAAAAACGTTTTCCTTCCAATTTGACAGATGGACCCATTTACTATATGTCAAATATGATTGATCTGTTTTTACAAAACACAGGAAATTATCAGTTATTGAAACAAATCTCACGACACGGTTTCCAAGTCATTTATCAAATATAATTTTATAACATTAAACAAAAAAAAACAAAATACATAAATGCATTACTAAATTATGATTATGATGCCCCGTGCGTATGGAAATGGTTTTCTGAGAAACTTATTAGAACGAAGAAATCAAAAAGTTTCTTGAAAATTCGTCTGTTACGCTTTGATATGAAATGAGTAAACTACTGTGCCATAAACATGAAGTTAGCCACTTGCCACAAAATCTTTCTTACGATATAAGCGCCGCTATAATTTTTAAGAAACTTTCGTGACTTCTTCTTCTTTCTAAAAAGTTTCTGAGAAAATGTTCCTCGTGTGCACGAGGCATAAAGTTATTCTTTTTCTTTAAATAAATAATAAAATATCTTTGTTAAATTTCGTAGTTATATTTGATAAAAAGTTTCTTCGTCAGGTTGTTTTTTAATTCATTTTATATTTCATAAAGGAAAACTATGGCATAATAATGTACGTACAACACGAATGAAAAAGTTCAAGATAATCTCGCATATAATTTAGATGCAGTAATTTTAATTTCAAATGAAATTATAATTACAGTAAAGGCAAGATCATAAACTTGCAAGTATTTGATATGCAGCATGAAATATTTATAGAGTTACTTATCAGGAAAACATAAAAAGCACAGCGATAGAAGTCAAAAGTCTTACACGCAATTACTTTTTTGCTAATCGTTCTTCTGCTCGTGCGAAGAAAGAAATCGTAAAAGGAGTCAGGTAATGGTCCGAAACTGTCATTAATTTCAAGTGTAATGGTACGTTCTTTTGTTTTTTAAGTGTTTCTCATCAATCAATAATTTTTATAGGGGTATGTAACGCTGAAATCAACTTATTGATCATGTAATTTGAAAATAATTATTAAATAAAAGTTTTCTTGTATTAAGTTACCTGAAAACTATGAAATACTCTTGTAGGTAACAAGTTTAATTATGAATAATTTATTAATCGTTCTGGAATATCATAATGTCGGGACTAAATTTTTAATAGACCTTGATATAGGGATATGACATATGAAACCCTGGGAAGTTCGACTCTAGTATCCCTTGTATAATCTGGATTATTACATAAAATACAATTGATTTAAACTCTGACTCAATATCACTGAACCACCTACCTCATAAAATCTGAATAAATATTAAAAAAATAAATAAATATATAATCACGCCTTCTACTCATTACTGATGCTGGGTTGCATGAAAGTTTTGTCGGTTCATTAGCAACTAACGGTTCAATAAATTTCAGAAAATCGCTATTGATACTGTTGCTAGATAAACAATTCTTTAACTAAAGAGCTCTTAATTTATTTCTTGCAACCCAGCATGAGTGTGGCACTCTGCCGAAGCAGATCTCGGAAAGTGATATATTTTTGCGCGTGAAGTGCGGTTACCAGCCGTCAAATCACGCCCCTCAAAGATGATAGTGGAGGAGGAGCCACAGGAGTAGTATTAATGTGGTGAAAATGTTTGTCGCCAGTGGGAATCGAACCAGGGTTGTCAGGATCCACAGGCCGACACGATAACCACTGTGCCACCTACTCCATAAATGATATGATTTATTTATTTATTATTTATAATGGAATTATTTTCAATTCCTCTTGTTAATATGCATGTTCTGCAGACCCACATCATTCAAATATTATTGTCACATAATTATAGATTTTAATAAAATATTTATATTGATTTCAATATACATGGAGTTGGTTTGATACATCATCATATGAATAAATAAGATTTTTTGAATTCATGACAATGTTACAACAAATGAAATAAATATCTAAGTTATTCTTTTCTTGAGGAAGATTGAAAATATAAGTATACGTACATATGTCTTGTAATACCATAAATGTCGCAACTGTTAAAGCATTTTTTATGAATAACTAATTTTATCAAAAAGAACCTGATTAGTAAAAGACGTAATGAAACTCTATTCATTATTTACAGTAATAAATGAAGTACGTTTAGAAATTCTCTGAATTCCACAATAAATTAGAAAGGAGGGTCAAGATCAGTGGAAAAAACCAACTTAGGCTTGAACCTTTTTTTTACGCAGAAGCCAGATGAGCTTTAAGCTAAACTAATAGCTCTGACATGCATTACTTCACTCGACAGTAAAAGCATTCGTCTTTGTTTCCATTGTCCTTTGTAGTTAAATCTTCGCGTAATATACATTACGTCATTGCGGAGATTTACAGAAAAAATACGTAGTCTTGAAAATGTATTATTAAATTTTTCCAGATATAAAGGAAAAAAGCCTTTTACATTTATCAAATTTGGCGACAGCTGTGTACAAATTGTTTTTGTTCATTATCCTCCGCTACGAACACCTTTAGGGAGCGTGATTTGACTGCTGGTAACCACACTTCACGCGTATAAATATTTCTGCTACGACAGAATGCCACACTTAATAGTAGTGAGTAATGGGTAGTTATTTGTTTTCTGTACCTAAGTTGTCCTACGGATAAAAGGCCTTTGAGTTTGTTAGGTATAAATTAAAAAAAAAACAAATAACACTTTCATTAATATTTTCTGCAAATTAGATTAAATTAGGTTTAGTAATATAAAAGTATGAGATAATGAGATAATAAATACAGCCGGAATCACATGGTGGAGAGATGCAAGGGACAGAAATGAATGGAAAACCAAGGAGGAGGCCTTTGTCCAAAATTGGACGCAATAACCCAATTTTTACAAATTTTTTAATTCAATATACATATATCTAAGCTACACATACACACTTTATATACACTGTCACTGTTTTTTTTTTCAATAGTTTTTTGTATTTCTTTTTTCTCTTTTTATGTATCCTTAGGGGTTATCAATAAAGGCAATAATAATAATAATAATAATAATATAAAAGTTCACATTCGAATCTCACCAGTGTTTACTTTTTAAATATTCAATTTTACGGACGCGTCTGTAAAACGTCTAGACGTTCAATATGAATGCGAAAAGACCGTCTGTTTGAAGTTTTTTATAAAAAGGAAATATGAATATTATAAGTTTTGTTTGCTATTAATTTAAAATATTTTATTTTTATGTATCTATCATTTTCATGTTCTTTAACAAAATTTATCTAAAACAATAATTTTATTTAAAGTAATTCCTAAGGAAAATATTTCCTGATCAATTTTATGTTAGTATGAAAAGTAGATTTTTACCTGGTAAAGACTTTACCTGAGCTTTTTGTATTTTACCTGACTTTTGTTGTTATTGTAATCTTGAATACCTAGTCTGCAGTCAATATGATTCTTATAAAAAAATTAAACATTTTGAATTATTTGATTAATTATTGATTAAATTAAACGGTTTCAGAAAAAATTTTATTATACATAATACGTTAGGAATAGTACATTACATAATAAATCAGGAAAGTTATATTTTACTTGCCGAAGTGGTTGTTTGAAGTACCAGGCCGCAGGCCGATTATTTTATTCCGTTGAGTCAAGTAAAAATACTTTCCTGACGTATTATGTAAACTATTTTTTCTGAAACCGTTTAATTTAATCAATAATTAATTATATATAATTCAAAATGTTTAAATTTTTCGATATGAATTGTATTAACACCAAGGTTACAACAAAAAGAACAGTCATATAAAATACAAAACAGTCAGGTAAAATCTTTACAAGACTGTTATTTTTGTTGCAGCTTTAGATACGTACTTGACTGTTTTGATAAAACTGTACTTTCCAAAGTAAAATTGGTCAGAAAAATAGCCACTTTTCTTCCGATTTCAGAAAAAATGTTTTTACTTTTTTGACTTATTATGTAATCAAGAGGTAATATGTTTATAGTTACTCGAAGAACCACGTAGTAAAATTCTATAGGTAATTGAATGGTAATATTAAGTATAACATTACCTACAAACAGAATCTTTGATGATAAAAATAAGATCTTCCAAATGTTAAAAGTTTTACAATGCGTTTTGAATCTGGAGTTTTATTAATAATTTATCCATCGTAAAGTTCGCGACCCCTGTTGACTAACTTTATTATTCTTTATATACGACACTTTACATAAAGCTTCATAAAATTGGCAGATGTTGAAAAGTTTTAAAATGCTTATGAAGATAAATATTTGGTCACCACAAAACCTCCATGTACGAGCTTTCTCTAAAAGTTTTTAATAGATATTATGCATACAGTCTTTAATTTATGCAAACGCTGATAAAATTCAAATTTGCAGACAAACACTTTATTCCAACTAAAACAAGGATATTTCATTTTATTATTGAAATTTTAAATTAGTTACAGCTTCTCCTTACTTTGTCAACATTCAAATTTAAATTTAAATTCTTTTATTTTTTCTATAATAATTGTTGGAATAAAAATACTGTAACAAATATCGCACATTCATATCATGTATTTATATCCGATTCACTTATCACATGCTTTCACAATGGGTCTGTAAAGGGGTAATATAAAAAAAATCTGCTGCACCACAATACTTTTCCGGCCATAAATTTAGAGAAACTTGATATAATTTGAATAATAATAATTCCATATATCACTGAAATAATTAACAATCTTTAAATAAACTACGTTACTTAGGCACGACTTCCTACACGCATGCATTTACTCTATGGGTTACTGCTAAGCAGTGTTCATCAAGCAGTGCCAGTGTTTCTTATGCTATTATTTTTTTGAGATAATTCTACCCTAACTAAAATTTAACATACTTACTCTTTATTTTTATATCTTATTTACTTGCTTTATAGATAATTAAAAAAGGATTACTATTGTTATTAATATGGAGTAGGTGACGCAGTGGTATCAAGTCGGCCTGTGGATCCTGAGAATCCTTGTTTGATTCCCATAGCCGACAAACATTTTCACCATATTAAAATTACATCTATGGCTTCCCCTCCATTAACATCTTTAGGAACCGTGAATTGACGGCTGATAAACGCACTTCACGCTCATAAATACCGTAAGCTGGTGTCAAATTCCGAACTATGGATATCGCAAATCTCATGTTTCACATTAAAATAAACTCTTACCGAGATTTGCTTCGGCAGACTGCTACACTCAGTAATGGGCAAAAGGCGTGATGATATATTTGTTTATTTTTTATATTAATATAAAAGAAAAAGCAAGAACAAATACATCTACATTCTTCGAATAAATTATATTAGACGTTTACCATCAAAACTGTGCAATTAAATAAGTATCTTTCGTTTAGTTTAGATATCTACCACCAGTTAGCATGTTTTAATTTTGAAAACCCAATAAGGTACTGCATTAATATGGGGTGGCTAGCTCAGTGGTATGAAGTCGGCCTGTGGATCCTGAGAACCCCGGTTCGATTCCCACAGGCGATAAACAATTTTCATAATTTCAAAAGCTACCCCTGTGGCTCCTCCACCACTAACATCTTTGGGGGCCGTGATTTGACGACTGGTAACCGCACTTCACGCGCAAAATATATTACTTACCGAGATCTGTTTCGGCAGAGTGCCGCACCCAGTAATGGGTAGAAGGCGTGATGATATATATATATATATATATATATATATATATACAGGGTGGTGAACGCAACTCTCGAACATAGGGATTTAACATGTAAAATTACAATTTTATAATTTCCTGCTTTCCTAATTATTTTAAACAAACAAACTTCGAATAACAGTTTTAGGACATAAAATTCTGCATCTAAGCCAATAAACAAAATTAACTTTGCATGCTTCGTAACGGCACAAATTAGATCTGAAAATGACAAAAATAGCCTCAAAACTTATCGATAGCCATGGAATTGAAACAAAATTAAGCAAATGTTTGACGTATAATCTGCCAAATAATTTATTTATTATGTCATTTATTTTGACAGATAAAACGACAAATATTTGTTTAATTTTGTTTTACTTCCATGGCTATCACTAGTTTTCAGGATATTTTCGTTATTTTCAGATCAAATTTGTGCCGTTACGAAGCATGCAAAATTAATTTTGTTTATTGTATTAGCTGCAGAATTTTATTCCCTAAAACTTTTAGTTGAAGCTTTTTTGCTTAAAATAATTACGGAAGCAGGAAATTACAAAATTATGATTTTACATGTTAAATCCCTATGTTCGAGAGTTGCGTTCACCAACCTGTATATATAATATATAAATATTTTTTTATATTAATATCAATTCCCCGTGCATTTGTTTCGTAATTTTGAGCGTTTAATTGTTGAAGTATAATTTATATTTTTAAATTGTGATATTGTATTTATATAATGCTTGGAACTATTGTTATTATTTCTGAACAAAAACAAATTTGAATTTTTTTTCATTTTTCCTTTGGTGGTTGGGAGTGCTGCAATGCCGCAGTGCCTATGCACGAGCCGCCATTGATTCCAGTCCTACATTATTCATTATAGAGCATAAGCTGAATCGAGATGAAAACAACTGTGCGAGCTTCTCTCTAATGTTGTATATTTAATAGACTGTCGCAGTGGCAACAGAGCCTGCAGTTGTTCGAAGCTACTTCCGTGGTCGTTTGCAGTTCCTAAGAATTTCAAACATCTGAGACCCGAGCACATAATTACTTTCAAGTTTTCAAAGCGTGTTCGTGGTCTCAGCACGTAGAACCAGCGAGCTTTCCTCGTACCACTGCGATTTTCTTTTCATGACAAATGCATAACCAAAGTTGGGGCAGTTTGCAGTTGCAGAACGTAGTTTATAAATGTAACTTTTATATTTTGATTGGTACATATTTGCTCAAGCAGTAGTTTTTTGTAACTGGTAACATAAAATTTTTATTTTATCGAAGGAATTAAAACTGTTTTATTAAAAAAAGTGGTTTGTATCTATGTATATGTATATTTTAACAGAAACAGAATCAAGAATTATAATTGAATTTTACATTTTAATTAACTTGGATTAAAATCTTGTATACTGAAAATAAAAATTTATTATCAAAGGGTTATTTTAATTTTAAAAAGTTGCTGGTTGAGGTTGAAATAATTTCGCATATCTTTCTAATTAATTTAAAAAAATAATTTTGAAGTCAAGTATAAAAATTAATAATTCATTTTCTAAAAATCTTCGTTAAAATACAAACATTAAATCTCGTAAATATATAGCTTGGTGATTAAAGTATAACTTTAAAATTCAACCCCATGGGGTAGATACTTCAAAGGTAATTCGTCGAACTATGAATTCCAGAACCGGAAATGGAGTGCCATAAACTACATGCTGAGTTTCACATTCCCTGTAACTCACCCCCCCCCCCCCGACTAACATCTTTAGGGGCAGTAATTTAACGTTGGTAACCGCACTTTAAGCCCGTATGTCACGATTCGTAATTCTGGACAGAATTCTAAACAGAATTTAACTAAAATTTTATTAAATTAAATAACATTGTTTCGATCACTGACTCACCAAGGTTAGATGTCATGAATAAAATATATTAAAAACAAAAAAATTGTGACACCTACATCAGTTTTTATTTTAATCAAATTTAAGCCAAATAGTATTCAATAAAAATTCATTTCTACCTTTCCTTAATATATTTTTCATGTTATTAAAATACAAAAAAGAAAGGAATTGCTTCAGTTCTATTCTAATTTTTTTTTCTGAAACCAGCAAGAAAGTGCCTACTTTCCTGACCAATTTTAGTATGGCAAGTAGGTTTTTGCCAAAACAGTCAAATAAGATACATATCCAAGGCTACAACAAAAGCTGTATTCCATTTGCCATTTGGTTCACTTAAATCAGTTCAGATAAATTTGACACATGACTACATGAACTGAATTAAGCAAACTGATGCACTTATTAGGGTGAATTACTTCAAAGTAAATTAGAATCTATAATTCTAGTACTGGAAATAAAATGAGCGAAGTAATGCAGCGAAATAAATAAATGATTTGATTCAGTAAATGTAAGTTAGATCTGATTCAAATGGTAAATGGAATACGCCTAAAAATAACAGTCTGGTAAATTACAAAACAGGCGGGTAAAGATTTTACCTGACTGTTTTTTTTTTTGTTGTAACCTTGGATACGTAATATGCTATCAATAAAATTCACATCGAAAAATTTAAACATTTTAAATTATTTATGATTAATTATTGAATAAATTAAACGATTTCAGAAAAAAATAGTATACATAATATGCCAGGAAAGTGTTTTTACTTGACAAAGCGGTTGTTTAATATACGAGGCTGCACAAAAAGTACGAAAAAAGTCAATAGCCATTCTATCAACGAAACCAAGATTGCATTTTCTGTAAGATTATCTGCATTTGCTTTGTATTAATTCATATAAAAGTAGCACTCCTAATTTGCATCGCGGTCAGCTGTATTTACTTTTTCATTCTTCTTGTTTTCTTTTTTGAAGAACAGTTTACAACTAAAAACTTTTTATATGAGTTATTAGTTTTTTAATAACTAATTTTCGCACATAGAAAGTTTGGAAACTTTTTCCTCTCCACAGAATAAACTGTGAATTTCAACAAACTGCGAACATACTGAATCAAACTTTCTTTCTGTGGTAGAAACTTATAACACTTCTGAAAAATAGCGCTAAAAGTAAAGATATCACGACGTCTCGTATATCTGTCTCGTATTCCGCCACACTTTTAATGTTTCTCTACTCACGTGAAAAACTGTCGCCCGGGTTTTGTTGAGTGAAACTCCTAAACGTGGAGAAAATTTGCGATACTAAAAGCAGGAATACGGCCGCAATGAACTATGAAATATGCAAGAATTTCCGGCATCCATTAAACTTAATGTTCATTTTATGCAACACAAACAAAACTTCATGAATCAGGTTAAATGTTAATATTAACACTGTATATTGTATTATAATATAAGTGATGTAATTGTACTACAGACTTAGATACTTTAAAGTTAATGTTAACTACAAAGCTTTCTTGTTTACAGTTTTTACAATATTAGCCAACATGACAACTGAACTGAAGCAAGCATATTGATGCATTTATTGTGGTGGATTAGGTACTTTAATCTAATTCAGAATGGGTAAATCTGGTACTATAAATAAAGTAAAAGAAGTAAGGTAGTCAAATAAATAAGTGATTTGGATTAGTAGAAGCATTCCATTTGTCGTTTGAATCAGACCTAACTTACATTTACTGAACCAGATCACTAATTTGTTTTGCTGGCTTACTTCACTCACTTTATTTCCAGTAATAGAATTAATTATTCTAATCTACTTTGAGAATTAATTTAGTAACACATGGCCAGTTCGTAAATGTTAGAAATAATTTTTGAAAAAGCTATGAGCGTTCGCGGGGATTTGAACTCAGAACCTTTCATTCTCATGATGACTGCTCTAACCAATTGAGCTACAAACACTCGGTGAATACTCATGTTTTTTCGTGCAATTTGCAGTTGAAGAAATTTGTAAAGTGACATGGGTTGCCTCAATTCGTTACAAATAACAACTTAGATTGCAGTGGGAAATCCCAAGAAGAAACTCATAATAGTATAAGAAATAATTTAGTGGCACATGGCCAGTTCGTAAATGTTCGCTCATAGCTTTTTCAAAAATTATTTCTAATCTACTTTGAATTATTCATCCCAATAAGCGCATCATTTTACTATATTTGGATTCAGTTCCTTGAGTCATGCTGTCAAATTTATCTGAACTGATTTAGATGAACTAAGTGGCAAATGAGCTAATAAGTGTAAGTTAGATCTGATCCAAATGACAAATGGAATACGCCTTTTGATTGCACTCGTAAATTCATGTTGTACAGAGTAGCGTAAATAAATAAATATGCTGTTGTAATGTAGTATATGGTTATAATTTTTTTTGTTCATGCTTCTATGTTCTATTCTGAAGCATAAAAAAGGGTTAGGTTTATATGTTGTAAAAATAAATATAAATATATCATCACGCTCTCTACCCATTACTGGGTGTGGCACTCGGCCGAAGCAGATCTCGGTGATATATTTTCCGCGTGAAGTGCTGTTACCAGTCGTCAAATCACGGCTCCCAAAGATATTAGTGGTGGAGGATCCACAGGAGTAGTTTTTTAAATTATGAAAATTGTTTGTTTGGGATGGCTAGCACAGTGGTATGAAGTCGGCCTGTGGATCCTGAGGTCCCTGGTTCGATTCCCACAGGCGACAAATTTTCATAATTTGAAAAAGCTATCCCTGTGGCTCCTCCACCACTAACATGTTTGGGGGCCGTGATTTGACGACTGGTAACCGCACTTCACGCGCAAAATATATCACTTACCGAGATCTGCTTTAGCAGAGTGCCACACCCAGTACTGGGTAGAAGGCGTGATGATATATTTATTTTATTTATTTGTTTGTCGCCTGTGGGAATCGAACCAGGGTTCTCAGGATCCACAGGCCGACTTCATACCACTGAGCTAGCCATCCCATATGTTAAATTGTATTTTTTTTATAACTGTCAAAATACACGACATTTTTACATCGTTATAGACACGCGAAGTTTGTGTTTTTTGCACACTTGAAAAAACGACAACATTACCTTGACAACTATCAAAACTGTGATTTTTTTTCAAATATACTACATTTTAAGAAGCCAAGTACCGAACATTCTTTTTAAATTTTGCACGTTTTCATGCGAAATAAATCTAACAGATAAATCTTTTACCTTAATAAATTAATTAAAGTTAATTCTTCTGCGCCATTACACCGCAGGTCCAATTTCTTTTCTCCGTTAATAAAGTCGAGATCAGATCCGGTCCGTATAGCTCATAGCTAACAATTACCTAGTAATTATGGTGTAACCATTAATGTGACTTCAAGTACCATTAATATCACTCTGCTTAGACGTTGCCTGATCTGTCTTATTAGACCGTTTCTGCTGCGAGTAAAGGATTGCAGAGAAATGAGTGATAGGTGTTGTTCTCGAAGAATAGTATCATTTTTTTTTATTATGATCGGTAGGTGATCAAAATAATTCATATATTATTGTTCCACGTAATATTATATCCTATTTAGTAAATATATATATTTTTTTTAATATTAAGGTAATGGCACAGTGGTTATCATGTCGGCCTGTGGATCCAAAGAACCCTGATTCGATCCCCACAGCCGACAACACATTTTCACCAATTTAAAAATTACTCCTGTGGTTCCCCCACCACTAACATCTTTGGAGGCCGTGATTTGACGGCTGGGAACCGCTCTTCACGCGCATAAATATATCACTTACCGAGATCTGCTTTGGCAGAGTACCACACACAGTAATGGGTAAAAGGCGTGATGATATATTTTATTTATTTTTTTAATATTGAAACTTACTGACAGAAAAATAATCTTGATAAAAATATCTGTATGCAACGATCCATAAAATTCTGTCTATAATCATGTTCTAATTCTGTATCGAATTATAAATCATGACAAACGATCTATAAGTATCTGATCCGATCTAGTAGACTTCGGCCCGGTTGCATAAAATATTGTCAGCTGACCAAGTTGACAACTACGCAAAAAAATTGGATTAGAATAAAAAAAAAACATATCTAAGGAATTTCAAAATTTTTGACGGTTCAATTTAAAACGTTATAATTTTTATATTACGCAATAAACTAATAATTATTTGTTACAAATATTGTTTTACCATTGTTGTTTAACTAACAATTATCATTTTAATGCTGATATTAATTAATTATAACATAAAAAAAAACAGTAAATATTTAAAATGTGGTGTCAGCCGTCTTGGCTATTGTTAAGTTTTAATGTGCTGTTAGCTAACAAAACTGTTAATATCGCTTTATGCAACTGGACCTTCACTTTATAACAAGTTTAAAATAGTTTTGCTGATAGAGGATCTGTTTTCTTTTTTAAGCAAAACTATAACTTTTCCGAGACACACACGTATGATTTAATTCATTATTTATTTAATGGGGCAGATTGGAATGCTGTCAAAAATCAAGGATTTAAAAAAAGTCTGTCCTTATAAGAAAAAAAAAACGGTATTAAAAAAGACCGATTAAAAACTAATTAAAAGACCGGTTAAAAGATTGGTGTCATAAAAGACCGAAACCGGTTGATACCAGTAGTACAAAGCTCAGTGATATCGTATTGGCCTGTGGATTTGAAAACCCAAGTTCGAGTCCATATTAATTAACCCTTGGGGCTCCTCCACTATTAACTTCATTTCACTTCACAGTCAAAATATATCATCACCTATCGAGATCTGTTACAAGAAAGAGCCACACCTAGTCATGGGTAAAAGTCGTGAAAAAATATGTATTTTTTAATGACCATCTGCATCAACAAGATTTAAATTTTAATCTAGGTTTAAGTAAATAAATAAAATTGAATCGTAATTAAACATCGCAAAGAATAATTTCTATTGATGTCAAAATTCGATAAAGTATTTTTCAATATTGTCCATTTAATTCCTGGTCTTAATAAAGGACAGAATAAATTTACTTCCCTAGTAAATGTATTAAAATTAACAATTTCGAATCAATTATATTTATTTGACTGTCATTTGAATGAGTAAATTTTATTTACTTTGGAAATAAATTAATTTGCCGTTTATTAAACTCGCTATAAGTGATTTTTAAATAATAAATAATTGAATATACTTTCCTTTTCAAAGATCATTATAATGCTCATTGTCATTAATTTAGTAAAACCTTTTGAAAAATCCTTGTCATGAATTATTTATGTTAATGAGCCCTATAGGTCAAATTCAAACGTCTATACATAGTGTGTTGGGCTATTCACCCCAGAGTGTACATTCAACCAATAATATATTCATGAACTAACAACATCTTCCTGCATCGGATACTAATTAATATTCTGGTTCAATATGTGTTCGAAATACTAAAATGTATTTTGATATTTGTTTGATATTACATTCCTATACGTTTGATGTATTCACTAATTATCTATAACCTATATTTGACTTACTGTTTTGAAACATAGTATTACTGTTATTATAAATGAAACATATTAATGCTAGGTTATATGAAAGTTTTATCGATTCACTAGCAACTAACATTTCAATAAGTTTCAGAAAATCGCTAAAGAGCTCTTTATTTTTTCCTGTAACCCAGCATATGTATCGCAAATATTTTTAAAGTTAAAGATTTAGAGACTGATCCTTTAAAAAGTTTTAGTTCATTCTTAATTTTGGATTCAATATTCAAATTCGAGAAATTTGACATTCGTCCACCTCTACTTGATAATATTATAAATTAATTATTTTAATTACATACTTATAATTAGATCTAGTTGACTTCTGTCAAGATTCTAATATAATTATTACGATAAATCAGCATTCATACATCTGAATTGTAGGTGGAAACAAATTTACATAATCGCATTATGAAGAGAACAATTGGAATATTGTCAAGATTTGAACTCTGGAACTATGAACTACGGTCATGTGCTTTAAATCAACTAAAGTATGATTGTTCTGCATTCAAATCTCGTGTCAAGTCTTTCAGTATATGAAAGAGTCATGGGATCGAGGCAGCCTATGACACATAACAAAGTAGAAAGAAAAATTGTAATAAAATCAGATTTGAATCCAGAACGACCATAACTTAGTTGGTTTAAAGTATATGACCAGAGTTTAAAGGTCTCAGGTTCAAATCTTGGCGGTATCAAAATTTTCCTCTTTATAATTCAATGATTAAGTATTTACTTAAAATTCTAATTAAATTTCGTTCGGTAAATATTCTCCTTAAAGTCCAGTGTGACAGCAGATGAATTCCGTGTCAAATCTGTTTGTACGAGTATATGAAGGAGTCATGAGATCGAGACTACTTATGATACATAACAAAATAGAGAGAAAAATTGTATAAAATCAGATTGAAATTCTGGGCGGTCGTAGCTTAGTTGATTTAAAGCATATGACTAGAGTTCATAGGTCCCAGCTTCAAATCCTGGCAGTATTCCAATTTTTCTTAGTAATAATAAAACAAGAGAATGAGAATAAATTGAAAATAATTTGACAGATCTTTCGAAAACTTGTTGCCTACGGGCTTTCGTGGCTATTGCCAAACGGTAACAAGTTTGAGAAATATACTGGAGAATTATTTTCTAATTTATCGAACTCTCGAGTTATATTTAATTAGATTATTTTTTGACTTAGCTGTTGAGGTCGATTCATCCAACTTAAAAGATTTTAAACTGGGTTCATATCGATTGATTACTTATTAATGCATTCTTGGAAGTTGTTTCCACAATTTGTTGGTGTATTTCTGTATCTGAAATACAACTAAATCGATTTTTTTCATACATTTTATTTGACGCGTTATTATCTGTCAAAAACAAAAAAGCATCTACAGAGATTATTCCCCGGAATAATCACAAGAGCTTTATCCTCAGTATAATAATGACAGGCTTGGTTAAAACGCAGACACGTGAAATACAATGAAGCATTTCATTGGTTTTGAGAAACGTCAAAAAATATTCTTTATAATTCAATTTTATAGTTAGAGAGCTAAGGTGCAAAATGATGTCTCATTTATTCCAGTAACAGAAATAGTTTTTTCAATAGATTATGTCATGATAAACATGAAAAAAAGAAAATTAGATTTGGGAACGGGTGGCAACAATAAATGACGCCAATGTGAATATGCCGATTTTAAGGGTGGTTGGTGACATATTTTTACAGGCTAATTTTCACTTTAAATTATAGACTTTGGTATAATTAAGTAATATAAATGGTAGACAGAAGTTTTGGCTGATGACGCATGCGTGACAGAACCGGTCAAAATGGCTTTTTCGTGTGACATATTTTTTACAGGCTGAAATTGGTTTTACTACTTGTTCACGATGAATACATGACAAAAAAATGAGTGACAGAAGCTCATCATTTGTTAACTACTTATTTAAAATACTAATTAAAATGACAGTATCTTTCACTTGTCTAACTAAATTAGTTCCAATCCCTTACGTGTTATTCTAGCTCGTAATATAATCCTCCTTTCCCACTGCTGGTCCCTAGCCGATAACATTTGTGTAACTGCTGATTAATGTCTCTATCAGTTGACATTCGCGACAAAGTATTGATATATAGTATATGTTTGATTTATCACCAGGAATCGAGTTACTCTGACGCTGGCCAGATATTCAGGTGTGTAAATAATCGAACGACCGCCAGTCGTGTTTTGTCAAAATAAATTCCGGTTCAGTTGAAGTTATTTATTCGATTGTGTTCAAGTGGCAGAGGATTTAATTTGATCACGAATTGAAGAGGCAAACGCTTAAATGCTTTGAAATTTAAATGTTGGAGATGAAATACTTGAATCTTGGTTAAAGTGTTTTTTGTTTAAAAACAAACTCTTTTTGGATGAAATCGATTTTCTGTTCTATTTAACGTGAACTACTATAGTAAATATTATATTGAATGCTGTAAAGTGGTGTGACTAGCAGTATTCTAATTTTAAGAACCCAAGTTCAAACTAAAAATATATTAACTACTACATTGCGGCTAGTTGAATCCGGATCTTAAACTGTAATTGGGATTAAGTTCATTTTATATAGAATAGCATATTTTCTTCTATTTTGCGCGTTTTATGCTCATTTTAAATAAAATATCGTAATTTAAAAATTCTGAAAATTTTGTGTTAGTTCCACCGTATTATTATTTCAGTACTCAGTATTGTAGTCTCTTATAAGCATCTAATCATAGTGACATGGCAATATACAAGATAAAGCTGACAAATCCTCTTACTAGAAAGAGGATTATGTTATACAAATTTTGTTTCAAAATTTTCATATAAATCTAAAACAACTTTACGTAATATTCTGGGATTTTGTTATGAGTTTTATACTTGAATATCTAAGATGCTTTGAAGATTTTAGGGATAAGAGAGTGAGAAAGTACTAAAGAAGGCGAAAGTGGCGAAAGTAGTGAATAAATCTTCAAGTGTTTACGTTCTTAAACACGAATGACGATCGTAAAAATATAATTAAGGAATTATTCATTAATTACCAACTTCTCAAATTTTTTAACGAAGTGAAAAAAATAATTACCGCCTTTATAAGACATTTACAAAGTTTGACAGAAGTGAAATGACAGCGAAAATAGAATTATAATTCGCCACAATAATTATTTTCAGCGGTTGTAGACTTCAAACACTGTATCTGTAAATAAGTTTTCGTAATTTCGAGGGAGGCGATAAATATCAAAAGACACAGTTCGAATCTGCTGTCTTCAGTTCTAACAAGCACGATGGTGCGTTAAAATTTATGTTTTTAGAGACTTCGCACGTTATTTATGTTACACTTACAACCGCACAAAAACACAATTCCTAATGTCTGTATCATTCCACAAGGAATTAAATGTATTATTGTGTTGTCTCCGGAAATTTACAGATGTTAACATTGCTCTTTCGCAAATTTGTTTTATTTCCTATAGAAGACAAAATGACATGTCAAATTCATTGAATATTCAACACTATTTCAAAACCTTCACAATATATAGTATTCTATTAATTAAATATCACTTATTGTAATTTGTAACTGTTGTAAATAACTGCGTTGTTAATATATCGAAGATAGAAATATGAATATAAAAAAACCAGCAGAAATTACTAGCGATGGTGATGGTGATATAAGTATTTATATTCTATATTATATTTTACACATTTATTCAGTAATGATAGAGTAAACCAACCAGCAAAAAATTGGCAATCAGTGTTCTGTGGATAAAATGGTAAAGGTAAAGGTAAAGGTAAAACTACGTTTATTAATTAACAAGGCCTCTATTAATTAGAATTAAGGTCCTGTTGTTCAGAATAACAAATAAATAAGTAAAACAGACATGGTTGGTATATTCAAAGTAACAAAATATATAACTTCTAACATTTTATTGTTTACTAGGTTTCTTTTTAAATGATTAATTTCTAACAAAGTAAATACATACGAGTAGTAATTGATCAAATTAAATTATAAAAAGAAAAATTGGGTTACAGCCAGGATTTGAACTTGGAACCTTATGAACTCCGGTCATACGCTCTAACCATCTAAGCTACGGTTACCCTAGATTCAAATCTGATTTTGTTCCACTATTTCTCTATATTTTGTTATATATCATAGACAGCTTCGATCCTATGACTCGTTCATATACTGGAAGACTTATTATTGTTCTTATTAATAATTATTTCTCTCTTTATCATTTAATTTGAACATGGAAAATGTCATGGAATCGAGGCTGCATTTGACAAATAACAAAAAATAGAGAGAAAAATTGGAACTCAATCAGATTCGAATCCAAGGCAACCGTGGCTTAGATAAGCTGTATTCCATTTGCCAATTGGTTCACTTAAATCAGTTCAGATAAATTAGACAACATGACTTATTGGAGTGAATTACATCAAAGAAAATTATATTCAGTAATTTTAGTACTGAAAATAAATTCAGCGACGTAATACAGTGAAATAAATAAGTGATCTGATTCAGTAAATGTAAGTTAGATCTGATCCAAATGGCAAATGGAATACGCCTATGGTTAGAGCATATGGCCGGTGTTCATATGGTTCCAGGTTCAAAAACTGCCTATTACAATATTTTCTAGAGGGATAACAAAATTTGAAATTAGCTAATTTTATGCTCGAGAATCACATCCGGTTTGTATATTTAGCCTAATTTATATCATACTCCTTTAATGAAATGTTATGTTAGTTATATTTAGTTTTACATTTTAATAACTGGTGTTTAATTAAAAGAAAGTAAACATTTTTTGTAAAAGAATAAACAGATTAAATTTCATTAATATTTATGTTTGAATAAGTTATGAGCTTCGCTACTGCACGTTAAATATTTGCCGTAATATATTTTCACTTGACACAATTTTCGCAGAACGTAAGATTCTCTTTTTTGAAGCAAAGTTTAGTTAATCAAAGTTTAAATCTCGATTCATAACTGCTCCTAAGACTTGTTAATTAATCTGATGATACGCAACTCAATTTCAAGGGCGAATGAAACCAAGGGAATGCAGATTATGACGGTAAGCAATTATGAATGTTCAGTTCAGTTCAATGCCATTTTTGTTATATTTTGAATTACGCAATATTGTAATTCCATGTTATATGTTTGCACTTTTTAAATAGAAATATCTCCGTACGGCACTACATCGAACTACTGTAGTAATGAAAATAAAATTTTAATTTTTATAAGATACAAATAACTTTCTCATAAATAATATATTTAGAGTTGGGTGTGCATTTTATTATAGGAGTTAGAAAAATATCATCATAATAAATTTTGACATTGTTTTAAACGAATTTACTTGTAAATTATATTTTTCTGAAACCGGCAAGAAAGTGCTTACTCTCCTGACCAATTTTAGTATGGAAAGTAGGTTTCTACAAAAACAGTCAAGTAAAATACGTATTCAAGGCTACAACAAAAATAACAGTCTGGTAAAGATTTTACCTGACGTATTTTAATGGGATGGCTAGCTCAGTGGTATGAAGTCGGCATGTGGATCCTGAGAACCCTGGTTCGATTCCCACAGGCGACAAACAATTTTCATAATTTCAAAAGCTACCCTTATGGCTCCTCCACCACTAACATCTTTGAGGGCCGTGATTTGACGACTGGTAACCGCACTTCACGCGCAAAAATATATCATTTACCGAGATCTGCTTCGGCAGAGTGCCACACCCAGTAATGAGTAGAAGGCGTGATGATATATTTATTTATTTATTTTACATGGTTGTTTTTGTAAAAACCTACTTTCTATACTAAAATTGGTCAGGAAAGTTATTTTTGTTGTTAGCTTGGATCAGTGCCGGTTTTACAAATTTGGAGGCCTAAGGCGGAAGGAAATTAGAGGCCAGTGGCGGTGAGGGGGGAGGTATTATATGGCATATAAAGGTATCCAGAAGAAAAAAATTAGTACATAAATGTAAAGATAATGTATATTTATATTTAAAAAATCATAAAATACAAATAGTCACGTAACAAAAAATTACAAAAATTGCACCTACACAGGATTAAAAAAATTATTATTATTCAGTCAGTACCTACGTACATGAAGCTAAAATCACAGTCTCATACTGTAATAACATAAAATTAAAAATTAATTACAAAATGCGAAATATACATTAATGCAATTTGTTTTCTTGATTTTTTTTTTAAATGACATTACAACCAATGTATTTCAAAATCACTGTCTCTATAATTAATATGGCTAGTGATTGCAATCACTCTTGGGACATGGTCGGGCGTAGTTAATTTTTTACTCTTTTTAAGCATGAAAATATCGTTCAGCGAATGCATTTGATAAAGGATGCATTAAATATATTTGTAGGAGAGTCATTATATTTGGAAATGTTGCTTGTAATCTATTTTTAATAATCAATATATATTTTTCTTAAACTGAGGGATTGTGTGGAGTAGCCTATGCACTTTGTGCTATGAGACGATGCTACGTACTACTGTTACTGCCACAACGCGACTACACAATGCTGCCACATGTACTTAGCTATAATATATACCTAAAATACAAAACAATTAGTTGCGGAAAATAGTATTTATAAAATTAAATTTTTATTTTGCCTAGTAATTGTATATGAATTTTTTTATATATAAAAATTCTAATTTTTATGAGGTTGAATTATTATGAGGCCGGTAAAAATCGGAGGCCTGAGGCGGTCGCCTCACCCGCCTTATGGCAAAACCGGCCCTGGCTTGGATACGTAGTCTGCTGTCAGTACAATTCATATAAAAAAAATTAAACATTTTGAGGACTGATTATTAGATGAATGTAATGAATGAATATTTTATGAACGATTTTTGGGTTCGTGCTACATCATTTGATGGAATATAGCGTAACGATATGTATGTATTAATTATTTATGATTAATTATTGATTAAATTAAACGGTTTCAGAAAAAATAGTATACATAACACGTCAGGAAAGTGTTTTTACTTGACTCAACAGAATAAAATACTTGGCATACGGCCTCGTATTTCAAATAACCGCTTCGTCAAGTAAAATATCACTTTCCTGACTTATTATGTAATATACTATTTTTATTCATTTCCCATTACTTACAAAATAGTTTGAAAGTCTAATTTAGATTATAGATAAATTAATAATTCTTAATCAACAGTAACTACCGATAAACTAATTAATATTTCTTGAATCATTGTAAGGATCTCTGAAGAAGCCACAAAAAAATAACTGTATTTCATTTGATGTTGAATTTCCATGGTTTAAAAAACGTCGTATTTATCAAGCCATTTGATTATTTTTATCAGCCTTCTGTTCATTTCTTTAGTAAGCAAAATAAAACTAATAATTTCGTAATTACAGACACAAATCGGATAACGAAAATACTAATTACATTTGACCGAAGCAGGGAAATCCCAAAACCCTTGCATAATACTCAGTGTTCGTTCTGTTGATTAAACGTTGCTAATTAAGCAAAAGCACTCGGAGACAGCAGAATAACCACAAGACTTGGAATCAAGATGCAGACCATGCCAAGATCCAACAACTTCAACTTGCAGCCGAAGTGACGACGAAGCATCGCCAAGTAACGAGAAATCAAAATAAGGGGAGATGTTAAGACCCCGGCATCTGAATAATTAATTTAGTTTCGCTCTCCACAGAATCGATTCGTTATTAGATTGCAGTTGTTTGAATAATTTGTGAGGTGTTCTTTTGTCATCTTTGCATGACTGTGTCAAGTATAAACAAAAACAAATAATGTTAGACCAATCCAAAGAAATGAATCCACAAAGACAAAAGTTTGAAGTTTGCAAACTTTTATGTTTATATTTATTCTTATGCATAAGACAGAGACTAAAACTATAGGTGGGAATAGTCTGATATCTGAACATTTCAAGGTTAAGATAGACGTTCAAAAACAATGACTATGTTAAGACCCGTAAATAAGGCTAAAGCCCGTCTGTCTTGTGTTCAATTTTTTAGTACATTTTCCATGTACATTTTCATTGAAGACAAAAATTCCTATATGCAACGACGTCAATTTTCTGCTAGATTCGCATACGCATATGGATCCGTTTCGAAAATATGTTAGTATTGAATTAGGGTCTTTGTGTCAGAATCAAAATTATAATATGATACGTTGACATTGAAAATGTACATAAAAATTTATCGTGTCAGACGGGCTTTAGACTATATGACGTTGGCGATACTGGTCGTCAAGTGGCGAAATTGACGCCAAAAAAAAAAAAGAATATAATAAGTGTTTTATACCTATTATGATTTGAATATCATGAATTGTTAACAGGTTGTTGGTTTAGAGAAATTTTCAAATACCGTGCCACCGTGTGGTGTTGCAATTATAAATTGGGATCCTATTTTTAATTTTTATGCGGTGGCTAGCTCAGTGGTATGAAGTCGGCCTGTGGATCCTGAGAACCTTGGTTCGATTCCCACAGACGACAAACAGTTATCATAATTTCAAAAACTACCCCTGTGGCTCCTCCACCACTAACATCTTTGGAGGCCGTGATTTGACGATTAATAACCGCACGCAAAATATATCACTTACCGAGATCTGCTACGGCAGAGCGCCACACCCAGTAATGGGTAGAAGGCTTGAAGATATATTTTATTAATTTTTCGTTAAAAATAAGATTTCGCTTGGCTATACATCCATTACTCAACAGTAAAAAACTTTCTTTTTTTGATACAATATACGTGGATAGTTCAAGAACATCATATTAGTTTTTCAAAAGAATCTGTATATTTTTAGAGGTACACGAAACAAATATGTGCGATTCTGTATGACGATCGCCATAAGCGCCGTGTATAAGAACTCAACTTTACAAGCGAATATATTTGTTCACGGACGGTGAATGTGTTTCATATTTTAACAGGATACATATGACTATCCCATGTTTATGTGCACCGAGTTTCATTCAGATCTGTAAAAATGTTTTTCACGTTAGAACTACCTTAAGATGTTCCTTGGTTTCAGCAAACTATAATATCAATAGAATTGCAATAATAGGTAATAATTTTGAAAGAAGAAATGTAACTAATATAAATGTAATTGCAGCCCCAAAAAAACTTTCAGATATGGACCTCACAAAACCTAGATCCGTCCCTTTACCATAATAGTTACCAATATCAACTTTATCAACTTCGAATTATACAAGAATATTTAAATAACTGAAATATTGAAAATTGAGGTTATATGTATATAAAGCAACCTCCTCTGTATGATGTAATCCCGTATTTGTCTGCTGTAATGACATTTATATTAGGGAGGATAATTAACTCATCACGTTAATTAATCTATTCATATTAATTGTAGCTCTTTTGTTAAATATATATAATAATGGAGCAAAAATAGAGTACAATGTGTGTTGAAGCTCAGAATATGTATTTTTAGGTTAGGTAAAAAGATCGTTAAACTAGGAACGATGTTTTTCTGCTGCATGCAAAGGGTAATTTCCGTGTGCAGTTGTAGTAGTAGTATTTACAGTTCATTCAACTTTCCAGACAAATTTATGCGCTATATTTTATGTTGTACGTTACGCTTTAAAAAATGTAAATAATGTGAACAACTTCTATATAGCTGTGGACTGTAATATCTTATTTTTCTAAATATTTCTAATGCCTGTTTTACACTGAGCAAGCGCAACCTGCAATTGCAACTTGCAAGTTTTACGTTCAACTAGTTGCACCAAAATGTTGCAGAGATATTTTTTTCACTTTACATTCAGCAACTTGCAACAGCAATATAATATTAATTTGTTTACAAATTTTTGTCGTTACTAACTTCATATTATATCAGCTTATATCACTTGTATTATTGACATTCGTTTCTTATGTTATTTTGCATTGATATAAAAATTTATTCTTATAAGTATTTGCACAATTATTGGCAATGCAGTAAATCATTTTAATATCCTTAACCCAGCTTTATCGTTTTTGACATTTATAATAAGTTGATAGCATTCTAACAAACTTAAAATTACTAGAAATAATTAACAGTGGCCTTGCAAGTCTTGCAAAAATTAGAACATGTTCTAATTCGTGCAAGAGGTTGATGCAAGATTGCTTCTTGCACTTGCACTTGCAATTTCTGTATTACACTCGTTCAAGATTGCTTCAACTTGTGGAAAGTTGCAGTTGCACTTGCAATATTGCTCAGTGTAAAACAGGCAAAAGAGATTTTTACGAAAAATAAAATTTAAAATAATACTATTATGCCTTTCTTCCATTACTGGTTATATGGCATATCTCCGTAAGTTATTTTTTGCGTAGAGTGCGATTACCAGCAGTTAAATTATGGCCCTCAAAGATATTAGTGAAGGGGGAGCCACAAGGACAATATTTGCATATGTATTTACGGATAGTTGTAGTACTATGATAGTACTTTCGTTTCACAAGTTGTCGTTTAAGGATGAAAATATCTCTTAATTGAAAATAAAATAAAATAGTCCTTCAGCACGGTGGTGTAGTTGGCGTTACGGCATTTGAATCCCAAGATCGTTCCAATCCTATTCAACCTAATATTTATAGGTACCACCACACTGCGGCACGGTGAGTCTGAACCTTATACTCTAATTGGGATTAAGTTCCTATTCTACAGACTAACATTAATAAATAAATACATGAGTAATGGCCAGTTGTACCGACAAAAGCTAAATTTGAATCTTAGTTGTCCGGCAGTATAGTGTATGGTTAACGTTACGGCATTAAAATCTGAAGATTCCGAGTTCGAACTCCACTCTAGCTACAAATATTAAAAACTACCACACTACAGTTCGGTGCATCTACACCTTGTAGGTACTGTAATTGTGAGTAAGTTTCTGTTTTATAGGAAAGCATAAATAAATACAGCAAAAACTTAAATACAATTCGGAAACAACAAGTTTTCTTTGCATTTTTAATATCGTTCATTAAAGTTCTAAAGTTTATATAATTGTATATTTTTTATATGTTTATGACAATGGAAATAGTTATTTGTATATTAAGAGCGTAAAGTGATTATTACGCCCGCACGGTAATTGCAGCGCGAGCCGAATGCAAATGCTGCAATAGTGCAAGAGGAACAAAGATGACTTAAATTATTAAAAAAGGTTTATTTTAAACTGAAAATAACTATATTCGGTTAGTTCAATCCAGGTAGTAGAAAGTTATGTAGGTAACCATGGGACTGTGCTTATAGTTAAACGTTTATCTAAGGAATGGCGCTGATAGTCTTTATGTGAAGACATCTATTTTAGATAACCACAATATCGACAATCATTGGTTACTAGATTGTTTCTGTAGTTGTCATTTGTATGTTTTTCAAATTTTTTAAATAAATAAATATAAATATATCATCACGCCTTCTACCCATTACTGGGTGTGGCACTCTGCTGATGCAGATCTCGGTAAGTGATATATTTTGCGCGTGAAGTGCGGTTACCAGTCGTCAAATCACGGCCCCCAAACATGTTAGTGGTGGAGGAGCCACAGGGATAGCTTTTTCAAATTATGAAAATTTGTCGCCTTTGGGAATCGAACCAGGGACCTCAGGATCCACAGGCCGACTTCATACCACTGAGCTAGCCATCCCATAATTTTTTAATCTGTCAAATATCCAATTAATTTTTGTTTGTGAAATAATTTCATATAAATAATGTCATCAACTAATAACAATTGTCGGGTAAAAAACTGCACTGCTATTGGTAAGTAACTGATCATATAATAAATAATATTTAGATAAGGAAGACATGATATATTTTTAAGTTCACAAGGTTTGGATAAAACTGCGATTGAAACAGTTCAAATTATAAATAAATTGTATACACGAGGATATTTTAATAATTGTTTATATTGTGTTTATGAATGTTTATTTTATGTAGTTTAAATAAATATAAAGTAATAATAAAAATTAAAAGTTGCCTAAATACGCAAACCGGGTTGTTTACTCGTATATACATGACTTTAGTTAGACTTCCACTACTCAGATGGCGCAAAATTCAGTCCCAGTTTGTAACATGACAGTTTATTATCTATAGTAGTATATTATGATCTGTGGTTCATTCATTGTTCAACCAATACATGTCTATCATTTCTTCACAAAATAATTCTATTTTAGGCAAATATAAGTGAAAAAATCTTAAATTTGTCATTTTAAGCTTGGGATAATAGTTATTTATATATTAAGAGCGTAAAGTGATTCTTTGTTACTCGAGCAGGGTAATGAAGAGAGTAATTGTCAACTTTTCATAGCAACTGTAAAAAAAAAAATTTTATCATGTAATATCGCGGGAACCGCGCTGTAAAATGTAAATTTGCTTGTTTCTTAGTAACCTTCAATTTTACATTGATAACTGAAAGCATAAATGTAAATTTTTCGTAGTAGTCGTAGGAAAAAAGACATTATTTTCGGGATGGTCAGTGGAGAGACAGGGCAAGGTTGCCAACGGAGAAGATGAATTGGCAACATCAAAACAGACACGAGCTTAATGTTAAAAGAACTTAGAGGAAAAATATAAGACAGGAAAGCATGGCGAGAGAACGCCCAATGAATCGCCGAAAGGCGGACTCGACTGAACGGATATTATCATCATCATCATTATCATCATATGTTTATACATGTTTAAGTTAAAATGCTTTTGAAATATGTTTTTTGCTTTATAATAAAATTTAATTTTTGAACTATTTTTTTTGCTTTCAGTTAAAATCTCTTCACCTCCTTAACCTTAAAGTAGAGATACTATATTGAAATTACTAGTAAATTATGTATTGTTCTTTTATGCGTATTGATTATCTATAGGACAAATTGTTGCCACGTGTCAATTTTTATCAGATAGTAGCATCTGATAGGTGATAAGTTATATTCCTTTTATCCATAAAAATATGTGTGTAAACACGATTCTTATTTTATAGTTTGTAATCTATTACACAGTATCAAAATAAAAAGACAATATTTAATAGCAACTGTGAAAATTACAACAATGAAAGGTTACAACAATAAGGATCACAACAATGAAAATTACAACAAAGAATTATTGTGATTTCAACAATCAAATAATCATAAATTTTATCATGTGAATTTTCATTATTGTACGAACTAAATTCAGTGGCGGATCTAGTCAGCTTTTTTCTGTAGGGGCTTTAGGTATAGGTACGTTACAAACTAAAAAGTAAAAATCAATTTTATTTTATAAATAATCAAATCTGATAGTTTATTTTAATTATAGGAAAATAGTCCTTGCTCTACGATACCTACGATTACTTCAGGAATTGCTCGCAGACGTATTCGCCTTCATACTCGCGTCCTACGAGTGTGAAACATTATACGGATGAAATGTATTTCTAATTGTGATAAATAAAATAAATATAAATATATCATCACGCCTTCTACCCATTACTGGGTGTGGCACTCTGCCGATGCAGATCTCGGTAAGTGATATATTTTGCGCGTGAAGTGCGGTTACCAGTCTTCAAATCACGGCCCCCAAAGATGTTAGTGGTGGAGGAGCCACAGGGGTAGCTTTTTGAAATTATGAAAATTGTTTGTCGCCTAATTGTGATATTTTTAATTATTTTTTTTAACCACACACTGATGTATGTACAAGAATAAATCATCTCATTATGATGGGTTTACCCAGTCATAAAGAAGGGTGATAGTTGTGCAAATAATTTGAAACAAATTCCTATTTGATTTACTGATTCATATTTTAATATAAATACGGACAAAGAGGAGATTAAAAAATAACTACAGTGCGAATGAAAAAAACACAAAAGATATATGCTATTTAAAAAATAAATTCTTTGGAAGAGCAATTACACTCTGTGTGTCCTCTGAATCCGCCACTGACTGAATTCAGCAGGTCCATTAACTTAGCCCCCCCACATATTGGAAAAATGTTTAAATACATAAAAAACAATTGTGCTCCAATTGTGCTCAAATGTGCTATTAATTATTTCAAATGTGCTACTCCCCATTACGAGTAATTAAGTAATTACTATGGCGGGGCCAAGTTAATGCTTAGCCCCCCCACTTTAATAAATTAAGTAAAATTATGGGCGAATCAATTGTGCTCCAAGGGGGGCTAAGTTAATGGACCTGAATTCAGCAACATTTCTCTCTATCATGTATACTTTGAACATCAAAATTATACTGCAATGAAAGCTACAAAAATTAGAAATTCCAAATTTTTTATTCCAGTATTTTCGAATGTTTTATTTAAAATTTATAAAATGTTTTTTAACATCTTGTAAGGTACAATTATAAACGTTCGCACTATACAATATTTTTTGTAGGGCATGCATGCCTCCATGCACCCCACGTATCGGCGCCTATGGTATCTATTGATTGAAAATATAACAGGGGCTATTATTTGTATTTTTATACTCGTACAATGTATGGCTACGTAACGACATATAAGATAATTAACAAACTCGATTATTATCGTTATAAAACAGGAAATTTATGTTTTAAAATTTGCTACTCTGGAAACTTTATGGGTAATATGAAAAATGAAGCAAGTTTTAAAAAACTACTCAACTTTTTGCTTCATTAAAATCTACCACAGCCTTTTCTAATAAAAAACAAATCTAGTTAGTTAATGAAATAGTTGTTTCTTGGTATCCTTGGGAAGCCAGCGGAAACTATTTACTTGTGAATTACACTCTGCAGAAGTCGTAACTTAGAACAACTAAACAAGAAAGAGGAACTCTAAACAAAAGACTGTTGGAACAGGCGTCAAAGAAGGTGAAAACTTAGTAAATTCTGCCTCGCACAAATAAACACGGATCCTCTTGAACTTTCTTATTTCAGTTCAAGAGATATTCCATTATTATTATTTTCTCGTGCAAATTTTTACAAATTAATTAACTGTATTAAATTACACTTTTTTTTATTCTAATACTCGTAAGTAAGATGAAGTAATATATTAATAAACTATAAATAAATGTCAAAAACTTTTTTACTGTTTCAATTTTCGTTTCGTTTTCATAGAAAATAATTTTATGTAAGACATTCAAATAAATGCTTATTCACCTAATTTACTCATGATTACAAACTTCTTTTAGTATTTTTTTTTGCTTCGTAGAATTATGTAGCGAAGTGAATAATTTCAATTACTTAATTGCGAACAGTGTTGAATCGTTAGAGTTTGTTTAACATTGAATTTAATTTCAATTTAGCACGAGTATTAATTTATAATAACTTTTAAACTATTTCAAAGAGTACGTTGAAAATTGTAACATTTATGATTTAATTAATTTACACACAGCACTAGGTTTTATTTCAAACGAATTAACAAATTAATTTGAGCTATATTTTCTCCTAAAAGGTTCAGCATTTTCAAATGCCATTTAACATTGTTTATTAAGAAAAAAATACGCCTAATAACTATTGTTTAAAGAAAATATATAAAAATATTGATGAAATATAATAAAGCTAAAAATAATTTTTATAAAAGATTCGATGAACTTAATTTTCTATCATTTTTCTTCGTTGCTCAGTGGTATAAAGTCGGGTTGTGGATTTAAGAACCCGAGTTAAATTTCCTCAGCCGACAAACAATTTTTATCAAATTAAAATTACCCCTGTGACCCCTCCTCCACTGAGGGACGTGATTTGACGGCTGGCAACTGCACTTCATGCGCATACATATATCACTTACCGAGATCTACAGAGTGATCAAAAGGAATTGTTACAGTTGAAAATAAAAAAAAAACTACTTGAAATTGGTAAGCCTGATACATAAATTCATTTCCTGTTGTTGACAGTGACATTTAAAATTTAAATTTGAGTACATTTATTATTACATTTATTTCTAAAGTATTTCTATTACTTAAAAAGTCAAAATTCTATTAGCTGTCAGACTCCTGATATAACCTATTTATATTTATTAGAAATGTCAAATAGCATTTCCGCCTTTATCTGACGTTGTGCCAACTGTGGAATAAAAAGATCTCTGGAATTGTATTGTCAATTATAACAATTCCTTTTGATCACCCTGTACTACGATAGAGTGCTACACACATTAATGGGTAAAAGACATGATGATATATTTATTTATTTTATTTTATTCATGTCAATGCAAAAGACATTATATAATATGATAATGTTATAGCAAGTAGAATATTAATATATTTTCAATATGTATCGGATTATTAGATTTTCAACGAAAACCAGAAATTATAAATGCTTTAATAAATTATTATCTAAATCTAGAATGTTTATTGTCAGCCAATTATTCTAATGTTCCTATTGTTATTATTATTACTATTATTATTATTATTATAGTAAAGCTAGCATTATCAATAAAAAAATTATGAAATGTATTAATGATCGGTTATTCCAATCTTCCAATAACATAACGAATTAATTATTTATCAAATAACTATACTCTAACTCACCGTAACTTTATAGCATTGCACAACAGGAAATAAATTTCCCCGTCTGTGATTGGCTGATCGCCATAGCGGATTTACAATGTAATAAAAACTACAGTAATGAGTAATGATTCATTTGTATTTTTCTGTTTGTCAGTTCATTGTCAGTCAATGTATCGTTTTCATGGTTTTACTCAATTCTGTGATTATGGTGATACTCGTAATTCGCAGATTATTATACATATTTCTTTATAATATACACTATTGAGATATTCAACTACCAAGCCATGGCGTTAATCACGATATGTCAAATTTGAAGCAAAGATACACTTTCAGTTGATCTCCATACTATTATCATTGCTGTCACTTATATTTCTTAGTTTTTTTTCTTTTATTCTGTGTTTGCTAGTAGTGGTTTTTATTAATTTATATAGATAACATTTCTGTGTTGTCATTAGTTGTAGTTTTAGTAATAGTTTCATTTATCATTTGACTTTTATGTACAAATTTAGATATATAGTTCATGTATCTTTTAATACTGAGTTTTTTCTTGGTAGAAATTAGTTTTATTAGTATAATACTAGTAAATTGTAGTTTTATAACTTTATTTATTGTAACTGTTAGTTCTAGTATCATTAATTTTAATTTATTTTCTACATACTTAGTTATTAGGTTTGTAGCAAAGTGTAACGTAGTCGTTGTTCCAATTTTCGCCACTACGAGCGCATTCTTATTTAAAAAAACCCAATACAATACCTAATTCCAGGGCCAAACGGTCAGTATTTTCTCCATTTAATAAAACCTTTATCTCACAAACATAAACATGTGACAACGCTTTATAAAATCGATAAGACTTAGATCCCATTCAAACGAAAAATATATGAACTACTACAGGATGATCAAAAGGAATTGTTATAGTTGGCAATACAATTTCAGAGATCTTTTTATTCCACAGTTGGCACAACGTCAGATAAAAGCGGAAATGCTATTTGACATTTCTAATAAATACAAATAAGTTATGTCAGGAGTCTTACAGCTAATAGAATTTTGACTTTTTAAGTAATAGAAATACTTTAGAAATAAATGTACTCAAATTTAAATTTTAAATGTCACTGTCAACAACAGGAAATGAATTTATGTATCAGGCTTAGCAATTTCAAGTAGTTTTTTTTATTGCCAACTGTAACAATCCCTTTTGATAACTCTGTACAATCTAGCTCGGTGAGACCGGACCTTGTACTTTAATGGAGATTAAGTTCATGTTGTATAGAATAGCATAAATAAATAAATAAACATCGCCCCCTCATTTCATTCACATAAAGTCAACCCACATTAAATAATAAATATTCAATGATAGATTATTTATGTTTTTCTGCGTAACTACAAAGAATAGAAAAAAACCTATTTCCGTTTAAACATGCCAATTATTATAATCAATAATCCAATAAATCATAAACCAACAAAAAGAGAAACTACAATTTGAATTAGCCATCTTATTACCGGAAAACTTGAATAACTCATAAGGGTACCAATTATTAAGATGTCAGCGTAAAGGTCAAATAATTAATTACACGCATAATTATGTAAAGTTAACAAGAATAACTCGACAGACATCAATACTCAACCGACTCTTTTATATTTGATGAGTTTGGAACGTGCGTCAATACATGAAGTTTTTTGTGTTTTTACCATGCGTGAGTCGGAGAAGCATGAGACTGTTGTAGAAAACCGAAAGGAAGGTATTTACTTCTACGAATGATTATATTATTTATGACGACATGTCGATATAGTACGAGTATATTGAACTTTTTTGATAGATGGCAGTGTATAGGGCGCCATGTTATATAAAAACGCTGGAAAAATATTTTTTCTAATTTGGAGGTTGATAGGGAATGTTATAATGTCTTATAGTTAAGGAGAAATTGTTTTTTTTATACTTTACAATCGGGTCAATATTATACTGAAAACAGTTTATTAATAGAGGTTATAGATAAACTGTTTTTGGTAAGTATTTATTTTGTAAAATTGGCACGATTACGCAGGCACATGTTAAATGTCATTTCAAAAAGATAACCTCAAATATTTTAAAATGTTCTTTTAAGGTAGTACTAGCGTTTTTTTTTGCAGATCTGAATGAAATTTTGTGCACATAAACATTGGATAGTCATACGCAACAAATATATTTGCTTGTAAAGTTGAGTTCTTATACACGGGGCTTATGGCGATCATCACTCAGAATCGCACATATTTAGTTTGTGTACCTCTAAAACCACAAAGCCACGTAAAAGCAAAAATACTATTTCACTTGTTATTTTTATAATAAATACAAATAGGTTGATTGATAGAAATATTTTAGATTATTGCTCTGTGAGTAATGTTAAGGAATAAAAGGATGTGAGTTTTATTAATTTAAATTATCAAATATCACTGTCAACAACAGGAAATAAATTTGTGTATCAGTCTTACCAATTTCAAGTATTTTTTTTATTGCCAACTGAAATACTTTCTTCTAATCATCCTGTATATCTGCTCATTATATATTTGTTGTTGTTACGAAAACACAATACATTGTAGAGACATTTTCATATCTCACGGCTACTATAGTCAACGTGAAATATAAATTTCACATCTCACGATTTTGTTACTAATTTAGAATTGTTATATTGGAATAGTGAAATCAGGACAAGATTATTATTAAAATATAAATTTATAATAGGAAAATAATATCGAAATCGTAGAAAAAGCATAGTGAACAACTTGTATCGTATGTCCGTTTTTCACTTATAATAATTAGATAGATTTTTTTTAGTTTATTGACGGATATACGATATTTTTCTTTCCAGGAATTACTATTTTAAATGGTTCTTCAATACTTCTCATATTTCAAAACTTACTTCTAATTTAAAAATCTGGTGTGGTCACCACACGACTTTCTTATACACAGCATATTTCATATTAAAAACGCTGAATTGAACACTTATGACTTGCTCCTTGCATTTGACAATTATTATTTGACATATAAATGTTAAACATGTTTTTGTTTTTTGTTTCTATTGCTACTATGATTATTGAAATATATTATTAAATATATAAATTAGTTTTTCTCAAAATTAGATGCATATACAGGAAAATTGCAAATAACATTTTATGTTCCAAATATTTTTGCTAACATCTTTTATTTAAAACTTTTTTTCGTAATTGATTCCATTTTTGAAATAAATGGAATTTATTGTTTTGTGTGTCCAGTAAACTTCCTCTTCCGGTTTTTCAATTTCATTCAAAATCAACTCAACTCTTCGTATTTTCATGAAACTTATAATTACCAAGTTTCGTTAACAAATCTTATCTCGTTCATGAGATATTGCACGACCGGACACACATCCATCCATCCATCCATCCACACACACAGACATCATTGAGAAAATGATCAAAACAGATTCAGTGGACCTCAAAACATGTATTTCCGCGAAAATCTCGTCAACGATTTTTTTCACGATTCCAATACTTCCTTATACTACGTATAAGAAAGTAAAAATGTATATCAGTATAAAGTAAAAAGTAAAAATCTAAGGCTAAGATAAAACTAAAAATAAAATTAACCCCTAAGCCTTAATCAATATAAAGATAAATCTAAATACGTATTTCGAGAACTAAGTTCTCATCATCAGTTCTGGAAATACGTATTTAGATTTATCTTTATATTGATTAAGGCTTAGGGGTTAATTTTATTTTTAGTTATATACAGTATAGTTGTTCCGGAAAGTTTATGTAAACTTATACATGATAGTGTACCCATTTCTAATGTATTTCTAAATTGAATTAAATAGCACTTTAATGTCAAACAGCATTACTGATTATTGCCCATTGCGTGTCCAAGTGTAAACACGAACGAAAATAAAAATGATAATAATACTCGCTTATAGTACATATTTAATTTAAATTCTGCTCACGAATTTCATTGAAATTATAGAGAATCCGGAAGGAAATGAGAATTTAGCCGTAAGTTGACATTCACATTTTACAGTTCTGTTGGTGTCCGCGATACTAGCTGTTGACTACCGTGGCTTCATTAAAAGTTTCCCGCAGGCGCAAGAACACAGCAATGTCACTGTCAAATACCTAAACGCACTTTTTGAATTTAATTAATTTTGAAATGAATATTTTTTGTTCTTAACTTAATAACTTATTTTAAATGGGTTTTCCACTGAAAACTGAATTATATATGCGAATAGGTATAAAAGTTTAATTTGGTAAATGAGTAAATGACTGAAAAGTTAGAAAATAATATGTGTACACACCTATTTATTTATTCATTTATTTGTTACTCTGTAGAACAGAAACTTATTTATGGTATTCTGTACAATGGGAATTTAATCCCAATTACAGTACAGGGAGCCTACAGCTTATAGTGGAATCCGAACATGGACGAAGTCAACATGGTTTGAACGCACGACCTCTTATTTGTTAATTACTAAACACAAATTTTATCTTGGTTTTTATTCCCTGGTTTTCGAATGCCTGTAACCTATACGAAAATACGAGCCCTGTTTCACATCAGTTGACCCTAAACTTATTTTTTCGTTTGATGTTTTATTTTGCAGTTTTATTTCTCGTGTAATATGTGAGAAAATTATATGAAATTTTAATAAGACATATATTAGTATATTGTTAATACACAGATACAATTTGAAGTCAATCGATACGTACATCTTTGAATAACAGTCATTGGAACAGGAGGTAAACATTGCTATATTAACTAAAACTTTTCCGTTTTATTCAAAACCTGTATAATGATAAAGTTTGTTTTAAATAATAAGTAACTTTTATTTCATTTTTCAAGTTGCCTACAAGATAAAAATCATGATAGTCCATTAGCATGTAGAATAATTTTTTTGAAAAAAAAAAATAATTGCTAGTTATACTGCTATACATTTTGTGTCTAAGGTATATTTAATGTTAAATTTAGTTAAAAATGTTGGAAATTAATTGTAGAATTTAGTAAATGTAAGATACCTGCGTTTTTAGTGTTATTTAAATTTTAAAATATGTTTTAATTAAAATTTTGGGGAATTCAATAACCAACAAATACATCACATTCTTGTCGAAGAGAAATATTACTGCAACTTTTATTTTTTTTAAATTATCAAAATTAAAAAGCCTTTCCTTATTAACTTAAAGATCGCCTTTAGTAAAATAAATAAATAAATATATCATCACGCCTTCTACCCATTACTGGGTGTGGCACTCTGCTGAAGCAGATCTCGGTAAGTGATATATTTTGCGCGTGAAGTGCGGTTACCAGTCGTCAAATCACGGCCCCCAAACATGTTAGTGGTGGAGAAGCCACAGGGATAGCTTTTTCAAATTATGAAAATTTGTCGCCTGTGGGAATCGAACCAGGGACCTCAGGATCTACAGGCCGACTTCATACCACTGAGCTAGCCAAAAAATATAATTAGGGTCAACTGATGTCAGACAGGGCTCGTACATAATTTTTTCGACGGTCGTGTCGCAAATTAAATGTATGAACATAAATGAGAGTAGAAAATATCTCTTAACAATACTTAGTGCGGTATAAAATCATGCAGTATGCGGTAAGAAATCATTCTCACTTCTCACAGTACCGCATGTTGTTGTTTCTACGACAACTAATTTGGATTGATTTTGTTTATATAATTTCATAATTATTTGAAAATAAATAATATATTTTTATTTATAAGGCAGGTATATCTGTGGTATCGAATCGGCCTGTACACTTGAGAACCTCGGTTCGATTCCTATAGCCGACAAACAATTTTCACCATATTAAAATTACCCCTGTGGCTCTCCCTCAACTAACATCTTTGGAAGCCGCGATTTGACGGCTGGTAACCGCATTTCATGTTCATAAATATATCAATTACCGAGATCTGCTTCGACAAAGTGCCTCATCCAATAATGGGTAAAAGGCTGATATATTTATACTATATATTTATTTTATATTTTTATTTATATTTTTCAGTGTAGGTTATACTGACAAGAATATATTTGTGTAGAAGTAAAATAACCTACGGGATTGAAATTAAAGGACTTAGGCTTAAGTTGTAGTCAATTTTATTGAAGCATAGTTGACAACGTTTCGGTTACGGATGTAACCATCTTCAGGTCAAAAAACTAGTTGGTAAAAATAACAACACAAAGAAATAATTTCTTTTATAAAATCTTAATCGAAGTTCGGAGTCAGCAAAGTGCCTGAGTCGTCACTTCGACTCTTCGGAGTCAGCATTGAAACTTAGATTCTTGTATTTTGCTTCGTTTAACTTCTAATTAATTTTTTTTTTATTGCACTTTGCTGACTCCGAACTTCGAATTAGATTTTATAAAAGAAATTATTTCTTTGTGTTGTTATTTTTACCAACTAGTTTTTTGACCTGAAGATGGTTACATCCGTAACCGAAACGTTGTCAACTATTCTTCAATAATATTGACTACAACTTAAGCCTAAGTCCTTTAATTTCAATCCTACATTAGCTTGGCTCATTAAAACACACTATCTAAAATAACCTACATTTTAATTATTTAAAAAGTAATTATTAGTAGAAGTTTAGAAATGTAGCGAGAGAAAAACTATTCATATTAATCAATTAATCGTTACTCCTAAAGGACTTATACGAAGAACTAATTTAAATTAAATTAATGGATAAAAAAGCAATGTTATGCAAAAAGTTTGTACTATACCTATAATTTTTCATAAATTTTAGCACACCTTAAAGTCGCATGGGAACTCATTTATTTGTAATTAGTTAATTAAAACACTAATTATATAGGTCTCTACATTATTTTTATATTATGTTTCTGCGAATGTGTGCAGACACAAGGGAAAATTCAAATATTACGAATTAAATTTGAATTATAAATCTGTTATCTACTTGATTTACTTTTAAGATATAACAATGGGCCTTTCAATATTTTTTTAAATTTTTTATATATTATGTACGTAATAAAATTATTATACCCAAAATTAAAAAAAAAAACTTGTATTAAGCATGGTAAAAATATTTAAACTTTCGAAACAAACGAATGTGACGTAGTTGCATCTTAGCTTACAGAGAGATAGATAAGACAGAGATAAATAACACGTAACTTCACGTAACGTGTGTCGTTGTCAGTAGAATCCTCAGACAAAACATAACTAGACGGATAACAACGGCGTTTGCATTGACTTGAATACGGCATAATTCGTTTAGTATTATACGTCATTGGTAGAATCGTAGAATGCTGAATGCTTATTTCTTCTTCGTCTTCTTCTCAGTAAAATTGAGCACCGACAAACGTTTCAGACACAGCTCTGTGATTGACTTAATGCAACTACGTAATTTCAATGAGCGTTTTAAATTATGCAACTTTAACTTTCATATTTCAGCAATAAAGATATCATTTATGGTATGATTTTATATTGTATTAAATATGATGTACGGTCAAGATCTTATTTTAATAAATATATATTAAAAACCTCTACCACTTGAATCTCCCATTATGACTTCTTAAATTAGTAATACAATTATTTTATTTGTTTCAGGAGACTTCATAATAACTCACAGAATCAATGGTAAGTAATTTTTATTTCATAAAACAAAATATACAATCAGGGTAGTTATCCAAAACTTACGACAAAAACTATGACAATAGCTGTATTCCATTTGCCACTTGGTTTACTTAAATCAGTTCAGATAAATTAAACATATGACTAAACGAACCAAATTAAGCATTCTGATGCACTTATTGAGTTGAATTACTTCAAAGTAAATTCAAATCTGCAATTATAGTAATAGAAATAAAGTCAGCGACGTAATCCAGTGAAATATATAAGTGATCTGGTTCAGTAAATGTAAGTTAGTTCTGATCCAAATGGCAAATGGAATACGCCTTATGATACAAGTGGAAATGATCCTTTACTTATCAAAAATTAAAGGTATTTGCTTTTATAACATAACCTAGCTTATTATGAATTTTAAATTTGACTTAACTAATTAATGTTAAAATAAATTATATTCTAAATGTTTCTGGAGTCTGTCATTGTTACCACCATCAAATTTTATTATTTTTCTTAACACAAATTTCAAAATATAAATAAATGAATGCGATATAGGAAAAATTATATGAAAACACGTGTTATAATGACCGATTGTTACAATTGTTTTTCAATATACTGTTACCATCCCTGAAGAAGGCAGAAGTGTGTACCGAAACATCGGTCAAGTGAACTTATTATATATTTATAATTAGACTGCATTTCAATTAATTTCCAATCTATCTAACTACTCAGTCAATTAAGTTTTCCTTAACTAATTAATTCGTTTTTATGAATATTTCGTTATGTAATTGCATAACTAATTAACTTAGTTTATTCATTATAAAGGAACACGCAAATGCAGTGGTACTAAATGGACTCTTTGAAAAAAAGCTACACTTAATTTAGCGAATTTAAATTAATAAAACTCTGTTTAGTACATTGAGTACTATATAGCGTTAAAGCACAGACAAAATACATATACAGAGTGTTTCATAACTTCGGGTACATACGTTAAGGGTATAAGTTGTTATGCTGATTACGAATCAAATATATATATCACAAAATTAATTGCAATGTTCACAGTCAAAAATTTTTCATTGCCACTGCCACTGAGTCGATGGTTATATTAAACTTAATAATTAAATACAATATCTGTTATAAATAACTGGTAATAATTATTGACACTGGTTCAATTAAGAATAATTAAATATTGTTTGTTTATGTTACTAATATTATGTAATATAGATTATTGATTATCCATTTGTATTGTTTGTTTTTAATATTAAAGCGAATCCAGTGCAGGACTAAAAAAAAAACGCTGTAAGTAAACTACCTTTAATTTTTCGAATTTTTTAAAACTTATTTTTGATTTGTAATCAGCACATCAAACTACATATATCCTTAACGTATTACCCGAAGTTATGAAACACCCTGTATACAGCCCTCTAACTAAATGTATTCAAATTTCACAGCTTTTTACCTATGACATTTAGTATTGGCGCTAATGTTAATGATTAGTTCATAAAATTAAATTACGGCTTATATATTGACATTTAATTTTGAATTGTGAAAATAATTATTTTCTTTTAAAAGGAATTGTGTATTTTGAATTATAATTCTTTTATTTTTAATGCTCCATGAACTAAATCAACGTTGGTATTGCTATACAGACTCGCCCAGGAGACCGATTCAAATTCGTAGCAACCAAATATTTAGTTGAATGACGTATTTTTGATGACGTCTGACGATTTAGTTAAATATCTAAGGAATTTATTTTGTACTGTTGGTAACAAAGATCAGACTATATATTTTGGTTCGGTATTTCTGAAAAACTTGTTGCCGCTATTTGTGATTGTTTATTATTAAAAAGTCCACTTTGTTGGTTGAAACTATGTTTCTATATTTAGTATTATTTATTAAAATAACTAAACTTTTCAAAACACGGCACTATAAAACATACGAATAGGACGTAGCGACTGAGTTAGCGACTGGTTCAAAGCAGTTGCTAGCAGTAAGTCGCTAGAAAATGTCTAGTCGCCAATAATGACTATCACTATCGGTAGTGACAAAAAATGACGTAAAGCCAGTGGCTACAGCTGGTTGCTACGAATTAGAATCGGTCTCCTGAACTATAAATCTCATTGATAATAACGCACTTTTTTAATACATTCCGTTAGACATCTGCATATATTTTGTCAATGTTAAAGTAAGTACCGAAAGTTGTGAATCACCATGTATAATAGGTACAGTACATATGTTTTTGGAATATATATATATATATATATATATATATATATATATATATATATATATATATATATATATATATATATGTAATGGACCAATTCCCATGGTACTTCGAAGACCATTGTGAATGGATTTCATTTCATATGTTCGTTGTTTTATTTTCTAAATAAATGGTTGATCTAACCATTAAAGCACATTTTCCAAATGGCTACTGGTATCTTGTATTTATATATCAGACTATATTGGAAATGTAATGGATTACCTTGTCTCCAATATGTTGGGTAGTAAATTATGTGGTTTGGGACATTAAATATGAAATTTATTTTATCTATGTTCCATAAACTGTGTTTCGAGTAAAACTGGTAAGAAATGCAACTCGGCATTTACTTAATGACACTGTCGCGTGTACAAATTATAAACGAGTAATCATACAGTGTATAGATGTGTCTACTTTGTTCTTCGTCCAAGTCAATGAATCAATATCATGTGAAGCAATAAAACAGGAAATAAATCCAGTTAGGGTTGTGTGACAATTTGATTTAGAAGCGAATGACCTCTAAGTCGATCGGTTTTTGTTTATTATGCCTCCAAATTTTGTAATTTTATGTACATGCGTACGTTTCTACCTGGAAAGTATTTTAAAAATCATGGGTACCAGTATTTGTCTGAAATTGAAAAATACGAGGGTGTATTTTTATGTTATGTACCTAGCCATGAAATAAAATATCTGGTGTGGCACCACACGACTTTCTTATACACAGCATATTTAATATTTAGAATATATGAATGTTATATAATATTATTGAACATGTAATTTAGTTTTTCACTAACTCAGCATTTATCTGTTTGAAACATATAAAATATAAAATTTGTTTACGTATAATTTTTGAGTACTGTTGAGTACTCTGTGTCTAACTTGACTGATGAGGCATATACAGGATATTCGTTTTTCGAACCTATCCCTTGGAATCTCAAGAACCGTGAGCTACGAAGTCGTTTAAATTGAGGCAAAATTGCCAAATTAGTTGACCATTTTAATGATGTATTTGTTTTTTTCCGAAAAAAGACATAGATAACTAGATAAAGCGAAAATTAAAATTTATGTTTTTGTTTCTAATGCTACTATGATTATTGAAATATATTATTAAATATAAAAATTAGTTTTTCTCAAAATTAGACGCATATACAGGAAAATTGAAAATAACATTTTATGTTCCAAATATTTTTGCTAACATCTTTTATTAGAAACTTTTTTTTCGTAACTGATTCCATTTTTGAAATAAATGGAATTTATTGTTTTGTGTGTCCAGTAAACCTCCTCTTCCGGTTTTTCAATCTCATTCGAAATCAACTCAGCTCTTCGTATTTTCATGAAACTTATAATTACCGAGTTTCGTTAACAAATCTTATTTCGTTCATGAGATATTGCACACTCGGCCACACATCCACACACACACACACACAGACATCATTGAGAAAATGATCAAAACGGATTCAGTGGACCTCAAAACACGTATTTCCGCGAAAATCTCGTCAACGATTTTTTTCACGTTTACAATACTTCCTTATACTCTGTATAAGAAAGTAAAAAGCAATGATGTCAAACATATTATTAAAAATAGCTGTAACATTTACAAGTACATGTGCGAAGTTGTATTTTATTTGTGCAATGTATAAAGATTTGTTAACGTTTATTTGTTAATAAAATGAATCACGATTATTCTTGGGTTCATAAAGCAAATTAAGTTCAGCAACTAATCAATAACTGTGAATTTATAGAGTTGACTTTATAGACCTGAATTAGCGACATTAGACTTCTTGATATCTACAAAGTTAAGAAAAACGTTTGAGGATAAAGCCATTTGCTTCTGATGAAGAACTCAAAGAAGCATACGAATTTTTTATCTGACGGTATAGGGTAATTAGAAAAGATATGGCATATGTATTGAAGAAATTTACGTCGAAAATTATTTTTTTTTAATAATACATGTAGATAACATAAAAATACGCTGTCATACCTAGTTGTTAGTTATTATTTATTAACAAACAGTCCACCGACTTTGTTAATATTATACTCCAGTTAAGAACGGAGTAGATGGCACAGTACGACTAAAAAATAAATTACAAGCTTAAAAATTAAATATAATTAATTCTAGCTCAGCGGTATGAAGTTGGCCTGTGGATCCTGAGAACCCTGGTTCGATTCCCACAAGTGACAAACAATTTTCATAATTTCATAAACTACTCCCGTGGCTCCTTCACCACAGTAATGGGTAGAAGGCGTGATGATATATATATATATATATATATATATATATATATATATATATATATATATATATATATATATATATATATATATATATATATATATATATAAAAGAAAATATAATAAACTTATTAATAAGAAGTTCTTTCATTACTAATTTCTGAAATCGTGATTCTATTTTTGTAACGCACATGATTAAGTCAGCCTCTTGCAAATTTCAATCTTGATCATACAAGTAAAGATGTTGCGAAAGAATTTATTTGTGATTTTTACTTTCAAAGCGGTCTTGGCTCAAAAAACTTTGAAAATTACTACTCCAGAGTCTAAATCGGCTATAGATTCAGTTTAATTTTGGTTTGTTATCTCAGTCTTATTGAAAGATCTTTAATTTCGGCCAATTTCGTAAAGGTTACATAAAGTCAAATTAAGGAAAAACGATTCTGAAAAGCTGGAGAGATAAAATTGTCCTATGCTGATCCAAGATTTAGGCTTTGCGAGTCAATTAAGCTATTTGTAATTTTATTTATTTTGTTTACAAATACTCTAGTACGTAAAAGTGAGTGATGGCTTGAGTACAATAATGTGGCTTCTTCTGGTCATAATTAAATTCATGCTTTTATTCCAACAAATAAAGTGAATTTGTATTATGACTATACACTAAATTAGTAGTATATTATTCAACGAGCATATTATGATAGCAATTATTATTATGCCTACGGCTAATGCTGCAAACTTCATCCAAATAAATAGTTGCCATAATCCATAACACGCGGTTTGAATACTATACGACTATTAAACAGGAACCTGCAATTTTAGGTCATAATTTTAGGAAAGTAATACATTTTTGAAGTTACGTATTAAATGAAACTAATACTAGTACTAAAATTAATGACAACATAGGACTATATTCTATATAAATTAATAAAAAAGGAAACAGAAAGAAATATAAGTGACAGCATTGGTAAGCTTATGGAGACTAACTGAAAGTGTATCTTTGTAAGTTTGACATATCGTGATCAAAGCCATCTCTTAGAAACTGAATATTCCAATACATTAATCTTAAATAGAGGACTTCATAGTGGAATCTGTATCACTAAGTTGTATTTTAAAATATAAGTTGAAGGTTTGAGAACTTTCCTTTGTGAGACGAAAGTTGAGAACAAAAAATGTATTTAATATTTGCAAAATAATTTAAGGTAATTTTATTAGTTTCCATTCCATTACTTTTGAGATGTACAGAAAATGTAATTTCCTGCTACGACTCCTGGCGACACGTAAATAATATACAATCGAAATATATTATTAATGTAGACATAATTTTCCACAAAGAAGCTGTTTCTACCTTCACAAAGTAATAAAACATTCCAAAATGATTTTCTATTCAATTTAAAAATGTCACAAACATAAAATCAATAACAATCTCATTTGCTTAAAGGTCAACAGATAAGTAAACAGAATCTGCTCAAAACACAAGATGTAACCAATTTACTCTTGCATTTTTTTGGATATTTAAAAAGTGAAAAACAAAACAATGTTGTCTACCTAAAGAGTTTCACAATTGCGAAAAGATAAATCATATACTTACTAAAAAAATTAAATTGAATTAAAAAAAAAAGTTATAATATTTAATACCTACCTCAGAAGACCGATTCTAATTCGTAGCAACCAAATATTTTGTTGAATGACGTATTTTAGATGACGTCCGGCGACTTAGTTAAATTTCTAGAGAATTTATTTTCTACTGTTGGTTACAAAGATCAGACTATATATTTTGATGTTGTATTTCTAAAAAACTTGTGGCCGCTTTTTGTGATTGTTTATTGTTAACAAGTCCACTTTGTTGATTGAAATCGTAACTATGTTTCTATATTTAGTATTATTTATAAAAATAATAAAACTTTTCAAAACACGGTATTGCAAAACATACGAATAGGACATAGCAACTGAGTTAGCGACTGGTTGCTACGAATTAGGATCGGTCTTCAGATATCGAAATTCAATTTAAAATAATATTCATGACATCACAATACAGAAGTTCTTTTATTTTGTATTATAAAAATATTCATAACCATTTTTAATTGATACCTTTAAAAAAATAAATATATTATTACTCATTCTGGATGTGGTACTCTACCGTAGCAGATCTTGGTAAGTGATATATTTAAACGCATGAAGTGCGGTTACCAGCCGTAAAATTACGCCTCCCAAATTTGTTGGTGGAGAGGTAGCCACAGGAATAATTTTAATGTGGTGAAAATTGTTTGTCAGCTGTGGGAATCGAACCGAGGTTCTCAAATCCACAGGCTGAGTCGATACCACTAAGCCACCTACTTCATTGATATAAATTATATGGCCTGTATATTCAATTCTCGCAGCCGTAGTTCTCCCTCCACTTACATCTTTAGTTGTCGTTCTTTGAAAGTTGGTAATCGAACTTCACACGAGCACACGCCTAATATTACTTACTGAGATCAGCTACGGCAGAGTGCCTCACCCAGTAATAAGTAAAAGACGTGGTGATATATTTATTTTATTAAAGTTATTTGATGTTCTGTTTCGATATACTAACACACTTGTTGCATTTCACCCCACAGTTGATAAAAATTAATTAAACACATTTAATTGGATTGTATGCATGAATGTTCTCTGATAATATTGTGACTTTGTAAGTAGGTTTATAATTTCAAAATAAAATAAAATATCTAAATTCATGGTGTAGATAATTTTGCAGCAAACAACCTTCTGTGCATTGTTAAGTCTGATTAGTTAGTAGATTTGTAGAATTTAGTCAATGTATAAGTTGTATGAAAATATATAAATGTCTAAATTTAGAAGCAAATATTTGATACAAACTTCTTTATTTTACATATGAGTAGAATGTTGAAAGATATATACTTAAAATGTTTTGTCGAAAGCATTTTTATGATAATCATATATTTTTATTAATATTTTATTTTTATTATTATTATTATTATCATTTCAACAAAGTGTGACATTAATATTTATAGGTGTAATTCAACAAAGGTACTTAAAAGTTGCATGTTGAACAACATTTGCTACATTTTATTGAGCATCATTAATGCTTCTTATGGTTATACTTATTACCCTTTCAGAATAAAAATTGCTATTATTATTTGAACTTTAATTTATTTTATTATTTGAACTTTAATTTATTTTATTGTCTTAAAAAACATTTTTTAACTATCCAGTTTTAATATAAGAACTAATAACATGCAGTAATAAAATATACTTACGATGAAACTTTTATTACAACAATAGTATATTATATTGTAACCAGAGCTAAGACCAGTACATATAAAAAGTATTTAAATACTAAATACAAAAGTATTTGTTATACTAAATACTAAGTAAAATTAACAGTTAAGATATTTGATTACGAAATTCCATTTAAAAACAAAATAAGTGTTTTTACTACTGGTTCCATTTAAAGAATTTCAAATCCTATCTCGAAAATATATAGGACATTTGCTTGAATTATTTAAACAACTTTTATAAAATTATAAAAATACTAAAGCAAAAAGAAATTTAGTAAATTGTTCGTTAAAGTGATTTTATGACAACGATTACCACTGAGCACATTATAAAATTAAAGTAAAATAACTACTAAATTTGTAATGTTTTCACTGTTTGAATAATTTATGTCTTAAATATGATAAAATAAATATTTATCTGTCTTGATTTCTCTTTAATAGTGAGCTTTCATAAATATAAAATGTACACCGGAATAGTAAAACAATAAAGGCACTAACTGACGCACGACACCAAAATTTTTAATAAAATTGCAGCAGTGTTTTTCTAAACCAATATACCTGTGAACTAAGCCCCCTTCTCTCAAACTATGCATTTGTTATACTCGTACTATATGCATGCGAAAAGTATTTAGTATTTACGTAAATTATGATATTTTAATTAGTTTAAATACTTTTTTACATACTTTAAATACTTTTAAGCACATACAAATATTTCAAGTACATTTGCATGGAATAAAGTACTTTAAATACAGTATTTAATACTAATTTTTAAATGAATTTTAAGTAAAGTATTTGAAGTATGTGATATACTTAAATTACTACTTCTTGTATTTTTAATTCAAGTGGTACCCAGCTCCAATTGTGACACAAGTTTTGCAATGGCCGTTGCCACACATATGTTACATACAAATTTTTCTAGGGTCGTGAACTTTTATATCTTAAAATCGATATTTGATATCTGTCATTTGATTTCACGTTAATTTAAATAAAAAGATTGTTCAACAATGGTTGTCTTATCATCATAAACGATCATGCCGCACTTATGTTGGGTTTATCGACTCATTAGCAACAAACGATTCAATAAGTTTAAGAAAATCACTATTGATACTGTTGCTAAATAAACAATTTTTAACTAAAGTGATCTTTATTGTTTTCTTACAACCCAGCATAAGTGTTGCAAAAAGATACTTTCCACACTCATTTTTAATGTTGATACGGTGACTTTTCAACATGACCATAGATAAATAATTGTAAATATTTTATTAGTTGATGTTTTATTATTAATTTTAAAAGAATGATAATAATTCTTAGGCAAATATTTATATAACCAAACAATGATTTTAAATATCCAGTTATATTTACTTATTAAATAGAATCATCACTTTAGTAAAACGAATTAAAATCGTTTTTCCTTTCGCGGAAGCTTTTGGCAGAGTGCCAGAAAACTTTTGCTTTCAAATTCATACCTGCTTTGCAGTTTTCGTCGCATTATTGACTCTATCTATCAATAAAATTCAAGAGTTCTTGATAATACATTTTATAGATATAAATGCAAAAAATTTATATCAAGCTAGTGACGTTCAAATAATAGTTTTTTATACTTGCTTTAAATAGATGTTGTGGTGCTTTGTATTGAAAGCAGTTTTGCTGTAATATTGCAACTGTTTTTAATTATGGTTGCAGCAATAGTGATTTTAAAGTTTCAAATTGGCTGCAAATTAATAAATATGAAACAGCCATTTAATGTATAACTAATTAAAAATGTAAATAGGCTGTGATTGAAAACATTCAACTGAGAGAATGAGAATTTGTATCTTTACTAATTTTTGAAATCGAGGTTCTGTTCTTATAACGCATATTATTAAATCAGCCTCTTACAAACTTCAATTTTGAACACACAAAAGTAAGCCGACCTCTGTGGCTCAGTGGTTTAGACTACTAGGCTACTGACCCAGAGGTCCCGGGTTCGATTCCCGGTCAGGGCTGGCATCAATCAGCGTCTGTGCTGACTACAGCGCAGACGCTTCCATCATCATACCGGCTAGTAACCAAAGCAGTTGAAGCCGTATCACAATAAATAAAAAAAAACACAAAAGTAAGTAAAAGAATTTTGTTGTGTTTTTTGCCTCCAAGAAGGTCATGACTCCGAAAAGTTTGAAAACCATAGTATTAGAACACATTTATATTTATTTTAAATCTTGTTTTGTTTCTTACTTCATTTATTTTTATAGTTCCTTTCATTCAAGCTCTTCTATTCCTACCACTGGAAATTGTTCTTTTTTATGCAACAAGCAGCCAATAATATCCACGTATTTATTTTCAATTGATTATATCTGTTACCCTAAAATTCATTTAATCATTATCATTTTCGAAAGCAATACAAATAGAACACTCTAAAAATGCAATAGTGCTTTCATTAGATGAGTAATAATCTGATAAAAACCAGTAAAGATAAGAAAACAAATTTTGCCATCTGTACAAAGCAATAACGTTTATGCAACAATATAAGGATAGATCTAATATGCCTGATGTATAATTTATATTTTTTTATGGGGTAGAAGACTCAGTGGGATCATATTGGCCAGTGGATTCGTGAACTATGCTCCAAAAATTAAAAAAAAGACAGTTCAAACAATTTATTCTTTCAGTTACAAAATGTAATATGTATTAATGGCTCAGTGGTATCCGAGTCGGCCTGTGGATCCTAAGAACCCTGGATCAAAACATTTTTACCAATGTAAAATTACCCCTGTGGCTCCTCCACCACCAACATCTTTGGAAGACGTGATTTGACGGCTAGTAACTGCACTTCACGCGCATAAATATATCACTTACCGAGATCTGCTTCGGCAGAGTGCCACACCCAGTAATGGGTAAAAGGCGTGATAATATATATATATATATATATATATATATATATATATATATATATATATATATATATATATATATATATATATATATATATATATATATACAGGATGGTGAACGCAACTCTCGAGCATAGGGATTTGACATGTAAAATCACAATTTTGTAATTTCCTGCTTCCCTAATTATTTTAAGCAAGACAGCTTCAAATAATAGTTTTAGGGCATAACATTCTGCATCTAAGCCAATAAACAAAATTAACTTTTCTTGTTTCGTATCTGAAAATGACAAAATAAATTATTTATTTATTATGTCATTTATTTTGACAGATAAAACGACAAACATTTGTTTAATTTTGTTTTAGTTCCATGGCTATCAATAGTTTTCAGGCTATTTTCGTTATATTCAGATCAAATTTGTGCCGTTGCGAAGCATGCAAAATTAATTTTGTTTATTGTATTAAACGCAGAATTTTATTCCCTAAAACTTTTAGTTGAAGCTTTTTTAGTTAAAATAATTAGGGAAGCAGGAAATTACAAAATTGTTATTTTACATGTTAAATCCCTATATATATATATATATATATATATATTTTAAATATTTAGAAAAATTTAAAGTTTATTAAATGTTTTTAAAGTAATTTTTATTGACTATTGTGTAACACAATAAAATATCACATAATATTCTCATTTACAGATACTAATATCTTATAATTTTGTTTTCAGGGCCCCAATGTGTGGGTGTCCTAAACCACTGTTTATTTTACTTATACGTCCATCCGGCCCTGAATCTAACAACTGATATCTAGTAAACGAAACATAGTTTCAGAGTTACAATAAAATTATGATTTAATTGTGGTATTTATCATGACTTTTCTTATACTTAGAGTTGAGGAATAATATATAATTCAATAACTTATGTAATAAACTAAATTGAAAAAGTTTTACATCGAATCAGTAAACCATTTTAAATATAACGTCAAAGTGACATTTCTGTCATATGCAGTGTCTATTTACTATCGTAAGCTTTTACACAAATTGTTTTCTATCAACAACGCTGGTAAAATAAACTGCTTTGGTAACACCTGTTAATTCTTCAAAAAATAAGCGATTTTTTCTTGTTTTTGCGTTTATGATACTTCACACGCACATATTAAATGATCTTTTCAGTCATTTTCCTTCATTACGAAATTAAAATATTTTAGGTATTAATTAAAAATAAGTAATTATTTCTGGAAATATGATCAGGGAAAAATAAAAAGCAGAGGAAAATTATTTCTTCAACTGTAATTTCATTTGTAACTTGATACTTCGTTTAACTTTTAAGTAGGATTCGGGGAGCAATTTATAAAAGTTTCAAATTAAATATACATAATATAAATTTATTTTGATATATTACCGGTTCATGCTTACCGGAAATTTATATAATTCATATTTTATTTTCTATTGAATTACGTGCGTAATTTTTTTAGCTAGATTATAATTTTATTCTTACACTTTGTATTTGTAGTAATAAATAAATAAATATATCATCACGCCTTCTACCCATTACTGGGCGTGGCACTCTGCCGAAGCAGATCTCGGTAAGTGATATATTTTGCGCGTGAAGTGCGGTTACCGGTCGTCAAATCACGGCCCCCAAAGATGTTAGTGGTGGAGGAGCCACAGGGATAGTTTTTTAAATTATGAAAATTGTTTGTCGCCCGTGGGAATCGAACCAGGGTTCTCAGGATCCACAGACCGACTTCATACCACTGAGCTAACTATCCCATAATAATAGTAATAGTAATAATAATTTAAATATTTATTTTTCTGGGACAGGTGGCTCAGTGGTACACCACAGCCGACTAACAATTTTCACCACGGTAAAACTACCCCTGTATCTCTTCCGCCGCTAACATTTTTGGACGCCGTGATTTAATGGCTGGTAACCGCACTTCACGCGCATAATATATCATTTACTAAGATCTACCACGGTAGAGTGCCACACCCAGCAATCGGTAGAAGGCGTGATGATATATTTATTTATTTATTTATTTTAACAATTTAAGGTACAAGTCTATTCCAGTGTATTTTAAAGTTTTACGCAAATGCAGTTAATATGCAAATTTTATTTTTGTTTGTATGTTGGCTAGCTTCATGAAAGGATAAGTTAAGAAGTTAACTTAACATTGTATAATTCAGATAAATTTAGTTCACGCATAAATTTTCAAAGAATGTTTTACAATTAAAGATACGTTGGTACATAGTAATTAGTGATCATTTTAAACTTAAAATATTGTTTCAAAAGAAAAAAAATCCAATTATAATTTAACTTCATTTCATTAATTAATAATTAAGTCTACTTTAGCAGCAATTGTATTCTACTTCTTAATTAATATCTAAATATAGCTACGACATTTTTACGAAAATTTTCTTAATAACGAGAAATTGAGGTAATTCTTATAATTGGACTAAGACATTAACCACTACAATTATCCTTTCTCTACTGAAAACAATAAAAAATATTTGAAGTACAGGTAATAACTCTAAAACAAGGTTCTAATTAGGTACATTATAAGTATATACAATAATTTCTAACTGTTATTATACTTAAAGAGTTTATCATTATTCGAGGATAGAAATTCATCTGTTAGAGTAATGGAAAAATATATTGCTTCGATATCGCACCATTTTTTATTCAGTGTCTTTTATTTTTCATTTATCTGATGGATGAATTATTCGTCATTTTATACTTTATAAAAACTTTATTTATCAAGGAAAATAATTATTACAAATGTAGAAAATAGTTTTATAAAGTCATATTTTTGTAATAATATGCGGTAGTAAATACCAACATTGTTAAATTATAAAAATATCATCGTAGTTATTTGTATAAAAGTTTTTATAAAAAAAGTACGCTAGCTAAATTTTTTCACCAAACGGCACAAAATAATACAACTGCAACAAGCAAAAAAAAACTATGAAAAACGGATATACTCGTAATGTGTGCTGCCGTAAAAGTGCCTCATTTTCTTGAGAAACTTTTGTTCTACAAAGCAGTGAAATAAAATATAAGTTTGCTTCGATGGTTATTTAAGACAATTCTTAAAATTACCTGCATTTTTAAAATTAAATTTGCAACTTTAATACCTAATATAAAAATTTAATACTTTTATTGTATCAGCAAAAATTGGGTTTACATTGTAACAATAATTTGTGTTAAATAGATAACTATATTTGTTTTACTTATTAGATTACAAAAAAGAAAAAGCTATTACCAATAAAATAAATATGTCATCACACCTTTTATCCATTACTGGGTGTGGCACTCTGCCGAAGCAGATCTCGGTAGTGATATATTTAAGCGCGTGAAGTGCGGTCACCAGCCATCAAATCACGGCCTCCAGAGATGTTAGTAGTGGGGGAGCAACAGGGGTAATTTTAATTTGGTGAAAATGTTTTGTCAGCTGTGGGGATCGAACCAGAAACCACAGGATCCACAGGTCGACTTGATACCACTGAGCCATTACCTCATATATTACCAATTAACATCATAAACAAAATTTAATGAACATTTTAAGTAAATTTCTTAACAATACTTGATGAAATTGGAATACCGCCTGGATTTTAACCTGGGACTTATGAACTCCGGTCATATACTTTAACCAACTAAGTTAGGGTCGTCTAGTAATTCAAATCTTATTTTATGCCAATTTTTATTTTTATTTTGTTATATGCCATAGGCAATTACTTAAAATACTAATTAAAATATCAATTGGCAAATATTCTTCTTAAATAAATGTGTCACTATAGACGACTTTCGTATCAAGTCTTCCAGTATATGGAAGAGTCAAGGGATCGAGTTTTGGACCTTGTGTAGAAATAAAACCTGGATCCAGAAAGGTATGAAATAAGGATTGAAAATCTTATGTATGTTAAAAGGCAAAAAAATGGACATGAATTCTTATCAAATATTCAAGAGAACCAGTGCTATTTATCTGGAGTAAATGTTACCATTTAATGCTCATCAGTGAATAGATAGTTTTTCGGTGGGTATGGCACATGACAAAATAGAGAGAAAAATTGATATAAAACGAGATTTGAATTACACGGAGACCGTAGCTTAATTATTGGTTAAAGTATATGACCTGAGTTCATAGAATCCAGGTTCATATCCTGGCGGTATTCCAATTTTTATGTTTAGTTTAATTTGATTCCATCGTGAAAGAAGCTTTCAGAAACAATTGGGTTGTATTTATTTATTATTTTAATTTTCCTGACAGAGGAATACGTTTGTTGTACTGAAACCTCGAACATAGAAATAAAATAAAAACACTTTGTGATAGACAACAATTTTTTGTAACAGATTTCAGATGTTATATAAGAGTAGACTCTTAAGTTAAAACATTATTACCTTTTATTCTAGAATTCTGTGCAAATCCATAAATAATAAATAAATATATCATCACGCCTTCTACCCATTACTGTGTGTGGCACTCTGCTAAAGCAGATCTCGGTAAGTGATATATTTTGCGCGTGAAGTGCGGTTACCAGTCGTCAAATCACGGCCCCCAAACATGTTAGTGGTGGAGGAGCCACAGGGATAGCTTTTTCAAATTATGAAAATTTGTCGCCTGTGGGAATCGAACCAGGGACCTCAGGATCCACAGGCCGACATCATACCACTGTGCTAGCCATCCCATACACAACATTGATATGATTGTTGCAAATCCATAAGTCTTGTAAATCCGTAAATATGTAAATATGAACAAAATCGAAACAAATCTTATGACTTTTTGAAATATTTTCTGCTTATCAACAAATATTGATGAGATTTTGTTCATTATTTATAAATTTACAGAACTATAAACTTATCACAAAATATGTTTCGATTAACTGTAACATTGTTGCCACTTGAATTTAAACAGATTTATATTATTTAATAACAAACTAAATACAGAACGAATGAGCAACCCTCTAGGATCCTAAAATTTTACAAGCTTTGACATTGAAATAACTTTTAAATATCTTGAATACAAAAACAGTCCACTAATGTGACTTATTTTCATATGGATTTAGATAATAAATAAGTAATGAACAACAATTTGACATTCACATTCTTCAACAAAACAATTAATTATTCATCCTATTCAGTCCACTTTGTCGCATAAACCTGACAATCAAATATCAAATCGAACAATAACAGTACGAGTCAATATAACATCCTTCATTAAAATCATCAAACCTCACCTCAATCTCAACCTCTTCTACCAGCATCCACTCATATCACTCTCCTTGTTCACGCTCGCTGTCACGATCACTCGCGCTACGTTCACGTGCACTTACACGTCACGCTGCCAGTGCATGTGTCCTGGCGGGCGGCGTGCGTCCGACTCACGGCGAGCAGACCGCGCCGCGACGCCTGAACCTCGCGGGTTGAAGTGGTGCACGCGCATTGAGGAGAGTGTCGGAGAGCGTCGGAGAGCGGCGTCACAACAACCTGGAGCGAGAGAGGAGAGAGAGAAGGTTGGTGGGCGTGGAGGAATCAAAATTTCAAGTGGGGAATAATGATGACGATTGTTGGTTAGTGAAAATTAATTTTGTGGTTATTTGAAATACTGCAAACTACTAAAATTATTGTTTTGGATATATCAAAGTTAAATATTTAACATAAATTAAATAATTTATATAAATAAAATAAATAAATATATCATCACGCCTTCTACCCATTACTGGGTGTGGCACTCTGCTAAAGCAGATCTCGGTAAGTGATATATTTTGCGCGTGAAGTACGGTTACCAGTTGTCAAAACACGGCTCCAAACATGTTAGTGGTGGAGGAGCCACAGGGATAGCTTTTTCAAATTATGAAAATTTGTCGCCTATGGGAATCGAACCAGGGACCTCAGGATCCACAGGCCGACTTCATACCACTGTGCTAGCCATCCCATTTATATAATAAGTATATAATGGGTTCTTCAGAAAATTCTTCCGCCGGATTTTGCTTCTCCAGCGTAATAGAGAAAGTATTGTGAGAGTGATTAATTGATTTAGAGATTTTAGTGATTCTTTATGTTTTAGAAACTTCTGAACCTAAAAAACATAGTTTAACAATAAAAAGGTTGGTGTGTCTATTAATCTGTACGTAGGTACACTAAAGCTACGTTTCCACATCTCGTAGTCTCTGATTTAATTTTTCGACATATTGTTGTAAGTTTGTCTTATGTGAATACGGCTGAGCATAACCAGATACTGTTTTAGTTTTTAGTTGTTGTCTTTGTTGTAGCGCATAAACACAATGTCTCCAAACTTCATACTTTTGACATAGTTTTCGTGGTTGTTCTATAAGAGAGAGTTAGCTGCAGTAATGCTATCTCTTATTATGCTGCAATATGTAGTCAATTCTATGCCCTATTTGTCATCTGTCATTAGGTTTGTGTAGGGAATACGATAAATATAGACGATAAAACAGAAATAATAATAAGTTTAATTGGGAAAAAAGAAAAATTACTGGATTAGTAGCAATAACAAAACTAACATATCTACAAGAAATTATTTAGTCGCTGTTATTTTAAAATTTATTTCTTTTCTTTGATTTTATGAGCGTAATTACAATCCTATCATATTTTATCAATATAAAAATCCATTTTAAAATTAAAATTGCTATATTTGAAATGGGCACAATAATTTCTTGATTTTAAAAATTTATTTTCATTTGTACAAATAAAACTAATACTTAATTTTAGTAGTAATTACTATTCTTCATTAACAATTATACGATTTTTAAAACATTTTAAACTATTTTATACAATTATTGTCTAATTTAAGTGAACAAACCTTTACTAGAATAATAAGGTTATGTTTATGTTCAGAGCTGGAAATGGCCCGATTTTTTCCACAAAAACAAAAACAAAGACAACGACTAAAACAGAGACTATGTTAAGACGTAAAAATGTAGCTTTATATTCAATATCTCAAATGTATAATAAATTTTATATTTAAGCTTATGACCGAAAATGTGAGGTTTTGTTCAATAATAGGTCATATTCAACAAGTTGCAATATATCTTTATGAATAGGTCGTTTTGAATTTGATTCAAAACTATTTTTACTTAAATATTTTTCTAAAATTATTATACACTAATACATAAGAAAAATAGGAAAAAACTAATTTTCAATCACTTGTCACAAATTCCACAAAAATTTTAAAGCACGTTTGAATCAACAAACGGCTGGTCAGTTCCTTCTTTAACCATAGACGCGTTTCGTCCTTTAGGGACTCATCAGTATGGTGCAATCAAATATCCAACTAGACCAACTAGGGACTAGTGAATTGTGATACTGTATTAGCTGAACTGACTGATGTTGAACTATGTAAGCCGGTAACATGACATGAGAGCTACGGAGCAACCCGTGGTTCCATCTACCGACAAAAATCGCAAACTGCTTGACAGCTATTGAAATAATACAAAGACAAAATGTCAATTGCGATGTGGAATTGAGTCTTAATAAATAAGAAAAATAGGAAAAACAAAATTTTTTTCTCACTTTGTGACAAGTGATAGAAAATTTGTTTTTTCCTATTTTTCTTATTTATTAAGACTCAATTCCACATCGCAATTGACATTTTGTCTTTGTTTTATACACTAATACGCTAAAATGGGGTAAGTGACTCAGTGGTATAGAGTCGGACTGTGGATATGAGAACCCTGGTTCGATTCCTACAGGCGACAAACAATTTTTATCACATTATAATTACTCCTGTGGCTCCCCCTCCATAACATCTTTTAACGACTAGAAACAGCACTTCGCGCGAATTGGATACAGAGAAAAATGTTAGTAAAACGTATCGCTCGTAATGTACTCGTAAAAATTTATTATATGATATCATTCCAAACCCTACAAAAAAATATGTATATGCACACCCAACTCTAAAACTCACCGCACGCCACTGTTGTATCTAAACAAAAAAATATCTACGACATTCAGCAGAAGGTTGGTAAATAGGATCTATTTGTACTGAAATATCATATATTAATCTGTTAATGATAAAATATCGATTCTAATTTCATGATTTATCACTCAGCGTTACGATTTTAATTTAATTTTCCTTAGTGTATTGTAGACTCCGAACGCACAGTCAACAAATTTTAATTTGTCCCTAGAAAGTCGTTAATAATGCATTTAATGAATCGAAATGAAATACACCAACGTGTAACATGTTAATTGCATAAAATGTGTTAGGGTACTGACTAAATATAGTAATTTTATCAATAGCCTTTAGTTCAAAGATATCCACAATCAATACAAAATTCATTAAAAACTCAATTTATATGTGCAGTTATAAATAAGTAAACTACCTATCAAACAATAGATTTATTCAAAACTTAACAGATAGATTCGAAAAAAAATCTTAATCTGTTTTGCAAATAGCGGTAATATCGAGATTAAAGTAAAACGTATTTATGAATATGTATTATTTAAATTATCTTTGTTCAAAATAAATATAGGTTAAAACTAGAATTCATGTATTAAATTCATATTCAAATTATTAAGAAGTTATGCTCCAAGAATATTTCAATGCGTATGAAATTTATTCATTAAACTCACAAAAGAATTAAAATATCAATACAAATTTAAAAATCAAATTTAAAAGCTGACGTTTATTCAAACATTATATGAAAGAATATGTAAATATCCGTGGAAAACTCAGAATTTAGGATTACCGTTCGTTTGATTTGTTGAAGACTTCAGATAGCGTGAAAATTGCCATCTATCAGAGTCTGACAGAAGCAATCAGCCGTATAACTGTGCCATAAATTTCAATAATGTTGTTTACATAAGTTTTTTTAACGATCAACAGCCATGTTCTTAAATGTTGATGGAAAACAAAACGCATCATCTGTTCCTAAATATAGAAAGTTTGCACAAAGAAAGTTGGAAAAAATCTTCGCGGAATGTTATACGCTCCATGAACACGATTAGAAATTTTAAAAAATATGTACTCACTTGAAGGGATAACATTACCCAGGGCTGTACTTACGAAATATATACTTTGTATATTTCTGTAAATATGGGGTAAGTGGCTAGGGAGGATTTGAGAATCTAGGTTTGATTCCCATAGTCGATAAACAATCTTCACCACATTAAAATTACCCCTATACCTTTTCTTCTACTACCATTTTTGGGGGGTCGTGAATTGACGGTTGGTAACTGTACTTCACGCATAAAACGCATCACTTACCGAGATCTGTTACGGCAGGGTGCCACACCCAGTAATGGGTAGAAGGCGTGATGTTATATTTATATTTTTTTAATTTATATTTCAGCAAAATATTATTTATAAAATAATAGTTATTTATTATGCAAGTGAGGTATATAAAACACGGAAGAAAAGTTTAAACACGAGACCGAACGTCGAGTGTTTAATATTTTAAAGTGTTTTATATACCAATAAAACACAAGTGTAATATAAAATTTTATCCACAACTCATAATTATAGGTATCGAAGAAGATTGGTCGTAACGTTTAACGTTGATAAAGTTATATATAGTTTCTCAAAATATGGTGGATCATGAAATGGTTGCTAAATAACAAGTTGTTTACAGTGTTTTATGGAATATAAAACACTAGTGTTTTATGAGCCATATAATTCAACTGAAATCAGTATAATAATGTCTTTATTATATATGAGTTGTGGATAAAAGTATTTAATTATGACGCTAGTAGCTAGCATACTGTTGTAGTTTTAATTTTCTCAGTATAAGTGCATTCTTATTTATGTGGATGTATGTGATTGAAGGTTTGTAGCATGATCCCAGTGTGAGGAATAGATGAGCTTGTATGGAGAGAACGTGAATGTGGATAAAGTGAGAATGTTGTATTAGGATGTGAATATTTGATGAAGACTAATTCTTTGATGAATCTGACGAGTGGATGTTCTATGAATACTAATATCTAATAAAAATAATATTTTGTTTCAAAAATATAAGAGTTTGAAACCAATTAAGCGCATGACTCACTTTGATCTCGTCTCTTTGAGGGTCGACGATATAAAAATGCTCTTCAACATTTCAGCATACTCGTATGCAGTTTTATTATTGATTTTGATATGTCATTAAGTTTTTATGAGTGGCCTGTCTGATTTAATGATATCGAGTGCTAATCAAAGAAAACGATTTAAAAATTCTATTAGTAGGTATATCGAGTGGTAAGGATGAACATAGAGATTTAACATTTAAAATCATATTGTTGTAACTTCCTGCTCCCTAATTATTTTAAGTAAACAAGCTTCAAAGCATGAAATTCTGTATCAAAATCAATACACAAAATTAATTTTGCATGCTATTTAACGGCACAAATTAGATTTGAAAATGACGAGAATTGCTTCAAAACTATCGATAGCCGTAGGATTGAAACAAATTAAAACAAATGTTTGCCATTTTATCTATAAAAACTGTCAAAATAAATTAAGGTAATACGAGTAATATAAAGAAATTATTTTGACAGTCTTGACAATTAAAACGTTAAACATTTGTTTAATTTTGTTTCAATTCCATGTCTATCAGTAATTTTGAGACAATTTTCGTTATTTTCAGTTCTAATTTGTGCCGTTACATAGCAAGCAAAATTAATTTTGTTTATTGATTTAGCTGCAAAATTTTATGCCGTAAAAGTTTTAGTAGAAGCTTCTTTGCTTCAAATAATTAGGGAACTATAAAATTACATTATGATTTTACATATTAAATCTCTATGTTCACCTCTACCAAACACCACCACTACATATTTAAAATAAATAATTAAGCCAAATATAAATATATCGTCACGCCTTTTACCCATTACTGGGTGTGGCACTCTACCGAAGCAGATCTTGGTAAGTGCTATATTTATGCGCGTGAAATGCGGTTAGCAGCCGTCAAGTCACGGCCCTCAAAGATGTTAGTGGAGGAGGAGCCACAGGGGCAATTTTAAATTGATGAAAATGTTTGTTGGCTTTGGGAATCGAACCAGTGTTCTTAGGATCCACAGGCCGACTTGATACCACTGAGCCATTACCCCATTAAATGGGTATATTTGAAATAAAATAATATATGAAATTATTTAAAAAAATATTCCAAATACAAACTCTCTATAATACTTTAGCTTTAGAAATTTAAAAATTGTGCATTCGCCTGAAAGGATATTAACAGGCTTTTAAAACATTTATAAAGCATCAAACTTTCATATTTATGAGCCTGCAGTCATTACAGTGCGTTTACAGTCGTCTTTCATTTGTTTTTATGCAAACAAAAATATAATTAGTGTGCATTAACTAGTAGGCATATATGGCGATAATTACATGTTGTTACCTTAGCATATACATAATAAATTCATCCCTGCAGAGTAATTTGGACAACTGGAGCAAATATCTTCATTATTTTAACCGCTTATGCGTTATGCATTCGTGTAAACAGTGCCCAATATGTCATTCCCTTTTAAATACATAATACCTGCGTTCAATATTTATTTATTGAAATATTCTAATTATGATTGTTGAATTCTGTATTTAAAATCATGTTGATGTAAATTTTGTCGCCTACTACTATAAATAGTTTTTCACATAATTAAATGGGGTAAATGACTCAGTACAATCAAGTCGGAATGTGGATCTGAGAACTCTAGTTCGATTCCCACAATTTTCACCACATTAAAACTACCCCTGTGCCTTCCCCTTCAATAACATATTTGGGAGCGTGATTTGACGGCTGGTAATCGCTCTTCACGCGCAAAATACAGAGTGATCAAAAGAAGTTGTTACAGTTGGCAATACAATTCCGAAGATCTTTTAATTCTAGTTCGCACAATGGTATGTAAAGGCGGAAATACTATTTGACATGTAAATACAAATAGGTTATGGCAAGAGACTGACAGCTAATAGTATTTTGACTTATTGAGTAATAGAAATACTTTGGATTATTGCTTTGTACTTACATACATACATATCTTCACGCTATATCCCAACAAATGGGGTGGCACGAACCCTAAAATCACTCATAAAACATTCACTTATCATACTCATCAAACAATCAGCCCCCGTCAAACATTACCATACAAATACACCATCCTCACTTCAACCACATTCATAGATCACTCCATATAAACTCATTCATTTATTACACTCGAAATCATTTATCACACAACAAACCTTCAATCACATCATTCATCTTCTGTCTTCAACGTACATAACATATGCATAAAACATCTCAGATTACTCACGCTTACTCCTAACAACGAATCTAATAACGAAATCTAACAACGAATCTACAAAGATTAGGAAAGATGAAAGTGATAGCCTGCACTTGTATATGAAAGAAAAGTCCACACAATGCAGTCACTGAAAATGAATCAAAAAGATAAGAAAGGAAAGGAGTATCGTCCTGCGCTTGTTTTTGAAAGTTAATTACACACAATTGCAGTTAAACAAATTGCTATGTTAAGTAATAAAAGGAAGGGTGAGGGAAACAACAATTTTATTTATGAATATAAAAATATAACTAAAAACGAATAATAACTAAATGTACTTAAATTTAATTTTAATTTTTTTTCAATTGTCACTATCAACAACAGGAAATAAATTTATGTATCAGGCTCACAAATTTCAAGTAGTTTTTTTTATTGCCAACTGAAACAATTCCTTTTGATCATTTTGTATATCACTTACCGAGATCTGCTATAGCAGAGTGCCACCACCAGTAATGGGTAGAAGGCATGATGATATTTAGTTATTTTATATGTACAATAATTAATCGTAAAGTTTTAAATTAATGTAATATTTGATTTATAATTAAATATATGAATGTTGAACAAACGAGTATAACAAATATCAGAGTTCAAATAATATATATTTCATTTTAAATCAATATTCTGAAATTGTTAAATATGTAGTGTAACAATTTATGACTATATTTAAAAAAATTTACATTGTAACAGTGTTCTAGATTCTTTATTGTTCCATAAAATTCTTCCTGGTCTGATAAGCGTTGGTTGCAATAAGAAATAAAATTCCCGTTATATCACTTGGTTCTAAATTAAATTTCCGTTTTCTCTCTTTAGCCAATAGTCACATTAATTTCATTCAGCATACATTTCTTTGCATATTTACTTTGTATCTTCTATTATTTTTCACTCATTTGCGCCAAAAATGAGTTTACTAAAATCACTGGATGCAATTTTCAGCTTTATATGAATCTATTTGTCAATTGTGAACAAGACTCAAAATGTTTCGTGAAATTGTAGTAAATATTGTTCATGTTCATGAAATTATAGAAAATATTGTTTCGGTTTGTGAAATTTTCCATTTCATATCCTGTATTTATTGCAGTAATTATTACAACAATAATCAGACAAATTATTACATAGATTGTTTTACGCTGATTATAGAACAGAAATATTATTTGAAATTCGAAAATATAAATGCCTTTTATTTGAAGTATACAGTTTTATTACCACTTGTTTGAAAAGCAAATTTAATGATTTATTAAAGATGTTAATTAATAATGGGGTAGGTGGCTTAGTGGTATCGCGTCGGCCTGTGGATTTGAGAAATTCGGTTCAATTTCCACAGCCGACGAACAATTTTAACCACATTATAATTATCCTTGTGGCTCCCGCTCCACTAATATCTTTGGGGAACATGATTGGACGGCTGATAACGGCCCTTCACGCTCATAAATATATCACTTACTGAGATCTGCTACGGCACAGTGTCACACTCAGTAATGGGTAAAAAGCGTAATGATATATTTTATTTAATAATGAAATAAAATTATAAATACTATATACAAATAATATATGTTTTAATATTGCGTAATGTAAATTATTTTTGTTGTATTACATTTTATTTTATCATTAACACAATTAATAATTAATTCAATTTGCTATCAAAAAACTGTGATTAAGTTTATTAATGGGCTATATACAACAAATGTTACCACAAATTATGGATCTTTTTAAGTTTTTATGATACTTTCAATACTAAATTTTACTTTTACATACAATATTTTTATAAATTATTTTCAGTTCAATAATTATAATCAGTAACATTTTAATAATTTCAAAAATATGAAGAACAAAATTGATGAAACTTACAATATAAATTAGAGTTGATTGTCAAAGAGGAGGTAAACAAGGCAGGAAAAGAAGGATGATGATAGACAACCTGAAAGAAGGAAGAAGTTAGCTTGAAATGGAGATGCTGGCTATGAGTCGACGAAATTGGAGAAGGCATAGAACCTCCGTCAAACTGATAATTGTTGATGGTAATGATTGTCAAAAATAGCAAATACGGTCATCAATTGATTTTTCAAAAGTTAATTTAAATATGCTGAGGTTGATATGAAAGTACAGCTCTCGAATAAAGAATTCTAGAAAAAGTATCAAAAGTTATATTAAAACGATTGTTAGTTGTTTTGTCTAAATTTGTTGACAGTAGGTCGAATTTAATATGAAATTAAAGTTGTCGCCACAAAAATCTAGTAAAAAATAAAATAAAAACGTTCAACCGATCGTCAATTGTTTTTTCAGGAATTATATAAATCATTTCAAATTTACATAAACTTATTGCCACTGCATTTCTTAAAATTAACAACAATTAATTTTCTGTCGTGCAGCATAGTAAATAAATATTTCCACATTTACAATTTTCATCATTTCAAAAGCTACCCCTGTGGCTCCTCCACCACTAACATCTTTGAGGGCCGTGATTTGACGACTGGTAATCGCACTTCACACGCAAAATATATCACTTACCGAGATCTGCTTCGGCATAGTGCCACACCCAGTAATGGGTAGAAGGCGTGATGATATATTTATTTATTTATTTTACTAAAGGCGATCTTGAAGTTAATAAGGAAAGGCTTTTTAATTTTGATAATTTTTATAAAATAAAAGTTGCAGTAATATTTCTCCTCGACTAGAATTTGATTTATTTGTTGGTTATTGAATTCCCCAAAATTTTAATTAAAACATGTAATTTGATAAAATCACCAAATCAAAATATAATCCATGTTTCACTTCCCACAATAACTCTTCATTACCAGCAACCATGTAAAATTCCAGAAGCCTCTTCATCAAACGAAAGTACCACTACTATTTATCAAAATATTTGACAACGAGCAGATTGTTTATTTATAACCGTTGTAATTGCTGTTCTCGCCGTTTAGCGTCACTGCATTCCCAGCATATTTTCCCCAAACACAGAATTAAATGGAGAAGGTTCGTATTACCCACTCGTCATGGGCGTCCGCAGGGGGAGGCAAGGGGGGGCGCCAGCCCCTGGATATTAACTAGAGTGGTGACAAAGACTCTCGGAAATAGGACTTTAACATGTAAAACTATAATTTTTTAATTTCCTGCTTCCTTAAATATTTGAAGCAAAAAAGCTTGAAATAAAAGTTTTAGGGCATAACATTCTGCATCTGTACCAATAAACAAAATTAGATTTGAAAATGACGAAAATTGCCTCAAATCTATAGAAAGACATGAAATTGAAACAAAATTAAACATATGTTTGACGTTTTATTTGTCAAAATAAATGAAATAATAAATAAGGAATTTATTCTGACAGTTTTGACAGATTGAACGACAAACATTTGTTTAATTTTGTGTCAATTTCATAGCTATCGATAGTTTTGAGACAATTTTAGTCATTTTCAGATCTAATTTGTGCCGATACAAAGCATGCAAAATTAATTTCATATTTTATGCCCCAAAAAAATTTTTTTAAGCTTTTTTGCTTCAAATATTTAAGGAAGCAGGAAATTAAAAAATTATAGTTTTACATGATAAAGTTGAAGTCCGATGTTCGAGAGTCGTGGCCACCACACTGTATATGTATATATAAATTAAATAAAAATGAAATTATAAGTTTAAAGATAATAAATTCAAGCTGAAACTGAATTTCCAGCAGTATTCTTATGGCCAGCTAGCGACATGTTCCCTAACGTAACGATTGAGTAATCTAAGTTTAAGTATACACAGACACAAAATATTAGAAAATAAAAACTGTAAAACTGCTAAATCGGAATTTATTGAAGAAATGGTGTCAATTTATGGAAGAGTTATTAGAAAATTGTCCTTCCTGTTCAATTCAACCCAGACGATGAAGACTAGTAATTTATTTCACAAATTTAAATATTTTTTATCCATTTGTTATGTGTATTTGTATTTATGTTATGTAAAAAAAAATATTTTAGAAATTTATGTACATCTGAGAGTTTTTTTGCGACTCGCCCCCCCCCCCCTGGAAAAATGTCTGTGGACGCCCATGTCACTCGCATTTTACAGCCGCGGCAGATTTGCTTGACTACGTTTAATTTTCTAGACCGGATGCGCAAATAACCCTGCCAAGTTTAATAATATCGTTGTAGACTCGTGGTGGCGTAAAATGGACTATTGAAATTTATCTCCTGGTGGTTGAATGGATTTAGTAGCTTGGTACCTATTTACTGCATAGTTTTGAACAGAATTGAATTTCAATCGAATATTTAATGTTATGTTCAATATTGACACTGTAGATTAAATTGTAAATGGCTGGATTAATCAACGACAATACGCAACATAAATAGAGGATGAACATAAAGTCGGAACAAACACGTATTACATGTGCTTTCGTGGGGTTCCATTCGGTTTAGTAGAGTCTCGGATTTTTAGTAATTTTATAGAAAAAATAAAAATCAATGAAAGATTATAATATGAATGGTACTGGGATTTTCAAATAAGCGTAGAGCGACACTCCCTTTATTTCATATCTTTTAATTCATTTTCCTTTCTTCTTTACTGGCGCTACAGCCCGAGTTGGGCCTAGGCCTACCGGGCACACCGAGCCGCAGTTTTTACGCTGCCGTACTGCCGGTTTTCTGAGTCGATGTTACTTACTTTTAAGGCATATGTATAAGTGACTAGCTGATAGCGCCCGAGTATGTTTAATACAAGTAACTGTATTTTTTATTTTAACGACAAATCATACTTTGTCGACAGGCGGATTCGAACTGATGAACCTTGGTTCAGATGACGTCACAGTATGCTAAGAGATGTACATTAACACGCTCGGCCATCGCGTCTGTTATTTTCCTTTCTTACATAGAGTGTTTAACTGCAAATTGTGTGGAATTTTCTTTCAAATACAAGCGCAGGCTATCACTTTAATTTATTCTAATCTTTGTAGATTCGTTAGATTCGTTATTATATTCGTTGTTAGGAGTAAGCGTGAATAATTTGAGATGTTTTGGGCTTATGTACGTCGAAGAAAGATGAATGAATAGTGAATAGGAGTAATTGGATAGATGTGATTGAAGGTTTGTTGTGTGATGAATGATTTCGAGTGTGATGAGTAAATGAGCTTGTACAGAGGGATCTATGAATGTGGTTGAAATAAGGGTGGTGTGTTAGGATGAGAATGTTTGGCGAGGGTTCATTATTTGATGAATTTAAAGAGTAAATGTTTTATGAATGATGTTAGAGATAGTGCTACCCCATTTGATGAGATACAGCGTGATGTAATGTATGTATGTAGTAGTATATAAGAATGCACTAATTGTAACGAAAATAGGAACTATGACAAAGGTACAGTTTGTTAGTAACCTAATAACTTAATACTTAAAAAATAAATTAAATGAACGACAATAAAACTAATGTGGTGGCTAGATCAATGATATGAAGTCGGCCTGTGGGTCCTGAAAATCCTGGTTCGATTCCCACAGGCGATAAACTAACTACACTTTTTATAATGTTTATCTAATATGTTTCTCAACCACTAACATCTTTGGCAGCCGTGATTTGACGACTGGTAACCGCACTTCACGCGCAAAATATATCACTTACCGAGATCTGCTTCGGCAGAGTGCCATACCCAGTAATGGGTAGAAGGCGTGATGATATATTTATTTTATTTATTTAAAATAAAACTTATATTTAAAATAAAGAAGGTACTAAAATTGTAAATAACTAATGCGGGTATTATGCTAAAAGAACTAATTTCTACTAAGAAAAACCTACACTATTAAAAGAACCTTTGAACATACTTAAATTTGTTCCTAAAAGTTAAAGAATAAATGAAATTAATACTAAAACTACAACTAACGACAATACAAAACTATATTATATATAAATTAATAAAACTACTTGCAAAGAAAAAAACAAAGACCAACTGAAATTGTAGCTTTGTGACATATCGTTATCAATGGCGTCCCTGAGTAGTTGAAATCCCAATTGGAAGTATTTGATTTTGATTAGTTGACAAAACTTCGAAATGAAGACAAGTTTGCATAGCATAAAATATTTTTGACTTTCTTTACAAATCAGTTCAAAATTATAATTTGTTTTATCACTATATTATATAATTTAAGAACAATATAATTCAACAGATTTGCTACGACAGAGTGTGATGATATATTTATTTATTTATAATTCAGCAGCATTATATTTTTGAAATTTGACTGAAAACTCAAAATTGATTATCATGTTTTGGTAACAAGCAACTTGCCTTCAATTTGATGTATTGGTTATCAATTATTTAACAAAATCAAATATGCCCTATATTCTAATCTCTCATCGAACGATGTACAGTCAACATTATTTAAGTAAAATATTCTGAAAAGTCCCTTTAAATGCTTAAAGTAAAAACAAAACTTAATGCGTGCACAATTAAAATCTTGACTTTGAATAATTCAGTAATTACAAATAACAATTTTGAACATTAATTTTAATGGAATGTTTAAATTGAAATATTATTCAAAACTACGAATAAAACTGTGAAAAATACAAACAGACGAATTTAAATTACCAATATTTAGAGTAAATATTTGCTGATGCAGAATTGAGATAATCACACATGGTTTTATCATGCATGCGGTATATTTGAAACTGAACAAAAACTGTGTTTGCCATTAAAATGAGAAGCAAGCGAAACGAATTTTTTACTGTACTTTTGAAGCTGAAACTAAAAGTTAATATTTGTTCAGATATACAACAGCTGTGAGCTTAACTATTAGACATGAATGTCCAAACCCAAAAGTTTAAAAACTTTGATTAATCAGAATATTTATGTATACAATTTTATATATATATATATATATATATATATATATATATATATAATATTTTTCTAAAGTACTTCATTAATACGAGTATTACAACACAGCTACAAAATCATTCCAGAAATAAAATAATCAAATATATTAAGAATGTTTAATTATGAATCCAAGTAATTACTAACATAAAGTATAATAAATAGGAGGCTCCAAGAATCGAATTTTTTAATAAAATTTTATTATTGAACGTCTCGAGCAAAAAATTGCGCATCTTCAGCATTTTAAAAACGAAATGTAAAACAAATATTTGTAAAATATTAAATACAAATTAATAATAATTAAATCCCTGAAGCCTCTTATTTATTACCTTATACATCGAATATTTTAGAGGATCAAAAATTAAATCAGTAAAGAAAATTAATTTTTTTCTATATAAATCCATGAGTATTGCTTTGAATATTTCAACAGACATACCTGCGGTTGACTCGATAAAATTGGCATCATTTACACGGACGGACGAACATAATCCTGTATTTACTGGAAAAAGCCAACTTTATTACTAATGGAAACGAAGGAAATAGCATGGACTCGTTTCTCTTTCAAAATGGAAAGAAGAGATTTTCAAAGAGATTCCAGAACACGTGAAACACTGATACCGATACCATTTTTATTATTAAATTTTATTGCAACTATGAATAGAATACATGGAAGCGAATTTTTTATTCGAATTTATTACATAAAGTAACCTATATTAGGGAACATAAAAAACTCTTTACAGAAAAATGAAGGAAGCTTTGTAATAAAAATCGATCGTCACACGAATTTCACAAAATAGAGTGTTTTAAATATTAATATAAAATAATTCAACATCGCTATAGCTTAGAGAACAACTCCAGTAACTCCAGTGGGTCTAGGAACGTTCACCGAAAACAATTCACTGAATGCAATTCACCGAATACAATTCACCGAAAAACAATTCACCGAAGTAGCAATTCACCGAAATACAATTCACCGAAATACAATTCACCGAAAGACACTGCACCGAAATATGATTCACCGAAATGCTAATTAATTTTCCTTTACACTTTATCCAGGCTTATGAATGGCAGCAAAATGCAGGCGTATTTAAAAATAGAAAATTGAATCCTTTGTCATGCCTCATTTCATTTTTATAAAACTATATGTTTTACATTAATAGCATAAATTATTTGCTATGTCTCGTAAATACTCTTGTATGATAGTCTTGTTGTAATTTGGAATTAGATACTCTATCCTCATTGCACAGTCTCTGTACTTTTTATGCATCGGTGCGCCGTCTTAGCCGCATATGTACTGCTCTATTTGAATAAATCCTAATAACATATTGGCAGCGATGCTATTATAAATATTATACATGCGCGAGTGCAGTAATGTCATTAGAATCTGTCCCAGCTTAAACAAATTTTAGCCTATTCAATAATAATTACATTAACCCTGCAATAATTAAGGATATTTAACTTAATGGATAATATTCAAAAGATTCGGAATTGTATTTCAGTGAATTGTTTGTTCGGTGAATTGTTACTTCGGTGAATTGTATTCGGTGAATTGTTTTCGGTGAACTTTCCGGTACCCCCAGTAACTATGGAAACATTTCGTACCTCTTTCTCATTATTTATTATTTGTATTGTTATTTTTAGAGAGGTTTTATTGGTTGAATATTTCCAAAAATCATAAATATCTCGTATTCAATATTAGAGATGAAAATACTTTGATTTTGTTCATTCTAAAATAAGCAATATCTATTTTTCAATTTCGTTTTCATTTTCTTTATTTTATCTTTAGTTAAGATCAGCTAAGTACACAAAGGAAAATAAAATATAAAGCAAATATCATTTTCTGTGCATATAGACATATCATTAAAATGCCTAAGAAAACAATTTATATGAAAACGCGTGAGCTCAGCTGAAATATTTCGTTTCAATTTTTAAATCAGATGAGACACACAAGAAACGTTCTTCAAAATTAATTATGGATCAATTAAATATAAAATACATTCAGTTGATATTAACGAATATTAAATTTCATTACAAGATCAAAAATAGTTGATATCGCTTTTACTTCATTTAGCAGCATCATTTTGCAATTGCATATTTCAGTAAATTTAACAATGAGATACGATTTCTTTCATTTTGTCCACAGACGATAGGGAATGATGAACTCGGGGTGAATATATAAATTTGAAATAATGACAGAAGAAATAAAACCCAGGTTCTCTTATATAAGGTAGGACTGGCTATCGAACGCATTATTAAATAAATTTAAGAATTACAAAGGTTAGTCTCTCAGTTGACACCTTTTAGTTAATACTAACTTAATAAAAAAGAGAAGGTATGTGCAGCATGTTGTTGAAATAAACAACTACCCAATTATTGTTATTATTATTAAAAATGAAAATATAAACAAAAAAAAAGATTCTGAGCAAATAGAAACAATACATTATAATTTTAAGCAGAAACTCACGTTCTCGCTGAAGAAAACAAATGCAGAGATGTTCGATAGAATAGCCTAATCACTAGACATATATCTATTTTAACTTTGAAATTATTTACGAAAGTAAAATTTACTAAAATAATTATTCAACCCGAAGATTTTTCGTACAAAACCGGCGTCCAGAGATTTATACTTACACTATTGAAAGTATCGGCCAGTGGCACTAAAAATGGATACTTCAAAAATTATGTTCTTAATAAAGCGAATTTTGAAAAAAATATTTTTGTTGTGTAATCAGTAAGTCATATAATATATTCCCCTAATTTTTTTCCGAAGTATAATACATCCTACATAGATTTGGCAGCACAAAATCAAAGTTATTTGTTTCATTTTTTCATAAAAATCTGTAAATAGTGACCTATTTCTTGAATAAAACGTATTTGATAAAAAAAATTAGGTTTATAAATTTTCATATTTTTATATTTTTTATTGGAATTTGCAATTTCATTCTATAATAAATAAATAAATAAATAAATATATCATCACGCCTTCTACCCATTACTGGGTGTGGCACTCTGCCGAAGCAGATCTCGGTACGTGATATATTTTGCACGTGAAGTGCGGTTACCAGTCGTCAAATCACGGTCTCCAAAGATGACAGAAAATATAACTGGTGGATTCAGTTGTAGGTACTTGGTAAAACAATGTAAAAAAGTAAAAGTAAAAGTCACTTAGTGTAAGTTTATTTATTTAAAATATTTTTGATTGATTTCGGCTTATCAGGCCATCTTTTACAGAATACAGAGACTAAAATTTTAGGCCTGATAAGCTGAAATCGACCAGAAATATTTTAAATAAATAATATGTGAAACTTAAACTAACTGCCTTTTATTTTTACTTTAGGACAGAAAATCTCAGTATATACAAATCTTTATATTATATTTCTTATGTAAACTGTAAAAGCAGAAACCTGTTATTTTTAAATAATTACGATAAACAATATGAGTTTTATGGAAAAAATATCGTTTCACCGTTCATTTGATACTTCGGAATTCGTTATTGTAAATTCTAACTGACCATTAATGTTTGAACGGAAATTTAAAAGAAATATACAAATAATCAATCAAATATATCAACTTTATCGCACTGTACCGCCAAAAACATAAAAATCCGTTATATTAAAAAAATCACACAATTTCCACATTACTTGAATGCACTTCATACGTGTGTACGTGTCTCAAATTTAAATCTCCCTCGTATGTCATATGTTTCACACAATAGAACATCTGAGCATCTGCGTGAGTAGCTCGACACTGCCAACTTGATATGTGATGTACATACTGGCGCTGTGCACAAAAATGTCTGCAAGTAGCAACTGAATTATGATATCTGGAAGACTACATATTTCTTCGTGGGAGAAAGGGGAGTTCCGGTAAAGCTCTACCACTGCATAATGCGCTAGTGGAATGACTAATGGCTTTGCATTGTCGTAAGTGAGTAATACATGTTTTTTTTTGTTACCGGTTGATTTAATCTGGGAGAAGAGATGTCATTTCGTTTTATAGAATGTCGAGGATATTACAAGATGTGTATATGATTAATTTTAAATGTAGGGTTGTGACAAATACAAGATTTTGGTTTTAATGTGTAAGTTAGATTTAGATATATCTACAAGTTAATTTCTATGTTATGGGACGCATTTGCAATCAAACAATTGTTTAGTAATTAATTTTGCATTAAAAGAGCATTTGGATATAATAATTATGAAAAGTTTTTCATTTAGTCAATTTTTATCACCTATTATCAATATATAAAACAGATTTATTTCTAAATTCATTACTGATCAACTGCAGATCTCAGTAATTGACTTTTTTGTTGCGTTTAAATTGTCATCATTAGACAGTAAAAAATATACTTATATATTTTAAGTTTTATGTTGGTATACCTAATTGTTAAGTTCAAATATGTCAAATAAAATATAACTGTAATTTAATTACCTGCCATTGTCAAACTTTATGTCATCTTTATTTATAAAAATGGTTATCTACAAAAACATCAAATTGGGAAAACTTTAACCCAAAAAATGTCATGTACGCGCGGCTTTCCAACTAAACAGAATAGCCAACTCTAATCATTCATAGTCACTTGCTATAAATCCTAATGTAATCACATAGTAATGGAAAATAATGCTAGTAAAAATTTAAAATTTGGATTTATTTATAAATATTCCGCAAATTTTATTTCATATGCATGGACTGTTTCACCAACAAAAGTTAAATTTTAATCCTTGTTTTAATAAATGAAAGTAAATCGAATGAATCATATCAATATCAATTATTCCATATAACTTGTAATTTTTATTTGCTTTTATTTATTAAAACCAAGTTCAAAATTTAACTAAAAGAAAAATAAATATATCATCACGCCTTCTACCCATTCCTGAGTGTGGCACTCTGCCGAAACAGATCTTGGTAAGTGATATATTTTGCGCGTGAAGTCCGGTTACCAGCCGTCAAATCACGGCCCCCAAAGCTGTTAGTAGTGAGGGAGCCACAAGGGTAATTTTAAAATGGTGAAAATTGTTTGTCGCCTGTAGGAATCGGTCCAGGGTTCTCAGGATCCACAGGCCGACTTGATACCACTGTGCTAAATTTAACTATTGTTGGTAATACCGACCATTAATCAAGTAACAAGTTAATCTACTATTTAACATTAAAAACATATTTCAATTCATGTAATTGGAAAGTGTACCAGAGCCTGTCTTGTAAAGATTTTTGAAAACAAATCGGGCCCGTTCGTTTATTATCGGAAAATATCCGAGACCTAGGATCTGTACTCTGGACCTGAATATTATTTTAATGATAAATAAAAATAAAACGTTGCCGAACAAGTTGTAGCACAGTTTGCCAATTAGTGTACTAGATTTATGCGAGTGATTTAGTTGAATGTGGACTAATGTAGTGATCGAAGTGTTGTTGATATTTTGTGAGTGTTTTACTGATATTTTAATGCGTAAATTGGCTTAAATTGTGTGCTATTGTGCGTATTAGTGTGTGAATCACAAAAGAAATGTTAATATATAAGTGGTAGTGCTGTGGAATAGACTAGATGGACCTTATAAGATCCCTAGGAGTGGTGATTTGATACTGGACACCGTGGAACGTGGCCGCTAGCTGATTTCTGCTCAAAGTATGTAACAATACATTATTTATTTATTGAAAATAAGCCAGCAACAGGACAAAAGTCCAAATTAATAAAGGTATATAAATAAAATTGCAAAGAAAATTAATATTACAGTATATTCATTCGATACCAAAAAGTAAAAGACATACAAAAATATAAGCAGAATAAGTGTTAACTATTAATTACAGCAAATTACAAATCTATAGATATACTCGTACGAGAGGCAGAAATAATTTATTTTTAAATGTTTGTAAAGTATCGCAGAATAGCAGAATATATAAATATTATTATTAAAAGTGTTGAAGAGATATAGATACGTCTTATAGAATACTTGAACACTAACTCATAATTAGTTGTTGCAGTTTATGCCGGAACGAACGGTTCGTACGGTAAGCTTAAATGAATTAAACGCAATGACAGGTTCCATACGGCAACCGTGCGATAAAAATACCGTACGATGTAATATCGCTCGTCTAAAACTGTAATTTAGCTCATCAAAAGATTTTTTAATCATATGATAAAAAATTGTCGGATAAAATATCATTCGTGTGAAATGGCCCTTATTGTTAATATTGTGAAAAATTCTTTCAAAACTCATACTTATAGAAAATATATTATAGAGGAGCAATATATTTCAACAAGACAAAACTGAATAAATTTGGAGTTATTAAAAAGTAACTAGCAAATAAAATTGTGTAAATACAAATATTGAATTTTTATAGCGGTATCAAAACAATGTATTTTCATTGTATTTTTAAGAGTTTTAATGGAAAAAATGGCTGTTTTCTGTACTATAAATTTTAGATCTATAGTTTAAATTACAAAATTGGGGGCAAACCATTGTAGATATCTGATGAAAATGCAAGTCACTGGCATCACTGTACAACTAATTTAAAATTCTTTCAACAAATATGAAAATATATATTTCATTTAAAAAATCATCGGAATTACGAATCAAGATCTTTTCACGCCAAATCATGACATGTAAGTTCACCTCCAACTTTATATTTTAAACTGTAGGTCTAAAATTAATGGTAAAGAAAATATCCAGTCTTTCGTATTTTTTAAATCAGCCTGAATAAATATATAAAAAGGACCATTGTTTCGTAGTCTCTAGTTTCGAACAATACGTCACAGTTGTAGAAGGTTATTGATTTTTAGTGGGTTAGATTGGAATTAAGCTTATTTCTTTGTACGGTTAATTGCATTAAAATCCTTAAGCAAAATATTTTAAACAAATAATTGAGTTGTTATGACAACATGATACAGATTGAGAAAGTCCTCGAAGTTTATAAGAACATTTTCTAGTCCATATATTTAATTTTTGGCCTACACTGAAGAATTTATATTGTCTCATTTCCTGACCTAAGTAGTTCCTTCAGCATTCTCGAGTGGACTTTAAGGAATTCAAGGATGATAGTTTCATCCTTGAAGTACCTTCCTGATCTTCTTATACTTCCTCTTCCTTTCGTTCTGTCGCATAAATGTAAAATGTCCACGCTCACAGAATAATTTCATTTACCACACTATTGCTTCATATATTATTTCAGTCCTGTGTAAATAAATAATTCATGGATACATTGTAACAACACTTCTAGTAAATGTTCAATAATTTATAGTTTATGGGACATCGAAATGATGAGAATTAAATATTGATTTTAGTAGAAAAGGACATATTTAAATATTTACGATGTAAGTAGGTACAGTAATTGGTATATTTTCTACATTTTTTTTCTCTACCGAATATAAGTGTAACTGTAAACATATAAAATACTGATACAAAAATATTTGTTTTTTGCACATTGATCATTGATCGTGAAATTTATTTAAAAAACGATACATTCTTCAATTATTTTTAAAATCATGTAAAAAAGTAAAAACTACAACTTCATAGATTTAATTTTACTTTTTCTCCCTATTTTTATTTATAGGGTAGCTAAATCAGAATTATCGAGTTGTACTGTGGATTTAAGAACCCGGATTCGAATCCAACAGCCAAAAACAATTTTCAACACATTAAAATTGATAAGTATTGTCTTCAATCTTCAGTTAATATTTTCTATCTTAAGTATTCGATTCAACTGGACTAACTACACTTTTTATAATGTTTATCTAATATGTTTCTCAACCACTAACATCTTTGGGGGCCGTGATTTGACGGTTGGTAACCGCACTTCACGCGCAAAATATATCAGTTACAGAGATCTGCTTCGGCAGAGTGCCATACCCAGTAATGGGTAGAAGGCGTGATGATATATTTATTTAATCACGGCCTCCAAAGATGTAAGTGGCGGGGGCAACATTATCCAAAAAACAATAATCAATTTGCTATTTAACTATAGCAGCCACAAAGTAAAAGCGGCTATAAAGTAATATTTGACAGATGTCAAAAAAGAAAGAAATAAGTTGAAGTAATAGTGTCATATTTAAGTGGACGAAAAAAAAATATAGCAGAGCTCGATCATTGTTGCGTTTTGTTGTTTTTATAAAATTAAATATATGTGGCAAAACATGCAGAGTTTGTAATTTTATTAGCAAAAACTGCTTTAATAATAATAAAAACAAATTGTATTTTGAAGCCGAAAATATTGTTTAAAAAAGAATCAAATAAATGATCCAGGAGTATTGAATAAAATGGCTTTATTGAAGAAGTTAAATTATTAATTAAATAATAATGACGACGTTTCGAACACTAGTCTATGTTCATTAACCACATGTGGTTATTAGTGGACTTGATAATGAACATAGACTAGAGTTCGAAACGTCGTCATTATTATTTAATTAATAATTTAACTTCTTCAATAAAGCCATTTTATCCAATACTCCTGGATCATTTATTTGATTCCTTTTTTAAAAACAAATTGTGCTCAAGTGAACAACATAGTTGTGTATCTTATACATAACTTGAAAATGTGTTTATGCACCTATTTATAAATTTATAAAATGCCTATCTGAAGAAAAACAGAAAGGTATGTTTTGTTTCATGAAGGCGAACATTTGTTACTGATATGTTATTGTATTACTCGTAATACCATATCGTTGTTTTCTCTGTTTTGTTCGTATTCTGACATATCTCAATTTTTAGTCAGAAATAAACAAACAACAAGCTTTCATCGGATATTATTCTCAAACTTTGTTTACTGTTTAACGAAGCAACCACATGGAATTATATTCGCACTGATTATATTGGTATTCATTCGACTAAAATCAGCAGTTTTTTCTGATTATAGAAACAACAGGATACTAAAATAAGAGGTATATATATATATATATATATATATATATATATATATATATATATATATATATATATATATATATATATATATATATATATATATATATATGTATATATATATATATAAAAGCGAACGTAAATGTGAAAAAATTGTCGTGATTCTTATTCTTTGTTTAAATAAATAAAAGCTAAGTGAAGTTACATGTCATACCAAATCTTACAATTAATTTACAACTAGGGTTTTTGAATTCAAGAGTTGAACTGTCATTGAATTCAACTTATAGGTAACCAAAAATATTACTATGTCCTATTGGCTCATAATTAAAATAAATTAGTAAGATCTAAATTATCATAACACATTTCGTGGATTTTAAATAGTTATTATGCATGTTTTGATAATCAAACTTTTTTTTTTAATTACAAAAAGACTAAAATGAATGTCTGCCTTTTACCTTCAATTTAATAAAAACAGAGGGCGCAAAATGTGCCGCCCATGTAAGCAAAAAAAATCTAACAAATACATCCACCCTTAATGCATATTTCTTCATTACCAACCCTGTACAATAACTCCAAAACCCTTCACCATTTCATCCTCAAATCAATTTACACGAAATCCTGCTTAACTTTTACTACCCGCCGCTAGATGTATGCATCAGCACAATACATCCTTCTGAAGAGCAGCGCTGAAATCCTGGCACTTCTTAAACTTCCTGAAACTAACACTAAGACACCACGAGTGTTGTTAATTACGACAAGTACCTGCCAGCAAGTCACTAGATGACGTTTGAGACTAAGACGGGCTGGAAATCTTGAAGGGAGAATACTATTCCTGAAAAAAGAAACCTGTGTTCTTCTTACTTATAAATTACAATTCGTGATCAATTACTAACCGACTTCGATGATAAATTAATATTTTTTGCGATCATGCGTATTACTTGAAGGATTTTTCAAATATATTTTGTACAATTAATTAATAATACTTGTGGTATGAAAAATATAATTATTGACTTCTGTTAGTTATTAAGTATAATAACTATTGTAATGAAATTAAATAATAATTAGTAAAAGTAGTTTTAGTTTTAGTTGTATTTCATTTGCCTCATATTAAAAATATATGAACTACCATAATACAGCTCGGTAAGTCCGGACCCTATATTGTAAGTTCCTGTTGCACAAAGTAAAATATAAAATAAATATATCATCACGCCTTTTACCCATTACTGTGTGTGGCACTCTGCCGAAGCAGATTTCGGTAAGTGTTATATTTATGCGCGTGAAGTGTGGTTACCAGCCATCAAATTACGGTCCCCAAAGATGTTAGTGGAAGGGGAGCCACAGGGGAAATTTTAATTTGGTGAAAATGTTTGTCGGTTGTGGGGATCGAACCAGTATTCTCAGGTTCCACTGGCCGACTCGATACCACTGAGCGATTACCCCATTGCATTAAATAAATAAAAATTAAATAAACAACTGAATAGTTTAGGAAGGAGGATAACTTCATGCTTAAAGTCTAAAGCCGGATTCAGAGTTCACGTAACGTAATTCAACTTAACTTAAATTATCCGTAATTTAATGATACAAAAAATAGATATTTCACAGTTGCCGAAATGTCAAATGTAATGTACATTTATTTTGACCTCAGCAGTTTATTTTATTTGTTGGATTTTATAATAATTATTCTCTAAAAATAAAAATCGAGATGGATTTTTTTTTAAATACACACGGTTGAGTTTCCCTTACCTACACCCCTTTATTTCTCAACATCTGAAAAAGGAATAATCTAAAATATTTCTCTATCACTCAACATATTTGTATTTATTATATAACTGACATGGCAAATACAATTTCCGACTTTATTAAATTATCAGCCCGTAGGGCTTGAGTGGTTATTGCCAAATGGCAACAAGTTTGAGAAAGATCCTGAAGAATTATTTTCTAATTTATCGTACTCTCGAGTTATATTTAATTAGATTATTTTTTGACTTAACTTCAACTTAAACGGTTTTTAACTGGGTCCACATCGTTTGATTACTTACTAATGTATTCTTGCAAGTTGTTTCCAAAATTTGTTGGTGTATTTCTGTATCTAAATACAACTAAATCGTCTTTTTTTCAAACATTTTACTTGACGCGTTGACAATTTTAAATAATTATTTGACAACTACCTATCATTTGTCACAAACAAAAAAGCATCTACAGAGATTATTCCCGGGTTTAATCACAAGAGCTTTATTCTCAGTATAATAATAACAGGATTGGTTACGTGACATACAATGAAGCATTTCATTAGTTTTGAGAAACGTCAAAAAATTATCCCCAGAATTATATTGCCAACTGAAACACTTACTTGTAATCACTCTGTATAATATTTAATTATCAGTCTCTCAGTATGTAGTTAATAAATTACCTTGTTTTAGGCATTTACCTACTAATATAACTGTGGAATACATACTCAATCTAACTGTTATAAAGCATAATCAGGCTAACAAAAATACTATAATAAATAAAGTTATTGAACATAGGCCTACTATGATATAAATAGAATGAGAAATGTCATAAAATATATATAAAACAATTTCCATTATGATGTATACCTACTTTTAGCATTATTTGTTAAATAATAACTATGTCGTATACATTTTTCGATCGTAATATAATAGTTAACAACTTCTACAATCTAATGGAATCCGAAATATATCATTACTTACTTTTCCAATATATCAGCGAAACCGCAAGAAACTAAATTACAGAACCCTAAATTCATTCATTACTTACAAATTACTTTCAATTTATTTTTATCCACAGACAAATTTCCCACTTTACGAAACCGATGAGTAAAATATATTTAGTTTTCCGCAGCAATTTCGTTTATTTTTGTCTTTGACATTTCACTTCGTCCATAGCTACTATAGTAATGTTAATTAAATTTTAATTATAAAAACGCGTTCTACCTTCATGTAAGTTAAAATCAATAAAATATGGGATGCAAGAAAATGTATTCGAGTAAATGCAACTACGCTTAATTTATTATTGAATTAATGCTTTGTTTTCAATGCCCACGCTCAATTCTTTTAATTTAATAATATGGCAAAATTGATCTGCTAACAAATAGACCGTACAAATAAAAAATGGATACAGTTATATAGGTATTTTACCTTTTTATTTTGTTTTTCTTTTTAACTTTTATAGAATTTTAAAAAGATCTCGATACAAACTGGTCTTATAATTTCCGTTGTCAATAGATTTTAAATTAATTGAATGGAAAATGCTTCAAATCAGTTTCGTTCTCTATATCTTTTCCTTCAAGCGCTTCCCAATAGAGACATCTATTTGGAATATATAAATAATGGGATGGCTAGCTCAGTGGTATGAAGTCGGCCTGTGGATCCTGAGGTCCCTGGTTCGATTCCCACAGGCGACAAATTTTCATAATTTGAAAAAGCTATCCCTGTGGCTCCTCCACCACTAACATGTTTGGGGGCCGTGATTTGACGACTGGTAACCGCACTTCACGCGCAAAATATATCACTTACCGAGATCTGCTTCAGCAGAGTGCCACACCCAGTAATGGGTAGAAGGCGTGATGATATATTTATTTTATTTATTTATTTAAATAATGTAATAGTTATTATACTTAAATTTATGACGTTTATTCTTCTGATTTCATTCTACTCGGATACAATGGGCGCTAATAACTGTCACCAAGCTACGGAGGAGTTTCACCAGTTAACCGGAGTAAAAAAAAACATATATATTTATTGCTTTAATTTAAAAATAAATCATTATTTAATTGGGGCATCTGAATTCAGCATTCCCTGACAATTTTTATAAATGAAAGAATTCTCATGAAATCGTTTGATACAAGGCTCACCAAGGTTTAGTACGTCATTGGTCAATATACAAATATTTCGATGTATCAGAGTATTATAAAATTACCTTATTACTTTTATTACAAATTATAGTTTATGGGGTCGCTAGCTCAGTGGTATGAAGTCGGCCTGTGGATCCTGAGAACCCTGGTTCGATGCCCACAGGCGACAAACAATTTTCATAATTTCAAAAACTACCCCGGTGGCTCCTAACATCTTTGGAGGCCGTGATTTGACGACTGGTAACCGCACTTCTCGCGCAAAATATATCACTTACCGAGATCTGCTTCGGCAGAGTGCCACACCCAGTAATGGGTAGACGGCGTGATGATATATTTATTTTTTTATTTATAGTTAAAAGAACTCCATTGTCTGTCCTAAAAGTCATATTTTCATTTAAATCACGATAATAATTATAAAATATAAATATATCATCACTGCTTTTACTCATTGTTGGGTGTTTTGCGCGAGAAGTGCGGTTACCAGCCGTCAAATCACTGCCACCGAAGATGACAGTGGTGGGGGAGCCACAGGGGAAATTTTAATTTAATGAATACCTCCAAAGATAATTGAAGCTCCGGATCATGCTATGTTGCATCTATTTTCGACAATGATAATCAACCTGCTGCTGGTACTTGTAAAGCCTCCGAAATTGTTCTCAATAATATTACTGTTAATAATATGAACAGGTACGAAAGAAATCAATGTTTCTTTAGACAGTACAAAAGTTTCCACTTTAAATTATGTCAAGATAAGCAACTGTTACAACTGTGTTAATAATATACACAAACAATAAATATTATGTATTTCACTTACTCTTTAAATAAAACCATTTATCGATATATTTTACTTTGTTCAGTTCTTTTTATTAGTTGTGTACAGATTAGATATACTGCAATTTAAGGTTATGTTTATAAACGTCAAAATATACTACTGCATATTTACTAGCGCTGGTTCACTGCATCTTCTTCTTCCATAAGCGTCTGTGGTCAAAATATGAATCCGCTCTCGGCGCGAAATTTAAATCGCTCTCAAAACAACTTTCTTTTGACAGTTACGTAACGAAGCATTTTCCGCACTAGCGTTTCTTTGCTTACAGAAACGCACTTGGTCTGCATTCATCTACTTTCCTTACGTAACCAAGGCAATAATAGTTACGTAATAACAAAGAAGTCGCACAGTTGTAGGAAAAATATTATAAACCAAACAGGACTCCGCCTTAAACTTGGATATAGTGCAGTGCAAACGGTCATTAATTCTAATATTTATTAATCGAAAGTTCAGCGTTGAGCAACGTAATGAGTGTTTTCCACGTGTATGTTTGTGCGTCCTCGTGCCTCGTAGGCTCGCGGCTTACAACTATTGACTGTCGGAATCAATAACACGTAATGAATCGATTGTTTGTCACCTTGATATGAGGTTCCGGTTTACACTAGACGCAGATAGCCACCAAATAACTCGCATAACTTACAGTTTTTACACGAGTTGACATTTACATTTTTCTGTTGACATTGTCGACTGTTGAACAAAGAAAGAATTATCTTCGGTATACGTGCTCAAAAACAAAGTGTTATAGCTTTATGTAACATGTGGAAATGACCAATTGACTAACCTCAATTTAGCAAATTATAATTTTAATTTGGCATTTCGATGTCCCTACTCACTTTTTTCTAGTTAAACACAAATTTATATACAAAAAACATATCTTTGATGCAGCAACATAAAACGAGACGAGATATAGCTAATTACTCAATCGGTCAGTCACTTGCTTTATTGTCCCTCAAACTTCTTCTGTTTTCAACAGATTTCAACCATAAACATTTTTACAGGTCAAGTTCGGCCTTGAGATCACTAAAAAGATTATTTTTTTTTATATTATTAATTTTTGGCAAAAGAGTAATTAATTTCTCAATATTAAAACATGCAATAATTATCATATTATTACAGATTTTGTCTGCATAAGTCTGCATCTTGATTCAATTAAATTTGCAATGAGTTCTTGACTCTACCGACTTAAAGCCTTCGGCATTTTCAATATTCATTCAATAAAGTTGTCAAAATTACGCTATTTAAGAATTGTGAATAAATATTGTAGATTAAAATGTCAGTGTTGCCAATGGAAGAAAATTGAAAATTACATTTATCGATGTAACATTTTACCAAAACTGTTATTATTGCAATTTAAATAAACGAATATTTATATCAAGAAATATACTAATATTGTAATTATAATCGCATTATAAAATTAATTAGAACATTTTCCTTGCTAAGTTTTCCCCAAAATGATAACGTGTATAAAATGATCAGCAAATAAGCCGTTGCAAATTATATTTTGTCTAAACTTTAATATTTTCAAGTGATTTTTTTTTAATTTTCTTATTAAAATTAATAACAAGTTTGACTGTACGGAATTTTTCTCTTAATCTCAAGTTATTTGTGAAAACATTCATTTTTAAGAGAATTATATATTTTTTTATTCCAGTATTTCATTTCTACTAAATATATATATATATATATATATATATATATATATATATATATATATATATATATATATATATATACAGGGTGTTAATTAAAAAACTGGCCATAGGCGTTTAACATGGGAAATCAGATTTTCCTTTCGCAAAAGTTCCCAGATAATTTAGGCAAAAATACTTCAAATATAAGTTGTAGAGAATTAAATTCTGGATACAACTTAGCAATCAAATTTTATTTTTGATATTTCATAACCGGGAGAATCAATTCGAAAATTTTTTTAAATTGCGTAATTATAGCTTTTTGCCTAAAATAATTTGGAAACTTTTGCGCAAGGAAAAACTGATTTACCATGTTAAACGCCTATGTCCAGTTTTTTAATTAAGACACTGTATATAATGATCGTAAAAAGAAAAATTCGAGTGACACCAAAATAATAATAATTTCATTTTTATCCACATTTTTATTAATTTATTTAAAACATACAGTTGCAAATAATATTACATGGCACAATTAAAAATACATAAAAAATATAAATATAATGAAAACTTAATGATAGAATTTAGGAACTAATTTTCGCCTTGTTGTTGAACATAATTAACATATTCGAATCAATACATCATAATTATTGACAGATAATTTGTCGTATTATTAATAGATGTTTAATATTTTAAGTATACCCCTATGTTGAAAATGTGTGTTCAGTTCATTCAAATCAATGTTTTTATCTGATTATCGCAACGTATAATTTCTTTAATATTCGTCATTTTTATGACAAACTGACAAATGTATTTCAACTAAATGTCTATAATAAAATTATAACGCAGTTGGCCAACAGCTGAAAATAACAAACAAATGACATTGAATTTTACTTCGTGAAATTTTCATGCCACTTTACTATTTTACTATTCAAACACGTTTATCTCGTTTTATTACATATTAATTTTCCAAAAATCAATAAGTGCTTACCAATCATATCAATCAGTTTTCTACTTGTTGTTCTATTTGTTTCAATCTGGTTCACATTTTCGTTTATCGATATTTTACGAGAACGTGAACTATATGAAGCAATTTATAGCCGAATGTTAAATTTACTTTGTAATCTTGTCATTATACTAACTCTACTGACAATATTTGTTTTTACTTTTTTACACTTTTAGTTTGTAAAGAAAGTACTGTAAAAAATAAATAAATATAACATCACCTTTGAACTAATATTGGGTGTGAAATTCTGCCGTAGCAGATCTTGGTAATTGATATATTTATGAGCGTGAAGTGCGATTACCAGCCGTCAAATCACGGCTCCCAAAGATGTATGTGGAGGGAGAGCCCCAGAAGTAATTTTAATGTGATGAAAGTCTTGTAATCGCAAAATAATAGATTGTAAACTATTACCGGGATAATTGATTTGTTATGGTTTTATATTCTGTATATGTACAAACATTTTCAGTTTATTATTTCATTGTGAGCTGAGATTTAAGTCAGTTATAGCACCCAACATCTCTATTAATTTAATTGAACGCGGCAGTTTTCAATTTGAAACAATTCGTTTTTAACAGAACTGTGAAATGCGAATTTCATCTCACAGTTCTGACGAAAATTCATTGTTTCGCTATGGTTACCATGAGATATGAAAATGTGTTTTTGTACTGGCATCATTCAAAATAACATTATCTTGGAAATCGATGGAAAGTTTGATGTTTGATTTTGCGCGCTAGTACGCAAAGTAATTAAAAAAACACTCAATATTTATTATTCTAAATTTTGACTATTGAAACGGTAATTGTACTTATAAATAAAATAAATATATCATCACGCATTTTACCCATTATTGATATATTTATGCACGTGAAGTGCAATTACCAGCAGTCAAATCACGGCCCCCAAAGATGTTAGTGGAGGGGGAGCCACAGGAGTAATTTTAAATTGGTGAAAATGTTTTGTCGACTGTGAGGATCGAACCAGGGTTCTTAGAATCCACAGGTCGACTAGATATAACAGAGTTATTACCCCATATAATTGTACTTATATACACACATTTTAAGAAATTTATAAGAGAAATAGAGATATTAGTTTATAACCTTATATTTTAACAAACTTTACGAGAAAAATAAACAATTTGTTTTCAAATAACAAACGTCAATTCATAGCATACTTAACTGTCTATATAAATTCACGTTCCAAATATAATAAATTTTCTCGTCGATTATATAATTTTTGCTCATTACAAAAAACATTGTACAATATTCATGCACTAAGAAGTTATTTGCACCATTCGCGTAAATTAAGCACTCGCTTCACTCGTGCTTTAAAATAACGCTCATGTGCAAAGTATTTATTCGTACACTTGTTATATAAATGGCTATTACAATGTACTACATATTCGTAGCATCAACAGACATACTATGAGCAGATATTTTAACGGTCGTAAATAAATAAATTTCCAATATGTACACAGGTAAAAAAATCGTTCGGAATAAATCATGAATTTGCTCTGCACAAATATAATATTCATGTTGGGTCCTACAATAATATTTACATAATCTTCTTTGAATATTACGATGTCACGGACAGACGATGTTATAATCTCTTTCTTCTGTTTTCTTCCTTTTATCTTTTCTGTCATATTATACTCGTATCGCTTCTGCAGGATCATATTACAGTTTTACTCAGATTTTATTTGAATTTGTAAATTTAAATATTAAAATCCAAAACGATAATAAAAAAATTAGCTAATTTTGAATTTTGGTTCAAGTCAAGGATGTTGAAAAGAGAGGATATGGCATTACGATACTGTAGCATTGTTTGAAGTGAGGCTTGGACAAGGGAAAGAGACAACAATAGTTTTTCTGCACCATGCTTAGCCAAATCTCTTCTTCTTCCAAATATTTTGAATTTTTGTGTAAGAAAAGTGGCGTTTAGACGTTGATAGGGAGCGTTGTTTTATGTAAACATAACCACGAAGTGTCATTTGTGTTTCAATTTATGTGTTGTATGGAATTGAACATATTTTTTGTGGATAAGATGGTAACAAAGTGTTTCGTTTGTAAAAGACGTGCAATTACAGGCAGTGGAATCAATTTTCACCAGTCAGTAAACGTAGGTCATGTTATAAAAGAAAAGGAAAATATTTTTTGTTTTGTTTTTCAGATTACCTAAAGATAAAGAGTTTCGACAAGCATGGGTAGAAGCGTGTTGTTTGAATGAGTTGTATATTAGTTAGACGAATACTGGCTATAAAATTTAAATTTCAAATCTCTTTATGACACATGTCAATCAATAGCAGGCTAAGCACGGTACAGAAAATAATACTTCTGTCTCTGTCAATCTGCCGAGCCTCACAGTCTTGACTTGAATGCCATAACCCCTCCTTTCAACGTCCTTGGTTCAAGTAAAATTGTTCAATCGGAATTAAAAAATTGAATGAAACTATATTACAAAATAATAATAGGGTTAGCTTCCGATATTTCATCTCCTACCTAAGTCCCTAACAAATTTCTCGGGCAAAGAAACAAAAAATATCGCATTGAAATCATAAATAGTTCAAATAAGGGAATAGTTACTTAACACGCTAGTGTGCTAATGAGGGCTATTAATAATTGAGACATTTTAACGTGAGACGTATCTTTTTAGTTTGGAGAAAATCTAATTTTATTCCATGACAAATTTGTTAGGTTAATATCGTTTGTAATATGTTGGTTTAGAAACGTACCTGCTACAAATGTTTTAACAACAGTAGATGCGTTCAATTTACTTAACGTTAACTAACACCAATGGTTTTTTCGTTTTTGGAATAATGTTTTGATTTTTATATTCATTTTAAAGGAATAGTACTTGAATATTATTTACCTGTTGTACTCTCCCTAGTTAATAATAAGAATGTATGTTGATAGTGTTAATTTCTATTTAGTCTTCGACAATGATGTCACATCCTGTTGATGCCTTTTGCGTCCCTTCAGCGTTCTTAGAATTGTTATTATCTAAAGACATGTTGATGAAGTTTTCCCCCTTAAGAATGCTGAATATAGTTATTTGTCTCGCCCAACTACGGCTGAAACGTGAATAGAGAAGTCAGTCTGTTACCATCCTTGACTCGAACAAGTCTGTTATTATTCTTGACTCGAACAAGTCTCTTACCATCCTCAACTCAAACAAGTTGACTCGGTCAAAACTGTGTAAATAGTGTACAAAGAGTAATGTGGTAATATTTGAAGTTGTCACATGTAAACCTATTATAAACAAAATGTGAAACTAGTGACAGTGTTGTGTTTAAAGTTAAGTATCATTATTAATTGCTAGGCTATTATTTTGAAAAATTATGTATATGTCGTCTAGTGTTAGCTATTTTATAGCCCTTGGTTTAGAAAATATTAAGTATCATGAGAATGATATGTTTGGGGTTGTGTTTGTATTTCTATTTCTAAACTAATAAATTAAGTCAAGTGTGCCTGAGTCCGTCTGAGTGACGCCGAATGTGAAAATATGTTGGGATAGATGAGGGATGGAGAGACGTGTGTGGTTGGTTTAGGGTGCATGAGACTTTGTAAATAGTTTTTAAGTAGTGTGTATCCGGCGATAGACGAGAGAAGTTGAAATTAATTATCATTGTAAATGTTTATTAAATAAAACTGATGTACATATTCCCTGTACTTCGTTTATTAATTATCCTGACGAATATATGAATAGGAAGTGCAGAAGGAGCAGCATCAATCCAGAAAAAGTTACATCGTATTTAGGGGACAATTATCAGAAATGGATAGATTGCTAGATTGTTTTTGATATTAAGATTGCGACAGTAATAGTAGTCAATAAAACTATATTAAAGAAACACGATCTTTACTAGTGGGTTTGGCCCTTAGATCTTGCTCTTATCTCTTCCTCCGAATTAAAAATAAATATTAAAATAATTAGATATTGAGTTGTGATCTGTGTGGCGAACGGACGTGTCGAACGAGCGGCGATAAATACCCCGATTTTATAGGGAACTATCACGCTAATGAGACAGAACGGTAAACCAGTGCAGCGCACTGTTTGTACCAACACTAACGTATAACTCGGAAACATGGGTACTGTCCAAGAAACAAAAAGGAAGATTGCAAGCAAGCGAGATGAAGATATTAAAAAGAATAGCAGGGGTGAAGCTAACTGATAAGATCCGAAGTGAAGATATAAGGAAGAAACTAGGAGTCAAATCCATTGAGTAAAAAATAAGAGAAAACTCCCTACGATGGTTTGGACACCTCAATAGAATGCCAATGAACAGACTAGCTAAGAAAATTTGGAAGATGGGAAGATTAAAGAAGAGAAGCAGAGGCAGACCCAGACGCAAATGGAACGATGAAATAGGAAGCCACCTAAAGAAATTAGAAATGGAATGGAAAGAAGCAGAACAGCTCTCTCAAAATAGAATGAAATGGAGGAAGAAAATAAAAGAAAATAAATGAAGAACTCGACACCGGCATTGCTGGTATAAGAGTACAGGATTAAGTAAGTAAGTAAGTATTAAAATAATTATTGTTGTAGCCATGCTACCAGGTTACAACATACCTAAAAATGTTAAAATCATTTTGCTTAATTCTGCTTAGCATTTTGTTATAACTTAGTACTAGATAATATATGCTATATTACGTGTATTGTACACATCCAAAAAAATGGTTCATTAATAAAAAATCATGCATTAATAGGGATCATTAATGTATAATGCAGCATACAGTAATGAAACCCATTAATACATGATCAACAGAAAATTATATTAAGTATCATTCTTTGAAGTGCAATATTTTACAAAAATTTAAAAAGTACCTAAATCCTGCCGATGGTCAATGGATATTTATCCTGACTTTTACTATCAAAGAACTTTCCTTAGTAACATGAATTTGTATTATAAATTTCCTTGTTTACGTTTACAATCATTCTTCTTTAATGTATACGTGACAGTGCGACAATTGTTATTCCATGTACATGTAAAATAAATGTTTCCATTGGAAAACAAACCTACTTTAAACTTGCTGGCAGGTACTGTTCTGTTACAAAGAAGAAAAATAAGTTGCGTATTTTTCAGTTCTGTTTTTAAATAATCAACTTTAATCATTATTTTACTGTTCTTTTTATTAGTAAAAGTTTTCAAACAAATCAACTAGAAACAATGGTCGTTTATACTGCGATTGTATTGTTTCTTTACTTGTTTATTGGCTCCGAAGAAACAAAAGACATACGGCTCTCCAGTGGCGTTCTAAACAGGAGGGGGCAGAGTGTTTTAAGTGCTCCACGATAATCACTAGGGGGTTTGCGGTAAAGTTTAGTGTAAAAGGAAAATAGTATTCTAGAAGTCGTTTCTCTTATTGCGTAATTGGAAAGTTCCGTGCGTGTGGAGCGATGAAAACTCAGTAAAAAAATAATGAAAATGTTCTATTTACAGAGAACAAATAAATATCTCGCAATAAAATTAAAAGATAATTGTTTTATTTAAAGGGAAAACATATCAATTTCACTTATTGATTAATTTTTTTGTCAAATCTTGACCGGTAACGTTCGTGACGAATTTTTAATAAGATAAATGTAATGACTTTATTTCTTTAATGGCATACCTACAAGTGAATTATTGCCGGTACTTTGTCAAATATTACAGCAATCCTATCATTAAAAACTTAGGCGTGAACGAACTGTTATAGAACAATGCTTAGTTAACAAACAGAAATTAATAGACAAACAAGATCTAAATCTAAACTACCGATTTCAAAACAAACAATAGATATTTACGGAACAAGGCCTAAAAGTGATACTTTATAGAGCAAGCAAGCATTTTTCAGAGCAAATCATCGGCAAGATTTGGAAGCTTAAGAGGCCAGTAAGGACACTTTCAGGGTGTCGTAAATTATTCATGTTTTAACATGAATTTAATTTAATACAAGTACTGAAAGAGTATCATTGGAAAGCACGTGTGTACCATTCACGAAAGTTTCCAATGGTCTTTCAACAAGAGTATTACACACTATTTCTCCTAGGATAATTTAGCATTTTACACTACTAGAAATTATTTATTTTTCGGATGTTTTTTTCTATTTTCTCAAATAATATCAAAGGTTGTTGCGAATTCATGAGTTCATTATCATTTTTTGTATATATGATAAACGAAAACACTAATGTCATTTTGTTGACACTTGAATACAGAAAATAATCACTTTTGCATGCAAGTGAACACTGTCATAGAAAAAAAATATTTGGACTAAGTAAATATACTGATCACTGTGGAAATATTCATTTTCTGATCCCTCTGATGGTATTTTCCGATCTAGGCAACTAAAAAGACATAAAATAATTACGTTGTTTTGAGAATAACTGATGGTTTGTTTATTTATTTTCACAAGCGTATAGTTCTACTAGAGCACAGAATACCAAAAACGAACTCTTGTCAGCGCCTTTGATGTTTCGCTTACAAATTCAATAACCTAGGACATTTAAATTTGTTGTTCAGCCTTAGCAGGAAATTTAAAAATATATAATAAAGTAAAGAATACTTACATTATTTAATTTCCTGTAACAAGCAACTATATATAATAATATCCAATAAAAAATAAACAAGTTTTTTTATAAAAAAAGATATAAAAATTAATTTTATTAACAAATTAAACAATATAATAAAAATTTACCTTCCTGACCAATTTTAGTATGGAAAGTAGGTTTGTATAAAAACAGTCAAAAACAGTACAAAATAGTCAGGTAAAGATTTTACCTGACTGTTACTTTTGTTATAACCTTGGATACGTAGTCTCCTGCCAGTACAATTCATATCAAAAAATTTAAATATTTTGAATTATTTATGATTATATATTGATTAAATTAAACGGTTTAAAAAAAAATAGTATACGTGATACGTCAGGAAAGTGTCTTTACTTGACTCAATGAATTAAAATACTCGGCCTGCGGCCTCGTATTTCAAACAACCGCTTCGTCAAGTAAAACATCACTTCTCTGACTTGTTATGTAATACGAGACTATTTCAGTACTTGTTCACATGAAATAAAGTTTATTGAAATATATATCACTATACTTATAAATATACTGATTTCTTTTATTATCTTCCTTTCACTCGATTTTAAGAAAAAATTAATATCATAATCTAGTGAAAACCATAAAAAGTGTACGTGAAATAAAACGTAAAACTCTTGTTACGTTCTTATATTTCAGTTTAGTAATAGGGGAAAGGAAGTTGCCCAATTTCCGTGACAGGAAGCATCAATTTCCTGAGTGTTAATAAAACATCGTCTTATTTAATTATCATTAGTATCTTTCTAAAAAGTTGTAAACCGTGCGACAATGAATCAATTAGAGTAAACTTGCAGCACGTATGATAGCCAATAGAGCAGATAAAATATGTGCACTTTTCTTTCATATATAAGTGCAGGCTATCGCTTTCATCTTCCCTAATCTTTGTAGATTGGTTGTTAAATTCGTTGTTAGGAATAAGCATGAGTAATTTGAGATGTTTTATGCATATGTTATGTACGTCGAAGAAAGAATATGAATGATAAGTGAATTGGAGTGATTGGATAGATGATCTTACATTGAGTGTTTAACTGCAATTGTGTGGAATTCACTTCCAAAAACAAGCGTAGAGCGACACTCCCTTCCTTTCTTATCTTTTAATTCGTTTTCAGTTATTACGTAGTGTTTAACTGCAATTGTGTGAAATTCACTTTCAAAAACAAGCGCAGGGCGACGCTCCCTCCCTTTCTTATCTTTTTGTTTCATTTTCAGTTACTGCATTGTGTGGTCTTTTCTTTCATATATAAGTGCAGACTATCGCTTTCATCTTTTCTAATCTTGTAGATTCGTTGTTAGTTTCGTTATTAGATTCGTTGTTAGGAGTAAACGTGAGTAATTTGAGATTTTTTATGCATACGTTATGTACGTTGAAGAAAGTAAATGAATGGTAAGTGAATAGGAATGATGTGATTGAAGGTTTGTTGTGTGATAATAATTTCGAGTGTAATAAATGAATGAGTTTATATGGAGTGATCTATGAATGTGGTTGAAGTGAGGGTGGTATGTTTGGATGAAAATGTTTGACGATGACTAGTTGTTTGATGGGTGTGATGAGTGAATGTTTTATGAGTGATTTTAGGGTTCGTGCTACCCCATTTGTTGGGATATAGCGTGAAGATATGTATGTATGTATGTATGGATAGATGTGATTGGAGGTTTGTTGTGTGATAAATGATTTCGAGTGTAATAAATTAATAAGTTTATATGGAATGATCTATGAATGTGTTTAAAGTGCGGGTGGTGTGTTTGGATGAGAATGTTTGACGAGGGCTGATTATTTGATGAATAAAATGACTGAATATTTTATGAGTGATTGTAGGGTTCGTGCTATCCCATTTGATGGGATATAGCGTGAATATATATATATGTGTATGTATGTATGTGTGTAAATATGTTGTTCCGCAATTAGTAACGGAGAATTCAATGAAATTATTTATATTAGAATGTGCATTATATTACTATTTAGAATAGTAGTAGCTTAGGTAGGATAAATGGGTTATTTTGAACAATACATTATTTCTCACAGTTTAACAAGATTTCTGCATCTCTAAGAGTCGTTATTTCAATATTTCAAAAGAGTTCTTTATAAATTTATCTGTTAAGCAAACAAAATATATCGCATCGAAATCTTAGTCTCAATTTTTTATTTGGTAAATGATTAAATGTATTAAAATCTTTGAAAATTTCTATTATTTTTTGTCAGCAAAATAACTTTTATATGTACCCATCTAAAAATTGTTTTACTAAATGGTGGAATTCTGTGATAAATCTATAAGTTTATAGATCCGTAAATCTGTAAACAATGAATAAAATCACATCAATATTTGTTGATAAGTAAAAAATAATTTCAGCATTATTTTTTTTCTATTACCTTCTATATAACTTACCGAGAATGATATAGCCAAGTGTCACACTCAAAAACTAGCGTGAAAGTTTTAGAAAAATATTTTAAAATAGGAATTTATATTCAACCATTTTAGAAAAATTTTCCAGCACTCCACAAAAAAAGGAATCCAATTCAGCTCTCACCCCACAATCTTACAACTTTGTCCTGAGTTGAACACTACAGTTCAGCTTGTGACGTCACCCCTTCCCCCTCCGCTACCCTGTCACGGTACTCCAGCGTTAGCGTCGGGTCAGCACGAAGCACAAACCACGTTCGCGCGGCGGTGCACGGGAAGTGTGTACGCGTCGCGACGCTACGATCCAGCGTTGGAGCGTTCCCAGTCAGCAGTCAGCCGCCGTGCTAGCGTGTGAGTGCGTGAGTGTCGTGAAGCTGAAGCATTGTTGCCAACTTAGACACTGTCCACTGTGCGTGAAGTCTTAGACAGTGACGTTTGTTGTGAAGTTAGTGCAGTGTGGTGGTGATAATGATGTAATAATGCGGAGTTACTTCTCGGAAGGTGTTATTGTATTGATAAAGGTAATGCATTTTTTAATTAAGATGTAATTAGCTGATTAATCTACTTATGAATTCTTTAAAAATGTGTTTCGTTTGTGGTTTGACAGAGAAGTTATTTTCGATTTTATTTATTATTTAGGATTCTCCTTGTACTTAATATGTCACCTATACCTTACCTGTTAAAATATTTATGTGTATTATTGAATTTTTCGATAATTCGTGCCTTAAAAATGTATGTACACACGTAAAAAATCGAAGTAGTTGTATTATTTGTTTACCTGATATTTGTTTATAGATGGGTTCGTCATGCATAACAAACAGAATTATTTATTCATCGCACATCAACTAATGTATTACAATAATTTCCCAAATTATACAACGTAATTTGTTTTGTCAATTCATGTTTTTATTTAGAAGATCTAGTCCCAGCACCTATTTATATTTCAAGTTATACATTTTATTTCTCACATAATTGCGCTAGAACTAAAATATTCATTTAATCTGCTGATTTAACTATGAAAATGAAATATACATTTATTCATATTGCTATGTAAATATTTTAAAACGTTTTAAATTCTCTTTAAAGTGTCCATATTGCTATATCGATTTTTGATTCTGCTGTAAAAATACACAAGACATAGATTTTTATCGAATACCTTTTAAGTATCTATAATTTATTGAATAAGTCAGTTGGATTCAGTCCAATAAACTTTTCTTTGAACTCTTCTTCGGAAAGTTTCCTAAAATTGCTCTAATCTAGACAGACTTTCTTTAACATCATACTATAACTAAATTAATTCTTAGTGGCGTGTCCGTAGTAGTAGGACAGCATAAGTAAAAATAGTAGCCATAATTATAGTTCTAGTTCATTTAATTTATTAAGAATTCAAAATGCGAGTAATTGTTTATCTACGATCTTGTGTAAAATTGGATTTTACGAACGCATATTAGTGCGTAAAGTAGTGAAAACTCTAGAAGTGATACTGATATTAATATATATATTTTTCCGTGAAAATACCATGAATATACAGATATTACGTGAAATTCAAACCAGCGGTGTTTAACGATTTAATATAGAAAGCGTTGTACTCAGACCTTTATGAACCCTTAAAAACAGACTTGAAATATAATATACAGGGTGAATCTTGAACTATATGTATAAATGTGAGAAATGATTGTTTGTGAAAAAAAAAAAAATTGGATTAAACATTTTTATTTACGGAGACAACGAATATAGCTTAGACTAACAATTAACTAACAAAAAATTAACAAGAGTGCTTTGCATTAGTATCATGTCCGGCTGTACGGTGGTTTGTTTAGTGTTACGACATTTGAATCCGGAGATCTCGAGTTCGAATTCCATTCAAGCTAAATATATATATGAACTACCACACTACACCTCGATGAGACCGGACCCTGCATTGTAATAGGGATTAAGTTCCTGTTGTACAGAGTATATATATATATATATATATATATATCATCACGCCTTCTACCCATTACTGGGTGTGGCACTCTGCTAAAGCAGATCTCGGTAAGTGATATATTTTGCGCGTGAAGTGCGGTTACCAGTCGTCAAATCACGGCCCCCAAACATGTTAGTGGTGGAGGAGCCACAGGGATAGCTTTTTCAAATTATGAAAATTTGTCGCCTGTGGGAATCGAACCAGGGACCTCAGGATCCACAGGCCGACTTCATACCACTGTGCTAGCCATCCCATAATACTACAGAGTAGCATAAATAAATAAATCATAGCAATTGTTCGACATTATTCCCGTCATTTTGGATGCATATTTAAGCGCGATGAAGCCATGGTGCACCACACGCACGGCGTACACTTGCCTAAGGCACAGAACCCTCGCTAATTCATTTTTATTAATTTATTATTAGTTAAAACTTTATTCGTTATCTTCGTAAAATGAAAAAAAATACTACATATTTTTTCATTACCTATCAGAAACAATCATTCCTCACATTTATGCGTATAGGTCAAAAATCACCATGTACAGGAAACATTTCTTTTTTATAATGGGTAACCATAAAATTGGAATAAAATACAAATAAATATTTAGCTGTCAAATACATAAATTATTTTTTAAATTTAAATATCCTGCAAGTAAAGATTTTAGTAAGCTTTAAATTAAGATTTAAAATACATATATTTATTTGAAAGTGAAAGTTTCTTCTCATTTTGGTCCTCTTCCAACGCAAGCTACTGAGAAATAAAAAACAAATTCTTGTAATTTTGACTCTACTTTTCACAATAATTAATCAATTAATATAAAGACGTTGACTAATTTGTAGAAAGTTTTTTTTATTACTTTTCTTGAAACATTTTTTACAAGTAATTTAGGAGATAAAGGCGACGAATAAAATGATTTCTCTTCTTAAATATCAAAAGTTCGCTTTTTTAATAAAACTTACATAATTTTTAACAGTTATTCCCTTTACAATAGCTTAAATACGCCTCTGCGTTTATAAAATTAAATATTTTAAAAATTATAAAGTTCTTTGTTTATAGTTTTAATTTTTCTTTAATCATCTATTGTTTAGAATGAACAAAAAGAACACATTTCTTTATAAAACAAATGACCATCAAGTATTTATTATTAATTATAATGTTTTCATTTTATCGTCTGTAATTAAGACCTCAAACCTAATTATTCATATATCAATTAGTCAAACATACAGTTTACTCCATAAAAGATTCATGAATTCTTTTATGATGCACAGTATGGTTAATAAAAATATTTATTATTACAATATCTTATAAAGTTTCATAAAATTTTAATGCATTTCGTGTTTTTGTATAACATGTCGAATTTTCTGAATGGTTATTTTAGAAATGTCAAGCACGCGTATCAACTGCTTCATGCAATGATAACATCTTGTAATTCACCAAACAATTCAATTTGCTCAATTATTTTCAAATAATAATATTACGTGTTTGAAAGACAATACTCGTAATATTAGAAAACAACTCTTATTTGTTTATATTTCTCACCACACTTAATTATTTTCGATGAAACATTTTCCGTAAAATATTGTATATTCAAATAAAACACAGCCGTATTTATTTTAATGAAAATGTTTTTTATCAAAAGCAAAAATGTATTTCTCTAAAAGAAGCTTCAATTATGTAACAAAGAGAAGTTAGAAGTACCTACAGACTCATCAAATTTTCAGCAGGAACTTCTTATAGCCTCGTAGCCTCAACTCTGATGGCTCAACTCCATCAAATACAAGCATACTATTAACTCTGTATTATGAGGGGTGCTTTTAGGCGAATGAAATGCAGAGAGTTCTAAGTTATCGAATCACAGTTTTGCATCTGGAAATAGTATATTAATTAAATACTAAACTTCAGTGAGAACACACCTTCAATCATTCATCTCAAATACTCTACAGGTCAAATTGATCAAGTCACTTAACATTCGATATTCTCATATCTCATTGGTAAACCTGGTTAGGATTACTACAGCACGCAATGCTGCGCGCTGCACCGTTAGAGGCCAGTCAAGGTCCATTACAGCCCAAAGCTGCTCGCCGCGCAGTCGGGATTCAACCACGATCTCCATACACACCCAGCCACAGTCGTAACAAGCGCTTACTCTTATTCTATCTCAAAAATAGCCAACTCAACTCATATAGCCAAGGAGGACTCACTTCTAAAACTATTTTAAATATTCCTCGAAACTCTGTCAAATACAATATCTACCTATCTTACTCGTCAGACGATGAACTGAAGCTTACCTAAAAAAATCGGATAACTCGCTATTATTAAACAATCAAACAATATGTAAATAAGTAAGAAAAAATAATAGGTAAAATGTATCCTAACACTTGTTTAAGTTCCACAAAAATGCAGCAACTGAGTCAACCTACTAAGTCATCGTCAGTTGCTGGTCAGTTCAACTCTTAACCATAGACGCGTTATGATCTACTGTTCACTAGTCCCTAGTTGGTCTAGTTACAAACTGATGAGCTCCACTAGAGCGAAACGCGTCTATGGTTAAGGGTTGAACTGAACAGCAACTGACGATGAGTTAAGCCGGATTTATAGTGGATATTTATACACGAAAGTAACAGCGTAATTTATCAGATCGCACATGCGCACAGCTTCAACTAATCTGACAGAAACTGACTTCAAACTAAATTACCATAAATAAGATCTTGTATGAAACACAGTACGAAAGCTTTAGAAAAGCGAAATGATTTTTAACTTTATTATAAAACCCAGATATTATTAGATTGCTTCAAATGAGTTGCACATCGTGAAACCACGCATGAGCATTGCCTATAATTTTAACACCCAAAAGCTGCCGTAACGTAAAAAGATAAAAGTTGACCATCTTGCCGCTTAGAATACGATACGTTACGATAGTCAAAGCTACGTCGTTACGTTGTATAAATGTTTTCATTCAAAACAGTATTTCCATCTCTTACGTTAGATTACGGTATATTACGATACGTTACGGCATACGCTGTATAAATCCAGCATTAGTAGGTTGACTTAGTTGCTGTGTTTTTGTGGAACAATGTTAGGATAATTTTTTCCTATTACTTAAAGTTTTGTTCCATTTCGCAATAGACATTTTTTGTCGTTGTTTATTAATACGTAAATACTTAGTTACACTATAACAAAAAGAAGATGACATAAGCAAAGACTGACTAACTATTAAAATGGCTAATATAATAAACTTATGCGATCTTGGTCTTTCTTCATTTTACTTTCATATGGCCATTACTAGTAATCATTACATTTATAAATTCTTGCTTAGTAGAACTTATTTATTCAATACACTACTTTAGTATCTATATAAAGCCTACCGACGAATAACAGATAATATGATTTAATGGACACATTAGTAAAATACGCGTATTTACAAATTTTGTTTTGGTAGTAAACACTGTCATTTGCATTGTAAAAATACGTATTCTACCCATTATTTGGAAATCTATTACAAACAGAATCTGCAGTAATACGTACTCTATTTGTAGTTTTATACTAATTTATTACTAGAAATACCGATATTTATTTTAAAGTATGGCGCTTACAGAACTAAGATCTGATTTTTAAAGTAAACTACGTAAATATTACAGAAAAAGATTTCAGAATTCTTTTTAATAATTAAAATATTTTTTTATTAAAGGTCTGTATTTTGTATTAAGATACTTTTTTATTTATATTTTATTAATGTATTGTTTTAATTATTTCTTCATGAAAAAATTTACTACTTTACTTTATCTAAAAATTATTCTACAAGTATTATAATTGTGATTTTCTTCTGTACAAGTTTTGTGAAACAAGGTACTGTATTCAAGCATGTTTTTGTTTTATATAAATCTGTCAGTTGAAATAACAGTTTGTGCAAAATTAACCATTTAGTCGGGCTTTAGTTCTCAAGGAACTCTATAAAATATTAAATTGACGACTTTCTCGGCGATAAATTTAGATCATTTACCTGCGTGAGGGCTTTAATTTTATATCAGTCAATATAATTCCTATAAATTACTAGCACAGTGGTATCAAGTCGGCCTCTGGATCCTGAGAACCCTGGTCGATTCCCACAGGCGACAAACAATTTTCACCATTTTAAAAGCTACCCCTGTGGCTCCTCCACCACTAACATCTTTGGGGGCCGTGATTTGACGGCTGGTAACCGCAATTCACGCGCAAAATATATCACTTACCGAGATCTGCTTCGGCAGAGTGCCACACCCAGTATTGGGTAGAAGGCGTGATGATATATTTATATATTTATTTATTTTATTTTAAATTTTTGAAAACAGTTCAGAATCGCTTAAAATTGTGTTTAATACTTTTACTGGCCTTCTCTGCCCGAGAATTTTAATTTGATACCAAATTCAGCATATTTTTAATAACTTTATTATTCTTTATTCTCTCCAATTGTTTTATTTTTCGAATATAACATCTCATCTTGTACTTAATTATATATGAACAAAAAATAATGAAATTTCAATCTCTACTGTTTGAGAGATTCTTTTAAATTCTTGTTAGTCGTTAGAAAATGTATTGAATTTTAAATATATTTCTTTTTTTCCACTGGACGCCACATTTCAATAAATAATATATAAAGTATTCTACATTGATAAATTACCTGCGTTTTGATTACGTTACTTAGATATACCAATCAATATGGAAATTATACATACATACATACATATCTTCACGCTATATCCCAACAAATGAGGTAGCACGAACCCTAAAATCATTCATAAAACATTCACTCATCACACTCATCAAACAATCAGCCCTCGTCAAACACTTTCATCCAAACAAACCACCCCCACCTCAACCACACTCATAGATCACTCAATACAAACTCATTCGTTTAATACACTCGAAATCATTTATCTCACAACAAACCTTCAATCACATCATTCCTATTCAGATATCATTCATTTTCTTTCTTCAACGTACATAACATATGCACAAAACATCTCAAATTACTCACGTTTACTCCTAAAAACGAATCTAATAACGAAACTAACAACGAATCTACAAGATTAGAAAAGATGAAAGCGATACCCTGCACTTGTATATGAACGAAAAGTCCACACAATGCAGTAACTGAAAATGAAACAAAAAGATAAGTAAGGGAGGGAGCGTCGCCCTGCGCTTGTTTTTGAAAGTGAAAGTTAAAGTGAAATTATTATAACACCTAAAAAGAAAACCGTGTATTTAATTATTTATTAGCTACTCTGTTTAAAATATCTTTTAGTAAAACAAATATGATACGTAATAGCAAAGACATAGACGGCGAATAGAGTGGGCGCATTGTATTTATCCCATTACGAGAGCGAAGCATATGGCAGGCTACCTACGTACTCGTATATTGCAGGACATGTTTATAACAATGCTAAATCTAAACTATAACACGTGCGTTGTCCATTAAGCTATGTAATCAATTATATGATGCACAATGCTTGTTTCGTGATTTATTGGAAATAGTAAAACGGGCATTATTAGATAATAAATTTTGCGATAAACATAAATATTTTATTATTTCTACTTGCAGTATTTACTGGTTAATTTATTATAGATAGGCTGTAATTTCGAAAGAAATAAAAATTTTATTTATAAAATAAATTGAGCTATAATTTCGAGTGGAACAAATATTTTATTAAAAAAATTAATTGCTTTTATGAACACTATGCCTTTAACATTAATATAAAAAATTTATTTGCTATATAAAAACATTATTCTACCGATGAAGTTTTCAAGCAATGGATTGTACAGTTTTTATTATTTCAATAATAAATTGTACTGACAACAAATTGTACGTGATTACTTAGTTGTTAATGTAAAGTGGTAAAGTATGTATGAAAATTTAAACTATCTTAAGATATTTTAAGCTACATAATGCACTTATAGCTTATAAGAATTGAGAATTCACTAATATATTCGTATAAATATTTTCAATATTTGAATAGCTATCCATTAGGACATATATGGAACATATTTCCATTAGTACATATATGGCGTGTGACACACCTCACCATAAAAAGTTTTTTTTGTCTTTTTTATCTTTTATTATGCCATAAAATTATATGATCGTCTATAGACAATAGAAACACAAAAGTATCAATCAAATATCTTAATTTGAAAATTACAAAAAAATGAGTAAAAAAGGATCTTTTCCATAAATCGAAATACAAATCGTAACTTAAAAACAATTTTTGAAAAAGCAATGAGCGTTCGCCGAGATTTGAACCCAGAACCTTTCATTCGCATGATGACTGCTCTAACCAATTGAGCTACAAACACTCGGCGAATACTCATGCTTTTTCGTGCAATTTTTAGTTGAAGAAATGTAAAGTGACATGGGTTGCTTCAGTTCGTTACAAGTCAACAACCTATTGATATTCCCTGGGTGAAATTATTATAAGAATTTGTCAATAAGCAAATTCTTATAATAATTTCACCCAGGGAATATCACCCAACGCATACTAGGTTGTTGACTTGTAACGAATTGACGCAACCCATGTCACTTTACATTTCTTCAACTAAAGATTGCACGAAAAAGCATGAGAATTCACCGAGTGTTTGTAGCTCAATTGGTTAGAGCAGTCATCATGCGAATGAAAGGTTCTGGGTTCAAATCCCGACGAACGCTCATTGCTTTTTCAAAAATTATTTCTAATTTTTACCATCAGACAATTTGTCAATAAACAAATTCTTATAGTAACTTAAAAACCGATCTAAAAAAAATAGCATCCTATATCTAAAATTACATTTGAAAACAAAAAAAAAAGTAATAGTAAAAGAACACAAAGAAGAAAATCAGTAGATTGTAAAGCAAATAGGAAAAAACTATTCTCTGTCTTTATTCAGGCAATTTTCTTCGCAAATTACAGTATGCTCCAGGCACAGACAATACGTGAAGGAATATTTTTTCTTACGATCTCGGTTTCGTGAACATATAGAACTCTTTCCAGCTACCTTTGGAATCTTAGCAAGGGACTGTAAGATTATATGTTTCTTATTCCAGTCCAAAATAACAATTTACCATTTCTGCCAAAAACAAAAACGTTAGTACATAACTGGGTTTGACACATTGGGACAGGAATGCGCATAAGTTTACTCTTAGAGTATTTTCAAAGCGATTTTCGAACCTTTGGGTTTATCATATCCACATATGTCCTGCAGGGTTAAATCTCATTATTTGCAAATATTGTACAGTTTGTAAAACGTTAGTGGTAGTATGGCATTGTTTTAAATGTTAAAAGGAAAATGCCAAAGTAATAATAATTTAATTCTAGAATAGTATCTTGCTGCATTGTTAATCTTAAAACAAATCTAATCAAGACAATTCTTCAAGTATATATTTTAGATATGTATTTAATTGATTCTTTTTGGGTAGGTTTATCAATGCTATGGTGTCATAATTACACATTTTTGTGCCAGATAGGTAAATAATTAAAATACTGTATTTATAAATAACATTTTAACTGATGGACATTAACTGAGGGCTTTTGTTGACAATTGATAAACTGTAAAAGTGTTGCTATGGAAAAACAACAAATCTGACATTCATAATTTAATTTAATTGTACTATACGAGCCCGGCCCCACTTCAGTTGGCCCAATTTTACTTTTTCGTTTGAAGTTATATTTTATAGTTTTATTTCTCGTGTAGTATGCAAGAAAATGAAATGAAATTTTAATGAGACATATAGGTACTAGTATGTTGTTAATACACAGTTAAAATTTTTATTCAATCGATAACATCTGGAAATGACAGCCATTGAAAGAGAAAGTAAGAATTTCTGTTTTAACTAAAAAAAAATTGTTTTATTAAAAAACTGTATAATAATAAAGTTTGTTTTAAATAATAATTAACTTCAATTTCATCCGCCAAACTGCCCACAAGATAATAGTCATGATAGTTCATTTGTGTGTTAATTTAGTTTATGTGAAGAAAAAAAAAAGAGAGTTATACATTTTGTGTTTAACGTATATTTAATGTTAAATTTAATTAAAAATGTTGAAAATTAATTGTAGAATTTAGTAAATATAAGATACCTGGATTTTAGTATTATTTAAATTTTTAACGATAAAATTAAATTTGGACCAACTGAAGTGGGAACGGGCTCGTATATTTACACACATATATATATATATATATATATATATATATATATATATATATATATATATATATATATATATATATATATATATATATCACAGGCAATCGTAGCTCAGTGGATAAAAGCGAGGTAAAACTTGCATTTCTTAATTAGCAAGCAAGATGTCGTGCGTTCAAATCTCACCGACTTCTACTTATATCCAAAAAATACGATTGTGTCTGAGTGGTTCGGATTCCACTATAAGATGTAGGCCCCCTGTACTGTAATTGGGATTTACTTCCTGTTGTACAGAGTAACAAATAAATTAAATAAAATTAATATATATATATATATATATATATTTACTTCCTGTTGTACAGAGTAACAAATAAATAAAATAAAATTAATATATATATATATATATATATATATATATATATATATATATATATATATATATATATATATATATATATATATATATATATATATATATATATATATATATATATATATACATATATATATATATATATATATATATATATATATATATATATATATATATATATAAATTTCAATTACAGCGCAGGTATACTTCAGCTTTCAGCTTTTTGATATAAGATATTAAGTCAGTGAAATTTGAATAGATGGCCTTTTGCTTATTAATTCATAAATAAATATAAGTTTAATCTCGGTTTTATCTACTAGGCAGCGATTGCTTGTAAATATAATATGACTAATTAGTGCCATGTTTTCGATGCGATATTGTTTCACTTATCTGACGGATATTAGTTCCAACATCTAATATTGACGAATCATTTGCAGTGTAGCAAACACATCCTGAAGTGGAAGAAGAAAACAAGCACATATTTGTTACAAACAAGTTTATTATCAGAACTGGCACGATATGCGTTTGTTTATTAATGACATTTCATTTTTATTGCGTAATTTTTATAAATTAATAATAATAAGTGAACACTATTATATAGGTGAATGAAATTATATTTTGTACGATTTATCATACATAATATATTCAAAAATATTATCATAATAGCGAGATTAAAATCTATATAATTTATATTGTACTGTTAGAAAACTGTACATGAAAATAAAGGTTATGAAGGGTAGTCCACAGAATAAGTAGTAAAACCAATTTCAGCCTGTAAAAAATATGTCGCTCGACACCATAAAAATTGCCTACTTTGAGCGGTTCTGTTGTGCATGCGTCACCGGCCAAAACTTCGGTCAATCATTTTTGTCACTTAATTATACCATAGTCTATAATTTAAACTGAAAATTATTCTGTAAAAAATATGTCAACAACCATACCAGCGCTATATATAGTTTCCACTCGGCTCCGAGTGTAATTTTCACGTTTTCGTGAAAACACTTCTGACACTGGAAAAAATAAGACACCATTTTGCACCCTATCTGCCTAATTATAGGTATGGCTGTATATATTTCAGTGGGCTAGTCCCCTTACCCCATTACTTGAAGGGTTGGTTTCACAAAATTATGTAGCTGGATATAGGGGATTACAGTTCTATTTTAGATGACCCAAGCATTGTTAAATGGACCCTTGTATTGTGGTTTCAATACCATATTGTTCGAAGTATCTAACAATTAAGTTATTCATCCGTCGTTTATTCATATTTATTTATAAACTGGTTATTGTTAGACATTTTGGTAACAAAGCATAATTAATAGAATAAATAGAGCTGAGTTTATACAGCTCATTTCAACAACTAAATCAACATCAACATTAGGGTTAACACTAAGAAAAAATTATGGTGTTTATACAAGAAATTAGCACTAAGTTTTATGTTTTCGCAGCAAATATATTTTATCGTACAAATACGTACCAGTATTTTACTCTATGAAAGAAATAAAAACGCGTCACTGATGTTTTAATCCATTATTTGTAAACTAAATAATATAGTAGACACAAACATAGAAGGGTTTGGGTTTTACACGCCCCTCATAACATATAATTAGTACTGGGTTATCTCGAGATCAGGTAGAAATGTGAAAAGAAACAGAACCGTATTATAATAATTATTTGTTTCTGTTAACATAATAAAGATGTTTTCTTATTTATTTATGTATTTATTTATATTTTTAGTTTAAAATATAGTCAGAAGTCGGGACGTTTAATTTTTCCTTATATTTTATGAGCTGTTATTTCAGGATTTACTTTGTGACATAATATATAAAACTACTTAATGCATCCCTTTCGTAGCAGCCAGACCCCTTTCTGAGATCGGTAAAACCCATCTATTAAGAAGTCAACCTAAACCCTTATAACTTTGTGTGTACTATATCAATGAAACTAAATAAAAAAATATATCATCACGCCTTCTACCCATTACTGGGTGTGGCACTCTACCGAAACAGATCTCGGTAAGTGATATATTTTGCGTGTGAAGTGCGGTTACCAGTCGTCAAATCAAGGCCCCCAAAGATGTTAGTGATGGAGGAGCCACAGGGGTAACTTTTGAAATTATGAAAATTGTTTGTCGCCTGTGGGAATCGAACCAGGGTTCTCAGGATCCTCAGGCCGACTTCATACCACTGAGCTAGCCACCTCATGAAACTAACCTAAAAAAAAACTACGCTTCACAAATCTCAAAACAACTCAAGCAGTGAAGGCACTAATGTAATCATATAGAGTCAATCGCGCTGTTACAATTCTACCGACAAGTCAAACTTAAATAACGCTATGAAATAAAAGGACAAACTTTTTTGTTTAAAAATATATATTTAAAACATACTCAATGAAATAATGATATTTACAAAAGAATATTAAAATTAAACAAATTGACCGACAATGGCAAATAAAAACAACAACGTATTAATATACTATTATTTACTTAAGTTACAAAATTACTAAATTGGTTATGGCACGATTTGCACGCTAAATGACTGGTCTGGACCAGCACTAATCTACCACTAACTAATTGTTGTTGTTTTTCCATAAGATGTGTTGACAAGGGGTAAGAGGGTGATATTGTTTAGTTGGTCTACAGATAACTGTTCACATACACAAGTTTACATAAAAATCCTGACTTTTGAGAAGGATGAGATACAGAGGTCAAATTTATCCCAGACTAACGCTCATCTATAAATTTACCCAGATATTGCAACACATCCCCTAACATGACGAGACAATTCAGAGAAGCCATAAACTCAATAAATGATGATCTAAGAAATACTGTAGTTATTATAATATATGCACTAATAAATTTGATACACAAAATAAACTATAAATATATATAAAAAAAATATATCATCACGCCTTCTACCCATTGCTGGGTGTGGCACTCTGCTAAAGCAGATCTCGGTAAGTGATATATTTTGCGCGTGAAGTGCGGTTACCAGTCGTCAAATCACGGCCCCCAAACATGTTAGTGGTGGAGGAGCCACAGGGATAGCTTTTTCAAATTATGAAAATTTGTCGCCTGTGGGAATCGAACCAGGGACCTCAGGATCCACAGGCCGACTTCATACCACTGTGCTAGCCATCCCATAAACTATGTTAAGTCAAATTTAGAAAGACATTTAAGATAACACTTAATTAATCGGTATCTCTCGAAGTTGAGTTCATAGTGAAAAATCATAATTATAAACAAAAATACATTCGGAATTTTTTCATTAAGCGCATGGCGGCGCGCATTCTTGGAAGACATTTTCTCTTAGAAAAACTAGAAAGATAAAAGTTATTTATCTTTTAAGTTTAGTTCTTAATTTACTTAGTTCCTAATTTTGTATATACGCGTATATATATTTATCTTCCTAATGTCGTTCTTAGTTGAATTTATACTATGTAAACCCAGCCTAAAAATTAGTAAATTACTTCACATTATCCCTTATTTAACGAGGAGTAATTAAGTGCACTTGAGCTACCTATATGCCAGAATAGATTAATCTCAATCTGAAAGGTATTGAACAATTCATGCGTAAACGAGAACCAAAGTTTGCAGACTTGACGCTTATAGGTGTTGAAACTGGAAACTTATGACGACCTTGACAAAATTACAATTAATCCATTGTACCATAAGTCCATATTAATCACACTCGAACTTCTAGCCTCACAATATTGATATTGATATTGAAGTTACATGGAAATTTGTTTCATGTTCCTGCTGTTTAATGCCTGTTAATATATTTCAAAAGTTTGCTTTTGAAATTGAAATGCAAAATGAAAAATTTCAGGAAAAAGTTTTTAGATTATGCAAGGAAAATATTCTTGTAGAAAGAAAGTATTTATACACACGATGACGAGAAATTCATGAAATAATTTCTCAAAGCGCTTACTTTACAAAGACTTTTAAAATATGTACCATAAGCCAACTTTTTTGTATCACTGAGATATGTAAGATTATTACGAACTGCGCAATGTTATACAATTGTATATAAGTACTACAAGTATTGTATGAATAAGAATTCTGGAAGCTCATTTGATAAAGTTTTGCTTTTAAATTTGCCCCTTTATAAAACTTATATTATAGTCATGTATGTAGAAGCGTTTATTGTAACAAAACAGATAATTCAGAATTTGGTTTTGTTTATAAATTATGATATTTCACTATCAACTCAGCTTCGAATGATACAGACTAATTCAGCGTTATCTTAAGTATCTTTCTAAAGTTGACTTGACAGAGTTTATTTTGTTTATCAAATTTATTAGGGCATATGTTATAACTTCAGTATTCTGTAGATCATTATTTATCAAGTTTATAGCTTTTCTGAATTGTCGCGTCTGGTTATACGGGATGTGATGACATATCTGGGTAAATTATAGCTAAGCGAGGGGTCGGATAGATTTAACCCTGTCTGGGTTTTTTTTATGTAAACGCATTTGTAGGAACCGCTATCTCGACCAACGTGACGATACCAGCCTCTTACCCTTTGTCAGAACATCCCATGGAATACAACAACGATTAGTTAGTGGTAGTTTAGCATCGGTCGAGACAAGTTTGGCTCTCATCGTCTGTGCAAAATGTAGTTTTGCCATGTAATTTTGTAACTTAAGTAACTAAGATTAGTTTAATCATACGTTGTCGTTGTTGTTGTTGGTTCCATTGTTGGATAATTTGTTTTATTACATTATTAACTTTAGTCTTTCTATAGTTTATAACTTCTGTAAATTTTACGTTATATTTTTATATATTTCATTTTTATGTTTTATTAAATATATATTTTTACTAGAAGTTCGTCTTATTTCGTTTTATTTTATTTTGAATTAGATCGTGACTCTATCTAATTACATTATTAATTAATGAACTGTCGCAGCAGGGAAATTAATATTTTTAACTGAATTTAAATAAATAAAAGCAAATCAAAGGAACATAATGAATAATTGATACCGGTGTGAAACATTCAATTTGCACTTATTTATTTTATTTCAGTTTTGTAACTGGCCTTAATGGTCAAACGAAATAAGAAATATTATTAAAAAAGGCAAACTGGATCAAACTACGAAATGTATAGTTAAATAATGTAAATTTTGTTGAAATATTTTTTTTCTGACAGAAATACGAAAACTGTTAACGTTTTTAAGGGTATATTAAAACCAATAAGATTGTCAAAAATAATTTAAAAATGATTTTTAAAGAAATTTCAAATGGTTGTTGGTAATAATAGTGTGTACCTCTTGTATGATGTTGCTCATGGCTGCGCTTCGATCATAAATGTTCATACTGGAGCTATAATGGACTACTTTATTCTCTAAACACATAAATAACTACCGTAATATATCTATTTATAATTAAAAATTAAAATTTACAGCCCGATTTAAAAAAATGATATAGCAAATCTTGAAATTTTTATTTAATCAAATTAAGCTAAACCTTATTCTCAAAAGACTTTAAATAATCCTTTATTTAATCAAGTTGCCATTTCGTTTTCAAAATGTGAATTGGATTAATATCTTAAAATCAGTTTACAATGAAATTAGTTAATCTAAAATTTACATACATACATAATATCACGCCATATCTTATCAGATGGGGTAGCACAACCCCTAAATCATTCATATTTACTCATTAAATTCATCAAATAATTGGACGGTCTCAGGGTAAAAGGGAACAAGTCAATATTACCGGATTTTTCTTTACCATGAAACAAGTATCTTGTTGGAACCTTTTTCACGTGATAAAAGGTAATAAGTCTATGCTTGATTGGTATATTGAAAAATACTGTTTTACAAAATGAAATAATCACTTGAAAAAGGTTGCAACAAGAGACTTGTTTCATGGTAAACAAAAATCCTGTAATATTAACTTATTCCTTTTTACCCTGAGACCGTCCAATTAGTCTTCGACAAACATTCTCTTCCTAATACACTAACCTCACTTCAACCACTTTCATAAATCCCTCCATATAAGATCATTTAGTTATCAGACTCGAAATCATTCATCACACAACAAACCTTCAATCACATCTAACTAGTCACTCCTATTCACTTTTTATTCATTTTTCTTCGACGTACATATGCGCAAATCATCTCAAATTACTCACGCTTACTCCTAGCAACGAATCTACAAAGATTAGAAAAGATGAAAGCGATAGCCTGCGCTTGAATTTATAATTATTTAAACCTTTTTTGTGAATCGGGATGTACCATAATACTAATTAGCACTTATGAAACATTATAAACATATCTTAATAAAATTTTATAAATTATTATACAGCATATTAAAAGAAAATTTTAATGTCCGCGTCATATATTTGTATAATTTTAATGAGAATAGTTCAGGAACTACCCTTGCAGCTTTTATGCTGACACTCATTTTGTCTGAAAATTAAATACATATAAACTATAAAGTAATAATAAAGTCAGCAAATTTTATATTGCATTAAAAATAACTTGTTATAATATATACCATATTGAGTTATTTAGTTATGTGCATAGTTAATGACAACATCATAATATAATCTTGTATAAACTGATGCGCTAGGTGAATTAACATGCATCTACATATAGATTAATGTACTCCTCTGTTCAAACTTTGCTGAGTCCACCTCTGCATAAATTGAATCTGCTGATGATGCATTATTCTTTAACGCCAATAGCCCCTTTTATTGATGTTTAAAGTTTTTATAAGTTCACTAACAAAAAATTGATCCTTTTATTCGAACAATTTCCATGCATTCAGGTGACAATTTGAAAAGGGTCGTAAAGAGCCAGTTTCCTCACACAGGAAAATCCCTCATCACAAAACTGAGACCTCCATCACTTTTTTATAAGCGCATAAAATCCTATTCTGTCGCCGAGCTAAGATACATAACCGTCGATGTTTGAATGCATACCTGTCTGGCGTCTGATACCAGTGGCGTAGAAAGGAAAACAATTGTTAAATATAACTCTTTAGTTTGATTGAAAAAGAAATACCATTATTATAAAAACCCGACCAGCTGGATATTTGATAGGATTTGGGTGAAATAGAATGTTTTTAAAAAAAATCATAATTACATGTTTTTAATGAATACAGGACGTTAATTAAAAATCATAAAAATTAGTTTATTGACATAATTGTCTGTTGGTAATTATTAGAAATAATTTTTGAAAAAGCAATGAGTGGTCGCCGGGATTTGAAACCAACACCTTTCACTCGCATGGTGACTGCTCGAACCAATTGAGCTACAAACCCCGGCGAACGCTCATTGCTTTTTAAAAAATTATTTCTAATAATTACCAACAGACAATTGTGTCAATAAACAAATTCTTATAATAATTTCACCCAGAGAATATCACCCAATGCATACTAGGTTGTTGACTTGTAACTTATTGACGTAACCCATGTCACTTTATATTTCTTCAACTAAATATCGCACGAAAAAGCATGAGTATTCGCCGAGTGCTTGTAGCTCAATTGGTTAGAGCAGTCACCATGCGAGTGAAAGGTTCATGAGTTCAAATACCGGTGAACGCACATTGTTTTTTAAAAAAAATTTCTCTTAATAAAAAATCAGAATCATATTATATGTTTAACTTGGAAAATTTGTTGTTCTTTATGCAAAATTATCAAATTATTTTAGACAAAAATGCTTCAAACAAAAGATGTTGACAATTATATTTTGCATCTGATTCAATATTCAGATATTATTCTTGATATTTTGTAGTCGAAAGAATCGGTTTTAAGTTGTTATGAATTCTGCTCCAATATAGGGATAGCCGTGAAACAACAACAAACTTAGAAACAATTGGATGATAGTTTAGAATTTTTCGTTGTACAAATTAACTTATTTCAAGAAATTCTCTTTTCATAACTTCATATTTTTTATATAATCAATTAAATAAAATATTTTCTTTTAAACTAAAAAAGTCTGGGATAGCACAGTGGTAGAGTGCTAGCCTCTGGAAACAGAGATCTTGGGTTCGAAGCCGGGTCAGGTCGGGATTTTTCTCGTCTGGCCTTGATCGGTATCCACTCTCGTATCCATTCTAAGTTGGGACATATTAACTTGGCATCCCCCAAGCTATGGGGTACCGGTTAGGGGATGTAACAAGGGCTTGCGCGGATTGGCTGGCAACACACATTGCAGTTAAGTAAAAGTGGCAAAGTAACGTAAAAAATTAGTAATGTGACTTCCGATAGTCACCCTAGGGACATAACCACAGGTTCAAATCCCGAAAGATATATACATATATTTAACTAAATTCCAAATACAATTGCTTGTAATATTATTTAAATTTCATGACTATCATTAGCAGTATTTGTAAAACTTTGAAACTGATTTTGAGGTTATAAAATTTTAGAAACAAAATCTGGTTACTGTATTAAGTGTATAATATAATTTACTTCAACACTTATTTGAATAATTTACCAACTTTTGCGCAAGGATATTTATTTCGCATTTTAAATTCATCTGGCCCGTTTCGTAGTTACCAGCCTACATACATTTTCAAATTGTAAATTTTTATACATAGTTGTCGAGCTAATAATACATTTATGTTTGTTAATAAACGGTGTCTTAAAATAGAGTTTTCTTTAGATTACGTACGTAAATGAAGAGAACTTAAATAGAAGATTTATTGAATTTTACACATGTGTTTCTCCATTTAGGAAATGTAGTGGTAACATATGATAATTTGAACCTTGACATCCAGCAGTTTTCAATACCACACTCTAAAAATAGCAAAGTTATGGCTGTATATGAAAATGAATGATGTCCTTGAAACCGCCATAATCTTAGATAACTGCTGTGTTCAAATATGTAATGTGCCAATGTAATGTCCTATTCCTACACACTTTGAGAACGGTCTCCACTTTAATAGATTGCCGTAATCTGCTATTTACTAATGATGATGATGATAAATTTTGCTGGATGCTGAATGTCAACAGAAAGGTTTAATTATGACATGTTACACCATTATTTTACATAAATGGAGTAAATCGAGGCATTATTATTGGAAATTTTGTGTACGCCACTGTGTGACACTGTCACTTGAGGACGCAAAAACTTTCCAGCAAATTCGATTGAAGGAGTGAAACAATTTTTAAAGTAGAGTTTGCCTTTAAGGAAAAAACGTCAAATATGATAAATCACAGTTTTGGTTTTATTATGCAAGAAAATTGCTGAATAATTTTTGATATCCGCTTTTGTTTATTCGCAGAATACTTTTCAATGATTTAGAGCACAATTTGAAATTCAAATGTATGAATTTGTTTCCTAAAATAATATAGGTACACAAAAACCGATGAAATATAGCAGTTACGTATCTCAATTATTTTTGCATTTACATTCTTTCCTAAAATTTTATGTGAAAAATATTCTCATACGTAAATTGTTTTAGGGCTGACTTTTACTGTACCATACTGCTCATTAGCTTTATTACTTCAAAGTTTTTTTTTATGCGTCAGGTTCCATTTACCCTCCCTATTATTTTAACGATTCTAATCTGCACGTAAACTTTAATATCAAAGGATTATACTTGTTTTTATATGTTTTCTGCGAAATGTACTTTTAGAAAAACAACCTTAAAAATATTTTGTGACTGGTTCAAATTATTTTTATTTATTTTATATTTATGAGTTACTACAGTTAGTGTAATATGGCATGATAAATCTTGTAGTATGCAATATGTTGATCATATCAAACTTAGTATTAGTTTAATTTATATTTGTATATTTACAAAGACAAAAAGTCAATTGCGATGTGGAACTGTGTCTTATATAATAAGAAAAATAGAAAAAAAACTTTCCATCACTTGTCACAAATCCCACAAAATTTACAGCACGTTTGAATCAACTTATCAGGTCTTCAACAAACGGCTGGTCAGTTCAGCTTTAACCATAGACGCGTTTCGTCCTTTAGGGACTCATCAGTATGGTGTAATCAACTATCCAACTAGACCAACTAGGGACTAGTGAACTGTGATACTTTTCAAGCTGAACTGACTGATATTAAAAAGTATGTAAGCCGGTATGCATGACATGAGAGCTACGGAGCAACCCGTGGTGCCATCTTCTTTCTTCTTCCTATTGCACTACAATCCTTTGTGGATTTTGGCATGCTCCATATAGGAGACAAGGCACACCGAGCCGCAGTTTTTACACTGCCGTACTGCTGGTTTTTTCATAGTCGATGTTACATTATTTCAGGTGTATGAGTGACTAGCTCATAGCGCCCGAGCGTGATAATACATGTAACTATATTTTTATATTTAACGACAAATCACACATTGTCGTCAGGCGAATTCGAACTGACGTCCCAATGGTCGGATGACGTCAGCATGTTAGGAGATGTACATTAACACGCTCGGCCATCGCGCCTATCGTGGTGCCATCTACCGACACCATACTAGTGAGTCCCTAAAAGACAAAACGCGTCTATGGTTAAAGCTGAACTGACCAGCCGTTTGATGATGACCTGATAAGTTGATTCAAACGTGCTGTAAATTTTGTGGGATTTGTGACAAGTGATGGAAAGTTTTTTCCTATTTTTCTTATTTATCTGTATATTTGTTAGATTTAATCAAAATTGCCATAGAACAAAAAGAATTAAATATTTCTAGTGATTAGTCGTCATCAAAATTTAATTTGTATGTCTTAAATTTGAATATTTATTTATTCCAAAATATTTAAAGATTCTGTAATCAGTCCGGAGACTTTATGAAAATAACAAAAGAAAATATACCTTAAATTTAATAAATATTGAATAATATATTCGTACGTTGCAACACAAAAAGTTGGTTATAAATAAAATAAATAAATATATCATCACGCCTTCTACCCATTATTGAGTGTGGCACTCTGCCGAAGCAGATCTCGATAAGTGATATATTTTGCGCATGAAGTACGGTTACCAGTCATCAAATCACGGCCCCCAAAGATGTTAGTGGTGGAGGAGCCACAGGGGTAGCTTTTTGAAATTATGAAAATTGTTTGTCACCTGTTGGAATCGAACCAGGGTTCTTAGGATCCACAGGCCGACTTCATACCACTGAGCTAGCCACCCCATTGGTTATAGATGACATTATTAATTAAAACAATACATATACTATTTATACGTTTTCTAAATGAACAAATGTTGGTAATATTATTTACTCTATTATCTGCGGCAGGGGTTTGTGGACTCCTAACAGGTATGTGACACTTCTAATGTAAAGTATTTTTCATAATATTTGTTTCTTTTAACCTAGTAACTCATAATGCCCTTTATTAATTTAAAATTCAAGTTTCATATTACCAATTAACAAGGGGTATATGACGTTTCACAAAAATGCCAAGGGGCATATTGATTCAAAAAAGGGTTTATAACCGCTGATCTGTGGTATTTTACTCTTTTATTGTTATATTGTAAATGGAAGATTCCCCTTTTATTGTTCTAAATTTAGGTTGAATTGAATGTGTGACAGAAATTTAAATAATGTCCTCTGCGGATGAGCCGCCCAATAATATTTGTAAGCCGCCCAATTTTTCCAAAACCGAAATTAAAGATAAACGAAACGACAGTTAGCTTGCTTCTTCGTCTATTTTTTTTCTTTTCTTAGCTAGCTGAACAAATTTTGTAAGTGCAGGTTTAGTTTGCCTGAATTGGTATTTTCAAATAGTTTTAAGGTGCCAGAGATACTAGTACAGAGTAATCAAAAGGAATTGTTACAGTTGGCAATAAAAAAGAAAACTTGAAATTGGTAAGCCTGATACATAAATTCATTTCCTGTTGTTGATAGTGATATTTGAAAATTTAAATTTAAATTTGAGTACATTTATTATCATATTTATTTCTAAAGTATTTCTTTTACTTAAAAAGTCAAAATCCTATTAGCTGCCAGACTCCTAACATAACCTATTTGTATTTATTAGAAATGTCAAATGACATTTCCGCCTGGAATAAAAAGAACTCCGAAATTGTATTGTCAACTGTAACAATTCCTTTTGATCAATCTGTATTTGGTATTGTTTTGGCATTTTTATAAATAAATATATCATCACGCCGTCTACTCATTACTGGATGTGGCATTCTGCCGTAGCAGATCTCGGTAAGTGATATATTAATGCGCGTGAAGTGCGATTACCAGCCATCAAATCACGGCTCCCAAAGATTATAATTTTAATATGGCGAAAATTAGCTCAACAACCCTAATTTACTATAAATAAAATGCATTTAAAACTATGAATTCTTTTACTATTTTTTATAGTTATGTATTTTGACCAATAAAAGGTAGAATACAGTATGTACCACAAAAAAATTTAATGACACTGTTACGCCATATTTTAATTTTCTTATGGTCGTACAAGTTTTTTGCAACTTCCGTGACTAACTTATCTTTAATCTCGATTTTAGAGAAGTTATAGCCATATCTGAATACTTTTCGTACTATTTAAATCAATAAAATATATAATTATTCTGAAGCAATGGTGCAAATACATTTATAGATTTACACAAATTTACTCGTAGTGAGATTTTCTAGATGTATATTCATCGTTGAATGGAATCTTGATAATTATATAAATCAAAGTACAGGAGATTTCCATGTAGATGCTATTCTACTTCTAACTACTTGAAGCCCGTGGGTAAACCCATGAAATGCATATTCATATACTGCTTGAGCTTCAAGCATTTCAGAACATTCCGAATCTTGCATCTCGAAACTTGAACACGGGTATTTCATGTAAAGGTCACGTGATGAAACTGGTGATTTTGCATTGAATATCTGCATTATTTCTTGTATGATTTTAATATGCATTTTTCCTGAGCAAAGAATTCTTGCAAATTGTATACCAGTTATGAAAATTTTATTTGATTGATTTACGTATTATCATGATATGTTCCATCAAATGGGAAGCAAGAACTTTTAAAATATTCACTGATATTTCATCTCATCTATATGGCAACATCACTTTTGTCAGATTACCGTCGAATAAATAGGGAGAAGAACTGTTTGCAAGAGGATAATCTATTATTTAGCTTCATTACTTTTGAAACGGCGAATATGAATGTTGAAATTGAACAAAAATACTTCATTTCGTAACATATCAGCTGTAGTGTCCTTAGGGCATTGACAATGCGAAAAAAATTTATAACAATCCAAAAGTACGTTGCTTGGAAACCAGAAGACTGTTTCCTAAAAGCAACGTGTTTGAGAAGATTGTTATTAAATTATAAGTATTTATCAATACTCGAGGGACATTTGGTGTCAATTTTTTTTGAAATAATTCTGTCAATACAATCTTAATGTTCTTAACTAAATCTTGAAAGTGTCAGTTAAAACAATAATAATTAAATGTCAAACACTGTTTTTTACCTAAAACCCTAATGTAATTTTTTGTTAAATATCAAAAACTGCCCTAGGGCAATTATCATAGGTAATATACCGATAACTAGATTTATTATCGATATATCGAAGGGTTTCACGAAAATGCATTTGTCTGGAAATTTGTAGTGCCTGTTTTACACTGAGCAATATTGCAAGTGCAACTGCAACTTTCAACAAGTTGAAGCAATATTGAAAGAGTGTAATACATAAATTGCAAGTGCAAGAGACAGAAGCAATCTTGCATCAACCTCTTACACAAATTAGAATGTGTTTTTGCAAGACTTGCAAGGCCACTGTTAGTTATTTCTAGTAATTTTAAGTTTGTTAGAATGCTACCAATTTATTATAAATGTCAAAAACGATAAAGTTGGGTTAAGGATATTACAATGATTTACTGCATTGCCAATAATTGTGCAAATTCTAATAAGAATATTTTTTTATATGAATGCAATAACATGTGAAACAAATGTCAATAATACAAGTGATATAAGAGGTTAAGCTGATATAATATGAAGTTAGTAACGACAAAAATTTGTAAATAAATTAATAATTACATTACAGTTGCAAGTTGCTGAATGTAAAGTGAAAAAAATATCTCTGCAACATTTTGCTCAACTAGTTAAACGTAAAACTTGCAAGTTGCAATTGCAGGTTGTGCATGCTCAGTTTAAAACAGGCATAGGAGATGAACTTAAGTATTTATAATCTGATAATATACGAGAGCTTTAACTCGAAGTATATTGTTTTCATTTAATTTTAACTTAGTCCAAAAATAATCAGTAAAATTTTGACGCAATCATGAATACTCATATATTTTTTGATTTGACATTTAACTTGTCAATTTCTGATAGATAGTGTGAATTATATTTATTAAATTTTTTACTTAAGACAGCGTTAAACGAATTATAATATGTTTTTTTTTTCTTTATTATATTTGTGCAAGAACCTAAATTTAGCCGCATGTCATTAATTTTACTCCTCGATTTCTTTAAAAATCTACTGTGATGTATCGAGTTAGAAGTAAATATATTCGAAATATACACCTGTTACCATGCAAATTCTGTAATTTTAATTAGATGTTACTAACGCGAGCGAGCGAAATATTCAGTACAATGTTGTATTGATTGGTTGATTTCGCACACGTAATTAGAAATGAGCGAATTTGATTCGACAAGTATTTAATCTAAAGTAATCAGTAATAATATAACAAAAAAGTGAAAATAGTTTGACAGATTTCAAATTGAAAATTTGTCGCCAGGCAATGGTCACAAGAACTCATAAGTAATTTGCTGTTGCTTTTCTTAAAATAAATTCAAAAAATAAATGTGATTGCCAGGTTCTTTAGGTATTGCCAATCGAACATTTATTTATTTGATCTTGCAAGTAATTGACTCTTAATATTTCTATCCTGACACATCAGTTTTGCTTCAGCCACATTTATAATTCCATCAAACAAACCCGTTTATTTCTCAGCTTCGGAATCTTTCGTTCACATAATAAACTTTCAATCATATCCATCCATTTATTCATAGGTCATTCCCGCAAACTCTTCCCCTCAATTTCACCAACCCCAGTCTTTTATTCGACATAATATGTTCGATTTTCAACTCTTTTAACAATGTTCTTCTCAATCTTAAATTTATCAACAGCGCATTTGATTTTAGAAGTTTTTATTGAAGTGCCCGAATTAGGTTAAATCAATTTATATGCATATCTTAAAGACTCCTTTTCTTAGTTCAAAAGGTCTATATTAATATATTTAAGCAGTTGAGAGCCTTGATAATTATTTTATGATTAATTACAGTGAACATTTATAATGTGATTAACCTTGATTTTCTTCGTGATCTTGACTTTTATGCGATTAAATAACGATTTAAAGTGCCGAACCAAAATTACTTTTGTTGTATTTTAACCTTCACTCTACATATTTTGACATGGACTTCATCTTCATCAAAATGGAAACAAAATTTAATAAAACACTCTACGTATTAAAACAGTGGTACCCAAACTTTCATATTTAAAGGAAATTCTTTTTATCATCATTTAATGTTGGAATCATTATTGGACACTGAATTTTCATTTACCTACTGCGTCAAAAATGGCTCCTGAATCGAATAAAAACGGCAAGATAAACCTAAGGAAAGAAATTGAAATAATTTTTCAGTACGGTGGGGTGGATAGCGTTACGGAATTCGAATCCGGAGATCCCGAGTTCGAATCCCATTCAAATTAGAAATTTTAAGAACAATCACTCTGCGGTTTGGTGTGTCCGTACCCTGTACTGTAATTGGGATTCAATTCCTGTTGTACAGAGTAACATAAAAAATAAAATAAAAATAAAATAAAACGTAATACGACAATGTCAATTACATTAAATAAGACAAAATAAGTGACAGGAAAAAGAGCAGTAGTAAATTGATTATGACCTTATTTTTCACACAGACACGTAATGGGTTTAAAGTTTAGCACACAATTTTTAAAGTTAATCATTTTAAATAAAAATAAATATATCATCATATCTTTTTCCCATTACTATGTGTGAAGTGTGGCACTTTTTAGTAGCAGACCTCGGTAAGTGATATATTTATGCGCGTAAAGTGTGATTACCAGCCGTCAAACTCAGGACCATCAAAGATGTATGTGAGTCACAGTAAATTTGTCGGCTGTGGGAATACTACTAGGTGTCTCAAAATCACAGTCCGACTTGACACTACTGAATCACCTACACCATTTTATATAATACATGATATTTGTATGCATTTTAATGAATATATGTTCAGATAATGTTTCTAGGGTACATGCTGCCCTGTTTGATGAGACATACCGTGATATTGTGTGTCTGGGTGTGTATGTGTGTGTGTGTGTTTTTAACTAATGCTTTTATTCTTCGAAATATGTTTTTAATTGCTTTATTTCCGAGAATCAGAAAATAATATTATACCTAATCTATTAATATTAAATAGAATTAGTTTTTAATGTACGTGTATATTTCAAATGAATTAAGTGCTAATTAAAAATTATAATAATTTTAACTTTATTTATATTAACATATTTCACTAAAATCTCACTATTTGCAACTGTTGTGCTGTATAAAAAGTTATATAAAATTGTAGTAAATGACAAGAGGGTTGTTAATTGCGTATATTCAAATAATTATTTTAATTATGAATCAACTTTCTATAGATTCGTAATTTAATTTGCAGTCGTGGATATTGGGAACGCGAAAGATACATTCCGTTATTTTTTAATTTATCGTTCAGCTAACGACCTCTTTTTCAGGACATTTTAATTAAAATTTTCTTTTGTTACCTTTTCATACATTTTCTACTTCATTTTCGCTAAGCTCAGTTATTTTTAGACATAATGAATGTTCATTTATCGTGTAGATATGTAAAGATTACTATATCTTTAATTTGTTTAATGTGCTTTTTCGTTAATTTAGACAGACAGAGATTTATATTTAATTTTTAATTTATAACATCGTTTGAAATGTAAATTAAATGGTAAGTTTGATAAAAGAAAATTTTAAATTATTAATATTGAATTATGGAAAAATATTAACGACAAGAAAACACAAAAAGAATAACTGAAACTTTTTGAGTCTGAATTAAAAAAAAATCCTAATTAAAAAAAACCTTTTTTTACTATAGTATACCAAAATTCTTCTAGATTTAAAAATAAAATTTATATTTCAAATTATTTTACACCGAATACAGACTAGATTTATGCTCTGGATCTATTGATAATTGTCAATCGCTGTACCATTCACCCGCACGAGTTATTTTAATTTAATTTTTTCTTTAACCTAACTCTTATTGATTAAATAGAAATTTTTCTCTTGATGTGGCAATATTTATGTAAATATTTATAATTTAGGCTACTATTGTTGAAATTATGTATGTTTCATTTTAGTGTCAGTTCGTTTATAATCAAGTGTGCCTGGCTCGTCTGACTGGCGTCCGAGGGGTTGTGTGCCAATTGTTAAGGGCGCATATGACTTTGTAGATAGTTTAGAAAATAGGGTGTCTCCGGCGATAGACAAGTTAAAAAAAGAGTTAATTAGCATCAAATTTAGTTCATTTCTTTAATCTGTTTTAATTTGAAACAGAGTTTTAGATAATATTAAAAACGGTGTTAGCGTTAATCCGTTTTATGAATCTGCGTATTAGTGTATTGAAAATGGATATAAACACATCCGAAACGTCTACTACAAAACAATAAATAAGTAATTTCATTGATTGAAGCCTATTCCAATAACCTTTTGATAAATTCAAATTTCTGGCTTAATATGTTATACAAATTAATCAAAAGCGTTACTATTTGAATACATTTAATTAGATATCTGTGTCGTCATGTACATATTGTAAAACAGGTAGTAATATATTAATTTATACAGCAGCGAATGTTCGTTTAGCCGTAACCAAAAGGAACAAAATAGTAAATGCAGCATACACAAAACAACTATGAAAGCATTCACATTCAAAATAGAGAACAAAATTAATTTCTACCGAAGCGTGCAGAGAATGTAAACTCTCTACCTCGTGTGTCAGGAGACTTTAACCTTCCATCCACATTGGAGAATTATTCTTTCCACCTTAATCTTCGGATTTAGCTCCCTGGACAAGCGTATCGCAATGCAGTCTCTCGCAGTCCTTCGAGGATTCTGAAATAGTGGATCTGGACAAGAGAAATGTCGAAGTTGATACTTTCAACGTTATATTCTTATTTCAAATCCTTAAAGGTGATGCTCGGAAGCCCTGGATCACAGAGATTTGATAAATGCGAATGTGAGTTCGAGAGGTTTCAATGGAAAGTCATATTTGTCGTTTTATCAATTTGATGTTACGTTGTCGCATTGTCAACATAATTTGCTTGAATTATGCATGGGTATTATATATTCTTATATAATAGGGAAATCTTTGAGTTTATTTTAAAGTAATAATGTCTATTTTAAAACTAATAGTGTCAGTAAACTATGAAACGGAAGTAGATATCTTCGTATGTATTAAAATATTCGAAATAACCTGCATACTGAGGTTTCTTATTGCACTCATTTTATTTATATCCTGCTTCCAGTTTGTTATTTATCTTTTTGATTAGAAAAGCAATACGCTCTCATATTATTTATATTTATTTATGTAAATATGTAACATGAATTACTGAACAAAAAGTTTGTAACTCGAAACTCCTCACTTTTATAATTTTAGCAATCAAATTAAGTAGGACGAAAAATCAACAAACTTGAAATTGAGTAAGAAAATAAATAAGAAAATGTATTTCAAACTGTTTATATTATATCTAAATCTGGTATAAGTATATTTTTATAATATGAGTTGTAGCTGTAGCCATTTATTTTTAGGTATATAATAAACAAAGTTTGTTTTACTTATTTATTTTATTATTATTTTGTTTATTTTATTCCCAAAGCCGACAAGCACATTCAAATTACCCCTGTGGTTCCTAACTAACATCTTTGGGGACCATGTTTTGATGGCAGGTACTTCACGCGCAAAATATAGCACTTATCGAGATCTGCTACGTCAGAGTGCCACACCCAGTAAACGGGAAAAGGGTGATGATATATGATTTTTTTCTATTTTGAAACAAAATCATTTATTGTTTTAGTTATATTCTCTTAAAGCCCAATTCTCAAAAGAGTTTTAGCTAAAATCTAGCTAATCCTCAATTTTGGATTTGTCAAATTAAGCAAAACCATAATCCCAAAAAAATTAAATAAACTTTTAAATAATCTTCTTACCATTTAGTTTTCGGAAAAAGAATTGTATTAACTTTTTTAAATCGGACCAACATAAAATTAGCTAATACAATTAGCTAATACAATTAGCTAGGTCCTATCTGTAATTCTTTTGATAATTGGGCTACTAGACTTTATTTCTTTTTTCTTTATTTTAATGTTCATTTATTTTACTTTTTTTATAAAAGCAGTGTTGATTTCAACTTTTTTGCAATATGTAGGCTTTTGTTATTTACTGTTGCTATTAAAATTTTGTGATAAATTCGGGATACATACTGAATTATACGAGACCAGTGTCAAATTTAGGGTATGCAAATTTTATGAAGGGTTGAATTGTACACAAGAGATAATGTTTTGCATTAACGTAATTACGAATATTAAAATTAAATTACATTCTCTTTTGTTACCAGTTACATATCTTGTAAATTAATTTAAATTGTTCAATTTTGGGGAGACGCAACAAAATGTTTTATAGGACGTAATGTTAAATACATTAAAACTTTTTTAAATAGCTAAAATCTGACGTAGATATAACTTTCATGATTATGATTTATGAATGATAAAGTTTATTAAATATTAAACTTTGAAGGAACTGTTACACAACTTTTATTATAATAAATTAGTTTTAATATGCAATAATTTTTTTCATACCTACCAGTCCAGTAGCACAAAAAATGTTAGACATTAAATATTATATAGGTACTTTTTTATATAATAATTTAGAAATACCCTGTATAAAGAACTACACTTTTAGAATATATGTTAGTTATGAAACAGATATAGAGTAATTTAAAAAAAAATGGATGAGATGTGCGTGAAGATTTGTTGCAGAAATGAATAATTCCGATATGCGGTAGTAAACGGACTTTCATGGAAGTATTAATGCAACGGAAGCGAAAGATATGTGCCATAATAGGAAAAGATTAATTGCAGAATAACATGAATATACTAAATAAATGGTCAGTAAATGTTTCAAGGATCTGCGCTACCCCATTTGATAAGACATAGCGTAGCTAATGAACAACACAATATTATTTTCTTCACAAGGGAAGTATTATTACAACATACTAAATATACATTTCAACTGCCATGCATGCAGTCATCGTCAGTAGTACACTCATGGCATGACAGTCGAAATGTTGATTAAGTATGTTATAATAAAACTTCCCTTGTGAAGAAAAGAATATTGTGTTGTTTATTAACATTTATCTTCACCCAGCCTTAAACTATACATTAATAGCATGCCTAATGTTATGTATGTACATTTGTACAGCAAGCAACGCTTACATTTGAAAGCCATAGTTTTTGGTACCTTCACAGGCGGACTTTGGCCTAGGATAAAGAGGCAATAGCCTAGGTCCCAAAAATTTTAGGGCCCGGATTTAAGTTTTTAGTTTTTAGAAATATATATACAGGATGGTGACCGCGACTCTCGAACATGGGTTTTTGACTTGTAAAATCATAATTTTATAATTTTCTGCTTCCCTAATTATTTTAAACAAGACAGCTTCAAATAAAAGTTTGAGGACATAAAATTCTGTATCTAACACAATAAACAAAATTAATTTTACATGCTTCGTAACGGCATAAATTAGATCTGAAAATAACGAAGATAGCCTCGAAACCATCGATAGCCATGGAATTGAAACAAAATTAAGCAAATGTTTGACGTTTAATATGTTAAAATAATTTCTTTGTTTATTATGTCATTTATTTTGACACATAAAACGTTAAATATTTGTTAATTTTGTTTCAATTTCATGGCTATCGATAATTTCGTTATTTTCAGATCTAATTTGTGCTGTTACGAGGCATGTAAAATTATTTTTCTTTATCGGATTACATACAGAATTTTATGTCCTAAAGGGCCCGAAATAAATATTTTGCCTAGGGCCCGATATATTTTAAATCCGTTTCTGGGTACCTTATTCATTTTTTGGCTTAGACAGAGCTAGAAGGAGACGCCGAGATAACAGACATACGGCCAGCTCATATTTAGACATATCACTACTAAATGAATTAGTGAAAAAATGCTAACATGTATCAAAATCTTGTCTATTTTTTGTATGCCACAGCTTCTTCTGGAGGACGTATAACCAATTTTGTATGACATGGGTTTCAAAATGATCTTTATTATATCTGACATAAAATCTATTTCCTCCTTTAAATATAAAACAGATTCTACTGAAATGAAATGGGTTTTGACTTTGCAGTGAATATTGAATTACTTCTTAGCTTCAAAACAAGACCAAATTATTTATTTATTTATTTATTTATGCTACTCTGTATAACAGAAACTGTATCCCAATTATAGTACAGGACTCATCAAGCTGTAGTGTGGCTGTTCATATAATTTTAAGCTTGAGTGGGGTTCAAAGCAGTGGCGTATCTAGAACCACAAAATTCAGTTAAGCGCCTGCATAAATTTAGGAACTAAAAGAAAAACTTTATAAGAAAACTAAAATATATTTTATTCTTTTCCGTCATGTCACAGTTACATATTTGATAATTAGATATCGTTTGACGTTATAGGGTATGAAAAAGCTAAATCTTTTGTGCACATTTGTGCAATTAATAAATTCACTAAAGAATCGAATAAGCTAGTTTTTTTTGTCTTAAAATATGTTTTTGTTTTTATAGAGACAAAGTTATTTAAGTATTTAATTTTAATTATTTAAGAATGATTTATTGTTTGTTGTATGGTACAATTACTTAATATATTTTATGCATAACCGGGCCGAAAAGCATGTGTTTTAGCCCTAAAAAGCGGGCTTAAACACTTCTTTTTGGCGCATGGACCAAAAAGATATAATTCCTATGGATACGTAAATAAAATGACAATTTTTGTTTATTGTGAATACTTGATTCTGCAAAGTGTCATTTTGACAGATATCCTGTATACATATTTTAATCTTTTGAACAAATAATTAAATGTTATTTTGTTGTGCATAAAATATTGTATGTACCACAGGTGAAATTAGCGTTTCTGACCCTGAGCATGTTATTAACCTTCGGCGCTTTGCGCCTCTTGCTAATAATTATGTCACGAGACAGAAACGCCTGTTTTCACCTCTTAATACGTAAATAATAAGTTTTAGAACCAATGTCAAATACATAAATAAATAAATATATCATCACGCCTTCTACCCATTACTGGGTGTGGCACTTTGCCGAAGCAGATTTCGGTAAGTGATATATTTTGCTCGTGAAGTGCGGTTACCAGTCGTCAAATCACGGCCCCCAAAGATGTTAGTGGTGGAGGAGCAACAGGGGTAGTTTTTAATATTATGAAAATTGTTTGTCGCCTGTGGGAATCGAACCAGGGTTCTCACTGAGATAGCCACCGTATAAATACATATACATGCAAAAATTAATATCTTTTGCATTTTATCATTAGCTACGTGTACAAAATGTAATTACATAATTAACAACGTAATCTACAAAATAGTTAGCATAATTAGTTGAAACTCGACCGTAGAAAAGAATTATGTATGTAAGTCGTGTTAAAAGTGTCTTTATTGTCACTTTTAATACTAGTTGCATAAATAACTATTTTTAAGAATTGTTGCAAGATTGTTTTGTTGAGCGCCTGCAAATTTCCAGTCCTGGCTGCGCCACTGATTTGAAGTTAGGAATTCCGGATTCGAATTCCGTAACGCTACAATATAAATACAAATAATTATTTTGAACCTTTCTCGTCTATCACCGGATACACTCTAGCTTCAAAAGTATTTACAGTCACATGCGCCCTTAACCATTCCCACACGTCTCCTCGTTCCTCACCAATTGCAACATGGTCTCATTTTGGTTGCACTCAGTCAGACCCAGGCACACTTGACTATAATTTATTGGTTTAAAAACATATACACAACCACAAATATATCATATCACAATTCTTAACATATTTTTAAGTCAATAACTATAAATTAACTGACAATAAACTAAACACATCATTTAAACAATAATGGTCTAGATTATAAATATTGCCACACTAATGCTGGGTTGCATGAACGTTTTATCGGTTCATTAGCAACTAACGGTTCAATAAATTTCAAGAAAACGCTATGGATACTGTTGCTAGATAAACAGTTCTTTAACTAAAGAACTCTTTATTTTTTTCTTGCAATCCAGCATAAAAGTATTCGAATTGCATTTTTTATGTAGTTTTATGTGAAATTTAAAATGTATTGTCCTTTTTGAAACTTATTTTCTTGCCCGTATCCGTTTCTAGCGAAAAAATTATCTCTTTTTTAAACATATTTCCAAAATAATTGTTCACTTAATAGGGTAATCTACTTAAAGAGGTATCTGTTTCTACGAGTATAATTAAAATTTGTTATTTTAAGATACAAATGATTCGTCATTAGTCTGATAACATAACAACAAAATAATAATCATATTAATAATAAATCGAATTGCCATTATTACAAAATAACGCTGTAAGCAATTTGATATGCATGATAAACTTGTATTTGATTTTATAATATCTATAAATATAAATACAAAAAATATACATTAATGGAAAATGCATCTTATGTAATCAATTACGTTTACATATAACTTTCAATGTACAGTTCTGTCCTTACTTAGTAACATGTTATCAACAATGTAATTCAACATGTAGCCGAAATTTCGATAAAAAGCAACAAGTTCTTTGTTATTTCAACAAGTTATTTGTTACCGCCTAATGAGGGGAAAACATCAAAGAATGTTTTTTGCAACATGTTATACTTCAAAATTTCTGTATGAACACAATAATTATTGTGTTTTTGTTTCTGAATAATGAAGTGGACGAAAGAAGTTGCTTTCCAGCTAATTGATTCATTTAGAGAGAATAAAGTATTGTGGGATTCTCGCCACAAAGGTTACAAGAATCGTCAGCTCAAACACGACTCTTTCACTTACTTCAAACAAATTTAAATATTGAGAAAAGATGACTAAACATTTTATAAATATATCATCACGCCTTCTACCCATTACTGGGTGTGGCACTATACCGAAGCAGATCTCGGTAAGTGATATATTTTTGCGCGTGAAGTGCGATTACCAGCCGTCAAATCACGGTTCCAAAGATGTTAGTGGAGGAGGAGCCACAGGAGTAGTATTAATGTGGTGAAAATGTTTATCGGCAGTGGAAATCGAACCAGGGTTCTCAGGATCCACAGGCCGGCACGATACCACTGTGCCATCTACTCCATAAATTATATTGAATATTGTTGATCTGCATTTAGGTGAAATGTAAATAAATTAAACTAAATAAATAAATAAATATATCATCACGCCTTCTACCCATTACTGGATGTGGCACTCTGCTGAAGCAGATTTCGGTAAGCGATATATTTTGCGTGTGAAGTCGTCAAATCACGGCCCCAAAAGATGTTAGTGGTGAAGGAGCCACTGGGGAAGCTTTTTGAAATTATGAAAATTGTTTGTCGCCTGTGGGAATCGAACCAGGGTTCTCAGGATCCACAGTCCGACTTCATACTACTGAGCTAGCCACCCCATATATTTTTAATAATTAAATAAAAAATAAAAAAATAAATTAAACAATTTATTTATTTTCAAAAACATGGAAAGTCGCACGTTTCAAATTTCAACGAAATTCTTCATAAGCGACAAAATAGTACAGTAACACATATAAACAGGCAAAAACCGTAGTCAAAAAAGTAAGAAACATTTATATACAAAAACTTAGCACACGTGCTAAGTTTTTGTATATGACGTTTCATGTTTTTGAAAATAACTAAATTGTTTAATTTATTTACATTTGGGATGGCTAGCTCAGTGGTATGAAGTCGGCCTGTGGATCCTGAGGTCCCTGGTTCGATTCCCACAGGCGACAAATTTTCATAATTTGAAAAAGCTATCCCTGTGGCTCCTCCACCACTAACATGTTTGGAGGCCGTGATTTGAGGACTGGTAATCGCACTTCACGCGCAAAATATATCACTTACCGAGATCTGCTTCAGCAAAGTGCCACACCCAGTAATGGGTAGAAGGCGTGATGATATATTTATTTATATTTACATTTGACCTAAATGCAGATCAACAATATTTAGTTTATATTCCTAAAGGTAATTTTTCATCTATATATAAATTATATTAATTATTATTTTATAATTCAATTAATATATGTGAAAGCAGTTATCAAAAATTTTAGAAACATGTTAGTTAAAATATTTTATTAAGTGAGGACACAGGCACTTAGGCATTACAATTAAAGTTCGAAATGTTCTTTCATTTATCGAATGCGCATGACTTTACATTATTTTCAGGTCTATGTATTTTTAGTATTAGTACATTAAAATTACATGCATTTATTATTATGGCCAGTGCAATTTTCAGAGAGCATAAAAAGCGATTGCTGTAAATCAATATTGTTGATACGTTCAAAAGCAAAATGCATTTAATTAACTTCTTATGTGATTACCATTACAATCATATTCATTTGTTTTTCTGCTATAAAATGTTTTTGCTGAAAATTGAAATACTATGAATAGGTAGTATAAATTTGCGGTTTATTGAAATATTCCAGGTATGTTCGAGATTTTATTGTAATATTTAGGTACATATTTCAAATAATTTATTACACTGACGAATTATTTTATTTCAGAGACATTCTTACTGAATTTAAATCAAGATTTAAACTCAATTAAAAATTTAAAAAATGGATTAGTTAAAAAGAGTTTTTATTGAGTAAGTTTATTGGACGTATTTTATGTAGGTTTAACTGAAACAGAAACTAAAAAGCATTCCATTAGGAGAAACCTAGCGAATATTATGATGTTATGAGATTTGATCAAGTTGACCTGTAGACCAATTCTAATTCATAGCAACCTAATATTTAGTCGTATGACGTATTTTGGTGATGTCAAACAATTTTGTTATATTTCTAGTGAATTTATTTTCTACTATTGATACCAAAGACAAATCTATATTTGTTGATGTGGTATTTCTGGAAAACTTATTTTGTTATTATTACTTGAAATCGTAAGTATATTTTTATATTTTGTACTATTTTAATGTTTTATAAGTACGATTTGAAAATAACCAAACTTTTCAAAAACACGGCACTGCAAAACATATTAATATGATGTAACTACGGAGTATTCCATTTGCCATTTGGATCAGATCTAACTTACATTTTCTGAACCAACTCATTTATTTATTTCGCTGGATTACTTCGCAGACTTTATTTCTAGTACTAGAATTATAAATTCTAATATAAGTAATTCATCCCAACAAGTGCATCAGTTGGCTTAATTCAGTTCATTTAGTCATATGTCGAATTTATCTGAACTGATTTAAGTGAACCAAGTGTCAAATGGAATACAGCTAATGATGACGTAAGGAACATATTTTGCGCAAGGTGGCAACAGTATCGGTAGCTACTGCTACTATTGGAAATGAATGATTGAAGATAGTTCCTCATGGTGCTTTTATGCTCAATTTTTCTAGATTTAGATGACGGATACTTAATAGAATTTTTAACAACTTGTCATTTTCGAGATTCAAGATATCTTCGTTTTGTTCATTGTTTGGTTCATTTTCGGAATACGCGTATAGTATAATATTTTATCTAAAAAAATCGTCAATTCTGATGCCGATAATTCTGCATAACAATCTCTAAATAGGATAGTATAGCACTTTTAGGAAATTTATTTTTCAATGCCTTTATTATGTGAATCTAATTAAGATATTTTTTCTACTATTAAAATGTCGTTTAACGAACTAACTTCCATTGAGCTAAATAATATCTTAATCACATGTCAACTACGAACGTACAGGGTGATCAAAAGGAATTGTTATAGTTGGCAATAAAATTCCAGAGATCTTTTTATTCCACAGTTGGCACAACGTCAGATGAAGGCGGAAATGCTATTTGACATTTCTAATAAATACAAATAGGTTATGTCAGGAGTCTGACAGCTAATAGAATTTTGACTTTTTAAGTAATAGAAATACTTTAGAAATAAATGTAATAATAAATGTACTCAAATTTAAATTTTAGTTAACAACAGGAAATGAATTTATGTATCAGAGTTACCAATTTCAAGTAGTTTTTTTTTATTGCCAACTGTAACAATTTCTTTTGATCACTCTGTATTAGTCACGGCGTGAAGTTAACAACTGACATTTTGAGCAGGGAGTGAAGTTAACTTCTTACTGTCAATGCAACTTAACCATACTTTTCAAACAATTAATATAACTTTTTTATTGCGTAATATGTAGTCTTAGAAAAAGTATAGTAGGTATGAGAGTTATTATATACTATAAAGTGATCAAAAGTAAATGTTTTAATTGGTAAAACTAATAGATAAATATATTTCCTGTTGTTAATAATGATATTTTAAAATTTAAATTAATAAAAATCGTTGTTTCCTTATCCACATCCTTTTATTTTTTAACATTACTAACGAAGGCAATAATCTAAAGTATTTCTAGCACTCAACCTATTTGTATTTATTATAAAAATGTCATGTCAAATAGTATTTCCACCTTTACCTGGCGTTGTGCCAACTGAAACACTTTCAATCACTCTGTATTAAACTTGACCATTATTCATATCGGGAATTTAAATTTCGAAATGGTGTGTCTATCATATGAAATATGCTGAGCATTAGTTTTGAAATGGGATACAGTAAATCAATTAATCTTGTTATTCCTGAATCCATTTCAAATTCAGATCGTGGTAGACAAATCGTATTTTCTTCACGTATGAAATATGACCGACATTAATTAGGCTCTGGTAATACTAGCCCGCACATTATTTGCTTCACTGAATATTCATAGATTTCATAGAATTCTAGTTTCCGTTCTGTTACATAAATCTCGTCTGGTGACGTCAACTAACAATTAACCATTTTTGGAAATTGCTTCCGAAATACGAATATGCGGAATGAGGAAAACCACGATTCAGAACAGTGTTTTCCAACCACCAAATGGTTTTGCCAATCGATAGAAAAGTGACAAAATGTTAGCAAGCTACGATCAAATTAACTCCCAAAATTATACTATTTCGTGTATTAGAGTATGTCTGTGTATTCTGTGCGCATGTATGTGTGATAAGTACAGGGTAGAAAATGTTCATATTTACTTTATTAGATTTAATAGAAATTATTTTTTCCTACAACTGTGCGATTTCTTTGTTATTACGTAACTATAATTGCCTTGGTTACGTATGAAAAGTAGATGAATGCAGACCAAGTGCGTTTCCGAAAGCAAAGAAACACTAGTGCGGAAAGTGTTTCATTACGTAACTGTCAAAAGAATATTGTTTTGACAGCGATTTAAATTTCGCGCCGAGCGCGGAATTCATATTTTGACCACAGACGCTTATGGAAGAAGAAGATACGGTGAACCAGGGCTAGTAAATATGCAGTAGTATATTTTGACGTTTATAAACGTAACCTTAATTTGCAGTATATCTAATCTGTAGACAATTAATAAAAAGAACCGAACAAAGTAAAATATATCGATAAATGGTTTTATTTAAAGAGTAAGTGAAATACTTCATATTTATTGTTTGTGTATATTTTAACACAGTTGTTACAGTTGCTTATATTGACATAATGTAAAGTGGAAATTTTTGTGTCTAAAGAAACATTGATTTCTTCCGTACCTGTTCATATTATTACCAGTAATATTATTGGTAACAATTTCGGAAGCTTCAGAAGTACCAGCAGCAGGTTGATTGTCATTGTCGAAAATAGATCCAACATAGTATGATCCGGAGCTTCAATTATCTTTGGAGGTGTTAATGATAAAGAAGAATCACTCACTGTACTATTCCAATCAAGATGATTTTGAAGAAATTATTTTGACGTTAGTGAAATATTTTTAAATAACGTAGAACAATGTGCAAGCAATCAACAAACAAACCATAGCAACGCCGTAAAACATCGTTCTCATGTAATATCATTAAAATTTTATAAATTTTATAATAATATTTTAGTGATTTACTAAATCGCACAGTTGTAGGAAAAATGTTGTTTATAACACGTGCCGAAAAAGGTTACGTGCCTTTTTCGGCACTTGTTATAAAAATAACTATTAATTAATTTTTGTTTTCAGAACAATTTTTAATTTAATTAATTTGTAAAATTTATTGGACTGTGGAAATTGAAAATCAAGAACATATCCTTAAGCTTTCGTATTTAGTTTTAAAAAAAATTTAATTAATATAAAAACAAAACAATAATTATTTACCAATACAAATTTTAAATTAAACAAACATGTTCAATATTTAAAGTCAAAATTAATTAGAAATATAAAAAAATATATATTAAAAGTATTGCAATTACAATCAGCCGAGCCAACTATCGACCAAACTACCAATTATAAAAGAACCAAAAGAAGAACAGAAAACTGTAATAAATGTAAATAAAAATAAGGTTCAAGGACTTTTATATCCTCTGATATAAAATATTTTTTATCGGCAACTCATATATAATAAAGACATTATTACACTGATTTCAGTTGAATTATATGGCTCATAAAACACTGTCAACAACTTGTTACGTAGCAACCACTTCATGATCTACCGTATTTTGAGAAACTATATAACTAAATCAACTTTAAACGTTACGACCAATCTTCTTCGATACCTTGAATTATGAGTTATGGATAAAATTTTGTATTACACTTGTGTTTTATTGGTATACAAAACACTTGAGAATATTAAACACTCGATCTTCGGTCTCGTGTTTAAACTTTTCTTGCGTGTTTTATATATCTAATAAAACACTTGTTTAATAAATAACTATTACTGATTACTAGATAAAAAATGTCTGTTTTGACATTTACAGTGTTATCAGTCATGTTAATATAATAACTTTCGTGAAACAGAATGGAGAATTCTGTAGTTTTCAAAATCTAACTGTTGTTCATGAAGCAAAACATGTTCAACAATAGCTCTGTGGTTATTGTTTGAATTCTTCAAGTTATTTTTATGTTGTTTTGCATCCGTTTATTGACATATTGTTTAGGTTCATCAACGTAAGCTGAACTACAATTTGTGTAATTAAATTGATAAATGAGGTTACTCAGGAACAGTCAATCCCTGACTCTTGTAGTATAAGCTATCTTCCAATAGTTTTATCATTAAAAAAAACTTTGAACAACACAATATTATTTTCTTCACTAGGGAAGTTTTATTATATTAAATGTACATTTCGACTGCATGGTATAATAAAACTTCCCTAGTGAAGAAAATTATATTGTGTTGTTTATAATCATTTATCTTACCATAGCTCTAAACTATATATTAAAATCTTTGAATTTATAATGTAATTTTTGCTTTAAAATTGAACATGTTTGTAATTCAAAATTTATATCGGTGACTATATAAATTTCTTTTTTCGTGTTTATATTCAAATTATAACGACTATTTTGTACAACTCCTCCACCACTAACATCTTTGGAGGCTGTGATTTGACGACTGGTAACCGCACTTCGGTTTCAAGTCGGGCTGTGGATCCTGAGAACTCTAGTTCGATTCCCACGGGAGACAAACAATTTTCACCATTTTAGAAACTACCCCTGTGGCTCCTTCACCACTAACATCTATGGGGGTCGTGATTTGACTGCTGGTAACTGCACTTCACGCGCAAAATATATCACTTACCGAGATCTACTTCGGCAGAGTGCCACACCCAGTAATGGGTACAAGGCGTGATGATATATTATTATATTATTATTATTATTTTGTATAACCTTTAGACTGGAAATGGAACCTACCCTTAGTTCTAAAACGACGTTGGTTTAATTAAATTAAAAAATTTCTTTTAACCAAGTGTCCAAGCAAAAGAAATTTTACTTGATGGTCCATCCCTAATGTCAATTATATTTATTAATTGTTATGGAGAAGCTTTAGCTTTGATTAAAATTAACTAATTGTCGTTACCGCAGAATTATAGAATCAGTATAATGTCTAATATGTTAATGTATATTAAATGGATTGCTTATAGTTGAATAATGACTACAGCGTGAAGGTATTACCAACATATCCGCAATATCCAAACCACTAGAGTATTCCTGTCGAGTGACTAGAGCTACTCACGAGCCTACAAAGGCACTTGGCTCAGCTGCCGTAGTTTCCATCCCCCTTATCCCACGTGGGGCAAGGGACTGTGTAAATAATAGATGGCGAATGCATTTGATCTGTCGCACATGAATTCCCAGACTGTTGTCTGTCACGTTGCCAGACCGTAAAGAAAGCAATATTTCCTTCACGCCAAACAACGAAAACATATAGAAAACCAACATTTAGTTAGGAAATGGTTGCAAAGAACTTTTTGAAATTCTCTTTTATAATATAACTAGTGCATTGTATATTACCGATTATTTTTTGACGTTTCTCAAAACCAACGAAGTGCTTCATTGTATGTCATGTGTCTGCGTTTTAACCAATCCAGTCATTATTATACTGAGAATAAAGCTCTTGTGATTATTCCCGGGATTAATCTCTGTAGGTGCTTTTTTGTTTGTGACAAATGGTGGTTGTCAAATAATTATTTAAAACTGGTAACGCCTCAAGTAAAATGTGTGACAAAAATCGATTTAGTTAGATGCAGAAATACACCAACAAATTTTGGAAACAACTTGCAAGAATACATTAATAAGTAATCAGTTGATATTGATCCAGTTCAAAATCTTTTAAGTTGGATAAATCGATCTCAACAGCTAAGTCAAAAAATAATCTAATTAAATATAACTTGAGAGTCGGATAGATTAGAAAATAATTCTCCTGTATATTTCTCAAACTTGTTGCCATTTGGCAATAGCCACTCAAGCCCCACGGGCTTTCGTGACTATTGCCTGGCAACAAGTTTTCAAAAGATCTGTTAAATTATTTTCAATTTATTAATGTTATATTATTACTGATAATTTTTTTGAGATGACAAGTGCTTTTTTGCTATGGAAATATTTCCTTGCCGTCTGCACCACGGTGCCCTCCATTCACTGTGGTGACGATCAAAGTTCATAGATCCCAGGTTCAAGTACTGGTAGTATCCCAATTTCTTTCTTTGTAATTTAATTTGATAATTACTATATTTTTCACTTGAATGGGATTCGAACTCGGAATCTTCGGATTCAAATACCGTAACGCTAACCACTCTACTGTACCATTATAAAAGTAAAATTTATCTAACTAATCACTACGCCTTTTACTCATTACTATGTGTGGTACCGTAGTAGATCCCGGTAAGTGATATATTTATGCGTGTGAAAATATGTTACTAGATGTCAAATCACGGCTCTCAAAGATATAAATGGAGAGAGAATTACACGGTGAAAATTGTTTGTCGACTGTGGCAAACGAAGCAAGGTTTTCAAATCCACAGTCCGACACGGTACCACTCAGAGCTGGGCAGTAGCTAGCTACTTTTGTAGTTTAGCTACTAGCTTAGCTACATTTACCTTAGCTGTAGCTGTAGCTTAGCTAACTGTGAAAAAATATAGCTGTAGCTTGTAGCTAACTACTTTTTTTTCTATTAGCTTAAAAATAACAACTGAAGCTACTTTTAAAGCTACTTTTTGTAGCTTAAAGCTACTTTTTAAGCAGAAGATCAACAAAGTACGCATGCGTACAAGCTAAACCCACACAAAATAATTATTTGTTGCCGGTTCTAACTGGCTCTAATACGCAAAAATACACAGTAGGTGCCAGATGGTATTTGCTATTTTTGATATTTATGTACATAATAATAAATTATAACAAATGACAGAAATTTGAATTCTTATTTTATTATGCATGCGTTAATGTACTATAAATACGAAATGTATAAATATACACAGTTTATTTAGATTTACAAATGTACGCAAATTTACAAATTACGTAAGACGAAAATGTTGATGCACAGATCTGAATTTGAAAACGTAATTGAAAATGTCATTAGCATATCTTTACTCTTCCCCAGATTACTTAATAAAAAATAAATTTCCCCAATTTCACACAGATAAAAACATAAATAAATATATCACGCCTTCTACCCATTATTGGGTATGGCACTTTGCCGAAGCAGATCTCGGTAACTGATACATTTTGCACGTGAAGTGCGGTTACCAGTCGTCAAATCACAGCCCCCTAAGATGCTAGTGGTGGAGGAGCCACAGGGGTAGTTTTTGAAATTACGAAAATTGTTTGTCGCCTGTGGGAATCGAACCAGGGTTCTCAGGATCCACAGGTCGACTTCATACCACTGAGCTAGCCATCCCATAAAAATATACATCAGGTACAATGACCAATTAAAAATACCTGTAGGGCACGTTAAAATAATGATGTAGGGTGAAGGGATAAAAAGTGTTACACTCAAATATTATTTTACACACAACGCACATTAACCTAGAACCGGTTCAGAACACAAAAATAAGATTGGTAATTTTGAAATATTCTTTCTAGAATTAGATTATTTATTTATGTGCCGAAGGTAAAGTTCTTCTTTTTGATAGAATAATCAATAAGTCAATAACATATTTTTAAAGAAATTACTTCACTTAAATAATTTATGAATATAGTAGTTAGTAGTAACATGTTCAATAATGTAGCATTCTTTGTATTCCAGTGGGTATCAAAGTATCTACTTGGTGCATGTGCAGTTTCCAAGGATGTGAACTTGAAACATTAAACAGACTATTAATGAACTTGTTTTATGAACACTGATATATCTATGATGTTGGTAAACTGAAATTGAACGATTAATGAAACGCCATATGCAGAACATCGCGTCAATAAAGTTAATGAAAAATATATATTGATCGTAAACTAACATATGTTATAGGTTAAAATGTCATTTAGTTTTAAATTACTTTTCCAGAAAATGTAAAATGTGTTGTTATTGGAAACAAAAACGAATTCGAGGAATAAATGTTCATTAGAAATTAATGTTTACATAGATATTGATTATTAAAAATACTTTCTAAGAGAGTAAAATATATACTTAAAAGACTGGTCATAATAGAGAACAAGAGCAGTTATTTTTCAGAATTGGATCCACCAATCGTCTTTTTTTTAAATATTTTTTCCTTACAAACATATCTAGCATCGTTCAAAAAATCAAAGTTGATAAAAAGAAAATACTGATTGTTAAAGCAACGACGGAAATCTTGTTTTTGAAGCAGAAAATGCTCTCTACAAAGAGAATTTATTTAGAAATTTTCTGATTCCCATTTCTTTTTGAAAACTATGAATACCAGATGATTTTGTTTTTTACTCTTTTGCAGGCGCGGTTTATTTTTTTTCTAGAATAATTAAGAAATATATGTATAACATTTATATAACACAAATAAAATAAAGCTACTAGGGTCGTTGATTTCCACCGAAGTTCGAATTTCTGAACGTTTTGAACTTCGTCAGAAAAACTTCGCAGCTTCGAATTTACGAATTTTCGAATTATCTGAAGCTTCGAATATACGAATTTTTGAATTATTCAAAGCTTCGAATTCTCGAATTTTTTGTCTCTGAATTTAGGCCATCTGTCATCCCCAAACATGCTCACGCATAACTCGCGAAAAGTCGGCCACGAATTAAATTATAAACCTGCAAAAACTCTGCAAGTTTAGGCGTCTTAAAGACATCTATTCTCTTACCGCCCATCTAAATGCTACGGACTTTTAGTAAAACGTTTTAAAATGAGAACAAAAATGGTACAAAAACGTCTTAATTAAAACGTTTTTGACAGTGTAGCGAAATTTTAAGTCTAAATTGAGTTAATTTGGCAAATAATAATAATTAATAATAATTACTTATGAATTAATACAAAACTCTGCAAATGAGTTTATTCTGAAAATAATTCATATCAACATGCCGTGTTCACGTTAGGATCCAGATTCACAATTCGAATAATTCGAAAATTCGAAAATTCGGAATGTTCAAAAATTCGAAAATTCGAAAATTTGTAATATACAAAAATTCGAAGGTTCAATAAATCCGAACATTCGAAGTCTCCAATATTCGAAAAGTCAACAACCCTAAAAGCTACTACTGTCAATCGATAAGAAACTATGTGTCTATTTTTTATTTTACAAAATCCCCAATTATTGAGAAAATTTTAGTTTATAAAAATCAGATCTCGGTAACTGATATATTTATGCGCGTGATGTGCGTTTATTAGCCAAAGATATTAGTGGAGGAAGAGCTACAGGGATAATTTTAATGTAGTGAAAATTAATGGATTATATGAGTCGCTCAAACTACAGTTAAGATGTAAATTTAATTTTTTTTATTTAATTAAAATTTTCTTTCAAACTCAAAATTAAGTTTTACAGTAAATGACATATTTTAAATTCTGTTCATTTAAGTAAAAAATCAAAATAGTGCATGTTTTGTTATTTGATCATTACCTGCAATCAATCTATTAGATAATGACAACCTTTTATATTTTATTATTACTTTACAGGTAATCATTATTTTAATATTCCGTGAATAAATCATTTACATTTTTTATTTTGCATGTTACTTTAATGTTTAGAGTACATATAAAGTCTTTATAAAATAATTAATATTTAAGTTTGTAATGACAACTCGCTGATAGCTACGTAAATCATAATAATATTTAAACAAACTATAATCATGTTCAACGACGTCTATATAGACATGGCATATTGAATGACTAAATAATCATTACGTTCGACCGATTGCAAAACTTGTTGAAATAAAATATAAATGACAGAATAAATTGTATTGGTCACAGAATACTGAAATGGTGATAAGCTGATGAATTTTATCATCTTCATAAGATATAAATGGTTGTCATTAACGTATTGATCGCAAATTTAGCTTCGATCTCATGACTCTTTCATATACTCGTACTGAAAGACTTGACATGAAAGTCGTCTGATGTAACACTGTTATTTAAGGAGAAAATTAACCAATTGTAATTCATGGGATCGGGGCTGCCTATGATACATAACAAAATGAAGAGAAAAATTGGAATAAAATCAGATTTGAATCCAGGGTGATCGTGGCTTAATTGGTTAGAGCATATAACCGGAGTTTATAGGATCCCAGGATCTAATTCTGGTGATATCCCAATTTACAATTCAATTTGCTAATTACTAAGTATACAGTCAGGAAATATAAAATATAAATATAAATATATCATCACGCCTTCTACCCATTACTGGGTGTGGCACTTTGCCGAAGCAGATTTCGATAAGTGATATATTTTGCAATTACCAGCAGTCAAATCACGGCCCCCATAGATGTTAGTGGCGAGGGAGCCACAGGGGTAGTTTTTAAAATGGTGAAAATTGTTTGTCTCCCGTGGGAATCGAAATAGAGTTCTCAGGATCCACAGGTCGAGTTGAAACCACTAAGCTACCCCATTATAGTCAAAAAATTATAATTAAAATTATTTATAAATTCTCTTTTAAGCATTTTTGTAATAATTATCGGATAGATGGCGTGGATTTTAGAATCTGGATTTAACACATTAAAATTACCCCTGTGGTTCCTCTCCACTAACATTTTATTTCATTTATTTTATTATTTTCGTTCGTCGTAACACCATCTGTTCTCAATTAGTGGAACTTCACCTATGTTAGAAGTGTGCGTTATAATAACATATAAGTGTATGTACTTTCCGTAGTCATTTATGACGTTTTTATGGTTACTTTGTTAAGTGGTTCGTTAAAAAAATTATTTTGCTCATGGCAGAAAAGTATGATATCAATAAATTTTATGCAATTTTGAATTTTTTTGTATTCACACTTTAGTTCTAAAATTAATAGCGCAGAAATTACAGCCATATGTAAATTTTACCATTGTATTTACTCAGAGCTGGGCAAGCTACTTAAAAAAGAAGCTAAGCTACAGCTACAGCTATTCTTTAAAAAAGTAGCTAAGCTACAGCTATAAGCTATATTTTGTAAAATATAGCTAAGCTACAGCTAAAAGCTTTCGTTAAAGTAGCTGTTAAATTTTAAAGCTACTTTTTTAAATTATTGTGAAATAATGAAATTTGCCATTGTCATATGATCAGTCTTTTGTTATAATGACAGTTAATTTACTATTACGTACATAAATATCAAAAATAGCAAATACCATCTGGCACCTACTGTGTATTTTTGCATATTAGAGCCAGTTAGAACCGGCAACAAATAATTACTTTGTGTGGGTTTAGCTTGTACGCATGCGTATTTTGTTGACTTTCTGCTTAAAAAGTAGCTTGAAGCTACAAAAACTAGCTTGAAGATACAAAAAGTAGCTTGAAGCTACAAAATGTAGCTTTAAGCTACAGAAAGTAGCTTTAAAAGTAGCTTCAGTTATTTAAAAGCTAATAGAAAAAAAAGTAGCTAGCTACAAGCTACAGCTATATTTTTCCACAGTTAGCTAAGCTACAGCTACAACTAAGGTAAATGTAGCTAAGCTAGTAGCTAAGCTACAAAAGTAGCTAGCTACTGCCCAGCTCTGTATTTACTATGGTCCATAAAAAAGTAGACACTCGGTATAAAGAAGAGCGTTAAGCAAATGTAAGGTTCTTAGGTTTTTGAGACTTTTGGCTACGCCTTGTATCGCAAACAAAACCTTCGACCTTAAACACCAATTACCGCTCTTAAGATTTAACTAAATAATAAATATTGGAGAGGAAAATTATACTTGATATTAAATACCTGGTTATATTTCCTTCCTCTTTAAATTAAAAATCTTACCGCAGAATCTTAATAATCCTAACCCATATTTACCCAAATTTAAAAACTTTGTTGCACGCACATATTGAACCAAATTCTATCCAGCTAACATCGTTAATAAAATGTTAGGTTATTGCGCAAACTACATTAATTTAAGGACTTCCTGCTCTTGCTACGGTTTCCTGCTCCTTATCCTGCAATTGACGGTTCCTTCTCCTTTCGACGCTACGGAATTTTCAACATAATGCGGTCGAAAGAGTTGCTCACTTGATCTTATCCATTGCGTGGAACATGACTCAAGGTTCACAGGTTCCTGATTATTTAATCATGAATTTGTACGTAAAACGCAAAGTTCCTGCTTTTAACTTGAAAAACATACAATATTCTGAAATTTTATTGCTGTTATTCACGAACGAGAACGAAGTTTTGTGGAAACTAATTCTAAGCGATAGTAATGTCATAACTGGAGGAAATTTTAGATTAGAGTAATGTAATTTATTTGGAATAATTAATCGAAATTACGTGATGATGAAAAACAGTGTATTTAGGTTTAGCATACGGGATTTTGAATTAGCATAATATTGATTTTTAAATTTTGTCGCAATTGACTGTAAACAATTAGGAAATTTAAATATAGTTTGAAATTACATTGTACTTTTACTTCATGTCATTATTCCAAATTGAGTTTTCTCTTGAAATATATATGATAGAATTGAACTTTAAAATATTAATTTCGTAAAAATAATAAAAACACTTGCAAAATTTACTTCTCCTACCTTAGTTCTTGAGTAAGTTTGTTCCCATATAATTGGTTTCCGACATACAGAGTGATCAAAAGAAATTGTTACAGTTGGCAATACAATTCCGGAGATATTTTTATTCCACAGTTGGCACAACGCCAGGTAAAGGCGGAAATGTTATTTGACATTTCTAATAAATACAAATAGGTTATGTCAGGAGACTGACAGCTAATAGATTTTTGACTTTTTAAATAATAGAAGTACTTTAGAAATGAATGTAATAATAAATGTACTCAAATTTAAATTTAAATTTTCAAATGTCACTGTCAACAACAGGAAATGATTATATGTATCAGGCTTACCAATTTCAAGTATTTTTTTATTGTCAACTGTATCAATTCCTTTTGATCACGCTGTATTTTCCCAATATGCAGGAAGTTTATTAAAATAAATTATCGAACAAAATTGTTATTTTAATGGCTCAGTAGTATCAAGTCGATCTGTGAATCCTAAGAACCCTGGTTCGATCCCCACAGCCGACAAAACATTTTGATCAATTTAAAAATTACCCCTGTGGCTCTCCCACCATTAACATTCTTGAGAGTCGTGATTTGACGGCTGGTAACCGCACTTCATGCGCATAAATATATCACTTACCAAGATCTGCTTCGGCAGAGTGCCAGACCCAGTAATGGGTAAAAGGCGTGATGATATATATATATATATATGTTATTTTTATACCATTTTGTAGATAACATTCTTAGGGGTGTGTAGTATGATTTTGACAGTTCTACGCAAAACTAATTCCATTTAGTGGCAGAAAAAAAGAAACTCGTAAAACGTAGACCAATCTAAAGCGCCACTGTAAGATGAAAAATATTCTATTTGTTTTTTATTCTTTTTACGACTTATGAGGTAATTTGCTTTTCAGACGACCACTTATGAAAGTAACCATAACAACATCATAAACTACTGCGGAAAGTTGAACATAACATACACTGATATGTTAGTATAACGCACACTTCTAACATATCAGGCGAAGTTCCACTGATTGACAACAGATGGCGTTATGATGAAAGAAAATAGTAAAATAAATTAAAAGTATTTGTATTATTATTTAAATCGAAGTTTTCGCAGATTCTTCAACACATTTGCACAGATAAATCTTATTTTTTTAAATTAATAATTACTTATTTATTAATATTCTAGCATTATTTAATATTTTGACATTACGGTTAGTACAGTTGATATCATAATACATAACCTCAAACGTTAACGCTTACCTACAAAAACGTATCAGCTGTCAAAGTGTAACAACATCGCTCTTGTCAATATTTTAAAGAATTATTTTGTGGTCGTCTGAAAAATAGTGTACATAACTCGTTCGAAAGTGTGATAACTATGCTCGTGTACTTAAATCACTCGACGCTACGCGCCTCGTTTTTCAATTTGTACACTCGCACGTTATCTTACACTTTCGATGCTTGTTATGTAATGTACTATTACATGAGTGATATATTATAACATTGTAGTAGTGTGTGTTGTAAATGATTAATAGCAAATAAATAATTCGTATAAATAAGGAATTATTAATGGATAAAAAATGCATATATTTTCGTAACTAATATAACAAGTTATACGATAATTGTCGATAATATTTTGAATGAATTATGAATTATTTCTGAAAATGGAAATATAGCAAGCGGGCAGCATGACCTGTATTTCCTATTTTCTTAACAACGAATTTAAATTCATGTCAAAATATTATCGTATTGCGTGATATATTTTGGATGAGAATTTAACAAGCATGTTTTTACAATTTGTTTGGAAAGTAGGGAACTCTGCTTCCATATGGTAATATATTAATAACTTGAATGCTACAATTTTTCTAGACCTATTTCACACATTGAAAATTAGTTTACTATACTCCATTCCCTGTATGAAAACGATGACGTCACATTCGGTATCCATGTGATTCAAGATTTTGTACTTAAAACGTTTATATTGGTATTGGATTGACATTTTTAAAACATAACCTAAAATTTAAAAGTCAAATTAAAATATTTATTATTTTATAAAATTTAATTTGTTTATAATGAAACCAAATTCTGCATATATTAAATAAAAATCAAATATAAAATTATCTTAACACACAAAAATTTTAGCTACCTTATTATAATATGTAATTTTGTAAAATAAAACTCACAGGAATATACATTTTTGTATGTATTATTATTATATATGAATAAAAATATTTGAAAATACAAAATACAATGCACATTACCTCTTGTACTACAGTTAAATTAATTGAAGGTCCTCGATTATCTAACTCCAGCGCAAAATAATCATGATGATGACAAACGCATTTCTGCATTTGATTACCCAACATTTTTCTAGCCATGTCTTATTTCTCAGTCTGTATTTACGTATCAAAAATGTCACAAACTTAGAAATGACAGGTGAGAAAATAACAAAATCTTGACCATAGGTCTCTATTTTTATCTTATAAACAAATGTGAACAAAGTAAACGTAAATTTTCTTATTAGTAAGAACTGTCATACGTTTTCATTAAAATAATAAATGTGATAGAACGTGAAAAAACATGAAACGTGTGTCTTAACTTATTAAGATATACGTTGTGTCATTCGCATAGGTACGAATAATATTATTAAAAAAAGATAGCTATATTTCATCGTATCTATGATAACATCGTCCACATATGACGTCATCGTTTTCATACAGGCAATGGAGTATATTCTAATTTTGTAAAATGTGTTTTCAACCAATGCTACCTTAGATTCCATGCTGCGCATATTTCAGGGCTGTATGTAAAATGTCACAAGAGTGAGAGGTAGTTTAATTCAAGGGTTTTTTAATTCGATTCTTTGTAGTGTAATATTTTAAAATTGATTGTGAATAAATTTGCATAATCTTCTAAATAAAATTATACCTTTATTACTCGCCCAGAAAATTTGTATTTTTAGTCCTAATGAAACAAATACCTATTTTTGTTACATATCAGTATATCAAATAATATTTGTCCTCTAAGTTTTGTGTATAAGAGTAGAAAGACCCTGTGAACATATTACTATGGATGAAGTGTCTGAGAATTTCCGTAATCCGTTCTTATCTGGCGTAAATTGAAGTATTGTAATAGAATTTGGCACTCATTTCTTTCCGAATGAAATTCTTTCTGTTGAGTGACCCTTAGAATAAAAGAAAAAATGATTTCTCTCAAATCTGATGTAGAAAAAAATTCTCAAAATTGATCAAATTTACTCCCCCGATTTCATATAACGTCTAACGGAAAAACTCAACCTTTTAAAATGCTTTTATTCAGAATGGTGCCAAATCGCTCAGTGACAAGATCTACTTAAAAGAAATGTCTATTTTGAGAGATTTTATTACAACACTTTAAAGAAAAAAAAAACTATTTGGATACATATGGTCCACTATACAAATAAATACTGCATACATTTCTATATACGAGTACTTACGGGATAGATATAGCTCAGCAAAATTACGTCGGCTTATGTATTTAAGAACTCGAGTTCAATGCCCAAAGCTGACTAACTTTACTACACATTAAAATAACTCCTGCTTACTTACATCCCTAGAGGCTGTGATTTGACGGCTACGCGCGCATACAGGGTGGTGAACGCAACTCTCGAACATAGGGATTTAACATGTAAAATCACAATTTTGTAATTTCCTGCTTCCCTAATTAGTTTAAACAAAAAAGCTTCGAATAAAAGTTTTAGGGCACAAAATTCTGGATCTAAGGCAATAAACAAAATTAACTTTGCATGCTTCGTAACGACACAAATTAGATCTGAAAATGACAAAAATAGCTTCAAAACTATCGACAGCCATGGAATTGAAACAAAATTAAACAAATGTTTGACGTATAATCTGTCAAAATAATTTCTTTATTTATTATGTCATTTATTTTGACAGATAAAACGACAAATATTTGTTTAATTTTGTTTTAGTTCAATGGCTATAAATAGTTTTCAGACTATTTTCGTTATTTTCAGATCAAATTTGTGCCGTTGCGAAGCATGAAAAATTAATTTTGTTTATTATATTAGATGCAGAATTTTATTCCCTAAAACTTTTATTTGAAGCTTTTCTGGTTAAAATAATTAGGGAAGCAGGAAATTACAAAATTGTGATTTTACATGTTAAATCCCTATGTTCAAGAGTTGCGTTCACCAGCCTGTATATATAAACTTCCAAAATCCCTAAATCTTATTTAATACATATTATTTTGATAGCGTAATATAATGTAATTAATAAAAATAATTCCTAATTTTTCACCTACTATTTTATTACTACTGACGTAAAGTGCTTGCAATTCGTTTTAAATAATTTAATCTATCACTATTATTAGCATGAATTATAGGGGACACATATCTGACTACTTTACAGGAATTAACACCGAATACTTTCCATCGACAGACAAGTTAATATATTCATGATGACAGTGACCAATTAAAATATCAAAAACTATTTGCTAGCGCTTTACGTCAGTAGCAATAAAACAGTAGCCGTTTTTTTAAATTTAAAATCAAAGCTTAGATTTATGTGCTACATTTAAAATAAATTTATATTCATATCACAGAAGAAAATCCTTCGATTTCAAATCCCACAAGATACGATGCTAATAAATTTATAAAATAAAACCACGAAACCAGAATGTTAAAATCCAATGCCCAAAATCGTTTCAATATAAACCGTTCACATTTTTCTTCTTGAAATCACAAATCTGTTGACTTCGGTATATTGGCATTACAGGATAATATAATGTAAAAAAAATCTTTCACATGAAAGTTTTTAGTAGAAATTCTCACGCGATTTTATGTTGTTATTATTCACGTTGTCTTTGCGTGACCTGGTGAATTTCATGGCCTAGGCTGATGTCTGCTCCTCGTTACCCATTTGGCAATGCTAACATAATTATTCTTCTACCTTGTTTTATCTCTTTGCTTTTCATTTGAACTTACTATAATAGCAATTGTAACTGTAGACTTCCTTAAAAAACTGTCATGATACTTAATTGATGTTGTTTGTTCAGTTTATTAGTTTTATTTGAGTAGATTCTAGATTGGTGTCTGGTTGTAATATATCACTTTGATGAGGATATTTATATTTGTTTACAGAACAGTAAAATCTGCATTTTAAATCATCTTTCGAGGACAATAAATAAATTTGATAACCATAAATATTTAAATATTATTTTGCAGTAAAAATAAATTTACTATCTAATTTTTATTAGATTTTATTTTTATTTTGAAAGCTAGACAGATCTAAAAATTTTATAACTAGTTTGCTAGTATTTACATGAATTATAAGTTTTTTTTTTAATTTAATAAAGTTTTTTTTTTGTGATACGGCTTCAACTGCTTTGGTTATTAGCCGGAGAGGTATGATGATGGAAGCGTCTGCGCTGACCGGGAATCGAACCCGGAACCTCTGGGTCAGTAGCCTAGTCGGCTTAATAAAAGTTTACTGATTAAACTAAAAATAATTTGAGAAATACATAAATTATTGCTGATTGCGTTATAGATTTGGAACATAATTCCAGTCATAGAACTAAAAAAAGTATGTCATTGTCATTATACTTAGTGTTTCAGGCTTGCTCAATGATTTGTTGTTTAATTTATTACTTTTATCGTTTTTCTGTAACTGAATTCTCTTGGGAATAAATCTATATTATTATTATTATTACTGTTATTTCTCTTAATAATGGGATAGTGGCTCAGCAGTATCGTGTCGATCTGGGGATCCTGAAAACCCTGGTTCGACCCCACAGTCAACAAACATTTTCACCAAATTAAAATTACCACTGTGGCTCTCCCACCATTAACATCTTTCGGGCCGTGATTTGACGGCAGGTAACCGCACTTCACGCGCATAAATATATCACTTACAGAGATCTGCTTATAGAGTAATATATATTTATATATTTATTTATATTTATATTTCTCTTATGGTATTATTATGTCATGTGCCTACTCTAAATGATAGCATTTTATTTTGGTATAAAAAGAAGAAATTAAACGTCTATCATTAAATATGCAAATAACTATTCATGTTATACTTTAAGCTTTTATTTATCTTGTCATTTTTATGACGCTTCAAGTTATTATGGTTTTGTATTACGTTTTATAACGAACTATTGTGTTTTTAATCAATAAAACTGGTTGAATAATTACACCATATTTTAAGAGCTATGCATTTTCATTTCTCATTAATTCAAGAATTCTAAGTACATGCCTACTTAATTATCCGACTCAATAAAAACAAATTTTAATACACTAAGATCGTTATATTTCTCTTGTAACATTGAAGTAAAGCTGTAGGGAATAAATTTCATTGGAACTTGGTATTAAATGTAATCCCGAGAAATTAAAATGAAGTAAATTAAACTGCATCATAAATTTTCCAAAGCAAAATGGAAAATTTATATTTATAATTTGTGTTATTAAACAGGCAAAAATGAGAATATTTTGTTGATGCGATATTTGTATTTGACATTTTTATTAATATTAATAACAACTCACTAAAATAAATAAACGACAATCAATGAAATTATTGATTAGCTGCATCGCTTCTACTAAAATTTGAAAATATATTTAATATAATATGCATAATATTTGAATTAAAAAAAATTGTAGTATTAACATAAAGGTTAAAAATTATTAAAACCATTTGGTTTATTAAGATACTAATTTAAAAAGTAAATATTTTTCGTCATTCAATTGTATTATCAAGGAACGCAAACATTAAGCAAATTAGTTTACTTTTTCTGATTAACATTTTCATTTATGGATATAAATATAAATATATCATCACGCCTTCTACCCATTACTTGGTGTGGCACTCTGCCGAAGCAGATCTCGGTAAATGATATATTTTGCGCGTGAAGTGCGGTTACCAGTCGTCAAATCATGGCCCCCAAAGATGTTAGTGGTGGAGGAGCCACAGGAGCAGCTTTTTTTTGAAATTATGAAAATTGTTTGTCGCCTGTGGGAATCTAACCAAGGTTCTCAGGATCCACAGGCCGACTTCATACCACTGAGCTAGCCACCCCATGTAAAATATAAACTACTCCAAAATATTGCAACCAACTGTAAAATAAGAAAGGAAAAAAAGTTGCAAAAAATCTATTGTTTTAAAATTCCTATTATACTATAACCCCTATTTGTTATTCAAATAAGAGGATAATTGATTTTGAATATACAAAATATGAAGGATGTATTTTGCCTTTTGATATATGTTATAGGGATCATTACCTATAGTGTATATGTATATATTTCTAGAAAATTCACTTCGTAACCATGCGATATGAATTAACTATACGTCACAGTAGTGAAAAGTACCTCCGAGAAAAGAAATTGAAAAAACTTTAAAATGATTTTAATAGTGTACTTTTACACCGTAGTACGCGAAGTACTTATTTCGCGTACTCTGTTATAGAGAACATATATTGATATTTGTTGAGAGTTGTATAAAAATAATTATTTTGTATTTTTAAGCTATTATACTTCTGTTCTATAATAGTGTAACAGTTATGTGAAGCTGTCTTTTTTACATGAGTGTGGAGTTTGCAACACGAGCCGTAGGCGAGGGGCGCAACCAAACAAGAGTAAAAAAGGCTTCACACATGTGTTGTACACTATACTATTTCTACGACCTTATACTTTAAAACTGAATGAAGGAAACATGGTTTCATAGTTATCTTAAAATAAATCAAACAAAAACTAAGCATAAAAATCTATTAAAAATTGTGGGAGAAAGAGCATTTATGGGCGTAATGCGTAAAATAAACTCCATATGAAATGCGTTGCATTTTACGCATCACTATTATATAAAACCCAAACTTTACCTACTGCGATCAATGTGTGAAACTTCTACTTTATGGAAGAAGGATATATATACCTTGCACCTCTGCAAGTCTCGTTAAACTAACTTTTACTGTCGGTGCGCTGAAGGGGTATATTATGTAGGTACATGAATAACTATTTTTATTATAGAGAGAAAAATTTAGATACTACCGGGATAAATATTTTGTTTAGTTTTAGTTAGTAGTTTTAAATGAAAATGATCAATATTTCCTAAATTTTACTAATAAATTACAAGTGTGTAATTTTGTTTCAAATTTAAAATCGCGAACAAAGTGCATTTATAATTTTAAGAAAAAAAATTATTTTTCCTATAACTGCAATTTCTTTGTTATTACGTAACTATAATTGCCTTGGTTACGTATGGAAAGTAGATGAATGCAGACCAAGTGCGTTTCTGAAAGCAAAGAAACACTAGTGCGGAAAGTGCTTCATTACGCAACTGTAAAAATAGTTTTTTTGAGAGCGATTTAAATTTCGCGCCAAGCGCATAATTCATATTTTGGCCACAGACGCTTATGGAAGAAGAAGATGCAGTGAGCCAGCGCTAGTAAATATGCAGTAGTATATTTTGACGTTTATAAACATAACCTTAAATTGCAGTATATCTAATCTGTACACAACTAATAAAAAGAACCGAACAAAGTAAAATATATCAATAAATGGTTTTAAGTAAGTGAAATACATAATATTTATTATGTGTGTATATTATTAACATAGTTGTTACAGTTTGTATTGTCTAAGAAACATTGATTTCTTCCGTACCTGTTCAAATTATTAACAGTAATATTATTGACAACAATTTCGGAGGCTTTAGAAGTACCAGCAGCAGGTTGATTGTCATTGTCGAAAATAGATGCAACATAGCATGGTCCGGAGCTTCAATTATCTTTGGAGGTATTTATGATAAAGAAGAATCACTCACTGTACTATTCCAATCTAGACGATTTTGAAGAAATTATCTTGACGTTAGTAAAATATTTTGAAATAATGTAGAACAATGTGCAAGCAATCAACAAACAAACCATAGCAACGCCGTAAAACATCGTTCTCGTGTACTATCATTAAAATTTTATAAATTTGGATAATATTTTAGTGATTTACTAAATCGCACAGTTGTAGGAAAAATGTTGTTTATAACACGTGCCGAAAAAGGTTACGTGCTCGTGCAGATTTCCGCACTCGGCCTGCACTTGCACGTAACGAGCCTTTTTCGGCACTTGTTATAAAAATAACTATTAAATGTTAAAAAACAGCCATTATAAAATCCATTTTTGTCTGTACCTATTTGAAAAGAGTTGAGAATTTTTTGAAAAACTAACAGATTTTAAACTGCCTCTAACACATACAAAAACGCACATTTACCGGATTTTGCAGCTCTTATAATTAATTAGAAGTTATATAATACTATTTATAAGTACACTTAAAATAAAGTTTATAATTATCAAGTAAAAAGTAAAATACAAATCATTATATTTAATGAAACAAAACTTTCATGATTCATTTCTCTAGATATAAAAAGAAAACATGTCACTGAATAAACTCTTTATACTTGAATTCTTGGTGTCAACGCAAACTGAAAGAACGTTTTTATTATAATCTTTCTTTACATTTTTAATTAATGTTTCTCTCTTATCGCAAAGTATACAAGCATTATTTTCCTAATGAGGACGCAATATTCTTCACGTCTATTAAATAAAACACGGTTTCTTTTTTAATGTCAAGATCAACAGCGACTTGGCATTTATTGTGTATGCTTAACGTTGCTTGGAATATTAATGGCTCATTTAACAAAAACCTCTACACCGCAAGGTAGAAGAGGAATCGATTATGTATGTATGTATGTTAACAAAAAAAGCTTGGTACAAAGTTCAAATCTTCTGTAAGGTAAATAGAATTCAAAATTATATGTTCTGAAAACTTTGTTGAAATTTTGAAATAAATACTAATATAAACGAATTTTCAAGATGCTGATTAAACATGAAATATTAAAACATTTTGATTTAGGATTTACTGGTAATTTGAAGTTTTGGCTAAACAGCTCAGAGCAGTTTTAATATGAGGATCGCTGTTAAAAAAGGCCTAAGCTTGTATTTTATATACAAATGTTATATTAAGAAATCATGCTATACCTACCAAAAATAAAAAATCTGATGTGGTCACCACACGACTTTCTTATACACAGCATATTTAATATTTAGAGTATATGAATGTTATATAATATTAATTAACTTGTAATTTACTTTTTCAGTAATTCAGCATTTATCTGAATTTATAAAAATTTTGGGATTTTACTGATTTCTTTTTAATTTTCATTACAGATAATCGACTTCTTAACAAAATTTATATAAATGAACTTATATTAATAGAAATAGATATATAAAATTACTTACTATTTGACCAATGAAATTAACGTAGCATCAAAAACGCTGAATTGAACATTTATTTATGAATTGATCCTTGCGTTTGGCAATTATTGTTTGACATATAAATGTTAAACATGTTTTTGTTTTTTGTTTCTATTGCTACTATGATTATTGGAATATATTATTAAATATATAAATTAGTTTTTCTTAAAACCGTGAGATACAAAGTCGATTAAATTGAGGCAAAGTTGCCAAATTAGTTGACCATTTTAATGATGCATTTATTTTTCCAAAAAAAAGACTTAGATAACTAGATAAAGCGAAAATTAAAATTTATGTTTTTTGTTTCTATTGCTACTATTATTAAAATATATTATTAAAGATAAAAATTAGTTTTTCTCAAAATTAGACGCATATACAGAAAAATTGAAAATAACATTTTATGTTCGAAATATTTTTACCAAGATCTTTTATTTGAAACTTTTTTTCGTAACTGATTCCAGTTTTGAAATAAATGGAATTTATTGTTTTGTGTGTCCAGTAAACTTCCTCTTCCGGTTTTTCAATTTCATTCAAAATGAACTCAGCTCTTCGTATTTTCATGAAACTTATAATTACCAAGTTTCGTTAACAAATCTTATCTCGTTCATGAGATTTTGCACGACCGGGCACACATCCATCCATCCATCCATCCATTCATCCATCCATCCATCCATCCATCCATCCACACACACAGACATCATTGAGAAAATGATCAAAACGGATTCAGTGGACCTCAAAACACGTATTTCCGCGAAAATCTTGTCGACGATTTTTTTCGCGATTCCAATACTTCCTTATACTGTGTATAAGAAAGTAAAAATAAGTAACTTAAAAAATTAATAAATATTAGTACTGCAATGCATCTGTCATAGCATGTTTCACTCGTACTTCTAGGTATTAAATTTTATTTTAAGGTAATTATAATTTTAAAAAATTTAAAAAAAAATTAATTTAATTAAATCTAAAATTTTTATTTTAAAATAGGAATGGAAATTCAGGTAAATTCCTTTCGTTTGGATACTTTATAATGTTTTTCTTAAATTTATATAATTTAAATTGTAATTTTGTCTATAAATTTTAAATTTGTTGTTCAAACTTTTTTTATTTCAAATCTGTATTAAGTTCCAAACGTATGTATTTAATGAAATTTAAACATTTTCAAATAAAGCCAAGTTATTCAAGCAACAGAAATTTACCTGAACTTTCATATAAAATCAAATTAATGTTGAAACTTATGTACCATTTATTAAATATTTGCTGCACTTATTATTTCTGTATAACATTTATTATTATTTGGTAACGTGAGTTTAAAGAAATATATTCCAGAGAAATATACATTTTTTATAATTAATCTAGAAATATTAATAATGAAAAATAAACTTCATTCCTAATTTTACATTTATGTTAAGTACGAAAAGAATACACCATAGTTGTATTGGAGGAAAACGATTGAAGTATAAAATCAAATATAGTAAATAATGTTCCTTAATAGGTCCATGAAAATGGATGTACGAGTATTTATCTATAATATCACGAACTTAAGGTTGACGACCTTCAGCATTTTGCCGTATTATTAATAGATATCTGCAGACTATAAAACATTGTTTCTCTAGTATATAATAATTGAAGATCAACAATCAAAATTTAATTTAATATTAGTGCTATAGGCCATACCATAACCTCTAAATTTTATTCTACAGCTATTTTAAAAACTTTTTTTCTATAAAAATATTTGATTGCAGTTTCTATTTCACTAAGGTATTATAACATGTATATCAACAATAATATAATAAAATATTTTATATCAAGGAATAATTTTATAATTTTTTAAGGTATAAATTATGTCAGATAAGGACATTAAAAGCCCTGTATATCTTTTAACTTTTATAATTTTAATGTTAATACATAAATTTCAGTACCAACCGCATGTCATGATATGCATAATTTATTCGACACGCCGCATTAAATATATCATTTTTCCGTGGGAAAATATTCACTTGCTCACTTGTTATCACTGAAAATTATTACGCATCATCCATCGAATTCGTTGAAATGGATATCAATTCACTCTTCAAATTTCTTCTTTAATTAATAATTTCATGTCACAAAAAGTACTACACAGAAATAAAGTAATTTTCTTGAGATTTTTCTTTCTCTGTCTTTGTTCACCCTGGTTTTATAAAGCATATTTTTATAATCGAATAACTAATATACCGAATTTCAATTAAATATATTTTTACATCTGTAGTTTGCTAAACTTTTGTAAACTTTAAAATATACATATAAAATTCTGCTTAATCCGGCCTATTTTCAAAAATAAGTATCTTTAATACTATAAATATTACTGTCATAAAACAAAAATATATTAATTTAATTCCCTTTATTTTGTAAATTGTAAAATGCTTAAAATAAAGCCGGAATTAGAATCTAAAAAAATATACACAAGAACAAGTTGCACTACAATGAAATATCGTCATTTCTGTTTGGTATATTTTAGTATTAGCGCTATAAAATACGAATAAACTACTACCAATTATATTCAAATTCCCGATTGTAAAAAATGGAGTTTATGTAAATGTTTTTTCAATAAAATAATTTTTAATCACTGTAATTTAGATTCACATCTTAAAATTACACTAATTTTATAAATAATTTAATCAATTTCAAAGTTGTAAAATATAACAGTGATTGACATCATTTTGATAGATTAATAGGTATAAAGAAGCGCCGTTATCGGCGAGAAGTTGCATTTATAGGTTAGAATCTATCAGAGTTCTATTTCATGGCGTATTTAACAGCTAAAGTGACAAAATACTCGTATGTTTCTTAGAATTTGAAAATTATCCGTAGCTGTATTGAACTATATCAAGATTGATAAACTTTGAAATTAATTTCTCACATCCAGCCTTAATGTAGTACTAGTGTGACGATGGCGCCATCGGTTGTCGAGTGGCGAAACTGACGCTCAAAAAAATATAAAAATTTAATAAAATAAGTGTTTTATACCTATTATGATTTGAATATCATGAATTGTTAACAGGTTGTTGGTCTAGTGAATTTTCAAATACCATACCACCGTGTGGTGTTGCCATTATAAATTGGGATTCTTAAATTTCGTTAAAAACAAGGCTTTGCATGGCTATATATCCATTACTAAACGATAAAAAACTTTCTCCTTCTGACACAATATACATGGATAGTTCTAGAACATCATACTAGTTTTTCAAATGAAACTGCAAAATTTTAGAGGTACACAAACCAAATATGTTCGATTCTGAGTGATGATCGCCATAAGCCCCATGTATAAGAACTCAACTTTACACGCGAATATATTTGTTCACAGATGATGAATGTGTTTCATATTTTAACAGGATGCGTATGACTATCCAATGTTTACGTGCGCCAAATTTCATTCAGATCTGCAAAAAAAATTTTCACGCTAGTACTACCTTAAATGGATGAAAGTGAAAGACGTCATTGACCTATTTAATCCAAGAAATACTCGCATTACTCCGTATATTTGGATTATTCAATTCTCATGTCCAAACTAATGCATTAATACGTTACCCATAGCAATGTTAGCTTTACGCTGGTATTCCATATATCTTAAGTTAAAATTACAACTGATTTACAACTTTGCATTTGCACCATCGCGTGTCTGTAACGTTTACTTTAATATATCCACCAAGAGTTCTATTCTGTTGTAAACAAATTCTCACTGAATCGTTTAACTCTAGAATGTAAGTCAGAAAAGAGATTTCCAATCTAGTAAATCTTGTTTTCCTTTGGCTCGTAAAACGCAGTAAATATTATAAAACAAGTCATAAATGTATCTCTTCTTTATACGGTTATTATTGCCTTATTATTCTTGCAAAAGCCATAATTTTGAAAGTTTTTTGTATGGTTCAATAAGCAAAAATAGTAGAAAGCTGAAAGTCCAAGGACGATTTTAGTTTCCTTAAAAAAGATTTGTGAAAATTACAATATACAGCAAAAAGATATTTTGAAATAATTTGAAATGTTACTAAAAAGTAACTAGCTAAGTCACTGGTTTCCAAAATGTTGATTGTTAATTTTCTTTGGAAAGATTGATAAAATACAATAATAGTTATTCCAAACAATTCTTGTTATTTTCGTCTGATTCATCTAAACGATGTGTCACACACAACAAAAAAGTTGCAAATAGTGTCACGATAGCGATTCGAGTGAAACTGTATTTTTGAAATTTATTTTCCTAATATAATGAAATAAAGGCGCGATGGCCGAGCGTGTTAAGGCACATCTCTTAACATACTGTGACGTCATCCGAACCAAGGTTCGTCAGTTCGAATCCGCCTGTCGACAAAGTATGATTTGTCGTTAAATATAAAAAAAAATACAGTTACTTGTATTAATCATACTCGGGCGCTATAAGCTAGTCACTTATACACATGCCTTAAAAAAAGTAACATCGACTACGGAAACCGGCAGTACGGCAGCGTAAAAACTGCGGCTCGGTGTGCCCGGTAGGCTCAGGCCCGATTTGGACTGTAGCGCCATTGAAGAAGAATATAATGAAATATATATTTTTCAATAATCTATTAAAAAATATTGCTGTTCTTAAAATTCAATGTCATGCATGCACATATATTTCAGGAGAAATACCTATACATATTCCTCAAATATAAATGATCCAGTTTTTCAAATTTTTACGGATTTCTGTCGTATATATTAAATAAATCACGTGCATAGTAGATAAATATACGAAATTGTGAAGAACGAGAGTCAATTTTTCGTAGGAGATATTGATATTGATGATATTCTCAGCTGTATTTTCAGCAGTCCATTAGTTCAACAAGCACTTGAGTTCAGTCTCTTCAAAACGCGATGTGGATGTATAACAAATCCAATAAAAACAGCGACAAGCTCAAATACTTCATATTTGTGCCAAGAAAGAGAAGAGACAATAATCATCTGTTCTTGTTTGTTTTAAGTTATTTGATTACAAGTATCCCGACACCATATAATATGGGAAAAGGCAGAAGAAAAAGAAGAATACAAAATAATCTAATTACAAGTAAATTCGGCTTATTAAGACCAACTTCATATATTGATTTTCGATTTCCTACAGCTTTTTTGTTGTATTTTTTTTACGTAGAGGATTAACGCTAGAAATAAGTCCTTTCAAACTTTTATTTTCTGAAGTAAGAAGATTATGCAGGTTAAATAATTTTTTTGTATAGTATTAGCGGGTTATTTCAATTATATTTTGCATCTTAAAGGATATTGATGGGAAATTTATTTTCCAAATTAAATCAAATCATATACAGGTTGTTCAAAAAATGGGTGATAAGCTTCAGGTAGAACAATTCTTTAATTAATTATGAAACGACAATGTTAATGCAAAAAATGTAAAGTCTCACATATAGTCATCAAACTTATAAATATGCTATTAAAACATCAATGTTTAACAATTTTATATTTAATTTTAGTTGTAATGACGTCCTCTAGACTGGTAGGCAGTACAAATATATATATATATATATATATATATATATATATATATATATATATGGGGTAATGGGTCCGTGATATCGAGTCGGCCTGTAGATCCTGAAAACATTTTCACCAAATTAAAATTTCACCACTAATATCTTTAGGGACTGTGATTTAACGGCTGGCAACCGCACTTCACGCGCATAAATATATCATTTACCGAGATCTGCTTCGGCAATGTGCCACACCCAGTAGTGGGTAAAAGGCGTGATGATATATTTATTTATTTTATAAATATATGAATAAATATTTATAATTGAAATAAAATTAACACTCAGATATCTTGATTCTTAGTAGTTTCAAACGTTACTAACCTAATACATTTGTATGATCAAATTAAAATTTCTCCACATTAAAAAATACGATCAACGTAAAAATATTGTAACTAAATCATGTGTTAATTCGACGATTAATAATCTTGACAATTAACACACTTAATAGTTAAATAACTATAAAATAATTTTTAGACCGTTAAAATTTTAACAAACATAAGTACAAATCTATGAAAAAACATTTCAGGGGTAGGTGTCGAAGTTGATGCATTTAAATAAAGTCCATAATAGCTTAATTATCACATTTTTTCCCTAATAAATAACGACAATTTAAAGCTTTAATTATTAAATTAATAATTAAAAAGAAAAGAGGAAAATTAAATGTATAAATGGTTTAAATATAGAATTTAATTTTCTTGATCTTTAATTTGAAATATTTTCCTGTACAACAGAGCTGGGCAGTAGCTAGCTACTTTTGTAGCTTAGCTACTAGCTTAGCTACATTTACCTTAGCTGTAGCTGTAGCTTAGCTAACTGTGAAAAAATATAGCTGTAGCTTGTAGCTAGCTACTTTTTTTTCTATTAGCTTAAAAATAACAACTGAAGCTACTTTTAAAGCTACTTTTTGTAGCTTAAAGCTACTTTTTATAGCTTAAAGCTACTTTTTAAGCCGAAGGTCAACAAAGTACGCATACGTACAAGCTAAACCCACACAAAATAATTATTTGTTGCCGGTTCTAACTGGCTCTAATACGCAAAAATACACAGTAGGTGCCAGATGGTATTTGCTATTTTTGATATTTATGTACATAATAGTAAATTAACAGTCATTATAACAAAAGACTGATCATATGACAATGGCAAATTTAATTATTTCACAATAATTTAAAAAAGTAGCTTTATAATTTAACAGCTACTTTAACGAAAGCTTTTAGCTGTAGCTTAGCTATATTTTACAAAATATAGCTTATAGCTGTAGCTTAGCTACTTTTTTAAAGAATAGCTGTAGCTGTAGCTTAGCTACTTTTTTTAAGTAGCTTGCCCAGCTCTGCTGTACAATAATCAAAGCAACAATAATACTGGAAATCTCGTTTTTCAACTTAATTGCCTAAGGCATAGTTTTTATAGAACATAGGACTCCCCGTATTTAAAACAATAAATAATAAGATAGTAAAAAAAGGAAGGTTTAAAATGTATCTCATATCTTGAATGTTACCTGTTTATTAAAAAATGTGTGCGTGAAAATGTATAAGTAAAGTTCCATTCAAAACATAATGTGAGCTTTTATACTCCTAATATTGAAATTCGAGTATGAACGTTCGTGACCAAAATACAAAGGAAGATAATTCAATAATATAGCTTAAGATAAATCAATAAAGACAGCGAACTTATTGAATAGAATTACTTTGTTATCAAGGAAACAATGAATTACTATAATTATTCACGATGGACGTTAATTATTTTAATGCTAATGAGAATAAACTTCCTTTCCAATTATTTTACATCAAACGCAAACATTTTTAACATTACTCTTTTTATGACAACGAATCTTGTTGGATCATTTAATCAAAAACTCTTGAATAATGTAAGTTAATTGAATAAAAAGTGTCCTGCAACCATGTTGAAAGTTTTTGTCTATCGAACTGAACAAAATACTAAATTCGGAAGTAATTTTCGTTGAACTTTCGACCTTATGCTGCTTGTTAATTCAGCAGTAAAAGTTTTTATTAATTCTATCGACAGGCAAAACTTTTAACCAAATTATCTATAGGTAATTTTGTTTTGTTTCTGCTTGCATGAAGCTAAAGTTTACATACAGTACGGTGGCGTGGGCAGCATTACGGCATTCGAATTCGATGACTCCTAGTTCGAATCCCATTCAAGCTAAAATTATATGAACTACCACACTACGGATCGGTGAGTCCGGATCCTGAATTGTAATTGGAACAAAGTTCCTGTTGTACAGAGTAGTACAAATAAATAAATAACTAAATACGTCATCATGCATAATGCAAATATTTAAGAAAAATTTACCAAAGAATAAATTGAGGCAATAATTCACTAAAAAACAATCTTTAGTTTTCCTATTAAAATTAACTTGAAACAAGATTTTCGACACAAAAAAAGACTTTTTAATTTGCAATTTTGTCTAACAGCACTGTTTTAATTTTTACTCATGTATTATTGATTGTTTTCGTTTAAAGTTTTTTTAAATTAAATGAGGTATAATTATATCATATCTTTCACAAAAATTGCAAGTTTAATAGCAAAGACAGAACTCATATTTTTCGCAAATAATGCATGCCGCGTGAGTCAGTCTTACTGGATTCCGCCCATATTATTCAGCTATGAAGTAAAGAACAAAATTCTAGTTTCTCGATTTGGATAAAGAGATTTGCTTATACAATGAAATATTATCTATAATAGTTTTACTCTATTTTAGAGAATCAAATTTAATTCTTGTGTAGAATTTGCAATTTATGTTTTATTTCGGCGCTAGGCATAATTCAAATATGCATTGTGATTCGTTAAGATTTGCAACATGGCTACAGTAAACGTGGTACTTATTGTTGTCTGTTATATAACGTATGTTAGATTACTGTCCATTTACACGAATATAATTTCCGAATGGCAATTTTAAAGAAAAACAATTTCCCGAATAAAAATTTCACGAACGCAGTTAACAAGAATTCATTTTCACGAATGGCAAATTTCCGGAATAACCATTTTCCAGCGTAGCTAATTTCCAGAATATAATTTCCCGAATGCAAATATCCAAAATAAACTTTTTCCCTAATAACTAAAATGCAAATTTCCTAAATGATCATTTAACAAAATAGCAATTTTCCCGTATGCTAGTAACACATATGCAATTTTCCCGAATGACAACGAATACGTTAATAAATTTAAAAACAAATTGAAACAAATTATCGCTTTGGAAAAACAAAATCCCGAAAATATGCGCAGATACGAAATGAATCATGAGGATTGCAAAATTATTGAATATCTTCACACTATCGCATATCTAATTATTCTTTAAATTTTTGGATTATTTTTATAATACTTACTGTATTGTTAAAAAAAAGAATTAATTAATTTTTCGCGCCACCGCAACGTAAGTGTAACTTATTTCCATAGCAACATGCATCGTAACTAGAGCTGTATTCCATTTTCCACATGGTTTACTTAAATCAGTTCAGATAAATTCGGCACATGACAAAATGAACTGAATTAAGCAACCTGATGCACTTATTGCGATGAATTACTTCAAAGTAAATTAAAATTAGTAATTCTAGTACTGGAAATAAAGTGAGCGAATTAATTCAGTGAAATAAATAAGTGATTTGGTTCGGTAAATGTAACTTAGATCTGATCCAAATGGCAAATGGAATACGCTTTGAGTCATAACGTTTATTATTTGGTTACCATTGTCAACGGAGTGTTATAGAAAATAACAGTCCTACTAGTCATATTCAGGCAGATTCATAAAGCGGGTTAGTGCTAACACCTTTTTTTATTTCGTTTTTAACTCTCTTTTCAATACATGAAAGTTTATTTTAACTTGAGTTAAAAAGAATGTTAATTAGCATCAAATTTAATTCATTTCTTGAATCTGTCTTAATTTGAAACAGTAAATAAAATAAATAAATATATCATCACGCCTTCTACCCATTACTGGGTGTGGCACTCTGCTGAAGCAGATCTCGGTAAGTGATATATTTTGCGCGTGAAGTGCGGTTACCAGTCGTCAAATCACGGCCCCCAAACATGTTAGTGGTGGAGGAGCCACAGGGATAGCTTTTTCAAATTATGAAAATTTGTCGCCTGTGGGAATCGAACCAGGGACCTCAGGATCCACAGGCCGACTTCATACCACTGAGCTAGCCATCCCATCCCTAATAAATATAACAGAGTTATAGATAATATTAAAAACGGTGTTAGCTCTAATCCGTTTTATGAATCTGCCTGATTGTTATTTGTTTACTGGTTTTTTATAGTTTTTCATCTGTTATAACGTACTCATATCAAAACAGACATAGTTACAGAATCCTATCCTCAGACATTGTTTAACAGTGAATGGACAGATTTAAGAAAAACAACTATTATAATGATTATTTATTTGTATTTTTTTCTAATCACTCAATAAATCATTTTGTTTCCTATATTTTATGTAAAATTTACCCTCTGCTGTTAAATTCGTAACCAAGTTTCACGTTAAAATATATTCCTAGTACATGGAATAAAATTTTATTGTTATCCAACATTTAAAATTCAAATTTTATTTCGATGTCCATCTAGCTTTATTTTATGGCAATTGCTGCAAGCTTACCTTTATGTACATACGGTTAGTTTCTGATTGCCAGGTTAGCAAAAAAATGAATAAAACAAAGAATCAGAACAGACGTATTTTTTTCATGAAAGGGTAACGAACTGATTCCCAATAATTTCCCTTGAGTGCAACAAGCAAGTGTAGTAGTTCGCAATATTGAGACGCTACGAAAAACTTTAACAAAAATTTCATACTACGTTATTCGAGCGATGTTGGCACAATTCGTTTCCGTTTCTTGTTGAAAATATTGTCGGTTTCACTCGTAAACTGATACTTATCATGATTATCGCGACATTTAATATGGGTTTTGGGTTTAAAGAGGATGTAGTCATGTTGCTATAGCTAAATTTCAATTTGAAGAAACACTCACACAAAATGTTTAAATTTAATACAATGCATCAAATTTTAAACAAATCTATACCATTTGATTTGTCAATGATCATAACTTTTATATACTATGCTGCATTATCAGAACAAGTTGATATTGGACAGGTGGCACAGTGGTATCGACTCGGCCTGTAGATTTGAGAACCTGTGTTTGATTCCTACAGTCGACAAACAATTTTCTATACATTAAAACTAGCTCAGTGGTATGAAGTCGGCCTGTGGATCCTGGGTCGATTCCCACAGACGATAAACAATTTTCATAATTTCATAACTACCCCTGTGGCTCCTCCACCACTAACATCTTTGGGGGCCGTGATTTGACGACTGGTAACCGCACTTCATGCGTAAAATATATCACTTACCGAGATCTGCTTCGGCAGAGTGCCACATCTAGTAATGGGTAGAAGGCGTGATGTTATATTTATTTTTATTTAAAACTACCTCTGCTGTTTCCCCTCCACTAACATACTTGGGGGCTGTGATTTGACGGCTGGTAACTTCATGCGCTAAATATATAACTTGAGATCTGCTACGGTAGAGTGCCACATCCAGTAATGGGTTACAGGTGTGATGGTATATCTATTTATTTATTTTATTTTTTAGTTGATATCGTAATGGTATATTTGTTTTTAAATTAGACTAAAATAAAATCTGCATTTTGAATTAATATATTTTTCTCTAAAGTACATAATTGAGAACTGCTTGACAACAGAAATTATAAATGACATCTTCTGTAACATACTTGTTAATTTTTAACAACCCGCTACAATTTTAATCGATGTCAACAGACGTCACTGAATAAAAAACAATTATTTGACATAGAAAATGAAAATCAGCAAAATTGATCTATACATGATTTAATAATAAAACTTTAAATTAAAATTAAGTAAAAGTCTTAAGCGGACCATAAAGCACTTTACGACCTCAAATGAAGCATATAAAACGTCGAATGAAATACAGAAGTACAATAATTATTTTTTTGCATATCATGAAAGTAGTTTTTTAACAAATTTGGTACATTTTTCAGTTATTTTAAAAATTGTGTAAAAAAGTAAAAACAGTAAAAAAACTAACTATAATTTCGTGATTTTAATTTTTTTCACTATTTTTATTTATTTATCTCTTTAGAAATCATTAAAACATAATGCTCAATTTGACATCTATCAAAATAATTTTTATTTTCATAAAATTAACTTTATATCAATATATAGAAAATATACATGTATAAATTGAAAGTATCTGTTTTTCACTCGAATATCAAACTTAAAATTCGTGAAAAAAGTATTGCTTTTATTAGTAGTTGTACAAATAACTATTATAAACTTGAAAACAAAGTTCTGAATAAATCAATTTGACGTTGCATTTTCCTTTTTAAAATAATGTTGTTTATCTTTACATAATTCCCTTAATTCCTGTTCGCTTTTAATGCCTATTTGCCCAACTGAAAATAATATCTTAAATCAAGGCAATATTAGCTGCCATTTAAAATTATTGACATTACCCACAAACATTCCAATAGCTTTTATTTATCTAACCAAAATTAAAATTTAACTTTTTGCAGTACAATTACATTTTTAATGTAACACTATATTTTAAATCAACAATTTCTATGCAATTTTATATATGTACAGTGCTTACAGAATTTTTATCCTCTGCTTTCTATAAATTTAATAATAATGTTGTTAAATATCAATATTACAGTTTCATAAACAAAATTACAAAATAATTGCAAATAATATTGTTAACCCGCAGCAAACCGCAACTATTGATTTTAATGTCAAATATTGCATCAACAAATATAAATCTCACACGTCATTCTCCTAAAACATTGAAACATAGAAATGGTTGGTTTAAAATTCTCCAACTATTTAAATATTAACAGCATGATACATCATGTATTAGTTACCAACCTGCAAACGACAAACGCGAAAGTCGCGTGCAACAAACAAAATCCGTTTTCACTGACACGACAGCAAGTACGCATGAGCTTATCATCATGTAAATGGCAACGTTGTGTGAGCAGTCGCAGTAGAAGGACTATCTGCTGTCCTGCTGTGCGTAAAACGAAGAATCTTCTTTCCTTGTTGCTTTACTGTCAGGTGACGTTAAAATAGATAGCGCTAGAAACAACTGTGCCTGACAACACTGATATACACCGCATGAATTTTAATTAAGTGAATAAAAGGAAATATTTATTTTGGAATTAGTGAGTTGCAGACAGGACTAGAAAGTAAACAAGTTGTGGTTCTGCGAATAGACGTTACGAATGTTGTTATTGGAAATATATTAAAAATAGAAATGATAGAAATGATTGTTTAAACACTTGTTTTTACTCGAAAGCATAACAATGAGGGCGGGGCAGGAAGGCGAGGAAACCAGGATAAAATTATACCCAGGTTCAATTGTAAAGGGATGCCAGACAGATATTAAATTCTTCACTTTATTAACGCAATGTATTTCAAAATTATAGGTATACTCGTATTATGTAACAAGTTTTATAAACGTTTCTTTAGTTACGATTTGATAGAAAAACCAGTATCTAAAGACTTTATTAAATCAAGTCACATACCACCCCCCCTATTCTGTACCTCGATCATTATCTGTTAATGATCGGTAGGTTAATGACAACCCTTAGTTTTTATGATTAAACTGCAGATTACCACCATGTCGTCATATCAAAATTAATTAGGTATTCTGTTACTACTACGAGGTGTGGCTATTAAATAACGAGCTTTTTAGTGTGAAGCTTTCTCTTTCGAATGCAGTACCTCTCGCTTCTGTAAACAAATTCGTATAGCCGCAGTATTCGTTCTAATTAGAATTGTTTTTTTTGTTTCTCCGAAAAAATTTTAAGTGCAACATTAAAGCAACGAATTGTAAAATTTCACTGAAACTTGACAAAACTGCTACTGAAACTTATAATTTATTCCAAAAGTATCCGAACTATGGAAGGACAAGTCATGGTTTCTCCATCAAAACAATGCTCTGGCTCATTCCGCAATGTCTTTCAAGAGATTTCTAGCTAAGTACAGCATCCCAGTGTAAGACCATTCACCTTATTCGCCAGATATATTCGTATCAGTGAAATAAGAAAAATTTATAATAAAGAATTATAACTTTTCTCAATTCTATTTTTTAAAATATGAAAATGAACAACTTTGTTTTCTTTATTTGTTTGCTAAAACAATCAATATTATACCGAATATTTTATTAGTATTATATATGAAATACAATGGCATTTTCTCCATATTGCGGTATTTTCTGCTCTATTGATTTTAGAATAAAGTTATAAAAGTATTCAGAATTAAAAATTATATCAACTATGTATATGTCCTTTACAAAAGATAAACAATTTGAAAATACTTACAAATTACCTTGAAAAATAAAATAAATAATTTTACAAGTTTGGCGATACAAATGTTCAAGTTGTTTGTTTCATTTCTCATGACAATAATGTCTGTCAACTTTTATTTTGGGTCTATGTAGCGAATGATATGTATTTTCATTTAGGTATTGGATGTATTTTTACATTTTTTTGTGTTTATAATTTTATCTTAAAATTAATGACATAAAATGCCGTCATATACAAGTTTTACCGTATAAAATTTTTTAAAAGTAATTTTGTTAGTGATGAAAGTGTGATAAAAGTGTGCCAAACCTATAAAAATGCGAATATCGTGTCTGGAACGATGCTGAATTTTGAATTAGGAAAAGCGAAGAAGAAGTAGTTGATGTTGATGTTTGCTGGCAAAATGAAATTTTAGGCAGAAGTTATAGCATACTCAACGCATTTCCAAAAGATACCAAATCTGGAATACATTAATGCAAGAGTACTGCGAAGTTAAAAGTACAGAAAACCACTTAAAGTTGGCAACATTGTGAAAAATCACAGTATGACATGTTCAGAGCAAATAACTCTATACCAAAGTATGAAATTACGAGTTTTGCGAGTACTAAATACAATAAAACGAAGTGGTTTTCTATTTTTTCATTTTGTTTCAATCTTAATTTCAAACTGCAATTTGCATATATTAATAGTTAAAATTTGCACAGATAAAGTTACCTATTCGTACTTATCATTATTACAAACAAATAAACTGAAAATTTCCCTGCAGTAAAAAGAAAACTAGAAAACAAAACAAGCAAAATGCAAGGAAACAATGAAAACAACAAAGATTGAAAATTAATAAAGAACCAGAGAACAAAAGCTCTTAAAGCTGAGATTTAGAGCATGGTAAAAGCATTTTAAAATATGATCCTTCTCTTGGAAAGGATTCTACCATGTAATACTGCAAGAAATATGTGAGCAAACAGGATTACAAGGATTAGATGTTCTTTGGAGGAACTTTACACCCGAGTGAATATTACAAAATAAAATACAGAAGTTACTATGCCCTTATTTGCCGTCTGTGAGTTTTGCTAAAGAAGCTTGCTCTTTAAGATTGTAATATTTTAAATTTGAATGAATTAATAACGTATGAGTAGGTACCCAAATTTATTCTAGAAGGTTACCATTTACTTGGTCACAGAATTATATTTAAAGATATAAATCAGTTTTAAAAATAAAATGTCTACCAAAATCTGTAAAGGCAAAATTTCCACATGCAAGAAAAGGAGAAAAAATGCCATGACATTTAATTAAGTTCTACTATTAATTATGTCTTCTGCAATCTTTTTAATTAACAAATTAAGATTTCAAACCAAGTGGAAAATTAGAATCCATATTGTGCCATCTAAAATAAATAAAATTGAAAATAATTCTCAGATCTTCGCAAATTATTTTTTTCTACATCTGTCAAAAAACACGACATTTCTACATCGTTTGTATTCTTTTACTTTGTAACATTGACAACCACCGAAACAATAAAAAATATTTTATTATGGTACTAGTGTACAAGTCTTTGAAGCACGTATGCACGTGTGTCATACGTTATTTTTTAGCATTTTAATTTTGAGTCACTTTATATGTTTTATTTAACGTAATATCGGTTATAGGTTAGTATTTGTTGTTTAAGTTATTATGTGGGATCTTTGTTATGTAATTTGTTGTGGTGGCATAGATGGATTCAAAGAGCAAAATGATTTTGTTGTTGGGTAGCAACTTTCCAAAGATGGCGTGTTTTAATAATGCGTTTTTGCACGCTTTTTAGTTTATTAAACAAGGATTAATGTGCAGGTATATTGAAAAAATATTTTTTCACTATTTTGATAAACTTTTTTCACGGTTTTTAAAAATCGATTTTAATTATACTTTTTTGTAGAAATTCGTGTTTATTTGGCGCGTTCGAATGACTTTTTGTCTCGATATAACAGTGTCGACAGTTACATTCTGACCTGTAAAGCCTTGTTTTCACCTCTTAACATAGTGTTATTTTTAGTTTTTCGACATAACCTTGAGAGTTTGTCATATGTGAATACAGCTGAGCGTTTCCAGCTACTGTTTTAGTCTTTGTCTTTGTCGCTACGCATAAAAACAAAGTTTGCAGACTTCATACTTTCGACATAGTTTTACGTCGCTGTTCTGTAAGAGAGAGTTAGCTGCGGTAATGCTATGCTAATGTTATGCTGTCAATTCTATGCCGTATTTATCAAATGTCATTAGGTTTGTGTTGAAAATACGATAAATATAGACAATAGAATAAATATAGTAAGAATTTCAACTGTGAAAAAAAAATTACTAGATTAAAAGCAATAACAAAACTAACATGTTAATAAGAAATTATTTGGTCGCTGCCATTTTAAAATTTATTTCTTTTCTTTGATTTTATAAGTATAATTGCAATCATATTTTAATAATATAAAAATCACTTTTGAAATTTAGATTACTATATTTGAAATATTTTGGTTTGTTTACTAGAAAAATGTCTCAATTTTTGTAAATTGTTTTGGAATTGTATAATTTAATTAAACTAGTGCTTCAGTTTAATAGTAATTACTATTCCTTATTAATAATATTATATAATTTTTAAAGTATTTCAAATAGTTTTATACAATTATTTTCTAATTTATGTGAACAAACCTTCACTAGAATAATGAATTAAGGTTATGTTTATGTTAAGAGCTGGAAACGTGGAAACGGCTGGAATTTTTCAGACATAAACAGAAACAAAAAACCAAAAACAAAGACAAAACAGAGAATATGTTTAGACGTCGAACCGTAGCTTAATAAAAAACAAACTGATTTCATGCACTTAATACAAAATAATGTCGCAACTACAGGCTTTACTTTAGGATTCCATTTTTTAATATACAGGTATATTAAATTATGGGGTGGCTAGCACAGTGGTATGAAGTCGGCCTGTGGATCCTGACGACAAACAATTTTCATAATTTCAAAAGCTACCCCTGTGGCTCCTCCACCACTAACATCTTTGGGGGCCGTGATTTGACGACTGGTAACCGCACTTCACGCGCAAAATATATCACTTACCGAGATCTGCTTCGGCAGAGTGTCACACCCAGTAATGGGTACAAGGCGTGATGATATATTTATTTATATTTTTATTTATATTTAATATATATTAAATTACCGTAAGAGTACAAAATTCCAAATGCAAAAATTGTTTAACTTTCCAGTTATTTATTTTTATATTAGAATGCTTTTCTGGCGAGGTTCGCTTCACCCGCACTTCTAACAAACAATTTTTAAGCCCGTTGAACACGTGTTCCACACACGAAAACCGTAATTTCTTATATTTATTTAAATATTGAATGTGTTCTTCGCAAAACTTGCTTTGCTTGCAAATTCAGATCTCGATAAATTGAAAACATGTTATTTATCGTAGCGAGCGATTACCAAGCATAATTTTATTTTTATGAAAAAACAGTATACAACAGAAAAAGATCACAATAGCAGTACAGCATTATATATAATGAGTAAGTCAAATTGCTACGGCAGAGTACCACATCCAGTAATGGGTAAATGGTGGGATGATATATTTTATTTAAAAATTTAAAAAATAAAAATACTTAAAATAAACTACAAAGCAAAGAAAAAAATATCTATTTGAGTAGATCATGAAGAATTAACAAAAGAAATACCTATCAAATAATTTGTTTTACAAAAGTCTAACGAAATGTATATATATATATATATATATATATATATATATATATATATATATATATATATATATATATATATATATATATATATATATATATATATATATATATATATATATATATGGGATGGCTAGCTCAGTGGTATGAAGTCGGCCTGTGGATCCTGAGGTCCCTGGTTCGATTCTCACAGGCGACAAATTTTTTTAATTTGAAAAAGCTATCCCTGTCGCTCCTCCACCACTAACATGTTTGGGGGCCGTGATTTGACGACTGGTAACCGCACTTCACGCGCAAAATATATCACTTACCGAGATCTGCTGTAGCAGAGTGCCACACCCAGTAATGGGTAGAAGGCGTGATGATATATTTATTTATTTATTTATATATATATATATATATATATATATATATATATATATATATATATATATATATATATATATATATATATATATATATACAGGGTGGTGAACGCAACTGTCAACTTAGGCATTTAACATGTAAAATCACAATTTTGTAATTTCCTGCTTCCCTAATTATTTTAACGAAAAAAGCTTCAAATAAAAGTTTTAGGGAAAAATATTCTGCGTCTAACACAATAAACAAAATTAATTTTGCATGCTTCGCAACGGCACAAATTTAATCTGAAAATATCGAAAATAGCCTGAAAACTATTGATAGCCATGGAACTAAAACAAAATTAAACAAATGTTTGTTGTTTTATCTGTCAAAATAAATGACATAACAACTAAAGAAATTATTTTGACAGATTATACGTCAAACATTTGTTTAATTTTGTTTCAATTCCATGGCTATCGATAGTTTTGAGGCTATTTTTGTAATTTATTCGAAGCTTTTTTGTTTAAAGTAATTAGGGAAGCAGGAAATTACAAAATTGTGATTTTACATGTTAAATCCCTATGTTCGAGAGTTGCGTTCACCATCCTGTATATATATACGAGCGAGATATGTGCATAATTTGCTCATTTCTTGTTTCCGCGGGAAGATCTCAAATCCGACCCTGCTGTTGCATAAAACATGATTAAATGGTTGAATACACATTAATTACAGGCAGAAAATGTTTAAGTAATTATATAAATATATGCTAGGGTAAAATCTTTGGAAAATAATCTAATTAGCAATCCAAATTAATTAGCAATCAAAACAAGAGGACTAGAACAGCTGCACCTGCTATTGATTTAATGCTTTGTTTGAAAATATCTACCATCTAGAATCTAGACTAAGCATTATAATTACACAGATTTATTGAATAATTATAATTTCTATAAATACAAATGTCAAAGGCTTTGTCAACGTCCAAAAAAGTAACTAAATATAAAACTAAGTGACGAGATGACAAGCCGTAATTCTGTGGAAGTATTTTCTTTTGTCCGGTCAAATCATTTCTATCTTAATTGAGTTTTAACCTCGTTTTGAAGCGGAAAAACCAAATTAAGCAGTTGTCATTTTTCTGTCACTGCGTCAAAAAAAAAACTGTCTAATGATTATACATAATGAATACTTCGTAACGTGTATTTATTTCTTCATTTGAATTTATCTAGATTGTTCAACAGATGCATTAGCTTTTTCCGATCGTTAAATTTTCATGAAAGTAATACTGGCAATGGAATAACAGTTTTTGATTAAATAATAAATTTATTTCCAAATACTAGTTTGACATTTGACCTTTAGTTTAATGTGTTTAGTTCATGTACAATTAATACTTTATTTTAGCGATGCATTAGGCCAGGTTAATAAACGTACAACAGAAAGCTGAAGTTTAATTGATTTAGCTCACCAAGTCAAAATTTAATTCACGGTTTAAAATCAAATCTAAATTTTCAATTTGGTGGTTCACCCCGAAATGGGAGCTTTTAGTGAAAGACCGTGGCATTAGGGGTCGAAATTCAATGCCACTAATTTTATCCTCTCCATATTTTTGACGTTTATCGGCTGGTGAAATGGTGCAATGCGCAAAAGCGGAATAAATGAAAAATGAAAATTAACAACATTCTAACAGTAACGGTGTCTATGATATGTACACTGTCAATATATTGCACCTCGGGCGAGAAAAGTGTCACAAGCAAAAAAGAAATAGTTTTATGTAAAACATTAATAAAGAATTAGTGTTTTAGTTTATTTGTATCAATTATTATAACTGATTTCATTCATGTATATTTTAAGTAAAATAAAAATATATAAGGCTTATTAAATTGTAGTATGTACCACTAACTTCTTAATGTAATATTTTTATTTAAGTCAAAAGTATCAATGCTCCATATATATATATATATATATATATATATATATATATATATATATATATATATATATATATATATATATATATATATATATAAGCAGATCTCGGTAAGTGCGGTTACCAGCCGTCAAATCACGGCCGCCAAAGATGTTAGTGGTGGGGGAGCCACAGGGGTAATTTTAAATTGGTGAAAATGTTTTGGCAGCTGTGGGGATGGAACCAGGGTTCTTTGGATTCACGGGCCGACACGATAACCACTGTGGCATTACCCCATATATATATATATATATATATATATATATATATATATATATATATATATATATATATATATATATATATATATATATATATATTACTTAAAATATATGCATGTTATTTTTATAAAATTATCTCAAGGAGAATTTAATTTCTTGTTACAAAATATATTTGATATTTATTTTAGAAGATAAATGATTCTGTTTTAATATAAAAATTTCCTTTGATGAAAATATAAAATTCGAATGTTAAATTTAATATCATAAAACATATTCACTGGTGCACAAATTGTTCGATAAAAGTATATCTTATTCGTCTCCAGCTGAGCATTTCATCATTTTTTATATTGAAAATCTTTTAACTGGAATCCTGAATCAAATATTATTTGCAAACTTGAAACCTTTCGAGAAAGAATAATAATTTAGTAAATAGTTAAAGTACCTACAATACTTACTAAGCATTAGTAAAAGTCCCTCGACGTGGACGTCTACAAAAAAAAATTCCAGACAAATGAAAAAACTTTCGAAATTAGTCGATTGGTTTCAAGGAGAAATATTTTATTCCCTCAGTGAGCACGAAATGAAATGAAAATTGTACTCTTTTTTGTTTCTTTTCACAAATCCTTATCTAAACTTTAATTAATATGTCTAGCAAAAATTCATTAATTAGAATACTAAGCCATTTACAAATTATGTAGATAAGATGCTAAGTTTAGCATAAATTAAATAATGCAGTCTTGTTTAACATAAATTAAAAACTGGTGTATGAAATCTTAAATAATAAATATATCATCACGCCTTCTACCCATTACTGGGTGTGGCACTCTGCTAAAGCAGATCTCGGTAAGTGATATATTTTGCGCGTGAAGTGCGGTTACTAGTCGTCAAATCACGGCCCCCAAACATGTTAGTGGTGGAGGAGCCACAGGGATAGCTTTTTCAAATTATGAAAATTTGTCGCCTGTGGGAATTGAACCAGGGACCTCAAGATCCACAGGCCGACTTCATGAAATCTTAATCCAGCAAAAGTGAAAAAGCTTTTACTTGTGTAATACCTGGGTAATTTTAATTAATGATATGCATATATGAATTATCATTCTGCGACTCGGTGCGTGTGAAACCCGTACTGTAACTGGGATTAACTTCTTGCTGTACAAAGTAGTATAAATAAATGTATATTAAGAGAGAAACGATGAAAAATATATAATTTTCCTTGCTAATTGGATATCTTGGCTTAACCATATATTTAATAACAATAAATTAAATGATGACCTGCGTTTCGAAACTTAAATTGGATTCATTTTTAAGTCAAATAATATTTCATTAAGAACTAGCTATTATCCGCGACTTCGTTCGCGTGGTCTACAATTTAATACGAGTATCCGACATGCATTGCAACTCAAAGAAAGTGTTTGTGTACAGCTGTCCATGTGAGAAGCATGGATTTTCCAAATTTAGTTCACACACTTGTAGCGATTGTCCCTGTGCTTTGTTGATGGTCATTGCAAATGCGAGTCGTACCAGAAACTGCAAAAGTTTCATTTCAAATGGCATAGGATTGAAGCTTTATTATACCTATATGTTAAGATTGGTTTCCGTCTATGTCTATACCAAATTTGAATCGATTCAGTGCAGTTATTTTCAAGATAGCTAGCGGCCATTTTGTTTCAAGATGGCGGATTGAAGCTTTGTTATACCTATATGTTAAGATTGGTTCTCGTCTATGCCTATACCAAATTTGAATCGAATCAGTGCAGTACTTTTCAAGATATCTAGCGGCCATTTTGTTTCAAGATGGCAGATTGAACTTGTGCTAAGTCAGAAACATTCGCGGGCGTGCGCACAACAACTTCGGATGAATGGTATAGGAACAAACAAACATTAATTTTTATATATATAGATTTAATTTTGTTTTAATTAATTTTAAAATATAACTATAAAACAATGAAATTTGAACAAAATACAAATAATACAATAATACATTGTGTTTTTTTAATTCATCTTATTTATAAATTTATAATTATTTCTTATTTTAGTAAAGATAAGTACTATTAATTTTTCAAATTGTAATTATTCATGTCAAAAACTTTTTATATTTGTTTATATTTTGTTGCAAGTTCCAACAATCTTTTGGAAAATTAATGTCTAGTTTTTGAGGTAACAACCATTGCAAACAAAATTTGTTTATTTTAGACGAAGAATTGAAATTTACGAACAATTCTGTAAAATAAATTGGCGTGAAATGACAACGAAAAAAGGTCTCAATGTCTCAATTTTGTGTCATCCAATATATCATATTATAAAACAAATACAAACAATATCACAAACATTTCCTTCTATACTATCGAAAAATATAAAAAAAAACATGCTGATTTTATTCTGGTATGATAAAAATAATTGAACAGCATTTTTTCGTAAACTGAGATACGTCAATACATTCCTGCAAAATGTCGGTTAATAATGTGATGACCTTGGGATAAGACAAGACATTTTCAATTTAAAGTGCTACATTGCGGTGTCAAAGGCGTTTTATCCGACGTGAAACTTTGAGCTTACGGCAAGTAATCGAAGTCTTGTCGTCTGGCGTCCTTCTGCTTTGTACTTCACAATGAACTTCGATTTCCTGTGATGAGCAACTTGGCTCCGGATGAAGTCTTACTTGTCGCTGTCGCTGCTCTGTTTAACTTCGCAACTAATCGAACGGGATTTGAGAAACATCTGCACACATCCTTGTGTTGGTAAACACTTCTTGTAAACGACAGCAAACGAGCAATGTGTACATTATTGACAATATACGAGTAAATTGTAGATACTGGCGCGTGATTACAGCAAGAGAAATTATATTAAATTTTAAAACAATTACAATCAAAAGTCACTATATTTTATTGTTCTGTTATTTGTTTTATATGTTTTCTACTGTTATATTAATTTGTACGCACAATGTAATGTATTCTTTTACTTTTTTATGTATCAGAGCTTATAGGATTTTATCCTCGGCTCTTCCTAAATTTAATAATAATAATAATAATCTTTACTGACATGAAAAATAACAATAGTATGAAACCTGAAAACATTAGACGTATTCCATTTGCCATTTAGATCAGATCTAACTTACTTTAACTGATCCAGATCACTTATTTATTTCGCTAGATTAATTCGTTGACTTTATTTTCAGTACTAGAATTACTTGTTCTAATTTACTTTGAAGTAATACACCACAATAATTGCATCAATTTGCTTAATTCAGTTTATTTACTCATGTTGTCTAATTTATCTGAACTGATTTATGTGAACCAAGTGGCAAATGGAATACAGCTATTAATTCTAGAACATCAAACATTTCTGTGTAGGCACTCTTATGCTGGGCTGCAAGAAAAAATAAAGAGCTCTTTAGTTGAAGAACTGTTTATCTGGTAACAGTATCAATAGAGATTTTCTGAAATTTATTGAGCCGTTGTTAATGAACCGATAAAACTTTCATGCAACCCAGCATTAATATTACAATGTAAATGATAATGTTAATTTTAATTAAAAATAATATTTTATAATAGTACGATTTATTTATATTTTCAATCGTATTTTAAAACGTTCTCATCATTCGCTCTTTGTGTTTGAATTTCCTTCTTGATATTGTTTTTTATATAAAAATGTCAATATTTACACAAGCATACAAAGTAAATATTAGAATTGAAAAAAAAGGGAAATAAAAATCTATAATATAAATGTATGAATATTTAATACATGCATCATATAAATAATTCATAATTTAGACCCGATATTTGAAACTCTAGTTGTCTAGTGAATAATTATTTGTTTCACTCGACCAGAAACTATACTTTTGCGAGCACTAGTAAAACAGTTTCTGGACAAGATTTTTCGCGCCGATTTAAATAAAATTAAATAAATAAATATATCATCACGCCCTCTACCCATTACTGGGTGTGGCACTCTGCCGAAGCAGATCTCGGTAAGTGATATACTTTGTGCGTGAAGTGCGGTTACCAGTCGTCAAATCACGGCCTCCAAAGATGTTAGTGGTGGAGGAGCCACAGGGGTAGTTTTCGAAATTATGAAAATTGTTTGTCATCTGTGGGAATCGAACCAGGGTTCTCATGAAGCACTCAACGCATCAACATTTGTGCATTTCGTCAGAAACAGAAAAATTCAAATATTCATAATGACACTGACAGATGACAGTGACAGATTAAAATATTTAAAACAAATTGCACGCCCTTTACGTCAAAAGCAATAAAAGAGTAGGCGAAAAATTTGGAAATATTTTTATTAATATCATTAAATTACGCTATCAAAATTAAATAATATATATTAAATAAGATGTAGGGATATTAGCAGTATTGCGATATAAAAATTGATCGCATAATTTTTCGCCGGTCACTTTTTATTTACAAGAAACTGATTTAACATGTTAACTGTCTATGCCAACATTTACATGGGACACACGGTATATTGTTTTACCAAGGGCGGATAATTTCAATTTGTGGAATGAAAACAGAACTTTTTCTTGATTTCGTTTAACAAAAAAATTCGGTGTACTATCGCATTTCATTTTCATTGTTTTTATCGATATGTGATTTGTACCACCACGAGCATTGAAAATTGTATAGATATCCATGCATTATTTTTGACTTTAATACCCACTGCATCAGATTTTCTTTTTGTTCTCTGCTATTATTTTGAAAATTAGTTCTACTATTTGTGAAATTACAACTTGTTTCCCGCCTTTTGTCATTTCTCAAATTAGCCGCACTACTAGTTTACAACAATATGACCACAGAAAACAACCAAGTATAAAACTCTGATTGAAATGAATTATTTTAGGTTGTATAAATTAAGTTGTTTCCGTCTGTTTCATTCGTTGTGAGATACGTTTGTCTTACTTCAAATATAGTTAAATTATTGTCATACGAAAATATAGAATAAATTAATATAGAAGTCCCGCGGTTATATATAATGTAACTGAACCGCGGATATAATCTAAAGACAACGTAAAATTTAATCCCTATTTGGAAATACCGGGCTTGGAAAGTCAATTGGAGGTAATCTTTCAACCGTTAAATCTATTGTATAAACTACCTAAATCAACTGTTTATAAACAAACAATTATAATAATAGTCTTTATTTAACTATTTTTTGAGACAATAACAAAATAGACAAAAAAAACTACATTGTGTATTTGTAAGTATTGACAGGAAGTGGTGTAGTATATTATAGTAAAAATATTTTATTAATATAAAACGTAAATTTAGTTTAAGGTAAATTGAAGTTTTAACGATAAATTATAGGTTATTAATTCAACTTTGGACATAGGCCTCCTCCTCGTTCTTCCAGACGTCCCTTTCTCTCGCTTTTCTGCATCATAAGTTGCCGACTAACATTTTTATATCGTCATCCCATCTCAGATTAAATATACAAATCTTTAATTATTGATCTTGAATTTCTTTTCGTACGTAATGTGAAGACTATCTCTCGTTTTTGTGTGGTTTGAAAGAGAGGAAAATGCTGGGCCTAAATAGTCAATGGAATGTAATCTTTCAACCAGTTAAAACTTTTTTATAAACTAAACCAAGTGTATATAAACAATCAACAACCTTAATTCAGTAACTTATCTTCGGATCACGCCATATATAACTCTATTTGTGACAAAAGAATCGTCATCTGTCAAGTAAAAATTATGATTTTACTTAATATAATCTAATATTTAGACTCTACATTAACCATTCTTTATGTACCTGATAGTACATACATGAAGTAAATTACATTTAAATTGCAAAATTATTTAGAATGTAGTACTAATTTGGCAATTTAAAAATGATCGCTTGCATGCTACGAGTATTATGGAATTCAACATGGCGCGATCTCACTTTTGATGATTGAAACGCATATTGAAGTATATACCCCTATATTCTGTAACTGGATCATTATCTGTTAACGATCGATAAATTAAAGACAACTTTTATTATTCATTACTGTACAGATGATTATAATTTTGGTATTCTGTGACAAGATTAATTAATTTAACTGCAGTGATGAAAGTAGGCCGGTACGTTCCGGTATGCCGTGCCGGTAAGAGAAATAGAGCTGGTACGGAGTACCGGTAAGAAAATTTTACAAATAGTAATAGTAGTAATAATCTATAGAGTAATCATGAAAAACAAGAGTTAACTTATCGATCAGTAACAGGGCTTGTATTATACATTGTGATCTACATATTGTCGGGCATAATATCTGACTATTTTACGAGTTCATAAATTAAATTAAATTAAAACAGTGACCTTGATCATGAAATTTAATTGAGCTTGTGAAAATTGAACTCCGAACCACTCAGACCCAATTATATGTTTTTGTTACTGAAATTGAAATTCACGTCATTTGAATTTGCTAACCTTTATGTAATAAGTGTGCTAACAAAGCAATTACAAACTTAAAGACAAAATACAAAATTTAGCAAAAGGATTGTTTCTCATTTGATGTAAGTAAATATAGTAATTTGTTTACAGGATGTTTACGCGTAGGTCGTCAATTTTAATTAGCTATTAAAACATGTCAGCGTAATTGTTGACAAAACTATAGCGTCCTCGTTGAATCAATGAAGTTGCGTCATATCATATGTCATGTATTTTTATACAGGCAGATTCACAAAACGGATTAGCGCTAACACCGTTTTTAATATTATCTTTAACTCTGTTTCAAATTACAACAGATTAAAGAAATGAACTAAATTTGATGCTAATTAACTAAAAAATTCATAAAATATGCAAAATAGAAAAAATAGTAGAAATAACTCATTTTATAAGACTTTTTATTTTCGTTGTCCTGCGACTCGTTCGCATAACTTGGACGCGTCGAAAAAAACATGCCTTATAAAACTTGTTCTTCAATATACTACCGAGTAATCATGAAATAAGTGTTTCAGTTGGCAATACAATTCTGGGTATCTTTTTATTCCACAGTTGGCATAACGTTAGGTAAAGGTAAATATTATTTAACATGTCGGTTTTATGGTAAAAAGAGTGATAGAATTATTTTAGATTATTGTTAAAAGATAAAATGATATAGGTAAGAGAAACAACGATTTTTATTGATTCAATTTTTCAAATGTCACTGTCATCAACAGAAAATAGATTTATGTATTTTTACGTAGAGAGTATAATATTTTATTATAACAATGAACAACAAACAACTATTTAACATTTAACTGCTGAATAAATCAAATAATATCTCTGTTGATTGTCGTTTACATTTTTTATGTATATATTTTTGTATTTTTAAAAGCATTTCTCAACGTAGCAACTTTATAAAGCTGCTGTCTTTGGAATTCAACCAATTTCCGAAGAAAATTCCAACTGTGCCCTATTTTGAAAAACTGCTCTTTTATGTCGATGAAGCTATGACAAGACCTCTGCTCGAGATATTTATTATTATTCTTTTTCCACTATGATATTGCCATCTTTTTAGAAATACGTAGGCGTACATTTAATTTTTCGTTATTTTATAAAAATATTTTTATTGAGTGTTAGATAATATAAAGTAATTAATGTTTATCTTTTATATAAATGATCACGTATTATTATTGTATTTGGCTAATTGGATTTCTGTTTTTAATTTTAATTAAAATACAAATGAAATGTATTTTATCAATTTAATTAAATTGACGTATTTCATTATTTGCTAATATATTATATTTAAAATGTTTAAAATAAATCTTTGTAATTTGTAGTTTTAAAAAATATATCTTAGTAATTAATTTTGAAAAGATAATATAACACACCATTAACTGCTCACTTAAGTACTAAATTTGATATCCATGAAACAAAATCAAAGAATGAGTACAATGCCGTTTCGTCAAATAAAACATCACTTTCTTGACTTATGTATTATGTAATATACTATTATGTTATTTCAGAAAATGAAATAACATTTTTATTTATCTGACAGGATCTAAAAATACTTGGAGTAAAGTTGGAATCGCTTTATGAAATATAATAATATATAGGGGTGGCTAGCTCAGTGGTATGAAGTTGGCCTGTGGATCCTGAGAATCCTGGTTCGATTCTCACAGGCAACAAACAATTTTCATAATTTCAAAAACTACCCCTGTGGCTCCTCCACCACTAACATCTTTGGTGGCCGTGATTTGACGACTGGTAACTGCACTTCACGCGCAAAATATATTACTTACCGAGATCTGCTTCGGCAGAGTGCCACACCCAATAATGGGTAGAAGGCGTGATGATATATTTATTTATTTATAATATTACCAAACTTTTCGTGTACTCAAGGTTGCGAATTGTAGTCATCAGTGAAGCACCTAACTAGAATAGTGAATTCAAGTGTGCACTAAGAAGTTAAAATTTAATATTCCAAGTTGAATTTAACATTCCTTTACACGGAATGTACGCCATTATTGTCCTGTGCAAATATTTTATGTCAAGATATATTTCTAGCGAGTCCTTGCATTCTAATTTACCCGGAAGGTTCACTTCACTTGTGAACTTGCCCTTTCATACGTTTTTGTAATGAACTTTACTTTTTGCCTAGAAGTTCAAGATTAAAATCAAATATAAGTATTTCTTTTGTAGGTTAGATTTAAAATATAAACTTGCACGTACATTGTGTGTACGTGTTCTTAATTTTCTTTGCTACAGGTACCGATGTTGTTTTTCAGTAATTGATTTTATATTTTTAGCTACTGATATTAAAAACACTTTTTACCTTTTAATCTATTTCTAGCTCTCTTTGTTTCATTAAATATTTATACTCAAGGTTTTTCAATTAGTAAATTTATTTCGGTATTGAACGTAATAATTATTATCAGATATTAATTATATTATGGAAGCTATTATAATCATTTTTATAACATATGAATTTTATTAGCATTTCTTGCCATATTTCACACTTCTTTTTCTAAAATTGTATAAGGGCCAAAAAGAAGATATCTGATGTCTACTTACACGCATACAATTTATAATAGGTACTTATACAATACTGCCAATAGCCAATAAAAGAGTACGCGAAAAATAGGAATTATTTATATTAATTTCATGAAATTGTGTTTATGCGCAGCGACAAAGACAACGACTAAGGCTAAAACAGTAGCTGGAAACGCTCAGCTGTCTTCACATATGACAAATTCTCAAGGTTATGTCGAAAAACTAAAACTAAGACTATGTTAAGAGGTGGAAACAAGGCTTTAATCTGTATAACAGAAATTAAATTTCAGTTATAGTACAATACAGGGTCCGAGTTCACCGAACTCCAGTGTGGTAGTTTTTATATTTTTAGCTTGAGTAAGATTCGAACTCAAGCTCTTTGGATTCTAATGCTAAAATGCTACCACAATACAGTACTGCCGGCAATAATATACTGGTGAGAAAAACAGTGAAACACTTGAAATTCGTAAAATTTTCTCCATTTTCAAACCATCATCATTTTTAACTAATTTGGACGAATTTCAGAGGCCGAAAATAAATATACGAGTACCATTACGCCTTTTACTCATTACTGGGCGTGGCGCTCTGCCGTAGCGTAAGTGATATATTTTGCGCATGAAGTGCGATTACCGGCCGTCAAGTCACGGCCCTCAATAATGCTAATGAAGAGGGAGAAACAGGGGTAGTTTTAATATGGTGAAAATTGTTTATCGACTGTGGCAATCGTACCTGAGTTCTCAAATCCACAGACCGAGTCAATACCAGTACACCACCTACTCCATACAATGAAATAATTTGTATTAAATAAGATGTAGGGATATTGATAGAATTGTGATATACAATTTGGCCCCAATATTTTTTGCCGGAGATTTTATGTTTACAAAAGGTTTATTTTACATGTTAACCGCCTATGCCAACATTTACATGGGACACTCACGGTATATTATATAATAATATTTTAAATATGGGGTGGCTAGTTCAGTGGTATGAAGTCGGTCTGTGGATCCTGAGAACCCTGGTTCGATTCCCACAGGCGACAAACAATTTTCATAATTTCAAAAACTACCTCTGTGGCTCCTCCACCACTAACATCTTTGGGGGCCGTGATTTTACGACTGGTAACCGCACTTCACGCGCAAAATATATCACTTACCGAGATCTGCGTCGGCAGAGTGCCACACCCAGGAATGGGTAGAAGGCGTGATGATATATTTATTTTTTTATTTTTATATTTTAAATTCAGTTTGTACAAGTGATACTAGAATGACATAGTTCGTAGGATTTCATTCATTTTGTCAAAGTGTACAGAATTTTAATTTATATTTTATTTATCGTATCTTTAGGCGCATTCCATTTGCCATTTGGATCAGATCTAACTTACATTTACAGATCCAGATCACTTATTTATTTCGCTGGATTACTTCGTTGACTTGATTTTCAGTACTAGAATTACTTATTCTAATTTACTTTGAAGTAATTCACCCCAATAAGTGCATCAGTTTGTTTAATTCAGTTCATTACGTCATTTGTCAAATTTATCTGAACTGATTTAAGTAAACCAAGTGGCAAATGGAATACAGCTAATGTCAAGTAACAAAAAAATCTTTATGGCAATAATTTAGGAAACATATACGATAATTTTTTTCTAACAAATTAAATTATTATAGATATGGTAGGTATTTTTTATAAATATAAATACAAAGCGACATGACAAAAGAAATAAAAAAGTATTCCCGGATACAACCACGTTTTATTACCAAAAGTCATGCAACGTCAAACGAGAATTAAACATTCCATCGATTTTCGTTGGCGCATATTTTATTCCAAAGTCTGTGCATCCACTATAAATTTACACTCGTCCGTTATGATTTATGAACCCTGTGAATAACCAGCATATCGGAAAAATTCAACGCTTCCGGTGAAATATTTTATTATTAAAATTATTCAGAATAGTGACAATTTATTTTATTTATTTTTACTGTCAGTCGTCAGTGGAAAAATATTAGTTAAAAACTGAAATGCTTAAAAATACGTAGTGGTAATAGAATTTTGTGAAATTTATCTGGGTCTTCGATATGAAATAAAATATAGAAAATATAGCTACTCGTACAGCTGAATATAGCACGTACTAGCAGTACGTGACGTGCAATATTACTGATTGCAATAACTATATTTTCTTTTCTGACAAGTAAAACTACTGACATCAGACATATATTCACTTATAACTAATGCATTGAATATTATCGATAATATTTTTGAGCTCACGAGTGCTTTTGTTGCTATGGAAATATGCACGAATCGAAGACGAGGCCCTAAGAGCAACCCGTGTGAACAGTGAAAACAAATTTTCTGTGAATATTCAATGCACGTGTTATATTCGGTAAGAATATTGCCCCACGAAAACAAACCAAAAATTGTACAAAATTAATATTTTGACATGTAAGATAACTTCGTAGTTAGTAATTTAAAAAAAATTGTAGTAAAACTGTCAATTTTTATACAGATTATTTTTTGACGTTTCTCAAAACCATGAAATACTTCATTGTATGTCACGTGTCAGCTTTTTAACCAATCTTGTCATTATTATACTGATGTACTTGTGATTATTCCCGGAAATAATTTCTGTAGGTGCTTTTGTTTGTGACAAATGATAGGTAGTTGTCAAATAATTATTTAAAACTGTCAACGCGTCAAGTAAAATGTGTGGAAAAAATTTTGTTCTTTTACAGATACAGAAATACACCAACAAATTTTTTAAGTTAGATGAATCTACCTGAACAACTAAGTCAAAAAATAATCTAATTAAATATAACTCGAGTGTTCGAAAAATTAGAAAATAATTCTCCAGTATCTTTGTCAAAGTTGTTGCCATTTGGCAATAGCCACTCAAGCCCTACGGGCTTTCGTGACTATTGCCTGGCAACAACTTTTCGAAATATCTGTCAAATTATTTTAAATTTATTCTCACTCTCTTGTTATATTATTACTGAGAAAAATTCTGATCACCCTGGATCCAAATCTGATTTTTTCCTGTTTTTCTCTTTATTTTGTTATGTGTCATAGGCAGCCGCGATCCCAGGTTCAAATCTTGACAGTATCTCAATTTTTCTCTTTATAATTCAATTTCATCAATATAAACGAATGAATAGTAATAATTTCCTTTATTGAACGTGGTGGAACAGTGGTATTGAGTTGGCCTGTGAATTTGAGTACCTTGGTTCGATTCCCACAGCCGACAAACTAATTTCACGACATTAAAATTACCCCCGAGGGTCCTCAACCTCTAACATCTAACATCTTTGGAGACCGTGATTTGACAACTGGTAACCGCACTTTAAAAATATATCACTTACCGAGATCTGCTTCGGCGGAGTACCACACGCAGTAGTGAGTAGACGGCGTTTCGATGTTATACCAACATCATCTTCAGCAAATTAATAATGCATTAGGAATTTCACATTGATGTTGAAGAAGTAAATGTTGTAATTTTTTAATTACTCTAATAAGTGTTTTTTACTTACATGTTGTTAATTTTAATATTATTATTATTACGACAAACTTTACTGTTGCACACCATTTATTGTTTACCTGTTTATTGCATTGTTAATTTCCTGAAAATGATTTTAGTGTAACATCGGAACGTCCAATAAAAGAAATTAATACTATTCATACATTTTTATTGATCCTGTTGCTTAAAACTACTAGGATCAATCTTACTCTTCATATAGTATTTACTTAAAATACTAATTAAATTTCAATTGGTAAATATTCACCTGGAATAACAGTATAACTATACATGACTCTCGTGTCCAGTCTTTCAGTATATGAAAGAGCTATTGGATGACGCGTAACAAAAGAGAGAGAAAAATTGGAAGAAAATCAGATTCGAATCCAAGACGACCATAGCTTAGTTGGTTTCAAGCATATGACCAGAGTTCATAGATCCCAGGTTCATATCCAGGCGGTATCCCAGTTTAATTAGATTATATTCTTTGTTTCGAAAATCTTAAGTTTCATAAATAAATAAATATATCATCACGCCTTCTACCCATTATTGGGTGTGGCATTTTGCCAAAGCAGATCTCGATAAGTGATATATTATGCGCGTGAAGTGCGGTTACCAGCCGTAAAATCACGGCCCCCAAAGATGTTAGTGGAGGGAGAGCCACAGGAGTAGTATTACTGTGGTGAAAATATTTGTCGCCAGTGGGAATCGAACCAGGGTTCTCAGGATCCACAGGCCGACACGATAACCACTGTGCCACCTACTCCATAAGTTTCATGTTTCTTTTAATAGGAAAACTATACAATATATGGATAATTAGTAGAAAACCAAGGACGTTGAAAGGAGGGGATATGGCATGACGATACTGTAACATTGTATGAAGTGAGGCTTGGGCAAGGAAAAGAGACAACAATAGTTTTTCTGCCACCGTGCTTAGCCAAATCTCTTCTTCTTTCAAATATTTTGAATTTTTATGTAAGAAAAGTGACGTTTAGACGTTGTCAGGGAGCGTTGTTTTATGTAAACATAACCACGAAGTGTCATTTGTGTTTCAATTTTTGTGGTGTATGGAATTGGACATATTTTTTTGTGGATAAAATGGTAACAAAGTGTTTATAATTTCAGTTTCCTTGTAAAAATTTATAATCTTTTAGAGAGAATGATTCTGTTCTGTCTATTTAAATTTCAAATCTCTTTATGACACATGTCAATCAATGGCAGGCTAAGCACGGTACAGAAAATAATACTTCTGTCAATCTGCCGAGCCTCACATGCTTGACTTGAATGCCATATCCCCTCCTTTCAACGTCCTTGTAGAAAACCACAGTAAATTTTTGACTTACAAAAGTAACAGTATCTTACACATACAATCATGTATACAGAACTCTGCATTACCACAATTTCAAACAATTCCTCGGGCTCAACAGATAACAACATAGCCACCCCTACCAATAATCCACATATGCGTCTCAAATAAAACCTCAAAGCTTAGTATACGAGACGTTCCAAACTCCCACAATTGAAAGATCCTCGCTCTAGGAAATCTCAATCGCCCTTACGCAAATTCCGCGCATCCTTGAAATTCAGTGTCTCTGTTCACGATACTCCGAGTTTCACCACCGTCCATTGTTTCACGGTGCGTTGTTCTGATGTTCTGTTGTCTGATACACCCGACCCTGGGGCGGTAATGGTTCTACAGCTGCTGTAGTGCTCCTACCACGGAGTCAAAGGTCGCTGAAGACTGAAACTTAAAATGTTCATAATGGAAAACTTGGAGTATATTGCAGCAATAAAATTATGTACGGAGTTGAATTTCCAATGACTGATCGAAAAAGTTTTGAATGTGAAATTTGGAGTCCTGAGGATTAAATTTAAAATAATGAAAAAGTTTGAAGTTTTGTAATCTTATACTCATATTTAGTCAATAAGTTTTAGGCACGTGTTTTCTTACAATGAAATTCTGAAATTTGATTTAATCTCTTTATTTGAAAAGATTAATTTTAAAGGAAATTTTCTTCTTATTTCGTAAATAAGCATATTTCCTCTACAGAAATGAAAGAAATAAAAGAATCAGAAATACATTCCCATTCAAGCTAAACTTTTGTTCCATTCTTCAATAAATATTTAGCTACGCTTTTAACAAACTAACAGAATGTTTTATTACTTCAGAAACAAAATTAAATGGCGGATACTATATAATATATCCCCTGTAGTTTAAACAACTCTTTCGCTGTTTAAATTAGTCTGCTATAAACGTACGGTGAGACAGACAAACGCATGCCTAATCGATTAAGCGTATTTTATTAACAGTGATCCAATCTTATTGTCCATTGTCCTAAATTATTTTACAAATAAATGTTTGAGATAAAAAATACTCAGAATTAGACCCATTTACTAGAAATAAATACGTAAATATATGGACCGTTTATTTTGAAAGATGTGTAAGTGCATTATTAAACAAAAATGAGATATCACGTAAATGCTTAATTTAGTGTAATCTTTTTATTTATAACTAGTTAGTATTTAATTTCTTAAAAAATGCCCAAGCTTTGTTCAATTTAAAATTGGCCGGTAAGAGAAATTGCGTAATCATTAATATGTTAACCTTTAATTTTCTCGAAACAAGAGAAGAATATTTTTTTATCACTGCACAATAATCCTTGTTTAACAAAATAAAAAGCGTACGAATACGCACGTGTTTTAAAGTTGCTAAGCAACAACAAAATAATTTTGCTCTTTAAATCCAACATTAGGCGTATTCCATTTGTCATTTGGATCAGATCTAACTTACATTTACTGATCCTGATTACTTATTTATTTCGCTGGATTACTTCGCTGACATTATTTTCAGTACTAGAATTACTTATTCTAAGTTACTTTGAAGTAATTCACCTCAATAAGTGCATAAGTTTGCTTAATTCAGTTCATTTAATCATGTTGTCTAATTTATCTGAACTGATTTAAGTGTACCAAGTAGCAAATGGAATACAGCTTATATTTATCATAACAGATCACAAATCAACGAATCCACTTAGTAACGTAAACAACAAATCCAAACCTATCTCCATTGTAACGATATTTCGTCAAATAACACACATAAAATTATGAAATTAATCAAAATAAAAATGCTGTTTTCCAGCTATATTTTTCAAATTACGATGCTGGCCTATTAAAAAATAGCGTATGATACACGTGTATAATTGCTTTTAAAGCACTAGTGCCATTAAAAGTTCTCCACTTCGCGTCGTGCTCTTAAACTCGTCTTGCATTAAAGACATTCTTATACATTAGTATCATAATATACTATTAATTAAATTAAATTAAATGAATATGCAAACATTTTCAGGAAAAGACGAATTTCACTAAAAGCCTGTGACACATAAAATTATATTTCCGATAAAATTATATGTGATTTTCAAACTAATTATTGATTTATAAATTACCGGCTGAATAAAATTGCTAGATGGCAAAATTTAACTGATAATTACGTGAACAAATTTTAATATATTTAACAATAAATTTGTTATTATAATTAGCAAAATTTGAATAAATAATGAGTAATAATGTACTAATAACAAATGAACATTAATTGTACATAAAAAATGGAAACTAATTATTATTCCGCATTTGCTAATTTTAACCAAATTATCATAAAATTTCCATGGGCGTCAAAAGTTGCTTATTATTCACGAATTCACATGAGTTTTGGCCATTTTCGTTTGCGTGTTCTACATTCACCTGATAATGTTCAAATTTGGAAAGTTGCCCGTATCTGAATAATATTATAACTTGATTATTCCCACCTTGCTATGTAAATGCAATAAAATTATTCTGCATTTGTTAATAAAAGTTTTAGACCCTGAACTTGCAATAAAAATAAATTGCATTGTTATTCTAGAAGATTATCATTTGTTTCGTATACATGATATTTACATGAAACAAATATTATTCTTTTATTTTGCAGTCAAATTAAATTGGACTAAAATTTATTATCTCATTTCACTGAATAATTTATTCTGTTGTTTGCCCATTTGATCAGAACAAATATATATGAAATAAATTAAATTAATGTTCTTGTTTACCGTTCTATGCAAATATCAATACTAACATCACTTTTATTTATCATTTTTATAGCAATTAAAATTGATAATACTGTTTTTTAGGTGATATGATAATTAGTATATTACATAACAAGCATCGAAAGTGTAAGATAACGTGCGAGTGTACAAATTGAAAAACGAGGCAAGCAGCACCGAGTGATTTAAGTACACACGAACAGTTATCTCACTTTCGAGCGAGTTATGTACACTATGTTTCAGACGATCACAAAATATTTCTAAAAAAAGTTTACAAAAGCAATGGTATCATACTTTGACAGTTAATGCGTTTTTGAAGGTTAGCGTTGACGTTTGACGTTTGAGGTTAGGTGTGGTGATACCTTCTGTACTAACCGTAACGTCAAAATATTAAATAATGCTAAAATATTAGTAAATAAGTGACGATGGTTATTATCAGAGCTGGGCAAGCTACTTAAAAAAAGTAGCTAAGCTACAGCTACAGCTATTCTTTAAAAAAGTAGCTAAGCTACAGCTATAAGCTATATTTTGTAAAATATAGCTAAGCTACAGCTAAAAGCTTTCGTTAAAGTAGCTGTTAAATTTTAAAGCTACTTTTTTAAATTATTGTGAAATAATAAAATTTGACATTGTCATATGATCAGTCTTTTGTTATAATGACTGTTAATTTACTATTACGTACATAAATATCAAAAATAGCAAATACCATCTGGCATCTACTGTGTATTTTTGCGTATTAGAGCCAGTTAGAACCGGCAACAAATAATTATTTTGTGTGGGTTTAGCTTGTACGCATGCGTACTTTGGTGACCTTCTGCTTAAAAAGTAGCTTGAAGCTACAAAAAGTAGCTTTAAGCTACAAAAATTAGTTTTAAAAGTAGCTTCAGTTGTTATTTTTAAGCTAATAGAAAAAAAAGTAGCTAGCTACAAGCTACAGCTATATTTTTCCACAGTTAGCTAAGCTACAGCTACAGCTAAGGTAAATGTAGCTAAGCTAGTAGCTAAGCTACAAAAGTATCTAGCTACTGCCCAGCTCTGGTTATTATTATAATGTAGGTCTCGATTTGACAGATACACTATCAGTCAAACAATGCATTGCATTACCGACATACACCATAGTACTTAAAGTACTCTTTAGATAATATTTTAAAAATACAAAATAAAAACACTTGGTTGTTTCAAAGATAATATTTATTTTTACACTTAATACGTATTTCGGTCTTTACACCATCATCAGAAGTGACAAAAAAATCAAAAACAATCTATTTATATAGTTACATTGAGGAGTACTTGTAAGTACATACAAATACATCGAAAGAAACTAATTTACTATTTTGTGGAATGTCTAGGTGTTGTATTTTTTAAATTAATTCTAAATTATTTTTGACAGTATATTCAGGTTTGAAATTCAATGTATTCGAAAGAATACCATTAAGTTTATTACAAAGATTGTATGAAAGAGCGTTAACATATGATACAACAGGACGAATCAGTAAATTTTTTTGTGTATTTTGGGTAGGTCATATACAACAGGTGCGGGGGGTTCATATTTAATCATTTATATTTATCACTATCCGTTAGAATCGTATTGCATTTTTAAATGCCGGTTTTTAATTGTTTTTTAAAATGGTTAGTTGAATCCGAATTGATTTTAGTTAGATGTCGTAACATAATTAAATTAAATTAAAGTTTGATTTGTGAATACCTTCTTAAACTTAATTTAAATTTTAAAGTTAATTCAAACCTAATATGTGAATGCACATTCAAACGTGTTTTTATAAAGAAAATTTATCTTTTCTTTTATATTCATCAGAACAAAACTAAGGCCCGGTTACACAAAACATTGTCAGCTAATCATGTTGTTAACTATAAATGTATCATGACGCCTTCTACCCATTACTGGGTGTGGCACTCAGCCGAAGCAGATCTCGGTAAGTGATATATTTTTGCGCGTGAAGTGCGGTTACCAGGCGTCAAATCACGGCCGCCAAAGATGTTAGTGGTAGGAGAGCCACAGGGATAGTTTTTTTTTAAATGGTGAAAATTGTTTGTCGCCTGTGGGAATCGAACTAGGGTTCTCAGGATCCACAGGCTGACTTGATACCACTGAGCTAGCTACTCCATTAATAATGTTAATCATGATTAAATAATAATGAACATCATAGTTTCCATTATTATTTAATCCTGATTATCATTCATCGGTGATTAAAAACTGGCCCTTCGAATAAAAAAACGCATTTAAGAAATATCAACATTTTTGACGGTTCATTATTTTAAAACGTTTTAATTTCTATTGTATGCATGAAACTAATAATTATTTGTTACAAATATTGTCTTACTATTGCTATTTAACTAACAATAAGCATTTTAATGTTGATATTAAATAACTGTAACATAATAAATTAAATAAATAAAATAAATATATAATCACGCCTTCTACCCATTACTGGGTGTGGCACTCTGCTGAAGCAGATCTCGGTAAGTGATATATTTTGCGCGTGAAGTGCGGTTACCAGTCATCAAATCACGGCCCCCAAACATGTTAGTGGTGGAGGAGCCACAGGGATAGCTTTTTCAAATTATGAAAATTTTTCGCCTGTGAGAATCGAACCAGGGACCTCAGAATCCACAGGCCGACTTCATAACCACTGAGCTAGCCATCCCATAATAACTGTAACATGAAAATCAGAAATACATAAAATATGGTATCAGCCATCTTGACCACTGATAACTTTTAACAAGCTATTAGCTAACAACATAGATAGCATTGCTTTATGCAACCGGGCCTTAATGCCGCCTTATTTCCTGTTTTTCATACAAAAGTCCTTGAACACACAAAAATAAATGATTGTATGTCCAGTAATAAAGTTCTACATTTGAATAATTATTAAGATAAGTCTAATAATAACAAATAGCTGAAGTTTTGCATTTTATCAAGTAATTAAACTCATTTCATGCATTCCAGGAAAATTGAAATTGCAAAATATTTCGCAGATATAGCAGCAATAACAATATGAAATATAAAACATTGAGCTACACTTAATCAAACTGTCATTCTCCCTCTTTGGATAATTTCAACTTCGCGAGTTGCTTATCGCGTTAAATTCCCAACAATACGTTATTTTTCGTTCAACTTTATGCTAATCTCAGTAATGTTGGAAATCTCTGAAGTTTGCTCAGAACAAACTGAATATAGACGCGCGACGTGCCACTCGAGAAGTAAGATTCATATTTTATTAGCTTCGCGTTTTTCTCGGTTACATTTATTCCTAACTTCATTTGCAGCAATTCACGGCGGAAGTAGACTAACTTGACACCGTTCTGCAGATTTATTATCCGATTTAAAGTTTCCGACATCATTTTACCTTTTTATAATTTACTACTTGATCATTTGTTTGAAATTAGATTTAAATTATTCGCTTCACTTCTGAAAATTACAAATAAATTTTAAGTGGTTAATAGCGTTCATTAATTAAATATTCATTATAATTCTTCTTTTATAATGCAAAATATAATTATATCACAAATTCACTATAAAGATAAAAAATAAATAAATATATCATCACGCCTTCTACCCATTACTGGGTGTGGCACTCTGCCGAAGCAGATCTCGGTAAGAGATATATTTTGCGCGTGAAGTGCGGTTACCAATCGTCAAATCACGGCCCCTCAAAGATGTTAGTGGTGGAGGAGCCACAAGGGTAGCTTTTGAAATTATGAAAATTGTTTGTCGTCTGTGGGAATCGAACCAGGGTTCTCAGGATCCGCAGGCCGACTTCATACCACTGAGCTAGCCATCCCATACTATAACGATAATTAGGTATTTAAAAATAATACAAAGGAAAATAAATAAAATATCATGTTTTCCTATATCGCATTTATAAAGTTTATTTTGTGCAAAGATTTTTAAATTTTTTTGTGAAGTTGTCAAAATGTCGAACATACACAATTTTGTGAAGCCAACACCTGAAGTAGTTGGGTAATGGGATTGGCTAACATAGCTATGTTTTTCTTTATCTTGTCTTCACTGTTATGTTGTGACATAATATAATTAATACAGTTTTTAATCTCGCACTATTTCTTTATATATGAAAATATTTGTGAATATATTATAATAAATATTACAAAATATGATGGGTTCATATTTTTATTTGATTAAATATGCAAAACGTTAGAAATTTTCATTTATTATTATTAATTGATAATAATCACATAAATTAAAAATATTATTATAAAAACAAACTCATATTACGGCAATTCTAATTAGAAACTTACTTGTAAACAAATATATAGGGGCATTTTTCTTCTCTCACTTAGCATATGTTGGCTTCACAATAAATATCCCTATAGTTTGTCTACTTTGGCCGTATTTATTTGGGAACTTTGGGTTCAACCCTAAACTGACCTAGAACTAACTCGTGTTACTTCCAAATAAATGATGTATCTCAAATGTCAGTTAGCGGTAAATTTAAAATCTGAATGCATGTTCGAAGCGACATCTGCTTAGTTTTGTTTGTGTGTTAAATTGCGCTTTTAATTGGATGTTTTAAGTCATCTTTATATTTTTTATATGTTGTCAAAAAGCAGATAACGTCAGACTCTGTCCATTTTTTTATAATTTTGTCATCAGCAGTATCAAAATAATTTATGTCGAAGTCGCAATTATCTGTCATAATATTATCGTCTGTGACTACTATATAGCAAGAAACACATACTGCATACTGCTTTTCCATCAGCTGCATAAATAATAGTTTTGTATATTTTTTCAGAAAATTATTTTAAAATTATTTACGATTTTCATAAAAATAGCTTCTAACCTCGCTGTACTATCACAAATCGCGATGCCGCCACAGATAACAAGGACCACAAGTTGATTAGAAAGGGATATCAAACGGGTTCAACCTGCCAACCCGCTAAAATAGCTGGGACAGTAGGGTCAGTTCAAGATCAGTTCAGGGTTACTTAAAGCGTGTCAATTAAACAAAACTAACCTACCAGGTTACTTTAAAAATCCCAAATAAATACGGCCTTTGTGTGGACGTAGCTGAAAATAATTTATAGCCTCTATTTTACTGCTTTCAACTATCCATTCCAATATTTAATTAATAACTTATTGTTACTAATATTGTCATCATTTTTAAACCAATTTTTCGAATAAATTTTTATGAAACAATGGAAAATATTTGTCCTTTTAAGTATCTAAATGTAATTACATATTTTCAGAGATTTCAAGATCTAAATAAAGGAACAAAGACTAACAAAATGAAATCTTGAATACAAAAAGTAATTGCATATTACGACTAATTCAATAAAGATGTCTTTTTCTTTCTTTGCTCAAATAATCTCATCTTGTTAATTAATCAACTGGAAAAATAAATTTTCGCCTTGTTTGAGTTAGACGTTTTATCTCATTTAAAAATAAAAGTAAATTACACAATAATGTGCTTACTGTTTCTGTTTAATTTGGTTTTTAATTTCATTACTGTTAGACCTTCAAAATAAAATTTTGTGAATTATTTTATTTACAAATAAGAATTAATTCAGTTGTTTTTTACATTTTATGTAGTCCCTTTGATGCCACATATGTATTTCTACTTTCTACATTAATATTATTTTAATATTTGCTGTATTATTTACTCTTTTTAACTACGTTTAATCTATTTAGGACAAGTTTTTCAAACACCGGTTTACCCTCGATTCATGTTAATCATGATTAAATGATAATATAAACTGTAATTACTCATTAGTGATTAGCTTAATCGGGAATAAACTGGCACTTAATTAATGAAAGAAGTTTTTCAAGAAACAAAAAAATATTCTGACTACGTATAAAACACAGGATTTTCAGATTTCCACTCATATTATAAAAGAAATTCTTTCATTTCGTTCCATCTAAATAAAAGAACAATCTATTACCAACCTCTTTTACAAATAATAAAAAAAACTAAATTTTTCAATCTCAGTTTCTCATTTTCTCGGAGCAGTAAACAGAATATAAAACTGTATTTTTATTGCATCTTCAGATGTTTAACGAAAAAGAAACTATAAAAACTTAAACTTTATTTTTTAGTTAATTAACAATTACTTTAATCCTAACTCGAAATATTCTGTAGTACCTACTAAGTGAAGTTTAATGATGTTCTTGACATATTTAATTTACTTTTTGTTAGGATGTTCAAAAGTTTACATTGTTTTACAACAAAATTATCAGAAAACTTGATATTTACGCTTTTAAAATTCAATTTAAATTTAATTAAGTTTGGTCTTCCACGAAACAAATAATTATAAGGAATTTTACTGCGAAATGTTCAACATTTTCTTATTAATTATATAACTTTAATTTATTATTATTACCTTTTACGACTTTTAATATTTAATACAATACAAATTAAGCTTTCCTTTTCATTTATTTTCCGGTTCGCATTTAATTTCTACGGTTGAAAGCAATCAGTTCTAAGACTCTGAAAGCATGATATTGATTTATAGATTTTATTTCGTTATGTAGCCAGCATTTAGGTACAATATTTCTGCATTTTAATTACATTTGATTTCAATTCAGTGTACTTTTTTCTATAATTCATTTCATCTCTTTTATAAAACACACGTTTACACTTCCAAAGATCATAATTTTTCACCATTATGTATTTTCTGTTTTCAAACCTTTTCTAATTGTTTAAAGGCTCATTTCAAGCTGAAGTTTTAATAATTTAACAGATCTTTCGAAAACTTGTTACCAGGCAATAGTCACGAAAGCCCATAGGTGGCTATAGCCAAATGGCAACAATTTTGAAAAAGATACTGGATAATTATTTTCTAATTTATCGAACTCTCGAGTTATATTTAATTAGATTAATTTTTGACATAGCAGTTCAGGTCGATTCATCCAACTTAAAAAAAATTGAACTGGGTTCATATCTATTGATTACTTATTATTGTATTCTTGGAAGTTATTTCCAAAATTTGTTGGTGTATTTCTGCATCTGAAATGAAACTAAATCGATTTATTTTCACACATTTTACTTGACGCGTTGACAGTTTTAAATAATTATTTGACAATTACCTATCATTTGTCACAAACAAAAAAGCTCCTACAGAGATTAATCCCGGGAATAATCACAAGAGCTTTATTCTCAGTATAATAATAATAGGATTGGTTAAAACGCAGACACGTGACAAACAACGAAGAATTTCATTGGTGTTGAGAAACATCAAAAAATAATCGCTAGAATACTTTAGAAACGTTGAAATAAGCAACGCGTAAAAGGTCAAGATCTTTTACCTTTTTCTTGATTTTAAAATAATTTTCCATTTCTGCCGCGTGATGTAAATATGAACAGAATTGTTTGAAATGTAGTTTTGTTTGTAATGTGCAAACTCATGGCAATGCTAGACTTTGAAAAATGTTATACGATTATTTACTGAAGAAGTTTATACAAGTATTCTGTAATTTAACAATTCATTGTGTGTTTACCACAAATAAAAAGCTTTTTATAGAACATTGCGATTGAAGCATAGCAAATAAATTCCATGGCACTAAAATTAAAATTCTTGTACGGTTTGACAATATCATTGATTAATCAATAAACAGAATAATAATTCATAACGGCAGTCATTTTGCGCCATTGTTATTATATAATTATTAACTGTTATTTCATACCAGTAATACTGATGTTATTGTGATTGGAGAAATCCTGTGTCGGGTATAGTACAAGATAAAAAAAATACTTGAAATTGGTAACACTAACTCATAAATGTAATTCCTATTAGTAGGCGTATTCAATTTGCCATTTGGATCAGATCTAACTTACATTTACTGCACCAGATCACTTATTAATTTCGCTAGATTACTGCGCTAACTTTATTTCTAGTACTATAATTACATATTCTAGTTTACTTTATAGTAATTCACCCCAATAAATGCACCATTTTGCTTAATTCGGTTTATTTAATCATGTGTCTTATTTATCTGAACTGATTTAAGTGAACCAAGTGGCAAATGGAATACAGCTATTGACAGTGACATTTTTTCTTTTTTATGGTGTAATGACTCAGTGGTATCATGTCGGCCTGTGGATCCTAAGAACCTTGGTTCCATCCCTACAGCCGATAAAACATTTTCACCAATTTAAAAATTACCCCTGTGGCTCTCTCGCCACTATCATCTTTGGGGGCCGTTATTTGACGGCTGGTAACCTCACTTGACGCGCATAAATATATCACCTATCGAGATCTGCTTCGGCAGAGTGCAACACCCAGTAATGGATAAAAAGCGTGATGATATATTTATTTATTTTATTTGAAAATTTAAATTCATAAAAATCGTTGTTTCCCTTACCTATATCCTTTTATTTATTAATGTTATGGAGTAGGTGGCACAGTGGTATCATGTCGGCCTGTGTATTCTGAGAATCCTGGTTCGATTTCCACTGCCGACAAACATTTTCACCACTTTAATACTAGTCCTATGGCTTCCCCTCCACTAACATGTTTGGGGGACCGTGATTTGACGGCTGGTAACCGCACTTCACGCGCATAAATATATCACTTACCGAGATCTGCTTCGGCAGAGTGCTACACCCAGTAATGGGTAGAAGGCGTGATGATATATTTATATTTATTTATTTACTCACAGGGATATAATCTAAAGTGTTTCTATTATACAAACTTTTAGTATTTATTATAAAAATGACATGTCAAATCTCAAATAGTACTTCCGCCTTTATCTGGTATTGTGCCAACTGTGGAATAAAAAGAACTTTAGAATTGTATTACTAATTGAGACACTTACTTCTGATCACTTTGTAAAATAAATATCAAGTTGATATTAAATAATAGAATTATAAAGACATCAATGGATCTATGGTATATCTATACTTATTGTTTGTAAACGACATAATAATTAGTAACTTTTTACGATTGAATGTTGACAACATTGTAAATGCTAGTGTAGTGAGTTTTAATAATTATGATTGAAAACACTGTCAGCATAGATACATTTTTAGTGAAAAATTTTAATTTTATAGTTTAGGAAGCTTGCTTCTTCTATTCATATAATTCTAAATTACATAGATCTGGAGACCGATTCTAATTCGTAACAACGAGTTGTAGCGACTGGTTTGACGTTATTTGTTGTCGCTACCGATAGTGTAGCCACCTTGCGGGATAAAATGTAACTTACGTGTGACGTCATTATTGGCGACTAGACTTACTGCTAGCAACTGCTTTGAATCAGTCGCTAACTCAGTCGCTTGGTTATTTTAATAAATAATACTAAATATAGAAACATATATTACGATTTCAATCAACAAAGTGGACTTGTTAACAATAAACAATCACAAAAAGCGGCAACAAGTTTTTCAGAAATACCACATCAAAATATATAGTGTATCTTTGTAACCAACAGTAGAAAATAAATTCCCTAGATATTTAACTAAGTCGCCTGACGTCATCAAAAATACGTCATTCAACTAAGTATTTGGTTGCTACGAATTAGAATCGGTCTCCTGCAATTCCAGAATTGGCGAATATTAAATTTGATACAAAACGTGCTAGTACATACTTACATTAGGACTATTTTAAACAAAGTACAAAGCATTAACGTAACAGTAACATTAATATTTATATTATTTCCATTAGCAAATTATATTTGGAATCAGACAAGAGACACCATTATCAATCATTAAAGTAGCTTGTCATGTGTAAAGTACGTACATTATTAAAAATGCATATTGCATTTGTACCAGCAGTGTCTACGTTCTATAAATGTGCTTTAATTTACTCTACTGCGTAGGTAATTTCATACAAACATAACATCTTTGAAACCTTTGTAATATGCTGCTCTAAAAGCCTGCGGTTATTTTATCATATGCACAAAAAGTGTTACTTTAGTCTACCTGCATTTTATAATAATATCAGTATATGTAAACGATAGTAGCACAGTAAAGTGAAGAGAGCCGAAACGACCGTGGTGCCCCTAGGACACTTCGCAAAATTATAGTTATCTACAAGGAATGTAAGTGTAGTCCATCCAGTGCTCAGTTAAAAAAACTACTTTTAAATCCCTCCATAAACGCTAATCGGTGTTACTGTACAAAATTCTTGGTTTCAGGAAAATTATACTCTTTGTATAGAGAACGTTTCATAACTTCGGGTACATACGTTAAGAGCATATGTTGTTTGATCTGCTGATTAAGATAAAAAATTATACATATACCCTTAACGTGTGTACCCGAAGTTATGATACATTCTGTATATCGAGGAAAGATAAAAATCACACAATAAATCAAAGAATTTGCATGCAGGTATTATATTATAATATCAAATTTATTGTTTTCCTTTGCCTAGACTGTAAAAGTGTACTTCATATGCTATCAATTGTCAACAAAAGCTCAATTTTAATGTCAATCGGCAAAAAAAAACATTATGCACTATACAATTAATTTATTTATAACTTGGCCTCACCTAGCTACGCCATTGGCAACAACTATAAGTATTTTAATAAAGTATATATTTTTGCAATGAAATTTACTTTAATTAATATTATGCTGATCACTTTAGTTATGTAATGTAGCTTTTGTTCATTTAAAGAAAATGAAACATAATTATGAAACCTTTCTTATTCAATTGGAAACTGATGGTAGGATAATTAAACGACGGGTTCACTATACACGTCTTGTTATTTTATTTTGCAGATACAAGTTTTCTTGCTCAAAAGTAACGAGATAATATTATACTTTTCTTTTCTGATCCGGGAAGCCAAATATTTATCTAACTTATTATACTCCTTATAAGCTCTCTTTGGTCACATTTTTTATTTTGTTTTTTCTTCGTAAAACGTAAGACGTATAAACCAATGCCCACTGAGCTGCCCCAAATATAAATGAAAAGAAAATATAGCTCATGTGTTTGATTTTGTTTGAAAAGGTTGATCGAGTAGCTTTTTGTCTGCAAAAATATTTACCAACTGATTTATTAATAACAAAAATATCTAACCACACGTTTTACATAAATGAAAGTAAAGGTCCATTCAAAGATACATAAATAAGAAATATAAATAAAATTGTAAATGAGACTTACGAGGGCAGGGTGAAAAGTTCCTGAAAAATAAAACAGATGGCGCCACAATCGCAAATCTGATGTGACATTTGTGATGTACCATCTTTAACTAGAACGCATTATAATTTTCAGACTCATATGTCATTCAGTTCTGTTTTGACACCCATCAAAAGCAAACAACCTTGAAGATTTTTGAAAACATGGAAAAAAGTGAATTTCGCGTCTTGATTAAACATTATTTCTTGCGCTTGTTTAACATTATGGGGACTCCTCACCATCGATTGGAACGATTCACAAGTGGTTTACTGATTTTCGTTGTGATAGTATGACCAAAAAGGACGCCGAACGTTCTGGTCGTCCAATTGAGGTTACAACGCCAGAAATCGTCGATAAAATCCATGGTATGATATTGGATAATCGGCGAGTTAAAGTGCACGGGGACGCTGAGGCTATGAGCATCTCAACCGAACAGGTACGGAACATTTTGCATAAATTTTTGGATATGAGAAATCTATCTGCCAGATGGGTGCCGCATTTGCTCTCTGTTGACAACAAGCGCGACCGTGTGACAAGTTCAAAGGAGTGTTTGGCGATGTTCAAGCGCAATAAGAAGGACTTTTTGGTCCCCTGCAATTTTTATCTATTTCCAAACTTGAAGAAATGGCTCGGCAGAAAGAGATTTAACTCCAACGATGAGGCCATCGCTGAGACATACGCCTATTTTGAAGGATTGCCAAAATTGTATTATTTGGAAGGGATCGAAAAATTATAAAAACGTTGGACGAAGTGTATCGAGCTACAAGGAGATTATGTTGAGAAATAAAATATGTTTTGACCAAATAAATAATTTCTTGTTTCATTTTTCAGGGACTTTTCGAAAATAAAACATATATTAACGTCTGCTGCCACCTAGTACATTCATTAACTTTTTAAACAGGTTATTTTTTGTACACAATTATAGGTAATGGATTCAAATTTATAAAAAAAACTAATATCCTTTAAAATTCATCAAGTACTTACTTGCTTTGTCATATTGTTATTAATGAATATTTATTATCAGTATGAAATTTATTTATATTGATTCAGCACTCAAGCAATTTTGTTATTTCAAAATCGCAATTCACATGTACAATCCCTATTGAAAGCAATAACAACAGCAATCAAAAATCAAATGTTCGTGTAACAAATAATACTTCAATACTGAAATTTAAATACCCACATGCAATTTCGAAAACAAAACACAACTGATAAAAAATATCAGTTTCGTACAGCAACATTCTAATGTGCATTTCGCGTTTATAATTAGTTCAATCTCACATTCTAATCAATGGATTCAACATTTGAACACTGCAGTTATCAGAACTAACTTTTCAAAGTCACACGTCAATTGTTTTACTTTGTCGAATAAAATGGAATCTCATGTGGCGCCATAAAATTGCTTTGTTCTTTGACTTTATTTACTACCACGTTTGGGCTTTATGTTCGCTTTTGCCGCTTGTGTTGATCTTTGACAGTTTTTCTTTTTCTTTTCTTTGTGCTTCAATCATTTTTCATCCATTAGTATTCTGTCTCTATTCGATTTAAATTAGTTTAAAATAAAAGTTAATGATAAACGATGTTGATTTATAAGACCATTGAACAGTTTTATTTTCTTGGTTTGATTATTATTCACTTGCATTAAATTGATTTATCAAGTATGTTTTTTAGTTTAGTTATTTTCGCTAGAGGCGCAGTTTGTATTTTGTTCAATTTTAGGAGGAAAATCATAATTACTTATACAAACAAATATATATAAATCAAAGTGGTGTTTTCGTAATATCATAGATAAACTATAGTTTATCTGTAGTAATATTTAGACGATTGTTTCCAGTCCAACATTAGTTCTCACAATTTCATTATTTTGCTTAAAATTTTGAAGGTTCCTTTGTGATTATGATGCAGCAGCAATATTATTACTGTTCTTTACTGGTTTATTTATTTTTCGTTCCTTTGTCGAAATGGAAACGTCTCTATTATTGTAAATGCAGAATTAGGAAAGATTCTGTGCTCAAGGCTTCTAGTTTCTATTTTAAACAAATTCAGATAATCGTGCTACCACAAACCCACATCTTTTGTTTTAAGGAAGTACTAGTGTGACGGTGGCGCCATCGGTTGTCGAGTGGCGAAACTGACGCTCAAAAAAATATAAAAATTGAATAAAATAAGTGTTTTATACCTATTATGATTTGAATATCATGAATTGTTAACGGGTTGTTGATCTAGTGAATTTTCAAATACTATACCACCGTGTGGTGTTGCCATTATAAATTGGGATTCTTAATTTTTCGTTAAAAACAAGGCTTTGCATGGCTATATATCCATTACTAAACGATAAAAAAACTTTTTCCTTCTGATACAATATACATGGATAGTTCTAGAACATCATACTAGTTTTTCAAATGAAACTGCAAAATTTTAGAGGTACACAAACCAAATATGTGCGATTCTGATTGATCGCCATAAGCCCCGTGTATAAGAACTCAACTTTACAAGCGAATATAATTTGTTCACAGACGATGAATGTGTTTCATAATTTAACGGGATGCGTATGACTCTCCAATGTTTACGTGCGCCAAATTTCATTCGAAACTGCAAAATTTTTTTTCACGCCAGTACTACCTTAAACCATCGAAGACATGTACGAGGGCGGTCCGATAAATATTTAGCCTCACCGCCAGATAGCACCTCTATCGCTAGAGCAATTTTGTAAAAGCCAAGGTTCTACAGGCCGACGCGATTCTACTGAACTTTCTGCTCCATTATCAATAGTTGTCCAAATACTGAAAAAAACTGTTTACTTAGTTGCTAGTTTTCCAATTAAAATTAACTTGAACCGTAAGATTTCCAAACACAAACATTTTGTCCAATTCTTTAAATTCCCTCCAACTTTACGTAATGCCTCTTTTTATTTGTATTCATTTTTATTTCTTCATTTACTGCCTACTTCTCAAAAGAGTTTTAGCTAGAATCTAGCGAATCCTGAATTTTGGATTTGTCAAATTCAGCTAAACCATATTCTCAAAAAACTTCAATAAATTTTAATATAATCTTCTTACCATTTACTTTTCGGAGAGTTAATTGAATTAACTTTTTTAAATCGGACTAGCATAAGTTTAGCTAATCCAAAATTCAGGATTCGATAAAACTTTTTTGAGAATCTGGCTGTTAAAGTATCAAAACTGTATAAGTTATAACTCAAATATAAAACATAATTTAATACAAGCAGTCATTAAACAAAAGAAAACTGATCAACATTCTTCAAGAAAAATACAAACTGTTATCAGTCGTACTGAGTTTCACCCATGTACACTCAACTACAGAAGTAAGAAACAACATAGTGTGCATTAGTAATACAAGGAGTGTGAATACAGTTTTGATTCAGCCCTATCCTTGCCTCCTCCTTTACACTTTACAAAAGCGTATATTGCTTTAGATGGATGTACCATTTTAAGATACGAAGTTAATCTACCCGTCTATGGTTTTTTTACTGTCTGGTTGTAGTAATTCTATTTTCTAATTAATGGAAGAAATCGTATAGGTACCTATTTATAGTTATTTTCCAAGAAATACAAAGCAAGAAGCCTTTAATTTGCTGGCCTGAAATAAATTAAAATTTAATGAGACTCCAATACTATTGCCAGACATAGGGTTGAAAAGACGCCTACTCACAGCTCTTGAAAATTCGTTAATTTATTTAATTACACCATTGACAACATAATTATAGAAAACAAACAAGTAGTTAAAGACTTGGGTATTACTTTTGATTCCAAATTACTGCTAAATAATCATGTCGACATATGTGTAAAACAATCATATAGAACTTTAGGCTTCATTCTGAGAAATTGTAAACATTTCAGTGAGCCAAGGTCTTTATTATGTTTATATAATTCACTAGTCCGTTCAAAGTTGGAGTACGCTTCAGTAATTTGGAATCCGTTTTATTATAAAAATATTATACATGTTGAAAATGTTCAAAAAAAATTCTTAAATGTTCTATGTTACAAATTTAATATTGGTATTTCTGATTATACAATGAGATTAAAATATTTCCATATGTCATCTTTGGAAAATAGGAGAATTTTAAGTGACATGATTTTTCTATATAAAATATTTAATAATCTTATTTATTCAAGCAGTATAATTCAAAACTTTAATATTTATGCTTCCAATAGGAATACTAGGTCATCTAACTTATTTTATTTGCCATTAAGTAATACAAATAATAACAAAAATTCCCCCATCAATAGAATCATGTCCACATATAACTCCAAATTTGAGCATGTCGACTTATTTTATTTCTCTTTAGCACTATTTAAAAAAGCCGTTATTAATACTATTAATTCATTTTAACATCATACTTATACTGTAACTGTATTGTTCACCTAATATTCTAATTTAATCACTAATATCTTATGTACTTATGTTAACTCAATACTGAAACCTGTACTGCATCTGTAGAATTGTATTTTGTATTATTAATTCGTGAAAACCTGTTATTGGTCCTAGTTGACTGTTGGTTTTCTTATAAATAAATAAATAAATAAATAAATAAATTATTTAACTCTTTCATGTTGCAATCTAAAACATTTTAATAGGTACAACAATGAAAATATTTGAAAATCTGTATACTGTTATCGACATGAGAGTATACCATGCACAAAAATATGAAATGATTGTATGATCTGTATAAAGTGGCACTGCGATTAGAAATATTTTACTATTAGTGTTATACTAATACATGAACCGCTCTGCTTGCCAATACTAATTGCAATAAACCATCCTTTTTTAGCTGTATTCAGGATTGTGCGCTGAATATTTGCTTTTGAAATCATGACAAATAAAATACTGTTATCGACATGAGAGTATGCCAAGCTCAAAAATGGGAAATGAATGCAGGATCTGTATACAGCGGCACTGTGATTAGAAATATTTTACTATTAGTGTTATATGTAATACATGAACCGCTCTGCCGATCAATACTAACTGTAATAGACCAGTGGAATAAATACAATTTCACAGTGACGTGATTAAGTGAATTACTCTCCCTTACCCCTTTGGCATTCTCTCTTGGCAACGACAGTAAGTAGATCTCAATGTGAATTTCTTTTTTATTATTGTTAGAATGTAGATCCATTTCAGTAGAATTTCTTATAATTATTTTTTTAATATTATATATTCAGTGGTATCTAGTCGGCCTGTGGATTCTAAGAACCCTGGTTCAATCCCCACAGCCGACAAACATTTTCACCAATTTAAAATTACCCCTGTGGCTTCTCCACCACTAACATCTCTGGAGGGCATGATTTGACGGCTGGTAACCGCACTTCACGCGCATAAATATACCAAGATCTGCTTCGGCAGAATGCTACCAACAGTAATGTGTAAAAGGCGTGATGATATATTTATTCATATTTATTTATTTTTAAATTTGCTGTATGTAAATACTGTCACATTAAAAAAGGACAATTAGGTTTATTTCTAAAATTTCAGCTTTATACATATATTTTCAGACTACTATTTTTTGTTTTAATTTTCCTATGAAACTTCATCTAAATTATAAACAATATACACTTTCAGAAAGTTACGCATGAAATTTTTTTTTCATTTGTGACGTTAGAAATTTGGATCTCAAACAGTGAAGCTCGCTTATAATTGTAATCACATAAATGATCTAATTTATCATTTAGAAAATACCGGGTGACTATAAATGATTGAATTTTTTTTGCGCCTCCGTCCGAAATTGACATTTTTACACATTTCATAATCATCCGGAAACTATATTTGCCGAACGCCGTTTGGAAGTTTTTACCAAATACCGTTCGTTTTTATAATTTCGATCGTCTGTGGCACGAAGTTTTCTAGTCTAATCCTAACATAAATGACTAATTTACAATTTTTTGACAATACTGAGAACCCCATTTGAGGAGAAATAGTTATCGCTACGATAATTTTATTGGAAGCTGAAAAGAATGGTTATTAAATATTTAAAATACAGAGTGTTACATTTAATTGAATTACATATTCAAATTTAGTTCTCGTTCTTATTTGTTCAACTATTTCTTCTTTTAGTTTTAACAACTTTACAGTATTTACCTAAAGATGTAACTATTTGTCGAAGTATTCGACTGATTCATATTGATATTTCCACTAAAGTTGTCGACTCAAAGGATCATCCAAACAACGAGAGGCACCACCCAATTTAATTTCCCAGAACTCCGTCCAGAACTGCTGCTTTAACTGGAGAAAATTACCCTTTGACCTGGATCAAATTTAAATAAATTAATTTGATTTCTAATTAAACAACTCTTCGTTCACTCGAATATTTTGTTTTAATGTTTATTTTAATTTATTATTCGACAGTAATTTTATTTCAAGGAATATTTAAGCGTTCTAATATTTGGTTAACCCGGGTTATCACCCTTTCATTAGTATGCAACATTAAGGAAACTTTATTTCTCGTTCTCTGAAGTTCGTTTTTTTTAACTTTTTTCATTAAAACTTGTTGAATGATACTTTCTGTAGTAATCATGTAGATTTGTATTGGCAGACTGAAATTGAAATTTAGCAGAGTTACATTGTAGCTTATACCGTTCATTTTATATACTCATACACGTTTAAATTATAATATATTTTCTTTGAAAATTAAGTTTCACCCAAGTGTGTTAAGTAATAGTTGTTTTTAAAAGAAGAGTGTGAATAAAACTTTGAGAAAAATTATCCTATTTAGTTTTCCTTTGTAATCAACTATTAATTCAGCTTAAAAAAAAGTAGCTAAGCTACAGCTACAGCTATTCTTTAAAAAAGTAGCTGAGCTACAGCTATAAGCTACATTTTGTAAAATATAGCTAAGCTACAACTAAAAGCTTTCATTAAAGTAGCTGTTAAATTTTAAAGCTACTTTTTTCAATTATTGTGAATTATTAAATTTGCCATTGTCATATGATCAGTTGATCAGTCTTTTGTTATAATGACTGTTAATAAATATAAAAAATCGCAAATGGACAAATGTACTGTTAATTAGTTATGCTATAATTCTTATTTATATCGAAATAAATTAACAGTCACATTAACAGAAGACTCCTAAACATTCAATGTTTAGTTCATCTAATATTTAATACAAAACTAGGATAGGTTAAGAACAAGTGAAAAATAAATTATGTTAATAGATTTTACACTATATAATAACTTGTTATCCTACAGTTATAGAAAACAATAAAGAAGGTACAATTCAAATAAAAATTAATAGGTATTTCTTAATGAATAGTGGTAGCTTTAAGCTACAAAATGTAGCTTTAAGCTTCAAAAAGTAGCTTTAAAAGTAGCTTCAGTTGTTATAACATTATTTTTAAGCTAATAGAAAAAAAATAGCTCGCTACAAGCTACAGCTAAGGTAAACGTAGCTAAGCTAGTAGCTAAACTACAAAAGTAGCTAGCTACTGCCCAGCTCTGATATTCAGTTAAACTAGCTCAGTGGTATCGAGTCGGCCTATGGATCCTGAGAACCTTGGTTTGATTCCCACAGCCGAAAAACAATTTTCACCACATAAAAATTATCCCTGTGGCTCCCCCTCCACTAACCTTTTTGGGGGCTTTGATTTGACGGCTAGTAACTACACTTCACTGGCATAAATATATCACTTACCGAGATCTGCCCCAGCAGAGTGCCACACCCAATAACGGGTAAAAGGCGTGATGATATATTTATTTATTTATTTATATTCAGTTTTGATTGTTTGATGAATGTAATGATTGAGTGTTTTATGAGTGATTTTAGGGTTCGTGCTACCCCATTTGTTGGGATATAGCGTGAAGATATGTATGTATGTATGTATAGGCAGTTAAATCATTGGAAGATAATTAAAATAATTTTATTTAAATTTTACCTTTCGGCAAACTAATGACCTAATTCACAGCCTAACCGGCTTTAAATTTTCATATTAGGATTTCATTGTTATTTCAAAAAGTTTATTAATTAATTGTAATTAAAGTTTAAATCCGACGCGCAAACAGTATACTGTTCGGTTGTATTCCCCTTTATGTTCATGTTTAATGATTATGCTAAATTCATGTGTAAAAAGATGCACAACTGTGCAGCATAATTGTGAGCTTGCTCTCATAATGAATCTACTTATTTGATTCGCTCATTGACTGAATCGCCATCTGTGCAATCTATAATTATTGCGATGAATGTACGAATACGTGATTTTTAAATAACACTAAACTTTTTTGTATTTAAAATATGCTGAAATTACAAATTACTTTTTGTACTTGCACCATTCAAAATAAGGTTTACATTACCTTGAAAACCGATGGAAAGTTTGAAACGCGCCAAAAAAATAAAGAGCTCGTTAGTTAAAGAATTGTTTATCTAGCAACAGTATCAATAGCGATTTTCTGAAATTTATTGAACCGTTAGTTGCTAAAGAACCGCTAAAACTTTCATGCAACCCAGCATAAAACTATTAAGGGCCAGTTTTTCTATCATCGGTTTACTCTTGATTAGCGTTAATCATGATTAAATAATAATGGTAACCATACTTTCTATTATTACTTAATCATGATTAACATTAATCGGTGATTGAAAAACTGACCCTAAAACGCTATTTGTACTTATATACACATATTTTAAGAAATTTATAAAAGAAATAGAGACATTAGCTTATAACGCCATCAATCAGATATATTTTAACAAACTTTACGAGAAAAAATAAATAATTTGTTTTCAAATAGCAAATGTCAATTCATGGCATACTTAACTGTCAATATAAATTCACGTTTCAAATTTAATAACTTTTCTCACTATCGGTTATATAATTTTGCTTGTTACAAAAAGCATTGTACAAAACTCGTGCACGAAGACGACTTTTGTACCATTCGCGCACTTGTTATACAAATAGCTATTTTTGTCTTCTATTGTTAGAGTAGGTAGTTCAGTGATATCGAGTCGATTCCCACAGCCGACAAACAATTTTTGCCACATTAAAATTGCCATTGTGATTCTTCCTCCACTAACATCTTTGGGGTACGAAATTCAGCGGCTAGTAACCGCATTTCACGCGCATAAATGTATCATTTATCTAGATCTGCTATGGCAGAGTGCCACATCATATAAGGGTAAAAAATATAGTTATATTTATGGGGTGGCTAGCTCAGTGGTATGAAGTCGGCCTGTGGATCCTGAGAACCCTTGTTCGATTCCCACAGGCGACAAACAATTTTCATAATTTCAAAAGCTACCCCTATGGCTCCTCCATCACTAACATCTTTGGGGGCCGTGATTTGACAACTGGTAACCGCACTTCACGCGCAAAATATATCAATTACCGAGATCTGCTTCGGCAGAGTGCCATACCCAGTAATGGGTAGAAGGCGTGATGATATATTTATTTATTTTTTTATATTTATTTACTTTATTTTCTATTAGATAAATATTAATTTAGGAATGATAATATTGAAATTTATTTTAAATTGATTAAACAAGAAAGTATGGTAAATTGATATTTAGTTGCTATTCACTTAAATTAATTAAAAGTCATATTATACATTTGTTTTTCATCGATTGTAAATAATATTAGTTTCTATAAATAAGCATGATGTGGTGATATTACCACATAAATTATTTTATTTTTATTAATTCTCAGTACTGACCTTTCCATTCCTCAATTTCATTAATTATAAATACTTCATACATTTTAAATACTAGGGCTTTTAATCTAATTATTTAAATAATCATATTATACTTAAAATTTATTTCTTGGCGTTTTCAATTTAAAATCAAGTTAGTTGGATAAATAATTACAAATATACCGCTTCTACTTCGTCTTCTTCGCCTTTTCCCATGTTTATAAGAGTCGGTGTTTTCGTGGTTTTGGCATTTATTTTCCGGTCGGATGCCCTTCCCGTTATACACATAATATGTGTTCTAAATACATAAATCTATATAGATGTATTCTGTAGCATACAGTTCGAAATATGCATTCAAAATACCATGTGACATAAAATTGGGATAAAAAGTAAAACTTTTTTCTGAAACCGGCAAGAGAGTGCCTACTTTCCTGGCCAATTTTAGTATGGAAACTAGATTTTTACCAAAACAGTCAAGTATAAAGTACGTAACCAAGGCTACAACAAAAATAACAATCTGGTAAAGTACAAAACAGTCTGGTAAAGATTTTACCTGACTGTTTTTTTTTTTGTAACCTTGGATACGTAGTCTTCTGTCAATACAATTCAAATAAAAAATAATAATTTTTATGATTAATTATTGATTAAGTTAAACGGTTTCAGAAAAAAAAGTATACATAATACGCCAGGAAAGAGTGAAAGGCCTCGTTTTTCAAACAGCCGCTTATTATGTAATATACTATGAAAATACTAAAACTTTATTAATTTCTTTTGTAACTTTGCAATCATATCACAATACATTTTAGTGTTATAACTAGCAGTTGGCCTGGCTTCGCCAGGCCTCACGCTAGGCTCCGCGGACACTGAAGTAAGGTTCACTTCTGTATGACAATTGACAAAATATAAACTGAATTAATTCCAATCTAAAACTTTTCAATTCTGTACGTTTATAGTGTTATAAGACCAAATCCCTGAGCAATATTCTAGCTTAAAACGAATCAATGTGTTAAATCATTTAATGAATGTATTGTAATGTTACAAACTACCAAATATGTGCATAATTAAGCCTAATGTTTTATAAGCTCTTTTACATGTATTACTTACATGTGTTTAAAAGCGTAAATTCACATTAAAGGTATCACCCAAATCTGTACATTTGGAAAGTGTATCGAGTTTCAATTTTGACATGTAACAAACACATATAATTATATTTAATTTGTTTGAGCATAATTTTACATTTTGCGATATTAATATATAATTTATTAGTATTACACCATTTAATATGTGCATACATATATACATACATATCTTGACGCTATATCCCATCAAATGGGGTAGCACCATTTGATGAGTTGACGAATATCTGACTGAAGTTTGAGACAGTCCTGTGCCGAATAAATTTTAATATAAATTTTGATATCATCGGTTACAACAAAGGTTTACAATAATTAAGACTATATGGTAGATTATTAATGAAAATTAGAAATAATAATGACTCAAGATTTGGACCTTGGGCTGTGTTCATCAAGAGCGTAAAGTGTCTTTGTTCCTCTTACATTATTGCAAGTCTCGCCTTCTCGTGCTCGAGTAACAAAGAATCACTTTACACTCTTAATACACAAATAACTATTATTACACGTATGGAAATAATAAAAGTATCTTTTTTCACACATTTGATTGACACTTCGAATTTGCCGTCATGAATCAAATTTTAAATTCATAAAAAAAGTATTGGTCTTTCACTCTTGAATAGTGTTGCTCTCAGCTACACCTACTTTCTGCTAGATATTGTTGTTTTGTTGTGTATTAATGATCGTATGGTTTCCAGATGATGACGTGGCTGAATGTACGAAGTACGTTGGCCAGCCGGGCAGCTGGGGCACAGTGACGGGCGCGGCGCCGGAGCCGCAGGCCGCCGTCGCTCGCCGGCGACGCGGGCCGAGATGCACCCAGGCACGCCCAAGCGCACCCCCCAATGATGGTCCTGCTGGCCGCCTTTCTTGTTCTTCACAGCGCCGGACTAGTTGGTAAGACACTCTATAATCAAATACGATGCAGCAAGGTAACTCTAGAGATGATGAATCAATGAACACATTGGCGATTATGTATTGATTTATATTAAATTGCATATTTTGCAATACTACTTAATATCTTATATTTTATTTACGCAGCCAATAAAAATATTTCAATATTTAAAATATATGTAAACGTAGTTTTAGAATCTAAAAATTGCTCTGTGTTATTAAATAATTTATTTCTAATGCCTGTTTTACACTGAGCAATATTGCAAGTGCAACTGCAACTTTCAACAAGTTGAAGCAATATTGAACGAGTGTAATACAGAAATTGCAAGTGCAAGAGACAGAAGCAATCTTGCATCAACCTCTTGCACGAATTAGAACATGTTCTAATTTTTTCAATACTTGTAAGGCCACTGATAGTTATTTCTAGTAATTTTAAGTTTGTTAGAATGCTACCAACTTATTATAAATGTCAAAAACGATAAAGTTGGGTTAAAGATATTAAAATGATTTACTGCGTTGTAAATAATTGTGTAAATACTTATAAGAATAAATTTGTATATCATTGCAATATAACATGAAACAAATGTTAATAATACAAGTGATATAAGAGGTTAAGCTGATATAATATGAAGTTAGTAACGACAAAAATTTGTAAATAAATTAATATTATATTGCAGTTGCAAGTTGCTGAATGTAAAGTGAAAAAAATATCTCTGCAACATTTTGGTGCAACTAGTTGAACGTAATTCTTGCAAGTTGCAATTGCAGGTTGCGCTTGCTCAGTGGAAAACAGGCATAAGAAAATCCAAGCTATCTAACAGATTATCTGAATAAATCATTTTTAGATAGATCAGATCAGGCATAGTCAAACTTTTTCATAAAAGAGCCACAATTTATTTACAAGTAATTTAAATTTTTTATGCTTCTTTGTACAACATGAACTTAATCACAATTACAAGGATTCGGTTTACCGAGTCGCAGTGTTCTAGTTTATATATTTTTATCTTGAGTGGGATTCGAATTCGGAATCTTCGGATTCCTATTTCGTAACGCTACTCACACCATGATACCGCATTCTGTACTGTAATTAGAATTTACTTCCTGTTGTAAATTTTTAGATAGATCAGATCAGGCATAGTCAAACTTTTTCATAAAAGAGCCACAATTTATTTACAAGTAATTTAAATTTTTTATGCTTCTTTGTACAACATGAACTTAATCACAATTACAAGGATTCGGTTTACCGAGTCGCAGTGTTCTAGTTTATATATTTTTATCTTGAGTGGGATTCGAATTCGGAATCTTCGGATTCCTATTTCGTAACGCTACTCACACCATGATACCGCATTCTGTACTGTAATTAGAATTTACTTCCTGTTGTACAAAGTAGCATAAATAAAATAAATAAATACTAAATTTTCACCTAACTAATTTACGTAGCTCTTTTTATATTCGATTATAGTACATAAAATTTAAATTGATCAAACTTCATCTGAAATAGCGAAAATAAAATTTTTGCTATTTTATAAAAGCAATTCTCGTAAGAGGAGAATCGAACATAAAATGAAATAGCTCTAAAGCAGTGTTACCCAAACTTTCGACATATGTGTACCCCTTCTATAATTTTCGTAACACTGTGTACCCCTCGTCAAATAAAAATGCATATACTTGAATAACAATCAAAATATATTTATTTTTCTCATATTTTAATACATAAAGAAAAAATAAAATTAATTCATAATAGAATATTAATAAAATATATATTACATATATATTGCAACATGTACCCCTTCAAACTCTTCGCGTACCCCATGGGGTACGCGTACCACACTTTGGCAAACACTGCTCTAAAGGAATGAAACACGTTATTTTTAAGATGAGGGTCAGCATTATAAATGTTCCATTAAAATGTGTTTTCTAGTCGTAAATGGTTTGCTTAAAAATGTATTGACTCAAGAATACTTCAGAAAATGTTCAGTGATCTATTTTATCTCTAAAATTATATTACTCAGAATTTATTTTTTAAAGAATTTCATACATTCTTTATTCTGTCTATATATACTACTAAATTTTATATTAATAAATTTCAAATTTTATACAAGATGTTAAAAAAGGATACAAAAAATCTTTGAAGGTGTATACATTTTGATGTACTGATTCTTAGACAAAAATATTGTTTTCTATATGCATAAAATTAATTGTATGATTATTGATGTATACATTTTTAATGTATACGGCAGCACATCAGAATGTATACCTTCAAACTTTTTTTCCTTTCTTAACAGCCTGTATATCATGTTGAAATTTTAATTAAATAACTTAAAAATTGCATTAAAAATCATTTGAAAAGTTTAAATTCCTGACGCATACAATCGATTTCCAGTTAATATAGTGCAAATTTTAATATATTTTTTACATTTTTAAAAGCTAGAATGTCACAGAAATGTTAATAATGCTAGGGGTTCACTAGGCTATCGACCTTTCTAGACAGCTTGTATACAAGCTGTTCAATACGACGACACGAAATATGCATAACCAGGTCCACACCGCTGAAAGGTTTCTAGAGTAAACACTATAGTTACGTGAAATATATATTTTTTAAATTAGAGGAAACGAAATATAATGTTTATATTCATTCTTAAGTAATAATGTATGTTACAACTCCATAATAATTTTTGTCGGAAGATGGCACTACTGGGTGCTCCGTAGCTCTCATGTCATGATACCGGTTTACATATTCTTAACATCCGTCAGTTCAGCCTAAACAGTATCACAGTTCACTAGCCCCTAGTTGGTCTAACTGGATAGTTGATCGCACCATACTGATGAGCTCCCACAGAGTGAAACGCGTCTAAGGTTAAAGCTGAACTGATCAGCCGTTTGATGATGACCTAATAAATTGATTCAAATGTGCTATAATTTTTTGTGGAACTTTGACAAGTGTTGGAAAATATTTTTCCTAATTTTCTTTTTATTAAGACTCAGTTCCACATCGCAATTGATAATTTGTCTTTGTATGATTCCATAATAATAATAATTTTATATTTTATGGGGTGGCTAGCTCACTGGTATGAAGTCGGCCTGTGGAACCTGAGAACCCTGGTTCGATTCCCACAGGCGACAAACAATTTTCATAATTTAAAAACTACCCCTGTGGCTCCTCCACCACTAACATCTTTGGGGGCCGTGATTTGACGACTGGTAACCGCACTTCACGCGCAAAATATATCACTTACCGAGATCTGCTTCGGCAGAGTGCCACACCCAGTAATGGGTAGAAGGCGTGATGATATATTTTTTTTGTATATTTTATATTTTGCATCAATAACGATCATTCCATGAATTTTAATTAAAATGACTTCAAATGTACAAATAGGTAAGGAATATTGATATTATCTTCTGAAGATCAGATTTTCTTAGCGATAGTCTTTTTTTTACATTTAGCATTATTTTTACTTCTGATGAAAAATTTAACTTATCTATAATTCTTATCTCTAAGAATGATTAAAAATGCATTTATTCAACACGAGTTTTTACCAATAAAATATTATTATTTTTTATATGTAAAACATAGAATACTATTTTTTTTAAAATGACTATCGACCAAAAATACTCGATCTTAACAAAATATCAATATAAACCCTCGAAACTTTAAAAAAAAATTATTTAGATTTAATGATTATTCAGGAGATAATATCAGTATTCCTTACTTATTTTACACTCTGTATAAGTTTGTAAATATTATGAATATAATCGTATTAAATTTCATAAAAGTTTTCTTCAAGTAATTTTATAAACTGATAAATAATTAAAAGTTTCTCGAGACACAAGTCTCGCGCAGTGGACAGTATATTTTTTCAATTTAAATCTGAAAGTTCATCGAACGTGCTTAAAAAAGAAAAATTATATTAAAATACTTCATTTTTCGCACCGTATCTTTCAAATAATTTTTGCGATATTTTTTTAGTACTTACCAACCTTGTTATTGTCACGTTCAGATGAATTTACTAAAATGACAGGGGTTGTCATGAAAATAATGCAAAAAAACCTTTATGTTGTAAAACAAAGCCATTATGATTCATAATGGTCCTCAATTTACTATAATTTTGATGTTTCGTATCATTTTAGTTACGTTATAATATTTTTTAATTATGTCAATAACGCAAAAAATATACATCACTCGATCGTTAAAATTAAAGCTATTCAGAAGATATTTAACATTTTATTTGTTTAGAAGAGCGAAGAAAATAAATTCTATTTTTGCATACTATTTAGAAAAGTTCATTTTTATTTTATTTATAATTATTTAACATCGAACATGATGTTTTTCATAAAATTTTATTTATTTATTTTGTCACCACACGGTTGGTACTACTGAATTTCAAAATGCATACAATGTATCTTTTTGGCCGCATATGTCATTTTTATTTATTAAATAAAATATAAATAAATATATCATCACGCCTTCTACCCATTACTCGGTGTGGCACTCTGCCGAAGCAGATCTCGGTAAGTGATATATTTTGCGCGTGAAGTGCGGTTACCCGTCGTCAAATCACGGCCCCCAAAGATGTTAGTGGTGGTGGAGCCACAGGGGTAGTTTTGGAAATTATGAAAATTATTATTATTATTATTTATTTATTATTATTTATTAAGTTTTATTATCTAGTTACAAACTTTGATGACGGCTCTCCTCTACAAAAATATTTTTAGTATAGCAGTAAACCGCTAGAAAATGTCTAATCGCCAATAATGACGTCACATGTCAGGTACATTTTATCCCGCAAGCGACGATAGCGACGATAAAAAATGACGTCAAGCCAGTCGCTATAGTTGGTTCCTACGAATTTAGAATCGGTTTCCTGTTACGGCAGAACATGAAAGGCGTGCTGATATATTTATTTATTTTATTCATGTCACAAAACAACAGTCTAGACGTGCTCTAATAGCATTTCCATTTATCCTGTACTCCCCTTATTAGTACGTTCCAAAAAAGAAGGCATAAAAGTTATAACTTCCATTTATGTTGGCATTTGCCAGATTTTATGACTTCAAAGTTAGTGCACTATAAAAGCCAATGCTTAATGCGCTTGTTAACTCATCTTTTTACTAAATTGCGGTTTTGAGTCGCTATCAACGTTCAAGTCTTACATAAATCGTTTTATACTTACGTGTGATTTTTTTATACAAGTTAAAATAAAATAATAATTACTACCGTTGCCAAGAGAGAATGCCAAAGGGGTAAGGGAGAGTAATTCACTTAATCACGTCACTGTAACATTTATTCTATTGGTCCATTACAGTAAGTATTGGTCGGCAGAACGGTTCATGTATTACGTATAACACTAATAGTAAAATATTTCTAATTGCAGTGCCGCTTTATACAGATCCTGCATTCATTTCCCATTTTTGAGCTTGGCATACTCTCATGTCGATAACAGTATTTTCTTTATTATGATTTCAAAAGCAAATATTCAGCGCACAATCCTGAATACAGCTAAAAAAGGAACGTAATCCTTGTATTCACAGGATTTATTAGCTTGACGTCACATTTATATGGTAGAACAAAAGCATTATGACCATATGGTATTAGTAGATGACTAACTATATAAATCCTGAAATCCTGCTAGAAAATGAACTAAGCTATTTCATTAGATATTCTGTTTCATAACTTACAAATTAGTACAAGTTAATCAATCTATAGCAGTTTTTCAAAGTTTGGATCGAGACCCCTCGGTGGATCGCGAAGCAATCCAAGGGGGGTCGCGAGTAGGACTGGGCAAATAAAATCGTTTGATCTATTTAAGCGATCTCTTCTTTTTACAAATCGTTGATCTTAAATTTCTAAAAATATTGAATGATCGATAAAATTGATTTTTGAAATGAAAAAATTTAAATTATCGGTTTATTAAAAAATGTACATTATTTAAAATGTTGTTATTATTGATTTTAAAACGCAACTAACTAATGAAATTACGACATGATACGCGTTGTGTATGTGTGTGTGTGATCGGTAGTCTACTTTTATTGACACTTATTATATGTTTTCAATAAAAATAATTAAATAAAATAGATTTTTTTTGTGTTTCGACTTTGTATTAAAAAATCGATAAACCATCCTTTCAATCATATTTTTAAATTAAATTCGAATATTTAACAAAATTGATTTTATTTTTTATTTTTAATCCTTTTAATCGCATTTAATTTTAAAATTTGCACTAAATCGATAGTATCGATTAGATTGATCAATTGTGATAAATCGATTCAATTTCATGATCAGAGATCGATTTTTAAACACAAACATCGCCCAGCACTCGTCTCAAATGTTCATAGTTGGGATTTATTAACAGTGATTGCGCATGCTCGTATTGCGGTTAATAATTTTGAGTAGATAGGTAAATACATAGATTGATCAATTGTGATAAATCGATTGAATTTCATGATCAGAGATCGATTTTTAAATACAAACATCGCCCAGCCCTAATCGCGAATGTTCATAGATGTGATTTATTAACAGTTATTGTACATGCTCGTATTGCGGTTAATAATTTCGAGTAGATAGGTAAATACTCATTTATTTATATCTTTGTTGGTTATTGTCATCACCCATCTTAATTCCTCGTAATGGCCGGAAAATATTTCACTATCACTACGCGTAGAAAAACTTACCTTCATTATTTAATTAATAAATAAAAACAGAAATTTTGCATTTATCAAGACAGAGTTGGAAGCTTCGAAGGTCACAAGAGTTGTTTAGAGTTATTTTGGGGACGCGGTTGAAAAAAGTTTGAAAAACACTAATCTATAGCTTAAAGCAACATATCAGATTGTGAAAATGAAAATATAAATTCAATCCCCACAGCCGACAACTGATTACCACAATTACACATTGCATTTGGCTCTCGCTTTAAGATATGGACATATTACTTATGTTATGTCTGTGTCATGTTAGTATGTTGAATACACGAAAAACTTATTAAATAGTACACATAGGCTATGTTGCGTATGTTATTTCTTTTGAAATAACATAACAATTGTTTGGAGCTTAACTTTTCATCTTGTCATATATTAATGCCGGCGCAATAGTGTTTTTCAGTCCTCGTTGAAAGTAAAATAAAAATATATAAATATATCATCACGCCTTTTACCCATTACTGTGTGTGGCACTCTGCCATAGCTGATCTCGGTAAGTAATATATTTATTCGCATAAAGTGTGGTTACCTGACGTCAAGTCACGACCTTTAAAGATGTTAGTGGAGGAGGAGCCACAGGGATCATTTTAATGTGGTAAAAATTGTTTGTCGGCTTTGGGACTCAAACCGAGGTTCTCAAATCCACAGGCAGACTCGATACCATTGTGCCCCCTACCCCATAAAGTAATCAATAATTATATAATGAAAATAATCCGAATAACAAGATAAAATTTTCACTTATTTCAAATATAGCAACATAGCTTAACTTACAAATTTGGGAATCGTGATTTATTGGTTGGTAACCGCATTTTCATTCGCAAAAATATAGCACTGAGATATTTTACGGCAAAATGCCAGACTCATACTGGGTTGCATGAAAGTTTTATTGGTTCATTAGCAACTAACGGTTCAATAAATTTCAGAAAATCGCTATTGATACTGTTGCTAGATAAACAATTCTTTAACTAAAGAGCTCTTTATTTTTTTCTTGCAACCCAGCATAGGTAATAAATAAAATGGCATGATGATATATTTATGTTTTGTTTCATGTTTTATTGTATGAGCGAATACAAATCTTTGAAAAAAATACCTACCTGATAAAGTATGCCAGTATAAAAGAGAAGTAGATAAATATTTCATTTCCACAACTATTGTCTGAAACATTCCAGATAACCTTCTGGAATATTACTCCGTCTTGGAACATTAAAATTATCTAAGGTTATTTCATTTATCTAGACTATAAAGTCAAAAAATAAAAGCACAAAAGGAAAACTAAATATACAACAGCGATGATACTTTATCTAGGCAAGTTTCACAAAGGGAAACATATTTTCTCTCAAGAATTAGAATTTAGTCCCATGTTTTCGAGTGTTTTTACAATATAATAAATCAAGTTTAAAGATTACAATTGAATAAGTAAAATATCTATATAATTAACCTTTTAAGTTTTAGGTTAAATATAAACTTTTAAATTATTAATTTAGAGTGAAAAGTCTGGCGAACGTCATGATATTCTTTGATTCTTGTAAAATATAATTGCCCTACGCTTGCTTCGGATTGTTATTCCGACGTCATTTGAATTTTTTTCTCCATTTTTTGTTATATGGTAAAAACTTTGACCTTTTTCTCTCTGAATTCATAATTTATTAATCAATTGATAAATATTTATTTAGTACAAATTTATTGTTAATAAATAAAAATATGTCGATATAGTACGACCAGTGTTCGAAGATCTATTATTGGTAGAATTAGAAATGCATGGGGTGGCTAGCTCAGTGGTATGAAGTCGGCCTGTGGATCCTGAGAACCTTGGTTCGATTCCCACAGGCGACAAACTATTTTCATAATTTCAAAAAAACTACCTTCCAACACTAACATCTTTGGTGGCCGTGATTTAACAACTGGTAACCGCACTTCACGCGCAAAAATATATCACTTTCCGAGATCTGCTTCGGCAGAGTGCCACACCCAGTAATGGTTAGCAGGCGTGATGATATATTTTATTTTATTTTAGAAATTCATGTATTTATGGGATTATAGTTCAGTAGTATCGCGTTGTATATTCGGCGTCGGTAAAAATCTCAACACAATCGGTCTGGCTAATCCGTCTCTGCATCTTTGCTAAAATTACCTAAGTAGAAAGATAAATATAAAACTGAAAGCCCATAACGAAATGAATTACTTCCAGGTCACTGCTTTCTTAAAATATTTCATTAATCTGCGTCAGCGAACCTTTCAATCTCAAAACTTGAGTTTTTAAAATATTTCGTTTTAAATATCTTCCAAATTGAAATATTCTCTTTAATCGAAACCACTTACAAACATTGATCAAGTTATTAACTAAAACATTTATTACTATATAAGTTGTAAGTGACACTTCAGTGACTGCAGAACAGAATTTCAGTCTTGAACCTTAGTGTGAAGTTCACGTAGTCCTCGAAGTTGTGAAACTAAACCACAGAATACCAACCCCAAGTTCGCTTCAAGACTAAGGTTGGCGTCTCTTAAATTGTTCGCGTGTAGATACTTTAAAATTTCAACAGAGTTGCGAATCTAACTAACTGTAAATACATTTACACTTAAGTGTCTTACCGCATCGCACTCAAGTAGTCGATGGATAAAGATAACTCATTTGAACTTTAGACACGCCTAGAAAAGAACTGGAATTGTTTTAAAATAAAGGTCAATCAATGAATGTTCATTAAGTATGGATAGTTCAAACTAGTGTTTCTTCTCGACAATTCTCAAGAAAAATTGATCATTTAAAATTCCTGATTCCAGACAATGTGAAAAGATTTATCGAGAAATTCGGAATTAAGCTATTTTACTTTGATTTCTTGTATCATTTTATGAAACCACAATTAAGCTTAATTACTTTCTTTATATAAAATGTTGCCGTAATAATTTTTAACGATCCTGTCCAGAAATAAAATTTTCTTCTCTGAATTGAGAGAAGAAAGTTATCTTTTTCATCCCTAAAGAAGAAATATTTACCTTCTTCATTAGTTGCATCCAGGTGACATAAGTCGAGATAATAATAAATCTTATCTAACTTTCTAATTTATTTCTGAACATTTTGCCTTCTGATAACATAGTGAAAATAATATATTGTATTAAAAGTATTGAAAGAGTATCATCGGAAAACGTGTGTATAAGATGGAACTCAATCACAAGCGAATGTTTCATTCACACAAGTTTTCCAGTGGCTTTCAACATGTATATTACATACTATTTTTCATAAGACAATGTAGCATTTTACACCACGAGAAATTATATAATTTTTAGATCTTTTTTTATTTGGCAAATTATATTAAAGGTTGTTGCAAATTCATTGTCATTTTTTTATATTTTTGACAACCGAAAACAATATTGTCATTCTGTTGACACTTGAGTGCAGAAAATAATCACTTTCCACGCGTAAATGAGTGCAGAAAGCGAGTACTTTTCTCACTGTCTTAGGAGAAATTATATGTATAACTTGTGAAGAAGGTATTACTCCTTCGCCTCTGGCACGTAGAATAAAACGCTACCTTCGGGAAGAAATCTCTACACAAATTACTATTACATGTTTACTACATACATACATATCTTCACGCTATATCCCAACAAATGGGGTAGCACGAACCCTAAAATCATTCATAAAACATTCACTAATCACACTCATCAAACAATCAGCCCTCGTCAAACATTTTCATCCAAACAAACCACCCTCACTTCAACCACATTCATAGATCACTCCATACAAACTCATTAATTTATTACACTCGAAGCCATTTATCACACAACAAATCTTCAATCACATCATTCCTATTCACTTATCATTCATTTTCTTTCTTCAACGTACATAACATATGCATAAAACATCTCAAATTACTCATGTTTACTCCTAAGAACGAATTTAATAACGAAACTAACAACGAATCTACTACATTATTTTCCGTGTCTGATTACCGACAAATAAAAAAGCCGCCAAATTAGAAACTACTTCAAACTTACATTTTAAGTTACGTATTTTTTAATTTTTCAACGATGCTAACCTTGCTTTGTTTTTTGATTTCATAAATTCATTACTAATGAATCATTAGTAAATATATTTAATAGTAGTGATTATTTTATGCATTTAATGAGTGAATGTTTCCGAATGATTTTAGGGTCCGTACTACCCCATTTGATGGGATAGGGCGTGATGATATGTATGTATGTACAAATTCATCATACTTTATTTACTTTGAGAATTACTTTAATTCTTCATTGAAAAGAGGGCTTTCGGTTTTACAATTTTTATTCGAAACTTTTTTTCTCTATCTGTTACTGTTAGGAATTAAAATTATTTGAAAAAATTCACCAATCGCTCGTTTCTTGTCACAGAAATTTGATTAAATGAGAAACTAATGCAACAAATTTGTCCCAATTTAACCGACTCGAAATCCTAATGGTTGGCCTCGTAAAATGTTCAACAGTAAAAATGCGACACGACTAATGATTGAATGCTGTTTTTTTTTTCTAATTTTGATTCTGGGTGTGGCAGCTTTGTGACATATTTTTACTGTGAAATATGGTTATCATTCGTCAAATCATTCATGAACGTGGGTAGAGGATGAGTCACAGGAGGGTTTTTCCGCTGTATCACTAGTACACATTTATGAAATATTGACGATCATGGCGTGACTGAACTGGACGACTAGTTGCGTGTAGATTCGTATCATGTTCAGTGGCAGATTTAGGGGAGGGTCCAGGGATCTGAGCATCTCCAGAAATGTGTTATTTTTTGAGATTTTATATCATATGCAAATCTGTAAATATATGAAACTGTACAGATGCCATCTTTAACAACAAAAGCATATTTGGAAACAAGTGAATCTTATCCAAAAATTAAAATATTATTTCAATTACTTTTACGCCTTCTACTGGCGTCATGATCAGTTGAACGCTATTTTTCGACATTATGATTGTTGAAAACATATTTACATTCTACAATGACAGAGAAAAGATTTTTAGGTCTAGCTTTGTAGTATATTAAACGAGATGTATTTGTAGACCCCGTGGAAGTTATAAATAATTTTAAAATAAAAATAAATAAATATATCATCATGCCTTTTACCCATTACTGAGTGTGGTACTCTGCTCTAGTCGATGTCGGTAAGTGATATATTTATGCGCGTGAAGTTCGGTTACCAGCCGTCAAATCACAGTCCCCAAAGATGTTAATGGAGGGGGAGCCACAGGGATAATTTCAATGTGTTAAAAATTGTTATCCGCTGTGGTAATCGAACCGAGATTTTCAAATCGACAGACTGACTCGATACCACTGAGCCCCCTATCCCAAAAAAATGTTTGCTTTTTTAAATATAAATAAATAAAATAACTAAATATATCATCACGCCTTCTACCCATTACTGGGTGTGGCACTCTGCCGAAGCAGATCTCGGTAAGTGATATATTTTGCGCGTTAAGTGCGGTTACCAATCGTCAAATCACGGCACTAAAAGATGTTAGTGGTGGAAGAGCCACAGGGGTAGTTTTTTGAAATTATGAAAATTGTTTGTCGCCTGTGGGAATCGAACCAGGATTCTCAGGATCCACAGACCGACTTCAATACAACTGAGCTAGCCACCCCATAAATACATAAAGAATGTAATTATGAAATATTTAGATATACATAGATGCATAACGCGTGTGGCTTTTATTTCAAACAGCATTTTTTTATGTTTCATGTACTCCCCTTTTTGTTAAACCTTTATTTATCTGTTTGTTTATTTTATTATAAATGGTATTCATTATTTTATATTTCTTTATATTTGAGTACCCTCCTTCAAAAAAGCTTAGATTCGCCCCTGATCACGATGGTTTGTCCGAAATAGAAAGTAGTCAATTCATACCTCTATATCTTATTTTAGAACACAACTATTTTATTGGAAGACTGAAATAAATTTAAAATATTTATTGATTTTTTTGTACGGTATCGAATCGAACTGTGGATTTTAAAATTCTGGTTCAATTTCTACAGCCGACAAACAATTTTCGCCACATTAACATTATCCTAGTGGTTCTCCTTCCATAAACATATTTGGCGGTCATTATTTGATGGCTAGTAACCGCACTTCACGCGCATATATATACATATATACAGGCTGTTAAAAAAGTTCCGGGACGGTGAAATATCTGGAGAAAAACACATCGAATCAAGAAACCAAAAAACACGTGTTTCATATTTTGCAAAAAAAGGCTTGTGGCTACTTGTGATTATGGTGATTTTTTTATTTGATTCAATGTTTATTTCTTGTGATATTAGACCGTTTTTTACTTTTCTTTCAGAATCATGTCAAAACTTATTTTTGCGTTTTGCATCTATTCCGAATTGGAAAAAAAGTTTCAGATAAAATTAACTTATTTTTTTTCGCAGAATACGAATCTGTAATAAAAAATAAAAATGAGGGTTCCCATTTAAGGTTTCAACGTTAGTAGCTAAGCTAGTAGCTAAGCTACAAAAGTAGCTAGCTACTGCCCAGCTCTGCAGGTCAGTTACAGAATATATTTACAATAGAATAACCATTCTACTGTTACTAAAATAATTAATTTGTAATTAACACCGCTTAAAACATATTTAAACGATGTTCACTGCGATAAAGACCTATCAAGTTTCTAACAATAGCAAATAATTGCGCTAGAAAGGACGGATAATTTAGAATGAAGGATACACGCGCTCGACCTGCCGCTGGTGTTCAAATCTTGTTACCGAGATGATTGATGATTATTCATGACATACTCTCACTAGCATATTGAACCCACACAATTAGATTATGGCTATCGAAGCTACCACAATTCCAAAAGCTTAATGTTGCCTCAAAATTACACACCTGTAAAACATTTCATGATAGCCTAATTCGATTTTAATGAGCGTTATTGTAAAATTAGTTAGTAGGCAGTTCATTGTGCAACAGTATGATTTCATGTATGTAATACTAATTTTTCCTACATCGCGTTTACAGACAGAATTTTGTACAATTGTTTTTGTCAAAAGCAGTGCAACAAAGTTCGACTTTGTGCAACTGTTTTTGGGAATTTTCTTTGTGAAGTTATCTACTTGTAAAAATGTTATACATAAATTGAGCAGTTTTTGTTTTTATAATTAAATATTTACATTAAACTGCAAAACACTTCTTAGTTCGATATCATGTTTAATGATCAATGAATTAATAATTGAATGATATTTTAGGAAAACATATATTAATATCTTGTCAATACAAAGCTAAAATTTGAAATCAATTGATATACAAGTATACATCTTGATATGACAGCCAGTCATAGCTGAAATAGACACTTCTATATTACATAAAATTGAACAGGCAGATTCACAAAACGGATTAGCGCTAACACCGTTTTTAATATTATCTATAACTCTGTTTCAGATTAAAACAGATTAAAGAAATGAACTACATTTGATGCTAATCTGCCTCTTTTTAACTCAAGTTAAAATAAACTTCTTTCGTACATTGAAAAGAGAGTTAAAAATTAAATAAAAAATGGTGTTAGCGCTAATCCGCTTTATGAATCTGGCTGTAATAAATTAATTGTGGAATTTAGTATGTGTAAGATATAAATATAAATAAATAAATATATCATCACGCCTTTTACCCAGTACTGGGTGTGGCACTCTGCCGAAGCAGATCTCGGTAAGTGATATATTTATGCGCGTGAAGTGCGGTTACCAGCCGTCAAATCAGGACCCCCAAAGATGTCAGTGGTGGGGGAGCCACAGGGGTAATTTTAAATTGTTGAAAATGTTTTGTCGTCTTTGGAGATTGAACCAGGGTTCTTAGGATCCACAGGCCAACTTGATACCACTGGTATGTGTAAGATACCTTCATTATAAGTATTATTTAAATTTTTAACGAAAAATTAGTTGCAAACTAAATTCTTTTGGGCTCAAATATTTATATTATCCCGATTCCTATAATAAAGGATAGATAGTTCAGTGAAAACACGTCAGCCTGTGTGATTTCCGTATTCGATAAACTTAACTCCACACTAAAATTACCTCTGTAGCTCCTCCTCCATTAACATCTTTGGAGGGCGTAGTTTGACAGCTGGTAACTGCACTTCATACGCAAAATATGTTACGTACCGAGATCTGCTACTGCAAAATTCCACACAGTAAAGAGTAAAATGCGTGATGATATTTTTCTTATATTTTATTTTTTACCATATATCTTTTATTGCAATATTGTTTATGCATACAATATTAAGTTTTCCGTTATAATTAAAAAGGAAAACCTGACTCAACAAATTGTACAATTTTTATTTCGTTAGCTTCCAGTTCTAAATATTTATGTACTTTTAAAGCTGATTTAAACAGACAGGTATGAAAACATAAATAAATAAATAGGATTAACTTTCCTGTTTTGAACATGTGTAAAAAACGCGAGTAAAATACGATAATGTGTGCTTTCCTTTTTTCACGCTGTGCTCATGTAATTTTGCATCTGGATTTCTGCCAATTTGTTGCACGTAACTTATAAGAAAAAAGATGTCTGTAGACTTATCTAACACAGACAAATAAATTATATGAAGGACAAGAAAGTAGGTAAACTTTTAGTACAATTTATGGTTTTCATTTTGCTTCTCTTCTCATGAAATACTCGTAGCTCTTTATAAGGGATTTTGATGTTGATAGCAAGAAAGATAAACGCTAATAACATGGTATAACATTCTGACATTTTGCAGATAGATTTTATTGTTGAACGTAATTAGAAGTATTAGCATAATCCATTATGTTGAATTAATCTGTGTTTCGAGCCACTGATTTACATTAGCTTTATAGCGTTAGATGTTTAGGTAACACTCCATGAATTCAAAGGTTATATAACTGGCAATTAAACTGGATATTCTGTCCTCCTTCTGATGAAAGTCTACCTAAATTACATAAAGGAATATATATTTGATATATTTGAATCAAACGTATTCTATGTACTAACATTTTAAGCCGAATTCGGCAGTCTTCTACCGGATGACTATAATTAATTGGCAAAAAAGTTAGAGTTTACTACCCTGTTTAGTTGGCAAGCCTCATCACTGTCAACATGACATCCCTTGATTAATTTTTTTGGTTAAAGTTGTCCCAATTTGGTGTTATTGTAAATAATCATTTTTATAAATAAAGGGGAAATAAAGTTTAACAACTACAGGTGACCAAATTACAATTATATACCAACATAAAACTTTAAATATATAGGTATCACTAACAAAAAAATAATAATTTCAATCATTTATATTCATCCGGTATAACTTTTGAAACATTTCCAAAAATAACAAAATTAGAAACAATAAATAATAATAAATAAATATATATATATATATCTATATATCTGTATATATATATATAAAAATTAAAGTTTGTTTGTTTGTTTGTTTGTTTGTCCCGTATGCGTTCCTATATCATTCATCCGATTGCGATGCAACTTTCGTAAGTTATTGTGCGCACACTCGCGAAGGTTTCTGATTTAGCACAAGTCCAGTCCGCTATCTTGAAACAAAATGGCCGCTAGCTATTCTGAAAAGTACTGCACTGATTAAATTCAAATTTGATATAGGCATAGACGAGAACCAATCTTAACATATAGGTAGGTATAATAAAGCTTCAGTCCCCCATCTTGAAATAAAATGGCCGCTAGCTATCCTGAAAAGTACTGCACTGATTCGATTCAAATTTGGTATAGGCATAGAGGAGAACCATTCTTAACGTATAGGTATAATAAAGCTTCAGCCCTATGCCATTCGAATTCAAACGTTTGCAGTTTCCGGTACGACTCGCATTTGCAATGACCATCAACAAAGCACAGGGACAATCGCTACAAGTGTGTGGAGTAAATTAAGAAAACCCATGCTTCTCACATGGACAGTTGTATGTGGCAAATGTGGCATGCTCACGCATCGGAAAACCTTCTGATTTATTCGTGTACGTCCCAAAGAGAAAAACAAAAAATATTGTGTTTCCAAAAGCACTTCAATAAACAGAATTAAACACAAACACTTTCTTTCTTTGAGTTGCAATGCAACGCATGCCGGGTTCTCGCATTAAATTGTAAACCATGCGAACGAAGTCGCGGGTAATAGCTAGTAAAATAATAATAATTTATTGCATTAGTGTTGATTATGATATTATGATATTAGTCACGAAAGAAAACATTTTCTTGATTGACTAGTGTGCATTCCACAGGAATCCAATATATCGTTTTATCCAACACCTCTCTTGAAATATCTTATCGTGTTTGAAACTGGCTCTCCCAAAGATTTTAGTGATGGGGGAGCCGCAGGGGTAATTTAATTTTGTTGAAAATTGTTTTTTACTCGCGACAACCATTGGGGTTTAGAATTAAAGACGAGTACTGAATTCAATCCACCGTGTCGTAATTTATCACGCCACTTTTGAGAGCTGAAAAACTATAAGAAAGTCTTGTCTGTCGTATCCCGTTTTTCTAAATATTCTCCAGGGATCTGTCCAGAAGGTAAAGATTTTACACCTCTCTGAGTTTTGACATTTTATCTCTGAGCTCCTGATTTAGCTATTATTGCTCCAGGTTACGATTTTAAAAAAAACCAGTATGTTTCGATATGTTTGTGGATAAAACTATTTGTCTAATTTTATCAAATAAGTTATTCTATGTACCTACAAAATTTGAGAACTATCAATTTTTGCTCGAGGCAATAATATAAAGTTGTCCTCCCTTTCGCTAAAAAAGGTTATTCATTGTATAGATGGCTTGCTGAATCAATAAAGTAGCGTTATGTCATATGTCATACATTTTTATGACGTTTCTTCTGCAACGTTTATAAATAATATCAAAATGTTAAAATAAAAAGCAGGAATGAAGCAATTTACTAACACTGACAGCGTGCTATACAGTAAAAACTTGTAAAAAGTCTTTTTTTTATAATTTTTTTTTTTTATCCTGAATAGTTGCTTGCTATTATCAGAATGTTAGTATCTTGTACAGATTAAGCACAAAAGCGGAATGTTATTTGCTACAGTTGTCCAAATTATATATTAAATTACAGATCGAGTTACCTATGAAAAGTATACAAATTCAAGTTGAAATGTTGTATAAATAATACTGAATTTGGAATAATGATTTTATTTAGTAAAATGTTATGGTACCGATAATGTATCATACCGGTATACAATAGCCACGTTTTAATAAAAAAATATTCCGATACATACGTACGTATCTGTGAACCTTGTTCGGGAATATTAATTAGGTAGTTTGACAGAGTAGGAGACAACATTTCAATGATATTAACAAATGTCTAAATAGACAGTTAGGATATTCGCATTCTAGGTAGAATATATTTCAGTGATTAAAACATCCATCAGATTTGAAAGCTCGAGTGTCTCACTTATCTCGCTTTTGTTACTACTCTACTAAGTATACATTATATTATATGTAAAACCTATACAGTCAGGTATTAAGAAATAAATACTTACGCTTTATCTTTTTATTTCAACAACTCTTTTCTTGCTGAATTTGTTCTTCCATTTGCGTCGCAACCTCGAAACATGCAACTGCAGAGAATGCATTTAAACTTGTTGCACGTTTTACAACTAAATTTACCTCACATAAAAGTAAAGCCCTGCGCAGTGCTCAGCGGCTTTACTTCTAAATGCATATAGTACTTTGGTAAACGAACTCGATAACAGCGGAATAGAACAATATTTTGTCATATATATATATATATATATATATATATATATATATATATATATATATATATTATACTTATTACAAAAAACTATTGTCTACGAATGAAGAAATGTATATTTAAAGATTCTAGCTGCAACATAATTTACGAAATCTAACTGACTCTCATGACGTCACAATTTCGTGGTCTAAGGGTATATATTTTCTGTTCGAGTAGTATACAACACACTAAAGTAAAACCACCTGAAAGATAAACAACCTAAACATGTCACCTATATTACCAACCTAAACCCACCGTATAAATACATAATGGCCCATTAACCCGTCACTATCGTCACCAACTTGCACTCGCGACCTTAATTGTTGTTTCGTTGCAGGATCGATGCCAGGAGGTCCCGGTATCCCGGAGAATATCACCGTCACGTTCCTGAACCCGACGTCTGTCAAGGTGTCCTGGGCCACTTCCATGGACAACGTAGACAAGTATGACGTCACGTACAAGCCGACAGATGCTAGGTGGGTGCTCGTTCCAATCTTTCCACTAGATTAAGTAGATGCACGGCACCGCTTTCGTTAGCGTCTTTAGTAGCAAATGCAATGTGTTAGAGATACTTGGTTCTTTTCTCTGCAAGTGCACATTTTCAACCGTGATTCTTACTGTTTACATGGAATCAGATGACGTGACAATTACGTCGTTCCATTTGTTAATTCTTATTTAGTTTTTTTTATTAACATTTTAAATATTTGTCAAGAAAGCAACAATATACCGTCGGTTTAGAAGAAGATCGTCACAACTAAAAATTAATGTTTTTTCAGGGGAAGCATTTTAAAATTTCACATCCCGACCGGAAATAATAATATAGAAAAGTGATTAGTATACGAACTACTACTTGAGACACTCTTCCACAACATTTTTTTGTAATATTTCAGTAACTTCTTGTAAAAATCCAAAAAATGACAGTTTTTAAGTTGTGACGTCTTCTTCCAAACCAATGATACGTACATCGTTTATTCTTTTTATTTTTTTTATAATAGATTAAAAGGATTACAGGCTTAAAATTTGTTGAAAAGAAGTAAAAAATGTGAAACACAATTTTTTTTAAAACATTCTTTTATTAAGAAGCGACGTTTCGGCCACAATTCTGGCCATTATCAAGCGAAAAAACAAGAGTAATTGTAATTGTACATTGTACAATTACATTGTTGACCATTGAGATGTTCATCTCAAGAATTTTTGTTTCACAAAGTGGTTCTTGAACCATGTTTTAAATTTATTGTACTATGTAACTTCAGTTTTACTCTTGTTTTTTCGCTTGATAATGGCCAGAATTGTGGCCGAAACGTCGCTTCTTAATAAAAGAATGTTTTAAAAAAAATTGTGTTTCACATTTTTTACTTCTTTTCAACAAATTTTAAGCCTGTAATCCTTTTAATCTATTATAAAATTAAATTTATATCTTTTCGGCTTATTTAAAATATTTCTAAAAATAGTTTATTCTTGTTTGTTTCGTAATTATACTTAAAATAAATGTCGTATTGTCTCGCCATTTGATAGGCATATAATTGAATTTGGATGATTGATTGATACACAAGATTGTGGTAAAGATCTAAAATTAAATTTCTTAAATTTTCCTAGACTTTTAAAATTTCAATTATTCGATAATTAACAAAACAGTAGTAATATAATTCTAAAGATTTTGGCACACTCGTGAAATGTTAGTATATTTTTCGCTAGTAATATTACTTAACTATTTTAAATGATACAAAACTTTGTTCTCTTGGTGCATTTAATTCAGCATATTTTTTTAATATAATTTATAAATGTTTGGCTGCAAAGAAAAACATATAATTCATTCCAGTTAGAAATGAAGCAGATGGCACTTTATTAAAAAAATACTACAGTAATAGAATATGTAAAAAATGTGTATTCTGTTTCGACATATTGAGTAAGATAATTTTTAATACTACGAGTATATCTATCACAATTTTGTTTCTGTGAATGTATGTGCGTAGTTTCTTCATCACTGAACATTTCAAACTATTTACACCTCTTTAGCCATCATTCATGACATCCGTTTAATGAGAAAATATAATATTAATTTTCATATCGTAATATGTATAACATTCATGTCGAAAAAAAGTCATTTGATGTTTCTCTCCTCATAAATTAGATAAATAAAAATAAATTATTAATATATGCATTTCCCTAAAGTACCTGATAACAATGTAAATAAATTATTACACATGAAAGCTAAAAACTGAACTTTCAATGCCATTAGCAGATAAACCTATCAGGCAATATTGAAGCGTCAAGCAACTCATTTCTCACCTATAAAACTTTTAATAAAGATTTTATGCGACATAAAACCGTATTTATAGTGAATGCCAGACCACCTAGATGCAATATGGTACTGGTGTTTACCGTGCGAAACCTTCAACGTCGGCTTTCCTGAATATCAAATCTAATTTCACGTGCATTAACAAAATTAACTACATCATCTTGTGGACTGTTTCACCATCTACACGCCAATTTCGGTCATCCAATTTTCAAGAACGTAATTAGGGAATGTATACACAACCAACACGAGACATTTTCATTTTTGCTTGCTCGTTTCTCTCTGCGTACATAAAACTTTTCACATCAAGATGATGAATGATGGATGATTTTTCATCAAATAATTGCACTTTTCGATACTTACTTAATTCTTTACGAAAGGCGGATCTAAGATTAAGGTGTGCAAGACAAAAATGCTGCTCTTCTCAAGAAAAAATGCAATATACCCGTAATCATAGCTGGACATGATTCAAGTCACAAGAAATTATAAATGAATTTAACCCATTTTTTTATTTAAATCAAGTGAATTAAGCCTTTAAAACTTAAATTCTAAAGGCTCAAAAATAGGCTTAAATCCTTTTTCCTGAGCTTAATTCAATTGAAAGGGTTTCACTCAATTGAAAGGCCTTAATTTAATTGAAAGGGTCAACTCATATTGGTACTTCGTTCGACATGCAGTTCACATAAACTTTGCAACCTTAGTGTTTTTATAAAGAAAACTCTATTAAAACTAAACTATTTACTAAAGTGTGGAAAATTACGAAAATATATTTTTTTTAATTATTATTCAACCCGAAGATTTTTCTTATAAAACCGAAACCCAGAGATTTGTACTCGTAGTAAAAATCGGAGTATTCGGACTGAAACCAAAGACGTGGCAACTATGCGCGCAATTTCTATATCTATTTTCATTCGGTTGTGAAAATATCCGTACATTACATTGTACCAATTATAATTTTTTTAAATAAATATTAAATAAATTGATAATAGTTGCTACCAATAAATGTGATTTAAACCTCAAGCCCCAATTCACAAAAAACTTGTAATTTATATTTTACATAAAAAAATCACAAATCATTTTGATTTTTTAATTAAATTAGTTTGAAAATGAATTGGAATCATGATTTGTCAAAAAGTTTTTTCCTTTGGAAAAAACTAAAACTATTTCCAAAACGAACAAAAGTTTGTAATCTAAAAAAATTTAGTAAGTGAAGTGAACTTAGCTATTAGTGCATCTAATTAATGTGACCAGATGTACTCCTTTTTAAGGGCTTGCTATCATTAATATCAAGTGAGTACTTCAATGGGTGACAACTATTTCTTGAAAATAATTTAAATTTGAATACTTAGCGAAAGTTTCAACTTTTGGGTTTTAAGAATAAAATTCAGGGTCTAAATTAGTTCCGTAATTAAATATAAATGTCATGTTTGTACATTTAAAACTAAGATATCATTTTAAAATAGATGCAGAATAAAACAAGACTGAAGTATTCAGCAATTTTATCTAAAATAATATGAATGCATTAAAAATTAATTTATCAAGAATATTTATGAATGAAATGTAATTTTGTCCTATTATGTAATTAATATTACAAAATTAAACTTCCTCGCACATTTTAACTTCTGATCACCTTAATTTAACTTAAAAATTAAGGTGTAATTCTTGTGATAAATCTATAAGTTTACAGATTCGTAAATCTGTAAATAATGAACAAAATTACATCAATATTTGCTGATAAATAGAAAATATTTTATAGTCACAAGTTTAGTTGCAATTTTGTTCATCATTTACAGATTTACGAATCTACAAAACTAATTGATTTATATGGAATTTCACTATAAGTATCATGAAATCTATAACTTAGGTTATAATTTTCGCAGTGCTTGTTATTATGCTCATTGTGGCAATGAAACGTGGTAATTAATCGATGACGAGTTATACAATTGAAGTCACGAAGGGGAGAAATGGAAGGGAACCAAAAGAGACATCTCGCACTAGTGAGAGATTTAGATGACAGAGCATGACTAACTAGAGCATACTTTTAACATATGATACAAATTATATTATATTATTATGGGGTAATGGCACAGTAGTAGCAAGTCGGCCTGTGGATCCAAAGAACCCTGGTTTGATCCCCACAGCCGACAAGACATTTTCACCAATTTAAAATTACTCCTGTGGCTCCCCCACCACTAACATCTTTGGGGGCCGTGATTTGACGGCTGGTAACCGCACATCACGCGCATAAATATATCTCAATTACCGAGATCTGCTTCTGCAGAGTGCCACTCTCAGTAAAGGGTAAAAGGCGTGATGATATATATATATATATACAAATTATAAAAAAAAATAAAAAAAAATATATCATCACGCCTTCTACCCATTACTGGGTGTGGCACTCTGCCGAAGCAGATCTCGGTAAGTGATATATTTTGCGCGTGAAGTGCGGTTACCAGTCGTCAAATCACGGCCCCCAAAGATGTTAGTGGTGGAGGAGCCACAGGGGTAGCTTTTGAAATTATGAAAATTGTTTGTCGCCTGTGGGAATCGAACCAGGGTTCTCAGGATCCACAGGCCGACTTCATACCACTGAGCTAGCCACCCCATAAATTATTATTATAATTATATCGCATGTTAAAAATATGTTCTAGTTGATCATGGTCTGTTAACTAGCTCTCTGACTAATGCGAGATATCTCTTTCTGTGTTCCATCTCTGCCCGGCGTGACGTAAGAATTTTAAATGTATAACTCGCCGTTATTTCGATGCACACCCCTAGATCCGACTCTATTTCACCTTTTTTGCTTTGAAAACTACTCGTCTTGCATTGCATATGTTCTAAATACTTGCCATTTGAATATGTTTAGTTTTATTATGTGAAACAGTTCTCCTCCGTCGATCTACTTTGTCGTCTAACCAATACTAATGTTGAAGGCTTAACATCTTCGCTAATGCTTCTTTCTGACAACTTTAAACTTGATATTTCTCTAAAATACAGAGCTTTTGAGCTTCTACTGTGTATGTTCTTATACTCTTACTCTGTCACTGCAAAATCTTGTGTGGCTTTTATCACAATGATGATATTTGAAAATAATTGTTGCACTATATTGCAATCTGCTTCTTTGTAATATTTGACTACAAATTCTAATCATTTACTTTTTTAGTATCAAGCACGGAAATCCTGTAAGTTACGGGGACATAAAAAGCTCCATAAAAACACTTATATTTCAAGCTTTTCTTATGTCTTTTGTAGTTGTAATATGTCAAGTGAATTGACAGCTAAACATGATTTATGAAATATTATTTTATCAATATTTTATTTGGAAATATGGGTTTTATTATTATAGACATTATAATGATTATTTTGAACAGTATGAAAGATAAAAAAAATTCTGTCTATTTTACTTAATTTTTTTTTCAATCAAATCAAAATAGTTTTTCTTTTTTTTTATTAATTTCTAAAATGTAATACTTTTTATATAGGTATAGGTTTATGCCTCGGCACTTATTGTATTAAAATAATAATAACGGATGTTCAATAAGTCTTGTCGTCCTGTGTGGCTATGGATTATATAATACATGTCTGTACTTTATTCATACAATTTAACCTTAAATAATACATTAAACGTCATTCAAAATAAGGAAAGTGCAATTTCGTTTTCATTTCGTTGACTATTGTGAAAATAAGATTTCACTATAAATGTTTTTTGTTCCTAAATAAACATGCTACTGTAAATAAATTTTAATAGTATATTCCATAACAAGCATCGAAAGTGTAAGATAACGTGCGAGTGTACAAATTGAAAAACGAGCCGCGCAGCGCCGAGTGATTTAAGTACACGAGCACAGTTATCACACTTTCAAGCGAGTTATGTACAATATTTTTCAGACGACCACAAAATATTTCTAAAAAAAGTTTACAAGAGCAATGTTGTTACACTTTGATAGCTGATGCGTTTTTGTAGGTAAGCGTTGACGTTTAACGTTTGAGGTTAGGTATTGTGATACCAATTGTACTAACCGTAATGTCAAAATATTGAATAATGTAAAAATATTAGTAAATAAGTAATTATTATTTATAAAAATAAGATTTATTTGTGCAAATGTGTTGCTAAATATGTTAAAACTTCAATTCAAATAATAATACAAATTCTTTTATTATTTTCTTTCATCGTAACGCCATCTGTTGTCAATCAGTGGAACTTCACCTGATATGTTAGAAGTGTACGTTATGCTAACATATCAGTGTATGCTATGTTCAACTTTCTGTAGTAGTTTATGATGTTATGGTTACTTTTATAAGTGGTCGTCTGAAAAATAAATTACTGTTTCACTTTAATTTATGTCAAACACATTGTGACGTTTAAGGTTAAATTGTTTGAATAAAGTACAGACATGGATTATAGGTTGCCGACGCCTATTCTAAAATGTACGGAAAAACTAATTACCGTAAAATGTTAAATTCTTATGTTCTGTATTTCGTTGAATACATTGTATAAATATAATTAAAACATTTGTAGAGTAGTATAATATTAAACAAAAGACAAATTTTGCCATATTCAAAATATTCTCATTTAACTTAGTCTGGTATTATCATTTCTATCCCGGATGAGAAAATTATACTGAAAATTTCGGTTCACATACCTACATGCATTGTAGATGGACACTATTTGTTCATTATACTCTGGCTTAACTTAGGCATACATTCTGCAGTGGGGTAATGTCTACATTAATATGTATGACATAAATATTACTTGTGCTATCAAATAAATATTATCCTATGTTAATATTACAGTTAATCCAGTTAATTTGAATTCTTACAGCCGCAAAATCAAACAGGTGAATGGTTATAGGTAATAATTGTTTTTATATATTTTGCTATTTTATGCACAATCATTTTCATCTGATTCCAACTGTATTAATAATAAGTTTATTAATTTTAGAATTAACTCATTTGTGAAATAAGTGAAAAAATATCGTATGTATAAATGACAGTTATTATAATTTAAGCATTTTATACTGTCATTTAGAGACATTATTTTATCTTTATCTCCAATCATTGATAAACGAGCCCGTGATCGAAGATTTTTTTTAATTATCTTTTTAAAATTTTAAATATAGCATTTATATCTTCCTATTTCGTTATTAATTATTAATACTATAGATTTAGACTTATAAACCCTCGGGCCTTGTAAGCATCGCCATCGAAAGGCATAAACATCAAGTAACAATATTTTATGTCTTACCAGTATGTTTTAATAACTTAAATAATAAATGATGGATTACCTGGTAACACTAAATTGAAGAAATGTCAATTTTTGACAGTATTACGATAGTAACGTCACTCTTAATGCCCTAAGGCGTATTAAAATCATATAATGCCCTAAGGTATTATGAACTAAATAATGTACCTTGTATCCATTGTATTAATAAACAATAATGAACTAGGAAGACATAAATAACTATTATTGTACTTCAGGGTTTTTTATTGAAATATGCTAAATATAAAAATTAACCTAAAAGTTGGTTTTCCCATCTTTAGTTAGTTTCCAATAACTATCAGCAGGATAAATAAAAACCATCGCATCAAAATACTAGTACAAATGGTAATAATTATATTCTTTTAGCAGATATTGAGAACTTTACCCGGAGATTGAAAACAACCCTAAATAATATAACACCTGTCCTTAAAAAATTAATAAATGGCCTGTTTTTTTGGCAAGATAAATTTAAAAATATCACTTCGAAACTATAACACAAATAATAAAATTTATACTACAAGTCTAATTTCGATGCAATATTTTTTTCTTTTATTCTACTTGTAGTTATCTAAAACTTTAACCGGAGATAGAAGATCCGGTTCTAAGAGTATTAATATTAATACAGATATGTGCTACTGATAATTACTAGTCAGGTCGCAGGATCCTTATATTTTACCGAAAACGAAAGAGTTAATAAGAATCCGTAATATGATGGAGCACTGAATAAAATATAGAGAATAAACACAAATATTTATGTCCGAAATACGCAACAACGTTTAGTTAGTATTTGATGTCGTATTCGTTTTCATATAGCTTTGACTAGCTGAATAGCAGTTTATTTTGGAAACACCTAAACGAATTATTAGAAAGTTGTATTATTCACTCAGAAACTTATTTGCTCTTGATTTATATTTACTAAATAAAAGTTCACTATAATTCCAATATTTGTTGTAAGAATAATTTCAGATAAGACCACACATCTAACTGAAATTACTAAACTGCTGGACCTAGGAAGATAAATTAGTTCATACTGCTTCTTAATAAGTAAATCTAGTAGTGGTGTTTAAGTAAACGAAATCAAATAGTCAAATAGGATGTAAAATAAGTGATTAAAAGGAATTGTTTCAGTTGGCAATACAAAAAACTACTTGCAATTGGTACGTCTAATACATAAATTCATTTGCTGTTGTTGACAGTGACATTTGAAAATTTAAAATTAAATTTGAGTACATTTAGTTCTTATTCGTTTTCAGTTATATTTTTCTTAAATATCCATAAATTAAATTGTTGTTTCCCTCACCCTTCCTTTTATTACTTAATAAAACAATAATCTAAAGTATTTCTTTTACTCAAAAAGTCAAAATCCTATTAGCTGTCAGACTCCTGGCATAACCTATTTCTATTTATTAGACATGTCAAATAGTATTTCTGCATTTATCTGGCATTGTGCCAACTGTGGAATAAAAAGATTTCCGGAATTGTATTGCCAACTGTAACAATTCCTTTTGATCACTCTGTAGTTTCAAATGACAAAAGGAATATACTATGCTTAATATCTCCCCAAAATTGAAATCGATACACTGCGTAACACATTTGTAAATATTTAATATTTATAAACAACCAGTGATATGACAATTGTAACACAATTATCTAATTTAATTAAATCCCAGACAGAGGTTATCTAATAGAGGGCAAATCCTGGGATCTAAGAGATTTCTGTGCCTAAGGCTTGTTTTCGCTGTTTCCATGATATTATCTAACAATTTGGAAAACATCTCTTGAGGCAGTTATATCACAATAATTATATCATATTATATAACAATAATGTACGTAGGATTGCCAACTCTTGAACACTATCTGAACTATGAAAAAAAAATCAAAACAAATTCTGATATATGTAATTTATTTACCGGTGCATAAAATATATAAATATTATTCTTAAATCTCATTAAGTAATAAATTGAATATTAATAGTTACTTATGAAATAAGTGTTAAAAATGCTACTTTATTGCAAACTCATGTGCAATGGAAGACTTTTTTAACACGAGTTGCACACATTGTTTTTTCTATAACCATATTTTATGTAAAACTATACTAAAAAAATTTCAAATATCAAAAATATTTATTTTGTACATCATCTTAGATTGTATAGTTAAGCTGGTTTTGCTCAGTCGTATGAGTCGGCATGTGTATTTCAAAACGCGGGTTCAAATCCCAGGGCCGACAAACAATTTTCACCATATTAAAATTACACCTGTAGCTCCTTCTTCACTAGCATCTTTGGAGTCCGCGATTTGACGGCTGGTAACTGTACTTTACGCTCATAAATATATTACTTACCGAGATCTGCTACGGCAAAGTGCCACACCCAGCAATGAGTAAAAAGGCGTGATGATATATTTATTTTTTTAATCTATTTTATCGCACGTTGCTATTAGGAGCGTGGGGTAAAATTACTTTTTTCACTAAGTACACAATTACTCACTTTTCCTACGATCGTAGAAAAACTAATATAAAAACATTTCATTTTTTACTTTCGTACATTTATACAGATTTTTAAGTTGATCTCCTTTCCTGCCCCCTTGGGGAGGTCGGGGGGGCCATTTTGTCAAAATCCGATGTCCCCCCAGAAACTATGAAGGTTTTGATTCGGCATTCAAGACCGTAATGTTATATGGGACACCCCCGGATGTACGATTACAGCGCCACCTGTTGGGAGTACAAAAAAAGTTTCAGAATAAAAACAACAATTTTTTTACGCTCTTTCCGAATCTGCTATAAAATATAGGGGTTCCCATTTAAGATTTTTAAGTTCACCCCCTTTCCCGCCCCCCTGGGGAAGTCGGGTGGCCATTTTGTCAAAATCCGATGTCCCCCCAGAAACTATGAAGGTTTTGTTTCGGCACACTTTTTGTTATAATGCCTTGTTTTCGAGATATTCAAGATCATAATGTTATATGGGACACCTGTACATTTGTAAAAGGAAAATGTTAGTTAAAAAAAATTCATAAACAATATACTCGTATTTCTTAAAAAAAGGATAAATGATATCATCCTATTTCAATTTAAATAAAGACAAGGATAGAAGGTGCTCAAAAAAGGATTATCCTTAAAAAAAAAACGTTGGGCAAATCTAAATACTTATACCTGCCTATAGGTCATATCATATAATCATTAAAATGTTTACAATTTTATTGTATATTTTAAATATCAGTTTCCAGGAAACAGAAAATATAAACATGAAAATAAAAATATAGCTGTTGCACTGTAAAAATAAACCGGTATAGTAAACAAAAACGAATCATAAATACTATAAAAAAGGAAATTAGGACAAAAGTTCATTCGATGCTCGAATTCGTACATTCATCCAGGAAAACTCACATAAACAAATAAAAAAAGACATTTCTTTAAGTGCAACAAAGTATGCACCAGAGATGCACTTACACAACTTCCTCATGTCTATATATGTACACATGACGCTCTTTTAACTAAAGTTAAAGCTAAAGCTGCTATTGCTGCTCCGCTCCTCGAAATGAACATTGACATTTCCGAGTTGGAAGCAATTCACGGTTATTGCTCTCCGTTTCACTTGAAAGAATATCATTCTTTTAAGACGGGAGTATATGTTTCGCTCTCATTGTTAACGGTATATGAATGTTGTGTAGGTTGGTTTTTTCTCTCTTGTTTATACCTCGGATTCGTAGATTTGACGGGAAAATAATGATCAGTAGAAATAGATACTTCACTTCTCATATGTTTTTCTACTACTATTTATGTTCATCTTAGAATATCTTGTCTACTTCAATACAGATATCTTTTTACATTTCCAGTTTTACTTTTTATTTATTTATTTAGATTTTTTTGCAAAATTCAATGAAATATGAAGATGTCCTTATTTATTTTTATCTTTTAGTAGATATTTGTATACCTAGGCCGTGAAATGACTGTTGGCCGTCAAATTGCGGCCTCCAAAGATGTTAGTAGAGGGAGAGGTACAGGAATAATTTTAATGTGGTGAACATTGTTTGTTGGCTATGGGAATCGAACCAAATTTTCAAATCTACAACTATTCCAACCTCCGCATCGCGACATGTAATTATTAAATGCAGACAATCATTTTTAAATCATCAAATTATTAGTACATTCTAAATAATTTTGCAATAGCCAATAGAAACTAAGTTTATCTCATTTTATACTCCACGATATAAAATGTGGGGTAGCTAGCTCAGTGGTATGCAGTCGGTCTGTGGATCCTGAGAACCCTGGTTCGATTCCCATAGGCGACAAACAATTTTCACCATTTTAAAAACTACCCCTGTGGCTCCCCCACCACTAACATCTTTGGGGGCCGTGATTTGACGGCTGGCAACCGCATTTCACGCTCAAAATATATCACTTACCGAGATCTGCTACGGCAGAGTGCCACACCCAGTAATGGATAAAAGGCGTGATGATATATTTATTTTATTTATTTAAATATTAAATGGGGTAACTAGCTCAGTGGTATCAAGTCGGTCTGTGGATCCTGAGATCCCTGGTTCGATTCCCACGGACGACAAACAATTTTCACCATTTTAAAAACTACCCCTGTGGCTCCCCCATCACTAACATCTTTGGGGGCCGTGATTTGACGTCTGGTAACCGCATTTCACGCGCAAAATATATCACCGAGATCTGCTACGGCAGAGTGCCACACCCAGTAATGGGTAAAAGACGTGATGATATATTTATTTATTTTATATTTATTTTACGATATAAAATAACACCGATTAATTTGAACTGTATTATAGAAAATTATAATTTTTACTTGATAAATGATAGCGATTCTATTGTCACAAACAGAATTCTATATGGCACGAATCGGGGGCGGGGGCTGGAGCCCGATTCTAATTCGTAGTAACCTGCTATAGCGACTGGCTTAACGTCATTTATTGTAGCCACTTTCCGGGATAAAATTGAACTTACGTATGACATTATTATTGGCGAATAGACATTTTTTTAGCGACTTAAGGTAGTACTAGTGTGACGGTGGTGCCATCGGTTGTCGAGTGGCGAAACTAACGCTCCAAAAAATGTAAAAATTAAATATAATAATTATGATTTGAATATCATGAATTGTTAACAGTTTGTTGGTCTAGTGAATTTTCAAATACCATACTACCGTGTGGTGTTGCCATTATAAATTGGGATTCTTCATTTTTTGTTAAAAACAAGGCTTTGCATGGCTATGTATCCATTACTGAACGATAAAAAACTTTCTTCTTCTGATACAATATACATGGATAGTTCTAGAACATCATACTAGTTTTTCAAATGAAACTGCAAAATTTTAGAGGTACACAAACCAAATATGTGCGATTCTGAGTGATGATCGCCATAAGCCCCGATAAATGCGTTTCATATTTTAACAGAATGCTTATGACTATCCAATGTTTACGTGCGCCAAATTTCATTCAGATCTGCAAAAAAAAAATTCACTCTAGTACTACCTTAACTGCTAGCAACTTCTTTGAACCAGTCGCTACCTCATATTCATGTTTTATAGTGCCGTGTTTTTGAAAAGTTTGGTTATTTTGAACTTGTACTTATAAAACATTAAAATAATACAAGCAAGTGTACTTGTTAACAATAAACAATCACAAAAAATGGCAATAAGTTTTTGCCAGAAATACCGCACCAAAATATGTAGATTTATGAATGTGTTAAAAGAATAGTACCAGGTTAGTTTTAAACAATAATTTATTTACGATACGTATTTCGAATGACTAAAAATAGAAGGAAAGGAAAAATTGGTTTCAAAATTAACAGCTGACAAATTGTTGTCAAAATAAACAGGACCTTGATCTGTAATATTTACTTCTTGTCCACGGTGAATGGTAAGTAAATATTATAGTCCTGATGTAACCATGGAAACTAACTGTGCAATAAAAGTTCCATTTTGTCATTAATGGGTTTTTTTTTAATTAGAAAAAAGTACTAAACTCGATCAATTGTATTTAAAGCCGTTACTCAGTATAACATGCACCGCGACATAACGAAAAACAAATAAAAGTTAGATAAAACATAATATGCAATATCCAGGATATAGTTATCCATCCAAACCATCCCTTGTACTGCGTCACAGTGCCGTAACAAAAACAATCAAAAACATAACCTATATGTATCAACCTTCGTTTCGCACATTCAGCCGTACATGAGAATGACAAGCCATCAATTCCAGGATTCAGATAAAAACATATGACGTATAAAATGCTCGAATTATCCCTGAACGCAACGTGAACGCAACGTTAACGCAAAATTCACGTCGGTTCCACACACAAACAATAGAAAACCTTGATAACGACGCTCGTATTATTGACCCAGAATTTGTAATGTCTTTCAATACGATACACATCACATCGATCCGTAACTTTGACGGATAACTGATATTTGTACTGCCAGTGGTTAGTAACATAGGCGGAGATGAAAATGGAAAAACGATGCATGTGCATGTGCAAGTGCAATCCCTGCGGTTTACTTTTCATTCAGTTTGACAACGAAACGAATAAACAGAAACTGTATCCATTTACTTTTTCTGTTCTACAGAGGATATCTGTGACAATTATTTTTACATACAAATGCAAATTTTTACGATTACTGCGGAAGAGAAATAAATAAACTTATTTTTAGAAAAACTCTTAAATGTGAGCACTTTTTGCTACTGCCATATAAAACTGTAATAAAATGTTAAAATATGATCAAGTGACGTGATTTGCTGAATATCACGTACTGAGATTCATGTGATTCAAGACTGCCAACTCCAATTTTTATAAAACAAAATGTGAGCACTATTTGTTTTGTCTGGATATTGTGGATATTCTGTTTTTTTAGGCACATCTAGATAGATTATTTACATATTTATCTCAAAGATTTTAATGAAATTTAAAGCCATTTTTGACCGATAATTTATATTATTAACGGATGGTATAATGTAGAAGAAAAGAAAATAATGAAACATATATTGCTTCGTGGAGCTATTCTCTATCTGTCCAGCTAATTTTTAACGCTTATTAAAATTGTTAACCAATGAAAATAGACGTAGCAACTATAATTTACTTTTATTATTTGTTATTTCTACCATAAATTTAATATTTCCGTAAGCGATTCTAGCTAAAAAGTTCACCTTTTTTTATAATATACCTTAATTTTACATTGCTAATAGTGACGGTCATTAAAATGGTTTTATCGATCACTGCTATTGGTAACGTTCGTTAAAACTGCTAAAATATCAAATATTTATTTTAAAAAATCTTTAAACAAGCTTACTGCTTCCTCATCATCATCAATCATATAAGTATTCGAAAAAAAGTTTTAAAATTACAATTTATAATCAAGTTTGCAGTTTTTTAATGTACATAATGCAACTGCATAATAGTATATTAAAGAACTAGTTTCATAATTGAAATTTTATTTTGTGAGAACTGTAACAAAGCGGGGTATGCCCATCGCGGGCGCGAATTATTAGATGTGAGTGAAACGTTTCGCGATTACTATTGATTAAATAAATCATAATGCGCCATACAACACTTATAACTTTATTAAACTTAATGAACTATATGATGAGTAAAATTATAACAAAATAAAACTAGAAACATTTATAATTAACTAAACGATAATGAAATGCGCGCGAAGCGCGAAAACGGATTCGACGTCGGTCACATCTTGACCGGCCGACAGAGCAAACCTGGCTTGACTGATGCTACATCTGAAAACTAGACGCTAAGTTTCCAGCGGGGGTGAAGAGTGATATTTTGGGGATGCAACACATGGCCGAAGACTGCAGATGACCACACACATTCGTTGCCACGATAAGATTTTTCTCAGAATCTTATCGCACAACACAGAGAAGCAAACTAACAGAATATCTGCAGTCAACTAAAAAACCACCTTGTTACTACCCTTCGAACAAATTATCGGCAATAATTATGAAATTAATTTTTTATACTATTTTTCTATTCTGTGTCTTTCATGCTATTTTTCGTAGTTTTAAAATTTAGCGAATTTTGTGTTAATTAGTAATATTGATGAGACGATTGAAAATTCATTTGTTGAATTTGAAATTGTCAACTTACTGGCGTGTAGACGATTTTTCTTGTACCCCACCTGAAATACGTGAAATTACTAAAAATACCGTCAAGAGTTTATTTTGTAGCAAGTCCCTTCTTTTATGACATAATGATATTTCAACAGAGGTACCAACCTTAAAATATAAATTGCACTGCGCTATTACAGCACTCAAACGAATTATTAACGAACTCTTTTGGGTGCTGTAATAACTTTTTTATAGATGCCAAATAGAAAAAAATTATTGTGTACCTTTCGGTCGAGAAATTGTGTTTGGCTTTCATATATTGGCGTCTGTCTATTTCACGGCCTGGATATACAAATAACTATTATTTTATTTTATAGCATCTATAGATAACTACAAATTGTTGATGTTACACTTAATATTACGTCGATATACATCAATTACTGGTGATAAAGCGATTTTTTCTAAAAATAATTGATATTAGAGCATGCTTCGTTGGTTTTCAACATTCACAATCTATAGAAGAATTAAATAATAATTTTGTATACATACATTTGTATAAATATACTTCAGCTCAAATTTATGACTAACAGAACACCATTTGCATTTTATACTTCATATCACTTAACCCCAAAATTAATATGTCAGCATTAATGTATTTTGGTACTTATTATGTCGTGAGCGAGACATTTTACATTTATATATGAACAGTTGTTGATTAGTGTTTGCACGCAAGTTCTGAACTCGCTGGCTTCAACTTATAACAGAGAAATAGAAATGCTTCCAAGTGAATTTGGCTTTCCTGCATTTTAATTAGAATTATTTTCCTGTTGCAGCGTAAACTCATACAGCCCAATTATCAAAAGATATTTAGCTAATCCGGAATTTGGATTTTTGAATTAGTTATTTAAGCTAAGCCAGATTCTCAAAAAAGTTTAACTAAATTCCAATATAATCTTGTTGCAATTTGGTTTTCGGAAATAGATTTTATTGATCGTTTTTAAATCCAACTAAAATTAGATTAGATAATCAAAAATTCAGGATTAACTAAAACTCTTTTTGAGAATCGGCTTGATAAAGTTTACAAACATTTTATATGAAAAACGTATGTACGTAATTTTACACATCATTTTTACAAAAAAGTTTAAAGTTGTCTTCTTTAAGAATATTATTTAACTTTAACTTATCAGAAATAACATATTTACTTTATAATTCCCCATCTTTAGTTTTAGCGATTAGCAGAGCAATAGATACATCACTTTAGGTAATGTAGAAATGAATTTTTTTTCGCCTAAAGTTCGCAATATTTAACTAAAATAAATAAATAAATATATAATCACGTCTTCTACCCATTATTGGGTGTGGCACTCTGCAGAAGCAGATCTCGGTAAGTGATATATTTTACGCGTGAAGTGCGATTACCAGCCGTCAAATTACGGCCCCCATAGATATTAGTGGTGGAGGAGCCACAGGGATAATTATAAATCGGTGAAAATTGTTTGTCGCCTGTGGGAATCGAACCAGGGTTCTCAGGATCCACAGGCCGACTTGATACCACTGAGCTAGCCACCCCATTATATATATATATATATATATATATATATATATATATATATATATATATATATATATATATATATATATATAATATATATTGATCATCTACGGATTGAACCTGACCTATATAAAATATGTGGCTGCAATAAATGTAGACGTGTGAGATAAAATATCGAGTGAACGACATGCATCGTATATACATCATTAAGGGCTTACGATAACAAAATTGTACGGTAAGCTTAAATGCCGTTTTACATGAGTGATATTATATCGTACGATAATTTTACCCTCACGATCACATTGTGCAACGTGCCATTGTATTCAATGCATTTAAGCTTATCGTACGAATTTTTATCGTACATATATAACATCACGCTATATCCCATCAAATGGTGTAGTACGAATCTTAGAAACGTTTACAGAACATTCACATATCAGAATCATCAAACATCTTCATCAAACATTCTCATCCTAACACACCATCTTCGCTTCAATCACATTCATAGATCTCTTCATACAAGCTCATTTATTCATCACGCAACGAATCTTCAATCACATCCATTCATTCACTCCTATTCTTTCATTCAACATACGTTTCAGATGCATAAAATATCTCAAATTTCTCACGTTCACTCCTTTATCAATGAATCTAAAAATATAAGAAAGCGACAACCTGCACTTGTCTTATCAAACAAAATTCCTCCATATAAAAATTAGAAACGAATTAAAAAGATAAAAAAGAAAGTGTTTATCTGCCCTTGTTTTTATAAGAACTGAAAATGGATAAAAAAAATAAGAGAAGAAGGGAGTGTCGTCTAAAGTCTGAAAATAACTGAAAGTAGTAGTTAGAACTCGCAAACTCTCGCTTGTAAAGCAAGTGTATTTTTTTCTATCCGTGGAATCACGACTTTTTATAAATGTCATTTAAGAATGCGCTTGATATAAAAATGGCACTAAATATAATTTCCTTCTACTTTTGTAAGAAGCATTTAGCTACAATAAAATAAATGATTTCCAAACCAGTGTTTCTATCAAGCGAATATTTCTTAAATACATACCTCCACATGGGATAGGGGCTCTGTGGTATCGAGTCGGCCTGTAGATTTGAGAACTCGGGTTCGATTCCCAAAGCCGACAAACAATTTTCACCACGTTAAAACTACCCCTGTGGCTCTCCCTCCACTAACATCTTTGACGGCTGGTAACCGCACTTCACGCGCAAAATATATGACTTATCGAAATCTGCTACGGCAAAGTGCCACACCCAGTAACGGGTAGAAGGAGTGATGATATAATTATTTTTAATTACATCTCGCATTTTTAGCTAAATTCATTTATCTTTACATGCACCAAACGCGAAATATATCTTACTACGCCTCTGATGGCGTCTGATTACGTCAGCATCGTTGTAGCTTCTACGGACGCCATACACGCAGTTATGCTCGGTTCGTGTCTGCAGGGTGGTTAACCTATTTTATTCCGTCCGCTGTACATTTCATCCCTCTGTGCGTGTGTCTGCTGTACAAAATGCGTGTGGTCGTGTGAGGCTAGTGCTGCGTGCTTGAAATGGGTGGGATTCTCCTCAGCTGATACGAGGAATTGCCCTACGACCTTCAAACTCTGGTCAGTTTATGACATCTTCTGTCAGGCGTATGTGGTACGTGATTTTGGTTATTCGTATAATGCTGTTGATAAATAAGAAATTACTGTAATTTTATGTTGGATGTAATGAAACTGAAGTGTGCTGAAGGAAATTGAATGAAAATATGACGAGATAAAACATCCATATGGTTGCATAAAAAGATAATTATCCACGTCATCGATTATTATCTTTATGGCAGATTTGCAATAATTGTAAATTAATGTAATTTGTTATAGTGCAATTTAGGGAAATTTATTGTGCTTAGGGTTATATAAAATTAAATAAATATATCATCACATGTTAAAGAACATCGAGGATGTACAATTTTCACCACATTCAAATTACCCTGTGGCTCCCTCTCCAGTAAGATCTTTGAGGGCCGTGACTTGACGACTGTTACCCACACTTAAAGTGCAATATATATCACTTACCGATAGGGATGGCAATTAATTGGTCAAATACTCTTCGTTCAGTTGACCTAGTATTTGACTGGTCATTTGTCAAATTGCACGAGTCAAATACTAAATAATGAGGAGCGTGCCGGTAATTCTTTGTGTAGCCTCTGTGGACAGGTCGACGGATATCCCGTGTTAGACAAGATGCAGTAATTGCAGTATGCAGTTCGCACATTATAAGGGTTGGTACAAGTGTGGAAATCTCGCACATGTTTCTTGTTTATTTTTTATATTCTTATTATTTATCTATTTATATTAGCATTAGTTTTGTTTTTCTTTTTAGCAAAGAAGTATATTTTTTTCGAAAATTTTATTTTTTATACAATAAACTATTGTTCTTTGCTGTTCTTTTTTTTAATTGGTCAAATTGATTAGGTCCAATATTCAACATCAGCCAATTGACAATTGCTGACCGGGTAATTGACCGAGCTACAATCCCTTCTTACCGAGATCTGCTACGGCAGAGTGCCACACCCAGTAATGAGTAGAAGGCATGATGTTATATTTTTATTTATCAATTACGTAATTAATACATTCATTTTTAGTTTTATTATAAATTTCGAGTTGGCTATTTCCACAAAAAATATATATTATCAGGCAGATTCATAAAGCGGATTAGTGCTAACACCATTTTTTATTTCGTTTTTAACTCTCTTTTCAATATATGAAACAAGTTTATTTTAACTTGAGTTAAAAAGAGGGTTAATTAGCATCTAATTTAGTTTATTTCTTTAATCTGTTTTAATTTGAAACAGAGTTATAGATAATATTAAAAACGGTGTTAGCACTAATCAGTTTTGTGAATCTGCCTGAAAAGAATAAATTTTGTGATTTTTTAAAAAAAAAGAGAATCACACATTAATATTTATATACCCTTTACAATACTTTCGAAATGTAAATATTTTTACTTAGGACCTATTTTATTGCAAAATCTGTGGAACTGATTCAATCATAAATACAATTTATAAAAATCTGGTGTGGGCACAACACGACTTTCTTATACACAGCATATTTCATATTAAAAACGCTGAATTGAACACTTATGACTTGCTCCTTGCGTTTGACAATTATTATTTGACATATAAATGTTAAACATGTTTTTGTTTTTTGTTTCTATTGCTACTATGATTATTGAAATATATTATTAAATATATAAATTAATTTTTCTCAAAATTAGACGCATATACAGCAAAATTGCAAATAACATTTTATGTTCCAAATATTTTTGCTAACATCTTTTGTTTGAAACTTTTTTTCGTAACTGATTACATTTTTGAAATAAATGGAATTTATTGTTTTGTGTGTCCAGTAAACTTCCTCTTCCGGTTTTTCGATTTCATTAAAAATCAACTCAGCTCTTCGTATTTTCATGAAACTTATAATTACCAAGTTTCGTTAACAAATCTTATCTCGTTCATGAGATATTGCACAACCGGACACACATCCATCCATCCATCCACACACACAGACATCATTGAGAAAATGATCAAAACAGATTCAGTGGACCTCAAAACATGTATTTCCGCGAAAATCTCGTCAACGATTTTTTTCACGATTCCAATACTTCCTTATACTACGTATAAGAAAGTAAAAAACACATAATATTATTTAAAATTACTAAGTTAGTACTACTAACAGATTCGTGGTTTCGTCGTATGCAGAATCTCAACTAATACATAAAAATAAAATTACTGACACCTTTTGTTAATTTATTAAATTATGAATACCCCATTTAAGATAATCACTAAAGGAAAATTTACATATAACATCAGAGATGCGCGCCCCACGTATTCCTAATTTAAAATGAAATTTCGTAAACAAAATCCGAACTTACAAACTTGTTAAATTAACAACGTACGAGTATTTAGAAACTTCCAAGCACGTAGGTATCTGAAAGTGTGAAGTACAAAATTTAAATATAAACTTGAGGCATTTCTATTTAATTAAAATTTAAATAACTAAATATTACGTTGTTTAAAGTACAATGAACTAAACTTAAAATGCAAATTCTAGATTTAACAGATGGAAATTAATCATTAAATTGAATTCTTACTTACTATTCAGGAAACAAGTTTTATAGTTATAATAAATTAATAAAAATGTATCACGCGCAACTGTTTTTCGCCATAAAAATGATGTGTTTTTTTACGATTTCCTCTTAAAATTTTATGGAATGCTTGTAATAAAATCACAGCTATAAAGAACATAAAACGAATTAAAATAAAGTTGAATTTCTTCGATAACGAATATCAGCAATTGTTCCGTAAATTTTCTAGTAGCAAAATAATGATAAAAATTCTTCAACAATTCTGTATTGGCGAATGAAATATCCTAAATAGTTATTTGTACAAGTAGTAATGAAAGCAATATATTTTTTTTAAGAATTTGAAGTTTGTTGTACTCTTAGTTCTGTTGTATATTAATATTATATTGATTTTATGACGTCAAAATATCAGTATTATGCTAGAACATTTGAAATTATCTCCAAGGAGATAAATAAATACAGTGAAAAAAAGTAAAATTAAAACATTGATATTGTTGTATTTACTTTTTCCACTATTTTTTTACAACATACTATGACGTCACTCGAACCAAGGTTTGTCAGTTCGAATCCGACTGTCGACAAAATAATTTGTCGTAAAATATAAAATACAGTCACATGTATTAAACACACTCGGTTGAAAATTGTTTGTCGTCTAGCTCAGTGGTATCAAGTCGACCTGGTTCGATTCCCATAGGCGACAAACAATTTTCACCATTTAAAAAAAAGGCTACCACTATGGCTCCTCCACCACTAACATCTTTGGGGGCCGTGATTTGACGACTGGTAAACGCATTTCACGCGCAAAATATATCACTTACCGAGATCTGCTTCGGCAGAGTGCCACACCCAGTAATGGGTATCAAGGCGTGATGATATATTTATTTTATTGCTTGTCGTCTGTGGGAATCGAACCAGGATTCTCAGGACCCACAGACCGACTTCATACCACTGAATTAGCCACCCCATAATAAAAAATAATAATAATTGTAATTAATAATAATAACCAGTTTTAAATAAGGTTTATTAACAGGTCTAACATTTTCATATATAATCAGTTACCAAAGTTGTTTAATGCACACTTTAGAGTTGAAAAAAAAAATTATTCGTATTTCGAACACACTGTATTCATTGGAAATAGGAAAAGAAATTTATTTTGTAAACAAAACAAAACCTTCCATATTGCTTGGATGACAGGCTTTAATTTATTAATTAGAAACGACGACGTTCCGGTCCGAGATTGGGACCATTATCAAGTCAAATATATAAAACAAAAAAAATAGTTAATAATTTACATGATGATGATTGATACTACAAAAAATGTGACTTTAGGAGTGATCACTCCTAATTTCTAATTTTAAGTATCAATATTAATAAATTCAAGCCTGTCATCCAAGCAATATGGAAGGTTTTGTTTTGTTTCCAACTAAATTTCTTTTCCTATTTCCAATAAAATTACACGGCTTAATCAACTTTTTTACAACACTGTATTCATGTATCGTATTGTTATCATTCATGATTCCCGTTATTTGCCAACTCAACTTCAAGTATACAATTACAGCTAATTATCGATAATCCTTGTAAATCCATCTAATGAATTCAACCGTCATCAACCCTATTTAATAATGAATCACATGACATCACCACACACTCACATATTGTTACGTCTTGTGCACTGTGCCCGCGAGCTGGTAGGTAGCATAGCCTGGCTGCGTCAGACTTGAACTGGAACTGTTAGTTACAGAGTTGTAGCGGTGGTGGCGGGCAACTCGGAAGCGGTCACCCTGAGCGGGCTGAAGGCGGACACGCAGTACCAGGTCACCGTGGCGGCTGTGTGGGGCGGCAAGAAGTACCGCAGCCGGCCTATTGTCTTCCGAACACTGGGTAAGTCAACAAACACAAGTTTAGAACGCGAATGAGATTTGGTGGAGGTGCCACATCATGTAGTTTGGAAATGGTAAAGAAGAAGAATTGTTGAGGTTAATTTTATATCGCTTGCATGGGTGCCTGCAGGGTTGATGGACCCTCTCCCCTCCCTTTGATATGTGGTATTTAGTTTTGTTTATATGAATCAAATTCTTTCAGTTTATTGTAATATTTATTAATTACTATCTTCAAATCAAACATTTATAAATTATTAAAATTATTTTTGATTGCATATGTTTACAATTCACTATTGTGTTCAGTAGATTGTTAGCTAACAGTATATTAAAAGTTAACATTGGCTAAGATGGCTGCCAAAACAATTTTTTTTTAAATTTTACTAATTTTTTTCTAGAATTTAGTACATCTATTTCTTGACATAATTTGTACCTTCAAAGGTACAAACGATGAAATTATTTGTTTCATGGTATAAAGGGTGATAATGGTTGACAAAAATTGAAATATTTGAACGTTCGAATCATACCGACCGTCCAGGTTTTAATCAATAACTACGATGATTTCCACCGAAGTTTGAATTTCTGAACGTTCGAACATTTAAATATTTAGAACTTCGTCAGAAAAACTTCGAGTCTTCGAATTTTCGAATTTTTTGAACATTTAGAATTTTCGAAGTTTCGAATTTTCTAATTTTTTTTCTACTGAATTAACGCCATCTGTCATCACCATACATGCTCATGTCTAATTTGCGAAAAGTCGGCCACAAATTACATAATAAACTCGGCAAAATATCCTGGAAAAACTCTGCAAGGTTAAGCATCTTAATTAAGACATCTACTCTCTTAATTATAATTTATATTATTTATAAATAAATAATAATACATAAATTTATGTACAACAAATGCATTGAAGTTGTTTTACTAATATGCAATGCCTTTTTATCGCATAATATGGTTAGTGAATTGAACTCCCTGAAAAAGTATATCTAACAAGTCCCTAATAAAAATTGTGATGAGACTAAGATCTGGCAATAGAATGACTAAGATAAAAATTGAACCCTCGATGCTCAGTTTGCAGTCTGACTGACTTGTTCTCGAGCTCTTAACACTTTTCAAATAATTAGAAAATTCGAATATTCGAAAAAAACTAAAATAATTCGAAAATTCGAAATATTCCAAAGTTCGGAAGTTCGAATCTAAATTCGAAGGTTCAATAAATCCGAACAATCAAAGTCTCGAATATTCGTAAAATCAACAACCCTACCAATAACATAAACAGAATGTGAACGATGCGAAATTTCTACTATATTCTGTAACTGAATCGTTATCTATTAATAATCGATAAGTTAATTTACAAATTATCACAACACAAGAATTAACTGTGATATTTTTATGTCATTTTCATGAATTTTGCTTTCTTACTTATTTGGTAACTGTTATTATAAAAAAGAATATAATGACAGTTCACTGACAGCTGTTTAAAAAGTCTGGTTGAAAATGACTTTTTTGTACTGGCAGCCTAAGCATAAAAGTAAAATAGAAATAACAGAATAAATGATTTTGATCACCGAATGCCAAAATGATAGTAATCTACAGAGTAATCATGAAAAATAAGGGTTGTCATTATCCTCTCGATCAAATTACATTATAGGGGAAATATTATAACAATTAAACAGGGTTCAATTTATACCTGTAGTTATTCCAGCAGCTTCATGCCTACATTTATTTTTTAAATATAACAAACATTGTTCTCTAAAGACACGAGAGAGGCATACATCACTTTATATTACCATATGCAACATTGTTTCAGTTTTAGCATTAAAAATAAAAGTACATACATTAAAAAATTATTTCTACTTACATAGAATACCTGCATATATTTATAAAATATCTACTGTTTCATAGCTTCAAGCTTCAGTTATAATTAAACCATTGTAATGAACTAGTTAACATGAAATATGAAAACACTGTATCATTATAATGAAAGCAAACTTACATGTAAATATAAATAGAAGCAGTTCAAGTTAAAATTGTTTGTGAAAGCTACATTGAACAACTTTCTTGAAAATTATATTGGTTATAAACAAATTAATTCATGCAAACTTCAATAATTCATTTTGTACATAACCTTAAATTTTTAAAAAACATGTTTTAAGTTTTAAGATATACTGCGAGTATGTGTTTGAGCTGATTTTTTGTGTACTTTGTGTAATCCGGAAAAAATCTATGTTCTATAATTTGCTTAGCATTCTATAAAAAGAAAAATTATACATGTTTATTTCTTCCTAATGTAAATTAAGCAACCTCTGTTTGTTTACTTTTTTACTTTAATTTTTTACTTCTACTTATATTTTTATTCTATACCAACGTGATAGTGTCACATTCATCATCAAACAGCAATAATATTAACATTACAGACCTAACAAATATTTTATGTTGTTTTAATCACTTATTAACACTAAGAATTGAACTAGAATAATATACAGAAAATGAAATATCGAATATATGATACATAAATTATAATGAACCACCTACTTACCTACCTGTGTTGCATTTATAATGATAAATAATTCATTGTTTTCGTATCAGTCGTATCAACATTGTTTGCATATTTTAAGTACAGCCAAAATTAATCATTACCATAATTATGAACAACGTGTTACATGTTATGTAGTCATTACTTAGCTAATTGAGCAATTATACTAAACTGTTTTTATTTTCTATTTTTATAAAAATGCATATTTTCCTACAGACTAAATATACTAATTACATCACGTTAATAAAGAAAAAAAATGGGATATGCCAGGATTTGAACCTGAACCATATGTATATTAAACAATTTGATACCATCAATTTGTATTTAGGTACTTTAAAAAAATTAATTAAATTCTATAACATTTATGCTGGGTTGCAAGAAAAAAATAAAGAGCTCTTTAGTTAAAGAATTGCTTATCTAGCATCAGAATCAATAGGGATTTTCTAAAATTTGTTGAACCGTTAGTTGCTAAAGAACCGATAAAACTTTCACGCAACTCAGCATTAATGTATTACTTTTATTTCATTTTTAAAATACTTAATAATCATTCAAGAAAAATTTTGACATAAAATATATACTTGAATCTGTGAAAAATGTTAATTGTCAAATATTAATTAGGTAGCTATTATATAACATATTAGATTTTTATGAAATACTAGATTGTATAGGTATAAAATATGATAAAAATTTTATTAAATATTTCTGTTATGAATTAACAATTTAATTATTTTTCTGTCAATATATATAGACACCACTAGAGTTTTTCAATGGAGATTACATATAAATTATTAAATAAATTAATTAAAAATTTATTGTACAAATCAATATTGTACACAAAGTTCACTTCTTTATTGTATAGAATCATTTATCATATTAATTAATAAAATTATTAATTATTTATTGAGTATAAATTACTCATTTAAAAGAATAAGAATATATTGTCATATGGTTATTTATTATTAATAATATTTTCAGTATTCAAAGACAAAATACCTATGTTCTTTGCTATAAAAGTGTAATTAAAAATCAGGGTAGATAATTTGAAAAATATTAATATAAGTGTATGGAAAAATATCGTGTCATAAAACTGACATCAGACTCATATATCAATTCAATTCTGATCAATAATAAAAGACGTCTTTCTGCGATCAGGTATAAAAGTTTATATTACATCAAATGGCAGAAACAATATATTTTATCTACTTCCGTGCAATCGCGTTCATTTTGGGTAAGATAATTACTTTATTAACGCACTTTTGGAAATATTAACGCACTAGTGCTTTAATAAGGTACTTATCGCACTCAAAATGTTAGTTACCATGGTTTACTTAAATTTTTTAAATGTCAATTAATTATGAGAACTGTCAATTCAAAATTATTTTAATTTTAATTTATTTCGTGGTGGATAAAATCTTGTACGACATACGTGTGATAATGCATAATTAAGACACTTGTGTGATAATGCATAATTAAACACTTGTGTGATTACACAACTCAACTTTCGCCTCAAACAATTTTCATCACATTAAAACTAGCCATATGATCTAAAATCAATCATCTTCTTAATTCATCATCGTGACATATCGCTTTCGCTTCAACCACAATTCATAATTTCTTTCATATAAGATCTCTCCTTTTACTCAACAATCCTTCAATCATATGTATCCTTTTATTCCTAGTTTGCCTTTTAGCACTAGTTACATAAATAACTATTATCGCACGCTATAAATAAACATTAACTATTTGCACTAAAATAAGTTCATAATGAGTATTAGTACAATCGTAGAAAGAAATGGTGTACGCGTATACCTCGTCAGTGATATATGTTTGGTGTTCTCAGAATGCCGCGTCGACCTACAAGTTCATTCCCCGAAACGCCAAACCCTCATTTCACGACCTTGGTATACAAATAACTATTTCAATCGTTCTATTACAAATAAATTGTCTCATCAAAAACCCCAAATACTGTCCACTCATTTAATCCACCATCTAGTGACTTTTCAAGTGACAGTCTTAATTAAACCCTCCACTCCAGGGTGTTCGCATCCTGCTAATGAAATATTCAAATCTCCCGCGCTAACGCTGTGTTCTGATTGGCAGAGCCCCCGCGCACGTCGGCCGCTACGGAGCCAGGGGTGCTCACAACCACCGGGCCTCCAACCATCACATCAGAATCAGGACCACCTCCTCCGCCCATCAATCCTGATGAATTTCCAAACGCCAGCACCACAGTGAGTAAACTTAGAGGTTAATTAGTTTTAGTTGGTTGTGAAATGAAGTCGTGAGTTGTGTTCTAGTAGGTTAGGAAATGTTGCTGTGATTTTTGTAGGTTATGATGTTGACAGTTTGGGGAAATTACTGTAATTAACTTAATTGTCAAGTTATATTTGATATCGTAATTGGTATTTTGTGTATCAAATCACCAAAATGCGTTGCTAGGAACCCTATATTACGAATGAAAACAGCTATACGGTATCCATAGAATCAGACAATTTACGTCATCGTTTAGGGAAATTTGTATTTCTCTATACTATATTTTCAAATATATTAAACTATAAAAGATACAAAATTGATTAAATTAGCAAATAATTTCTATTTTAAAAGACTATTTCAAGGAATTAAACAAAAAAATCAAACTGAGATTATGAAAATATAGGTACCAAATTTTTTTATATAATATATATATATATATATATATATATATATATATATATATATATATATATATATATATATATTTATACCTTCATGTAACATCTTTGAGGGCCGTGATTTGACAGCTGGTAACCGCACTTCAGCGCATAAATTTATCACTTCATGAGTGCCACACCCAGTATTAGATAAAATACGTGATGATATATTTATTTTATATCTTCATATAACAATTTGTTTGGAAAAAAAGCGAAATTAAATATCTATGTTTTATTTTTATTTAAATTTATTGCAGTACATATTTTTAAAATGTTACCTAAATCTCAAATATAACAATATTTATGTATCAAGGGTGAAAACAGTCGTTTTTGGTCCGTGGCATGATTATTAGCACGAGACGCAAAGCGCCGAGGGAAACGTTAATTTCACCCGTGGTACAATATTTTATGCACAACAAAAAACATTTAATTTTAAATTCAAAAGATTAAAACAGGTACATTTATATGTCAAAATAACATTTTGCTAAATTGAGTATTCACAATAAACAAAAATTATCATTTTGCTAGGAAATTATTTTATTATAGCCCTGGGGCCAACAAAAAGTGTTTAAGCTCGCTTTTCATGGCTACATTACATGAATTTCGACCTGATTGTGCATAGAATATAATAATAACATTAATTAAGGATACAAAGCAAATTTAGTTTTAATAATACATAAACACAAATACAACGTTGCTTATTTTTTCTAGAACTATATCTGTTTTTTCTCTCAATTTTTCTGTTAAATTCGATCGAAAAACAATTAGAAAAAATGAAATCGTGAAATTGTATTCGTATCGTTAATTAATTAAAAGAGGTAATTAATTGCTGCTGTCTACTGAATTGAAGAAATAAACAAACGAATTCAACTGAAGACGGTTTTTAGGCTGATTTTTTTCGGGCACTTAAATTAGCTATCAAATTTCGTAAATTTTGAGTGATATCCAATTACAGTTATATAAAGCTAAAACTAATTAGTGAAGACTGGCGCCACTGACTTTTAACGAAGCTTAAATTTACGTCATTCTTGAAATTCATCAACTCTAAGCCGAGAATATATTTTTATTTTTTTAATTTGTGTAATTTCAATATCTTGTATACACTGAAGTAATTCAAATCAACTTTTACGCCGGATTGTAATTATTTCGAATTTATAACTAAATACAATACCAATTTGACATTCACCTCGACTGTCACTGAACATTGAATAATGAAAATGGGATATTGACCGTTCGCTCAACCCTTAATTTTTCCCATTTGACTTGAATTATCGTTGTCGACTGACAATAAACACTCCCAGTTGGATTTATATTGGATTACATCCAATAATCTGCTCTAAATTGAATTTCGATTATTGAAATGCAATACTATTTGTGAGAATCCTTCAATCACACTACATATAACATGTATTCACCCTATTTTTTATATATAAACAAATATCACAATTTAATTAGTATTCATATTTATTTCGCCATTCATATTTACAGAAAATTTTTGGCATGTCATTAATAAGTTTACAAGATATCTATTTGGATTTTTAAATAAGAATGCGATCATTGTGATGAAAATTAAACTAACAACAAAAATACAGTTTGCTAGTAACTAATTATTTAAAAAATAATAATAATGACTGATAATTCATAACATTATACAAATAGAACTAATTTCTACTACACTGTAAAAATCATCTATGAAGTATATGATTAAATTTGTACCTAAAAGTTGAAAGATAAATGAAACTAATACTAAAATTACAATAAATATAAATTGATTAAAAACCAATATTAACACAAAATAAAAGAAAAAATTCAGAATTAATACAAGTTACAACAATGGTAAACTTATGTCAAACGTAACCTTATATATTTTATTAAGTTTTTCATATGTTGTCATATAGACAACATATGAAAAACTTTTTTAATATGTTATCGTGCGGCTCGTGCTGCAAGCTTTCTACTCGTGCAATAAAGTGACACTTTTAACACTAGTTGTATACGTAACTATTTCAGCAAACACTCTAGATACCTAATAACACTTTCAGACGATCACTAATGAATGTAACCATAACAACATCATAAACTACTACGGAAAATTGAAAATAACATACACTGATATGTTAGTATAACGCACACTTCTAACATATCAGGTGAAGTTTCACTGATCGACAACAGATGGCGTTACAATGAAAGAAAATAATAAAATAAATAAAAATAATTTGTATTATTGTTTCAATTGAAGTTTTGGCAGATTTTTCAACACATTTGCACAGATAAATCTTATTTTTTTAAATTAATAATTACTTATTTACTAATATTTTAGCATTATTTAATATGTCGACTTTACGGTTGGAACAGTTGGTATCACAATACCTAACCTCAAACGTCAAACGTCAACGCTTACCTACAAAAACGCATCAGTTGTCAAAATGTAACAACATTGCTCTTGTAAACTTTTTCTAGAACTAAAAATGGTGTACCATAACTCGTTCGAGAAGTGTGATAACTGTGCTCGTGTACTTAAAGCACTCGGCGCTGCGCGCCTCGTTTTTCAATCTGTACACTCGCTCGTTATCTTACACTTTCGATGCTTGTTATGTAATATACTATTAAGATGTCAGCTTAGTTCTTAATATAAATGTTAATGATAAATATCACAATAATAGCAAGCATAACCATAGTGTTATTGGTAATATGAGAAATGTATCTAAATTACGAGATGAGACAAACCATGTTTCCCAATGTCTAAATTTCATAATAAAATCATTATTTAAAATTAAAAACATGATACAGTTAGAGAAAAATGCCATCTAAACAATAACACGAAACTAGTATTTGGCGTGAAAGAATTGTGAAGATAATCCGAAGATTATTGCATGGAATGTTATTTTAATGCTTTTCTGGGGTACGAATGAACTTATCCTAAATAATATTAGAGAATAAAGGGGCCTTAGACAAATGCGGTGACATTCTAAGACTATAATAAAGTTTTTGTTTCGATTAGTTTAGTTCCAAACTCGAAATAAACTTGTCACTTGTCCATTGTTCTTAACTTCATTAATGTTTTCACTGCATAGTTAATAGACAATTTAATCAACAGTAAAGTTTCTTATAGTGCCTATAAATCTTCTATCAAAATGCAACTCAAATGCGCGAACAGTAAAAGAAGTAATCATGATTTTACTGCTCTGTATTACAAACTTTATTCGCATATTCTGAAATGCAAGATCATAAACATATCCACAACAACTTCTGACATTACGAGTATGTATGTAATATCTGTAATGCATCAGCAACAGCATCATAATTTATAATAATGTGCATTCTGAGCAGAATGGAATATCACAGGACTTTACATTACATGTTTTCTTCATAAAAGCTTTAGAAGATTAAATTTTGCAATAACTATTTACGTATCTAGTAAGCGGAAGTACTAGCACTGTGCAGCATTCCTTTAGGAAGAAGACATAGTTATAATTGTCCTATTTCACCTAATTTGGAAATAATGTAAGAAACAATCTAATAAATTTAAAAAGATGCTTTTATTACTGTGCTCATATAGCCAATTCTCAAAAGAGTTTTTGCTAATCCTGAATTTTGGATTCGTCCAATTAAGTTAACCACACTCTCAAAATACTTTAAATAAACTCTACTGTAATCTTGTTTGTTTCTGTTTGGTTTTCAGAAAGTAATTTGAATTAACATTTTAAAGTCGGACTAGAATAAGATTAGCTAATCCAAAATGTAGGATTAGCTAAAAAAAAATCAGGCTGATAATGTTTTGCATATTGATATTAGATTAATTTTTACGTAGATAAAAATATAAAATAATTTTGACAAAAGATAAATAAATAATAAACAATTTTTAGAAATAATTTTTGAAAAAGCAATGCGCGTTCGCCGGGATTCGAACCCAGAACCTTTCATTCGCATGATGACTGCTCTAACCAATTGAGCTACAAACACTCGGCGAATACTCATGCATTTTCGTGCAATCATTCATGCGAATGAAAGGTTCTGGGTTCAAATCCCGGCGAACGCTCATTGCTTTTTAAAAAATTATTTCTAATAATTATCAACAGACAATTTGTCAATAAACAAATTCTTATAATAAACAATTTTCATAATTTCAAAAGCTACCCCTGTGGCCCCTCCACAACTAACATCTTTAGGGGCCGTGATTTGACGACTGGTAACCGCACTTCACGCACCAAATATATCACTTACCGGGATCTGCTTCGGCAGAGTGCCTCACCCAGTAATGGGTAGAAGGCGTGATGGTATATTTATATTTATTTTATTTTTATAAATAAATAAAAATTGTGAAAAATGTAAATTAAACAAATTGTCACTATTATACGATTTTTAAAGTAATTGGAAAATATGTCATCTACACGATTTTTCGTTAAAAAAGACGACTTTAAAATATATATTTTTGTACAACTAGCAATGAAAGTAATACTTTTTTGCATGAATTTGTAATTTGATGCACGATGACGAAGCAGTGAAAAAAAGATAGTTTCATTTCTTGTTGCGCAGGTATTTTATTTACACATTGATATTAAATTGATTTTACGAAGATAAAAATTAAACTACCTAATGAGAATGTAGTATTTAGATTTTTAGAATAATTTAAAAATGTGTCACCTTCCACATACAATTTTTTGTTAAAAAAAGAATTCATCAATAATATTTATTTTTTTCTACAACCATGACAGAAAGCAGACTCATTTAGAAAGTACTACTTTTCGCACACTTGGAGAAAGTGAGTTATTCCACTCGACTGGACACATGAAAAGTTTCAAAAACGAAATTCAAAACAGAAAAACTGTGATTTTTTAATTCTTTTCCAAGAGTTTTTAAATATTCGTAAAAAAATGTGCATCACGAGAACAAAGTAGTTTCGAATAGTTTACGTCTAGAAAAATATAGATATTTCTCACAATTTGCGGTTTCCACATCTGCCATACTATACCTTGATAACTTAATCATTAAACCTTAAAGTCATTGCTATTGTGTGGATCATGATCACAAGGATATCGGTCACTCAGTCATCTGGGATTCCAATCTCAGGAGATCTATAAACAATGACAATTGAGCGCGACCCGTGAGCTTATGAGCACACCAGGATAACTAACCAATATGTCACTACTATTAGGGATGGAATTAGCATCCCCGCAGAGGCGTAGATTATGTGCGAATGATTTAGTAGCTTGTAGGGTGATGTACGATTAAATCGAAACAAGCTGTGAAACTGAGACAGTGATTAATTTTGCAAGAACTGTACTGTCTACTCTGGATCCAGACAAGTCAGTACTTGATCGTAGATTTACATAATTAAATTAAAGTAGAAGATACAAACAAGACCGACCAAGTACATCATGGAATACAGGAACTCTTAGGAAATTATAAATTTATGAAATTCAATACCTATTTAAAATAATGATACCGATTTTATCTTTTAATTTAAGTTACGTTCACAGCTGTCCAATAGGCTATTGCACAAAAATTTGATTATTTTATAAGTAAATTTACGTACAAAAATAATTTTCTCCGTTTTTTATATTTTTATTTTGTTGTAAAGTTCCTGCTCAAGAAGAAAGAAAGTAATAAAGATTTATTAACTAATCGTGACGTAGCTGTTGGTGATAAAGATGCCATTAATATTAAGAAAGAAAGCATAATAATGAGAAAAAAAAGTTTTCTTTTTTGAAAGAGACAGGTGTATAAAAGCGCGAAACATTTCACGGAACTGATCTCACACTTGTTTAGGTTTTAGTCAACACTTGTTTTTGCCAGTTTTTACTTATTATATTATACCAAATTTTGTGTAGAACTATATAATATTAATCATGTTCCAACTGATAATATTCAGATAATATAAAAAGAATTATTATTCATCAAATATAAGTTAATAAAAAAGTTAGCAGCTTTGTTTTATTCGTTATATTTCTTTAATTGGCATTAAATTTAATTATATTATTAACAGTAATATGCTTCCCTTTGGCTTTAATTAAATATTAAATAAGGATAAAATCATCAAAATATCTTCTATTTATTCACCTCTCCAAATTTCAAGCTGTAAAAAATAAGTCATGTGATCCGCTACACCTGTCCACTTTCAGAGTAGAACCAGCAAAATTTCTGTCAATAATTTGTTTGTCATGTATTCATCGTGAACAAGTAATAAAACCAATTTCGGCCTGTAAAAAATATGTCACACGACACCATAAAAATTGCCCACTTTGAGCGGTTCTGTCGCGCATGCGTTACCGATTAAAGCTTCTGTCAACCATTTTTATCACTTAGTTACAGCCAGCCCTATGCAACTTCGTATATAAGCGCTGTTAGTAAACGTCCAGCTTTATGTCATTCGCGCGCATGACTTTGAAAGAGAGAGATAGCTTAAAGAGGCCGGCATTTACTCAACGCCATATGAACGCAGGTTACTTTTTTCAATCATTAGTGTTGTTTGGTGATAAATAGTTATAAACAATTAGTTTGCAATGGGTCGTAAGTGTTTTGCGTCCAATGGGCCTTTCAAGACTTTTTTGAATTTTTTATATATTAATCTACGTAATAAAATAATTATACCCAAATTTTTTATTTTTCTTTAAATCTTGTATTAAGCATGATAAAAATATTTAAACTTTCGAAACAAATGAATATGACGTAGTTGCATCTTAGCTTAAAGAGAGACAGATAAGACAGAGATAAATAACACGTAACTTGTCGTTGTCAGTAGAATCCTCAGACAAAACATAACTGGACGGATAACATCGGCGTTTGTTGTGAGTCAGAAAGGGATAGAATAACTGGTGGGTGAGGCGGGTGCGCGGCAAAAAGCAACTTGCATAACATCAAAGTGTACTCGCTCCTTGCCGCGCATCCGGCGGACCCAAAAGTTATTCCATTCCTCTCTGCTTCACAACACTACATTGACTTGAATACGGCATAATTCGTCTAGTATTATACGTCATTGGTAGAATCGTAGAATGCTGAATGCTTATTTCTTCTTCATCTTCTTGAGCACCGACAAACGTTTCAGACAAAGCTCTGTGATTGGCTTAATGCAACTACGTCATTGCAATATGGCAGTGCGAACGTTTTAAATTATTCAACTTTAACTTTCATATTTCAGCAATAAAGATATAATTTATGGTATGATTTTATATTGTATTAAATATGATTCACGGTCAAGAATTTATTTTAATAAATACCTATATATTAAAAAGCTCTACCACTTGAATCCCCCATTGTACCAGCGGGTATGACTCAAATCATGACAAAATATCTTTGTTTCGTGCTCCAAAAGAGCAGTTGGAAATTTGGAAAAAAGTAGTAATATGAGCAGATATATATATATATATATATATATATATATATATTATATTGCTTGTAAACAAAGAAAATGTATGTCACATAAAAGAAGCGGAATTAACAAATGTTAAAAGTCGTGGTTTCTTAATTCACCCAAATATTAACATATTTAGATTATCCAAATATATTCAAGATAAATTAATATTATATATAGATAACCCTCGTGTATATGAAGAAACAGTGTATTCTGCAATTGAAAATTATGCATTCTCTTTCTCTTGTAGAGATCACAAGAAAGAAATAATATCTGTTTTTGTCTATGAATTTATTTTAATGCGCTTGAAGCAATATTTTAAACAGAAACAAAATAATATCAAATCTCAGTGTAAGGAAGATCTAAAAATCTAAATTAAGAAAGAATTGAAATATTAAGTTCGATCTGTTTTTATTATTATAAAATTATAAAATATATTGTATAAGTACAAAAATATTAATTAAGAAAAAATTGAAATATTCGGTTCTATCTATTTTCTTTATTATTTTTTAAATAAAATGTCATATTTACATTATATAAATTTTACCATTTTGTATTTTAAAATTAAAATATTTATGCCAATTTTACACTTGTGTAAATTGTCAAGGTGTAAATAAATAGCAAAAATGTACTACTAGAAAAATGTGTTTATATATGGTTTTACGTATTTATATTTGTCAAGCTAAACCTGATATAATTAAAGAAAAGTGTGTCTTTAATTTTAAATAATTGCAAATAACATTTTTTAAAGTAATTAGTTCTAAAAGTAAAGAAAACATGAATAAATAGACTCGTAAGCACCCATGCATTCGCCAGACTCTTTTTCCTGTCGCACTCACTTTTTTGTCGCTCTCTTTCTACAACATTTCTGCGGATGCTTTACCCGCAAGACTCGCCTGTCCTTCAATATAATAGTTCGTGGTTACAGCCAAGGACGTTGAAAGAGGGGGATATGCCTTTACGATACTGTAGAATTGCTTGAAGTGAGGCTTGGGCAAGGGAAAGAGACAACAATAGGTTTTCTGCACCGTGCTTAGCCAAAAATTATGTATCACCAAACAAGACTAATTATTAAAAAAAAGTAACCTGCGTTCATTTGGCGTTGAGTAAATACCAGCCTCTATATAGCTATCTCTATCTTTCAAAGTCATGCGCGTAAGTGACAAAAAGCTGGACTTTTCTAACTGCGCTTATATACGAAATTGCGTATGGCTGGTTACAGCATAGTCTGGAATTTATAATGAAAATTAGCCTGTAAAAATATGTCAATAACTACCCTTACAATCGGCGAAATCACACCAGCGCCAATCATAGTTGCCACCCAGTCCCGAGTATAATTTTCACGTTTTCGTGCTTATCCTGACATAAAAAACACATACTTCTGTCACTAGAAAAAATAAGACCCCATTTTGCACCCTAGCTCCTTTAATATTAAATAATAGTGTCATTGCAGATGACTCTCATGGGAGTCGAGGCTGCCTATGACATATAACAAAATAGAGAGAAAAATTTAAATATGTAAAATCAGATTTAAATCACATGGCAACTATTGCGTAATCGGCTTACATCATATGACCGGAGTTCATAGGTCCCGGTTCAAATCCTGGCGGTATCCCAATTTTTCTCTTTATAATTTATTTTGTCTGTATTTTGTATCGTTACCTAAGATTGTATTTTTTTTGACAGTGACAATTTAAATGTCAATTGAAATTTTATAAATCTGCAGTATTTAGAAAATATGAAGGTGATAATAATTATAATAGTTGTAACAAGGTGGTTTTGAGTTGACTGTAGATATTCTGTTAGTTTGCTTCCCTGTTTTGTGCGATAAGATTTTGAGAAAAAATCTTATCGTGACAACGAATATGTGTGGTCATCTGCAGTCGTCAGCCATGTGTTGTATCCCCAAAATACCACTCTTCACCACCGTTCAAAAACATAGCGTCTGTGTTTGAACTGCAGCATCAGTCAAGACAAGTTTGCTCCATCGGCCGGTCAAGATGTGACCAACACTGAATCCGTTTTCGCGCTTTGCGCGTATTTAATTAGCACTTAATTATTATTATGTTTTTTGTTCTATTTTATTATAATTTAACTCATATTATAGTAATTCACGTTAAATAAAGTTAGGTGTTTTAGTAAATGCTATTATTTAATTAAATAATAGAACCGCGAATCGTTTCATACACAATCAAAGAATTCGCGCTCGCGATGTTCATACCCCCTCGTGTTACATAGTTCAAGGAAAAATACGCATATCTATATTATTATATTTTTGTTTATTTGATTTATTTATGTTCCTTTTCAACATTATCTGCAAATGACATTTCTCACTAATTCGGTTCGCAAGATTTAAAATGCTTCCACCAATTGATAATTGTAATTACAAATCATAAATAATCATTGGATAGAGATGTCGCAGTTTTACTTTGAACTGTTGCTAATTTTAATTTGTTTCTTCTTAAATTAAATTACAAGTATTTAACATTTATACAATTACTAGACGCTGGTATAAAAAATGTAGATGAGCAGACGTCAATTTCGATAAAACCATTTTTCTCATCGGAAAAAATCTTGAAATTGAATTCCGTTGGTGTCCTGGGCTTCTGCGAATCGGCTTGAAAAGAAACCCATTACAGAGACACAACGTAGAAGGTGTCCACTCATTCACAGAGCAAGCGTGGGTCGATGTTAGATTATCGCATTGACCACATGACACAGAGACTAAAAACTTAATTCTCCGGCTACTTGTAACAAGATAAACCGTTACCTCAAACGGAAGAGCTTTTGGACGTGAGCTTTTCACTGATTTCGAGGAGTTTACTGTTGTAGGCCGGTAGACGAGGGGTACCTTTGTTAATTACGACTCAGAAGTTGGGTTATGTCACAGGGGATTTCTGCTCGCAGCTGGATTAATTATTTTGAAGAAAAAATATAAAGTTTAATATCGTCTTTTATTAATTCTTTAAAAAACTTTTGAAAATACTTTTCATGTGAAATTTATAGGTACTTTTATTTTATTTCTAAGGCAATATTTATTTTTTATTACTATCTTTGTTTAAAATGTTCATTTTATAAAGTAGCACAGATGTTACTGAGGAGTAAGGCACAGTGGTGTTGTTTATACAAAGTGTTTTTATACTTCGGGAAATAATGAAATTTGTTGTTATTTATATCATCACGCCTTCTACCCATTACTGGGTGTGGCACTCTGCTGAAGCAGATCTCGGTAAGTGATATATTTTGCGCGTGAAGTGCGGTTACCAGTCGTCAAATCACGGCCCCCAAACATGTTAGTGGTGGAGAAGCCACAGGGATAGCTTTTTCAAATAATTTATAGCTTAGCTGTAAAAAAGTAACTCTTTTCTTCCCTTATGTATGGTGGTTTCAGAGCAACTTTAAAATTTTTCCTGAAGTATAAAAATACCGTGTATGTATTAAACAAATTTTTGCATGGACTGGAATCAAATGTAACCCCATTCTAGAATTAACTTTTGCAAGAAATCATTAAAGTACAAATTTAACTAATATGAAAACAAAATTATGATATAATTTGACCTGCTTGTTTCACTGATAATTACGTCAATATTCCCAATGTTTGCAACACAATACGTCGACCAATGTAGGTACTGATATCGGGAACTAGATTGATTTGATAGCCAACAGCAGATTACTTGTTGAAGCTATTATATGTATTAACCGATGTATGAACGAGTTACATTTACATAATTTAACTATATAGCTATTCATGGATCACATTGCAATTGATATTTAACAAAAATAATTTAAAATCTTTTTTTACTTATCTATCCATCTCCTGTACCATAATCGAAATAACAAGAATGAAGGATAAAAACATAAAATATGTGTTGAATAATAGCTATTAGTGACAAAAATAGTTAAAAATAATATTTAATGTCCAAAGGTTCTCATTGGCCACAAATATTTTCGCGCGGTAAATAAGAGACATATGCGGAGCAGAACATAACTAAATATGACATTTCAGCACTGGATTTTCAAACTGTTTGCCGTTTGCTGGTATATACGTGTTCAAAACGTTGTATATTTATTACTATCATATCTCTTGTAATATATATTTTCAACCCGCGTTTTCGCTGATCGTTATAGTTTATCATGTAATTTCATTTAAAAAAATAATAAAAATAGGTACAGAAGCCCATTCCGCTGACCTACTAAATTAAAATGAAACAATTATTAACATGATATTAGGTATATTCCATTTGCCATTTAAATCAGATCTAACTTACTCTTATTGAATCAGATTATTTATTTATTTCCCTGTATTATGTCGCGGACTTTATTTCCAGTACTAGAATTACAGATTCTAATTTACTTTGAAGTAATTCACCCCAATAAGTGCATCAGTTTGCTTATTTCACTTCATTTAGTCATGTTGTCTAATTTATCTGAACTGATTTTACTAAACCAAGTGGCAAATGGAATACAGCTATTGATATACCTACATCACCATGGATATGTCATCCATTTTTTGGAGGTGAAGCTTTTTGGCAAATTTCTGTACAGTTACTATGGTGAAATTATGAAATAATAGTATCACATTCGAGTTGGTAAAATAACTATTTTCGACCTTTTAAAATTATTACTCATTCGAAAATCCTGCATTTTTTGCTCTAGTTAAATAAATACTATTTTGTAATATAAATATTATATATTTACTATACGTACATAAATAAAATGTTTTAATTGCTGTTGCTATTATTTAACTATACAAAATTACGTTCTTTTATTGCAATTTTAATGTAAAATATGTTCCTATTGAGCTATTATTCGCTTTTATTAGGATCAAATTATCACATTTCATTAATATTTACTTACTATAAAATAATACACAAGTGAAATAAAATTACAAGTATTCTTTTCGGAGCCCTCTCATATAATAATGTGTATATTCAATTGCTTATAAATGAATAACACTTTATCGGTATCAGCATAATATTGAATATTCTATTCGTAAGCTTCTGTGGTTCCATGAATGGATCGCAAGTGAATTGTGTTATTCTGGATAACCCAATGTAATTGTTGTTAACTGATACCAAGGAGAAATTTGATATGTGCTAGTTGTCAGTTTAGTTCCAGTGTATCTGTTAACAGAGTTAAATTTGGTTCGTCGTGTATGGTGTCAGATATTGAATAAGCTTAGTTAACTGAACTAAATTAATTTTGACTACTTATAGCAAATATGACATAAACGAGTTATATATTGCAAATATATTCTATATCCACTTGAAGTGTTTATAGTAAATTTCATTTGAAAGTTCAGAATTTTTTGGGCCTATATGAAAAAACTCAAAACAACTTTCTTCCTTATATGTATGTAACTGTACTAATTATTATGTATATGTCTTAAACTTTTCATAACTGATACTATAATACTAATGTGACAATATTGTTTTTCTACCACCGAGCAGAAAGTATACATTTCCAACTGTCAGTTTGCCGAGAGGCAATTAGATTTTGTCGCTCGCCGAACAGTAAAGTAAGAGTGTATCCATAGATACATGAAAACTATCAACATTTTCAAGGGAATTTCAAAACAAAAACCGGCAAAAATGATTTTCAATTCTTTTGTAATTGTGTTTGTACCACGAGTCGAAAGTGTCCTTACCAGCTTGTATGGTTGTTGCTCGCGGCTGTGCCTCCATCAACAATCTCCATGCGCAAGCGGTAATAGACTACTTTCTGCTCTAGGTACACAAATAATTATTTCCTACGATAATGCGGAAAGTACTCAGGTACTCCCTCATTTACAAAAGAAAAGAGACTTCAGAATGACATTATTTTTTCGGTTTCCATAAACACAAAAATGACAGTGAGACAATGGAATTGGCAACAACCTTTGATATTATTTGAGAAAATTTAAAAAATACTCAAAATTAAATAAACCCTTATAGTGTAAAATATTTAAATTGTTGTAGGAAAACTCGTGTTCCATGTTACACTGTAGTAATTGACGTAAATCATTCGCACTACATAATTATCAGCACTGATTTTTGGAAAAATATACCTGCCTATATGTATTTAAATTAATAAGTGAGTAAAATAGATGAATACAAAATAACCAAATGCATGTTTGCATACTTTTAATTGATGAAGGCAACTGGCATTTTGATATTCAATAAAACTAATATTAAATTGCCGCCAATGCACATCAGTATTGGCAATCAACTTTTTTTTTTCACAGAACATTGATTTTTATTTTTTTAACTATTTTAAACTATGTTGTAATTGGTCACTTTTGAAAGGTTCTAGTTCGTATAGAAAGCAAGTAAAACTAAAATTGTTACCAGATTTACTCAGTTCCGGTATCGGTTAGGCGTTGTATACTTACTTAAATAACACTCTGTATTATTATGAATATGAAACAAATTTTTAAGTGATTGAAAATATCATTCTAATTTAATAAATCACGAAATATATTTCTAAATATTTAAAATTAAATCCAATTCCTTCAGTGCATTTCCAGAACAGAACACAGGACAAAGACAGCATTTTGCTTTCCAAAATAATACGACGTGAGGAACATTAATTATAGGAACAACGTCACAGTTGATAAATAGCGATGCCATTACTTGCTAAATTTATTAATGTGCTGTGTTTACCAGGACGAATAGTCCTGTCACATCAGCCAACAATGAGGATAAATAGTTGAAAGGATTTGATGACCTAAATAATTCAGAAAGGTCTTTACCCTACATAAGACGAAGACAAGTATTTTCGTCTAATATACGTAGTTGTGATGGTTCATACGACAAACAAAACAAAAAACTTTTAGAGCATCAAATGTGTATAAGTAATAAACATGATTTAGGTTCCGTGAAAATGGATTTGTTGTAATTTTAGTAATATTTTTTAATTCAATTACTATACAGGGTGTTCAATTTAGTGCCACCATTGATATCGCGAAAACTATAAGAGCTACAAGGTTAGTTGAATTAGCAAAGAAATACCATTTTCCAATTGTAGTATAAAACCTTCAACAACAAAAAATTTCAACCAATGATTCTGAAAATACGGGGTGCAATTTTCTTATTTTAAATGGAAACTTTTTTTTTATATGAGGTGGCTGATTCCCACAGACGACAAACAATTTTCACCATTTCAAAAACTATCCTTGTGGCTCCTCCACCACTAACATCTTTGGGGGCCGTGATTTGACGACTGGTAACCGCACTTCACGCGCAAAATATATCACTTAGCGAGATCTGCTTCGGCAGAGTGCCACACCCAGTAATGGGTAGAAGGCGTGATGATATATTTATTTATTTATTTTATTTTACTTTTTATAATTTCATAATTTCAAACACTACCACTGTGGCTCCACCACTAACATCGTTGGAGGCCGTGATTTGACGACTGGTAACCGCACTTCACGTGCAAAATATATCACTTACTGAGATCTGCTTCGGCAGAGTGCCACACCCAATAATGGGTAGAAGGCGTGATGATATATTTATTTATTTATTTTACTTTTTCATAATTTCATAATTTCAAAAACTACCCTTGTGGCTCCTCCACCACTAACATCTTTGGGGGCCGTGATTTGACGACTGGTAACCGCACTTCACGTACAAAATATATCACTTACTGAGATCTGTTTCAGCAGAGTGCCACACCCAGTAATGGGTAGAAGGCATGATGATATATTTATTCATTTATTTTATTTTACTTTTTCATAATTTCATAATTTCAAAAACTACCCCTGTGGCTCCTCCACCACTGACATATTTGGGGGCCGTGATTTGACGACTGGTAACCGCACTTCACGTGAAAAATATATCACTTACCGAGATCTGCTTCGGCAGAGTGCCACACCCAATAATGGGTAGAAGGCGTGATGATATATTTATTTATTTATTTTACTTTTTCATAATTTCATAATTTCAAAAACTACCCTTGTGGCTCCTCCACCACTAACATCTTTGGGGGCCGTGATTTGACGACTGGTAACCGCACTTCACGTGCAAAATATATCACTTACTGAGATCTGTTTCGGCAGAGTGCCACACCCAGTAATGGGTAGAAGGCATGATGATATATTTATTCATTTATTTTATTTTACTTTTTCATAATTTCATAATTTCAAAAACTACCCCTGTGGCTCCTCCACCACTGACATCTTTGGGGGCCGTGATTTGACGACTGGTAACCGCACTTCACGTGAAAAATATATCACTTATCGAGAACTGCTTCGGCAGAGTGCCACACCCAGTAATGGGTAGAAGGCGTGATGATATATTTATTTATTTATTTTATTTTACTTTTTTTTAATTTATCTGTTCGATTCAGTATTTTTCTTTGAATACAACGACTACAAAGTTCAGTACCTTCACATTACAAAATTTTTGATAAAAATGCAGATAAAATTCATATCAATTTAATTATAATCGTATAGGAATCAGCGTGCTATGACAGAAACAAATGCACAAATCCTAATATTTCTGTGTTTGATTCATTAATATACGTCAATACAACTATTTTGTGAAGAAAATAAACAAATAAATTTTATTAATCATTTGTTTCTTTCATAGCACGCTGATTCCTTTGCGAATTGAAATAAATTAATGTCAATTTAATATGCATTTTTCTCAAACATTTTATAATGTAATATAATATACGAGTATATAGTCGTTCAATTTAGAAAAAAATACTGAATCGAATAAGATAGGTAAAATAAATAAAATAAATATATCATCACGCCTTCTACCCATTACTGAGTGTAACACTCTGCCGAAGCAGATCTCGGTAAGTGATATATTTTGCGCGTGAAGTGCGGTTACCAGTCGTCAAATCACGGCCCCCAAAGATATTAGTGGTGGAGGAGCCACAGGGGTAGCATTTGAAATTATGAAAATTGTTTGTCGCCTGTGGGAATCGAACCAGGATTCTCAGGATCCACAGGCCCACTTCATACCACTGAGCTAGCCATCCCATAAATAATAAGATAGGTTTCTATTTAACTGAGAATAAATTAAACCCCTAAGCCTTAATAAATTTAAAGAAAAATGTAAATACGTGTTTCGAGAACTAAGTTCTCATCATCAGTAGATGAAGCAAAAGGAAAAAACCAAGATTACACGACTTGTGAACCAAGCTAGTGGTCAAGGTTGAATCCAACTTGCCGAACAAGTACATACCTATTTATACTAAAACGAAGCAATGTGCCGTGTCTAAAGAACCAATAAGCAAGAAGCTTGAGTCAACTTACAAAACTAATTATCCACGATTGGTTCTTTAGACACGGCTCATTGCTTCGTTTTTAGTATAAATAGGTATGTACTTGTTCGGCAAGTTGGATTCAACCTTGACCACTAGCTTGGTTCACAAGTCGTGTAATCTTGGTTTTTTCCCTTTGCTTCATCTACTGATAATGAGAACTTAGTTCTCGAAATACGTATTTAGATTTTTCTTTATATTTATTAAGGCTTAGGGGTTTAATTTATTCTTAGTTATATCTTAGCCTTAGATTTTTACTTTAGTTTCTATTTAAAATAAGAAAGTTGCACCTCATATTTTGAAAACCACTGTTCAACGAAATTTGTTGTTAATAGTTTTGTAATAGACTTATAAAATGGTATTTCTTTGCTAATAAAACCAATCTTGTAACTCTTATAGTTCTCTAGATTCCAATGGTGGTACAACTAATTGAACAGTCTGTATAGTATAGTCTTACATAAAATATTATATAAACGGTGTGTATTGATTTTTCCGTTAGTGTAATAGGTACCATTTAGATGTATTTGGTAATATTTTATATTATAACACTAAAACACAAATAATTTGATTAAAATAAGCGAGATTCACCAGGCAGGTTTTTGTTTTACTTTTACGAATGTGAAAAGTTTCGTAGCAATGTAAACTTGACTTTATATCCTTTATTTGAACTTACTGTTGTTTATAATTAAATTGGGGTAAAATATAACTTTGAGGGACGATTTTACCAACAATATAAACCAACACAAATGATTATAGTTTAGAAGTTCATTAAAACTTTGATTCTATTTGGCAATAGCGCGCAAGTATCCGTGTACATCTATAGCTGTGCAGAGTTAATGTTATTTATACTGGAATGTTTTGGCATTAATCTGAAAGTTCAAAGTAAATTAACTAAGTCGCCAAAGGGTGTTGATAGAATAACTCAATTACATGTTCTCCAATCAGAGGCCTGTGGCTAGACCTTCATGATAGAATTTTCCTACAAAAAATTACGTTTCAGTACATGAAAATTAATTAAATATATAATAGAGTCCTTCGCCTCTCATTAAATTTAACGTTACTGAAACTTAAGAATAAAGCTTTATACTAGCTTGTACGAAATATGAAAATAAGCGACAGAATAAAAATATAACTTTACTGGAAAGCTCAATAGTCATTTTTACTTATTAATGACACAGTGGTTATCGTGTCGGCGTGTGGATCCAAAGAACCCTGGTTCGATCCCCACAGCCGACAAAACATTTTCACCAATTTAAAATGACCCCTGTGGCTCCTCCACCACTAACATCTTTGGGGGCCGTGATTTGACGGCTGGTAACCGCACTTCACGCGCATAAATATATCACTTACCGAGATCTGCTTTGACAGAGTGCCACACCTATTAGTGGGTAAAAGGCGTGATGATATATTTATTTATTTATTTAAATAAGAAAAAAATTGGAAAAAGAACATAATTTTCCAATACTTGTCAAAATTCTACAAAAATTTACAACACGTTAAAATCAACTTATCAGGTCATCATCAAACGGCTGGTCTGTTCAGCTTTAACCATAGACGCGTTTCGTCCTTTAGGGACTCATCAGTATGGTGCGATCAACTATCCAACTAGACCAACTAGGGGCTAGTGAACTGTGATACTATTTAAGCTGAACTGACGGATATTAAAAACTATATAAGCCGGTAACATGACATGAGAGCTACGGAGCAACCCGTGGTGCCATCTACCGACAAAAATCGCAAATTGCTTGACAGCTATTGAAATAAAACAAAGACAAAATGTCAATTGCGACGTGGAACTGAGTCTTAATAAATAAGAAAAAAATTGAAAAAAAACAAATTTTCTATCATTTGTCAAAATTTAGTTTTTTTCTTATTTTTTCTTATTTATTAAGACTCAGTTCCACATCGCAATTGAAATTTTGTCTTTGTATTATTTTTACTTATATAATATGGCAAAAAAATTTTGCAGATCTGAATGAAATTTGGCGCACGTAAACATTGGATAGTCATACGCATCCTGTTAAAATATGAAACACATTCATCGTCTGTGAACAAATATATTCGCTTGTAAAGTTGAGTTCTTATACACGCGGCTTATGGCGATCATCACTCAGAATCGCACATATTTGGTTTGTGTACCTCTAAAATTTTGCATTTTCATTTGAAATACTAGTATGATGTTCTAGAACTATCCATGTATATTGTATCAAAAGGAGAAAGTTTTTTATCGTTTAGTAATGGATATATAGCTATGCAAAGTCATGTTTTTAACGAAAAATTAAGAATCCCAATTTATAATGGCAACACCACACGATGGTATGGTATTTGAAAATTCACTAGACCAACAACCTGTTAACAATTCATCATATTCAAATCATAATAGGTATAAAGCACTTATTTTATTCAATTTTTATATTTTTTGAGCCTCAGTTTCGCCACTTGACAACCGATGGCGCCACCGTCACACTAGTACTACCTTAAGTATCTTAATGATGCATTATCACACGTATATCGTACAAAATTTTATCTATAACTACGAAATAAATTAAATAAAAATAGTTTTAAATTGACAGTTCTTATAATTATTTGACATTAAAAAAAAATCAGTTAAACCATGGTAACTATCATTTTGAGTGCGATAAGTACTTTATTAAAGTACTAGTGCAATAATATTTCCAAAAACGCATTAGTGCATTAAGTACTTATCTAAATCAAAATGAATGCGATAGATGTCATTCATCGCACGATCGTAGATAAAATATCTTTAAATTGAAAACACAAATAAATAGAAACTAAATTAGATATAGTTCGAAACTTTAGTTTTCCTTGGTCACGCAACATGTCTTAAAATTGTTCTGACAGAAGCAGAGTAATCTAATATCTTGTCTTGAATTTTCAGGTACGTGGAGTAGAAATAGGTATAGTTTTATTAGTATTAGTAGTCTGGGTGGCGGCAATAGCATTATTCTTCAACCGCTGGGGTAAGATAAGGATGCTGCTGCCATACCAACCCGACTATAAGGAACAGCTGAAGGTTCCTGGGTCTGCCGCCTGTGCCGCTGCTGTCGCCGCGGGTAACACTTGCAACCACCATTCGGGTGAACACATTTGCTCACAGGTAAGCTGCGCATGCGCTTAACGCTTCATTCTCTTCTACATCTACATTTCGTTCTTTGTTCTTCTATCTATCGCAGCTCATTTTGGTTTCTCTTTGTTATACATTTAACTTTCTCTCGTTTGTAATCGAATGTAATTATATGTCGGCCGTGGAACGTGTTTGATAGGATATTATCGATTTCTAGGTTATATTACCGGAAGTTTGTATATGTAATATCTAAACAATATCCGTTCTAAAATTAATCTATTTATTATCTTTAAGATACATAAAACTGTTATTTTATTTTATATTGTCATAAAGTTCATTTATGTTCTCTTTCTAGGATGAAGATCAAGTCACAGATCAGCTGTCATTTTTTGACTGTTATTCGAAACATAACCTCACAAAAGTAATTCATATTTTTAATTATTACTTACTTTAATACGAAATTTTTACTCTTTGAATGTGGAAAATATTTCATTGGATGTATAATTTTTGACTAATTATTAATTGTTGATTGTTTTAATAATTATTCAAGAGTTGTAATCTGCAACTGATTTGTCGTCAATTAATTTGATCTGCATTCTAGAAACTGAATATTCATAGTATTTTGCGTGATTATTAGCAATATTAAATAAATGATAATGTTAAATTAAAATTAATTGATTTCAAATATATAAATGTGGAAAATCAGACCTGACATTAGCACATACAGTTTACAGATTATAACTTCTTTAATTTCCTGTCAAAGAGTTAAACTTCGTAATTATGTTTCTAGTGTTTACAACAATAATCAAATAATGTGCGAGGCAGACACTGTTGTTTGATATTGTTATAAGTACAGAAACCATGCCTGCAGGTTCGACTGTTTGGCAGATAGTTGAACATTTTGGTACATGTTAGTTTCAGTCCTGATTTCCTCTATTGTTTATTTAAGAGCCATGAAGCAGTATCAGTCTCAGTCATCCATTTTTAATCATTTTGTTTATGGTTTCAAATCATCTAATTCAGAAAATGTTTGTTTTTGGTTTATTTTGTTTTTAGGTTAGTTATTGATTACAGTGACAGAAGTAATAGGTATAATAAATAGAAAAAGTGAAATAATTGAAAAATATATTCCGTACAGAGAGGAAATAATCAATGAATCGTGTGACACTGGATTGTTTTATTTCAGTTTGATTGAACTACATTAAAACCGTTATGTTTGACTTTGGTTGTTTAGTTTGCGGAGTACGAACGCACAATGGCTGAATGTTGTTGCGATTTTGAGGGTATAGAGGTGACCTACACCCCGGGCAACTCGGAGGAGAGTCCCTGATATTCCTTTGCTTTAGATCAGACTTCAGGGTGAGCTTATGGAAAAACGGACACACTGTTCCGTTTCCCTTACAGGCTGTTGAACAAAGGCTAAAAATTTTCACAGGCTTTTTGACAACAGACTTCTGAATTTACTATAAACGTTTAGTTAAATGTTTAAACATTTGATAATAAAGATAATTCCTACATTCGTTAATAATGCCATTTTAAAATATTACAAGTATTAACTTTTTTAATTAAATTAAAATATAATTTAATAAAATGTAAATAGGATTTAAGGTATTACCAATCACTTTTTGAAATAATTTACAATTATATTCATATTACCAACAATTTTATGTTTTTAATTATTTCTTATGAAATAAAAAAAGAAAATGTAATTTTTCTAATGTTTAAATTAAAAAATAAGTAACATTTAAATGTATAAATGCATCTTTTATATTTCTATTGCTCAAACGTCTGCTTGGTTATTTTATAAACTTACTCTTCATCTATTTGTAAAAAGTTAAATATATTTCTTCGCTTCGCTTACAATCAAATTCGCAAGGTATAGAATATTTTTATACTTTAAGAAAAAAATAACAGATACTACATCATGATATACTGATCTCGGATAAAAAACTGTACATGTTTAGTTATTTCTAATATATTAATTATAAAATTATTATTATTCTAAATACTACAATAATATCTTTATTAATTAAACATAAGATAAATAACTTTTATACCAGAGCACCTAAAAATGTGTACTGCAAGAAAAAATAATTTTACATATTTTAACAAAATTCTTTTTTTACCGATTAACATTAAAAGTGGACTTGACTAGCTATAAAAGTGATGCTATGAAATGAGAACAAATTTGACATTAATAATTTAATTTAATAATAGAATATTATAGAATGATATAATGGATGCTATTATTTTCAACACTTTGCTCACTCATGTAATCATCGGAGGGAATAATAACCATTATAACGAGTTGTATACAATTCTTTATCCACGACTTATGTAGTATATACAATATAATTTCGTTTTGTAATAATCACAAACTAAATAAAATTACGTTAACATCACAAAAATCAGAATAACATACATACATACATACATAATATCACGCTATATCCCATCAAATGGAGTACCATGAACCCTAGAATCACTCACAAAACACTCTCTCATCAGACTCATCAAATAATCAGTTCTCGTCAAACATTCTTGTCCTAACACACCACCCTCGCTTGAACCACATTCACAGTACCCACCATACAAATTTATACACTCTTATACATTTTTCATTCACATATCTTCGACGTAAGTTTCATATGTTCAAAATATCTTAAATTACTCAAGCTCACTCCTCTAACAACGTATCTAGAAAAAAAATAACGTCAACCTGCGCTTGTATTTGAAAGAAATAACATTATTTATAAAAAATTAGAAATAATCACAAAATTATTAATTTTAAATAATCGGCAAAAATAATATATTTGCAACATGGTAAAATAAAAGCTTTACTGCTTTCACTGGAACTCGAACCGCGGCAGTAAATCTGCTATTTTTTTGTTTAGTTAAACTAATAACTATTCGAGATAAATGTATCATATAGTATCTGCCATATAATTTTAACCTAAAATATAAAAACACTATATACTTTGTTTGTAAATTAAATTCAAAATGACATGCTTGTTGCCAAAAATGAAAATGTATATTAAAAAAAGATATAAATATATCACACCATTTTACTTCTTTCTGAGTGTGGAATTCTACTAAAGAAGATCCCGATAACTAATGTATTTTTGCAGTTACCAATGATCAAATCTCGCCCCCAAAGATGTTAGTGAAATTGTAGTTTGCGTGTATGTATAGTTTATAAAATAGTTATGGTAGACGTTTTACATAAATATAATTTTGTAGTAGCAGCAAAACTATTCTGCGAATTAGCTACCTGTATATTACTCACAAATAATTAAATTAAAAAGTTATCGCAGCGTAGATACATAAAGTAAATATTTTGTTTTAGAATCTAAATTGCAACGAAGCGTATATTAATTTAATTACTTTCATTATAGTTTCTAAAACTAAAACAAAGTTATGAAGTAGACATAAATGCAGTTTTATACCTCGTAAATAATATAGAAATTATCTAACTTCATATTCAACATCATTCATTAAAAGTTTTAGAAATTGGGAGTCTGTTTTCAAATCTCAAAACCCACTAATTAGCTTTGCTTTCTGTTGGATAAAAGAAAATCAAAATATACATCCGGTTGTGCATATCACCGTCAACATCATTTTAATTGCGCCGCGAGATATGCGAACAGGTTTACATGAACGTTGTGTGTAGCGCACAGCACTAATGAAAACGTTCTAAAATAATTACCTGCATTTTGAGTGCTCGCATATATATGGTATGCCTGCATGTAATCGGAATGTTTTATAACAGAATATTGAATGTTGTTTCTTGTTTGAATCATTTTTTTGCTCTGCGCAATAAGTGAATAATTTATACAGTGTTAATAAAAGATCAAACATAAATTCTAACTAATTTACCAGTTTATTTAATCAATATTTTATCGGACAATGTCAATCTTACTCATAACGAACTTGCATAAAAGAAAATACTTCACTGAGATCTTTTGCTAGACTTTAATGTTTATTTTGACCTAATATAATTGGTAAGGCCCATTTATTTTTGGGACTACACTTATATTCAGTTGTCTGAAAATGTCTTCGAGGACGAAATGATCGTTACATTTTAATCCTTCGACAGTGTGCTGGAAAATAGTTACGTGAACAGTGTGCTAGGGTATGATATACCTCAGAATATATGTCAATAAATGTATCATCACGCCTTCTACCCATTACTGGGTGTGTTACTCTGCCAAGGTAAATCTCGGTAAGTGATATATTTGCGTGAATTGCGGTCAAATTACGGCCCCAAAGATGTTAGTGGAGGGGGAGCCACATCAATAGTATTAATGTGGTGAAAATGTTTGTCGGCAGTGGGAATCGAACCAAGGTTCTCAGGATCCACAGGCCGACACGATACCACTATGCCACCTACTCCGTTAATTTAAACATGATCTGGAAATGTTCTAAAACAAAATAAATAAATATATCATCACGCCTTCTACCCATTACTGGGTGTGGCACTCTGCCAGGGCAGATCTCGGTAAGGGATATATTTGCGTGAATTGCAGTCAAATTACAGCCCCCAAAGATGTTAGTGGAAGAGGAGCCACAGGGGTAGTATTATTGTGGTGAAAATGTTTGTCGGCAGTGGGAATCGAACCAAGGTTCTCAGGATCCACAGGCCGCCACGATACCACTATGCCACCTACTCCGTTAATTTAAACATGATCTGGAAATGTTCTAAAACATAAAATAAATAAATAAATATATCATCACGCCTTCTATCCATTACTGGGTGTATGGCACTCTGCCGAAGCAGATCTCGGTAAGTGATATATTTTGCGCGTGAAGTGAGGTTATCAGCCGTCAAATCACGGCCCTCAAAGATGTTAGTGGTGGGAGAGCCACAGGGGTAGTTTTTAAAATGGTAAAAATTGTTTGTCGCCTGTGGGAATCGAGCCAGGTTTCTCAGGATCGACAGGCCGACTTGATACCACTGAGCTAGCTACCCCAAAACATATGTATATATTATTAATAACCTGGATTATAATTCTCATATGTATTAACAAATTTATTACTTTATTATATATAAACTGTAATAAAACAAACGCCATATTTCTATAAGTCATTGTATTAGATTTATAAGGAAAATAAAACAAGTATTACAAAATCATTATTAAAAAAAAACACAGTCTTGCTTATTATCACATAAAATTAAAAGTAATTATTCTGTAACAACAAAAAAATAAGTAAATATTTTTTAGAAATTATAAAAAAGTAAGTACAAAAAAAAACTAGTGTGGTAGGGTATGTACTGTTATCGACATGAGAGTATGCCAAGCTCAAAAATGTGAAATGATTACAGGATCTGTATAAAGCGGCACAGCGATTAGTAATATTTTACTATTAGTGTTACACGTAATACTTGAACCGCTCTGCCGACCAATACTAACTGTAATGGACCAGTGGAATAAATATAATTTCTCAGTGACGTGATTTAGTTAATTACTCTCCCTTACCCTTACCCTTTGGCAATCTCTCTTGGCAACGGCAGTAATACCTGAATAGTTTTTGAGACCGCATTGACACTAGCACTATATCCCTAGTAAATAACAACTACTGTGATATTTCGGCAGTTAGATCTGTTTGTAATGACAGTATATCATACCCCAGCACACCGTCCGACGGTTAATTAATAAATGGAAATTGTGAGCCAAGTGTGAATTATTTCAATTTTCCAAAGATTAAATAAGTTTCAGCAAATACCGGCTACCAGTACCTTCCCATTTATTAAATTTTCTATTCTTTTCATTATTAGTAATTTAACGTTGCACAGCGAAAAATATCCGATGTCAAATGTTCCACGATAATTTTGAAATACTGTTTGACTTCGAAGACATTTGTGAAACTAGACGATAGTAATTGACATAACTGATCATCCGAAATAAAACTACCTGTAATTATAGACCATTTCACCTTAAAAAAATAGCGTTAGTAAGATAGGTGGATAATTTCCTTGCATCTGATTGGTTGAGACGCGAAATGCATTTACATTACCGAAAACTATAGCTGCGATTTTTGTCAGCACAATCATAACCTATTGAAAAAATTAAACAACGTGTATTATAATTTAAAGTGGGCCGAGAATAATGTTTATAAACGACATACTGCTGGTGGAAATTCTAAATCGAAATGTGTATTTCATATCGTTTCAAATTTTGAATTAAAAGAATGGGCCTTTCAAGACTTTTTTGAATTTTTTATATATTAATCTACGTAATAAAATTATTATACCCAAATTTTTAATTTTTTTTTAAATTTGTATTAAGCATGATATAAATATTTAAACTTTCGAAACAAACGAATATGACGTAGTTGCATCTTAGCTTAAAGAGAGACGAGATAAATAACACGTAACTTCACGTAACGTGTGTCGTTGTCAGTAGAATCCTCAGACAAAACATAACTAGACGGATAACAACGGCGTTTGTTGTAAAGCAGAATGGGATAGAATAACTGGTGGGTGAGGCGGGTGCGCGGCAAGGAGCAACTTGCATCACATCAAAGTGTACTCGCTCCTTGCCGCGCTCCCGGCGGACCCAAAAGTTATTCCATTCCTTTCTGCTCCACAACACTGCATTGACTTGAATACGGCATAATTCGTCTAGTATTATACGTCATTGGTAGAATCGTAGAATGCTGAATGCTTGTTTCTTCTTCGTCTTCCTCTCAGTAAAATTGAGCACCGACAAACGTTTCAGACAAAGTTCTGTGATTGGCTTAATGCAACTACGTAATTGCAATATGGCAGTGCAAAATACAAATGAGCGATTTGAATTATTCAACTTTAACTTTCATATTTCAGCAATAAAGATATAATTTATGGTATGATTTTATATTGTATTAAATATGATGTACGGTCAAGAATTTATTTTAATAAATATATATTAAAAAGCTCTACCACTTGAATCCTCCATTCCTGCGTGTAAACCGGGCTGCGTCGCAGTACCATCTGGTATTTTCTAAGGTAAAATGGACTATAGATCACATAAAAATGTATCATTTCTTGCAATAAAAATTTCATCAAAATGAGTCAACAACATTTCTCTTCTATTCACTTTGAAACTAAAATTGAATTAATGAAACTTATAAGCAATGTTCAAGCAACAATCACAAACTATGAAAAGCATGCATAGTTGAAATTTAGAGTTCAAACAGCGCAAAATCCGTAACTCTGCTAAATAGTCAGTTGTTCAAGAATGTACAAACATTAGTTAGGAACTGATTTCAAATAATCTGAATAATCCGTGGACTATTTGTAAATTGTCAATCAGTGACATGGTCATTAGTGTTACATTTAATATTTGAAATTTATTGTTCACTGAAGTTTCTTAAAAATTATTGTCATGTGTTGACTCATATATATTTGTAAATATAATATTTATGTACTTTTATAAACATAAATATGTATATTGGAATGTATTTGCGAGCATACGAGTCAGCTTGCCACATTACGGAAGTGTTTTGACAGTAAGTTTAGCGATGTTAATATACTGTAATGAAAGTAGCAAATAAATAAATAAATATTCAGTAAAAAATGTTCGATATGAATTCAAAATAGCACAATTGAACAATCACAAACTAATTGGACAAATATTAATCCGAAGCATACGCAGATAAAAAGTACATCCAATTCATTTCTGATTGCTTGCTCGAACAAAGCTATAGTTAATTTTAGATTTTAAACCGTTTGTTGCATTTACCTTCAATATTCTCATTAAATTGTATTCTATAAAATTATATCTTTAAACTACAAAAATATAACTTAATATTACTCAAACCATAAGCCGATGAAACATGCTTTGAGGGATGTTATTTAATGATTAATTATTAAAGGTTCTTTTTAAATTTAGAATTTTGTGTAGCAAATTTAATTAATGATTATACACAGTAAAGTACAAATTTTCTGAAAATATAACATCGTGTAATGATAAAAAAACATAATGAGCTAATGATATGTTTATTGATAGACATGGACGTAAGTAATTATGAGGAATGAATGAGCTTGATATGATTTAATATTCAAAACATTTTATCATTTTTAATAATTCATTAAAAATCTCTTTCAAAATTTCATTACTCAAAGTTTTTCTTACATTTTTTTTATAAGTATAGCTAATTATTTCATTATTTCTAGAAAAATTTATGAATAAATTAATAACCAATATAGCACAAAAAAATTTATTTCATATAATGCAATTTATTTCTTTAAAATGTAGATACAACGTGTAGAATTATAAATTACAAATTAACAGAAACGTGATATTAAAAAGTATAATAAAGTCTGTACAAGTAAAATTCCATAATTAGCCAAAATGGAATATTTGAAAATCATGTTTAAATTAATCGGATTATTTAATTTTGTTTTTAATGGCAAGTTATACATTTAAAAATGAAAACAAAAAGAGATGTCTCGTATTAATGAGAGAGCTAGTTGAAAGACCATGATCAACTAGAGCATATTTTTAACATGCCATTTAATCTGCATCTATGTTAAAAGTATCCTCTGGTTAGTCATGGTCTGTCAACTAATTCTTTCACTAGTGCGAGATGTCTCTTTCTTTTGGTTCCCTTCCATCTCTCCCTGGCGTGACGTCAATTGTATAATTCTCCATTTCGTTTCAGCTATAATAAATTTATTAAACACGGAAAAATAAACACCATTTTTATTTTTCCTTGGGCTAACATTATCTCTTAATATTTAAAATCATTCATCCAATGTTGAAATTTGAATCCGAAACCTTTTTATGTGCAGCTAAACGAATATTAACAGATTTCAAATCCAGAGATTATCCGAATTTTTCTCTTTAAATTAATTTGCTTTAATACAATTATTCTATTTCTTTCCACGCGTGTTTTTTTTTTTACATCAATGTAAATTAATATCAATTCAATGCCATCGTCCATTATCATTTATAAAACATTCAAACAAGAATCAATACAACAAAACAGCGCTCGTTGACAATTAAACTATTAGAAATTAATGTCCGTAGTCTTTTATTCAACAGTCACAGCAAAGTTACTCACATCGGATGATTATGTTGCATTCTGTATATAATCAATCAATAGTCTGTACCCACAATATCAGTCATTGAGCAAAATCATTCGCTTCTTAAAATTATTTTCTGTTCCGAGCATTGGCAAATTCGTAGCGTAATTGTAGGACGCTTAAGCTTGTTGTAAATCACTAAAAATCTTCTGATTGTAGAATTAGGCAAAAGACATAACCTCAAACACAAGTCGACAGATTTAGATCTGGAAATTTTCGAACTTTCTCAGAATTGTAGTAATTGTTATGGAAACTAGGATTTTAGACAATCGGCTGTATTAGATGACGAAACGGCAGACATATATTCTATGAATGGATTTTTTTCTGTTTTAATATCGTTTGTTATGTTACCTATTTCATAAAATGACGCATAAAAACGTACTAATCTTGACAAGCCCTCTCTCGTTTTAATTTAATTAAAACCAGATGGTTCCTAATTCGGAATTTAATTACAAATATATTAAAATTTACATTTCATGAAATTCTATGCATATTTTAAATACTAAAACTTAATTATATTACCTGTCTTAGTTTGAACACCGAAAGGGAAACTTACTATGTGTTAAGTAACTTTTTATCCTATATTATTTTGAATAATATGCGTCAAATAAAATGTGTAATAGTATTTTATGCTCTAAGGGTATTAAGTAGATGATAATGCACAGAGGACGACGGTATCCAGCCCGAGGTATGGATGTCACCCGAGGTCATTATCATCTAGTAACGTTCGTAGTGCAAACAAAATTTTATGTTTCACTGGAATATGTAAATCTAGTTTTAATTTATAATAATTATGATTAGAGAAATTTGTATAAAATAAAAGTAATACTCAATTTGATTAGTGAATGAATCTTACGAGTATGTACAAATAAAGTAAATTATGCGCGGGCGTTATGTATCAGTATGCCCGCTTATTTTTCCCAGGGCGTAAAGGAGTTGCTTATATATTTTATAACATAGCAATAAACAACAAATTATATTCAAGTGAAACATTTTTTTTATCCACTTGAATATGACACTGTTATTTAAATTTTTTAATAGTAAAAAAACACTATTTTAGAAATGTTTACGTTACCATGAATATGTTATTATTTTTTTGTCTTAAAAATAACATTTTACTACAACCATCATGGTGATAAATTTTGTCAATTTGTTTCATTTTAATTTGAATAATTCTGCGAAATTTTCTAAATAACTGGGTAAAAAAGAAATATGTTTCAATCGGACTAAAAATACTTTTTTGTACTCGCAGCATTCAAAATTATGTTTACATTACCTTGGAAACCGATCGAAAGTTTGATTTTGTGCACTAGTGCGCGAAGTAATTGAAAAAACATCCATTTTTATGATTCTAAATTTTCTCTATTAAAACGCTAATTATATATACATACATTTTAAGGAATTTATAAAAGAAATAGAGACGTTAGCTTATAACGCCATCAAACAGACATATTTTAACAAGATTGACAAGAAAAATAAACAATTTGTTTTCAAATAACAGATGTCACTTTAACTGTCCATATAAATTCACGCTTCAAATTTAATAATTTTTCTCATTGTCGATTATATAATTTTTGCTCGTTGCAAAAAGCCTTGTACTAAACTTGTGCACGAAGAAGTCATTTGCACCATTCGCGCAAATTAAAGCATTCGCTTCGCTCGTGCTTTAAAATTGCGCTCATGTGCAAAGTATGTCTTTGCGCACTTGTTATGTAAATAGCTATTTCGATTCTCGTAATATTGCCAGGCTCCGCTACGCAACGTCTGACAACCTTTATTACATATTATTTATTTTTTACTCACCTATTTAAAATATTTCGCAGATTTATTCAAATTAAAATAAAACAATTGACATAATCATTATTTATCATCATGACACCTGTAGTAAAAATGCTAGTTTTCGTCCTAAGACAAAAAACACGATGACATATCCATAGTAACGAAACCCTTTCTGAAATAGTGTTCTTTTACGATTGGAAAAGTTGAAATAATTGTGTCATGTTCAATGAAACAAATAACTATTATTTAATTTTTCTTATTTAGTTTAACAACGTTTGACAACAAAACAATAAAGTTGCAGTAATAGTAATTATTTAATTTTATAATTTAGCACAAAGTTTTTTAATGCTTAAAGGCTACAAAAAAATTGTATCAAACAGTTACATAAAAAGTAAAAAAATAATAAAAGTTTTATCTTGTATAATGAAAATTTAATGCAACCAACACATAAAATTCTGTTTACTTTATCATTATGTACTTACAGTTTTCTTAACAACGTGAAAAGTAAAGAAACTTCATGATAAAAGTTTATAATCCTTTCAAACAATAAATCCCCTTATTCCATTACGATACAGCGCTCGCTATCTATAGAAGATAATCATTTTTGATTTCTAATCGATGTCCGATAATTGGTTAATGCCCAGAACAGCAGCATCATGACACTAATTAGTAAATTCGTAAAGCCACAGCGCTTTACAAATTTGGATGCAGATTTAAATTTTCAGTAATATTTACATATTTAGTCTCGCAGACTATTATAAATTAGGAAAATTTATATAATAAGTTATATTTTCACTAATATTGGAATATTTGGCTTCATTTACGGTAATATTTAGTTCATTAATTAATTACATAGCTCAGTTGGAAGCAATAATTTAACATGGGACTATTTTGGAACTTAACAAATATACAGAATTTAATTAAATATCATGATATATCATCGGCCTGTGGATCCTGAGGTCCCTGGTTCGATTCCCACAGGCGACAAATTTTCATAATTTGAAAAAGCTATCCCTGTGGCTCCTCCACCACTAACATGTTTGTGGGCCGTGATTTGACGACTGGTAACCGCACTTCACGCGCAAAATATATCACTTACCGAGATCTGCTTCAACAGAGTGCCACACCCAGTAATGGGTAGAAGGCGTGATGATATATTTATTTATTTTATATATCATACACATATTTTAAATAATTTTTGGCTTCCTTCTCAATCAAAAAATTCACTCTCTGTATTCAATTACACCTTTGAGTTTGCGAAAATACTTTGTTACGATTTCAATTAATCAAATCGTGAAAATGTTTCATTCAATCAAAATTACGAAATGAAATCAAATATCATTGCCACAAATTTGAACCGAGCGAAGGTATTTCATTTATTGGTGGCAATGTTGAAATACTTTTTTTTACTTAAAAACAATTTTTTTTTGGATAAATAAACACTAGAATAGATTTATTTGTAACCAACTAGTAATTACACGTTTTTTTGTTTTATGATGCAAATATTTGTGTATCACGAGCGTAAAGTGTCTTTGTTCTTCTTGCATTATTGCAGCGCGAGCCGAAGGCAAAGTGACAAAAAATCACGGGCGTCTCCCGAATTTATCTGTCATAAACTTTAAATTTAAAAAATCATTTTACGCGCTTAATACCCAAATAACTATTTTTCACTCCGATTCCGCCATCGGGTATCAAACTTTAGATTCATTACTAGTTATACAAATAACTATTGTGACTGGATCCTAAACAATAAAAAAATATGTGTTATATTGACATATTCATTTAAATTTTCTAATATTTACTTTTATTTATATTTATAATTATATTTTCTATTAATTGAAATTATTTCATACAAATAAAAAGACGTAGAATGTAATTTTCTAGTGAATATTTCATAATAGAAATATTTAGTTATTCGCTCTATAATGAAAGTTTAAACTACCAGCCTATAGATACGTATATAGATACGTAAAATAGTAACAAAAATGATTATATAAATCCGGAATTTAATTAGTGTTCATTTTCAATCAATTTAATATTTGCCGCGAATCAACAGATAATAATTGTAAAGATAATAGAACAATTGTAAGTAATGAATTGTTATTGAATATTCCGTTACGTAACGTTTTTATGCGTCATTGCCTGTTGTCCTGGCGGTCCTGTTGTCCTGGCGCCCAATCCGATCTGGCTTGTACCGACGCGCGACGCATGCCGTGCGACAACCGCGCGTTCCTCCTCTCTGTGTCGTCTGTGTAAGTGTGTTCCTACTGAAGGGCCGCGTCTGTTTGGGCTGTTGCTAGGAGGGGTGCTGCATGTTGGATCGGTGTTTCCGCTATCCGCGCAGGTCGCGAGAAACTCGAGATTGCGGATGCCAGTTCGCTCTTTTGCATCGGGCAGACACCTAACCAGAGCTCGGTGCTGCAGCTGTAAGTCCACAACCAAACAGTACTCTTTCTATTTTCTCTTTTCAATCAAACATTACATCGACATTCGGATTAGTTTTGCAGCAGCATTGCACTCGAACTACTTTTATGTCACTGTTACTATCTACTATCGAATCGAGCTCGAGTTTACTACCCTACTTTATACACAGGCAGAAAAATCAAGTTCGTTGACAGAAAATGTCTTTTAGTTCAGTAGATGACCGATAGGAGTGCCAGCTATATTCGGATGATCGTACATTACTCATTCTAAATTCATATTGTCAATAATGGTCAAATACATCAACAAAACTAAAAAAAATACAGCAATGTAAATTATTTCATTCCATTTAACATGGAACTTCGATTTACTTTTTAATTATACCAGCACAATAATCCTTGTTTAAAAAACTAAAAAGCATGCGAAAACGCAACATTCAAACACGCCAAGTTTTAAAGTTGCTAAGCTACAACAAAATCATTTTGCTCTTTAAGGCTGATCGTCCATATTCGCGACATTTGTTTACAACATGTCTACGACATGTTGTTTAATTTTCTAATGTGTATTATTAGGCAGACATGTCGCGAACAAGCTTCGATGTGTCGACGACAATTTTCGTTCGAAACTGCATGTTCCAATTTCAAGCGATTTATCGTACGAAAATTGACGGGGTCTTCTATAATGTCTTTAAATTGGCTACTTTTCAATAGACTTTGATGCTTATTGTCGCTTGTATGGACAATTGGCCTAAATCCATTCATATTTATCACGAAAAATTGCAAAATAACGAATCCACATAATAATATAAACAACAAATGCTAATTTATCTCCATATAAATGATATTACGCCAAATTACACGTAAAACTATGAAATGAATCAAAATTAAAATGCTGCTTTTCTGCAGTCATTTTCCATATTATGATGCAGATATAATAAAAAATAGCACATGATACATGTGTATAAGTACCTTTAATGATTTACTTATAAACTAGTATCATAATATTTTCTACGATCGTGGGTGAAGTGCAAAATGTGATTTTTTTTGCACAGCGCAATTAATGAATTATTTTTTTTGCGGAACAAACTCAACTAATTAACCTACAAAAAATATTTTTGACATCTGAAATGTAATAAGTAAAATTAGTGTAATTAGTTAAAACTCTATTATAAAACATATAATGTATTCAATTCATGTTAAAAGTGACTTTAACAATAGTTGCATATTAAATAGGTTGGCTTAAAATACATGCACCTACAAAACTACAGCTTTGTAATTAAAATTAACAAAGTTGTTTTAACGAATGACTATAATTTTTCCTCAAATGTTAACCAGAAAACAAACAGCAACCCTAGTGAGATAAACTAATGGATGCATTTGACAAATCAATTAAACACAACTGAATAAATCATACTCTGTACATCTATACTACCGGTTATTAATGCCCTAAAATAGAATCAATATGCTCTGGCAACTAATTTAATGGTTAGAATTCGCAGCTGAAAATAGCAGGAAATGCAAATCAATTGATTTAAAACTGATGCTTTCTATTATCAATTAACTTTATTTAAGTCTCATACCATTTATAATAATTCAATCATAATCGAAATATTATGTTTGAAATAAATTTTTTCAGTTCAAAAAGCTCTTTATATTCTTGATCCGAAAAGGAAATATTTTTATACTGTAACATAAACCATTTTAAAAATTAATAAACTTGACAACAATTTTATTTTTCAAATGAAATTAAATAATAATAACAAACAATTTAAAATTAGAGTTATTATTGTACATATTTACCTATATTTCCAAAATAACTAAATTTATAGAAACAGCAACAACAGTTGAATAGAGATTTCACACCTTCAGATATTTTCCGTAAGCTTTTGAAAAGTCGAACTTGTATCAAAGAAACATACGAGTATATCTATTGAATTTACAAACATAAAATGAAAAAAATGTTACTAAAATCAGTCTTTCTTTCTGCAAAGCATACAAGAAAAAGCAGAAATAGATAAACTCTTACTGCGTCTGGCCACCGACCGACGTCGAACCGATAATTTTCTTTTTCTTCACATTATCTGTTCGTTCTTGTAACCAGAGGGGCAATTCTTAAAAAATAAGATGTTAATAAGATTTGATAGAAGTGAGAACATGCTTCACGTGACTTACATCTCAATTAATTTCTCGTTACATGACATTTTCAATAGATGAATATTTTCTCACCAACTCGTCAAATGTCAAATACAAATATATCCATAGAAACAATTATCTGTATTTCAAATTTCTCACATACTAAATCATAACCAATAGATGAAATATATTTCACTTTACTTCGAGAATCTAAAAAGTAAAAAAATTACGAAGTGAGATGAGTATGAAATAAAATTTTATGTCACATAGTGGAAAAATTTTCATATTTCAAGAATCGGTATTCAGTAATGCAAAGATGCAAATTTTTTCCAAAGGTCCAGCTACCTTCTCCAATAATATTGAAGAGTTTCTGTTGGTGACGTTTATTTTAAATATAATAATGCAATAATCATAATTGTTATTATTCAGTTTCGTGACAATCAGTTTCCTGCTAGGCTACAATATGAATCTATCTTTAGATTGATTTACATACAATTATCCTGCAAATAAGGCTTCAAATTTTAATCACACCAAATGTTTCGCTTCCGCAAAACTTGAATGATATTGTACTTTTAAAAATATTTAATCTTAATATTAATCAAATTCCGGTATGAGTATCTCGAGCAAGATTCGATGTAAGGATATAAAAGTAGTAAGTGTATAAACCACACGAACACGGCTGTTCACGTGTTTTCTTATCTTTGTTTTGCCACCAGATCATTTGCTTTTTCCAGTACTCAGTGCTTAGCATTGCCACGCCACGCCATTTGCCATGCTTTGCGCTTGCTGCGGCTGCAGTGTTGGCAGTGTTTGTTACGCTTGGCATTGGCACCAGACTGACATTGCAGCACCCACATCCGCACTGCTGTCTCTGTGTAGTTTGCGCGCAGGGGCAACACGAACAAAATACAAACGTCAATTCACACTACAAAGACAGTTCACCACACTTCAGGGAATTATGAACAGTGACACCGACTAATAGAATTTATATTTACGTAAAATACAAAAAAATTAAGCTCATAAATTACAAATTTATTGTTTAAACCAGACATAACAATTTATATTTTTAACTAAAATGAATTTTATACTTTTTTGTAGTGATGGGCTAAGATAATTAACCGAAAGTATAATTTGCATAATTTACGTTAATTAACCGGGTTAATTTTGGTTTCATAATTAACCGGCATTTTAAAGTTCGGTTAGATTTAAACAAAAATTTAAAATTAGAAAGTATTTCGGTACTTTGTTTATTTTTTCACGAAAGAAGTTATATTTTGTTACCATTAAGCTTTGTGTAAATTCATAATATATATTTTTTATTATTTAAAAAACATATATTATTGTAGTGTGTTCTAATTTTGTATTAATTTGAAAGATGAAAATTATAGAAAATCATTCAAATACATATTTTAAATTTTTTCAAATGATAAATTTGTGTAGTTATTGGTAAATAATAGTTTTGATTAAGATATACTGAAAATGCATAATTACTCTTGATAAATTATGGTTAATTAACATAATTATACCTAACCGATAAATGCCCATCACTATTTTTTGACATGAGTACATAAATAACAGATATTCAACAGAAGCAGTATATTTTCAAATGGATGTATCTTACAGGTAGATTCATAAAGATTATTAAATTTAAAATTATTAACTTCATAAAAATAATGTTGCAGTCAATTTTGGCTTTAGTACAATTTATTCTAGCATCACAATATTAGAATATTTAGATAAATTAGAAACTGAATTATAAATGATTATAATATTAAATCTTTTTGTGAATCTGCGTGTAAGACTTGTAAAATTTCCTTTTAAAATATTATTTAAATTTCTACTTCTGTGCTCCGAATTTTTAAAAACCACTTATAATTTTTCTCATATCTTTGTAATAAATTGCTTTTCTTTAACAGAAGCTATTATTTATCTTGCTCTCAACAAAGATTATTTATTTAGAAAACGTTTGAAGATGTAAATGAAGTTTTCTTTAATTTAGTTTCATTATTTCTGTTGTCAGGAAAAACACTCATGTGAAGGGTGTCAATATTGAAATTATTAAACGAGACTACACAGAAATTACTTTGTTCTTGTTACACAAACGTTTAGCTCTGGTATTTTCTAATTAAATCAACTAGTTCCGTTTACCTCAAACACAAAACTGTATCCCGGGGTTACCGATGAAACTATCGCTTCATTGCTTCCTACACTGCTTGAGTTTTTGTGGCTTCCCAGCAGCTTAAGTTTCCAGGCTAATACCGCAAGATGTTAATATACATTATTTCTTATTTGCATGATTTTTTACTGTATCTTAATAATTCTCTTATTCTTTGTTGTAGGATTTTTCCGATTAGCTTTTTTTAATATTGAGTTCCAGTTTTTCTATTTTTGTTTTTCCTGGAACGTACTTTTTCTAGTAATTTTCTCTGAGATAGCATTTTCTGAACGTCTTTTTTAATCTCGATTCTATTTTCTAGGATTTTTCTCATTGTATTTTACATTTTTAAAACTTTAATTTTTATTTTCTGAAACTGCGTTTTACATTCAGAGGTAGAATTTTCATATATTTTTTAACTATTTTGTTCAATTTCAAACATTTTTCGTAGTACATAGGACTAGCCCATAAAACTTGTAGGTATACATTTATTTTTACATATTTTTGATTATGTAAAAGTAAAATTAAGGTAGATTTATGCTATTATTATGTATTTTCCGTACGTATTCATTTTGTAAGTGTTTGCAGTTTGTCTTGCTACAATTTACCTATTTATGATAATCATTACGAAAACAATTTGAAACCAAATGACATTTTTATCGGACAAAAAAATCTTGTCAATAACACTTTGACTTTTCTAAATAAATGATGCGATTTCACAGAATACAAAACAAAACTGTTTCACTATCATCATTATCATCAATTGTTGCTACATATGAACAAACATACCTACAGACACAATTCTTTTTTCTAGATTTTTCAGAGATTTTGTAGTCTTTTTAAACGCCACTAAACGTAGCACATCAATGCTGAAACACATATCAAAAAGGTAAAATGGAATTAATAATTCAAACGGTCTTGGAGCAATAGCAAGTAGTATCCCACGTTCATACGCTACATACTACATGTACATGTAATGTGGTTTGTCTCTCCATATTATTGATCCGTAGCTCACGACCGCAATGGCCGGCAGAATGCCGATATTCTAATTTCTTTACTATCATCGTTAATAGCGTTCACTGGAACCCAATAAGTGTTTTTGCACAGCACACATTCACATTATCGTAGCAAAACAACAAACAAAACGTGTCCATTTTTGTAATACAAGTTCCTGCACAACAAAGTTCTACGTCTCAAATTTAGCTTTCATAAACAAAATATTTAGATGCAATATACGTTTAGACTAGAATAACTAATATACAATCACATATGTGTCGTTATTCCTTGTGCTAACTGCACATTTAGAACACAAACACTATTTTGATGACAGTGCGATAGAGCAACTAACACTTCATTTGCCGAAAACACAAACTTTAATATTTCAAACAAATCCAGCTTTGATGATGGAAGTTTTAAAGTAATTACCACAGATTTTAGTTAGTATAAAATTTAATTCCGAAATGAATAAACGTCAAAGTGAGGACTGTATGAGGAATCCATAATTTATAAAGGTAGTTTCGATATTTTAATTGATATGTTTTTGGCAAATTGAAGTATGAATAATGTATGAGAAAACAGTAATTTGAAATTCCGTTTGATGGATGCTGACAGAAATTTCGCTGGTCGTCGAACCACGTGGACGGAGACTGGACACCAGCGCAGTCTCGACCACGTATCAACTCGGCGATCTTCATCAGCAACAGCGGCCCCGGCTTCGAGGCTGCCGAGTTCTTCCGACGCCACGGCTCGCAGTCACGCCTTTGCCGCAAGGCGCGCAGCGTGGACAACATCTCCGACGAAGACCAGAAACACTTCGGTCTGCCCATGCTGTCCGTGTCGGGCCCGTCGCCTCCTGACGAAGACAGTGCTGCCGAACAAACTGACGAGTGTCTGTAATTCATTGAACTATACATCGATGTTGTACTCTCCCAATTTCAGAGACTGTTTTCTACTGGTGACTTCATATCAACGTACTTTTTGTGTACTGTTATTTTCTAAACTTTTTATGAGAAAACGAAGCAAAATTAACAACCTAAGAACAATTTTTGAACTGCAATTATCCACATGAGTTCACCTCTAAACCTATCCAGTTTTACTAACGATTGCGAACTAATTAAGAGTAGACCACTTAGTTATATACTTCATTAGGAATTGCACTATTTAACTATACTAAATGGTACTTGAATGCAATCAGGCATACTTTAACATCTCATTTATATTGTTTTTTTGTTTCTATATTGTATGGAAATAATAATATACGGCTGTTTTATTTTTTTTTACCAGTGTACCTAACTCATATCATATTTACGTATGTATCTATCACATTGTGGAACAAAAGTAACATATTTTTTAAGATTGGGACCATAAGTCATTTGTTTGAGCTTTAAATGCTAATCCTTCCGGATATCTGATCAAGTAGCGTAACTATTCGTAGTCATGTGTAGGATAACGCACATCCTATATCTATAGTGGGTCCAACATTACAGTTCTTCTACAGTGATAAGGAGTGTTTCAGATGGACGTTGACCGCAGAAAGCAGTTGAGTGAATAAATCAAGTCAATTGATAAAATCCTATAGTGTATATGAATATACTGCTGCCGACGTCCTAAGTAATTATTGAGCAGTATCTGCATGAGCTTATCTTTTCGTAAATTATCACTGTGATTCTAATGAATATGCCTTTAACTTACCAATTTAATAAATAAGAACTCCACTTTTCAATCTATATCTGATTACAGCTGTAAAAGACTGTCAGAATGATGTATGGCTGGTGATATGGTCCTTTTTGTGTAATGCAATAAAATATATATGAAATCTTTTTTCTTATTGATTTTAATTTATTTCTATAATTTTGTATACTGTAAATATTATCTTAACATTAATTCTGTCTCAAAATAAAATATATTACAAATTTCCATGTTTAATTTCTTAAAACATAAATGAATACAAACAAACAAATTATGACGATTATGGATCATTTATATGTATTTATTTTCGTCATTTATAATTATTTTTACTCATATTCCTACAAAATAAAATTCAAATTTGTACATTAGCGCGCGTAATTCGAATATGCTGCCATCTCTCGGCTGTTCAAGTAAGTTTAGTAAAAGTTGCCGTAGAACTGACAAGTAGAAGTGCGCAATAAAATAATCGATGTGGCTGACGTATAGTTTTTGGTTCTGTAGAATTCTAACCTGTTTCCAGTTACGCATTAATTTATTGTTTAAATCACATATATTTGCTAATATATATTAATTTTAAGAGTAACAATTTAAAGTGCACGAAATTATCTTTCTGAAAATGAATAATTTGCCCAACTCTCATTTCGGAAACAGTTCTGTTGGATTTGTTTATTTTGACAATTCTGCTAACAATTCAACAGGATTGAGTGAAAGTTTTGATTATATCGAATTTAGTAATACAGGCTCACCAAAAGGAGGTTTTTCACCATCTGATTGTAGTAGCCCTCAACAATTTCGACAACGTAATAATTACTTTCGAGGAAAATGTGACAACAAAAGATACAATCGTTATCACAACAGTAATAATTATAGGCATTATTCAAAAGATAACTCAAGTAATAGTTACAATTCGTTTAATAACAGTAACTATAAAAAAAATAATAAGGTACAGTTATTGTCGGATATTTTTGTCGTGCTAAATACTATTATCTTGCATTTATCTTTTCTTTTGTGTACACAATTACAGCCACGTAATGATACTGATATTTCCCAATATTACCACCCCTCAATGATTGAAGATCCTTGGGCAGAATTAGAAAGAGAAATGGACCCTGATAGTCAGGATAATTCAGATCCTAATATGAGTGAAACATTTGATAGGTTTGAAGTAGATTCTAATACAAATAATTTAGGTGATGATACTACAGATTCGCAGGATGAAAGCCAAGTTTCAACTGAAGAGAGTTCATGATTAAATATTTGAATTGTTTATATAAAATTTGATTCGTCATTTTTGTTATTATTATTTTATATTCATGTTTAATTCCAGATAAATACTCGAAATTTGTAAATAATATTGATTAAATATTTTCTGGTATTTGTAGTATTTCATTCATTTTGTCACATGCATTATTTGGTTATAACTAATATAATTAATAATAAAAATACTAAAATTAAATTCTTTTCCTCAAATTTCTAATAGTATACATCAATATGTCATTTGTAAACAAAGAATAAAGAATATTCGTGCATTTTCATTTTCAAAATGGGCGCGCATGTAGATGCAGATGTCATGCGTAGCATAAATAGTTCCCGTAGTTACCGTATGCTGCAGCACTGGCGACATCTGTCTTTTTAGCATGTTGAATATTCTGGCCGAAGCAGTTTGATAGTTTGCGCAGAGGAGTTATGTTCGATGTTGTGTTTGAAATGTGTAGATAAAACCTGTTGCTATGTTTTTAAAAGTGTGAATTCCTGAAATGTTTAAATGTGTTACTGTTTTGTGATTTAAACAATACTGTTGTTTATTACTATGGTGATAATTGTGCTGTAACAATGGGAAGCGCAAGTTCTACACGAAGTGAATCTCCAATTACAACTTCACCAGAAACAATTAAAACACAACACCATGTTCGACAAGCCAGCATACGAGCAAAGCAGCCCATGCCAGACCCAAATGAACTGGAAAGACGGTTCACCAAAGTTCTGGTAAGTTTCAAATGATGTTTATCTGATTTCGTAAACATGGAACACTTGTTGATCAAAACTTGAACCAAGTTGAGTAACTCATTCTTTCATATTATCATTACTTTCTACTCTTATTTATTGTTATTACACAGAATAATTGTTAAAAAAGTTAGCAGTTCCGCAAAAGACCAAAAATAATGTTTATACAAGTTTTTTATTGCATACAATTACTTTTAAGTTGTAGGTAAGGTTAGCTGTAATTGTCAATGAATAAGAATTCTTATTAATTTTCAATGTATCTCTGATTACAATAAACTATGAATAAATTAATGAAAATATGCAAATTTTTAGTGTATGCAAACTGCATCGATTAGATATAGAATAATGCAGGTCTAGAGGCTCTAATTATTCCGCGTTATAAATTCCATTTTGGTTGAATGCACGTGTAAAGTGATAGAGATGCCTGGTCAGAAGTGTCTCGTCCCGTTCATTTCAGAGATTATGACGGTCTGTTGGAATGCAGTATATCTACCTACCTAACATACCACCCCCTCCTATTGTAGTGATTTATTAAAAACATTCTTCGTGAGCAATAAAAGACTCGTGCCACCATCGTAGTCACGTTTTAAACGTTTAGTTCTTTGCGATTTTGTTTATCAATGCTGTTATCGCAACGCTTTAGTCGAAATAGAAATGGTTTTGATTCGCATTATGTTTTGAATATGAATAGGCATGAGTCATTACTGTTTTAATAACAGAACAACGTATTGTAATGTTGTTTTTACGTTGCTGTTGTCATTTGTTATAGATCATTTATCAAACTTTGTTAGGACAATTTATAACCTAATTTTTTTTTTTCGCTAGACACATTGCGAATGATTGTAATAGGTACGTTTCAATTATTTATCAGACTCCATTTAGATTCTGACGATTTCATCTATAATACTTAACTTAATTTGTTTTCATTAGTTTGAAAAATAAATATAAATATATCATCACGCCTTCTACCCATTACTGGGTGTGGCACTCTGCTGAAGCAGATCTCGGCAAGTGATATATTTTGCGCGTGAAGTGCGGTTACCAGTCGTCAAATCACGGCTCTCAAAGATGTAAGTGGAGGAGGGGGTAGTGTTTGAAATTATGAAAATTGTGTGTCGCCTGTGGGAATCGAACCAGGGTTCTCAGGATCCTCAGGCCGACTTCATACCGCTGAGCTAGCCACCCTATTTTATTAGTTTGTATTTTATTAATTTGAAAATTTGAAGAGGTGATTTTTATAATTCTATCAATCATATTTCAAATGGCCTACAGTCAATTGTTTATACGATACCGTTTAGATTTTTTTTCTGATTACAACAAATTTGATAAGTTTTTATAATTTTGTTTTATGTATTTTATTTATTTGAACATTTGAAGTAGGAAACTGATTAAATTTTTATGTAGTACCAATTTCGTTATCACATACTGATAATTTTTTAAAAATATTTTTTAATGAATCATTGTGATTAATAATGTATCAGTGTGTAAAAAGTAAAAATAGGAATCTATATTTAGTAAAATTAAACTTTATAATAGCTACTAATTTTTCAATAGTTAACCGATCGTTTATCTCAGTTTGGGGTCATAGAACTTTACCGCAGGGGTTACACTTTTGGTTTCACCCTGTAACGGAGTGTGTGAAGCCCTTGATGGTTCTCAACTGTTTGTGTTCAAAGCCTACTATGTTGAGGGCCCTTCAAAGTACGACGATACCCGTATGACAGATATGTGCTTTGATAATAACGCCCTGTTGTTTTTTAAGAATTTTTTTGCTTGTCAGAAGCACAAAAAAGATGAGAAATTAGTTTTTGAAGTTTCGCATGGGTGGTCTTTAATAGTGAAGTTAGTAGTTGACGCTTCAGTAATTTGTAAATAATTTTGTGATATAGCTGATAAGTGTTTGTTAATATAAAATACGGTGTAAGTGACTAACCGATTAAATATTTTGGCGCCAAATATCTTGCAGATTAAAAAAAGGAAAAAAAAAAGACAATCGGAGCCAGGTACCTATAGATACTACATTCCATACTGATGCATTATTTTTTTTTCATAATTGCATTTGAATTAATCAAAATGATTTCATATTATGTATATATGTTTTTTATTCGTTTGTGTTTTATTTTTTATGGGGTGGCTAGCTCAGTGGTATGAAGTCGGCCTGTAGATCCTGAGAACCCTGGTTCGATTCCCACAGGCGACAAACAATTTTCATAATTTCAAAAGCTACCCCTATGGCTCCTTCACCACTAACATCTTTGGGGGCCGTGATTTGACGACTGGTAACCATACTTCACGCGCAAAATATATCACTTACCGAGATCAGCTTCGGCAGAGTGCTACACCCAGTAATGAGTAGAAGGCGTGATGATATTTTATTTTTTTGTGTTTTATTTATATTTACTTTATTTTTATGGGGTAGCTAGCTCATTGGTATAAAGTCGGCCTGTGGATCCTGAGAACCCTGGTTCGATTCCCACAGACGACAAACAATTTTCACCATTTCAAAAACTTCCCTTGTGGCTCCCCCAGCACTAACATATTTGGGGGCCGTGATTTGACAGCTGGTAACCGCACTTCACGCGCAAAATATATCAATTACCGAGATCTGCTTCGGCAGAGTGCCACACCCAGTAATGGGTAGAAGGCGTGATGATATATTTATTTTATTTCATTTTATTTACTTTATTCTTCATTATCTACACAAAAAATTTATATGTAAATTATTTTTCACGCAGATGATTGTAATGATTCATGTATGACAGTATCTAATGAATATTTTGTCTGTTTAATATGGGAGTAACAATTTCAATACTATAGCATAAATTATAAACATGTCAGAATTTTAACCTAAATCTAATTCCGTCAAAAGTGTAACATGACTCATCAGGTAAAAAATATTTAAATATCTGTTAGGCAGACATAGCCAAGTCACGTAAATATAACGTACAAAATGTAGTTACAATGTAGAAGTTATCTAAACAAATCCAAGCTTATTATTTTATCATAATTTCAAAATTTTTATACTAATTATTAGGTTCAGGTAGAAATATCAAAGTTTAATATTCTACAGACTGGTGATCACCTATACAATAAAATAAATGTATCATCACGCCTTTTACCCATTACTGGATGTGGCACTCTGCCAAAGCAGATTTCGGTAAGTGATATATTTATGCGCGTGAAGTGCGGTTGCCCGCCATTAAATCGCGGCCTCCAAAGATGTGGAGGGGGAGTCACAGGGGTAATTTTAAATTGGTGAAAATGTTTGTCGGCTGTGGGGATCGAACCAGGGTTCTCAGGATCCACAGGCCGACTCGATAACATTGAGCCATTACCTCATATTATAGATTTAAAAGCAATAGACTAATGCTGGGTTGCAAGAAAAAAATAAAGAACCCTTTAGTTAAAGAATTGTTTATCTAGCAACAGTATCATTAGCTGTATTCCCACTTGGTTCCCTTAAATCAGTTCTAATCAATTTGACACATGACTAAATGAACTGAATTAAACAAACTGATACACTTATTGTGGTGAATTACTTCAAAGTAAATTAGAATCTGTAATTCTAGTACTGGAAATAAAGTCAGCGAAGTAATCCAGCGAAATAAATAAGTGATCGAGTTCAGTAAATGTAAGTTAGATCTGATCTAAATGGCAAACGAAATACGCCTAATGGCGAATTTTTGAAATTTATTGAACTGTTAGTTGCTAATGAACCGTAAAATTTTTATGCAACCTAGGGCATAAGAGATTCAGACAAAATTGTACTATAGGTTTCAAATTTTCCGGCCTTCTTTCACATTAAATTTAAAAAATAAAGCTACGTTTGCAAATCTTAACATAGTCTCTGTTTTTGGTTTTTTGTTTCTGTTTATGTCGGAAAAATTACAGCCATTTCCAGCACTTAACATAAAAATAACCTTAATTCATTATTCTAGTGAAGGTTTGTTCACTTAAATGAGAAAATAATTGTATAAAACTATTTGAAAAGCTTTAAAAAATATATAAAATTATAAATGAGGAATAGTAAGTACTATTCAAATTAAGCACTAGTTTAATTAATTTATACAATTCCAAAATAATTTTAAAAAATTGAGACATTATTGTAGTGAACAAACCAGAATATTTCAAATATAGTTATTTAAATATCAAAATTGATTTTTATATTATTAAAATATGATTGAATTGTAATTATACTTATAAAATCAAAGAAAAGAAATAATTTTAAAATGACAGCGACTAAATAATTTCTTGACTGTATATTACAGCATAACAAGAGATAGCATTACCATAGCTAACTCTCTCTTACAGAACAGCGACGAAAGACTATATCGAAAGTATGAAGTTTGCAAACTTTGTGTTTATGCGCAGCGACCAAGACAAAGACTAAAACAGTGGATGGAAACCTCAGACTAACCATAAGTAGACGGAGAACAACGGCGTTTGTTGTGAAGTAGAAAGGGTTAGAATAACTGGATGAGACGTGTGCGCGGCAAAGAGCTAGTACCAGTTGGTGTTATGCGGGTTGCATTTTTGTTGATGACAGTTATCAAACGCGAGCATTTTATTTATTTATATACAAACATGCGTATACAAAACACTTAATATGTCAAAAACTAATATTTACTTTGATGTATGAAAAGTAAGTAATTGAATATAAAAATAACTACACAAATGTTTGAAACTCGCATAACATCAAAGAGTACTCGCTCCTTGCCGCGCACCCGCCTCACCCACAAGTTACTTCAACTCTTTCTGCTTCACAACACTGCATTGACTTCAATACAGCATAATTTGTCTACTTATGGTTAGTCTGAGCTGGAAACACTCAGCTGTATTCATATATGACAAACTCTCAAGGTTATGTTGAAAAACTAAAACTACGACTATGTTAAGATGTGGAAACAAGGCTTAACTGTAAAAGAGTAAAGAAGAAAATTATCTATTTTCTTTGTTTAGTGACATCACGTCAGATACAAACGTGTCATCATTATGAATGAAAGTCTTTAGCTGTTTAGCATTCCGACAACAGTGAACAGCGGTAAGGACTCCTTTGTTTCTTCTTTTTGGTGTTTAAATGTGATACTTGTCTGTCGGTTCGTTCCTGACCACACATCAGGCATTACAGGATTCAAGTTCATTTAAAACCGCTGAGTTCACATCATTTTTCTTCGAGGAATTAACGCTAATGACTTAAACACTGTGTTTCATTATCGCTGTGGAAGTTCATTGGTTTGTTTGTATTTTGTAATTAGGAATTTTTTATTATCTTTATTGAATTACATCCTTATTTGGAATGTTAGTTTTTGTTATTTTTTGTGTAGTTGAACTTTTAAGGTTCATGACAGCTATAGATAGCTCATTTTGCTCTGCGGCTAAGCAATTATAACTTTTTATTTCTTATTATATACGCGTATTTTTATTTTAGCTTACTGTTAGGATCTCGAAAATTAGAGATACAAAATTGGTTAAATTGCAAAAATTATGTTTTTTGTTTTTCAGTGGTTTCGAATCGGCCAGTAGATCTGATAACCTGGTTCGATTTCCATAGCCGACAAACAATTTTCACCATGTTAAAACTACTGGGGCCGTGATTTGACGACTGATAACGCGCAAAGTATATCACTGTTTTGGCAGAGTGCCATACCCAGTAATGGATTGAAGGCGTGATGATATATTTTATTTTATATTTATTTATTTAAAATAGCGCAAAACTGACCATATAATAGGAAAAAGATTTAAATAAGTTATCGATTAGGTTGGTTTCAATTTTGCTCGTAAATTCGTAAAAAGTGATAGATTTACGCTACTCTATAAAATAGGAACTTAATTCCAATTACATTTCAATGTCCTAACCCACCGAGCTGTAGTGTGGCAGTTCAAATTTTTAAAACTAATTGGACACCTACATACAGACATTCATAACATCACGCTATATCTCATCAAATTCATCAAATAATCAGTCCTCGTTAAACATTTTCATCCTAACACACCATCTTCGCTTTAACCACATTCATCAACTCACCCGTAGTGATATGGGTGAGATGGTGATATAATAAAAAAATTCAATCTTACTTTTTCATACTTATTTATTCATATAACATAATTTATGTTCTATGTATGAAAGTTGTATATAATAGTTACTTAATAGCGTTTTTATTTTTTAATAAATAAAATGTAAATAGAAATTGTAGCCTTCTAAAATTTTGTTCACCATCTATCCCGGAGTTACCCTATTCATATTTAAAAAAATATAAAACAATAAAATTGAGTCAGCCCTGTCCTCGACGCTGTCATTGCATAAGTCCTTCATATAATGTAAACATGTCTTCATCATTTTCACATTTTACTCAGTCAGTAAGAATCAAGATCAAGATCCTACACAACCACACTGTAATACTAATAAAATAAAATAAATATATCATCACGCCTTTTACCCATTACTGGGTATCCGAAGCGTCGTCTATGTATTTTAATAAAGTTAAGTTATTCGATAAAATTGAATTAATTAATGTTTCCTGCTTCAAATCTAATAGGAATGTTAACCGTAAATTTAAACTAATAATGGAATTCTGTGGTAAATTTTGAACAAAGTCACATCAATATTTGTTGAACAGAATATAAATAAAATAAATATATCATCACCCCTTTTACCCACTCTGCCGAAGCAAATCTCGGTAAGTGATATATTTATGCGCGTGAAGTGCGGTTACTAGCCGTTATATCACGGCCCCCAAAGATGTTAGTTGTGAGGGAACTACAGGGATAATTTTAATATGGTGGAAATCGAACCAGGGTTCTCAGGATCCACAGGCCGACGCGATGTCACTGAGCCACCTACCCCATAAAATACTTACTTAAAAGTACCCTACTAAAATTATATATTTTTTTTCTGATTTAAATTACGAGTCTTTTGCATGTTTATGATAATCAACTTTTGGAAGTACCTAAATAAATTACTTTAATAAGATTTTTAAGATTTTCGCTAAATAATTAATTTTGCAATTAATTAATTGGCCAGAAAGGCCTACAAGGTAACACGCAATAAAATAATCAGCAAAATATAATATTCCGCACGCAATATGCTGTCACGAGAGTCAAAGTACTTGATAACACTCTTGATATCACATAACGTGACTGCATTGGTATACGATACCTCTTGATAAAATATACCAACATGGTTTAATATTATCTGTTGGTGTTAGGCCCCCGACCTTCAATTAACAACCTTTGAGTGCATATAATTGCATATTTACGTCACATGGACACGGTTTTTGCAACTAGGTTATCGTGACAATTATATAAATCACTTTTTAATCATGTGTTGTGTTTTTACGACGTTTGTTGCTAAAATATATTTTTAATTTGTTTTTATTTATTGTTGTTGCTAAGTTTATAACAAAAAAAGGAAAAGATTGACTTAATAAGGAAAATATTTTTAATAGTTTTAGCTTCAAGAAATTTATTTAAAATTGTTTAATACAAGAAACTCATAATTTATTTTTAGTTTTTTTTGTTTGTGTTTTAGTTTTATGAAGGTCATTGATAGTTTTTATTTATACAAGTAATAAATGTAGGTTTTTAGAAAAATTCATAAAGATGATTAAATTTGGAACTAACTACATTTTTATTCCCAATTAAAAAGATTAGTATTGAGCTAGTGGATACTCGACTACTAAAAGACAAGGATACATAGCCGACAAAAGTTTTCATCGCATTAAAATTACTCGTGTGGTTTCCCCACCACTAACGTCTTTGAGGGGTCGTGATTTGACGGCTGGTAACCGCACTTCATGCCCATAATTATATTACTTACTGAGATCTGCTACAGCACAGTGCCACGCCCAGTAATGGGTAAAAGGCATGCTGATATATTTATATATTTATATGGGGTGGCTAGCTCAGTGGTATGAAGTCGGCATGTGGATCCTGAGAACCCTGGTTCGATTCCCACAGGCGACAAACAATTTTCATAATTTCAAAAGCTACCCCTGTGGCTTCTCCACCACTAACATCTTTGGGGGCCGTGATTTTACGACTGGTAACCTCACTTCACGCACAAAATATATACAAGCCGATACTACAATCCGGTCATAATGATAACTACCCATTACAATTATTTTATTTTATGGGGTGGCTAGCTCAGTGGTATGAAGTCGACCTGTGGATCCTGAGAACCCTGGTTCGATTCCCACAGGCGACAAACAATTTTCATAATTTCAAAAGCTACCCCTGTGGCTCCTCCACCACTAACATCTTTGGGGGCCGTGATTTGACGACTGATAACCGCACTTCACGCGCAAAATATATCACTTACCGAGATCTGCTTCGGCAGAGTGCCACACCCAGTAATGGGTAGAAGGCGTGATGATATATTTATTTTTATTTACTTTTATTTTATATATTTTTTCTTTTTTTTATTACCTTTATAATTGTTTTCAGTCTTTATGGATTATATAATAATAATAATAATAAATATTCTTTAATATTGCCTTTTGCCGTAAGTGTCAGAAGACAATAAAACGAAGGTGTTTTATGATGAGATAAAGATCTGTAGAATAATAAAGCTTGAATGAGAATAGATCTTGGTTTTATGTTTGTTTGAGAGTAAATTATAAAAGTTTTGTGTTGAGAACGACACCTACTCGTGCAGCTATGCCGGGTTGTATTTATTTTACTTTTTTTGAGCAAGTCCATGTCAGGTGAGTTTTCAAATATGGAAAGACTGCTTCCTTCTTCGTAGGAGTGCTGCTCTAAAGTTCACCAGACTTTCCAAATTTATTGTGGTACGTCTGCGCTTATTCGCATGTTGTTAGTCATCATACGTACATAATTGCAAATTATGTTGCGTATAAAACATTTTGCAAAATTTATCTTACAAATTTTCCCTGTTTGACGGTCCTCTATGGTTATAATTTAAAAATAAATAAGAACTATCACTCTCATGTTTTTTCAGTAGTTAATTTTGTTTGTTTGTTTTTTAATTATAATAAATAAAATAAATAAATATATCATCACGCCTTCTACCCATTACTGGGTGTGGCACTCTGCCGAAGCAGATCTCGGTAAGTGATATATTTTGTGCGTGAAGTGCAGTTACCAGTCGTCAAATCACGGCCTCCAAAGATGTTAGTGGTGGAGGAGCCACAGGGGTAGCTTTTGAAATTATGAAAATTGTTTGTCGCCTGTGGGAATTGAACCAGGGTCTCAGGATCCACAGGCTTACTTCATACCACTGAGCTAGCCACTCCATAAATAATTACAATGCTTAAATAAGTAAATAAATAAATAAATATATCATCACGCCTTCTACCCATTACTGGGTGTGGCACTCTGCCGAAGCAGATCTCGGTAAGTGATATATTTTGCGCGTGAAGTGCAGTTACCAGTCGTCAAATCACGGCCTCCAAAGATGTTAGTGGTGGAGGAGCCACAGGGGTAGCTTTTGAAATTATGAAAATTGTTTGTCGCCTGTGGGAATCGAACCAAGGTTCTCAGGATTCACAGGCTGACTTCATACCACTGAGCTAGCCACCCCATATAAACATAAAAAAATAATTGTAATTGAGATAAACTATAGGTGGGGCACTTTTTTATTATTCGATGCCATATTTAAATTAGGCAGTAATAAAGGAGTTTTTCGAGATATTTTCAACCCTACTTTGACTTGACGATGAAGAAAAATATTCAAAATCATATAGTGATTCATAATTCGTAGAAATCGAATAGTAAACTTATGAAGTGAACAAGTTGTTTTTACAACTAAAACTAAATATAAAAATGCCGCCGGATGCGAGCCTCCCCCCCCCTAGGTACGCGACTGATTTCACAGTTGTAGGTATATAGAATTAAGAATTTTTTTAACTTCTTAGTTTAATTTCGTTCATTTAATTTTCTATTTTACTTCAATATACACAGCGTTTATCAAAAATAGATTATGTGTGTCGTTTTTATTTTAAACCGAGTATAAAGGTTTGTGTTTATCCCGACATAAGCACCAAACAACAAAAACATTTCATGAAAAGGCAAATATGAACAAAAGTTTACGACATCAACAATATTTGTTCTATTTTCGAAGTTTTAAAAACAATATTTTGTTGTAAAAAATCTTAATCTCTTGCAAAACTCATGTTCAAAATTCAAGGCTGACATTTTAATAAATTTACTAATATTACATAGTACATATTGATAGTAAATCTGCTTATTACACTAGGATCATTTTAATCTATTCCCATTTAATCCAATTTGTTCCTATCGAATTACTTTTAATCAGAGATTCGCCAGACACAAATCGATCCACTCGCGCTCACCAAATCGCATACACGCCCGTGTAGCTATTTCATCCACCATCTATTCACACACACACACATACATACAGATCATCCCCATAGCAGTCACTCACGCAAAGCAGACCCATCAGCATGAACGAACCCCTAGCCGGTGTTTAGTTATCGATTGCACAGGTTGTCTGAATGCATCAGTCTATCAGCGACCATGGATGTGGGTTCGAATCCTTGTATAATCAGCGTAACAGCGCGCGCGGTGGTCGACGCCGTATCTGCGATCGACCATTGTTTTTGTGACGTATTGGGGTAGGACTGTAGCAATGAAGATAAGGGGGTGATGGTTGTGAGGGTTAGTTCTTGGTTGGGTGTCAATTGGGGTGTAATTAGTAATAGGATTGGGGTTGGTTTGATATGGGTTTCGGAATTAGTGTATTTACGAGTTTCGGTGAAATGTTTAGACAATTAGGATAGAATCAGTAGCGTGCAGTCCATAAGGGCACATCCTAGAAATATTTCAGAAATTAAAAAATTAAAAATAAATATACCATCACGCCTTGTACCCATTACTGAGTGTGGCACTCTGCCGAAGCAGATCTCGATAAGTGATATATTTATGCGCGTGAAGTGCGGTTACCAGCCGTTAAATTACGGCCCCCAAAGATGTTAGTGGTGGGGGAGCCACAGGGGTAATTTTAAATTGGTGAAAATGTTTTTGTCAGCTGTGGGGATCGAACCAGGGTAAATAAATATATTATCACGCCTTTTGCCCATTACAGGGTGTAGCCCGTTGCCGAAGCAGATCTCGGTAAGTGATATATTTATGCGCGTGAAGTGCGGTTACCAGCCGTTAAATCACGGCCCCCAAAGATGTTAGTGGTGGGGGAGCCACAGGGGTAATTTTAAATTGGTGAAAATGTTTTTGTTAGTTGTGGGGATCGAACCAGGGTATTTAAATATATTATCACGCCTTTTACCCATTACAGGGTGTAGTACTTTGCCGGGGTAGGTCTCGGTAAGTAATATATTTATGCGCGTGAAGTGCGGTTACCAGCCGTCAAATCACTGCCCCCAAAGATATTAGTGGTAAGGAATCCACAGGGATAATTTGGTGAAAATGTTTTGTCGGCTCAGAGTTTTCAGGATCCACAGGCCGACTCGATACCACTGAAAAAAATGCACACTCAACTCACTAAAATTCACCGCACGCCACTGGGTATATTGTTTGTTTTAAGCCTCATTCACAGATCTTAACTTAGTCACTGTTTTTGTCATTTGTCATAATCTTGCAATGTTTGACATACGTAATGTCGTTGTCTTAAGCATAGATACAAACACAAAAGTTTGCAAACTTTTTATAATTCTTTAAAACAAAAGTGAACATGAGTATAAAATTGTTTGCGATGTGAACAAAGTTGAATGATCACACAGAATTCTGTAAAAAATGAACTATAATAATAATAAATAAATAATTTCGTAACTTTTTCTATATTGTTGTTATTCGTTTTATTTTAACGTTTGGTAAGTTTATTGTTTTGACTAACAATTTTTTGATTGTTAATATAACTTTGTATTTTATGATTAGACCTGAAGATGGCCATAACCTTGGCTGAAACGTTGTCTTTACATCTTTAATAAAATAACTACAACTTTAAGCTTCTCGTCCATTATTACCTCTCCACTATAATTGTGTTTTGACAATTATTAGAAATAGTTCATCTTCATATCAACCTTAAAAATACAAGAAACTTCCCAAAACTAGAATGAAATCTTATTAATTTTAATAATACCATCATTTCCATCTAATCTAATATTACATTTTATTAATTCAATTAGCCATAAGTCATCTACACAATTATGGTTTAATCCTATCATTGAAATTATTTCAAAATGTTATCAAATTGTGCCAAATAACTTTTATCTAATTTTAGCAAATCCCCGACTTCGCGTATCACAAATATTTTAATTTCATTTCTTTTATCGCATTGTTTTTTCCTATTTATAAAAAATGTTTGATGGTGATAAGCTGCAATAAAAAAATGAAAAACTTTGCAATATAACAATAATTTTATAATATTTCACTCAATTTTCAATACAGGTTGGAACAATTAAACATTGAATAAATTAAAAAATTAAAAACAAACATGTATTTGTGTCAATAGGTACATCTATCAATGTCAAATTAAATATACTACGACATTTATTGTCTGCTTTTAAGTAGGCTAGAAAGGTACCTGTAACACTCGTATGTATCAACAAAAGTAGTACGGATCAATAATTTGTCCATAATTAATACAAAAGTCGGATATCTATAGAACAGTTGATTTGCTAGAACTCTACCACAAGTGTTCTGCAAAAGAAAAGTTCAACATGCATTTGTTTATACAAAGTAATTATAAGTTTATCGTGTATGCGTTCTATTGACGTAGTAATTTTATTGTTAAAAACCTACAAAATTTCTACGACTCGCAAACAAATGACTAACCAAAAACACTATTGTTCAAGTTTTATGCTGTATACATTCGATATATGCCGTCATATGTAAGTATATTATTGATTAAAATATTCCGTCAACTAAATTTAGTAATGAGATTAAGAAATAGATATACAGCGACTTCGAAAAGGTTGAGAAGCATTAATTTAGTAGACTAGCCGACAAAATAATTATATACTCAGAAAATATGAATTAAAAAAGAAAATTTAAATCTTAAAATTCTAAATTTGAGGTACCTAATGTTCATTTCTGTATTCTGATATCAGAAAAATTTATCCTGACATTTTTATATTTTATTCGTGAATTTTATTTATTAATATACGTAGCTGTAATTATAAAAAAAGAATTTAGACAGTTCATGGACAGTTCCGTAAAAAGTGTGGTTAAAAATAATATTTTTTATAGTGGCAGTTCTGTAATCAGAGCGAAATGCATAAAAGTAAAATAAGTAACAAAATATAGTTATTTTTATAACAAGTGCCGAAAAAGGCTTGTTACGTGCACGAGCACGTAACCTTTTTCGGCACGTGTTATAAACAACATTTTTCCTACAACTGTGCGATTTAGTAAATCACTAAAATATTATCCAAATTTATAAAATTTTAATGATATTACACGAGAACAATGTTTTACGGCGTTGCTATGGTTTGTTTGTTGATTGCTTGCACATTGTTCTACATTATTTAAAAATATTTTACTAACGTCAAGATAATTTCTTCAAAATCGTCTAGATTGTAATAGTACAGTGAGTGATTCTTCTTTATCATAAACACCTCCAAAGATAATTGAAGCTCCGGATCATGCTATGTTGCATCTATTTTCGACAATGATAATCAACCTGCTGCTGGTACTTCTAAAGCCTCCGAAATTGTTCTCAATAATATTACTATTAATAATATGAACAGGTATGGAAGAAATCAATGTTTCTTTAGACAGTACAAAAGTTTCCACTTTACATTATGTCAATATAAGCAACTGTAACAACTGTGTTAATAATATACACACACAATAAATATTACGTATTTCACTTACTTAAAACCATTTATCGATATATTTTACTTTGTTCGGTTCTTTTTATTAGTTGTGTACAGATTAGATATAATGCAAATTAAGGATACGTTTATAAACGTCAAAATATACTACTGCATATTTACTAGCGCTGGCTCACTGCATCTTCTTCTTCCCTAAGCGTCTGTGGCCAAAATATGAATTAAGCGCTTAGCGCGAAATTTAAATCGCTCTCAAAAAAACTTTTTTACAGTTGCGTAATGAAGCACTTTCCGCACTAGTGTTTCTTTGCTTTCGCACTTGGTCGGCATTCATCTACTTTCCATACGTAACCAAGGCAATTATAGTTACGTAATAACAAAGAAATCGCACAGTTGTAGGAAAAATGATTTTAATCATAGAATGCTGAAATTATGGTAATCTATAGATTAATCATAAAAAATAAGGATAGTCATTAATTTATCGATCATTAACAGATAATGACCGTGTTACAGAATATGGGGGTTTATTTATAATAAATTTAAAGTGGCGCTGCTCCAATTAAAAAATAAAAATATCTCTGAAATTAATCATTTGCTCAATTAAACTTGTTTCCTTATTTTTAGATACTTAATCCATGATTTAAGTTAGGTTGTTGAAATCTGGGACATCCAGTAAAACCAGTTCTATGAGTATATTACAATAAGAATTTTTATTCCTAATTTTGAAATAGTATAATGTACATAATTTTGAACTAAATAAGGCATGCCTTTAGGCCATTTGCCAGAACAAAGCCCCAATTATGTAGTAGCGCTTCCATAAATTTCAACAAATAATACATAAATTATAGACAAAAGAGGATTACAAAAGCAATAAAACACAAATAATTTACCGTATAATCCTCTTTATTTACTGCAACCTCTTTGTCATTTATTCCCGGTGTTGACGACCGGCGCACCCACAACGTGCTATCCATTCAAATGTCTGCGTGATTCCATGATTGTCCAATTACTGAAATTAAACCGCACTGCGAGTGCAGATGGAGACTCTGTCCGAACCGAGAACGAATCTCTCGTTGATGTGATGAGTCGGGGACTAAAATTTATGGTGATCTATGTGGAGAATTTATCATGGTGTTTGATGAATGACAACTCCTGGGAATGCATAGCGACGAATGTTTTTTTTTGTTTCGTGAGTGCAGGAAAATAAATGAATGAGGTAATCTGCTAATGCAAGTAGGATGTAAGCAAAGCGCTACTGTGTCTTGATTTTTATTTTTGTTGGAGTTAAAATAATGTAATTAGTTTTTTTCTTTGTTTTATGTATGAAATATATTTTACTTTGCTAGTACATAAATAGTTTTGTTAAATCGGTGCCACCATTTGATAAAATTTAGGAATTACAAACACAAATTGTGAGGATAATCTATAAAGTACAATTTGATCAAATACTCTAAACTGGAATTGCATTGCATTCTACTGATGATGAAAACTTAGTTCTGGAAATATGTATATAGATTTTTTTATATAGCCTAATTATCAAAAGAGGTTTTGCTAATCCTGAATTTTAGGTTTGAAATTTATGAGGTAGGTGGCTCAGTGGTATCAAGTTGGCCTGTGGATTCTGATAATCCTGGTTCTATTCCCAGAGCCGACAAACATTTTCACCACATTAAAATTATCCCTGTAGCTCCCTCACCATTAACTACTGCGGGGGCGAGGATTTGACGGCTGGCAACCGCACTTTACACTCATAAATATATCACTTACTGAGATCTGCTAGGCAGAGTGCCACACCCAGTGATGGGTAAAAGGCGTGTTGGTATATTTATTTATTTTATTTATAGTATCAAAAAAATTTCAATAAACTCTAATATAATCTTGTCACCATTTAGTTTTCTGAAAGTTATTTGGAATAACTTCTTAAAATTGAATAAGAATACATACATACATATCTTCACGCTATATCCCAACAATTGGGGTAGCACGAACCCTAAAATCACTCATAAAACATTCACTCATCACACTCATCAAACAATCAGTCCTCGTCAAACATTTTCATCCAAACAAACCACCCTCACTTCAACCACATTCATAGATCACTCCATATAAACTCGTTCATTTATTACACTCGAAATCATTTATCACACAGCAAACCTTCAATCACATCATTCTTATTCACTTATCATTCATTTTCTTTCTTCAACATACATAACATATGCATAAAACATCGCAAATTACTCACGCTTACTCCTAACAACGAATCTAATAACGAATCTACAAGATTAGAAAAGATGAAAGCGATTAGCCTGCACTGGTTTATGAAAGTAAAGTCCACACAATGCAGTAACTGCAAATGAAACAAAAAGACAAGAAAGGGAGGGAGTGTCGCCCTGCGCTTGTTTTTGAAAGTGAATAAGAATAAGATTAGCTAAACCAAAATTCTGGATTAGCTAAAACTTTTTTGAGAATCGGGCTGTTACTGATCAAGGCTCAGGGGTAATATTTATTTTTAGTTACTTTATGATGTTTGGAATAAGTAAAATTAGTATAATTAGTTAAAGTGGATCGTAGATTAAATTATGTTAAATGTGTCTTTATTGCATTCATGGGTTTTGTAGCATGAGCCGTAGGATTTCCACTCGGGCAAGAAAGTGACACTTTTAATACTAGTTGCAGTACGGTGGTGTGGTTAGCATTACGGCATTCGAATTCAGAGATACAGAGTTCAAATACCAGTCAAGCTAAAAAATATGAACTACCACACTACGGCTCGATGAATTCGGACCCTGTACAATTGGGATTAAGTTCCTGTTGTACAGAGTAGCATAATAAATAAAAAAACAGATAGTCGAACAAATATAATATATTTTTGGTGCGATATAGAATTTTTGTAATTAGTTTATATATGCTTTCAAACAAAAATGTTAAAAAACACTACTGTAGTGAACAAAATAATCATCTGACATCTAATTTTCATCTTACATCGCATTGAATTATGTGACGTCATCATGCATAATTTATTAATTTGACAAATAAGAGTAAATATTGACCCTGTGACACCGGCTTTATAATAATTAGTGCTTTGTTTTCTTTGTTTTTGCTGAATAAATTTGATGCATCCAGGATAAAGCTTTTCCATGGACACTACTGAAACAATAATTCTAATTCACAAACAGATTACAAAATCAAAATGAATTTCATAGACGAAGTTTCAATTTGATCGAAATTTATATGCATACTTTCAAATTATGAATTTCTAGAATGGTAAGAGAAGTGATCAATTCAATGTAAAATAATAAAATTTGCATTCTATCTAGAAAATGCACTATGTATAGTCGCCTGGGAAAACAACCGAAACCAATTTATTTATAAATGCATAATTTATATGCTCATGCATAATTTTGTTCTGCAATTGTTCATATACTGAAATATAGCTGAATGATATTATTATTTCATGTTAATAAGGATTAATTATCTGGGATATAAATATCGATGTGTCATTTCATGAATATAATCTGGTATAATTCGAGGAATTCAATAGCAGATAAAATAAACAACATCCGTTATTGTTTTCATACCACACTGATGAGTTGTTTAATTAATTTGATTTATTTGTGTATAACATTTACTGCGAATAATAAAACAAATATAATTAGTTGAAAAGTAAATCTTGTCACGTTCATTTATCACCGGATATATATTCTAGTCTCTTGGATTTTATTTATACTGTTATTTATTGCCATATTGGGAAGTCCAGTTGAACTATACAATTAACAACTAATATTTTCAATATGTTACCTAAGAATTATCAAATAATTAAATAATTACTTGAAACTTTCTGAATTTACACAAAATAGATACTAGTGAATCCAACAAATTCTGATTTAATATAACCTTTAAAACAGTTGTTCTTGTTCTTAATATTTTTCAGTCCCTTAAATAAGAAGTATTGTATTACTCAATAGTCCTTCTCATATTTTTTAAATATATACCTATATGAATGCTTCGTAACGCCACAAATTTTATCTGAAAATAATGAAAATAGCCTAAAAACTATTGATAGCCATGGAACTTAAAACAAAATTAAACAAATGTTTGTCGTTTTATCTGTCAAAAAAATGACATAATAAATAAAGAAATTATTTTGACAGATTATACATCAAACATTTGTTTAATTTTGTTTCAATTCCATGGCTATCGATAGTTTTGAGGCTATTTTTGCCATTTTCAGATCTAAGTTGTGCCGTTACGAAGCATGCAAAGTTAATTTTGTTTATTAGCTTAGATACAGAATTTTGTGCCCTAAAACTTTTATTCGAAGCTTTTTTGGGTAAAATAATTAGGGAAGCAGGAAATTCAAAAAATGTGATTTTACATGTTAAATCCCTATGTTCGAGAGTTGCGTTCACCATCCTGTATAATATTTGCATGAATACATTATTATTTTCTAAATGCTTTGTTTAAGTTTTTCATTAGGTATTACTACTGCTCTTCTACTATTAAAATATTTGTGGACCGTGACTTGATGGCCCATAACCACAATTTATGCACAAAACTATATCGTATAACGAAATCTGTAGTAGCAGTGTGTCATTCAAAAAAGGATAAAATGGCGTAATTGCTCCATTGTTTTTTAAATTGCAATTCTCTTGCGCTGTAATTGTGAATCATTTCCTGTTATATAGCGTAGTAATCAAATAAATAAGTAGTAGGTACTACATAATTAACATTAGTGTTCAAATTTTGTAACATTTGTTTCAACATCAGTAAAATTTATATCTACAATTGCATAGATTTAAAAATCATAGATTAAATGTAAATATTATGAATGTGGTCTTCTTGTATTGCGTGTTTAATATGAGTAAATATTTGCAGAAATTTCTGCGAAATATCGTTTTAGGAAATGTCAAAAAATGTGAAATATCTTGCAAAATGTTAAACGATTACTGTAGATATGATGAACGACGAACTATTATAGTCAGCCAAATAAATCAGTTTGTCGGTTTAAAATTACTGCACGCGAAGCAACATTCAGCAGAAAATAATGAAATATAGCGTTCACGCAAATCGGGAAAATCACTGCCATGAATGACATTCCAACCAATAACTCTTTACGTCACAACACAACAAAAACTGCGAACTTGCAGGAAATTTGCGATGGTATAGAAATAAAATTATCATGACAGTGCCGGCTTCTATCTTTTTGATTTATTCGATAAAAAATACGAGATTTAAACTGGGTTGTGGTGTGATTATGGAAAATTATTATTAAAAATTTATTTTGTAAGAACAAAATTTTCCGTTTTTTCATTTAATATTTATTTACTAACATTTAGGGTAAATTAAGGGTATCATTCAGAGCTCCGAAATTAACCGTATTTCACTTAGTAATTTCACTTATTTTTTAGATTAAAATTTTGTTAAAATAAATAAATGCAAGTGTTAATTGCTATGAAATTATTATTGTACTTTGACTTAACTGAATCTCACTTAAGAAATGGTTGCTAACTTCAAATTTTCACTTACAATTTCACTTATACTTAAGGCCTGGCCATTCACAAATTTCCATGGTAACTAGATAATATAATAGGCGTATTCCATTTGCCATTTGGATCAGATCTAACTTACATTTACTGAACCAGATCATTTATTTATTTCGCAGGATTACTTCACTGACATTATTTTCAGTACTAGAATTACCGATTCTAATTTACTTTAAAGTAATTCATCTGAACTGATTTAACTGAACCAAGTGGCAAATGGAATACAGCTATTATATTATATTTTTGTTTCATATGTTTATGACATTGACATTTCATATTATAATTACTGTCAAAAATATACCATTTCTGTCACTTGTGCACAAACAAATTATATTCGTGGGAAAAAAACATTTGTTAATGACAGTAATTTAAAATGTCTTTGTTAATTTGGTAGTCTACTTAATATTGTATTAAGACGTATCCTTAAATGTAAATGGAATTGCTAAGTGAAATTTCTCTTAATTTCGGTGCTGTAAATCACCCTTTACCGACTGTAAGAAAAGAGCCGTAACTTTATCGTCTTTAAATTACAACAATAGATAGTCTTAATATTATAGATACATCTTTCATTTAAGGTAGAAGTAGCGTGAAAAAAAATATTAGCAGATCTGAATGAAATTTAGCGCACGTAAACATTGGATAGTCATACGCATCCTGTTAAAATATGAAACACATTCATCGTCTGTGAGCAAATATATTCGCTTGTAAAGTTGAGTTCTTATACACGGGGCTTATGGCGATCATCACTCAGAATCGCACATATTTGTTTTATGTACCTCTAAAATTTTGCAGTTTCATTTGAAAAACTACTATGATAGAACTATCCATGTATATTGTATCAGAAGGAGAAAGTTTTTTTATCGTTTAGTAATGGATATATAGCCATGCAAAGCCTTGTTTTTAACAAAAAATTAAGAATCCCAATTTATAATGGCAATACCACACGGTGGTATGGTATTTGAAAATTCAGTAGACCAACAATCTGTTAACAATTTATGATATTAAAATCATAATAGGTATAAAACACTTATTTTATTCAATTTTTATATTTTTTGAGCGTCAGTTTCGCCACTCGACAACCGATGGCGCCACCGTCACACTAGTACTACCTTAACTAGCAAGAATTCGCGAGTAACTAACCTCGCTGACATCAAGTTAAAAAAAAATACAGCTGTGTCCAAGTTGTTCGGATTTCACTATAAGCTGCAGACTTCCTGTTATGCAAAATGACAAATAAATAAATAAAATCTTCATTATGTTAGGAATTATACTTTCTGGTATATAGGAAGGTATAAGGCTTTATCAAAAATCATAATAGTAATCTTTACAAATTTCTCTAAAAAACTGCAAATGGATCTGATTCCGTCCCTGTAACTCGTGGGTATTGTCAACATATTGCGTTCCTATACAGCTGAGTAAAGAGAATTTCTGTTTAATTTACACAATGGTGGCGAGACTGTTGAAGTGTCGTAGTGTTAGAGAACAGAAGACCGACTGAATGCACCCTCGACTTGCCAGGCACCCTTGCTCCCCGCTGAGCGTATTGCCATGCAAAATGTAAACAAACACTTTAGGATTTAACATGGTACTTATGACTATTGTCCTGTGATGGATTGTGGGGTGTTGTGGTAATGGTTCTTAGATATATGATAGCTCTACTGTTCTACATCTATGAGTACACTTAACTGGTTTTAGAGTAATTGGAAACCAGAAAAAAATGTTACATTTATTAAAATAATTAATAGATATTTACGATATAAGCCGAGTTGGGTAATCACGCAAGTATTTTAATGATGCATTATCACACGTATATCATACATTATTTTATCTATGATCACAAGATAAATTCAAATTAAAAAAAAAATAATTTAAAATTGACAGACCTCATAATTATTTAACATTTACAAAAATTAAGTGAAACCATGGTAACTATCTTTTTAAGTGTGATAAGTATCTTCAGGGTACCCAGTGACCTGGAAAACCGGGAAAAGTCAGGGAATTTGTATAAGTCAGGGAAAAATCAGGAAGATTTAAAAAAAAAAAAATTATCAGGGAATTTTAAATTCTTTTCTGGAAAAAGATGCAAATTATTTATTAAAAAGTTTTGATTTTTTGCTGCTAATATATAGTTAATTTTGTCATACAAATACGTTGAAACTTTTTATTATTTGAATTACACGATGAACGGCGGAATAAACCGAACAGATATTTTCTTTATTGTTCAAAAAAACTGCGCCTCAATCAACAGAGAAGCAAATTTAAGATATCGGATCGTGCGGCCTACATATTGTCGTTGGAGCACTACAAACAGGTCACAAAGCTTGCAAGTGGCAAGCGAATGAGTTTCTTAGGGGTATTTATTACCTTTTCAAAGACTCACCGAGAAGACGGAATGATTTTACAGGACTCACAAAATGCGAAGTATTTCCAAAAAAAATTGTGTAACCCGGTGGGTGGAAAATGCAGAGACAACTAAAACTGCACTTAAATTATGGGATAATATAATACTGTACGTCGAACATAAAAATACTAAATTACCGTCGAATATTTCAATCAAAAATGTTAAAATTGGTTTAAGTGATAAACTGATGAAAGTAAAATTGCCATCCTGGAAAACCTGGAGAAGTCAGGGAATTTTAAAATTCACGTTGGCTGGGTACCCTGACTTTATTAAAACACTAGTACGGTCTTATTTCCAAAAACGCACTAGTACTTATCTTACCCAAAAATTAATGCGATAAGTGTCATTTATCGCATGGCCGTAGATAATAGTTATTTACGAGATAAGTGGGATAAGAGCATCATTAAAATACACTTGTTAAATTTGCGACGGCCGAGTGGCGTAATTACAAGTATGTTAATGATACATTATCACACGAATATAGTACATAACTTTATCTTCGACCAGGATATTAATTAAAATTAAAACAAATATTTTTTTTATGGGGTAATGGCTCAGTAGTATCAAGTCGGCCTGTGGATTCTAAGAACCTTGGTTCGATCCCCACAGCCGACAAAACATTTTCACCAATTTAAAATTACCCTTGTGGCTCCCCCACCACTAACATCTTTGGGGGCTGTGATTTGACGCCTAGTAACCGCACTTCACGCGCATAAATATATCACTTACCGAGATTTGCTTCGGCAGAGTGCCACACCCAGTAATGAATAAAAGGCGTGATGGTATATTTATATTTATTTAAAAATAATTTTGAATTGACAGTTCTCATAATTATTTGATATTTAAAAAAAAAATAAGTAAAACTATGGTGACTATCATTTTGAGTGCGATAAGTACTTTATTAAAACACTAGTGCGTTAATATTTCCAAAAGCGCACTAGTAACCGTAATCGGGGTGTAGTAAGAAGGTTATTAAAGACTTATTTTTATGTGTTTAAGAAATTAAAAAATAATTTTGTCATTTCAAGGTAGATATTTAAAAGTTACATAACAGGAAGTTTAGTTTAAATCGTATACTTTTTGTAAACCTCTTAGTTTTTTACAAAAAAGTTTGAAAGAAACAAATCGCGGATGTTTAACAAAAGAACCTAAAAATAAAAGTTGAAAGTTGGTCTATTGTATGAAATGTCGCAAATATCTTCAAAACTACACAAAACAATTTTTTGTTACAAATAAAATTAACTGGTGTAAGTACAACACAAATATAATGTAACTTTAACGGTTGCCGTCAGACTTGTTGACAATATTTCTAAACAATTAAAATATCATTATAAGATTTTCTTTGTTGTGGAAATAATATAAATTTCGACTGTCAACTGTTTCATCTTCCTTTATTTGTATAATAAACAAGTGAATGTTGAAAGAAGTCGTTATTATTAAATGAATGCGTTTCTGCATGCGTTCCATTTATAGAACTCAATGCTGTTGCTCTTGCTCTTGTAATATATTTATATTAAACGTGAACTATCAAAAGGTTATTCTATTTCTAGTCAATATTATCGGTCGTACAGTTCATTTAACTTTCTAATTGTTATGATAGGTTCATAGTTAATCAAAATTGTTTTAATAAACGTGTGTTTAATGTAAATAACTTGTTTGAGTGATAGATAAACATTTGTGTTACGTTCAAGTTTATTCAATATTTATTTAGAGTGTGTAATTTTATATAAAATAAATATTAGTGTAAATTGAGAATCACCTATGAACTTTTATGAAATTAACATCAATATATTTAATTTATAAAATAGATTGACGTTTATAGCCTTCAAATATTGGGGTAAATGGGTCAGTGGTATCGATTCGGCCTGTGTATCGTGCGAACCCTGGTTCGATACCCACAGTCGACAAACATCTTAACCACATTAAAATAACTCCTGTGGCTCCCCCTCCACTGACATCATTGGAGGCCGTGATTTGACGGCTGGTAACTGCACTTTACGAGTATAAATATATCACTTACCCAGATCTGTTTCGGCAGAGTACCACACCCAGTAATGGGTAGAAGGCGTGATGGTATATTTATTTATATTTATAAACATTAAGGTTTATAAATAATTTATGAAAAACAAAAATCTTGATTATTGCTACAATTTAAAAGAAATTTTTAAATTGATTTTAGATTAAACCAGCTTTGTAATAAAAAATGTAAAAACTATTTAGTATGCATCTTTTAAATCTAAACATCATTATTATTTAATTCTAATTTGAATCATCGTAGTTTAAGAAAAAACATGTTTTCGTCTTCTCTTGTTTAGTCTTTAAAGGTAAACTAAACTTAACCTTTAATGATGCAATGTTATTAATTTATTATGAAATACAGGGCGATTTCCTTATATTACTTGTATTTTAAATATATTTACCAATTATATATAAAGCTTATTTTACCTTACACTAAATATTAACATTAAAAATATTATTATGGGGTGGCTAGCTCAGTGGTATGAAGTCGGCCTGTGGATCCTGAGGTCCCTGGTTCGATTCCCACAGGCGACAAATTTTCATAATTTGAAAAAGCTATCCCTGTGGCTCCTCCACCACTAACATGTTTGGGGGCCGTGATTTGACGACTGGTAACCGCACTTCACGTGCAAAATGTATCACTTACCGGGATCTGCTTCGGTAGAGTGCCACACCCAGTAATGGGTAGAAGGCATGATGATATATTTATATTTATTTTACAAACTAATGAAAACAATTTAAGTACTATAAGTATTATAGACGAAATCGTCAGAATTTAAATGGAGTCTGACAAACAATTGAAACGTACCTATTACAATCATTCGCAATGTGTTTAGCGAAAAAAAAAATTAGGTTATAAATTGTCCTAACAAAGTTTGATAAATGATCTATAACAAATGACAACAGCAACGTAAAAACAACATTACAATACGTTGTTCTGTTATTAAAACAGTAATGACTCATACCGAGATCTGCTTCAGCAGAGTGCCACACCCAGTAATGGGTAGAAGGCGTGATGATATATTTATTTATTTTATTTTTTACTAAATATTTTAAACAATTTAAATTGCTTAGAATCATTCATTATTTGATATATCGCATTGCTTCGTAAGGTGTTTTATTTTCACTTATAATATAACTAGTGCATTGAATATTATCGATAATTTTTTTGAACTCAGGAGTGTTTTTGTTGCTATGGAAATATGCACGAGTCGAAGACAAGTGCAGATTTTCTAAGAGTAACAAAAGCCCGAGTGAACAGCGAGAAAAAAATTCTGGGAATATTCAGTGCACGTGTTATATTCGGTAAGAATATTGCTCCACGAATACAAACCAAAAATTTTACAAAATTAATTTTTTGACATGTATCAGATAACTTCGCTGCTAGGTAACTAAAAGAAATTGAGTAATACTAGCTGTATTCCAATTGCCACTTGGTTCACTTAAATCAGTTCAGATAAATTCGACACATGACTAAATGAATTAAATTATGCAAATTTATGCACTTATCGGTGTGAATTACTTTAAAGTAAATTAGAATCAGTAATTCTACTATTGGAAATAAAGTAAGCGTAATAATCTAGCGAAATAAATAAGTGATCTGTTTCAGTAAATGTAAGTTAGATCTGATCCAAATGGCAAATGGAATACGCCTATTGTCAATTTTTATATAGAAAATTATTACTTATTAATTCACTCATTTCCATGACAACGTTGTCAAATAATGAAACGCTATTGGTTGTTTAAAGTCGTAAGGCAATATTCTAGACAATTTTTCAGACAATTTGTATGTGAGCATGCACACATAGCTATTTTGTGATTCACGAAATATTAAAGAAATTGAATATTTAAAATAATTTGATGTATGCTACTACGCAGTTTAGATTGTTCCAAAAATTATCTATAAGTCAAACGAAGACAGCAGACATGAAAAGTAAAAAGAATTCCGAATAGATTAGATGTGCGAGAGAGAGGGTTGAAGAAAGATCGCAATGCCCTCACGTCAGTTTCCATTATTATTTCATTATGATTAACATTAATCGAGAGTAAATCGGTGATTGAAAAATTGGCTCTTAATGGCATTAAAAACTAATATATTTTAAAAATCAATAACATTTTTGAAACTTTGCTTGTCTGTGGTATACAGTTTTTGGGTCTTAATATATATGATTAATTTACTACTTTTTGACTATAAAAAAGACTACATTAGTTCGTTAGGTTAATCCACTATGTTTTAAAATTGTAACTGCTAGTTTTATCGATTAGGTGACCTAGCTTGCATCTTTTGTTTCCCGGAGAAGTCAGAAAAGCTGAAATTAATAATAAAATTTTTATTGCCCGTGTGACCGTTATTTTATTATGATTAAATGCACCTAGATTTTTTTTATCAACAATAAGTATTTTTCAATTATTGTTTACAAAACCTTATATTATTAGTTTGAAATTATTATCTAATAGTTTAAATGCTTTCTTAACACACTTTATTAATTATATTTGAGTGTAATAAAAAAAAAAAAATGTTTAAATAAAAATTTAATTGTTAATTATTATATGTAATAAAGTACCATTCCAGTAAGAATAGTTACGGAAAATAGGACGTATCCAATTTTTATTATCTGACAGTAAAGTTATTATATTTTTTCTTCATGGAGTTCTCGAAATTGAGTTACGGAGTTCGTTCACGATCTTAGTTCTGTCCGCCCTGTTTAACCGGAAATACAATTTAATAAATTGCCTTTTTCAATCCAATACAAAGAAAATACGAGCCCAGTTTTTAGCACTTCAATTTCCTGTACTTTTCTGATTGAATGGACGTGAAAAATAAAACAAGGCTTTGTACAATTGGTCTCAGTGATTATTTGTTTAAAGTTTTATTATTTTCTCATGGTACTGTAAAAAATATGGTTTCAATTGCACATAAATATAAAATACATAACCAAGTTTCAAGGTTCGAATATTTACCGCGAATATAATTATTAACAATAATTGTATTCATCATGATACTCTTTTATTTATAGTATTCTATTATTTATGATAAAATTTTGTTACATAATTTTTGATTTTTACAATCTTATGTGGCTTCAGATAAATCATTGTTCTTTTTGTGATAAATTATCTAAATGAGGGGTGTCAAACTGACGGCCCTCAATACAATTTCTTTCGACTCACCACGCCTTGAGGAAAGAAACCCAACAAACTAATAATTATTCTTTGTTAAGTTGAAATACTCATACTATTATGTTATGAGGTAGGTGGCTCGTTGGTATCGAGTCGGTTTGTAGATTCGTGAACCCGGGTTAAATTCCCACAGCCGACAAATAATTAACATCTTTGATGGCCGTGATTTGACGGCTGATAATCGCACTTCATCCGCAAAATATATCTCGTACTGGGTAGAAAGCGGATGATATATTTATTCATTTATTTATATAATTTATTTTTCCTACAACTATGCGATTTTTTTGTTATTACGTAACTATTATTGCCTTGGTTACGGGTGGAAAGGAGACAAATGTAGATCAAGTGTGTTTCTGTAAGCAAAGAAATACTAGTGCGGAAAGTAATTTGTGTTTTACTCAACTGTCAAAAGAAAGTTTAATTGACAGTGACTTAAATTTCATATTTTAACCACAGACGCTTATGGAAGAAGAAAATGCGGTGAGCCAGCGCTAGTAAATATGCAATAGTATATTTTGACGTTTATAAACATAACCTTAAATTGCCATATATCTAATCTGTAGCAACTAATAAAAAGAACCGAACAAAGTAAAATATATAGATAAATGATTTTATTTAAAGAGTAAGTGAAATACATAATCTTTATTGTTTGTTTATATTAATAACACGTTGTTACAGTTGCTTATATTGACATAATGTGAAGTGGAAACTTTTAGAAACAATTTCGGAGGTTTTAGAAGTACCAGTAGCAGGTAGATTGTCATTGTCGAAAATAGATCCAACATAGTATGAACTGGGGATTTAATTATCTTTGGAAGTGTTTATGATAAAGAAGAATCACTTAGTGTAGTATTCCAATCTAGACAATTTTGAAGAAATTATCTTGAAATTAGTGAAATATTTTTAAATAACGTAGAACAATGTGCAAGTAATCAACAAACAAACCATAGCAAACCGTAAAACATCGTTCTCGAGTAATATCATTAAAATTTTATAAATTTTGATAACATTTTAGTGATTTTCTAAATCGCACAGTTGTAGGAAAAATGTTACAAGGTTACTTGCTCGTGCAGATTTCCACACTCGGCGAGTCTCCATTTGTTACAGATTCATTGGTATTTGTGTAGTTCATGTTCAACTAGGCTGAAAATTATATTCCCATACATACATTTTGCGCAAGCTTGATCCCAATTTCTTCTGATTATTATACTTATATACATACTTTCATTGTTAAAAGACATAAGTAGTAATTCATATTAAAATATATTACTTGAGAAAGAATATTAACATGCGTGATTTTATAGTAAATTATTAAAGTATTATTTATGTTTAATGGTAGAATTACTTATAAAACGACATTTTATTTAATTATGATTATATGCAAGTGTAGATTATCGCTTTCATCTTTTCTAATCTTTGTAGATTCGTTGTTAGTATATTCATTATTAGATTCGTTGTTACTAGCATGCGTGAGTAATTTGAGATGTTTTGCGCATATGTTATGTACGGCGAAGAAAGAAGATGAATGATAAGTGAATAGGAGTGATTGGATAGATGTGATTGAAGGTTTGTTGTGTGATAAATGATTTCGAGTGTTATAAATAAATGAGTTTATATGGAGTGATCTATGAATGTGGTTAAAGTGAGGGTGGTGTGTTTGGATGAGAATGTTTGACGAGGACTGATTATTTGTTGAATTTAGGGCCAGTTTTTCAATCACCGGTTTACGCTTGATTAATGTTAATCGTTTTTAAATAATAATAGAAACCATAGTTTCCATTATTATTTAATCATGATTAACATTAATCGGTGTTTGAAAAACTGGCCTTTAATAAGTGAATATTTTATTAATGATTTTAGGGTCCGTGCTATCCCATTTGATGGGATATAGCGTGATGATAGAGCTGGGCAAGCTACTTAAAAAACGTAGCTAGGCTACAGTTACAGCTATTCTTTAAAAAAAGTAGCTGAGGTACAGCTATAAGCTTCACATTTTGTAAAATATAGCTAAGCTACAGCTAAAAGCTTTCGTTAAAGTAGCTGTTAAATTTTAAAGCTACTTTTTAAAATTATTGTGAAATAATTAAATTTACCATTGTCATATGATCAGTCTTTTGTTTTAATGACTGTTAATTTACTATTACGTACATAAATATCAAAAATAGCAAATACCATCTGGCACCTACTCGGTATTTTTGCGTATTAGAGCCAGTTAGAACCGGCAACAAATAATTATTTTGTGTGGGTTTAGCTTGTACGCATGCGTACTTTGTTGACCTTCTGCTTAAAAAGTAGCTTTAAGCTACAAAAAGTAGCTTTAAAAGTAACTTCAGTTGTTATTTTTAAGCTAATAGAAAAAAAAGTAGGTAGCTACAAGCTACAGCTATATTTTTTCACAGTTAGCTAAGCTGCAGCTACACTTAAGGTAAATGTAGCTAAGCTACAAAAGTAGCTAGCTACTGCCCAGCTCTGATAGCTATCACATAAAAAATAGTAGCTAGCAGACGATTTAATTAGAAAAATTACTTGTGAAGGGAATGTAATTGCATCCCCTTGCACTCCCTTGAATATTTCACTACCAGAATCAACGAGGTGTAACCAATCATCTGACATTTCACTCACCAGCGCCTACCATGATTCCACGCTGGCTAACCTGACATTATTAGTAAATATCCTCGGTTATGGCTTTAACACGACAGCTGTAACAACATAACCGTTTATCGGCGTTACCGCATCGCAAACGCGGGGGGTTTAAATGTATTTGGGGCATCGAACGATGTAATTTTCACGTTTCGTTTAGTAACCAATTTTGTTGAAACATTTTGCATGTTGTGTCTGAATACGGGGTTTGGTGATTATAATACGGTTATGTTGGTAGTAGGTGGACTTTGCGTGTGGATAATTTCATGCAAAATAATGCAGAAGAGTTGGAATGGGGTTAGGGTATTCGATATTTAGTTAGTGGTGGTGAAATACCATATATGAGATTGGATTTACAGTTTTATTTACTGTTTGCGAAAAGGACTTTTAGTGTACGAAAGAGTTTATAAATTAGGGTATATATGCTGTGCATAAGAGGGGACAAAATTTAGATATAAATTAGATTATTTTAATCTTTCGTAAAGCTTGTAAAATTAGTACACAATTAATTAAATAAGATGTAATCTTGATAACATATTAAGTGTTATAATAAATTGGAGGGTTTTATAATTTAATTACAGATTTAAGATAACTAATTGACGATTGTATCTATATTTATATACATTAAAAGTTATGTAAATGTTATTACGATAGTTATTGTAAGCGATATAACAGATAAAGACTTTTAAAAAAGTATGAACTTTTATGCTATATGAGTTCAGGTTACATTTTTCTTACTTACAAATGCAATTTGAATAATTATTTTCTTCTATTCTAAAATAAAATATATCATCACGCCTTTTACCCATTACTGGGTGTGGCATGAGATCTATAGATTTTGTTTACTTTTTGGAGAATGAAAGCCGTCTCTAAGGTTTGTTTATTTTATTTAAAAATTTAGTAAAATTGCAGTTACTCAACGCCAACAAACAAGTGTTGGAAAGAGTAGGAAAAAGACACTATATATGAGACTATTTTGAAAAGGAAGATTATGTGTTTGGGCCATACATTGAGAAGGGATATTCTAATGAAGGACATAATAGAAGGGACAGTAGAAGGAGAAGGAAGAAGTTATGTTGAAATGGAGAGGCTGACTATGAGCGAAGAAATAGGGACTTACAATTTTGACGTCACATGCAGCAGACCTCCCTTCACACAATTTTGTGTGAAACAACAAATTTGTAGAAAGAGCGAGATGAAACTATGCCGAGTCGAACAACTGCTTTCTCCTTTCAGCACTTCTGCCCTCAGAGCCCCACATTTGTTTGACGTTTAAAGTTTGGATCACGTGATAAACGTCAAACTGTAAAGCTATACCATGTTCGCTACAATTATTAAATTCTGTTTTACTCACTAGATGGCAACCGAAAAATTTGAATTGTATAAGTCCCTATTGAGACGTCATTTAGAACCTACGTCAAACAGATAACTATTGATGATGATAATAAAATAAATAAAATAAATATATCACGTCTTCTACCCATTACTGGGTGTGGCACTCTGCCGCAGCAGATCCTAGTACGAATATAATTAAAGGACATAGGCTTAAGTTGTTAGTCGTTTATTGAAGATACGTTGACAACGTTTCGGCTACGGATATAGACTTCTTCAGGTCTAAATATAATAAAATAAAATCAACAAATAGAAAATTGTTGATTTTATTTTATTATATTTAGACCTGAAAATGGCTATACCCGTAGCCGAAACATTGTCAACTTATCTTCAGTAAACGACTAACAACTTAAACCTATGCCCTTTAATTATATTCCTACATTATTTTGGCGTGAAGTGCGGTTATCAGCCGTCAAATCACGGCCCCCAAAGATGTTAGTGATGGGAGAGCCCATAGGGATAGTTTTAAAATGGTAAAAAAAAATTGTCGCCTGTGGGAATCGAACCAGGGTTCTCAGGATTCACAGGCCGATACGATACTACTGTGCCACCTGCACAATTACTTATTTAGTCACATTATTCAAAACATACACAAGATATATACAGCTAGCTACCCCATTGATGATGATGATGATACTATTTACATTAAAATACAATTCAGAAGAAATAATTCATTCTCAATTGTTTATATATTATCTGTAATTCTCATAAACATGATTAAGAAGAAATGTCAATTTGTCGTAACACTATTAAATCATATTTATAGGTATCTTGGTAAACCCATAATTTATAATCAAACAGATAATATCTCAAACTAATATTTACTAATTGCAATTAATCATTATTTACAAACATACAATCACTTAGCCTTAGCAATTGATCTAGCTAATCATATACAATTTCTCATAATTAAATTATCAATCCAATAGTTGGAATATTACGTCAAATTACATAGTAAACCCATATCTAATTCTTAACTCATGTAATTTGCAAAAGTTGGTTAGCCACGGTTAGCCACTAGATATCTAACCCACCGATTGCGTGTACCGGACATGACGTCACGGCTAGCGGAACTGCGGACGATGTGATTTGATGTCGAGGTATGTCACATCGCTATTCGGCGCCAATAGTATCATTGAGGGGCAGATAATTGAGATTTGTGTTAAAAATTTATATCTAATCTATAAACCAATGCACCCAGGTCAAATAAAGAGTATTGCGCAGGAAAATTTTACGTTTTGTGATAATTCGCTGGAATTTCACTGGGGGTATCCAAACCCAAACTCATACGTATTTTTAGGAAATTGTGAAAATGATTTCATAATATTTCGATATTTTTAATATTCTTCTCTTTATAGACTGTCCTGAAATTCGTTATAATTTTTTTTTAAGAAATTAATCTGTCAATCCAAAATATCTGTGAATTTTGTAGTTAAACTTTTTATTTTGTGTTTTATTTTCACTTATAATGTAACAAGTGCATTACCGATATTTTTTTTTTGAGCTCACGCGTGCCTTTGTTGTTTTGGAAATGTGCACGAGTCTAAGACGAGTGAAGATTTCTGAGAGCAACAAAAGCCCGAGTGAATGGAGAGATATAAAATTCTGGAAATATTCAATGCACATGTTATATTCTGTAAGAATATTGCCCCATGAAAACAAACAAAAATTTTACAAAATTAATATTTTTATCCACAACTCATATATAATAAAGACATTATTACACTGATTTCATTTGAATTATATGGCTCATAAAACACTGTAAACAACTTGTTACTTAGCAACCACTTCATGATCTACCGTATTTTGAGAAACTATATATAACTGAATCAACGTTAAACGTTACGATCAATCTTCTTCGATACCTATAATTATGAGTTGTAGATAAAATATTGTATTACACTTGTGTTTTATTTGTATATAAAACACTTAAAAATATTAAACACTCGATCGTCGGTCTCGTGTTTAAACTTTTCTTACATGTTTTATATACCTAATAAAATACTTGTATAATAAATAACTATGACATGCTTATAATAATATACTTATTTCATTATTATATATCAGACAATATCGTTGCTAGGTAACTAAAAAAAAATTAGAGTGAAACTGTCAATTTTATATACAAAAATTATCACGATATTTACGCTAGTACAAATTACCACTTATAAATTTACTCGTTTCCATGACAACGTTGTCAAATGATGAAATGCTATTGGTTGTTTAAAGTCGTGGGACAATATTCAAGTCTAATTTTAATAATGAGTAATAATCGATCACAGATTAATACTAGACAGTTTAATTCCCAGATAAATAAATTTGTACAAATTATTTTTAATGTAGTCATATTCACGGCATTACTTTCCGAATCATGAAATTGCAAGTAAATAATAATAATAATTTTATTAAGGTAAACATGCTAAAATCAGTACAGTATACATAAGAAAGTAATAAAGAAATAGCAAATCTGTACACTTTAGAAATACGAGTATTATGCTATAATAGAAACAATGAGCCGAATTCAGCTTCCTTCGCTAAATGAAGAAGTGTCTCTAAAAATAACAAAATAAAGGAAGATACATGCAATGATAAATTAATAAAAGAAAGATAAAAGATGTTTCCATGTTTACTACAGATGATTTTAAGCTAAAGACGAGTGCTGAATTCAACTAATTGTTTTTATAACATAAGATTAGCACTTTTCATGAACATGTTTAGAAGCATGCTTTTAACTTCGTTTTTTGATTTATTAAACAATATTTGTCGCAATAGTTCGAAAAGTTGACATTGAACTATTATTCTTTATGCTAATATTCCTAAAATTATTAATAATATTGAAATTTAATTGTGTTTTTAAACTTTTAACAGAAATATGGGTTTAATATTTATAAATTTACAATATTAGCAAGTAATAATTATAATGATAACAGTTTTAATTGTATTCGTAAACATACGAACATATTATGAATACAGAATTATTCGAAATTGTAGAATAATAAAATGCTGATAGAATATTCAGTATTCAGGAAAGTTGAAGGAAATTTAACGAGATGTTTTGCATGGAGATAAAATCTGCATGCAAGAGAGAAATCTGTTAAAATCGTTAGAAGATGTTTCATCTTTTAATTATCCCGTACTAATTAAGTGCTTACTTGATTTTAATTACCATTTGTTACAGATTCATTGGTATTTGTGTAGTTCATGTTCAACTAGGCTGAAAATTATATTCCCATACATATATTTTGCGCAAGCTTGATCCCAATTTCTTCTGATTATTATACTTATATACATACTTTCATTGTTAAAAGACATAAGTAGTAATTCATATTAAAATATATTACATGAGAGAGAATATTAACATGCGTGATGTTATAGTAAATTATTAAAGTATTATTTATGTTTAATGGTAGAATTACTTATAAAACGATATTTTGTTTAATTATGATTATATACAAGTGCAGGTTATCGCTTTCATCTTTTCTAATCTTTGTAGATTTGTTGTTATATTCGTTATTAGATTCGTTATTACGAGTACGCGTGAGTAATGTTTTGCGCATATGTTATGTACGGCGAAGAAAGAAGATGAATGATAGAAATAGGAGTGATTGGATAGATGTAATTGAAGGTTTGTGGTGTGATAAAGGATTTCGAGTGTTATAAATAAATGAGTTTATATGGAGTGATCTATGATTGTGATTAAAGTGAGGGTGGTGTGTTTGGATGAGAATGTTTGACGAGGACTGATTATGAATTGAATGAGTGAATGTTTTATGAATGATTTTAGAGTTCATGCTACCCCATTTGATGGAATAAAGCGTGATGATATGTATGTGTGTATGTGTGATGATGTGAATTCTGAAAGTATATTTTAATCTCTAAACGCATAATTTGTTAATTTATCGTGTAAACTGTATATTAATTTAATTTCATTAATATTATTATTTTTGCAGGCATCCATGGATTTACCACCAGATAAAGCGAAACTCCTCAAAAATTACGATTACGAAAAGAAATGGGATATTATTTGCGACCAGGTAAGAAATTTTACTAATAACTTATTTTTTTTAAGCAATTTAATACTAGTAAAATAATGTTATGTTAAAAGACTAATTTTTGCAGTTTTTATATCAAATTAAGTAATCTTCTTTGCGTAAAGAAATTTCTTTAAATGTAACAAAATTTAAAAAAAATACATACAGTAATAAACTTAAAAAAACATGTTAGATGCTTCTAAGATTACCAGAGCTTAGAGATGCAACGGATATTCGGTCTATTAACTTTATTTAAATAAACCTTACTAAAAGATTAAAGGAACATGGTTGATTGTCTACATTTCGGCAATTTTTAAATTCAACCACTGACAAATTATGTACAGACGTTTTATTAAACGTATTGGTTACAAAATTTTGGTTTTTTGTACAAAACTCGTGCACGAAGACGTCATTTATACCATTCGCGCAAATTAAAATTGCGCTCGTGTGAAAAGTATGTTTTCGCACTTTTGTTATGTATTTCAGCCACTCTTCAGCATTTAGTTTTCAGAATTTAAGTTAAATTATTATTTTTTTGATGGAGGAGCTACAATAAGATGAGCCAGTTCAAAGATTAAAGTTCAACTTATGATTGTTTTAATTAAATATGAAGGTGGTGAGTTTAGTTCAAAATATGTTTTCTTTCAATAGTTTTGAATAGTGTTTATTGTTTTCTATATAGCAGTTTTATTTTCACGACATATTTTATTTCAATATTTAGTTTTAAACGATAAAAAGTAAATTATTTTTAACCTCGATAACAACGCGTAAATTTAGCCTTAACAATATGTACGATAAGAAATATAAATAATGAAAACTGACATATATGTATAAGAATTAAATTTTCAAACGATCTAGTTTTTATATAGTAGGTAAAATTATTTATTTATAAAAAAAAGTCCATGACATATAGAATCTGCGGTTTAATTTATCCTCTATGATTATAAAAGTAAGTAGAAAAATTCTTAAAGATACGTAGAACATTTACTGTTAGATAATTCTTTAACCATGTAGGTATAGGTTATTTTATGAGTATTATGTCATAAATATTAATTGATAATGTTGCAAAGGAAACGATTTTAATTAAGAATCAAAATCATAATTAAAAACCGTTATGGATACAGTACAATGAATCACTGCACAAAAACCACGTTTGATTTCCTCATGTTTCAAATATCTAATCACGACCAAAAAACTCATTTAACCTTGGCCGACATTTTATGTAAATCATTTTAATTGTTTAATTAATAATGATTGCATATAATTTAGTTTTCATTTCTCACGTAATATATGAACTTACATCAATACATCAATTAAATATAAAATATTGATGTTATATGGCGTATTCAGCAAAATAAAATTACATAAGTAAATTAATTAATTAAACATTTAATAACTACGAAATTTGTATATTTAATATTATTATATATATATATATATATATATATATATATATATATATATATATATATATATATATATATATATATATATATATATATTATAAAATGGCACTTTATTGGACTAGAACGATAAAATAGCAAAATTAGACTCTTATCAATGTCAAACAATATGATACCTAATTAATTAATTCCATTGTATTTAATGCATTTTTTATTTCAATTGAAAGTTTTTTCAAATTTTTTTTGAGAAATTTAGCAGTTTGATAAAAATCTAAATGATATTTTTAAACAAACGCAACAACAAAGCACACTTTGAGATACAACTAAATTTTTCATATTAACATATTTTAAGAAAACAAATCGCCACCAAGGTAGTCGAACATAAAGCTTTGTATGCAAATCGTGCATAATCAGATTTTATGTAGTTGCATAAATAGCTATTATTTGATATATTATATGGTCTTAACGTAACGATGAATGGACCTATTCTGTAAAAAAATTGCTATGTATAGCAATTTCTAACATGGTCTTTTGGGGTAGGTGGCACATTGGTATCGAGTAATGTGGCACTCTGCCATAGCAGATCTCGGTGAATGATATATTTCATCGCGTTAAGTGAGGTTACCAGCTGTCAAATCACGCCCTCCAAAGAGGTTAGTGGTGAGAGACCCACAAGGGTAGTTTTAATGTGGTAAAAATTGTTTGTTGACTGTGGGAATCGAACCCCAGTTCTCAAATTCACAGGTCCACTCGATGACCACTGAGCCTCCTACCCCAAAGTGTTATGATCAGTTTGATTACCTGTAAAACAAAACAAAAATATTTCCTTTTTTTATCGTTTTTGATAATTGAGATTTTTACAATACAAAAAATAATGGGGTAATGGCTCAGTCGTATCGAATCGGCCTGTGTATCCTAAAAACTCTGGTTTGATCTCCACAGCCGACAATCATTTTCACCAAATTAAAATTACCCCTGTGGCTCCCCCACCACTAACATCTTTGAGGGCTATGATTTGACGGCTGGTAACCGCACCTCACGCGCTTAAATATATCACTTACAGAAATCTGCTTCGGTAGAGTGCCACAATCAGTAATGGGTAAAAGGCGTGATGATATATTTATTTATTTTATTTTATTCAAATGGAATAAAATTTACTGAGGTATAGATTGCTATATTCATTATCAAAATTTTAATGGGGTTGATGGCTCAGTGGTATCGAGTCGGCCTGTGGATCCTGAGAACCTTGGTTCGATTCCCATAGCCGACAAACAATTTTCACCACATTAAAACAACTTATGTGGCTCCCCTCCTCTAATATCTTTGGAGGCCGTGATTTGACGGCTGGTAACCGCACCTCACGCGCTTTAATATATCACTTACCGAGATCTGCTTCGGCCGAGTGCCACACCCAGTAATAGGTAAAAGGCGTGATGATATATTTATTTTGTAAAAAATAATTAGTTTCGTTTCATTTTTCTAAACAAACCTAGTTTTCAATTAGTCATACTGCTACAAATCTAATTTATAACCTTCGCCCAAGTTTTTATAAATCACTTACTTCAATTGTTAAACTCAACAATTGTTATTGAGCAAAACAAACTTTATTACGAATGCAGGATTGCGTAACAAACAATTGATTCAGTCTGAATAATTTTATTACAACTTTCTCTCGCAAATCACGAAGAGACAATTTATCGGAACTCGTATTGTTTCTCCACGCTTCGGAATAGTTTTCCCTTTTCCGGATAATTATTTGTTGGTTTCCGGAGAACGATTATAGGTTTTAAGTAGAAAGTGCAGGTTCTGATATCGGATTTCAACGAATTAGTCGGAGTTTCAGGTTCTTATTGTTCGTTGTTGGAACCGGAGCGTGAAAATTGAAACTTTAGCGCCAATTAAGATGTAATGCTACCGTATTATAAAACGTTTGGTGTTTGTTTTGATAGTAGGCTGTGAGATTTTAATGACGTGTTTTTGTTTTGATATCTTAATTGTATTCAATTTGTGAGATATTAATTTTTTAATTGTTTCTCATGAACGTTTTATAAATAGTTGCATATTTTAATTTTAGGTTGAATTTTTCATGAAATATAGGTTAATTATTTATTTTCTCATATTAATTATCATATTATTGTTTTATTTCTTAGTTGTCACTCATTATTAGGCCGATTTTTGTTTTAATTTAATGGATTAGGTGGTATCGTGTCGGCCTGTGGATCCTGAGAACCTTGGTTCGATTCCCACTGGGGACATTTTCACCACATTAATTCTACTCCTGTGTCTCCCCCTCCACTAACATCTTTGGGGGTCGTGATTTAACGGCCGGTAACCGCACTTCACGCGCAAAAATATATCATTTACCGAAATCTGGTACGACAGAGTGCCACTCCCAGTAATAGGTAAAAGGCGTGATGATATGTTTATTTATTTTATTTGTTTATTTATTTTATTTGTATATATTTTGCTTATCATAAATAATAATATTCGCATTATTAAGAGATATACAAATATCACGATAAAAATATTGTTTTCATGTTGACTCAATTTTATCTTTTTCAATTTTTTTTCAAATTTTCTAGAGGAAAATTCCGATATTATCTGAATTTGAATGCAAAACGTGAAGAATTACAAAAATATATTAGATAAATTATGCAGGATGTTTTTATACTTCGGTAAAAAATTAAGGGTATATTTTATATAACATACTAATCATAAATCATGGGGTAGCTAGCACAGTGGTATCAAGTCGGCCTGTGGATCCTGAGAACCCTGGTTCGATTTCCAAAGGTAACAAACAATTTTCACCATTTTAAAAAAGTACCCTTATGGCTCCCCCACCACTAACATATTAGGGGGCCGTGATTTGACGGCTGGTACCAGCACTTCACGCGCAAAATATATCACTTACCGAGATCTGCTTCGGCAGAATGCCATACTCAGAAATGGGTAGAAGGCGTGGTGATATATTCAGTAAACATTTTAAAAATAATTTTTGAAATAATTTCTTCTATTTTGTACTAAAATATTGAACTAGAATTTGTAGCCTATACCTATTTTTAGTTACTACCAAATTTTCTACCTCAACCGGCTGCGGTAGTCAAGCCGGCTACCGTAGCAGTTGCTTGACATTACACTCCGTAGGTCGCAGGTTCGAATCCTGCCCAGGGTATGATTGTGTGCGATGTATTTGTAAGGGTTATGTGGAAGAACAGTCATAGGCCCTAGACACTAAGTTGTGAATAACGTAAAATAAAATAAATAAATGCAAACAAGAGTGTCATTCTGCTGACTTTCCTTGATTTTAATTTAAGCATTTTTGTGTCAGATTATTAGATATTAAAAATAGTTAAGTATATTTAGCCTGTGCTAAATATCGTGCAGTTTGTAAATAAATAGGTTAGGATACAATTTTGTTTACAACAATGGCACGAAATGCATGTTCATTCTATTTTTACATAAAAATAATTTTAGTGAATGAACGCGTGGAGTCATACACAAAATTCATTCATTTAAATGTACTAAAAATATAACTAAATCTAAAAAAGTTCCAAAAAACCTAAACACAACGAAAAACTGTAATCATCAATAATCCATCATCCTAACCAGATGTCTAATTAATTCAAGTCAGTCAGTAGTCATGCATTACGTCATTGACTACTAACAAACGCACACACGCACAAGTATTATGTACATTCGCAGAACCAAGTTTCAACATTGCTTGGTTAGTCAACTGATCAAGGCGGCGTGTACACAGTCTACACTTTCTCATCGAGCATGGCGCTCTTGATATTTCTTTCTGGGATTGCCGTCGGCCTAAATGACCTCACAACTATCAGTGATCGGTGACTCATTGTAGTCGATCCAGTCATGAAATGCTGTGGACCGTACGCTTTTCAAAACTGGATTTTGTAATGACTTTATTCAAATAAATGTACTTTTTTGCATTCGAAATTTGCTATTGAAATCATTTGTATTCAGTATTTGACTTGATCCGTGTTATGAAATTCTATGGTTTGTAACTAATTTCATAGATTTTCTACATCTGAATACTTAGAATTATAATAACAAAGTAATGTCACCAGTAATTTTAATTTATGTTTTGAACAGGTATATAGGTATACCTGAAATTAAACGTTTTACCAGGTACTAACAATAGTTTGTCTGTGCTGCAATTGCATGTTACAGTAGTTGACATATTTTTTTTATCTTGAGGAAGTTTACCTACCGTCAAATAATGTCATCCTATAGTTTCATTATTGACAGTGCTGATTCAATTTTTGAACCCAAAATTTATTGGTAATGGCCATCATCTTTCGAAACTGAGCTATCTACTACAGAGTGATCAAAAGGAATTGTTATAGTTGGCAATAAAAAAAACTACTTGAAATTGGTAAGCCTGATACATAAATGCATTTCCTGTTGTTGACAGTGACATTTAAAGTTTAAATTTGACTACATTTATTTCTAAAGTATTTCTATTACTTAAAAAGTCAAAATTCTATTAGCTGTCAGACTCCTGATATAACCTATTTGTATTTATTAGAAATGTCAAATAGCATTTCCGCCTTTATCTGACGTTGTGCCAACTGTGGAATAAAAAGATCTCTGGAATTGTATTGCCAACTATAACAATTCCTTTTGATCACCCTGTAATTTATCTCACTAGGAATTTTCAGAAGGATTTGAAAGGACATCCTAAAAAATGTTGGTATCTTTCTACCAAACATTCCTAAATTATTGGTCACAAAAACTATATTTTTCAACTCAAAATGCTATTTTCTTCTTAAACATTATAATTACTTCTGTCGCTCCACGTTCACTAACATCTTAATGGGGTTGTGATTTAATGGCTGGTAATCGCACTTCACGCGCATAATTATGTCACTTACCGAGATCTGTTTCGGCAGACTGCCACATCCAGCAATGGGTAAAAGGCGTGAAGATATATTTATTTATTTTCTATAGACAAATAAAATTAAGATCGATGCGCCATCTGGAACACGTCGCGAACTACTGTATCCAGGATAGATTTTTGACGTTTTAAAACTACAAAACTTAAATGGCACTTTAATATTATAAAACACAAAATAACTTTCTCTTTTATATTTAACTTATTTATATGATTGTCACTATATATTAAATCTCTAGAATTTAGAATAAAAATTAGTATAACAAAATTTTCTAAGCCTGAGATGGTTAACTGCTCTTTCTGTATTTATTAAATATTTACTTGTACATCAAACTTACCAAACGTTTTCGGTTGATTATTTAATAAATTTATTATAGTATTTACTAAAGATGCGCCGAATATTCGGTTATTATTCGGTATTCGGCATATTCGGCAACATTTTGTTTATTCGGTTATAGCCGAATTATTCGGTTGTGCGACCGAACATTCGGCATTTTTTTATTTGTTTCTGGAAATTAATCATTTATTCAAAACAAAAATATTTTGTCATATTAGTAGTTTTTATTTATTTGAAAACGATTATAATGCATATAATAAAGCAAATTATTTATTAGCAAAAAAAAAATCGCAATTCTTAAGATAATACACAGAAAACAGGAACATGCTGTATTACTTCAGAAATGCATGAGAAGCTGGAGCTTATGATTTTTGTAATTCCTTCGAAAGGTTGCAACAACATAAGACCTTGCTGTATCAGATCCCACTGATATTCAGATAAATTCTGAAGTTTTACTGCACTACTGTTATCGGAAAGATAGAGAGATACAGCTCGTTTTTGTTCTAAAAACCTTGCACAATACGTGCTATTCCACCTTGTAGGTACGTTTTGCAGTAGCTTAAGTTGAGGTAAATTTAATTCAATTTGTATGGCAGTTAGCTTTACTTGCGCTTGACTGGAATGATTGAAATGAGTTATTATTCTTCTAGCAGATGCAACAGCCTCACTCAAATCTTCGTGTATATTTAAAGAATCTTTTACAGCCAACTGTAAAGTGTGTATGAAGCATTCTTTGCCAGTATACGGTGTGTCGTTTACAGCTTTCACCATTCACATATTTACTAGAACCGAATATTCGGCCGAATATTCGGTTCGGCCGCCATGAAATTCGGTAATGTTCGGTATTCGGTTATTCGGCCAAAATTGTATTCGGCGCATCACTAGTATTTACTGTGTCTGTCTCTTCTATTGTATTTGTATCGTGATATTTCTCTATTTCGACATTATTATGCGTAGCGTTTTAATGTTCACTTTGTGCGAAATTTTGTATATCATTCTCAAAATCTGTCACTATTTTGAATTTATTTATCGTATTTTCTTTGGCTTTAGCAAATTAATTGCATTTCGTTTGAAATGTACAGCAAAAATTTTTATTTGGCAACAGTTCTATTTACATATTACTTGATTAACTACTTACCATAAAAAAAGAGTTATTTGTTTCATTAAGACTAAAAACACCAGTTTTCGTATGAACTTATAAAGATTATTATTATTATTTATCACCATGACAATTGAAGCAAAAATATTATTTTTGGTCCTAAGACGTATCCCTGGTAACGTAAACATTCCTGAAATAGCATTCTTTTACTACTTAAAAAGTTGAAATAATAATGTAATATTTTTTGTGAAATGCAGGGAACATACTACCGTACGCCGGTTAACTTTTTTTCCCTATTTTTAATCACGGAATTCATATTGCATGTTTATCTATTAATTCGGCAACCCTAAATTTTGTCTCAAATTTTGCTTTTTGTGTTTCTTTCTTTGGCAATACATTAAAAGATACATCTGGATGTTTTTTTACACCCTGGTACGTAGTAATAATCTTTTTACATTATATATTTTACCAACACACCAAAAATATTTGAAAATATCTGTATCTAATATATAATACAATTCAAAATGTATCCTGGATACAGTAGTTCTAAAAATTACCGCTAGGTGGTTTAACGCTTAGCTGCATAATATGTATCGTAATATATTCAAAAATAATAATAGTGAGAGATTAAAAACTGTATTAATTATATTAAGTCCCAACATAATTGTTAGAAAAATGTAAACAAAAATATAGTTACATGGGCGAATCCCCTTACCCCATTACTTCAAGTGTTGGCTTTATAACATTGTGTATCTGAAGATAGGGAATTAATTAGTCATCTATTTTAGATGGTCGAAGAATGTATTAATCACGAATAATACGTATTAACGTGTGAATCAATCTACAATGAATCTATTTGCAAATGATATACAAAAATGAAACTCAACCATCATCCTTGTAGATTAATGACACTATCAACACAATATCATGACTTTCGATGTCTTTGATTGATTTGTGTTCATTGTTTCGATCAATTCACTTGAATGAAAACTATGGCATGAACCGTAAAGTTTCGAAAGTTGGATCAGTGTTGCCTGGTGACAGAATGACGCAGAACATGTTCGCGAATAATTTAACTGTTGCTCCGGTGTGTTTGGGTTGAATGTTTTATCCGGTAACTAGGCTTGGTTGCTCTCTGATTGCACGTGGGTTTTGAAATTGTGGTAATTTGCGAATTGGGAATTAATTGGAATGGGGAAAGGTTTGTTTATTAATTAGTTTAATAGTTTAGAAAACTAATTTGTATTTACATGCTACGGTCAGGTGATTAAAATTGAAGTCATCCAGATTTGAATACACGACCTCTTGTTTGTTAATTAGTAAAGGTAAAGTGTTTTATTCACTAGTCTACGATTGTCTATAATTGCTATTTGTATAGTAAGTAAATAATAAATAAAATATTTACAAAGACAAAGTAGAACTATTACTTAAAATAAGAAAAATAATAGGAAAAATATTTCCTATGAGGTACACTCTGCTGTAGAAGATCTCGGTAAGTGATATATTTATGTGCGTGAAGTGCGGCTACCAGCCATCAAATCACAGCCCCCAAAGATGTTAGTGTGAGCGGAATCACAGGGGTAATTTTAATGTCTCGAAATTGTTTGTCGGTTGTGAGGATCGAATCCGGGTTCTCAAATTCACAATCTGACTCAAATATCACTGAGCCACCTACCCCATTACATAATGCAAAACTTGAGAACAACAGTAGTTTATGGCGAGTCGTATAATGTCCGATAATGTCCCAGTTTCTTATGCTCAACTGTCGTGCAAGCGCTTTATTTTCTTAAAATATAATAATGTGAAAATCATAGTTGAATTTCAACGTGTGTTTTTTTGTTGTTGTTAATGTTTCGATGGTCCAAAGCTTAAAAGAATCCAAAAAGAAGTGAAATAAACTACATTAAATGCAAAGGAATTAGGTAATTAATTAGGTATAATATTTATTTGGACTTATTTGACATTGACAGGAGTACAGTTTTGCTTTATAGTCCAATAAAGTGCTATTTTATAGACACTGTACAGTGTCATAAATCAAGGACTTATAGTGTAGTCAAATATAAATAAATAAATAAAACAAAAGACAAAATGTCTATTGCGATGTGGAATTGAGTCTTAATAAATAAGAAAAAAATAGGAAAAAATTTTCCATCACTTGTCTCGTAATTCCACAGAGGTTTTACAGCACGTTTGCATCAACTTCTCAGGTCATCAACAAACGGCTGGTCAGTTCAGCTTTAACCATAGACGCGTTTCGTCCTTCCGGACTCATCAGTATGGTGCGATATTTATCCAACTAGATCAACTAGGAAATAGTGGATTGTGATCAGTGTTGTTCCTAGGATAAAAAAAAATGTACTAACTTCTGGGGGAAATTTGTACTAAAAATAAACGCAATTGTACTAAATTCAGAAAATAGCGGCGAAGCATAATATATGGATAAAATGTTACTGAAAAGGATTTTTATTGTTAAACAAAACATAAAATAAGTATATCATCATCATGCCTTCTAACCATTACTGGGTGTAGCACTCTACCGAAGCAGATTTCGGTAGTGATATATTTTTGCGCATGAAGTTCGGTTACCAGCCGTCAAAATAAGTAATTCAAATAAATGATTTGTTATGTTTTGTTAACTTTTTTTTTGTTTATTTTTATAACCTCAATCCGATACAAATATACGGCGACCAACGATGGCGGGTAAATGTAAATGTCTGTCAAATCAATGTCAATATTGTTAACAATACTCAACTATACACCCCATCATTGCTACCAATCATTACAAATAAGAATTCAAAAAAGTCTTCAGTTTCAGAAAAAAATTATGTTTTTGTTTTCAAATATTTTTTCTTGTATAAATAACAAAATAGTACTAGATTTTAGAAAGGGGTGCTGATGTACTAAAACGTTATTCATTGTACTAAATCTAGTACAATAGTGCACCTAGGAACAACACTGATTGTGATACCGACTTAGCTGAACTGACTGATGTTAACCTATCTACAACGGTAACATGACATGAGAGCTATGGAGCCACTCGTGGTGCCATCTACCGACAAAATCGCAAACTGCTTGACAGCTATTGAAAAGTTCAAACTTTAGTTTGATAGATATCTTGAATTTCGGAATGTTGAATTTGTGTTCAAATTTTGCAAATAATGACGTTTTGAACATAGGTTGTGTCCATTTTCAAATTTTTTAACCCCAATTACAGTGCAGTGGGACAACAGTTTATAGTGAAATTTGAACCATTTAGACACAATTTAATTTTTTATATGAGTTAAAGTCAGCGCGATTTGAATATACGACCTGATGCTTGTTAAGTATTGAATGCAAGTTTTACCTCTGTTGCACTACTAGGGTTACCACCTCAGAACTAAGTCTCGCCCGGAGACGATGACTATTTTCTTAAAGAAGATCCCGGAATTTTATTATTATTACCATATTTGATAAAAAAGGGTTACATTGTTTTGTTAAAGACACTTTTTTGTTATCATGATAAAATAATTACATATAAAATAAAGTAAAACAAGATTGGAAGTGATAAATCTATTGTAACAATAAAATTAGTGTATTCAACGTCATATATACGATTAAACTGTAAAAATATTGACAAAATTGAAGATAATCACATGCAACACCTAAAATTATGTCTATTTCTGAATTACAATTCTAAAAAATTTTATCTGATACAAGATGATATATCCACTATTAGAACCGAAATTAATTGTACTCGTATAAATTCTTCCTTAAAATCATGAGTACACAATCAAGAAATTGGAAGATTTAGTGACAGAAATTAAACTAGATAACAGTAAAACCTCATTCACAACACGACATTAGTAGTTTGTGTTAGTGGTTATGGTTAGTGGTTATAGTTAGTAGTTACAGATTAAAATACATCGTTCACAATGTCCCAAATTTATGTTTCTGCCGGTAATGTAGTGCACATTTTTGAAAATTATACATATTACAAGAAATTATAATAGATGTCACAGTTGTCAACTTAAAATTTTGACAAATAGTTACAGTTTTGTTAGTTTGAGTTCTGATATTTTGTCTGTAGTTCTGATTTGGTAGAACTGGTTTTCTTCTATTTTTCTTTAAAATTTGTCCTACAAGTGATAACAACAAATCAAATTGAGCTATGGTCATTCTGGTGTAATTAAAGAACACGTCTTCATCATATGACCTCATTTCTTGAATCAAATTATCCCAGTCTCCCTGATTTGTTCGGTTTTGGTTGATTGGGCGAACCCACCATCTTCTATTTGTTTTTTTATTTCTTTTCATTTGCACAACTAAAGTTGCAAGTAACAACTTTTTTATTGTGCTTCGATTCATTTTCGTTACATAAAATTCAAACTGAGAAAACCAACTGTCACTTTACTCCTCGTTTTTGATTGGCTGTGCCGTTAACCACTAACTAAAAGTTTGAAGTTTACAAACTTCTACGCTAACCACGATTAGCGTAGACCTGCGCTGGGCTAAGTTCGTTGTTGTGAACGCTACTAGAGGAATACATATGTCAAACTTCTAACGCTAACCATAACTACTAACACTAACCACTAATTTCGTGTTGTGAATGGGACAGAAGATCATCAAAGAAAAAACGTAATAATTTAGCGGGATAGAAGATTCCGAAAGTGAGACAGATTTATCCTGGACTACTAACTACATAGCACTACATATTCAATTTTACTTACACAACCCGGAGAAATAATAATTAAACCCGGAGCCCGGAGATAACTCACTGAAACCCGGAGTCTCCGGGTCAACCCCGGAGAGGTGGCAAGCCTAGTTACTACCTATAAAATATTTGTGTGAATTTTGAACGAGACAAATATAAATACGTTTCTATTATGCAATTAAAATTTGAATAAAACAATTGTGCATGTCAATTATTTTTATATAGTGTGAAAATAGAAAGCATTTAATTGTTAATAATATGGGAGATAATATATATTGAAGGAATCAGTAAAAAATGTCCCAGAAATTCTGAATGTCAAGAGAAGAGATAAAAATGTTTATATTGTTTTTAATAGGCATAATTATATAAAATTTATTTAGTTAATAATGCCGTGAGATCCAGATTATGCTTGGATCTCATTTCATCTCAAGTTACGAGACAGTATCATGTAGCCAACTGTAAAACACGAGAAGAAACTAAACTACACTCTCAGGATTTGCAGGTCTTCTTAGTTTCAAACTTTCAAGAACAAATGAGACTGAAACTTTTTTGAATCTGAAAATAGAACCATCATAAAAAATTGACCGGACTCCTCGTGAATTACAATTGTAAATTTTGCGCGTTATTTCGTTATTTGAGCTGGAAAGAGCAGGAAATTTCGATTTATGTGTTCAGTGCCAACTTGTGAATTTTAACAATGGCAAGACAAATTGGTAACCAAGTTCCTTCTTTCGGAGAAAATTGTAATTTATTGTGGTATTGTTCATTACAACCAGAACATGATACGAGGTTTTCTTTTTAAATAACGTTTCGCAAAAAGTACGCCTAGTTTTTCTGGAAATATCTTGGTGGAACAAATTGTTAATTTATATGTAACAAAAATTACTACATCGGCAAAAGATTTGGTTATGACTCACAGCATCTTTTAAAAGAAGTTATTGCAATTTTTAAATTAGAATTACGACATAAGGTATAGTTTGCTACTCATCTAATAAGTATGCTTATAAAAAATTAATAAAAATTAATGATAATAGGACTAATATTTACAATAAAGAAGGTAATAAATCTATAATTAACTAATATTATAGTAAAAGAACTAATTTCTACTAAGAAAAACCTGCATTTATACCTAAAAATTAAATGATATAGGATGTTACGTAAATGTACCGCCAAAGCTTACATGGTAAATAAGGAGGATTGAAGGAATGTCAAACAATTTTTATCTTCCTCTGAGGTTCCCGCAAAAGAGATATTAAATGGACCAATTGCAGCTCATTGTTAAAATTCATTAAACAGTTTAAATCAAGTAGTGAGTGCTTTATTTTCAGTGCAATTGTCAATATCAATTGTGACTTTTGTAAGCAGTAGCATCCAAAGTTTATTATAATTTTGAAAGAATGGACACAGAAGGATCATTAGAGCGTCGTGCGAGATCATGTCTGTATTAAAGCTGTGATCGATTTGAGTATCTGTTGTAATTTCGTGTTAATTTTTTAATAAATCTGTTTTTCCTTATCTTGTTTAACTGTTATGCCACTGATCTAAACTTCAAATTTGACAAGTAATAGAATTGTCAATAAACATGATACTTGATTCCTGATTTTTTTTTCTTATATAAAAGTAGCGATTTAATTGGACGAATTAAAAGGGCTCCTGCACTTAGACGAAAGGCTGCAGAAAAGAAACAATGAAGTACTGCTACTTACATAACATTGCCGTTTTGATGAGTTTAATTTTTTTTAAATGTTTGATATTTTTGATACCTAAATTATTTTTGTAAATAACCAATTTTCAATTTTGACGCGAAAATGGACACGGACCTTGTATCAGAAACGTCGTCTATGTATTATTAATCTTTCAACTTTAATAAAGCCAAGTTATCCGATAAAATTGGATCAATTAATATTTCCTGCTTTAAATTTAATAGGAATGTTACCCGTAAATTTAAACTAATGATGGAATTTTATGGTAAATTTCAGATACATCTATAAGTTTATAAATCTATAAATCTGTAAATTATGAACAAAATCACATCAATATTTGTTGAAAAGAAGTATGAAAATATTTCACAAACTCATAAGTTTCGTTGCGATTTTGTTTATCAATAACAGATTTACGGATCTATAAAACTTATGAATTTAGGCAGAATTCCATCATAAAACCAATTAATTTCGATTCGCTTTACTGCATCAAAATTGGTTTTTGATTATGGTCATTCTCAGACAACAATCCATTCCCAAACCTCCGCCAAAATAGAGTCCAATTTCCTGAGCAAAACCTCACCGTTTTCCATCCAGGACTTCTGTTCGTTTCTCGTTTGTTTCGGACCGGAACAGCGGCCATTGAACAATTAAACCGTTGTTATTCAGCATTAGGTTCCATTCACAGAGCAACTCTGACTGTGGCTGGCTCGGTAAAAAACGGTCGGCGTACAGAAACTTCAAACATCTGTTTCACATTTGTGTTTGTCGGAGTGCAGTAGCAAGCGTTCACTTGAACTTGCACAAGCGCGGTATAAAAATAACACTTTGTTTTTAAAATCAACGCCCGTTTAATACGTAATGCCACTGATGGGAACGAACTTTTAGCGCTGTGTAAGCAGCTATCTTTCACTAATGTAATGCAATTTTCAAAAACATGACAGTTGAACTCGGTTGACACTGAAAAGGTTAAATAAAAAGTTGTATATGATTAAATTCTGAATCCAAATCTGTCGCCACATTTCGTATACGTTACTTATTTAGTCACAATTATTCAAAACAAATGCAAGATATATACAGGATGTTTCTATAGCCATGCACGAAACTTTAATAAAATAAATAAATATATCTTCACGCCTTCTACCCATTACTGGGTGTGGCACTCTGCCGAAGCAGATCTCGGTAAGTGATATATTTTGCGCGTGAAGTGCGGTTACCAGTCGTCAAATCACGGCCCCCAAAGATGTTAGTGGTGGAGGAGCCACAGGGGTAGTTTTTGAAATTATGAAAATTGTTTGTCGCTTGTGGGAATCGAACCAGGGTTTTCCGGATCCACAGGCCGACTTCATACCACTGAGCTAGCCACCCCATTTAATGAGTTATATAATTAGATATACTGATTATAGCACAAACAGATTTTTTTATAAATTCACAAAAGTAAGTGGTTATATAATTGTTTCTAATATATTAATAATTAAATTATAATTATAAACACTACAATAGTCAATTTATTCATTATACAACATCTAATAAATGACTGTTTGTAGAATCGGCCTGAGGTTCTAAAATGTACACTATTAGAAATAACTATCAATCCAGTGATACTAAAAATGTACACTTTAAAAAAGAACATTTATTCATGGTAATTTGAAAATAGTTATTTATGTACCAAGGGTGAAAACAGGCGTTTCTGGCCCGCGCCTTGCGCCTCGTGCTAATAATTATGTTCAGGGTCATAAACGCTAATTTCACCCGTGGTACAAACAATATTATATGCACAACAAAATAACATTTAATTATATGTTTAAAAGGTTAAAATATGTGAATGTCAAAATGACATTTTTCAAAATCAAGTATTCACAATAAATAAAAATAGGAATTATTTCTTTTTTGCCCATGGGCTAAAAAGAACTGTTTAAGCTCGCATTTTAGAGCTAAAACACATGCTTTTCGGCCCGATTGTGCATAAAAATATATATTTTCTACAATTGTTAAAAAACACATCATTTTTACATCGTTATGGATACGCGAAGTTTGTGTTTTTTTTTTTTTACACTTGAAAAAAATTACTATATAACCATGACAACCACGCAAACTGTAAAAGAAAAAAATTTCATTGTTTTGATAAAAGTTTTTCACGGTTTTGAAAATCGATTTTAATTATTCTCTTTTGACAGTTATAGAAAAAATGTTGTTTGTATTTCCTGGCCAAATTATTGTTTTTTGGCGCGTTCAAATTACTTTTTTGTCTCTACCGGCGGTCTTGACAAAAAGGCGACATTCTCACGCGCAATAAAAAAAACACTAATTTCGCGCACTTACAATCTAAATAAATATTTTGTTTTAATCAGTATGTCAAATTATATTACATATCCTGTACATCTGACTGTTCAACTACATAAATAACATCAATAATATCAAGTCGGCCTATGGATCTGGTTCGATTCCCACAGGCGACAAACAATTTTCACCATTTGAAAGCTACCCCTGTGGCTCCTGCACCACTAACATCTTTGGGAGCCGTGATTTGACGGCTGGTAACCGCACTTCACGCGCAAAATATATCACTTACCGAGATCTGCTTTGGTAGAGTGCCACATCCAGTAATGGGTAGAAGACGTGATGATATATTTATTTATTTTATTTATTTATAAATAACATCAATTTACGAAAACATTTACGGCCGATATTTCACTCTCCTAACAAGATTCTTAAAAAATTTATCAATCTAAGAGCCGGTTTTTTTATCTCCGGATAAAGTTTCCTATTACTATCGGAAGAGTAATTGAAAAAATATCGCATCAGAAAATGGCATTCAGTATAATTATTATCATTTGTGTTATGAATTCGATACAATTTTTTTTAATTTATAGCTCATAGTTATTGTGAACTTTATTCTGAGTTGGAAAAATCAGCCCTTACAATAAAAAATAACAGTTAATAAAGTTTTCAAAATATGTGGTCGGTAGCTTAGTGGTACCAAGTAGACCCTGTTCGGTTCTCACAGCCGACAAACATTTTCAACACATTATAGTTACTCCTTGTGGCTTCCCCACTATTAACATCTTTGGAGGCCGTGATTTGACGATTGATAACAGCACTTCACGCACATAAAGATATATCTTACCGAGATCTGTTTCGGCAGAGTGCCACACCCAGTAATGGGTAAAAGGCGTGATGACATATTTATTTATATTTTATTTTCAAATTTATTTCGCTGATATTTTAAATAAATACTAAGACTTGCATAATAAAAAAGAAAAAGTTAAAGTTGTATTAAAAAATAATTCCAAATTAAAATTCATTGTACTCTAGTAAAACGGACTACCTCGCAACTTTTTATTTCTATAGAATTTGAACATGGAATCGGAGTTGGAATCGATACATTTGTTCCCACTCCGGCTCCACGACTCCGAATTCACAGTCCTCATACGAACAGTTAGTTGAACTAATTACTTTTTCACATGTAAATAAATTACAACAAATTACTTATCATCCCTAAAATATGACTTAATTTATGGCACATAAAATGCAAATAAAATTAATCTAGCTCCATGTTCTTGTTCTGGGCTGGGGGCTGCAGACGACAGCATTGCTATTATGCAAATTTAATAGATCATACATTTAGCAAGAGACCATGAACTTTATACTAGAGACAATTGTTTGGGTTCATTGGTTAAATATAATGAGTTTCTCATAATTATATCGGAATAGAGAAGAAACTTTGTCATTTTATTACTATCTTATACGCAATATAAGGAAGTATTGGAATCGTGAAAAAAATCGTTGACCAGATTTTCAATACGTGTTATGAGGTCCACTGAATCCGTTTTGATCATTTTCTCAATGATGTCTGTGTGTGGATGGATGGTTGTGTGCCCGAGTGTACAATATCTCATGAACGAGATAAGATTTGTTAACGAAACAATAAATTCCATTTATTTCAAAAATTGAATCAATTACGAAAAAATGTTTCAAATAAAAGATGTTGGTAAAAATATGTGGAACATAAAATATTATTTGCAATTTTTCTGTACCTATATGCGCCTAATTTGGAGAAAAACTAATTTTTATATTTAATAATATATTTCAATAATCATAGTAGCAATAGAAACAAAAAATATAAATTTTAATTTTCGCTTTATCTAGTTATCTATGTCTTGTTTTCGGAAAAACAAATACATCATTAAAATGGTAAAGTTATTTGGCAAGTTTGCCTCAATTTAATCGACTTCGTATCTCCCGGTTCTTGAGATACTAAGGGTTAGGCTCGAAAAAAGAACATTCTGTATATGCCTCATCAGTGAAGTTAGACATAAAGTAGTCAACATTACTAAAAAATTATACGTAAACAAATTTGATATTTTATGTTTCAAACAGATAAATGCTGAATTACTGTAAATCTAAATTACATGTTTAATAATATTATATAACATTCTTATATTCTAAATATTAAATATACTGTGTATAAGAAAGTCGTGTGGTGCCCACACCAGATTTGTATATAGACATCACATTATGAAGTCGGCCTGTGGATCCTGAGAACCCTGGTTCGATTCCCACAGGCGACAAACAATTTTCATAATTTCAAAAGCTACCCCTGTGGCTCCTCCACCACTAACATCTTTGGAGGCCGTGATTTGACGACTGGTAACCGCACTTCACGCGCAAAATATATCACTTACCGAGATCTGCTTCGGCAGAGTGCCACATCCAGTAATGGGTAGAAGGCGTGATGATATATTTATTTATTTATTTATTTATTTACATCGCATTATTTATAATTTTCTAATCATATGTTTGCGAAGTTCTTTCGTAACAGAGTGTAACTTATTTTTAATTAAAATATAATTGCATGTTTATTTTTCTGAGAAATTACATAAAACTAAGTATTTGCGTTGCTATGTTACCAGTGTAACTAAGTACCGGATGAAATTATAACATCTGTATATGAATCAACCATCCAATATAAAACGCTCATTCATAAATTACAATATTTCTATTTTTAACTTGCTGTGTATCAAAAATATACTCCTCTTCCTTTATAATAAGCTTAATATTTATAGCAACTTCAATTAATCATTAAAAAATCTGCACGTCCGAAAATAAATACAAATTTCCTAGAAGCTACAATGAAAAATTCTTGGTAATTTTCTTTTCATCTCCTAAAACCATTTCTTGCTGCATTCACCCTGGCGAGAGTTATAAATAACATCAGGTTAAACCGGTGCAGTATGGAAGGGTAGTTACCATTTACCATGCACTTTCTTCTTTTTTTATCGGCGCCAACTTAAATAGTCTAATTTTATTTGTCTGGAACTGAAACTAAAAAACGTTTTTCAATTATAATCGCACTAATACGCTATAAAACTACGTGAATGATAACTATGAAGGTTGAATTTAACGATTTTGTTATTATTTTCTATTTTTGGATTTTGCTGGCAGACAATGGAAATTGTTTTTTGTCGCAGACTTCGTGGAAACTGAGAATACACCCTTATAGTCGCAGGAAATATTACGTTTCACCCTTATATTGCATTTCTAAATATACGTTTCAGATATTTTAATATTACTGTAGAGCTCAAGGAGTTAATATTCATAAGCTGACATTTGAAACCAAGACTTTTATTTTATCCGAAATATACCTACTATAGTATTTTCAAAAGATATTGCTATATTTGACATTGTATATTTTCCTTTGCCCAACATTTCTTATTTTATACTATTTTATTTAATATGGGGTAGGTAGCCCAGTGGTATCGAGTCGGCCTGTGGATCCTGAGAACCCTGGTTCGATTGCCACAGTCGACAAACATTTTCACCACATTAAAATTACCCCTGTGGCTCCTTCACCACTAACATCTTTGGAGGGCGTCATTTGATGGCTGATAACCACAATTCACGCGCAAAAAAAAAAATATATATATATATATATATATATATAATGGGGTAATGGCTCAGTGGTATCCGAGTCGGCCTACGGATCCTAAGAACCCTGGTTCGATCCCCAGTGCCGACAAAACATTTTCACCAATTTAAAATTACCCCTGTGGCTCCTCCACCACTTTGGAGGCCGTGATTTGACGGCTGGTAACCGCATTTCACGCGCATAAATATATCACTTACCGAGATCTGCTTCGGCAGAGTGTCACGCCCAGTAATGGGTAAAAGGCGTGATGATATATTTATGTATTTTTATTTATTTGAAAATGGGGTAAGTGGCTCAATGGTATAGCGTCGGACTGTGGATCTGAGAACCCGGGTTCGATTCTCAAAACCGATAAACCATTTTTACAACATTAAAATTACCCACTAACATTTTTTGGGACTGTGATTTGACGGTTGGTAACCGCACTTCATGTGCATAAATATGTCACTTACCGAGATCTGCTTCGGCAGAGTGTCACACCCAGTAATGGGTAAAATGCGTAATGATGATATTACTTGGAACATTAATAATAAAATAAAGATTCCAAATGAGTCAAAACCTTTTGAAATTCCTGTTACATAATCGTTAGTAAAAAAGCTAATTAAACTAACATTGATTTATTTCAAATAATTTAATAAATATAATAAATAAATTTAATAGGTAATAAAGATAAAGTTATTGGAAACTTTATTCATTTAAGATATATAATATGTTACTGAAAAATAATACCGAAAATATTTGCCGTACAGTTTGTCCGCACTGTGGTGAGATACACGTCATCAAACATATTCGTCTGGTTAAATTTGACACGATGGAGGAAATTTTATGACGTCATAAAAGTTCTCAGTCATGATGAACAAAAACTAAGTTAATATTACGAGGACGTATTTTTATGTTATCTACCTAACCAAAAAAAAAAAAAACCATGTATCATTAAAAAATAAATATTTTTCAATGTAAATTTCTTCAACAATTTGTACATTTAGGCCTTCTTTTTTTTAACCTATACCGCCAGAAAAAAATCCTTGGCCAACTTTGCAAGTTGAGTACTTCATTAGAAACAAATCGCTTTGCTCTGAGACGTAAAAAAATAATCAGGGCTATAAGGTTAATTCTGTAAATCCACAATCATTGATTAGTTGCTGAACTTCATTTGCTTTATAAACCCAATTATAATCGTTACTCATTTTATCAACAAATAAACCTTCATATATCTTTATAAATCGTACAAATTAAATACATATAATTTGTTTGATATCATTGCTTTTTTGTTTCATTTTTTCATAGCTAGGTATATTATATAAAAATACACCCTCGTAATTTCAAAATAAGAGTTGTGTCATGAAAAATAATAATATTAAAACTTTTTCATATTATTATCATTATTAATTACTTAAATGCTGATATATAAATGAATTTATTTAATATTTTGCAAAGTGAAACATTGTTATAGAATCACCGGCATATTTAGTTCTATTTTGACGTTTGTAAATCCATTTTTGTTCGCATTTGAGGTTATTATTATTTTGTGATTTACGATTGTGTATTTCTCTCCGGTTAGCATTTTGTTATTATTATTTAAATATTTTCAGTTTTATTTTGAAATTTATTATGAAATCGCAACATAACCTAAAATTTATTTTTAAATAACAGATCGATGTTTGACATACCCGTCCGTGACGTGATCATTTATCTTTTTTTTTTTGAGAAGTGGAAAAGAGGTTAATTTACAAGACAGATGTAATATGAATCAGGAATGAACAAGCATGTATGTGACAAAGATATTCTCGTATATAATACGTAACGTTTGTTAATTATTAGTCCAGAACTGATGACGTACTATTCAGCACAGCGTGGACAAACTTTAGCAATAGTAAGTACATTATTTTGCAATAGAAAAGATGAATGTAAAATAAGGAAATAAAATCTTATTATAAATTATGAATCAAACTTATCCATATTGCACTGTATTAGAACAGCAGAAATGTTAGTTCCTAACATCCTAACTCAAACGTCATTTGACCGAGAAAGAACCACTATCGCATATCTCTTCCTTGAAATCAAACACGGCGGTTTTGAACCCGATAACATGAAAACAAACACATCATCATTGATAAATTCCCTTCCACGTGTCTACTATTTACTCTGAAAGTTGATCAAGTACGCTTCTTTATAGACATTATGGCGTTGAACATAGGAAATCTTTTTATCCTTGTTCTGAAGTTAGTATAATATTTTAGATTTTAATTTTAATGAAAAATGTTTTAATTATCGTTGTAGGACAATAAATTTTATATCTGTTTCAGTCGGTTATTTTATTTATTTAACACTCCCTTCGTTTCTTATCTTTTTTATTCTTTTCTGATCTTACATTGAGTGTTTAACTGCAATTGTGTGGAATTCACTTCCAAAAACAAGCGTAGAGCGACACTCCCTTCCTTTCTTATCTTTTAATTCGTTTTCAGTTATTACGTAGTGTTTAACTGCAATTGTGTGAAATTCACTTTCAAAAACAAGCGCAGGGCGACGCTCCCTCCCTTTCTTATCTTTTTGTTTCATTTTCAGTTGTGTGGTCTTTTCTTTCATATATAAGTGCAGACTATCGCTTTCATCTTTTCTAATCTTGCAGATTCGTTGTTAGTTTCGTTATTAGATTCGTTGTTAGGAGTAAACGTGAGTAATTTGAGATTTTTTATGCATACGTTATGTACGTTGAAGAAAGAAAATGAATGGTAAGTGAAAAGGAATGATGTGATTGAAGGTTTGTTGTGTGATAATAATTTCGAGTGTAATAAATGAATGAGTTTATATGGAGTGATCTATGAATGTGGTTGAAGTGAGGGTGGTATGTTTGGATGAAAATGTTTGACGATGACTGGTTGTTTGATGGGGGTGATGAGTGAATGTTTTATGAGTGATTTTAGGGTTCGTGCTACCCCATTTGTTGAGATATAGCGTGCAGATATGTATGTATGTATGTAATTATAATCAAGAGCTGTCTCAAATGTCTTCGACCTATCTGATTTTTTTTAGGAGAATCATTTGCCTAATTCGGTGTAAAGTTGGTACCTTAATCTTTTTGGAAGAAGATATTATTGTAATGAGTGTAATTATTATAAATGATATATTGTATATATTTTTAAGTTAATAAATTTGAAAACTTTGAAAATTGATGTCCAAATAACAATGAAAAATAATTTTAATATCTTCATTTAATTCTCAAGAAACGTTTAAGAAGATGATAAATAATATAATAGTTATTTTTATAACAAGTGCCGAAAAAGGCTTGTTACGTGCAAGTGCAGAATTTAACGCACGAGGCTTCCCGAGTAAGAGATTTAAATAAATGATTTTAAAGTAAAGTTTATAATAATTTAAAAACACAGAAAGGTATAATTGTAAATATTTAATAAAGTAACTACAATCATATATTCAACATTTTACAATATGGAAGGTATAACATTAACAATTAATTTTAATTATCAATACAACAAACTCCGGCATATCTCGAGCTGAAACAAACAATAAATATTAACAATATAAATAGTTGAATATAATATAGAAATTACCTTCCAGATTCCAAAGTACAGAAGTATTTCCTGTAAGTGTCCAAAGAATCTAATGTGGGGTAAATTTTTGGACAAGCTGTTAGCAACGTACAATTTCCAGATAAATGCAAAGTGTTCACTTGACAAGGCTTATCATTCACTGAAGTTCCATTATTACCAATCTGATTGTCAATTGTTAGTTCATCTGGTTTAGATTGGAGCGATGCTAACCAGGATAAATTATTTTGTAAGTAAGCTGATGGCGAAATTATTAATTGAGGGCTGATGGAGTCATATTGACGACTAGGAATAGATAGAGTTCTCAAATCCATAGGTCGACGCGATTCTCTACGTCATCCCATAATATTTGATGTTTTGAAATTTGTACAATATATTTTTTAACGGGTCGTTAAAAATTAACTAGTATGTTACAGTAAGGCTGTTAAAAACCAGTATATATTTTAGAAAATAATTAAATATGCTTAGTTTTTGTTTGGTTCATCGTTGTATCATTTGTAGTTTCAGAGATACAGAATTATAAAAATAATTCTAGTTAGACTCTATATATTAATTTAATAACTTGTTATTTTTGTTGCAATGATCCCTCGTCCTCAAATCGTCCTTAATCAAACGGTCAAACCTAAACTAGTACAGTGATTCTCCAATCTTTAATAGAATTAAATGAATTCATCACATCGTTGAGGCTGCATCTACCGACCATAACATCCTTGTTAGTGTTGATGGAACTATAAGTGTACCTCACATCCTGCAAAGGACATGAAACATTCGAACATAACACAGCCCGCCTGACTCGTGCTTGTTGTGTGCACATGCTGTTTTCATATGTGTTGGCCTGATGGCTAATGGTACTTGGTTTTATTCGCAACAGTTAGCGGTTTTGAAGTTGATTATTGTTGATGGATCACTTGATGTTGAGAAATGTTGGAATATGCGGGTTGGGAGTTTGTTATATGATGAAGAAGATTTGGTTTTATCTGTTTATTTTAAATTAATCAAGTAATTGATATTTGACATTTGCAATTCTAAGCGCATTAGATGTTAAGTGATATGTTTTGGGTTTGTTTTTAATTTGACACTAAAGCTACGTTCACAGCTGTCCAAATAGTAATTAATATTAGCAGTTACAATTAGTAGTAATTGTTTGTTATTTCGTCATCCTAATTAGCAAACCTTGTATCTCCGAAAATTTTAATTTTATAGGAGACAAAAAACGTTAATTGATTATAATATACCGTGGACAGTATGTAAATATTATAGGTCAAGGACCTGTTTATTTTCACAACAATTTGACAGCTGTCAATTTTGAAATATATTTTCTTTCCTTTTTGGGGTAGGTGGCTCAGTGGTATCGAGTCGGCCTGTGGATTCTGAGAACCCTAGTTCGATTCCCACAGCCAACAAACATTTTCACCACATTAAAATTTGTGGGGTGGCTAGTTCAGTGGTATGAAGTCGGCTTGTGGATCCTGAGAACCCTGGTTCGATTCCCACAGGCGACAAACAATTTTCATAATTTCAAAAAGCTACCCCTGTGGCTCCTCCACCACTAACATTTTTGGGGGCCGTGATTCGACGGCTGGTAACTGCACTTCACGCACATAAATATATATCTTACCAAGATCTGCTTCGGCAGAGTGCCACACCTAGTAATGGGTAAAAGGCGTGATGATATATTTATTTATTTATTTATTTATTTAATTTATTTAAAATTACCCCTGTGGCTGACTCTCCACTAACATCTTTGAGGGCCGTTATTTGACGGCTGGTAACCGTACTTCACGCGTATAAATATATTATTTATCGAAATCTGCTAGGCAGAGTCCCGCACCCAGTAATGGGTAAAAGGCATGATGATATATTTATTTATATTTATTTATTTATTTATTTATTTATTTATATTTTTCTTTTCCTATTTGTGCAGGTATTGTAAAAAATAGCTTACTAACCTCGAACTGTAAGTGACAGTTTTTAGGTTAAGAACTTTATATTATGTTCGTAATATATACTATTTCAGTCAAAAGTGAAGTTTCAAGTTTTGCTAAATAGAGTAACGATATGTCAAATAATTGAATAGCTGTAAATGGAGCTTAATCTATCATAAATCAAAATATATAATAGCATTATTATTTCTTCAATTATATGTTTCTGTAAGATGGAATTTAACAGTTAGTAAAACTTTGTTTTGTGAATTAATTCAAAATAAATTGATTTATGATTTATTTCAAAACAAATTAATTTATTTTGCAATTATGTTTTAAATAAATAAATAAAAATATATTGTAAACAAGTAAAGGGAGATATTTACAACAACTGTCAGTTATTACTGGACAATTGACCCAGTAGCATAATTTGAACAAGAAAAACCGCCATTTATTTTGGCAGCAGAATTATTTAAAATTAGAAAATTATATACAGCGCTCTGGAAATTTATATGAGTAACTCATTGCAACAAAACATATCAAATACATTTTTGTTACCTTCCCATTACAAAATAAAACCAAGAAACAACGTAATATTTTCTGCTCAAACACCCAAGTTCGTAGAAAATGTACCGGAAATAGGACAGGAATCCAATAAGCAATATTAGTTTCGAGAAATGTTCTCGTCACACACGTCTGTCTCCGAATTGTTGTAACTCTGTAGAGAGAAAGAATACGTGTTTCCACGTGTGACAACATGAATTGCATGTCACATTGTTTGACATGAAAAACGGTTTGTGCATTTGATCTTTGAACGCGAAGTTTTTCTTGAAACTGCACAAGAATTATGGACACACAAATGTTTTTTTTTCTTTTTCTTGGTAGTATATTATTATACTGTCGGCTGTTTTATTTTTTAAATATTTCATTTTTAATTTGAAAGATGTATAGCTGAGAGCATGCGATCGCAGATGGCCAAAAAGTATCATATTTTTCGAACAGTTGCGTGCAGGGTTGAGAGATTTAAATCAAGATAAATTAAATTTAATAAATTAAATATAAATGAATAATTTTTATTATTGTATATGTATTTATTAAATTAAAAATACAAAAAATCACAGTAAAAAAATAAAAACATGTTTTAATAAATTATAAATATTTGTATAACAAAATATAACAATTCAAATAACAAAAAAAAAGTAGAAACGTTTATTCATTTAGTGGTACATTATTATTAAAATGTTTAAATAAAAAGACCAGTTTTCTAGCCTTTTCAGTTCCTAGCCGGTTTCTCAATTTTGAATGCACAAGTCCAAATGATGAAAAAAGTCGCTCAACACAAGCTGAAGACGAATTGGCGGATAAAAGTGATTTTATAATTTTCAATATCATATCTTTATTTGGTCCTAATTCATCTTTTTGGGACATCCAACACATTACACAATACATAATATTTAAAAATGTTATTCAAAATACCCGTAAAAACGGGTATTTTAAAAATAATTTAGAAAATCTAATTTAAATTAAAAAAATCTGATTTAAATCAAAAAAATCGATTTTTTGATTTTTTTTTTTAAATCATGATTTTTATCCACCCTGGTTGCGAGTGCCATGATTCGACAGTTGGTAACCGCACTACGATAAAAAAATGTCAAGTAGTTTTTATTGAGAAATATCGATAAAAGTAAATAACGACGTGAGTTGATACTGAGCTAATATTTTGAAAAGTATTGACATCCCATTTTAAGCTGTGTGAAAATTTATACTGTAAAATTTATAGATGCAGGTGTAACTCGATTTAAATATATAGTTTAATGTTATCGTTTCTATTGTTTATAAAGTTTATTATTATTATAAATAAATTGCTTTGAGCTTGAGAACACGAGAATGACGTTTTCTGCAGCTATTTTCGTCAAGAATAAAATTAACCTAACAATATATTGCCTACAAATCGTGCTGTTAAATCGCTGATCCATGGACAGGAATAGCATTTTACAATGCATTAAATTACACTAAAACAAACAACAAACGTCGCTGTCATAGCACACTGTGTGAGAAATAATCTTAACGAACACGATTTAGTGGTGACATTTTAAACAAGTATAAATACTATGTAATGAATTTATTATATATCCAATTAATTATATATTAAGATATAATAATCTTTAATAGATTTATATAAAATGGATGTAGTTTTATTGTTTACTGATTTAAAAATATGAAAAAATTACAATTTTTTGATGCAATCAGAAATTTGGTATGCAAAACTTTTCGAAATTTTATCAACAATTGCGTAATGCTATATTTATTTATTTTCAAAAATACTTATGATTGATATATGAAAAAAGCTTTCCAAACTCAGGTTTAAATAATTAAAAAATTTAAACCAAATATTGTTTTAATTACTTATGATATGATTAATATAATTTTTCAAAAACGGTTGCAAGGAAGGTAATTCAAAAATCCGTATATTTATAAATATAATGATCTATACTTCACTAAATTTTTACTCAATTTCAATTCGGCAATTATGGGGAAATAGTTATTTATTTGATTAGGACTAAGAATACAAGTTTTCGGGTCGAGTAATAAAGATTGCCGGACGACGCGTAGCGGAGTGTGGCAATATTGCGAGACTCGAAATAGTATTTTATGCACAACCGAGCCAAAATGCATATGTTTTAGCCATGAAAAGCGGGCTTAAATACTATTTTTCGCCCTAGGGCTATAATAAAATAATTTCCAATAGATACATAAGCAAAGTGATAATTTTTGTTAATTGTGAATAGTTTGTCAATAAATATTTTTATGCCCAACCGGGCCAAAATTCATGTGTTTTAACCCTAAATGGCGGGCTTAAAAACTTTTTTGACCTAGGGCCATAAAAAAAAATTCCTATGAATGCATAAATAAAATGACGATTTTTGTTTATTGTGAATACTTAATTGTTTATTTTTTTTTTCATTTTGACATATAACTTTATTTTTTAATCTTTTGAATATAAAATTAAATATTCTTTTGTTTTGCATAAAATATTGTATGTACCACGGATGAAATTAGCGTTTCTGATCTTGAGCATGTTATTAGCCGTCGGTGCTTTGCGCCTCGTTCAAATAATCATGCCACGGACCAGAAACGTCTGTTTTGACCCTTGATACATAAATAACTATTTAGTTCGAATGAAATATATTATTTTTATCACCAGTATTTTTGGTCGTTGGACAAAAAACGATGACTTATCCATGGTAATGTAATCATTCCTGAAATAACGTTCTTTTAATATTGAAAAAGATGAAATAAGTCTCATATTCAAGTGGGTGAAGAAAAAATATTATTTTTTCTCAAAAATGTCGAATTGAAAGAAAATAAAAATCCGAATCTTACTCATTGCTGCATGTGGCGCTCAGCCGTAGCAGATCTCTACAACTAAAATATTTTGCACGTGAAATGCAGTTATTAGCCCTCAAAGATATAAGTGGCAAGGGAACCAAAGAGGTTATTTTAATTTATATTACAGTTTTTTAGCTGCGGGAATCGAATTTTGGTTCTCAAATTCACAAGCCGACATTTTTCCTTAAGCGTCAAAGCTATCTACCCCATTATTCTGTTTTTTTAATGTCTTTTTCTAATCGTTTAATCCATTATTATTTGCATATAAATTTAATGTTTTCATAAATATTTTCATACTTAATTTAAAAAGATGTTTCGTTTATAATAACAGTAATAACTTGTTTCAAGAAGATCAAGTAACAATTCCATGCCTTCAGACTCAATTAGGCACATGTTTCACTGCAATTTGATGGCTACGATCAATACATACGGATTACGGAATATGCAATTACAGATGCGCCACGTACCGAATTGAATAGCACGCAAAATAGTATACATGTCTTTATGATAACGATGCAATAAAAATACCTACATAGCGAAAGTTTTTACTTATAATTAAAAGTATCAGGTAACATACAAATACAACATTTTTCTTGTGCAACTTACAATCAAGATATAAAGCAATATAAAATAGTGTGAAACTTGTTGATTTACCCCTTTGGTTACGCCACTGTATAATAACATCAATGTCGGATCGAAAGTCAATAAACGCCAGCAATACTGTATTAATTCGTCGGAATAAAGAATGTGCTATCAAACGTGAATGATTCGCTTTACGATGTTGTAAATACACAGTTGTTACTTCATTACAACACTCACAGCAGTCGATAGGTCGTCAACCTTGCTGAAATTATCAAACAAATTAATGCATTCACAAAAAAAACTGTAATTGAAACTTGAATTGTAAGTAGTTTTGGATAGAAATTGTTGTACCTATATCCTGTGTTTGAGCAAATGAATTAACTTCGTTGTTGATTTATGATTGTTTGAATAGTATTTAAGACGCCAGAATAAGTCAATATAAATATGTTAAATAAATATAAATATTTAAATAACCGTGGAACAATTCTAATTTTACATGATATAAATAAAACTTGTATAATTATATGATTTGTTTATTTATTTATCTGTTTAACTTTAAAATTATGGCTGTAATATTATTTATTAGTAGTAGTACCAGAACTACAATTGTGTGGAATTCACTTCCAAAAACAAGCACAGGGCGACACTCCCTTTCTTTCTTATATTTTTGTTTCAGTTTCAGTTACTGCATTGTGTGGACTTTTCTTTCATATACAATTGCAGACTATCACTTTCATCTTTTCTAATCTTTGTAGATTCGTTGTTAGATTCGTTGTTAGGAGTAAGCGCGGGTAATTTGAGATGTTTTATGCATGTGTTATGAACGTTAAAGAAAGAAGGTGAATGATAAGTGAATAGGAGTGATTGTATGGATGTGATTAAGGGTTTGTTATGTAAGTATGATTTCGAGTGTGATAAATAAATGAGTTTATATGGAGGGATCTATGAATGTGGTTGAAGTGAGGGTGGTGTGTTTGGATGATAATGTTTGACGGAGGTTGATTATTTGATGAATGTTATGAGTGAATGTTTTATGAGTGATTTTAGGGTTCATGCTACCCCATTTAATGGGATATAGCGTGAAGATATGTATGTATGTATGTATGTAGTACCAGAACAATCGAGCGTCAAATTGCTTCTGAAGTTATCATCTGAACACTGATTTTTAAGTTGAAGGTTTAAAGTACTATAATAAATTTGAAAACTAATATATTAAAGAACGAGTTTCATAATGGTCATTTGATTTTTTGAGAAGGGAGTTTGGATCAGGACGCACAAAATAATTGACAATTATAAATATTTTACTATTTTTTCCATTTTGCGCCTTTGCCTTATATGCTTTTATAAATTTTGTTTTAGTTGGTGATGTTGATGTGATGTTTAAAAATTCAATTGTTTGAATTTGAAATGATCAATTTGCTTAGAGTAAAAATAAGTGTAGATTATTTTTTTTGTGTCCCACCGGAAATAAGCGAAATTGCTGAAAATACCGCCAAGAATTTACTTTCAATAAAAACATAGTTACTAAATTTCAATGCAATATTTTGCTTATCTAAACTTTCTAAATAATAATAATTTAAAAATATAGTACGGAAACTGTATTACCAACTACGTTTATTATTGTATTTATACTACATTTTGCTCTGAAAAGGAACGCAAAAAACAACTTTTTTATATATATTTACTCGTAAAACATTATATGTACAAAATTGTTACACACGATTTTATACTTTTAGGGTGACGAAATATATCACTTACCGAAATTAGCTATAGCAGTCTCAGAGCTGGGCAAGCTACTTAAAAAAAGCTAAGCTACAGCTATTCTTTTAAAAAGTAGCTGAGCTACAGCTAAATTTTGTAAAATATAGCTAGCTACAGCTAAAAGCTTTCGTTAAAGTAGCTGTTAAATTTTAAAGCTATTTTTTTTCAATTATTGTGATTTAATTAAATTTGTCATTGTCATATGATCAGTTGATCAGTATTTTGTTATAATGACTGTTAATTTACTATTATGTACATAAATATAAAAAAATCGCAAATGGACAAATGTACTGTTAATTTGTTATGCTATAGTTCTTACAGCTATATTTTTTCACATTTAGCTAAGCTACAGCTACAGCTAAGGTAAACGTAGCTAAGCTAGTAGCTAAGCTACAAAAGTAGCTAGCTACTGCCCAGCTCCGAGCAGATTACTACGTCCAGTAATGGGTAAAAGGTGTGATGTTATATTTTAATAAACCATAAATTGAATATGAGTTAATTTAATTTAAATTACGATCAATTACCACAACATAAGTGAAATGATCTGGATCTGGACTTTCCTGTTTATTACTTAACCAAGTAAAATAAAAAATAAATAAAATGAACTTTGTAATTGATATAAATTTACTTAATTAATTAAAACCACATTTCCTCTAATAAAAAGTTCTAATTTTTTACTATAATATCCACTATTAAAAAACTGAAATATTTAAACCGGCTGACCTCTTACAACAGTGATGATTCACCATTTTCCATAAATTCTGTGTTTATCTGTAGTCACCGCGGTCAAAAGGTTCATGTTGACGTACCGCAAAGAAACGTGATAGTTGGGACCTTCTGTGTCCATACAACTGTGTGGTTTTATTCAGTTTTCATTTTGCTGGCCTTGTGGATGAAAAACGGTATTTAAAAATGTAATTTCATTATTAAAACAAATAATATTATACAATAAAATGCTAACATCTTTTATTTGAAACTTTTTTTCGTAACTGATTCCATTTTTGAAATAAATGGAATTTATTGTTTTGTGTGTCCAGTAAACTTCCTCTTCCGGTTTTTCAATTTCATTCAAAATCAACTCAGCTCTTCGTATTTTCATGAAACTTATAATTACCAAGTTTCGTTAACAAATCTTATCTCGTTCATGACACAAACATCATTGAGAAAATGATCAATACAGATTCAGTGGACCTCAAAACAAGTATTTCCGTGAAAATCTCGTCAACGATTTTTTTCACGATTCCAATACTTCCTTATACTACGTATAAGAAAGTAAAAAACTAAAAAAAAGTACTTGGCGACGTTTTGTAACTACATGGGCATTTGTTCACTCGGGATAAGACAGACTGTAGTGTCCGGCCACTGTCGTTTATACTTGGCCAGAGACACTACCGTGTCTCTTGATAAGGGTTGATAATGCGAATTATATAGGAATACATTTACGAATTAACTTCTAACAGTTCTTATTGTTTATTATTATCGAACGTATTACAAAATTTAAACGACCCCACAGAGAGTAGAAACAGAATTATTAATAAAACACTTCAAACCGAAACTAGAACACTAACGTCAAATAATTTAAAAAATCATAATAGTACCTAATCATGGGCGTCCACAGACATTTTTCCAGGGGGGGCGAGTCGCAAAAAACCCTCAGATAGATATACATAAATTTCTAAAATATTTTTTTTTACATAACATAAATACAAATACATATAACAAATGGATAAAAAAAATATTTAAATTTGTGAAATACATTACTAGTCTTTGTCGTCTGGGTTTGAATTGAAGAGGAAAGACAATTTTCGAATAACTCTTCCTTAAATTGACACCATTTCTTCAATAAATTCCGATTTAGCAGTTTTACCGTTTTTATTTTCTAATATTTCGTGTCTGTGTAAACTTAAACTTGAGATTACTCAATCGTTACGATAGGGAACATGTCGCTAGCTGGCCATAAGAATACTGCTGGAAATTCAGTTTCAGCTTGAATTTATTATCTTCAAACTTATAATTTAATTTTTATTTTATTTATATATACATACACAGTGTGGTGGCCACGACTCTCGAACACAGGACTTTAACATGTAAAATCATATTGTTTTAAATATCCTGCTTCCTAATTATTTAAAAGAAAAAGCTTCAAATAAAAGTATAAGGGCATAAAATACGAAATTAATTTTGCATGCTTTGTATCGGCACAAATTAGATCTAAAAATGACTGAAATTGTCTCAAAACTATCGATAGCTATGAAATTGAAACAAAATTAAACAAATGTTTGACGTTCAATCTGACAAAACTGTCAGAATAAATTCTTTATTTATTATTTCATTTATTTTGACAAACGTTAAACATTTGTTTAATTTGGTTTCAATTTCATGCCTATCGATAATTTTGAGGAAATTTTCCTCATTTTCAAATCTAATTTGTGTCGTTACAAAGTATGCAAAATTAATTTTGTTTATTGGTTCAGATGCAGAATTTTATGCACTAAAACTTTTAAATTATAGTTTTATATGTTAAAGTCCTATGTTCGAGAGTCGTAGTCATCAACCTAGTTAAAATCCAGGGGGGGCGAGCGCCCCTCCTTGCCCCTCCCCCTGCGGACGCCCATGTACCTAATAGTCCACGATGGCGTTGATTTGTTTGTATTCTAATCGTCTATATCTTTTTATATCGTATGACGTCAAACACTACATTTCAAAATTAGTTCAAAACGATTGACAAAATGGTAGTTTACTTGCATCATAGACCGCCAAATATATTCCTGGTGGGAAACTTTACAAATGTGTATCCTAGTACTTCATTTTCTCTTCAACTTGACCACTGATAATAAAAATTCCTAGTATTTATCAAGTGGTTTCCGTCAATTATTCGCAAAGTAGCGGTGACTGTACTGTCTAAACACAGAGATTGAAATAGAACATGATGTCATATCGCTTAACTAGTTACACATGGTTGCCCTTATTATACTAAATATATAAATACTACTTTTCTGCTAAAATTAAAGAGCAAACTTCAACCGTACCGCTTTAGCGCCATTTATTTATAGTTCCGAGGCTAACAAACAAAAGAATGATTAGAGTTTATGTTCAGCTGTTGAAGTTAATCAAGTTGAATCGTTGGATTCTTGACATTTGGGGTAGAAAGAGCCGAGAACCAAGAACCTTTCATTCATCTAACTGTTTATGTTTTTATCGAACATTCCTATCTTGACACACCTTTCTAGCTTCATTAATATTCACGTTTAAAGTAAGTAAACGCCATTATCTTCAGTTCAGTCAGAGTTAAGTTTTATTTACATGTCTGTTCTTTGTTTAGAGGCATTCTTCGTTCGTCAAAATATTTTTGATGCGTTTTTTATACATATTTAATTATGCAGAACTTATAAAATGAGTCATAGCATGATAAATCAAACAGAAATGGATAACAGAAATAAACAAATTTAAATAAGCGGGTTATGGTCAGTCTAGATTATTTATCTAATGTTTAATTAAAAGAGCAAAATTTTTTGATAGATTATCGTCATCAAAATTTTATTCACACGACAAAATTTCATTTATTACAATTATTTACTAAAATGGAGATGGTGGCTCAGTGGTTCCGTGTCGGCCTGTGGACCCTGAGAACGTTGGTTCGATTCCCATAGCCGACAAACAATTTTCACCACATTAAAAACAACTTCTGTGGCTCCCCTCCACTAATATCTTTGGAGGTCGTGATTTGACGGCTGGTAACCGCACTTCACTCGCAAAATATATCACTTACCGAGATCTGCTTCGGCAGAGTGCCACACCCAGTAATGGGTTAAAGGCGTGATGATTTATTTATTTGATGGGGTAGCTAGCTCAGTGGTATCAAGTCGGCCTGTGAATCCTGAAAATCCTGGTTCGATTCCCACTGGCGATAACCAATATTCATCATTTTAAAACTATCCCTGTGGCTCCCCCACTACTAACACCTATAGGGGCCGTGATTTGACGGCTGGTAATCGCACTTCACTCGCAAAATATATCACTTACCGAGATCTGCTTCGGCAGAGTGCCACACCCAGTAATGGATAAAAGACGTGATGATATATTTATTTATTTATTAATTTACTAAATTTCCTCAATCAAAATACCCTCCATTATTTTAATAGAAAATTGATGACTGAAATTCTGATACAGAATATATTTATTGGAATATTTCACTAATAACAGCTGACAAAAGTAGAACAAAGGAGCACTTTTATTTGACTTCCGTAAGTATAATATAGCAGGCTGTAGTATATTTTTTGGTTTTATTCTTATATTTCAGTAAATATTTTCAAAGTTCTTATTAATATTTAGATAGATCATAGTTCAGTATTTTTTGTTGTATTAGTTTCAGTAGTACATTAATTATAATTTTTAATTTACATTCGTAATTTAGTAACTAGTTATTTTTGTAGTTAACTTGTTTGTAAGTATAATTTGTGGAATCTAGCTGTACGATTGATGCCAGTGCACATTTACTATTCTATTTTATATTAAGTATACAACATAATTACAATTAATTTGTACTTACACGAAAGCATATGGATGAAATTGAAGTTGAATTTTCTTCGAAAATATTTAAAATAAAGTCACAAAAAATATTGAAACAGTAGCGTCCTATGTAAGAGCATAAAAATCTCATGAAAGCTCCCCTTTGTCATAATTTCAAATTTCGTCACTAAGTTTGCATTCTTATTGAGATATTCCAATACTTTACGATTATCACATTTTTGAAAATGTTATTTATTTAATTTCAAAATGGAGTAGGAGACTTTGATATCGTATCGGGATGTGAATTTGAGAACCCGGGTTCAATTTCCAGAGCCGACAAGCAATTTTCACAAAATTACCGCAGTGGCTTTGAGAGCCTGGTATCGCACTTCACGCGCATAAATATATATTACTTTGCTTCAGCAGAGTGTTACTCCCAGTAATCGGTAAAAGGCGTTATGATACATTTATTTATATTTTTTTAAATTTAATTTTAAGATCAATAAATACTTTATTCCAGGAATAAATATAAACTATAACCATTGTAGTAACAGTTTCATAACTTCTAAATTGTTGAAATCTTGACTTTTATGTACTTATCAGATTATCAACTAATATGATAATATTTCCAAAATATAAATTAGTTATATGTTGAATAATCTAGCATTAAACCATATTTATTTGTTTACTAACAAATATACTTTGCGTAATAATCATTAACACTCATTTTAATCTTAATTCCATTTTCAATTCCCAAGCTAGATTTATATTGAATTAAAAATGGAGTTAGCGTAGCACCAGAATAATTCGTTTTATTAATTTATTTATAAAATTTTTACCTAATTTTCTGTTTGATAAGGAAATCAAGATAATTTCATAAATAATGTTAAACCATTGATATAAAATAATATAGATCAGTAATCATTACCGTTAATGCTATCTGTTCCCTAAAATTTTAACCAAACTTTTGACCAATAGGGAATGTTGAAGTTAGACTCAAATTCGGAGTTACGCTTGATTGTCAGTCAGATAAGGAGAATGAAAGTATTTTCATAAATTAATAAATAGAATAACTGACGAATGACGAATCAGCTAATACATAATATGACAGATGACAACACCATATGTAGTAAACCGAGAATTACCGTCTTTATGAAGTAATCACATGACTTTCACTACTTAAACTGCTTAGTAGCACAGTAAAAACTTATCAATGACATATATTTTATATAATTATTAACTTTTATGCGAAGACTATTAAATTATCATTATTTTTCAACCATCAAACTTTTTATGCTCTTTGCAAGTACCTAACTGTCTACCTACTCGACAAAAGGAAAAAACGTTTTTAAGTGTTGTTCTTTTGGTTATATGACTCATGAGATTCAAGGAAGAATATTTAATCCTTGAATGATGTCATTCTAAATATTTCAATTGTGTTTCTTTGCCTTTACCTAATTTAAAATTCAATCTTTTGAAGTATTCAAGAATTGAAGTACGTCAAGATATGATACTTTTTTTTGCTAAATAATAGTGTATCTGTAAATATTACTTTTTCCTACAACTGTGCGATTTCTTTGTTATTACGTAACTATAATTGCCTTGGTTACGTATGGAAAGTAGATGAATGCAGACCAAGTGCGTTTTCGAAAGAAAAAAAACACTAGTGCGGAAAGTGCTTCATATTTTGGCCACAGACGCTTATGGAAATAGAAGATACGGTGAACCAGCGCTAGTAAATATGCAGTAGTATATTTTGACGTTTGTAAACGTAACCTTAATTTGCAGTATATCTAATCTGTACACAACTAATAAAAAGAACCGAACAAAGTAAAATATATCGATAAATGGTTTTATTTAAAGAGTAAGTGAAATACATCATATTTATTGTTTGTGTATATTATTAACACAGTTGTTACAGTTGCTTATATTGACATAATGTGAAGTGAAAACTTTTATACTGTCTAAAGAAACATTGATTTCTTCCGTACCTGTTCATATTATTAACAGTAATATTATTGACAACAATTTCGGAAGCTTTAGAAGTACCAGCAGCAGGTTGATTCTCATTGTCGAAAATAGATCCAACATAGTATGATCCGGAGCTTCAATTATCTTTGGAGGTGTTAATGATAAAGAAGAATCACTCACTGTACTATTCCAATCAAGACATCGCAACATCGTTCTCATGTAATATCATTAAAATTTTATAAATTTTAATAATATTTTAGTGATTTACTAAATCGCACAGTTGTAGGAAAAATGTTGTTTATAACACGTGACGAAAAAGGTTACATGCTCGTGCAGATTTCCGCACTCGGCAAGTCTCGTACGTTAAATTCTGCACTTGCACGTAACAAGCCTTTTTCGGCACTTTTTATAAAAATAACTATTTTGCACTTCCAGCCGTACGTTTTGAATTAATGATTAATTTTGATATTGACTTGACATATAATTCACAATTACAGCATTATACACTTTTTTGGATAACTTAGACAACATAAACAAAGTGAAATATTTTGAGGTTTATAATCTTATTGCAATGGTAATGCTTATTTACCTGTCAATTTAATCCCTTCCAGACAGATTCATAAAGCAGATTAGCGCTACCACTATTTATTATTTCGTTTTTAACTATCTTTTCAATATACGAAACAAGTTTATTTTAACTTGAGTTAAAAAGAAAATTAATTAGCATCAAATTTAGTTAATTTATTTAATCTGTATTAATTTTAAACAGGTTATAGATAATATTTAAAAAAGGTGTTAGCGCTAATCCGTTTTATGTATCTGCCTGTTCGGGATTAAAAGTAACAATTCTTTTCTCGAAAAGGAAGAGTAAAGTAGGTCATTTACTCCCGGAAGTGCGAAAATGTATTTGAAGTATACAGAATATTTTCTATTCGATATTGATCTTTACTATCTTGGGAACTATAAAAAGTTATGACTTCAGTTAAATCGTTACCCAATAGATAAAAGCGACGTAAAAAATGCGTTTCTTAATTAACAAGCAACAGGTCGTGCGTTCAAATCTCACTGACTTCCACTTAAATTTAAAAATAAGATTGTATCTCAGTAGTTCGGATTTCGCAGTAAGCTGTAGGCTTCCTGTACTGTAATTGGGATTAAGTTACTATTGTGTAGAGTAACAAATGAATAAATAAATGCTCATACTCGTGAAACTACGAAAAAGTATGCAGTGTTATGTTGTAAGGGTGTGAAACATGAACAGATTTAAAAAAAGACAGGAAAATGATTGATTACATGGAAATTACTGGAAAGACTAAGGGAAATAGGACACTACATGAGACTATTTTGACAAGGAAGAGAATGTGGTTGGGCCATGCGTAGAGAAGGAATACTGTAATGAAGAAGGTAATAGAAGGGGCATTAGAAAGAGAAGGTAACAGAGATAGGAGGAAAAGGAAGATGGTAGACGACCTGAAAGAAGGAAGAAGTTATGTTGAAATTAAAACTACTGGCTATAAATACGAGTAGAAGAAGTTGGAGAAGGCATTTACGACCTGCGTCAAGCAGATAACTATCGATAACTCGTGATAAAGACTGTGAATATTAAGAAAATTATTGAATACATTGTTTAATATCAGAATTAATATTGCATTTATAAGTAATATACTTTTCAGATGATCACTTAAGTAACCATACCAACATCATAGACTACTACTGAAAGTTGAACATAACATATACTGATATGTTAGTATAACGAACACTTCTAACATATCAGGTAAAGTTCCACTGATTAACAACAGATGTCGTTACGATGAAAGAAAATAATAAGATAAATAAAAAGAATTTGTATTATATTTAAATCAAAGTTTTGGCAGATTTTTCAACACATTTGCACAGATAAATCTTATTTTTAAAAATTAATAATTATTTATTTACTAATATTTTAGTATTATTTAATATTTTGATATTACGGTTAGTACAGTTGTTATCATAATACCGAACTTCAAACGTCAAACGTCAACGCTTACCTTCAAAAACGCATCAGCTGTCAAAGGGTAACAACATTGTTCTTGTAAACTTTTTTTAGTAATATTTTGTGGTCGTCTGAAAAATAGTGTACCTAACTCGAAAGTGTGATAACTGTGCTCGTGTACTTAAATCACTCGACGCTGCGCGCCTCGTTTTTCAATTTTTGTACACACGCACGTTATCTTACACTTTCGATGCTTGTTATGTAAATAAATAAAAATAAATATATCATCACGCCTTCTACCCATTACTGGGTGTGGCACTCTGCCGAAGCAGATCTCGATAAGAGATATATTTTGCGCGTGAAGTTCGCTTACCAGCCGTCAAATCACAGCTCTAAAAGATGTTAGTGGTGGGGGAGTCACAGTGGTAGTTTTGAAATTATGAAAATTGTTTGTCGCCTGTGGGAATCGAACCAGGGTTCTTAGGATCCACAGGCCGACTTGATATCACTGAGCTAACTACCCCATTATGTAATAAACTACAGGGTGATCAAAAGGAATTGTTATAGTTGGCAATACAATTCCAGAGATCTTTTTATTCCACAGTTTGCACAACATCAGGTAAAGGCGGAAATGCTATTTGACATTTTTAATAAATACAAATAGGTTATGTCAGGAGTCTGACAGCTAATAGAATTTTAACTTTTTAAGTAATGGAAATACTTTAGAAATAAATGTAATAATAAATGTACTCAAATATAAATTTTAAATGTCACTGTCAACAACAAGAAATGAATTTATGTATCATGCTTACCAATTTCAAGTAGTTTTTTTTATTACCAACTGTAACAATCCCTTTTGATCACTCTGTATTATTTAAGGAGTGCATGATTAATTGAATGAATTATTATTTCTTTTCAAATCCTCAAATTCAGAGCTCAAACTTTAAATTGAAAAATTATGACGCATGCTCAATTCATTAAAAGAGGTTTACCATTAATAATCATTTTTATGAAAATTTACCAATATTGCACTCAGTAATTGCATGTTGTACCATACCATAAATGGATAGACTTACTTACGAGTTTAAGTGTAATATAAATATTGATAATTCATGTTACACGTTGAGAAAATTGTGCAGTACGAAATAAATTGCCGTGTTTAAAGGCATTTAAATGGAAAAAATAAAGCATGAATCATACATGAGTTATATGTTGTAACCTTGGTACTGTGAGTAAGGTAAAGATTTATAATGCTCAATCGCATTTTCAGATCTTTTTATAAGCAAAAAACATATACCTATGTGTTTACAAAACAGAACAAATATCCTTGTTGTTATTTTTCTAATATACTTTACGCGCGTATAAATATAAATTAAAAAATTTAAATAAATATATCATCACGCCTTCTACCTATTACTGGGTGTGGCACTCTTCCGAAGCAGATCTCGATAAGTGATATATTTTTGCGCGTGAAGTGCGGTTACCAGTCGTCAAATCACGGCCCCCAAACATGTTAGTGGCGGAGGAGCCACAGGGGTAGCTTTTGAAATTATGAAAATTATTTGTCGCCTGTGGAAATCGAACCAGGGTTCTCAGGATCCACAGGCTGACTTCATACAACTGAGCTAGCCACCCCATTACTTTATATAATTATTATAATTTTGGTATTCTGTGACCAGAATAATTTACCTTGGCATTTTTATGTTATTTTCATACATTTTTCTTGTATACGTAGGCTGTTATTATAAAAATTAATGTAATGACAGTTTTATAAAAAGTGTGGTTAAAAAGTAATATTTTTATATTTTATTTTAATCTATAGATTAATCATGAAAAATATGGGTTATCATTAATTTATCGATCAGTAACAGATAATGATTTACCCCCCTATTGTGTAACTCGATCATTATCTGTTAATGATCGACAAGATAATGACGATCCAGATTTTTTACAATTAATCTGCAGATTACCACCATTTCGGCATTTTGTGATCAAAATCATTTTGTTACATCTATTTTACTTTTATGCATTTTTCTGTCGTACAATACAGCCTGTATAAAAAAATATATTTTTTATATAACAACAGCTACGTATATTGATAAACAAAATCCATGAATATAACATAAAAATGCTAGAGTAAATTAGTCTGGTCTCAGAATACCGAAATTGTGATCATCTGTGAAATAACGATGAAAAATACAAATGATCATAACTTATTGATCATTAAAAGATATTGATCCAATTACAGAATAAGGGGATATGATTCAGTTACAGAATAGGAAGGTATATTAGAGTTTATTTAATCTTTTTTCAGAATATGATTCAGCTGAATTTGACTAAAATCTTTTGAGAATTGTACTATTAAAGATAAATAAATATAAATATATCATCACGCCTTTTACCCATTACTGACTGTGGCACTCTGCCGAAACAGATCTCGGTAAGTGATATATTTATGCGCGTGAAGTACGGTTATCAGGTTTAAAATCACGGCCCCCAAAGATGTTAGTTGGGGGGAGTCACAGGGGTAATCTTAATTTGATGAAAATGTTTGCCGGTTGTAGGGATCGAACTAGGGTTCTCAAGATCCACAGGCAGACTCAATACCACTTAGCCATTACCCCATAAAGATGACTCAATTTATAAACAAATCAGCGTCTGTCATCAACTTTAGTACATTTAAAATATTCTTCCCTCATCCATCATCATCATCCTCAGTTCCTCTTGTATTCAAGTTAACAAACATTCGCCTGAGGCCCTCAAGTTACAATCTCTAACTAGCAACCTGCTAACCACATCATTTCTTCATTTCTGCACTTCCTCACATCAACTATGCACGCTCGCCGTTGGCGATCTTCCACGTTCGAAGACTTCTCGTGTCCACGCGTAAAAAGTCACGCTCCACGTTTACGTATACACTCCGGGTTTATGTGGCGAGATATAACTGCTCATGCATCTTGCTGGTTTATTAGCAGCATCGTAGGATTGCTGCAGCAGTGGACGTTTAATCACTTGCTAGTGGGAGGCTGTGGAATTATAAGATGTTGAGGCTTGAGGGAATGGGAGCCAGCGGGGGTTCTGGTGGGTGCTCTAGGTGGTAGAGTGATTAAATACTGAGATGTATAGTTGATTCAATGACCATTTGGCTAAATTACTTTTTTCTATGATCTTTAAATAAAGTAGGGTTTTCGAATGTTGTTTTGTGATAGAAAGTGAACAATTGCAAACCGTTGTTAATGGTAACGGTTCACAAAGTATTTTTTCTACGACCTAGCAGAAATTAGACATTGCCATTTGTCAGTTGGGTGCAGAAAGTTGACGTTTGCTGCTCGTCGAGCGATAAAATAAAAGTTTATCCATGGATACATTAAAACTGTCAACATGTTCAAGCAAATTTCAAAACAGAAAAACTGTCAAAAATGATAAGTTTCTAATCAGAATTGCCATAATATGAGTTTGTTTTTTAATAACATTTTTCTTTTACGTAACTTTTATAAATTAATAATAATAAATGAAAATTTCTAACGCTTTGCATATTTAATAATATAAAAATATGAATTCATATTTTGTAATATTTATCGTAATATTTTCATATTATAAATAAATACTTAGTTCAGTGGTATGAAGTCGGCCTGTGGATCCTGAGAACCCTGGTTCGATTCCCACAGGCGACAAACAATTTTCATAATTTCAAAAAATACCCCTGTGGCTCCTCCACCACTAACATCTTTGGGGGCCGTGATTTGACGACTGGTAACCGCACTTCACGCGCAAAATATATCACTTATCGAGATCTGCTTCGACAGAGTGCCACACCCAGTAATGGGTAGAAGACGTGATGATATATTTATTTTATTTTGTAAGTCCACGATTTTATAGTATTATCATAGCATTAACATTACAATTGGTCCTTGAACTTCTATCAAATTATTATTGCAAGTAAGCCTTTAATTGACCTAATTATTTAAAAAATATATAATTATTGTACATTTTGTTAGTTTATCAATAGATCTGTACTGCTTTCATGATTACATTCCCCGTATTTTATAATTTTATCGATCATGACCTACTTTATATGTAAAATTTAAATCAGCTGCATTTAATAATACAAAATCCATTTATACATGCATGCAGCACGAACCAATAAAACAGTAAAGAAAGAACGTGACAAGATTTTAAATATCCTTTAAGATACTCTTATGTAGGTAAAGTGAATTGAAAGTAAAACAATGTAAAAACAAAAGTGACTAAACCACTCTTAAAGAAATTTAATATTTAAAAAATGAAATTTCACAAGAAAGTATTGAAAAACAATATTACTTTAGTACAAAATCATAATAATGTACGCTTTCAAAATGTTGACAGATTGACGCGGAAGTGCCAAAACTATCCGTATGACTCACTACTTCCATTTTTGATAACTTACAGTAATAATCGCTACTATTCTTCATGATTATAATAGATTTGAACCATCCTGACTTTCAAATATGAATTTAACCCAATTGTCCTTATAAATCTAAACGATGTTCCTGTTTCTGATAATTTGCTACAGTAATGACCTTATCATTTAACCTAATCACTGTTGTCATGAGTTAATGTTGCAGTTCCTGATTTGATTATACTCTAAACAAAGTTGCTAATCATCCTACCTCTTCTGATTACGTTCCAAATACAAGCTGCCTTTACTCACTCGAGGTTAGCGTAGCGTAGAAATCAGTGGCGTCGAAAGGATTATTGTCTTGATTTAAAAATGGCATATGATCTGTTGCACATTAGGCGTATTCCATTTGCCATTTGGATCAGTCTAACTTACATTTACTGAACCAAATCATTTATTTATTTCGCTGGATTACTTCACTGACTTTATTTCCAGTACTATAATTACTCACTTTAATTTATTTTGAAGTAATTCACTCCAATAAATGCATCAGTTTGCTTAATTCAGTTCATTTCATCATGTTGTCTAATTTATCTGAACTGATTTAAATGAACCAAGTGACAAATGGAATACAGCTATTGTCTCTTCTTATATTATCTGTCACTTGATATATTTATTTACTTATTAAGGTAGTACTAGAGTGAAAAAAAATTTTGTTGATCAGAATGAAATTTGGCGCACGTAAACATTGGATAGTCATACGCATCCTGTTAAAATATGAAACACATTCATCGTCTGTGAACAAATATATTCGCTTGTAAAGTTGAGTTCTTTTACACGGGGCTTATGGCGATCATCACTCAGAATCGCACATATTTGGTTTGTGTACCTCTAAAATTTTGCAGTTTCATTTGAAAAACTAGTATGATGTTCTAGAACTATCCATGTATATTGTATCAGAAGGAGAAAGTTTCTTATCGTTTAGTAATGGATATACGAGTATAACCATGCAAAGCCTTGTTTTTAACGAAAAATTAAGAATCCCAATTTATAATGGCAACACCGCACGGTGGTATGGGATTTGAAAATTCACTAGACCAACAACCTGTTAACAATTCATGATATTCAAATCATACTATGTATAAAACACTTATTTTATTCAATTTTTATATTTTTTTGAGGGTCAGTTTAACCACTCGACAACCGATGGCGCCACCGCCACACTAGTACTACCTTAAACTTTGTTACACTAGTTCTGAAACATTCTGTACATTACCTAGGCTATGTAGAAAATCGTAAATACAAAAATTGTATTATTTACCAGTTATATTCGATTTTAGCTCAAATTATTCCGAATTGAATTTGTTCTTGGCAAGGTTCGCTTCGCTTGTGGTTTGTAGACTCTAACGAAGCCCATAGAACGTGCTCGCCATAATCCTTTATATTTGCTTTCGGCAAAATTTGCATGATTTAATACTGCATTTCATACTTTACCGCTGGTATATAAATAATTTACTGAAGAAAGTGAAAAGTAAACAATCTTATATTTTGTTTGTTTGTAATTTCAGTAATGCAGCTGAATCATTACTTATTTATTAAAGTAGCATAAATTCTAGCACGTACTGTTAAGAATTAATAACATAATTATGGAATTAATAACATATTATAATTAGCTGGTAGTAAATAATTAAAAATAATAAATATCTAAACGTTAAGAAAGCAACAATAACAAGAGTACATAACAAACACTTTCTTTTCCATGATCTTTAAAGTACATCTAAAATAAAATGAAATTTTATTAACACACACGTAAGAGTAGGTATATCATTCTTTAAAGAAAAAAAGGTTTCGTTTTTCGTGTAGTTATATGTAGGTACTAAAATGGTAAAGATACTTTCTCTTTATTCTAATCCTGAGGAGTTCTGCACTTGCATATCATGTGTACGATTGCGAACCCTGACAAAACCAATAGATTTTTCTGCAAAGTGAACTATAGGAATGTTTGAATTTAACTAATAGTAAAGTACTACTCGTATCAGCTTGGAAACAAGCCAAGCAACAAAGATGATAATTTTTCTTGTTTTAATAAATTAGATACCTATTTAATCTTTTTATTGTTTTCTTTGTAGTGCTCTAACTACATTTTTAATACTTTTTTTATGTAGCTGAATGATGTGCCGTTACGTGCGAAATATATTTTGGTATATGTACTGTGAGTCACAGACAATTTTTGACCAGTTTTTCCTCAATCCGGCTACAGAAAGTCCCCGATTATTATCTGTAAGAAAATATAAAAAATATCACATGGAAGTCGGTATACAAATTGTCAAAATTTTGCTGAATCATGTTTTTATGCGATATTTTTTATTTATGCTCCAGATAAGTTATCGGTCCTTTTATCCGAACTGGAAAGACGAGCCATTAGTAAAAGTATTTTTGGTGATTGTTAGACAGCAGCGGACTAACAAGTTATAGTATTTTTTCTGAAACCGGAAAGAAAATGCCTACTTTTCTGACCAATTTTATTTAGTATGGAAAGTAGATTTTTACCAAAACAATCAAGTAAAGTATATATCCAAGGCTACAACAAAAATAACAGCCTGGTAAAGATTTTACCTGACTGTTTTGTATTGTACTTGACTGTTTTGTATTGTACTTGACTGTTTTTGTTGTTGCAACCTTGGATTCTTAGTTTTCTGTCACTATAATTCATAGCAGTAAATTTAAACATTTGTAATTATTGATTAAATTAAACGGTTTCAGAAAAAACAGTATACGTAATACTTCAGGAAAGTGTTTTTACTTGACTCAGCAGATTAATATACTCGGCCTACGGCCTCGCATTACAAACAAGCACTTCGTCAAGTAAAGTATCACTTTCCTGACTTATTATGTAAAATACTATTATTTGTTACTCATATAAAACCTCATTTATTCAAACTGTTTATTCGCTATGACTACTAACGTGTATAATATATTACATAATAAGTCAGGAACAGGCGCGGTGGTCGAGCGTGTTAATGGATATCTATTAACATGCTGTGACGTCATCCGAACCAAGGTTCGTCTGTTCGAATCCGCCTGTCGACAAAGTATGATTTGTCGTTAAATAAAAAAATACAGTTACTTGTATTAATCATACTCGGGCGCTATAAGCTAGTCACTTATACATATGCCTTAAAAAGTAAGTAACATCGACTACGGAAACCGGCAGTACGGCAGCGTAAAAACTGCGGCTCGGTGTGCCCGGTAGGCCCAGGCCCGATTCGGGCTGTAGTGCCATTGAAGAAGAATAGTAAGTCAGGAAAGTGATATTTTACTTGACGAAGCGGTTGTATAATAATTCATAATGTTTATATTTTTTTGAAAATACAAAACAGTGAGATAAAATCTTTACCAGACTGTTATTTTTGTTGTAGTCTTGGATACGTACTTTACTTGACTATTTTGGTAAAAATCTACTTTCAATACTAAAATTGGTCAGGAAAGTAGGCACTTTCTTGCCGGTTTCAGAATAAATACTATTAAATTACTAGCATAACATCTTTTACTGCCGAAGGGAGGCATTGTCATTTCCTTGAGGCAGTAAAAACTACCTTGTGTCTATTGAACAATATTTTATTTGTTACTGATTTGTAAACAAAATTAAAAATTATAATCAAATTTTGTCAGTTACAACTGCTGTGTCAAAAATTGTTTTAAATAATATCTCATCAGTATTACTGTGATAATACACTCGTTTACTAAGTTCCTGTTGTGCAGAGTAACAAGTAAATAAGAAAATAGGATAGAGACATACACAAGCGGACTTTGGCCTATGCTAAAGAGGCAATAGCCTAGGGCCCGGATTTTAGTTTAAATAATAGACATATATATACAGGATGGTGACCGCGACCCTTGAACCTAGGGATTTAACATGTAAAATCATAATTTTATAATTTCCTGCTTCCCTAATTATTTTAAACAAGACAGCTTCAAATAAAAGTTTTAGGACATAAAATTCTGCATCTAATCCAATAAACAAAATTAATTTTGCATGCTTCGTAACGGCGCAAATTAGATCTGAAAATAACGAAAATATAGCCTCAAAACTATCGATAGCCATGGAATTGAAACAAAATTAAACAAATGTTTGACGTTTAATCTGTCAAAATAATTTCTTTATTTATTATATCATTTATTTTGACACATAAAACGTTAAACATTTCTTAATTTTGTTTCAATTTCATGGCTATCGATAATTTTGTTATTTTCATATCTAATTTGTGCTGTTACGAAGCATGTAAAATTAAAATAAAAATAAATATATCATCACGCCTTCTACCCATTACTGGGTGTGGCACTCTGGTGAAGCAGATCTCGGTAAGTGATATATTTTGCGCGTGAAGTGCGGTTACCAGTCGTCAAATCACGGCCCCCAAAGATGTTAGTGGTGGAGGAGCCACAGGGATAGCTTTTTCAAATTATGAAAATTTGTCGCCTGTGGGAATCGAACCAGGGACCTCAGGATTAGATGCAGAATTTTATGTCGTAAAGGGCCCCAAATAATTATTTTGTCTAGGGCACAAAATATTTTAAATCCGCTTCTGGAGACATAGAGTACTTTTCTTCATAGAAGATTCTACTAATACAAAATCCTGATTTTGATTCCAAAACTTTGGAAACTAAACAAAAATATAATATCAAATTTTGTTTCTTGCCCAAGATTCCTATCGTTGTCTACGGCACTGAATTGGCATAATAAGTTAAATGTACTGTTACATGATACCAGTGTTCGCTCGCCAATCTAAGCCACAGGCAAATTACTGATGTTATCGGTCTCGTGATTTTAAATTGCTTGTTTTTTCATTGAAACTGTACCTCATGTGTCCGATTTCTCTATATTTTTTATTGTTTGTAGTATTAGAATAATAATGATATTAATAAGAGCACCGATTAGTTCATAACTAATGATTTGGTTCGTATTTAATACGCGTTACTCTTGCCGTATCAATTGCTAACCATTAATCATAATAGTTTCCGGATTATTATGATTCTAATTTTAAGAAGGTTAATTTCTTTTGTACTTATTTGGCAGAAATGAATATACCGGAAATTGTTTTTAATTTTAATTGGAACATGACGAAACAAAATTATTGTAATGTCAGAACGAAAATTACTCTTTCAGAAGTAACCAAACAAAAACTGTTTATTGTTGCAAGTACAAACAAATCTTGATTATACAATAACAACATTTATTCTTAAATGTAATTGTTTTCGTAGATGTCAACAAGTAAAATATTATATGTTTAAAAGTAAGTACGATTTCTGTGTATCTCATTGGCATCAGCGCAATTTAAATATGAAACAAGATGAGTAGATAAAATTGAAATTAGGAGAATAGCTGCAGATATTAATAAATAAATAAAAAATATATATCATCACGCCTTTTACCCATTACTGGGTGTGGCACTCTGCCGAAGCAGATCTCGGTAAGTGATATATTTCTGCGCGTGAAGTGCGGTTACCAGCCGTCAAATCACGGCTCCCAAAGATGTTAGTGGTGAGGGAGCCACAGGGGTAATTTTAAATTGGTGAAAATGTTTTGTCGGCTGTGGGGATCGAACCAGGGTTCTTAGGATCCACAGGCCGACTTGATACCACTGAGCCACTACCCCATTTAATAAATAAATAAACTTTATATATATTTGCTACTAATGATTATATCATTAATTGGTAAGTGATACAAAACATTACCAATATATCTCAAGAAACCCAATCTAGGTACATAATTTCTTTATTGCATTGTGTTAATTTAAAAATGACATTAAGGATCAAATTCACAGTCGTGATTCACCCTCACCTCATTCTCATCTCACACTCAAAGTAGAAGTAACTAAAACAAATAACTTAAATTATGTAAATTTTTGAGCTGGTTGCCTTAGTTACTTCCACTTTGAGTGTGAGGTGAGGATGAGGTGAATCACGACTATGAATTTGACCCTTAGTCTGTGGCACACTGTCTCTAATATTATGTGTTACCTTATTTATTTATTTATTTATGGAATGGCTAGCACAGTGGTATGAAGTCGGCCTGTGGATCCTGAAGTCCCTGGTTCGATTCCCACAGGCGACAAATTTTCATAATTTGAAAAAGCTATCCCTGTGGCTCCTCCACCACTAACATGTTTGGGGGCCGTGATTTGACGACTGGTAACCGCACTTCACGCGCAAAATATATCACTTACCGAGATCTGCTGTAGCAGAGTGCCACACCCAGTAATGGGTAGAAGGCGTGATGATATATTTATTTATTTTATTTATTTATGTATAAAATTACAAATCGTGGAAATATGTCAAATAAGCAGATAAACATTGGTGAGAGTAATTCATTCGATATTTTTTTTTACTGAAATGTCACCTAAATTTTTTGGTAAAACCGTTCAACTGACTCTAATTGACATAGTACCGCATCTGAGTAAACAATCGTAACTAATAATGAACAAATATTCAAATTTTGGAAAAGTAAATAAATGGCTCTTGCTATTATAGTTATTTGTATACCTAGACCAGGAAATGATTATTTAGCGTTTAGAAAAATCAATCTCAAAACGATAACTGAGGCAGACGACATTCTGAGAAAGCCAAAAACATATTACAGACGAAGGGACTAAGCGTATATAATATTTGTATACAACAGATTTATATACATTAAACTGTAAAATTTATTATAAATTTTTAAATACATTTAAAGCTCGTGGAACAAACAATTTTTTTTCAACCTCCAGCGAAAAAATAACTACATATGTTTTAAATATTTTCAAATATATCTGTCAAATGTTTATTTGTCCTATGGTGGTAAATGACTCATTACATCCTTCATAACAGGTACTTATTATGTTATTGGTAGAACAAAATAGTTTTAAATTCATAGGTATTTTAGTAATTTATTGGATATTTAGGTGTAATATTATTGATTAATTTTTAACGCTACATAAAAATGTTTAACACATGACTGAATAAGAAATGAAAATTTAATTTGTCACATATTTTTTATTGGTTAATTTTTTTGTAACTGGCCGTTAAAAATTAACATTTCAGTTACAGAATTAAATAATATTGTAGAAGAAAGATTAACTTTATGGTTAGAATCGCGTACGTAAATGTTAACTTTTTTGATAGGTACATTTATATTTATTTTTATTTATGGGATGGCTAGCACAGTGGTATGAAGTCGGCCTGTGGATCCTGAGGTTCCGGGTTCGATTCCCACAGGCGACAAATTTTCATAATTTGAAAAAGCTATCCCTGTGGCTCCTCCACCACTAACATGTTTGGGGGCCGTGATTTGACGACTGGTAACCGCACTTCACGCGCAAAATATATCACTTACCGAGATCTGCTTCAGCAGAGTGCCACACCCAGTAATGGGTAGAAGGCGTGATGATATATTTATTTTTATTTATATATTTATATGTATTTTGCATCACTGTATAAAATCTTCCCAGGCTCCCGTGAGGAAATGAGTGAATTATGCGATCTGAATATTAAATTCCAAATTACTACGTCAGAGAATTTGATAAGTTATTGACCTAATTTAAAAATAGTCACGTACTTCACGCTGACAGCATGTTCAATCATAACTATAATAAAAACTCATTGTAAATCAAACAGTGTTCCAGAAAGTTATAGTTCACCGACATTGCAACCAAGAAAAGGAAGTTGATTCATTACTCATTACTATAATATATTTTTATAGTATTTTTTTATGCGATAACCTAACTTAACATTGCAATTTTTTTACATTATCGTAAATCTTTTAGTGTGGTAAAACAAAAGAAAAGAGTCACGGTCATGCTTCAGACAAGGATGAGAACTGTTACAATGAATGCATATTCATAGTCAAGGCAATCTTAAATTTAATAACAAGAATTAAAATTAAATTTTGCAAAAATTGTAAATACGAAAGCGAAATAAAAATAAACGCATAGTATAATTTCATGATAATGTTATATAAATTGCACTCAGTGGATATTTAAATTTCACTTAGAAAATCATGTTGTAAATAGAAAGATTATTATTATTATTGACAACTTTAGAAATATTAATGTTAATAAGTGAAATAATATTGTCCTGAAACCGGCAAGAAAGTGACTACTTTTCTGACCAATTTTAGTATGGAAACTAGATTTTTACCAAATTAGTCAACTAAAGTTCGTATCCAAGGCTACAACAAAAATGACAGTCTAGTAAAGTACAAAACAGCCTGGTAAAGATTTTACCTGACTGTTTTGCATTGTACTTGACTGTTTTTGTTGTTAAAACCTTGGATACGTAGTTTGCTGTCAATACAATTCATATCAAAAAATTTAAACATTTGTAATTATTGATTAAATTAAACGGTTTCAGAAAAAATAATATACGTAATACGTCAGCAAAGTGTTTTTACTTGACGGATTAAAATATTCTACCTACGGTCTCGTATTTCAAACAACCGCTCCGTCAAGTAAAGTACGTATCCAAGGTTACAACAAAAATAACAGTCTGGTAAAGTACAAAACAGTTCTGTAAAGATTTGACCCGACTGTTTTGTATTTTACTTGAGTGTTTTTTTATTATAACTACTCCAAAGTCTGCTCTCAATACAATTCATATAAAAAATGTAAACATTTTGAATTATTTATGATTAATTATTGATTAAATTAAACTGTTTCAGAAAAAATATATAATACGTCCGGAAAGTGTTGTCAGCGGATTAAAATACTCAACCTGTGGCCTCATATTTCAAGTAACCCTTTCGTCAAGTAATAAATCACTTTCCTGGCTTATTATGTAATATACTATTATTTTAGTATTCGTATCAAAACTTTCTTATCTTTTGGTTTCATTTTAAATTCTTACAATAGAGTGACTAACTGCAATTGTGTAAAATTTTCTTTCAAATACATGCGCATGCTGTCGCTCTCTTCTTTTCTAATCTAAATATAAGGAAGGAGTAAGAGATATGCGAAAAAATCTCAAACTTTATTGCACAATTATTAAATATAATTTTTTTTTATTTATTGATCTCTTAATTTCACGTCCTGAGATAGACGTAAAATAAAATTTCCGTCTTTAAGCTATTTACAGAGTGCCTTGGAAAATAAAACATACAATTCAGACAGTCATATTGTTTGAGTTTGACAGATAAAAGTTTATTAATTGATATTTAATTGTTAATATTATTATTTGAAAATCATGGAAAGATTTAATGTACGAGTATAAGAAAAAGGTCGGTGCTTGAAAAAGTGTCTTTATGGCAGATGTGATCTGTTTAAAATTGTAATTTTTATTTTGCCTTTCTATCGTGAACGAAACACATGTATACAAGAATTTTATACTTATTAGATGCAGTTTTTAATTCGAACATTTTTTGTATTTACACTTTTATTGTAAAATTAATAAAGCAGAAATTACAGGCATGTCAAAATTTTACCTTCGTCCATAAAAAAAAAAGTAGATACCCGGTATGGCTGTGCAAACAATAGTAGATTATGATTTGTAAATAAATAAATAAATAAATATATCATCACGCCTTCTACCCATTGCTGGGTGTGGCACTCTGCTGAAGCAGATCTCGGTAAGTGATATATTTTGCGCGTGAAGTGCGGTTACCAGTCGTCAAATCACGGCCCCCAAACATGTTAGTGGTGGAGGAGCCACAGGGATAGCTTTTTTCAAATTATGAAAATTTGTCGCCTGTGGGAATCGAACCAGGGACCTCAGGATCCACAGGCCGACTTCATACCACTGTGCTAGCCATCCCATGATTATGATTTGTTCTTCCACTAATATCAACAAATTATTTCTTACACTCAAATTTCATGATTTGACTTCATTGGGCTTTAAAGATTAAAATATTTGATTGTTTTAATCATAATGGAAACTTCTATTGTAGATTTTTTACAGTAGCAGAAATGATTGAAACTTATTACATGATTTCTTATCAAATTTATCGCATTACATAACGTACACTACCGAGTACATTTCTGTACTGTTGTAAGAAAACAAACATTTGATAAGAAAGTAAAACAACATGTTTCTTGCACATATCATCGATGATTTAACACCTCTGGTATTTTGTTTGCAGGAAATGGTCCACGCGAAAGATCCACCATCCTATTACCTGAATAAGCTTCGAACCTACTTGGATCCAAAGGCGTCCAGAAGCCATCGTGTAAGGAATTCTTTCTATCTTTCTTTTTATGTTTGTTTAAAGTAGCTTGCTACATAACCTACGAGTAGTAGTTACTTTTATACTGTATACTGTTTTGTTGTTATCTAATCATAAAAAATACTTGTAGTATAATTAATTATATTTAGCAATGCTCCTTGCCTTAATCGTTTGAAAGCTTTTCAGTGTTTTCCTTTAATGTTGCATGCTTAGAGACTATTGCGTTTCTTAGATATCATTCAGTTTATTTTATTCATTTAGATATGCAAGTCAGAAAAAACGGTAATAATTTTAAAGAGCTACTCTCGTTATACTTTGCTAATCTTAATTTTTAAACATATTCAGATAATTACAAGTTCAATTGACGGATATAAACAAGATTGAATCCAATTATAGTATCGAGAACTATATATAAACAGTAGAAATCGAGATTTGTATTGGTTTATTCAAAACCAGTTAAATGATACGAGAATGACAGTCATCTCTATGGTTTTTGTTTGTTTTATCACTAATATATCTAGAATAAATAAATATAAATATATCATCACTCCTTCTACTCATTACTGGGTGTGGCACTCTGCCGAAGCAGGATCTTTGTAAGTGATATATTTTTGCGCGTGAAGTGTGGTTACAAGCCATCAAATCACGGCCCCCAAAGATGTTAGTGGAGGGGAAGCCACAGGAGTAGTATTAATGTGAAAATGTTTGTCGGCAGTGGGAATCGAACCAAGATTCTCAAGATCTACCGGCCGACACGATACCACTGTGCCACCTACTCCATATATACTAATATATCTATAGCAAGTTTCTCAATTGTTTTCAAAGAAAGTATTATTATTTTTTATGTGTTTGTATAGAGAAAAAATTACTCTTTGGAACGGGATATAGCATGACATTTAAAAGAAAAAAATCTGGTGTGGTCACCACACGACTTTCTTATACACAGCATATTTCATATTAAAAACGCTGAATTGAACACTTATGACTTGCTCCTTGCATTTGACAATTATTATTTGACATATAAATGTTAAACATGTTTTTGTTTTTTGTTTCTATTGCTACTATAATTATTGAAATATATTATTAAATATATAAATTAGTTTTTCTCAAAATTAGACGCATATACAGGAAAATTGCAAATAACATTTTATGTTCCAAATATTTTTGCTAACATCTTTTATTTGAAACTTTTTTTCGTATTTGTTTCCATTTTTGAAATAAATGGAATTTATTGTTTTGTGTGTCCAGTAAACTTCCTCTTCAGGTTTTTCAATTTCATTCAAAATCAACTGAGCTCTTCGTATTTTCATGAAACTTATAATTACCAAGTTTCGTTAACAAATCTTATCTCGTTCATGAGATATTGCACGACCGGACACACATCCATCCATCCATCCATCCATCCACACACACAGACATCATTGAGAAAATGATCAAAACAGATTCAGTGGACCTCAAAACATGTATTTCCGCGAAAATCTCGTCAACGATTTTTTTCACGATTCCAATACTTCCTTATACTACGTATAAGAAAGTAAAAATGCCGTCCCCTTCACTGTGAAAAAATGACTATCGATAAAAAATATCTGCAATCATAAACCCTCGTTAATGGCTCAGTGGTATCCGAGTCGGCCTGTGTATCTTAAGAACCCTGGTTGGATCTCCATAGCCGACAAAACATTTTCACCAATTTAAAATTACCCCTGTGGCTCCTCTACCACTAACAACTTTGGGGGCCGTGATTTTACGGCTGGTAACCGCACTTCACACGCATAAATATATCACTTACCGAGATCTGCTTCGGCAGAGTGCCACATTCAGTAATGGGTATAAGGCGTGATGATATATTTATTTATTTATAAATTAAATTATTATTTCAGGAGATAATATTAATATTCCGTACTTATTTTGCACCCTGTATATAATTTGAATGAATTAGATCTATATTTTATTTATATTCTAATTTGGATATACTGTGTCTTCCATGGAGATATATTCTTTTAAACATGAAAAATCTGTTTTTTTTTAAGATATCGAAAGTGTCAAGAGAATAATTATAGTTCCAAATTGCACATAACAATACACAACCGATTTAATACAGATTATTTCATTTCAATGTCAGAAATTAGAGAAATTATATAAATAAAATAAATATATCATCACGCCTTCTGCCCATTACGGGGTGTGGCACTCTGCCGAAGCAGATCTTGGTAAGTGATATATTTTTGCGCGTGAAGTGCAGTTACCAGCTGTCAAATCACAACCCTCAAAGATGTCAATGGAGCGAGAGCCACAGGAGTAGTATTAATGTGGTGAAAATATTTGTCGGCAGTGGGAATCGAACCAGGGTTCTCAGGATCCACAGGCCGATACGATACCACTGTACCACCTACTCTATCCAAATTAGAGAAATTATTTCGAGAAAATCTGCAACAGTACTAATTCTGTATTTTTTTGGTGACTACTAATCCATGGAACAACATCTAGATTGAACAATTCTCCAAATTTCGTGAAAATCGGTCAAACCATTTTTAACAAATAAATAAACAAACAATAACTGTTATGGTATGCTTTTAAATATTGAAATGAAATAGTTTAAAATAAAGTATATAATTTCACGGTAATCGATATCAAAACATTAACAAACACAAGTTAACAATTAACCTAAAAAAAAACCATGTGTATTACAAGTGGTATGTAAACTAATCCGAAAACACAAATGAGCGTTGAATATTTAACAAAAGAAAACCAACTAGCGAGTTTTCCAGGCGTGACGTTACATTGACTATACGATGTACTAAGCCAACTTGACTTCCGCGTCTCTCCATGATAAATAACTTTAATTGCAGCGTGTTCTTCCGCGCGTGAGGCGTGTGCTGCGAGCCCGTGCCCCACGTGTAGGGCAGAGGCGTACGTGTGTTTATCGTGTTAACGCGTAATGTGGTTATCCGGTTATCGGTGGCAAACAGGGACGAATCGCCAAGGATTTGTAGAAAAATGCAATTGGTGTTAAATTGGAAAATTGGAGGATTGAATGAATAGTAAAGGTTGTTAATGTAGTGGATTTTGAGTTAAGAGATTCTGGGATTGATTCTTGACCACTTCTATCTCAAGCATTTATTCAATATTTAAATAAACATAAATATATCATCCCGCCTTCTAACCATTATTGGGTGTGGCACTCTGCCGAAGCAGATCTCGGTAAGTGATATATTTTGCGCGTGAAGTGCGGTTACCAGCCGTCAAATCACGGCCCCCAAAGATGTTAGTGGTGGGGATGCTACAAAGACAGTTTTTGAAATGGTGAAAATTGTTTGTCGTCTGTGGGAATCGAACCAGGGTTCTCAGGGTCCACAGGCCGACTTGATACCACTGAGCTAGTTACTTCATTCAATATTCAAATAAATAAAATAAATATATCATCACGCCTTTTATCCATTACTGGGTGTGGCACTCTGCCGAAGCAGGTCTCGATAAATGATATATTTTGCGCGTAAAGTGCGGTTACCAGCCGTCAAATCACGGCCCCCAAAGATATTAGTGGTGGGGAGCCACAAAGGTAGTTTTTGAAATGGTGAAAATTGTTTGTCGTCTGTGGGAATTGAACCAGGGTTCTCAGGGTCCACAGGCCGACTTGATACCACTGAGCTAGTTACTTCATTCAATATTCAAATAAATAAAATAAATATATCATCACGCCTTCTACCCATTACTGTGCGTGGCACTCTGCCGAAGCAGATCTCGGTAAGTGATATATTTTGCGCGTGAAGTGCGGTTACCAGCCGTCAAATCACGGCCCCCAAAGATGTTAGTGGTGAGGGAGCCACAAAGGTAGTTTTTGAAATGATGAAAATAGTTTATCGTCTGTGGGAATCGAACCAGGATTCTCAGGGTCCACAGGCCGACTTGATACCACTGAGCTAGTTATCTCATTCAATATTTAAATAAATAAAATAAATATATTATCACGCCTTTTATCCGTTACTGGATGTGGCACTCTTCCGAAGCAGATCTCGGTGACTGATATATTTATACGCGTGAAATGCTGTTACCACCCATCAAATTATGGCTCCCAAAAATGTTAGCGGAGAGCAACAGGAATAATTTAAATGTGATGAATATTGAACCCGGGTTGCCAATCCACAGTCCGATTAGATACCACTGAGCCACCCACCCCACAATATTCAATAATAAAATAAATATATCTTCACGCCTTCTATCCGTTACTGGGTTCGGCACTCTGTCGTAGCAGATCTCGATAAGTGAAAATATTTTATGCGCGTGAAGTGCGGTTACCAGCCGTCATATTACGGTCTTGAAAGATGTTAGTGGTGGTGGAGCCCCAGAGGTTTTTAATATGGTGAAAATGTTTGTCGCCTGTGGAAATCGAACCAGGGTTCTCAGCATCCACAGGCCGACTCAATACAAATATAATAAATATTATTTTTTTTAAACTATTCAACAAAGAGAAATGAGTAGCTGACCTGGAGCTCAGAGAAAACATCCTGAACGCGGAATCCGAAATCTCCATGTAAAAAAAAATAGTTGGATTCCGAAAAATGGTTTCTATAGTTATCACAATTGCATGTCTTTATTTATACATATTTTTATTCAAAAAAATATAATTCAGCTTATTTGAAAATTGTTATTTTCTTAAAATATGTTATTGTTTACAAACTGAAACTTTTGGCAATTTAATTTACGGGATTATTATTTGAAGTTTCTCAAAACCAATAAAATGCTTCATTATATGTCAGACGTCTGCGTCTTAACCAATCCTGTCATTGTTATACTGAGAATAAAGCTCTTGTGTTTATTCCCGGGAATAATCTCTGTAGCTTTTGTTTTTGTTGACAAATGGTATGTAGTTGTCAAATAATTATTTAAAACTGTCAACGCGTCAAGTAAAATATGAACAAAATCAATTTAGTTATATTACAGATACAGAAATACACCGACAAATTTTGGAAATAACTTCCAAGAATACATTAATAAGTAACCAATCGATATTGATCCAATTCAAAATCTTTTAAGTTAGATGAATCGATCTCAACAGCTTATTTCAAAAAATATAATAAATAAATAAATATATCATCACGCCTTCTACCCATTACTGGGTGTGGCACTCTGTTGAAGCAGATCTCGGTAAGTGATATATTTTGCGCGTGAAGTGCGGTTACCAGTCGTCAAATCACGCCCCCCAAACATGTTAGTGGTGGAGGAGCCACAGGGATAGCTTTTTCAAATTATGAAAATTTGTTGCCTGTGGGAATCGAACCAGGGACCTCAGGATCCACAGGTCGACTTCATTCCACTGAGCTAGCCATCCCAAAATAATCTAATTAAATATAACTCGAGAGTTCAATAAATTAGAAAATAGTTCTCTAGTATCTTTTTCAAACTTATTGCCATTTGGCAATAGACACTCAAGCCCTACGGGCTTTCATAATTATTGCCTGGCAACAAATTTTTCGAAAGATATGTCAAATTATTTTCAATTTATTCTCACTCTCTTGTTATATGATTACTGAAAATATATTGAATGAAATATATTTTCTCCATTTTTAATAATTGTATAAATTTGTTTCACAATATTTAAGTAATTGTTGTATATATCATTTCTAGCTTTAACTTAAATAATTGTTCAATTCAAGTGAATTTTCTAAATTTTATTTCATCTTCACCATAAAAATAATTCCATATTTACTGGTTTTACTTGTTGATTGTTACGGTAGTCCTACCCTGTTATCAGGGCCGTATCAGCGGAATTCACCCGACCCATCAAAGCGTCACAAGCCGGGTGTGTGAGGGTCAATGACTGAACATAAACGCATCGCATCAAGCGATTTGTGTGCTCGACTGAAGGGTGTCAACTGCGTTTCATGTTGTCTCTATGTGTATGTGTTGAATGTCACACATGCACGTGTACGGATCGTTGTCATAGCAACGGCATGGATGTTTCATATGTATCTGATGTACAGATCAGAGGAAAGATATTTCTAAGAGATTTTGTTGATTTTTAATTAATAGTGCTGAAGGTTGAATTCAAAGCCTTGGGACGGTTTGATGGATTATTTCTGATAGTTCTGGTTGCGAAATTTTAAATTTGTTCATTATTCTTTTAATTAAATTTTCGTACTATTATTAGATACAAAGAAAGGTAGCTTACATTTCTTAATAACAATGATTGACGTAAAAGTTATGTTGCTAAATTAAATTGGCTCCTATACCGATTTTTTTGTTATATAAAACTACCAGAAAAACTACGACAAACAGTGAAAGCACGGTGTTAAACTTCCTTATATTAAGCGATATATGATTTTTTTGAAGTTCATTAGGTGGTTGTAACGCCACAAGTATCTTTCAATGTCTTTAAGTGGTACTAAACTTGTTCAATTCAAGCAAACGACAAACAGTTTGAAAAAACAGTGCTCCTATGGCACAGTTAGTTAAGTTCTACTCCGTATATGTCTCTTATTTACCGCATGAAAATACTTGTGGCCAATGAGAATGCTTGAGTACTTATGATATCACTATATTTTCAATCGCATATATCTTCGGAGTATAATATTATTTTTAACTCATTTTGTTACTAATAGTCATAATTAATAAAATATTACGTACCATGAACAGTAAGTAACAGTATTCAAGTCAAGAATGTAGTTTGGGAAATCGAGGCCCTTAGGATCGAGATTTTCTAAACATTCGCGACATAAAAAAATCACTTACAGTTCATGGTTAGTAAGCTATTTTTTTACAATCCCTGCACAAATAGAAGGAAAAGAAAAATAGCTTTTAAAATTAACAGCTGCCAAATTGTTGTCAAAAAAACAAGGCCTTGATCTATAATATTTACTTTCTGTCGACGATGGATGGTAAGTAAATATTATAGTACTGATGTAACCATGGTCACCAACTGTGCAATAAAAGTTCCACTTACTGTGTTTAAATTTTGCCATTAATGAGTAACTTACAGTACAGGTATTGTAAAAATATGTTTTATGTTTTTATAGTTAATTCTCTTTGCTTCGATTATGGTTCAGGAGCCCATTTTATAAAATATAATAATTTATTAAAAAATATATCTTTATGCTTTCATATCAGCATGTAATTACTAATTTAGTTTCTGTCTTTTCTTCTAAATAAGGTAATAATAATGAAATGTTTTTTTTTCTATGATTTATATGTACCAATTTGTTACACATCACTTAACATTTTCTTTCTTGTCACTCTTTATTCTTTGGATGCTGAATGTTTACGAGCATTTAAGCGGATGTGGCACATTTTATTGTGTTAGAACATATATAGGTCAACTAAACTTATTTATATACTAGCCTAGATTAAATTAAATGTAATTGAATTTTATTACTACAAATTACATTTAATAATACTCAATTTCATGTTGATGCTCATAGTTTGGTTTATTATTTACAGAAACGAAAAATGGTTGGTGAATCTACTTCGACACAAGTGTTACGAGATTTGGAGATTTCTCTACGCACAAATCATATCGAGTAAGTTTATTCGTGACACTTTTTATCATTTTATAATGATTTAATAAATGCATAATTATTTTACATGTAATCAGTCATTTATATGATAAATAATGTAAAGTTTAATTTATAGTTATAATTTAAAAAAAAAAGTATACTTCGTAATCATTTGTAACAATTTTTTAATTTATTTACAATATATAGTTCAATACACTGGTATTATAATCAGTAAATCAATGAATTATTATTATTACAGTGATATACAGGCTGGTGATCGCGTCTCTTGATCATAGATCTTAAACATGTAAAATCATACTTTCGTAATTTTCTGCTTTCCTAATTATTTTTAAAAAAGCTTCAAATGAAGTTAATAAAATATTGCATCTAAATCAGTAAATAAAATTAATTTTGCATTATTTATAAGGATAGAAATGACGTTTAAACATAACGAAAATTATTTCAAAAATAGCAACTGAAACAAAAAGATAAACAAATGTTTGACGTTACATGTGTCGAAATTTATTCTATAATTTTTTTAAATGTAATACTGTCTGGTAAATACTGGCAATTAATATTACGAATCATTAGAAATTAATCTTCGGACAGATAAAACGTCAAACATTTGTATATTTTTTTGTTTTAATTCCGTGGCAATTGTTATTTTTTAAGTAATTTTCGACATTTTCAAACCTTATTTCTAACGTCATGAAGCATGCAAAATAAACTTTGCTTGCTGTATTAGATACAGAATTTTATGATCTTTCAACTTAATTTCAAACTTTTTGTCCGAAAATAATTAGAGAAACAGAAAATTACGAAATTATTATTTGAAAAGTTAAATTCATATGATCAAGAGTCACAAAATATTACTTTGTGAAAAAATAAAAATTCTTATTTAAATGCATATGTTAAAAAACTGGCTATGAATATGTTTGTAAGAGTTATAAACTAAATTACAATTTTATCTAGTAATGGTTAAATTTATAGATTACAATAATCGAAATTACAGATTTTACGTAATCTACGAATTTACAAATTTACGGATTTATGTACTACTGCTGTACTAGTAATTTCAAGTATAGTTTATTCTTCAACTATGATAGTTTATTCAACCATTGAGTGCCCAGTCCTTGTAAAAACTGAATGAAAAACAAATGACTAATATATTACATAAACCTTTATTATTCAATCTCAGTAAAATCCATCTTTGTTCTACGGATATCCCAATCACAAAACAAACTGCAGACAATACGTGATTTCCTGTCCAAAATAGTCAACATAACTAAATGGTACCCTGTTGACTCATAGGTGGGTCCGCGAATTCCTCAACGAAGAGAATCTCGGCCTGGATGTCCTCATCGACTACCTCAGCTTCCGGTTATTGATGATGCGACACGAACAGCGAATCAACGAGTCGAGGAACACATCAGAAGAAAAGCTCAACTCTGGGAGCAACGCCAACGGACCCTGCGGTGGTAGCGCGCAGCATTCGATGTCGTACGATAAACAGAATGGATACCTGAGACCACCGCTGGAAATGATAGACAGCCCTGGAATCAAACGAAGATCGAAACATGTAGCGAAATTGAATATGGGTGATTCGAAAGACGATATACATGTTTGTATCATGTGTATGCGTGCTATCATGAATAACAAGGTTAGTGCGTTACTAATATTCCTTTCATTACATGCGTGATTTAATTCAACTAGTCAGGTTTTGCTGTTTCTATAATAAATATGAAATATGCAAATATCTTTATTCAACTAAATTTTGTTCTTGATGTGTTAGAAAATTTATTTAAAGTGTGATATAATTACGTTATTTTTTACCATCAATTGAATTCTTTGAGATGTATTTATTTTAATAATGTTTTGTTTGTTTGCAGTATGGGTTTAACATGGTGATACAACACAGAGAAGCAATAAATTGCATAGCGTTAAGTTTAATGCACAAAAGTTTACGTACTAAAGCATTGGTTCTCGAATTGTTGGCTGCGATATGTCTGGTGAAAGGTGGACACGAAATAATTCTTTCAGCTTTCGATAACTTCAAAGAAGTTTGCCAGGAAGCTAGACGGTTTCAAACCCTCATGGAATACTTCCTTAACTATGAAATGTTTCATATTGAATTTATGGTAACATGATAATAAAAATGTGAGAAACGAATTCCAACTCTAAAACAATTTTTATCGCAGGTGGCATGCATGCAGTTTGTAAATATTGTTGTACATTCCGTAGAAGATATGAATTTCCGAGTGCACCTTCAATATGAATTCACTTCATTGGGTTTGGATGGCTATTTAGAACGGTTAAGACTTACAGAAAGTGAAGAGCTTCAGGTTCAGATTTCAGCGTATTTGGATAACGTGTTCGACGTTGCTGCTTTGATGGAAGACAGTGAGACCAAAACTGCTGCTTTAGAAAAAGTTGGCGAACTAGAAGACGAATTAGGACAAGTATATAAACTGTTTTTCATTTTCTATATAAATGTTTAATAATTATTTTCTAATCAGGCACATGATCGAGTGGCAGAAATCGAACGTGAAGCTCTTTCGAAACTCGCAGCTCTTGAAACAGAGCTGGCAAATGTTAGAGCAGAACGAGATGAATTATTAGAAACCCGAATGAAAGTTGATGAAGAAGTTTCAACGTTACGAAGAGCAGTCATGCATCATGAACAGGAATCCAAGAACCGACAATCTCTCTTGGAATCTAAGATGCAGGAACTTGAAACTTTGACTAAGACTCTTCCCAAAGGAGCATCCAGTAAGATTAAAAATTCTCTAACTTTTTTTTTCACTATTTAATGTTGCTTTATTTTAGTTGCAGGTCTTGCAGATTTACTAAAATCAACAGCAGGAACTATAAGCGCATGCTCAGAACCAACCTCTGTGATACCTCCTCCACCACCTCCGATAGCCCCTGCAGCGCCGGCGCCGCCACCACCACCACCATGTCCTCCACCACCGATGTCTACGTTCGCTCCATGTCCCCCACCACTTGTACCAGTGCCGCCGCCTCCAGCAGGCATGATGCAAGCACCTGATGGAGCTATGACCATAAAGAGAAAAGTCCAGACAAAGTATAAACTTCCAACTCTCAATTGGATTGCTTTGAAACCAAATCAAGTTCGGGGGACAATCTTCAATGAGCTCGATGATGATAAACTTCATGGACACATTGATTTCATTGACTTTGAAGAACGATTTAAGATTGGCATGGGCTTAAATGTTGCAAATGGAAGAGATGATGTAGATGGATTAAATAGTTTCCCAAGTAAACGATTCAAGAAACCGGAAAATATATCTTTGCTAGAACACACTCGGTTACGAAATATTGGTATGATATTTGAAAAATAATTTGTTTTATTTTATTTTAATTATGATTTTTTACAGCAATTTCAAGAAGAAAACTGGAAATGCCTGTTGAAAAAGTTATCGCAGCAATTAATTCATTAGATCTGAAACAATTATCGTTAGAAAATGTAGAATTACTCCAAAGAATGGTCCCGACTGAACAAGAATCTAAAGCTTACAGAGAATTTGTCGCAGAAAAGAAAAATGTAAACCTACTGACTGAAGAAGATAAGTTCCTCATGCAGCTTGCAAGAGTTGAAAGGATTTCTTCTAAACTTTCAGTTATGAATTATATTGGAAATTTCTTTGACAACCTTCATCTAATTACACCGGTAAGTCAAATACTCTTTTTTGGTTTTTCTAAATTATTTATTGAATTTTAATTCCAGCAAGTACATGCTGTAATATCAGCATCAAGTTCTGTGAAAAATTCAAGAAAACTGCGATCTGTCTTAGAAATCATTCTGGCCTTTGGAAATTATTTAAATAGTAGTAAACGTGGTCCAGCGTACGGTTTTAAACTACAGTCGTTGGATACTTTACTAGATACAAAATCGACTGATAAGAAAATGTGCCTTCTTCATTATATTGTTGGAACTATTCGGCAGAAATTCCCTGAATTGTTGAATTTCGATTCTGAACTTCTATATACTGAAAAAGCAGCAGCAGGTTCGATATAAAAATAAATTATATTAAAGAATTTATTTCATATCAATTTTGTGATTGTTTTCTTATAGTGTCACTTGAAAACATAGTCACGGATGTTCATGAGCTAGAGAAAGGAATGGATCAAGTACGGAAAGAAGCTGATCTTAGAGGAAAAGGAGCTCATAATGTCGTATTAAGAGACTTTTTACTTAACTCAGAAGAAAAATTAAAGAGATTAAAATCTGACTCTAAATCTTCTCAAGATGTATTCCGTGAATGTGTTGAATACTTTGGAGAATCTCACCGTACTACAGATGCGAATACGTTCTTCTCATTGCTCGTTCGGTTTGCACGGGCATTTAAGGTAAAATTTAAATTATTCATTCACGGATTTGTTAATGAATGTAAAAAATTTCTCAGGCTGCAGATACAGAAAACGAGCAGAGAAGAAGGCTTGCACAAGCAGCTTTGGAAGCACATAATAAGAACGATGAAGAAATTGCTAAAAAGAATAAAATAAACCAAAAGAAACAACAGGTATGTGGTATGCCAGTCATCAATCCTAATCCATTTAAAATTGGAATTCAGATCTAATTAATTACTAATATGGATTGATGGAAATAACGCATATTTTTGTTTTAATGTTTGGTGATAGCTTATTGTAAATATTAATTATTTATTTTTTGATAATTTTTGTAATTTTTAATTGCCTTTTGCTTAATAGTATCTTTGCTGTTTCGCTTTTATTTTAAAACTGTGATATTTTAAATATGAGGACACTCGTATATTACCTTAAACTTGTATATCAAGCCAAAAACACTTAAATTCATCCCAGTTTTAATTTTCTAATTACTAATGTTTAATGAAATAATTTCATTTTATACACTTTTATTGAACACTTATGTACATATGTAAATAAAAGACATTAGTGCCATAATTATTTATGTTTTATTTCTTGTTTTATTATACATATGCTGCACGTTCCATTCATAACGCATGTACACTTAATAAATTGAATTGGTATTAAAACAAAATAACGATTCAACAGGATGCTGTTATAAATGAACTGAAACATAAAACGCGGATGGTTCAGGAGAAAAAGTTATTACAGCAAGATGAAGTATACAATGGTGCTTTGGAGGATATTTTGTTAGGGTTGAAGAGCGAACCATATCGTCGAGCTGATGCTGTGAGACGAAGCCAACGGCGACGAATCGACAACAATCGTTTGTCTCGAACGATGGAAGAAATGGAATTTTAAATTTTGCACGTACTCGATTTAATTGACGACTCCAATTAAGGTGATATTTATATAACTTACAAAATATGTACATAGAGTTATTTTATTATTCATATTTTATTATATGCAATTTTTAAATATTAATGGATTTATAAGTTTCTATAAATGTAGTGTAAAGCTCTGTCTAATATGTAAATAGTTATATAATTTAATTTTTATATAAGAAGTGTATACTGCATTTAATACATTTTTATGTACGCAATGAAAAATAAAGAATTGTACATAACTCTGTTTTTGATTTAGTAACTAAGGTTCAAATTTTTATTCTTATTGTATATTTTCAATAACTGATCCAGAATATTTAAAGAGACTGAAGTTTTACACTATGTTGATGAAAATATAATGCTGTGTTACAGAAATTTATTATGAAAAGAAAAAAAGTTGTAATTTAAGTTACGGCATAATTTCTTTAAACTAACGCAAACCAAAATCAATGAGAAATATATTTATTTGTATTTATTTTTTTTAATAAGGTATGTTTTATTTTACATTTTCTTTAAATTAATTTAAGTTTTGCGATAATTTTTATGATCAATGATAAAATTTAAATCGAGAAAAATAAATGAAAAAAATAGTAGTTATCTTTTCTGCCGTAGTGGCAACGAGTAGCAGCACTGTAGATAGAGCCGTACAATGACGTCATCGCATAGAATGCAAATGGCCGTAAAACGTACGGAACGAGTAGTCGATGATCTGATCAAAATCTAAAAAAATTAATATGAAATATGCATCATCGACATTAATGCCTCTAAATTATGATAAATTAGATTTATAATTAACTATTCTTACAATTATTTAATCATGAAATCTTAAGATTAATGCATAAAACTATGCTGAAATTAGTACTACCTTGGTGTCGAATTCAAAGTTACATAGTGCAAGTGTAGTGTGTGTGTGGTGTACAGTTTTACATGAATTAATTTACAAAATGGGTAAGTTTATAAACTACTTTTATTTCTTTTGTTAGTTGCATAATAATAAATTATTCTTGATCTGTTCGTGTTTGTATTGATGACCCAGCCCAATGGCGGACGTTGTTTACCAATATCACACCGAATTTCCAGAATATTTCTTTAGAAAATAATTTTATACTTCTATAATTCAAATATCCTCACATTAAAGTAATAAAGTTGTTATTTTCTTGACAATTACGTTTTTAACATTTTGTTCAATGATGTGTCACTTTTATTAACAATTTTACCAACTTAGTAATAATTTTAATTTTTAGGTGAATAGTGTGATTTAAGAAAGACTGATTAGTATTATGAAAAATCGAGTGCAGTGTTTCCGTTCAAGTGATGGATCGTAGCAGACATTCAAAAAAACATAGTAGCAGTAAATCAAGAAAGAGTTCAAAGAAAAGAAGATCCCGAGATGAGAACGGCAGTGGCCCCGAAAACACAATCATCTCGGTGTCGTCTTCGGTGATTAAACCTCTTGTGGAATATTCTGATGTAAGTTCAGAAGATTTATCCGAACCAGAAGCTGGTGAAATTCAAAGTGAAGGAAGCCCTTCTATTAGTGATGGTGAACTCAGTGCACATTCTATACATAGAAGTCACCATAGAAAAACGCATAATATAATTGATGATGATAGGGATTCTTATAGACATTTATCTAGGAAATCATTAGTTATTCCCCATTCTCCTAACAGGAGAAGTGTAGGTAGTCATAGGTTAGTAGATCCCACAATAATCTCCCATTCTCCCTCTCCGCACGATGAACGAAAGCATTCAGTATCATCAGATGTGTCTAGGACAAGTTCTATGCGACATCGTAAAAAGCATGAGAGCTCACCACATGCTGTTCCAATGCGACAGGTTATCAGCTCTCCCTCACTGGCGATAGAAGAATATGATCTTAGACGGCATCGTAAGAAAAAAGAGAAGCGACATAAACGTGAGAAAAAATCTTCAAAGAAGAAAAAGCGAAAATCCAAACATAGATCGCGCAGCTCCAGCTACGATGAAATTAGTGACCACTCGCCTAAAACCTCGCCGCCTTCAAGACACGCCGGTTTATCTGACGTAGACCGTAGTGAGCAACTTAGCGATTGGGAACAGCCGATTCCCACAGTTTCCTATCGGTCGGAAATTGTGGATCAAGTAGACACTGTTGAGTGTTCTCCTGTGTCTCCTCCTACTAGTCACGCTTCTGGTGATCCTGAAACCGAAATCAACAGGCCCAGTAGTCCTGTTAGTTATTCTCCGCCTGTACCTCCGCATAAGAAATCGACAGAGTCTCCGCATACACCTCTTCTTCCTCCAAAAGCTTACGAAAGCTCTCGGTGCGACGACGTGGAGGTTGAGAGCAGTAGTTATAGTGGTCGGAAACAGATTAGTCCTCTGATTCGCCGTTCACTAACCATTAGCCCGGGACCAAGAATCGAAGAGCGACCACGAGAACCAAGTTGGCATCGACAAAGTCTCTCGCCGGTCAAGTCTTCTCCATTCCGTAATCCAAGTCCAGATGTGCAGATAGTTTCTGGTGGTCGAGAGAGTATGTCACCCTCACGAAAACGAAGAAAACTTGAAAAAGAGAGTTCGCACCGGAGGCATAGAAGAGAGAAAGAACGACCAAAAGAAAGAAGACGAATGTCGCGGAGCAGAAGTCCTGTCCGCAGACATCGACCATCAAGGTCACCATCATGGACGCGCAGACATTACAGCAGGTCCAGCAGCAGAACCAGGAGCGCCAAGAAGTACAGATCAAGAAGCCCGAAACGTATCTCTAGCCCAAGAAGTCCTCCTTCAAGGTATTTACTTTTGTTTTATATGTCAATTTTATTTAATTGTAATTTGTTTTTATTAAGGTGAAGGTTAAAACTATTTAATTAATTCAATGACTGAAATAGGGAATACAGATGTGGAATCAATACATATATACTCATTTTATTTTATGTAATATAATTGAACATAAAAATAATTATATTGAGGATCTAGAAAAATAAATTGTTAGGTATCTTTTAATTTTAATTGAAAATTATTTTACGTTCGGAAAGAAATTAAATTATTATTATTGTTGTTCCAGAAATAATGCATTATATACATTTGAACATAAACATTTAATATATTTTAAAAAGCATCATATTTTATATGTTTATTACTTGTTTAATGTAAAAAAGGCTATTAAGCTGAGGAAAAAATTTTAATTCATATAACATTTTGTTTTAATTTAAGAAAAATATTGAATAATAGAATGAAAAAATATCATTGTTTCACAGATTTTGTGTTTTGTTCAATATTTTTAGGATTTTGTGCCTTGATTTCTTTATTCGGAATCTCTTTACAATAATTTTGAATTATTTTTGTTGGAATGGAATTAGTTCAACCGGATGTTTGATTTTTTATTTAAGAAAAACGTTTATAAAAACATATTTTCCATTTATTGGATACCTTGGCTTTATTAATGATTAAAAATTTAAATAACTAAATTCATTTGACTACGTTTCGGGCTGAGTTTAGCCCATCCTCAGGTCAACTAAGACAAAAAAAATATTTTTCAATGACTACACATTAAAATAAATTATGTTTTATTTTTTTTTATTTGATCTGAGGATGGGCTAAACGCAGCCCGAAACGTAGTCTAATGAATCTAATTATTTAAATTTTTATAAATAATAAAGCCAAGGTATCCAATAAATGGAAAAATATGTTTTATAAATTTTGAATCATGATGTTATTATATATGTTTTTCTTACTAAATAATGTAGGCATCAGCATCAACATCAACACCAACATCAGCACCACCGACAAAAGAGTCCATCGCCGCATTCTGTTCGGTCATCACAACTTAAGAATAAAATTACGGATACTAGCTTATTTGCCGAATTAGTCAAAGATAGACAAAAACGTGAATTAGAACTTCGTAAACTAGAAAATATGCTAGAAAAGAAGGGTGGGCAAAATGCGACAGAAACAATAACAACAAACAGTAAAGATGTGATTGAAAATAAACACACTAGCAAAAATGGAGAAAAACCAGAAGCTGCAGCTGCAACTGCATCATGGACACCCATGAATGTAGATATCGTAGATATTCCGATTCCTTCGGAAAGTACGACACCAAAAAGCAACAATAACTCTGGAATTTTACCCTCAAACCCTCCTGAAAATGCAGTAATTCCCAATAATAGTATTCCTACGAGTTCTATTCCAATTCCTCCTCCAACATCTGTTGCTCCTGTTCCATCAGAAATTCCTCCTTCATCTAATTTGACTCCTGTTGTATCCCAAAATCCTACACCACCCACTTTACAAAATGCTGTTCCTACCACTTCAGTTGCCAATAAAAAACCCGTTACTGCAGAGGTTTCTAAACCCATTGTGAAACACAAAAGTGTTACTAAACTGCCGATGCCGCCAGGAATTAAACAGACTGATTTAGAAGCTATAGAATCGCCTCCCAGTAGAACTCCCACGCCACCACCAGTAAAGCCCAAAACTCCGCCAAGAAAGTCCGGAATTATGAATCTCCCTATGCCACCAGGTAAAAAAATAATAATTTATAATAAATAAAAAATTAATTGTGTCGACAGCAATATTGTAGCTTATCAAACATTACTTGGAATTGTATTATCTATTTAAAGGTGATTCATTCGTGTTTTCATTTAGTTTGAAAACATTTTCGTGTTGATAAATTTCTGTATTTTTTTTATGTATATATAAAGCTATTCTAAAATATGTTTATCAATGTTCGACATGAAAAATATTTGATCAAGAATATGAATCAAAACATTCATATAGATAATTTAAAATTTATTAATTCTCAAGAAACATTCATAGAACAGACTTAATTTCAAATGTCAGTTTTTTTAAATTTGTTTACAGTGGTGCCTGGTTCAGAAGAATTAAGCGGTGATGATGATGCAACAAACACTCCCCCTAGAAACATATTAAGCAAGGTTCCAGATCGTTTAACAGGTCGTTTCGTACCTAAACCAAAATTAAAACGTCCCAAAATTCTGAAACGAAGAAGTTCTCGAACTGCACATAACACTTGCCCAGACTGGGGCGAGAGATGTGTGGATGTATTTGAAATGATTGCGCAAATCGGAGAAGGAACTTATGGTCAAGTGTACAAAGCACGAGATAGAAGAACTGCACAGCTGGTGGCTTTAAAGAAAGTAAGACTGGAAAATGAAAAGGAAGGGTTCCCGATCACAGCTGTTCGAGAAATTAAAATTCTGCGGCAGCTAAATCATAAAAATATTGTAAATTTGAGGGAAATTGTTACTGATAAGCAAGATGCAGTCGATTTCAGAAAAGTATGTTCCTTTAAAATATATATTCGCACCAATTTGTTTATAATATTATTTTTGTTTAGGATAAGGGTTCGTTTTACCTAGTCTTCGAATACATGGACCATGATTTAATGGGATTGTTAGAATCCGGAATGGTAGATTTTAATGAATTAAACAATGCAAGTATAATGCGTCAGTTACTAGATGGCCTTAATTATTGTCATAAGAAAAATTTTCTTCATCGGGATATTAAATGTAGTAATATTTTAATGAATAACAAGTAAGTTTTGCGACAATAATATGTAACTAGATGAAATTGTAATTTGTATTTAATATTTCAGAGGGGAAGTAAAATTGGCAGATTTTGGTTTAGCGCGTTTGTACAATGCGGAAGACAGACAACGACCGTATACTAATAAAGTGATTACTTTATGGTACCGACCGCCAGAATTATTACTTGGAGAAGAAAGATATGGCCCTGCAATTGACGTCTGGAGTTGTGGTTGTATTTTAGGGGAACTGTTCTGGAAGAAACCTCTATTCCAGGTTTGTACTTTTTTCATTTGCCTTCGAAGTTTTTATTAACAAAGATTTATTTTACAGGCAAATGCAGAATTAATGCAATTAGAAATGATTTCTCGATTGTGTGGTTCACCAACACCCGCTGTTTGGCCTACTGTAATCAACCTCCCACTGTGGCACACACTGAAACCAAAGAAAATACACCGTCGTCGATTACGTGATGAATTTATGTTCATGCCGCAGTCAGCGTTTGACCTGTTGGACAAAATGTTGGTGTTAGATCCTGACAAACGAATCACCGCTGAAGATGCTTTGAAATCTGCCTGGTTGAAAAACGTTCACCCAGAACAGTATGTCATGACAGTAGTTTGATGTGTGTTCAAAATGATTGTAAAATGGTTATTTTAGGATGTCAGCACCTGAATTACCAACCTGGCAAGATTGCCATGAGTTATGGAGCAAGAAGCGCAGGCGACAACTGCGCGAACAACAAGAATCGTTGCAGAATCTTCCGCCTGGCAAGCCAGTGATCGGAAGAGACGGCAGACCGGTAATGGGGAAGCTTGATGATGGAACAGAGGTTGGCGGGTGAGTGTAATTACCAACTTCCTGTGGCATCTGACCGTTGTTATTTATGTTGTTGGTACTTTTTGTTCGTTTTTACTTTTATACAAACTAAAGGAGTTGCCTTCCAACGTATTAAGTAGCGTCTTGTTGAAATAAATTACATGTCGTGTAGGACACAGTATTACAAGTAATTTCTTAGCTGGTTTTACTACAACAATTACTTAGACATGGATAAATTAAGTTTGTATGTAACTAATGCTAAGACTATATAAAGTAATATTTTTGATAAAACATTACAATGCTTCCAGTAGAGAAATTGACAACAGTGATCATGATTAGCATTGAAGAATATATACGAATGGCACCAATTTCTAATCGGATGAATTATTTTCGGCTTATTGGTAGGAGTGAAGATTCAACGCATTGATTATATTTATTTAGTTCCATTATATATTTATTTTTATTGATTGTGAAATATTAGTTTTAAGGATGTAACAAATTTAATTTGTTTCATTTATCAGTTTGTACATAATTGTTAGATATATTTTTATTTCTTGGTAATAAAATGGGATGAACTATTCAAATTTACAATGCATCTTTTAACACCAATTTTTACAATTTTACTTGAATTAAATAATGTATATAATGAATATTTTATCACTAATTATGTGCTTAATTATGGTGTTCTAAGATTGTAAGAATATGTTCATTCTCATTCATTTTAAATATGCTTTTTTTTTTCTTTTCTAAATACTATAACGAATTGAAACTGGTGGATGATTATTATAGTTCATCAAAAGGATTGAAGATGGATGCTGCAATATTTCCTCATTCATCAGACTCGTATAACTCTGCAAATATGTTTTCATTTGCAATGTCATCGTCTTCTGGACCACTGAAGCCTGGATTATTAGGCATTGCACCAAACATACCCACCTTAGCTCATTTAAACCAAGTTTGCCGAGGGCAAACCACCAATGCAGATCCTCTCACTCCTCCGTACCAGCAGTCTGCTGGTATTTCCAGTTCCTCAAATCATTCCGATTTATCACAGACTCAGTCACATGATTCGCCTGAGAAAGACAAGTTGGATACCAAGTCTACTTTGTATCAACAACTGATGACAATAGAACAGTCATTTGCGAACAAGACTCCTGTACATATTTCTCATTTACTGGCTCTTGGTGCCGACAAACAGGTACTATAATCTTCCTGTCACCTGAATGAATGTTTTAAAACTTGGATTATTGTTAGTTGGAGCCGCAGTCTGCGCAACTATTAGAAGCGTTACGCTCCGAATTACGCCTCATTTGCAAGACTCATCCAAATGCAACTAACACGTTATTTTTAAATCCTCACGGTTAGTAAATTTGGCATGGTAGTTCGTGGTACCGTTCTCGTGTTCATTTCCTGTTACATATTTATTGCTTGTACAGGAAGATTAAATGAGGAAGAATTTGATGCCCATGCAGTTTACGCTGGGGATAATGCAGTGAACAATAGTCGTATGACTGCGGGTACATTGGATACTGAAAAAATTTGCGAAGTACTTGCTACACTTTTCAGCCGATATGGCATGGGCAATACAGCAAACTTATTACGAGCACGGAATCGGCCCTGATTCAGGTTAGCTATGCTCTTTATTGTATGATATCCATATTTTATGTATTATGATATTAATAAAATGTAAACGTGTTATTAATGAATAATTTTTAAAACAATCGTAACGTTGCTTTTTGGGTATTATTGATCAAGGATATGATTTTCATTATAGACATTTTTTATATTATAATTAAAATAGATTTTATTTTCAGATGGAAATTTGCAGAAACAACCGTGTACATAGAAAATTGTCATTCATAAAAAATTGTCTTGAAATATTTTATTGATAAAATGTTAAATTTTTGTTGGTTGGCTGTACCCGACATTTCATCATTTGTCATTTGTATGTTTGGTTGACAGCAGCTGATTCCAATCGATTCGTGTCATTTCAAAAAGGTTTGGATACGTTTATTTATCTACTGTAGATTTATTTTAATGTTTAGAAACAATGCATATAATTTCTGTGCAGTTTTATCTAGAATAAGAGAAGTGGTTATAAATTTCTAACCTATAAAATATGTAAACTAACAATAAATATTTATACCTAATATTATTTACGTTTCAATCATTAGGAATAATGAAAACGGTGAAGGATATGTGGAATAATCTCTTTGATAGTTCCCTGGAAAATTATAAAAATGAAGATGAAACTATTAGAAACCTGTCTATGATTTTACATGTTTTAAAAAAGGAATACGAAAGTAATTATAAATGCATTTGAATTATTCAAAATTGTTAGAATATGCTCTTTACATTACATTCATTTTTTTTCAGAGACAAGTCAATATATTTTAGAATTGAAACGCAGGAACATATCACAAACCAAAGAGATTTCTGAATATAAACAAAAAGGTCCTGGTCTAGTCCCGAATTGTAGTTGCAAGAAGTAAGTTTCCTTAAATCCTTATAAATAGAGTATCATTTAAATAATTTCTTCTGTTATAGTAATAATCGAACACCTCTAAAAACATTAAGTGGAAATTGTATTGGTAAGTTTTATTATAAACTCATTTTATTCAAAAGTTAATTAATTTAATTCCAATGATAGAAACAACACCCACAAAGAAAGCATACGTGAATATAAATATTAGCACGTCTTTCGATATTTCTGATAATGATGATATATTTAACCATCAAATAAGTGAACTAGATTCAGTTGTGATCAAAGAGAATGATTGTTCATTATTTGTTGATAATTCTGTTGAAGATTTTGAAATAACTACAAGTCCTACTCTTAATAAGCATAAAAAGAAACGATTGTCTCGTGCAACGAAAGTTAAAAAAGAAGACTTGCCCATACATGATGTAATTATGAATACTCCAACTCCAAAAATAAATAGAAGTAAAAAGTTCAAACAAACAAAACTTTCTACATCTTGTACAACAAAATCTAAAAATTGTACAATTACTACAAATGCACATAAAAGGTAAATGAATCATGATTGTTAAATAAATTGTTTTAAATGATAATAACAATGTATTTTAGTATCGACGATAATGAAACATTATTCATACCAGTACAACTACAAAATATAGAGAATATTCCTACTGACACAGAAGTTCTTGAAGTTTTGGAAGACTTAAAAAAACAAAATGGGTCGACTGCAAATAAAAGAATTAAGTTAGATAATAGTTACGACTGGTAAAAAAAATAAACATTCTTTTAGTACTTATAGTATTTAATATTTATATTTTAATTACTTATTTACAGTCTTCCAGGAAGGGACAATGATAGTCCAGAATTTGCATACAAAAGAGAAGCAGTTAGAAAGAAAAGTGAACGAATGAAATTACAAGGATGGGATTGTCCGGACTGCGAAAAGGTATACTATACATAATTTATAATTTAAAATATATTGTATTTTAAAATATAATATTTTTTACAAGTTATAATAATACGGAATTACTAAAAGTGAGTAATAATATCTGCTAGCATGAACACATACATATTAAAAGGTCCAAATAATCTTTATTTTTTACTATTAATAAGTTTCTAGATTATTATTTAATCAAATAAAAGTAATAGACAATTTTTTATGTGCTACCCTTTTTCTCTGAAATAATTTAGAAATAAAATTAATCTACTTAATCGGAGATATAGTCATTTCATTTATTAATTAAAAATTATTAATATTTCATGTAAAATAAGTTATAAAAATCTGTCATCAAAAAGAAAAATCACAGAAACTGTCTGCTTAACATCATTCTAAAAGTAACATTTTTTTTTTTAATTAATAAATAAATTGACTGCATGACTAATTTTTTTTCCTTATTAATTCATCCGGACAAAAATAATCATAATTTAGAAATATTTTACGACAAAATAAATTCAATCATTATTTTTAAGAAAAAAGGCCTTAATTTCTTATTTTTAATATTTATTGTTGATAAAATTATAAAGTTTAATATTAATTTCAGTATTATGGATCATATAAGAATGGAATATCCGAAGAAGAGTTAAAGAAGAAAATGGATCAATGTTCACGTCATAGAAATAAATTCAATCCGAATATTTTAACACCGAAAGGTAAGTGAAAAATAAATTTCTATTTATAATTATTGTTTTTCTGTGAATATTACATTTTAGGATTTTGGAATCCCGATTTTTCTCCAACACAAGATTCAATTGCTTTTAATATTTAATGAAGTATTTGTTTTAGTAGGATTTACAGTAGGAAATATAATTGTTCTTCATATTGCTCAAATGATATTTATTTTTAAATTTATTAAAATAAACAGTACAGTACGATTAATTATTACAATATGTCATATATTATTTACTAGATTTTACAGGTTGCCACGTTTGGCTTGTTCTACTTCTATTGCTTCAAACAGACTCTTAAAGTTGCCCGCACCAAAACCCTAAAATTGTAAATTATTATTAACATTTATGTACTTTCTGGCAGAACTTTTTTTTTAATATGTTGAAGTAATTTATTTGGTTATACTTACAGTAAAGTTAAATCTCTGAATGACTTCTAAAAAGAGGGTTGGTCTATCTTGCATATTTTTTGTGAAAATTTGTAGTAGGTATCCATTTTCATCGAAGTCGATTAGGATATTTAATTCCTAAAATGTTAATAATGTACAAGAGTTATTTATTTGAATGCATCAGTATTTTACCTGCAAAGTTTTAAAATCTTCTGCGATTTTAACTCTGCTCTTTCCCAACTTTTCTTGGAGAATATCATAATATGAATTTGGAATACTTAAGAATTCGACACCACGAGATCTTAATGTTTTTACACTTTGAATAATATCATTTACATTCAAAGCAATGTGTTGTACGCCAGCACCTCCATAATAGTCGACATATTCTTGGATTTGACTCTTCCTTTTACCAAGTGCTGGTTCATTGATCGGTAACTGTATTAATAGCATTTAAATTAATAATTCAAATATGAAGCTGCTAAACTAGATTTACCTTAATAGTTTCTTCGTAATTAGCCATGACAATAGATTTCAGCGCAGAATATTCTGTATGTAAATGTTTGTCATCAATTGACCAGAATCTGTGGAACTGTAGAGTTTCTTCGTACCATTTAACAACTGGTTCCATTTCTTTGTCGCCTTGATTTGCTACAATGTGGTCAATGAAGTTCAAATTCACAGAGGTTCTATAATTAAAATGTGTAATTAGTGATCTGTACTCAAAATAAAGAATAAATTATGTACAAAGATTTGCCAAGTGGGTCTTCCGGAACTTTTTCATATCCGGGCAAAAAGGATCCATGATAGTTACTTCTGTCCACAAATGTATGATGTGTGTCTCCATACTGAAAATTACATAAAAAAATAATGATTGGGTTATTTAATTGTATTTATTAATTACCGTTTTAATGGTGGCAAATTTAACAACTCCATTGATATCTTTTTCTTCCCAGATATCTTTGACTATAACAGCTCCTCTTTGTTTGACAGACTAAAATTATGATAAAAGACATTTTGAAAATCTGTTAATTTACGAATTTTAAACTACCATCATAAAGAAGTTTGAATATTAAATCTTACTTTTACTATTGCTTCTAAATCTTCAACTGCAAATGAAATATCTTTAACTCCATCTCCATGTTTTACTAGATGTTCTCCCATATATTGTTCATTTGGTTCGTATGGAGAAGCGAAAACGAAGACAATCTAAAATATTTGTAGAAGAAATGATAAACATAAGGTAAGAATCTGAATTATTGATTTATAACAACAATTTCTTTAATAGGCAATTACGAAATCTCGTATGACATGTGTAAATTCTTTAGAATTATTTATTTATTCAAATGATTATTTATTGGAGTAAACAAATCAGAAATAAAAATAATAATGGTCAGTTCAAATACTGCTACGCTATTGGCTGAACCGAGAGGTGTGTTTATATACGTAAAACTATTAACAAATAAATTTGCATAAATGTGAAGGTTTTTTTAGAGAATTTACATTTGTTTACATAGTACAATAAAAATAGTTAAAAAAAAAATTCCAGTAAAATATAAACTTGTTTATATTTATGTAGGCCTTTTCATTTTATACAAATATCAAAACAAAGCGATTATTTATCTACACGTGTATCTACATTTTTATTAATAATTTATATTTTTTTTTATGTAGCGTATATTATGTTTTCAAACATATACCTATTTTGTGAATAAATATATCTACTTAAACAACGAAAAAATTTCTGCTTAAATGATTTAAGTAAAACAGTTCATACCTTATTTTGTTTTACGACATGTGCAGCGTATTTGCGATTTCCAGTTTCTAGTCCTTTATATGCCAAAGGTTGAAATCCCATTCTAGTGATGTAATAAGACGCTGCCTGTAACGGGAATAATTTTTATTAACAATAAAATAATACTGCTTTCTAATAATTTAAATACTTACTTGCTTTGCGTTTCCCACCCAAAATGTAACATGATCGAAATGCAAGAATTTTCCAGCGACGGGCTAAAAATAATTTGCTAATCAAGAAAAATTCTAAAAACAAATAAATATTTCGACTTACCTTAGGCCCCTTATCTGTGTAAGTGGTCTAGAAAATAAAATAATTTATTAAAACAAAATATACTAACTTATATTTGTAACTAGGTATACAAAACTTTGAACAGGTTTTCTTTTTTAAATTTAAATCTCATTAATGCAGATCTTGGTAGAAAAGATAAAATGTTTTGTAAGCGTAAAGTATTTTTGAAATTCGTCAGATTACAATATCGAATAAATAAATTTGCAAATGAATTATTAAACATATTCACTTCGATTTAGTTATTAAGTTAAATTCAATATGGAAGTAATAGGGCCAATATTATTTCTTAAATGTATTTTAACAAAGATAACAGCGAATCACTTATGGAAAATTAACATTGCAATATTTAAACTATAGTTAAACGATAAATGCGCATTTAAAAATTTGATAATTCTGACCATTTATGTTTTAATTGGATATCAAGCAGTAGAAAACTTATTTCTTTCTAATAGTGCGTCAATTCAAAAAATATATAATTCATTTCAAGACAGAAAGAAAGTGTGCACTTATACAAAATAAAATGTTTTATATCTTTGATGTTTTCCTACAAATGTTTAATGTTGGAAATATGGTAAAACTTACCATTTTTGCAAATGTTTAGCACTCTCACTCAAATAACTGAATGATTTAAAATCTACTTAGCTGTTTATATATATGCGATAGGTTTTAACATGGTGTGATAATTTATTTATGCTGCCTGGAAACCAACAAGTCATCGAGAAGTTTCTTGAATGGGTAAATATTTTCTTCTTCTCTCATTGGTCTTTCGTAGATCAAGGCAAACAGCGAATGGAACAATTTGCATATTAGTAAAATAAAATTTAATTATTAAATTATGAAATGGTTTATATTCAATAACATATGACACCCTTCACATAAAATTTACAAAAAAAAATATACCAAAAACAATTTTGTTATCCGTGAAGGGCTATGCACAAATTTATAATTAATGTTACGGAACTAATCATTTAAATTCTAGGTCATAAAATATGCGGAAAACTAGTAACACAAGAAAGACTTAGCAACAAAATCATACGATTAACTAATATTCAACCTGTATAATGTGACTATGTTATCTCAGCGCAAAGTTGTTTTTTTTTAATTTATAAAATCTGAAATATTCTGATTAAACAAAAAAGATATTTGTATTATGGGATAAAAATAGTACTTACATGGAAAGCTTTAATTAATTTAATTTCAATTTGATATTTCGGACCTTTGGATGAGTTCTTTATGAAGTATGTAGAAACATTATAATATAAAATTAATAATGAAACACATACAAATATTTTCGTGAATTACTTGAACAAATTTTTAACGTTAACAATTGAAAAACGTTAACACTTACACATTTTTCTCAAGCTGTACTTCCGCTTTATAATTAGTTATTAACAATGTTGATTATTAATTACTTAATTGAAGATTGTTTCAATGATAATATTTTACAATTATTAAAAATTTGTTTTAATAATATTTCATGTAAAATAAGTTATAAAAATCTGTCATCAAAAAGAAAAATAAAAGCAACATATTTGCTTTTAATTAATAAATAAGTTGACTGCGACTAATTTTTTTTCCCTTATTAATTCATCGGGACGAAAATAATCATAATTTAGAAATATTTTACAACGACAAAATAAATTCAATCATTATTTTTATGAAAAATGCCCTTAATTTCTTATTTTTAATATATATTGTTGATAAAATTATAAAGTTTAATATTAATTTCAGTATTATGGATCATATAAGAATGGAATATCCGAAGAAGAGTTAAAGAAGAAAATGGATCAATGTTCACGTCATAGAAATAAATTCAATCCGAATATTTTAACACCGAAAGGTAAGTGAAAAATACATTTCTATTTATAATTACTGTTTTTCAGTGAATATTACATTTTAGGATTTTGGAATCCCGATTTTTCTCCAACAAGATTCAATTGCTTTTAATATTTAATGAAGTATTTAAAATATACTAACTTATATTTGTAACTAGGTATACAAAACTTTGAACAGGTTGGTTTTTTTTAAATTTAAATCTCATTAATGCTGATCTTGGTAGAAAAGATAAAATGTTTTGTAAGCGTAAAGTATTTTTGAAATTCGTCAGATTACAATATCGAATAAATAAATTTGCAAATGAATTATTAAACATATTTACTTCGATATAAATATTTTAAGTTAAATTCAATAATAGGGCCAGTATTATTTCTTAAATGTAATTTAACAAAGATAACAGCGAATCACTTATGGGAAATTAACATTGCTGTCAATATTTAAACTATAATTACCGATAAATGCGCATTTAAAAATTTGATAATTCTGACCATTTATGTTTTAATTGGATATCAAGCAGTAGAAAACTTATTTCTTTCTAATAGTGCGTCAATTCAAAAAATATATAATTCATTTCAAGACAGAAAGAAAGTGTGCACTTATACAAAATAAAATGTTTTATATCTTTGATGTTTTCCCACACGTGTCTAATGTTGAGAATATGGTAAAACTTACCATTTTTGGAAATGTTTAGCACTCTCCCTCAAATATCGGAATGATTTCAAATCTACTTAGCTGTTTTTATATATGTGAGGTTTTAACATGATGTGATAATTTATTTATGCTGTAGATCAAGGCAAACAGCGAATAGAACAATTAGCATATTAGTAAAATAATATTTAATTATTAAATTATGAAATGGTTTATATTCAACAACATATGACACACTTCACATAAAATTTACAAAAAAGATATACCAAAAAAAAATTTTGTTACGTAACTATTATCATTTAAATACTAGGTCATTAAATATGCGAAAAACTAGTAACACAAGAAAGACTTAGCAAGAAAATCATACGATTAACTAATATTCAACCTGTATAATGTGACTATGTTATCTCAGCGCAAAGTTGATTTTTTTTTAAATTTATAAAATCTGAAATATTCTGATTAAACAAAAAAGATATTTGTATTATGGGATAAAAATAGTCCTTACATGGAAAGCTTTAATTAATTTAATTTCAATTTGATATTTCGGACCTTTGGATGAGTTCTTTATGAAGTATGTAGAAACATTATAATATAAAATTAATAATGAAACACATACAAATATTTTCTTGAATTACTTAAACAAATTTTTATCTTTAACAATTGAAAAACGTTAACACTTACACATTTTTCTCAAGCTGTACTTCCGCTTTATAATTAGTTATTAATAATGTTGATTATTAATTAATTAATTGAAGATTGTGTTAATGAAAATATTTTACAATTATTAAAAATTTGTTTTATAAGTATATGAAAACTTTCTACCTTGAATCGTTTATTGACTAATATCTATATAACCAAAGTTTTAATTAAAAAAAAATATGTTATTCGAAATCTCATCAGAACTTATATTAACTGGTATTTTTTGCTGTGGTTCGTACGTATTGCTATTACCAAGAAACGAAAGTGTGCAAGAATATATTAAATTAATTACATTTTTGACGTTCATAAAGTAATAACAATTTATTATTAAGTATAAGAATAACTATTAGTAGAACAGTAAAGAATACAATTTTTTTATCTACAGTCGTTAAAGTGCCATGTTTTATTTATTTTCTTAAATTAATATATTATATGTTTAAAACAATACGAATTAATTTTGTAATAAATCAAAATTTAAACACAGTGAAATTTTTATTGCATGGTTACATCAGGACTATAATGTTTATTTACCATCCACCGCGGGCAGTAAGTAAATATTATAGATCAAGGACCTGTTTGACAGCTGTTAATTTTGAAACCTATTTTTCTTTCTATTTGTGTAGGTATTGTAAAAAATAGCTTACTGATCTCGAACTGTATGTGATTTTTAGGCCGCGAATGTTTAGCATATCTCAACCCTTCGGGCCTCGATTTCCCAAACTGCAGTCTTGCCTTAAAAATTGTCACTTACATTTCATGGTACGTAATAAGCTATTTATCACTGTGAACGTGGGAGAAATCTTAGGGTAGTAAATTTCGAAATATTACATTTTTTATCTTCTAAAGATTTTAGTGGACCACAGGAGTATTGTTTTAACGGTGAAAATTTCAGTTGTTTGTTGTGGTATTCAAATAAACATTTACAATATTATAGACTGGTATGTGTTACCACTGAGCTATTTATTTCAATATAAATAAATATTTTTCACTAATTCCGCAGTTGATTTTTAACAACGATAATTTAATTTCAATACAATAGTCAATTGTGTATTAAGAGCGTCAAGTGATTCTTTGTTACTCGAACAGGGTAATTGCACAGCGCAGGCCGAAGGCGAGTTTATGAGGAACAAAGACACTTTACACTCACGATACACATAATTTTTTTTACGATTGCATCTTATATTATTAAAAGAGTTAATATAGAAGCGCTTAAAATAAATTCGTGCTGCCAATATGACAAGTTTCTGCTTTGTTTGTATCCCTGGTAACTATAGAAGCAAGCGCGCATTTAATATCTGTTTCAATCGTTGCTAGTGGAAACGCGCGACAAAGTTATTTTTACGCTTGCTGCACAGAAAACTTCAATTTACTATTTGCAACTGATTAAACCTTATTTTCCTTTCTCTTAGCAACCCAATAAAAATTAATGCCATTTGAATTATTTTATTTATATCTAAATTATCTCGCCGAATTACAATCGAGCATTTGATTTTCTTCGTATAAATAAAATCATTCCATCAGTGACATCATAATTTTGTTGAAATAGTTTTTCTTGTTAAATTTATTCAGGAAAATAAAAAGCTTTTGTGTAATTATAGTGGATAATAGTATATTATTCAACGACACTATAATGGATACTACTATTCCTAACAATGAAGTTTACAACACAAGCGAGGGTAGTAATTATCGGAGGGAATAATAGTCATTATAGCTTGTTGTATACTATACTTTTTCTACGACTAATATATTACATACAAGATTCTTTATAATTTCGTTTCATAATAATAATTAATGGGGTAATGGTTAAGTGGTATCAAGTCGACCTGTGGATCCTAACAACCCTGGGTCGATCCCCCACATCCGATAATCATTTTCACCAATTTAAAATTACTCCTGTGGCTCCCTCGCCACTAACATCTTTGAGGGGCGTGATTTGACGGCTGGTAACCGCACTTTACGCGCATAAATATATCACTTACCGATAACTGTTTCGGCAGAGTACCACACCCAGTAATGGGCAAACGGCGTGATGATACATTGCAATTTTTTGTGATGTAACTATGGTGATAGAGAAATATCATTTTGAAATGTAATTTTTTTTGCATTTTTATTTACTTTTATTTGGTTCTGTATAGTTTCTTACTAGTTTCATGCATAATAATTTTCTAATTGGTGCGGAAGAGAGAATAATGATTATTATACCCTCGTTATAATTTCCTACGAAATTTGTACATGGTATTATGTAGCAAAAATCGCACATTTAATATACATTAATCGTAGATAATAATTACAAGTGAGTGAAATATACGCAAGTAAGATGATTAATGCACAAATGCGTGAGCGCGAGTGTAATAATGCTCATGAGCATGTAATAACATTTCACTCACGTGTGATGTAAACTAAATTGAATGGAGATGCTGTCAAATAAGTGAAATATCTCTGTTATCAAGCTGTTGCATTGGTATTAATTGTTAGTTGTTTATTGTTGTCATAAATTCAAATATTTTAGTCACATTTGAGTAATCATTGAAAAATATTACATAATCAAATCAAAAACTGCTACTTAATGATAAAAAATATTATTCATCGTAATAATATTGCAAAAAATGGAGCATAATCATTTGTTGTAATTTTAAACATTTCTTAAACAAAATTGAGTTTATTGTTCCTCACTTTTCAAACAAATTTAAGTTTCCTACATTTATTTTTATAAATTCGTTCCATTACTGCCGTTTTTTAGCTTTTCGGGTCGGATAATAAATTTGTTTGTACTTTAAATTCCGGGCACAAATCGGTCTGTAAAATATATTGCAATCTCCTTAAAATATAGGTCAGGTCGAAATGCAACCACCTGCTAAATGCAGGGTGTTGAACTCGAAGTTCATGACCGACTTCTGAAATTTCATTGATTTGCTTTTCCTCATGACCTAATGTCCTCGCTACTCCTTGTGTGAGATAGAGGGTAGCAGTCCTGCTGGCAGGCATTGATCCAGCTTCACATTTCAGTGCTTCAGTAGCATTTCAGTAGCCTGAAAACTTCAAACACCGTGTTGTGCGATACAATCAATCGTCTGCTAATTTCGTCAGTAATTCTGTGAGTCTAGTTCCACTTTATGTATTGTAGCGATTCCAATCATTGATTTATTTTCACATTTGCTGATTTTTCAATTTGTGGGTGTGTCTGTGTGTGTCACATGCGCATCTTTACCGCGGTTTTGGTTCACTGATCTGATACTTGTGGAGTGTGAAATATGGTGGAACTGTGAATTCATTGTTTAAAAGTATTTATCGTTGTTTTTTGGTGTCATTTTGGAGAAAATGTTTTTGTTGTTGGCATGGCTTCGTTTTAATATAATTTTCGATATGTTTTTGGGTTTTGTGTAGCATTTACATTTATAATAATATTGAAAGGTTAGTTTGATTGTTGTATTTATTTGTTATTGTTTATTGTTGCATAACTAAGCATTATTGTTTTATTTGATTAAATAAAATTTAGTACAGACCTTTATGGTTGGAGGGAAAATTATTCAAGTTTCTATTATTTATATTTATAATAATAGAAATATTGAAATGTCTACTGTTACCGAAAGTAAATTTCTTATATACAACAAAAAATTTATTATAATATGTATTACTGATACATTTTATTTAAGTTTATTAGTTTTTAGGTGTAATAATAAATTTGACGATTGACATATTAGAAATCCATAATTCTAAAAATACTTATTTTATTATGTTTCTTCAGTTATTTATGTGAATCTAAATAAAAACATTAAACAATTAGATATTCTTGGAACTGTAGTAAAAATAAATTACGTTCAATATGTTTGCGTGCATTATACTTGTTATCATTTCGTCACTAAATTACTGTTGATATAATTTATATTTTCATGGTTACCTACTCATAATAAATTCTCTACAACATTATTGTGTAATTTTTCTGTTTATATATGCGTAAAAAATATATTTTTTAAATAGTAACACTAAACAAATTTTATTGCTTTGTATTGCAAAATATGAAATTAATATTTTCAAAAGACATTAATTTTTACTGAACATAATATGTAGTTATATGTAATGAATGTAAATAATAATATTTTAATATAAATAAATAAATATATCATCACGCCTTCTACCCATTACTGGGTGTGGCACTCTGCCGAAGCAGATCTCGGTAAGTGATATATTTTGCGCGTGAAGTGCGGTTACCAGTCGTCAAATCACAGCCCCCAAAGATGTAAGTGGTGGGGGAGCCACAGGTGTAGCTTTTGAAATTATGAAAATTGTTTGTCACCTGTGGGAATCGAACCAGGGTTCTCAGGATCCACAGGCCGACTTCATACCACTGAGGTAGCCACCCCCATAATTATATATATATATATATATATATATATATATAAATTAAATAACATAAAAACGTTTATTCGATATCTACTTCGTTTAAGTTCCCAAAGGGCTACATTGAATAAATTACATTAAAGTACTATTAATGTATCCGTTAAAATTAATGCCGGCATAGAGAGTTATAATTCTAATTAAAATATCTTTATAAAACAGGCATTGTAACCTAAAATATTTTATTTTTTTCTGAATAATGAATTTAACTGGGTTTAACTTATCTAATGGGGTAGGTGACTCAGTGATATCGAGTCGACCTATGAATTTGAGAACCTCGGTTCGATTCCCACAGCCGACAAACAATTTTCACCATATTAAAATTACTCCTGTGGTTCCTCCTCCAGTAACATCTTTGGGGACCGTGATTTGACGGCTGGTAATCACACTTCACGCGTAAAAATATATCACTTACCGAAACCTGCGACGGCAGAGTGCCACACCCAGTAATGGGTAATATTTATTTATTTTTATGTTAACTTATCTAAGTACCTATTTTATGTTAAAGAATATATTGGAAAGGTTCATATTTCTTATAATAAAAAAAGTTGAAAAACCTGATTATCATTTTATTTGTTAGCAAAAAAATGATTACCTCTGTGGATAGCCCTTCATTATCATGTTTGGATCCGTAATATGACGGCTGGTAGCCGCACTTCACGCGCAAAAAGATATCAGTTATTGATATCTGCTGCCGCAGAGTGCCACACCCAGTAATGGGTAAAATCGCGTGATATCATCATTTAATTTATTATTTTATTTGCTAAAATGAGTTTCTAGAAATAATTACTTAATTACGTTTATGAGTTAATTTACACTGACGGGGAGAAAAGTTAATTGTCTTTACCTTATTTCACGGAAGAATGCAGTAGATGTTATTATTATCTAAATATCTTTTTCTCGTTTTAACAAGTTTTAATAGAACAACAATTATTGATAGATTAAAATAGAAGTAATATTATTGGTCAAATAGCAGTAAATTCTGTTAAATTTATTATCTGGAAGGTGATATAATTATTTCTATGATTTTGGAAGAAATGAAATAAAATTTCAAGTATTTTTGCCTTAGTTATATTTAATTTACGTTTCGATCAATGTATTGGTCGTTTTCAATATATTGTATCGTTTCTCCAATGTTGGTAGAACTATAATCTGAGCAATTAATTTTATAAATTACTGACTTTTTATCAATTTTAATTTTCAGCCTTAAGTAAGCAAAGTCAGTAATACAGTTTATAAAATTAATTCCTTAGATTGTAATTCTATCTACATAAGAGAAACGAAACAATATCTTGAAATAAACAAAATATTGGCCGATATTTCGCAAATTCACATAATTAAAGACAAAAATCCAAACAAATATTCGGCTTATTATTAATTGTAAAATAAAACTAACATACACATAATAATATTCCATCAAATGGAGTAGCCTACAATCATTCATAAAATCTTCACTCGTCAAATTCATCATATAATTAGCCCTCCTCAAAGATTCTCATCCTAATACACCATTCTCGTTTCATCCACATTAATAGTTCCCTCCATATTAGCTCGGAATAATTCATCACGCAACAAACCTTGAATTACATCCATCCATTCAATTCTATACACCATTCATAATCATTTATTCGACGTACTTTTTACATGCTCAAAACATCCCAATTACTTGCACTTACTCCTCGTCCTGCTCTTGTATTTGAAAGAAAATTACACACAATTGCAGTTAGATACTCTATTGTAAGAACTGAAAACGAAACAAAAAGATACAAGAGGAAGGGAGTGTCGCCCTGCTTTTATTAATTATCTGTTTTATCTTCTTCAACAGATTCATACAACTCAATGACTGTTGTAATGGCTGACGATGACAGTATTGACGATGACGTATTTGAGACAAAAGATACAACACCCGCTTCTACACTGGATGTCACCCAATCGTACAAGAATACAAATACACCATCGCCAACTGGGTATCGAGATTACAAGCCGCCTGCCGAAGTATTGCGATTATGCGAGACCGATAATCTTGAAGAGAGTGAACAGATTGTGCACAAGGTATAGATTTTTTATCACTTATCTAACTGAAAGTAGGCTTTTCTTCCCTCATATGACGGTTGAAAGTAGACAACTCTCTCCCAGGTGGAGGAAAAATACTTTCTTTGCTTATTTTTTGTTCGTTTCATAGCAGCCGTCAGCACAGTATATTTATTTATTCATATATCGTAAGTATTTTTTTCTACGACCAAGCAGAAAGTAGATATTTCCAACTGTCAGTTGAGTGCAGAAACTTGATGTTATCCGCGCGTCGTGTAGTAATAAGATTTTATCGCTCATCGAACAGTAAAGTAAGAGTATAAACTGGCAACAATTTCAAGCGAAATTCAAAACAGAAAAACTGTCAGAAGTGAATTTTAATTCCTTTTCAAGAGTTTCTAAATGGTCGTAGAATAAATATTGTGTGTACCACGAAAGTGTCATTGCCACTCTTGCATGATTGTAGCTCTCGGCCACGCCTCGATCAACAATCTCCATGTGCGAGCAGCAATAGACTCTAGGTATACAAATAACAACTATTATTTTTGTATGTAAATGACTTGAAAGAATGGTCGTAGAAAAATCATTTGTATACAAATGGAGAAATGTGTTATTTCGTCCCTGGTGTGATTACTGCCTTTAGCTACGCTTAAACGTTACCCGCGGGAGACAATAATACATTTTCCTCTTACGTTATACAAAAAGCTATTTCCAACTCTTAATAATCCAGGCTAGGTTGCTAGGTTGTTGTTTAAATTTACTAAATATTACAGAAATAATTTTTAAAATATCAGTTTACTAAAAAAATGTCCAAAATCATATTGTACTGATTGAGAGCGCCTATCTATGGAATGTCTATCAAATTCTTATTTCTGAAATGTCTGTTTTTGTCAGCCAATTATGCTTCGGCATTGCTGTCGTCACACTGTCAGCCACTGTTTGTTCTCTTTGAAGTACGGTAAAAAATATATTGAAATTAATATTTTAAAAAATTCATATCTAACTATTTCCAAGAATTATTTTTTTAAATGTGAAATTTACATTTTTACATTTGCGTTAATCAATAGGGTAAATTGAATAATTATTTTATATAAATCAAAGGTGTTTTATTTGCAAATGTACATCACGTTTTCTTTATCAACAAACAAAAATTATGAAGGTACGTGTAACTTTTTTTCAAAATGACGTTTTTCTCACTCAATTTAGTTGAGATAGTAACCATTTTCCTCACTAGTGATGAAATTACTTTCACTTAAGTGAGGGAAATGTCATTTTCATAAGTAATGCTGAAAAAAATATATTTCTTATATTAATACTCAATTATTATTTTTTATTTGGTTGACATAAATACCTTCTTTATATATTCATTTACTAACAATAAAACATGATTTATTAGTACATATGCGATAGGATAGTAGCACTAAAATTTATATTTCAAAATCATGTTCTTATTTTGCGAATTTTGAAAACAAATCTTTTTGTTCTATAACCAGTACGTTATATAATATATACCCTTAATTTTATTCCCTAAGCATAAAAACACCTTGTGTGCCCAATGAGGACTTCACCATAAGAAAAAATTTTTTTTTGCATCTGTCCCTTATACATTTATGATGACAAATATATTTGATCGATTTTAATACTTAACAGCAGTGTCCTTTGTAAGCTTTTAAAATGTCGCCAAATATCTTTATAAGTAGTCTAATATCGAAATTTTGGATGTAATACATAGATCATAAACCGGAAATTCTTGTTAATTGAACAAATGTCAACGTACTGAATAATTTAGAAAATATGTATAATACTGAACTATCTATAAATATATGTTTATATTGTAAAGTAATGATTTTTGTTTGATCTGATTCTTTGCAGACAATATTACTCGGCGACAGTGGGGTTGGAAAAACATCCCTTCTTGTTCAATTTGACACAGGGAAATTCCAGTCAGGAAATTATTCGGCAACTGTGGGAATTGGATTCACGGTAAGTGAAATGAAAATTTTCAAATGTGCTTCCTTAATTATAAGTTTTCACATTTTCACACAAACTTTCGTAGTAAATGTATCAAATATAATCCTGCATTACAAATTAATGACTAGATTGTAATTTGAGACTTAATTGCTTGTTTTGTACTGAATATTGATCTGGATTAATTATACATTCTCATAACAATTATTAATTAGCACTGTCGGGCTTCTTCGTTTCCCAGAAATGTAAAATAGAGTACCAAAGTTCATCAAGATTCAATCTAAAGTTGAATATGGATTATAGTGAAAGTAAAATATTCTGCGCAATTATGCCGATGCAAATTTTAAATTACTACATACATATGTACATAAAATCGCAAGTAACATTAAATAACAGTACAATTGTAGAATTAATTAGGTACTTGATCTGTGTTCTATAATAAATATTATCTATCATTAAAATTTACAAGAAATTCAGTAATATATTTTTTAGTTATCAAAAATTCTTCCCTTAATCAAGGAACAGAAAAATGAGCTTAACATGGTTTCAAATAGTTTAATATCGATCTTTTCAGTGGTAGAAAAAAAATATCGCTCATGACATGAAAAACCTTGTACTTGAGGTAATACTAGCGTGAAAAAAAATTTTGCAGGTCTGAATGAAATTTGACGCACATAAACATTGGATAGTCATACGCATCCTGTTAAAATATGAAACACATTCATCGTCTGTGAACAAATATATTCGCTTGTAAAGTTGAGTTCTTATACACGGGGCTTATGGCGATCATTACTCTGAATCGCACATATTTGATTTGTGTACCTCTAAAATTTTGCAGTTTTATTTGAAAAACTAGTATGATGTTCTAGAACTATCCATGAATATTGTATCAGAAGGAGAATGTTTTTTATCGTTTAGTAATGGATATATAACCATGCAAAGCCTTGTTTTTAACGAAAAATTAAGAATCCCAATTTATAATGGCAACACCACTCGGTGGTATGGTATTTGAAAATTCACTAGACCAACAACCTATTAAGAATTAATGATATTCAAATCATAATAGGTATAAAACACTTATTTTATTCAATTTTTATATTTTTTTGAGCGTCAGTTTCGCCACTCGACGACCGATGGCGCCACCATCACACTAGTACTACCTTAAGTCGTAAATGATATTTTGCAGGACGAATAAAAGCAATTTGAAATTTTTGTAACCAATAGATGTGTTAACAGCAACTACTACACACGCCGTATAGACTTACGAGTTCTGATTGGTGTTTTTGATTTATCTGAGACTTACGAATTTCTTTTTTCTGGCACTAAATTAATGTAATTTGAAATAGAACTGTCAAAATTATACTGTATATTGCCTCTCAACGCAATCTACAAAATCGTATAAAAATAACATTTTACCCAAAAATCGGACTTATTTTTACTTTCATGAGCGATATCTGTATTATGATTTTCTATGAAATATAAAACTGATTAAAAATATAATCAGTACTCTTTTTTAATTAATGGCGATTCTCCTTAAATAACAAAACTTGTGCAATGATAAATTAATAAGAAAAGATACAAGATATTTCCATGGTCAACATCTAAATATTTAATTTATTTAAAAAACATGTAGTATAAATTGTATTCGATTTTTGTACGTTAATTTAAGGGGTTATACTACCCAGCAATTTTTTTTCCATTTTTTTTATTGCCTTAAATGATACATGAACTATTTGAAAATGATAATCAAAAACTATTTTGCTATGGAAAACAATTTTTATAGCTTATTTTTTGAGACGCTTTTAAGCGCTCTTAAACGTTTGAAAATGCCGCATCAGAAAAGTGCTCGGGAAGACATTACATCGCTTAGAAAAGAGGCTGAAGAGCGAAATGCATGCTTTGAAGGGCAGTATGGTGCTGGGATAGCAGAGTAAAAGTAAAAAAAAATATCATGCCTACATTTTGAATATTTCATATAGTAACGCGTTTTTCTCGAAACTATGTTTTTCAAATTGGCGTGCAGCGTAGCTCGCTCATTTTTTATCGGATTTACTTGGAATTTTAATTGTAGCTTCTTAGCTACAATATCTTTCGAAGTACTTTCAAGAATGATAAATAATTACATTTGCAACAAACAATTTAAGTTAGTTTTTTGTCAAAAAATTAAAAAAAAAAATTAAAATTGATGCCAATTTGTGAATTTTCAAAAAAAATATAATCTTGGGTACTTCAAAAGAAAAGCTAATGTAAATTTTTTGCTCTAAGTGGTGTACATAGACTAATACAGTGCACGCCGATTTCCTCCTAAAAAAAACATTTGTTTAAGTTACCTAGTGCCAGGACGCCATTTTGTATCGTAAATTTAAATAAAAAATATTTTTATATACCTTAATATATGTATAATAAAGTCTCAAAATTGCGTTTTATCCCGTGATTAGTAATCGAGAAAAAAATTCCCGAAAAAAAGATTACTTTTCAGTGCGCTTGGATAGTATAACCCCTTAAGTTTCATAGCCGGATCAAACGCTTTAATTGTTCTGCCCTTTTACCCTACATCCGTGTTGGACAGTAAATATTCGGGTTCAAAGTACAAAAAAATAATATTATTTCCAGGCGTTTTGGTTCCAGTTACATGGAACAACATAGAGATAATATAATAATAATAAGAATTCATCTGATGAAGGTCATTGTAATGGGGACAAGACGTCAAAAATATTGTTAATTTTTACGTGGTTAAATTCAAACAATAAAGCCTATAAATTAAATTTTACTTTTACCTTTAATGTTTTATTAATTCTGATACAGATAATCTAAAAATGAGGGATTACAAGAATTATATCATATGTTTTGATTTCGAATCAAAGTGATAAAAGTGTGGAATGATATGAAAGCAAATATGTTAATTCACACAGAAACGGAATGTCACATTGAACAAATAAAAACCAGTCAAGCACGTTTTATATTTTATAAATCTAAATGAATAATTAATATTTTACTTATTTTTGTGGTAGTTTTTTAAATATATTATATAATGTTGTAGTATGTGGGTGACTAAATTTTGGGAATCTAGTTTAGACGAATCATATTATTGATGTGACTATATTTAAAATTTATTATGGGGTAGGTGACTCAGTGGTATCGAGTTGGCCAGTGGATTTGAGAACCCGGATTCGATATCCATAGCTGACAAACAATTTTCACCGCATTAAAATTATCCCTGTTTCCACTAACATATTTAGGGGCCATGATTTGATAGCTGGTAACAGCACTTCACGCGTATAAATATATCACTTTACCAAGATCTATACTATTGCAGAGTGCCACACCCTATAATGGGTAAAAGGATTTATTTATTTATTTATATTTAAAATAATTCGGGGAAAAATTTATATTTTAGATAAATAAATATTTGCTGTCTTACCTGTTATCAATTTATGACGTTCTCATAATAATAGAATTGAGAAATCAACTACAGGAATAATTTTTACAACTGGTATGTTTCTTGCATAACTTTAAACAGGAATCTTTTCTCCGTACCCATAGGATTTGTTGATCGTAATTTTTCAACAAAATATTTAACATAAACAAGTACAGAATTATAAAATTATCTCAATAGAAAAAAATAGTATAAAGAACACTTGTCTGTTAACGCAGTCGTCCTTTGTAAAACTCGCCGCAGAGTGGCTCGTTTTCCAAATTTGGACGCGTACTTTAACAGATTGCCTTATGAAACTAGTTCTTTAATATACTATTAATTAATTCCCAAAAATAGCATTTTAGGAAGCGACATTAACGATTTTTTTTACAGAATAATACATTCTGTATATCTGTTTGTTTTATTAACTAAATTATAACTTTTATCTGTAGGTGCATTGCAAAAAGGTTCATAAAATTAAAATAATTTAATTAAATATTTAATCTACTTATCGTCGGTTTATTAATTTAGTTTAGGTCAGATAATAAATTCAGTATCTACTCGTAAATCAATATTTCCATTAAATATATAATTCTACAGTCTTAACATGCAAATATAATAATTTATGTATACTAAATTAAGATTTTTTTTTAACATAATTCAACTGTGAAATTGACAAATATTATATATATATATATATATATATATATATATATATATATATATATATATATATATATATATATATATATATATATATATATATATATATCATACCACGCATTTATCTAGGCGTAAAAGTTAGCTTTTTAAGTAAATTGTTTTATATGTTTACATTTATTGTATTCCAAATCATAAATGTGTATGGTACCGGCAGTACACTGCTGTGCGTTTTAATATAGCAGAACATTATTTATATTTATGTAATAATTATTATGGGGTAGGTGGCTCAGTGGTAGCGAGTTGACCTGCAGATTTGAGAACCCGGGTTCGATTCTCACAGCCGACAAATTATTTTCACCATATTAAAATTACCCATGTGGCTCCCTTCTACTAACATCTTTGAGAACCGTGATTTGACGGCTGGTAACCGCACTTCACGCTCAAAAATATTTCACTTACCGAGATCTGCTACGGCAGAGTGCTACACTAAATAATGAGTAAAAGGTGTAATGATATATTTATTCATTTACTTATATTATTCTCATAATATAAAGGTAGGTGGCTCAGTGGTATCGAGTCAGTCTGTTAATTTAAGAATCCGGGTTCGATTCACACAGCCGACAAACAATTTTCACCCCTGTGGCTCTTCCTCCACTAACATCTTTCGGGATATGATTTGACGGCTGGTAACGGCACTTCACGCTCAAAAAATATTATTTTGTTGCCAAATTGTCCTGTCATCTACCAGCATGCTTTAGTTCAAAATAAACAATAAAATCTAAATACACCAGTTTAATGCAGCTCTGTTGTTTCGTTTCTATGGCAACGACAACACAGTTGTTACTTGTTAAGCGCAATGGAAACGCATGCCTCGTTCACATCAAGTGTGGACCAAAAGGGGCGCTGTTCTGCTATAATGTAGTCATAGAAACGGCAGACGCTCGCACTCGCACTCAGGTAGATAGAGCATTCGACGATTCCGCGCCAAATCAAAAGGGATGTGCGTTAGTTATGTGATCACAGTGGCTAGTGGTGCATCTCACATCGACTGGTTGTTGTTTGTGATGTTCTGATGTTTTGAAGTGTTGAGAAATTGTTTAGTTGTTGATGGTTGTGGTTTTAATTCTGAAGTGATTTGTTTTGTTTGTTTACATTTGTTTTTTAATTAAGGAGATACGGTATACATTTTTATAAACGGGTTTAAGTCAAATTATGTTTCCTGTATTTAAAAACAATGAATTATGAAATAATTATATTTACTTTTGGCGCCAGTTGGATTATTTACATTTTGTTTTACTTTGTAAAAATATTTGTTTAATGTTTAAGCGTTTAAACAGATCAGAAATTCAAAATGTTTTTGTTTGTAAATTTAAATAAATAAGAATTAATTATTTATTGTTTTAAAGAGGAAATTCTTTCATTGTTTTTCTTTCTAAAATAATAATTTATTTATTCAGATGATAAGTATTTACTTACAAAAAAAACATAAAAATATACGGAATTCATATTTATGAAATTAATATTTATTTATTAAAAACATACTGTGTTTCATTATTTTAATCTTGGTAGATTATTTTTTGTTAATCTTGCAATAATAAAAGGCAATATTTCAATCATATATTTTGCATTTTATTATTTTCTAGTTTACCTGTTCTGTGCATAATTAAATGAGAAAAAACTTTGTAAACAACAAAACAACAAACACGTAAACAAATTCAAATAAGAGTAATAAATAAAATTGTTGTGAAATAGCACCGCGCATTTTATAATATTTATATTAAGAATATATAAATAAAAAATAAATAAATATATAATCACGCCTTTTACCCTATACTGGGTGTGGCACTCTGCCGAAGCAGATCTCGATAAGTGATATATTTATGCGCGTGAAGTGCGGTTACCAGGCGTGAAATCACGGTCCCCAAAGATGCTAATGGAGGAGGAACCATAGGGGTAATTTTAATTTGGTGAAAATTGTTTGTAAACCTGTGGGGAATCGAACCCGGGTTCTCAAATCCACAGTCCGACTCGAAGTAATTTCAGAATAGTCAAATAAAATATAATCTATGAGTAATAAGAAATTTCTTGTGGCGAGAAAGATTAAAAGATCAGTTAGCAGTTAAAATACCTAACCGCTTTTATAGATAATATAAATTTAATCGCTTGAATTTTAAAATTGCGATCTTTGGACTTCGAGTTTGAAAGTTAAAATTTGAACGAAGTAAATGTTAAATTTTTACTTTAATGATAACTGTTTGCTCTTACATTCATTACTGAAAGTAATTTTTATTGATCAAGTTATTGATCAATGATTCTCTCTGTTTGTATTTTAAAATTAATCAGTACCATAATACCTAATTTATTTTCAAACCATTTTTTCATTTCGTGTTACTTGAAACCTAATGATAACTGTTTGCTCTTACATTCATTACTGAAAGTAATTTTTATTGATCAAGTTATTGATCAATGATTCTCTCTGTTTGTATTTTAAAATTAATCAGTACCATAATACCTAATTTATTTTCAAACCATTTTTTCATTTCGTGTTACTTGAAACCTAATGATAACTGTTTGCTCTTACATTCATTACTGAAAGTAATTTTTATTGATCAAGTTATTGATCATTGATTGTCTCTGTTTGTATTATAAAATTAATCAATAACATAATACCTCACTTGTTTTCAAATCATTTTTTCATTTCGTGTTACATGAAACCTAATGCTTTCTCTTCTAATCAAGTAATAATTCAAGTCTTTGTGTACGATCACGATATGTTACGTTAGAAATCGATACACTGCATCATAATATTCCAGAAATAATTAAAATCAATCTTCATATCAAGTTTAATATAGCTCCATTAGCAATTTGGTCAGCGACTAACAAACCACCGCGCCGCGTACCCTAACAGTGTTAAGTACACAAACCACTTTTAGGGGATTCCTTTAATTTTGTTGTGCCATTTGCAATGTTTACCTCCTCCCCACCCATACAACTCTACCACTATATCTGTTACGGATCGAAAAGTTATTGACAACACTTATTTTCTTGATTATTCTATAGATTACCACCACTTAGACATTCGGCTAAAATAATTTATTGTTATTTTTTTGTAAAATCGTACTGTAATATTAATGTTATAGTAACCAAGGTAACAACAGAAAAATAATCTTTTTTCTGAAACCGGCAAGAAAGTTAGGTAAACTACGTATCCAATGTTAAAAACAAAAATAACAGTCTGATAAGGATTTTATCTGACTGTTTTGTATTTTACCTGACTGTTTTTTTTTTAACCTTGGATACGTAGTCTGCTGTCGATGCAATTCATATAAAAAAATATAAACATTTTTAATGATTTATGATTAATTATAGATTAAATTAAACGGTTGCAGAAAAAATAGTATACATAATACGCCAGGAAAGTGTTTTTACTTGACTCAGTGGATTAAAATACTCGGCCTACGGCCTCGTATTTCAAACATTTCGTCAAGTAAAACATCACTTTTCTGACTTATTATGTATTATACTATTATAATACTAGTACCATAAAGAGTTATTTTACGGTACTAGTGTTATAAAAAAATGTTATAGTATGATTTAACAAAAAATACTACTATAAAAATAATATATTATGCATTTAAAAAAAAATAATTCACAATACAAATTAAATTATAAATACATAAGCCCTAATTTAATTTTTTTTAAACTAATAACCGACATTTGCGCTTCAATATAGATTCGTCCAAAACTACAAATTTAATTGATACAAAATGTTACCATTTGAATACATTTAGTTAGATATCTGTATATATTTTGGTTGTGATATTCTTTTTGTTTCTATTAATTTAAATCAAGTATCTTTTATTTGTTCAACTGACCATCCATGTGCTAAATACTAATGAAACAATTTTCGAAAATAAAACTATAAAGAGAAAAAGGTTCGATATCGTGACGTTTCAATTGCCCTGTGTCTAGTGGTGCGTATATCTACGCCTCTGCGGAATATCCTATCAAATTGAAAATACGATTCGGAATTGTCTGACTAAACTCGCGTCGATACTATCTATCTAATGTGTACATTGTTTGAAATACGATTTTAAAATTAAAATATTAGTAATTATTTCACATAAATTGGACGATGCTTCTCTGCACTATCTTGGGCTACGAATAGATTTTACGAGTTTTCAAAATTTTTGCACTTTTTGCTTCTAATTATATTTCAGTAGTTTAACTTTTATACTATATTTTTCATAGCTGTTCCAAGAAATTATTGATTATTACTAAATACTTAATTCTATGAAAATTTTACATACATTCCTGTGTTGTTATTCCGGGTTTATAACTGTACTGCAGTATATATAAATACATATTTCGATATATCGAGCAGAAAATAGACTTTTTGTACTCGCATGATTCAAAATAAAGTTTACATTACCTTGGAAACCGATGAAAGTTTGATTTTGCGCACTAGTGCGCAAGGTAATGAAAAAAAACACCCATTTTTATGGTTCTAATTTTTTACTATTAAAACGATAATTATATATTATATACACACTTTTAAGGAATTTATAAAAGAAATAGAGACATTAGCTTATAACGCCATTAATCAGACATATGCTGGGTTGCATGAAAGTTTTATCGGTTCATTAGCAACTAACGGTCCAATAAATTTCAGAAAATCGCTATTGATACTGAACAATTCTTTAACTAAAGAGCTCTTTATTTTTTTCTTGCAACCCAGCATTAGTTTAACAAACTTTACGAGAAAAAAAAACAATTTGTTATCAAATGTCAAGTCATGGCATACTTAACTGTCAATATAAATTCACGCTTTAAAATTAATAAATATCCTCATTGTCCATTACATAATTTTTGGTCGTTACAAAAAGCATTGTAAAAAACTCGTGCACGAAGACGCCATTTGCACCATTCACGCACTTGTTATGTAAATAGCTATTTCCAACTGTCAGTTTAAAGCAGGAATTTGACATTTGATCACGGAGCGGCAATGTGTGTATCATTGTATCCATGGATACATGAAAAATGTCGTCCGAATTCACAAACATAAAAAAATATTGTGTGCACCTCGAGCAGAAAGTGTCCTTGCCGCTCGCGCATGCAAGAACGGCAATAGACTAGTTTCTGCTAAGGTACGCAAATAACTATTCCATTAAATTTTCATTTGGATTCGTTGTCTATCTAAAAGATAAAAAATAAATTAAATGAAACGTAAAAGGTTTTTTTTATATATTTAATAAAAAATATTTAAATTTTCTCATTGATATTTAGAAATTGTGTAATATTCTGTTTTATTTAAAAGTAAACATATATTTATATTTATAATTTTGATATGTTGTTATGTTTATATTCCTTGAACAGATATTATTTTACAATGGAGGAACAAAATTATCGTAGAGTAGTAAAAGTAAAACCTCAAAATTATCGAACCTCCAATGACCAAAATTCCACAAATAGACCAATAAGTCAGAGAAGTCAGCAGAAACACGACGAAAGTCCATCAGCTACGGATGAAAAAGAACAATATGATATTTTTTGCAAGGTTCGACTTATTGTCTTTTTTAATTACATTTTACTTTTCTTTTTTTATCTATAGAATATAGAATATATTTTGCTGATTGTGTTTGCGTATTGTTTTTGAAATTTTTTGAAAAATCCGATATACTTTGTGATGATATATTTTATTTTTAGCTTTAAATTCAAAATTTCCATCTTGATACTAGCTTTATGGATATACATTCAACAAAATATTTATCTCCAAATACAATACAATGTTATAAATACATGATTTTATTAAAATATTATTTAAAAAAATTATTTTTATGCATTTGTTTGTTGATTTCCATAATTAAAACAAAATTGTAGATTCATTGTAATGTAAATTAAAATTTAAACTTGTTAGGAAAACAATAATCACTTATTATAAATAATTGATATTTGTAACACATTAAAACCGCGTAAAATCTTATCTAGATAAGAAAATTTTTATTCATTTTCCGCGACTATACTTTTAAATTCGATATTAAAATTTCTTTTGCGTATTTAGCGAACAAGGAGAGAAAATTTATTAAATATTTTGTATGTCTAGTGTTTCATTTTTGTTTTTTTAGTAAATATAGACTATATTATTAAAAGATTAATTTTGTACAAAATTGAGTGGTTTATAGGTGATGCTCCTTGGAGACTCCGGTGTCGGGAAAACCTGTTTACTTGTTAGATTCCGGGATGGAATGTTTCTTTCCGGGAACTTTATTTCAACTGTTGGAATTGATTTCAGGGTGAGAATTCAGAATTATTCTATAAATTATTACCCTTTCCCAGAAGGTAGAATAAGTGAGTGTGCGAACAAACAGACAACTACAGAAAACAAAAGTATAGCTGCAGCTTTTTTTATCATTTGTTTAAAAATAAACTACTTACAAACATTCTTTACAAGTAGGAGTCTATTCTCTATTTGTAGCTATATCCGTGCTTGCTATGAGTGGAATCGTAAATGCACATGACAATAAAATGTAAAACTTAATAGTTATTTACTATTAACAACTCCAGCGCTCTGATACGCCAACTAGCAGTTAACAAAAAGCTTCTATTGGTGGAAATGTTTCATTTATTGTGTATGTTTGTATGGTAAAAGTGTTTTTATAACGTGAATTTTAAATTTTTCTATGAAAAACGTTAAAAAAGAAAATCTAATAGGAACGTGTACGGATGCAAACCTGTCTAAACTATTGCTACATATGATAAAAGAATCGTCCTCAGTTAATAATTTTTAATATATGCTCCGGCAGCACTTTTTTAACTCAAAGATTAAACTAGTAATTTCATATATTAATTATTTATCGTGGCAGTGAGCAATAAGTAATTTTAATGTCTCATTTAAATCATGTTCTTGTAGTTTTGTTCACCGGCTTATAGAAAATAATTGTAATTCGAAACCTTTAGAATATGCAATTAATAAATTTTGTATATCTGGTAACATATTTATCGGCAAAATTATACATACGAAATTTAAAATTGATGTATGAGTATATTTAGTTTCCTGATGTTTTGGAGTCAACATGAACTTCAAGTCCTATGGAGAAATAAGCACTAACTGCTCTAAATTAGTTCTGAAAAATATAATAAAAACTCAAGCAGAACCCTTGATTATATAGTCAATATTAGTCAATCAACAACCAAGAAATTTTGTAGTTTTATCAGCTACACAACTTATTTTGGAATAAATATTCGGCAATAGAAAATTCAGATATTAAAAAATCTTCACATACGAATACAATCATTTCTTAGCAGAAAGTTTACTTTTAAAGTTGATTTTTTTTGTAAGAATTGAGTAAAAATTAGATGTTTAGATTTTATAAGTTTGAATTTTTTATAGTTGAATGCGTACTCCTATATTTAGTATGTGTTTTGTAACACAAATCATTTATCTATGCGAAAATAATATTTAGAATTATTTAAATGGAAATGTATAGATTAGAGTGTAAGTCAAACATTGTTGATATTTAAATTATTATTAGTTTTTATGTTTGTATGAAAATTTCAAGTACAGCGAAAAGTTAAAATGCAATTAAAATACAAAACAATATTTAAATTGGATGCACAATTTTTAAATGTTGTTAGCTCTAAATTACCGTTGTAGTCCAAAGCAGGATTAATTTGATAGTATTTACAATTGGTTGTGTGAAATTGTATAATTTATTCTAGATAATTGAAATTTGCTTTAAAACTACAATATAATTGAATTATTATAGATATTTATTAGTAAAAATAGCATTTAAATAATCTGTAATGATAGCCGTACATAATTAAATAAGTACACATACACATTGATATTTTAAATTCATGTACAGTTGTTCAAAAAACAATGTTTCTGAATTAAGATATATGTATGTGTGATTATAATTACATCTGTCGACTTTTCTGGGGTGTAAGATATTTAAGACCAACTGTATAAAAATAATGTCATTGATTCTTAATTCAATATGATTTCTTATTAAAGCATATACCGTCTATCTTTATGCATTAATTCAGGAAAAAAATATTTTATGTGATGGTCCTAAATTGTATTTTCTGTAACCTATACATTTGCTGTACTTCTGCTGCTGTTTTTTTGTACTGCTAATATTTGATTTTCTGATTTTAGAATAAAATCGTGACAGTTGATCAATCAAAAGTAAAACTTCAAATTTGGGATACGGCTGGCCAGGAGAGATTTCGAAGTGTAACACACGCTTACTACAGGGACGCACACGGTACGTTGAAGTTTGTAAACAAATTAACTAAGCTTAACTAAACCTTCCATCCCCACTAACTACTAAATGTAAAACATTATAATTAGAATTCCATCTGCCAACGTGATGAAATTTGCCAAAATGCCTCCAGGATATCTTTGTTCCCGCATAAACATTTTATTTTAACATCAAAGTGAATTTAAATTGTAATAATATTACCAAGATTCTAATAAGATCTCTGGCAAATTAGTTTAAAAATGATTCAAAATAGTATCACATTCATACAACCAGGACTTTTGCAGATATATATTTTTTTTTTAATTTGGGGAATTTGTAATACAATCTACAAAAGTTCTCGGTTGTATCACTTTTTCGGTTAGTACACCTGTTTCTCAAAAAAACTTTAAATTTTAATCTTTACTTACCTAAATAAATAAAATATAATATAGCTATCAAAAATTCAATCAATTATATATAATAAAATATTGTTTTTTCGACCGAGCAGAAATTAAAAAAAAATGCAACTGAAAATTGATGTTTGCTGCTCGCTAAACAACAAAATAAGAGTGTATCATCGTACTTGTATTCATAGAAACTGTCAATATTTTCAAGCGAATTTTAAAACAATATTTTGTCAAAAATTAGTTTAAATTCATTTTGAAGCGTTTCTAAATTGTCGTAGAAAATATATTGTGTGCACCACGAGCAGAAAGTGTCCTTGTCGTTCTTGCATGGTTGTTGCTCTTGGCTATGTCTTGATTAACAATCTCCATTCGCAAACAACAATAGATTACTTTCTGCTCTAGGTACACACATAATAATAATACAGACAGTACACAGATACAACTCTCGCTTCAAAAGCGAGAGTTCACGAGTTCAAATCTCGCTGACTGAAATACAAGTGTGACCGAGTGGTTCGAATTCTACTATAAGCTGTGGGCCGGGCCACCCGTACAGACTACTGTAATTGGCATTAAATTGTTGTACTAGCAAATAACACTAAAATTTTAAGTTTACGTTGTGTTTTTTAATATTGCAGCTCTTCTCCTACTTTATGACGTCACAAATAAGACGAGTTTCGATAATATTCGAGCATGGTTAGGAGAAATTCGAGAATATGCACAAGATGATGTCGTTATCATGTTGTTAGGTCTCCAAGATGAATTTATTAAATTTCTCGGTGTAAAATTTTAACATATTTATTATTTCAGGAAATAAATGTGACTGCCCATCGGAGCGACTTGTCAGAAAAGAAGATGGTGAGAGATTGGCGAGGGAATATAATGTAACATTCATGGAAACTTCTGCGAAAAGTGGACTCAATGTTGAACTTGCTTTTCTGGCTGTTGCTCGGTAAGATCAACTTTCAAAGTACATAAAATATTTATAGTTTTTTTCATATTTTATCACGTGTTGAAAGGATGTAGATACCTTTTACATTTTTATTTATATTTGACAAATGCAATATACAATTTTATAATACGTTTGAAACAAACTTTTATTTTATTTTTTTAAGTTTGCATATAAAATCAAATAAATATATCATCACTTTATTTTATCCATTATTGAGGTGGTCACCTCTTTCGTCCAAATATTAGTTTGCATATATTAAAAAAATTATAATTATAATATGCTTCGATAAATATTTATAAGCAGAAAGGATAAATTTATAAATGATTAAATTTATCCATTATTACAACCAAAATATAATATGCTTCCTCTCATTGAGTATTTGTATATCCTGTTGATTTATTATTTTCGTAACTGTATTTAGTAGCATTTTATAATGTTTATATGTTTATTACAGAGAACTAAAGTGCCGAAAAACTCATGAAGACGATGGTCATAGATTCAACGTTCAAGATTATGTGAGGGAACAAACTCAACATCAATCTTGTCCTACTTGTAATACTTGAACATTTCAGAGTGATAAAGTAAGTTTAGATATTTTTATTTTTGATGCATTTAGGGTACCAAGTACCAAATACCAATACCAATTAATATAAAGAAGTTTGGCTATGAAACTTTGAGGCACAAAACAATCTTACAAATTAAAGCTTCACTTGTCTTTACTATGAATGTAAGTAAAATGACAAATAATTATAATTATCGTATGTATTATTATTATTTTTATTGAGATAGTATTTATCCTGTTAAATTTTAAGAGATTTATTCACGTTAATCGTAAAAATTATTATGTATTTGTTGTCTATAATTCTTATTCATTTGAGCAATAAGTAGATGTTTTATGTTTATTATACATGTATATTTTCTGTCTGCAATACGTTCATATAAAAAATAAATAATTCTATAATCAGTCATATTATCAATGATTTCTGGCTTGCAATTCTTTTCTAAGGCTGGATTTATTATAATGTAATTATAAAGAAAAACTTCATTTTTAATTTTTGAGTCCTTTAATATACGTTACGCAAAACACCAATGTTATGCAGGTTAAATGTATTTTCTGCGAGGTATTTTTTCTTTTTTTAGCAAATTAATATATAATCGGGCGTAAAAGTCAGTTTCTATGGCATCAAGTTTGTGATAGAAATAATATATTATTTTGCCGTTGTTTCGTTGATGAGAGCTACGTGACTACAATGAGCGTACTCTCCCTTACTTATAAGATGAAAAAAAAGTGTAATTTGTAGTCCCATTGCTGAGAATATTTTTACTCCAGTTACTAAGGACAGGAAAATAAAACAAATTTCAATAGTTTATTTATTTAATTTCTTTTATATTATTCGTAATAAATATTCGTTTCAAATAATAGCGACATGGAATAAATTGTATATATACATACCTCATGAAAAGGCTTCGTCTCGTGCTTCAAATTCACACTTCAGAAAAGAAAAGGGGTTTCTCTCTCTACTTTTAAAATAACTAAATCATTATTTTAGCCATTTCAGCACTGGCATTTCGTTAAGTGGTATATTTTTTCATTATAAAAGTAATAAATATTCTTATTTTTGAGCCTGAACATAAAAGGTGATTTTCATTTAAATTACATAAATTAGTTTTAACAATGTTGGAATGGAATTGAAACCCACAAATGCAAGTGAAAGCGCTGAATGTGTCCAACTGTTAATAATACTGAAACCATGGAGACGTTTTCACAAATGGCAAGCATAAAAATCATAATGTTATGAAACTTTCTGCTGGCATCTGAGGTGAGTTTTTTAAACTGATGGGGGGTTGTATGTTGAAAACTAATCAAGTTAAAGTTATTTATAGAACAGTAGTGAATTAAACGAGCTTTTTAGACATTCATCTTCCCGAAAATAATTTCTAGAATATTTATAAGACTATAATTTTCCCTAAAAAAAAATTCTATACCTTTTTCAGACCGTTATTTTTCTAGAAACAATTCCTAAAACATTTTTAGTGCAATCACGTTGAGAAGTATGGTATTCACTACAATTTAAATATATTTGACAGTCCCTCAGATGCTAATAGTATTTTTAATGTGTTAATTTAGCTGGCTTTGGAATCCTGCAATCAATTTATGACTTGGGAAATAATCCAAGAGAAAACTGAAAGCTTCTACAGCTTCGTGAGATTTACAGGAAACTGAGAAAGAACTAGCCAGGAAGATCGGGAGGAAGCATCACCCCACTTCGACATCAGTACTTTAATTATTGTTTTAAGTGAGTACATCTTTTAAATTTGTAGTAAATAGGGGCTTCTATGATTCCAGTAACATGAAAAAACATAAAGGAGGACATGGAAATCGTAATTATTTATTGTAATATTTTGTATTAACAAAACTTAATAATATCGTTCAATAATGATCGGTTTTTAAAATGACAAATTAAGAAAGTAAAAACAGTATCTTTTATTAAATTAATATTTAATTACTTCAGCAACTAGGCTATTACGAGTATTACAGTTTGTGTTGTTTTACATAGTTGGTATTTTATTAAATTTTATTATGTAATCGGTGTCTTTCAGGTAGTTTAGTACATTCTTTCAGGTAGTTTAGTACATTTTGTATGGTTTGTGGTGTGTTCTTAATAGTTTCTTTTATGGTGTTTGGTATACAATATTTACGTCCAGTTTGTGTGTGTTTTGGGCAAAACAGTCATTTTAAAGTGAAAAAGAAATCACTTTCACTTTAATTCACGTTTTTTTGTAAACCAAAATGTCATCGACCTTGGCTTGTCTTGAAACAACATCATCGAAGTCTTGGCCACCTTCAGCAGAATCCTCGGAGTCGACACCAGTTTCAGAGTCCGCTCCTAGCAACATCAATGTGAGTAAAGGCGTATTCCATTTGCCATTTGGATCAGATCTAACTTACATTTACTGAACCAAATCACTTATTTATTTCACTGGATTACTTCGCTGACTATATTTTCAGTAGTAGAAATACAGATTCTAATTTACTTTGAAGTAATTCACCCCAAAAAGTGCATCAGTTTACTTAATTCAGTTAATTTAGTCATATGTCGATTTTATCTGAACTGATTTAAGTGAACCAAGTGGCAAATGGAATACAGCTTAAATTGGTTTAATATTATTTGTAATTCTATTTCCCTCAAAGGTGGGCGTAATTTGGCTATAGTTCGAGGTCGTGTAAAGTTGCCAAGCAACAGCTATTCAAACAAATCAAAATCGTGATTTTATAGATAAATGTCAGACAATACAGTAAATTCGTATTCTTTTTCGTAAAGCTCTTTCGACTTTTATACTTACTTCCCAACTGTTTTGTTAGTTGGAAACGCCTATTACTAACTGATTGTGAATAAACAAAATTATTATATACCTTCTTGTCTTTCCCGAATGCAGTTTTAACGGTATTGAAATGCAGATACAATGATAATTTTTCATTTAAATTATGTCCACATTTACCTTTAACATTTCTACTTGAAGTAGATAATTCAGCGGAAATAGTTCTGCGACATGTTTCACTAAATCTTGATGTGATTGGCGTCCGGAATTCTTCATTAGTAAATTTTGTTGGAAGAATCTGGTAAAAACCCAGCACCTGTAGTTTCTTGGGTTAGTTCAGACGTAAACTGCATTAGCGAGAAATTCGTGAAAGACCCAGATAATAGATCAATCTCGTGGATTATTATGAATGACACTTCGACCAGCGGCATATTTCTGGAAGAACCAGATAATGGTTCGCTAACTGCTGTTGTCCGCATTTCTGATTTCTGTACTCAAACACAAAAAATAAATATATATATATATATATATATTCAACAATCAGCAGATAAAACAGAGAAATAGAAGTCAGAAATAACACATACCATTATTAATATGTAAAATTGTTGGAACTGCCCCACGGTTTAATTTTTTCTTGCACGGTGTTTGGAAGCAAGCATCTCCAAAATGCAAACTACATACCCGAAGATGATTTAGTTGAGAATACGACTTATCTGCCAAAAACTCCGTTAGATGCATGTTACTTGCCCACTGCTCACACACTGTTAAAAACTTAGGTAAGCAGAAAAAAGCTAATTCAGGATTGTCCTTATTGTAGCTCTTGCAACCAGGAACAATACACTTGAAACTTCTCATTATTTGAAAATAATTTTATTTTTATTACTGTTCTCGTTTTATAAATCAAATTATAAGAAAAAGTACTCCAAATTAAATTCAAAATTTTTACATAAAAGTTAAACGGTTAAACGTTATGAAACTATATCATAAAAATAAGAAAACTTAAAAACTTATAAATGAAAAGCATTAAAAATGATTAGTTATATGTTTCAAAGAAACAGAAAACACATGAAATTACATACTTTATTAAAAAATTGAAGTAAAATAAAATGCTACCTTTCAAATAAATTGCACAACAGAATAATTACACAAAATACAAATGAAAAATTATAAACAAATGAGTAATATGAAATCTAAACAAAAGATGCAATCAAAGACGAAAGTGTACGGCTTAAAAAAAAGAAGAACGACTAACCACCGGCTAGTGGTGTCGAATTCGATTCAAATGTCAAGTTTCAAACTTCAAAAAAACTGTGGTATCACTTGGAACCACATATCGTAGATATCATGGACTAGCGTCTAACCACGTTTATCGCCCATGGTAAACTATATTCTCTAGCGCGGGTTCAACTCAGAACCAATAATCTAAATACACTAAATTCCAATCACAAACCACTTCCATCGTTCCTATCATTTTTCAACTGGTACCGATTGTACCCGAGTGGTTTAAAATTGATACCAGTCATCAAATTACTGTTCCATAAATATATTAGTAGCAAGGGGTAATATTTTGTTTGCATAATTAATATATGCGGTTTATTGGATTGAGCGGTAAACAGATAGATTAAAAAAGAATGTAATCTTGGTGAAATAAATACAATCCAGGTTGCCAACTAAAGCGAAAATATACGAAATTTGCAACTTTAATTTCTTTATTGTATATTGAATTATTTTATATATATTGAATTATTTTATTAACCTTAAATGTTTTCTTTTTATTAAAATCGAGATTTAAAAATATTTATCATGAAAATAAGAAAATTATTTGCTGGAGAATTTTTTTTATTTTTATGTTAGCGATTCTGAAACGAATTATTGCAGACTGTATCTGTGTTGAAGACCGTTGACTGTAGATTATGTTGTTCGTGGCAAAATTAAAATATAAAGCGGTTTAAATGATTTTATGACATAACATAATATTATTAACATCGTGAAGTATTTTAATATACTACATATAAAATGGATATAGTAGCAGTGCGTACTAATAGTTTAATGTGTCGACTATGTTTGTCTACAGACGACTATTTGTTATCCGTTTTTGATGAAAGTCATGCATTTTTACCTCAAAGAATTGCAGCTTGTGTAAATGTTGAAGTAAGTTTACATTGTAATCCTATTTTCTAATATTTATTTTGTAATATATAATTGAGGTTAGATAACCTCAATGATAGAGTTTGTTCATTTAGAATTTGCCCTAGTTTTATCCAAAGCAAAATTTTAATAATGATTTTATTTTTCAGATACATAAAAATGATAAAATGCCTATAACGGTTTGTAAACCATGTTTAACTAGAGTTGAGGACTGGTTCAATTTTAAAAAATGTTGTGATGATTCTCAATCAAAATTGCGACAATGGGCCAGTATTAATAGCATAATTTGTAACAAAACTATGAATATGGTAAGTAAATATTTAACAATACATAACACAAGTAAAACTATGTTGAATTCTATCTTTTTTAGACCATTCAAGTTAAAGAAGATGATCAACCACATTCAGAAGATATACAAATAATAGAAAATGAGGTTTGTTATAATTTTCTTATATATAAATTCATCTAAACAAGTATGTGTTTTTCAGATAAGTATTTTTAAAGAAGAACCTATAGAAGAGATTTATTTACAATCTGATACAGATGAACCTGACACTGATCCTTTTATGCTTCAACCTTGTGATCCTCAAAATTCTTCAGCATATGAGTCAAGTGACTCGTTACTAGTGCCTACCTATGAGTGTCCTGCAACAGTACATGGGCTGAACGCACCTACAATGAATACTGAAAAGAGAGGTATTCCGATAAAAATATCATCTTTAACAAGCGAATGTAGCATATGTAATAAAGAATTTAGTAATCCACATAACCGTATACGACATGAACGTACTGTACATAACATTGACAGTCTACAATCATATATTGAAACATCAAATGATTTTTCTTTAAATGTAGAGTCAGAAATTACAAACATTCAATCAATTAACTCGGAAGAATCTAATATTAATAATAATGATGTAGATGAATCTAGTGGTGTTACTCTTGAGCAATTTGCTGCTAGCTTACAATTAGTACAAAGCACACCGAATGTTAATTCTAAACCAATGTCTGAAAGACATTTTATTGAATATAATAAAATGTTAAGTCAAATGGTGGCTAATTTATGTTGTTATTTTTGTGGTCTTCGGTATGCAACTAACAAAAGTTTGATAGGTCATTTGTCAAAAGTATTAAAAATTGAAAAATTTTCTTGCTTCTCCTGTTGTATTGTATTTCCAAATCGTTCTCAGTACATGAAACATGTGAGTAAAAAGTTTTGTAAACAACGAGCACGTTTTATAAGGGATACAAATTGTCCATTTAAAGCTTATCAGCATTACAAATGCACAATTTGCGATGAGCTGTATGTGCATAAAATGCTTTTAACCAGTCATTTGTTAAATTCTCATTTGGAACCAAATCATCCACCTTCATGTGATCGATGTGACCAATCGTTCCAAGATTATAACGAATATAAGGAGCATCTGCAGAATTCTTGTTTTTATAAAATTTATTGCAGTATTTGTAAACTAGCATACAGTCCTGAAGAATTTACCGAACATTGTAAAATACACGAGGATAATCATTTAGAATTTAATTTTGATGATTATATTAATAAAAACTATGATTGTAGGACAAAAATAGCTAATCCTAAACCATTCATAGCAAATATTATGAGTGTTAATAAGTATTCTTGTAGTAGATGTGGTGAACAGTTTCCTACTCTTGATATGTGGTGTGAACATCAACAAATTCATTCTGATAATAATATTCATCGTTGTAATGAATGTAACAGAGTTTTCGTAACAGAATTTGAATTAGAGCAACATAAAAATACCCATGTTAATAATAATATTAAGTTAAAATTATACCGTTGTTCAGATACAAATTCATATAAAGCAGTTTCTGATTTTTCATCTTCAAATCCGCTGCAGTTAGATCAAAACGGTGATCAACAACAACAAATTGCCACAACAGAAGAAAATAAAAAATTTAGATGCACTGTTTGTAAAAAATATTATCCAACCCAAGTAAGTCTTCGTACACACAAAAGACTGCATCTGAATATCGATTATAGATTATATACAAAAAGACGGAAATGGTATTGCCCAAAATGTAAAAAGAGTTTCGGAAATACAATGAAACTAGGGGCTCACAAAAAAGAGTGTTTGCGTAATAAAGAAAATTCTACAATTACAACTGTAGTAAATATCAAAAAAGAGTATTCTGAATTAAATAGTGCGAGTGCCCATATCTGTCAAGTATGTAATAAATCTTTTCCGACAGAAAGAGGCCTCATATTGCATTCTAAATTACATACTTCCAGAGAAAATGATTCAGAAAAAATGCAGTGCCAGGTTTGCAACAAAGAATTTTTAAATATCGAAACATTACTTGATCACTTGAAATCGCATTCTACAAAAAGTTTAAACACTATTTTGCAAACTGAAAAACCTGGAGTAGAATGCAAGATATGTAACAAAATGTGTATGAATAATGCAGGTTTGTCAAGTCACATGAAAAGACATTATTTGAATGAAACAAGTCCACAAATGAAAATAAAAACTGAACCTGAATCAAAATCTTTCAAATGTAACTTTTGCAGCACGGAATTTGAAAGTCGTACTGCGTTGAATTCCCATATTAAAATACATTTAAACGGGGCAAATATTGCATATAACTGTACCTTTTGTTCCAAAGTCTGTGCAAATGGATATCAGCTAAGTGCTCATGTCAAATATAAGCACGCAAATGAATCTAAAAACGTTAAAATTAAACAGGAATTTCCGAACCATCGTTGTCATATCTGTAAAAAGAATTTTGTAACTGAGAGTCTTCTGCAGACACATCTTAAGATACACGCAAAAGTAAAAATAAACAAAAAATTCAAATGTGACTCTTGTTTAAAGATTTTATCTTCCGCTGCGGCCCTTAATCGTCATATAAAGGGTACTTGTTTACATTGTGCAAAGTGCAACAAAAATTTCTCAACAGTGCAAGCACACGTATCTCATAAAGGTTGGCATTTGAGACGAAACAGCACCAGTACGTCACTATTTAATTGTAACCACTGTAACGCTGAATTTAATTTTCAAAAAGATTACATAAAACATTTGAAAACTCACAAAAAAACATACAAATGTAATTACTGTTCAAAAGCTTTCCACTACATGAAATCTTTAATAACTCATTCGAATTTCGCTCACAGAACCGATGGTTTAAAGACAAAAACCGCAGTTAAAAATCCGGTAAGTTTTAAAATCAAACGCGAGGTTAAAACGGAGGTGAAACAAGAACGTCCAGCTAATATGTACAGGTGCACAGAATGTAACACGACCTTCGTGAATTCCAAACAGTTGAGGCTTCATGTTTTGTCTTCACACATGGCAGGGGACATGTAAATTGTTCATAAACTTAGTTGTTATAATAATACGTAATGTTTTCTAGCTGTATTTCACTTTGAATGTTTTCATTCTTATTTTACATTTACTTTTAAGAACAAATGATACATACGATCGTTTAATGCACATATTTTAATACATGTAATAAATATTTTTTGTGAAACAACTTTTTTTTTGTGAATTTTCATATTTATATGTGCAATTATTTTTTTAATAAATAATATACGATCGTTTTTCATATAAGTTGTAGTTTTAGTTTCGTATAAGTTAGTATCTTTTCCTTATGTAAAATTATTAAATACGTTGTTAATAAAATTTATACAAGAATTTATTTTGAATAAATTTTTAATACTTGCTAACTGTTTCATTACAATAAAAATATCAGTACATTTTATGCAATTCATTTCTGGGTTAAAAGGTAAAGCAATTTTTAAAATAGCTTCCCATTTAGTTGAAAGATTTTGTGAATAAGTAGGAGCAAGGTCGAGGGGTGAAATTCTGCCCCTGCGCGTTGAACGCTGTGTATATTCAACGTATTGTGTGAACACGTGCATTGGCCTGCGACCTTGGAGGACACGACCTTACTCACGTGTATGATTTAAATTACCAGGGGGTATTTTCATTTATTTCAGGTCCTGTATTCTAACTAGATTAGTATCTATTTAAATAGGATTAAGTTCATGATTATCTATTCTGTTACTTATAATTTGAAAACGTACTAATTATGTACAAACAATTTATCTAAGATAGGTAGATATGTTATAGCCGGTATTTATTATATTCAGTACAAATAATAGCTGTTTAGTAGTGACACAGAATGCGTCAGGAATATATTTTTTAAAAGACGTAATTTAATAATTTAATTTTTCAAACATTTATAGTTTTCTATGGGATTCAGTTTGATTGTTGAAGACCGGTGCTTAATAAAAAATGTATTGCACTAATCTAATTTTTGTTGAAATATATATTTTCCATTGATCGAATTATTGAATAATCTCAATATATCCTGAATAAATTTTGTTTAGAAAATAAATATTCTCTTATTTAGATTTTATAAAAGAACATTAAGAACTTTTAAAATAAGAAGAAAAATTGATATATTTTTTTAAAGACAACGTTTTCGACACTGATTAGTGTCATAATCAAGTCTTGTATAAGTAAAAATTTACAAGTTAATATAATATGTTGCAATCGTAAGGTTGAAGTAGAAATTTTATGAATTTAAATTTGAAAAAGACTTATATTAAAAGCCAGTAATCCATTATTACACTAAATCAAGAAGAAAAATTATTTCAAATTTTTTACTTTACCTACAATTTGAAAATAAAAATGCGAACTTCATTTGATTTAAAAAAAATATTAATTATCAAAAGATATTTAATATTTGTCATAATAAATAACTCACGTAATTTCATTTATCATAACATCAATTTGCCTGTTTGTTCGTTGTTATTCAGGTAGTGTCCAAGCTTGCACATCTGTTGTTTAGTTTGTGTGTGGATCATGTGGACGGTGGAAGTAGATGAATTCGTATATTGGTGCTAAAGTAAATTTATGTTTCTACATTATACTAAATGTACGGACACAGATGTGACAGTTTGGTCTTCAGCCTACGCAGAATATTTGAACCGGCCTGGATGTACAACATCGCTGGAGTGAGACAGGACATCGGGTACAAGGTACATGTGAAAATACATTATAAGAGATTTCTATTAATGCACAAAACATTTTAATATAAACTTAAAAATCGTACAACAATATGAAAAATTATAGACTATTATACACATATTTATTTTATAACGGGATGGAAATGCCGTTCTCACTATATATTTAATAATAATATATAGAGTAACTACGTCTTATTCACAGTATATAATATTTTATAAATAGATATAGAAACTAACACAGATAGTGACAGACACACAATGTAGGCCTGCTCAGCGCCCGGGCCCCCGCCGCGAGCCAGTGGCGGCGAGGGAGGGCAGTGCCCCTGCCATTACCCCATTCTCTAGCTAGTATAGTAAAAAAGAACCATCACATTCCATTGGGCAGTTCAGTCCCTACATCAGTTACATAGTATTAATTTATAAATTTATTACATTTGTGTTTATGTATGGTACCCATTAGCATCGGCTTTAAATACTTGTACATGAAACACAACTATCAACACGTTTCACGTGCTCCACTGTTCCGTGGGACTCTTACTTCTTATTTTATGTATCAATGTATATTGTTTAGTTATTGAATAGTTTGTAACGATTATTAAAGTATTTCATTGCAACTGCCGCGTCAAGCGACGAGATTCTAGATTCTTGTTCTTGCTTGGGTCGTTTCGTTCACATTGCGTTTCTCGTACAAATTCACTAAGTTGTATGTTACTTTACGGGCGATGGATTGGATTACCACCGAAACCTACCGTAAACATATCTGACAATTACCTATCTCACATTATCATGTGTTTCACGAACAGTCAAACAAACAACATTGTCCTAGACTTATTTACAGATCAAGAGTTTAAAATGCAAATACATTCAAGCGAGTATATAAAATAATTGAATTATCTATCATTATAATCAAGTAATCATGTACACATTGTAGCGTAGCGCTTGTGCGCCGTCCGTGCGAGGCGGCGAACATTGCTCGATTTGAGTTGAAACTACCGTTTCGTACTTGATTTGCTTACATCTTACACCCTCCATTCCATACCATTCCACTTCATACCAAACCCGTGTTTCTATTACAAAATAAAGGCAACACATTTCGTTCTATTTGGGTGCGCCATAATCTAGATCACATACTTGTACTGTACATACAAAACTAGCCAAGATGTTTGCAAACAAACTTTCCATCTAATCAAATTCATCTCACTCTTAGTACGAAGCCGTGGTTCTTGCCTTCATGTATCGTATGTGTGTTGTGTGTTATCATGTTGTATGCATATGAAAAATACTCTATATCACGTAAAGTTGTCTGGAGGGAAGTGTGTCGTGTAATAATCCGAGTGTTGCCTGCAGTGGTGCTTTGGTTGTCTCGTTTCGCGTACTATCGCCGGATGTGTGATGCAGGCAGCTGGTAGTGAATACCTACGTGCGCATCTAGTTAGGTGGTTAGGTTTTAGGTTGTTTGGTGGTGTCTGTCTAGGTTAGGTTTGTTTCGGTTCGGTTCGGTTCGGTTGTGTTGTACTACTGCTGGGTGGTGTGCGAGCGTGAGTACGCGCCGTGGTGTGTTTGTGTAACGAACGTGTGAACACCGAAGAACGAATGAACGTTGAACAGCACATACAACGAGAACGTTAACATCATTACACCATTGAACTAGAAAATGTTTTGCAAATCATCTAGCTACCAATAATGACAGTTTCGATATCAATAAGTAACAAACAGTTTAACAAATGCAGTAGGAGAGAAATTTGGTTCAAATCGCTCGTAACGACAAACGCACGCCTTTTGACTTTTGGTAAGAAAATACAACTCTGCCATCATACTGCGTTCTTCAGGTACACGAAATGTGCGGGCCCGCGGTGTGCAAGGAACGTTCCAGCACCACTGCAACCAGGAGCAAGAACGTTCCGATCCACGCGCCAGCCCGACTCTTTGTCGTTCTCGTTACCAAATCATATCTACCAATTAAATTGTAATCGACTAGCTTAGTTATGATCTGCACATCACTATACAATAATAAAATAAGCAATACCATAACAAATTATATAATAATATATTCATAAAAATCAACAATCATTTATATATAAAATTAAAATAATAAACAATATTTCGGTGAAAAAATAAAGTAACAAAAGTTCAAGCAATCCATAAAAATAGTGTGTTATAAACACATTTCATATTATATATGTATAGAAATATAGGAAAACTCTACAAGCAACTATATTTGTATGTATAGAAAAAACCCGAAGTTCCCCAACGATGAGGGATAGTTACAGTTATTCAGTAGTACATTACTTAATTATCCGAATGAATGAATGAATCGGGCGACACACAACGACATGCAAATACTGACGTGTTAAGGGGCCGCTCGCCCCGAGATAATAACATTAAACTTTCATTATTAATATTATTATTTAATAATAGTAGGTAGGTAAAAACGGCCTTCGGCCAGAAAGTATTAAAATATATGTATGTATATATGTATATGATCACATCTAAATATATTATATCTATATTAATAATAATTAATACCTGCATGACGCACATGCATCATTAGGTATCATCGTGAACTCTCTTGTTTTTATTCATTCCCTATGTTGTAGTAGTAGTAGTAGTAGTAGTTGTGAATGATGAGTGTACGTGTAGGGGGTGTGTGTGTGTGTGTGTGAGTGTGTGGTGCTTGTGTATTAGGTACTTTACTACTTCCAGCAGTCGTTCTTCTCGGTCGTGCACCCTCCACCCTCGCCCGCCCTCCCCAGCGACAGTCCGCAATCGCAGGTACTCAGTTAGCGGTATACCACAGCACAGGTGTACGTATCGCGTGTCGAGTTTGATTTCGTCCTATTGTCAAGGCAGGTAACTACCGTTTGTACCGTACCGTCTCATCTCTCCCTAAGCCTAAACAACGTACGCGTCCTATTCATTTTGATACAAAATGTTGTAGCGCATATATTATTATGTTATATATGTATCATCAAATGTATGTATTAAGGTATAAAAAAACTATCGTCGACTTTGCTTCAGCGCTCTAGGTATAGTTATTTAAAATACATAAAACTATTTCAGTTAACTTTTCGTTCTTATACAATAGTAATTTCATTTTTTTATTTATTTTTTCTTTTATGTTTATACCTCTAGTGATATGCCAATATAATATTGTTGATGTATGAAAGATAATAATCTCTTTGGGACTAGATGATGGGGAGTTGAGCCGTATATACAAAAAGTAAAAAATATAAAACAACATTTAATATAAAAAATTTAGAAAAAACGACGCTAAAATTTTCTACAAATACTGGAAACACCATCATATTATAAAGTATAGAAAAACGATATTAATCTAATCTCTAAGATTCGCTTATAGGGTATCAATTAATTATATTTATAATATTATCAGCTATGTGTAGTATTTGGTAGTTAAGTAAGTAACTAGCAGGTTGGACAGTATGAGGGAGCCTGTCGTCAGTACCGGACCGGAACTGAGTGCGCGTCCTGAAGTCGGCGGGCTGTTCGCTGTAGTAGTTGTAGTCAAAGTGTCTAGGAGGCCGGGCCGGTAGGTATTCGAGCGCGCAGATCACTGCCCACCACTCAGTTGGCGACCAGCAAGTGCTGGTACTGACTGGCGGGATACGGAGCCACAGAGCCCAGCCCGAAGCTGTTGAGTCCATCGAGCAGTTTACCATTGTCGGCAGCTGCAGCAGCGGTAGAGCTAGCCGCAGAGCTAGGTGGAGGTTGTACACCGCCGCCCGAGCCACTGGCCGAGCCCGGGTAACCGAACTGGCCGAGCGGGTGTTCGAACGGGTACTTGGAGCCCGCGGCCGCGCTGCCCACGCTGCCGCCCGGATACAGGTCGGCGGCGCTCAGGAACTGGCTGGAAGACTCGAACATGTTGCGGTGCGGGAACTGCGGATGGTACGGGCCGTGCTGGAAGAAGTAGGCGTTGGGGTCGGCGGCAGCGGCGGAGTGTGGACCGCCCATCTGGCTCGGTGACAGGGAGCGCCCGGTGGGCGAGGTCTGCGGTTGTGCCGACAGTCCTGCTGGATGGTGTGCGCCGTGGTGGTGGTGGTGGATCTGTTGTTGCATTGCGCGCTGCTTTATGTAATTGGAGAACTCGGTAGGCGACATTCTATAACAACACACAACACGTTAACAACTCATCACATCACTCCTCAGTATTATTAGTACTGACCTATTTGCTCGTTTGCTGCTTGTCTTGAGTTTCGTGCTGCCGAACTTAGTCTGCGCGAAGGTGGCGGTGGTGAAGGTGAGTGGCGCAGTGGTGCGCGGGATAAAAGAGGGCACGGGGCTGGGCGAACCCTTGTACGAGCTGCCAAGCGGCGTGGGCGACGAGGCGGAGGACGGCGACGACAGGTGTCCGACGAGGCCCGGAGCAGGTGCACCGCCGCCACCACCGTTCACCACACCGCCGCCATTAGCCACGGACGAAATGAGTTGCGTGACGACGGAGTTGCCTGCCGAGCTCACAGCGCCCGCGCTGAATGGCGTCATGGACTTGGGCGACAGGCTCAGTCCGCTCAAGCTGCAGCCCACTGCCTCGATGGGTCGGAAGCACTGCGCCTCCGGGTTGAACGTCTTGGTGACTTCGCGGTCCGCCGAACTCTCGTCCTGCGGGTCGGCACTCTCGCTGAACAGCACCTTGACGGCACCCTTCTCACCGATGCGGTAGCTCACCTCGCCTGGGTCTACCCACACCGCCAACTCTTGCGGCAGGTTTTCCAGCACATCTTGGATCGGCACGCCGCTCTCTTTCGCCGCCTTCTCTAGCACCGGATCAACCGGGTCGCCTGTCTTCAAACACCTGAACGCTGATCCTTTGAATGGTTTCTCTGGATACCAGTGGCCTTTGAATTTGTCCTTTAAAGCTTTCTCGAGTTCTTCTCCAAATATATTGACTCTGCGACGAGGCAGTTTGTTGTACAGGTACGATATGACAAAATTCAAAGCTACTTGCACTTCAATATGCATCTTAACTTGTTATTCGTTAATATTTTTCACTTTATAAAAGATATTTAAACAAGAACATTGACTTGACACCAACGCATATAAAATCTACTCCGTTATCGTTCGTGTTTGATTTTCGCCTCGTTTTATTAAAGTTTCGAAGGTACCGTGATCTGTAATCAAACAAAAAACAAAAATGTAAATTTCAATCAATCACCAAAGTTCATGTGTTATTCATTAGTTTCAACAAATGGGGGCAACTGCGCAGAGTACAATAAGTCATTTAGATACGGGCCAGTTCAATTATCACCATACATCGTTATAAGCCATTGTGCAATGCTGGTGTTTGCTTATGAGGGCCATCGCTTGTTTACTGTTTGATCATATGAGAGTGGTGGCAGTCAAAGAAACCGCAAAGGCTTGTGCGGAATCAGGCGGCGCGGCGGTGAGACAGCAGGCGAACTGTGTCCCCGAACGACCCAGTTTCATATCGGGAACGGTCGGTGCACGAGCCGCCAACACTCTTTCGGCTTTTATTGATCGCGGAGTCGACGGCGAGCGTCTGCCGTATAGTGTCACGCGCTTTCTCTGCCGCAACCAGCTCACCGGCCCTGCTATGCTCTGCTCTGCTGCCCGACCGGCCCCAATCACAACAAAACGATCATTTGTTATTATTTCATTAACACCTTGCCGGCTCATGTTTCTATAAACAAATACTTCCATAACAAGCCACTGTATTTTTACACACATATCAAAACGAAATATAGGTTAATGTTCATTATATTTTTACCGAATAATTAATTAATTAAATTGGTATTTTATTCAATAATGTTGTAGTTCTTTTTTAATAACATGATTCAGCATTTAATTTACTTTTCTCCTACGGAAATATACGGAAACTTTGATAACATTTGTAAAATAACACAACTGAAATATTGCGATAAAACAAATATTTCATACTTAACAATTTCCTGCATATTTCATTAAATTCTCATGCAATCTACTCTATGGTTAGATGGTTAGAGAGTAAATGTACTTTATCTGAATAATTTAAAAAGTAAAGGAAATACTGTAATTAAAAGTAAAAGGATAAAAATCATGATTAGACAGAAATAAACTGTATCAGATTTGATGAGAATTAATGTTTGATAATTTAGAAAGTGTTTAAGATTTGGTTGATTTATTACAAATGATTTAATGTTCTATTTTTCAATTATTACTGCAATAATTACAGAAGATTTCTAATTATTTTAAAGTAAAAACTATTGCAAAATAATTTAAACATAAATCAAATATAAATTCCCCATACTGCATTCACAAAACAATATTATTTATTTTAGTTTATATTTCATAATAAACAACACTTCCGTATTTTGCTATTTTGTTTCTAGTTTTTATGGTGACAATAAAAAATTAAATTTCTCACACTCTGAAACAAAACGTTTTCTTTCGATCAGGAACTGGATGAATGAACAATATTTGCTCGTTGAATGCAAATATTAATCAGCGTTGTTAAGTTTGCCAGGTTATCCATTATAATTAAGTTCTAGTTTTACATGTGTCAATAATGCAACGTGACATCAAAAGGAGCATCAATACCGCCCTAAATTACTCTCAAACTATCATATCCCGTTAGACGTTTGTTACATCCTCTCTGCTACAGTTGTTAACGTAATTTCCGTTTCAATTAACTCTGCTTATTCACAGTTCTTCCTAACTACATAAACGTCCTCAATTTTGATAAATACCGTAGTTATTTTCTGGAAGATGAAGACAAAATCTTGCGCTAGCTCATTTAACATGCTACTGCATTCGAGGAGAACCGTTCGGCTACTCTGTGTTAGTAGGAAAGTGTTACTTGTGTTTCTTGTTTTTATTGAAAAACGAAGCGAATAAAAATTGCGGTTTACCGTACCACTGGGCGTAGCAAATTCGGTAATACAATATTGTAAACATAATATGATATGATGTAAACATTTTTATCGCTGCAGAAATTGTGAAATCCTATTCAAGAACATCAAACAAAACAAAAACTCATCGAATTGCGCATTCGTTCTTCATTAATATTCCATGCCACATGAACATGGCAACATAATAATATTACACTGGATATTATACATTACTCTTACTATTATCATTTTATTTTTTCTAAAGATAAAGATTCATGCATAACAAAACTGTTTGTAATTTTGTAGTATATATGCGGAATATTTTTATTTTATGTAACTAAAATAAATAATTTATTATTTTTAATTTTATATACTTTTCCTGGAATATTCAACTGATTATGATTATGCTATTTTTATAAATTTGTAGAAAAAATGAAAAACATATTTATTTTTGGAAACTACATTAGATAATTCAATCAAGACATTTTTCTAAACATACTTATCTATTTTTACTATAGAAAATTGTCAAAAATGTATCATTTATTTTTAAAAACTATATATATTTGTTTCAAAATTAACTATTTCATTTTAGAAATAAAACTCGTTTTTCTAGTAATTGTAAAAAAAAATACATCTACTCGTAATATATTTTAAGATATTTTTTATTTTTGGAAACGTTACCATAAATTTCATAAAAAAAAACTATTTCTAATATATAAATTAGTTCTAAATTTATTTTATTTATTTTTGCAACCCATAGTAGATGATTCCTTCAAGATTATGAATCTTGACATTGGTATTTTTATGCGTTGTAAACACTCGTAAAATTAAGTTTTTCGCAAATAGTTTGGCAAAGAATCAATCAACAATTTTGAAATCGATTCAATTGCGTAATAATTTTCTTGTTATTGTGAACTCTGTCACGTTTCCATTACTTGACTACTGTTTTGAACATCTCCTTGACCTGGTAAATGTTAATTTATGTAGTAAATAAAGTGTTAGAGCAAAGGTAAAACACATCAACACATATATTTATCGTTAGTCTATTCAACTGGTTTACCGATTATCTCCGACGGCCTACTTTACGCATAAAAATATTGCTCCAATTCCATTTAAATTTAAAAATGCGTCAAACGTGTTTAATTCATCACCAAGCATACAACAAACGTTGTTATCTCCTAGCAACACTGTTTTAATTAAATCAAGAGCCGTCTGTAGGGAGATAATACTTTTTTGCTAAAGTGCGTCTCTTTATTGATTTTAGAAAGCATGGGTCATGTAGATATTGATATTATCAGTTAATTTACAAGTGTTTTAAGGTCGCAGTAAAGTTAAACAGTAATTTTGTTATCGATCATATTGGAACGATTATTAAAGTTATAGTTACATGGAAAAGACATCATAATAAATAACAAATGATATAAATGACATGTGCTATGTTTTTCGTATTGTTGTTGTTAATGTTTAATATGTTTTTGAGATAAGAACTTTAATCTATTTTCTTACATTTTATATTAGTAATTTTACCTATTAAAAGATGGCGCTGATCTCAACACAACCTGAACTACTTGTACAAGATTTGCACATATTAGTACATCATTGTTGTCAGTTATATTTATGGTATTTACGTATTTTTCTAGATTTGTTATTGTAATTATGTTGAATAATCTTTCTAGTATTTGTGGCTGTGACTGTAGGTTTTTTTATTTAAGTGCAAAAATATGTAAGTAGGTAGCAGGTTATGTTATATTTTCAGTTGTTGATTAACAAACAATAATACTGATAGTTTAACGTAATTAAATTTTATTTAAATAAAACAAAAGAACTCGAAAATATACTTGAAATAAAGACATTACTAGTTAATCGATAACTTTATATATACATATGCCAGTAAGTAACCTTCTCATACACGCATTCTTATGTCAATCGAATTAAGTTCAAAGTTGTATTTATTTTCGGTGTTCTAGTTTTTTACTAATTTTTAGTTGTTTTCAAATATTTTGAGTTTAGGTAAATATTATTATACAGTGTCAAAAGCACTTGATGCAGCATTTCACATCCATCACGGCTGTTACAAATTATGTAATTAATTATTACCACGTGTACAACATGTGATTATTTAACAGTACATTTATAAATTTGATCTATATATTAAATCTCCTAACTTGCATAGATAAATATTTGTCGAAATTCATTAATTTTAATTTACACAAAAGCGGGGACAAGGTTAGAGAGATATCTCTTACATAACAAAAAATTCACTGAACACATAAAAGTTATTTGTTTTGGAGCTAATCTATATTGTTGTTGTTTTTGTTACAGGTAGGAATGTAATTGAAAACATTGCGTGCGGACATCTGTTAAAATTTTGGTTGTTCCCTCACGTGCTGTTGATGAAAATTGGATAATTGTGAGTAATTCAATTATAGATATTTCGTCAAAAAAGTTCTTGTAATTAGTAACAAACGTACAATAGTATAATAAGGTTATGAAAACATGTTTTACCATTATAAAATAGCTATTTATTGTTTATTTATATTTTATTTTGCAAAATTGTTTAAGAGAAAAAATACGGTTGTATTAAAGAGAAATTTACAAATTGTTCTAGGAAATCTATTAAATAAAATATTTTATAAGTATGCGATAAAAATTAATGCAGAGAAAATGAAATACATAAAAAACGAAAAAGTGTATTTTTCTTATTTAAATCTCGAACTAGAATATTGCCATTTCTTAATGGTTTTCTGTTTACCTAAGACCTAAGTGCTCTACAATTTTAAACAATATGCGAATGAAAAATTCATATGGCACTGTCATTCATTGCATTTGATAGTATATATAAGTTACAGAAGGCAATCTATTCTAGAATTGCCTTCTGTAACCAGTGTTTTATACTATTTTCTCTGTTTCGGCTTTCCTTTGCATAATTTCTTTATAAAAATAGTTGCCATTTGTCATTACGGGAAATTGGTAGAATAGTTAAAGGCGTATTCCATTTGCCATTTGGATCAGATCTAACTTACATTTACTGAACTAGATCACTTATTTCGCTGGATTACTTCGCTGACTTTATTTCCAGTACTAGAATTAATGATTCTAATTAACTTTAAAGTAATTTACCCAAATAAGTGCATCAGTTTACTTAATTCGATTCATTTAGTTATGTGTGGAATTTATCTGAAATGATTTAAGTAAACTAAGTGGCAAATGGAATATAGCTTAAGTTAGTGACAATGATTTGTAATTGATTTTGTTCGTTGCCTCTAGGGTTGTTGATTTTACGAATATTCGAAAATTCGAATGTTCGGATTTTTTGAACATTCGAATTTTCGAATATTTCGAATTATTCGAAGTTTTGAATTTTTTGAACATTCGAATTTTCGAATTTTTCGAATTTTGCGAATAATTCGAAATGTTTTAGATCCTTACGTGGTATGAATTATTTTCAGAATAAACTCATTTGCAGAGTTTTGTATTAATTCGTAAGTAATTATTATTAATAAAATTTCGTTACACTGTCAAAAACGTTATATTTAAAACGTTTTTGTATCCTTCTTATTGTCATTTTAAAACGTTTTACTAAAAATCGATAGCATTTAGATGGGCGGTGAAGAGAGTAGATGGCTTAATTAAGCATAGTTTTTGCAGAATACTTTGCCGAATTTATTATTTAATTCGTGTCCGACTTTTCACGAATTATGCGTGAGCGTACTTGGAGATGACAGATGGCGTTAATTAATTGGCAAAAAATTAGAAAATTCGAAACTTCGGAAAATTCGAAAATTCGAAACGTTCAAAAAATTCGTAAATTCGAAAAGTTCAAAAAATTCAAAAATTCGAGGATTCGAATTTTTTTTGATGAAGTTCAAAAAATTCGAATGTTCGAATGTTCAGAAATTCGAAATTCGGTGGAAATCAACAACCCTAGTTGCCTCACAGGCGGACTTTGGCCTAGGCTAAAGAGGCAATAGCCTAGGGCCCGAATTCAAGCTTTTAGTTTAAATAATAGAAATATATATACAGGTGGTCACTGCGACTCTCGAACATGGGTATTCAACATGTAAAATCATACTTTTATAATTTCCTTCTTCCCTAATTATTTTAACCAAGACAGCTTCAAATAAAAGTTTTAGGACATAAAATTCTGCATCTAATCCAATAAACAAAATTAATTTTGCATGCTTCATAACGGCACAAATTAGATCTGAAAATAACGAAAATAGCCTCAAAACTATCGATAGTCATGGAAATGAAACAAAATTAAACAAATGTTTGACGTTGAATCTGTCAAAATAATTTCTTTATTTATTATGTCATTTATTTTGACACATAAAATGTTAAACATTTGTTAATTTTGTTTCAATTTCATGGCTATCGATAATTTCGTTATTTTCAGATCTAATTTGTGCTGTTACAAAGCTTGTAAAATTATTTTCGTTTATTGGATTAGATTCTGAAATATTTTAAATCCGCTTCTGCGTTGCCTAGATATTTCTATAAATTGTTTCTTTATTTTGTTAGTTGCCTAGATATTTTGTGTATTTAATACAGTTATACCAATCTATGATAACAATATGTCACCAAAAATCGTTTAAGAATCAAGCTCATTCTATACGTGCGAGAAGTGATAATAATGCCGAAACCAAGGAAGATTTTTTGTGTGTAATTCTTATTTTTCATAAAAAGTTGTAGATTTATATTTCTTTCCTCACATTGCTTATTAGACTAGTATAACAGATATGTGCGTTTAAATTTTAGAAAAAACTGTACTAAATATATAAATGCACAGTACCGAGTCAGCAGTATTGACAAACAGACGTGAAGGACATTTTTGTTTACATGTCATCAAGATTATCGTAATTTTGAAATTATTGCGATATCATCTGGTAAATACGACATATTTTTCCAAGTTTGCCAAGTGATTAGCATGTTCTACGATGCACGCAATTGTTATTAATTGAATTCAAATTGTAATGGTGAAAATGAATTGCATATTTATAATTCTGTGTTTCTAGAACAATACGTATTCAAACTACGCTGTCATAAAACATGTACTATTTTTAACAGTGTACATGTACATAAATCTCGCGATAATTTAAGCTGTTACTAACCATAACAGTTTTATCAGTATTTATTTTTTTCTGAATAGTTACAATACACTTTTATTCGATAAAATCGGTAATACTGTTTTGACATATTTTAATAACTTTGTTTAGATATATTTTTTAATCTTTTGTTTAGGATTTTCCATAATTGTTAAGCATTATTTGATCAAACCATCAAGATAAATGTATTTTTTTAAACAAAATAGTATTAGTAGAACGCAGTTTTCGTTTTCGCTTTACTAGCAATTTGAATAATCGATTCCTACGACCACAAAACACTTGCTTCTCAAACTAAAGCCGTAAAATTTGCTGTTTGCCTTGCAAAGTTTTATTTACTTTTTGCTAAAAAAGTACTTCTAAACATTTATTGAAAATGATGAATAATAATATGGATAAAACAGAATAGTATATTATGAGATAAAGTGACGGACAAACGCAGCGTGGCCGACAAATACAGATGAGGCACAAAAATTCACTTTTGCTCCACATAAAATATGCTTTTTTTCTTCAAACGCCGGAGTATTTATCCAATAAAACATTTTTCACAATACCTGTACTACAGAGTGATCAAAAGGAATTGTTACAGTTGGCAATAAAAAAAACTACTTGAAATTGGTAAGCCTGATACATAAATTCATTTCCTGTTGACAGTGACATTTAAAATTTAAATTTGAGTACATTTATTAATTACATTTATTTCTAAAGTATTTCTATTACTTAAAAAGTCAAATTTCTATTAGCTGTCAGACTTCTTACATAACCTATTTGTAAATAAAATAAATATATCACCACGCCTTCTACCCATTACTGGGTGTGGCACTCTGCTGAAGCAAATCTCGGTAAGTGATATATTTTGCGTGTGAAGTGCGGTTACCAGTCGTCAAATCACGGCCCCCAAACATGTTAGTGGTGGAGGAGCCACAGGGATAGCTTTTTCAAATTATGAAAATTTGTCGCCTGTGGGAATCGAACCAGGGACCTCAGGATCCACAGGCCGACTTCATACCACTGAGCTAGCCATCCCATTTGTATTTATTAGAAATGTCAAGTAGCATTCCCGCCTTTATCTGGCGTTGTGCCAACTGTGAAATAAAAAGATCTCCAGAATTGTATTGCCAACTATAACAATTCCTTTTGATCATCCTGTATAAGTTACCCATTAATGATAAAATTTAAAAACAGTAAGTGGAACTTTTATTGCATAGTTGTTTCAATGGTTGCATCAGGACTATAATATTTACTTATCACTCACCGTGGACAGTAAGTTAATATTATCATCTTTTCCTGACGTACGAAGAAAAAAAAATTCATATTGCAAATAAATAAAAATGTTTTCGTTATTATCTTATTTTAAACTGACTTTTCCTTTTAAGTCAGTATTTGTTTATTATTTATGTGGTCTTGTCTTCACTTCAACACGTAATAATTTAATTCATTCTGTGAAAAGAAATATAAATGTGATGCGGTAATCGAGCGCGTGACGTAAAACACTGTTTTCTGTGATGTAACATATCCGTGCAGTCCCGGGTTCGAATCTACCGACCGGCAAGTTTATATGCCGTGAATTTAATCACATAACTCTGTATTGTAATTGGGATTAAGTTCCTATTGTCAGAGTAACAATAAAAAAATGCATAATAATATTAATGGAAAGCTTTGTTTTTATAAAGCAGCATATCTGACAAATCAGCACGTTTCCATATTCCATAACGCGGAATATAAGATCAAAAAGTCAGTGGCAATAGAACGGTGGGGCAGGAGGAGATAATTACGCTTACGTATGAATGGTGTGACGTCTTCCTATTTAGAAATAAATTCTGCGCATCACATGAATTTTTTACTCAACTATAATATGTGTTGTGTACATAGTACTCAGATATACTCTTGTCTCCTTAGTAAAAAAGTTAGTGATTAATTTGACCTTGATTTAGTTAGTGTACTTGTGTACATATAGAAAATGATTAGTATTATTTAATGGTTATGTTTAAACTGACGAGTAGTGTAACTTAAATATTAGGTGATATAATTAGCATTCCTTTAAAGATGATTTTGATTACTGCCCATTATAGATATTTCAGTATTATAGACAGCAATAAAAAGTTACATCGCTGTTATTTAAATTTTAAGTGTTCCTTAAATAGAAATGGGGTGGCTAGCTCAGTGGTATGAAGTCGGCCTGTGGATCCTGAGAATCTTAGTTCGATTCCCACAGGCAACAAACAATTTTCATGATTTCAAAAGCTATCTCTGTGGCTCCTCCACCACTAACATCTTTGGGGGCCGTGATTTGACGACTGGTAACCGCATTTCACGCGCAAAATATATCATTTACCGAGATCTGCTTCGGCAGAGTGCCACACCCAGTAATAGATAGAAGGCGTGATGATATATTTATTTATTTATTTATTTATCTTAAATAGAAAATATCGTAACGAAATGAACTGTCAAATGAGAAATATTGCTGTCAAACATTCGCTTCGATATTTTTCATTCAAGCAATTCTTAAAATTAAAGTGCAAACGGTGCAATGTTCTATCAGCCCGATTCTTAAAAAAGTTTTAGCTAATCCTGAATTTTGGATTACCTAATCTTATTCTAGTCCGATTTTAAAAAGTTAATCCAAATCACTTTCCGAATACTAAATGATAACAAGATTATAATACAGTTTATTTAAATTTTTTTGAGACTATAGTTTAATAAATAAGAAAAATAGGAAAAATATTGAAAAACTTCCAACATTTGTCAAAGTTCCACAAAGATTACAGCACATTTGAATCAACTTAATAAGGTCATCATCAAAAGGCTGATCAGTTCAGCTTTAAACTATAGACGCGTTTCGCTCTTTGGGAGCTCATCAGTATGGTGCGACCAACTATCCAGCTAGACCAACTAGGGGCTAGTGAACTGTGGTATTGTTTAGGCTGAACTGACGGATGTTAAGAATATCTAAACCGATATCATGACTTGAGAACTACGGAGCACCATGAAGTGCCATCTACCGACAAAAATCGCAAACTACTTGACAGCAATAAATAATACAAAGTCTTTATACTATAGTTTAACTGAATTTGACTAATCCAAAATTCAAGATTAGCTACTCTTTTAAGGATGGGCTGTAAATGTGTTTCATAGCGCTTGAAGATGTTTTTGGAGACGAAGTCGAGGTCTCCAACCGGTAGAACTTATCTTTTTGACTCCTTGGCTGACCAACTTCTCAGGTCATATGCCGCCATTAGGCCCTGATCCGCATTTTAGATTTTTTTTAGTCAACAGCAACGCGGGTGTCTCTGGACGGTTAACCATACTCCTCGAGCGCTGTAAGACATTGTGTAACCACAATGGTTTTTTGCACAATACATGCAATAATGAAATTAAAATTTAACATCTATAAGGGCCGAAATTTGACGGCTGATAACCAAACTTCACGCGTATAATATATCACTTACCGAAATCTGCTACCCTGTATTGGGTAGAAGGCGTAATAATATGTAATTTTTTTTACTTTTAAAATTTAGAAATATTTGTAAATTATTTTGACATTTTTAAATTTTTTATTTGTCAGAGTTGACATTTTGAAAGTATGATAATTGCTATGTTATCACGAAAGAATATTTAAAATTGTATATCATACATTTGCAAACATATCACTTTCCTGTTTATCTGCTATAAAATTTAGAAAAATTACGTTTATATGTATACATGAGTTGAGTTAGCACCAAAATATCCTGCCTTCTTCTTAATATTTATGTAAGAAAATAACACAAATATTTTTTTATTAATATCATTTGTAATGTCGAGCAGAGCACCTTAAAATTTAGGATATAATTCGCATTACTTTAATAGTTATTTATATACCTAGAGCGACAAGGAGAATTTGCATACAATATGTTTTCTACTATTTATTAAATATAAATAAATAAATATATCATCACGCCTTTTTTATCCATTACTGAGCGTGGCACTCTGCCGAAGCAGATTTCGATAAGTGATATATTTATGCGCGTGAAATGCGATTACCAACCATCAAATCACGCCCCCCAAGGATGTTAGTGGTGGGGGACCCACAGGGGTAATTTTAAATTGGTGAAAATGTTTTGTCGGCTGTAGGGATCGAATCAGGGTTCTTTGGATCCACAGGCCGACTTGATACCACTGTGCCATTACCCCATACTATTTAAATACTCTTGAAAAAGAATTGAAAATTATTTTTGACAATTTTTGTATCCATGGATACGATGATACACTTTTACTTTACCTATCGACAAGCGGCAATTGTCGATTTTCTGCTTTCAACTGACAGTTGGAAATGTCTGTTTTCCGTTCGGTTGTAGAAAAATAGCTATTTATATAACAAGTGCGCGAATGGTGCAAATGAAGTCTTTGTGCACGAGTTTTGTACAATGCTTTTTGTAACAAACAAAAATTATATACTCGACAATGAGGAAATTTATTAAATTTGAAGCGTGAATTTATATTGACAGTTAAGTATGCCATGAATTGACATTTTTATTTGAAAACAAATTGTTTATTTCTTCTTGTAAAGTTTGTTAAAATATGTCTGTTTGATGGCGTTATAAGCTAATGTCTCTGTTTCTTTTATAAATTTCTTAAAATGTGTTTATATAAGTACAATTAGTGTTTTAATAGTCAAAATTTAGTATAATAAAAAATGAGTGTTTTTTCAATTACTTTCCATCGGTTTCCAAGGTAATGTAAACCTTATTTTAAGCGTATTCCATTTGCCAGTTGAATCAAATCTAACTTACATTTACTGAATCATATCACTTATTTATTTCGCTGGATTACTTCGTTGCCCTCATTTTCAGTACATAAATTATAGATTCTAATTTACTTTGAAGTAATTCACCCCAATAAATGCATCAGTTTGCTTAATTCAGTTCATTTAGTCATTTGTTGAATTTATCTGAACTAATTTAAGTGAACCAAGTAGCAAATGGAATACGGCTTTTGAATGATGTGAGTACAAAAAATAATTTTGTTTACTTATTAAATTTTATCAACATAATGTCGTATCTTCCTCGTAATATTTTTACAAATACATTTTTGGTTTATGCAGTGAACTAAATAATTAGGTTTCTTGGTAATTCTATTATTAGTTAACATGTTGTTTTCTTCTAACCAGTTCAATATATTTTTTTGTAAAGAATGTGAACACGTAATCGAAATAATAAACCTAGATTTTTAAAAATAAACGAACGGAAATTTACAAAAATAAATACGAAAAGAGATCATTATTTAATTTAATGTTTTGTTCGTTAAAGTTTTAGGAATGAACCATTCGTAAAGGTAAATAAAATCTAAAAATATTTAGAAGTAGGTGTTCAAAATCAGTTTCATTCAACATTGTTTTGTTCTTGAGTAATTTCTGCTGTTATGACTGATGAAAATTTGAATTAAATTTTGAGTCACTAATGGAGGGTTTGAGTCAGTAATTTTGGTAATATGCTGAAACGTTATGTAAACAATTAACATAAGGAAAAACATAATTGTTATTCTGATAGTAATATAATATGATAACAACTATAATTTTGAGTTTAACACAAATTAAATAAGTTAGATGTAAATGAAAATAACCTTGTAAGTAATCTGTTTGTAAATTACCAACCAGGTACAATTTTTAAACGCGACATTTTACGTCACGATTTTATAACTAAGCAACAAACGACAATAGATAATAGACAAATATAAATAATGACCGGTTTTGTCTTATATTTAAATGTGCATTTATTTTTAAATACAATTCAAATTTTAACAATCATGTTAATTTAAATAAGTCATTCGATGTATTCATTCAGTTAAACTATATTTAAAGAATAATACATTTAAATTTATTTATTTATTTATGGCTCAGTGGTATCAAGTCGGCTTGTGGATCCAAAGAAACCTGGTTCGATCCCCACAGCCGACAAAATATTTTTACCAATTTAAAATTATCCCTGTGGCTCCTCCACCACTAACATCTTTGGGGACCATGATTTGACGACTGGTAATCGCACTTCACGCGCATAAATATATCACTTACCGAGATCTGCTTCGGCAGAGTGCCACACCCAGTGATAGGTAAAAGGCGTGAAGATATATTTATTTATTTTATTTTAACTTTATTAAGTTTCATTTAATTAGGCTGTCGTCATTTGGTATTTTATAAAACGTCATAAATAGTTATTTGTGTCATTAGGCCAGAAACTGAATTTTGACAGGCTAAGCCGACGGCGAGTCTTGCAAATTACGAGTATTCGCAAAATAGTTTCTGTATAAACAAGATTTATCACGCCGATTTAAATAAAATTATTGATTTAAAATTCCTATACTCTGTTTTTTAACCAGGAGGAGTAATTTAAATTTTAACCGCTAAAACTGACGCTTCTGATTGGTTAGTGCTTCGTCCAGTTTACACTGTACATAGATTTTACATTTGATTTCTTAGAGCTGTCATAAGTTTTGAGGTTATCTGTTTTCTTGTTGGTTTTTTGCATTTCTGTGACATTAACATAAATCAGTTCTTTTAAGAACTAATAATATACGGAGTGACAAATTAGAGTTTATAATGTCATTTGTATTTTAAAATAAATGCCATAAGACTTAATCAGTGCAGATGTGTAAGAAATTTTTGTATTTCGCGCCAACAAAAATCTAGTAACTTTCTTTGGTAACTTTCTATAGTGTAAATCTGACTTGTGCATTTACTCCTCCTGGTTAAAAAACAGAGTATAAAAATATCTAATCTCCAAACTCGAAATTGACAATCAGTAACATCCTACTTTCAAATGTTGAACACGCCCAGCTCAATTTTCTTTACGGCGTATTACACTATAAATATTATTTATTAAAGATAGTTCAATTATCTGTATACATATTTTTTATTGGTTGTACACAGCAACTCCAAATTTAATTATAATTACTTACATTTGAGTTTTCAATGCAAAATTAACTCTAAAGTTGGTAAATTTTTTAACCTCCAAGCACTCACTTACACTGACAGTCAGTGGTGCCAATACTAACATTACAAAAGTCCCTAGTTTTTACTGAACGACATTCGTTAATCACATGATTTCCGAACAATTTTGAGATATGTAAAACTGTAAATTTCGGACGGAGGCGCAAAAAATAAATAAATAAACATTGTGGTTAAATTAAAGATAAGATCGTCTGTAATTTTCAATATTATCACTATAACGAAACAGTACAGGTGACTCTTATCAACCATATTTATCTATGAAATGTAGTTCAATATAAACAACACCGAATTTACATAGTTGTCAAAATTTAAACTATAGTTACTGCTGATCAGTAATGAATTTAATTTTGATAAGACCAACCATAAAAATGATAATAATTTAGAACACTTTTTAATGTATACTCTTCAACTACAAGAACAACATGTAACAATACAAATGGATACTTGGCAACAATGCTAAATATTTCTTTGGCAGGATCGGCATTTTGATTCGAGATGGTTCATTTAAGTCAAACATAAATATGCAGAATGTTTACAACAACTGTTTTGTAAGCAACATATTTTTTCCGCTGAGCTGCTCAACATTTTCCTTCATGGTTATTTTCATCTAGACCAGAGGTCGCAAATTTCATTGCGGAAAAGGACCAGTGTAGGTTAGATGTATAAGTGACGCGGGCTGTAATCAATATTACTTTTTCAGAACTAAAATATGTACAAACAAATTAAAATATAATAAGTTATATTTTTGTTTTGCATTTTTTTACCAATACATATTTTTATAGTCCATCCTTACTGTTTGATTTATAATAATAATAAAATAAATAAATATATCATCATGCCTTTTACCCATTACTGGGTGTGGCACTCTGCCGTAGCAAATCACTGCCCTCAAAGATGTTAGTGGAGGGAGATCACAGAGATAATTTTAATGTGGTGCTCTGGGAATCGAACTGAGCCATTCTCCACATAAATATAATTACAATAGATTAATATGTTATTATAAATAATATTAATTTTGTTGATAAACCAACTTTTTTTATAATATTGTATTACTGTTCCGACTTTGTAGTTTGTCCTCCAAAAAAAACGTTAATATCATATTTTAATCATGATATATCTTATTCATAAAATTATAAAATAATTAAATAAAAAAATGGGGTGGCTAGCTCAGTGGTATGAAGTCGGCCTGTGGATCCTAAGAACCCTGGTTCGATTCCCACAAGCGACAAACTATTTTCATAATTTCAAAAGCTGTCCCTGTGACTCCTCCTCTACTAATATCTTTGGAGGCCGTGATTTGACGACTGGTAACCGCACTTCACGCGCAAAATAGATCACTTACCGAGATCTGCTTCGGCAGAGTGCCACACCCAGTAATGGGTAGAAGACGTGATGATATATTTATTTATTAAAATTTATTAAATAAAAAATAAATATATCATCACGCCTTTTACCCATTACTGGGTGTGGCACTCTGCCGAAGCAGATCTCGGTAAGTGATGTATTTATGTGCGTGAAGTGCGGTTACCAGCCGTCAAATCACGGCCCTCAAAGAAGTTAGTGGTGGGGAGCCACAGGGGTAATTTTAATTTGGTGAAAATATTTGTCGGCTGTGGGATCGAACCAGGGGACTCGGATACCACTGAGCCATTACTCTATAAAAAAATTATTACTATATTCATACAAATCGACGAGCTACAAGTGAAATTAAAAAAAAATAATAATAAGGCCTTCGAGGGCCGCCAGTTTCCGACCCCTGATCTAAACTTTTTAACTTATCTATTATATTTCGATAAATCGATTTTCATTCATTCCACTTTCGCTAGATATCGCGTGTTTTTCAAGTATTTCAATTTATTTAAAAATACGAATTTTATTCTGTTTTTACACATATCTAGTGACCGTAGCAACGTTTGTTTAATATAGTTCTCAAGATCGCAATTGTGACCCTCGAAACACAGAACATGTCAAGATTGTTAATAAACATTTTATGGTTGGTAGCAAAAACAAAATTAGAATTTCAAATATTGAATTATGTTTGACAGCAATGTACATACATTATTCTGCATCTACGCACTGTGTTACTTTAATATGTGTGTCAATTTTAACTCCTCTTGATCAATTAACTTGAAATCTCCTTTTGCGAAGAATGTAGAGAATAGCTGATCGTATTTAGACATGATCGATTTAAAATGTCCAATCCTTGGCAAGACGTCTGATCACCTTAATCTAAGAACGTTTATCTTTAGCAGCAGCATTTGTTACATTACCACGGCTATTATTTGCCGGAACGTGGAGTGCGACCTGTTTATTATTATCCACTGCCAGTTGTATCACTCGCGGACTAGCGCACTTCAATGCCAAACGTAGTAACTCTGCTCTGTGCTTCGATAAACACTGTTTTGACATTTTTGGCAACAACATACACTGATTCATGGCAACATCCATGTTCATGGGACAGATTTGGCAGCTAGAAATCGCAACTAGACGAAAATGATGTGACCTTTGCATTTTTATGCTTTTTCCTTGGAACGCTAATATACCTCATGTTCATGTGCGCTCGTGCATTCATTCCCAAATTCCAACAAGCTACTAACATTTTTCGTATTGTAATGAAAGTTTTTGAAAAGAGGAATAAAATATGGTTGTAGTATTGAGTGTTTAACCTAAAATGATCATCCGTCCTACATTAGGTTGGATAAGTTTCCGTTATTGTGTCCAGCATTCATAAGTTTCCTTAATTTTGTCCTCAGTCCACATTAGTTTTTTGTTTTCAAAGGAACAACATATTGTTTTAGTGAACTGATTAATATAACTGCTAGTTTTATTTATTTATTTATTTATTTGAAATCCCAATTACAAAAGTTAACAGAAAATGAACTTAGGTCTATGCATTTAAGTATTAAATTATTTGAAATCGATGAACAATTTTCTATGAGCATGGATTTTAATAATTTCATTCAATTTCGAGGTTCATATACTCTGTTTACTGAAACTTTGCAGCATTAGACGAGATAGGGTACAAAATGTTTACTTGTGACTGGTGTAGACGTCAGGCAGATTCACAGTAGAGCAAAAGGTTTCTTTAAAAGACCAATATCTAATCAAGATGAACTGTCAAATAAGTAATGAAATATTGCTCTTAAAAATATAAAATAAAATATAAAATCACGCCTTCTACCCATTACTGGGTGTGATACTCCGCCGAAGCAGATCTCGGTAAGTGATATATTTTGCACGTGAAGTGCGGTTACCAGGCGTCAAATCACGGCCCTCATAGATGTTAGTGATGAGGAAACCACAGGAGTAGTTTTTTTTAAATGGTGAAAATTGTTTGTCGCCTGTGGGAATCGAAGCAAGGTTCTTAGGATCCACAGGCCGACTTGATACCACTAAGCTAGCTACCTCATAAAAAAAAATATTATCTGGCAATTTTAATTTATGTGACTAATGCTGGGTTGCAAGAAAAAAATAAAGAGCTCTTTAGTTAAAGAACTGTTTGTCTAGCAACAGTATCAATAGCGATTTTCTGAAATTTATTGAACCGTTAGTTTCTAATGAACCGATAAAACTTTCATGCAACCCAGCATTAATGAATTAAATCTGATGGTTAATGGCCAAAATATTTCCTTAGCCTTCAAAGACATCCATATTTGTTGAAACTAATATTTGCTGTTTTTATCAGTTAAAAAGCTTCATGATATCCGAAGCGAGATTATTGTTGGCGAAGGTGAGGCAACCACTCAGCCTCTGAACATGTTGAAAATGTGGCATTTTAAATCACAAAGACAATGTATGCTATTTACAAATTTTAAAAAATAGTTTACCATAGATCTATCCTGTTGTCCGTTTTCACTTAAATATTAAGGATTACTTAAATAAAAAATATCAAATCGAATGTTTGACAGCAACATTAAATAACATTTGATAATTCATCTCGAGAAGATCTTGTTCATTTAAGAAAAGCTTACTGTAAAAATTTAAGTAACGGAGAAGCAACTGGCCATCAAAGAATTTATTACAAGCTTAATTGTAAAATACAATTAATTCTTCAAACTATTATACCAACATATAAAGTTGCTAAGAAACTATATCAAAGTTCTTAATAAGAAATTTTTCCTTTGCTAATTTCTGAAATCGTGATTCCATGTTTGTAATGTACATTATATCAGCCTTTTGCAAACTGCAATTTTGATCACATAAAAAGTGAAGGGGCCCCAAAAGAATATATTTGTGATTTTTGTCTCCAAGGGGGTTATGGCTCGGAAAAGTTAGAAAACCACTTGTCTAGAACATATGACCGGAGTTAAATTTTTCTGTTTTTAATTTAATGGGGTAGGTGGACCTATTCTAATTCTTAGCGACTGCTTGGCGACTAGTTTCAGTCGCTAAGTCAATGACGTCACGGAGCAATCAATGTCATAGGGATTTTAATTTCTTACGTTGGTATTAACCGGAACCACGGAGTATTTTGTGTTGGTACGTATAATTTCTGACAGCCATTTGTTGATATTTGTTTTTCTTTGTTAAACTCAAATATTTGTATGTTATTGCTTAAACTTGACATATCACAAATTGACGGAATTTTCAGTAATTTTCAAGCAATTGGTAATATTTTAAAATAAATAATATAAATTTTAACAAAATCTTAAACAAACATTTTAACACTAAAAATTATTATTAATGTGTAAATGACGATATTGTTGTCCTAATTATCAGTAAATGTACATCTGCAGCTGGATTTTGTTCAATAATTGGCAGATCCTACTCGTATTTACATTTTATAATAATAATATACAGTGCACAAAAATATAAAACTTTTCTAACTTCGAAACTAATCAACTAAAAAAAGCTAAGCGACTGACGCCATGACACTTCGCAACAGCCTTGTACTAGTCGTCTGTATACGCGACTCCGTAAGCGACCAATCGCCAATAATGACGTCAGGACTGTACTTTTTAACTATACCAACAGATGGCGCCAGTATCAAAGTCGCCAACTATGACGTCAAACGGTCGCTAAATAGGTCTCCAGTAGTTGCTGTGGCAAGTATGGGATTTGGTCACTTTAACCACAAATCAATGCTGTAGTGTCCAGCGTACAGTGAAGACTATTTTTAGACTTGGCAGAGTTATTGTTTACTTTGCTCCTTCATTTATAGTTTCTTTATTTACATAATTTTTTCTTGTCGTGGAAGAATAATGATTTCAAGCAGCAAATAAAGGTGTTTGAGTGCTGAAAATAGCAAAAAACCAATGGAACCGTACTTGCGTGATTTGTTTTGACAAGTCGTGAAAACCGTCAGCTGGACGCGCAGTTTCTAATGAAAACCCGCATATAGCATTTGACTCATCACAATTTCGTCATTACGCCCTATTTTTAAACAGTATTAAAATGGCACAACGATGCAGTAGCAATGATGAAACGAAATATTTGTTGCTTTGCTGATCGCGTCCAAATTCTTTTGCGATATTTCACGTTTCCCGAGAATAGCCCATTGCAAACTTGCGATCTCGATTCTTGATTCTCTATTCACAATATCGGGTCAGCTGATGAGGAGACCGTTTTTCACTCGTTGTGGCTGAGTTCAGCTGGAGAGTTTTGGAGCGACGGTAGCGCTGTTGTCGTTGATGTGATATTGATCCTCGGGGTACGAGCTCGACTTCCCTGAATACCCGACCTGGATACGGGACGTTCACACTTTACCCGTAATGTCTGCCACACTAGTTCTACAACGCATTCTGTTCCCGGCATGAATTGTTCATATCCGTTTATGTTGCACTGCATCCAACTGTGCCGCTTGCCTACTTACATACATACATTCAATTATCTCATACTGCAAGTAGCGTAATATCTAACGGCCAGTTGAGATCGTAATATTCACATTTTTACTTTCTTCTCAAACAGTGGTTCTTTACCATGGGCGTCCGCAGAGGGAGGCAAGGAGGGGCGCTCGCCTCCCCCCTTGGTTATTAACTAGGGTGGTGACCACGACTTTTGAATTTTGTAATTTCCTGCTATTTTAAGCAAAAAAACTTGACATACAAGTTTTAGGGCATGAAATTCTGCATCTGAACTAATTAATTTTGCATACTTTGTAACGACACAAACTATATTTGCAAATGCCGAAAATACCATGAAATTTAAACAAAATTAGTGAAATTTAAGCTGAAACTAAATTTCCAGCAGTATACTTATGGCCAGCTAGCGACATGTTCGCTATCATAACGATTGAGTAATCTAAGTTTATTAAGTATACACAGACACAAAATATTAGAAAATAAAAACCGTAATACTGCTAAATCGGAATTTATTGAAGAAATGGTGTCAATTTATGGAAGAGTTATTCGAAGATTGTCCTTCCTCGTCAATTCAAATCCAGACGATAAAGAGTAATTTAATTCACAAATTTAATTTTTTTGTCTGTTTGTTATGTGTATTTGTATTTATGTTGTGTAAACATTTTATTTTAGACATTTATTTATATAAGAGTTTTTTGCGACTCACCCCTCTTGGAAAAATGTCTGTGGACGCCCATGTTCTTAACCCCTTCAATTACCTAATTACCTAATAACCGCATACCTCAATTTTGAAAAATATATATGTATGAGTAAAACACGAATAAATTAGATAGCTATATAGTTCGATTTTGCTATAGTTCCACTAGAGTATAATACTAAGGCAGGGTGAAAAGTCTCTGAAAAATAAAACAGATGGCGCCACAATCGCAAATCTCATGTGATATTTGTGATGTACCATCTTTAACTAGAACGCATTAAAATTTTCAGACTGATATGTCATTCAGTTCTGTTTTGACACCCATCGAAAGCAAGCAACCTTGAAGATTTTTGAAAACATGGAAAAAGTGAATTTCGCGTCTAGATTACACATTATTTCTTACGTGGAAAAAACATTACGAAAACCAAAGCATCGCTTGTTAAACCTTATGGGGACTCCTCACTGTCGATTGGAACGATTCATAAGTGGTTTACTGATTTTCGTTGTGGTAGTATGACCACAAAGGACGCCGAACGTTCTGATCGTCCAATTGAGGTTACAACGCCAGAAATCGTCGATAAAATCCATGGTATGATATTGGACGATCGGCGAGTTAAAGTGCACGAACTGGCTGAGGCTATGAGCATCTCAACCGAACGGGTACGGAACATTTTGCATAAATTTTTGGATATGAGAAAGCTATCTGCCAGATGGGTGCCGCATTTGCTCTCTGTTGACAACAAGCGCAACCGTGTGACAAGTTCAAAGGAGTGTTTGGCGATGTTTTATCTATTTCCAAACTTGAATAAATGGCTCGGCAGAAAGAGATTTGGCTCCAACGATGAGGTCATCGCTGAGACAAATGCCTATTTTGAAGGATTGCCAAAATCGTATTATTTGGAAGGGATCGAAAAATTAGAAAAACGTTGGACGAACTGTATCGAGCTACAAGGAGATTATGTTGAGAAATAAAATATGTTTTGACCAAATAAATCATTTCTTGTTTCATTTTTCAGGGAATTTTCACCCTGTCCTCGTTCTCTATGGTAGTGGTTTCTTTTTATATGAACCAATGATCTGTTGCATTTGGAAATTCCAGAAAATGGAATTTTCAAATGCAATTCTTCACTGGGTATGTTGTATATTATACCTAGAGAACAGACATTGCTTAGGCACTTACGGTTTCTTACAATTCTAGTTCTTCATAGCAAAATACGTAAATATCATATTTCTTCCAAAAAAAATTTATACCTACACCTATAAAAAGAAACAACAACCATAGAATAATTTAAACATCAACTTTCATACTCTAGTGTAACTGCAACAATTCAGCGTTGGAATCACAGGAAGTATATTTCCATGATTGTGATTGACAAGTTTAAATGCTAAAATAAATACGAAATTTGTAATTTTAATCTATTTTTTGTTTATGTTGTCACAGGCAAAATGCAAAATGCAAGGGACACGTTTTAAAAGAATCAAAGAGAATATAGTATAGTAATTTAATATTAAATTATTATCTGATATGTGATATTTTAAAATAAAATAAATATAAATATATCATCACGCCCTCTACCCATTACTGGGTGTGGCACTCTGCCGAAACAGATCTCGGTTAGCAGTCGTCAAATCACGGCCTCCAAAGATGTTAGTGGTGGAGGAACCACAGGGGTAGTTTTTGAAATTATGAAAATTGTTTGTCGCCTGTGGGAATCGAACCAGGGTTCTCAGAATCCACAGGCCGACTTCATACCACTGAGCTAGCCACCCCATATGTGATATTTTCTTTTTTTTAAACTGAAAATTATATTATATACTTTCCGATCTATTAAAGACATATTTTATTTCTGCAATAACATAAATATTAATATACTAGAACAAAGTGTCACGTGTCACGAACCCTGCTTTCATATTTTTGTCACATTTTTACTGCACAATTATCAGATTTAAAAAATCAGAAGTGCAAAAAATACTGTAATTTCAATTAGTATTAACTTACCTATTTTATCACGTAATACAATCGAGAATTTAAATTCCCGTCAAATGTCAAAACAGTTAAAAATAAATGAGTATTTTTCACGCATTTCGTGCACGCACTCTGATACGCAATGACTAGAAAAAAACAACAGCATGTAATGAATAAAGAAATGAAATGCAGCCAATCGAAACCAAGTGGTTAAAATCAAGATAAAACTTGCATCTCAAGCTTAAGGTCATTTGTTCTAATTTTATTGACTTCAAATTACATATCAAATAAATAAGATTGTATCTGAGTGGTTCGGATTCCACTATAAGCTGATAGGTCCCTTGTACTGAAATTGGGATTTAGTTCCTGTTGCGCAGAGTAACAAATACAAAAGAAACACATTCGTATCTAATATAGAAAAATTAGTCTAATTTGTATTTCGATTCATACAATATTTAGAGTATATAAATTTTAAATGTTTCATATTCAATTAACATCAAATACATGCAAAATTTATGGCAGAATTATGTGATAACTCTAAGTTTATATTAGGGTCGTTGATTTCCACCGAAGTTTAAATTTCTGAACGTTCGAACATTCGAATGTTTTGAACATCGTCAAAATAACTTCGATGCTTCGAATTTTTTGAACATTTCAAATTTTCGAATATTTCGAAGTTTCGAATTTTCAAATTTTTTTTCCGCTGAATTAACGCCATCTGTCATCTTCAAACATGCTCACGCATAATTCGCGAAAAGTCGGCCACGAATTAAATAATAAACTCGGGGAAGTATACTGCAAAAACTCTGCAAGGTTAGGCATCTTAATTAAGACATCTTAATTATATTTTGTATTATTTATAAATAAATAATAATACATAAATTTATGTTCAACAAATGCATTGAAGTTGTTTTACTAATGTGCCATGTCTTTTTTATCCTATAATATGGTTAGTGAATTGAACTCCCTAAAAAAGAATATCTAACACGTCCCTAGTGACAATTGTGATGACGCTAAGATTTGGCAATAGAATGACTAAAACGAGAATTGAACCCTCGATGCTCTGTTTGCAGTCTGACTGACTTGTCATCGAGCTTGTTAAAATATTTCAAATAGTTTGAAAATTCGAATATTCGAAAAATTCGAAAATTAAAAAATTAGAATAATTTTAAAATTCGTAATATTCGAAAGTTCGAATCTAAATTCGAAGGTTCAATAAATCCGAATAATCGAAGTCTCGAATATTCGTAAAATCAACAACCCTAGTTTATAGATCCATAAATATGTAAAAAATGTAGAAAACAACAACAAAATTTGTTGATAAGTAGAAAATATTTCGTAAAATCATAAGTTTCGTTGCAATTTTGTTCATCATTTACGGATTTACGGATCTATAAAACTTATGAATGTACACAAAATTCCACCATTATGTTGCTTATTAGCCACTACTAAATAATTAATACTTTGGGAATAATTACCCCAGGTTAAGAACCACTGCTTTTCAGATTATCTTTAACTGACCGATTGTCAAAAATATTTTAGCTAATCCAGAATTTTGGTTTGGCTACTCTTATTCTAATTCGATATTAAAAAGTTAATCCAAATTACATACTGAAAACCAATTTATGGAAGGGTTATATTAGGGTTTTTTTTTTTACGAATATGGTACAGCTTAATTTCACTAAACCAAAATTAAGGATTAGCTACGACTTTTTTGAGAATTAGGCTGTAAATGTTTTTTTTATCGTCCTGTGAATTAAGTATGTTAAGAACGATTTAATATTTAGTAGACTAAAATAGATGAACAAATTTAATTGACAGAAAAAAATAACTTTGTAGTAACTTAGGGTTACATCAAGGTTTGAAAGAACATGCTTCATTGTTGCGTATTTATGTCAATTGTTCAGAGCAGAGACGCGTGCATAAGTTTTCGACAGTCCGTTACCTAGTTTTGTCTTCTTTCCGGTTTTTAGCTCACATCCGCTGAATGGTAGCATCACTGTCGCGTTTGTTTTATGGCCGTGTGCCGTGGTTCGCTGGGCATGCAGTGTCACAGACCTTCTGAACCATTTGGGCCAAATGGTACATTTACTACATACTCATTAGTTCCAATGCAAGAGTCAGCAGCCGCTTCTTGATGCAAGCAGCTGACGTGATGTAGCAATTTGCGAAATGGCAAGTGCGTAACGCGATTCGTTTGACCTTATCCAATAATGTTGCTCTGTGATGTTCAAACTATACTGAAACTGGACCACTGACAGAATTGACAGTTCTTGAAGAGTTTGACATTTAGAAAATAGAAAGGGCTGGTCATACTGAAAGGGAACTGAACCTCATCATAGATAATTGACAATTCTTGAAGAGTTTGACATTTAATAGAAACGGAAGAAGAAGAAACATATACAGACAGATTCTCAAAAAAGTTTTAGCTAACCGTGAATTTTGGATTAGCTAATCTTGTGTTAGTTTGACTTAAAAAAGTTCATTCAATTTACTTTCCGAAATGGTAAAAAGATTGTAGGTATTAAAGTTTATTTATGACTAGTTGCAACAACAAAATTTAAATTTTAAACTTGGTTCAAATAAATAAAAGCAAATCGAATGTTTGACAGCAATAATGATTCCATTTGACAAGTAACTTCGATAAGCTTTTATTAATTTAAACCAAGTTTAAAATTTAAGTTTTGTTGGTGCAACTGACCCATAAACTTTGTGGGGAGTATGGTTTAGCTTAATTTGACAAGTCCAAAATTCAGGATTAGCTAGATATTTAGCTAAAATTCTTTAGAGAATTGGGCTGTTAGATTATTAATATAAAAAAAGTTTGTCTGTAGCACTAGAGAGCACGAGGGTTGCATGTTGCGTAGTACGACAACAATTTGTTCTGTATTGTCAATGAAACCGTCAGATGAGATCGGAATATTCGAAGTGAAGGCGCTGGCGCATCCATAGCAGCTTATTCCTGTCTAAAAATACGCGCTACGCAGTTTTGTAGGTATAGAAAATACCAGCGCATATCTCGCTACTGCCAACCGGTACGGGATGACTACGATCGCAAACAACCGAAACGTTCGCCAAAAATTGTTCGACGTTTATAAATAGCGTGTCAGATAAATCGGGAACTGTTAGGCTCATCATGTACACATTACGACATTGTGTAGGTACTCATCTATCCAGAAAATTATTATAGATCACATGTTGTTTATGTACTAGTTATTCGATTACTTCACTGTACCTTGGCGTTGGAACAAAAGTTTTTTATGACCGAGCCTCTAAAGTAAATTCACATGTGATTGCGCATGAATGGAAAGATTTGGTGGACTCGGCAAGAGCCAAGCCAACGCAGCCTTCTCTCGGCTTGTTGCCATGACGATTCGTTTATCTATGCTGTATGTTGCACGTGGCATGGGTTTCTTCATTAACATATGGTACAAATAGCACAAAGCGATAGCTCTTCAATGAAGCCTCAATCGGTGATTGCGGTTTGGTATCAACAGAAGCAGTAAAGACAGATTGGAGTAATCTGTCGTAAAGTAATAAGCGCGTGTTTATTCGACCCAGTTCTATGATATTGTTGTTTGTTAGGCCTAGTGAGTGTATAGGGGTGACACGGACTGTTTTAGGGTTGTACGCATGTCAGCAGTAGAATGGCCGACAAACGATCGATCAATCGCGCTGAATGCGCGGGTGTGCACCTTGCTCTGTCGCACCCTTAGCCCTTGCTAATCGCCGTCTTTCTCCGGGGCGTAGTTCTCGCACGAGTGTGCGTACCGATGCCCAGCACCAGCTGTTTATTTACAACGCGCCCGTTTGCCCAAAATTTCACCCGCTGCTGCTGCATACACGCGCGTGTCATATGTAATGTATGTGACATGCCCGAGGGGTAAGGGACGCGACAGATAGGTATTAATCCCATTCCACAAGGTCGACCGTCCTTACGTCACGCCGTCACGTGATACGCATTGTTGAAAAGCTCCATGCAAAGCTTCCGAGCTATGTAATTAGCAATGACACTTGAGGCTGCCAAATATGCCACAACTTGTCCCACTGACTGATTGCGAGCATCTTATGATTCCGCGAATGCCACAATTACACCACACAACCCCATTGGTTAAACACAGTCTCACCGCTATTGCGATTCGTTCGGCGTTGTAATTTCACCGGAGCATTCAAGCGAAAATCAAAAACAAATTAGTGTGGCGCTGGCTGACAATACCTAATGGGTTTAGGCGAGGAACTGTTGTGCGTTTTTTCATTTAGAGTTTATAAAATTGGCATTTGTCGCAACATTGTATGCTCGAGAAATTTCATTGATTTCAACACCTCGTGATGTTTATTTCAAGCTGGCTTCGAAAATAGTCAACTATTTTTAATTCTTCACGTATTTTTCCGTATCAGGTGATATGCTGTACTTTACACACTAACTAGAACTGCGTCGCATAAATCGAGATAAATGCGGCCACGTAAATAAAAATATAATCTTATCACTAAACCGAGTTGTTGTTTTACCTTTATAAAATTAGCTTTATATAAATCAAACATTATCGTTCAAGCGAGATTGTTTTTTACAAAGATTTTTAAATTTCAGTACAACACTTCCTTATTACGGCAACATATGGAATTAGATTTGAAACTCAAAGTAGCGTGCATGCTAACATGAATGTATCTTGGCCCAGTGCGACACATTAGCGAGCGCTTTTTAATAGTTATTCAATTGCTTATTCTATTTTCACTTGAAATGTTCAAATCAATACAGATTTGTGTTTTCAGTAGAAATTAAGTATTGATATATATATTCACAGGTTCACGTCACTACTATTATTTATTTGCACTACTTGTAATTCATATCCAGAAACAAGTTAAGCGTAAAGTCAGATGATTTACTCCCAGTATTTCATTGCGTAAGAGATAATTGAGCTTTTTTTCGTTTTTTGGTTTAGTTTAATAAACGATCTGGTGCAGTTGGTCATAATAAGTTGGCTGTCGTATGTTTCGGATTGTTTATAAGTTAATAAAAACAAAGTGTTTATAAATAGAAAAAGTAAAAATAGTTGTAATAGGTACTTACCAAAAAGCGTAATGTTTAAGCCGAAGTTGTAGAAAAATCTTCTTTTATATAAATTAAAAAAATAAAAAACTATACAACGTTAGATTATTATAAAAGTAGAAAAATATAAAACCTCGACTAGTATGAATTCACTTGTAACGCGACTGACGAGCTGTACTTTTGCTGTTGATTGTTTCGCGCGTTCCGAACAACTTGACTGTACCGTGTCCCCCGACTGACTGACTTGAAGCTGCTGCGGTGCCGGTCGGTCGCCGGTCGCCCGTCACATTTACAGTGACGCCGAGAGTCCTGCGCCTTGGATATATACCGCCGCTCGTGCTCTTCGCCTTGACGTCACACTCTGACGTCACTAGCACCGTTGCCCCGGTAACTGTTTGTTTGGGAGGCAGACACACTCACGCACGCACGCGCGATATTTCCATCGCGCACAAATCTCTCTCCCTCGTCCTATTTTCATCCTTGTTTGGCTCTTTAGGTCAAGCGGCGTGTTTGGATCCTGTAGCAGGACTCAGATCAACTACATTCAACAACAACTGAAACATCTTTCGAACTTCCTTCAACCCTCCATCTATCGCACATTCTTACTAGGTCAACAATGTAAGGATGTTGACATGCGTTTTTTTCTAGAACTACAAACTATAAAACTCCAGTAAAAATCGTTCCTGTAACTTCTTTCATAAACATCTCTGATTTACTTTATTGTGATCTAGCGTTCACTCTACGCTACTCGGACATTTAAAATATTATAAAATGAAAATGTTTATCCTATAACCTGTCAATTTCTGATGGTATTTTGAAAAACAATTGCATATAAACCCGTTTGTATAATTAGTTTGGTTAGAGACAAACATCCACCAAATATTACTAGAATCTGTCGAGCCATTCCTGAGATAATCTGCCGCCATTTTAATTCAAAATGGCAGATAAAATTATATACTCAATATTTTAAGTTGAACAATATATATTAAATAAAATTCGGTCAAGTCGAATAGGTAGGTACGTGACGCGGTTACAAATAAACATACAGAAATATAATTTAAATTATGTAGATTATCCTTTTGCTCTACTTCTATTCCATCCTTCTTGTTTAGTTCACTAGATATAGGATGCGTATCAAACAGGGTTCGCAAAGAAAACACCTTTTTTATTTAAACACAAAACACTGGTTAATACTGATTTCAACCGTTCAAAATTGGTTCAGACCATTGTATTATTATAATTTTTTTACTTTGTTTAAAATATTTATAAATTAATTTAAAGATTCAACGTTATAAAAGTTTAGTTAATTAAAAAAATATTTATAGGGCGGTGATTTGATATTTAATATAACATCATATCTTTTACCCATTACTAGCGTGGCACTCTAGCGCAGCAGATTTCGGTATGTAATATGCGTGTGAAGTACGGTTACCAGCTATATCAGGGCCCTCAAGGATGTTAGTGGACGGGAAGCCACAGAGGTAATTTTCATTTGGCTAGCTCAGTGGTACGAAGTCGGCCTGTGGATCCTGAGAACCCTGGTTCGATTCCCACAGGCGCCAAACAATGTTCATAATTTCAAAAACTACCCCTGTGGCTCCTCCACCACTAACATCTTTGGAGGCCGTGATTTGACGACTGGTAACCACATTTCACGCGCATAAATATATCACTTACCGAGATCTGCTTCGGCAGAGTGCCACACCCAGTAATGGGTAGAAGGCATGATGATATATTTGTTTATTTTTTTATTATTTAAGAGCCCGATTCTCAAAATAGTTTTACCTAATCCTGAATGTTGCGTTAGTTAATCTAATTCTAGCCCAATTTAAAAAAGTTAAACCAAAACATTTTCCTAAAACTGAATGGTAACAAGATAATATTAGAGTTTATTTAAACTTTTTTGAGACAATAATTTAATTTTATTTGATTAATTAAAAGTTATATTTATTAATCAAGAGTCAGTTACGTTTGTTATAGTATGGTACTGCATTGACCTATTTTATTATTGCTTTAACTATGAAAGCATATACTTTTTTACAGGTATATGAGATAATAAATTTTTTGTACACTAAAATTTATAAAACTTAAATGAATTAAAATTACTCCGATTCTCGATAATTCTTAAAGCATAAATGCAAATTATAATTTTCAGATAAATAATATGAAATATTTATGACATGAAAGAAGAAAAGAACCACTTGCTATAATATAGTTTTAACTAGGATGGTTTTAAGCGGTTTTAACTAGTGGTTTAATCCATTGTGGTGGAAACTTACAAAATCGAACAATATGTTGATACTAATATTCAAGCACGCTTTTAACATGACAGGTTTTGTTTTGATCTTTCAAAACATGACAGTTGATGTATGCTTTGATCTTCCTTTGAGAAGCTAGACTTACGTAAACTAGTTTTATTTCATATATGTTGCAATATTTGACTAATAAGCTTGCATTATATACATGTTTATAATAGAATGTTCAGCCCTTAGATTAGAAAACGGTGTAAACACATTCCAAAATTGAAATTTACCCCTCGCAGCGACCATAGATAATGAATGAATCATTTCATTTTGTTGCATGGTACAAGTGAGTGTCATTCAAATTAAAAATTTAAACTGGTTCAATTTGATCTGCGGTGTTGCTTGAAATAATCTTCAAGAGAACGTTGTAGAACGAAGAACATCTCACGAAGGAAGCAAGGAAGAAGTCGTTCTTTTACAAAATAATTTAATTAGGTTCGCATTTAGAACTCGAGCTTGTCTGATGCAATGTTTAATTCATTGCAGTTCTATCAAAGCTGCGAATTTTCCACCTCAGTCAGTTTTATCTCGCTGATGTTGACGTAGTAAATGTATCTAAATTTGCTTATCATTCACAAAATGATGATTTAAATTTTGGATACTTGCTGCGCTATATTTATGTTTATCTATTCAAAATTTAAATCAAATGTTTGCAAATATACAGTCACTAATCAAATGCGTTTGACGAACGCTTTTTTTTGCATTTTTATTGAAATGGAATAAATTATTCAAAGCAAATTTGAATTTCCTGTTAAACATATAGAAACAACAATACAATACTCGTGCATATGCATTTCGTCGATTGCTACATAATTAAACTTTGTACCTATACGATGGTCTCGAAAGGTATTAATATTTCATATATTTTTGAGAAATAATTTAATTAACATTGAACAATGATTTATTTATAGAAGTAAATACAAAAATTATAAAATATTAACAAGTTTTCTCGTAGATTGATATATGCCATTAAACAATTAAGAATTTGAAATGTTCTATTTTATATAATAATCAGGGCCGTCTTAGACCATGCAGGAGCACTTGGGTACCCATAGTTTGGGATCCTTTTAGAAAATAATAATAATAATAAAAACATCAGTATGTACTTTTATTTAGAGATTTCATTGGTTATTATGGTTTTCTTTATACAAATAATTTTCATAATTTTAAAAACTACCCCTGTGGCTCCTTCACCACTAACATCTTTGGGGGCCATGACTGGTAACCGCACTTTACGCGCAAAATATATCACTGACCGAGATCTGCTTCGACTGAGTGCCACACCCAGTAATGAGTAGAAGGCGTGATGATATATTTATTTATTTTATTTTAGCTTTATACAAATCAAATATAAGTGAAATGATTACTACTCGTATTTTGAAAATTGGACTTAATGTTGATAGTTTCTTCCGAAATTTATGTTGTGCAAAATCTTCTCTCATATTCTCAAAGTTCTTTTAAATATTTTGAAGTTATTTTAATATTTGTATACATTTTATATGGGGTGGTTAGCTCAGTGGTATGAAGTCGGCCTGTGGATCCTCAGAACCCTGGTTCGATTCCCACAGGCGACAAACAATTTTCATAATTTCAAGAAAAAATACCCCTGTGGCTCCTCCACCACTAACATCTTTGGGGCCCGTGGTTTGACGACTGGTAACCGCATTTCACGCGCAAAATGTATCACTTACCGAGATCTGCTTCGGCAGAGTGCCACACCCAGTAATGGGTAGAAGGCATGATGATATATTTATTTTTATATTTATATTTTATAGGATTAATTAAAAAAAATTATGTTATGTCTTTTTTTGAATTTTTTTCTATTTAATAAAATATTGTTCACTATTTAAGAAATATTTAGAAATCTGATCTGCTTTTATTTATTTATTTATTTATTATTAAACTCTCAACAGGACAGAGTCCCAATTACAGAGGACATATGAATAAATAATACAAAAGTATTTAAACACGTTACCACAATTAGACAAAGATACATACAAAAATTAATGAAAGACATAAGTAAACTATTAATTACACTTATTCTATACCGAATATTAAAGACTCAAATAATTTGTTTTTAAACTGCTGTAGATTATCATTAAATATATCAATATTATTTCCTGGATTATCTAATTTATTAAAAATATTACACATATATCTTATAGGGCTCTTTGTTTCATAGTTTGTTTTCACAGTTTTAATAGCATTTTCGATTTACAATTAAATTTAAAAATCTTAACGTCAATTCTTAGTAAAATTGCACTAAAAAATGAGCTCCTCTATTTTTCGTATAAACGACGTCCTCGCCATTTTGAGACCCCTATCAAGCCGGGGGCCTTGGGCTCGTGCCCCAAGTACACTTATGGAAAAGACGGAACTAATAATAATATAGTCGAACCTCTACAACTTGACCCTCCACAATTTTTCTAAGTCGAAGTTTACTGTTGTTCCCTGTACATTTTGTATAATTGCCATGTATTTTCATATCTTTAACTGGAATTTCCGTAACTCGAAAATGTAATTTAAAGCTTATAATACGTCCCAGTAACACAGTATTCTCTATAAGTAGAATTTTTACTGTCAAAATGAACCCTTTCGGCACAATATTTGCACGTTGGCTTTGTGTACGATCGCCAACATTCGTCGAGTTTTGTTTCACTGCACACGACGCATACAATCTGCGCAATTTTTTGGGCATGCCCGAAAAGCGACGAGATCTACCTTTGTACTAATTTTTTTGTTAGTACAGATCATATGTTCCTTGGTATAGAGTGTACAGTGTTGATAAAATGTCACCGCCACATTATAGAATGTTTTAGAGTTATGTGTCGCATTAAGCAATAAAACGTATTTTGCTTTTTCTTTAAATAGAAATTTCTATAATTCGCACTAATTTTGCAGTCCCTTAATCTTGATTTGTTTATTGTTTACTGTGGTATCAAGTAGAACATGTAGATATGAGAATCTGGGTTCGATTCGCAGAGCCAACCAACAATTTTCACCACATTAAAACTACCCCTGTGGTTTCCCCTCCACTAAGATCATTGGGGGCCGTGATTTGACGGCTGGTAACCGCTCTTCACGCGCAACATGTATCACTTATCGAGATCTGGGACTGCAGAGTGCCACATCCAGTAATGGGTAGAAAGCGTGATGATATATTTATATTTATTTATTTATAAAATAATAAAATGAAAAATGCGATCCTTGCTCCTGACATTAAATTTAAATTTATTAAATAAAACATTCTTCCATATTATAAAATCACGCACGAAAGCAATTTAAGAGTTTTATTAAATGTCAAATGCCAAAATGTAAAACAGGCGGTAACGTAATAAATTTGACGCCCAGTTTTTTTATAAAATGACTAGCCAAATTGTAAAATAATGCTAAGTCAACGAAGATTTCACAATTTGGCCGTGTTTTATTAACTAAAGAGGCGTTTTGTAAAATACTAATTTTGCAATTGACATTTTATATCTTATTTGAGAACCCGAATTCGATTTCCGCAATCGACGAACTTAAACTTATGGGATAGCTAGGTCAGTGGTATGAAGTCAGCCTGTGGATCCTGAGGTCCCTGGTTCGATTCCCACAGGCGACAAATTTTCATAATTTGAAAAAGCTATCCCTGTGGCTCTTCTGCCACTAACACGTGTGGGGGGGACGTGATTTTACGGCTGGTAATCGCACTTCACGCGCATTAATATATCACTTACCGAGATCTGCTTCAGCAGAGTGCCACACCCAGTAATGGGTAGAAGGCGTGATGATATATTATTTTTTTATATTATACGAACTTAAACAAAATATGTAATAAATAAATATATCATCACGTCTTTTACCCATTACTGCGTGTGGCACTCTGTCGAAGCAGATCTCAGTAAGTGATATATTTATGCGCGTGAAGTGCTGTTTCCAGCCGTCAAATCACGGCCCCCAAAGATGTTAGTAGTGGGGTAGCCACAAGGGTAATTTTAAATTGGTGAAAATGTTTTGTTGGCTGTGGGGATCGAACCAGGGTTCTCTGGGTCCACAGGCCGACTTGATACCACTGAGCCATTACTCCGAACGACGCACTTGATCCACATTAATATTATCAACTTTGAGAGCCGTGATTTGACGGCTGATAGCCGTACATCATGCGCATAAATATATCACTTACCGAAATCTGCTACGGCATAGTGCAGTGACAATATACAAATTTTGAAATCATCAGAGTTGCATGTGTGGCACAAACAGTAAATTATTCTCATTTATAATAATACCGGGGTCTTACAGATTATAATTGAATTTGGGTCACTAAAATATAGTATTTTTTGTTACAAGTTGAGGTATAAACCCGTTAACTTTCGTTTGTGAAACGGTAACCCATTACTCCGAAGACGTAACATAGAAAGTAGAATATAGATTTAGTCGCAAAAAGAATATAAATGTGTTTATCTGTGAAGTGACATTCGCATTTTGTGACGTCATTCCAAATTTACATAAATTCTACTGTATCCTTATTACGGACGCAACGACAAACTAAGTCATAAAATTAATTAAATTCCAGATCTTTGTAAATTTACTTAAGAGTCATGCGTAATTCAAATTGTTTTCATAATCACACAACATAAAGGTAACAAAATAACGATAACATTATATAAAGTTATCATTCATTAAACACAATTAGGAATTCCTCGTTTTTTTGCCAACTGCAACACTAGCCAACTTGCACTTGACGTCATCCCCCCACCAAAACGCATCCTCCGGTTGCGTTTGACGTCAGCAGGATAATAAAATCCAGGCGACCTAGTTCCCCCAGCTCTGTATCCAAGTATCCTTTGCGTGAACCCATCGGGCTGGAGCCTTGTCGAGGGGAAGGTGGCGGCGGTACGCCGTGACGACCGTCGTGACGTCACAGCCGCTGCCGCAAAGCACGGCAGCGCGGGGAGCGCGGAGGAGAACCGCGCGTGTTGTGTCGCAGAAGACTCACACACAGCGTTTACAATTAGGTACCTGTTTGAAACTGACACAGCAGGAATGGATGCTGGATGCTGGATGCTGAAAGCTGGAACGCTGAAACTATTGCAGAGAAAAACACACGCGTAAATAAAAGAAATTTATGCGTTGACGTTGTAACTAGTCATGTTGGGCGAGTAAACAAAGAAAAAGTGACAAAAAAGATGAACAGCGACTGACGCAGGATATTTGATGTTTTATGTCAGACTTTAATTATATTTTCATATTATTTACTTTAATAGCAGATGTTAAATTTTGGGGCTGTTTCTTGCCACTTAAATTCAAGGTCCTCAGAACATCTCATTCTTGTTTCTATCAATAAAATTTTATTATCCGATTGTTATCTAGTCTTTCAACTTTTTTATTATTAAGACAGACATGCTATTTTTATGTTTGCATTCAGTTATATTATCTAATTTTAGTACCCCACAAAATGTTAGAAGCAAAAGCAAAAGATTGGGTTTTAATTCATGAAGATTCAGGAACTAGGTTAAATTTGATGCTTTATAACTAAAATTTAGAGATGGTTTCATTGAAATGGAACAGAATGACTGAATTCCAAATGAACTTAAAATTGGTGCTAATGACTAATTTGCTCTGTCATCACCATGTTTTTCTTAAATTAATAGTTTGAATAAAATAAATACATCATCATTTACTCATTATTGGGTGTTACATTATTCCGTTATGGGGTATCTAGCTAGCTCAGTGGTATCAAGTCGGCCTGTGGATCCTCAGAACCCTGGTTCGATTCCCACATGCGACAAACAATTTTCACCATTTAAAAAACTACCCCTGTGGCTCTCCCACCACTAACATCTATGGGGACCGTGATTTGACGACTGGTAACCGTATTTCACGCGCAAAATATATCACTTACCGAGATCTGCTTCGGCAGAGTGCCACACCCAGTAATGGGTAGAAGCGTGATGATATATTTATTTATTTTATTTTTACATTCTTCCGTAGTAGATCTTAGTAAATGATATACAGGGTGTTAAAAAATTAGTGACAAATGCTGAGTCTGGTCGAGTTGTTCGGCCCTTCGTAAAGCCACACGAAGATATCAAACTTTTAAATGTGCTAATAGAACTAACCGAAATTTTAATTTATTTTATGGAATATCATTCTGTTTACATTCAAGAAGAATTGTGTGAAATTGCGTTGAAGTAACTAATCGTTTAATACCAATACTTTAAATTTTTTACTCTTCTTCATGAACTCTAAGTGACAGTATTTAGATAAAACAAAAGACAAAATGTCTATAGCGATGTGGAATTGAGTCTTAATAAATAAGAAAAAATAGGAAAAAAATTTCCATCACTTGTCTCGTAATTCCACAGAGGTTTTACAGCACGTTTGCATCAACTTCTCAGGTCATCAACAAACGGCTGGTCAGTTCAGCTTTAACCATAGACGCGTTTCGTCCTTCCGGACTCATCAGTATGGTGCGATCATTTATCCAACTAGATCAACTAGGAAATAGTGGATTGTGATACCGACTTAGCTGAACTGACTGATGTTAACCTATCTACAACAGTATTTAGGTTAAGAATATAGTTTAGGAAATCGAGGCCCGGAGGATGTTAGTGGATGGGAAGCCACAAGGGTAGTTGTATGTGGTGAAAGTTGTTTGTCGACTGTGGGAATGGAAACCGGGTTCTCAAATTCACGACTCGATATCACCACCTAATTAATTAATTTGTTAATTTGTCAAGTGAAATTTTAGAACAATCAAACAATTCCTCTGAAAGTAGAGTTCAAGATTACTATTCCAGGTTGCTAATTTACTATAAATAGAGCTGGGCAGGCTACTTAAAGAAAGTAGGTATAAGCTACAGCTACAGCTACAGCTATTCTTTAAAAAAGTAGCTGAGCTACAGCTATAAGCTACATTTTGTAAATTATAGGTAAGCTACAGCTACAAGCTTTTATTAAAGTAGCTGTTAAATTTTAAAGCTACTTTTTTCAATTATTGTGAATTATTAAATTTGTCATTGTCATATGATCAGTTGATCAGTATTTTGTTATAATGACTTAAAATCGCAAATGGACAAATGTACTGTTAATTTGTTATGCTATAATTCTTATTTATATCGGAATAAATTAACAGTCACATTAACAGAAGACTCCTAAACAGTCAATGTTTAGTTCATCTAATATTTAATACAAAACTAGGATAGGTGAAGAACAAGTAAAAAATAAAATATGTTAATAGATTTTAAACTATATAATAACTTGTTATCCAACAGTTATAGAAAACAATAAAGAAAGCTTTAAGCTACAAAAAGTAGCTTTGGGCTACAAAAAGTAGCTTTACAAGTAGCTTCAGTTGTTATAACAATATTTTTAAGCTAATAGAAAAAAAACCAGCTCGTTACAAGCTACAGCTATATTTTTTCACATTTAGCTAAGCTACAGCTAATGTAAACGTAGTTAAGCTACAAAAGTAGCTAGCTACTGCCCAGCTACAAAAGTAGCTAGCTACTGCCCAGCTACAAAAGTAGCTAGCTACTGCCCAGCTTTGACGATAAAAGCATTCAACAAAAATAACAAAATCATATTAGCTATTCTACGAAGTCAATAAATTTGTTTTACTACTTTAACACAGCCTCCTGTAAACAGTGATATAAATTAAGTGACGAAGCACGTACCTCGCACCCTCTTGATTTGCGTGCGTCGTGTATTACGTCTCATCTGCCTCTTCTTCAGCTTCCAGCGGCGTCTGAGTCGCTCTCCGTTGATGCGTCAAGCGCCATCACATACACAAACAACATGTTTGTGTGCGCGGGTCTATTTTCGGCGGCGTAGCGAGAGTGAGATGAAAAGCTGCTGATGAACGCACTCGGAATGCGTAGAAACGTAGAAAGCTTCGTTTTCAATTGCTGCCTTTATATGGCCAACGGAAAACTAAATGTATTGGGACAATTTAGGGTTTTAAAAGAGTCGTAGTTGGTATAATTTATGTGTTTGGTTGCATGAGTTGAGATTTTATGTGAAATGACGGAAGGTATTGATTTTTACTGCGTGTAGTTTTCCATTTCCAAGTTTGTTTTTGTTTCTTTTGCTCAGTTGGATGTTGTGCAGAAAGCAGAATATCGATATGGCAATATTTGGGTGGGTTACTAAAAGGATATTTCGTACAGTAGGTTTTGGGTTCAAATACTTTTACTTCAAATTACCACATCCAGATGTTATTACGAATTATTAGTAATGTCGAAATTTCTAATCTCGATCTAAGTATAATTATATTTCTTGTCTCGAGTATTCGAGACAAAATACGAGTACTTTGTTGTGAGACGAGCACGGCCGTGGCTAGAGCATTTGCACCAGGGACCACTGGACCAGATTAAATATGGTGCATACTTACGAGTATATATGACAACACTGATTTATATTTTCACTAATTTTGTATTATTCGCCTCGTTTGATAATCTTCACTAGTATCATAATGATTGACATTACGATCTTTATAACATAAATAACTATTATGCTACTCTGTACAACAGAAACTTAATCCCAATTATAGAACAGGGTACGGAATCACCGAGCCACAATTTGGCTATTCATATATTTTTAACTTAAGTAGGATTCGAATTCGTGATCTTCGGATTCGAATTTCGAATATTGCCGTACACCGTACAGTACAGAATAAGAAAAATCTATCACTACGCATTCCTGAAAAATTGTGAAAATAGTTCAAAAATGTAATGGCGTATCAAATCGGACAATGAATTTGTGAACCTGGGTCCGACAAACAATTTTCACCATATTTAAATTACTCCTGTGACTCTCCCTCCACTATCATTTTTGAGGGCCGTGATTTGACGGCTGGTAACCGCACTTCACAAGTAAAATATATCGCATATCGAGATTGTAGATGGCCACATTCGGTAATGGATAAAAGGTGTGATGATATATACGTTTTCTTTTATTTAAAATTACTCCTTTGGCTCTCCCCACTAACATCTTTGGGCGCAGTGATATGACGCCTGGTAACTGCACTTCACGCGTATAAATATATCACTCGAGATCTGCTGTGGTAGAGTGTCATATGCAGTAATGGGTGAAAGACGTGATGACATATTATTTTTATTTTTTTATAAAAATGTACATATGATAATATAATTTTTCCTATTCGTATGTAATAATTTTCTGTGAATTTATTAGTTCGCCTCATGTAACAATTTTTGAATTTTCTCTGCGCCCTGGACACATGCCTTTTCCATCACTTATCACAAATTCCACAAAAATTTACAGCACGTTCGAATCAACTTATCAAGTCATCAATAAACTAGAATCTAGTTGGATAGTTCATCGCACCATACTGATGAGTCCCTAAAGGACGAAACGCGTCTATGGTTAAAGCTGAACTGACCAGCTGTTTATTGATGACCTAATAAGTCGATTCAAGCGTGCTGTAAATTTTTGTGGAATTTGTGACAAGTGATGGAAAATTTATTTTTTTCCTATTTTTTCTTATTTTTACTTTCTTATACGTAGTATAAGGAAGTATTGGAATCGTGAAAAAAATCGTTGACGAGATTTTCGCGGAATTACATGTTTTGAGGTCCACTGAATCTGTTTTGATCATTTTCTCAATGATGTCTGTGTGTGTGGATGGATGGATGGATGGATGTGTGTCCGGTCGTGCAATATCTCATTAACGAGTTATTTTTTGTTAACGAAACTTGGTAATTATAAGTTTCATGAAAATACGAAGAGCTGAGTTGATTTTGAATGAAATTGAAAAACCGGAAGAGGAAGTTTACTGGACACACAAAACAATAAATTCCATTTATTTCAAAAATGGAATCAATTACGAAAAAAAGTTTCAAATAAAAGATGTTATTTGCAATTTTCCTGTATATGCGTCTAATTTTGAGAAAAACTAATTTATATACTTAATAATATATTTCAATAATCATAGTAGCAATAGAAACAAAAAACAAAAACATGTTTAACATTTATATGTCAAATAATAATTGTCAAACGCAAGGAGCAAGTCATAAGTGTTCAATTCAGCGTTTTTAATATGAAATATGCTGTGTATAAGAAAGTCGTGTGGTGACCACAGCTTTTTTTTAAATATGGTTTAGCTTAATTTGTCTAATTCAAAATTCTAAATTGGCTAAAATTCTTGAGAATTGGGTTGTTAAAGAATATCTCAAAATGTTTCTAATATTTTAATTATTACTTATATAGACTATGTTTATATTTTAATTGTATGTAGGTATATACAGGTATGATACATAAACGGCAAGGTTTCAATAATTTATATTAATTTATAAATTAATTTTGCGCAATAAAGTCAAATTACCAACTAATTTGTAAATAAATAAGACAAAAAAGGATGTTATTTTTAGGATCTCGTAGTTGAATTAGTAGAGAGTGAGTAATAAAGTAAATTTTCACACTTTTTGGCACTAAAACAAAAATAACTCGCTAGCTCGGAAGTAAGATTGAAATTTATTTTCAAACTGCTGCGAAACTACAATTTATTTACATTCTAGAAAAAAACACGCCTGATTCCTGAAAGCTGGGTCTATTGCGAATGTTGACACTGCAAATAGAATTATGATATTAAGTTTTTTTCCATTGTCTTATAAGAATTTCTGACCTTTTTATAAGAGAACCTCTTTTTGTTTCTGTTTTCCGGTATCTCGATCAAATTGGTTATCGTGAATTTGAAAGTATAATTCCTTTTCTGTCTTTCCTTTTGCTGTTTCGCATGAGTTCTGAATTCTGATAGGCTCATCACATCTTTATGGGGTTGTCTTCCACGATTCAATATTCATTTTATTTTTCATATCGATGATATTAAAACGCTATGATCGCGTGACGATGTAAATGAATTTATGCAGATTAGAGTGAGAGATTAATACAATACGTTTTAATTTGTTCTAGTTATCTATTCGACGAGTACGTTTTAATGCTAAATGGAATATTCTATTTGAATGGAGTATTGTAATTTTGATGAAATTGATTCGTTCTGTTTATATTTCATTTTGGTGTACTTTGCACAGTGAAGGTTAATTGATTAGATCTCGCTGAGAAGTTTTTCCCATGAGAATTTTGAAATACTGAAAAAATTGTTACTTCTAAAAGATATTATGCTAATGGAACCGATGAAATTGGGATGGAATTAATTAGTTTTGTTGGACTCAACAAATAGTATATTATGTACCATGAACTGTACTGTAAGTGACAGTTTTTAGTTCAAGAATGTAGTTCGATTTCCTAAATATTTGCAACCTAATAAAATCTCTTACAGTTCGAGGTTAGTAAGCTATTTTTTACAATACTTGCACAAATAGAAGGAAAAGCGAAATAGGTTTCAAAATTGACAGCTGTCAAATTGTTGTCTAGATAAACAGAACCTTGATATGTAATATCAGCTGTATTCCATTTGCCATTTGGTTCACTTAAATCAGTTCAGATAATTTAGACACATGAGTAAATGAGCTGAATTAAGCAAACTGCTGCACTTATTTAGGTGAATTACTTCAAAGTAAATTAGAATAAGTAATTCTAGTACTGGAAATAAAGTCAGGGAAGTAATCCAGTGAAATAAATAAGTGATCTGTTTCAGTAAATGTAAGTTAGATCTGATCCAAATGGCAAATGGAATACGCCTATCATGTAATATTTACTTACTGTTCCTGATATAACCATGGAAACCACTGTGCAATAAAAGTTGTACTTACACAGCCAGATTCATAAAGCGGATTATCGCTACACCATTTTTTATTTAGTTTTTTCTCTCTTTTCGATGTACGAAACAAGTTTATTTTAACTTGAGTTAAAAAGGGAGTTAATCAGCATCAAATTTAGTTCATTTCTTTAATCTGTTTCAATTTGAAACAGAGTTATAGATAATAATAAAAACGGTGTTAGCGCTAATCCGATTTATGAATCTGCCTGTTTGTGTTTAAATTTTGTTATGAATAGGTAACTTAAGTACAAGTATTGTAAAAAATATATTATTGCAGGTTAAACTATCTTTTTTTATTATCCTGGGAAGGTATTGTAATCGATCTCGAAATTTTGATGAGTCTTCACGTTTTAGACCTTACTGAATTAAAAAAATAGTCTCAAAAATAGTCGATCTGTCTGGAAGCACGATAATTTAAAAACTCAATTCAATGGAATTATATCATAAAAATTAAATTGAAATAATTTTACATGAGCTGAGCAATGGCAGCTAAAGCGATAGATTTACATTTGTCACTTTAAAACAACTAGACAACTCGACAACTTCACAAAAATATCCCCAAAAACAGTTGTACAAAATTGAATTTTATAGCACTGTTTTGGACAAAAACAGTTGTACAAAATTCACTTTGTAAACGCGATATAGAAGAAAATTCAGGCATTCTTTTCGCTTTATGATTCACCCTCACAATTATGATTTGGTTTCTTTAATGAAGCTTACCTTGTTAGTTATATAATTGAGAAACTTTTCCCACGAAAATAATAAAAGAATTACAAAATCGTTTAAAATAAGAAGGTGTGACTTTACAACGTGGGCATTAAATTAAATATTTCATATCAGCATAAAAAGTATTTATAGTATTTTCAAAGGAACTTGAATTTTCAACATCGTATTTTTTTCTGGTCTCAAACGTTTACAAATTATATTAAAGACCAATAGTTCGATTAAATGATTCGAAAATCTAAATTATCTAGTATTATTATTTCGCACATTTTTCCCCAAAATAATTGAAATCGTTTAACTTACTAAATATTCAATATGTTTTGAAAATATCTTACCATTTTTTCTTATCAAAGTAGTGCATAAAAACAAATTTGTTTTTGATTAAAGTAACGCCTTCAAATAGGTACACGTGCACATAAATTTCGAAAGTTTTGTTGTACGTATTTTATTTTAAAAGTATAACTAATTGTTTAAAACGCCACAGTATCAAATGAAAATATACCTTTTTGCATGTTTGGGAGCAAATGTTATTTTTAAACAAGAAAAAGTAAAAAATAATATGGCATGGCAATAAAAGTATTAGGAAAGGGAAACAAAATATTTTTCAAATAATTTTTATTTTTATTACACACATTTGGCATCTCATACGACAAATATTTGCTTGAATTTGTGTCGGAATACTTTTTTTTGCCAAAAGGCACTTAATTCTTAAATAATAATCCTTGTTGGTTCAATTTTTGCGCGATATCTTCATTCACAAAGGAATCAACGTAATCAGTGCATAGCTACAACATCGAACTGCTATTGAACTAAAAATATTACATATATGTGGGTAAGAAAGTTTTTAAAATTAGTTTTCCTCGCTCCTGCCAAATCACCGTGGAACATTAACTAAAAGAATGTTGTTGTCGCGTAGTGGACGAGTGTCTAAATAAGAGCTATTTATTATCCTTATTTATGAAAACGATTCTGTTGCAAGACTTTTTCTTGTTGTTGATTACATATTGTTGAGAACATCCAATTTGCGAGAAATAATTACAGTCTTTGTTTGCAGTTGTATCATAACATAATTGCGATATTCAATAATGGAATAACCAAGTATTGATGTATTATACAGCTTTAATTGTTTGCCGTTGGACACAGAATTGTAATGGACTATATCTTCATTATATGTAGTTTCTGTCAATCAGATTAGAACGAATTAATTCAACTGAAGTTAGCGCATTGACAATTGTGTCACAACTGGTTATGTCTATCTAAAAGTTCAAATACATTTTTTCTGCTACCAATGCCCCAAAAACATATCATTTTTAAATACTTTCTAGTGACACAATCACGAATAGTACATTATGACCAGAGCTGGGAAAGGTACTTAAAAAAGTAGCTAAGCTACAGCTATAAGCTACATTTTGTAAAATATAGCTAAGCTACAACTAAAAGCTTTAATTAAAGTAGCTGTTAAATTTTAAAGCTACTTTTTCAATTATTGTGAATTATTAAATTTGCCAATATCATTTGATCAGTTGATCAGTCTTTTGTTATAATGACTGTTGATAAATATAAAAAATCGCAAATGGACAAATGTACTGTTAATTTGTTATGCTATAATTCTTATTTATATCGGAATAAATAAGTCACATTAACAGAACACTCCTAAACAGTAAATGTTTAGTTCATCTAATATTTAATACAAAAGTAGGATAGATTAAGAACAAGTGAAAAATAAAATATTTTAATAGATTTTACATTATATAATAACTTGTTATCCTACAGTTATAGAAAACAATAAAGAAGGTATAATTCTAATACAAAACAAAAATTAATAGGTATTTCTTAATGAACAGTGGTAGCTTTAAGCTACAAAAAGTAGCGTTAAAAGTAGCTTCAGTTGTTATAACAATATTTTTAAGCTAATAGAAATAAAAACATAGCTCGTTACAAGCTACAGCTATATTTTTTCACATTTCGCTAAGCTACAGCTACAGCTAAGGTAAACGTAGCTAAGCTACAAAAGTAGCTAGCTACTGCCCAGCTCTGATTATGACATTAGGGTATAAATAAGACTTTAAAGCACGTGCACGACACGAAGCGATACAGCAGGAAAGCATCATTTTAATTTTATTTCATTTCATAATTTGTGTCTAATTTGAGGTAATAATGTTCACATGAAGATAGGTTAGCATTTATTTTATGTGAATTCGTTGTTTTGCAATAACTTTAAAACACTGTGTGTTTTAATGTTGCGTTTTAGCACGCTTTTTAGTACTAGTACGATACTATGGGGTAGGTAGCTCAGTAGTTTCAAATTAGCCTATGGATTTGAGAACCGGGATTCAATTCCCACAGCCGACACACAATTTTCACCACATGAAAACTATCCCTGTTGCTTCCCCATCACTAACATCTTTGACTGATAACCACACTTCGCGCGCAAAATATATCACTTACCAAGATTTGTTACGGCAGAATGTCACACCCAGTAATGGATAGAAGGCGTGAAGATATATTTATTTTTATTCAAAACAACTTTTGCTTGAAACATTTTTCGAAATTATTGTCCGTTTATTTGTTATAAGTAGTAAGATTTTGATATTTTTGAAAATCCTTATGTTGTGAAACAAGAACAAAAATTGATTGTTAAAAATGACATTTAAATGTTCATCAAATGTTACTTCAACAGATATTCAAACGGTGATAAGTTTGGTATTAGATTTCTGGTAAAAATATAAAAATTACATTTAACTGAACGTCAAATGTTTTTCTCAAATCATATCGAGTTTATCTAAACTAATGGTTAAGAAGAATGAATTTGTCGTCTAGGAACAAATAAAATGAAACTGAGCTTGTACCTGACAGTTTGAAATCGTTTTTAATTGCTGTTCGAACAGAATTGTTGAATTTATTTATTTGTTTGTTACTCTGCCGGAACTTAATCCCAATTACAGTACAGGACGCCTACAACTTATAGTGGATTCCGAAAGACCCTGATCCAATCGTATTTTATCGTTTCATCCAGTGGCCTTCGATTGTCTTTAATCACAAGTCTTACTGAATTAATGAGTACTTTATATATAATTGTTTATTTCTGTCTATCTTAATTTAGTTGTTAATTTGATTCTTGGAAACCTTGATCCATCGTGAATGTATTTGTAAATTGAATTTAGTTCTGTTTATCACAGTGACACATAGAGGGTTGTTTAGACCACTAATGATCAGTTTTTTATTTTTTTTGGATTACCGCTCCCTCGGTTGTAGTTTTTGATAAAATTAGTTAATAATATTTTATTACTTAATTCCACATTTCTTTGTCTCCCACATTTATGCCTCTGTTTAGCCAGTGCCGGTTTTACAAATTTGGAGGCCTAAGGCGGAAGGAAATTAGAGGCCAGTGGCGGGGAGGAGGGAGGAATTATATGCCATATAAAGGTATCCAGAAGAAAAAAATTAGTACATAAATGTAAATATAATGTATGTTTATATTTTAAAAAATCATAAAATACAAATAGTCACGTAACGAAAAATTATAAAAATTGCACCTACACAGGATTAAAAAAAATATTATTATTCAGTCAGTACCTACATGAAGCTAAAATCACAGTCTCATACAATAATAACATAAAATTAAAAATTAATTATAAAATGCGAAATTTACATTAATGCAATTTCTGTTTTCTTGATTTTTCTTCAACGAACTTTGAAATGATATCATTACAATCAATGGATTTCAAAATCTCTGCCTCTATATTTAATATGGCTAGTGATTGCAATCGCTCTTGGAACATTGTCGGGCGTAAATAATTTTTTACTCTTTTTAAGCATGAAAAAGATCGTTCAGCGGACGCATTTGATAAAGGATGCGTTAAATATATTTGTTGGAGAGTCATTATATTTGGAAATGTTGCTTGTAATCTATTTTTAATAATCAATATATATTTTTCTTGAACTGAGGAATTGTGTGGAGTAGCCTATGCACTTTGCGCTATGGGACGATGTTACGTACTACTGCTACTGCCACAACGTGACTACACAGTGCTGCCACATGTACTTAGGTATAATATATACCTAAAATACAAAACAATTCGTTGCGGAAAATAGTATTTATAAAATTAAATTTTTATTTTGCATAGTAATTGTATATTAATTTTTTATAAATAAAAATTCTAATTTGTATGAGGCCGGTAAAAATCGGAGGCCTGAGGCGGTCGCCTCACCCGCCTTATGGCAAAACCGGCCCTGTGTTTAGCCTAATTCTCCCTTCCCCTGGATAATTTAAAAAAAATTATAACAATGTTAGAGTTTATTGAAACATTTTTGAGAATATGGATTAGCTTAATTTAACTAATCCAAAATTCAGGATTAGCTAAAACTATTTTGAGAATTGCGCTGTCAATGTTATTTGGCAAATATTGTTATTTGCATCACTAGGTTGTATGTTTGCGGGCATATTTTGACAGGTCAAGCCGAAGGCGAGGCTTGTAAATTTCGAGTACTGGTAAAATAGTTTCTGTACATGTGATATATAACCTTTTTAGAGCCGATTTAAATGAAAGTATTGAATTATTTGTCAACTATTAAATACTTCGAATTTTTATTGTTGACAACGTTTCAGGGCATTCGTAAACAAGGATACAAGAATTAAATAAATATAAATATTTCATTTGTTTTCTTACTGAAAATTCAATTACAGAGTGATCAAAAGGAATTGTTACAGTTGGCAATAAAAACCCTACTTGAAATTGGTAAGCCTGATACATAAATTCATTTCCTGTTGTTGACAGTGACATTTGAAAATTTAAATTTGAGTACATTTTTTTTTGTGGCTTCTTTGGCGGACCAACTTCTCAGGTCATATGCCGCTATTACGCCCTGATCTGCGTTTTAGGTGTTATTGGTCAACAGCAACGCAAGTTTCTCTGGACGGTCACCCAAGTACTACCCGCGCGCAACGTTACTTAACTCGCGTTATCGCTTAGATCAGTACCTACGAGTGCAGCCAAGGCCGTTGACATTGAGTACATTTATTATTACATTTATTTTTAAAGTATTTCTATTACTTAAAAAGTCAAAATTTTATTAGCTGTCAGACTCCTGACATAACCTATTTATATTTATTAGAAATGTCAAATAGCATTTCCGCCTTTACCATGCGTTGTGCCAACTGTGGAATAAAAAGATCTCCGGAATTATATTACCAACTGTAACAATTCCTTTTGATCACTCTGCATAATTACTTACATTTGAGTTCACAATGAAGAATTTAGCTTTAAAAATGGTAAAAATCTCTAACCTCTAAGATCTCAACACATAAAACTGACACGACATCCACTTGATATCAATATTAACCTTAAGTACCTAGTTTTTGCCGGCCAAGGCCGGAAACAGGCTGTTTCTGGATGATTTTATATTAAGCAAAACTACTGTTTTTGGACGGAGTCGCGAAATAGTTATTTGTGTATATATAGCAGAAAATATCCTTACCGCTCTTGCATGATTGTTGCTTTCGGCTACGTCTCGATTAACAATCTTCAAGCGCGAGCGGCAATAGACTACTTTCTACTCGAGATGCATACAATATTTTTTTCTACGATCATTAAGAAATGCTTGAAAAAGAATTTAAAATAATTTTTGACAATTTTTCTGTTTGGAAATTCGAGCGATAGTTTTTACGTATCCACGGATATGACAATACACTTTTACATTTGCCGCACGACTTTCTGCTTTAAACTGACAGTTGGAAAAGTCTATTTTCTGCTCGGTTGTAGAAAAAATAATATTAAGGCTGCCCTAGTTCTTTACAACTGGTATCTGCCAAGCAAGAATTTGCGCTTTCAAACGTCACTGACTTCCACTTACTTCTATATTATCAACAAATATGACTTTATCTGCTGAAGTGATTCGGATTCTACTATAAGCTACTCTTTTTAATGAAATTGAGCTAGTTCTTATTGTGCAGAAGCAAATAAATTCAAACTACAATAAAAACGTATGTCGTATCGTTAACAAATATAGATTGATTATGGAATCTATTTCTGGATTTCCTCCATTAAAAATTCAATCATTTAGAAACATCAATAGCTATCAAAAATAATCATATGAAGAAGTTATAGTCCTAAAGGTTAATATTTACCCAATTTTATCTTTCATTAATATTCTAATCGTTCAATCTCCTGATTCCAATTTCATTTTGGATCCTTCCTTCCGCCTCTTCGTTCTGTTCTTACCGCAAATATCTGTCCTACAATGCGTTTGTCATCAATTCTGCCAAAGTGTCCTTAACTTTAATTGCTTTTCTTGTTCGACCTTCGCAGACTTTAATATAGAATTTCCTCATAACTATCATGAACTTCGTATTTTACTTCATTTTGTTTAACCAAATTTCTTTACCAACTTTTTACATTTTCGTGAGAAACCGAGAACGTTTAATAGAATTTTTTTGTCAGTCTCTCATTTAAAATAGCAAGATTTTATTTAAATAGCATAGAGCTTATTTTAAAGTTTTGAAATTGGGATAATATTTGCATAGAAAGAATTGGTATGCATATTAATAGTTTTTGAAAATTTATACGCTTAAAAATCGATTGTGTACACGTTACAAAATGAGTAAATATTTAATACTGTTTATTTGTTTGCAGTTTTAATCGTAGAAGTATGTAATATTTCAATTAGAAATGTATACTATTACGTCATAATTATTGATGTTTTTATGGTTGTTTCTATAATGGTTAAACTTTGCACTAATATAAGATTGATTTCAATGGTATGGGAATCCCTAGCAGAACATAAGTGCTAGTTATATTAATTACTTTATTATGACATCTGATGCAGATGCATGTCAAAATAAAGTAATGATGACTTGATTTATAGCAATTTTATGATGTCACGTAGTTCTTCACAATAATTTTCCTCGTACGATGTAACCGCGAAACGGCCGCTACGAACATTATCGTCGAGTTTTACTATATATATTCTTCTTCCTTTGGGCAGGGCTGTAGTCAGAGTAGTGCGAGCGGTGTCCAGGCCCTAGGCGCCATTCTGATAAGAATTTTGTAAATACTTTTAAATAACGTAGAACAATGTGCAAGCAATCAACAAACAAACCATAGCAACGCCGTAAAACATCGTTCTCTTGTAATATCATTAAGATTTTATAAATTTTGACAATATTTTAGTGATTTTTTAAATCGCACAGTTGTAGGAAAAATGTTATTTATAACACGTGCCGAAAAAGGTTAAGTGCTCGTGCACGTAACAAGCCTTTTTCGGCACTTGTTATAAAAATAACTATTGCTACAACTGTGCGATTTCTTTGTTATAACGTAACTATTATTGCCTTGGTTACGGGTGGAAAGGAGACAAATGCAGACGAAGTGCGTTTCTGTAAACGAAATACACAAGTGAGTTTCGTTTACACAACTGTCTAAATCAAATTTAACTAACAGCGATTGAAATTTCGCGGCTTCACGCGGAAGTTCTTATTTTAGCCACAGACCATCCAGTAGCTGCATTCTTCTGGTCGATTATGGAAGAAGAGGATACGACGAGCAAAAGATCGGTAAATATGCAGTGGTATATTTTGACGTTGATATACATAACCTTTATAAATATTTTCTATTATTATTTGCATATAAATTTAATGTTTTCCAATTTATTACAATACTTTTAATCCTTAACAAAAATATGTAGGTACAACACATTATATGTTTTATTTATAAATTTCCAATATTGACCTTAATATCATCGATATGGTCAAAATTTCTCATCTTTTTAAAAGTTCCAAGTAAATCGACAATTCCGTGGATGATGTTAAGATATCAGAAGCACTATGTCTCTTGTCAACATAATGTATGTTGCAGATATGTTTTGAAGAATGAAAGAGACGTTTTAATAAGTGAACAACATCTGAAGGAAACTAATTTAAAAAGAAGCATAATGTAGTCAGAAAATAACGTTCGCGAACTTAACTGTCAAGTCTCATGTATGTTACAAATGATTACAATCATATGAATAGTACGGTAGTACGGTTGTGTGGGTAGCGTTATGGCATTTGCATCTGTAGATCCCGCGTTCGAATCCCACTCAAACTAAAAATATATGAACTATCACACTGCGGCTCGGTGAGTTCGTATTCTATACTGTAGTTGAGATTCAGTTCCTGTTGTACAGAGTAGCATAAATAAATAAATAATTAGATGTAACAGTTTGAAATAAAAATTGTTTATTTAAACATTATTTGAATACTATTTTAATTTTTTTTATGGGGTGGCTAGCTCAGTGGTATGAAGTCGGTCTGTGGATCCTGAGAACCCTGGTTCGATTCCCACAGGCGACAAACAATTTTCATAATTTCAAAAACTACCCCTGTGGCTCCTCCATCACTAACATCTTTGGGGGCCGTGATTTGACGACTGGTAACCGCACTTCACGCGCAAAATATATCACTTACCGAGATCTGCTTCGGCAGAGTGCCACACCCAGTAATGGGTAGAAGGCGTGATGAAATATATTTTTTTTATTATTTTAATTTAATTTTAAAGTGTAGGTAAATGAAATTTTTTACTATGTGAATTAAATGTTACATAAATTTTCTTGAAATGTAAGTATAAGGTACTTTATCTGAAAGGCTTTTACTAAAATACCATAAAATTGTTATAAAATTGAAATATGGTAACGCAATAAACATAAAAATTTAAACGCAAATATAAAGAACATCTGAAGTAAATTGAAAAATATTGCACTTGTTTTATTAAAAAATATGAGAGCATTATTTAATGAAGGACCTACTTCATATTTACGTTAACCACATGGAAATATAACATTATTAATAATCATTAGGATTACTTTACAAACTTTTAAAATAATACGAATATATTTATATATAAAATAATGCGCAAAATCGCAACATCGTAAAATGAAAAAATATGCAAGTCAAATAATAGATTTTTTTAGTGCCAGAATTAAATGTGCCAAGGTTACAACTTTCTGTAAATACAAAAATATATTTGCTTATTAATATTTAACTATTTGGCAACAATAGCAATGTCACACCATATAATTAAATTATTGGAAAATATAATAAATTTTCCTGACCTTTTTGGGATGTTTTAAGTACTGTCAGAGACGTTGATCGCAACTCAAACTAATGTTGAACAAACGTAACTTTTTAGTTTATTGGCCGGAATAATCAAACTTTTAAATGCGCATTTATCGTTATCTGCAGTTTAAATTTTGATAGCAATATTAATTATCCATAAGTGATTCACTGTTGTCTTTCTTAAACTACATTTAAGGAATAAATGTGGTTGGTAACACCAGTCCTAAATTTAAACAAACTTTAAAAAAGATTTGCCGTTTATGTTTTTGTGTTGATGAAGATTTGTTTAATATTATTAATGTAATATCGAAATGTTAAATAGTGTTTTTTTTTACTCGCATCATTCAAAATAAGGTTTAAATTATCTTGGAAACAGAACAATAATTTAAAGTATTTCTAGCACTCAATCTATTTGTATTTATTATAATGTCAAATAGTATTTCCACCTTTACTTAAAGCTGAGCCAACTGGGGAATAAAAAAATTCCTAGAATTGTATTGCCAACTGAAAAACTTACTTCTGATCACTCTGTAAAACTGTAACAGCTCAGTTCTCAAATGAGTTTTAGTTAATCCTGAATTTTGGATTAGCTAAACTATATTCTCAACATAATCTTGCTACCATTTGGTCTACAAAAAGTGATTTGGTTTAACTTTTTAAAATCGAACTAGAACAATATTTGCTAATCCAAACTTCTAGATTAGATAAAACTTTTCTGAGATTCGCGGTATACGAGGTGTGGCTATTAAATAACAAGACTAACGCTGCTACAGATGAAGTACGCATGCCCCAAACACCAGCGACCGTTTTAGCGTGAAGCTTTCTCTTTCGAATGCAGTACCTCTCGCTTCTGTAAACAAATCCGTATAGCCGTAGCATTCGTTCTAATTAGAGTTGTTTTTTTGTTTCGCCGAAAAAATGTTAAGTGCAACATGAGAGCAACGAATTATTGTGAAATTTCACATGAAACTTGACAAAAGTGCTACTGAAACTTATAATTTATAGAAAAAAGTACCTGAATTTTGGAAGGACAAGTCATGATTTCTCCATCAAAACAATGCGCTGGCTCATGCCGCAATGTCTGTCAAGAGATTTCTAGCCAAATACAGCATCCCAGTGTTGGACCATCCGCATCATTCGCTAGATCTTGCACCGTGCGACTTCTATCTGTTTCCTAAGGTGAAATTTGCCTTAATAGCAACAAGATTTGAGCTTTGAAAGAGAAATCGGAATGCTTTCTGAAGGAGCTGACAGAAGAAGACTTCCAGCACTGTTTCGAACAATAGAAGATTCACATGGAGCATTGTAAGGATAAAGGAGGGGAGTATATTGAAAGTGATAATAACTAAATAGTTAAATAAAATAAATAAATATATAATCACGCCTTCTACCCATTACTGGGTGTGGCACTCTGCCGAAGCAGATTTCGGTAAGTGATATATTTTCCGCGTAAAGTGCGGGTACCAGTCGTCAAATCACGGCCCCCAAAGATGTTAGTGGTGGAGGAACCACAGGGGTAGCTTTTGAAATTATGAAAATTGTTTGTCGCCTGTGGGATGCGAACCAGGGTTCTTAGGATCCACAGGCCGACTTCATACCACTAAGCTAGCCACCCCATTTTTAACTAAATAGTTATGGAATCAAAATGTTAAAACAGCATCAGTCTCGTTATTTAATAGCCACACATCGCATGTTTTCATTTTACGTGAAGCTTCATATATATTTTTTAAATAATATAGGACCGCATTAAGAATTATACCCTCACACACAGGGGATCAAACAGAATAAAAATACATTGTCTTGTACATAGGATTTATTGCACCTGAATCCTGAAAGTCTGAAATTAGTTCAGTCGTTCAGTGTGGCAGTGGGTCTGTCTGAGTTAACTCGAAACCATGCGATACCATAAACGTTGAGCGTAACATCTGCAATGTGGCCCGAGTATATTGATTATAATTTCGCGATGTCGTACAGCGCTCCAGCGGTAATGTGTGCCAAGCAAATACATTGTGCACACATGCAGACGGCGGAACACAGCACACGGAATTGTTTGTTGGAACTTCTTCATTTTGTTACTGTTTTGCGCTTTCGTATTGATTGGAATGGATTCTTAGCGGTTGTGGTCGCTTGAACTCATGCTCAAGGTCGGATAAATGGTTTAACGGCTCTGGACTGACTTTTTAGGGGCGCTTGTTAAGGTCATTGATTCTTAACCGGAGGTTCGCGAATCTATAAAGAATGATGTATCTGTAACACCCTGGTTCGATCCCCACAGTCGACAAAACATTTTCACCAATTTAAAATTACCCCTGTGGCTCTCCCACCACTAACATCTTTGCGGGCCGTGATTTGACGGCTGGTAAACACACTTCACGCGCATAAATATATCACTTATCGAGATCTGCTTCGGCAGAGTTTCACACCCAGTAATGGGTAAAAGGCGTGATGATATATTTATTTTTTATTTTTTTGTAACACGTATAAAATATTTAAACATTTAATGTTGTTTCACAAAATTTATTAAACAAAAAATATAAGAAATTTGTTTCTCGATTTATGTTTATTGGGTCATCAGAACAAACATCGACGTGTTTAAATAAAATAAAATAAATATATCATCACGTATTTTATCCATTACTGGGTGTGGCACTCTGCTGAAGCAAATCTCGGTAAGTGATATATTTATACGTGTGAAGTGCGGTTACCAGCCGTCGAGTCACGGTCCTTAAAGATTTTAGTGGTGGAGGAGCCACAGAGATAATTTTAAATAAAAAATAAAGTAATATATCATCACGCCTTTTACCCATTACTAGTTGTAACATTTTGCCGAAGCAGATCTCGGTAAGAGATATATTTATGCGTGAGAAGTGCGGTTACCACTCGTCAAATCACGACCCCTAAACATTTTAGTGGTGGAGGAGCCACAGAGATAATTTTAAATAAAAATAAAGTAAATATATCATCACGCCTTTTACCTATTACTGGGTGTGGCATTTTGCCGAAGCATATCTCGGTAAGAGATATATTTATGCGTGAGAAATGCGGTTACCAGTCGTCAAATCGCGACCCTTAAATATTTTAGTTGTGGAGGAGCCACAGAGATAATTTTAAATAAAAAATAAAGTAAATATATCATCACACCTTTTACCCATTACTGGATGTGGCACTCTGCCTAAGAAAATCTCGGTAAGTGATATATTTATGCGCGTGGAGTGCGGTTACCAGCCGTTACATCTCGGCTCCCAAAGATGTTAGTGGTAGGGGAGCCACAGGGGTAATTTTAATTTGGTGAAAATGTTTTGTCGGCTGTGGTGATCTAACTAGGGTTCTTAGGATCCATAGGCCGGTCTTGATACCACAGAGCCATTACCCCATGTATCTGCTTGGCTGGAGCGCTATACGACATCGACATGTTTGATTATTTTATATGTGTTTTAAAATGTTTCACCATGTGCCTAGAACTCAAATCTTCGATTCAATTATCTGTATTTTTATTTTTTTGTATCAATGATATAGGGCCCATCGGTCAGCGTCTACGATCTTACAAGAAATACTTTTTTTTATCGAAAATTTACATATATACATACATACATAACATCATGCTCTATCCCATCAAATAGGGTGGCACGAACTCTAAAATCATTCATAAATTATTTACTCATTAAATTCATTTTAAAAGGAATGAATTAATGCCTCTAAATTATTAATTTTGTAGTGTAATTTTATGTAGGAAAAGTAATGGTGCAATGTGATAAATCAAACCTTCCTGACAATATTCAGCAAGTTTCATCATTTTATTCTAAATTGCCAAATAGTGGCACGCTGTCAACAGACGCTCTTCTCAAAACCAGCCAGAACACATAATCGGCACATTCACATTCGGGTACAGCAGTTATCTGAAATCTAGAGAATTGGTATAAGCTTTGTGGACAATCTGGGATGCATGAAATTGTCAATAAAGTCAATATTTACGATGTCACATTATTTCCGAGTCACAAATATCGATAATGTGCAGACATTTGTTTCGACGCATCTCAAGGACAGCATCCGTTTTGATGGATTGCCACAAATAACACTAGTTTTAGACAAAATGATGAAATTATGAAATTTGTCTAAAATTAAAGTTATGAAATTTGTCTAATAGAATATTTAACCATAACTAGACATGAATGCCACCAGAATTTTTCGAATATAAAAACTATAACGGAAACTGGAAGAATTATTAAATATCAGTCAAAAAACAAATATTTATTTTAACTCTAATGGAGTTCGATCCCATTGGGTCATCTTAAAAACTGTATATATATTTTGGAACTATTTAGGTCCCTTTTTAAATGCTAAAGCAAAAGCAGAATTGTTACGGGCTGTGCTGGAGAAAAACTATATTCTTTTAGTATAATGGCATAAATCAAATTTTATTATAGATACAAAAACCTGCTGTTGTGGATAGTACTTTTTCAACTATTTGTTTAGATAATTGTCTTCCAGGAGTATTTTATGTCAGTCAGTATGGTTTCAACAAATTTTGGAAAAACAGTTGACAACAATTTAAATATAATTTTTGATCATTTTACTAGAATTCTCTATCCGAGAGCTTTCGTTTGATCAAAATATGATGAATTAATTAACAAAAAAAAAACTTGACGAACGCTTAAGTGATATTTTCACGCAATTTTCAAAATGATTATAACGTTATTTTATATAATAAATGAATCAAAAATAATTATTAAAACTTTTCACACAAAAATTGTTTTATATCGAATAAGGATCCAGTTTTGTTATTATTTATTTTGAGATAAATACTACCATTTACAAAATAAACATAAAAAGATCCATCAATAAAGTTGTGGTTCCATTGGTTGTATACAGCTCATTAATGAATTTAACATCAATATTTTGCTAGAAAGCTTAAGAAAATTTTATCGCGTTTTTAAGTTTTCATGCTTTTAGACAGAACGACTTTTTGGGTCAGAATCTAAAACGTGAAGATTCATCAAAATCTCGAGATCGAGAAAAATCACTGCCACAATACTTTCTCTATGTTGGCAAAGTAAAAATTGGGATACCACCAGAGTTTGAAACTGGGACCTTTTAATAAATAAATACAATAAAATTTGATTGCTTTAATTGTAAAAAATTTTATTTAACAAAAAAACTAACTATTGGCAAAAGTCTTTTGACCAAATATGAATTTTAAGAGATTAAGGGCTGTTATTATCAACTATATTCATTTCTTAAATTTACTTTAAAACAATGAATTACTTACGGTATAACATTGCTGTTAAAATTTAAACTGCAGTTATCGAAACAGCGCATTTAAAGGATTGATAATTCATGTCATAACTAAATCAAAGTAAAATTATTTACATTACTTAAACATAAAATAAAATAAATAAATAAATATATCATCACGCCTTCTACCCAATGCTGGGTGTGGCACTCTGCTAAAGCAGATTTCGGTAAGTGATATATTTTTGCGCGTGAAGTGCGGTTACCAGTCGTCAAATCACGGCCCCCAAACATGTTAGTGGTGGAGGAGCCACAGGGATAGCTTTTTCAAATTATGAAAATTTGTCGCCTGTGGGAATCGAACCAGGGACCTCAGGATCCACAAGATTGCTACAACGGAAAATGAAATAAAGAACTTTTTGTACTATTAAAATAATTTTTATTTTATTTTAATAATAATTAAGTGGTCTAGGTCTAAGATATTAAAAATAATTACTGTTACAATAAACGTCAATTACTATAACTAGTACTTGACAAAAATGTGAAAACATTTAGTTATCTCGAAGTTAAAATAATTTAGGAACGTTAGACTGCGAAAAATCAAATTAGTGTGTTGGTCGTTAGTCACTCTTAATCGGTTATTCACACTTACAGCCATTGTTTCTTTTTAATTTCAAGTAAAATGATAAAGTTTTATAGTCGCACATTATTTTTAGGTCTGAAAAATTTTATCGTCTCTATTTTTTCACTTCTTTTCTTTTCTTCGCAGGCCCTAAGCTCTTAGTGCTTACAGTACGTAAAAGAAAATTCATCTTTAATCATAATGTTTGAAAGTGGATTTTAATATAAGTAGTGTGAGTAATTTGAGATGTTTTGAGCATGTGAAAAGTACGTTGGAAGAAAGATTAATGCAGGTGTAAAGGAGAGATTGGATGGATGTGATTGAAGGTTTGTTGCGTGATGAATGATTTCGAGTGCGATAATCAAAGGAGCTTGTATGGAGGTAACTATATAATAAATAAATAAATATATCGCCACGCCTTATACCCATTACTGGGTGTGGCACTCTGCCGCAGAAGATCTCGGTAAGTGATATATTTATGCGCGTGAAGTGCGGTTAAGTCACGGCCTCCAAAGATGTTAGTGATGGGGGAGCTACACGGGTAATTTTAAATTATTGAAAATGTTTGTCGGCTGTGGGGATCGAACCAGGGTTCTTAGGAGGTAACTATAAATGTGGTTAAAGCGAGGATAGGGTGTTAGGATGAGAATGTTTGACGAGGACTATAGATCGATTCTAATTTGTAGCAACCAAATATTTAGTTGAATGACGTATTTTTTATGACGTCAGGCGATTTAGTTAAATTTCTAGGGAATTTATTTTCTACTGTTGGTTACAAAGATCAGACTATATATTTTAGTGTGGTATTTCTGAAAACTTGTTACCGCTTTTTGTGATTGTTTATTATTAACAAGTCTACTTTGTTGATTGAAATCGTAACTATGTTTCTGTATTTAGTATTATTTATTAAAATGACCAAACTTTTCAAAACACGGCACTGTAAAACATACGCGTCGGACGTAGCGACTCAGTTAGCGACTGATTCAAAGCAGTTGCTAGCAGAAAGTCGCTATAAAATATCTAGTCGCCAATAATGACGTCACACGTAAGTTACATTTTATCTCGCTAGGTGGCTAGACTATCGGTAGCGACAATAAATGACGTCAAGCCAGTCGCTACAGCTGGTTGCTACGAATTAGAATCGGTCTCCAGATTATTTGATTAATCTGATGAGTGAATGTTTTATGTATTATTCCAATGTTTGTTCTACCCTATTTAATGGGATATATTGTGTTGTTTTGTATATATGTATGTATATGTAATTTGTTTAAAAACCAGAACAAGCACTCGCAAAATAAATAATGATTGAAGTGAAAAGGAGGTTTGAGAATATTTATCCACGTACCTATAGATTTTACGATTGTAGGTACTTACTTCAATTTGTTATTTTTGCTGTTTCACCTATATAGGTAAATGCGTGGATCAATATGAAGCGTATCTACATAATACTTTGTACGCCGTAGTGGTAGTGAAACACATTTATATAAATTATTCATATGACAACAAAATGAAATTGTTGTTTTTATCGTATTTTGACGGGTAAGTTTTGTTTCGAAAACATATAAATTAGCGTTTTATCTATAAATGTTATAAAGGTATTTTGATGGATTACCAATACGACCGAATATTAATACTTTGGAAATCCGAATTTTGTATTTCTTATCGCAATCAGGGTTGGCTTCGAAACTTTTCGAAATGGGAACTTGATTGAAAAGAAATATTTTGTTACATTGCAATTACAATTACAAAGGATTCAATTAAAGATAAGAATACATAAGTGCGTTCTTATTTGTTATTAAAATTGTTGGTATTGTTATTTATTCATAAAATAAAGGATGGACTTAAACTTGATATTATCTTTATTGTCTTAAATATCATATTCATGTTTTTGTTCTCTTAAGGTAGTACTAGTGTGACGGTGGCGCCATTGGTTGTCGAGGAGCGAGTGATACTCAAAAAAATATAAAAATTGAATAAAATAAGTGTTTTATACCTATTATGATTTGAATATCATGAATTGTTAACAGGTTGTTGATCTAATGAATTTTCAAATACCATACCACCGTGTGGTGTTGCCATTATAAATTGGGATTCTTAATTTGTCGTTAAAAACAAGGCTTTTCATGACTATATATCCATTACTAAATGATAAAAAACTTTCTCCTTCTGATATAATATACATGGATGGTTCTAGAACATCATACTAGTTTTTCAAATGAAACTGCAAAATTTTAGAGCTACACAAACCAAATATGTACGATTCTGAGTGATGATCGCCATAAGCCCCGTGTATAAGAATTCAACTTTACAAGCGAATATATTTGTTCACAGACGATGAATGTGTTTCATATTTTAACAGGATGCGTATGACTATCCAATGTTTAAGTGCGCCAAATTTAATTCCGATCTGCAAAAATTTTTTTCACGCTTGTACTACCTTAACTATATATTGCAGATTTACACTAGTGGTTAATGTGTTATATGCATCAGTCGCTATATACTGTTAAAAATATATATAAATATAGATAACGTAAAATAAGATAACAAATATGCAATAGGGAAACTAGTTTAAATATAAATAAAAATAATGAACATTTTAACATTTACAGAAAATATTTTTTGTACAACCTTGCAAATATAAGATTTTCTCCCCTTAATTGAGAAAAGAAAGTGACATTTTTCTTCTTTAGGGAAGAAATTACAGTCGTATCCGCGGCTTTGGAAAACAATGGTTTAATTTGATTTTAGTAAAGTTCCGCCATTTGCTGCCATTTTCACTCCAAATTTAAAATTTTCACAGCTGTCAAATAACTGTTCGTTATTTTAGCTCCAACACAAGTTTCGAGAATCACATTACTTTAGTAATACAGAGTGATCAAAAGGAAATGTTACAGTTGTCAATAAAAAAAACTACTTGAAATTGGTAAGCCTGATACATAAATTAATTTCCTGTTGTTGACAGTTACATTTGAAAATTTAAATTTAAATTTGAATACATTTATTATTACATTTATTTCTAAAGTATTTCTATTACTTAAAAAGTCAAAATCCTATTAGCTGTCAGACTCCTGACATAACCTATTTGTATTTCTTAGAAATGTCAAATAGCATTTCCGCCTTTACCTGGCGTTGTGCCAACTGTGGAATAAAAAGATCTCCAGAATTGTGTTGCCAACTGTAACAATTCCTTTTGATCACTCTGTATAAAGTAATATTGAGAGATTGAGCGACATCTATTTTTAATTTATTTCTGAAAATTTTACTTTTTGGTATTGTATTGAAATAGTACGTTGTAACACTAGTGTGGCAAGGCTTCCATTACAAAATGAGTATGAAAGTTGGGACAGAGTGTTTGCAGTCATACGAGTTTTGCAGTGACCATTACCACACATATGTTATATACTATTCTTTCTACGGTCGTGAATTTTTAGTTCTTAAAATCGATATTTGACATCTGTCATTTACTGTTATATTTCACATTAATTCAAAAAAGATTGTTCAATAACGGTTGTCTTGGAAACAATTTCATAAACAATTTCAAGAAATTATGCCGCACTGGTGCTGGGTTGCAAGAAAAAATAAAGAGCTCTTTAGTTAAAGAACTGTTTATCTAGTAACAGTATTAATAGAGATTTTTTTAAATTTATTGAACCGTTAGTTGCTAATGAACCGATAAAACTTTCATGCAACCCAGCATGAGTGTTGCTAAAAGATACTTTCCACATTAATTTTCAATGTTAATATGTTGACTTTTCAACACGACCATAGTAAAAATTTATATGTATATCTCATGAAGAAAGTGTCATTTTACTTTTTTATACGCAGTATAAGGAAGTATTGGAATCGTGAAAAAAATCGTTGACGAGATTTTCGCGGAAATACGTGTTTTGGGGTCCACTGAATCCGTTTTGATCATTTTTCAATGATGTCTGTGTGTTTTTTTCTGTATATGGGTCTAATTTTGAGAAAAACTAATTTTTATATTTAATAATATATTTCAATAATCATAGTAGCAATAGAAACAAAAAAACATAAATTTAAATTTTTGCTTTATCTAGTTATCTATGTCTTCTTTCGGAAAGTAACTAAATTACATGTTTAATAACATATATTCTAAATATTATATATGCTGTGTATAAGAAAGTCGTGTGGTGACCACACCAGATTTTTTTCCTTAGGTGCTGATTGAAACGACATCTTTAGTAAGAAATGCCTCACTTCCTTTCTATGATATACAAATAACTATTCCTGTTTAATATTTCAAAAAAAAATTGTAAATATGAAAAATAAATGTAGATATATGATTCTATAAGTCCCCTTGCTTAAAAATTTAAAGCCGAACCTGTATAAAAAGAAATATAATGCGATTTATAATCGAAAAGATAATTTATTGTGTATTGTTCAGGTATATCTCATTGTGCAATCAGAAACGTATGATCACTGGACTGGACTTTATAGTTCATCGCATATTGAATGTAAATTCCTATTTCCTTTATTTTGCCTGACGTAAACTGATTGTTTATTTTCTGCAGAACTGCCATTTAATGTTTTAGTCATTAATGTATTTTATTGAACAATGACCTACCATTAATCATGATTTTTTATTCTTAATTATTTATAATTAAGAAACGTTAATCCAGGTCATTCATTTTGAAATTATCATCAAAATAAATTAGAGACTTTATTGATATTTACCAGACAAACTTGACGTTCAAAATGAGGGCACTGATTTAAAATGAACGTATCTTATTTTAAATTAGTTTAACTTATGATGTTTATCTGAAGAAGAAATAAATTTGTCATGAAATTGTTGCGCTGACTTCTGAAATGCAAATATATCCATTCTTCAATGTTATTCAAACTAGCACATGCAGTTACTTTGTAAACAAAATATTTTTGAAAAGCAAACATTTCACTAAATTTCGTAATATACTCGTAAAAATTGTATTTTTTTTGAAAATTGTAAACGTCAAAACAACTGTAGAAAGTTCATGTGTTTTAAAACAGATTATTTGTTATACTTTTGTTAATTTGATAAATTAACATTAACAAATAAACAAAATATCAATTATCTTAAAAAGTAAAATAAAAAAAATTTATCCATTACTGGATGTGGCACTCTGTCGAAGCAGATCTCTGTAAGTGATATATTTATGCGTGAGAAATGCGGTTACCAGCCGTTAAATCACGGCCCCTAAAGATTTTAATGGTGGAGGATCCACAGAGATAATTATAAATACAAAATAAAGTAAATATATCATCACGCCTTCTACCCATTACTGGGTGTGGAACTCTGCAGACGCAGATCTCGGTAAGTGATATATTTTGCGCGTGAAGTGCGGTTACCAGTGGTCAAATCACGACCCCCAAAGATGTTAGTGGTGGAGGAGCCACAGGGGTAGCGTTTGAAATTATGTAAATTGTTTGTCGCCTGTGGGAATCGAACCAGGGTTCTCAGGATCCACAGGTCTACTTCATATCACTGTGCATATGTATTGTGTCAAAATATTTGATGTTTTACATGAAAACAAAAGTGAAACAACTAACAGCTGTTTATTTTAAGAGTATTGAACTATTTATGAGAAATAATTCGTGCAGGAAACAATACTTTTCAAACACACTTATGAGATAAAACTCATAATATTTATGAAAAGTGTTTTTTCTAAATAATTCCGTTATCATTTGACGTGACATAGGTACACATATGCCATGTGCTTTGCAAATTACTTCCTAACGAAGGTTGATTTGTTTGCGCATGCGCAGAACCTCAACGATACTGTATACCAGGCGCATTTATTCGACTTCTCGCAAAATGTTTTGACCTCGACTGTAATCAAAACTCATTAAATATTAAGGCAAATGATAAGAATATACATTGCCAAGGTCGTTATGATACGTGAATATTGCTTTATCCGATTAATGGTGTGCATTTTATTTAATGGCTTAACCTCTTACTAAATGAAAATAAAAGTATCCGCATTTCAGCACGTCTGTAGTAACTGCTGTAATAGTTTTATTGGGCACGTTATTCGTTTTATTAATTTGATATAGAATTGCAAATTGACAACAATTTAACCTATTGCTAAAGGAAAATTAAATGTATCAACATGTTTACGAATATGCGAGTAATAATTACTGCACTCTATACTTAATCATTTGATATACAATTGATCAAATGACATTAATGATGTAAGTTATTGTTAAATGTAAACTTATTGAAAGTATCAAGTTTATAGTAACTTCATCATTTTTATTTTTATTTATTTCATTTGTTTATCAATGAACTGATAATGAATTTGCAAAGATAGTAACTGGTTACAAGTTCTTGCATCATTAAAAGATAAAATTAATTAATCAATAAAAGTAATAAATTTTGTGGTTTTTAAAATTATTTTTATTTGTTTTATCTTCGTTCTATTTTATTTGATATAATTTGAAAGTGGCCCAAATTTGAGGACGACATGTCACTAAATTATCTTTAATAAAGGATTATTAAAGCCTAAATCCAAGGGTATTTTTATTTTATTGTATTTATGAGATAGTTTGATTCTTGAAAGTGTACGTAAATAAAACAATAAGGGCCAGTTTTTCAATCGCCGGTTTACTCTCGATTAATGTTAATCATGATTAAATAATAATGGTAACCATAGTTTCCATTATTATTTAATCATGATTAACATTAATCGATAATTGAGAAACTGGCCCTAAATAAATTTTTTCTACAATCTTCAAAAAAACACAACATTTTTACATTGCTATGGTTACGCGAAATTTGTGTTTTTTTTCTGAAAACATAATTATTTTTTCAGACTCGAAAAAATGCCTGTTATGCACAACCGGGCCGAAATTCGTGTGTTTTAGCCCTAAAAGGCGGGCTTAACATTTCTTTTTGGCCCTAGGGCCATAAAAAAATCATTCCTGTGGATACATAAATAAAATGACAATTTTTATTTATTGTGAATACTTGATTATACAAAATATAATTTTGACATATAACCTATCTACATATTTTAATCTTTCGAACATATAATTAATTATTATTTTGTTGTGCATAAAATATTGTATTTACTACGGGTGAAATTAGCGTTTCTCACCCTAAGCATGTTATTAGTTCTCGGAGCCTGGCGCATCGTGCTAATAATCATGCCGCGGATCAGAAACGCCTGTTTTCACCTTTGATACATAAATAACTATTTTATATCAAACATTTTCACGTTCCCTTGGTTACAACACATGAAATTAATTTTATTTTAGATTTTTTCCTTCAATTTACTTCAATAAATCAATCATTATTATATTAATCATTTTTGACAGTTGTAGAAAAAATGTTGTTTGTATTTCGTGGGCGAAATTCGTGTTTTTTGGCGCGTTCGAATGACTTTTGTGTCGACCTAACGGTCTCAACTAAAAGTGACATTCTCACTCGCAAAAAATTTGCACACTTAATTCAAAAATAACTATTTTTTTTTGTAAAATATTGACGTAATACTGTTATTAAAATATGTATTTTGCTAATATAATTTTAGTTAAATCCGAGTTTAACTGCTTCAATTTATGGACACATTCTTGAAAATGGGTAGCGAATAGAGCGTATTATTATTATTATGTGGTAGTGGTTCAGTGGTATCGAGTCGGCCTGTGAACCCTGAGAACCCCAGTTCGATTCCCACAGCCGACAAACAATTTTCACCAAAATTAAAATTATCCCTGTATCTCCCTCACCACTAACATCTTTGAAGACCGTGATTTGACGGCTGGTAACCGCACTTCACGCGCATATATATATATATATATATATATATATATATATATATATATATATATATATATATATATATATATATATATATATATAGCACTTATCGAGATCTGCTTCGGCAGAGTGCCACACCCAGTAATGGGTAAAAGGCGTGATGATATATTTATTTTTTATTATTATTATGGGGTAGATGGCTGAGTGGTATCAAATCGGGCTATGAAGTTGAGAACCTGGATTCGATTTCCACATCCGACAAACAATTTTCTCCACATTAAAATTACCTCTGTGGTTCTGTCACCACTAATATCTTTGAGGGCCACAATTTGACGGTTGTTAACCACATTTCACGCGTATAATTATATTACTTACCGAGATCTGCTACGACAAAATGCCACGCCCAGAAATGTGTAAAATGCGTAATGATATATCTAACTGAATATATATTATTGAATAATAATTAATCATAAGTATGGAACTTGAGCAGTATCATTTAAACATCGGAAAATTATACAAGTACGAGTTGAATCCTTAGAAATTGAAATGTCAATATTGCAAAGAATAAATATGTGTTCTCAGAAGGAAATATAAATATCACCGAATTTATTTCTATTCCTGTTGCTTGAAGTTAAAATTAAAAATACACCTAGTGACAGTATAGTACAATAATTTTAATTAGCAATTGTTTTATCTGAAGTTTTTGTTTTGTCAGCACAGATGTATCATCTCGTTTTTACGTTTTATAATGTTTGGATACTTTTAATCTTGTTGGCACTTTCAACTACGTTCATAAGTTAATTCGCTCGGCGCTTGCTACAATTGCGCAGCAGGAACTTTCGACTTATAAAAATGGTTGATGCTATTAAGAGCTGCTGCAGATAAATATAGTTTTCATGCCAAGAAATAGAAGCTAAATGGACAGGTTGGGATATTTGTTTTGTTCTAAATGTTGTGTTGCTTGTTATGTAGACACGAAACCTTTCTATAATAACACTTCCAGATATTTTTCATATTTATAAAAACTTAAAATTACATTTGTTTGTCTACTCTTCTCCAGGTATCTCACATTACCACCCAAAAAAAAACACCTGGGTTATGTCAAAATTCATTGACACGTGTTGTTATTTAATTTTTTTAATAAAACCCACCTAAAAAAACCCAAATAAACCCATTAAACAATCCATTTGGTTGAAACGTTGAAAATTCACCCTGAGTGAAATCTCGGAACATAAACATCTTTTATATATTTTACAGTGTAATAATACATAATCTCTTTACAAAATAAAACTTTAACTTAAATTATCATTTATTACATCACATCGTAGTATCACATTGCATTACTTTAACAAATGTCAATATCAAACTAGTTTAAGACCAAATATTATGTAAAATAAATAAATAAAATATGTCATCACGCCTTCTACCCATTACTGGGTGTGGCACTCTGCTGAAGCAGATCTCGGTAAGTGATATATTTTGCGCGTGAAGTGCGGTTACCAGTCGTCAAATCACGGCACATGTTAGTGGTGGAGGAGTCACAGGGATAGCTTTTTCAAATTATGAAAATTTGTCGCCTGTGGGAATCGAACCAGGGACCTCAGGATCCACAGGTCGACTTCATACCACTGAGCTTATATTATATTATATTATATTATATTATATTATATTATATTATATTATATTATATTATATTATATTATATTATATTATATTATATTATATTATATTATATTATATTATATTATATTATATTATATTAATATTAGAAAAACTGATTGATACCCAATCTTTTTACCGGCAAATTTGAAATATAGTTTAAATTAAATAAGTATGGCAATAATATGATAGAGCATATTATGTTTTTAATTCACAATCAAATAAATATATTTTTTTGCAATTATTACATAATAATACATAAATTTTGTTTTAATGTTTAGTAGTGTACAATATACATTTTAAACATTATATACAAAATTAATCTAGAATTAAATACATTGAATTAAAAAATATATTTGTCAATATTATAAAAAACTCAATAATGCCCAAATAAACCCGAAAAAAACTCAAAAAACCCGGGTTTTTTTCAACCCTGACCATAAATCAATCTAACCAAACGAGAATATTTAATTGTTTAAATTGGACTATTGGAATATCTACTCATGTTTATTTAAAGTCATATTAAAATTGATTTTAAGTAAAACAATGTATAAAAAAAGCTGTTTATATAGTTACTTATCACTGGCTTAGGTACGTTTGTATCATGGATTTTTGTCCGAAACACTGAGTACAAGGCTTGAAATGCAAAATATCACGATCGAGAAAATACCAACATGACCATGCAAATGCAACGATACAAAGATTATTTTCGATTTAGGTTATAACCAATTTTTTTTAAATAACTTGATTGATGAAATTTGTTTTAGTTAAGCTGTAAATTGTATTGAATTAGAATCAATATAAACCTTGGATTATTGTAGTAAATAATAAAAAATATATGTTCACGCCTTTTACCCATTAGTGGATGTGGCACTTTGCCGGGGCAGATCTCGGTAAATGATATATTTATGCGCGTGAAGTGTGGTTAACAGCCGTCAAATCACGGCCCCCAAAGATGTTAGTGGAGGGGGAGCCATAGGGGTAATTTAAATGTGATGAAAATTGTAGTATATTAATATAAAATTGAATGACGTTTTCGATTTGATTTAATCCATTATCAAATCGAATATGTTAATTTTATAAAATAACTGAAACAATCTTAACGTTTTAAAGATTGGTCAAACAAAGAAAGAACCACTTTTTGAGTCGTACAACGACTGGTCGTTGTTTAACTCAATAAAGTCATGCAATCCACGGTACCAAGGAATATTTTTATCCTAATTTCAATTTTATCGTCCTGTTTGAAAATAAAAGAAATATATATTTTAAATACTGTATACATAACCTTAATATTTTTCAGGAACCTAAACAATAATTTTAATAATTTTATGAGCCGGAACACAGTTCCGGTTTGCTCCGGCACATTTCGAATTCTAATTATGGGGTGGCTAGCTCAGTGGTATGAAGTCGGCCTGCGGATCCTGAGAACCCTGGTACGATTCCCACAGGCGACAAACAATTTTCATAATTTCAAAAGCTACCTCTGTGGCTCCTCCACCACTAACATCTTTGGGGGCCGTGATTTGACGGCTGGTAACCGCACTTCACGCGCAAAATATATCACTTACCGAGATCTGCTTCGGCAGAGTGCCACACCCAGTAATGGGTAGAAGGCGTGATGATATATTTATTTATTTTTATATTACAAACATGGATAAAAATATTGAAATATTGTGATGTGAATTTTAAAATTTCTGATTATTTGATTGTTTAAATCATAATCTTTCTTTGTTGTAATCTTTCATAGTTGTAATTGCCATTGTTGTAATTTTTCATTGTTATGAACTTTCATTGTTGGATTTTTCCATTGTTATGATCTTTCATTGTTGTAATTTTTCATTATTGTAACCTTTAATTTTTGCAATTAAATATTATCTTTTTATGTTACTGTATAATAGGTTTTCTTAATTTTATAAAATCGGCGCCTCTGCTTGAGTCGGTTTCGAACTTGGGATCTCTGGATTCGAACCGTAACACTATAAACACCACCCTACCTAGATATTATACTTATAAATAATGAAATAATAAAGTAATGGAAAAGTCGTTGATGTAAATTCGTGATACTATTTTTAAAATTTCACATTAAGAACTTTAATTAATTAAAAATGAAAATTAATTCTTTTCATTTAAATATACACGTAATTTCAAAAAGAATTAATAGACGACAAGACAAGTGAGAAAACAAAAATTGTGGAATTTCCAGATACGCGTACAAAATTTGGCAATATCTGAATCATTTAAAAATATATTATTTTAAAAATACATTGAAAACAAGTGTTCCGGAATGAATAAATACAAACAAAAAATGTACCTGTATAATACACATATCACACATGCCATACAATAAATTACAGAATTACTCAAAATGTTTTAGCAGTTACGTATTATGCAATATTATAATAAATTAACTTTTTTTGCTTATCATTTTCCTTGCATTGTATTTAATTTAAAACGGGGACTTGGAACTCTTTATTACTGCAAATTTTATTTAAATTATTGAGATTTCTAGTTCTTAATTAATTTTTTGCATGTCGCATGTTACTAAGGTCAAAGATGATTAAGAATTTACTGCGTAGAATGTGTACAATAAGTAAAGGGCATTGGATAAGTTTAATGCAAATATTTTTGTTATCAAATATAAAAAATCCGTATCTAATTTCATCAAGATGGGCAATTGTTTAGATTCTGATAACGTTTCTGGTTTTATTAATAGATATATGCGCTTAATTTTTACGTAGGTACTTTTTGTTTTTATATCAATTTTTAATCAACAATATTTAATGGGATCATTTTTATTACTAACATTTTTGTACGTACTATAATAATCAATGCAGGTTTACACTTAGAATGTTTTAATTTTTACTTTCTTATACGCAGTATAAGGAAGTATTGGAATCGTGAAAAAAATCGTTGACGAGATTTTCGCGGAAATACGTGTTTTGAGGTCCACTGAATCCGTTTTGATCATTTTCTCAATGATTTCTGTGTGTGTGTGTGTGGATGGATGGATGTGTGTCCGAGTGTGCAATATCTCATGAACGAGATAATATTTGTTAACGAAACTTGGTAATTATAAGTTTCATGAAAATACGAAGAGCTGAGTTGATTTTGAATGAAATTGAAAAACCGGAAGAGGAAGTTTACTCGACACACAAAACAATAATTTCCATTTATTTAAAAAATGGAATTAGTAAGAAAAAACGTTTTAAATAAAAGATGTTGGCAAAAATATTTGGAACATAAAATGTTATTTGCAATTTTTCTATATATGCGTCTAATTTTGAGAAAAACTAATTTTTATATTTAATAATATATTTCAATAATCATAGTAGCAATAGAAACAAAAAACATAGATTTTTATTTTCGCTTTATCTAGTTATCTATGTTTTTTTCGGAAAAACAAATACATTGTAAAATGGTCAACTAATTTGGCAACTTTGCCTCAATTTATTAATCTCACGGTTCTTGAGATACCATGGGTTAGGCTCGAAAAACGGGCATTCTGTATATGCCTCATCAGTAAAGTTAGACATAAAGTAGTCAACATTACTAAAAAATTATACGTAAACAAATTTGATATTTTATATGTTTCAAACAGATAAATGCTGAATTACTGAAAATCTAAATTACATGTATAATAATATTATACATTCTGAATATTATATATGCTGTGTATAAGAAAGTCGTGTGGTGCCCACACCAGATTTTTAATTTAGTGTTTAGATATAATTAGATCTTTTATGACTTCGTATTACACAAATTCTCGTACGTATATCACATATAAATGTGTTAATTAAGTATAATACACGAACAGTAGTTCTCAAACAGTTTTATTTACATTTCGAAACATAAAACATCAAGTTTATAGGTCAATTCATTTGAATCGAATATGAAAATAGCTCGAGTGAAAAATAGTCTTCTTTCTTCAAATAACTTCGTGGCAGACAGAATGATGCTACAATTTCATGAGTGCTAAATATAGATTTTAATTATTAATAATGCTTTTAGTTTTCGTAATTCTTTACTCATGCTACATATTAAGTGGATTGAATTTTGTTAAAATAGTTTGTTAGTAATAGAAAGTCGAGTATAATTGTAATCAAATACTCAGTAGGCAGGTCATTTTAAAAACAAAACACGTATTGTATTTATTATAATTTTACGAGTCTAGTCGTTTATTTAGTTAATGTAGGCAGGTAGGTAATACATATAAATTTGTTATATAAGAGTAGAAGGCATTTTTACTTGATCCACACAATTTTATATTTTTTTGACATACGTAAATTTTAAAATACTACTTTTATAAATAATATATCAAATTTCTTATTCTGGCGAACATGATATTTGTTTGTCGTAATTTAACAGTTCTTAAATATTTAAATTACTGAAATTAAGTTATTAAAAATACAAAATATATAGAAATAATTTAAACCCAGTTTTTCAATCGCCGGTTTACTCTCGATTAATGTTAATCATGATTAAATGATAATGGAAACCATTGTATGGGGTGATTCCCACAGGCGACAAACAATTTTCATAATTTAAAAAGCTACCCCTGTGGCTCCCCCACCACTAACATCTTTGGGGGGCGTAATTTGACGACTGGTAACCGCACTTCACGCGCAAAATATATCACTTATCGAGATCTGCTTCGTCTGTACCGGGCGGCACATATTTTGGGGCGGCATTTTTTATATTTAGTTTTAGTTGTAAAAAACAACTTGTTCACTTCATAAGTTTACTATTCGATTTCTACGAATTATGAATTACTATATGATTTCGAATATTTTTCTTCATCGTCAAGTCAATGTAGGGTTGAAAATATTATCTCGAAAAATTCCTTTCTTACTGCCTAATTTAAATATGCCATCCATTGGTAAAAAAGTTCCCCACCTATAGTTTGTCTCAATTACAATTATTTATTTATGTTTATTAATTTAATGGGGCAATGGCTCTATGGTTTCGAGTTGGCCTATGGATCCTGAGAACCCCGGTTCGATTCCCATAGCCAATAAACCATTTTCACCAAATTAAAATTACCCCTGTTGCTTTCCCACCACTAACATCTTTGGAGGCCGTGATTTGATGGCTGGTAATCGCACTTCACGAACATAAATATATCACTTACCGAGATCTGCTTCGGCAGAGTGCCACACCCAGTAATGGGTAAAAGTCGTGATGATATAGTTATTTTATATATTTTTTTTTAATTTCTAAAAACCACCATTTTATTGACTTAGAAAGGGCGGCAAATTGAAGACCGCCTTGGGCGGCAAAAGTTCTAGGTACGCCACTGTATTCAATCATGATTAACATTAATGGGTGATTGAAAAACTGGCCATAAATGTATTAATTTATTGTTACTCTTTACAACTAGAACTTAATCTCAATTACAATCTTACTTAGACAATCGTATTTTTTAATATAGTTGTAAGTAGAAGTCAGCCATATTAGAACACAAGATATCTTGCTTAAAACAAAAAATTATAAATAAATCATCACGACTTTTACCCAATACTAGGTGTGGCACTCTATCGTAGCAGATCTCGATAAGTGATATATTTATGTGCATAAATTCCGGTTACCAGCCGTTAAACCACGGCCCACAAAGATTTTAGTAGAGGGGTAGCCACAGGGGTAATTTTACTATAGTGAAAATTGTTTATCGGCTGTGATAATCGAACCCGGGTTCTCAAATCCACAGATCGATTCGATACCACTGAGCCACGTACACCATCTTTTGATTGTTAAATAATAATCGCAAGTTTTACCTCTGTTTTATCCACTGGGCTATGATTGGCTGTATAGGCCTCTGTCTTTTCAATGCATTATTTACATATATTCCTGGGATAATCGTATGCTAAGGATATTTTCTGAACGTCATTCAGTGAAATCGCACTAAAATTTGACATGTTCTAATAGGGACTTATTCAATTCAAATTTTTCGGTTGCCATCTAGTGAGTAAAACAGAATTTAATCATTTGTTATGTAGCGAACATGGTATAGCTTTACAGTTTGACGTTTATCACGTGATCCAAACGTTAAACGTCAATCAAATATGAGGGGGGAAGTACTGAAAGGAGAATGCAGTGGATCGACTCGGCATGGTGTCACCTCGCTCTTTCTACAAATTTGTTGTTTCATACAAAATTGTGTGTAGGGGAGTCTGCTGCATGTGACGTCAAAATTATAAGTCCCTATTGGTAAAAATTTTTAACAATAGAACTATTTACATTTATCACCAATATGCAATAATTATTGTTGATGTTAATAAAGGTTTTCCTTCTGGAATATATTATATTTTGTAGTTGTTGGTTCTATAACAATCTTATCAAAAAAGGATGTTACTACTTGTTTGATTATTAACTACTTTGATAAACTATTCTTACAAAACATTTTGAAATATTGTATCACACACATATATATCAATTATTTCACAATTTTTTTTTTGTAATAAATGTTTTTACTACGGTTTTTCCTTTATGTAAAAAACATGAGGAAATTTTTTAGTTAATTTTACTTATAGAATGTGCAGGATATTATTTAAATAATCGTACAACACTTAACCTATTGTGACCACATAGATACGATAGTAAATTCGACAATAATTTTTGTTTTATATGTATTCTTTAAGAACTGGAGCCTCTTATAACCATCTCTTAGTAATATCCCAACATTACTGAAGGTCTACTTGTTTTATTTTGCTACGAAATACAATGTTAAAATTAGTATATGCCATGAAATTGTAAATAGAAATATGTTCAGGGTTCGATACCCTCGACAAACAATTTTAACCCTGTGGCTCGCCCACCACTAACATCTTTGGGGGCTGTGATAACTGCACTACACTCGCATAAACATATCATTTACCGAGATCTGCTACGGCAGAGTGCCACATCCAGGCTAGAAGACGTGATATATTTATTTTATTTAATGTAATATGCTAATTTTTTATCTATATCTACTTCATTTACGAATTAGGTACAAACTAAAATTAACATTACTTACAAATTGATATGAGAAATAAACCTTGAATTATGTGTTAATAGATCTGTTAAATTATTCGTTTTATTCTCATGGAATCTATAAATAACTTCAAATTGTCTATTTTATTTACGTCTATTTCATGAAAGACTTGTTTAATAAATGATACAGTTTTTAATTCCGCATACTTTTTCTATTAATAACTTTATTTTAAAACTACCCGTAATAGGGTCATTTGAAAAATGTTTATTAAACTCCATTCCCTGAATGAAAACGATTACGTCACATTCGGTATCTATGTGATTCAAGATTTTGTACTTAAAACGTTTACATTGGTATTGGATTGACAATTTTAAAACATAACCTAAAATTTAAATGTCAGATTAAAATATTTATTACTGTATAAAATTTCATTAGTTTATAAATGAAACCAAATACTGCATATATTAAATAATAACCGAATATAAATTTATCTTATCCCACGAAATATATTACCTACCTTATTGAAATATGTAATTTTGTAAAATAAAACTCAATGGAATATACAGTTTTATATGTATTATAAATAAATAAATAAATAAATATATCATCACGCCTTTTACCCATTACATTATATTATTAATAAATAATATATGAAAATACAAAATACAATGCCTCGATTATCTAACTCCAGCGCAAAATAATCATTAAGATGACAAACGCATTTCTGCATTTGATTACCCAAAATTTTATAAACCATTTCTTATTTCTCAGTCTTTATTTAAGTATCAAAAATGTCACAAACTTAGAAATGACAGGCGAGAAAATAGCAAAATTATGGCCATAGGTCTCTATTTTTATTTTATAAACAAATGTGAACAAAGTACTCGTAAATATAAATTTTCGTATTAGTAAGAACTATCATACGTTTTCATTAAAATAATTAATGTGATAGAACGTGAAAAAACATTAAACGTGTGTCTTTACTTATTAAGACATACGTTAATGCCATTCGCTTAGGTACAAATATAATTAAAAAAAGATAGCTATATTTCAACGTATCTATGATAACATCGTCCACATATGACGTCATCGTTTTCATACAGGGAATGGAGTTTACTATTTTAAATCATTCTTCGTTGATAGATTTTGCTGAACAAAATGCCAAAATATTTATCACTTATCGAGATCTGCTACGGCAGAGTGCCACACCCAGTAATAGGTAAAAGGCGTGATGATATATTTATTTATTTTTACATTGTTAATGAAAACATGGACAAAAATAATGTACTAATTTAGCATTTATTTAAGCCATATTGTAGATAACTCGAAATTTAAACTGTGAAAGATATATTTTACTGAAGAAAATTCCAAAGGGAATTGTAATAAAATATTGATGAAAACTTTCACGTAAGAAAACACAAAAATAGATATATAGCTAAAATTTACTATTGGAGAGATCTCAGGAATTAAAATTACTTCATTAATATTTGAATCAAATCTGATTTAATTTTAATTTTTCTCTCTAGTTTTGTTATGTGCCATGCCATAGATAGCCTATACTTCATCGTATCTATGATAACTTCGTCCACATATGACGTAATCGTTTTCATACAGAGAATGGAGTTTATTTCAGTTCATATCACAGATATAGTAGAATATATTCTACAAGAAATTTGATTGATAAAAATAAGAATTCTACCGGTATCATAAAACAGTTTCCGCAGCTAAAATAATATTCATAGAACAGGAAATTTCCAGATATTTAAAATTAAATCCCAGGTCTGCATATAAAGAAAGGTATGTACTGGCACATAAGTTATTTTCACGCCTGCAAATCTGCTGTTTGCTACCGCTGGCTTCATGTCACTCGGCACGTGACAACACAATATATTTTCACGGTGTGACCTTGTCCTTATGATGCGTGTCGCGCTTGTTACCTTGCGGTCTCCCCCGCCAACAGCGAGCTAAACATAAGCAATGTACGTCTGTACGTTTGTATGTTTGTCCCTACAGAATAACGTAACGCGTGCGTATTATACTCGAATTAACTTAAAGGGCTGTTATGATGTCATCATTGTTCTTGTTTTATAACATCTTTCGCCTTATTTCATTTGGAACGTGCAAGAATTTATTTGCATTTTACAAGCGGGAATTGGCACTGCTTTTGTGTCGCTGTTGACAGTTTTGTCGGATAATGAATTGTTCTTTTTATAAAGGTTTCTTTTTACTGTAAATCATAATGATTTTTTTATTTGATATAAGGTTTGTCTTTTAATTATTATTTTTGCTGGTGTGATTTTGTTTGTTTCTCTTTTTGATTTATGCCTACTTGATTTTTAGAACGAAAATCAAATAAATAAATATATCATCACGCCTTTTACCTCTTTCTGGATGTAGCATTCTACCGTAGCAAATGTAACAAAACGAATAATTCAGACTTTGGTTTTGTTTATAAATTATGATATTTCACTATCAACTCAGCTTCGAAAGATACAAACTAATTAAGCGTTATCTTAAGTATCTTTCTAAAGTTGACTTGACGGAGTATATTTTGTTTATCAAATTTATTAGTGCGTATGTTATAACTTCAGTATTCCGTAGATCATTATTTATTAAGTTTATAGCTTTTCTGAATTGTCCTGTCTGGTTATACGGGATGTGATGACATATCTGGGTAAATTATAGCTAAACGACTTGTCGGATAGAGTTAACCTTTGAAACGCACCCCGTCTGGGTTTTTTATGTAAACACATATGTGTGAACAGCTATCTCGACCAACGCGACGATACCACCCTCTTACCCTTTGTCAGAACATCCCCTGGAGACCTATTCTAATTCGTTGGCGACTAGATTTAGCGACCGTTTGACATCATATTTGGCGACTTTGATACTGGCGCCATCTGTTGGTATAGTTAAAAAGTACAGTCCTGACGTCATTGTTGGCGACTGGTCGCGTAGGGAGTCGCGTATGCTGGCGACTGGTACAAGGCTGTTGCGAAGTGTCATGGCGTCAGTCGCTTAGCATTTTTTGGTTGATTAGTTTTCAAGTTAGAAAAGTTTTATATTTTATGTGCACTGTATATTATTATAAAATGTTTATTATTTATATTATTAAAATAATAATAATAATTATTGCACACAATCCAGCTGCAGATGTCCATTACCGACAATTAGAATAACAATATTGTCGTCTACACATTAATAATAATTTTTAATCTAATAATGTTTATTTAAGATTTTCTTAAAATTTATATTATTTATTTTTTAAATACTACTAATTTCTTGAAAATTACTAAAAATTTCGTCAATTTGTGATAGTCAAGTTTAAGCAACAACATACAAATATTTGAGTTTAACAAAGAAAAATAAATATCAACAAATGGCTGTCAGAAATTATAAGTACCAACACAAAATACTCCGTGGTTCCGATTAATACCAACGTAAGAAATTAAAGTCCCTATGATATTGACTGTACCGTGACGTCATTGACTTAGCGACTGAAACTAGTCGCCAAGCAGTCGCCAAGAATTAGAATAGGTCTCCTGGAATACAACAACGATAAGTTAGTGGTAGATTGGCTTCTGACGAGACAAGCGTCTGTGCAAGATATAGATCTTGCCATGTAATTATGTAACTAAGTAAATAATAGTTTTATTCATACGTTGTTGTTGTTTCCATTGCCGGATAATTTATTTAATTTCAACATTAATGTAACTTTTGTATTTTTATAATTTATACTTTCTTTTATGTTTTAAATATATATTTTATATTTACAAGAAATTTGTCTTATTTCGCGTTTAATTTAATCGTTTATTAAATCGCGTTATATTTCGTCTTGATTTTAATTTAGTTCGTCCAATTGTTTTATACGCGTCACATCGTCACATCTAAGTGATCTACTTATATTTTGCGCGTGAAATACGGTTACCAACTATCAAATCACGACACACGAAGATGTTAGTCACAGGGGTAATTTATAACTTTTCGGCTGTGGGAATCGAACTCGGGTTCTCAAATCAAAAGGTCGACGCGATATCACTAAGCTATCTAGTTCATTTGCAACTAAATTCGAAAGATTTTTTACAGTTTTATTCAATTTTTAATAAGAAGTTATATTTGAAAGTAAAATAATCAATAACCGTTTGTTTCATATACATTATTTTTTCATTAAAAGTTTATCAAAAACATGATAAAGCCATGAATTAAACATTTTTATTATTTTCTTATCGAACTTGGAACTAAATAATAACCAAGAAATACTAACAAAATATGAAAATCACCGACAACAAATTAATATTTCATTTATACCTAAATTTAGATTATTTGGTATCTATTTAGAATAAATAAATAATAAATAAATGGGGTGGTTAGCTCAGTGGTATGTGGTCGGCCTGTGGATCTTGAAAACCCTGGTTCGATTCCCACAGGCGACAAACAATTTTCATAATTTCAAAAACTACCCCTGTGGCTCCCCCACCACTAACATCTTTGGGAACCGTGATTTGACGACTGGTAACCGCACTTCACGCGCAAAATATATCACTTACCGGCAGAGTGCCACATCCAGTAATGTGTAGAAGGCGTGATGATATATTATTATTATTATTTAGAATAAAACTAAATACAAAATGACTGACTACAACTGTGCCCTCGACCTACATCAGTGATTCTAAACCAGGGGTTCATGGATCCCAAGGGGTACGTAGAACTTCTACAGGGGGTACGTGATGCTTATACAATAACTGTGAACATTGGTTTTCATAATATTCGAGTTTTTTTCCCGACTTATAAAATAGGAAAAGAATTGTGATGGTGATGTTTCTCGATCTCAAAATTTTAATTAATCTTCACGTTTTAAACTTTACTACCCAAAAAAATATAGTTCTAAAAAAGTTGGTCTGACGGTTCATATGGAAACACGATAATTTAAAAACGCAATGAATTTTGGATTGAAATTTTATATTTAAGCTTTTTAGCGAAATACTGGGGTTAAGTTCGTTAATAGGCTATACACAACCAGTGTTACCACAACTTGATGGGTCGTTTTAAGTTTTTATGTTTATATCGCAAACGGTAGTGTTTATTACAAAATACGTAATAACTAAAGTGGACCTAATTTGATTTAAAACAACTTTTGTTGCAAACATTTTTCAAAATTATTCTCGGTATAAAATAGTTGTTATTGTAAAACATGTGATGACCAGAAATTATTAAAATTATTATTTATTTATTTGTTACTCTGCACAACAGGAAGTAAATCCCAATTACAGTACAGGGGGCCTACAGCTTATAGTGGAATCGGAACCACTCAGACACAATAGAATTTTGTTGATATAAGTAGAAGTCATTGAGATATGAACGCACGACCTCTTGCTTGCTAATTAAAAAACGCAAGTTTTACCTCGCTTTTATTCACTGAGCTACGATTGCTTGTAATTATACAAAACTTTCATCCTTATATCTGATAATTGAATGTCAAAAATATCGTTACTGTTAAAATTAAGTTCAAAAGTTCTCAGAAACTAATGTTATTTTCATAAGTTAGTTATTTAAATAAAATAAATAAATATAAATATATCATCACGCCTTTTACCCATTACTGGGTATGGCACTCTGCCAAAGCAGATCTCGGTAAGTGATATATTTATGCGCATGAAGTGCGGTTACCAGCCATCAAATCACGGCCCCGAAAGATGTTAGTGGTGGGGAAACCACAAGAGTAATTTTAATTTGGTGAAAATTGTTTGTCGGCTGTGGGAATCGAACCGGGATTCTCAGGATCCTCAGACCGCATTGATACCACTGAACCATTACCCCATAAACTGGAACAAAAGCACTACAAACTCGACATAGCTGTCAAGCCATTTACAGGCAGATTTATAAAGCGGATTAGCGCTAACTCTATTTTTTATTTAATTTTTAACTCTCTTTTAAATGTACCTACGAAACAAGTTTATTTGAATTTGATATAAAAAGAGAGTTAATTAGCATCAAATTTAGTTCCTTTCTTTAATCTGTTTTATCCTGACAACACTCCTCACATCCTTATTTAACTAAACTTATGGATAATACAAACATATTTCAGAATATCAAATTAGTCAACTGGAACGCAGACGGTATTAGGGAAAAACGAGCAACATGTATAGATTTCCTACAGCGACACAACGTTGACATAGCCTGTATCACCGAAACGCATTTAATACCAACACAAAAATTTAACATACCAGGATACACTATCGTACGTAAAGATAGAGACACTCCCTTTGCATCGGGCGGAGTAGCAATTCTTATAAAAAAAATCATAAAATACCACGAAATATCCCTACCACAAACAACTAATTTAGAAGTTATAGCCATAAACATAATTCTTCAGGATAACAAGAACATAAACATAATGGCTGCATACCATCGCCCAAATAAACGCCTTATTAACGAAGACATTACGTCGCTCTTTGATATCAGATCACCAACCATACTCTTAGGTGATCTAAATTGCAAACACAAAGAATGGGGATGCTTAACGACAAACCCCAATGGCAACAAACTATATAATATCCTCGCTAACCACTCTGAAATAAATATCCTGGCACCAACTGAACCCACTCATTTTCCTTACAGACCAGATCACCGCCCGGACATATTGGACATAATGCTATGCAAACATATAAATCCCCAAATAATCAAGCAAACAGTACTCCACGAATTAGATTCAGATCATATACCCATTATGATAATTCTAAATGACACCCACTATCATAATCCAATTACTCCCTCTACAGCTGCAAGAAAAATAGACTGGAACACCTTTCAACAAAACTTAAAATTCAATCTTACTCCACCACTAGCACTCCATACTAACAAAGAAATCGATATTGCAGTACAACAATTCACCACTACACTACAAGAAGCATTACAATGTGCACAGATACCAAATGCGAAAAAGAAAATGCATTCAAATGTAACACCAGACTACATTTCGAAATTAATAAAACAAAAGCACAAACTACGACGAAAATGGCAAAACACCCGAAATCGAACCACAAAAACTGAGTTAAATCGCCTGACACACCAAGTCAATCGAGAACTACATATCTACAGAATTAACTCGTACCAACAGTATCTAGCAAATCTTAATCCACAAGATAATACCTTATGGCAAGCCACAAAAGGCATACTGAAGAAACCAACAATAATCCCGGTTATCCGCATTGACAATACTGCTTACGCAACTGACACTGAAAAATGCGAAGCGTTCGCAAATCATCTCGAAGAAGTCTTCTCCCTACCAACATCGACAGAAAACAATACAGATGAAACAAATACACCAATAACAGATAAAAATAAAAACACAAATAAACAGATTGAATTCGCATCACCCAGTGAATTAAAACGAATTATAAACAAATTACACAACAGGAAAGCCCCTGGGCATGACCAAATTACTAACCTAATATTAAAAAATTTACCAAAAAAAGGACTCGCCTTCCTATCCTCTATCCTAAATTCCTGTCTAAATAAAAATTATTTCCCAACCACCTGGAAACATGCCATAATCATCGTCTTCCATAAACCTGGAAAAGATAAAACCCACCCATCCAGCTACAGACCAATCAGCCTTCTCCCAAATCTTTCTAAACTCTTCGAAAAAATAATAAAAAAGAGACTTGACAAAATACTGACAGAAAACAATTTAATTCCTCCGCACCAATTTGGCTTCCGCTCCCACCATTCAACCAATCACCAACTGCAGAGACTCACCGAGCTTATAGTGAAAGGATTCGAAAAACAAATGTATACCACAGTTGCATTCCTCGATGTCGCACAAGCCTTCGACAGAGTATGGCACGAAGGACTAATAATAAAGCTAAAAAGACTAAACCTACCACCGTACCTACTCAACATATTAATATCATTTTTGGACAACAGAACTTATAGCGTGAAAATCAGAGACGACTACTCCACAACCAGAAACATCAAGACAGGCGTCCCCCAAGGCTCCATCTTAGGCCCAATCCTATTTAATATCTATATGGCAGACCTACCAACTCCAAATAAGACATCATTGGCGATGTATGCAGATGACACTGCAGTAATCACACAAAATAAAAACTTAATTAAAGCTGTCGAAGATCTTCAAACTGCTGTAGACCACATATGCTCCTGGTTCAACAAATGGAAATTGTCTATAAACGCATCAAAATGCGAAACCAAAATTTTCAGCCTCAAAAGAAATACCGAATCAAGAAACATCATTATTAATAACACTGAAATAAGTTGGAACGCAAAGAATTCATCGGTAAAATACCTAGGAATGCGATTGGACAACAAACTCACATGGAAGCAACATATAGAAGCCAAAGTGAAAGAAGGCAAGCAAAGACTAGGAATACTATACCCAATAATCAACAGGAAAACCAAATTAAAACCAGAATACGTGAAACTCATCTATACATCCATAATAAGACCTGTAGTGACTTACGCATGCCCAATCTGGAGCACCGCTGCCAAAACACTCATTAATAAAATTCAGACACTTCAAAACAAAATATTACGCATTGGCCTAAATGCGCCCTGGTTCATTAGAAACTCGCAATTACACCGAGAAATGAGACTCAACACCATAGATGAGCACATCAAAAAAATTACAAAGAAATTTCTAAACAATATGAACAAATGCACAGGCGCACAGCATTACCAACTAGGCAGAAGAACCAAGAACACAAGACTAAAGAAAAGACTTCCACAAGATCTACTACTATCATCAGGAGAAGAAACAACCAATAGCGACATCTGAGAAACCCCAAACCCCTGTTGCTACACCTACACAGTAGAATTAAATATGTATTGCTAACCATAACTAACACAAACACTGCCACAGGAGGGTGTAACCCACTGTCTCCACTAGTGCCATTCAATGCTACCGAAATATGCACATGTACAACAATACCATGTATAACATTTATATTTGTTGGTCTGGTAAATAAATGATTAAAAAAAAAAAAATAATCTGTTTTAATTAGAAACAGAGTTAAAGATAATATTAAAAACGATGTTAGCGCTAATCCGTTTTATGAATCTGCCTGTTAATATTTAAGTTCAAGTAAAACTAATATTTTAATTAAAATACTAGAAAAAAAAATTAATTGTAAATATCTTTCTTAATTATTCAATCAATGTTATTGGCAGTTTTATTGAAATTTTTCTCAGTTAAAATCAATTAACTTACACTTTCAGAGCAGACACAAATTGCAAAATTTTTGGCAGAAGAAATTGGCACCGTGAAATTTCATCATTTATCGGCATACACATGTGGTCTGTAAAGATTCCAAACAAATTTGAGTATTTACTCCAGACTTTTGTCAAAACGCCAACTATGATTCACTTTTTAGCAACATTTTTTGGGTTCTCTTTATTCAATTTGGCATGATTTCTGTTATTACTCAATACTTGAACAAAAATTGTCCTAGGTAATATTGAATCGTGAAAGTGGAATACTACCACATAAAATAAAAGAGGCACGGAGCCATGAGACCGCAATTGCATACACAGAATATGTACACTGGGTGTAACATATAGAACGGGCTATAGGCGTTTCATATGTCAAATTAGTTTCGTCACCAGTATTGTTTGCCAATTTATTTTAAGAAAAAGTGCTTGAAATAAAGATTTTAGAGCTTTAACTTCTGCATCTAATCCAACTGTGGAATAAAAAGATCTCCGGAATTGTATTGCCAACTATAACAATTCCTTTTGATCACCCTGTATAACTAAGGAAGATTGTTATTGTTGATTGGCGGAAAATATGTCACGTGACATTTGATTTATATTCTCAAATGAATATTAAATATTTTTTAAACATGAATAATTAAAATCAGAATAAAATATACGTTTGTCTTCTCCTACGATGCATATTCATGATAATAATAAACAATTAAACATCGCTCTATACACAAGAGCGGGTCCAGAAAATTTTCAAGGGGAGGGCCATTTTGATTTTTTTAAAGGAAAACATAATACTGACAAATAATTCTGTAATTTTTGTGTGGAATAGATATGTGTATGTATTTTGTAATTTTAAACAGGCTGACAATCCAAATTTTGGAAGCTTTTCAGAGTTGTTTCGAAGTATTATAAGGTTTTTCAGCGATTTTATTTCTATAAGCGTTATTAAACTTGAATAATAATAACACTTATAAGAAAATTTAAAAAAATATCCGCCCTTGTCTATACAAAGTGCTGTCCAAATTTGACGAATCGTTACCTAATTGATTCGTTAAATAGATTTATGAATATGGACAGAAATAATTTAATAATCATAAATGGCAGCAGTCATGATCGGCTTTAACCAACTAAGCTACAGTCGCCATGTGATTCAAATAAGATTTTATTCCAATTACTCTCTCTCTCTCTCTCTCTCTCTCTCTCTCTCTCTCTCTCTTTCTCTCTCTTTTTCTCTCTATTTTTGTTATGTGAAATATTTGACACAAAAGTAAAGGAAATTATGGGATCAAGGCTGTCTATGGCACACAGAGCTGGGCAAGCTACTTAAAAAAAGTAGCTAAGCTACAGCTACAGCTATTATTTAAAAAAGTAGCTAAGCTACAGCTATAAGCTATGTTTTGTAAAATATAGCTAAGCTACAGCTAAAAGCTTTTGTTAAAGTAGCTGTTAAATTTTAAAGCTACTTTCTTAAATTATTGTGAAACAATTAAATTTGCCATTGTCATATGATCAGTCTTTTGTTATAATGACTGTTAATTTCCTATTACGTACATAATTATCAAAAATAGCAAATACCATCTGGCACCTACTGTGTATTTTTGCGTATTAGAGCCAATTAGAACCGGCAACAAATAATTATTTTGTGTGGGTTTAGCTTGTACGCATGCGTACTTTGTTGACCTTCTGCTTAAAAAGTAGCTTGAAGCTACAAAAAGTAGCTTGAAGCTACAAAAAGTAGCGTGAAGCTACAAAAAGTAGCTTGAAGATACAAAAAGTAGCTTGAAGCTACAAAAAGTAGCTTGAAGATACAAAAAGTAGCTTGAAGCTACAAAAAGTAGCTTTAAGCTACAAAAGTAGCTTGAAGCTACAAAAAGTAGCTTTAAGCTACAAAAAGTAGCTTTAAAAGTAGCTTCAGTTGTTATTTTTAAGCTAATAGAAAAAAAAGTAGTTAGCTACAAGCTACAGCTACATTTTTTCACAGTTAGCTAAGCTACAGCTACAGCTAAGGTAAATGTAGCTAAGCTAGTAGCTAAGCTACAAAAGTAGCTAGCTACTGCCCAGCTCTGATGGCACATAACAAAAATAGAGAGAAAAATTAAAATAAAATCAGATTTGAATCACATGGCGATATTTCAATTTTTCTTTCTATAATTTTATTTCATTTCATCAATTGTTAAGTATTTACTTCAAATATTAATGAAGTAATTTTAATTCTTGAGATCTCTTCAACAGTAAATTTTAGCTATATATCTATTTTCGTGTTTCCTTACGTGAAAGTTTTCATCAATATTTTATTACAATTCCCTTTGGAAATTTTCTTCAGTAAAATATATCTTTCACAGTTTAAATTTCGAATTATCTACAATATGGCTTAAATAAATGCTAAATTAGTACATTATTTTTGTCCATGTTTTCATTAACAATGTAAAAATAAATAAATATATCATCACGCCTTTTACCTATTACTGGGTGTGGCACTCTGCTGTAGCAGATCTCGATAAGTGATATACTTATGCGCGTAAAGTGCAGTTACCAGCCGTCAAATTAGGCCCCTAAAGATGTTAGTGGTGGAGGAGCCACAAGGGTAATTTTAATATTAACTAGGTAAATATGTATATATATATATATAGGTGCGGTGGTCGAGCGTGTTAATGCACATCTCTTAACATGCTGTGACGTCACCCGAACCAAGGTTCGTCAGTTCGAATCCGCCTGTCGACAAAGTATGATTTGTCGTTAAATAAAAAAATACAGTTACTTGTATTAATCATACTCGGGCGCTATAAGCTAGTCACTTATCCATATGCCTTAGAAAGTAACATCGACTACGGAAACCGGCAGTACGGCAGCGTAAAAACTGCTGCTCGGTGTGCTCGGTAGGCCCAGGTTCGATTCGGGCTGTAGCGCCATTGAAGAAGAAGAAGAAATATGTATATAAATTTTTTACTAAACTTTTACACTAAATATTTTGGCATTTTGTTCAGCAAAATCTTTCAACGAAGAATGATTTAAAATAGTATAAATTGAATTAATGCCAGGTTTTATATTTTATTGCAAAAAGTTGAATGTGAGAATAGTTCCAGTGTATAGGAAATTTTTTTGTATAAAAATTGGCCGCGTTTCAGACTTTGAACGTAGTATTTTATAAAGTTAAATAAAAGAGGCATTAACGTCATATCTAGAATTGGCTGGTCGGTTATACACACAGCAATTTTATCGGTTGAGCTGATATGCTTCAGTTTCAAGTCGAGTTTCTGTTCTTTTTGTGCCTGGGACAATTTTATTGGTTATTGATAAAGGCGACCGTGCATGTGTATAACGACAAATGTTCTTCTTTATTTAGAATAAAACATGTTATTTTCTTGTCAAATGTCGGTAGGTACCGTTTATTTATTTCTCATTAGAGGGAGGAAATAGATATAGTGACGATTGGAATGAGATACAAATGCGTGTAAATATAATGTCAAGTGATTAAGGTCAATTTTTGTATTGATAATTTTCAGGACAGGCGTTTTAAGTGTATCCATTAACTTTCATAAATTATTTAATATTGATTGTATTAGCACGATGTAATACAAGAAATAGTCGATTTATTTGAATTTACTTACGTGTACTTAATAAAAATTTCGACAATTTTTATAATGAGTGCATGTTCTGTGAATGTTTCCGGCAGTACGGTGGTGTGGTTAGCGTTATGGTATTCGAATCCTGAAATTCCGTGTTCGAATTCCACTGGATATATATATATATATTTCCGAAAACTGAATGATAAGAAGATTATTTTAAATTTTATTAAATCCTTTTTTGGGACTATGGTTTAGCTTAATTTGATAAATTCAAAATTCAGGATTAGATAGATTTTAGCTAGAACTTTTTTGAGAATTAAATGAATAAATAAACATATCATCACGCCTTTTACCCATTACTGGGTGTGGCACTCTGCCGAAGCATATCTCGGTAAGTGATATATTTATGCGCGTGAAGTACGGTTACCAGCCATCAAATCACGGCCCCCAAAGATGTTAGTGGTGAGGGAGCCACAGGGGTAATTTTAAATTGGTGAAAATCCACAGGCCGACTTGATACCACTGAGCCATTACCCCATATATATATATATATATATATATATATATATATATATATATATACATAGTAGCATAAATAAATATATAAATATGTAAAAATATTAGACCCTCATATTTTTATTTTTTATTTTGCTGGAACGTGCTTAATGTAACAAAATAGTATTTTACATTACTAGCGTGGTAAAACAGTTTTACTGCCGAAAGGAGGAATTGACTGGCGAGCCGATTAAGCTGTTGTGCATAGAAACAAAAAAAATCAAATTAAAAAAAAAAAAAAAATCGGCATGTGTTACATATTTTCTAAAAAGCCGTAGGTTTGAAGTCTGTATTACAAATTCTGAATTCAAGAATTTTCTTGTTTATTTTTATCACATTAAAATTACTCTTGTGGCTCCCCCTCCACTAATATCTTGAGATGGCTAATAAACGCATTTCACGCGCGAAACATTAATATCGAGATCTGTTAGTTTTTTAAATTATTAAAGTTGCCTGTTTCTCCACTAACATATTAGGAGGCCGTGATAATCGTATATCACTTGCAAAAATATATTAGTTACCCAATACCGAGGTTAGTTATACTCGTAGCATAGTATCACGCTCAGAAATGAATGAAATGGTATGATGATATATTTATTTTATTTGTTCAGAATTACGTGTTTCAAATAAAAATACAAGAATAGGATATCGTAAAAGTGTTACATTTTTTACAATACATTCTTTACGAAAAGAAAAAAGCCGTTTCAAGCACCAGCGCTTTCATTATTTAAAACCTACTGGTTATTTTTAATGCGTAGATGTTTATTATTATTATTTAATATGGCTTTAATATGGCTTTGTAAATGTCTTAATTTAGGTAAAATATATTCTTATATCTAATATTATAGAGGAGAGGAGTAATTTGACCTTGACCCATCTATTTCAGTAAAGCGGTTCATTCCGTTTTGAATAATACATCAAAAATCTTATTTAAATAAATATAAAATATATCATCACGTCTTCTACTCATTACTGGGTCTGGCACTCTGCCAAAGCAGATCTCGGTAAGTGATATATTTTGCGCGTGAAGTGCGGTTACCAGTCGTCAAATCACGGCCCCCAAAGATGTTAACGGTGAAGGAGCCACAGGGGTAGCTTTTTTGAAATTATGAAAATTGTTTGTCGCCTGTGGGAATCGAATCAGGGTTCTCAGGATTCGCAGGCCGACTTCATACCACTGAGCTAGCCACCCCATCTTATTTTAACGAGAATATAAATGTTTCTGTATCTATGCATGAAACTTTAATGGGTTATGTAATTTGATAAATTGTTTATAAAACAAAAATATATTTTTTTAATTCGCAACAATAAGTGTCCTTTATTTGCTTTATTTGGTAACGCGACAAAAATACACTTTTGCTTCCGTCGTTATAGACAATAGTATGCGGGCACTCACGTGACACTGTGACGTTTTGTGACGTAAAAACAGCTGTTCAGGCAAAGATCACTGCGCCACCTACAAAATGAACTATTTTTTTTTGTATGTGGCGCAGTGATCGCAGCCCAATAATATTTGAAAAGAACCGTTCTTTTCAAAACTCGTTCCAAAAAAAAATAGTTCATTTTGTAGGTGGCGCAGTGACCTTTGCCCGAACAGCTGTTTTTACGTCACAAAACGTCACAGTGTCACGTGAGTGCCCGCATCCTATGGGAGTAAAACTGTATTTTAGTTTTGGCGTTATTTGCAATGGCACAAAATGTATTATTTCTGTCACGATTTTGGTGCAATAGAAATCGATTTTTACTTACAACCAGCCGTGACGATTTCTGAAAGTTTTTGTAAAGATAATTTTTATGTAAAATTTAATGTTATTTTTCTAAAGATTATTTTTTATTTAAAATGAATGTTTGCGTATAAAACGTGACTATTAATTGAAGTAATCTAAAAGTCACTTTATACGTTTCCATAAATAATACAAACGTGGGAGAAGTACAAATTACAATGCAGATATTTTTGCAATAATTAATAATTTAGTGATATACCTGCGCACGGAAACAATAACGATTAATATTCACGTGTTTCGTAATTCAATTTTTATAATTAATTCTTTTGTTTTAGTACTCGTGCAGAAAAAAATATTTCTCTGCCTTTAGTACAAATAGAAAATAAATTAAGTAATAATGAAATATAGCTAACCGCCTACTTTCGCCTCATATCATACCGTGCAATATATTTTCGATAAAGAATAATAAAAACTACCGTGTTATCAGCATTTCGCCGCATGTTCTAATGAATCGATTTTTCGTTATCAATTTTAATTTTCCCCTTTTATCCAGTGGTTCCCCTAATCCAATATAGGCTATTGATTATCGGTAGCCTCTCGTGTTCCTGTTTGAAATTGGATTTAAAGCAACTTGCTTTAAGTAAAATTTTATCCGTATTACAACGCAGAAAGAACAGCTTCAAAGTAAAACGAATTTCATTTTGTTAGCGCTGCGAATAACCATAAAGACGTAATGAGGGGACTTTACATTTATAAACCGTCATCTGGAGAATTATTGCTTTAATTTTTAGTGGATATTGTAAAGTGTGCACTTAGGGTTGAGTACTGTTTTATTATTGAGGGATTAAGTTTTACGTGAGTTAAATGTGCTACTACTTGTCGTCTTCAATTATTGTTCATATTTGAATAAACAGATATTATAATAAATGATTCAAGAAGTTGCTTCATATTTTCTCTCATATTAAAATTGCAATATCTATATAGAGTGTAGCTTTGTCTAAAGACAACCATTTTATGACCTGAAGATTTTCTTCAAGAGAGAAAACTGTTCCATTCTTTCAAATATATCTGTTATTAAACGAAAATCTACACAAACTTTATTGACAGTTATATGCTGGGTTGCATGAAAGTTTTATCGGTTCATTATCAACTAACGGTTCAATAAATTTCAGAAAATCGCTATTGATACTGTTGCTAGATAAACAATTCTTTAGCTAAAGAGCTCTTTATTTTTTTCTTGCAACCCAGCAATAATGTCATACAATTGTTTATATTTTTTTTTTAATTCCATAGCTATTCGTATAAAGTATGTTTTATTATTTTTATTCATTTGATTTATTTTTGTTTAAATAATTTAGGAACTTTGCAAGGAAAAACTGATTTTTTATGTTGAAGACTTATGGCCAGTTTTTTAATTAACATCATTTATAAAAAAGTTGTCATTTTAGGAAATATAAAATTACCGAATTTTTCTAATAATTTAAATTCATAAATTGTAATAGGTTGAGCAAAAAGTTTAAAACAGAATTATTTGAAAGAATTTCACATTTTTACTGATATCTGCTGACATATGAATTTTTTTTTTAATAAACAAAAACATCATGAAATTATCCTACGACAGATACTAATTGTGGCTCTCGTACGGGAAACAATGTATATTTAAATAAATTAGATTTAAATATAATTCACTGATTTTTTAATAAAAGTATACAAAAATTATGAAGTTAAAAACATACCTATTTTCAATAATTTTTTTGTTAGCTATTTTTTGTTGTGTAAAGTTTTCACTAGTCTTTTATTTGTATATTTTATTTTTTTTTTTGCTATTTAAAGTAAATATTAAACAAATGATGAAATCAAATAATAATTCTTGGAAAAAACTTATAAATAAATGCTACGAACAATAAGTAGTTACATAAAAGGATTCAATATTACTTTTGATAAAATTTATTAAATTTATTTTATTTCATAAAATCAGAAATATAAATTTAAATAAATGTAGTGTGTTAGCTTGTTCATAATATTCTGAATTTAATATTTAGTTATAAAATATAAAGTTTCTACAATTTTCAATAAACATTTCTATAAATGTTATCGTAAGAAATTGTGTATTTGTATTCAATGTCAGATTTTCTTACAAACTGTAAAAACAATAGAACAAACGTGGTACCCATTATAGCAGGTAGTCAATATTGAATGAAAACACATTTGCATTGGTAATGGTCTGCATTCTACAAAGGCAGGTAATTAAAAACAATTTTAATGTATTCTTATTGAATAATAAAATTGTTAGTTTTCTTGTATTAACTAATAACAAAGAAAAATATTACAATAGAAATTGCCGCCCTTCTAAATTTGCCGTTTTTGACTATAGCCTACTCAACCTTATGGCAATTTTAATTTATCTAGATAATATTATTAATGTTTTGCTTTTGCAATTAGTTTTCATTGTGTCTGGTAACTGTTTGTAAAATCTTTTGGGCAAGAAAGTTACCTACGTTATTATAGGGTGTAATATAACTAGTGCTATGATTATCATCGGTAATTGTAGCGAGTTAAAGTCGATAAATAATCATTACTGGAGTTATATTTAGGAAGAGAATGTATAAAAAATAAATATATCATCACGCCTTCTACCCATTACTGGGTGTGGCACTCTGCCGAAGCAGATCTCGGTAAGTGATATATTTTTGCGCGTGACTTGCGGTTACCAGTCGTCAAATCACGGCCGCCAAAGATGTTAGTGGTGGAGGAGCCACAGGGGTAGTTTTTGAAATTATGAAAATTGTTTGTTACCTGTGGGAATCGAACCAGGGTTCTCAGGATCCACAGGCCGACTTCATACCGCTTAGCTAACTAGAATATAATGAATGATTATCCAAATGTTTGGTTATGTTTTTCTGTAGCTGTAAAAAACGCTTTTAACTCTGTTAACTGTGTAACTTAATTTAGTTGTGATAGAAACCATTTCCTTCAGTTATGAAAAGCTGTATTGTATTTTCCACTTGGTTCATTTAAGGTAGTACTAGCGTGAAAAAAAAATTGTAGATCTGAATGAAATTTGGCGCACGTAAAGAATGGATAGTCATACGCATCCTGTTAAAATATGAAACACATTCATCGTCTGTGAACAAATATATTCGTTTGTAAAGTTGAGTTCTTATATACGGGGCTTATCGTGATCATCACTCAGAATCGCACATATTTGGTTTGTGTACCTCTAAAATTTTGCAGTTTCATTTGAAAAACTAGTATGATGTTCTAGAACTATCCATGTATATTGTATCAGAAGGAGAAATTTTTTTATCGTTTAGTAATGGATATATAGCCATGTAAAACCTTGTTTTTATCGAAAAATTAAGAATCCCAATTTATAATGGCAACACCACACGGTGGTATGGTATTTGAAAATTGACTAGACCAACAACCTGTTAACAATTCATGATATTCAAACTATAATAGATATAAAACACGTATTTTATTCAATTTTTATATATTTTTGAGCGTCAGTTTCGCCACTCGACAACCGATGGCGCCACCGTCGCACTAGTACTACCTTAAATCAGTTCAGATAAATTAGACAACATGACTAAATGAACTGATTTTAGCAAACTGATGCATTTATTATTTCGTACTTATTTTGCAATGAAACCGTTTCTTTACTATTTATAAATATAAAAATCTTAGAACCACCCTATTGATCGCATTATTGTCATTAATTTAATTCTTGTTAACTGATTAAAATGCAGAATTTAAATCTCTACTTTTTGTTTGATGCATTTTTCTCTTTAACAAAATTAATTCATATACTGTACATTTTTGATCCGGGTTTCTTGTAATACCCTGTATGTAAAAATGTGTAATAGTGGAAAGTGTTACTTCCGACTTTCATTACAAAAACAGCTAAATTAAGATAGATGGAAACACTTTAGGTAGTTAAATCTCATTTTATGATAAACCACAAATAGTGACATTTTCGAATAGTTCTGGAACTACGTTAGGCATGATTGCCCTATTGAATAACAATTACTCATAAAATGACGCGTGTCCAATAACTATTACAAAACATAGTAAACGATCCAATTTTTAAACCTTATAAACGGTTGATTAAGCATCTTTGAATTGGTTGCAATGATTGATTTAACAAGAGATGTTTTTCTTACTAAATGCGTGCATATTTTTTGTTTGTTGCAGTCTGGTGAATATTTGCTTTTATTTAAATTAATTGAACAAGAGAGGAAAGAAGTCAGTTTACATAATAAGGTTTTTTATTAGTCTTGTTGCTGAAACTATTGATTGTGTATTACATGAACGAAAGATTCTACGTGAGAGAGTTGTATAGTTTTTAAAAGGAATTGTGAATGTGGATGTTATGAATAGTTTTATAAACATGAAATATGAGATATCTACATATAACCCAACATGAAGTATAAATCCTTGGGCGTTTTGATCGAATATAGATTGCTTTTTGTTCGTACATTATTATGCCAAATGTACAAATTCAAGAAAACCTCTGATTTACCTATTTTATATTGATCATGAAAGTCATCCTTTTTTTAACAAAAAATCGTATAAAAACTGACACATTTGTAAGGTGTTTTAGGTTTTAGACTACAATTAAATAGAATAATGATTATATTGCTATATCAGTACACGTCTAGCGTAGCAATGCGTGAACATAGAGTGTCAATATCTAACTCCTGATTAACCAAGCACGCGGGAACGCGGACTCAGGCCTCTCGCAGTTCGGCAGGTAGAAGTGCTGACTCTGCCACCTCGCAATTCTGAAGTGACCCTGATCCTGGACTCCAGCTATGTCTTACACATTTTTCAACTATTTAAAAAATCGTGAAAATTAAATATATGCTATATTTTGATTGGTTTATTTTTCTTTTTTTTTCACTATTTTTACTTATTTTATTTCCTAGAAGATCATTTAAAATTTAACAACATACTAGTGCTGGGTTGCATGAAAGTTTTATCGGTTCATTAGCAACTAATGATTCAATAATCTTTCAGAAAATCTAGATAAACAGTTCTTTAATTAAAGATCTCTTTTTTCTTGTAACCCAGCATAAGTATCAAAATTTTGACATGTGTCAAAATATTTGTTTATTGTTATCTCCGTAAATCAGTCAAATTCAAAAAAAATGTCTACAATACTTAATGAAAGCATCTTTTTTTCTCTCATTTGATTGATACATTCCACCTTCGTTATTAGGCTTCAAACTTCATATTCATGAAAATAGTATTGCTTTTATTACTAGTTGTTCAAATAATTATAGTTTCTATTTTTTCATTTTATAATTGATTTAAGAGTAATAAAAGAGTTGTTTTCACAATCTAAATGACAGATCACAGCAACGCTACCTAGGTTACTTACATGAGCGTCCACAGACATTTTTCCAGGGAGGGGAGTCGCAAAAAACCCTCAGATAGACATAAATTTCTAAAATATTTTTTTTTACATAATATAAATACAAATACACATAACAAATAGACAAAAAAATATTTAAATTTGTGAAATAAATTACTAGTCTTTGTCGTCTGGGTTTGAATTGAAGAAGGACAATATTCGAATAACTCTTCCATAAATTAACACCATTTCTTCAATAAATTCCGATTTACAGTTTTTATTTTCTAATATTTTGTGTCCGTGTATACTTAATAAACTTAGATTACTCAATCGTTACGATAGGGAACATGTCGCTAGCTGGCCATAAGAATACTGCTGGAAAGTTTCAGCTTGAATTTATTATCTTTAAATTTATAATTTAATTTTTATTATACATATACAGGATGGTGACCGCGACTCCCAAACATAGGATTTTAACATGTAAAATCATATTGATTTAATTTCCAGCTTCATTATTATTTAAAACAAAAAAACCTTCAAATACAAGTTTTAGGGAATAAAATACGAAATTAATTTTGCATGCTTTGTAACGGCTCATATTAGAATTGAAAATGACTAAAATTGTCTCAAAACTATCAATAGCTACGAAATTGAAACAAAATTAAACAAATGTTTGACGTTCAATCTGTCAAAACTGACAAAATAAATTCTTTATTATTTCATTTATTTTGACAGATAAAACGACAAACATTTGTTTAATTTTGTTTCAATTACATGCCCTATCGATAGTTTTGAGGCAATTTTCATCATTTTCAAATCTAATTTGTGTCGTTACAAAGTATGTGAAATTAATTTTGTTTATTGGTTCAGATGCAGAATTTTAAGCCGTAAAACTTTTATTTCAATCTTTCTTGCTTAAAATATTTAGGGAACCAGGAAATTACAAAATTATAATTTTACTTGTTAAAATTCGAAACAATTATTTAATACAAAATTATGTATATAATTTTGTACAAAATATTGCATCTTGTCAAACAGCCTTTAAGAAATAAAAAATTACATATTGTCCTCAACTGGAGCACGCTGTATAAATGACTTAAATTAAAAGAGTTATAAAAAAGAATCACAAACCGACGTTTCTTCCTATATAAATTGTGTAAGATATTTTTGAAAATCGTTAATCGGGATCGTTCGTTTATTATCGGAAAATTCCGGGAGATGTAGGATTTGTACATTATATTTAGTAGGTAAGATTTTAATGATAAATAATAATATCTTAACCGTACCTGTTGAAGCATATCTTAGTTTATAACATGTTGCAACGTTTATTAGTAGAGTGTGCGCTTCTGTACTGATCGCATTATTTTAGTAAATATTTAGAGATATTTTAATTTGTAAATTTACTCAAATTTTCTGTTAATGTACGTATTATTGTGTGAGGTATAAAAGAAACATTAACATATGAGTGGTTGTGTTATGGAATAGATTGGATGGACCTCATGGAAACCTATGCTGTGCTCATTCGATCGTGGACAACGTGGGACGTGGCCGGTAGCTGATTCCTGCTCAAAGTAAGTAACAATATTATTGTTAAAATTGTAAAAATCTTTCTAAACTCATGGTAAAATTCCAATATATATTCTTGCCTTATTTTGACATTTTGCCAAAAGATGGCTCTGTATAGGAGAAGTTCATTTTTCCAGGGACTCTAAAAATGTTTAGAGGTTAGGTTTGCTTTACGTTTTGTATTTGTGGCATCGCAATTTGTATTTGAGCAGATGTCACTTAAGATTCAAATTTTAAAATCGCTAATTTTTTACAACAGATACTAGAAGCATCAATTATTTGGAAGTAACGCGAGTTAGTTCTAGAACAGTTTAGGGTTGAATCCAAAGTTCCCAACAAATACGGCCTTTATGTTAAAAATATTTTGAGATAAATTAAATGATCGTTAATAATTAAATGGTAATGTTTTATATAAAATATGATAATAAATAAAATCTGGGTATGTAAAAGTATTTTAATACAGGATTATCTGATTCATAAATTAATTCGAAATGTAAAATGTAAACAATTCATTTGATTAATGGTGACCAATCTGTGATCATTTTAAATGAATTTTCATAAAGTTAATCTTAAATGATATATCTAGTATAATATTAATTTATTTATATTGTGGAAGTTGACAAAATATTTAGTTTTATATTTTATATCGCTACATTTTTAAACCTTAGTCATCTGCATTAAAAATTTATTGAAAAAACAAATGTAGATCTACATATGTGTATCGTTGTAGGTGGCTTAAACTGTCACAGTCATTTGTCAAGCTGCTATCAACTGCGTTTAACATTCTTTTGTTTTGAATTGTTAGAACAGGAATATACGAGTATATATAGAACCTGTCCGAATTTTGTTTCAATAGATTGTAGGTTAATATCAGATCATTACAAATTATAGCTCAAATTTATTTAATTATTTGTGACATTCGTGGCGTCATATATGAGGTTATTTAAAAGTTAATATTAGTAGATAATTAGTAATATTTCAACATCACATGTACTTAATTGAATTCCTAAAGATATTGCTCTTAATTGCGAAATTTTATATTTTAATTTGAATAGTTAATTAATAAGTCGCTAAATAGTAAAATTATTATTTTTTATCAAACATAATAACCCCATGAACGAAATAAAGTCACTTTTAACACATATATTATACACTATTTTTGTACAAACATTACTTTACATATTGATTTAACAAATAATATATTTAATTACAGTTTAGTAACAAATTTTTTTGACAGTTTAGTAACAAAATATTAATTTGATTTTGGAATATATCTACTCTTTCTTCCATTGTAGGAGAGTAATTTTGATAAAGCTATTTAATTTTAAACATTGTAAGGATGGACTGACGCCATAAAAAAATTCTATTATTTGAATACGGTAATTGCAGCGAGAGTTTTAGGCGAGAGCTGTGGTAGTGTAAGAGGAACAAAGATACTTTACCTTTGTGATACACACATATTTTTTCTACGATTGCATCTTAAATTATTAAAAAAATTAAAATAAAAGCGCTAAAAATACATTCGTTTCTGTTTTCTTTGGATCCTATTGAATTATTGAAGCAAGCGCGCATTTAATATCTGTTTCGCGTGTTGCCATTGGAAACGCGCGCAAAAATTACTTTACGATTGCTCAGCAGAAAACGTCAACTGTATGTTGTCAAATAATTATCAACTTTCCATAGTAGTCGTAGAAAAAAAAAATGTGTGCAAAAGTGTAACTTTCAACACTAATTGCATAAATAACTATTTCCGCACATGTAGTACTTTCAATACGAATAGACGGGAAATATCAACATTTAAAATGTGACATAAATGCAGAAAAGTTTACTTTCTGTCATGGTCGTATAAAAACAATATAAAATGTTTTTTTGATTTGGACAGGTCGACCTGTGGAATATTGGGATGAATACTTGAAGGTGGTTCTTCACTTAGCTTTTGTGGTTGATTAGTCTATTCTTTTGAGATGCCAAACCATGATTAGTTAATCTTAGAGTTCACTTTGGACGGATAATTCTTTGAGTTTTACGGGTTCCTTTCTATGTAAGTAAGGTAATCATTAATTTCGCCTCATTTCATTCCTATAAAATCACTTTTCATTTTAAAACCAATTGTTGTTTGCTTGGTCAAGGATCGTCTTTGTTTTATTGTAATAGTTATTTAAATAATAAGTATGATAATGAGGCCGATTAATAATTGAGATTTTTAACGCGTTACTTTTTAATTTGGAAAAATTCAAATTTTATTCCGTCACAATTTTTTTAGGTTAGTAATGTTTGTAATATGTTAGGTTAGGAACGTTTCTGTCACCAAGGACGTTGAAAGGAGGGGATATGGCATTAAAGTCAAGACTGTGAGGCTCGGCAGATTGACAGAGACAGAAGTATTATTTCCTGTACCGTGCTTAGCCCCTGCTATTGCGCATGTGTCATAAAGAGATTTAAAATTTAAACAGGACAGAACAGAATCATTCTCCCTAAAAAATTAGAAATTTTTACAAGGAAAACTGAAATTATCAACGTTTATTATTAGTGTGATCTATCGATTAAAATAAATATTTGTAATTGTATTTGTTGAACAATATTTACTATTAATAATAAATATAAAACCCGTTAATATGAAGAGGAAGCTTGAGAATAAATATCAAACAAATCAAAACTACAATTACTTCAACAAATATAAGTGTACAAACTAAACACTTAGTTACCATCTTATCTACAAAAAAATATGTCCAATTCCACACAGCGCAACGATTGAAACACAAATGAACACCTCGTGGTTATATACACATACAACAACGCCCCCTGACAACGTCTAAACGCCACTTTTCTAACACAAAAATTCAAAATATTTGGAAGAAGAAGAGATTTGGTTAAGAACGGTGCAGAAAAACTATTGTTGTCTCTATCCCTTGCCCAAGCCTCACTTCAAGCAATGCTACAGAATCGTAATGCCATATCCCCTCCTTTCAACGTCCTAGTCTGTCACACATGTTTTTACAACAGTACATGCGTTCAGCTTACTTATAGTGTATTCCGAAAATGAACCACACTAACCATGGTTAGTTTTTTCAGTAACCGGTTTCATTACGGAACACGGTTTTTTAAATTTATGGTTAGTTTTTAATAACCAAACTAACCGTGCTCGAGCGGCGGTTAGTTTGGTTACTTCACAGCTGTTGTTAACAAGTTTGAAACGTGTTTGGCGGCTTTTGCAGTGTTTGTGAATTTTTGTCTTTTAAAACTATATTTTTATGATGATTGATAAATAAACATGTGATACAAAATGTATTTTTATTATTTAACAGTATATATTCATATTAGATGAATTTATTACTTGTTCTGAAGCTCATATTTATTTTTTCTTTGTGTTATTTTTATATCCCTATATTTAAGTTAAAGCAAGTGTGATGCAGAATACAATATTTTTATAATATAAACATTTTTCCATATTAAATAAATTTCACATTTCGGAACTCATCTGTCAAGTGACAACTGTCATCGTGAAAGTGTTCCGTTATGACGTCATTCTAACCGTAACCGTGGTAAAATTGAACCGCACCGTGGTTCATTTTCGAAATATACTATTACGTTAGCTAGCACGAGCGGTTATTTCGTTTTTAGAATAATGTTTTGATTTTTAAATTTATTTTACGTGAATATTTAGTTAGCTGAAGTGTCAAAATTATTTCGTTTAAATCTGTTTAGCATTTTGCTACAACTTAGCGCTAGCCAATATATGCTATATTACGTGTGTTGTACGTATCCAAAAAAAATCGATTATTAATAAAAAATAATGCATTAATAGGGATCATTAATGTATAAATTTGTTTATAATAATGAACGATCAATGGAAAAATTAAATATAAATGATAGAAACAAAATGAGTAGCGTTATTTTTACAAAATAATTCGCAAAATACTATAGTTCTCTACTTAATTAAAATGAAGTTAAGGTAGTACTAGTGTGACGGTGGCGCCATCGGTTGTCGAGTGGCGTAACTGACGCTAAAAAAATTAAAAATTGAATAAAATAAGTGTTGTATACCTATTATGATTTGAATATCATAAATTGTTAACAGGTTGTTGGTCTAGTGAATTTTCATATACCATACCACCGTGTGGTGTTGCAATTATAAATTGGGATTCTTAATTTTTCGTTAAAAACAAGGCTTTGCATGACTATATATCCATTACTAAACGATAAAAAAACTTTCTCCTTCTGATACAATATACATGGATAGTTCTAGAACATCGTACTAGTTTTTCAAATGAAAATGCAAAATTTTAGAGGTACACTAACCAAATATGTGCGATTCTGAGTGATGATCGCCATAAGTTCCGTGTATAAGAACTCAACTTTACAAGCGAATATACTTGTTCACAGAGGATGAATGTGTTTCATATTTTAACAGGATGCGTATGACTATCCAATGTTTACGTGCGCCAAATTTCATTCAAATCTGCAAAAAATTTTTCACGCTAGTACTACCTTAATAGTAAATTTTAAATCTCTATAATGAAGGTAGGTTAATTACAAGGTATCTAATTTTATTGTTTATGTTTGATATTACATTACATTGTTAATATTTGCAACTAAGTTAAAATTTAATCCTCTTAATAAAGCAGTAAACTATAGATCCAAGACTGGTGCGAATCTCTTGGAACAATATTTATTAAGTTCTTTAGGAAAAGTAAACAGCTACTTTGTTTAATCTTCTTACTGGAAATTAAGGACTCCTTGCTTTATTTGGAGTTTGCTTTTAATGAATTAAACATTATGAAGAAACTCAACATTTTCTTTATGAAATTGAGACAAATCTCTTAAAAACTTCACAGTACCAATTAAATTAAATATTAATCAAACAATTGTAGATTGTAATTAATTTGATCTAGTTTTAAGGGTACATTATTATTATTTTATTACTATGACTCTGACTGATTTATGTTAGTATGTTGTGACGTTAAGGCATATGAAGTTCACAATAATATTTTAGTTTTTGTTTTTTGTATTTACTGCTATATTTACTTACCCTAAAATAATTTTCAATTGTAATCATGGGCTCCCGCAGGAGAGTTCAATCGGTCGATGGATATTTGAAATTTAGTTTTTTTTACTCTAATTTTTATTTTTGTTTTGAATGCTATTCTGCTATTTTATTTTATTTGTACCAATAATAAAAACTTGTTTGGTTCTCTGGTACAATAAGTATATAATTAACTAAAATTTCTATATTTTATGTTTTGTTTTACTAAAAATATTTATACAGGTATATTGTATATATATATATATATATATATATATATATATATATACATACATACATACATATCGTCACGCTATATCCCAACAAATGGGGTATCACGAACCCTAAAATCACTCATAAAACATTCATTCATCACACTCATCAAACAACCAGTCATCGTCAAACATCTTCATCCAAACATACCACCCTCACTTCAACCAGCTTTATAGATCACTCCATATAAACTCATTCATTTATTACACTCGAAATTATTATCACACAACAAACCTTCAATCACATCATTCCTTTTCACTTACCATTCATTTTCTTTCTTCAACGTACATAACGTATGCATAACAACGAATCTAATAACGAAACTAACAACGAATCTACAAGATTAGAAAAGATAAAAGCGATAGTCTGCACTTATATATGAAAGAAAAGACCACACAATGCAGTAACTGAAAATGAAACAAAAAGATAAGAAAGGGAGGGAGCGTCGCCCTGCGCTTGTTTTTGAAAGTGAATTTCACACAATTGCAGTTAAACACTACGTAATAACTGAAAACGAATTAAAAGATAAGAAAGGAAGAGAGTGTCGCTCTACGCTTATTTTTGGAAGTGAATTCCACACAATTGCAGTTAAACACTCAATGTAAGATCAGAAAAGAATAAAAAAGATAAGAAACGAAGGGAGTGTCGTCCCTGCGCTTGTTTTTGAAAGTGAATTTCACACAATTACAGGTAAACACTCTAATGAAATTACTAAACAACGAAACTAAAATCTAAAACCCTGCGCTTTTCTGAAATCATCAGATTCATTCCGCAATTAATCTTCGCCAAACGTTCCTATCCTGACACACCACTTTTGCTTCATCCACATTCATAATTCCTTTCATACAAGCACGTTTGTTCCTCATACTCGGAAACTTTCGTTCACGCAACAATCCTTCTATCATATTCATCCATTTATTCATAGGTCGCCCACGCAATCTTTCACCCTCAATTTCACCAACATATACCTGTTTCACTAATCTCTCATTCGACATACGTTCAACATGCCCAAACCATCTCAACTGACTTATACCTACTTTTCTAACTACATTCTTCTCAATTTCACACTCATCATACACCAATGTATTCCGGACATGATCTCTTCTAGTATAACCACACACACCCCGCAAATACCTCATTTCCACAGTAGTTATACGACGTTCATGTTTCTTCATCCACACCCAACATTCACTACCATACATCAATGTAGGCACTAAAACACCATTATACACACTCAATCGAGCATCTCTGGATACATTCACATTTCGAGCAAAGGTTCCCAGAGCACCCAATACCTTGCGTCCCGCAGATACTCTTCTTTCAATCTCACAATCAATACGTCCATCCCTTGAAAACATACTACCCAAATATAAAAACTCATTCACTTGACCCAATCTCACATGTTTTGAGGTCCACTAAATCCGTTTTGATCATTTTCTCAATGTGTGTGTGTGTGTGTGTGTGTTGGATGGATGTATGTCCGAGTGTGTAATATCTCATGAACGAGATAAAATTTGTATATATATATATATATATATATATATATATATATATATATATATATATATATATATATATAAAAGAAAATCAAACACACACTTGGTTTTTCCACTAAAATATTTATTTAAGACTTGTTACGTACGTTTCGTCCTTTCAGACATCATCAGACACTTGAAGTGTTTTTAGAATTGTGAATATAATAATATTGTGAGTATAATAATAATAATACTTATCTGAAATAGTTATTACTTTAAATAGTGTGTAAATATAACTGGGTAAAATATTTATTTTGTTATATTTTGTATAAATAAGCAAGAGAGTGGCAACACTGATCATAGTAAGACGTGTATCATAACTGGGCTAACAAAAAACTTATAAATTTAGAGATATTCACAACAAATAATTCTTCGTTTTACGGCAATACACTGTTAACTACCAACTGCATGTGAGTAACCTTTTTCTACTTTACTTACATTTTTCTATCCAGTAAATTATCCGATTTATAAAAATCAAACATCTAACAACCTTGAGCGGCTCAGCGCTCGACACTCCAGCCAGCGCTGCATTTAACTAAATATTAATTATTAAACCACTGAACACGTCTTGCTGATAACAGTGTTGCAAACGTTAGCAAAAAAAAAAAAAAAAAAAAAGAAAGAATATAATAACAATACACAAAACTAACAAACATCTTTTAATATTAACACAAAAATAAATCAAGGCCTTCAATTGATATAACCAAAATGAGTGAAAACGCTGATACTGAGCTAATCTTACGTAAAATCGAGGAAAGCCGATTGTCGAATCTAGTTGCAGTTAACGCTGCCGTAGACGAAATAAAGCAACTAGTCCATAGATCCGATTTAAAAATTAATGCAATTGAAGAGACAGTTAAACAATTACAAGAAGAAAACATTACACTAAAAACAATCATTCAAGAAAAGAATAACAAACTACACCAACTGGAGAAACACTCTAAAATTAAAAATCTAATCATCTACGGATTTCAAGAAGATAAAACAGAAACAAGAAATAAGCTAAGAGAAAAATTAATAACATTTCTTTCAACCCGCTTTCAAATAAACATAAAAGATGAGGATATTGAAAACATCTATAGATTCGGGAAAAGAGTAAATAACAAACCGCGCCTAATCTCCATAACAATGTGGAACCTGAACAAAAAACGAGAAATCTTAAAAAACAGAAAGCTACTAAAAGACACAAAAATCTCAATTGAAGAAGATTTCACCTCAGCCCAAATGCAGATGAGGAAAAAACTCCTCCCACACCTCAAAGAAGCTCAAGCAGTCGGTAAAAAAGGGTACATCAGGGATCATTTTCTTGTAGTCGACGGAGAAGCATTTACCCTCGAACAACTAGAACACCAGAATTACAAAGAAGCTTCAAACATGAGAAGATATTCGCAATCGACTTCAAGCTTGAATAAATCAATATCAGAATACCAAGAAATGAATGGAAAAGAAGAACCAAAAGTAGGACAAACCAAGGAAAATTCAACCCTAGATGAAGAACAAAGCGTGTGCAGCAAGATCAACCCAGAGCTTAAATCTCTAGCTAGTACGAAGAATAACTCAAAAATTGCAGATAACAAAAATATTCCAAAAAACGACAAAACTCAAGGAAAGAAAACAGAAGGACCTATGGATCGCTTATTACGACCAAGAACCCAAACCACTCCCGGGAAACGGACAAACAAGTAAACAATAACAGCAACACTCAAAAAGAAGTAAACCCGTTAATTTCACTCGGATTATGGAATATACAAGGGCAAAAAAACTTTGATTTATTAGATAAATCACAAATTATGTATATACAAACACTAGATATACTCTGCGTCTGCGAAACTTGGATGGAAGGAAAAGATACCAAGACCAATCCTAGCCCTCTCAGTCAATATTCACACCACTATAGCGCAGCAATCAAAGATGCAAGTAGAGGCAGAGCAATAGGAGGACTCTCCATGTACGCCAAAAAAGACAAATTTACAACAACTTTAATCGAAAAATCAGCGCACTGGATAATTACAAAAATTATACCTCATGGAAATAAAACAGAAATACTATTACTTTTTGCCTATTTCTCGCAAAGTTATGATTTCAATACAGTACTAGACCTGCTTTCACTAGCAATAAAAGACCTTGGAGAAAAATTCCCACATCTCCCAATTATTGTGGGAGGTGACTTCAATGCTCAGATAGGCGATCTAAACCAAGCTGATGAAACAATCTTTGAATCATCCAAATTATTCCCGACACGTAGAGCATGCAGAAAACATAACAGAAAAGGCAAAACACTAGTCGAAACTATGGAGAACGAAGGCTTTTACGTTCTCAATGGCAGGACGCTAAGCGATTCCCCAGCACAAAATACTTTTGTTAGTAAAATAGGCCAATCCATAATTGACTTAACCTGGGTAAACACCAACTGCCTCGCTATAATCTCTGACTTCCAGGTTGAAAGTAAAATCCTACTCTCTGATCATCTAATCTGCCGAGTACTTTTAGAGATCAGAGTTACTAACAAGAAACAGGAGAGCGCAGTAAGCACTGTACCCCTCCGCAAAATTAAATGGCAACATAGCAAAATGGAAGAATTTCAACAAAAATGTGAAGACCATATACATCAAAACTCTAGTACAGACAAAAACAGCTACGAAAGAATACTGTCAACCTGCTACTCTGTTTCCGAAGAGATGGCAATCTTACACAAAACAACACCAATCCATGGCGTACGGCTCAACAAACCTTGGTTCAACAAGAATTGTAAACTTAGCAAACAACAGATGAGAAGAAGCTATTATAAATTTTCAAAAGACAGATTAAATAAAGACAAACAAAATGCTTACTTTGCAGACAAGAAAATATATAAGAAATTATTAATTACAGAGAAAAAAAACTATTATACACAGAAACAAGAAGGCATCAATAATATACGAGACAGTACACAGTTTTGGAAAGTCTACAAACAACACAAAACAAAGAAGGATACCTCAAACCCCATAAGTCTACAACGATGGGAGACACATTACCAAAATATATTCAAACCTAAACCTGAGGTAGATACACAATTCATCGGTGTTGTACACCCTTTCCTAGACACTAATATTAGTGATATCGAGCTAAGTAATGCTATAAATAAATTAAAGAGCAATAAAACTCCAGGACCAGATATACTCCCAAATGAGGTATTAAAATCCCTAGGGAGTAACTGTCTTTCACTACTCCTAAATTTCTTAAACCAATGCATGGATACAGAAAGCGTCCCGACTGAACTATGCACGAGCACGTTGTTACTCATACATAAAAAAGGTGATGACAACAACCCATTTAACTACCGTGGACTTGCCATGTCAAACTCAATTCTGAAGATACTAACCGGAATAATTTCAAGGCGCCTTGATACTTGGACTGAAAGCTTTGACGTCCTCCCAGAAGCCCAGTGTGGTTTCAGAAAGCGTAGATCGTGCCTTGATAACTTGTATACACTAAATGCACTTATACAATCACGCCTCATAGAGAAACGTACTACATTTGCAATCTACGTAGACTTTAAACAGGCGTTCGACTCAATCTCCCATGACAAGCTTTGGAACAAAATATATCACCTAGGAGTAAGTGCAAAAATTGTCAGGCTGTTGAGGAATCTATATAATAATGCAAACATAATCATATACACTAATCAGCAAAAATCGAATCCGATACAAGTAAATAGAGGTGTTCTACAAGGAGACACGCTTAGCCCTCTCTTATTTAATCTTTTCATTGCGGATATTGAACACTATTTCAGGAAGAAGGGCTCTGAAGGATTATATATTAATCACTCGGCTGACATACTAATGCTAATGTACGCCGATGATATTGTCATACTCTGTGACTCAATTGCGGATATACATAAAAAACTGAAATGCTTAGAAAACTATTGCAACAGCAATGATCTCAATATCAACCCCCAAAAAACAAAAATTATGCAATTTTTTAGAGGCAGATCGCACCACATAAACGCAAACTTTACCTGCCAAAACGCAAACATTGAATTGACAAGAGAATACACCTACTTAGGAATTACTTTCACCAGTTCGGGACTCTACAAACAAGCTACAGACGTCATGATTAGCAAGGCGAGACGCACCGCAGGAACTGTGAAAAATCTGCTGGCTACAACCAAATGTAAATCTTGGGATTCCAGAAAACATCTCTACAAAACGGTGGTACTCCCCACCCTTCTATATGCGGCCGAAATATACTGCTTACAATATGTGAATGACATTGAAACGGTTCAAGTTGGCTTCTACAAGCATCTATTCAATTGGCCAAAATGCACCCCAAACTATATTGTACGAACTGAGACCAAACATACAAAATTAGAAGGTGTAGTTTTCGAGCTAGTACTTAACTACACAAAGAAGCTGCTCCTAATGAACAATAGTAGATATCCTAAAATATGCTACAACAAACTGGTACAATTAGATAAAAGCAAACAAAACATTATAAAATTTAATTGGATTACGCAAGTCAAAAACATGTTTGAGAGGATAAACAGTATGGACATTTGGAACCTACAAAGCTACACTGTTTTAGAGAGCACAACAACAGATTTGATAGATAGATATACCCAACTACTACAAAACGAAGATAAAAACAAAATTATAGAATCAACGTATAGTACATTATACAAAGGAATAAGTACTGATAACGATCTGCAATATCTAGAACTTAAAACCAACATCAACGTCACGAAGGTCATCAGCCAAATACGAGTAGCCACCACTCGAAATACCGCCCAGATTTACTTCAAAGGTTTGGCCCACAAATTTAATATTGATAACATATGTTCCGTTTGTAATTGCCTAGAACCCGATAACTTCTTCCACTTTTTCATAAGATGTCCGCTGTACGAACCACTACGACTGACATTCCTGGAGAAACACCTACAGAACCCTACCGAAGACAATTTCTTGATGCAAATGTTACACTCCTTATCCGTAAATAAAATGTATGACATTTATAACTTCATCTTAACTTCGCTTCAACTTAGAGCTTTTGCCATGAACATGTAAACAATATACGCTGTAATGTTAAATTAAACCAAATGTAAACACTCTTTTTGTATAGGCTCTGCCTTTCACAATAAACCTTTATTATTATTATTATTATTATTATTATAAATAAGCAATTACGGACAGCGACCAGTTTAAAAAAAAAACACCGTTATTAAAGTAATTTAAATTTTAAATTCACTTCAAAAAGAAGATAATGTCAGCCGTGATATTTAAAATTAACATATATAAATATTTGAAAAAGCCCATATCAAAAATACATACGAGAATTTTGCTGTGTAAAATTTGACTGAAACATTATTTTTGAATAAAGGATTGTATACAAATTCACAGTTTATGAGGAATTGAGGAAAGTTTTTGTGCTCGATAATAAGAATATTTGACATTTTACGAGTACGTTTACATCTTACGCGGATTATTTAAGTTTATGATCCAAATTTAAATTCAGTACACACGTTGAAAAGGATAAATAAATAGCACTTTGTAGTATATTTCTGGTTAATGCCAGATTTCCGAGAAATTTATAACTGTTTATATTACTTATTTTCTTTGAATTTTGAATAATTTCAGAGCAAATAATAACATTTCGATATTGTTATTAACAAAATCTTGCTGTTATTTTTCTTAATAAAGCAATTTACCTTCTAAATTAGAAAATTACATGATGTACATGATTTTATTGTGCTACTCTGTATAACAACAAATAAATCCGCTTATAGTAGAATCCGATCCAGATAATTTGTTTGAAAAAATAAATATTAACAGGATATTAATTCCTGAATATGAAACTGCGAGCAAAGGGAAACCAGGAGAGAATTTTCCTCCTATAACGTGATGTTCCCCCGGATATAAAATTAGTATTATAAATTCAAATATGTTGATACTTTTTTATGATTTTATGCATGGACAACATTAATGACAGATAATTATTTCGTTTTTACTTTCTTATACGCAGTACAATGAAGTATTGGAATCGTGAAAAAATCGTTGACGACATTTTCGCGGAAATACATGTTTCGAGGTCCACTAAATCCGTTTTGATCATTTTCTCAATGTGTGTGGGTGTGTGTGTGTGTGTTGGATGGATGTATGTCCAAGTGTGTAATAACTCATGAACGAGATAAAATTTGTTAACGAAACTTGGTAATTATAAGTTTCATGAAAATACGAAGAGCTGAGTTAATTTTGAATGAAATTGAAAAACCGGAAGAGGAAGTTTACTCGACACACAAAACAATAAATTCCATTTATTTCAAAAATGGAATCAGTTACGAAAAAAAGTTTCAAATAAAAGATGTTGGCAAAAATATTTGGAACATAAAATGTAATTTATAATTTTTCTGTATGTGCGTCTAATTTTGAGAAAAACTAATTTTTATGTATAATAATATATTTCAATAATCATAGTAGCAATAGAAACAAAAAACATAGATTTTAATTTTCGCTTTATCTAGTTATCTATGTCTTTTTTCGGAAAAACAAATACATCATTAAAATGGTCTACTAATTTGACAACTTTAGCTCTATTTAATCGACTTCGTATCTCACGGTTCTTAAGATACCAAGGATTAGGCTCAAAAAATGGACATCCTGTATAAGTGTATATGCCTCAATTTATTGAACTTCGTATCTCACGGTTCTTGAGATACCAATTACTAAAAAAATATAGGTAAACAAATTTGATATTTTATATGTTTCAAACAGATAAATGCTGAATTACTGAAAATCTAAATTACATGTTTAATAATATTATATATTCTGAATATTAAATATGCTGTGTATAAGAAAGTCGTGTGGTGCCCACACCAGATTTCTCAATTAAATTTTTAAAAATAAATAAATATATCATCACGTCTTTTACTCATTATTGGGTGCCGTAGTAAATTTCGGTAAGTGATATGTTCATGCGGGTGAAGTCTGGTTACCAGTGATTAAGTCTCCTCCCTCTCCAAATGTTAGGTTAGGGGTAATTATAATGAAGTGAAAAATATTTATTGGTTTGGGAATCGAACCCGACTTTTCAGATCCACAAGCCAAATCGATATCATCGAGCCACTAAAATGTTTTATTCGTATTATTGATGATTGTTTTTTCACTTTGTCGACCTAAATATATATATATATATATATATATAATAGGAAAAGTCAATGGTTTTTTTCAAAAGTCTTTCAAAATATGCTGAGTTTGGTATCAAATTAAATCTCTCAGACAAGGAATTTTAGTAAGTTTCAAAAATGATATTCAAGCGATTATAAATAATTTTCCAAAATTTGTTCAAATTAGGCAGTGTTCAGTATCAAAACTCTCGGGCACAGAATTCTAATAAAAATATAAAATATGACATTTTTACAGATTATCAATTATTTATAAAAAACAACTTATAAAAATTATACAGAATTTATGTAAAAATATTGTCGGGACAGAATTTTTAATTATCGATCTATTCTATTAAGCAAAGTTTTATTTATAAAATGGGCTGGTTTTATGAACGACAAATTAATTTACATTCAAAGTAAATAAAATTTATTAATTCAAATGACAGTCGAAGTTTGGACAGTAATGTAATGTATGTCATAATAGTTATTTATTATACTAGTGTTTTATTAGGTATATAAAACACGAGTGTAATACAAAATTTTATCCACAACTCATTATAGGTATCGAAGAAGATTGATGGTAATATTTAACGTTGACTCAGTTACATATAGTTTCTCAAAATACGGTAGATCATGAAGTGGTTGCTAAGTAACAAGCTGTTTACAGTGTTTTATGGAATATAAAACACTAGTGTTTTATGAGCCATATAATTCAACTGAAATCAGTGTAATAATGGCTTCATTATATATGAGTTGTGGAGAAAATAAATAAAATGAATTCAAATTTGTTAATTTAAATAAATTTGCTATTGAAGTTAATTTATCCTATTCTTTATAAATCCGGGTATACATGATATATGAGCATAAAAAATTTCGATGTTCATATTCTATTCGAAATACATACACCCTAAAACTGGCATTTTCCCTCCTGCCCCGTATAATAAAAAAAAGTAACATACATGCAACAGGCAGCGATTTGCACGCCCCAAGCAAGTGGCATACTCTTTTCACCCTTATTACCGTTCTGGGTGCCGCAATTTGCCTTTGATTAATTAATAATAATTAATTTTAAAAATTCTGAAAATGTTTGCATTAAATTAAAAATAATAATACATTATTTGTAAAATAAAATAAAATAAATAAATATATCATCACGCCTTTTACCCATTACTGGACGTGGCACTCTACCGTGGCAGATATCGATAAGTGATATATTTATGCGCGTGTTATGCGATGTTAGTGGAGAGGGATAATTTTAAATAAATTAAATAAATAAATATATCATCACGCCTTCTACCTATTACTGGGTTTGGCACTCTGCTGCAGCAGATCCCGATTAGTGATATATTTTGCGCGTGAAGTGCGGTTACCAGTCGTCAAATCACGGCCCCCAAAGATGTTAGTGGTGGGGGAGCCACAGGGGTAGTTTTTGAAATGGTGAAAATTGTTTGTGGCCTGGGTTCTCAGGGTTCACAAGCCGACTTGATACCACTGAGCTAGCTACCCCATAATTTTAATGTGGTGAAAATTGTTTGTCGGCTATGGGACTCGAGCCGATGTTCTCAGGATCCATAAACCGACTCGATACCACTGAGCTAGCTATCCTATAATATGAATTGTGTAATCTAAAAATAAATGTGTATGTAGTAGTCAGAGCTGGGCAAGCTACTTAAAAAAAGTAGCTAAGCTACAGCTACAGCTATTCTTTAAAAAAGTAGCTAAGCTACAGCTATAAGCTATATTTTGTAAAATATAGCTAAGCTACAGCTAAAAGCTTTCGTTAAAGTAGCTGTTAAATTTTAAAGCTACTTTTTAAAATTATTGTGAAATAATTAAATTTGCCATTGTCATATGATCAGTCTTTTGTTATAATGACTGTTAATTTACTCTTATGTACATAAATATTTAAAATAGCAAATACCATCTGGCACCTACTGTGTATTTTTGCGTATTAGAGCCAGTTAGAACCGGCAACAAATAATTATTTTGTGTGGGTTTAGCTTGTACGCATGCGTACTTTGTTGACCTTCTGCTTAAAAAGTAGCTTCAAGCTACAAAAAGTAGCTTTAAAAGTAGCTTAAGTTGTTATTTTTAAGCTAATAGAAAAATAAGTAGCTAGCTACAAGCTACAGCTATATTTTTTCACAGTTAGCTAAGCTACAGCTACAACTAAGGTAAATGTAGCTAAGCTAGTAGCTAAGCTACAAAAGTAGCTAGCTACTGCCCAGCTCTGGTAGTAGTACTTCAAGGGGACAAATTAAATCCTTTATTTCAAAACTCTAGTTTAGTTCAAACATGTGGCATAATTCTGCCAAAAATAACACACCAAAAAAACTTTTTATAGCATTTATGGGTTTAAATCTACACAAAATATAGGTGTCGTGTATTTACGCACCAACGGTAGTCATTAATAATGTTCTTGTCAGTTTTCCGCTTTTGGAAAATCAATACTAAATTTGGGATCCGCGCGAGGCCTGCCCGCTGTTCCTATCCCTTCGTCCCGAGGGCCGTAGGGCTGAACAAAGCCTCAGAATCCTTGACCTTAAAACATTTCAGCCCTGTCAGCGTAACCCAAACTTATCAGTGTCAGCCCGAATTAGTAACGAGAAAATATAATACGAGACGTAAAACATTTCATTTTCATACGAATATGGCGATAGTAAATGTTGTGTATGAATTCATTATGTGAGCAAATGTTTTGCTGCTGTTTGTTTGTGCTACGTTTTTATTACTGATGTTGTTTATGAGTTTATGGCTTTATTAATGTGTTTAAAGTGTTGCAACTTGAAACATTCTGATCAGTAACTGATTTTCATTTTTTATTCAAGGTGTTGGACGAAAATATAAAAGTTCTATGGGTGTTCAGGATTTGAAAATGGAAAGGTCAAGGTCAAATCGGTTATTCTTCCGTGTCTTTTCCTAAGGACAAGACATCCACTGTTGCCATATTGTAACTTGAGAAAATATGTAAAAGTAATCAATAATAATTAAGTAAGCTAATAGACGTGATCGACAGAGCCGTCTTAAGACCATTTTGAGCCCTTGACAAATTCGTGCACATTTTCTATTCTATTTTTTTTCTCTGAAATATTGAGTAAAGTTGTTAATATATGTACATGTTTCATTTTCAAAAAGTATTTATTTTTTTAAAGTTTACACCTAATTTAAAATCTTCCTCGTGCGACGGCAGTAAAAAGTCACTTGTTAATACGATGGATTTTACTTGTTAACTGTCTATGCCAACATTTACGTGGGACACACGGTATATATATGTATATATATATATATATATATATATATATATATATATATATATATATATATATATATATATATATATATATATATATATATATACATGGGGTAGCTAGCTCAGTGGTATCAAGTCGACTTGTGGATCCTGAGAACCCTGGTTCGATTCCCACAGGCGACAAACAATTTTCATAATTTCAAAACTATCCCTATGATTCTCCCACCACTAACAGCTTTGGGGGCAGTGATTTGACGGCTAGTAACTGCACTTCACGCGCAAAATATATCACTTACCGAGATCTGCTTCGGCAGAGTGCCGCATATGAGTAGAAGTCGTGATGATAAATATATATATATATATATATATTATGTGTATATTTATATTGCTCGTGAAGTGAGGTTACGTCCCCAAAGATGTTAGTGGGCGAGCCATGTGGGTAGTCTTAATGTAGTGAAAATTGTTTGTCGACTGTGGGAATCGAACCCAGGTTCTCAAATCCACAGGCCGACTGGATACCATTATGCCACTTACCCTATATAATAAACAAAGTAATTGACCAAATTATAATCCGAAGCATGCGCAATTAAAAAGTACATCAAATTAATTTCTAATAGCTTTCTCGAACAAAGCTCTAGCTATAGTTAGTTCAATATCATCAATTAAAAGTTGTACAAACTGTAATTCTAAATTAATCAGATAAATAATGCACCAAAGTTAAAGTTATGTCTACTTAGAAAGGGTTAATATAATTTTAAAAAGCGTGAAAGTGATTGTTACTTCGTATATTGATTGAATACCTATTAAGTTTTTATTTACTTACTATTATAAAAATAAATAAATTTAGCTGCTTCCTTTTACATGTCTACATTATTTTCACATTTATTATTCATTTATATACCTGTTCCATGTTAACTTGTTAAACATTCTAAAGGGACATGGCTGATAAAAGTATGCCTACTCGTATATATACAGACAAATAAAATAATACATATAAATAGTATATTAATGGATTAGTTTCATAAGGCAATTTGTTAACGCACGAATCCAAATTTGGAAAACGAGTCGCTTCGGCGAGTTTTACAAAGAACGAATGCGATAACAGGCCTTATGAAACTTCTTCTTTATACAATTTTTTCATTTGAGGTAAATTTATAATACTGTTAGATTAAAAAAAAACTGCGACTTGTCGAAAATATAAGTTGGTGTTTTTTAGAAGTTGTGTTGGTAGCAATTGTCATAACACAAACACAATTGAAATTTCATTTTTTTGACATTTAATCAATATTTTTTCTGAATTGTGAATATTGTGAATTTTGTCTGATTATAGTATATGGTTTTAGCAATACTTCGACACCGACAATTTACAATTTTGAGGTTATATGTCATTCATCTGTCAGATTTAAAAGCATTCATATCATTTTTACAAAATAAAAAGCGCCGAAAACACTGCGCTTGTAAATCTCTCCTTAATGACGTGTTTACAGTGCGTTTATAGCCGTCAAATCACTGCTTCCAAATATGTCAGTATGGGTAATATTTTTACTTTCTTAAAAGTAAGTATTGGAATCGTGAAAAAAATCGATGACGAGATTTTCGCGGAAATATGTGTTTTGAGGCCCACTGAATCCGTTTTGATCATTTTCTCAATGATGTCTGTGTGTGTATGGGGGTGTGTGTGCATGGGGGTGTGTGTGCATATGTGTGTGGATGGATGCATGTGTGTCCGAGTGTGCAATATCTCATGAACGAGACAAGATTTGTTAACGAAACTTGGTAATTATAAGTTTCATGAAAATACGAAGAGCTGAGTTGATTTTGAAAGAAATTGAAAAACCGGAAAAGGAAGTTTACCGGACACACAAAACAATAAATTCCATTTATTTGGAATCAGTTACGAAATAAAGTTTCAAATAAAAGATGTTAACAAAAATATTTGGAACATAAAATGTTATTTTCAATTTTCCTGTATATGCGTCTGATTTTGAGAAAAACTAATTTTTATATTTAATAATATATTTCAATAATCATAGTAGCATTCGAAACAAAACACATAAATTTTAATTTTCGCTTTATCTAGTAATCTATGTCATTTTTCGGAAAAACAAATACATTATTAAAATGGTCAACTAATTTGGAAACTTTGCCTCAATTTAATCGACTTCGTATCTCACGGTTCTTGAGATTCCAAGGGTTAGGACCGAAAAAAGGACATAAGCCTCATTAGTAAAGTTAGACATAAAGTAGTCAACATTACTAAAAAATTATACGTAAACAAATTTGATATTTGATATGTTTCAAACAGATAAATGCTGAATTACTGAAAATCTAAATTACATGTTTAATAATATTATATAACATTCATCTCGTATTCTAAATATTAAATATGCTGTGTATAAGAAAGTCATGAGGTGACCACATTAGATTTTTTAATAATGTGATGGAAGTTAATTTAACGGTTATAGGAAACAAATTCTGGTTCTAAAATTCATAGTCCGACTTGTCACTGAGCTATCAACCCCGTTTATACTAGATATTTATATAATTAATATGAATAATGATTGTAAATTTTGTTGGAAATTTTCTATCAAATTTGGATTCTCTATTGTTGTTTTTATTTCGGATTTCTTTTGTTTGGGATTTATTTTTATGCTTTTATAGAATACATGAGGTAGATATATTTTATTATGTGTCTGATTGATTTTTAATTTTCGGTATATTGTCCGAATGTAGGTCAAATAGTTTATCAATTGTTTAGCTTTTAGTAGTGTAGTAAATGTTTTATTATTGTACCTAGATTTAATTTTTATGGAGGTAATATATTAATATAAATTAGTTTTATGTATATTATTTTCTGTCATAACTACCGTAACATGCATTTCTTCTTAGTAATTATTTGAAATTGTCTGAAGGTCGAATTTTATTGTGTACATATCTTTGAGAAAATAATTTTATCGACGGCAGTTAATTGCAAACATCGGTGACGTGATGTCTCACAATAAAAGAAGATATTGATTTTCTGTAATCCTACTACGCATTACTATTTGTGTCACACTGTGAATGGAATATTTTGACGTAAAAATGGTTTCATTGTTTTTAGTTTTAATTAATAGTTTGTATTTAAGCCTTTTATTACTGCGATAAAGATAATGACGTCAAATAGTAAAAAATTGTTTTAAATACAAACGTTTAAAAAGTTGCTCGGGCCAGTAAATGAAAATTATATATTTATCGAAGTAGTTAGTAAATAAAATGAAATATATGTGTAAGTACCTTGAATTTGTTATTTATAATAAATATGTGTAAGTTGGTAGCAGGTACACGCTTTGGTATACTCCCTCCCCATATTATGGTGCTACAAACACATTTTTTTGGTTAAGTATTTGATTGATTAATTTCTACGTAATAACTATAACTAGGAACTTTTGAATGATTAAAAATAAGGGATTGTCTAGATTCGGGTGTCAAATAAATCAGAATATATTGTTTTTAACTAAACTTATTTCCTGAAATTTTAGTTTCATTCAGTGGCGTAGCTACTTGGTGGGCCCTTTATTTAACAATTTTATGGTGGCTCCTCCTTTAAAAGAATAGTCGGAGTAGGGAAGTTTCGATGGCTCAATATAATAATCCTCATATATAAAATAAATAAATATATCATCACGCCTCCTACCAATTACTGGGTGTGGCACTCTGCCGAAGCATATCTCGGTAAGTGATATAGTTTTGCGCGTGAAGTGCTATTACCAGTCGTCAAATCACGATCACCAAAGATGTTAGTGGAAGGGGAGCCACAGAAGTAGTATTAATGTGGTGAAAATGTTTGTCGCCAGTGGAAATCGAACCAAGGTTCTCAGGATTCACAGGTCGACACGATAACCACTGTGCCACTTACTTCACATAAAAAATAAAATAAAATATACAAATAAATAATAGTGTATTATACAACGACGCTATAATGGACCCTATTATTCTCAACAATGTAATCATCGGACAGAATAATATCCATTATATTATACTTTATCTACAATTAATGTGCTACATACAAATTTTTATAATTTCGTTTAAAAAAAATCCCAAACTAAATAAAATAACGTTAACATTGCAATTTCATATATGAGGTAATGGCTCAGTGGTATCAAGTCGACCTGTGGATCCTAAGAACCCTGGTTCGATCCCCACAGCCGACAAATCATTTTCATCAATTTAAAATTATTCCTGTGGCTTCCCCACCACTAACATCTTTGGGGGCCGTAATTTAACCGCACTTCACGCGCATAAATATATCACTTTCCAATATCTGCTTCGGCAGAGTGCCACACCCATAAATGGGTAAAAGGCGTGATGATATATTTATTTATTTATTTAACATTGCAATATTTTGTGATGATAATAGAAAAATGTCAAAATTTTTGCACATTTTTTTTTATATACTGTGAGTTTTATTTGATATGAAACATGAGATTTTCAATTTCCATAATAACTAAATATAAAAAAAAATATATCATCACGCCTTCTACCAATTACTGGGTGTGGCACTCTGCCGAAGCAGATCTCTGTAAGTGATATATTTTTGCGTGTGAAATGCGGTTACTAGCCGTCAAATTACGGCCTCCAAAGATGTTAGTTGAGGGGGAGCCACAGGAGTAGTAGTAATGTGGTGAAAATGTTTGTCGCCAGTGAGAATCGAAAATCGAACAAGGGTTCTCAGGATCCACAGGCCGACACGATAACCACTGTGCCACCTACTCCATATAATAACGAAATGACAGTTAAAAATTACAATTTTGAACAATTAAATTCAAGGAAAATTTGTTAGAATATATAAAGTAATTCTGCATATGAGAACTACTGGTTGAATGTCCTTTGAGACAAAGATACAAAATTAGAAACGTCGATTAACTATGCTAATTGTATCATTTATAATTTACGGTTCTAACATTGCACTAAAACTCATATTTAAGCATAAATATTTTACAAACGCAACAATAAAGTAAATTCCTAAATGTTAGTCAGCATCAATATAAATTCCTTAACCTGTATTTAATCTGATCCTCTAGATTCAATAAAAAAGATTTCATCCTCGAATATCGAATTTATTTCGTTCACTGAAATCCTTTGACGTATCTCAAGGCTACGTCAATTCAGGCGTCCAGACCAGAGTGGATATTAATATTTAAAAGAGGTTGTATACAAAAAGCTCTTTCTGACGTCACACATCTCAACGCTGTTCGCTGACTCGTTCGTGTTTCAGCGAATTTAGATTCGAACTTTGGCATATTTCGAATTTTCGAATTATTCAAATATTTGAATTTTCGAATTTTTCGAATATTCGAATTTTCGAATTATTTGCAATGTTTTAACAGCTCGAGGACAAGTCAGTCAGACTACAAACTGAGCACCGAGGGTTCAATTCTCGTCTTAGTCATTCTATTGCCAGATCTTAGCCTCATCACAATTTTTACTAAGGACGTGTTATTCTTTTTTAGAGAGTTCAATTCACTAACCCTATTATGGAATAAAAAGGCATGGTACATTAGTAAAACAACTTCAATGCATTTGTTGTACATAAATTTATATTTTATTATTTATTTATAAATAATATAAATTAAAATTAAGGGAATAGATGTCTTAATTAAGATGCCTAACCTTGCAGAGTTTTTGTAGGGTTACTTCGCTGAGTTTATTATTTAATTCGTGGCCGACTTTTCGCTAATTATGCGTGATCGTGTTTGGGGATGACAGATGGCGTTAATTCAGTGGCAAAAAATTCGAAATTTCGAAGCATTGAAGTTTTTCTGACGAAGTTTAAAACATTCGAATGTTCGAACGTTCAGAAATTCAAACTTCGGTGGACATCAACGACCCTACTAATTGAATATTTTAAAGTAAATAATATCTAGCATGGAAAGAAAAGTCTCGGATGCTGCATTTGAATGGAATCAAAATATTTATGAAAGCTCATTTGTTTATTAGTCATTACAATATCGAATCGAATACAACAATGTAAACTATTCTTTTCGTTTGATATATGGTACTTTGATTTATCTAGTTTTATTTATTTATGGGTCTCTTAAGGTTTTAAAAAATGGTTAGGAGCAGAAGGGTTGAAAAAATTACTCCACTATGTTTGGATTGCTTGGCTTTTGTACCAATAATTTTTAACAAATAAACATAGTGGAGTAATTTTTTCAACCCTTCTGCTCCTAACCATTTCATAAATTCAACGGCTTAATAAAACGGATCTCCATTTTGAGATTCCATATATTATTCTTAAGGTTTTAAGTTTTTTGGGTGCAAATATCAGAAAAATGACAGTTACAGATACTTTTTTATTGTTACAATTACAATGGGTAAGTAAAAATAAATAAATAAAGTACGGTCAATATTAGATGGCTACAAGTTGTTTTCTTGAAAAGTTTGAAAATGATTAAAATGTGCTTTTATGTTTAGGAATATATCAGATTTTTTATCTGTAAGTCATATTTTTTCTAGAGTTCTAGAGATGTAGCTGAAACAAATTCGCGTTAAGCACCAAAAAACGCATTATATTAAAATAAAATTCCATAAAAATTTGAATAAAATAGTAATAAAATGCATGAATTTTCTTACATTTCCTAGCGATGATGACCCTATCTAGTAGTAATTGCCTAAAGGCGGCATAATTGTAAAATTGTGCGCCTCTTTATGACTTTGCAAAACTTGCAGTTGGTTCGTACACTTAATATACGAGTATTACACGGGCTTGCTCTGAAGTTTTGTCACAAAATTATTCCAACTTACTAGTAGAATATAGAGATTTTTAATTACTAATAGTCTTTTATGAATCTGCTTGTAAAAAATTATGTTTATCGCATCTGAAGCTCTATACTTACTATCTTTTTTAGATCACTAATCAAGGCTTGAAATTAGAGTGTGATAAAAGAAAATTAACTCGAGCCCTGTTCCAATATAAAGTGAAGCCAAATAACTGAAATAACTATTCACCCCCAAAAGTGTAAATGTGTGTGAATTATTAAAAAAAAAAACGTAAAAACTATTTATTGCACTTTATTGATTCTTCACACTAAAATACTACATAAAGTCATAGCTACTAATTGTATAAATTAAGTCATAGTTACTAAGTTATTACAAAATAAGTCATGATATTAATAAAAGTATGTAAAATAAAATAAATAAATATATCATCATGCCTTTTACCCATTACTGAGTGTGGCACTCTGCCGAAGCAGATCTCGATAAGTGATATAATTATGCGCATGAAGTGCGGTTACCAGTCATTAAATCACGGCCCCCAAAGTTGTTAGTGATGGGGGAGCCACAGGGGTAATTTTTAATGTGGTGAAAATGTTTGTCGGCTGTGGGACGCGAACCAGGGTTCTCAGGATCCACAGGCCAATTTAAAACCACTGTGCTATAATATGTAATGTTATAATATTTAGTAAAGCGACCCTTTGTAGCCTAATGCCCTCTGTAGCCCATCGTCATACCTAGCGCCTAGTTTGAGAAACACTGCTTTATACACTTCTTCAGTGTCAGACAAAAACCACAAACTTACATTCCATGAACTTATGCATGGAATAGAACCAGAAATACTTTATTTAGAATCAGAACTTAAAATCGATTTGTATATATTCACTATAATTTACGATATGAATAAGACCTAGTTCAGATTACAAATGCCGTTCGTATTCTGTGTTGCCGGTTATGGAAAGGTTGAAATGAATGCTCTGCCAGGCTTGGCACAGGCTCACGCTGTTCGCTGTTCTCCAGCAAGGATGTAAATCGATGCGGAACGATGGGTCGACGAGAGGATGGAACGGTTTGGTTTGACTGCTGTGCGCACCCACAATGATTGCCTGGATTCCGGATTCTGAATCTGAATCCGTTGTCGACGCAATCTAAGGTCATAAGATTCTAGTTTCGTGAACAATAAGACGATCACTTAGTTCTGAAGAGCACATTGAATGCATTTTTTTGCTTAAATGGTCTTATTATGGGATGAAGGTCAACTTTGGTTTTTAATTCTTTTAGTATTTGTTGTGCACTTGTGGGAATAAGGGGAGAAAACTGGAGCAGGTTGGAAGTTGTAAATATCTAGGAATGGAAGTAACGAAATAAAGTTGCGTACTCGAATGGCTGAAGAAGCGTTTCGGAAAAAAAGTAGAATGTTGAGTGCGAAATGTTTTATATGGAGTGTTATGTTTTAATGGTGTGAGACATTGACAATTAAAAAAAAATCTGGTGTGGGCACCACACGACTTTCTTATACACAGCATATTTAATATTTAGCATATATGACTGTTATATAATATTATTAAACATGTAATTTAGTTTTTCAGTCATTCAGCATTTATCTGTTTGAAACATATAAAATATCAAATTTGGTAACGAATAATTTGACTACTTTATGTCTAACTTTACTGATGAGGTTTTTGAGCCTAACCCTTGGTATCTCAAGAACCGTGAGATACGAAGTCGATTAAATTGAGCCAAAGTTGTCAAATTAGTTGACCATTTTAATGATGTATTTGTTTTTCCGAAAAAGACATAGATAACTAGATAAAGCGAAAATTAAAATCTATGTTTTTTGTTTCTATTGCTACTATGATTATTGAAATATATTATTAAATATAAAAATGAGTTTTCCTCAAACTTAGATGCATGTACAGGAAAATTGCAAATAACATTTTATATTGCAAATATTTTTGCTAACATCGTTTATTTGAAACTTTTTTTCGTAACTGATTCCATTTTTGAAATAAATGGAATTTATTGTTTTGTGTGTCTAGTAAACTTCCTCTGCCGGTTTTTCAATTTCATTCAAAATCCACTCAGCTCTTCGTATTTTCATGAAACTTATAATTACCAAGTTTCGTTAACAAATCTTATCTCGTTCATGAGATATTGCACACTCGGACACACATCAATCCATCCATCCACACACACAAACACACACATAGACATCATTGAGAAAATGATCAAAAAGGATTCAGTGAACCCCTAAACACGTATTTCCGCGAAAATCTCGTCAACGATTTTTTTTCACGATTCCAGTACTTCCTTATACTGTGTATAAGAAAGTAAAAATGGTAAAGATTGATGCCATTGAAATACGGATATGGAGGACAATAAGTATTAAGTGGTCTGATGGAGTTAGTAACGAACAAGTGTCGGAAAAAATAGGCTAATTTTAAAAAGAAGGGAATATGGTTTGGCCATGCGTCTAGAAGGGATACTCTAATGAAGAACATAATAGAAGGGACAGTAGAAGGAGAAGATAAAAATGGCAAGAGGAGAAGAAAAATGGTAGCAACCTGAAACAAAGAAGAAGTTATGTAAAAATGAAGAGGTTGGCTATGAGTAGAAGAAGTTGGAGAAGGCATTTAGGACCTGCGTCAAGCAGATTACTATCGATGATGATGATGATGATGATAAATAAATAAATAAATATATCATCACGCCTTCTACCCATTACTGGGTGTGACACTCTGCTAAAGCAGATCTCGGTAAGTGATATATTTTGCGCGTGAAGTGCGGTTACCAGTCGTCAAATCACGGCTCCCAAACATGTTAGTGGTGGAGGAGCCACAGGGATAGCTTTTTCAAATTATGAAAATTTGTCGCCTGTGGGAATCGAACCAGGGACCTCAGGATTCACAGGCCGACTTCATACCACTGTGCTAGCCATCCCATATGATGATGATGATGTTAAATTAACAATTTCCTTTAGCAAAAAAGGAAACATGCGTTTGTTATTATTTCATTGCATTACATTTTGTTTTGTTTATATTGTCCAGTAAATTAATGCACCCACAACGATTGCCTGGCTTCCGGATTCTGAATCTTAATCCGCTGTCAACTTAATCTTAGATCATGAGTTTCTAGTTTCGTGAACAACTGAGATGATGACTGTTTTGCAGAGCATATTGAATGCATTTTTTTGCTTAGGTTATCTTGTTATAGGATGAAGGTCAACTTTGAATTTTAATTTTTTTGGTATTTGTACTTGTTGGAGTTGTAAATTTAATTTCACGATTTACTCCAGCAGAAAACGAAACATGCCTTTGTTATTATTTTAATGCATTACTATATTTTTGTTTATATTTCTCATAAAATTAATTTTACGATACACATATACCATTACACCTTTTTAGTATTATAAATAACATAACACCAGTAGCAATAAGGAAGTTCGATATCGTAATGAAAATATGGATTATAAAGTTTTGTGGTTGCTCTTATGTTCATGAGGAAGTTACTACACAGGAAATACGTTAGTTCGTAGTAAATTAATCAGTTATCCCTGTATCTTAATTCTTGTTGCTTGGCAACCTCTTAGCGGAAAACAATATTCATGTTCTATATTTCTCGTAGCCTGGCAACGACTATAAAAACAGGAATATTGAATTTTATGCACAACCGGGCCGAAATTCATGTATTTTCGCTCTAAAACGCGGACTTAAACACTTCTTTTTCACCCTTGGGCCATAAAAAATAATTCCAATGGATACATAAAATTACAATTTATATTTATTGTGAATACTTGATTTTACAAAGTGTCATTTTAACATATAACCTATGTACATATTTTCATCTTTGGATCATATAATTAAATGTTATTTTGTACTGCATAAAACATTTTATGTACTACGGGTAAAATTAGCGTTTCTGACCCTGAGCATGTTATTAGAACGAGGCGCAAAGTGTCGAGGGCTAAAACTCATGCCACGGGCCAGAAACACCTGTTTTCACCCTTGGGACATACATAACTATTGCGGATCGAAAACACATCGGAAAGGTATAATTTTTAGTCTAATAGTTATTTGCGTACATAGACCAGAAAGTATAATTCGAAGTAAACTATGCAGGACCGGCAAAGTTCTCTATTCGAAATGCACTTATTTTTTTACGATCATTTAAAAACCCTGGAATAATAATTTATTGTACTAGTGTGGAATGTGATATGTTAGTCACGAAAGAAAATGTTTTCTTGAGTGACTAGTATTTATCCAATACCTCTCTTAAAATTAAAATAAATATATCATCATACCTTTTACCCATTATTGAGCGTGGCACTTTGCCAAGGCAGATCTCGGTAAGTGATATATTTATTCGCGTGAAGTGCAGTTACCAGCCGTCAAATCACGGCCCCCAAAGATGTTAGTGGTGAGGGAACCACAGGGGTAATTTGAATGTGGTGAAAATGTCGATTGTGGGAATCGAACCAGAGTTCTCAGGATCCACAGGCCAACTCGATACCCCTGAGCCACCCACCTCTCTTGAGATGTTTTAAATCGTTTTTATATAATCGTTTGACACGGACAAGACATTTGATATGATATTAATAAAACATGGAAATTACAAAGAACTCATGGAATTTTGTGAATATTAGTTAACGGCTGAGAGAATCGAACTCGACATCTTAATTTCGTAGTTTAATACATGGATCAAAATAATATTATTGCTAATACAGTTCTTAATGCAACTAATGACTCAATATACTGTACAAAAATAAACAAATTAAATTGCTAAATGCGCAGTAATGCTTCAAATGACCTTGATGTAACTGTTGTTGTAGGCACATACAAATTTGTAAATATGAATAAATAAATAAAAAACTTTTCAACATACTCGGATACAAGGTGTTTTTCAACTTAATGACAAGACTTTAAGTGTGTACGTGATGTACTAATAACGGAACAAAAAGAATTTGTTTTCAAAATTCATAAAATTAAGAAGGTTTGATAGTTATTTCCAATATATTAAGAATTAAATTATAATAGTCAGTTTATTCATTAATAATAAATTACTATTTATAGTATTTATAATTATAATTTTATTATAATTATATTAGAAATAAGTATAAAAATATACCCTTAAGTTTTTGTGCCGTTAGCAGTACATCATGTAATATATACCTCATTCTCAAGTTTAAAAACAGCCTCTATAGACATCTGATATAGAGATGGAAATTCTAGTTAATTTGAGTGAACTAGTTCATTCGTTCTCGTTCACCAAAAAGATTAGTTCACTGAACTAGTTCATTAGTTCACTTTCGTTCACGAAATTTTTAAGACTATGATGAACGGAAATCGTATTGTATTGTGATTCACGAGCGAGAAGAAGTGAACTTTTAGGATCTGGTACTAGTATAATTTGACAGCAAGTATGAAAGAAGAAAAAATAAAAGACAAAATTGGTTTTTTAAAGTTGTATTCTTAAATAAATAAAAAATACACAAAATTAAATTATAAAAATAGAAAAACAACAATAAAGACAATATAAATACGAGATACGAAAATATCTAAAATAAGAGCAAATGAAAGAAATTAAAAATTACTATTTAAAAATAATATTTGTGACACGAACGAACGAAGTATGAAGTAAGCTCCTCTAATTAGTCTCATTCACTTGTTCTCCCTTCTCCGCTTTCGATTCGACCTCATCGACCGTGCCGCTGTGGTGGTGAATCATATCCGAGTAGTTCGCAGTGAACTAGTCTTTAATAAACTCATGAACTAGTTCGTGTCGTTCACTATAAAAATAGTTCATATGAACTCGTTCGTTCACGAACTACATACCTCTAATCTGATATGCATGGAGATCAGCGCCATCTTTTGTTAATTTGGAAGTCCAATAAATTTTGAATAAAATTATTATCCTGAACAGGCGTTATATAGATAATGTACAGAGTACATTAATATCATCTAGTAAAGTCCGTGGTGCATACAAGATTATATTTTTCACTAATACAATTATTTTTAATTTATAATAATTATACAATCTGTATAATAGTATTAATCAACTGTGGCGTTGGGTGAACGGAGTTGACGTTATGAACGAAGCGGGCGTTATGGATCATAATACCCGCATATAATGTCCCTGTTGTGTACAAGTGAAAAATAAAACTTTTCTTTCAATTCACCCGTTTAATCGGCTTATATGTATTAATTTGTACCGCTGCCCCCTTCTATAAGTCACCGCCCCTCGTCTTGAAACAAATAGGATACAGAAGGTAAAACGGATTATTTTTATTTAAAAAAAAAAAAAACTGTAATTAGCATCATGCTTAAATTAAAAAAGTAACAAAAACATATTTAGGACTAGTTTTTCAATCGCCGGTTTACTCCCGAGTAAGGTTAATCATGATTAAATAATTAATAATAAAATGGGGTGGCTAGCTCAGTGGTATGACGTCGGCCTGTGGATCCTGAGAACCTTGGTTCGATTTCCACAGGCGACAAACAATTTTCATAATTTCAAAAGAAACGACCCCTGTGGCTCCTCCACCACTAACATCTTTGGGGGCCGTGATTTGACGACTGGTCACCGCACTTCACGCGCAAATATATATCACTTACCGAGATCTGCTTCGACAGAGTGCCATACCCAGTAATGGGTAGAAAGCGTGATGATATATTTATATATTTATTTATGATTAATTGGTGATTGAAAAACTGGCCCTTAGAAAACAAAATTAAAATGCACTCAGATATTTCCAAGTATTCTTTAGTATTCTACATATGAGTAGTTTCGAGTACGAGGAAAAGCATCAATATTTCAAAAGTACTCGAGTAAGAATTTCGTTCTTTTAGCGGTACTTTCATGTATTGTATTCAAGTACTGCCGTGCTCTAATAGAGAACTTCGCTGCTACACAAAAATTAAACGAAACGCACCCCAATCTTTTTGAAACACCAAGCAATCCACATTTACCTCAGCTGTTCCACATCTCATCATTGTTCATAGCCGGTACCCGCACAATACACCAACCCTCAGTCATCTCAGCATCGTCCTCATATCCTACCTCATCCTCAATCCTCTTCCAGCATCCTGCATCCTCTTCCTCTTCTGCTTGGCAGCTCCGCGAAGCTCTGCCGGCAGCGCGTGACCTAATTGTCTCTGCCATGTCTGTTCTGTTGTTCGGCTTCCTTCCGTATCCTGCGTCGTCCTGCGTCCTGCGCACAGACGGCGGCGGTAGCGTCGGCGTTCCTGTCCTGTCAGAACCAGCCATCGGGATCAGCCGTATAACGCGCTATGACGCGCATGGCTTTTGTATTTTATAGTCACTGAGCATTCGTATTTACACCATACATGTCACGCCTACCTAAACAGAATGTTTTTGTTGCGTTCGAACTTGGATGATGAGGATTGAATGGCTTTTGTTAAGGAAGGGTAAATAAAATTAAATGAGGAAATTGTATTACCTGTACAGAAGTTATGTTTCTTTAAAATTAAGGAAAAATACTGGTGTATTTGAAGTCTTATGTAATTAGATTATATTTATGGAAACTCAAATGTGGTATTCTCGAGTTTCTAGGTTCGATTCTAGTCTACAATTTTAGAGCTAACTTTTGTTTTAGCGTTAAGAATAATTTGACGGTTTGTAAACTATATTAGCCAAATTCTCAAAAGTTTAGTTAGAATCTAGCTAATCCAGAATTTTGGATTAGCTAATATAATGCTAGTCCGATTTAAAATAAATAAATAAATATATCATCACGCCTTTTACCCATTACTGAGTGTGGCACTCTGCCGAAGCAGATCTCGGTAAGTGATATATTTATGCGCGTGAAGTGCGGTTACTAGCCGACAAATCACGACCCCCAAAGATGTTAGTTGTGGAGGAGTCACAGGGGTAATTGTAAATTGGTGAAAATGTTTTGTCGGCTGTGGGGATCGAACCAGGGTTCTTTGGATCCACAGGCTGACTTGCTACCACTGTGCCATTACCCCAATTAGTTCGATTTAAAAAAGTTAATTCAATTCAATTCACTTTCCGAAAACTGAATGATAAGAAGATTATTTTAAAGTTTATTAAAACTTTTTTGGGACTATGGTTTAGCTTAATTTGATAAATTAAAAATTCAGGATTAGATAGATTTTAGCTAGAACTTTTTTGAGAATTAAATGAATAAATAAACATATCATCACGCCTTTTACTCATTACTGGGTGTGGCACTCTGCCGAAGCTGATCTTGGTAAGTGATATATTTATGCGCGTGAAATGCGGTTACCAGAATTGGGCTGTCTAATTCTACTGATTTACTGATCTTATATTTGAATATATTTGTTGTTATAAAATTTAGGACATTTACGGTTGTATGCACATACGTTGAAAAATGCATAGGATGGACCACAGATCATAATATACTATTATAGATTAGAAACTGCCATGTTACTCACTAGGACTGTATTTTGCGCCATCTGAGTAGTGGAAGTCTAACTAACATCATGTAAATAGGCAACCTGGTATGCGTATTTAGGCAGCTTGTAATTTTTATTATTATTTTATATTTATTTAAACTACATAAAGTAAAAATTCATTATTACAATATAAATATTTATTAAAATATTCTCCTATATACAATTTATTTATAATTTGTACTGTTTGCATCGCAGTTTTATTCAACTCTTGTGAACTTGAAAATATATAATGACTTCCTCATCTAAATATTATTTATTATATATGATCACTTACTTACCAGTAGCAGTGCAATTTTTTACACAACAATTTATATTAGTTGATGATATTATTTATTTGAAATTATTTCACAAATAAAAATTAATTAGATATTTGACAGATTAAAAAATTTGAAATATATACAAATGACAACTACAGGAACAATCTAGTAACCAATGATTGCCGATATTGTACAAGGTGATCAAAAGGAATTGTTATAGTTGGCAATACAATTCCAGAGATCTTTTTATTCCACAGTTGGCACAACGTCAGATAAAGGCGGAAATGCAATTTGACATTTCTAATAAATACAAATAGGTTATGTTAGGAGGCTGACAGCTAATAGAATTTTGACTTTTTAAGTAATGGAAATACTTTAGAAATAAATGTAATAATAAATGTACTCAAATTTAAATTTTAAATGTCAGTGTCAACAACAGGATATGAATTTATGTATCAGGCTTACCAATTTCAAGTAGTTTTTTTATTTCCAACTGTAACAATTCCTTTTGATCACCCTGTAGTTATCTAAAATGGATGTTTTCACATAAAAGACGTGGTGATATATTTATTTTATTTAAGATAGTCGTTAGTTGTGTATAGCCGTTCGTGACAGAAATTTTGAACATTTGTTGTAAAAAGGTTTAATCAGTTTTAGTGTGTTAATAAAACGTAGCCGATCTAACAAAAAGTTTTTATTTTGGTCTCCTCTACTTACCTTATAAATTTATAAAACGATTTTTCAACCCTGTAATTGGATAAAAATTTTGTCTAATTTAAATAAAGTCGAAACACCTGTAGTTTTCGAGATCCCAATGGTGGCATTTTATATAATTCTACTGATAATTCTATATCCGGTAAAATAATACCAGTATATTTATTTTATTTATGTTATTATTCTACAAATAATATAATCTGGTGAAGATTATATCCTACGTCATGTCTCATTAATCGCAAACATCACAGAAATTTATAATGCAAAAAATAAAATAAATTACTATGTTTATCACGCACCAGTAAAGTTACTTAAATCTGTAAAGCGAGTCAAGTGTGCGTTGTAAACGCATCGATTTAGCGCTTAGTGAAGGCACTTAACTAATGGATTAGTTTAACTAACCAACTTGATATTTTGCTTGATAAACGATCTACACGAAAATATAAATATGTTTTAATATTTAAAAATGAAGCAGTAAACAAATCATTGCATAGAAATTACTATAATTAGATATGCATGTGCAATCCACATAATCTTCTTTTTTGTCGACATGTTTTTATTAACAAATAACAGTTTTATGAAAATTTAACACTTAACAGTTTTGACACGCAAGGTTATGTTTGATTTAATGGGAAATTATTTCTGAAAAATTTATAAAAATTATTCATTACTACACCTATTCTCTTGTCTGACAGAAGTGGATTATAAAAGTTGTGGGAAAGACAGTTTAAAAATTGTGATAAAACCTCTGAGGAGTTGAGAATTATCTTTTAGGGCTGATGACTATTTTCGGATAGTGTCCAATAACTATCAGCGGGATAATTAAAAAATATTGCATCGAAATCATAGCATATATGTAAATATAAATATATCATCACACCTTCTACCCATTACTGGGTGTGGCATTCTGCCGAAGCAGATCTTGGTAAGTGATATATTTAGCGCGTGAAGTGCGGTTACCAGTCGTCAAATCACGGCCCCCAAAGATGTTAGTGGTGGAGGAGCCACAGGGGTAGTTTTTGTTGAAATTATGAAAATTGTTTGTCGCTTGTGGGAATCAAAATCATAGCATAAATGATAATAATACTGAATGTCATTTTCTGATGCGATATTTTTCCAATTATCCTGCTGATAAGTTATCGGGATCTTAATCCGAAGATGGAAAAACCGGTCTTTATGCCCGGATTTCTGAGAAACTTTTGTAGCATTATGAGCTATCATATTGTTGTTATGATGCAGTAGATACAGGTTTGGCTTCGTGTAATTTGACACTTGTGACTACGTTAAAATAATAAACTCCAACTGGGATTTTTAAATAAAAATACGCCATAGTGGCGAAAATTGGATTTGAAAAAGATACAATTTACTACTAACATAATAATCAGTAAATACTTCAAAATTATTAAAAATGAATGATAATAGAACTACTATTTACTATCAAGAAGGTAATATAACTATAATTAACTAATATTGTACTAAAATAACTAATTTATACTAAGAAAAACCTTCACTATCAAAAGAACCTATGAACTATATACTTAAAATTATATTTAAAAGTTAAATTATATTTTTTTTTAATTAATAAATTACATTGAATTTATACAAGAATTAAAACTAGTCATGCGACTAACCATTAATTTTAAGCTAATATAAAACTATAAAGTTTATAAGCTACAGTTCATCCATTGATGACCAGTAGTATCTTCTGTTGGCTTTGAAGCACTACTCACATCACCACTTATTTGCACATCAACGAAATAATAAATGAAACTATTACTAATACTACATCTAACAACAACACAAAACTACATTAAGTTTAAAATTAATAACAGAATATCTCAATAATGGTAGGTTCACTAACAAATTTTTATCTTGGTTTAAATAAATAAAAGCAAATCAAATTCTCAAATGAAATAATTGGCATTTCTGTCAAACATTCGATGTGCTTTTATTTATTTAAACCAAGTTTTAACTTTTGTTGGTTAAACAGATCCTTTGTGTATTAGTTTGCTGTTACGTTCAGTTAATCATGTGTAATTTATCTGAACTGATTTAAGTGAACTAATGAAAATATATATTTCACATTGCCTATAGTAACCGTGTGATATGAGCAATATAAGCAATGTACTTTCTTTAGCAACGACGTACTATGAACTAGAAAATATAATTAATATTACATTTTATTGTTCATAAATATACGTATGTAAATAAATGATTCATTGCAGATTGGCAACAAAAATAGAAACGCGTCTATTTGTAAATGAAACCTTCATTTTTTTCTCGTAGATTTCTATAATGGTCAAGGATCATTGGGACATAGACTTATAATCTATATATGTATAGTTTTTTTTTTTAATGAAATTTACAAATTACATTCAAATAGGGTGTTTATTTAACTCTGTTTTAATTATTATAGTCTTTTTAAGGTTAAAATGTCTATTGATTTGACAAACAAATTGAAATTGCTGTCTGTAGGATATCTACATAGAATTCCAATATATTTGTCTCAAATATTTGTATGTTCAGGTAAATGTGCACGAGAGTAATAAACCAATAATCTATATACCTGTACCTATTTTATAAAAAAAACAATGTTTAAGAGTAAATAGCGAAAGGTTATAGGTTATGTAAATCTATAAACTCGTGAAGCAATGTGCAATGTAGTGTGAATGATATATGGAGCATTAGAACAACATTTTAGCGATACGTATTAGTACAAGTCGTTACCTACCTGAAATATTGTATTCCCAGTTGAGTAGTTTGACAATCCACGATAAATTAAAATATTAACAACAAGCAGAAACAATCAAATTCAGAAAACAATAAAAAATAATTATATATATATATATATGCACAGTATGTCCCAAAAATAAGGAAACTCTTTAGATATAGAATAAAACACGCATTGTATTATGTTTGAAACTTAATATTTATTCAAAATAGGTTCCATTTGAATCAATACACTTTTTAGAACGATCAACTAGAGCATGCATAGATTTTTTTATGCCATCTAAAGGAACGTTCTTTAACACCTGTATCACGGATGCTTGAATGGCTGGAATATCATCATAAAACGCTCCTTTCATGGCAATTTTCAGTTTTGGAAAAAGATAATAGTCACATGGAGATAGATCAGGCTAATCAAGAAAATTTTGATCGTTTTCAGGAGTTGAAACGATGTCTTTATAATGCTCTACACGAGCGACTTTTTGGTCTTCATTTAATTCATGTGGAACAAAACGTGAACAAACCTTTCTTTTACCCAAATCTTGAATTAGAATTCTCGAAATAGTATTTTTACTCGTATTTAATTCTTCACCCAACATTCTAACAGTAAAATTCGCATCGACAGCAATGAATTCACGTACTTTTTCGACTAATTCAGCACGATTTCCGGTTTTTGGACGTCCAGATCTTTCATCATCATTTAAATCTTCACGACTATTTTTAAATTGCGCCACTTATAAACTTGTGAACGAGATAAACAATCATCACCATAAACTTTTTGCATAAATTCGTATGTCTCAGCAAATTTTTTTACAAGTTTAACATAAAATTTAATATTTGCTTGTTGTTCCATTGTATTTTTTACAAGATAAACACAAAAACTACTGTCATTAAAATGCGCGTAAATTTTCAAACTGTCACCTGATTGCATGAAGTTGTGTGTGTTCGAAAGAATAAAGATGTATCTTTCTAACAATGTGTATGTTCAATGAAAATGTTTGTTGGCTGTGGGAATCGAACCAGGGTTCTCAGGATCCACAGGCCGACCCGATACCACTGAGCCATCTATCTTATAAACACAAACAGATTAATCGATAATACGATACTTTTTTTTTTTTATCTACTAATACACAGAAATATCATACATTAAGCTGAAAATAATTACTGCAAATTATACTATATTCTGCCCTGAAAATGGCACGAATACCAGTAAGTTCAAATTATGGAATGAAAATGGAATTAAGGTAGTCAAAATTTAATCCTCTTTGTTACGTGTCATTCCTGCCTGAAAAAGATGTAACTCCTGCGTATTCATCAAGTAATTTCTCAAACTATTATCAAATTACAAGGGTTTTCAACATTGTGCTCAGTTTTGTTTCCGGAAATGTTGGTGTTTTGTTTTCTAATCGCTGACAAGTGACAAGTGGCTTCAGGGAAAAAGGGTTAGTTTTCATTAGACCGTTGAATTATGCATGAAGAAGGAAGTTGATTATATGCATACGTGGTGGTGTTGTGTTGTTATGTGTACTATATTTTGATAAAAAGAACAATGGAAAATTTCAACCGTTGCAATTAAAATGTCAAGATATGGAAAACATTAAATATTATTACTTTGCGTTATTCCCATATAGATTTTGTTGTAAAATTTGTGTACAAAAAATGCCAAGAAAATAATATAAAATTATGATAAGGTAAATAAAGAAACGGAAACATGAAAAGCAAAATAAATATTTTTATTTGTAAAAAAAGATAATAATTACAACAAACATTTTCGTATTTAATATAAATATGTATCACACAATGAATTAATCATTCTAATACGTTATATCCAAAACTCATGCATCACTAGATTTTCTTTTAATAAGGGTATAAGGGAAAGGGCATAACTGGGCTCACTTTGAAAACAAAAGAATTTAGATTTAGAAAAATAACTTAATGTTTTTTACACTTTTTAATGCATAAAATTATGTAGTATAACGATAACGAAAATATGAACTAAAATCAGGTTTGAAGAAAATTTAAAATATAATTTTATTTTAGTTAATATTTTTACCATCAATGTTTTTTACTTTCTTATACGTAGTATAAGGAAGTATTGGAATCGTGAAAAAAATCGTTGACGAGATTTTCGCGGAAATACTTGTTTTCAGGTCCACTGAATCTGTTTTGATCATTTTCTCAATGTGTGTGTGTGTGTGTGTGTGTGTGTGTGTGTGTGTGTGTGTGTTTTTTTTTTTTTTTTTTTTTAAATAATTTTTATTCAAGCATGCACCATTACAAAATATTACATGCTTATTATATATACATATTTACAATTTTAGTTTACATATTGCTTATCATTATTGGATATACATAACTTTGCATGTAGTCTTATTCAATTGGTAAATACTAATTATATTTATTATAACTTATATCATATTTTCAAAATTTATTTTATTGACAAATTCAGTAAAATCTATTAAATATTTATCAACTAATTCGTGTTTTTCAACCGGCCATTGTCCGTTTGAACTTATAATTTTATTCTTGAGATTTATTCTTTCGGTCTCTAGTAGTTTACATCTATAAATTACATGATCTATTGTTTGTTCTTCTTCTTCACACAAGCATACATCACTGTCTATTATTTTGAATCTATAAAGATAGCTTTTAAGTTTACCGTGGCCACACAACACTGTTGTCATTGTCGCTGAGGATTTTAATTTTGTACTTAATCTTTTATTAACACTAGGAAAGAACTCTTTTGTTAATGCCCCCTTCACACTATTGTCCCAATAACTCTGCCATTTTTCTACACTGACTTTACACTCCATTTTAATCACTGCACTTTTTCTTCTTGCTATATCTTCTTTATTATTAGCCGGGTAATTTTCTTGATTTGATTTTAATTTCTTGTAGATCTCTGCTATTTCCTCCAGTTTTATTATTATTGGTGTATTCCCTGCCAAAATACATGAAGCATCATAGGAAATTGTTTTGTAACTTCTTATTATTTTTATATTCATTAATCTCTGGACTTTTTGAATACTTCGTTGATTTTTCTTCTTCTGGAGGCTATTTATCCATACTGGTATTGCATATGATGTAATTGGTAATATTGCACCCTTATATATTACATCTAGGGCTTCTTTTCTTAATCCCCATGTCAGTTTTGCAGATTTTGCTAAAGTGTATATCAGTTTGCAACATTTTTCCGTAGTGTATTTGACGTGTTCGTCAAATTGAAATTTATTATCTAAGATTACTCCCAGATATTTTAATGTATTAACTTGTTTTAATCTCTCATAATTCAAATAGATGTTGATTTTTTGTTTCTCTTGCGATCTTCTTCTTGTTATCAGCAATACTTGTGATTTACTATCGTTAAATTGTATTTTGTTATTATGTGCCCAATTCATTATTTTATTCATCTCCATATTTGTAATAACCTCAGCTTCTAATGCTGTTTTACCTTTAACCAAAACTATCAAGTCATCAGCAAATGCTATGACTTTCGTTCTGTTTGAATAGTTTATTTCCAATAATGAATTGTATTGCAAGTTCCAAAATCCCGGCCCGCTGCATGAGCCTTGCGGACAACCTCTGTTAACTGTCTTCTCTTCCTTAACTCCATTTATCTCCAGTACTGCTTTTCTGTCAGAAAAGTAGTTCTTGGTTAGATTATACAAGTTCTTTGTGTGTGTGTGTGTGTGTGTGTGTGTGTGTGTGTGTGTGTGTGTGTGTGTGTGTGTGTGTGTGTGTGTGTGTGTGTGTGTGTGTGTGTGTGTGTGTGTGTGTGTGTGTGTGTTTACTCGACACACAAAACAATAAATTCTATTTATTTCAAAAATGGAATCAGGAAAAAAAGTTTCAAACAAAAGATGTTAGCAAAAATATTTGGAACATAAAATGTTATTTGCAATTTTCCTGTATATGCGTCTAATTTTGAGAAAAACTAATTTATATATTTAATAATATATTTCAATAATCATAGTAGCAATAGAAACAAAAAACAAAAACATGTTTAACATTTATATGTCAAATAATAATTGTCAAACGCAAGGAGCAAGTCATAAGTGTTCAATTCAGCGTTTTTAATATGAAATATGCAGTGTATAAGAAAGTCGTGTGGTGACCACACCAGATTTTTTTTTTAGATCGGACCTAATTTAACTCGTTTCCTGTGTGTTGTTTGTCCGCAAAGTGTATTATTCCGGTATTATAGTGTCGTTGCTAGGCTACAAGAAATAACAGTACGGGAATATTGTTTCATATATCGTGTTTACAAAGTGAATTTTGTACAACTATTTTTGGGGATATTTTTTAACATATGTCAAACATAAATCTATCACTATAGCTGTCATTGCTCAGCTCATGTAAAATTATTGCAATTATTTATTTATATTAAAATAACTACGTTAAACTGCAAAACGCTTGTTTATTAAAAATTAAAGATATTTTCTTATATAATACAACCTAGATAATTATGAATTTGAATTTTAACCTAACTAATAAATGTAAAATGTTTATTGAATTTAACAGTATTTACCACCTTGAAATTTTATTATTATTATTTTTAATAACAATTTTGAAAAACAAGTTAGTGAATGTGCTATAGGAAAAATAGTACGAAAACACATGTTACAGTACACGTATACTGTACTAGGCTCTTTGTTTAGTACGCTTGTGGAAATAAATAAACAAACCATGGTTACGATATCCTCAAATGTGTTTATCAAAACAACGCAATAATTTTGTGGTGGTTATCACTTTGCCTACTAGTTAAACTCCATTCCCTGTATGAAAACTATGACGTCATATGTGGACGAGGTTATCATAGATACGATGAAATATAGCTATCTTTTTAAATCATATTCCTATCTATGCGAATGGCATTAACGTATGTCTTAATAAGTAAAGACACACGTTTCATATTTTTTCACATTCTGTCACATTAATTATTTTAATGAAAACGTATGACAGTTCTTACTAATACGAAAATTAATATTTACTTTGTTCACATTTGTTTATAAAATAAAAATAGAGACTTATGGCCATGATTTTGTTATTTTCTCGCCTGTCATTTCTAAGTTTGTGACATTTTTGATACATAAATAAAGACTGAGAAATAAGAAATGGCTTATAAAATTTGGGTAATCAAATGTAGAAATGCGTTTGTCATCTTAATGATTATTTTGCGCTGGAGTTAAATAATCGAGGACCTTTAATTAATTTAACTGTAGTACAAGAGATAATGTGCACTGTATTTTGTATTTTCATATATTAATTATTTATATATAATAATAATACATATAAAAATGTGTATTTCTTTGAGTTTTATTTTACAAAATTACATATTTCAATAAGGTAAGTAATATATTTCATGGGATAAGATAAATGTATATTTGGTTATTATTTAATATATGCAGTATTTGGTTCCATTTATAAACTAATTAAATTTTATACAGTAATAAATATTTTAATCTGACATTTAAATTTTAGGTTATGTTTTAAAAATGCCAATCCAATACCAATGTAAATGTTTTAAGTACAAAATCTTGAATCACATGGATACCGAATGTGACGTAATCGTTTTTCTACAGGGAATGGAGTTTACACAATATTCTATTATAACTCTGTTTCAAATTAAAACCAATTCACGAAATGAATGAAATCCACTTAGGTTAAAATAATCGTTTCGTGAATTAGAAAATTTTGAAGTTTTCTGAATCGACCTGAAAGTGATTAAATCAATTATTAGTTTTAAAGACTGTACTTTCAATTAACATAAATTATTAAATTAACATAGGACATACAACCGCAATCCCTTCCTGAATAGAGGTAGCGACGCCCCTGTAACAAACCTAACAAAAATTAATGTTTTGGTAAAAATTTCATAAAACAACACATTTAAAACAAAGCTTTATTCACAATAAAATGTAATTTAGGTGTAACCACTTTCATATAGCATACTATAAATAATGCAAAATACAAGAAAAAAATTTGCAAGCGTTATTGCGAAAGCGAATGGGTGGATGTAGCGAAAAGGGAAACATGCGTACGGACAAACATTTTGAATTATATCTAAAAGCATACTAACCCGGAACGTGGGTAATTCTTTATCGTAGTTCCTCGACTCGAAGTAATATTTGCTGCATATGGCTCGGAATAAATCACGAAGATTCACGGCCTATTTGACGGAAAATTTTATTTGATTGAGGATATGCGGAGTTAGCAAACATATTTTGCTGAAAATTGTTTCAATTTTTTATGTTTCAAAAATCAAAAGTAAATTTAATTTTACCATTATATCTAACTGAATTTTAAAGTCTTTTTCACTCGATAGCTACATCATGGAATATTATCTAACAAGTTTTATAAACGTCTCTTTAGTTATGAGTATATAAAAAATAGTGTCTAGAGTTTATATATATATATATATATATATATATATATATATATATATATATATATATATATATATATATATATATATGTATATATATATATCTAAGTAAATAATAAAACTTTACATTTTTTTGTTGTCTTCATTTGCAGTCGTAGAAAAATTATGGTATATGACTAGTTTTGTATATATATATATATATATATATATATATATATATATATATATATATATATATATATATATATATATATATATATACAAAACTAGTCACATACCATAATTTTTCTACGACTGCAAATGAAGACAACAAAAAAATGTAAAGTTTTATTATTTACTTGAAAAGTCATGTTAAATTACATTGTCAGATGTAAGAAGCTAACTTTACTTCGTGCTTGATGTGTCAGTTGTAAACTTCACGCCGTGACAAAAACGTTTGAAACCACAGTTTGCCAATATATGTTTAAGATGTTACAACCGTGTGTAAAATTGGCTTTTAGTTGACTGATTTCTGTTTGTAAAATGACTATTTAATAACAAGATTTCTTTACACATTATTTACCATGGTTGCCATGGTTAACTCAAAGGCGTATTCCATTTGTCATTGGCATCAGATCTAACATACATTTACTGAACCAGATCACTTATTTATTTCGCTGGATTACTTCGCTGACTTTATTTTCAGTGCTAGAATTACTGATTCTAATTTACTTTGAAGTAATTCACCCCAATAAGTAAGTGAAGTAATTCATCCTAATAATAATAATCCTCGTATTTTAGATAAATACATATTAGGCGTATTCCATTTGCTATTTGGATCAGATCTAACGTACATTTACTGAACCAGATCACTTATTTATTTCGCTGGATTACTTCGCTGGCTTTATTACCAGTAGTAGAATTACTGATTCTAATTTATTTTGAAGTAATTCACCCCAATAAGTGCATCAGTTTGCTTAATTCAGTTCATTTAGCCATGTTGTCAAATTTATCTGAACTGATTTAAGTGAACCAAGTGCCAAATGGAATACAGCTAAAATAATAGATTTTTCTATTTCGGTGTTCTTATAACTCTATAAACGCACTATAAATACGTCATCAAGGAGATCTATAAGCGAACTGTTTTTGGCGCTTTTTATTTTGTAGGAGTGGTATAAATGCTATTAAATCTGATAGACGAATGACATATAACCTCAAAATTGTAAATTGTCGGTGTCGAAATATTACTTAAATAATATGCTATAATCATACAAAATTCACAAAAGTTACAATACAGAAAAAAACATTGATTAATTGTCAAAAAAATTATGATTTTTTATTGTTTTTGTAATGAGTAGCGCTACCAACACAACTGATAAAACACACCAACTTATATTTTTGACAAATCGCAGTTTTTTTAAATTACCTCAATAGAAAAAATAGTATAAAGAATACGTTTCATAAGGCATGTTATCGTACTCGTCCTTTGTAAAACTTGGACTCGTGCGTTAACAGATTCCCTTATGAAACTAGTTCTTTAATATACTATTTCAATATTAAAGGATGACATTCATGTCAATAATAGGCGTATTATATTTGCTGTTTGGATCAGATCTAACTTACAATTACCAAACCAGATTACTTACTTATTTTCTGTTTTACTTCGCAGACTTTATTTCCTCTACTAGAATTACAGATTTACTTTGAAGTATTTAACCCCAATAAATGCATTAGTTTGAGTAATTTAGTTAATTTAGTCATGTTGTCTAATTTATCTGACTGATTTAAGTGAAACAAGTGGCAAATGGAATACAGCTTATTTCGATAGTTTCGCTAATATTTTCGGTTAATTTATTATAACAGAATTGAGAATTGTAATAATAACTATAAAAAAAAAAAATAAATATATCATCACGCCTTCTATCCATTACTGGGTGTGGCACTTTGCCGAAGCAGATCTCGGTAAGTGATATATTTTGCGCGTGAAGTGCGGTTATCAGTCGTCAAATTACGGCCCCCAAAGATGTTAGTGGTGGAGGAGCCACAGGAGTAGTTTTTGAAATTATGAAAATTGTTTGTCGCCTGTGGGAATCGAACCAGGGTTCTCAGGATCCACAGGCCGACTTCATATTACTGAGCTAGCCACCCCGTAATGGTAAATGAGATTATTATATAACTAATTTATTTTTCTAGCACATGAAAACAACATCAATCTAAATATAACGAAAATATATTATTCGAGTAAAACACAAAACGAAAACCATCGGAGAAGATCAAACAGTACTAGATATTATTACTGATATAAATTATAGGTTATTTTTATTTTATTAACTTAAAATAATAATGAACAAGGGTTGGATATACGCAATTCTTTTATCTCGCCATTACAAATGTAAATCTAGAAGAATATCTGAGTTTGAGAGAAATTAGTTATTTTGAGAAAATTAAGCAATCTGAATAACTTAAAAAGTGTTCTTTTTTTAATTTCCATCTTTACATTAAGATAATGAAAAGATGTGTTTTAATCTTCTCCGCTTGAGTATCTTCATTCTTTTAGCAAAAAAATTGGCGTTCACTTTAATTTTAATTCTTTAATCTCATTAAACCATTACCATGAAGAGCATCTGGTAATAGGTGTCAATTTTCTAAATTTAATTGAGGTACTTAATTATCTTAAGATAAATATTATTGTTTACAAGAAAATCACTATCTAACTAATATGATCTGTGCTAATTTGGTTTGAATCTAGAATTTTTACTGCGTATTAAGTAATTTATAGTTGATAAACTGATTAAGTCAATTTATTTGTTTATGTTTTCTAGAACGTAAATCAAAATTTATGAATATGTAACTTTGAAACTAGTTTCGTTTACGTGCTAATACGTATTTACAAAAAGAAAGAATTGTCTGATAAGTTAATAAATAATCTTGTAATAGAATACTCTAACTTTTTGCATTCCTACGTATTATGAAAACATGAAAAACAATGAGTCAGTTGAGCTCTATTTACTCGAGGTAAATAGAGATCAAATGACTCCTTAAAAAAGTTTTAGTTAACCCTGAATTTTAGCTAATTTTATTCTAATCCCGATTTAAAAAGTTAATACAAGTAACTATTTGAAAACGAAATAGTAACAAGATAATGTTAGAATTGATTTAAAATTTTTTGAAAATATAGTTTAGCTTAAATTGACTAGCCCAGAATTTAGGATTAGCTAAAACTCTTTCAGGCAGATTCACAAAACGGATTAGCGCTAACACCGTTTTTAATATTATCTATAACTCTGTTTCAAATTAAAACAAATTAAAGAAATTAACTAAATTTGATGCTAATTAACTCTCTTTTTAACTCAAGTTAAAATAAACTTGTTTCATACATTGTAAAGAGAGTTAAAAACGAAATAAAAAATGGTGTTACCGCTAATCCGCTTTATGAATCTGCCTGTTTATGAATTGAGCTGTACCTATGTCATAAATATTAAATCATATATTTGGATATTCAATTACTAAGAGATGGCGTTGATCACGTTATAATAAACTTGAGGTAAAGGTACACTTTCAGTTGATCTCCATAAACTTAACTTTGCTGTCACTTGTATTTTTTTGTTTTTTCTTTTATTTTGTGTTTGTTAGTAATATTTTTTTTATTAATTTATATAAAATATATTTCTATGTTCATAAAAGGAGTCGAAAGATCCATGAAATAAACTTTTACGGCTTAATATCAAAACTTTAACATATTTCTATGTTGTCATTAGTGGTAGTATTAGTTTCATTTGTCGTATAACTTTTAGTTACTAATGTAAGTATATAGTTCATAGGTTCTTTTAATAATGTCGGGGTTTCTTAATAGAAATTAGTTCTTTTAGCATAATATTAGTAAATTATAGTTTTATGATCTTCTTTATTGTAAATATGAGTTCTATTATGATTCATTTTTATTTATATTTTAAGTACTTAGTTACTAAGTTAGTATCAAAGTGTGCCTTTGTCGTAGTTCCAATTTTTGTCACTATGAGCGCATTTTGTTTAAAAATTCCAAAAGCAATAACTAAACATATTGCTTATCCTTCGTGAAATCTAATAAATGGTTTTATGGAATTCAGAAAATATTTCCCAATTCATTGAACAAGAAAAATAATTCAAATACATAAAAATAAATCTCTAACACTGCTTCAAAATATAGATCTATTCTTCCAGTTTTCTCTAAAACAGGGGTTTTCAAACTGTGAGTCGCAACCCCTTTGTTGTACTATAAAAAAATAATAAAACATGTCTTTTTATTCCAATATTGAAATTATCGATATTATTTATATGTACGATCGTGCTAATCAAACGCGGCGTTTCCATAAATTAATTTATTAGTAGCAATACGGTGGGGTGGATAGCGTTACGGAATTCCAATCCGGAGATCCCGAGTTCGATTCCCACTCAAGCTAGAAATTATAATTACAACCACTCTGCGGTTCGGTGAGTTCGGACCTTGTACTGTAATTGGGATTTAATTCCTGTTGTACAGAGTAACATAAATAATAATAAATAATAATAAATAATTGAACGTTAGTTATAATTTTTATTAAAGATGAGTGTCACTAAAAATATTCACTTCAAGAACCCTGTCCTTAATTTTGAAATAAACTCTTTTTGATTGAGACATAGGACATCGTAAGGTATATACTCTTAAAGTTTTAGACCTCTTTGTTAACACCCTGAATAAGTAGAAGTCAACGAGATTTGAACGCACGACCTCTTGTTGATTAGTAAACACAAGTTTTATCTTGGTTTTATCCACTACGCAACGATTGCTTGTGATAGTAGTTGCTTATCATATGTTCAGAACAATTACAGGTATTTTTAATTCTTAAGACTGTATGACTGAATTTCAGTGTAAAATCTTTATCTTTCTTGGAATTGTGGAAATTTAATTCGATTGTCTATCAATACATTGGAAAACCAGAGTAGGCATAAAAAAAATTATCTATGACAAGACAATGCTTTAATTAAATTCCTCGTATATTTTTCGATAATCTCACAAATGTAATCTGACGATATCAGTTCATTTTGTATTATACTGCGTAGGTTAGTCATGGAATAATTTGAAAATAGTTTATTAGAGACGTATTGTACTTACTATTTAATTAAATGTTTATAAGTATTGAGCCGAATTCATCATCCTTCTCTAAATAATGAAGCTTCTCTAATAATAACATTATAATGAAAAATATATGCAATGATATATTAATAAGAAAAAGATGCAAACTGGTTCTATGTTTACTAGAGACGATCTCTAGGCTAAAGACGAGTCCTGGAGACCTATTCTAATTCTTGGCGACTGTTTGGCGACTAGTTTCTGTCGCTAAATCAATGACGTCACGGTGCAGTTAATATCATAGGGATTTTAATTTCTTACGTTGGTATTAATCGGAACCACGGAGTATTTTGTGTTGGTACTTATAATTTCTGACAGCCACCAGATATTTGTTTTTCTTTGTTAAACTCAAATATTTGTATGTTATTGCTTAAATTGACATATCACAAATTGACGGAATTTTTAGTAATTTTCAAGCAACTAATCAACCGAAAAATGCTAAGCGACTGACGCCATGACACTTCGCAACAGCCTTGTACTAGTCGCCTGGAGACCGATTCTAATTCGTAGCAACCAAATATTTAGTTGTATGACGTATTTTTGATGACGTCAGGCGATTTAGTTAAATTTCTAGGGAATTTATTATGTACTGTTGGTAACAAAGATCAGACTATATATTTTGGTGCGGTATTTTTGAAAACTTGTTGCCGCTATATGTGATTGTTTATTATTAAACAAGTCCATTTTGTTGATTGAAATTGTTACTATGTTTCTATATTTAGTATTATTTATTAAAATAACCAAACTTTTCGAAACACGGCACTGCAAAACATACGAATAGGACGTAGCGACGAGTTAGCGACTGGTTCAAAGCAGTTGCTAGCAGTAAGTCGCTAGAAAATATCTAGTCGCCAATAATGACGTCAAACCTAAGTTACACTTTATCCCGCAAGGTGGCTACACTATCGGTAGCGCCAAAAAACGACGTCAAGCCAGTGGCTACAGCTGGTTGCTACGAATTAGAATCGGTCTCCTGCATACGCGACTCCGTAAGCGACCAGTCGCCAATAATGACGTCAGGACTGTACTTTTTAACTATCCCAACAGATGGCGCCAGTATCAAAGTCGCCAAATATGACGTCAAACAGTCGCTAAATCCAATCGCCAACGAATTAGAATAGGTCTCCAGAATTTAGCTGAATATTTTTATTTAAAAAAAAAAACAGGAAATATTATGCTTGATTACTTTGTTAGTAAATAAATAAATATAAATATATCATCACGCCTTCTACCCATTACTGGGTGTGGCACTCTGCCGAAGCAGATCTCGGTAAGTGATATATTTTGTGCGTGAAGTGCGGTTACCAGTCGTCAAATCACCAAAGATATTCGTGGTGGAGGAGCCACAGGGGTAGCTTTTGAAATTATGAAAATTGTTTGTCGCCTGTGGGAATCGAACCAGGGTTTTCAGGATCCACAGGCCGACTTCATACTACTGAGCTAGACACCCCATACTTTGTTAGTAATTAAATATTGTCAGCTTATCTTTAATTTGTTAACAAAAGTATTGCGATTTGCACTCAATTTACTATCAGGCCACTTGATACTTTTGAAAATGTAACTAGAACTACTATGATAAGAAAGCTATTATGAATAAAAGGCATTATTAGAGAAACCTCATTAATTCTAATTGGTTGACGTTATGGAAATTTTTATCAAAGTATTATTTACTTTTTTATTTGCAATTTAATTTTATTCTTTTTTAGATTTTTTTTACAATGATATTTAAAAATGTAAAAAATACAGATTACTAATGTAGGTACTTCATATTGGAAATAGTTAATCACATTTATATTGTCTCGATCTAAACTAAATTTCCACTGACTAAATGTTGTTTTCCATGGGACGTGTTGACAAAGGATAAAAGGATGGTATCATTGCGTTAGTGTTCAAAGGTAACCGTTCCCACGCATGAATTTACATAAAAACTCAGAACGCTTATAAGGGATGAGATGCAAAGGTCAAATCTATCACAGACCAACACTTAGCTACTAATTTATGTCAGCATATGCCATCTAAGCCAGGGGTGTCAAACTTGGAGCACGCGGGCCGCATGATTAACTTCTTGCGGCCCACGACGCTTCGAGGAAATATACAGGAAAGCTAACAACATAATAAAAAAATATTTATTATTTTTTTGAGTTGTCAATCATTATTAGGCAGGTTCATAAAAAGGATTAAATTTGAAGTTATAATTGGTGCTGCATACGTCACATTTGATTGTATTTTGTCTCCGTAAAACTTGATGCCATAATTATCAGTTATTTTTGTGAAATAAAAACTTCCTGTCTGCTAATAATTAATGACAGAATAAAAGAAATTTTATTTTGTACTTTTTCTATATTCATTCCTTCACTTTCCTTCGATTTTTACAGTTTTTTTTAATTTTTAACATTTTCTATGCACATGAAAAGCGGGTTAAATACTTGTTTTTTGCCCTAGGGCTATAATAAAATAATTTCCTATGGATACATATACAAAATGACATTTTTACATATAAATGTACATGTTTTTACATTTTGAATATAAAATTAAATATTTTTTGATGTGCATCAAATAGTGTATATACCACGGGTGAAATTATCGTTTCTGGCCTTGAACTTGTTATTAGCCCTCGGCGCTTTGCACATCGTGCTAATAATCATACCACGGATCAAAAACGCCCGTTTTCACCCTCAATACATAAATAACTATTGCGGCCCACTTCACATAAACTTTAATGGAAAATAGTTCTTAATTGAGTTTGACATCCCTGGTCTAAGCAAAGCGTGACAATTCAGAGAAGCCATAAATTTGATAATTAATAACTTAAAGAATTTTAAAATTATATGCACTATAAATTTGATAAACAAAACTCTATCAAGTCAACCTTTAAAAAGATACTTAAGATAATTAGTCAATATATTTTAAAGCTGAGTCAAAAATATAAATAAATAAATATATCATCACGCCTTTTACCCATTACTAGGTGTGGCACTCTGCCAAAGCAGATCTCGGTAAGTGATATATTTATGCGCGTGAAGTGCGGTTACCAGCCATCAAATCACGGTCCCCAAAGATGCTAGTGGCGGGGGAGCCACAGGAGTAATTTTAATTTGATGAAAATATTTGTGGCACTCTGCCGAAGCAGATCTCGGTAAGTGATATATTTTGCGCGTGAAGTGTGGTTACCAGTTGTCAAATCACGGCCCCCAAAGATGTTAGTGGTGGAGGAGCCACAGGGGTAGCTTTTGAAATTATGAAAATTGTTTGTCGCCTGTGGGGATCGAACCAGGGTTCTTAGGATCCACAGGCTGACTTGATATCACTGAGCCATTATAGCTGAGTTGATAGTGAAAAATCCTAATTATAACAAAACCTAATTCAGATTTGTTTCACTTTCTCGCAGTAGTTTTTCGTTTCATCTAGCAGTATAATTCAACCAATAGCTCCATAGGAATTTTTCTTGACTGATAATCATACTAATAACATTTATATATATTTACATATTCGTTAACGAATAAATTACGTCTTCTGACGGGCTAATAATATATTACTTAACACGCATAAAAATAATTTCTATAACAGTATGACATATGCAGATACTATTAGAACAAATCTTCGTTTCCGCGCACGCAATGTTTACTATTTTGCTGAGAATATTTTTTCTCGAAAATAAATAATAATATAATGTTTATTGTCAACGAAAGATACGTTATCATTTTAATTTATTACTTGACAAATTTTCCGTACTATATTTTTGTAAATATTGCGTAAAATAGGTCGTGACGTATTATTATTTAGGAAGAAAACAAATTACTTTCTACTAAAAATAAATTTAATAATTACTCTATTACATAAAGTGTTTTAAAATATGATGGGTAGAATGTTTTCCGTGCTTGAATCTCAATTGTTCTTTTAAAATATTACATAAAAACATAAAAGAAGGAAAATTCCTTTAGCCGTACGTCGTCTTACAAGTTGCTCATTTATTATTAATTCATTTCAGTGAATTATTAAACATTTCATGCTGCATGCAATCATTAAATACCTGATTAGGAATTTTGCTGTTTCCTTATTTATTAAATAAAGCAAATACTATAACCATGTATTTTCTAGTGCAAAAATGTGCAACTTGATAAGAATATTTTAATTGGATAAACAACAAAATATTCTTTGTTCACAAGGGAAGTTTTATTATATTAAATGTACATTTCGACTATTATTATATATTTAGTTTAACTACAATTGTGTGGAATTCACTTACAAAAACAAAGGGTAGAGCGACACTCCCTTCCTTGTTTATCTTTTAATTCGTTTTCAGTTCTTACGTAGAGTGTTTAAGGTGGTACTATCATGGAAGCATTTAACCCGGATTTTAATGAAATGTAAATATGTTATTTTTCATGTGTTTCTACACTAGTATGTAATTTTTTTTCAAGTTTATCGTTGTTGAGCTGATTAATGCAAAGTTAAAGTCGACCAAAAATGCATTGGCGTTATAGGAACTGACCACTCCAAGCAGCTTACTGCGTAATAAATTCATACATTGTAGTTATTTTTTAACAGAAAACTAACACAGTACATTATGTAAAGATAAAGGTATGAGAATTAAAAAATCCATGCCTTACCGGATTAGTTTCAAAGAAATTGGCGATGAAAGTTGGATATTGTATGATTTTCAATTAAACTGTCAGAAATGCTTGGCAACGTTGCACGGGTAGACAGGGATGGTCGCACGCGTAAACAGAGATGGTCGCAGGCGTAGACAGAGATGGTCGCACGAATGACAAAGCAAGAACTATGAAAGTTATTATTTCGATCAATAAAATATATTAATTTTAATACAAAAAAAATATTACTGCATTTTATATTTATTTATTTATTTACCGACTGGTAATATCATGCTGCTTGTGGTTCTCGCCTTGTTGTCATAGCTTCTGCTGTGTAAAATCTGACACTGCTATTGGTTGGCATGAAACATTCACTTCCAAAAATTTTGTTATGTTACTGAATATCATAAACTAGTTAAATAGTTTTATTTAATATATTCAATGTTATTGTTAATTATGCGATATTTGCAGCGAAATGTTAATTCTGTTAATAACCTATACCATACAAAAATGTAATAATTATTTTTATAAACTTTTTAGGTTACCTATACTTTTGTATGAGACTGTCATGATAGAACCACCTTAACTGCAATTGTGTGAAATTCACTTTCAAAAACAAGCGCAGGGCGACACGCCCTTCCTCTCTTATCTTTTTGTTTCATTTTCAGTGACTGCATTGTGTGGACTTTTCTTTCATATACAAGTGCAGGCTATCGCTTTCATCTTTTCTAATCTTTATAGATTCGTTGTTAGATTTGTTATTAGATTCGTTGTTAGGAGTAAGCGTGAGTAATTTGAGATGTTTTATGCATATGTTATGTACGTTGAAGAAAGAAAATGAATGATAAGTGAATAGGAATGATGTGATTGAAGGTTTGTTGTGTGATGAATGATTTCGAGTGTAATAAATGAATGAGTTTATATGGAATGATATATGAATGTGGCTAAAGTGAGGCTGGTGTGTTCGGATGTGAATGTTTGGTGAGGACTGATTATTTGAAGAATGTAATGTGTGAATGTTTTTTGAATGATTTTAGGGTTCGTGCTACCCCATTTGATGGGATATAGCGTAACAATATGTATGTTTTATGCATATGTTATGTACGTTGAAGAAAGAAGATGAATGATAAGTGAATAGGAATGATGTGATTGAAGGTTTGTTGTGTGATGAGTGATTTCGAGTGTAATAAATGAATGAGTTTATATGGAGTGATCTATCAATGTGGTTGAAGTGAGGGTGGCTGGTTTGGATGATAATGTTTGACGAGGGCTGATTGTTTGATGAGTGTGATGAGTGAAACTTTTATGAGTGATTTTAGGGTTCGTGTTACCCCATTTGTTGGGACATGGCGTGAATATATGTATGTAAAATTTCCCTTGTGAAGAAAGGAATATTGTGTTGTTTATTAACATTTATCTTCACTCAGCTCTAAACTATATATTAATTTTAATTGGATATATGATATACGTACAAAGGGATTCAAAGCTTTGAAATTGAGATTTAGTCAGACAGGTCACTAGCGTATCTCTGGTTACATCTAAGTCAGATATATGAATTTCACATTATTTAAAGTAAAACTTTAATGAAATTGGTAATTCAATTGCTATAAAATAGAATTTCTAAATAAAGCCAAAGGATAATTACACATGGTGAATATTTATTTGGGTATATAAATTGTTTTTAAGTAAAATAAACTTCTCTGGCCAACACAGTAATCAAAATATCATACAGTATGTTTTTATACTTCGGGAAAAAGTAATTAAATAAATAAATAATCATCACGCCTTTTACTCATTACTGGCACTCTGCCGTAGCAGATCTCGGTAAGTGACATATTTATGTGCGTGAAATGCGGTTAATTGCCATCAAATCACGGCCCCTAAAGATGTTAGTGGAGGGAGAACCACAGGGATAATTTTAATGTGGTGAAAATTGTTTATCGGCTGTGGGAATCGAACCCGGGTTCTCAAATCCAGACGCCGACCCAATAGCACTGAGTCATCTACTCCATAAAGTGGATAGTGTTAAGTGTTTATTATATTAAGTATTATGATTTTTTTCAAAATTCGCTAAATTAAGGGTGGTTTACAGTATGTTAACATTTTATTACCACCTATATAGTATACAAAATACAAATTATAATTTCTACAATATTTTATTTATTTATTATGCAACATCAGATAAAAGACTGTTTGTTGTGTCGGCCAATCAGAAGCGGATTTAAAATATTTCGGGCTCTAGGCAAAATATTTATTTTGGGCCCTTTAAATATTTATATATATATATAATATATAATTTTTTGTTATTGCATGTGCAAAATTAATTTTTTTTATTTGATTAGATGCAGAATTGTATGTCCTAAAACTTTTATTTGAAGCTGTCTTGCTTAAAATAATTAGGGAAGCAGGAAATTATAAAATTATGATTTTACATGTTAAATACCCATGTTCGAGAATCGCGGTCACCACTCTGTATATATTTCTATTATTTAAACTAATAGCTTGAATCTGGGCCCTAAGATTTTTGGGCCCTAGGCTATTGCCTCTTTAGCCTAGGCCAAAGTCCGCCTGCTTGTTCTATGATCCGTAAGTCACATAATATGTAGCCTTATATTTTTCCTGAAGTACAAAAACAATAGATATGTATTTTAATTTGATGCCTCACACAATATGAGTTAAACATCTGGAGGGAAAAACAATTGACAATTGATTAACTAACATTTATAACATTTCTCTTCTTGGGGTAAGTGGCTCAATGATATCGAGTCGACAAACAATTTTCATCACATTAAAATTACCCTTGTGGCTCTCCTTCCACTAACATTATTAGGGGCTGCGATTTGATGGCTGATAACCGTACTTCACGTGCATAAATATATTACTTACCGAAATCTGCTGCGGCAGAGTGCCACATTCAGTAATGGGTAAAAGTCGTGATGACATATCTATATTTTATTTTTTATCTCTTCTTAAGAGCTTTAACTTGATACTGCACTCAATATGCGCAGAGTAACTTTTGAAAAAAACAATTGAAAATCGCTCAAATGTCATTTTAATTACTTTGAAAAATGTTTCAAGTAAAATTTATTTTGAGTACAATAATACATAGTTCATTATAAAAAGTTATAAAGATTTTTAAAAGTCAAAAGTTATGTTTCCACTGATTATGACCAATTATTAAACTTAATCTCAGTTTTTAAATCGTAAACATAAACATAAACTTTCAATTTAAAACTGGAAAAATATCTCGTAAAATAAAATAATAAACAAATTTAACTGAAATCATTCACTACTTTTTTAAGACCAACTAAAATATTATTCATAGTTATGAAATGCTAATTTTACGTTAATAGCATCATTTAGAACGAAGTTATAACCTGAACTAATCAATACTTATAAATGAATTTAAATTCGACAATAAATAATTACTAAATCAATACAAAGAGTACATTCGTGTATAAAACCTTTTATTTATTTTCGGAAACAATGATAGTAATTTTTCCAGCACAACAGTACTTAAATGTACACATTAAATTATACATGGTCACAAAAGTAAACCACGTTTTGTTGACATCACGCGTACCTTACAAACAAGCATATTTGACATGTCTGCATGTACAAATGTATGTATAACAATAATTAGCGGCTGTTGACTTGTTAAGTATTACGATCGTGAATACGCTTACTGCGACCTTCTTAGGAACGTTTGTGTAAATGGAGTAAGGTTACTATAATATTTGTTTATTGTCATCTGTCAAGCGAATATACTATAACTGTCAACATGCTAAATTGTTACGAAATTTTAGTTTCTCTTGTGGACATTATTTGTTTACATACAGTGATAAAAGTCGAGACAATTTACCTCAGAAATTTGTTTCTTAAATCTTTAATATGCGCAGGTTTAAGAAAATATAAAATGAGATGTATTTTATTATGTTTTTTTTCTTCAATATTTCAAAAGAATCAAAATCTAAAAAGATAAATAATTATTTGTTTCATTAGGACAAAAAATACAAGTTTTCGGATCGATTAATAAAAGTAGCGGAGTCTGGCAATGTCACAAGACTAGAAATATTATTTTTATTCTAATTGTTTTTTTTTTTACTTAGTTATTTAGAACATTTCGCAGATTTATTCAAATTACAATGAAACAAATTAACCAAATTATTTTAACATTACGACAACTGTAGTAAAAATACTATTTCGTGAAAAAAATCGTTGACGAGATTTTCGCAGAAATAAGTGTTTTGAGGTCCACTGAATCCGTTTTGATAATTTTCTCAATGATGTGTGGATGAGTGGATGGGTGCATGGATGGATGTGTGTCCGAGTGTGCAATGTCTGGACACACAAAACAATAAATTCCATTTATTTCAAAAATGGAATCAGTTACAAAAACAAGTTTCAAATAAAAGATGTTAGCAAAAATATTTGGAACATAAAATGTTATTTGCAATTTTCCTGTATATGCGTCTAAGTTTGAGGAAAACAAATTTTTATATTTAATAATATATTCCAATAATCATAGTAGCAATAGAAACAAAAAACATAAACATGTTTAATATCTATATGTCAAATAATAATTGTCAAACGCAAGGAGCAAGTCATAAGTGTTCAATTCAGCGTTTTTGATGCTATATCAAAACGGATATCCTATATATGCCTCATCAGTAAAGTTAGACATAAAGTAGTCAAAATGACTAAAAAATTATACATAAATAAATTTGATATTTTATATGTTTCAAACAGATAAATGCTGAATTACTGAAAAATTAAATATGCTATGTATAAGAAAGTCGTGTGGTGCCCACACCAGATTTTTGATTCTAGGACCTAAAAAAGATGGCATATCCATGGTAATGTAAACATTCCTGAAATAACGTTCTTTTGCTATTGAAAAAGTTGAAATAATATTCAAGTGGGTGAAAAAATGTATTTTTTGTATCACTTTCGTTTATTTATTTATTTACGTTAGTCTGTACAACAGGAACTTAATTCCAATTACAGTACAGGGGCCGGACTCACCGACCTGCAGTTTAGTAGTTTATATAATTTCTAGCTTGAGAGGGATTCGAACTTGGGATCTCCGGATTCGAATTGCATAATGCTAACTGCACCACCTTATCGCCGAACATTTAAAATCGTATTATGCCGCTGGAGTACATCCATATTTTATTTGAATTTTTTTTTCAGATAACCAACTGTTTAAGAATCGTACACACTTTATTTAGATCATATCCTAAATTATGAATTATGTATGTAAATTATTTTTAAAAAATCATTCTAGGATCTGCAATATATTTCAAACTAGAATTAGAGACAAGACTAATATTTATTATAATCTTTAAGTTAATAATAATAGTTTTTATTCAAGTAACCCTGGACCAATAAAGTTACAAAAATAATTAGCAATTAAAACAGTAAAAAAAAACTATTTTATTTCAATTTTATAGTTACTTTTACAATAAATCATTATTTCACAAAATTAATTGCTATAAAAAATTTATTATAGTTTTTCATTTCAAATAATAACATTTTCTCGTTTGCAAATTTCATCTAAATATGTTTTTTTATCCATGTATCATATATTGAACGAATTTAAATGTCACAGTTAATCCAAAATATCCTGTTTTGATCCCACAGTCTGGTGAAAATAAAAAGCAATTTTAAGCTTTAAAAATCCTTTTGAGTTATGTCTTCCAGCTTCCACTGCGTTATTTACACTGTATTTTATGAATAAACGGAAGTACGAATTCTTTTTAAAATTCTGAAGTGACAGATTAATAATTTATATACATACATACATAATTTAAATAATAAAAAGTAAATATAATAGATTTTTAAATTTCCGCGTCTCTTTTAATAACTACGTGAGAATAATTGTATTTTAGAGGCGGTGTATTTTACTCTCTTTCTAAAGGGATGAAAAAATAAACAAATTTCAATCGTACTTTTTTAATATAAATTTTTAAGTGTTTAACAATTGTGTGGTATTCATTTTCAAAACCAAGCGCAGTATTGGGATATTCAACTATTAAGAAATGGTGTTGATCACGACTTGTGACAAAAGAACACTTTCAGTTTGCCATAAACTTGCCATTGCTGTCACCTGTATTATACATTTGTCAAAATAAAATTAACATGACTACTTGCAGTACGAGTACTTTATTTTAAATATATTATATAGTATATATTCTTCCACTGCAAAACGTTTTTAAATTATTTTACAGAGTAATACATCAAATAAAAATGATAGAAATTGAATTCTTTTTAAATATTCCAAGAATTTATCTTTCAAATAATTTAGAAACTTGTTACAGCTAAAAATATGTTATGTTAAATGCTAAAATTAATTTGAAAATAAATAGAAATAAATCTTAGTTTGTTTTTCACGTCATTGTAAGATCCAAATCTTAAATATAATGTCCATGTTATAATACATAGTGAAAACAATAGTATAACGACACTAAATTACATATGTTTCAGGGTCAGTCAAACGAAATATTGTTTTGTTGAGATAATTATAAATGACCTCAAAATATGGCGTGACTAGTCGTATTCATATATTATTTGATATGCACAATTGTCAATAATTGTAGTTCTATTAATGTTTACGTCAACATATGATATTCTCATATTTATAGCAGCTGTGGAGCTGTGACATTTATGATGGAAAACTGTTAATTTTACTTGTAGGAAGTTCACTCAGAGAATATTATATATTTCTCGTGACTTACACTAATAATGAATTAATATGTAATATACGGTACGTTAATACGTCTGAATGATATAATAAAATATTAATAAGACGGTATCACAATTCACTAGGCCCTAGTTGGTCTAGTTGGATAGTTAATCGCACCATATTGATGAGTCCCTAAAGGACGAAACGCGTCTATGGTTAAAGCTGAACTGACCAGCCGTTTGTTGATGACCTGATAGGTTGATGCAAACGTGCTGTGAAACTTTTGTGGAATTTTGAAACAAGTGATGGAAAATTTGTTTTTTCCTTTTTTTTAATTTTTAATAAAATATTCCTTGGCTTCTTGGGTAATATGGCTTTATTGTTGAGTCAATTATAAATACGCGACGAATTTTCAGTCGATCTTTGACTCAAGAAGTTGTTACTATTTTTAGTTGAGTATTTTTTAAAATGTAAAGATTATTATTATTAATGGGGTAATGGCTCAGTGGTATTAAGTCGGCCTGTGGATCCTAAGAACCTCGGTTCGATCCCACAGTCGACAAAACATTTTTACCAATTTAAAATTACCCCTGTGGCTCTCCCACCACTAACATCTTTGGGAGCAGTGATTTGACGGCTGGCAACCGCATTTCACGCGCATAAATATATCCTTACCGAGATCTGCTTCGGCAGAGTGCCACACCCAGTAATGGGTAAAAGGCGTGATGATATATTCATTTATTTATTTTTTTAAAGATTATCTAATAATTTTATTTTGTATAAAATATCTATTCGACTTAATAATGGACTAACCCAGACCGAAACGACGTCGCATTTTTATATTTGACCTCATAATAAAACCTTGTTATCCAAGAATCCAAAAAATATTTTATTATATTCTTTTTCATTAAAATTTACGACTAAAATATATCAATTTGTAATCAAAACTACATTTAGATTTAAACCTGCCTTATACTAATGGCCCTTATTGTTACCATTAATTTTTAGTAGACAAATATTGAATACATGGGGTAATGGCACAGTGGTAGCAAGTCGGTCTGTGGATTCAAAGAACCCTGGTTGGATCCCAACAGCCGACAAAACATTTTAACCAATTTAAAATTACCCCTGTGGCTCCCCCACCACTAACGTCTTTGGGGGCCGTGATTTGACGGCATGTAACCGCACTTCACGCGCATAAATATATCACTTACCGAGATCTGCTTCGGTAGAGTGCCACACCCAGTAATGGGTAGGGTCGTTGATTTCCACCGAAGTTTGAATTTCTGAACGTTCGAACATTCGAATGTTTTGAACTTCGTCAGAAAAACTTCGAAGCTTCGAATTTTCGAATTTTTGAATTTTTCAAAGCTTCGAATTTACGAATTTTCGAATTTTTCAAAGCTTCGAATCTTGAATTTTGTGTCTCTGAATTAACGCCATCTGTCATTTCCAAACATGCTCACGCATAATTCGCGAAAAGTCGGCCACGAATTAAATAATAAACTCGGCGAAGTCTCCTGCAAAAACTCTGCAAGTTTATGCGTCTTAATTAAGACATCTATTCTCTTACCGCCCATCTAAATGCTACGGACTTTTAGTAAAACGTTTTAAAATGAGAATAAAAATGATACAAAAACGTCTTAATTAAAACGTTTTTGACAGTATAGCGAAATTTTAAGTCTAAATTGAATTAATTTGGCAAATAATAATAATTAATAATAATTACTTATGAATTAATACAAACCTCTGCAAATGAGTTTATTCTGAAAATAATTTACACGGCATGTGTTCACGTTAGGATCCAGATTCACAATTCGAATAATTTGAAAATTCGAAAATTCGGAATATTCAAAAATTCGAAAATTCGAAAATTCGGAATATTAAAAAATTCGAAAGTTCGAATCTAAATTCGAAGGTTCAATAAATCCGAACATTCGAATTCTCGAATATTCGAAAAATCAACAACCCTAGTAACGGGTAAAAGGTGTGATGATATATTTATTTTTATTTTAAATATTGAATACGTGTCTTTATTTGTATTCTTATATGATTTTTTTTAATGTAATATAAATTTAATTTACTTTTAGGCACAGCAATAATAACACAAATATATATTACTAGTATTTGTTCTCATATCAGGTAAATAAATAAAAATTATTCACGTCATATTTTTGTAAATAAATCTAATAGGTAATATATATGTTATAATGACGTGTATAAATAATAAAAACAATCACTAATTTATATTTAAATATTACACAACATTTTCAATTTACATGTAGTTTAAAATCAATATCTAGCAGGTCAGGAAGAAAATAACAGTAGGTAATCACTGTTCCATTTCCTCAATTTAGGGCTAATAATCTAGTGGAGTGATATATGGGGTTACTTATCGGGTAGTTGTGTGTTTACTGTGCAGAATACTGATTTTGCAGGCAATTATTAGTGCATTACCCCTTTGTGTCATGTTCATTCGGCCTGGATTAATCAAGGATAAAGATACGGGTACAAGTACGAGGGTTTCTTGATTAATACAAAGAGAAACTTCTGCTTCGTCGAATGAACCAATCAACCGTGTTATGAATTACAATTACTACACTTCTCTGATTAATAATTTGATGTTTTCCACTCTTCGAAATGTTAAGTGTGACAGGTCTACAACTGCATTTGACTACATGATATATTTTGTCTTTATCTACTCAAACAAAATAAAACATTTATTTATTTGTTTGTTTGTTTCTTGTTTCTTATTTGTTACTACATCACTTGAGAACTGCTTCTTCGATTTTCATGTAATTTATAGAGCAAGTATTGCAAAAAAGTTTAGCAAACGGTTTTTTTTTTCTGTAAAACGAAAAGGTAAATTTTATAGTATACTAGCTATTACCCGCGACTTCGTTCGCGTGGTCTACAATTTAATGCGAGTACTCGGCATGTGTTGCATTGCAACTCAAAGAAAGTGTTTGTGTACAGCTGTCCATATGAGAAGCATGGATTTTCCAAATTTAGTCCACACAATTGTAGCGATTGTCCCTGTGCTTTGTTGGTGGTCATTGCAAATGCAAGTCGTACCGGAAACTGCAAACGTCTTAATCGAATCAGTGCAGTACTTTTCAGGATAGCTAGTGGCCATTTTGTTTCAAAACGGCAAACTGAAGCTTTATTATACCTATATGTTCCCGGCCACTAACATCTTTGGGGGCCGTAATTTGACGGCTAGTAACCGCATTTCACGCGCAATATGTATTACTTACCGAGATCTGCCCCGGCAGAATTCCACACCCAATAATGGGCAAAAGACGTGATGATATATTATTATTTTATTATTATTATTTTCTATTATGGGGTAGATGGTTCAGTGGTATCGAGCCGGCCTGTGGATTTGAGAACCCGGGTTCGATTCCCACAGCCGACAAACAATTTTCACCACATTAAAATTACCTCTGTGGCTCTCTTTACTAATATCTTTGGGGCCGTAATTTGATGGCTGGTAACCGCACTTCACTCGCAAATATATATTAATTACCGAGATCTGCTACGGCAGATTGCCACACCCAATAATGGGTAGAAGGCGTGCTGATATATTAATATTTATTTATTTTTATTTTCTCTTCAGTTTTTTGTTTATATTAAATACAGAAGTAATTCAATCTATGTCAAAACCATATGTTTGAAATGTTACCAAATCAAGTATCTGTAACAATAAATAAATTCTGCCAATGAGAAAACTTGATAGAGATATATCATAGAGCTTATATGTATGGATCGACTACTATATAAAAAAATAAATGTATAAAATAATATATAAACTTAATATTTATACGTCAATAAATATGATATAAGTTGAAATTTATATCATACAAGTGTAACTAATTAATATAAAATTATGTTTATGCACAACCAGGCCGAAAAGCATGTGTTTTAGCCCAAAAAAAGTGCGCTTAAACACTTCTTTTTGGCCTTAAAACTATAAAAAGTAATTCCTCTGGATATATAAATAAAATGACAATTTTTGTTTATTGTGAATACTTCATTTTAAAAAATGTTATTTTATTCTTTTGAACATATAATTAAACTTTATTTTGTTGTGCATAAAATATTGTACGTACCATGGGTGAAATTAGCGTTTTTCACCCTGAGCATGTTATTAGCCCTCGGCTCTTTGCAGCTCGTGCAAATAATCATTCCACGGGCCAGAAACGCCTGTTTTCACCCTTGGTACATAAATAACTATTTTGTGAATACTTGTAAATAATCCATACACTTCAAGGTCATTGTTTACTTTGACATTTCAACTTTCAATGTGGTTTGTGGTTGTGTATTATATTAAATATTAAATAAGTTTATTTTTTCTTAGATTTATATTTATTTATATGGTGTGGCTAGCTCAGTGGTATGAAGTCGGCCTGTGGATCCTGAGAACCCTGGTTCGATTCCCACAGGCGACAAACAATTTTCATAATTTAAAAAGCTATCCCTGTGGCTCTTCCACCACTAACATCTTTGGGGGCCGTGATTTGACAACTGGTAACCGCACTTCATGCGCAAAATATATCACTTACCGAGATCTGCTCCGGCAGAATGCCACACCCAGTAATGGGTAAGAAGGCGTGGATATATTTATTTATTTTTTATATTTATTAACATACTAATGCTCGTTTGCACCACCGAAACTTAGATGTTACTATTGAGTAAATAAATAAAACCAAATCGAAGTAAAATGACATATGAAGAAGTTTACATTACAAAAATACGGGTCAAATATTTGTATCTTACTCTTTCGATTAAAGCAAGAGAAAAATATGTGCAATACTTCAATTTAGTTAGCTTTATGAAATAGCGAAAATTATGTATTTATCTCTTCCATCGAACGATATAACTTTGTCATCATAAAACATTGCTTAATCTTTTGCCAATTCACTACATTTCCTTATTAATACTTTTATTTATGTCAAGTAAATTATCGATAGATACATACATATCATCATATCAGCACTCAACTAATTAAGGATAGGTTAAATATAACACTATCTTGGAATCGACTTGGGAAATTAGCTGTATGTATGTTTTATCAGTCAGTTATGCATCATATTGGCTATTACACAAAGTTTTATGGTAGATAACGTATCTAAGACATTATTTCATTACCTAATAACGCTAATATTCTGCCACGCAAATTTAGAGTGCCACACCTTGTAATGGGTAAAAGGCGTGATGATATATTTATTTATTTATTTATATAATAATATGGTATTTTCGAATTCATAGATATTACATAATCTATTGTAAATATAAATGTTTGTATATTTAATTTTTTATTATTGCATGTGCTTCATGTTTAGTAACTAAGTAACTCTACCGGTATTATTTAAACATAAATATCACATAAAAATCATCCAAATATGTTTATTGCGTAACGATATTTTGTTTATGTTTATATTTCAAAACAATGATTTTCTGTATACGTGAACATTATTCATTAAATATTCTTTTGTTTTCATTATTTGCATATGCATATCACAATTAATTTTCCAAGAATTTTTTTTTTAAGTTTATCAGTAACTATACACTGTACCTATCTTCAATTGGACAAATAAATATTTCATTTATAATTTATAGGATATAGATAAACTACTCCTATATGCAAAAACATATATTCGTGGAATAAATAAAAATATCGCAAATAGAAACAAACATTTGAATTATGATTTCGATGCAATATTTTCAATTTACTGCAAAAAGAGAACTTGCTTAATATTTCTCGTAAAATTTATATTACCAAATTTTATTTTGTTATAAAATAAGTTGGTATAGTACTGACTTCAATAAATATTTTGTGTTTGTTTAAATTTATTAAATTAAAAAAATACCTAACCTACATGTTTCCTCGAATGAAAATTGCTTTTTGTTCCTACACTATGTGCAAAATGGACAAATATAAGCAAACCTATAAAATGTAATAATTGTAAGAAACAGTATAACAATAGACAAAATATATGTAATGTTTTTTGTTTGGCTAAAACACTGTAGACCGATTAGTCTTTATGAAGAATCATTTTAATTAATATCTTGTATATAATAACATAATAATAACATCTTACCTATGAAGAATCGGTTTTTACAGTCATTTATATAATTATAAATCAGAATCTTTATAATAAAATCAAAATGTCAACAATAACAAAATAGAATGTTGCCAATGTCATAACATTTAATATTTATGACGTGACAGTGATACCACTGCTACATATACGTCTAACTAAATGTATTCAAATGGCAACACTTTTTATAAATGAAATTTGTAGATCTGGACAAGTCTGTATTGCAGCGCTTATTTGCGCTATTAATTCCAGAACAGTAAATTAGGGTTTATATATTTCCAATTTATTACTTTCTTATACGTAGTATAAGGAAGTATTGGAATCGTGAAAAAAATCGTTGACGAGATTTTCGCAGAAATACATGTTTTGAGGTCCACTGAATCTGTTTTGATCATTTTCTCAATGATGTCTGTGTGTGTGGATGGATGGATGGATGGAAGTGTGTCCGAGTGTGCAATATCTCATGAACGAGATAAGATTTGTTAACGAAACTTGGTAATTATAAGTTTCATGAAAATACGAAGAGCTGAGTTGATTTTGAATGAAATTGAAAAACCGGAAGAGGAAGTTTACTGGACACACAAAATAATAAATTCCATTTATTTCAAAAATGGAATCAGTTACGAAAAAAAGTTTCAAATAAAAGATGTTAACAAAAATATTTGGAACATAAAATGTTATTTGCAATTTTCCTGTATATGCGTCTAATTTTGAGAAAAACTAATTTATATATTTAATAATATATTTCAATAATCATAGTAGCAATAGAAACAAAAAACAAAAACATGTTTAACATTTATATGTCAAATAGTAATTGTCAAACGCAAGGAGCAAGTCATAAGTGTTCAATTCAGCGTTTTTAATATGAAATATGCTGTGTATAAGAAAGTCGTGTGGTGACCACACCAGATTTTTTTTTAATTGTATGTAATTTCTTTTTTGTACTTGCATCATTCAAAATCATGTTTACGTTACCCTGGAAACTGAAGTAAAGTTTTATTTTGCGCACTAGTGGAAAAAAACGCCCATTTTTATAGTTATAAGCCAAGTTTTGACCATTAAAAAGCTAATTGTACTTATATACAAACTTTTAAGCAAAGAAATAGAGACATTAGCTTATAATGCCATCAATCAGACATATTTTAGCAAACTTTACGATTAAAATAAACAATTTGTTTTCAAATAAAAAATGTCAATTCATGGCATACTAAACTGTCAATATAAATTCACGCTTCAAATTTAATAACTTTTCTCACTATCGGTTATATAATTTTTGCTCGTTACAAAAAGCATTGTACAAAATTCGTGCACGAAGACGTCATTTGCACCATTCGCGCACTTGTTATGTAAATAGCTATTAAAATGAGTTGTATATTATGAAATTATAATTTCTTAACAAAGTAAATTAGAATCAGTAATTCTAGTACTGGAAATAAAGTCAGCGAAATAAATAAGTGATCTGGTTCAGTAAATGTAAGTTAGATTTTATCCAAATAGCAAATGAAAAACATCTGTTGTCATTAATACAGTATTTTTAAGCGCTGTGATTGGCTGACTTTTTTAAGAATTGTATTATCAAAATGATAACGTTCTAGTCATTCAGGATATTTGTACTATTTAAATTTTATTGAAATGTAGTAAAACTGGTTGAACACGTTATACGAACGTAATAAGTACATGACAAGGAAGGAGATATATTTACTTGTCATTTCTTTATTCGAATAATAATGACGTGAACATCACCACATAATTCGTTCGATAAAAATCTGACAACTGCGCTTGTTTCAGGTATACTTGTTACAACTTGTCCTTTAACCTAAAATAGCATACCTACATTCAAATGAAAACTTTCCCAGACATTGTTATCAAGATTTCAAATTAAAAAATATATATTTAAATATAAATAAATATCACACCTTTTAGCCATTACTGGGTGTAGCACTCTGCCGAAACAGATCTCGGTAAGTGATATATTTATGTGCGTAAAGTGCGGTTACCAGCCGTCAAATCACGACCTCCAAACACGTTAGTGGTGGGGGAGCTACAGGGGTAATTTTAATTTGGTGAAAATGTTTAAATTTGAAGGGTAATTAAATAAAAATAAAATAAATAAATATATCACCACACCTTCTACCCTTTACTGGATGTGGCACTCTGCCGAAGCAGATCTCGGTATGTGATATATTTATGCGCGTGAAGTGCGGTTACCAGCCGTCAAATCCCGACCTTCCCAAAGATGTTAGTGGTTGGGGAGCCACAGGGGTAATTTTAATTTGGTGAAAATGTTTAAATTTAAAAAGTAATTAAATAAAAATAAAATAAATCAATATATCATCACGCCTTTTACCCATTACTGGATGTGGCACTCTGCCGATGCAGATCTCGGTAAGTGATATATTTATGCGCGTGAAGTGTGGTTACCAGCCGTCAAATCACGACCTCCCCAAAGATGTTAGTGATTGGGGAGCCACAGGAGTAATTTTAATTTAGTGAAAATGTTTAAATTTAAAAGGTAATTAAATAAAAATAAAATAAATCAATATATCATCACGCCTTTTACCCATTACTGGGTGCGGCACTCTACCGAAGCAGATCTAAGTAAGTGATATATTTATGCGCGTGAAGCGCGGTTACCAGCCGTCAAATCACGATGTTAGTGGTGAGGAAGTCACAGGGGTAATTTTAATTTGGTAAAAATGTTCAAATTTAGATGGTAATCAAAACCATATTAAATTTATTTACACTTTAATAAAAATAACTTTGAAAGTAATCTCCAAAATAAATCTCACAGAGATCAAACATAATATTATTATTCATAAGTGCCCTTCGTGTGACGCCCAAATTAAGATTTAAAGTGGTATAAAATTTTGTGTGACATTTTTCAGGAAATTTTCCGTAATACATCGTTTTTAACAGCTATAGAGTTTGACGTTATCACCCGGTTATGTTGCGTGATGGTTGATGTAAATGTTGCCAGTGGTTTGAAATTCCTCAATTTACTTCCAACGTATTCATACAACCTATAAAACTGCCGTAAATTGTACGTAATTTTGATATATGATATTTGGAAATTGTTACCTGTGTGGAGAAGTGTTTATGCTGTCTAAATAGGCGTAAATATTGTGATCATGAAATTTGAGAATTAATTTTGTTTTTGACGGCTAAAAAAACATGTAGTCACACACGTGGGTAACTGCTATTTTTACAGGTGATACATTTATTAGACACTCAAATGCTTAATTTTGGTATTTTAAGTTAGATGTGACATATTTTTACTTTCTTATACTGCGTATAAGAAAGTATTGAAAAATCGTTGATGAGATTTTCGCGGAAATACGTGTTTTGAGGTCCACTGAATCCGTTTTGATCATTTTGTGTGTGGATGGATGGATGGATGGATGGATGTGTGTCCGTATGTGCAATATCTCATGAACGAGATAAGATTTGTTAATGGAACTTGGTAATTATAAGTTTCATGAAAATATGAAGAGCTGAGTTGATTTTGAATGAAATTGAAAAACCGGAAGAGGAAGTTTACTAGACACACAAAACAATAAATTCCTTTTATTTCAAAAATGGAATTAGTTACGAAAAAAAAGTTTCAAATAAAAAATGTTAGCAAAAATATTTCGAACATAAATTGTTATTAGCAATTTTCCCGTATATGCGTCTAATTTTGAGAAAAACTAATTTATATTTTTAATAATATATTCCAATAATCATAGTAGCTATAGAAACAAAAAACAAAAACATGCTTAGCATTTATATGTCAAATAATAATTGCCAAACGCAAGGAGCAAGTCATAAGTGTTCAAATCAGCGTTTTTAATGCTATATTAATTTCTATAATTGTAATGACTTTATAAGTCAGGTGAATGTTAATTAAATTTGAAAAAATCAACTTGCCTCCGCCAGGATTTGAACCTATATTAATTTCATTGATCAAATAGAAAGTAATTTTATATTTCTATTAAAATAAGTTTACTTATATAAAATATTGTTAGGAAGTTGATTATCTGTAATGAAAATTAAAAAGAAATCAGTAAAATCCCAAAATTTTAATAAATTCAGATAAATGCTGAATTACTGAAGAAGTAAATTACAAGTTAATTAATATTATATAACATTCATATATTCTAAATATTAAATATGCTGTGTATAAGAAAGTCGTGTGGTGACCACACCAGATTTTTAACTACTGTAATAATGGTAAATTTAAAACAATGCAGTTTTATACAGAAAAAGTGGAGGTACTTTAAACTTTTTCAAAGAAATATTTACTGTGATTATTTGAAATTAACTACTTTATGTAGGTGGTTTCCTTTCAAATAAATATTTTAAAACCATTTTAAAAGAAACTTTACCAGATATTGTTTATATAGCACAATTGATTTTGTACAAAATATTGACACAATTATGATTAATTATGTATTGTAATTTTTATACTATGTACTCTTACATTAACTAATTTACTTATATTTTTGTATGCTACTGATGAAAATAAATACAATAAAGACAAAAAGTCAATTACGATGTGGAACTGTGTCTTAATAAATAAGAAAAATAGGAAAACAAAATTTCCGTCACTTGATAAGTTGATTCAAACGTGCTGTAAAAAAATTTTGGAATTTGTGACAAGTGACGGAAATTTTGTTTTCCTATTTTTCTTATTTATTGAAAATAAATACAATAAAACAATACTATACAATATAAAAATAAAGAAAGAGAAGATAAAAACATTTTTTACCTCCATGGCAGAAAGTTGGCTTTTCTGCACTGATATAATGTATTGAGAGTTGGCATTTGCTGCATATTATGCGGAAAATAAATACTTTCCGATCGAGTGTAGACAGTGAGATTTTCTACAACCGATGAACAAGTAGGCTATTACGAATTCAAAACAATACGCAAAATAGTTTATTAGCAAACAGCTGTTTCCTTCCTTTGTCCATATAGTAACGTGTGATAAAGTTAATTTCATACTGTCTCGTATTTCCATGTTTACAGAAGTTACAAATATTTTTATTTAAGGGGTGGCTAGCTCAGTGGTATGAAGTCGGCCTGTGGATCCTGAGAACCCTGGTTCGATTTCCACAGACGACAAACAATTTTCATAATTTCAAAAACTACCCCTATGGCTCCTCCACCACTAACATCTTTGAGGGCCGTGATTTGACGACTGGTAACCGCACTTCACGCGCAAAATATATCACTTACCGAGATCTGCTTCGGCAGAGTGCCACACCCAGTAATGGGTAGAAGGCGTGATGATATATTATTATTATTACAAATATTTTCAATCTGGAAAGTAAAACTTTACAGTATTTGAAACCGTAATAATTATTGTAATGTATCATATACCGTATACCGTAGATCGAGTATGATAATCTATCGAGTATTGTATAATACATTACAATATGTATATCGTACAATGTTTCACTTAATTTCATAAAATGAGAAAAATTATTACAGAATTAACATTTTTTAAATTTGACAATTTTCTTTTTTATTTGAATTTAATTTTTAATAAAATCCAGGTTTCATTGATTGTGTCAGACTATCATATTAATGTCAAAATTCACTACAGCATTTGTATCGTAATAGAAGTCATTATGACACGCTTTTTTTAGTGTTATAATACTAATATTACGTTATGAAATTAGGTAATAAATATTACGGTAGTGTGTCATAAAGTAGCTAGATTACAAACAGTTTTTAACATTTAATTATAATTATTTTAAGATGTTATTTTCCAGGTCAGGATATGAAAAAAATGTTTAATAATTAAATGGGATACAATTATGATGTGATCCGTTGTACATCATACATCTCTTAATAATTTTATTTACCAGATTTTTAACCTAAATAACTATTACTGTACGTCTCCCATAGCAAGGTGCGCAAAGTAATGCATAAACGCATTCTCTATTTTCCTTCGATATGTGCAAAGTGTATAGATATCGGTACTAGAGTTAGCTATCTGCTAGCTATCAAAAATATATCTATTTTTTTCTAGTTCACTCGCTAGCTCATCTAGTATTTTTATCTCCGCCAACAACACAACCAATTAAATCATGCATTATATCAAAACGGTTGTAGAAAAAATTGCGCAAAACTATATTTCCGTATTCATATGTATAATTTGTAGAAAACTATCAAAAATTATTTTTAAATTATGTGTTCGTCCTTGCCGCTTTAAGTACACAAATAACAAATTAAATTTGAACAACACAAATGTCAAAATACAAATGACATTGATTATTTTATATTCTGATCGTGTCTCTTTTCATAAATAACGTTTGCCATAAAATTATAATATAAACCTCCTTTGACAATAATTTGCCTAGAATTTAATTTTCAGAGCACAACTTTATTATTTACTTTTACATGGGAAAAAGGAAATTAATTCTAATTAATAGGTACTTAGAACCAGAGCTGGGCAGTAGCTAGCTACTTTTGTAGCTTAGCTACTAGCTTAGCTACATTTACCTTAGCTGTAACTGTAGCTTAGCTAACTGTGAAAAATATAGCTGTAGCTTGTAGCTTCTATTAGCTTAAAAATAACAAGCTACTTTTAAAGCTACTTTTTGTATCTTCAAACTACTTTTTGTAGCTTCAAGCTACTTTTTAAGCAGAAGGTCAACAAAGTACGCATGCGTACAAGCTAAACCCACACAAAATAATTATTTGTTGCCGGTTCTAACTGGCTCTAATACGCAAAAATACACAGTAGGTGCCAGATGGTATTTGCTATTTTTGATATTTATGTACGTAATAGTAAATTAACAGTCATTATAACAAAAGACTGATCATATGAAAATGGCAAATTTAAATATTTCACAATAATTTAAAAAATTAGCTTTAAAATATAACAGCTATTTTAACGAAAGATTTTAGCTGTAGCTTAGCTATATTTTACTAAATATAGCTTATAGCTATAGCTTAGCTACTTTTTTAAAGAATAGCTGTAGCTGTAGCTTAGCTACTTTTTTTAAGTAGCTTGCCCAGCTCTGCTTAGAAGCTATAAGCTGCATATAGTTTTTGTTATAAGTTTCCTCTAAGACTTGTGAATCGATAGAGCAACCATTGAACAACAACTGTATGTAAGTCTGTATGATAATGATGGGCATGATGACATGATACATAAAATAAAAAATAAATAAATATGTTCACTGGCGTACCTGGGCGGGGGGGAGGAGGGCGGTGGTTGCGGTCCACACCGGGTGGAACATATTTTGGGGCGGCATTTTTTATATTTAGTTTTAGTTGTAAAAAACAACTTGTTCACTTCATAAGTTTACTATTTGATTTCTACGAATTATGAATTATTATATGATTTATAATATTTTTCTTCATTGTCAAGTCAATGTAGGGTTGAAAATATTATCTCGAAAAATTCCTTTATTACTGCTTAATTTAAATATGCCATCCAATGATAAAAAAGTTCGCCACCTTTGTCTCAATTACAATTATTTATTTATGTTTACTAATTTAATGGGGTAATGGCTCAGTGATTTCGAGTTGGCCTGTTCGATTCCCACGGCCGACAAACAATTTTCACCAAATTAAAATTACCCCTGTGGCTCCCCCACCACTAACATCTTTGGGGACCGTGATTTGACGGTTGGTAACCGCACTTCACGCGCAAAAATATATCACTTACCGAGATCTGCTTCGGCAGAGTTCCACACCCAGTAATGGGTAAAAGTCGTTGTAATATATTTATTTTATATTTATTTTTTTAATTTATAAAAACCACCAGTTGATTGACTTAGAAAGGGCGGCAAATTGGAAACCGCCCTGTGCGGCAAAAGTTTTAGGTACGCCACTGAATATATCACACCTTTTACTCATTACTGTGTGTGGCACTCTGTCCTTGCCGATCTCGGTATGAGACATATTTATGCATGTGAAGTGTGTTGTACCTGCCGTCAAATTATAGCCCCTAAGGATGTTAATAGAGGATGAGTCACAGGGGTAATTTTAATGTGGTTAAATTATTTGTTAGCTGTGGAAATTGAACCAGGGTTCTTAAATCCAGAGGCCAACTCATTGACATTGAGCTACAAATACATGTCAAAGTTAATAAAAAAATACTTTTGTGTCGAATAATAATAATAATAATATATCACCACATCTTTTACCCTTTAGTGGGTGTGGAACTCTACCGTAGCAGATTTCGGTAGGTGATATATTTATACGCGTCAAATGTGGTTACCGACTGTCAAATAACGATCCTGAAAGATGTTAGTGGAGAAAGAGCCACAGGGGTAGATCTAATGTGGTGAAAATTGTTTACCGGCTGTGGGAATCGAACCCGAGTTCTTAAATTCACAGGCCGGTTCGTTGACACTGAACTACATATACATATCAAAGTTAATAAAAAAAAAACACTTTTGCCTCGAATAATAATGATATATCACCACATCTTTTACCCATTACTGTCTGTGGCACTCTACCTTACCAGATATCGGTAGGTGATTTATATATATACGCGTGAAATGTGGTTACCAACCGTCAAACCTCGGTCCTCCAAGATGTTAGTGGAGAGGGAGCCACAGGGGTCGTTTTAATGTGATGAAAATTGTTTATCGGCTGTGAGAATCGAAGCCGAGCTCTTAAAACCACAGACCGACTCGTTGGCACTGAGCCACAAATACATGTCAAAGTTAAATAAATTCAAACACTTTTTTATTCATGTATTTGTACAATTTAATGCTTTTTTTGTATTAATACTATGCTTGATTGTGCATAACATCAAAAGTAAATAATATTGACCTATAATTTGAAATCCAAGGAAAGGTTGTCAGACAATTTATAATTAATATATTTCAGTAGCCTTGTACCTTTTGCAAATTTTTAAAAATTGCTTTTTAATTGCCTATCGCAAATTTCATACTTTTTTCCAATACTTTATTAATTATATGTTATTACATGATCATTTTACGTCATGTAAACTTTATAACAAGAAAATAATAGCCGATGCTTCAAACTGTCATCTTTGACTGATAAAAATTTGCACCTCAATGTTCGATATGTCGAGATCTAAATTCAAAATATTTGACAGCTGTTTCTCTGTGAAAAATGAATTTATATATTTCGTGATACATTTATCACAATTTATTTCTTTCCGTGTCATTCGTTCAGAAAATCGCGCAAAGAAACGTGAAATATTTCACCCGAAACAACATAAATAATTATAAATGACGTCTTCATATCAAAACTGCAGACGTCCTGGCACTTTTCTTCTTTACTGCAAATTATTTAACAAAGACAAAAATAAATAATCTCTTTACCGTACTTACAATGACGCAATGTAGCAATTTCGATTTTCTGAATTGTTTTAAATTGTGCTAATTTTTGTATTCTTTTTTTTTAGGAATACATTTGCGGTGTTTAGTAGCAGACAGCAAGTTCTTTCACATTTCACACCTAGATACAGTAAGTTTTTTTTTTTTTTTTTTTACAAATATATTAAATAGTTTCAAATGGTTTCTTTATTATGGACTATGGAAAATTTAAAACTTTTCTAATTACCGAAAAGAACATCTCAGAACTGAAGACCATATCAGACAACTCGTTTCTCAAATTTGATAATTGGACCGTTTATTTTGAAAGCGGTGTAAGTCCATTTTCTCTTGTTTCGAGAAAATTAAAGGGTAGCATATTTGTCAATAAAAAAATATATGTTAATTATATCAAGTCTGCCAATGTTTCTGCTGATTTATCAATATGTAATTTAATTATATAAATTTGTTATAGGCAAATTTAAATAATGTATATTTACCGGTTGCAAATGGACACACCACTTTCAATATTAGACAATAGTAAAAATCGTTTAACTTAGGTATTATTTATTATTTTACTTTTGTGCGCAATTTTGTACTATTCGTGTATATTATTATTATAACTGAAGATGGCATTAACAAATATCGAAATAAAAACTAAATTTTAAACTCAACAATGATTTAATCCATTTTTTTTTCGTCCTACACTCATGACTTTGTATACATTGAAATTCACATAATAAAATAATATTTTTATAAATTAATCTTTAAATTTTTTAAATTAAGTAACAACATTAACTTTGAACCATGGGTTGATTTTTACTGGTACTTAATTTTTAAAATATAACGATTATTTATTAATTCTTTAAATTGCTTGATAATGGCCAAAATGGTTGTTCGAATAATAAAATTAAATTAAAAATTGTTCCAATTTTTGCAATTTTATTAACCACGTTAAGCCTGTAATCCATTTAATATTTAAATTTTATAAAATAATATTGATTTACCATTTCTTCTTACTACACTATCTTAAGTTAATATGAAATTATACAATTTAGGAGGAAACTAAAAAGAGTAACCTAAAATAGTAATTCTCGACACGTGAAGTAAAACATACGTAAAACAGTAAGCTACTGACTACTACCTGTCTATAGAAATTGGACTTACACCACTTTCATAATTAATGGTTACGTAATTTCTTTTACCGGCCAATTTTAATTTGACAAAGCATGGGCATTTTTTAAGAAATTAAATACTAACTAGTTATAAATAAAAAGTTTACACTAAATTAAGCATAAATTACGTGACATCTCATTTTTCTTAAAAAATGGACTGACACCACTTTCAAAATAAACGGTCCAATTCTTATTTCAGATCAAATTCTAGCAATATCCCAATTTTTCTCTTTATAATTCATTGTTAAGTGTTTACTTAAAAATACTAATTAAATTTCAATTGGTAAATATTCTCCGTAAATAACAATGTGACTGAAGATGACTCTCGTGACAAGTTTTTCAGTATATGAAAGTATATGAAAGTATTCATTCCAACTTTTCTCTTTATAATTCAATTTGATTTCATCAATTCAAATTTTTCGGTTGCCATCTAGTGAATGGCAAACAAAATATGCAAATTTGTTTGAAACTGAACACGTAAGAATAAAAAAATATTGTGTTAAATTCATTTCTATACTTAAAATAGACCAAAAAAAGGTAAGATATATTCATGACCCAAACATCAAACATCCAAATATGAGTTGACTGAATAACAAATGATGATGTCTGTGGAGAGAAGTACTGAAGGAGAAAACAGTTGATCGACTCGGTCATGGTCTATCACCTCGCTCTTTCTACAAATTTGTTGTTTCACACAAAGTTATGTGGAAGGAGGTGACCTCAAAATCCCCATTGTTACATAAAAATACTAAATAAATTTCTATTGGTAAATATTGTCCTTAAATAACAGTGTCACTGCAGACGACTCTCGTGTCAATTTTTTCTGTATATAAAAAGTCATGGGATCATAGCTGTCTATGACATATAACGAAATTGAACAAAATTAGTTGGTTAAAACATGACCAGAGTTTATAGGTTCCAGATTCAAATCCAGACAGTATTTATGTATTCCAATTTTTATCTTTATAATTCAATTTGATTTCATCAATAGTTAAGTATTTACTAAAACTTACTAATTACCTTAATTTTAATATATTTTTTATTCTCTTATATTTCAAATTTTACTGAAATTATTGAATAATAAATATCTACAAATTGAATCTGAACTCCCTACTAAAATTTCAGTAATTACCAATAATGTAATAATCTACAACTAAACCAATTAACATAAATTTAGAACATCGCGAAATCTATAAGGAATCCCTGATGAAATACGTTCACAAATTACTAGTACTGATAATAATAAATCGAGAATTTAATCCTTGGAAGCGTAACAAGGACAGAATATGGAGCAGCATGTTACCGTATAGGTTATGTTCCCTACCTCGCTACCAGAGCTACCACTCTTGAGATAACACGAGTTAATCTCTATCTGTGTACTTTATCTGTATATGGGGCATGTTACGGGCAGAGAGGAAAAGGGTAACTGCTGTATCGCGCTAACGCTGCCCTCTGGTAGTGTAACATTGAAGCTTGAAGCTCTCAAATCCAGCACTCGGCAACATTGGATAAGCCTCAACGATGTGTGAATTTTTAAATTGTTAGGTTAGGTTAAGCGTTTTGGATAAGATGTTTACAAAGTGCAATGATAAATTTGTGCTGCGGTTTACAGAATTTGCGTCTATTGTTTTAGTTTTGATAGTTTGATGACTTGCTAATGATATTTTGTAAAACGTTTACGTGATAAACGGGTAATAGCTTTGTTGTTTATTAAATCTGGTGTGCGCTAAGTGACAGAATTGAATGAATAGTTAAAGTGGCTTCAAGTTAGAAGCGAGAATATGTTATTTTATTTCATGACCCATATTCCATACTATACTGAAAACTTTATAAAGAACAACTGACGTCATCAAAAAATATAACTAGATGAATGACGTAGGGTGCGGCTACATTGATATGTAATGATGACAATGGCCGTATTTATTTGGGATTTTTAAAGTAACCCAGTAGATTACTTTTGTTTAATTGGCACGCTTTAAGTAACCCAGAACTGATCTTGAACTGACCCTACTGCCTCAGCTTTTTTAGCGGGTTGGCAGGTTGAACCCGTTTGCTATCCCTTTCTAATTAACTTGTGTTCCTTGTTATCCGTGGCGGCATCGCAATTTGTAATAGTATAGAGAGGTTAGAAGCTATTTTTATGAAAAACGTAAGTAATTTTATAATAATTTTCTGAAAAAATATACAAAACTATTATTTATGCAGCTGATGGAAGAGCAATATGCAGTATGTGTTTCTTGCAGTATAGTAGTCACAGAGGATAATATTGCGACTTTGAAATAAATTATTTTGATACTGCTGATGACAAAATTATAAGAAAATAGACAGACTCTGACGTTATTTCTTTTTGACTATATATAAAAAATATAAAGATGACTTAAAACATTCAATTAAAAGCGCAATTTAACACACAAACAACACTAAAGAGATGTCGCCTCGAACATGCATTCAGATTTTAAATTTGCCGCTAATGTGTACAACTGACACTTGAGATACATCATTTATTTGGAAGTAACACGAGTTAGTTCTAGGTCAGTTTAGGGTGGAACCCAAAGTTCCCAAACAAATACGGCCAATGTATCATTTTTCTATGACTTCGCAGACATTTTAGAGACTGTGGATCTACTAACTTTTAGTGCGTCCGGTATTCTCTAATAAATTTTAAATTATATATATATATATATATATATATATATATATATATATATATATATATATATATATATATATATATCAAAATAAAAAATAAAAATATATCATCACGTCTTCTACCCATTACTGGGTATGGCATTCTGCCGAAGCAGATTTCGGTAAGTGATATATTTATGTGCGTGAAATGCGATTACCAGTCGTCAAATCACAGCCCCCAAAGATGTTAGGGATGGGGGAGCCACGGAGGTAATTTTAAATTGGTTAAAATATTTAGCGGCTGTGGGGATCGAACCAGGGTTCTTTGGATCCACAGGCCGACTCGATACCACTGAGCCATTACCTCATCATATATATACATATATATATATATATATATATATATATTTATTTATTTACCTCTCGTACAGTACTTAAGGGTACGAGCAATCCATTGTTTACATATTCTTGTTCAAAATAAATTATTAAATGAAGAATCAGCAATTCACCTTTCTTTGACAAATTTCTTTCTCTCGGCATTGCTATAAAATAGCTTTTAAGAACTACTATAAGTCAAAGTCAAAGTCCTGAAACAGATATTTTGATGTTAAAAACAATAGATCACGAATCTGACAGATCACTGACAACTCAATATAGACAGAAATTGTGTGTCTTGTGAACATGCAAAATATAAAATAATTGTTATAAATGGAACAGAATTATTTTCAATACATGAATCGATAGTAAATATAGGTATTATTCATACATACATACATACATACATACATATCTTCACGCTATATCCCATCAAAAGGGTTAGCACGAACCCTAAAAACACTCATGAAACATTCAATATTATGCAATATTCTTATATAAGATTTGTATTTTAATTAATTTTTTTTTTAAATTGTCATTTAAATATCACATCAGTTTTTTATGGTTTTATTAAGTTTTATCAAGATGAATGACGTCATTTGGTATTTATAACGTTTTTAGTATATACTGGATTCATCTGCACCTAATTTTATAGGTCAGTAGCAGAAATATAGAAATAGAAACATAAATAGAAAACTTATACAATTTATAGTTTTGTTGAACCACCAACATGCCGGTAAAATTAGATCAAATCGTTTAGTTCATGTAATATATAGTAGAGTAATTTAGCTTTTGATCACAATGTACGATGAACATGCAATTTCATTTCATTTTAGTTGAATTGCATTGTAAAGGTTTTGATCAAAAATATTACTCTTTACCCCTCTATGTTGAACTGCTATTGTTTTGTAAAACACAGTGATGCTGATTATGAAGCCCAGAAAGTTATTTTTGGAAACAAAAATAAGTTTTTTGTTTTTCTCTAAACGAGAAACAGTAATTTCGCGGTCGCATTATTTTTTGTTTTGATTAATGCCTATAATATATCTAATATCACAGCGGAATGAAAGAAATGTCTGTCAAATGACAAATTAACGAAAAGCATTTACGTGATGACGCTGATGGTGAAAAAATAGAATAGAATGACGACAAAAGCGTAAATCGATTAATAAAATTGTGGAGGCTGAGGCTTTCAAGTGTCAATTGCCAGAAATGGAAGATCGGACTAGAGGATGGGGGTAACAAAAATAATGATATTTTGCTGCGTAGGATGTAGAAGTGAAATGTCAATACGCACGTTAATTTAGATAGTAATGATAATACTATAAAACGGAAGACACCGACACATTTATCATTTATCTTTCTTAATATTTGTAGTTTACATGTTGCATCTATTGGGTATTAATGTCATATTCCATTTATCGTTAGGCTCACTTAAATTATTCTAACCTAAATTAATTATTGGGCTAGGTTACTCAGTAGGTTCGATTTCCAAAGCTGACAAACAATTTTCACAACATTAAAATGATCCCTATGGCTCCCTCTCCATTAATAACTTTGGGGACCGTAATTTTACGGCAGGTAACACGCATAAATATATCACTTACGGAGATCTGTTACGGCAGAGTGCCACACTCAGAAATGGATAAAAGGCGTGATGTGATTTATTTATTTTTAGGATTTAAAACGTGATGGGATATGTGGATTAGTGGTATTGAGTCCGCCTGTAGACTTGAAAAACCCGGGTTCGATTTCCACAACCGACAAACAATGTTCCCCACCTTAAAATTACTTCTGCAGCTCCCCTCCACTAATATCTTTGGGAGCATGATTTGACGGCTAGCAACGCGTTTAAATATATTACTTATCGAATCTGCTATGGCAGAGTGCCACACTTAATAATGGGTAAAAGGTGTAATGACTTATTTATTTTTTATTTAAAACAAAACTAACCGTAACCAAATTAACTCACAATGAATGGTAAATTACTTTAAGTTGAGTCAGAATGACTAAATCTAGTAGTGAAAAGCGTGCGAAGTAAACCAGTCAAATAGAGTAAATTAGATCTGATCCAAAAGAGAAATTAGTCACATAATAATATTGACAAAAAAAGTGAACTTTTGTTGAAAATTGTCTATGAAGTACTATTTTTACAGCCTAAACTATCAAAGTGCAGTTTTACAGCCTAGGCTGTAAGTGTCACTATGAAAACAAAAAATTTAACATTTAAGAATTAATTTAATAAATATACTTACAACCTCATACCACTTCTTTAATCTCGGATGTGGTTAATATTGCTACGCCACTTTCCATTATATATCGTAAATTTAATTATTATATAGTAATTGACAATATTCTCAAAAAGCAGAATGACAATTATGAAATTATAAACGTCAAATTTGTTTTTACATAGCAACCACTTACCAAATGCATAACAAAATGATGACTAGGTACAATGATAACATTAAAAATATTGAAAATAATCACAAAATAAATATTAGTTTTAAAAAATCTGCAAAAAATTGTGTTCAACATGACAAAAAAAGCAGGTTTAACCTTGGTTAGATTCTGGCCGCTGCAGTGAATCTCCAACTTTTTGGCCTAACTTAATAGTTATATTAGGCCAGAAACTCTACTTATAAAACAGTTTCTGGACATATGATACTCAAGATTTTTCGAGCCGATTTAAATGAAACTATTGATTTATTTGTCAAATATTAAATACTAGCGATTTTTTATATTGACAAAGATACGAAAGTTAAATAAATATAAACAATTCAATTTAAAAAAAATAGTGACATTCGTAAGATGAAATTTACTCCAAATATTAAAGATGTTGCATGAGTTACAATGAATAATTTAGCTTTAAAATTTGCAAAAAATCTTTAACCTCTAAGCACTCAACACATACACATGGAGCCAATACTAGCCTTACCAGAGTCCCTAGTTTTTACCGGCCTAGGCTGTTTCTGGACAATTTAGAGTTCTGCAAAATTAATATTTCTGGATAGAGGCGCAATAAAATTATTATTTGCTGATTTACATGTAGAATTTGATTATCTTTCAACTTTATTTGAAGTATTTTTATCTAAATAATTAGGGAAGCAGAGCTATGGCCCCCACTCTGTATAAATGATAATTAAGTAATTATTGGGATGGCTAGCTCAGTGGTATGAAGTCGGCCTGTGGATCCTGAGGTCCCTGGTTCGATTCCCACAGACGACAAATTTTCATAATTTGAAAAAGCTATCCCTGTGGCTCCTCCATCACTAACATGTTTGGGGGCCGTGATTTGACGACTGGTAACCGCACTTCACGCGCAAAATATATCACTTACCGAGATCTGCTTCAGAAGGCGTGATGATATATTTATTTATTTTTATTTTAAGTAATTACAAAAATATGTAAGTTTTAGAATTTATAATAAATCAGATAATACAATGCAGTTTCTTTAGATAATTTGGTTAATACGAAAATTGGTCGTTTCAGTCGTCTGTACATTTGTATGTCGTGAATTTTAGTGCAATTAAATTAAAATTGTATTGTTCAAATGCTAATAATAATAATCAAAATAGTAAAATAAATTAAAATCATGTCTGTTTTAATTTCCATGTTTGTAAACAAAGTTAATTAAAAATATCATTGATATTTAAGTACGTATTACATAAAGGTTTTATGTTTCTGATTTCATAATAACTTTGACATTGTTTTCGTTTTAATTTTTATACAAATTATAAATATAATCACAAACAAACAATTGTACAAACCAAATTAGGAAGTACATGCATCGTAAACCCAAAACAATATAAAAATTTTAATAAAACTCATTGGAGGTTTACAAACGGCAGGCAGTATTTTCATAAGAAAACATTTCTGTTTAACCTCCAGAGAAAACATATTTTAAATTACTTCATATTTTTTCCGCGTTTTAAGAATCGGGAATGAGCTCGTGCTGGAATATAAAGTAACAGGATTAGGAAAGCGGACTTGGAATTTTGGAATACACCGTGGAATATTTTGCAAATGCTAATTCTGACGATTAACGTAATTGGGTCAGATTCTCATGATCGGAAAACAGTCAGTCGCACAGCCCTTAGCCTTTACCATCGGGTTCCGGCCCTTGCCTTTATCTTCTCCTTCATTACTGCCCATTAGTAATACTGTCGCGAAATGCCCTACGATATTGTTATTGGTGTAATTAAAATTGTTTAGTTATAATTAATAGCACGTCATTACGTATTTGGAAATGTTTCGAACAATGGAATCCTAAGCAAAATTAAACTTAGTATTGGTTATTCGAAAATACAAACAATTTTCATAATTTCAAAAGCTACCCCACCACTAATATCTTTGGGGGCCGTGATTTGACGACTGGTAACCGCACTTCACGCGCAAAATATATCACTTACCGAGATCTGCTTCGGCAGAGTTCCACACCCAGTAATGGGTAGAAGGCGTGATGATATATTTATTTTATTTTATTTACATAATAAACGAAATATGTATGGACGTCCACATGGTGAGGGCAAGAGGAGGCACTTGTCCCTCCTGGAAAAATTATAATTTTATATTAAATAGGCAATAGTATATTACATAACAAGCATCGAAAGTGTAAGATAACGTACGAGTGTACAAATTGAAAAACGAGGCGCGCAGCGCCGAGTGATTTAAGTACACGAGCACAGTTATCACACTGTCGAGCGAGTTATGTACAATATTTTTCAGACGACCACAAAATATTTCTAAAAACAGTTTATAAGAGCAATGTTGTTACACTTTGACAGCTGATGCATTTTTGTAGGTAAGCGTTGACGTTTGACGTTTGAAGTTAGGTATTGTGATACCAACTCAACCAACTGTACTAACCGTAATTCCAAAATATTGAATAATGTAAAAATATTAGTAAATAAGTAATTATTTATTTAAAAAAATAAGATTTATCTGTGCAAATGTGTTGAAAAATCTGTTAAAACTTCAATTCAAATAATAATACAAATTCTTTTCATTTATTTTATTATTTTCTTTCATCGTAACGCCATCTGTTGTCAATCAGTGGAACTTCACCTGATATGTTAGAAGTGTACGTTATACTAACATACGAGGTGTATGTTATGTTCAACTTTCCGTAGTAATTTATGATGTTAAGGTTACTTTCATAAGTGGTCATCTGAAAATTAAATTTTCGTGACAGGACTATGCATGATAAGCCTTCACAGTAAACAAATTATAAGAAAGATAAGAAAGAAGAAAACAAGTTATAAGCCATTTTAGACAGATCTTGAGAAGAATATATTCATTTACCGGCAACGATAGTGGAGCCGCTAGCGTAGTAATTTGCTTGACATTGCACGCCCTAGTAGTTAGGAATCTAGGGTGCAAAATGGTGTCTCATTTTTTCAGTAACAGAAGTGTATTTTTTAATAGATTATGTCAAGATAAACACGAAAACATGAGAATTAGACTCTGACCCGGGTGGCAACTAGAGATGGCGCTGGTGTGATTGCGTAGATTTTAAGGGAGTTTGTTTTTGTAGGCTAATTTTAAGTTTAAATTGTAGAGTATGGTATAATTAAGTGATAAAAATGGTTGACAGAAGCTTTGGCCGGTAACGCATGCGCGACAGAACCGCTCAAAGTGAACAAATTTGTATGATTCAAATTAATTTTACTACGTGACCCCCATCCACCAGTCTACTTTCAGAACTTGTCACTAATGAGGAACAAGCAATAATTTATGTCAGTAATTTTTTTGTCATGTATTTATCGTGAAGAAGTAGTAAAACCAATTTTAGTCTGTAAAAATATGTCACACGATACCATAAAGATTGTTCACTTTGAACAGCTCTATCGCGCACACGATACCGGCCAAAGCTTCTGGCAACTATTTTTATTACTTATTTAAAATAAATAAATATATCATCATGCCTTTTACACATTACTGGGTCTGGCACTCTGCCAAAGCAGATCTCGGTAAGTGATATATTTATGCGCGTGAAGTGCGATTACCAGCCATCAAATCACGGCCCTCATAGATGTTAGTGGTGGGGGAGCCACAGGGGTAATTTTAAATTTAGTTAAACTGTTTCTCGCCTGTGGGGATCGAAACAGGGTTCTCAGGATCCACAGACTTGATATCACTGAGCCATTACCCCATTTTACTTCTTTGTACCATAGTATATAATTTAAACTGAAAATTAGCCTATAAAAAATGTCAACAATCACCCTTAAAATTGGCGCAATGACACCAGCGCCGTCTATAGTTGCCATCCGGTCCTTTTTAACGTCACGTGTTTATTATGACATGATATATTTAAAAAAAAAACACTTCTGTCAATGGAAAAAACACCATTTTGCAGCCTAGCTCTCTAATTATAGGTCGCGAGTTCGAATCCTGCCCAGGGTATGGATGTTTGAGATGTATTTGTAAGGATTAGGTGGAGAACAGCCCTTAGTTGAACCTCGCCCTTGACCCTAAGTGGTCAAAAACTGAAGTGATATGATACTCTGTACAGCAGGAATTTAATCCCAATTCTAGTACAGGATCCGGATTCACCAAACCGCTGTGTGGTAGTTCATATATTTTTTAGTTAGAGCGGGATTTGAACTCGGAATCTTCGGATTCTAATGCCGTAACACTAACAATACTACCGTATTGCCGGACATATCAATTAACAAGCATATGCATACATCCAAATCGTAAATTAACTAACCTCATTTGTATTTCAGATTGAATTTTTTAGCATTGGTGCAACTTATAAAACAGAATAAGTTTGTACATAAATTTAATGTTATCGATTGGTGCTTCATACATCATATTACGTTATATTTTTGCTGCCTTACATTTGGTCCCATAATTATTAGTTATTTTTATGAATTAGAAACGAATTTATATTTACAACTAAAAATGGTATTAACGCCAGCGGCTTATCTGCCGACTCCACCTGGTAAAAATTATTTTACTTGATTGACTACTTCCTTACGTACAACTACAGAGCTGAAAATGAAATAAAATGATTTTCTGTAAATGTCAGTTCAGTAATTAAACATTGGAAAGATAGATTATTATTTTGTTTCCTTTGTTTTCAATATCCTGTTTAATTAGTAAAAAGCTCGGTAAAAAGTAAAAAAAAAAACCTTACTTTGTTATACGTTCAGCAAAATTTTTAATTAATTAATCAATATAGGTAATGAATATTTGATATTTGATCAAAGCATTTCTAGGAAAACTGACAGTGATGTTAGTATAGTTTTTTATACTTCCAAATGTTGTATGTTTATTAAAAGTACGAACATTTTTTAATAATAACTTCTTTATACTAAATCATGATCTTATAGGTAGAACTTTCGCATTGTAGAATTTTACATCCGTAAGTTTTATTCTTACACTTCTAAGCTATTGTAACGTAAAAAAGAGGAAACTAGATTTTGTGGTCGTATCTTACGATCTAATAATTCCACTTCTTGTTCAATAGTCCCATATTTATCCAGCAACGTTGAATACAGTGATTTCAGAGAAATGTCAGTTTCAAAAGATTCTTTCTGAATCAAGGAATCCTATTGAATCAAGACACATTTCATAGATAAAACGGGAAATTATTACCGGAAACTTATAAGGTACGATTTGTCTTCGGAAAAAATACTTTTTCTCCTAGTTCCCTCCTGATTGTTTATTATCGTGCTAAAGAAGAATAAAAATTGTGGTTTTTCGCGATAAATAGTTAGTTCTTATTGTGTTCATCTATTAAATGTGGTTAAGGATCGTTTGTATAAATAAATAAATAAATATATTATCACGCCTTCTACCCATTACTGGGTGTGGCACTCTGCCGAAGCAGGTCTCGGTAAGTGATATATTTTGCGTGTGAAGTTGTCACAAAAGTTTTGATAACAGTTTTCAGTAGATGCGTTTAGTTCACTTAATGTTAAATTTTTATTTTGTGTTTAGAATATTTTTATTTTCATATTAAAGGAATGCTACGTGAATATTATTTAAATAGAATTGTCAAATTCATTTCGATTTTTCTGTTTAGCATTTTGCTTCAACGCGCTAGCCAGTATATGCCAAAAAAATATCCAAAAAATTGTTTATTAACAAAAAAAATAATGCTTAATAGAGGCCATGAATGTATGATTTTGCATACATTAATAAACTATAAACGGAAAAAGTAATTTTTCACTTAATCTTAAAACATTTTAAATTTGTTTTCATTATTTCGCGACCTCCTCATTAAAACTAACGGTCCACAGTTTGGGAAACGCTGTCCTAGAGTACTAAGATCTTTTTCCGTGACATATGACCTTTCAGTCATCAAAACATTTAGCCAAGTCTCATCACTCCCACTTTATGTTCATTTCACCTGACTTCCGTGTTCTCCTAATTCAATTTCAATCAGAAACTTTTCTAACTAATTAAATCAGAGTTGATGCTATGTGATACATTATTTATTATATTTCTGCAATATGAACGACAGAAGTTATAATTTCAAGTCAGACAAAAAAAAAGTACTGCATGACGATACGTTTCCATTTCCATAATTTGATGTCATATATAAATCCCGCAGAGAATAATAAGGTAATAATAGTCATTATTCCCTCTTCTGCACCAGTCAGAAAATTATTATGCATAAAAAGCATAAAGACTGGTAGGTAACTATGAAAAACCAAATAAACAAAAATAAATATGCATAAATTTGAACATTTCTCTCCCTATGTCCATTCTTGTTGTAAAATTCGTCATTGAGAAAAATAGCATCCATTATAACATTGTTGTATAATATACTATTATTAAATCTCTACCGCTCGATGCGTCTAGACTCTGTATTGTAATTGGGATTAAGTTCCTGTTGTACAGAGTAAAATAAATAAATAAATAAACATAATTCCCGAATAAAATACACAACTTAATAAAATTACGCCTTTTATCCATTACTGGGTGTTGCACTCTGCCGTAGCAGATCTTGGTAAGTGATATATTTTTAGCGCGTGAAGTGCTGTTATCAACCGTCAAATCACGGCCTCCAAAGATATTAATGGAGAGAGAATCACAGGGATAATTTTAATGTGATGAACATTGTTTGTCGCCTGTAGATTCGAAGTTGGGTTCTTAAATCCACAGTCTAACTCGATAACACTGAGCCACCTACCCCATACAAAAATTTATAACAATAGATTAGTAGATTAACATTTTATCAAAGCATGATTAAATTTAGAAAAATATATAAATATTTTTTATTATATTCTTTCTTAGAAATAATTAATTAAGCCGGAAATGAAAAAGGAAATCAAATAAATTGTTCCTACATTTATTTGGATTACTGATTAGTCAGTTTTTCAATGAACTAACAAATAAAGTCAAGTAATGTAGAAATAATTTATTTGTTTTCCTTTTTACTTTCTTATACACAGTATAAGGAAGTATTGGAATCGTGAAAAAAATCGTTGACGAGATTTTCGCGGAAATACGTGTTTTGGGGTCCACTGAATCCGTTTTGATCATTTTCTCAATAATGTCTGTGTGTGTGTGTGTGGATGGATGGATGGATGTGTGTCCGAGTGTGCAATATATCATGAACGAGATAAGATTTGTTAACGAAACTTGGTAATTATAAGTTTCATAAAAATATGAAGAGCTGAGTTAATTTTGAATGAAATTGAGAAACCGGAAGAGGAAGTTTACTGGACACACAAAACAATAAATTCCATTTATTTCAAAAATGGAATCAGTTACGAAAAAAAGTTTCTAATAAAAGATGTTGGATTTGGAACATAAAATGTTATTTGCAATTTTTCTGTATGTGCGTCTAATTTTGAGAAAAACTAATTTTTATATGTTATAATATATTTCAATAGTAGCAATAGAAACAAAAAACATAGATTTTAATTTTCGCTTTATCTAGTTATCTATGGCTTTTTTCGGAAAAACAAATACATCATTAAAATGGTCAACTAATTTGGCAACTTTGCCTCAATTTAATCGTCTTCGTATCTCACGGTTCTTGAGATACCAAGAGTTAAGCTCGAAAAACGAACATCCTATGTATGCCTCATAAGTAAAGTTAGACATAAAGTAGTCAATATTACAAAAAAATTATACGTAAACAAATTTGATATTTTAATAATATTATATAACATTCATATATTCTAAATATTACATATGCTGTGTATAAGAAAGTCAGTCGTGTGGTGGTCACACCAGATTTTTTATTATGTTTTTAACATTGGTAACATTTATATAAAAAAGGAATCGAAAAGATCCAGGGTTTTTGGATGAAAGGCTTAAATGAATTTATTGGAATAACATTTTAAATTTATTTCAATAAGACAACGTTTCGAACACTTATTTGTGTTTAGGTCAACACTTAAACCATGACGTGGTTATTTTACAATTATAAATGACAAATTATAAATATTTTAACATGTAAACTTATTTATAATTGTAAAATAACCACGTCGTGGTTTAAGTGATGACCTGAAGATGTACACAAACGAGTGTTCGAAACGTTGTCTTATTGAAGTAAATTAAAAATATTATTCCAATAAATTCATTTAAACCTTTCATCCAAGAACCCTGGATCTTTTCGATTCCTTTTTTATATCAATTTTACGGCTTAATAATTAAAACTAGAACAAATTGGTAACATTTAAAAAAAGCTATTATATAGTAATCTATGAGAATTTTTCAGGAACCTAACTCGACACGCTGTATATTATGTTCATTATTATCGTATTACATTATCAATTTAATATTCTTCATTCGTCCTTAAAATTTCTTATATAAATATCATCGTCTCAAATACCAACTCTATTCGATTTTCCATTAAAAATAAAAATATATATCCGTTGACATTTGATCTTTCAGCCATCAGCCATCAACCATCATATTCAATTCATTTCAGACTCTGAAATAATTCTGCGCAATTAAGAAAATCATCGGTTAGTCTCCATACCATCGAGCATTCTTAGCTCATGAACAATTTCAATTACATTCGGAATTAATTCAGCCACAACTACATACATACATAACACAATAGGTAGGTAATGACAGTGCGAAGGGCGGCGGCGGTGGTGGTGTCGGCGGCGGCAGCACAGCTGTGGGCCCGGCCCCGGGTACGGCTCTATTGATTGCCGCAACGTTAGAACGCTAGCCTTATTTCGGTGAACTCTGACATTTTAACCGGCAGCGTGGCTGGCTCTGCGAGTACTCCGGACGGTGGAGTGGCCTGGACTACGGAGTCCAGACTAACCGACTGACTTGGTTTTATTTCAGAGAGATGAAGATGAGAGTCTTGAACTAGGTTTAGTGTTCAAGACTTCAGAGGACTGTTATTCTTTAGTTATGATGCTGGTATTCTATGAATTGTTTATTTTAATAATTACTTTATGTTTCAATTTTCTTTTTGTACCAGCATCATTCAAAATAAGGTTTACGTTTCAGTAGAAACTGAAGTAAAGGTTTATTTTGCGCCTAAAGCTACATTCACAAATCGAAATTAGTTTTTGTTTTATGTTTTCCATTTTTGTTTTAATAACCTTGTAGACATGTTATCTTATGCAGCCATTCACAAATCAGTATTTAGTTTTGGTTTTAACCCAAATTTTGCAAACTCCAAACTTATGTTTTAGTTTTACGTTTTATACTTAGGAATAGACCAATAGGACGAAGCGCAGAATGATGTAGTGATATATACTTGTCTCTTTCTATCATCCATCGCATTGACGATAACCTAAGTTTGTTTTTATTCGAGTGTCAAAATGAATGAAAATAAAAACAAGATTTTAATACCTACTTCCTTATTATGATAATATTTACCGTGCTCTTCCAAAAAATACGAAAGTAAACAAACAACATATGACAGCATGTGTAACTTAGCACATCTGACAGTTGCAGTTACTGTATTACCGATCTTCTAAAATTTATGATAGATGTCACTACTAACTAAAATCGACAAAACCAAAACTATTTGTGAATGACACCTAAAAACACACTAAAACATAAAGCATAAAACAAAAACTAATTTCGATTTGTGAATGTAGCTAACTGCTTTAAAGTAATTGAAAAACACTGTTTTTTTATGGTTCTTTGTTTTGACTATTAAAACGCTAATTATACACATATTTTAAGCAGTTTACAAAAGAAGGAGACGCCATCAATCAGACATTTTAACAAGCTTTATGGGAAAAAAATTAACAATTTGTTTTCAAATAACAAATGACAATTCATGGCATACTAAACTGTGAATATAAATTCACGCTTCAAATATAATAAGTTTCTCACTGTCGGTTATAAATTTTTGCTCGTTACATAAAACATTGTACAAAACTCGTGCACGAAGACATCATTTGCACCATTGCGCTTATGCACAAAATATGTCTTCGCGCACTTATTATGTAAATAGCTATTATTGTTCGTAAATATGAAATTTACAATATGAAATAATACCTCGTATTTTAGATAAATACATAGTATTTTTCAATATACCCCCTTATTCTGTAACTGAATCATTATCTGTTACTGATCGATAAGTTAATGACAACCCCTATTTTTATAGGCAGGGTTGGCAATCGTCTTTTTTTGAAAAGGACAACCCATTTGTGAGCACCGTATGTTCTTGTCCTTTTTTTATTGAAAAAGGACATAATTTGATCTTTTTTCAAGAAAAATATTAATTATGAATGTTTTAATTCACATTTTGCTTTTACTAATATATAAATGTACGGAAGTAAAAAATTTAAAGGTACAAAAAGTAAGTTATTATATACTTGCAAAAAGTCTTTTATTTTTCAATTGTACAGCTACGTACTTTTTTTGGCGATGTTTATTAAAATTTAAAGAACATTCACGATTCCCTTTTAATTTGTTTTCGTTTTCTGCCAGATTGAAACTTTTTGCTTACATAGATTTTTTCAACGATTTCTTAAAAGTCGTTCTAAATTTTATATTCAATACAAAAACAAAATTATTTAACAGTAATTCAGTGTTTGTGATAAATTTAATCCACTGTACTAATTTAAACTTTCAATTAATCTTATTCTATTCTAAAACACGAAGTGTAGTACCTAATAGTAATTTAATAGAATAACACTCATGAATGAATAAGCAAGATGGTGTTATTCCGTGGAAATGACGTTAAAATCTAAATATTTGTACAAGGTTTCGATTTTGCGTTCATGCTAATTAATTTATACGAGCACGAATTAAGATAGGTATACATGTTTATATTGAACGTTTGTTTAATTATATATTTAGACATTTGAAATAAATGAATGAGTTTATATGGAGTGATCTATGAATGTGGTTGAAGTGATGGTGGTATGTTTGGATGAAAATGTTTGACGATGACTGATTGTTTGATGAGTGTGATGAGTGAATGTTTTATGAGTGATTTTAGGGTTCGTGCTACCCCATTTGTTGGGATATAGCGTGAAGATATGTATGTATGTATGTATGTATGTATGAAATAAATTGGTAAGTCTATGTTTAGAATGTTAGTAAGAATAAAAAAAGTTAATAATATAAATTTCTAATTCTTATATTGACACACATTTCTTAGAAACATAGTTACCTCCTTTCCAGAAATTATATTATCTTCTCAAGTGTAAACTATTTTGCACTCATATTTCTTATTTCACATATTTTATTACATAATAATAAAATATTTATTACATTTCAATATATTAATGCTGAAATAACACACACATATATTGTAAAAGTATATTTTATTACATCAGTGTTTATCTTTAAAGTTTTCCCATTCTCTAAGTTTTATATTTGATACTTTTAATTAATGTAAATATGCAAGTTCGTAACAATTTTAAGTTTTTCAATTAAATATAACTTTGTTAAATACGCCAGAGCAGAATTTCACAAATATTTTACATTAAATCTTAATGAGAAATAAAGTTATGTAATTTGGTGTTTTTGCAACTGAGTAGGTAATGAATTTTTGTTTATGTATTTCACAAATTGTTCAAATTTTCCACTCAAGAATGCTAACCCTGTACCTTTAATTTTAATTCACATTTAAGTTAAATAAATGTCTAGCGAAAATAAATAAATAAACTCTTGACATTCTTTGAAATATGATTTATCTGCAGAAATTTATGTAATAAATATATTATAATGTAAACCAACATAGTCGGAGATGCAATCAATATATTTATTAATTAAAAATCAAAAATGCACCAACGTGTCTTGTGCCAATCAGCTTTCATCAGAAGGCAGAATAAAGTCGTCCCACATATTTTAATTTTTTTCTGAAAATTTGAGTCCAATTCTCAGACAAAACATTACTAGACGGAGAACAACGGCGTTTGTTGTGAAGTAGAATGGGTTAGAATAACTTGGTGATGAGATGGGTGCGCGGCAAAGAGCTAGTACAAGTTGGTGTTATGCGGGTTGCATTTTTGTTGATGACAGTTATCAAACGCGAGCATTTTATTTATTTAAATACAAAAGTGCGTATACATAACACTTAATATGTCAAAAACTAACCTTTACTTAGATGTATGAAAAGTAAGTAATTGGATATAAAAATAATTACACAAATGTTTGCAACTTGCATAACATCAAAGTGTACACGCTCCTTGCCGCGCACCCGCCTCACCCACAAGTTACTCCAACTCTTTCTCCTTCACAACACTGCATTGGCCGTTTTTATTTGGGATTTTTAAAGTAACCTGCAGGTTACTTGGCACACTTTAAGTAACCTGGAACTAACCTTAAACTGACCCTACTGCCCCAGCTATTTTAGCGGGTTGGTAGATTCAACCCGTTTACTATCTCTATCTAATCAACTTGTGTTCCTTGTTATTCGTGGCGGCATCGCGATTTGTAATAGTATAGAGAGGTTAGGAGTTATTTTTATGAAAAACGTAAGTAATTTTATAATAATATTTTGAAAAAATATACTAAACTATTATTTATGCAGATGATGGAAGAGCAATATGCATTATGTGCTTCTTGCAATATAAGTCACAGAGGATAATATTACGACACATTATTACGACTCCGAAATTCATTATTTTGATAGTGCTGATGACAAAATTATAAAAAAAAAACAGACCCTGACGTTATTTGCTTTTTGACTACATATAAAAAATATAAAGATGACTCAAAACATCCAATTAAAAGCGCAATTTAACACACAAACAAAACTAAGCAGATGTCGCTTCGAACATGCATTCAGATTTTAAATTTACCGCTAATATTTACAACTGACACTTGAGATGCATCATCTATTTGGAAGTAACACGAGTTAGTTCTAGGTCAGTTCAGGGTTGGATCAAAATTTCCCAAACAAATACGGCCATTGACTTGAATACGGCAGACTTTGTCCTAAGGTATGTTTGGTCCAGTTGTTAGTGTAGTTACATTTTACGTTACAGAAACGCATACTGACAATACAATTTTTTGTAATTTTTAGCTAGACTCTATTCCACGTATGAATGCAGCACAGAGATAACTGTGACGGTATCTTATCATTAATCACTGTGAGAGAAACCCAATTTAAATTTACAAAATATTTTTGAAGATACTTGCCATCATTTTAACGTTTTGGTAGTTAATTAAAATTGACTACTTACGAGTATACATTCAATAATTCATTTCAAATTACTGCAAAGTAATGTGGAATAGAGTTTAAAATCTAATTCTTCAGGTCATGTCACTTGGTAATGCTCACGTAATCGACCCTCTAGCGACGAAATGTGAACTACATTTATTTGCGTCTTGAATTTTGACGTTTGTTGAAAGTGTACTCTAATAAATAATTTCTTTGAATTTTTTATCAATTGTACGTACACATATAGACAACACAATATTTCACAGCCATTTTCTTGAATATCATTAACATTATTTTCTAATAAAATAAAGACAAAAAGTCAATTACGATGTGGAACTGTGTCTTAATAAATAAGAAAAATAGGAAAACAAAATTTCCATCACTTGTCACAAATTCCAAAATTTTTACAGCACGTTTGAATCAACTTATCAGGTCATCATCAAACGGCTGGTCAGTTCAGCTTTAACCATAGACGCGTTTCGTCCTTTAAGGACTCATCAGTATGGTTAAAGCTGAACTGACCAGCCGTTTGATGATGACCTGATAAGTTGATTCAACCGTGCTGTAAAAATTTTGGAATTTGTGACAAGTGATGGAAATTTTGTTTTCCTATTTTTCTTATTTATTATTTTCTAGGTTAGGTTATATGTCAAGTGACATTAGAGTAACAATGCAACAACGTGGAATGAATCTAATGCATTGAAACATCGTTTACAATTTTCTGAATAACTTGAAATTCACACCTATAATTTAAGAGTTTGTCAATTCTATAAATTTATATACCTAATTATAAATTATACTGTCAACAGAAAACGAAATTTAAATAAAATATCAATTACACTACGTACCTTGGTCGTGCTACGTAATTATTACCAAGTGTTGTCACAATTTGAATACCGCAAACTTTTATTAGGAAAATAATGAAACAAAGGTATAACCTTTTCATAAATATTGATTGACACGTGATTTAAATTAGCTTAGGTTTCATTATATACGAGGGCAGGGTGAAAAGTCCCTGAAAATGAAACATGAAATTATTTATTTGGTCAAAACATATTTTATTTCTCAACACAATCTCGTAGCTCGATACACTTCGTCCAACGTTTTTCTTATTTTTCGAACCCTTTCAAATAATACGATTTTGGCAATCCTTCAAAATAGGCGTTTGTCTCAGCAATGACCTCATCGTTGGAGCCAAATCTTTTTCCGCCGAGCCATTTCTTCAAGTTTGGAAATAGATAAAAATCATAGGAGGCCAAATCTGGAGGATCTGGTGAATGACGAACCAATTCGTAGCACTCCAAACACTCCTTAGAACTTGTCACACGGTCGCGCTTGTTGTCAACAAAGAGCAAATGCGGCACCCATCTGGCAGATAGCTTTCTCACATCCAAAAATTTATGCAAAATGTTCCGTACCCATTCGGTTGAGATGCTCATAGCCTCAGCAAGCTCGTGCTCTTTAACTCGCCGATCGTCCAATATCATACCATGGATTTTATCGACGATTTCTGGCGTTGTAACCTCAATTGGACGACTAGAACGTTCGGCGTCCTTTGTGGTCATACTAACACAACGAAAATCAATAAGCCACTTGTGAATCGTTCCAATCGATGGTGACGAGTTCCCATAATGTTTAACAAGCGATGATAATGTTTAAACAAGACGCGAAATTAACTTTTTTCCATGTTTTCAGAAATCTTCAAGGTTGCTTGCTTTCGATGGGTGTCAAAACAGAACTGAATGACATATCAGTATGAAAATTTTAAGGCGTTCTAGTTAAAGATGGTACATCACAAATGTCACATGAGATTTGCGATTGTTGTGTATTTTTCAGGGACTTTTCACCCTGCCCTCGTATATACAAAAAAATAGTACTTTTATTTTGGGTAACTCCATTTATAATAATTAGAAATATTTCATGTAAAATGAGATGCAGAAATTTTCTGGTAAAAGATTGAAAAAAAAAAAAATCGCACATACTCTTTTTCTTTAACAACCTAAGGGCTGTTTGACACGACTGCTATTTTATTGGACAATTTTTTTATCGTACGATAAAAATTTATACTGTAATCTAAGGACCATTTCACACCAGCGATATTTTATCGAACGATTTTTTATTATATGGTAAAAAAAAATCGTACGGTAATTTTAGGACCGTTTAACATGAACGATTTTTTTTATCATAAAAACGTACCGTAAGCTTAATTACCGTTGCACACGATTGATATTTTATCGTACGATAGCTTCATCACAGGATCTATGTTGCATTCAATGTTTATCGTACGTATCGTATCCGATAAAATATCCCTTGTCTGAAACAACCCTAAAAGCAACAATATGTAATTCTTACAGATTTCTTTTATCAAAATATTATAAATTTAACATTTTTGAAACTAAAATTAACATATTTATAAAGAGATGTAATATTTCAATCATTTTTAAATACGGATATAATATAAAAATGTTCTGTACAGTGTTACGCGTCTGAAAATATAAATAAACAAAGCTGTACTGACTTTTGTTTGTTTCATTTTAATTACGGATACAACAAAACATTTCACGCAGAGAAACAAAAACAATTAAAAAATAATTAATGGTGTTGATTTCCATACCCTGTAGAATATAAATACTTCTTTAGTCCTTTTTCTTGTGAATCCAGGCTTCCCAGTTAAAGCAAAATTCTCTTCGAATTGTTTCACTGTAACACAATAAAAAGAGACAGAAGTGAGATGAGAATAAAAACTGCATCTTTAAGTAGATACATTCAGTTATATTTAATGTGAAACAATACTCACTGGGAAAAACACATTTTATTTATTTATGATACTCTGTACAATAGGAACTTCATCCTAATTCGGATCGGGACTCACAGAGTCACAGTGTGCTAGTTCATATATTTTTAGTCAGGGGGTTTATTCTAATACATAGCGGGATGTGGCTGGGGTACGGCTATGATATTTTCGTGACAAGTATACGGGACTTAGTAACAAATTAGGAAATTATATTTTTAATATTGGCATTAAAAATTTAGTATAGTTGTCAACCCTTTTATTTATAAATAAATATTTACGACAAATTGTCAAATTTGTTCGATTTCATGATATAAATGCAGTTTCTATATCTGTCATTAAATAAAATTATTATAAATAAACAAATAAAAAAAAAATCAAACATCGAATGACAGTGAGTGTGGCTACGACCATAGCGGAACCCTCAGACAAAACATACCTAGACAAAGTCTGCCGTATTCAAGTCAATGCAGTGTAGTGAAGGAGAAAGAGTTGGAGTAACTTGCTGGTGAGGCGGGTGCGCGGCAAGGAGCGAGTACACTTTGATGTTATGCAAGTTGCAAACATTTGTGTAATTATTTTTATATTCAATTACTTACTTTTCATACATCAAAGTAAAGGTTAGTTTTTGACATATTAAGTGTTTTGTATACGCACTTTTGTATTTAAATAAATAAAATGCTCGCGTCTGATAACTGTCATCAACAAAAATGCAACCCGCATAACACCAACTTGTACTAGCTCTTTGCCGCGCACCCGTCTCATCACAAGTTATTCTAACCCATTCTACTTCACAACAAACGCCGTTGTTCTCCGTCTAAGTTATGTTTTGTCTGAGGCGGAACCTATCCAGCTTCCGCTATAAATTTGCGATGTGGCTAAATGACAAACTTTTTTATTTATACCGCCAAGTGGATCCTTGTTGTTTAACGATGTGGCTATCGTAACCACAGTGACTATATCAATAGCGACTTATACAATTCAAATTTTTCGGTTGCCATCTAGTGAGTAAAATAGAATTTAATCATTTACTATGTAGCGAACATGGTATTGCTTTACAGTTTGACGTTCATCACGTGATCCAAACGTTAAACGTCAACAACATTTGTTGGTCTGCGGTGAAGAAGTGCTGAAAGGAAATTTGTTGTTGTTTCACACAAAATTGTGTGGAAGGGAGTCTGCTTCGGGTCTGCTACTTGTAACGTCAATATTATAAGTCCCTAATAGAATAGATCCCCTGATTTGATTTCTTATTCTGTAGGTATCTCCGGATTCGAATGCCGTAACGTTAACAATATCATCGTATAAATGATTTGTAGTATATATCTGTTTTTTTCGGTAAATTACATAAAAACATAAAAGTACATATTTATGAAACTGAAATCTGCAACTGTACTGCTGCCAGCTCAAGATGGGTGATGATACTTATTTTTTTAAATTATACAAACCTGTCTATAATTACTTTTAAATCCACCTGCGTATATGTTTTTTTTTTATTTTGTGTCTACTTTTCCGTATCCGCTAAATACAAAACTTCGATGTAGTGACGCAGGATCGGTTTGCATCTTACGATCAGTTGCAGTGATCGCCCACACGTGGCCGCCGTCAGCGCCGCCTACGACTCGTTAGCGCACTAGCACTGGTCCTGCCCGGCGGCTGACGGCCTGAATCCTGCCTGGGACTCCGGGAATCCCTGCTCGCCTGCTCGGGCGTGAGCGCCCTGCGAGTTACGACCTTGGCGGATTCAGGCCAACCGCGTGTCGTTTGTTTTGGTGCGGGCGGCCAGACACGTGCCAATGGGATGGTGGAATTGGACAGGGATGTTTCGACCGCGGACATTAGACATTCTTCTTTTAAGAAGATATTTAATTGAGGATTCCACGTTTATTTAATTTTTTTTTATTACTTATGTTTACAAACATTAGACCTATATTTTTGTTTTGTCGGGAAATGATTACTTTAAGCGTATTTTTTTGCCAATACAAAAATGTGGATTTGAGTACTCGAGTTCAGTTCCCACAGCCGATAAACTTTACGCAATATTAAAATTACCTATATGGCTCCCCCTCAACTAACCTCTTTGGGGAGGCGTAGTTTGAAGGCTTGACCGCATTTCACGCACAAAATATTTCGCTTACCGAACAGTATTGGATCAAAAACGTGATGATATATTTATTTATTGTTATATTTCTTATGGCAATTTATAAATAAATAACAACAAATTGACAGTTTTGTTTTGTATACATTTCGAGTGAATTTTCAAGTTTTGGTTAATTAAAAAAAAAACAATTATAATAACGAAAATTCACGGTAATAGTTAACTATCTTTTTATTTAAATCATTTTAATTTATGAGCGATTATTTGAAAATTATTGGCAAACAAAAAATCGACAAATATCAATTTTTCTACGCTTGTGTTAAAAGTCAACAGATCAACTTTCAAAATGGGTGTTGAAAGTACCTCTTACAAACACTCAGTGCAGTATGCTTTCTTGCCGGACTAATAGTACATTCCGAAAACAAACCGCGAAGTGGTCACCACGGTTACAGTTTTACAGTTACCATGATAAAGAAGCGGAATATGCCGAAAATATTTCAGGAACCACGTACCGAAATTTACGGGTAAACTGAAAATTTGACCACAGTAACAGTGGCCCTTCTTCCGAATACACTATAAGTGAATCAAGAAATCGTTTATAATGTTGTTTCCAAGACAACCATTGTGGATCAATATTTTTCTACGACCGAGCAGAAAATAGACATTTCCAACTGTCAAAGCAGAAAGTTGACGTTTGCCGCTTGCTGAGCGGCAAAAAGATTCTGTCGTTCAACGAGCGACAAAGTAAGAGTGTATCATCTTATCCATGGATACATGAAAACTGTCGCCCGAATTTTCAAACAGAAAAACTGTCATAAATGATTTTAAATTATTTTCAAGGATTTCAAAATGTCCGCAGAAAAAAAATTGTGTTCACCTAGAGCAGAACGTGTCTTCGCCGCTCTTGCTGCTCCTCGGTCATCAATCTCCATGCGCGAACACTGCTTTCTGCACTCGTTGGAACTGATCTATGCGATAACGCGAGTTAAGCAACGTTGCGCGCGGGTAGTACTTGGATGGGTGACCGTCCAGAGAAACCCGTGTTGCTGTTGACTCTAAAACCTAAAACGCAGGATCAGGGCGTTATGGCGGCATATGACCTTAGTAGTTGGTCCGCCAGGAAACTAGAAAAAAAAAAATATATATATCATCACGCCTTCTACTCATTACTGGGTGTGGCACTCTGCCGAAGCAGATCTCGGTAAGTGATATATTTTGCGCGTGAAGTGCGGTTAGCAGTCGTCAAATCACGGCCCCCAAAGATATTAGTGGTGGGAGAGCCACAGGGTTAATTTTAATTTGATAAATATAAAATAAATAATGCCTTTTACTGATTACTGGGTGTGGCACTCTGCCGAAGCAGATCTAAGTAAGTGGGGTAGTTTTTGAAATTATGAAAATTGTTTGTCGCCTGTGGGAATCGAACCAGGGTTCTCATGATCCACAGGCCGACTTCATAGCACTGAGCTAGCCACCCCCATAACTATTTCATTTGAATTAATGTGAAATATAACAGTAAATAACAGATGTCAAATATCGATTTGAAGAAATAAATTCTACCATAGAAAACATAGTATGTAGTGTGGCAACGGCCATTGCAACCATTTTGTTGCAATATACTATTTACACAATATTTGAAGACATATGTTTGCTTTCGAAAACAAAAATGGTCAAATCGGCGAACTAATATCGCTTTTAAAGAATGTAATGGAAGTCTTTTAGTTCTTAAAGATCTCAAGCATGCTTGTTGCAAAAATGATCTACTGGAGAGGTAACTATGCAAAACCTATATTTTTTAATCTACTTTCCTTTCTTACAACAAATCCATCTATTAATTTCATATGTATATTATAAACTTCAGTATACCAAGTATTTACAAAAATGTATTGCATACATTTGAAACATTTCCCTTTCCACGTCAAATAAAAGTTAAAAGCATAGGTTAGGGTCAATTCCTGCTCCTATCCGCGAGCGAATAATAAAAAACCAGTTAACCACTAAAATATGCCACGGACGAAACGCCACGGGATGAATGTCTACTCTACGCCGCCACGTGCCAACTGGGTATCAATTGTTTTTACCATTGCTGGCAAAAAGCTCCAAAGCTACCTCAATGCGTTACGACCTCAATAGGGCATTATATTTTTCGTTTTGACGTTTTTATAGCGCGTCTGAAAATTAATAGCGCGTCTGAAAATTAATAGCTCTTGGGGGATAATGGTTTGTGGTTAAATTGACGATTTTAAAATGATAGGCCTTTGTGTTATGATGGGTGTTTATCATCGTTTTGTTAACAAGATACTGCTTTCAATTTCATTTATTTCTTATACATGTTACCTTTTATATCAATAAATTGATTACACTTTCACAATATTATACGTACTATAAAATATTGTGCTTGTCATTTCAACTAATGCAGTATATGGTATGTATGTATAAAAGAATATACTTGACGTTTATACTATTATCTTCAATGTAAATGCATAAAAGAGTAAGATATATAATTTTATGAAAAGATGTTTTACTTTTTTAATAAATAACATAGATGCAATTGTTTTTAAAAATATGCCGTGTAATTATAAACGTATTACAGTAAAACATACTGAATAAAATTTTAAAAAAACTTAATGTAAATAAATAAAACATGTCCGATACATTTTCTTCCAGGAAATATATGTATTCATTCGCCAAATATAAAACTTTATATTTCATGTGCATTTATTTTTCACTTGTACATTATCTATTGTTCATTGGTATGATACGAAGTATATAAACAAATCCATAACGATCCGGGCATTATGATTTATAACGCCTGCTCCTTTCATAACGCCTGCTACGTTCATAATGCCCTCTCATAATTCTCGTTCCGTTCATGTTACGCCACAGTTGATTAATATGTACTCTTAAACGCATTAATATAATCACAATTATATGCGAGTCTTATGAAATTTCATATTACACTAGTATAATATGAGAAATTTTGTGTATTTATTTTATTGAGGCAAAGTTCAGCTTTAAGCTGCTCTTCCACTTAACCTCTATAATGAATACATTATAAATCCCAATACACAGATGTGTTTAGAGCCATTGTATGTATTATATTATTTTATAAATGAATCAGAAGTACAAGATACAAATACATAATAAATATATTATTTATATTAGATACTATGCTATTAATAATGAACCTAGAAATAATTAGATAATAAAAAATAACGAAATTCTTTATTGAAACGTGGTAAATGAAATTCTTTATATATTTTAGGAACTGAGTTATATAATTTAGGAGAACTGTAAGAGAATGATCTTTGAAACATATTTGATTATAATGAAGGTATTATATAGTAGTTATAAATAATAGTTATTTATTACACTAGTGTGGAATGTGATATATTAGCCACGAAAGAAAATGTTTAACCACGATATCCGAAGGACGTGTGGCTACTTTTCCTGAGTGACTAGTATGAGTTCCACACGATTCCAATACGACGTTTCATCCAGCACCTCACTTAAAACGTCTTAAATCGTTTTTATATATTCTTGTTTGATACTATGACACTGACAAGACAATTGATATGATATTTAAAAAAAACATAGAAATTATTTATTTATTAGCTACATACATTAATAAACAAAATACATGAATATATCATACAAATGCCAGGATAAATTATTCTGCTCTCAGAATACCGTAATTGTAATAACATCTTTGGGGGCCGTGATTTGACGACTGGTAACCGCACTTCACGCGCATAAATATATCACTTACCGAGATCTGCTTCGGCAGAGTGCCACACCCAGTAATGAGTAGAAGGCGTGATGATATATTTATTTATTTATTTTTATATTCTAGTGAAAAAGAAATTCAAGTATGTATCACGGATGTTACTAGATGTTAATGTAAAGAGGGCGACGGTATCCAGTCAAAGCTCATTATAATCTAATAACGCCCTTGCTGCATAAATTACTATTATATCATAATAATTAAACATTCATTTATTGAATTATTTGTATATCTTTTATGGGATAGAGAGCTCAGCGGTATCGTGTTGACCTGTGATCTTGAAAACCCTGGTTCTATTCCCACAGCCGGCAAACATTTTCACCACATTAAAATTACCCCTGTGGCTTCCCCTCCACTAACATCTTTGGGGACTGCTAACCGCACTTCACGCGCTTAAATATATCACTTACCGAGATCTGCTTCTGCAGAATGCTACACCCAATAATGGGTAAAGGCATGATGATATATTTATTTATTTATTTTGTATATCTTTGAAAAAATAAAATTACAATACTTATATCTTGAAAAGATTACAGGAAATAATAAAAGTGTCCTCGAATAAAGAAGACATTTTCGATTTATATCCTAACGAATTACTTCGTGTTTACACGAACGTATACTTCCGTCATAAATAAATAATAAGTGGATAACAGCTCGCAATGTCAACCCCAAAAGTACGTCCTTGACGACCAAACTCCACGGTGTTTCAAGACTACAAAAGTTTTATAATTAATTCACTCTTACCTTTGACATTTATAATTTGACATACAGGATGTACTAAAAATGGTGCATAATAGACGATTAACATAAGAGATACATTTTTTTTTAATCATTGTTATTGGTTATGGCAATCTGGCGGATAAATTTTGAACCTTTCTACCAGGTATTGTTTTTATAGTTCTGCATTGTGTTTACCAAGCATTGCAAGTATTTTCTTTTTATTTTATATAACTAGTTATAACATAAATTTATTGAAATATATTCTTCTTGACCTTCGACCATCATTGTATAGTCAAAAGTTCTTGATAATGTATTGTTGTATAAATTTATCAAACTTCAAAGTCAGTCATATGACTTAAATATTTGAAATGTATTGTTGTATTCCGATGAGTAATTCGTTGGCTAAAAAGAAGTCAGAAATTGATTTTCATTATTTTCTCAAACCTGATAAATGAAAAGTGTCATTTGTTAATAGATTGGGAATAAGTGAAACAGAAGATACACATTTAGTATGAATTTTAAAACTTCTTATAATATGCAATTTATTAGTGAAATAATAAAATTCAAAAATCAACACTAGGTAGGTTACAAAAAATAGTGAATAAACTTATATATTTTTTGAAACCTACCTAGTGTTGATTTTTTAATTTTATTATAAAAATGTTTCAACGAGAACCGACAGTGAAATCTATTGAATTTATTAGTGAAATATCTCAATTCTGTCTTTTATAATATCGAGCAAAAATTATTAAAATTAGATTGACAGATTTAAACGCAATATTTAATTTACAACAATTTATGGGGTAGGTAGCTCAGTGGTATCGCGTCGGCCTCAGTTCGATTCCCATAGCCGACAAACAGTTTTCACCACATTAAAATCACCCCTGTGGTTCCTTCACCACTAACATCTTTGAGGGCCGCGATTTGACGGCTGGTAACCACACTTCACGCGCAAAATATAGTGTGTTCAATAAGTCTTGTCGTCCTGGGTGTCTATGGGTTATGAAATATATGTCTGTACATTATTCATACAATTTAACCTTAAATAAAACGTCAAAATCAGTCAAAATGAGAAAAGTGCATTTCCGTTTTCATTTCGTTGACTATTGTGAAAATAAGACTTCACTATAAATGTGTTTTGTTCCTGAGTAAACATTTTACTATAAGCCAGTTCAAAAATAAATAATTGTTTTACTTTAATTTATGTCAAATAAATTATGATGTTTAAGGTTAAATTGTATGAATAAAGTAGTGTTTCATAGCCCATAGCCACACAGGACGACAAGACCCAGCCACACCCAGTAATGGGTAAAAGGCGTGATGATATATGTATTTATATTTATTTATTTTAATTTGTAAGCGTGAATAATTTGAGATGTTTTATGCATGTGTTATGTACGTCGAAGAAAGAAGATGAATGATAAGCGAAAATTGGAACTACGAAAAAAACAGTTTCTGCATTGTGTGGACTTTTCTTTCATATACAAGTGCAGGCTATCGCTTTCATCTTTTCTAATCTTTGTAGATTCGTTTTTAGTTTCGTTATTAGATTCGTTATTAGATTCGTTGTTAGGAGTAAGCGTGTGTAATTTGAGATGTTTTATGCATATGTTATTTACGTCGAAAAAAGATGATGAATGATAAGTGAAAAGGAGTGATTGGATAGATGTGATTGAAGGTTTGTTATGTGATAAATGCTTTTAAGTGTAATAAATAAATGAGTTTATATGAAGTGATCTATAAATGTGGTTAAAGTGAAGGTGGTGTGTTTTGATGATAATATTTGACAAGGCCTGATTATTTGATGAATGTAATGAGTGAATATTTTATGAGTGATTTTAGGATTCGTGCTACCCCATTCGATGGGATATAGCGTGAAGATATGTATGTATATACGTATTTAATTCTTTTTTCTCTCCGAAGCAGCAATTCGGAAAATTCCATTTTCTTGCGCAATTTTTCTTGTAACAGTCTGTATAATAAGTTTAGTAGGTTAATACAAACCTTACATATCGTAGTTCTTGAGTTTTTGACAAGTTGATATTTAACTATTATGAAACGCATATTAAATTTGTAATTTATTCATCATGTTTTACTAAATGAAAAAGAAAATGAGTAATAATATAATGCATAAAATGAATGTTGTTATTCAAAAGCACGATATACCACAATTTGTTTAAGAGAAAAATTGTAGAAATAACGATTATTCTTTTAGCGATGATTTTAATTATAGAGTTCTTGTAGAAAACTGTACATTTTATTATAAGAAATTTAAATTGTAAATTTGTTATTGTTTTTATTATGCTTGAAAGTAGATTTTTAAAAAAATATATGAACTATAATTAATCTCTCTAATATGCTACACATTGTGTAGATTCTATACTCGTATTTCGTATACAAACAATGACCTTTGACGTCAGCCGTAATGATTTTAATTTTATAATTGCATACGTCATTTCAATTTAATATACCAGCGAAATTGTGCATTCATTATTTAGTGTTATCTAATATTTTACATAATACCTTACAATTACATTTTATCGATATATAATAATCTAAATTATACAGAAATATTATTATATATAATCTTTTGATTATTTGGTTATTACTTTTAGTTCTTTTATCCATAATCTTCAATAAAAGATATAAATTGTCATTAAACTTTGTCAAACAAAAAAACATTTTTATAATCAAATAATTTATCTTCATGTCTTTTGGCCATTTCTAGATGTGTCAGATCTCGGTATATGATATATTTTTGCGCGTGATGTGCGATTACTTTCCACTAACGACCTCCAAAAATGTAAGTAATGAGGTAAAAAGTTAGTTATCGGCTGTAAGAATCGAACTCGAGGTTTCGTTCCTATAATCTGATGCGAAAATTGTCTGAGAACTATCGATAGCCATGGAATTGAAACAAAATTAAACAAATATTTTACGTTTTATCTGTCAAAACTCAAAATAATCTCTTTTATTCTGTAACTCGATTATTATCTGTTAATGATCGACAAGTTAATGATAATTTTTACTTTTCATCGTTATTACAATTACGGTATTCTGAGAGCAGAATAATTTGTCCTGACATTTTTATGTTATATTCATGGATTTTGTTTACTAATATATGTAGATGTTATTATGAAAAATAATATAATGACAGTTCACTGACAGTTCCGTAAAAAGTGTGGTTCAAAATAATATTTTGTATACTGACAGTTGTGTACGAGAGCAAAATGCATAAAAGTAAATTAGAAATAACAGAATAAATGATTTTGGTCACAAAATACCGAAATGGTGGTAATCTGCAGATTAATTATAAAAAATATGACTTGTCATTAAATTATCGATCGGTAACAGATACTGATCAAGTTACAGTAAAGGGGGGGAATTTCTTTATATAAAAAATAAATATATCATCACGCCTTCTACCCATTACTGAGTGTGGCACTCTGCCGAAGCAGATCTCGGTAAGTGATATATTTTGCGCGTGAAGTGTGATTACCAGTCGTCAAATCACGACTCTCAAAGATGTTAGTGGTGGAGGAGCCACAGGGGTAGTTTTTTGAAATTATGAAAATTGTTTGTCGCCTGTGGGAATCGAACCAGGGTTCTCAGGATAAAACGTCAAATATATGTTTAATTTTGTTTCAATTCAGTAGTTATCGATAGTATTCAGGCAATTTTCGTCATTTTTAGATCTAATTTGTGTCGTTAAAAAGCATGCATTATTTGGTGTACTGATTTAGCTGCAGAATTTTATGCCCTAAAATTTTTTATTTGAAGCTTTTTTGTTTAAAATAATTAGGGAAGCAGGAAATTACAACATTATAATTTTACATGTTACTAAGTCCCATCGGATATACATATAAAGAGATACTAATAAGTGTATTTTTTAGATATTTTTTTAACAGTGGGGCCCCAAAAAATTGTATTTGAGGCCTCACAATAACTAAATCCGGCCCTGTGTCTTATCAAGATTTCCAAATAAAATTAGAGTTAGTTAAAAAGTGGCATTTATAAATTAAGATTTCGTGAGTATTTATTAATAGTAGAGCAGTGTAGGTACTACGATTGCATTATAATTTCGTTTGCGTGATAGCGGTCTAAGTAATTATAAGCATATCATTTAGATTTAGTCCTGAAATAGATTCGATTTTCTTAATAGCACCATTAATTTTTTGATAAACTTGGACACGTTTATTAAACCTTCTGAATTACTCAGATTTACTTTCTTCATATTTTATAGAACCGTAAAATTGATTTGATTAAAGAATTAAACATTACTTTATAATAGTATTATTATAGAAAATATTTATTGCCCATAAAATCATATTTCGTTACTGATATTTTATATTTTTTATCGAAATTGCAATAATTTGATTTTGAAATATTTACACAATAATAAAAAAATTTAATGTTTAAAAACCTTAAAATCTAATGGAATTTTTAGCAATCAGATTTATACACCGGGTTACTCATTTTTAATAAGATATCATTTATAACACCATTTCAAATTCAAACATATTCACGAATTTAGTTAAATTTCAAGCTAACATTCTTCTTAACTAAAATAAACTTGTTTCGTGAATTAATAATACATTATTAGCGAAACTAAACTGGTGTTAGTGATTAACCCGCTTTGTGAATTTACAGACTGGACTAAAGTGATTAGAAAATACATAATTAATTAATTATTATGAGCTCCATTTTGGGCGCACAAGACGTTTTATTAGAAGTAAATTAATAAAATTGAGGAATAAATTTCACGGTAACTATCAACAGAATCATTGAAAAAAAATCGCATCAGAAAATAACATTCAGTATAATTATTACCATGTGTGCTATGATTTTGATGAGATATTTTATTTATCCCCTTGCAGCGCATGACATGGTGTATTCGAGTCCTGCATCGGGTCGGGTACCAGCGGATCGAGTTGCGGGTCGGGTTTATGCAAATTTTGCGGGTCGCGAGTCGGGTGCGGCTATGAACATTCGGGTTGCGGGTCGGGTGCGTATCGACTAAAGTAGATCCAATCCAATGTTATTTTCAAAATTTAAGTATGATTATTGTATTATTTATAAATGTACTTATACTTCTTGTAGTACTGTTGTAGACAATTATAATTTTTCCGCGTCGGGATGCGGGTACCCGAAAATTACCCGCGGGTTACCCGATAAATCGGGTTGCGAATGGGGTCTGAGCAGTGGCGGACTAACTCCTTCGAAGGCCCGGGGCGGACTCTAATACCGGGCCCCTTATATTGAATAGGAACAGAAAACAATGGAATAAAAAATACAAAGTGCAATGGGATCTATATTAATGTATAATAATTTTATAAAACATGTTTTCTAGCCTTAACTTTACTAAACTTATCTATAATATCATCAAAATCTAATGTCATCGCTGCTTTCCGCTCTATAGATAGAATTGCCAAATTTATTAGCCTATCCTCGGTCATAGTGGTTCTCAGGTAATTTTTTATTAATTTAAGTTTCGAGAAACTCCTTTCACATGACGCCACGGAAACACAAATTGTTAAAAAGTATTGAATAATCAGAGGTATGTTGGGAAGGGATTCACTGAAGTCTCATTTAATAATAAATTGAAGAATTTCTAGTGCTGTCCAGGTGAGAAATGTTTCTGCATTTGTATTGGTGGCGGATAAATGGTGTCGAAATCTCTTTACTTCTTGCACCACTTGCCACTTGCACATGAGCGGTATATTTATTGCGCTACCACTCAGTGTTGCCAACTATGTTGAAAGAAAAATTCGTAATTGTGAATAAAAAAATCACCTAATAAATCATAATTGCATGTTCATTCAGTTAAAAAAAAATTAATCTGGAAACGGGAGCCCCTCTGTTTGGTAGGGCCCGGGGCGGACCGTCCCTGTCGCCCCCCCCCCCCCTTAGTCCGCCAGTGGGTCTGAGTTATTTTTGCGTGTAGCGGGTCGGGTGCGGGAAGAGTGCGGGTCTAATAAACTGGACCCGCGCAGGACTCTAATCCAGATCATGCAGCAAAAACCTAAATGGTATTGTGTTATTCTGTTTGAATTTGATTCGCTCTCGATTTCTAGATAGAAAATATAGGCCCAAAAAACGGATTGATTTAACCAAATATTGAATGATTTCACAAATGTATTTAATATTCTATCTGAATCACTTTCAAGTCATATAAATTCACTGAGGTTGAATCTCTATATAAATGTATGAAACCTTATAGTTAAATTTATCTCAAAATCGTATCAAGGTTTAATCTGCCCGATAAACTACCATCATCTACAAAAGTTCAACTTCTCTCAGCTGTCTAAATATAGAAGCTACGTTTCAGTACGTTACCGATAACGTTTTGCCAGGTTACGGTATGGCTACGGCACAAATACGGTTCGGATACAGGCAAGCGGCAACTAAAAGCAAAATAGGATTTCCAATAATGTATAGTCAAGTGTTAGTAAAATTGAATCACAGTGAAAAATTTTGAAAGGACGCACAACAAAATATCGACGAATCGATCTGTATAAATATTCAAATGTCTATTTTTAAATTATTGATAGCAATTATTATTCTTTTAATTAGGTAATTTTGTTTTTGTTATTCTCTAGAGAAAAAATAAGGAATATTTCGTTTGTTGCACTTTTAGCATAGTTTAAAAATGATGTATCCGTATATACTAAATAAATAAATATAAATATATCATCACGCCTTTTACCCATTACTGCGTGTGACACTCTACCGAAGCAGATCTCGGTAAATGATATATTTATGCGCGTGAAGTGTGGTTACAAGACATCAAATTACGGCCCCCAAAGATGTTAGTGGTGGGGGAGTCACAGGGGTAATTTTTAAATTGGTGAAAATGTTTGTCGGCTGTGGGGATCGAACCAGGGTTCTTAGGATCCGTATATACTTGTACCATATTAATTATGGAGTGGCTAGCTCAGTGGTATGAAGTCGGCTTGTGGATCCTCAGAACCCTGGTTCGATTCCCACAGGCGACAAACAATTTTCATAATTTCAAAAGCTACCCCTATGGCTCCTCCACCACTAACATCTTTGGGGGCCGAGATTTGACGACTGGTAACCGCACTTCACGCGCAAAAATATATCACTTACCGAGATCTGCTTCGGCAGACTGCCACATCCAGTAATGGGTAGAAGGCGTGATGATATATTTATTTATTTTTATTTTACATTAATTATTTTTTCATAGTGTTTGATAGTTAATTTCAGATGATTTGTATTTTATTCGTATCCAAGGAGAATTATTTACAACGTAGTCTCGTCAAAACTTCCGTTGTTCCGTTTTAACTTTAACCACAAATTTTCGCTAAATCCAAGTTAGAACCGACTTCTCCCTACCAGTCTTCTGGCACATTTTTATGTGTTTCAATATTTTCTATATAAAATTATTGGTATTACATTTTTATGTTGTTACTGTGTAATAGTTCTTTCTTCTTAATTAATAATATGTATAAATGAAGTACACCTCACAAAATTTTATAAAATCGTCGCATCTAGTACTAAACTTCCAAAATCTATGTAATTAAATTTAGTGGGTATCATAAATTATTCGAGGGAAGCTCACTAGGACATGTAGTACAACGAAACATCGGGCGTCGGCTACAAGATCAAATTAACATGTGTATCCAGTGACGGATTTAGGGGAGGGGCTCAGGGGACCAGGCATCCTTCGAAATAAAAATATGTTATTTTTTCAATAAATTTTACACTATACGCAAACTTATAAATGTATATGAAAGTTTATAATAAGAGATGATGATTTGAAAATCAGTGAATTTTATCCAAATATTAAAATATTATTTCAATTGTTTTCATGCTTTCCAGTGACGACACACTCAGTTTAGCGCTCGTTTTCTACATTAAGATTGTTAAAAAAAAACATATTGACGCTCTACAATGTTAGAAGAAAGGTTATTTATTTATTGTTTATTCATCGCGATTTAGACTTACGTGAAAGTTATAAATAATTTTACATTGTTACATCCATGAAGAATGCAATTACGAGATATTTAGATGTACATGCATTGTGCGTCCAGCTTTGAAATCAATTTATTTTTTATGTTTCATATACAATATAGGTACATCTTTTTTTTTGTTATACTTATATTTATATTGTTTCTACGCACCTATTTTATTATAAATACTTATTATGGGGTAGATGGTAGAGTGCCACACCCAGTAATGGATAAAAAGCGTGATGATATATTTATATACAGGTATAACATTTTGAAACTGCCTCTGTGATTATGATACAGCAACAATTTATTACAGTTTCATCACATTAAAATTACTCCTGTGACTCCCTCTCCACTAACATCTGGACGGCTGGTAACTCTACTTCACGCGCATAAATATATCACTTGCCGAGATCTGCTACTGCAGAGTGCCACACCCAGTAATGGATAAAAGGCGTGATGATATATTTATTTAATTTATTTATTATAAATATTATTCATTATTTTATATTTTTTTAAATGTGAGCCCCTCACGTCAGCAAATATTGGATCCGCCGCTGTGTGTATGTATAGTACCTACAATAAATTTTGCATGAGACTTCAGCAGTTGTATCTGAAAATCTGAGTATAATCACATCTTACGAAGATTATATTGTGGCAGGTTAAGTGCAGGAAAGCAGGCAAGCTCAACAGGAACAGTATTACGTATAAGGCTTTAAGCTTTATATTGTTAATTATGTTACATCATTCTATCGTGAACCATGAAAAAAACGCGTAAATATATTTTGTAAACATTAAACCGAAATTGAAAACAAATATTATCACATCGTATACTACAAACTACAAACAAATTGAGATGGATCAATATGTGTTAAAAAATTTAAAAAAATCTAAAAGTTGATACTACATACATGCATACATGACTTCACGCTATATCCTATCAAATGGGGTAGCACGAATCCTAAAATCACTCATAAAACATTCACTCATGACATTCATCAAATAATCAGCCCCCGTGAAACATTATCATCCAAACACACCACCCTCACTTCAACCACATTCATAGATCCCTCCATATAAACTCATTTATTTATTACACTCGAAATCAATCTTACATAAAAAACCCTCAATCACATCCATCCAATCACTCCTATTTACTTATCAGTCATCTTCTTTCTTCAATGTACATAACACATGCATAAAACATCTCAAATTACCCGCGCTTACTCCTAACAATGAGTCTAACAACGAATCTAACAACGAATCTACAAAGATTAGAAAAGATGAAACTGATAGCTTGCAATTGTATATGAAAGAAAAGTCCACACAATGCAGTCACTGAAAATGAAACAAAAAGATAAGAAACGAAGGGAGTGTCGCCCTGTGCTTGTTTTTGGAAGTGAATTCCACACAATTGCAGTTAAACACTCTACGTAAGAACTGAAAACGAATTAAAAGATAAGAAAGGAAAGGAGTGCCGCTCTACGCTTGTTTTTGAAAGTGAATTCCACACAATTGCAGTTAAACACTCAATGTAAGATCAGAAAACGAATAAAAAAGATCAGAAATGAAGGGAGTGTCGTCCCTGCGCTTGGTTTTGAAAGTGAATTTCACACAATTGCAGATAAACACTCTAATGAAAAAACTAAACAACAAAACTAAAATCAAAATTCCTGCACTTCTTAAATCATCAGATTCATTCCGCAATTAAACTTCGCCAAACGCTCCTATCTTTACACACCACTTTAGCTTCATCCACATTCATAATTCCTTTCATACAAGCACGTTTGTTTCTCGTACTCGGAAACTTACGTTCACGCAACAATCCTTCTATCATATTCATCCATTTATTCATAGGTCGCCCACGCAATCTTTCACCCTCAATTTCACCAACATATACCTGTTCAATTAATCTCTCATTCGACATACGTTCTACATGCCCAAACCATCTCAACTGACTTATACCTACTTTTCTAACTACATTCTTCTCAATTTAACACTCATCATACACCAATGTATTCCGGACACGATCTCTTCTAGTATAACCACACACACCCCGCAAATACTTCATTTCCACAGCAGTTATACGACGTTCATGTTTCTTCATCCACACCCAACATTCACTACCATACATCAATGTATGTTGATACTACAATATTTACAATGTACAAAAAAAGTATATACATCACATTTTTGAACTTACTATTGAGTAACAGAGATAAAATTTTGTCAGGTAATATACAAACAAAGACCAACAAAACACGAAAGGTTTGCAAAAGCGACGTTAACAAAAGAAAAAAAATCCAGCAACATACAGTGCTATATACAAACATTGCGAGTCTAAATATAACTACGTCGCACTAAAATTACATTAAACCAGGAAATTTCAGCAGGAGTTCCAGCAGGGAAGGTCAGGATCGCAATAAAACTTTATCGTTAGATTTACTGGGGTACATTAAACATTTAACAACATATTGTGTTTAAATATAAGCGTGTCAACAGAAAATTGCAGTCCGGATTTATCAACAAGAATACAAACAATCACATTTGCAGTAATAGTAATAATTTGAAATGGTAAAAAGGTAGTAAAATATCAATATATTGTAGGTTCTAAATAATGCCATGTACATATTATTGTATCGAACTTCATAGTAACATTAATATTAATTCAAAGATTTTTTTTGCAGTAATAGTAATAATTTGAAATAGAAAAAAAAGTTAATAAAATAGGAAGATATTGTAGAAAATAGTGCTATGCGCACATTACAGTTTTATTTTTCATAGTTACATTAATATTAGTTTAAAGGTCGATTTTGCAGTAATAATAATAATTTGAAACAGAAGAAATTAAAAAAAAAATACCTCTACTGGGCGTGGCACTCTGCCGAAGCAGATCTTGGTTAGTGATATATTTATGCGCGTGAAGTGCGGTTATAAACCGTCAAATAACGACCCTCAAAAATGCTAGTCAAAGCCACAAGGGTAATTTTAATGTGGTGAAAATTGTTTGTTAATCGAATCCTGGTTCTCAAATCCACAAACCAACTTGATACTACTGAACCATTTACCCCAAAAAGCAGAAGAAAATGGTAGTAAAATAAGAACACGTAGGTTCTAAATAGTGTTAAGTATACTATTGTATTTTTTTCAGTTACACTATTATTAGTTCAAGGTCATTTTTACAGTAATAGTAAAAATTTGTAACAAAAGAATAGGCAGTAAAATTGGAACATATTGTAGGTTGGGAATATAGCTGTGTACACATTACTTTGATGAGATCTGTTTGGGCAGAGTACTACAACCAGTAATGGGTAAAAGGAGTGATGATATATTTATTTATTTATTTACTTTCACGGTAATTCTTGCAATAATAGTATTATTTAAAACAGTGAAAAGGTAATAAAATAGGATTCAAAATTTAGTTGTATACACATTACTTTTTTATACTTTACAGTAAATATTAACAACTTTACTTTCAACGTAATTTTTACAGTAATAGTAATCCTTAAAACAGTGGAAAAGTAGTAAAATAGGAACATATTGTTGATTCTAAATATAGCTGTGTACACCAAGTTTACTAAATAGACCAGTTCGGTAGTAAATTTAGTTTAAGCAAAGAAACTTAATTCCACAGTAATAGTAAACAACTAGTATAATCTGCAACTGACACAAATTGCCTAAAGTTATCTGTTCTAAATATAGTTATGTTACATATTAATGTGTTTTACACAAGAAATGTATCTAAAGGCGATATAATCCATTAATATATATATATATATATATATTATTTTTATACAAATTTTAACAAACCGTAAACAAATAAACTAAAAAAAGTAAAAAATGCTTCATTCATATTATATTTCTCAATTTGTCTTTAATATTGACATTTTCAAAATTACAGCCAATCTTGTAAAATATTATTAAAATCTTGGGAGCGCCAGAACCCAGAATAGTACCAATGATTCTACAGTACTGTAAAGGTTAGGCTCGTAGTAATATAATACATTCAACGTAAACAATCCTGCGCAGCAGGAACGTAACCATAAGCAAGGTCATGCAAGTTTACAAGCTTTACTGTACATATCTACAAATTTGATAAATGTATAATTTCTGCCATTTTTAAACAATAATAATATTTTTTAAGGGTCTACAAGACTGTGTTTAAAATTATATTTTGACATTAGAGTTATAGTTTTTAGGACAGATATTTTAGGCTTTATAAAAATAGATCTTCAGGTGATACACTGTCAAACATCAAATTAATATAACTTAAATTATATAATTTTTGAAATGATAGAATATGCGATTGTTGTAGCTGATCATTTATGCGACACAACTGAAAAATTACAAATGCATTAAATTTATTGAATAAATTATTAAAACTTCAGGCCACGTCGTGTGCAACTACCAATACTAAAATTTAATTATTATCACGCCTTCTACCCATTACTGGGTGTGGCAATCTGCCGGAGCAGATCTCGGTAAGTGATATATTTTGCGCGTGAAATGCGGTTACCAGTCGTCAAATCACAGTGACGGGGAAGCCACAGGGGTAGTTTTAATTTGGTGAAAACTGTTTGTTGGCTGTGGGAATCGAACCCGAGTTCTCATATGCACAGGCCGACTCGATACCACTAAAAGAAAGTTTTCTAAAATTTTAATTTGGCTCATAAAGCAACACTAATTTACACTTTGAAAAACAATTCACAGGCAGTAATAGTTAATCTTTTCACTCTGCTTCGTATCTTAATATTTTGTTATTATATTTTGATTATAATAAGAAAACAATTTCCAGCAGCTGGCTCTACAATCATTTGGAGCCCATTTTAGCAAAGGGAAATTTAATATTTTTTGTCAGACAAAATAAAATGTCACAACAATTTAACATTAAATTATTCTCCTATTCCAATAAAAAAATCTCTCCACAACGTTTTCTATAACTCTATCCAAATTTCACGTACTCTCTATTAAAACATGTCTCACGCATTTTACATTTTGACACTGACAGCATACACAAAAGACAGATCAGAATTATTAATTATTAATTTAAACGTTTAAACTTGTCTTTGTTTTGACATTTATTCAGGCCAACCACAAACATGGAAATATGCTTCTTTTGATACCAATATTGTATTCCTAGCGAAATCAAACTACAAAGTGATCAGAAACGAGAGTTTCAGTTGGTAGTAAAATAAACTATTTGAAATTGGTAAGACTGATACATAAATTTATTTCCTGTTTTTGACACTGACCTTTAAAATTTAAATTAATTCCCTTAATCACACCTTGTTATTTCGTAACATTACTCACGAAACAATAATCTAAAGTATTTCTATCACTCAATCTATTTGTATTTATTATAAAAATTACATATCGTATGGAGTGGCTAGCGCAGTGGTATGAAGTCGGCCTGTGGATCCTGAGAACCCTGGTTCGATTCCCACAGGCGACAAACAATTTTCATAATTTCAAAAGCTACCCCTGTGGCTTCTCCACCACTAATATCTTTGGGGCCGTGATTTGGCGACTGGTAACCGCACTTCACGCACAAAATATATCACTTACCGAGATCTGCTTCGGCAGAGTGCCACACCCAGTAATGGGTAGAAGGCGTGAATATATATTTATTTATTTATTTACATATCAAATAGTATTTCCGTCTTACCTGGCGTTGTGCCAACTATGAAATAAAAAGATCCCCAGAATTGTATTGCCAACTGAAACATTTACTTTTGATAACTCTGTATAACCATAAACGCTATAGATGAAACGTCTACAAAAATACATGACGTTTGATATGATGCAACTTCATTGAATAAGCGAGGCACATATACGATTAATTACTTCAAAAATAGCTAATATTAATTAGTACCTCTGAGTATAATATTAAGAAAGTATAAGATGAAAACAACACACAGATTACAGTAAAATTATCCTGCTATATCAAAGCAAGAACAGTAATAGTGTAGAGGTCAGGAATGAGGCTGTTCAACATCAAGCCACTCCCAAGGTCAAGCGAAGTTTCCATGCTTCTACATCCACTAAAAGCAGTAACGCTGATATTATACACAACAGATCTAAATATAGCCACCACATAGCAGGATTACACAGCTTCCTGCTGGGTCCTGAGTCCTGAGAGCAGAAGTAACACATGACGTAAGCATACTATACTACGCGAGGTATAACCTGTGTCAGGGGCAGGGGAACCGCTCCCCACAGCTCCAATTCCTGCTGATGTTTGACCCGCTCCTGCCGTAGTCAGTGTGATTGTAGGTCAGGGTCACGGCAGCCCGGCTGACGCGGATCAATACAGCACCGGAGCGAAGCAGGAGGGTGGGGTTGTTGGAGGGGATACAGCAGGAGTAGGGTTATACGTACCGACGGAGAAATGGGATGAGGGTGTTATTAAAGTTTTTTTTTAGATTTTTTTGCTCGATTAAAGTGATAATTTAATGGTTTTTTGAAGGGTGTACTGTTGATATAAATTATGGGGGAAATGTTGTTTTTAAATTGATATTTATTTAGAAACAGAGAGAGTTGTTCAGTATTTAACTAGAGGGAAACAAAATGTTATTTTTCTTTCGTACATATTGTATTCCAAACCTTCTATTTTATTACATTTTTTTTAATATGAATACAATCATTTTTGCAAGTAAAATATAAAGTAAATATGGCATAAATGTTAATGATATTTTAACAAATTTGGTGTTTACTTAGCACCAGCTAGATTAGACAAAGTACAACATTTTACTTGTTTATTTTTATTTATCTGCGGACAGAAAATAATAATTCTATTTGTATTTCACTATTATGCTTCAGAACGTGTATTGAAAATACGATTATAGAATTCAAAAATATGGTAAAACCAGAGCTGGGCAGTAGCTAGCTACTTTTGTAGCTTAGCTACTAGCTTAGCTACTTTTACCTTAGCTGTAGCTGTAGCTTAGCTAAATGTGAAAAAATATAGCTGTAGCTTGTAACGAACTATTTTTTTCTTCTATTAGCTTAAAAATATTGTTATAACAACTGAAGCTACTTTTTGTAGCTTAAAGATATTTTTTGTAGCCCAAAGCTACTTTTTGTAGCTTAAAGCTACAACTGTTCATTAAGAAATATCTTATTTTTGTTTTGTATTTGAGATGAACCTTCTTTATTGTTTTCTATAACTGTAGCATAACAAGTTATTATATAGTCTATTAACATATTTTATTTTTCACTTGTTCTTAACCTATCCTACTTTTGTATTAAATATTAGGTGAACTAAACATTGACTGTTTAGGAGTCTTCTGTTAATGAGACTGTTAATTTATTCCGATATAAATAAAAATTATAGCATCGAAAATTAACAGTCATTATAACAAAAGACTGATCAACTGATCATATGACAATGGCAAATTTAATTAATTCACAATAATTGCAAAAAGTAGCTTTTAAAATTAACAACTACTTTAATGAAATCTTTTAACTGTAGCTTAGCTATATTTTACAAAATGTAGCTTATAGCTGTAGCTCAGCTACTTTTTTAAAGAATAGCTGTAGCTGTAGTTTAGCTACTTTTTTTAAGTAGCTTGCCCAGCTCTGGGTAAAACCAATATTCATATTTGTTTAAATAACAACACTCTGTACTAACTAAATACACGGTAGTATTTATATCTCATATTTTATACGACTAGTATTATTAATTTATTAAATAGAAAAACATGATTAAATTTAAATATTCATTTTAATTTGAAAGTATAATTACTTATGTGAAATTATTGATAGGTACTATTGGTACTGAGGCCTATTGTATCCGAATCAATCAGATTTAATTATATTTTTTGTTGTAAAAGATCATTCATAGTGCCGAAAATAAGCGAAATGTTACTTAGTAATTCCATTTATATTTTGAATTAAAAGTTTGTTTAATGTAAATTATTGTTTTACTTTGACTTAACTGAATCTCACTTATGAAATGTTTGCAAACTTCAAACTTTTCACTTACAATTTCACTTATAGTTAAGGTCTGACCAATTACAAACTTTCAAAGTAGATAGACAATATAATATATATTTATTTGATTTGTTCTTAACATTGGGGTAGGTGGCTCAGTGGTATCGAGTTGGCCTGTGGATCCTGAGAATCCTGGTTCGATTCCCACAGCCGGCAAACATGTTCACCACATTAAAATTACCCCTGTGACTCTCCCTCCACCAACATCCTTGCGGGCCGTGATTTAACGGCACTTCACGCGCATACATATATCACTTACCGAGATCTGCTTCGGCAGAGTGCCACACCCAGCAATGGTAAAAGGCGTAATGATATATTTATTTATTTATTTTATGTTGACATTTCATATTGTAATTAAAATATACCACTTCTGTTACTTCTACATAATTATATCCGTTAGAGAAAAACATTTGCGAATGACACTAATTAAAAATGAGTTTGTTAATTTCGTAGCCTACTTAATATTGTTTTAAATCATATCTCTTAAGTATAAATGGAATTTGTAAGTGAAATTTCGAAGCTGTGAGTAACCCTTTTCACCGCAAAATGCTACGTATTTATTATAATGCAAATAACAAACGAACTACGTTGTTGTTCGTTGAAAAATGCTGAAAACGTAAATAACAAAAAAAAATTAGATCTATATATTCTGTATCACCAACAAATTGTGTGACGTGATTATCAACTTATTTGACATGGCGTATATTTACAGGTATTATATATGTATATAGTTAATGGTAATTAATTTTAGCTTACAATCTTATCATTCACTGTTTAAACTTCAGACACTAATCCATATAATATAATAAAAATGTTACCCTCGATCAATTTACGAGCTTAAACTTTCAAGCTTTAATATCAGTCATTAATATTAGATTAACAACATATTCAATAAAAGCTTAAGTATAATATATCAAGTTCATTACAAAACTAGATACTTAATTTAAAAGTAATTTAAACATTAAAAAATTACAGTCTATAAAAAGAAAGAAATTTTGCATACCTATGAATTTCAAGATTTATATTTTGTTTAAAGAGATGTAAATAAATAACTTGGTTGTATGATTTCTTTTGTTTGATCTTGAATTTTTCTTCTTTCGATATTCTAAAGAAATTATTCGCTTGAGTAGTTAAAGAGGAGATATTTGCGTTTTTCTGACAAAAAATTTTAACTAAGTCAGTCAAGTTATAAAACAAAAACGACAAAGAAAATGTATCTTTCGTATTACGCCGTAACATTTTTTTTGCAGGTAATAAAAAATTTGAAGTAAACAGTCGATATATCATTTTGTAAGACACGCAACTTTTGTTATGATAAAATAATGCACTTTTCTCTAGATCAGGGATGGTAAATAAATGGCGTGTCACCCTTAACGCTAAAAAGAGTAGTAATCAAATATAAATTGAAATTTTATTTTCTATATTTAAAGTTAAATACTAATCAAACCTGGCGCCGTTATAATCCATTCCAGTTAAGAATAAATCATAGAGTTAAAGAGGGTCAATCATTTTTGTCCTCTGATTGGTCGAAATTCAAACAAAGTTCAGAAGTAAAAAAAAGTAAGCTATGTCAAGGGCGGATCTAGAAAATTTTCAAGAGGGGAGGGGCATTTTGTCTTTTTTAAGGAAAACATATAATACTGACAAACAATTTTATAATTTTTGTGTGGAATATATATTTGTATGTATTTTATAGTCTATTCTTAGTTTTCAAATTTTAACAGTCTGACAATCCAAATTTTGAAAGTTTGTCAGAGTTGTTTCAGAGTATTACAAAGTTTTGCAGCGATTTTATTTCTATAAGGGTTATCAAACTTGAATAAAAATGACATATAAAAATTTTTAAAAAAAATTAGCCCAAGGGTGGTCATCGTCCCGATGGCCCCCTTCGTGGATCCGCCCTTGAGCCATGTACAGTAGTGACAGATGTCAGACAGCCTTAAATTAATCTACAGAGTGATCAAAAGGAATTGTTACAGTTGTCAATAAAAAAAACTACTTGAAATTGGTAAGCCTGATACATAAATTCATTTCCTGTTGTCGACAGTGACATTTAAAATTTAAATTTGAGGTCATTTATTATTACATTTATTTCTAAAGTATTTATATTACTTAAAAAGTCAAAATTCTATTAGCTGTCCGACTCCTGACATAACCTATTTGTATTTATTAGAAATGTCAAATAGTATTTCCGCCTTTATCTGACGTTGTGCCAACTGTGGAATAAAAAGATCTCTGGAATTGTATTGCCAACTATAACAATTCCTTTTGATCACCCTGTAGTATTTCAATTCAGGTGTAATATATATAATATCTAATTTGTTCTGTAAATTAATTATTATATTTGGTATGAAAAAATATTCCTCGGAATTCAGTCAATTATTTAAAAAAAATTATTTTATAATTTATTTTCTCCTGATGAAGACTGAGGTGTCAGTCGAAATGATGAGAAAATAAAAAAATTTAAAAAAATTTACTTAATTCCGAATAATATTTTTTCATACTAATTATAACTACAGTCAAATAAAACTTATATCCTTTCTTTAATTATTATACTTCATTATGTAACAAATTACTTTATTATGGATGATAAACCTGAGCAACCGATCGCGTACACAGTGCCATATACTCCATTCTTAACTGGAGTAAAGTATAGAATTTTCCTTTTGTTGAATCCTAATAGAACCTGACCTAACCAACGTAATCAACTGTAACAAAACCTGACCTAACGTAACCTAAATTAATCAAATTAACTTAACCTAAGCTCTTGTAATTATGTATAATCGCCGATTTATCATTTTTTACTGTAACATATGCTCAATATCTCAAATAGGCTTTGGAATTTTAGAATAAAATTTGTATTTAAACATATTCAGGCAGATTCATAAAGTGGATTAGCGCTAACACCATATTTTATTTCATTTTTAACTCTCTTTTCAATGTACAAAATAAATTTATTTTAACTTGAGTTAAAAAGAGAGTTAATTAGCATCAAATTAAGTTCATTTCTTTAATCTGTTCTATTTTGAAACAGAGTTATAGATTATATTAAAAACGGTGTTAGCGCTAATCCGTTTTGTGAATCTGCCTGATTGAGGTTAAGTTCAATAATAGTTTAAATATAACCAATAGTAGCATAACTTATTGACGGCTCTTTTTTAATTTTTACTTTTATTTGTCAATAATATAGTTCTATAGTTGATCACAAAATCCCTAATAATTAACAACAACTTGATTCAAAACAAGTTTAACTTGAAACATTTGTTGAAATGATTACAAATAAAGAAATTTGTTTTGCAAATATTTTGTGAACGGAATTTTTTCAGGCGATATTGTTTTTGTAGACCTACCCTGCCTTTACAAATTATTTTGATGTGGCAAATTGTGATATTGGCTGGTAAAGTTTTTTCAAACAGGGTTCTTTTATTGGCTTATCAGGTATTTTACATACATATTTTCCACATGGGGTAGGTACCTCAGGGTATTGAGTCGGAATGTTGATTTGAGAACTCAGGTTCAATTCCCACAATCGATAAACAATTTTCAACATATTAAAATTACTTCTGTGGTTCCCCTTCCACTAACATCTTTGTGGGCCATAAATATATCACTTTCCGAGATCTTCTGCGATAGACTGCTACACCCAGTAATGGATAAACGGCGTGATGATATATTCATTTGTTTATTTTTTATATTTTTCATATGTGGAACATCAATTAACTTCTATTTACCATCCCTGCTCTAGATGATGCTATCTGCCCCATATTTTACTGCAAAATGTTGCTAATAAATCAAAATTGCTCATTAATTTTGTTCTATTAATATCGACAGGTGTATGTTGCACGATAATAGCAGAACATCATTTTTAACAGTACTGAAAATATTGACATAAATGAAACCTGTTTTTGAAACTTCATTATATTTTCAAACATTTTGAAAAGTTTCAAAACTTTCATTTGTTTCCAACTTTTCGTCATCAATTTATGTGCTATGCATCAACAATGAGTTGAGGACTTGAAGTTTAACCAGCAATGTAAGATTTTATTAAAATGAAAAGCAAAAGTTTCAAAACACGACTTTTTGTCATATTATATTCGTGGCAAAATTGAAATTTAAAACATTCATGCAACCCAGCATTAGTATTCCGAATTTTATTAAATTTATAAAAAAATATTTGTGTAAATAGCACATAATTTTAAAAGGAATTAGTAATTTTTTTTTAAATTTTAAAATCTCGTGGTTGTTCACAAATATATTTTGATGTAACACCCAAAAAAGTTCGCCGGTCACTGTTCTCAAAGAAATCGAGAATCATAGGTAACTACTATAGAAGACAAAAACAAAATAATATATCGCAATATTTGTTTTAATTTCTCGTTCAGAAAATATAAATAATAAGGAAAATTACTAAAGAAATAAAAAATCAATTTCTTTTGAAATATACAACATCGATAAACGGAAAGTTACTTAGAAACTTTGATATTTATATCTTAATCATTACAGAAAATTGTTGGAGCATTTTTATAAATAACTTGGTCGTTCGGTACAAGTTTTCTCCATTACAGCAGTTCGAACAAACTCACAAAACCATTTCAGTAACTATTGTCAAACTGTTATTTGAACTTAGTTGTTTGTTGTAAACTTTCTGTCACAGGTTTCCATGTTCCAGTGTTACAAATAATGCAAAAACATTAAATTCGTTATTGTTGTTAATATTTTCTAAAAATGCTATTTAATATTGATAACGTAACTAATTCATGAGTCATAACTTGTTTTGTTCTCAAAAATTTATAAATAGTATAAATTTTATTGCGATTCATTCTTGCTATAATTATTCATTGATAAAATTTTTGCAGGTAACAACTCAATGAAAATTTAATATAGGTATAATTTTAATTGATGCAACATTTCAAATTATTTTACGCAGTTATCCAAATTGGTTTTAAACAGTTTTTACTGCTCCTTATACAAATGATTAAAATTACATTTGAAAATCGAAATTTTACAATTTTGTAATTATTTTTCACTAGTTTGTTCAATTCTATTACGGGATATAATAACAAATATTGTTTATTTTTAGTTTTTGCAGAAATATTGTACATAACTGTCGAAATAACCAAATCACGCTGTTGTTAATTGGAAATTCAATTGTTGTACATTAATTTTGTTATATAACAATGCTGTTTGTTGAATTTAATTAGAGCAGGAAGTGAAACACATGAAACAAAACTTGCTACATGTGCATTATTTTACTCAGTAAAATTTCATTTTACAAACAAATACACTATGTAATATAAACTAGAATTAAATTTATTTTTAAAATAGACAAACACAACTATAAACCAATTAATTCTTATAAATAAATAAATATATCATCACGCCTTCTACCCATTACTGGGTGTGGCACTCTGCCGAAGCAGATCTCGGTAAGTGATATATTTTGCGCGTGAAGTGCGGTAACCAGTCGTCAAATCACGGCCTCCAAAGATGTTAGTGGTGGAGGAGCCACAGGGGTAGCTTTTGAAATTATGAAAATTGTTTTTTGTATAAATGTTAAGTAAATAAAATAAAATTTTATGAAATGTATATTGTATTTAAGTTTATTATTATTAATTTAATTAAATTGAATAAAAAATTAAGTTTATTTTACTTTTACACAGCAAATTTTACTGATTAACACAATTAAATAGAGTGTATACATTTAAACAGGACTGATCTCGTGTCCTAAAATAATAGATATTATCAATCTTTTTTATATATATTTCAAATTACTTACGAATTCCAATAAAGTGCCCTAAAGCTAGGAACGGTTCAGGACACGTGTTCGAATGGCGTCTAACAGAGAGCAGGAGTTAAATAAAGTAAGGCTATAGATTGCATGCGTAAAAGAGATTCTCCTACATCCATATTCACTTCACGCTAGCGTCCATCGACAACTTTTTCCCGTATTTTCTTTCGTTAAGTATCACAAAATTTTGCGAGTTCCTTCACAGGACAAGAAGTCCGCTTCGTCCTTCGTGATCGTGATCCGCACGTAGGTGGTCTATTTTGGCGTCGTGAAAAGCAGAAAGGAAGAAGATATTGATATTTTCGACCGCTATAATGAGAATTTCTTGTTAGGGATTTCACTTGGTTATTCGTGAATAATTTCGAATGTAGGTATTTAGTTAAAGAGTTTTTATTAATTCGGTTCCTTTTGGAGTCTGAGTTAAATTATTGTTATTTGTGTCGCGTAATATTTCATCTCAGGCATTTGTAGAAATGATATTTATGCGAGTACGCGTTTTTGATATCACGAACTCTAATAGCATGAAAATAATTTAATAAAGAAAATGAAATTTCAGTTTAATCAAACTGTATGAATTGGTTTGAAAAAGTAAATATCTATATACTTGTAGGGATACATTTAAAATTACTTTTTAGCTCAGAATTTTTATTTTTATTATATAAAAGATCACATATTTCAATTACAATTTATTCTAAAATTAAATCACCTTTCAAATTTCATGTGAAGTTAAAAGTATCAACGGTAGAGTCCAGAGTCTAGAAAAAATTCAAACCGAAACAGACATTTTGACTTTTGGAAAGATTAAAAAATACTCATAGTTACCGTACATAGTTAATTTTACATTTTTGAAAATTACTTAACAGATATTTTCAGTTACTGCATTGTGGGGACTTTTCTTTCATATACAAGTGCAGGCTATCGCTTTCATCTTTTCTAATCTTGTAGATTCGTTGTTAGTTTCGTTATTAGATTCGTTGTTAGGAGTAAACGTGAGTAATTTGAGATGTTTTATGCATGTTATGTACGTTGAAGAAAGAAAATGAATGATAAGTGAATAGGAATGATGTGATTGAAGGTTTGTTTTGTGATAAATGATTTCGAGTGTAATAAATTAATGAGTTTATATGGAGTGATCTATGAATGTGGTTGAAGTGAGGGTGGTTTGTTTGGATGAAAATGTTTGACGAGGGCTGATTGTTTGATGAGTGTGATGAGTGAATGTTTTATGAATGATTTTGGAGTTCGTGCTACCCCATTTGTTGGGACATAGCGTGAAGATATGTATGTATGTACTTAACAGATATTACATTTTTTTGTACGATCGAGGTTTTAATATTCACCGATAGGGTTTTCGAAGCAATAAATTCAGCAAGTAATTATTAGCCGATCAGGAGGCGGTAAGTAAATAAAAATTATACATCTCTATGTGATAATATAGTTACTATCAAAACATCTACTCTGACAATGTCAAAATAATTTTCAAATATTTCTAAATTTTAATTTCGTCATTACATCGATCGTATAAAAACCTTAATAAGCATTGCGGTCAGTAGGTATATCGGTATTGGAGGTATGGAGATCTCAACTTCGTTTCGATCTCCAAATCGTTCTTCAACCGTAGAAAGCATTTTTTGTCCTTAATACTTAATAACTATTAAAAAAAATCACTCGTAATATCTTAAAATACAATCAGTTCCAATATAAAATGATATTCATTTATTGAATAAATAATTCCGAGATAATCTTCCAAAAAATAGAATGATGTGATAATATAGATATTTGCGACATGAATCAAACAAATATAAAATGTATTGTTTAAAATCACGTTCTGATATCGTACGATAAAGATTTATAATTACTGTAATACTAGTTAATTATTAGTAATAACATCCTTTCTAGAAAATCTATTTCAATCTACACTATTTCAACTATTTGTGCATTTGCTGATTCAGCACACCAGTTTAAAATTTACATAAGGAAAGTTTCACTTGTGTCATAAGACAATGAATAAATAAATTAGATCAAATGCTATTTTTAAAGTATTTGCTTAAAGGTATTAACGTAAGGTTTCATGTTTCATGCATTCTAAAACCTGCTCATTTTCTAGAAAAATTTTATACTTTATGGTGATATTTGCACAGTTCCTCCATTTCATTAGAATTCCAATGGGGTGCTAATCCGAATTTGTATTGCTTTATTACTTCAAATGCCTTCTGTTGGTTTTCTGGCAAGATTAAATGACAAAGAAAGAACAAAAACTTGGCTATTTTGAATGTAACTTCTTTATCTGTATCTCTCCTAACTTTGCTCAAGTTTTATTGTTACTCATAAAATGCCTTTGCTGATATTGTCTGTTTTCTTGTTCATCTTCTTTGTATGTTTTTATTAAACTGCTATACTTTTTTTCATTCTTGTATTTTATATATTATGTAAAACAGAATATGAAAACGTAAAAATGCAGTTTTAGGCTTGGTATTAAAATATAGGATTTGATATTTGAAATAGTTTATTTTTATTGCAGCCATATTTTTTATCGCTCCATTTTTGAAACATGAACTTGTGCTGGTGTAAAAGTAAACTATTCTAGCTTGACTTTTTAGTAAAAAATATGAAATAATGATGTAACTGAAACCTACAAAAGGAAGAAAACGATCCAATTTTTTTTTAAATTTGTTGCAGAAAGAATTATTTAAATGCTTTATGTAATTTGCTTCATGCATCTGAATTTTAAAGCATTTATTAGAAAGCGATGTTAAAACGCTTGAAATCATTATTACAATTTGAGTTGAATTCGTTTCAAATAAAAATTTCAAAGTTCCGTCACGTTTCGACAAGTCACTTGTTTTGCAATTCTTTATTATTTAATCGTGGTCATGACTACGAGCTCGAATAGTTTGCATTTATTTACTCGACCCTCGTATTATTATTATTTTTCATATTGTATTTTCACGCAAGTAATTGAAATTATTAGTTCCTCATAGCTTTATGGGTTTCCTGTGTCTAACATGATTAATGATTCACATCAACATTACGCGGAGGTATCGAAACTAGTGCACTGTGACTCGTTGTTAACGTAAATTGACAGTACATATTTGTCAACAGGCTGGCATAACAGATGATTGTTCGGACAGCGAAAGGTTCTCACTGCCCGATTTAGATCTTTCAAATTTACGGTAAGTCTATTTCTATTTCACCGTGAACAATGATCAAGTATGACGGATAGCTATTCCCTTAGTGCATCCCGTAAAATCGATGGGAAAGTAGGCGAGAGAAATCCAAATTTGGGGAGACATAAACATTTTGAAAATTATCCGTCTGGCAAAGGTAATTTCAAAGAGGGTAACACAAAATCTCCAAGGAAGGTAAACAGAACTATTTATAAAAGAAAATTTATTATTTTTTATGTGACACTTTTTCTAGAGAACCACTCAGGAAAAAATATATCACGATAACGAGGAAAAACCATCTCGCAGCAAAAATAAGTAGTTATATTAATTTATGAAAGAGATTTTTTGGTTCTATTACAAAATAACTTTATTATTCCAGAAGCCCTCAAAGAAATAAAGCTCATTTGCGTGCTGGTGGACAATCTGGTGGTAAATTGACATTTGTATTGTAATTAATAATTAATTTTAATTAGTCAGGTGTATACATAAGGCGTATTCCATTTGCCATTTGGATCAGATCTAACTTACATTTACTGAATCAGATCACTTATTTATTTCGCTGGATTACTTCGCTGACTTTATTTCTAGTATTAGAATTACTCATTCTAATTTACTTTGACGTAATTCACCCCAATAAGTGCATCAGTTTGCTTAATTCAGTTCAAATTTATCTGAACTGATTTAAGTGAACCAAGTGGAAAATGGAATACAGCTATAAACTGCAGGGAAAACAATCAGTTTTCATATGTCAAGCATATTAGAACATAAGTTGAGTTTTACTTGTAATATGTATAACAATTTATCGATCAAATAATCTTTGATCCTACACGAACACAAATTATTCACGCTAGTAAAGTTTTGAATTCTATTTTAAAATTATAGAACCTATCTACAACGAATTACCTCACGTCAGCGAACAGAAAAGAGGACTCGACCCTCGCAGAGGCCCATCATTGATCGACCGTAGAATGGATTTCCTGTTTAGGTGCCCTCTTACAAACATAACACGTATTTAATCAATATACATAGTATATATAGTTTATCTTGCCTATAGTGATAAGGACAACAACGAGGGCGAAGATTCGCGATCCCAACAAGTCTCAGATTTCCCTTTTAGACCAACGCCGAGTGGACATTTTAAAATTCTCCCCGATCAGGTTACAAAAAATATTTATTTGCATTTTATTGATTCACTTGAATGCATGAATGCTTGAATGTAGAATCAGATATTTAAATAAGCGAACAGAAAAGTTTAGTTTTTGTTGGTACCGTCTGTTTGGAAGTTTCGAATGAATAGTAAATGGTAAAATATTATTTGAACAGCTTGATAATAACTAAAGTAATTACTCCGAAATAAGCATTTTATTATAAGATAATGATCATATTTTACAAAAGTTTATACGAAAATTATGTTAGAAACTTATTCACTTGAATAACTTACAACAGTGGTTTTAAAACTGTGGGTCACGCTCCTCCAAAGGGTCGTGAAGACATTGGACGGGGGTCGTCAAATATTATTTACAAATGTTGAAAAATATGTATTTAAAGATCAATCTGTAGTTACATTCAATTGCACGCTTTCACTTCAATTTTTGATGGGGTAGGTAGCTCAGTGGTATCGATTCGGCCTGTGAATCTTGAGAACCCTGGTACGATTCCTACAGCTGATCTTTGGAGGCCGTGATTTTGTGGGTGATAACCACACTTCACGCGCATAAATATATCACTTACCAAAATCTTTTTCGGCAGAGTGCCACACCCAGTAATGGGTAAAAGGCGTGATGATATATTTTATTTGTTTATTTAAATTTTAAGAACTAATATTAAATAATTTGAAAGTTCATCTCGACAAGATCTTGTTCATTTAAGGCAAACTTATTATCAAAATTTTAGTAACGGCGGTGCAACTGGCCATCAAATAATTTATTACAAGTTGATAGTAAAATACAATTAATTCTTCAACTATTATACCAAAATATCAAAGTTCCTAGAAATCACACCAATGTTCATAATGAGAAATTTTTCCTTCACTATTTTCTCATGGGGTAATGGCTCCCCCACCACTAACATTTTTGGGGGCCGTGATTTTACGGCTGGTAACTGCACTTCACGCGCATTAATATATCACTTACCGAGATCTGCTTCGGCAGAGTGCTACACCCAGTAATGGGTAAACGGCGTGATGATATATTTATTTATTTTATTATTTTACTAATTTCTCAAATCGTTGTTACATATATACATACATACATATCTTCACGCTATATCCCAACAAATGAGGTAGCACGAACCTTAAAATCACTCATAAAATATTCACTCATTCCATTCATCAAATAATCAGCCATCGTCAAACATTTTCATCTAAACACACCACCCTTACTTTAACCACATTCATAGATCACTCCATATAACCTCATTCATTTATTACACTTGAATTCATTTATCACAGAACAAACCTTCAATCACATCATTCCTATTCACCTATCATTCATCTTCTTTCTTCGACGTACATAACATATGCATAAAACATCTCAAATTACTCACGCTTACTCCTAACAACGAATCTAATAACGAATCTAACAACGAATCTACAAAGATTAGAAAAAATAAAAGCGATAGCCTGCACTTGTATATGAAAGAAAAGTCCACACAATGCAGTAACTAAGAATGTAGGTACATTATTATTAAATCACCATTTTACAAACTGCAGTTTTGATTACATAAAAGTCAGGGGGTCATGCTTCCAAAAAGTTTGAAAACCGCTGACTTACAGGAAAGTTAGTCTTTCCATTTTCATGGTCGTTGAGCGTAAAATTTATTCATGGTTTATGAACTAAGTGATTTTATTTGTTTACTTTGATAATTTAACAACATTGTGTTATTTAGGTTGTATTTAGTTCAAAAAAAGTAAGTGTACTAGTAGCAGACCCAGCCCGTACGAAAGTCAATATTCAAAAAGAACTGGAAAAAGGCAAATTAAAAGGTATAATGCCGCCTATTCCAAGTAAACTCTTCCAGACACCACAAGTACGTTAAGCTTCTCACGTTACGCAACATAACCCTCTTATCGAGCATAAATTTCAGACCGTTAAAATGGAATCGTCGGAAATTCCAAAAATGCGCAGTACTGAAATAACAGACGATGTCGAAGATGTAATTGGAGACGGTCCTGATAGCCTAAAGCCCGAAATGAAACTGGAGAGACTAGGCTATGCCAATAATGGTCTTATTGATTATTCCAAGCTTTCGTTGCCGACAAAAACAAACCTCTACCATGAATTGTATCGAAGGATAAGTAACTATGTGTAAGTATGCAGCAAACGGTATTTGCTTCGTTATTTATTCACGAACTCGTTATTAGAAACACGGACGTACAAGTTGTTATTGGACAAGAAGAATTTTCGTGTCACTCGATGGTACTTCAAGCATATTCGGAATTTTTTGAAAAGCAAGTTGGTTTACGTCGAGTTGAATTACCCAGCGTAATTTTTATATAAATTATGATCCACTGTTTTTTTTATCAAATTTAAATTTCAGAATGAAGTTACCGTGAATGCTTTTGTTGTTATCTATGATTGGATGATAACTGGCAAAGATTGTGTAACTCTTCTTAGAAGAGATAATATTTTAGAAATTTTTGTGGCGTCGCGGTTCTTGATTATCAAAGGTAAATGAACAAAAGGTTTTATCAAACTTTTTTTACGTTATTGATAACATATTATTGACCATAAAAACTTTTATTGCTTTGTAAATTAAATATTATTTATGCTTATACAAAAAAAATAATAATAGAAAGGTGTCAGCGTAATCGAAAATTATTGTGGGAAATTTTGATAAAAATTTGAATAGTATAAATTTAAATTCAAGTTCATGGTTCGAAACAATTATGTTTAATTCAGAAACTTCAACATGTCATGTTATTTTACAAATGTGTGCACATGACGTCAACTGGAATAATTCATTTAAATATATCAATAATAGAAGGAACTGTTTACTTATTTAAATCCGCTTTAAATTCAGTTCAATACGTAAATATTTATATATTTACATAAAACTTATTTCAATTTATGGACTTTTGTTGGAAATCATTTGCATTTGATTCCGGTGTTTGTAGAATAAATAAAGCGCAAAGTGTTGAACATAATTTCTGTAGTTTAGTCCAGTAATGTATTTAGGAGAGATATATTGTATCTAAAATGGGAAAAGGAATAAAATTAAAGGACTTAGGCTTAAGTTGTAGTCATTTTATTGAAGATTAGTTGACAAAGTTTCGGTTACGGGTGTAATCATCTTTAGGTCGACGAGACGACTCTTCAGAGTCAGCACTACAATTTAGAGTCCTGTTTTTTGCCTTGTTAACTTCATATTAAGTTTTTTTATTTTGCGCATTGCTGACTCTGAACTTCGATTTTATAATTTTATTATAAAAGAAATTAATTCATTATATGTTAATTAATACCAACAATTTTTCTGACCTGAAGATGGTTACACCCGTAACCGAAATTTTGTCAACTAATCTTCAATAAAATGGCTACAACTTAAGCCTAAGTCCTTTAATTTTATTCCTACATTACCTTGGCTTATTAAAACACACTACCAAAATGGTAAAAGGCGAGAATTTACTTGAATTTCTTTTAAATTTAGAGTTGGAAGAGCAATGTTGGGCATTCCTAGATAGCGAAGAAGTCTTTACCGAAGACACTGCATTTATGTTGTACATTGACGCAAAGAAATTAAATATATTGCCTGTAAAGGAATTAATGATTCCTCGAATCAGAACATTCTTCTTGATGCTTGTGAGCTCTCAGGACTTTGTGGAACTGGATATCGACGAAGTCTACGTCCTGCTGAGTTCCAATTACATTGCAGTAAACTGGTAATTTACATGTAAATAAAATTTTAATCGGCGTTTTTATGTAAAAATCCTCTCCCAGCGAAATGGAAGTTTTGATGTCCGCGGTGAGATGGCTGAAGACTGATTGGGATAATCGTCTACAGCACCTCGTCAAGATAATGTCTTGTATTCGCTTTGGCCTCATAGCTCCTTGGCAACTGGTCGATATTAAACGCAATCCAGAAAATCCTGAGCTTTTGGAAATTATGAGCGTTCCAGAAATAACGAAAATGGTTGATGACGGTCTTTCGTGAGTTTCATTACATTTTCTCAATTCTCCTTTCAAAAGTGCTCTGGTTTCTTTCAAAGCGCAATTATTATAGAATTGTTACGTACTTGCAATCTCAACTGGGCAGAATACAGTAGCGTTACTATCAATTCCTACCGAGGGTATTTTGTTTCGTATGAAATTTTGACAGAAAGGCCGATTTTTCATTATTTGCAATATAAACTTATTATTATTTATACCAAATTGGAACTTAGATCCCCATATTTTCTTTTTGCTTACACACCCTGAGTAGGATTTGCCCTTATATCATCAGCTCCAGTGACTGCTCGTATGAACGCCGATTAAGAACGATTAACTAGCATTTGCCTAATTTGATTTTTTTAGCTGTTAAACATTTCTTAATTATTTTTGAGAAAAATGCTTGAAATAAAACTGACAGAATAACTTTTATTTTAATTGAACGGCTGGTAACAGCACTTCACGATCAAAATTATATCACCAAGATCTGCCACGGCAGAGTGCCACACCCAGTAATGGGTAGAATGCGTGATGATATATTTATTTTTATTTATAATTTCAATCTTCTTATTTAATAAGAAGCATATATTGTTTATGATGCTAAGCTTGTTATTAATACCCTGATTCTTAAAACGATAATTGAAAGTAAAGTGCTAAAGAATAGGATGCGGGCACTCACGTGACACTGTGACATAAAAACAGCTGTTCGGGCAAAGATCACTGCGCCACCTACAAAATGAACTATTTTTTTTGGGACGAGATTTGAAAAGAACCGTTCTTTTTAAATCTCGCCACAAAAAAATAGTTCATTTTGTAGATGGCGCAGTGATCGCAGCCCAACAAGATTTGAAAAGAGCCATTCTTTTCAAATCTCGTCCCAAAAAACTAGTTCATTTTGTAGGTGGCGCAGTGATCTTTGCCCGAACAGCTGTTTTTACGTCACAGTGTTACGTGAGTGCCCGCATCTTATAAAAGTACGATTTATTTTTTGAGAATATGGTTAAGGTTTCTTTACATAAACCAAAATTTTGCATGAAGTTCATATGATGGACTTAACTATTTTTGAAAATCGGCCGGTAAATGTTTTAAACATGAAATAATTATGCAGTAACATAATAGTAACATGTCTTGTTCATTAGAATTTTTATAGTATTAATAATAAATTATTTTCAAGAATTTCAAGGAACCTGCAAATTATTTAAATGAATGACGCCAGTAATATCGTCTATTTACGTAATATAGTTTAATAATTCAGTAGTGAATTGTGATTAATTTTTAATTTGACTAATTAAAACTGAAATTAAATATGTATTTTCCTTCTTCCTATTCTTATTCTTAGTACCAGTTTTTCCATATTCTAAAGTGACGAAGTACTTATTGGATAAACAATAAATGCAAAGTATCGCAACTATAAGTAACATCCAATATAATTTTTGTAATTTATGCTGTAATTTTGATATTTATATTATTTATTTTTTCCGAAAGTAGAAAAATTGGCCCTTGTTTTATAGAAATGAAATGTATAGCAGTACGCCTCTGTATCTTGGGACAGTGTTTTCATAGTGAAAGAAAAATAAAATCTAGTAAATTTGTGTGATATGAAAAGAGAATGAAATGTTTTGAAAAGAATACTGTATGAATTGAAGGATCGAATATAAGATTGCGTTTATTAAAGAAGTGTGAACATTTTGAATGAGAGAATGAATGTCGAATAAAAGATTGTTGAGAAAGATTTAGTTGAAGAAGAATGTATGAGATGTGCGACGCGTTACATGCTACGAGAACATGGATTAATATGATTAAAAGTTTTCCCTGAAAATCTGATGTTGAAAGTTTTGGAATAAAAGCTCATGTGTACTCCTATCTTTTTCGTTCACGGTTGATACTCATTTTAGAATAGTATGTTTTATGGAAATAGTTTTAAAATATAAAAATGTCATTATTTCCTAGTTCTATCAACTTTTAGTTCGATTTTAAAATAAATGCCAAATCATTTTGTACTCTAACAATAAAATAAATTTGATTATATTATCGTCGTAATATTTATTCCATCAATAAATATTTTACGCTATTGTAAATATCACAGTTATGTTTTGTAAATATAATCCGTTCGAAGAAAATTTCGTCGAAATTTTATTTGAAATTTATACAGTTTTCTGCCATTCAATAGAATTTTATATCAACAAATATTATTTATATTAAGAATCAATTAAATTTAAAATAGGTGGACTTACACGCCACTCAAATTGCATTTATATCTACCGAACTGTTCAAGGATTAGGTCGTTTCCAAAAAAGAAATCTTTTATCATGCTTTAGATTTGTCATCATAAAATACTGGTACGGGCATCAATCAGACGATTACGCGCACTGGATTGAACTTCTGGGTCTCTCGGAGCCCCAGGAACGAAATTGGGCAGGAAGTGAAAAGAACTACGTCACGTATAGACAATTTCTCGCTTTTCTGGATGCATATCGTCGGGATAATCTCCTTGAAAAGAACAAAATAAAGCCTAAGAAAACACCGGATGTTCATTCCGTGCAGGCTTGCTATCCACCAGCTGATTTGATCTCACCTACCGCTTCAACTGACAAAGAAATTGGGTTACACTCGTTTGTAAGTAAGAAATGTGTGCATTAAAATACAGGGTCCTAAATTATCTGTAATTATAACATATATTTGTGTAACTTTCCCTTGGTTTAATACAAATTTAATTTAAATTGCATTTTTAATAATTGTGTTGATTTTTACAAGAATTTCAGCTATGACAAATGAAACAGCATATGATACATGGTTAGTAGGTATAGTTTGTTTCAAACTGCATGAGTATGTCATTTTTAACTATTTTGATCCTTATAATGATCATGATGAAGTCACAATATTATTGTGTGAAATAAACTATAATATTGTTTGCTAGGAAGGGTATACTGCTTGTGCTTTTATGTTTTAGGAACCCTGACGATTATTTAATATACTTGTTTGGTTCTCCGATTAAATTCTGAGGTAATTTATGCATAGTAAGTGCAGTATACTGCTTTTAAATTGCCTTCTGATTGTAAGGTAGGAGTTTAAAGCATTGTTATCTGAACATACTTGAATTTTATGACTGTTATAAAATAATCAGATATCAATTATTGATTTACTAATTTTGTATTATTTACATAACTTGCACTTACAATGCATGACTCTTACCTTGAAATTTAAGAAGGCTTTACAATTAAATGTAAAATTAAAATTAATACTGTTCTATTTTAGAATATGAAAACCCCTAGAAAGGGGTCTTTCTCAATATCGACCGAAGGATCAAGAACGCCAACATCACTGTCGCGTTCATTGACAGAAGACGAAGCAGCTACAACAATTCAATCAGCTTATCGCAACTACAAGCGGAGAAAATGTCCGAATCGACACAGCGGGCAATCTTCGCCAAAAGGCCGAACACACAAAACTGTCCCTAAATCTCCCAGAGAAAAATCACCTACTAAAGTTTTATCGCAAAATTTTAAAGTTCTTTCTATGTTTGCCACGCAAAGAAATAATCCAGAAAATACGTACCAGTAAGCAAGAAAAATCTTTCAAACCTGCATTAAATAATAAATTGTTACACGTGAATGTAGGAAGAAAATAAATGTTTCGGCTGTACAGCCCGTAAAACAGAAGTTCCTCGTAAAAGGTTCGCTATTTTCAAATGATCGGGAGTCCGTTCTGGTATTCGGAGGATTGGATCCTCATACATCTTATGGTGTCAACAGAAACACGGGGAAAGACATTTACCGTTACTTACCGGAAACGAACTGCTGGGATTACGTTGGTGAACTTCCGGAACCGCGCCAACATCATTCAACCGCTTTCTTCCGAGGGAGAGTGTACCTAGCAGGTATCCGATAAAAACGGAATCCCTTTACCATTATATAAAAGAGATAAATGCTCCTACATTTTTTTCATAATCAGATTGATTCATTGCTATCTCCGCATTAAAAAAATGTTAATTTAAGTTTTCTCTTTAAATTTCATCTTAATAGAAAATAAATAATAACATTCTTTAACCCATTCTAGAAAATAACAGACTACAGATCTGTGATTAATTTACAATCCATAAAATTATCGTAGTAAAAACAAAAGCAAAAAGGTTCTGTATGGAACTAGTGAAAAGATACGGTGATACATGTATTAATTTATAATTTAGGTGGAGCAAATCCTATCTCAGAAGATGGGAAAGACAAAGGAATAGTAGTAAATACTGTTTGGAGTTTCGAACCCATTAGCCGAACTTGGTACCGAGAAAGTTCTATGATTACAGCTCGAAAGAACTTTGGTTTAGTTGTTAGCCACATGAAGTTATATGCAATTGGTGGACAAGATAAAAATTGCAAGTAAAAAATTGAAAATAAAAAATACTTTGTACACAAAACTACAAGTTTTATTTTAATAGAATGTTAACTGCAGTAGAAAGATTTGAACCAGGAGGTAAATGGGAACAAGTAGCGCCTTTACAAAACGCTAGAATGGGAATGGCTTGTGCAAAATATCGGGATTGCATTTGGGTTGCCGGAGGCATGTGTGGATCAAAAAGAAATCCCTTAACTAGTGTTGTCGAGTGTTATGATACTAGAAAAAATGAGTAAGTCCATTCCACTAACAAAATTTCAATTTCCAACTTGAATTAAATAAATAGAGGAAAATTGAATGTAAAAAATTCATATTATATGTAACTTCAAGTTACTTTTATTTATTTTAACCAAGTTTGTTGTGCAACTAGCCATTATTTACGTAAATACAAAAACATTTACTGTTTACGTCACAATAAAACAAAATCAATTTTTGTTTTATTGTTTTGAATACAATTGAAATACTTTTCGTAATATTTTACTTCTTTTGTTTTATAGTTTATTTGATTTCGTATTGATTATTTATAGGTGGACACGTATAGAAAATCTAAGGTTTCCTCGGTGTTTTGCAAGCTTATTCGCAATGAATGACAGATTATATTTAATTGGAGGTGCAGGCCGAATGTCCGAAAAAGATAAAAATACATCTAGTGTTTCTGCGATAGACGTTTGGGATCCGCGAGATAGAGAATGGAAATTAAAAACTGAACTTGCTATTCCAAGACATGGTCATTGTGTAGCTTATCTTGGAACACAAATATTAGTAATTGGAGGTGTAACTACTGTGTATATGAGGGCTTTAAGTAACACTGAATGTTACTGTTGCGAAAGGTTTACTTGGGTGAGAGGTATTTCACCTTTACCTACAACGTTATCAGGTCATAGTTCTGTCACGTTACCTCCAGCATCATTAATGTAAACTAGTTTATCTTTTATAAGTTAATAAGCGTATGTTTATTACTGTTATAAAATATTGTGGAAATATAAATTGATAAAACACGCACGGTATTTGAAATCAAATAGTTCAAATATTTGATCGCAGGTGGCAGCACCTACCGCTGCTGCTATTATGAAATACTTTTGTATGGGCATTATTTATATTTTAAGAAATATACACCTATTTTTTAAACCATTAAAATAGTTTATTATGTGTATTTTAACGATATTTAGCGATGAATATAAATAAAATTGGATAATGCAGTTTACGGATTATACCCACAATCCCACGCGATCATATCAGTCATCTTGAGTGGACGGGGTGTGTGGAGTTGTGATTCATTTTACTGGATCGGTGTTTTGATATTACAGTTTTTTGAAGTGATTTTCCTTGGCAAACGGTAAGTTTTCTATTAGATATCCTAAATACTTTATAACACAAGTAATAGTTAATACACAAACATGTTTTTTATGTGTGAAATCGTGGGTGTGGTGTTCGTGAACGCTACTGAGATGTACTGTCATGGAGATTACACTTGTCTTTGTTGTTGTTTGATGCACATTGCAAAGGAATTCCTAAATGCACTTTTTGTTTTATTTCATCTACTTGATTTTTTATGAAGTTACGAATATTAAAGCATTATTCAATTAATGAAGAGGTATATTACTGTTATTAAATTCTACGAATTAAGAAAAGTAGATAAAGAACGTATGTTGTTACTACTGATAAGTCGATGATGAATAATACATTTTTCTAGGTGTGAATTGAATCACCCGTGACACCATGAGTTATCAAATGCAGTCAGGTCAAAATAGGCCTTGTAAGTATTTCATAATTAGAATTATTTTTATTATTAAATAATTTATTAACTGCATGGATTATAACAATTATAAAAATTAACCTTTTTACATTTCCTGATTAAAGCACTTCCTTGTATATTTACAATTTTTGTATTATTATTGAGTCATTCCATTTTCATCCCTAACTAACCTTAATTTGGCGTTAAATTAACTTCGTTAAGTTACATAATATAAATGTATTTGTTTACACATATATGGTATTTGTTAACCAAAGTTTTATTGTGCTGCAGTATCTCATGGAAACTACCAAGGTCCAGGAGATCTTCCAATGGCGTCTGCAAAAGACCAAACCTTGGTGTGGCAGCAGAACTCTTACATGGGAGATTCTGGCATCCACTCAGGGGCAGCCACCCAGGTTCCATCGCTATCTGGGAAAGAAGATGACGAGATGGAGGGAGATCAATTGATGTTCGATTTGGATCAAGGATTCGCACAGGGGTTTACCCAGGATCAAGTTGATGGTAAGAATATAAAGTTAATTATACGTATGTTTATAATATAAATAAAATTATTGTTATGATTTGCAGAGATGAATCAGCAGCTAAGTCAAACTCGTTCTCAGCGCGTAAGAGCTGCAATGTTTCCAGAGACTCTCGAAGAAGGAATTGAAATTCCTTCAACTCAATTTGATCCCGCGCAACCGACAGCTGTTCAGCGCTTGGCTGAGCCAAGCCAGATGCTAAAACATGCCGTCGTGAACTTAATCAACTATCAAGATGACGCTGATCTCGCTACTCGTGCAATTCCTGAACTTATCAAGCTCTTGAACGATGAAGATCAAGTCGTCGTGTCACAAGCTGCCATGATGGTGCACCAGCTCTCCAAGAAGGAAGCTTCACGTCACGCCATCATGAACAGTCCACAAATGGTTGCTGCTTTAGTGAGAGCCATTTCAAACAGCAATGATCTCGAGACAACGAAAGGTGCTGTGGGAACTCTCCACAACTTGTCACATCACAGACAAGGTCTGCTTGCCATCTTCAAAAGTGGCGGTATTCCTGCTCTTGTCAAGCTGTTAAGTTCCCCGGTGGAATCAGTTTTATTTTATGCTATCACAACTCTTCACAATCTATTGCTTCACCAAGACGGATCTAAAATGGCCGTGAGATTGGCTGGAGGTTTACAAAAAATGGTCGCTTTATTACAGCGCAACAACGTCAAATTTCTTGCCATTGTAACTGATTGTCTTCAAATTCTCGCTTACGGAAACCAAGAAAGCAAACTTATTATCTTGGCATCACAAGGCCCGATTGAGCTGGTTCGCATTATGCGTTCTTACGATTATGAGAAGTTGTTATGGACCACGTCTCGTGTTTTAAAAGTCTTGTCAGTTTGTTCAAGCAACAAACCAGCCATTGTCGAAGCCGGAGGCATGCAAGCTCTCGCCATGCATCTTGGTAACCCTAGCCAGAGATTAGTCCAGAATTGTTTGTGGACTCTACGGAATCTATCCGATGCTGGAACCAAAGTTGACGGTCTTGAAGGTCTTCTCCAAAGTTTAGTACAAGTCTTAGCTTCCACTGATGTGAATGTAGTCACATGCGCTGCTGGCATTCTTTCTAATCTAACGTGCAATAACCAACGTAACAAAGTTACAGTTTGCCAGGTTGGCGGTGTCGATGCTCTAGTGCGCACTATTGTGAACGCCGGAGATCGTGAAGAGATCACAGAGCCTGCGGTTTGCGCTCTACGTCACTTGACTTCCCGTCATGTTGAATCGGAAATGGCTCAGAATGCGGTTAGGTTGAATTACGGTATACAGGTGATAGTGAAGCTGCTGCATCCTCCATCACGTTGGCCTCTGGTTAAAGCTGTTATTGGTCTTATACGTAACCTAGCTCTCTGCCCTGCCAATCACGCCCCCCTAAGAGAACATGGAGCCATTCATCATCTCGTTCGGTTACTAATGCGAGCCTTCCAAGACACACAGAGGGTAAGTTGAAGACTTTCAAATAAATATGTTTATAATCGCACTTAGTAAGAGCCAAGTATATTAAGAGGAAGTTTGAAAATAAATATATCATTACACCATTTTACCCATTGTTGGTTGTGGCACTCTACCATAGCAAAGCCCAATAAATAATATATTTTTCCGGCTACCAGACATTAAATCAATTACAGTCCTCAAAGCTATTAAGTATATAGTTATCAATTGATTAAATCAATTATTATTATTTTTCCTCTAAATTAATTATGAAACTATTAGACGAGAGAAACAAAAGTTAAATTTTTATACAAAATATCCTGAATATCTTATTTAACAGGAAGTCAGTCGAAACCAGAACAGAAATAAAAACTGGAAAAACCTAATTATTAGTAATAAAAATACAAACATATTTGATATTAATATTTTTTAATAATCCGTGATATATGTATAAAAAGTTCCGTACTTTTAACAAATAAACGAAACATTAAAATTTATAGCAGGAATCCACACAAAAAATTACGGTTAGTTTTCGATTCGCGGTCTAACTTATGTTTTTGGTTCAGTTTTTTATTACTGTTCGATAATTTTCTTTTGGTTCGGTTTGCGATTCTATAATTAAGATATTGAATATACGCTAATATAATATGTATTTATTCAGGCTTAAATACCTATAAACAGGTATCACAAAAATTCGTTTTGGTTAATACATTTTATTATGAATTTTGTGAACAATATTTTCATAAATACTTTCATTTTTTATATGCAATTCAAATTTTTCTTAAATACATAGATCTTCTATTTAAAGAACTGCCGAATTTTAAATGCTTACAAAAAGGTATTGAAGATATTTACATCTGGCTAAGATACCCGGAACTGTTCCTGTTAAAACTTAAATATTTCCATATGTTATTTTCTTAATCATTTATGATTTAACAGGCGAAATAGATTTTTATTAAATACAACTATGTACTTCACAGTCAAAATTAAAGTACAATGAATCTTTCGAAATTCCTACTAAATATCAGAAACAGACTGCCATGGAAAAACAATAAACATATATTTTCACATTTTGCAAATAAATATTTTTCACAAGTTATAAACTTGATGGATATTTGTAGTTAAATTAATTTCATGGTGTCTACCGGCCTGAATTTTTGCAAAATACATGGAAAAAAAATATATTTTTAAGTTTAGTTGCCTTTGGAATATTGAGAGAAATTTTGTTTAGCTTTTTAATCCAGTTTTTACAATAATTAATCAAGTAAATTTTAAAGTAAATATATAGAATTTTCTTCTCTACAACATTTATTTGTAGCATTTTTTGCATTAAAATAATTTTGGAGAATTTTGGGATGCAATGACCGACTTTGATTTAAAACTTCCTGGATTTTTTTGTAATTTATACTTTGAAATCCTTAAATCTCCTGGAATTTTATAATTAGAAACTGATAGACACCATGCATTTTTCATTCAACACTCATGCTGAGTTGCTTGAAAGTTTTATGGGTTCATTAGGAACTAACGGTTCAATAAGTTTCAGAAAATCGCTATTGATACGGTTGCTAGATAAACAATTCTTTAACTAAAGAGTTCTTTATTTTTTCTTGCAACCCAACATTAGTGTGTGAAGACAGTAGTTTAAATCATTAATGGCCAGTTGTACCAGCAAAACTTAAATTTTAAACTTAGTTTAAATAAATAAAAGCATAGCGAATGTTTGACAGCAATATCAATTATTTCATAGGACATGTAACTTCGATTTGCTTTTATAAATTTAAACCAAGCTTAAAATTCCAGTATTGTTGATGGTTATAATATATCGAAATATTGATCATCGAATTCGATAGGTATATCGGCACATTAAAATATCATTACATCGATGTAAATGCACAGCCCTAATGCGTACACACAAATTCAATCATGTGAAATTAATTTATTTTTTAATAAAAAACAATTGCATACTTCGTTAATCCGATTTAACGAACCAATTTTAAAATCGGTTTCATAATTACGATTCGGTTGGGGTTCTCGCTCTTAAATATTATTGGAAAATATACATGTTCCGGTCGATTCAAGTCCCTGATTTAAAGTGTACCAAAAATTGAAACACTTAATTATTTGAATCCCAAAGACCTCTGTGCTGCTCTTTGAATTTTGTATGTATAATAACTATTTTTTAATTTTTTCAGAGAGCGTCTGTAGCGAGTGGAGGAAGTCAGCAACCAAACGCCTACGCCGACGGCGTCCGAATGGAAGAAATCGTGGAGGGTACAGTCGGCGCCCTCCACATCCTTGCCCGTGAGTCACACAATCGTGCACTCATTCGTGCGCAAATGGTTGTACCGATCTTCGTCCAACTTCTATTTAACGACATCGAGAACATTCAACGCGTGGCCGCCGGCGTGCTTTGTGAACTCGCCGCTGACAAGGAAGGCGCGGAAATGATCGAACAGGAGGGAGCCACTGCTCCGCTAACAGAGCTGCTGCACTCACGAAATGAAGGAGTTGCCACTTATGCAGCCGCGGTTCTCTTCAGGATGTCGGAGGATAAACCGCAAGATTACAAAAAGAGACTCTCCATGGAGTTAACGAATTCCTTGTTCCGCGAAGATACTAATTTGTGGAACAATGCGGATTTAGGAATGGGGCCTGATTTGCAGGTATTTACCAATTAAAATTGAATTTGTTTAAATATGAATGCAGCAAAATTTTGATTCAACGCTTTAACTTTTATTGGAAACTGGTTAATTTTGATACATGTCATAATTCAAATCCTAATTTTTGCATAGATAATTTAAAATAAATGGACAATTTTGACTATGTAGAGAAATGTAGCGAGATGCCATTTGATTTCAAAATTTTGTAATTTAGATTCGGTAGAATTTTATGAATGACTGACTAGCCTTAATCCAAAATAATATTGAAAATAATATTTCATTTTAAAACAAATTTATTGCGATTTAAATTCGGGTTAATATCTGGTTTAATGTTGTTTGCCAACAGCAAAAGAAATCGTTTGTTGAATTAAATTTTGCTGCATTCTACTGCATGCTATGTGTTTCAAATAAAGTTCCATATCATTATATTCATTTCTGGATGCTATTATTTTAATTTCTTAGAGCATCCTTTTTGCACTTTTTGTTTTGCATCAATCACACAAATTTCCAGGATATGCTTGGTCCTGATCAGGGCTATGATGGTATGTATGCCCAAGGGCCGCCCAGTGTTCACAGCAGCCACGGAGGAAGAGCATACCAACAGCAAGGTACGTTCACTTCACCTACAAGTTGTAACATTAACATCGACGACGATTAAAATTACTAACTGACTAAAATTGTCCACTGAGCCATGTTCTTGTTATTGTTTCAATGACATGTTTTTCTGCAGCGGTTTAATTGAGGTTCGTTGAACGGGAGGATCCGACTAAACATAGGTGATCGAGTTGTGACTGATTTCTAACCTGCATGTTTGTTTTTGAATTTGTATTAATGTTTAGTGAATGTTTTTTTTTTTAGTGTTTCATTCATGTGTGAAGCTTTGTAGTTTGAGGCTGTTTTGTTTGATGTTTGCACCGTTTTATTTCGGTTTTGTTTGAGTTTTATGTGGTTGGTTTTATTGAAACGCTTTTGATTTGGTTGATAATTGTGTGAAGTATAAATAATATGATTTGTTTCGATATTACTCTTAACTTCGTGGTTATGATAACAGCTCATTTAAATTGATTCTACAATTAAATAATTTTCAAACAAAACACGAAAACGAAGTAATAACCCGTAAATCAAAATTTTAAAATATAAACACCAATATTTGTATACTTTATTTACGACAACATATTTTGTTTAAATGTTTTAATATCTGTTACTCGTTGTAGTTTCTGTATTCAATAGTTATTAAATTTAACTTTTGTCATTAAAATAGAAAAATAAATGTGATGAGAGAGTTAGGTTTTTCTCCAGATAAAATTACGTATAAGTCATGTCAGATAAGTGAAAAATAATACAAGTTTTTGTATGGTGCTTTTGATTAAATATTTATTCACTTCTTTGATTGATCGACATGAAAAAAACGGCCAAGCGATTCGAGTAAATTTATACATTTTGTAAATAAAGTATACAAATGAAAGTTAGTAGATTAGTTTGTTTCCTTGTTGGGGTAGTATTTAATATTGGTTTGTGGCGTTAGGTTATGACCAGATACCAATAGATTCCATGCAAGGGCTGGACATCGGTTCCCACCATGGCGGGGGAAACGGCTCCACCTACAGTGCCATAGACGCCATGGACGTCGGTGCACACGAACCTGATCTTAATTTCGACCATTTAGGTGAACTCCCGTCTCCTCCTCAAGATAATAACCAAGAAGCTGCTTGGTACGATACTGACCTGTAAACATCCCATTTATAGCCCACCACGGTGCGGTAATATGTGGGGTAAATTAGTTATTATGTTGGAAGAATTCACTTTTGAGGTATAAAAAAACAATTTGACCGTAGATAGTGTGGTATGGTAAATACGGTATGTTTATTCTTAGGAACCTCGTAAAAATATATTTTCTGTTGCATTTATTTATAAACGTATGCATGTTTGATCACTGTATTTTAAATATTGATGATACTCCATAACTCATTTGTTTATTTTCCATTTTATGTCACCATCATCAATCAGTAAAATTTGTTTAGATGTTTTGGTCATCTTTACAAATTTTAAGTATAATATACAGTGAACTTGTTGACTTACTGTATTTATAAAATATTGCACTATTTATCCAAGTTTTTATATTTCAAAATTTATTTACGATTTGTAATAACTAATTTATTAGCAGTATTTATAGTTATAATGAATGGTAGCTTATTACTATAGTTATATATTGAACTTTTTTTATTATGAGTATATTGTAATTTTTATGTTTATTATATTATTCCTATAAATTTTTATGAAAAGGAATTATATGCTTGGCAGGGACCATTACACTTATGTTACCTGTTGTCACAGAAATTTTTATTATTTCTCGTCCCGTGTTATAGCGTTTAATTTTTTTGTAGTTAGTTACAAATAGTGGACTTAAAGCGTCTAAACATGTACATGATATGAAGTCACGATTTTCATATCACAAATTATCATTTTAAGTGTAGTATTTTATCGATAAATTAAATTACATATATTTATTATCATTTTTTTTTTACTAATTATTGTGCACAATTTTACTGTAGATTATACTGTGTAATGTAATTTGCTTAAAGTCTGTATGTATCACGTAAATAAAACCATTAACAGGGTAGACTTAACTATAAAAAAATTAAGGTCGTCTTGATCTTATCGTTCATTGTTTCAGTGTATACAAAGCGACACGCATGTCATTTATAGCGGGCAGTATATTGAAAATAAATCATTTCTTACTGTACATTTTCTTTTTTTTCCAATTTCATGTTCATGTAGTGTACACAATCAATGGTTCAATTTGGGAAGGTATGGAATCAGAGAAAAATGAATTATATATTGATCATATCTGTTTAAACAAAATTGGGTATTGTTTTTAGATATTATTTAGTCATATTTATTATAGTACTCAAATTTACATTATTAATACAGAACAATTTTTATCTATTAAAATAAATAAAAAACGGTAACAAAAAATAGAACTGTCCTTAGAACAGACTTAATTCATGATTAAGAAAAATTGTTTATAACATACCATTATTTTTAGTCCTGGATACGTAGTTTGTAGTTTAAATAGCAACTTCTGATTCTTATATATGTATGTTTATTTTTTTTATTATGTATCTCTTATAGGTATAGATTTTTATTATTGTCTACGTCTACATCTTTACAGCATCAGGTGAACAGACGCCAATAAATAATTAGCCGGCTGCTTATAACATCAGTGTCAGTAAGTTGTTTTAATATATTTGGGTAAAAGTTTTATATATTTTAATAAAAATAATCTGCTGTCTGTTCAATCCGAAAATGATAGTAACATAATAAATATTTTCTGATCGGCAAAAATATTCGATCTGAAGTTGAATTTCGGATATAATCGAATCTGAGCCAAAGTCCGGGTAAAACATCCGATTCGAAAATCGGATGAAATTTTCATTCATAGCTTTTAGGTATACAATCTGAGTAAAAAATATATATAAATTACAATTCCGCTCTATTGAAATGATAACGCTACGTAAAATTTATAAATACTTATGTACAGGTACAAGGTGATTAAATAACGTAACGACAAAATTTGTCTTTAGTTTTTCACAACAAAATTATTAATTTAGTTTAATCTATAACGGTTATTTTTCTTTAGAATATACGTTACAATTGGTTACATATAAATGGGGAAATCTGTACTGATCTAATGTTAGATCGAATCGTGGACTGACTGGATGTTCGGATCGAATCTCTAAATTTTAGAAATATATTGTACACTTGTACAGTACATTATGATAACGAAAACTAGCGCACACATATTTCATTCATTGATTATTTGATTAGTTAATTTTCTTAGAAATCATACCGAGCAACTAAGATTTAGGTAATAGAGCAATCTTGTAAAATAAGATGGAATCAAATCTGCACTTTATGTGATACAAATACAATTTTTTTTGTTAAATATATTTAAAAATAGTAATATTTATAACATTAAAAGAGATAGAATATTGAAAATACAAAAGTAAATATAAGTCCAAATATGTATAAGTAATTGACAAGATTGTCAACTTTTTAATTTTACCCAAAAACCTAAATTCCACATTTGTATCATATTTTATGAATGTGTAAAGAAATACAAATTTAATGGTTTTATTTTTTAAATATTATAAAATACCAAAGTATAATGCCATAACACGTATATAATACGAACTGTAAATACCTTCAAGATTAGGCAACAAAAATATTTGTAATTAATCATAATTTATTATTTCCGTCAACAAACAATCTGATGAATACTTTTTTACTTTTGTGCAGTATATGCACGATATTTATACAGAATGACATTAAAAATAAATATGAAAACAATATTCTATTTAATTTTCATTATCTCGAATTGCTATCTGCGTAGGAACTTCTGTTATTGACGGAGAAAATTCTTTTATTTAGTAGCCATGGCAATTAATCAGCTAAAGACCATTAGGTTGCTAACTAAACTAGCATAAATAAAATAATTTAGATAGTCGCTTCCACTGGCAAATATCAAATAATTAGCTTGCAACAGCGTGGATAATCGCAATCTACTTCTGCAAATACAGATCTCGATAGATGTTACGAGTGACTGTATTATCTACAATAATTATAAAATTGTATATAGAAATTCTGGACAGAGATGACGAACCCGACTTTGGTTTGATTACATTTTGTTCACTCGAATGTACGCCTTTTTTTTTTGTTATTGTTTAAATTTAACAAACAACTAAGAAACCTGTACACATTATATTTAACATATTTTTAATGTTAACAAACAAGTTAGAACTCTACTCACCAATTACTTCGCATCGTTGAAAAACGTTGTTTCGCGCTGAGGTAGGTTAGTCGAGTACAGTGCGGGCATGTAAACAGTGTTATCAACGTTTTATGAGCATTTTAGTGAATATTTTAATATGAAAAATGATTTAATTTGTGTGATATTGTGTGTCGTGTATAAAAGAAACATTAATATATAATGAAATTTATAATTCCCTCATGTCAACGCGGCTGGTAGCTAATTTCTACTGAAAGTAAGCAATAATATTATTTTTAGTAATCCATGGCTTTTTAAATCAATTGTTCAAAAAAAGCATTCTCTACCGATCAGAATTCCAGCTTGGTAATACCAAGTTGGTATGAGAAAAAACAGTTGCTCATTATTGCTATTAATTTTTAAATGTATTGAATTCAATGACAGGTTTCATACGGCGACTGTGCGATAAAATTATCATACCATTAAAATATCGCTTTTGTGATATAGCGATTAAGCTTACCTTACGATTTTTTAAATATCGCCCTATGTAATAATAATAGTTATTTATGCAGCTAATGTCACACTATTTTTTCTACGATCGAGCTTTAACTAAATTTACTAATTACATTTATTTATGGGGTAGGTGGCTCAGTGGTATCGAATCGGCCTGTGGATCCTAAAAACCCTGGTTCGATTCCCACAGCCGACAAATATTTTCACCTCATTAAAATTACCCCTGTGGTTTCCCCACCACTAACATCTTTGGAGGCCGTGATTTGACGGCTGGTAACTGCAGTTGACGCGCATAAATATATCACTTACCGAGAGTGCCACACCCATTAATGGGTAAAAGGCATGATAATATATTTTTGTTACATTTAAAACGTCAAAAACATTTATTCTATTCATTATCTTAGGTTTTATAGTTAAGTTTGTTTTGTAGCAACTATTTTATCGCACGGTTGCCATTGGCAGCCTGGGATAAAGTGCGATAAATAGTCACTTTTTGGTACTTAAAATAATTACATAATGATTCACTTTTTACACGATAGTAGAAAAACTTTTTTATTGGATGCACGTACAGCCAAAATGAAAACTCTACATCTATGCATCAGGCGCTGTTATTATTAAATATTGGCTTATATTAAACTACATGTATAAAAGATTGTAAATATATTACACAAAAATAATAAACAAAAGAAATAATAATAAACTTTGTTTATTATAAAAGAGTTTTATGATTGTTTGCACATGAGTTTGACTAGAAACTTGACTGTTAAACGTGCAAATGAAATAGAATTTCCCAGAAGTGCGTTATTTGCTAATCTGCAATTTGATCCCAATTACAGCACAGGAAGCCTATAGCTTATAGTGGAATCCAAACCACTCATGCACAGTTATTATTATTTTTTTTAATGTATAAATTATCTTATGTGTCTATTATGTTTCTGTGTAACTTTTTTTAGATACATATTTAACGGTTCGATATTTGTTGAGTCTAATAATAAATGGTTAGTAGAAAATTAATGTTTATCTAGTATAAAACATTTATATTTAGTGAAAAATGATATTTGTTCACTATTTAACTTTCTTTTAATTATTATAAATAATACGTGTTCAGTGAAAATTCTTTTTTATGGATATTAAAATCTTTTGTTTGATCATGAATAAATAAAATAAATAATTATATTATCACGCCTTTTTCCTATTTCCTTTCAGGCAGATTCATAAAACGAGTTAGCGCTAACACCATTTTTTATTTAATTTTTAACTCTCTTTTCAATGTACGAAACAAGTTTATTTTAACTTGAGTTAAAAAGACAGTAAATTAGCATCAAATTTAGTTCATTTCTTTCATCTGTTTTATTTTGAAACTGAGTTACAGATAATATTAAAAACGGTGTTAGCGCTAATCCGTTTTGTGAATCTGCATGTTTGATTATATAGTTATTAGCCAATCAATGAACGCTATTACCTACTGTAGCGCTCTGTTAGAGCAGATCTTAATATTTTTGTGCGTGAATATTTTTAATATTAACTACATTAGTGTATAGCATTTTTGGCAACGCTCGCCTACTCTATCAAAGGTCATAACCTAATTTTTTTTCGATCAGTGGTTCTCCAAATATGGGACACAACTTTCATATTTTAAATGAAACATATTTTTTAGTAATTTTATTCTGAATTCAATGAATACAAAGTTTAGGACCCTCACATGACATTAATTTTTTTTATATCGCATATGAATCAGAGTGCTATGAAAGAAACAAATGAACAAAGCATAATATTTTTGTTTGTTTGATTAATTATTAATGGTGGAATTCCGCGTAAATCTATAAATTTTATAGATCTATAAATCTGTAAATGATCAACAAAATCGCAACGAAACTTATGTCTTTATGAAATAGTTTCTACTTATCAACAAATATTGATGTGATTTTGTTCTTCATTTACAGATTTATGGATCTATAAACTTAAAGATTTATCACATAATTTTACCAGCAATACGACTTTATTTCGTGAAAAAAATAATAAATAAATTTTTATATCAATTTATTTCTATCATAGTATGCTGATTCCTTTGAGATTTTAATTAAAATATTGTCAATTTCTAATGCGAGGGTACCTACTAAATTTCGTTAAATTCAGAAAAATATTCCCGTCCGAATAAAAAAATCAAAAACTATATGTTTTCATATTAAATAAGAAAGTTGTGTCCCATATAAAATTTGTAATAGATTTAAAAATGGTATTTCTTTGCTAATTTAACTAATCTTGTAGTCTTATAGTTCTCGAAATAGCAATGAAGACACGCTTAAACACACTTTCATGCAACCCAGCATGAGTATTTTATTAAACATTTATTATTTATATACTGAACATTTCTTTTTCTATACTAACACAAAAAATAATTTGTTCTTCTCTTTACATAAAAGTCAATTACAATTTTAAATTCATTATCACCCCATCTCCATAATCTCTCATGCATACCTTGCACATCTGCAGAGCCACCAACCGTCTCACCACCAAGTGCACCTTCCAAATCCACCACCTGGTCGCCGGAGCATGAAGGAGTCATGTTCCAGTCCAACGCGGGCCCCGTAGGAAGAGTGGGGCACTCGCACACGGCTGAAGCAAACAGAACACGTCGGTGGTGCAGGTAAACTCCGGTCAACAACTATCTCTCGCGGTCTCGCTGCGTTTTGAGGAGTGTTTTGAGTCAGTGTTGGATTCTTGCTCGGTATGAGCGAACCGTCGCGGATAGCTGTCAGTTGCATGTGGTTTGGTGTTGGTGATTTGTGTGTTTTGGATTATTTAGGGAGGAACTAAGAGTTGTAAGTTGAATTTTTGTTTTGATATTTGCAGAAGATTTGAATGACTGTTCAAGACACAATTAGTATTCGAAGTTTCTAAATTATTCGATTATGATTGGATAGATACGACAATATTTCTGTAGCTTTATTTTTATTTGTAAATAAATAAACTCATAAATATGAAATATTTGTTTATGTTATACGTATAATTTAATTTTGATGTGTTATGTATTGGTGCGTAAGAGTGTTATTATGGCGTGTAATAAAATTAGCATTTTTAATTGACTATAGCATGAATTTATTATTCCGATAAATTAATTCTGTGCGTAAATAAATAATAATAGTAAAATGAACTTAAGTAAACAAGTAAGCAGACAAAAATGTATTAGAGAATGCAACGGCATATAGCTATATAAAACCTATTTAATTAATGAAGTTCTGTTATTCCATTTTTTGTGTAAATCTAATTATTGTTTTTGTTGACATCACGTTTATAATTTTTATTAATTCGATCACGTGTGTTCTTGCCTAGCCCATATATTCCAATGACAATTGTAACTTCACCCAGTGTGTGTATAAAATCAACCGTTATTTGCTGTCTAGGACAGCTACTGACCTATACTGATGAATTACAGGTCCGTATGCAATGTTTTTGCTTGAGAAGCATTTATTAATACCTATCATTAATGATAGACTGTTCCTTATAGGTCTTCCGAACTCCTGACACACTTTCTTAATGCTAAAACCGTTAATTTTATATCTGTTTTTATAAATTATAGAAATTATTTGTTTTTAACTGAAATTTTGTTGGTTTTTACTATAATTTATATGAGAAATGTTTGGCCAAAATTGGGAAGGAATAATACTAATGTTTTTATGAACAAAGTTTTTATGAATTATGTTGTAACGACTAATTAGTGAGTAGTGACATATAACAACTTGTTCTACGAGTCGCGAATAGTTGTTTGCAATGGACTTTTAGATATAAGTAAATTATTTTTAGGTTAGCTGATAACGTATTATAAATTGGTAGAATCAGTATACCAATAAACTATTTTCAGTTGCTCTAAATTCGACATTTATTATAACATAATAAAAAATTAATAATAATATAAAATAAACAAATAAATATTACGCCTTCTATCCATTACTGGATGTAGCACTCTGCCGTAGCAGATCCTGGTAAATAATATATTTTTTCCACGTGAAATGCTGTTATCAGCCGTCAAATCACGGTTCCCAAAGATGTTAGTAGAGGAGGAGCCACAAGAATGTATATATATATATATATATATCATCACGCCTTCTACCCATTACTGGGTGTGGCACTCTGCTGCAGCAGATCTCGGTAAGTGATATATTTTGCGCGTGAAGTGCGGTTACCAGTCGTCAAATCACGGCCCCCAAAGATGTTAGTGGTGGAGGAGCCACAGGGGCAGTTTTTTTGAAATTATGAAAATATATATTTTTAATGTGGTGAAAAATAATAATAATTCAAAACTAATATACAATATCTATCGTCCTAGGATGTTTGGAATGGAGTCGCTATGTAGTTCAGTGGAATTACGTTGGCCTGCGAATTTGAGAACCCGAGTTCGATTTTCACAGTCAACAAACTTAACTCCACATTAAAATTATTGCTGTGGCCCCTCCTCCACTGACTTCATTGGGAGCCACTTAATGCTATAAATATATCACTTACCGAGATTTGTTACGGCACAGCACCAAATTCAGGAAAAGGTAAAAGGCGTGATGATATTTTTATTTATTTTCTTACAGTAATAAATTTAACTTAGATATTTGTTTTATTCAAAATTTATTTATTTATGCTACTCTGTACAACAGAAACTTAATATCATTTACAGTACAGGGTTCGAAATTACCGAGCCGCAATGTGGTAATTCATATATTTTTAGCTTAAGTGAAATTCGAACTCAGGACTTTCGGATTTAAATGTCGTAACGCTAACTATACCATCATTAGCGGACAAAACATGTGAAGTCTGTCCATATAAATACTATTTTTGCCTAATAGAATTTTAAAAAATGAAAAATTTTATTCTGCAAACATAAATTCCTAACAAATTTTAATTCCTGCTGAATTCAACACTGATCTAACTGATTATAGTAGTCTCAAAGAACAATTTCACAACGTGAGAACTGTGATCGCATTATAAAAGTATTTGATCTCAACTTAGGTGTAGCATATTGTTTTGTCTTCAATCTCAGTTACAGTTATCTCGTATAAGAATCAAGAATCTGTAACACTGATATAAAATAAGTTGCAATATAAGTATTTCATTCTGTCTTTCTCCCATTTTGTTATTTTTAGTTTAAAAAAACCATTATGGTGCAGTTTTAGAGACATTGCTTTTTTCGCAACATTTTAAATTAAATTTTTTGTTTGACCTAGATTGTCTTTTATTTCGGTAGTGAAGGGAACTAGACAACTAGAAAAATATGTAGATTTCTTTTAAATTTATCGGTGTACAGCTTTGTTGATAAATTATAACAAAGTTTTTTTTTATTTATTCATATATCAGCGTCCATTTTAATTAATTTTTATAGTCATTAATATAACCTTTGTTTTATAACATTTTTTTAAGAGGTTCCAAAAGCAAGGACACAACATATATCATCACGTCATTTTCTCAATCCTGTGTTTGGAAATATTGAAACTAAACACTGTGCGACGTACCTATTATTATTATTCAATTATAATTAACTAACTCATTTCTCTTATGTTTTTTTTATTGGAAAATTAAGTATGTGAAAGCAATTAATAGGGCTACAGAAATATATCATATTAGCAGTCAATGTCCCCATTTCTTTAAAAACTATTAAATTTCCTCAATTAAAAACAAGTTTGTATCTATTTGTCTGACGCAAATAAATAACCACCAATTACAACTAACGCTCGTCTGTGTTTAGCATCCAGCATACAAGAAACAAATTGGCATCACATTGAAATTAACACGTATAATTGTCAATTACAGGTCGAAGCCGCTCATTGGAAGAGAAAGTCAACCTCCGATACTATCGATTAATCTGCAAAGAGAAAATGCAACAATTACGTGCAACATTCAACCCATTAATGTAGAGCGAAACCACGAAACCGTTCTTTGTTAACCTGAAACCGCTGAAAGGAACACAACAGTTCACAATCAAGAATTTCGATGTTCGATTGTTGATATAACTGTCAGTGAAGTAAACAACAAATATCGAGTGCGCAGTACAGTTAGTGTTTTTACAAGTGTAATACATGTAAATTGGTTTTCTGTTCAGTATTCAAGACTTTATAGATTTAAACGTGATTTTTAACTTAAATGTGAACTTTAATGGTGTATGAGTGCAAAAGACAATGACCGTGACAATGGATCACAAAAATAGCAGGAAGTCGTCTTGGGATTCAAAGGTGAGTTGATTTATTTATTATATTATTGTTTTAATTTTATTTACAGAGTGATTAAAAGGAATTGTTACAGTTGGCAATAAAAAAAACTACTTGAAATTGGTAAGTCTGATACATAAATTCATTTCCTGTTGTTGAGAGTGACATCTGAAAAATTAAAATTTAAATTTGAGTACATTTATTATTATATTTATTTCTAAAGTATTTCTATTACTTAAAAAGTCAAAATTCTATTAGCTGTCAGACTCCTGACATAACCTATTTGTATTTATTAGAAATGCATTTCCGCATTTCCGCCTTTATCTGACGTTGTGCCAACTGTGGAATAAAAAGATCTCTGGAATTGTATTGCCAACTATAACAATTCCTTTTGATCACCCTGTACTTTACTGCTTGGGTTATGCTTAATTACTGAGACGAACAATTTTTCTATATTCCACTTAAATTTGTCGAGAATGTTTATTGAGCGTTTCAAAGTCATAAAACCAAGAAAAATTTAAAATTGTTTTCATAATTTCACAAACATTCCTACAGTCAATTACTTGAATATGACAGAAAATTAATAAATCGTTGGTATTCGTAAATGATTATAAATTTGTTTTTACGACTAAAATGATTAACGATTGCTAGGTTTATTAAACTAATCTCTGTTACCAAAAACACATTCTACTTTTGTATTTTGTGTACTAACCAAGTATAACAGCTTGAATGTTTGATTATTAAATTGTGATCGACGCATACATGATTTTCATTTTATTATTCATATTCTGATAAAATAACACCTCGTTAAGGTTTAACCAAGGGTTTAACTAGTTTACAAAGTGAGCTGATAATATTCATTTTTTAATTTAAGCTAATATAAATTATAAACATTTCAAAATTCTGTATTTGTGTATTTGTTCTACAAAGAAGAAAGACAGAGTGAATTCAAGTAAACCCGGATATTTTTTAAATCCAGTCAGATGTTCTCAAAAAAAAAATTGAATAAATTAATAAGTATTTATTTTAAAAAAAGGAATTAAAAATTCGTATTCCAACTGTCAGTTGAGTGCATAAAGTTGACGCATACCACTCGCCGAGCGGTAAAGTAAGAGTATATCCATGGATACAAGAAAACTATCAATATTTTTATGCGAATTTCAAAACAGAAAAACTGTCAAAAATGAATTTTAAATTATTTTTGAAGGGTTTCCAAATGGTCGTGTACACCACGAGTGAAAAGTGTCCTTACCGCCTTTGTATGGTTGTTGCTCTCGGCTGTGCCTCGATCAACAAACTTCATGCGCGAGCGGCAATAGACTACTTTCTGCTCTAGGTACACAAATAGCTATTTTATGAAATAGAAATGCAACTAAAATGATATTAAAGTCAGTTCGGTGAGACATAGTGTGGTTGTATAGGATATTTGATTCTGATTGGCTGACCAACACTTAAAAATGAAGACATGTTTACATAGCATAAAAACTTAAGACAGTGACAGCTCTGTACTTTCCTGACCAATTTTAGCATGGATTTTTACCAAAACAATGAAGTAAACTACGTAAGGTTACAACAAAAATAAAATAAAAATAAATACATAAATATATCATCACGCCTTCTATCCATTACTGGGTGTGGCACTCTGCCGAAGCAGATCTCGGTAAGTGATATTACCAGTTACCAGTCGTCAAATCACGGCCTCCAAATATGTTAGTGGTGGAGGAACCACAGGGGTAGTTTTTGAAATTATGAAAATTGTTTAAAAATAATAGTCTGGCAAAGTACAAAACAGTCTGGTAAAGTCTTTACCAGACTGTTTTGTATTTTACCTGACTTTTTTTGTAACCTTGGATACGTAGTCTGCTGTCAATACAATTCATACCAAAAAATTTTAAACATTTTGAATGATTTATGATTAATTATTGATTAAATTGAACGGTTTCTGAAAAAATAGTATACGCCAGAAAAGTGATTTTACTTGATTCAGCTGAACATGCCGTGAAAAAAATGTTGTGTCTAACACTAGAAAAAAATCACCTTTTTCACAATAGTTCGACAAATAACAATTTTGAATAATAAATCTCCATGATAAAAGTTTGTCGTTTCCACAGGGAACATCCTGAATAAATAACAAAGATTTAATATAAATATATATCAGCACGCCTTTTACCCATTGCTGGGTGTGGTACTCTACCGAAGCAGATCTCGGTAAGTGATATATTTATGCGAGTGAAGTTCGATTACCAGCCGAATCACGGCCCCCAAAGGTGTTAGTTGTGGGGGAGCAACAGGGGTAATTTAAAATTGGTGAAAATGTTTTGTCGGCTGTGGGGATCGAACAAGGGTTCTTAGGATCCACAGGCCGACTTGATACCACTAAGCCATTACCCCATAAAAAAAGAAAATCTCAAAAGTCAGGTACTTCCCATATTACAGATTGGGGAGGTAACAATATTTCACAATGATATTAATTGATTCAATTGTTATTGCTGAATAAAACAATTTTTTTATTTTAACTATTTATCAGAATCATTTCTCGCCGTATTTCATGAATAGGTCAATGTTATTATTATATTCTTCGAATTTCAACATCTGACATTTACGAAAATGCACATTAGTAAAATTGTTATAACCAAGGATAAAATTATATCCAGTTTTTCTACACAACAAAAAATTTAATTTGAGATGAAAATCACGCACTGCTAGTTCAACAACCTCTTTGAAATCTATTCACACTGTTTAAAAATACTTTAATGCTAATCTCCAAAATTATAATTCAAAAATTCTTCTTATGTAAATATCCACAATTCTGCAAATCAAATAGAGCGTCAAATCAACACGGTTGATTCATCGGAAACTGGTAAAGTCACCGTGTTACAATTTCCTCTTTAAACAATACTCTACCGGTTTTATCGTCTTAGTAACCGCGCTTTGTTTTGTTATTTTGTTTCCTCGATGGTGTTTTTTGCAAGTGTTTCAAAGGTGATGTGATCTACTTTAATCACGAATTTCCAATCCGTTAAATATTAACTGGGAGTCGTGAACAGTCTGACATTTAGTTCTTAGTTGTTGGTCTGACATTAGATCGAAGCACGTTTTTAATGTAATAAACTCACGTAGCAGAGGCTATCATAGCATGGATTATATTTTACGTGAAAGCTTGTATTGAATGCATAAGTATTTTACTATGTCAACGTAACCTGGATATTAATATTTAAAATTCTTTTCCGTGTAACTTGTTAGTGAATTTTTATGCTAATTAAGTCTATTAAATTTATCGCTGTTCATCTCAGATCTTAGATGAAATATATTTATTTTTATTTCAATACAACCAGTTTTCTTTGAAGATGTGGCTTCAATGGTTATTTATACAATACAATCATGTTACAGCTAACACGATTACTTGTTTTTTTTATATAACAACCAGCTGGTTATTTTATGAGAATAATTATTGAAAAGTATTATTTTGTCGAAGACATACTTTGGTCGGAATTTTAACAATAAAATTATAATATTCTAGTCCACTGGTCTCACGCTCAATATTTTTGTGCGCTACCCATTCTTTGAGTGAATATAGAATAGCACCATCAAGAATTATTATGTTAATAATATGTTAGTTGTACGTTATGAGTCTTTAGCTTAAAAATTGTTTCTGCAGTTCTTTTCATTTTAGAAAATAGCGGTGAATAAGAGCCAGTTTTTCAATCACCGGTTTACTTTCGATTAATATTAATCATGATTCAATAATAATGGAAACTATGGTTTCTGTTATTATTTAATCATGATTAACATTAATCGGTGATTGAAAAACTGGCCTTAAATAGGGCGATGATATCCTTGCATCAAATTCTGATTGGTCGAGACGCGAGGTGCATTTACATTAGCTAAAATTATAGCAGGCATTTTTGTCAGCACGATAAACACAACCTATTAAAAAAAGTAAATAACGTGTATTCTAATTTGAAATGAACCGAGAATACTGGCATATAATATCTTATTGCTGGTGGAAATTCTATATCGAAATGTATTTCGTTTCGCGCCAAATTTTGAACTATAAGAATTGCTGCGTGTAAAACGGGCTGCGTCCGCAGTGCCATCTACTATTTTGTAAGGTGAAATGTAATATAGTAACCATGGAAACATCTTGCTTCTTTTTCTTATTAGTAAATCATTGCATATATTTTTCTTTATCTAATTATTTTTAGAGAAGCTTCTTTAGCTGAATTTGCATCTATTTGTAATTATAATGTGGTTAAATTGAATATTTTTATCAAAACCTAATAATATAATATCTTGACGTTGTTCTCTACGGGGTCTTAGGGTTTTCTTGAAAGTTTTGCAATTGTCAATCATTAGGGGGCACCAAAATTAAAGCTGGAAATAAGGCCTTAGAACACGCGCTCCTTCAAAAAAAGAATATAATTATCTTAAATTTATCTTACTATATTCATATAATTTCATTAATTATTTTGTAACGGCATAATTTTACACAAAAAATCTTTTAGTTTTATAAGAAGATTGGGGGGAGATTAACGCCTGTTTATATAAAAGCACTCAGTCTAATCCTTAAAAAAAGTGCCCTCCTGAAAAAGAGCGTCTCTTTCAAAAAGGGACATCTTTTTGTGGAAGCGAGTCTTGCCAAAACTGTATTCGATTATTACTATAAGTACTAACTAGCCTTTTTACCTGTTATTGAGTGTGTACTTTCTAGTACTCGTATATTTTCTATTTAGGTCGCCTACTGTATAGTAAGTTAAAAACAAAAAACACGTTGTTCAACAGAAAAAACTTTTAGTGTTCTTGATATTAATATTAATTAAGTTTAAAAGAAAAACTTGTGGTTTTCCATTACTATTCATTTGTTCTTGAGTTTTTTATTATATTATAACGGTACAGTAATACTAAACATTCCTTTAAAATAATGTAATTGAAATTTTTTACAATTTTTATAAATACGTATTGTATATTGTATTTTACAACATATTAAAATTTTACAAATAGACACGCAAAAAATCACTTGTCTACACTCACTATACTTGCATCCTTGTATCATGGTTCAAGTGGAAGAACATTCTCACCGTTAATGGAAGGTTCCGGGTTCAAATCTCGGTGGACGCAACCTAACTTAAAAAATAAATAAATAAATAATTTGTATTTTGTTAGGTAAAAATCTCTTAACTAGTTAATCATTTAAAAGTATTTCAAAAATAAAATAAATATATCATCACGCCTTCTACACATTACTGGGTGTGGCACTGTGCCGAAGCAGATCTCGGTAAGTGATATATTTTGCACGTGAAGTGCGGTTACCAGTCGTCAAATCACGGCCCCCAAAGATGTTAGTGGTGGAGGAACTACAGGGGTAGCTTTTGAAATTATGAAAATTGTTTGTCACCTGTGGGAATCGAACCAGGGTTCTCAGGATCCACAGGCCGACTTCATACCACTGAGCTAGCCACCCCATATGTATTTCAATAAGTTTAAAAATTTCAATCTAGCTAACTTAAACAAATGTAATTAAATTGATAGTAATTTATACTCATTTAATTAATTTGAAACTCTATCGTTTGCAGAAAATAAATGTGGAACATAAAATTACACTAAATTGATCACATATCCGATCCAATTCATTGTACTTGACAGTTGATAAAGCTGCATTTACAATGTTCATCCTCTTTGTTGCTTTGCAAAAGCTTTTATTGATTCGATGTAAAAGTTGACCTAAATTATATTGCAATAGCAATCATTCAAATGTAAATTAACTTTTAAAACGTGACAAGCAAATTTATTCTCTTATACAAACATTTACTGTGGATTAAATTTATCTCAAAGAAATTTGTTAGATATGTTATGTTCCTGCTGCTATAAAACAGACAATAAAAGAAAAGAAAGTTTGAATTGAAATACGGAAATGTCTCAAAATGTCATTATATATTAGTAAGAAGATGAAGAAATACAGTTTCTTGTCATTAGATGATTAGATGAACAATTTTTTTGTATAAAAACTTATAGTAAAACAAAGTGCGTTTACGTATACAGAATCTGCTTGAATAAATTAACACTTACTCGTATGCTTTTGTTTTTGAAGTTTGTTAGAGAATAAATCATATTTTAAAAATGAAAAATTGGGGAACATATAACTTCTGCATCATCCTGATTTAAATAAAAATAAATAAATATATCATCACGCCTTTTACCCATTATTGTGTATGGCACTCTGCCGAAGCAGATCTCAGTAAGTGATATATTTATGCGCGTGAAGTGCGGTTACCAGCCTTCAAATCACAGTCCCAAAAGATGCTAGTGGTGGGTGTTGCCACAGGGATAATTTTTAATGTGATAAAAATGTTTGTCGGCTATGGGAATCGAACCAGGATTCTCAGGATCCACAGGTCGACTCAATACCACTGAGCCACTTATCCCATCCTGATTTAATTACATAAAAATAAAACATAAATGGGGTAGCTAGCTCAGTGGTATCAAGTCGGCCTGTGGATCCTGAGAACCCTGGTTCGATTCCCACAGGCGACAAACAATTTTCACCATTTCAAAAACTACCCCTGTGGCTCCCCCACCACTAACATCTTTGGAGGGCGTGATTTGATGACTGGTAACTGCACTTCACGCGCAAAATATGTCACTTACCGAGATCTGCTTTGGCAGAGTGCTACACCCAGTAATGGGTAGAAGGCGTAATGATATATATTTTTTTAAATTACCCCTGTGGTTCCGCCTCCACTAACATCTTTCATATACAGAGCTGGGCAAGCTACTTAAAAAAAGTAGCTAAGCTACAGCTACAGCTATTCTTTAAAAAAGTAGCTAAGCTACAGCTATAAGCTATATTTTGTAAAATATAGCTACGCTACAGCTAAAAGCTTTCGTTAAAGTAGCTGTTAAATTTTAAAGCTACTTTTAAAAATTATTGTGAAATAATTAAATTTGCCATTGTCATATGTTCAGTCTTTTGTTATAATGACTGTTAATTTACTATTATGTACATAAATATTAAAAATAGCAAATACCATCTGGCACCTACTGTGTATTTTTGCGTATTAGAGCCAGTTAGAACCGGCAACAAATAATTATTTTGTGTGGGTTTAGCTTGTACGCATGCGTACTTTGTTGACCTTCTGCTTAAAAAGTAGCTTTAAGCTACCAAAAGTAGCTTTAAGCTACAGAAAGTAGCTTTAAAAGTAGCTTCAGTTGTTATTTTTAAGCTAATAGAAAAAAAAGTAGCTAGCTACAAGCTACAGCTATTTTTTTTCACAGTTAGCTAAGCTACAGCTACAGCTAAGGTAAATGTAGCTAAGCTAGTAGCTAAGCTACAAAAGCTAGCTACTGCCCAGCTCTGTTCATATATATAAATATATATATATATATATATATATATATATATATATATATATATATATATATATATATATATATATATATAAAATATGAAAATAAAATAATTGATGAGCCCATTGTTATTTCATTTATATTCAGTCATTTGAGACATTTACGAGTACTAATAAATTTTGTAGGTTTAATACAAATTATAATATTTGATTAAAAGCCCGTTAATTATTATTAAAATATATAATGAATGTATAAATAGTACGTAACACGAAAATCGTCCAGACTAAATGTAAAATTAATTACAACATTAACATGATAAAATCTAAACAGTATTTATGTAAAGTATGCACATATAACAGTATATAAATGTTTTGCATTAAAGTTAAAACACCAGTTAATATAAAATGAGCACATTTTATTTAAATACCAGAAACTTGCTGTATAACATTTTTATTTCGGAACAACTATTTTCAATAGAGCATGTCATCGTAAAAAAATAAAAGTTTAAAATTTCATCACTATATTTTATAATAATGATGTAATATTAAACGGTTCAAAGATAGTTTACCGTAAAAGTGAAAATTAAAATTGTATAACTTAAACTTTGCATTATTTTTGCTAAAATGATTAAAAAAATATATGCAGAAGAGAAATTTTTCTGCGCAATTAAAGTTACATTATCGCGCTTTTACAGAAAAAAATGTTATTTAATTCTTTGTTTCCTTGTGAGAACTTCATTCATTACTGCACTGTTTTATATAAAAATGTGAAATTATGGTACAGTTGATTCTATCATTTCTAGACTATTATAATTAAAAGTGCATTTTAATTAGATAATAATTACTTAATATCGTTGTGCATTACCATGTTATTTAGAACTTAGAAATTGCAGTATTATGATAAACTCTATTCCACGTAACTATGCATTCATTATTCAATATGTAAGCGTAATTTGTCAATTTTAATTAGCTACCAAAACGGTAAAATGATGGCAAGTATCTACAAAATTATTTTTCAATTTCAGTGTTCTTATAGCTCTATAAACGCACTGTAAACACGTCGTTAACGAGATCTATAAGCGTACTGTTTTTGGCATTTTTTTATTTTGTAGGATTGGTTTGAATGCTTTTAAATCTGATAGGTGTATGTCATATAACCTCAAAATTGTAAATTATTGGTGTCGAAACATTATTAAAAGAATATGGTATAATCCGACAAAATTTACTATATTCACAATAAATAAATAAATATATATATATATATATATATATATATATATATATATATATATATATATATATATATATATATATATATATATATATATATATATGTATGTTTATATATATATATATATATATATATATATATATATATATATATATATATATATAAATACATATTTTTTATGTAATTAAATCAGGATGGGGAAGGTGGCTCAGTGGTATGAAGTCGGCCTGTGGATCCTGAGAACCCTGGTTCGATTCCCACAGGCGACAAACAATTTTCATAATTTCAAAAACTACCCCTGTGGCTTCTCCACCACTAACATCTTTGGGGGCCGTGATTTGACAACTGGTAAGCGCACTTCACGCGCAAAATATATTACTTATCGAGACTGCCACACCCAATAATGGGTAGAAGGCATGATGATATATTATATTTATTTTATTTATAAAAAACATATTAATTAATTGTCAAAAAATTTGAAATTTCAATTGTTTGTGTTATGAGAAGCGCTACCAACACAAATGATAAAAAATCTGGTGTGACAACACACGACTTTCTTATACAGAGCATATATAATATTTAGAATATATGTTATTAAACATGTAATTTAGTTTCTTTCCATAAGAAGACATAGATAACTAGATAAAACAAAAATTAAAATTTATGTTTTTTGTTTTTATTGCTACTATGATTATTGAAATATATTATTAAATATAAAAATTAGTTTTTCTCAAAATTAGACACAAATACAGAAAAATTGTAAATAACATTTTATGTTCCAAATATTTTTGCTAACATCTTTTATTTGAAAATTTTTTTCGTAACTGTTTCCATTTTTGAAATAAATGGAATTTATTGTTTTATGTGTCCAGTAAACTTCCGTTTCCGGTTTTTCAGTTTCATTCAAAATCAACTCAGCTCTTCGTATTTTTATGAAACTTATAATTACCAAGTTTCGTTAACAAATCTTATCTCATTCATGAGATATTGCACATACGGACACACATCCATCCATCCACACACACAGACACACACACACACACGCACAGACATCATTTAGAAAATGATAAAAACGGATTCAGTGGACCTCAAAACACGTATTTCCGCGAAAATCTTGTCAACGATTTTTTTCATGATTACAATACTTCCTTATACTGCGTATAAGAAAGTAAAAACACCAAATTTTTTACAAGTCGCAGTTTTTTTTTCATCTAATAGAATTATAAAATTACCTCAATAGAAAAAATTGTATAAAGAATACGTTTCATAAGGTCTGTACTCGAACTCGTGCGTTAACAGATTACCTTATGAAACTAGTTCTTTAATATACTATTATGATAAGACATTGTCACAATTACATCTCTGCGGCATTCATATGTGGAACAAGTTACGAGTATATTATACCTCTCGATAAAGGGATTGAGTTAGGAATGTGCAATAACTCCGCCCACCGAAGAAAATAACGATTCACGAATGACATTAGCGTATATTAGTTCAAGTTTAAATTACATATTCACAATAAAATAACCGTTATGAGAAACATACAAACAACAAGTTTCTTATAATTATTTATTATGATATTTATGTCACCGGTAAAATGTGAACAATAGCATCATGCAAATTTAACCAAAAATCAATATTAAGGTTAGCGTGTATGTAGTGTGCATTCTATAAGCTTAGGGTTTGTTTGTTTAAAATGAGAGCGAAGCGAGCTTTGCCAAGAACACGTTTAATATTCATAGGTCATTTTTATATAAGCTGATTCATTATAAAATTGATGATCCCACTTGTTTAAATCTTCTTTGCTCCTATTATTCACATACGATCCTCACAGATTTTTCTGTCTTTCTATTCCTCGTACAAATGTTTCATCCTCATCCCCGTTATACAGAAATAATATCATCTAACAACCACAGCAAACATTAATACAAGGTTAATTTTTCTTACAAATATCTTAACCAAAAAACGACACTTTTGCAGAGCTGGGCAAGCTACTTAGAAAAAGTAGCCAAGCTACAGCTACAGCTATTTTTTAAAAAAAGTAGCTCAGCTACAGCTATAACCTACATTTAGTAAATATAGCTAAGCTACAGCTAAAAGCTTTCGTTAAAGTAGCTGTCAAATTTTAAAGCTACTTTTTTCATTTGTGAATTAATTAAATTTGCCATTGTCATATGATCAGTTGATCAGTCTTTTGTTATAATGACTGTTAATTTACTATTATGTACATAAATATTAAAAAATCGCAAATGGACAAATGTACTGTTAATTTTTGATGCTATAATTTTTATTTATATCGGAATAAATTAACAGTCACATTAACAGAAGATTCCTAAACAGTCATCTAATATTTAATACAAAAGTAGGATAGGTTAAGAACAAGTGAAAAATAAAATATGTGAATAGATTTTAAACTATATAATAACTTGTTATCCTACAGGTATAGAAAACAATAAAGAAGGTACAATTCAAATACAAAACAAAAATAAATAAGTATTTCTTAATGAACAGTGGTAATTTAAGCTAGAAAAAGTAGCTTTAAGCTACAAACAGTAGCTTTAAGCTACAAAAAGTAGCTTTTAAAGTAGCATCAGTTGTTACAACAATATTTTTAAGCTAATAGAAAAAATATAGTTCGCTACAAGCTATATTTTTTCACATTTAGCTAAGCTACAGCTAAGGTAAACGTAGCTAAGCTAGTAGCTAAGCTACAAAAGTAGCTAGTTACTGCCCAGCTCTGCACTTTTGGACAAAATCGAATAAAAAAATATTGTATGCATTTCCTTTACGAAATGCGTTTAGCGCACTAGATACATAAATAACTATTTGTTGATTAACTCTTTTGTTTTTAATCTAATTCTAATGCAATTTTATGATAGAAGATAAATAAAAACTTAAATGTACGCTTAGGGTAAAACTTTTTTTATGTAAACAAAAATGTTAATAACTTAATTCTGCGATATACGAGTACATTAACAGCAAATATTATTATTGTAATTAAAGAGAAAATAAATAATAATTAAATGTCAGCTGTTAAACTAATATGACTCATAATTGTATCTCAGTATATGTGGAAATTTTAAAAGTATGCACATAAATAAATATTTAAATCGATTGGCAATGTTTTAGAATAATGCCTTCCTATTAAAATATCATTAATCACATATGTAAATACTACTCAAGATTTCAAAATTAAGAGTCAATATTTGAAATGTTTTAGCTTTTATGAATGGTGTAACATAAATTTTAATAACCATTATGTAAATTATAATTAGCTAAATGCGTGGTCCACATTTTCCAATTTAGTCATTTTCAATGAAACATATGTGCTTTATAATGATCATCTTGTACAAATGTTTGAAAACAATTACCATTAATTTCACTTCTCTTAATATCATATGAATCATCATAACGTTTTCATCGTTTATTAGTATAATTTAAAACTGTAATATAATATTTAAAGAAATCGAAAATGTCCACTTCCTCATTGCATAACTGTTAATATATCCAATAATAATATAATCCAATACGGATATGTTGTTCAAAATAATTTTTTATATCCAAAACTAATTACGAAATAATATAATATCTTGAATTCTTGAAAAGGATATTACTCCCAAACATTTTTTATATATTACTCAATCAAATCAATGAATCTATGACTTTCATGGTATAGTTTTGTAATATAATTTATATTTCATTCTCGATCCGTCCGACAGATGTCAAAATCGTTTGGGAACTCAAAATTCAGCTAGGCGAATCCAACTTGTGAAAGTAGGAATGTTACGATGTGACGAGACTGACTGTCAATTTCATGCGTTCAGTGTTTGGAGATTTATATCAATTTTAAATCAATAATTTCATTTAAATCGGTGCAAAAAATCTTGTGTATCACATGTCCAGAAATTGTTTTGCGAGTACTCGCAATTTGCAAGTCCCGCCTTTGGCTTTGCCTATCAAAATATACTCGCACACACAAAAGTACAGTTTCTGGCCTAATGATACAAATAACTATTATTGAACCATGATGTGTAGTTATAAACTATTAAAAATCTACATTACATATACCAGTGCATTAGAGGGGTATTGCCGGAGCTACTCAGAAATTTTAAAAGATTTAAAGAATTTGTTTACAAATTTGAAATCAAAATACAATTATCGTAGTTGTATTTCTATAATGCACAGTAGTAAATCAGGCTCTTATAAACTTCAATTTTGATCACATAGAAGTAAGAAAATTAAAAAAAAAATTATTTGTAAATCTTGCCTCGAATTGGGTAATGACTTCGAATAGTTTGAAAACCACTGTACTAATGGAAGAAGTCTCAATCTTCTTTGCATAAAATTTTGTAAGGCTTTGAAATGAATCTGTTGTCATTGCCTTAATTTTGATGAAACTGTGGCGTCAAATGTTTCTCTGATATTTTGTGGTGAAAAAATAAAATATGATTATTTATTTAACGATTTACAATAGCAATTCCCAAACTGAACGTTAACTAAAGCTGTTCAAATTCATATACAAATTTGAACAAAAAAAAAACAAACCAAAAACGTATTATTCTAATGTCTTACGATAAAATCAATGTAATAGATTATCACGCTTTCGTACAGACCTGATTTCAACTTATTATTATTATTATTATTAAAAAAATATGGTTGTAGTTGAGTGGTTCGGATTTCATAAGAAGGTACAGGTACTCTGTACTGTAATGGAAAATATATTTTTATTTGCATAGCAGCAAATAAATAAATAAATAGTCCTTTTTTAATTTACATGAACGTTTAGTATTTAATTTGCATGCTCTGTTTTCTATCCTCTCTACTATTACGCAAACTTTTAGCATATAATTTCCCTTAACTAATTCACTAATTTCCGATTGACAGATGTCCGTAAGCACGGTGAGCTCCGCAACGCGCCAGTTCCGGCGTTCGCCTAGCTCCATCCTGTCGTCCGACAGCGACATCCGGTTTACGCGCAAGAAGCTGAGTTCTGGAACTCGTTGCGGTTGCTGCATCATCGCCTTGTTCCTGCTCTTCCTCCTGCTGGCTGCTGGAGCCCTCTACGTCGCATGTGAGTATATCAAACTTCTTATTATAGTAGATTAGTTATTCGCAATTGATACATGGGTTGAGCCAATGTTGCAATAAATCTTGCTTCTTGTATTATTAATATTTTTAATGTAAAATTTAAGAATAAGAAGAAAACTGAATAAAATGCAAAATTTACCGAATCTAAACACAATAAACTCTTCTATTCTATATCGTAGCTCAGTCAATAAAACCGACATAAAACTTGCGTTTATTAATATACACTTACAAACCCCCTTACTGTCTTTAGTCCACACTTTTGACAACTGTCATCAGCTCAACAGTGTTAAACTATAATAGTTTTGTAGAAAATGACAGATATTTCATAAACTTCTTGTAGTATTCTGTAGTTTGCCGTTTGTTACATTTGTTTGTATTGCACAACTTCGTAAAGTGCCATTAAGGTAGTACTAGCGATCTGAATGAAATTTGGCGCACGTAAACATTGGAGAGTCATACGCATCCTGTTAAAATATGAAACACATTCATCGTCTGTGAATAAATATATTCGCTTGTAAAGTTGAGTTCTTATACACGGGGCTTATGGCAATCATCACTCAGAATCGCACATATTTGGTTTGTGTACCTCTAAAATTTTGCAGTTTCATTTGAAAAACTAGTATGATGTTCTAGAACTATCCATGTATATTGTATCAGAAGAAGAAAGTTTTTTATCGTTTAGTAATGGATATATAGCCATGCAAAGCCTTGTTTTTAACGAAAAATTAAGAATTCCAATTTATAATGGCAACACCACACAGTGGTATGGTATTTGAAAATTCACTAGCCCAACAACCTGTTAACAATTCATGATATTCAAATCATAATAGGTATAAAACACTAATTTTATTCGATTTTTATATTTTTTTGATCGTCAGTTTCGCCACTCGACAACCGATGGCGCCACCGTCACACTAATACTACCTTAAATGGCAACCTTAATTATTTTCTTTTATGTCTATTAACAAGCTCGTATGTTCAAGCCTCGATGACTTTAATTTATATCAAAAATATACGATTGTGTATCTGAGTGGTTCGGATTTCACTAGAAGCTGAATCTCTTTGTAATGTAATTGGAATTAAATTCTTGTTGTACAGAGTAACAAAATAAATAAAAATCTAGATCATTATCTGCAATTCATGAATATGTTAATGACAACTTTTTCTATTTCATGATTTTTTCTTGATTATTACAAAGTCAGAATTCTGTAAGTAGAATATTGTGCTCTGGCATTTTAATGTTATTTTATTTAATAAAGAATATGATGGCATCTCACTGACAGCTTCGTAAAAAGTGAGGAGGAGTATAATATAATTTCAAGAATTTATATAAACACTGGATTACTAACTTGCTGTGAGGCGGAAATTTACAGTTTTAAAAACATATAAATTTACTTCAAATATAAAATAAATATTTTAATAAAAAATAAAAATCCATGATGCATTATATTTGTAAGTATAATTATGTTAATAATAATAATGATAATAAAATAAACAAATACACAAGAAAAGTATATAACAGATATTATTATTGAATCTATAGGTTTTAATTTATAGTTCTTCGTAAATACAAAAATATATCCTGTATCAAAAACTTTAGAAAATATTAATATAATTTTAATATATAGCTGAGAGCAAGTATTAAAAATAATTGATGTGGCCTTTCTTTAATTAAAATGTTGAAATATAAGATTATCCAAACAAACTTTTCTAAAACATTGACACATAATTTTATGTATTAGTTTTGATCAACTATTGAGTTCTTTAAAATTGTTAATGTAATTGCAAATATTTTATCATCAATGTGCACCTTGCTACAAAAATGCGGCAATTCTTTAATGTTTGGTAGTATTTTTTCAATACAAAGACAAGAAATGGGGTGGCTAGCTCAGTGGTATGAAGTCGGCCTGTGGATCCAGAGAACCCTGGTTCGATTCCCACAGGTGCCAAACAATTTTCATAATTTCAAAAACTACCCCTGTGGCTCCTCCACCACTAACATGTTTGGGGGCCGTGATTTGACGACTGGTAACCGCACTTCACGCGCAAAATATATCACTTACCGAGATCTGCTTCGGCAGAGTGCCACACCCAGTAATGGGTAGAAGGTGTGATGATATATTTATATTTATTTATTAAAGACAAAAAAACAGCATATAATACAATTAGAGCAATGCATGCTTTATCTTTCCTGCAAATGGCGGCATACCTCCACCACTGTTTATATTAAATCCTTGTATAATTTATACTGGCAGATTCGTACGAGGGAAAAATGCATAGAAGTTAATAAAATGAAAAATATGTAAGATACAATTTGTTAAATTCAGATTTCTAAAATATACCATAAATATTTAGTAACATACGTCTGTGTACTTGCATTTTAGTATTTATTTTATGGATATGAACGTTTCTCAATCGTTGAAGCATCTATTTTTAATCGACAACGCATAAAGTTGAAGTCACCACTTTGTTGCAAATCTCGGAGGTAAACTTGAAGAGATTTCTCTCTTGTCTTGTTTTAAGTTGTGTGCATTCTTGCGCAGAAAGTTGTTCTGTTCTCCGTTGGTCTATTTGTGGAGATACGATTGCTGAAAGTATTTCTGCCTCCAAGAGGTGATTAGGTATTCATTTATTCTTATATGTTGGTTAGGCAAGAATAAATATGTCATTTTTTTATACTCTTATAGAAGGTAGATCTACTTGTGACTGATTTCACACGACATGCTAATTTTGTTCGGTACGACACTTTGTGATATTTCAGTAAATGTAGATGTAGCACATCCAAAAAATACTGGTAGGTGATATTTTATCTGCCAAATAAATATCATATTTTACAAAATTCATACAATAATAAAATTATAAATGGAAAATTATCAAATATTTTACAAAAGACTAAAGAGATATTATTTTATCCAAATTTTAATTATGATAGTATATTGGGTGCTATTGTTTTCAACGATAAAATTTATAACCCTCGCTCGCTTTGATTGCACGTGTTGTAATCGTCGGAGGGAATAATAGTCATTATAGCGAATTGTATACTATACTTTAGCTACTTGAATATATTACATACAAAAAATTTTATAATTTGGTTTCATAATAATCTCAACATAAATAAAATTAAGAAAGGATAAAGAAATGTCCAAATTTTTGCATACTGATTTTTGTTTATTTGGTTTGGCATACTTACCTACAAGTATTTATGCTTTTTTAATTAGCACAGAGGAATTGATTCCGGCATAATGATTTTCTGATTGGTGCAGAATATTAAATCTCTGTGGGATTTATATATGACATTATAGATGTATGTACATATAATTTATTAGTTGTAGATAATAGCTATTTCACTAACTATTGTGTTAATGAAGACGATTAATAATCGAGACAATTTAACGCGAGAGCGTAGCGAGCGCATTAATTGTCGAAATTATTTTTATTTTACCAAACGGAAAATTTACAATAATAATGTCAAATTTTTGTAAAAATAATATTTTTCTTTGAATTAAATAGATAACGATTCACTTTAAATTAATAATGCTAATTACGGAATTTTCCTTGTTTTAAAAAACCGATAAGTCGTTGTAGTGTTTTTGTATTTAAAATAATCATCATTATATCAAATAATAGGTATTATTAACGTAAATTATAGACTCGCATAGAAATATAATCTAAGCATTCTACACTCTAGATTTTATTTGCAAAATTTTATAAAAGCCATGTGAAATTAATTTCGTAATTTCTAACTAGTATGGGAAAAAATCTAGAAAAAAAGTTGCATTATATTGTTCAATTACTTTTTTACCAAAACTGTAATATGAACCGTTTTAAATTTAATTTGATACATAGAAATTATATGCATGATATCATTTCCATTTCGCAACAAGGAAGTATAAACAATTCGACAATACGACAATAATAGTAATACAAAACTAATTTTATCTTAAGAATATAATGTGTAATACTTGTGAGAGAGAATAAATATTATTTTAGGTTATAAATATGACATTTATTTTCTATTATCTTAAAAAGATTGCAACATACTGAGAACTTTTTACTATAAAAATAATTATACGATTATGTATATATTATACTTAATTAATTGTAAATTTAATTTATGACCCCATAATTGTTAATGTTGAATTACAAAATACATTCACATTTTTAAACTTTACACAAAAAACATTTACAATTCGAAACATTACGTTAATTGCTCGTAATAAACAATCGTAATAATATTAACTTAAATGAGTCGTGAAATTTATTCTCAACATTTAACTTTCGAGTGAACCTTTTCTTCTGAAAACTTTTATCCAAATTTACATTATCTTGCTTCATTACTTTATCTTCAAAATTATCTTATAAAGTTTATATATCTTCCAATAGACTATGCCAACAGTCCGGCGTTTAAAGATATATTTAACGCATTTCAATTTCAGTTGTAAATGTGTTACAATAATGCTAAAAAAGTAATCAAAAGTAACGTATTAATATCTAAAATATTTAATTGAAAAGTGATTTATTCAAAACGATCGCCATTGATGTTCTTATGACGTAAGTAGCGCTATTGAACTGCAAGTTTACATAGTGGGGCAATGCGCATGTGCACCGAGATGGCAATTCGGAACAAAACAATGTTTATTTACAACAATATTAAAAAAATAAATGTAAGAATAGCACAGAATTTTAATTAAATAAATTAAATAAATATATCATCACGCCTTCTACCCATTACTGATTGTGGTACTTTGCCGTAGCAGATCTCGGTAAGTGATATATTTTGTGCGTGAAGTGCGGTTACCAGTCGTCAACTCACGGCCTCCAAAGATGTTAGTAGAGGAGAAGACACAGGGATAGTTTTAATGTGGTGAAAATTGTTTGTCGGCCGTGGGAATTGAACACGAGTTTTTTCAAATCCATACTCTGAGTCGATACCATTGAGCCAACTACCTCATTAATTTAATTGAACCTAAAAAATGTACATAAATATATATTTCTTAAATTTATAGAATAATAATTATTTTTATTATCACCTGAATATTGGCAATTGGAACATGATTAATATAATATAATTCTTAACAAATTTCGTATAAGTAAAAACCGGCAAAAACAAGTGTTGACTGAAACGTTAACAAGTGTGAACACAGTTCTGTGAGATGTTTCGTGTTCTTGTCAAAGTATACCCATCTCTCTCAAAAAAGCCTTCTTTCTCATTATTATGCTTTCTCCCGTAATATCAATGCTATCTTTGTCACGATTAATTAATAAATCTTTATTATTATTTTTTTAACTTATAGAAACTTTACAACAAAATAAAAAAACAAACAAGGAAAATATATTTTTGTACGTAGATTAACATATAAAATAAACAAATGTTTATAGTATAGCCTATTAGCAATAATTAATAATAACAAAGTATCAAAATAATTATCATCCTATTGAGAAACACTTCGCATATGATTCCTTATTGCGTCAGAACTAACGGATTCATTTGTAATTACCACTAATGTAATTAACAAACTTGTGTAGGACTTGACTTGACGAAGAAGATACAAACAAGGATGAGCCTACACAATAAAATGATTCATTCGTATCGTATCACAATATAGGCGCATATAAATAAATGAACGATTGTTTCCTACAAATTTTGCAATTTCTGAAGGAGTTCTATGTAGGCATTTGATTAGTAAAACAATTTTTGTTGTATGCACAGTACTTTCTATTCTTAAGTTATTTATTGGACCTTGAAAATATTAAATAATCAATCGCGTACTTGAAATTTGGAGAATGAAGGCTGTTCCTTCGGAAAAACGTGCCACAGTGATTAACAATATTGTCTGTCAACGAAAGTGTGAAGTGTTATCAAGATTTCTGATTGTTGTAATTATGTTATGCATTTTTCACACGACAAACAATATGACAGCTACTCTGCGTTCATTTGTTTAGTGTTTCTATTTCCGGAAATGTGATTTATTTTGCAGTAAAAACAATATTTATTATAAGTTTTCCCTTTCGTTTTTAAACGGATAAATGGCAATAGTAATTATGAGTTTCCTGAATTGTGAAAGAAATTTAAATATTTATGTATTAATTATCATATCCTTCCTAAACATATTCTAGTGAGGAAGGAAATGACAATTTTCATATCTTTTTCTAAATTAACGTGTAATTTTTAAATTTTTATCATTATTAAATACGTGTTAAGGACAGATTTAATTCTAGGATAACGAGAAAACTGCTGCATTAATTTTCTCTTGTTAGGTTGTTAATGATTATTTTTTTCTAGTTTTAGCATAAATTTTTGCCTTTTCATTCGTTAGCTACTGCGAACAATAATTGGACAGGACACTGTTATATAATTATCTTTCTGTCGCAACTCTTTATTGTAGCTAATAATGCTTCAGTTTTAGTCATGTAATTACTTGAATTTTTTATCGCAACATTAATATTAGCTGTATTTCATTTGTCACTTGGTTCTCTTAAATTAGTTCAGATAAATTAGATAACATGACTAAGGGCCAGTTTTTCAATCGCCGGTTTACTTTCGATTACTGTTAATCATGATTAAATAATAATCGAAACCATGGTTTCAATTATTATTTAATCACGATTAATACTAACCGGTGATTGAAAAACTGGCTCTGAATGAATAGAATTAAGCAAATTGATGCACTTACTGGGGTGATTACTTCAAAATAAATTAGAATCAGTAATTCTAGTACTGAAAATAAAGGTGTCCAAGTAATCCAAAATCCAACGAAATAAATAAATAATTTGGTTCAGTAAATGTAAGTTAAATCTGATCCAAATGGCAAATGAAATACGCCTCTTGAACAAACATATTCATAGAGTTTTTTTTAATCATAAATAATTAAATACCCTTTTTCATATCATTTGGAGCGTATTCAGTTAGTGATCTATTCATTTTAGCAGCAGTTTAAAATGTTGACCAATAAAACATAGCTGTCCTGTGAAAATATCATTTTTATTGAGTGCCGTCAGTTGTCATTGGTTAAAATTTTAACAGGCTGTTAAAAATTAACAGGTATGTTACGAAATACTTCTATTTATTAATAATATATTTCCAAAATAAACAGATTCGCAAAGTGAGTTCAATTTTCTGTTAATTAACACTCTGCTTAATCCAGTGTAAAATTTAAAATAAACTTGTTGTTTCATAAATATAAATGGGATTAAAAATTAAGTTAATATTTATTTACGACATAAATATTGTAATGTATCGTATTACAATATGAGGTAGAATAAATTGTCGAACGAGGCCGTAAGCCGAGTTTGATAATTTATCGAGTATTGTAATGTATTGTACTTTGTTTTACCCAATTTCATGATATGAGAAAAATTATTGCAAAATTTATTTTGACAATTTGCTTTATGCACAACCGGGCCAACATTCATGTGTGTGTTAGCCATGAAAAGCGGGCGTAAACACTTGTTTTTGGCCCTAGAGCCATGATAAAATACCTGATTTTGTAAAATGTCATTTTGACATATAAATTTAGGTACCTGTTTTAATCTTTTGAATATAAAATTAAATGTTTCTTTTGTTGTGATAAAATATTGTATGTATCACGGGTGAAATTAACATTTACTGACTGTGAATATATTATTATCCCTCAGCGCTTCGCGCCTCGTGCTAATAATCATGCCACGAGCCAGAAACACATGTTTTCACCCTTATACATAAATAACTATTTTCGATTTTATTTGAGGCGACAATATGTTGATCCAGTTTTCAATAAAATTTAGGTTTCATTTTTGTTTATGTCATTTTACTGTCATTTTCATAATTTCAAAAACTATCCCTGTGGCTCCTCCACCACTAACATCTTTGGGGGGCGTGATTTGACGACTGGTAACCGCACTTCACGCGCAAAATATATCACTTACCGAGATCTGCTTCGGCAGAGTGCCACACCCAGTAATGGACAGAAGGCGTGATGATATATTTATTTTATTTATATTTTACTGTCAAAATTCATTACAGCTCTTATATCATAATAGAACTCATTGGAACATACTTTTTAGTATTGTAATACTGGTATTACGTTACAACATTAGGTAAAAAAAAATATTACGTTGCGTACTATGCCTGTAAATAATAATATAATTTATTTAGTATTTGTCTATCGGTAATGTTGTAATTGTGAAATAACAGATGCAGTATAATTTCTCAATTACTTTATTATGTCTACAGAATTTAAATTTGAAATGAAACTAATTATAAATCACTGTTAGCCTACTCAAAATCATCAACTATAAGTACATAAACATATCATTAATATTTCATACAACATATAAATGACACAGATGTTCAAATGTCTGATTAACATTACTCATTACATTTGTAAACATACACTTCAAGTCGAAATAGGATCAAACCAAATTACATATCAATTAAAATGCCACAATCATCTGCTCTAAATTCTACAGTCGTTCCATTGCCAACACATTCAAAGGAATTCTTATGCAATTATAAACGTAATTTCAATGATGAAATCATGGAGTATCAGTACGTTTATTCTTAACATTTGTTCGGCGTACTGCACCTGTGAAAGTAAACAACACGGCCCCATCTTGCATGAATTTAGCGACATTTGTTCGTGTGACGACCTTGACTGAACTCAGATTCAGACATTCACCGCTCCGTAAATGCACGCGTCACGTTTCACGTAGAATTCCTTTACTAGTTTTTGTTTTTTTGTTTTTACGCAGATTGTACCGCTAGATGACTAGACTGAGAAACTAAATGCAGAAATATGAGTTATGTTTTACAAATACTGTGTATGTTTTACGTGAATGGAAGCATAGACGGTTGACATGAGAAATTCGGTTTTTGTAAATAAACAATAAATTATGATAACAAATTGTATATGACAATACTAAGGGCCAAATTCATAGTCATGACTCATTCTTATCTCATTCTTACCTCACACTCAATGTCGAAGTAACTAAGGTAACTAACTCAAATTGTACACATTTTTTAGTTAGTTGCCTTAGTTACTTCGATTTTGAGTGAGAGGTAAGAATGAGGTAAGAGTGAGTCATGACTATGAATTTGGCCCTAAATCTTTCGATGATATTGAGTCGAACTGTGGATTTGAGTGCCCGGGTTCGATTCCCGCAGCCGACAAACAGTCTTCACCACATTAAAACTACCGTGGTCCTTCCCACCACTAACATCTTTAAATGCCGCAAATTACAAATATTAAATGAAATATTTCGTAAAAACGCCAATTTTGTCTTATTTTTATGCAATATTATTGATATCAGATTTTTTATGATTTTTGTTTGATTTATTTGACATCTTGTAGCTTTTGATATTATTAAATATAAATAAATAAATATATCATCACGCCTTCTACCCATTACTGGGTGTGGCACTCTGCTAAAGCAGATCTCGGTAAGTGATATATTTTGCGCGTGAAGTGCGGTTACCAGTCGTCAAATCACGGCCCCCAAACATGTTAGTGGTGGAGGAGCCACAGGGATAGCTTTTTCAAATTATGAAAATTTGTCGCCTGTGGGAATCGAACCAGGGACCTCAGGATCCACAGGCCGACTTCATACCACTGTGCTAGGCCATCCCATATTATTGAATTTTATATACTACTTTGCACACATTTCAGTGGAAGATGTGTAGTAAAGTAATTTTATTTCATACTGTGTCGTGTATCTGCAGTTTACAGTAGAAATTTCAGTCCGAGAAGTGATGCTTTACAGTATTAGCCTTGATTATACATTAGTCAATCAACGATATTAGATAGTTGATACCGTCTCGGAATATTACGGTCTTGTATCGTGAGGCAGCTAGGTAACAACAAATAATTTTTGATATTGAATTATAATTATTTTAAGTTGTTACTTTGAAGCTTAGTATATGAAAATAATACTTAATAATGAAATGCGATACAGTATGAAATAAAACGTTGCACGTTATACGTCAGTTAATATATATTTTTTTCACCCATTTGAATATGACACAATCAGGCAGATTCATAAAGCGGATTAGCGCTAACACCATTTTTTATTTCGTTTTTAACTCTCTTTTCAATGTACGAAGCAAGTTTATTTTAACTTGTGTTAAAAAGAGAGTTAATTAGCATCAAATTTAGTTCATTTCTTTAATCTGTTTTAATTTGAAACAGAGTTATAGATAATATTAAAAACGGTGTTAGCTTTAATCCGTTTTATGAATCTGCCTGTAATATTTTAACTTTTTCAATAGTAAAGGAACACTATTCCAGAAATGTTTACGTTACTACGGATACATTTTCATTTTTTATTTTATTTTTTTATCTTAGAACCAGAAATATCATTTTTACTATAGTTGCCATGGTGATAAATAATAATTTTGTCAATTTGCTACACTTTAAATTGAATAAATCTGCGAAATTTTCTGAGTAAGTGGGTAAAAAAAAAAGTTTCAATCGGACTAAAAATATTATTTCGAGTCTCCTAATATCTTAATTACTCAACTCGAAAACTTGAATTTTTAGTCCTAATGAAACAAATCACTATTTTACGGTACTCATTTTGAAATTCCTTCGTTGCCTCGTCCGGAAACATCTTATTAGTATCGCAAAAACTTATTTACCGGACTTATAACATAAATAACTATTGCCGCAGGCAGCTATGGACGGAGGATGACAAAACAGCTATGTGGCATTAAGCTATTGTACATATTATGTGGACTGCGTAAAAGTCCACTTTTTTAATTTGTTACTCTGCCCAACAGGAATTTAATCGCAATTACAGTTCATGAACTCTCAGCTAATAGAAGAATCCGAATTACTCAGACACAGTCATATATTTTTTTTTATATATAATTTGAAGTCTACATGATTTTAATTCACAACGTCTTGCTTGATTTTGATTATCTCGATTTTATCCACTGGGCTACAATTGCTTCTAAAAATTTCTTATTGGCAGTAGAAAAAGGTTCAATGAACACATTAGTTTCAGGTAAAATTAGTTCATTTTTTTTTTGTTTTTACACAAATTTGTACCGCTAGATGTCTAAACTAACCACAAAAATATTCACATAATTACGGCCGTCTTGCGGTTGTCAACGCAGTTAGATGTTGTTTTGTTTTATTTTCTCTTTCACATCATTTATTATGAGCAATTAAAATAAAACCATTGTTATAAAATTAGTGCATGTTGTCGCTTTTTGTTTGTTATTTATGAAGATATGATTTTGGAAATTGTATACTATTAATTTTGTTTGTGTGCGAAATTACGGGAAAGTTCATTAAAATCTGATAGAAATGTGGAACATCAAGATTTAGTTTAATTTTATTTAATTAGCTATTAACGACAGCTGAATTAGTGTTTATAATCCAGTATTAAAAATCTTTCTGAAATTTCTTTTCAAATATGTCAAGCCAAATTAAAATATAATTACTTCACAATAAAAATAGGAATTTTCTATAATTAAATAGTTTTTAAAATGTAATAAACATTTTATATTCTGTTACTAAATAATACGCAATTTAATTGAAGTGTATGTTTTCATTCAATTTATTGACGTTCGTATAATTATTTTCTTTGACTAGCTGCATATTAGTTGCAGTCTAATAACGCCACAGTAATTCGCAAACATGTCTACTTAATATGTAAATGCTTAAGAGCTAAAAGATAATGTTGTCTAAAGTATTTCTTTGTAAATGTATTTCAATCTCTGTGACCTTAATTCGCACAAAAAGAAATTAAATCCGAACTAATGCCCTATTCACTGAGAAGAAAGTGCCGAATCATAGTGAAAATACGTATTAAAATGTTTTATTCTTAATTATATATCATTTGACGGTTGTTGACAGCTGACATGATATGTAATTGTTGTATTTGTTGTTGTAATATCATTGTTTACATTTGCAAATAGAACATTTAGCTAATGATACAGATTATAGTTATTAAATAGAAAATTAAAGTATCAAATTAATTTCTTCATGTGGATGTCAAAAATCATATACTGCTTCCCATATTCAAATTAGGTATCGTTAATTTTACACTGGTGAGGAAAAAAAACGAAACACTTGAAATTCGTGAAATTTTCCTAATTTTTCAAACCGTCGTAACTTATCGAATTTTTAGCTAATTTCGATGAATTTTGGAGCGAGAAAAAGTTTAAAATGTCCACTTTAAGGAGATATATACGATCTTAGGGTTAACCCCTTCCGCCCTTCTCAACCCCTTAGAAGAAAAAAGTGTTTTTAGTGGAAAAAATGTCCATCTTTGACGATCTGCACGGAACAAAGAAAAATTTATGGTCTCGATTCAATACCAGGGCAGAAGTTTATTCAATTCCCTGTAAAGGACGCAATGAACGAAGTTCCTACGATCATTTGGCACAGAGTTTGCGTGTTTGAAGTAGAATGTGCATTTGCACCTTAAATTGATGGTAATACTAGTGCATCAGCATCAGTACTCAATATTCCGTTTTCAATATTTCTCCAATAAAGATCAAATTTAACTTTATTATAGAGAGATAAACAGGATTTGAGCCTGGGACCTTTTAACTCCCGCCAAATTCTCTTACCAACTAAGCTACCGTTTCAATGTAATAAAAATCTAATAATTCAATTTTTCTCTTTATTTTTGTTGTGTCAAAGATAGATTTCATCAATTGTTAGTATTTATTAAAAATCAAATTATTTACATAATGAATTATTGTATCTTCACCATGGTAATAAAAGAGCACATGAACGCAATTCTAATATTGGACCACTTGACTTTGAACTTTGGCTAAAGTACTAACTATTTCGCAATTACTGTTAATAACTTTGCAATAATTATTCTATTATTATTTACGGGGTGGCTAGCTCAGTGGTATGAAGTCGGCCTGTGGATCCTGAGAACCCTGATTCAATTCCCACAGGCGACAAACAATTTTCATAATTTCAAAAACTACCCCTGTGGCTCCTCCACCACTAACATCTTTGGGGGCCGTGATTTGACGACTGGTAACCGCACTTCACGCGCAAAATATATCACTTACCGAGATCTGCTTCGGCAGAGTGCCACACCCAGTAATGGGTAAAAGGCGTGATGATATATTTATTTATATTTGTATTCTATTATGCGTCATTTATGTTTTAAAGGAAATACTTTCTTTTAAGATTCTTTTACGGAATTGAAAAGGGTATCAATCATCAATCGTAATTACATTATCTTCTACGTTCTACAGTAATCAAAGGATGTTAATTTTCTATTTTAGCGTTTAAATATTAATATAGAAAGTTCCATTTCTGTATAATCCTCGTACTCAGTTATTTACTTTTCTTAGAATAAATCTCATTTACGTCTAAATGACAGAGATCACAGACGGTGCTCAAAGGCTTTAGAAATCTTTCCTCACTTCGTTCACGTTTTTCAAGAAAGTGTATAAAACATACAAAACACTAATTAAATAGAACGCGCCTTGCAAATGTAGGACGTCATAGATTATATCTTGTTTTTGGTTTCCAGATACATTTTTCATGCCAGAGCCACTGGAAGATCAGATTTTCCGAGCGATGTTCAAAGTGGTTGATGGAGACAACTTCACGCCAGATTTAGCAGATCCAGCTAATGAGAACTTCCGTACACACTCGCAAGAATACAAACAAAGATTAAATTCGTTATTTCAACATAGTGATTTGAGCAATAAGTTTGTTGGAACAGAAGTTTTAGCGCTAGATGGGTGAGTGAGTTTGTTTTTTAAACTGGTTCTAAAACATAAAAGTAATTTCGATTTTCTTTTGTCGTACTCCAACGCGTTTATATTTGTGCCCACATCTGGTCGGATTACCTACTTACAAAAGTAGGTGACTGCCTTTTCCGGAACTTTAAATTTATTATTCATTCAAGTTTTTTGTTGACTGTGTATGAATCATCTTCACTTATTTTTTACTTTAACGTAGGTCAAAACACTTATGTAAATATTGTAACTCATCCAAAAGGACAAATGAATTTATTCCAAATTTGTCTGAATATTAAAAAACCAAAATTTCCGTTTGTTTTTTTTTAAATTTTGCTCATTATTACAGAATAGTTATTTATATTACTAGACCAGAAACTGTATTTTTGCGAGTGCCAGTATATTTTGGCAGACTGAGCCGAATGCGAGGCTTGCAACTTGCAAGTACTGGCAAAACAATTTCTGGACGTGTGATTATTGAGTTATTTGTCTAATATTAAATACTATGGATTTTTAATGTTGACATCAGGATACGAGAGTTAAATAAATATAAATAATTTATTTGTTTTCTTACTGAAAATTCAATTAAAAGTATTTACATTTACAATGAACAATTTTGCTCTAAAATTGGTAAAGATCTCTAACCTCTAAGAACGCAATACATAAAACTGACATTGACCGTCAATTGGTCCCAATGCTTACCTTACCAAAGTCCTTAATTTTTGCTGGTCTAAGCCGGAAACAGGCTATTTCTGGACGACTTTGAGATATGTAAAACTAGTGATTCTAGACGGAGGCGCGAAAACAACTTTGTCTTCAAACGTTAGAAAAAGATGAAGTTTCAGAACTCCATGAAAACTTTTAAAGTTTAACTTTTCTGACAAATACTTTTTTCTGATGCTCGTTAAAACAAAGAAATTTCATTGATACACCAGCAACAGAAAAAGTCTTTTTCTGCCGTTCACGAGTGCCGGAAAAATTATATGGCTTTAAAAATTTTAATTGCGTAAATATTCCGACGTTTGAATAAAAAAGAGCATACTTTATGTGCCTCATCTGTAGTTGTCAATACCTATAGATTCGCCACAAAATGTGTCACTTTTACTCCATATAAAATAGTATACCTTCAAAAATATAATCCGTATTATTATTTTTTTTTTAATTTCTCAAACGTGATATTATATTAAATTAATCTCGAAGAAAGAAGTAGGACAAGCTTTTTATACAACAGTCATGGGTCAAATTTAACAGTCTCTCTCTTTTTTTAAGTGTTTCTCAGAGCTATATTAAAAATAAATACCAAATGTCTATCATTATTCTTCAACTCAAGCACTACCTATTGTTATTTCCAATCAAATTTATAATACTTGTTATATAACATAACTTTTATACAAATTTTCTCTTTGTAATGTTACATTACAGAAGATCTAACAAAAATATTCCGGTTCCACAAGCATTCACAATCCGTAACAATACTTAATGTTTTGGAACACAGTTTTTTCAACTATAAGCACATAATAAACATAACTTAAACACTTATTTCCAGTGATGAAGGAAGCGACTTAGTAGTTCATTTCAACGTAATAATAGATTCTACAAGCGCGGTAGAAGCACAAGAAATAGAAGATATTTTATACCAACAAATAGCGTCAATCAAATCTCCATTCCTGGCGAATTTGACAATTGACACAACGAGTGTAGACGTTCAGAAATATATCGCGGGCGAAACAACATCTACAACTTTACCATCTCCTAAACCATCAGTAACACCAGCTTCCACAAATCGTCCACCTCCTCCAAGACAATGTACACCTGTCAAACTGAAATACTGCTCGAGATTGCCCTACAACATGACTTCTTATCCCAATATTCTGGGACACAGATCTGTCAGAGAAGTAGAAGAAGATGTCATAAGTTTCAGAGAGTTAGTAGATGCAGAATGTTATCGGCAAGCATATGAGTTTGTTTGTCAAGTGCTGCAACCTGGATGCATAAAAAATAAACCTGAAGATTTGTCTATTTTGCCGTGCAGAAGTTTTTGTAGAGATTTTATGGCAGGGTGTGGAAGTAGATTGTTACCGAAGTTAAAAGAGCATTTGGATTGTAATCGGTTTCCTGAGTTTTCTGGACCGGGATTGTGTAAACCGAAACCTGGTAAGTAATTTTTATATTTCATTAACATTGTTGTAAATTTAGAAAAAAAGAAGTATATTTTTCTTTTGTCCTTAACGTAATGTTATCTTTAATAACTATTCGCGATTCAACTTAAATTCACGACTTGTGACCAGTAAAGTGTTATTATCGCTTGGTGTGCGGTAAACATCAACTTTCTACACTCAACTGACAATTGGAAATGTTTACTTTCTGCTCGGTCATAGAAAAAAATAGTAGTGTAACATGGATGTTATTTTATAAAAAAAAAATCTTATAAAAATTGTAAATAAATTCTTTATGTTAACTAATACGAAAGGATAGCGCTTTTTTATAATTGTAGTCTAATAATTGATTTTATAGGTTATGTAGTATGGAAAAAATTAATAAATATATAGATTTTTTCTTCAACAAAATTTCCAACCAATTTTAGGTTATGTTCAAATTTGATATGATCGACAGTATTTATTTTAAAATACAATCAATTATAACTATTAATGTACGCGACGTAGGTACATAGAAATTCCATATAAATAGTTTAATTCATTTTTTACGACTACAAAAACAACACGATTGCTTTGCATTAATTTTTTTTTTTGCACCGAATACCGGTTATCATGAATCGCTAATACAGGGTGATCAAAAGGAATTGTTACAGTTGGCAATAAAAAAAACTACTTGATATTGGTAAGCCTGATACATAAATTCATTTCCTGTTGTTGACAGTGACATTTAAAATTTAAATTTGAGTACATTTATTACTACATTTATTTCTAAAGTATTTCTATTACTTAAAAAGTCAAAATTCTATTAGCTGTCAGACTCCTGACATATCCTATTTGTATTTATTAGAAATGTCAAATAGCATTTCCGCCTTTATCTGATGTTGTGCCAACTGTGGAATAAAAAAATCTCTGGAATTGTATTGCCAACTATAACAATTCCTTTTGATCACCCTGTAGAAACATTTGCATATAGTTTTAATTATTATTATTATAATTCAATATAACACTTTTAAATTTTAGTCGTTTTGTTAGAGTTTAAAATTTATCATAAAATAATAATACAGAATTTGAAAGAAATATCAATTATCCGATCAATACTTTATATCTGTGAAAGTACTATACAGTCAAATTATTACCTTATGTTGTTGAAAGTAATCCATTGGTAATAATGACATAATAGTCATTGCTTTCATAATTATAACTATCTTGTTGTTATGAAATTATGAAGACGTTTAAGAAACATTTTTATAATGTTGACAAATTAGTCAATATCCTTGAACTAAGAATTTAAGCCGAAATTTTTTAAAACAGAATGGCAATAATTTAAATTTGAATCATTACGATAAAATGTTATTTGAAAGAATAATATATTATTAATAAATATTTCAAGGAATAACATAACAATTAAAATGTTTAAATGCTGACGTATTTCAATTAAATATTCTAGGCATATTTCAGATAAACGTACGCTGATATTTTGTAAATAGGTCGTTCGCTCGTTGCATTATTAATTTTCATTACATGTCCATGTCAAATTTAGTTTATTTTTCTCTTGAGACAGAGATTTTAAGTGCAAACAGACAAACTTTCACAAATAGCAGGTCATTGTGAAAATATTAGTTTAAACTTAAAAAAGTTTTTGACCTTTAACATTTCTTCATACTTTCAACCAAGTATAATAATCTTAATAAGCGTAACACTTTTGCACAATAATTTTCGTCGGTTAATTTCTTGTTTGAGTAATTATCATCAATTTGTATAATGAATCTTTTTTAATCTAGCATCTGATAAAGAATGATCGTAATTTCGTGATGATATTTGAGAAATTTTTTAAACAATGGCAGCCTAATTTTATACTTGTTAAGTTCAGGCATCTCTCAATCTTGTACAGTATCCACAAAAAATAATCATGCATAAAATATTTAGTCCATGTTTCTTTTGTATGTTAATTTTTTTTTATTCAAGGCGTAACCATATCCTCTTTGCTTGTGCTGTACATTCACGAAATCTGACGTCAGCCATAAAACATAAATATTTGACGATAATTTCTCATTTAATTAAAGGACATAAAATTTACATTAAAACATAATTAATAACTTTGAAATAAATATTATTAATTATATGTATATAACAGTGGCGTAAATAGGATCCGCGAAACCCCGTCAATATGGGGGCCTCATTTTTTCTTTTTTGGTAGTTTGTCATGAAACAATGATTAATGAATATAAAAATGTCTAATTTTACTTGTATAATTTTTATCTTGAGATCGTGACGGAATAAAAAATAGTTATGACAAATAACGCTATTGACTCAACAATCAGACATTTGCTTGTGGAATTTTTATTTCGTTTATTCAGCTAATTTCGAATAATATCATCTCTAGTCTTTAAAAACTGATATACAGCGACTAAGGTCCGATTGCATAAACCAATGTTAACTATATAGGATGCGGGCACTCACGTGACACAGTGACGTGTTTGTGACGTAAAAACAGCTGTTCCGGGAAAGATCACTGCGCCACCTAGAAAAATGAACTATTTTTTGTGACGAGTTTTGAAAAGAACCGGTTCTTTTCAAATCTCGTCCCAAAAAATAGTTCATTTTTGAAGGTGGCGTAGTGATCTTTCCCGAAAGAGCTGTTTTTACGTCACATAAACGTCACAGTGTCACGTGAGTGCCCGCATCTTATTGTTGGCTATCAGCATCTTTAAAGTTAACAATGGCTAAGATGGTTGTAATTTTTTGTAAATTTGAATTCTTATATTTATTTCGTTAATTAAAGAAATAAATATATCATTACGCCTTTTACCAATTACTGGATGTGTTACTCTGCCGTAGCAGATCTTGGTTATTGATACATTTATGCGCGTGAATTACAGTTACCAACCGTCAAATTACAATCTCCGAAGGTGTTAGTGAAGGGGAAGCTATAAGAGTAATCAACTACGAAAAACAAAGAATGTAGGCATTAAAATAAAGACCGTGGATTTGAGAATTCAATTTCCCACAACCGACAAACAATTTTCACCACATTAAAATTACCCCTAACATTTTTGGGAGTCATGATTTGACGGCGGGTAAGCGCATTTCACGCGTATAAATATATCATTTACAAAGATCTGCTACGGCAGAGTGCCACATTCAATAATGGGTAAAAGGCGTGATGATATATTTATTTATTTTTTTGTTTTTAAAATTGCTCGATTCTCAATGAATTTTGTTTTAGAATATCGAAATTCTGGTTACGCCGCCGGTAAACATTCTGTAAAATAAACTACTAAATTATATTGCCTGATGTACATTACTGTACATACAGTAGCATAAGTTGTTAAAACGTACATACAGAGATATAAGTAAATGACCAGTTGATTGCTACAGTACAAATAGTTACGTGTTAAATAAAATTATATTAAATATAGAAAAAACAGTTTTAAATATCAGTAAGAGTGTTTTTTTGTGGAAATATGTAACAGATGTTTAGGTATAAATAATACTTATACAAATATGTAATAGAATGTAGAAATTAACTGCAATTTCACTCTTTCTCTGCGATTTTCTATAATAATTTGATATGGAACTGTAACAGATGCTTATATAAATATTAGAGAAAGTTATAAAATTTTCCATCGACTCTCCTTTTAATCAATTTTGTCTGTGGCAACTCAGCTATTGCGGATCTCGACAGACATAATATTATTATTATACAGAGTGATCAAAAGTAACTGTTTCAGTTGACAATAAAAAAAAAATTACTTGAAATTTGTAAGACTGATACATAAATTTATTTCTTGTTGTTGACAGTGACATTTGAAAATTTAAATTTGAGTACATTTACAATTTTTTATTAAAATTGTCTCTATACATGACCATGTAACTTTTATCAATATCGCATATTTTCGAAATATTTCTATCACTTTAAATCGTATTAGCTGTAGGCTGTGGAAAGAGATTGAAAGAAAATATTTTGACTTAGCACAATAATCTGTAATAATGAACAAATTTTGAGCTTCGTTTTTCTCTTCTTCTCTTCCTTAGAATGCGCGCAAGAGCTCCAGCAACGCGGCCTTTCCAGTCGGCTGTGCGACGGCGTGGTGGACTGCCAGGATCTAGCGGATGAAAAGTCCTGCACGTACTGCCCGAAAGGTCAGGTACATTGTGGCGTCGGTCGCGCCTGCGTCCCGGCTTATTACCGCTGCGACGGGAAGATCGACTGTCCTGATGGCAGCGACGAACGGGCGTGCCGTAAGTTTTTAATTGTCATAAATTTGTATCATAACCACAAAAATCAATAATCTATCACAAACATTATATGAAATTTACATAAAAATTGTTTAATACACATTTTTAATACACTTGCCTCTTCCAGTGCCTCAGTTGCAAATTTATATTTATATTGAATTCACAAATTTAGAATATTCGCGAGTATGGTAAATCTAAGGTATGATAAAAAAGTTATTGAGGTATGTTTTATTTTTAGTGGTTAATGTTTTGGTTTTTCTTGTCAAAATCTTGAAAACAAACATATTATATTTCGATATATAAAATATAATGTTTCTCTTGACATTTAATAGTTATTTATATTATAAGTCCTATAAATGAGGTTTTACGGTGCGAATAAGATGATTCTAAAGGAGCCGAGTCGGAATTTAAAAACTAGTAGCGTAAAAAGAAAAACTCATTAACTGACCTATAACATACAACGTTTTATTTCATACTGTGTCGCATTTCATTATTAAACATTATTTTCATAACCTTGAACGTGACTTAAAATAATTTTAATTAAATGTCAAAACCTCTTTGTTACCTAGGAAAGCAACCTCATGATACAATACCTTAATATTTTATTACAATATCTGATACCGTTATAATTCTGTTTTAATTTATCAACCTATTTTGGCCTTTTTTCCGCACTGTTATCTGTCATGGTAGGTTCAATTAACCGAAATGAAAGTTGTTATTATGGAAACAATGAAAAACAAACCTGTCCTGGTTCATAATAGTATCCTTCCGGTTCATAACAGTACCCTTCCGGTAGGCAGTTCTTATTTAACTGACATTTTGGTCTTTGGTATTGTAAAGAACACTCGATCGTTAAGTGCTTGATAACAGTACTCGAAAATTAGAAAAACTCGACACTACTGGTCTCGTTTCATTATATTTTTCTCGTTCTATTATAAAGCACTTACCGAACTTGTATTGTAATATGCTATTACCAGACTGAAATCGCTCACATGCGATACAGTATGTAATAAAACAGTTTTATACTTATATAATGTTCGATATTTGCAAACATTTCCTGTTTTTCTTAAGATTACACGGATTTCGCAGGTATTGTAGTGTTTACAATATGATAGAACTTCAGTAAGTTATGTTGAAGAATTGAAGATGAAAATTGTGTTTTACTTGGATATGCGATTATTCGGTTCAAATGGAAGTGGATAATTAAATTCAAGTGGAAAATCGTGTAAAATTTAGCGTGAAATTTATTTAAATCAATTAGAAGACTTAACTAAATTGTATACAAATAAAACACTTTCATTTTACCATTACTATTTTAACTTTAACCGTGTGTAATTAATGAAAATAAATATATCTAATTTTTGAGTCTTTCCATTTCCGTATAGTTGGCAATAAACTATCGACAGGATAAATAAAACAATATCATATTAAAAATATGTGCTTTCAATGCAATATTTATTTATTTATCTAACTACGTATATATCGGAATAACCGGACTTCAGTTAAAAAAGTAATTTTGAAATATGTATACAATAATAATTGCTAGTTTTTTAGAACAACGTAGACAGTAGAATATCGAATAAGTGATTGTAAGAAAACAATTATATTTAACATTTCCATAACAACCCAACCTACACCAAAAGCACGTAACATTTACTTAAACTCTAACTTCCTATAGAAAAATAATTAAGTTTAGCACGAACATACGAAAATTACACCAATAACACCACAGATCAGTCAACTCAGCTCTGATTACAATAATTACAACAATTAAATCTACCGCTGCTGGTAACACTTTCAAATCACCAGTAACAGCGCCCGCATATTATAAAGAAAGTGAAATTCTAACCTAACTTACTAACTTTTTATTTTACTTTACTTTGTGCAGTGAGTATCGCGCCCACAATCGCGAATGTTACAAAACTAAAGTTCGTGACGCCACACCTTCCCCAGTATCACTCCGATGGCTACGTGGTGTTCAACGAGAAAGGTCAGGTCGGCAAAGTATGCGCTGAAAATGTGAACTCGATACCTCTGGACAGGACCGAAGAGGTGTTGCGTACTGTTGCTACTTCGCTATGCAATTCTCTCTCTTACCAGTAAGTACAATTATGTATTATAGTGTTTCTTTTCAGGATAGATTTATTTTATTTTGTGGTTGGTCCCTTTTATTTGAGAAATTTACGTACGCCACTGGTATATTTTAAAGTGTATGGTTGCGAGCTTGCATGTACTACAATACTTTTTATTTATGAATACAGAATGGGCATCTAATTTTTTTTTTTTTAATTTTAATTATTATTACTATTTTTTTTTTCTTTTTTTCTATTTCACTTTTTTTATTATCAGTAGCGTTTTCAGAATGAGTGTTTAGGGTGCTACAAAAATATTATTGCTTGGCGCTTCGTGAAAATGCAATGAATATTATTTATGAATACAAATTTTTAACACTCTTTCCTAGGTTGCTTGAACTTTATGTACAATCTGCAATGCAAATTCTACATTAATATTTTTTCAATTTCCACTTTTATGATGATTCAAATATCCCATGAAAATAATATAAATTAGTTATTCGCGAAAGCACGAAATACCTTCATATTTTATATCTTGAATTAATATTTCTAATATAATAAAACGGATATTTGCAATAATCTAAAGAGAAAACGTTATTTATAGATCCGTATTAACTTTTATTACAACCTAGATTTTTGTCTAAACCTGTCAATAGAAATCGATAACAAAATCTAAAATCGGTGTGACCATTTATGGAATACATTCACATTAGTAATCAGTTTTATTTTTTTCTATATACAGGTGTCCCAAATAAAATTATAATAAAGGATCTCGAAAACTAAGAGATACGACTTCGGTTAAGATAGACAAAAAGTGCCTAATTAGCAGGCAAATTTAACAAGCGTTTGTTTAAAAAATAATCATAGATCCTTAGATATCTGTGAAAATGTGAAAATAGCGAATTTTTCAAATTATTTTAATTCTTAAATAGTGATAGATATTAGATACAGAGAAAAATTTCAAAAAAAACAAATCTAGACACTAATGCTCTATTTACAATGGAGAATTAATGTAATTTTTGTCACATGACTAAGATTATATTTTTTAAATGGAATGAATATTTGAAAACCCGATTTATTTTTTTCTCTTTTCAATAATGCTAAGTTTGCTTGATTCAATTCTCATAATCAATAAATATAAATTCTTTAACATTAATCAAGTAGCCTATGAAATTGATTTAATTGATATAATTAATACACTCAGTAATGGGTAGAAGGCTAGACGACTAAACTATTGAATAAATATGTATAAAAATGAATAATTTCCAGAAAAATGACATTAGTCCAAGTAGTAAAAGACGACGACGAAAACATCCCTTACGTCAAAATGAAAGATCCAATAGCCTCCGAAATAACATTCGTTCGTACCAGTTGTCCTTCAAAACAAGTCCTTCGTGTTGGTTGTTCCGACTTCGAATGTGGTTTCCAAAGCGTTTACGGTACAGGAGGAATCCAAATCCTAAACAAAATGGCTGGTCACGGCGATTGGCCTTGGCATGCAGCTCTCTTTAAAGAAGACGTCCATGTATGCGACGGCACCCTTGTATCGTCTGATTGGCTCGTTACAACAGCTTCCTGTTTCCAAGGTCAACCTAAGGCCGAATGGACTGCCAGACTTGGCACAGTCCGACTAGCAAGCACATCACCCTGGCAACAGGAACGAAGAATCGTTGGACTTGTTAAATCGCCGGTAGAAGGCAGCACAATAGCGATGGTGAAACTTGAAGAACCAGTACATATGTCCGATTTTGTAAGACCGATCTGTTTGCCGAAAGAAAAATCGGCGGTTTTGTCGAGTAACATGTCATATTGCAACACTTTGGGCTGGGCTAGAAATCGAGAGCAGTTACAAAGAGTTCAGATAAAAGTGAGCGAGATGGAAAGATGTGAAAATGTCAGTATTACGACGGTGAATAGTTTGTGTACGGAAGCCGCATATTCCAAGGATGATTGCAACGTAAGTTAAATTTTTAATCTAATAAAAACTAAATAACTGGTAGACTATATCAATTATAATATTTAGCAAAAAGTCATTTAATATTTAACGTATTTGTAAAATTTCACGCAGGAAATAAATAATTATTTCAAGGATACAATAAATTAATTACTTGTGATTATGCAATAAAGCACATTTTATATTTTTTGAATTCTAAACTATTTATAATGACTAACAAAAAATTCTAGTGTGTTTTAGAAAGTACTTTTTGCAGTCTTTTATAAAATCAATCTTTACAAACTTTATTGTCATTATTTAATGTCAGTAGAATTTTATTAACTCCTTTCTAATTAAGTAAAAAGTACTATTAATCAATTATCTTAAATAAAACTTAATTTAATATGGTATAGTTTTTCTTTCAAAGCTTATGTTTTATTTTTGAGAAATAATAATTAATACAACTAACAAAATATTATATTGTCTCAGTATTTTATAAAACTCAAAATCTGTAAATTCAAAGTTGCCTCAATTCTCAAAAAGATTTAATAAATCCTAAATTTTGGATTAGCTAATCTTGTTCTAAACCCATATAAAAAAAATATCCAAACCTCATTTTAAAAACCAAATAGTAACAGGTTTAAATTATGGTTTATTTCAACTTTTTTTGGGAATCTGGTTTAGCTTAATTTGATTAAACTAAAAAGCTTTTTTGAGAATTGCGCTGTAACTGTTTTGCTATAATAATAATTCATATTATAAATTATATTTTGCAGGAAGAAGAGCTAGCCGGAAGTGCAATGTTATGTCTGCTTCCGGATGGAGTCCGATGGTCCCTCGTCGGTGTAAGCAATTGGAGAATCGCGTGTTCAAAAACAGGCGTCGAGCGTCCTCGCATGTACGACAAAATAACTTCAAATGTGGATTGGATACATCAGACGATCAGTGCCATTTCGTGAAAATATAAATAAAAACAAACCGATAATTGACTGCAAACTAATTGTGCCACCAGTTGGTGTTTGTGTTACGACAGATTCCATACTAATATATTTTATTAAAAACTGATTTCTACATGGTTAGAAGAAGTTATAACATCTAACATAAAATAGTGATTTATCGACAAAGATATTAAATTTTTTATATATCGCTCTAGTTATAGATAAGATGTACTTATTATTATTTAGATATCAAATTTTAATAAATGACTGTTGAGTTTACCTACTTCTATAATAAGTTGACAATAAGATTGCTCATAGTGATGACACTAAATCATCAATATATTTCGGTAAAAACTTACTATTTAATAAAAATAATGAAGTGCAGAATATTAAAAAAAAAATTACAGACTTTATGACTTTCACCTTAAAAATTAGAAATACTGAACGAAAATAATTCAAAAGACAAGTTAAACTACAGTATATGGAACCAACAGTTTGTACAAGAAGCCGAACTATTATATTTTTAGTTACAAGTTGAAACCAATTGTGAAATCGAAGCTATATGAAATTGCAGCGCAGCCATGAATTGTAGAAAAATGCAATACATTTATTTATTGGCGAAAAACATGATAACACTTCATATAAACATATTAGAAACCTTTGTAGTATGAAAGAAGATATTTTTGTGTCGATGCCAACTGATAACTATTTATAAATTCGACTCCCCGCTGTTTATTCTGGCGATAAGAATAACTGCATTACAGTTTGACTGTTTGAGGCTAAAACTGCCTGATAGAGATTGCTAAATGTCAGTTAAAGTGCATTAGGACAACGAGTAATTGTTACACTATGCGTAAACATAAATGTAAAACAAGAGTGCGGTTTTGTACTTTCACCGTGTTTTGAAAAAGTATAACAATAACAATGGAACAAGAATTCTATTACGAGATTGAAGTTGCATTTTTGTTTTATGTAAAGGTAAGTTGATATTGTTTTGCATATCTTGATTAGATATTAGTAATATGGAAGAAAAAAAATGTAATGAATATAAATTTTTTTACTTGATCTCTATTTGATGTATTCGTATTTGCAGTTATAATACTTATAAATGAATTAAGTCAGAAATATTTTCGACAGCATTGCCAATTAAAATTCGACAAAATTTAAATGCATAAAATTACGAAATAGTTTTCTGTAGCCTGGATAATCTGCTTAATTTTGTAATTTTGATATTAAAGTATCATTTATACCATTACTATGACTAGTGAGTTAGAATAAGGTTTACGTCTACGACCATATGTTTTTATAGGTGAAATTCGTATCCGTGATCTGACAAATGTCATCTTTCCTACTGCATTAGTATTTTATGTTAATTTGATAGAAAAATTATTTATTTTTAATTTATGCGCTATTGTAACCACTTCTAAGTGGTAAATATGTACAATTTTACATAAATACCAAATATTATTTAGAATCTTAGCAAAAATTTGATATTAACCGGCAGAAAGATCTTTGTGTTGTTCGTACATTCAATGCGAAATATTACATACGTGAATAAGAGAATCTCTGGAAAGAAACAAATATAACTTATATACTAAGCGATACTTTATAACTTACATACATATATTTATAAATGTTTAAAACGATACTGACAGTTTTTTTAAACTAAATCTATAAATCTTTAATTATAACTGTGATGAGTAGAATACTATTTTACTGTTGGTCTACTTCATATATTTCCTATATTATATATATTTGAAATTTTGAAACTCAGCAAATATTTACAAACAAATTAAAATAGATTAGCAAAAAAATAGTAATACCGTATACTTGCAGGGCTGCATATTTGGATAACATAGTGAAAAATAAAAGAAAATTAGAAAGAGAAACTGATCCCGCAGACAAGGGTTGCATATTTCTGGGCACACTTCATTTAAATATGACATCAGCCACTCCAGTATATATTCTACTCTAACTCACTGACCATGGACTGATAACGAAGTGCCAAGTTTATCAAAAGGTGTAAAAAAAAATTAAAGCCGTCATTTTTTGCAATATGTAAAAAAATATATTTTTTTTAACTATTATAAACAAATTATAGACTTTTGTTTTGAAAAAAACAATGTACAGAATTCTTGTAAAAAAAATACAATAAATTTCATTGTGTATGCGACCCTGTTTTACAAGCTCAGGTTTATTATCCTTAATAAAGTTATTTGTTAAACGATGAAGTATAATAACTAATTTAGAGAACAAATTAATAAATTAGATATTATATGTGTTACAACTGAATTGTAATATTTGATTAATTAGAGGCTGATGTCAGACATCTGTTATTACTATACATGACGTATTTTTTTTTTGCTTTGTAAAATTCGTTTGAATTTCGGCCAGAGGACAAAAATAATTGGCCTTATCAAACTCTACAATCCATTCTTAACTGGAATGGACTATATATTCTATTGCACTTTTGTTTCAATTCGGTAACGTTAAATTTAGAAATGACTACATATTTTGATTTTTATTTCAATTGTTTTTTTTTACCTGACAAAATTGACAACTTGTCAAAGAAAATAAAATACTGGCATTAGAATGGTAAAATATTTATTTCATTCAAGGAATTTGATTTTTCAACTTTTAAGGTTGCCGTTTAGAGTAATTTATAGATATATTATTAACAAACAAAATAAATATGACAATGTTGCATATAATTTTTAGAAGCGTATGTGTACGCGAGTGGAAGATCTTGCCCGAGGTAGTATAATAGTGACATCAAAAAATCCTTTTGACTTATTTAACGAATGGCTTAATGAAGCTTCAAGATTTTTGACTCACCCTACAAATGTTAGTTTTGTCTTATCAAATTATTCTCCAAAGTAAGATTACTAGAATACAAATAAGAAACAATAAATGAAGTTTAACTTTTTAGGAATAAAGTTACAAGTCGTATTATGAAATTTGTATCACATAAAGATGAGAGATTTTTTTTTGCAGCATCAGGACATAGCGAAAAAGTACAAGATTTAGTTAGTAAATATAAACATTTTTATTGTCTGCAAAAAGATAAAAAGTTTGATTTTCAGAGATCAAATCCAGATGTGTCAATGCTTAGTTGGTGGTATTATAAAAAGGATAAATATTTCGTAATGAGACAAGTAAATATCTGAAATTTAGTAATAAAATATACTGTTATTTTAATTGACATTTAGGTTCGGATAAAAGGAAAAGTAAAAGAACTAGAAAAAGGAAAGATTGCTCATGCATTTGACAGAGTACCACCGCCGTTACAAGTAGAATTTTTAGTTTCCCATCAGAATGCACCTGTTAAAGATTGGTTTGAGAAACAAGCTGAATTTTCGAAAAAATTCGCGGAACTTAAGGATCAATATATTACAATGCCTGATTATATGTAGGATAAATATCATCTTATTCCGCTTCTTTTATTTAATTACATTTGATTTTTAAGAACTGGATTTGAAATTACAACACAAGAAATTCAATTTTTTCATAAAATCATAAAAACAGAGCCTTTCTTTATTGCTGATCGTGTATTATTTCAAAAAGAAAAAGACCAATGGAAATACACGCATATAGGGGCTTAAGATCTAATGTAATATAAACCATTTATTGTTAAATATATGTTTAATTTATTGATATTCTATTATAAATAAATATTTAAATAATACTATGTTACATAAATCCTATAAAAAATACAATAATCTGGAAAACAATTATAGAATTGTGAAGAAAGTTCCACTGAATGTATTTCTAAAAGAGAACACTTTAGTAGAGAAACATTATTTACTAGTAAAAAAAATATTAAAATAAAATAAATAAATATATCATCACGCCTTCCACCCATTACTGGGTGTGGCACTCTGCCGAAGCAGATCTCGGTAAATGATATATTTTGCGCGTGAAGTGCGGTTACCAGTCGTCAAATCACGGCCCCCAAAGATGTTAGTGGTGGAGGAGCCACAGAGGTAGGTTTTGAAATTATGAAAATTGTTTGTCGCCTTTGGGAATCGAACCAGGGTTCTCAGGATCCACAGGCCGACTTCATACTACTGAGCTAGCCACCCCACAATTAATTAATAATAAATATGTTTGAGCAGTAAATAAAATTTTCACCAATAAAAAAAATTTTGGTAAGTTAAAAAATATTTTGTATAGTAATATTTGCTAAATATAAATTGTTTTTTTCATAAGTAAAAATCTTAACTATATCAGTACAAATAATGAATCCCTCAGTAAATACAATAATTCTTCCAGTATAAAATAATTACTCGACCAGTAATAATGGCGCTATCAGTAAGGATCAGTAAAATATCATAATACGCCCATTAAAACAATCACCCCTCATTCTGGAACAATTGTCAAAAACAAGTATCGGGGCTTACTTCGGGAAGCGTGAGTTCTACGGGCTTAGTTTTTTTTTTGTAGATTTACCACATAAAAATTTGTAAATCCTAGTTTTTACTCATTTTCTGGCATTTACAGTAACATTCAGCTTTCATTTAATGTGATTTGAAATCATATTTACCTGTATATTACTGTCGAGTTATATTTATTGCCAGAGTTATTATATTTAATGAGCTATTTCAGATTTTTTGTGTAAGTCAATATTTATACTGGTATTTTACAATATTTACTAAGAAAATCATGATTTTACTGGGCTAGTTATTACATTTACTGATCGAGTAATTATATTTACTGGTCGACTTCTCCTGGTTACTGGTTAAAAATAGTTTTACACTGGTAATAATTAGTTTTACTCAGCATAAATTACAGAGCAAATATATTTTACACTGGCAAATATTATTTTAGCTTAGCAATAGTTATTATTTACATAATAATAAATATTTTTTATCGATCAAAAAATAATTTATAAGTGTACATATACTGGTTATACTGGTTAAAGTAAAAATATGACTGATCAAAAGTTGAATTTATTACTGATCGATTAAATTTAAGCCTTTCTAAAATATGTCTTTACAAAAACTGAACTGAAAATAGGACAATTTTAAATTGATATAAATTTACGTCCAGTGCCATTTGTATAATATACATATTATAGTTATATGGCAGAAATTGCTGCGTCAATTAAATAAGATATTTGCATACACTACATATTTAAAAAAAAGAAAAAAAAGCTAATCTTATATATGGAAGATCTTTATTGTCTTTAGCTTAGGACGCATTCAATGCATTATCCCCCCTAAACTGTAAAGATAGCCAGGTAAAAACAAGTTAATAATATTACCAGAAGATTATCTACAACCTGTTTCTTTCTCACAGACAACTATACTGGACGACTGTATTTTCCTAATTCAAGTCGAGTTTCAAGCTCGACGATTGTTCACTGTGATAAAGAAGTATTTGCTTCTACGAAGAGCGGCAATACACACTTACTTGAAGTGCTCTCACTGAACTAAAGAAATTATCGGAAATAAATTATTATACTCAAGTAGAAATTACCGTAATTGCATTCAAAATTAGTTTGTGACAAGTGATCAATAAATTTTATTTTTTTATAAAAAGTAGTGTAGATTTATTCCATATAAGTGATTTTTAAAGAATGCCAGACAACGAAAATTCTTTGTGTTATCTTGTTTTTGACGATGGAACAATACTTCCTGGAAAATCTTTTGGTGCAGAAGTTGAAACCAATGGAGAAGTCGGTAGGTTAAACAACACGTGGTTATTGAATGTTTTTGAAACTAGTAATACAATGCATGGGTGTCTGGAACGAAAGGATAATGGGGTTCATGAACCGATTATTGGTTAAACTTGAAATTAATTATACATTATAGCCAATTAAATTCACAAAAAAAAAAGTTATGGTCATGGATGCATAATAATTATTATTCAAGCGATATTAATAAAGCTGAAAGAATTAAGTCGTAATTACAGTAATTTGTAAAAAGAGTATAAAAATTATTTAAATTTTATCGAATATGGTTGACAACTGTTAATCTACTGTATTATATATTATTTAAAGTATTTTTTATAATAACTAATCGAACCCGAAAAAATGATTTGTTGTTTATTTCTCATTTTTTTTAAATCTTACATGTATTCTGTCACTGAGAATTAAAATTTACGATAAGATTGATTACATATTTTAGTCCCTTTTCGAAAAAAATCTCACGTCGCACATGGTACACATGCGAGCATGCTCAGTAAACGATCATTAAACTGAAATTAATATTCTGAACGCCTTGACAGATATGTGCGCAACGAGAAAAAATAACACATAATTTAATTAGCCCATTAAAATAAATATAAATTGACATTTCGTTGTTTAATTTGATCTTACAAATACAAACGATTTTCTTATGTTAAATAAATGACAAACACAAATAAGTATAAAGTTTAAATTAAAACAGTCGGCTCATAAGTAAGAGAAGCATAAAATGTAAATTTCATAAAAAACGCAACTATGCATAGTAATTTTGATAAGAACTTCCCACATATATTTGATCTCGTGCCTTCAAAAGGATTATTTATTTGAAAACAGATTAAATGGAATGTAATAATATTTTTATTATTAAATAGATTGATTGTATTACGAATACTTTATGTTAACTATGACAACTAATGAATTGCGTAATTTTAATAATAACGTTTATTAGTAAACTAATACAAATAAGTAATACTTGATATAGAGTACTAATAACATTAAAATTAGAGCTTATTATATTTATTTTTAGATTTGTTGATATGTAATAATTAATTGTTGCGCACACGAGTTCCTAAAATATAGAGTAAATAATCTGATATGTTGTTTTGCTGTCAAATCATTTTATCTACAATATTTAATTTTTAATATCTTTTTTTAAGTATTTCAAACTGGTATGGTCGGTTACCCAGAATCTTTGACTGATCCATCATATCACGCACAAATTTTAATTCTCACATATCCATTAATCGGAAATTACGGTGTTCCTGATGCTCAAAAAGATGAACATGGCATACCATAGTAAGTAATTATTATAAAATATAATAACAATTTATTTTATAAACAAATCTTTGTGTATTAGCTGGTTCGAATCAAATCGCATATGGGCAGCTGGTCTCATTGTTGGCGAACTCTGCAAGGAACCAAGTCACTGGAGACAAGTTAAGACTTTATCCCAATGGATGAAAGAGCAAAATATACCTGGAATCTGTGGTATTGACACTAGAGCTCTAACAAAGATAATCCGAGAAAAAGGCTCCATGCTGGGGCGAATTGTGCAAAAGATACCTGTTGGTAGTAATTTAGGTACATTCCAGGATCCCAATGACCGAAATTTAGTAGCTGAAGTATCTGTACAGGTGCGTCATTAGGATGATTTATTATATTCCCTATTCTATTTTCTTCCAGTGGTTTTTGTAAGAAAATTAAGTAAACAAATTTTATTGTTTTTTTTAATATATCACAAAGAATACAAATATTCTTCAAAATGTGTATTAATCTAATTGTTCTTTTGAAATTTTTACTTGATATTCATAAATGAAAAAAGTAAATAAAAATAAAATAAAATAAATATATCATCACGCCTTTTACCTATTACTGGGTGTGGCACTCTGCCGAAGCAGATCTCGGTAAGTGATATATTTATGCTCGTGAAGTGCGGTTACCAGCCGTCAAATCACGTCCTCCAAAGATGTTAGTGGTGGGGGAACCACAGGAGTAATTTTAAATTGGTGAAAATGTTTTGTTGGCTGTGGGGATCGAACCAGGGTTCTTAGGATCCACAGGCCGACTCGGATACCACTGAGCCATTACCCCATTAAAAAGTAGACTACGGAAATGAAATGATATCAATTTATGACCGCAAAATGAAACTCACGGGGTCAATGCCAGATAATTTAATTGTAAACAAAAAGAAATTAAATAATAAAAAAAATTAAATCTCATATTTCCTTTAAGAAAATTCACAACTAATTTAATATTCTCGTGAATTGAATAAAATATTAAATATAAATTTGGCACATTACAAAAATTAAAAGAAATACATTCAAACTGCAAAAATTATATTTTAGAAATCAGTGACATACAATGCCAGCGGCAGTCCCCGAATTTGTGTGGTAGATTGCGGCTTGAAATATAATCAAATCAGGTGCTTATTAAAACGAGGAGCTAGAGTAGATATAGTACCATGGAACTACAAACTAAATGTCGACGAATACGATGGTTTGTTCTTGAGCAATGGTCCTGGTAATCCAGTTATGTGCAATGAAACCATTGAAAATATAAAAAGAGTTATGGATGGTCAAGTTATTAAACCAATTTTTGGTATATGTCTTGGTCACCAATTGTTATCGAGTGCTGCTGGTTGTTCTACCTTTAAAATGGCGTAAGTGTTATTATAAATCACAAAATAACTATCTTCTTATAATTCTTGTAACTAATATTTTAGGTACGGTAATCGTGGTCACAATCAACCTTGCATCCATCACGGAAGCGAACGATGTTTCATGACATCACAAAATCATGGATTTGCTGTTGATGTAAAGAGTCTTCCTTCTGGTTGGGAACCGCTTTTCACCAACGCAAATGACCACACAAATGAGGGCATTATCAACACGCAATTACCTTATTACAGTGTTCAATTCCATCCTGAACATACAGCTGGTCCGCAAGATTTAGAGTGTTTATTCGACGTCTATATCGATGCTGTTAAAAAATTCTCCATAACAAATTCCGTCAACATTCCAGAAATGATTAACCAAAAATTATTGTACGTTCCAAAAGTTCCTTACGATTTAAGCATTCCGAAGAAAGTTTTGATTATTGGTTCTGGAGGATTATCCATTGGACAAGCTGGAGAATTCGATTACTCGGGATCTCAAGCTATTAAAGCACTTCAAGAAGAAAATATTCAAACAGTACTAATAAACCCTAATATTGCTACAGTTCAGACATCAAAAGGGCTAGCTGATAAAGTTTATTTCTTGCCTTTAGTTCCCGAATACGTTGAACAAGTTATCAGAGCTGAAAGACCAGGTGGAGTACTTTTAACCTTCGGTGGTCAAACAGGTTTGAACTGCGGAGTAGACTTACAACGCGCAGGAATATTTGAAAAATATGGAGTAAGAATTTTGGGAACACCTATTGAAGCAATCATAGACACCGAAGACCGGAAAATTTTCTCCGAAAGAATTTCAGTTATTGGCGAAAAAGTTGCACCTAGTTGTGCTGTTTACAGTGTTCCGGAAGCCATTGAAGCAGCTGAAAAATTAGGATATCCTGTAATGGCCAGAGCTGCATTTTCTCTTGGAGGATTAGGTTCCGGTTTTGCTGATAATAAAGAAGAATTAAAAACTTTAGCTCTTCAAGCTTTAGCTCATTCGAGTCAACTCATTATTGACAAATCTCTGAAAGGTTGGAAGGAAGTTGAATATGAAGTTGTTAGAGATGCTTACGATAACTGTATAACTGTTTGCAATATGGAAAATGTAGATCCTTTGGGAATTCATACTGGAGAATCTATTGTTGTAGCACCTAGCCAAACTCTGTCAAACAGAGAATATAATTTATTAAGAACCACTGCTATTAACGTAATCAGACATTTCGGAGTAGTTGGTGAATGCAACATCCAATATGCAGTAAATCCATATGCGGAAGAATATTTCATCATTGAAGTAAATGCAAGATTATCCAGAAGTTCTGCTTTAGCCAGTAAAGCAACTGGTTATCCTCTTGCTTACGTTGCTGCAAAGTTGTCGCTTGGCATTCCGTTATCGAAAATTAAAAACTCTGTTACCGGACAAACAACTGCTTGTTTTGAACCAAGTTTAGATTATTGCGTCGTTAAGATTCCGCGATGGGATCTTAGCAAATTTTCTAGAGTCAGCACAAAAATTGGGAGTTCAATGAAAAGTGTGGGCGAAGTTATGGCAATTGGTAGAAAATTCGAAGAAGCATTCCAAAAAGCTCTAAGAATGGTGGATGAAAATGTTAATGGTTTTGATCCCTACTTACAGAAAGTTGATGATGAGGAATTGAAAGAACCAACGGATAAAAGAATGTTTGTTGTTGCGGCTGCCATAAAAGCTGGATATACTATTGATAAATTATATGATTTGACTAAAATTGATAGATGGTTCCTACAAAAAATGAAAAATATAATTAATTGCAAGACTGTATTAGAATCTGTAGATCAACATAGTTTAAAGCACGCAGATCTGTTAAAAGCTAAACAACTGGGTTTTTCTGATAAACAAATTGCAGCTTCATGTAAAAGTACGGAACTTGCAGTTCGAAAACAACGGGAAGAATCAGGAGTGCTTCCTTTTGTCAAACAAATTGATACAGTTGCTGCTGAATGGCCAGCAACAACAAATTACTTGTACATAACATACAACGCCTCATCTCATGATGTAGAATTTAATGAAGAACATACCATGGTTCTAGGATCAGGCGTGTACAGAATCGGTAGTTCAGTAGAATTTGATTGGTGTGCCGTAGGTTGTCTCCGAGAACTGAGAAAACTTAATAAGAAAACAATCATGGTCAATTACAACCCTGAAACTGTTAGTACTGATTACGATATGTCAGATCGTTTGTACTTTGAAGAAATTTCTTTTGAAGTAGTTATGGATATCTACAATCTAGAAAATCCTACTGGAATTATCATATGCATGGGCGGACAACTACCAAATAATATTGCAATGGATCTACATAGACAACAAGCTAGAATTTTGGGTACTTCGCCTGAATCTGTCGATGGCGCTGAAAACCGATTCAAATTCTCTCGTATGTTGGACAGAATTGGAATCTTACAACCTAGATGGAAAGAATTAACTAACCTGAAATCAGCGATAGAGTTTTGCGAAGAAGTTGGTTATCCTTGTTTAGTTAGACCTTCTTATGTTTTAAGCGGTGCTGCAATGAATGTTGCACATTCAAATCAAGATCTGGAAACTTACTTAAATGCTGCTAGTGATGTTAGCAAAGAACATCCTGTTGTTATTTCGAAATTTATATTGGAATCAAAGGAAATTGATGTTGATGCAGTAGCTTACGATGGTGTTATTCTCTGTATGGCAGTTTCCGAACATGTTGAAAATGCTGGTGTACATTCAGGGGACGCTACTCTTGTAACTCCGCCGCAAGATATTAATTCAGAAACTTTGGTGAAAATTAAAACTATTGTAAAGGCTATTGCTGCTTCTTTAGAAGTTACAGGACCTTTTAACATGCAACTTATTGCAAAGGTAGTTAATATTTATTTATAAAATATGCATTAAGTATAAGATAAATTCTCTATTTACAGGACAATGATCTAAAAGTAATCGAATGCAATCTGCGTGTTTCAAGATCTTTTCCTTTCGTTTCTAAAACATTGGATCATGATTTCGTAGCTATGGCAACTCGTGTGATCATTGGGGAAAAAGTTGAACCAGTAGATGTTTTAGCCGGATGTGGAAAAGTGGGTGTAAAAGTACCACAATTCTCCTTCTCTCGTTTGGCTGGAGCAGATTTTATGTTAGGAGTCGAAATGGCTTCAACTGGCGAAGTTGCTTGTTTCGGCGAAAATAGATATGAGGCTTACTTAAAAGCTATGATGAGCACAGGATTTAGTATTCCGAAAACATCTATTCTTCTTTCCATCGGCAGCTTTAAGGTAATTAATTAATTAAAATTATTTAATTATGTAATAAAATATTTTATTTTTTTGTAAATAGCATAAAATGGAATTACTACCAAGTATGCGAGCATTACATAAAATGGGTTACAAACTATATGCAAGTCTTGGGACAGCTGATTTTTACAATGAACATGGAGTAGACGTAAGTGCCTAAATATAAATTAATTTAATATAAAAAGTAATTATAAATCGGTTGAATTATTCAGCGATTCTTTATCCTCTAACTGAATGCTTTTTGGAGTACTTCTAGCTGGCGATGAAATATCTGCACTGTGTACAAGTACATCTGCTGTTATTTTAAGATTTCCTGGTCGTTTCTTTCTCGGAATTACAACATCTTCATCTTGATTGTTAGCGCTCATAAACTGATTTTGTAAATTTTTCATATCTAAATTATGATTTTCAAGAACATTAAATCTCACTCCAGCATAGTTACGACTGTCTCTGTTTATGTCTGGAATTGGCATTGCATGCTGTTGTTCGCGCCGACATCTGTCAATTAGTTCGTTTATTTTCATTTTGTATGGTTTTGCTGTATCTTCTGCTGATGGTTCTTCACCAAGAAGAATTGCTAGAGAATGAGTATGTTCTAATATAACAATCACGTAGTTGTAAGCTTTATACTGCAAACATTTACGTGCAACGTCAATAAAATGTATCAGGAAAAATTCTAGAAGACATCTTTTTCTGTATGAATCTAATTTACGAACATTGACCTGAATCAAATTAGAAAGATTTGAAATATAACATTTCTGAAATATATTAATTAATAAATACCTGTAAATCTATAGAATCCACGGACGCTCTTCGCATTTTCTTGAGATTCTCCTGTTTTTCTTTGTTTTCAGTGTCAATTTGTTTTCTTAAATTACGTTTCCATTGTCTTTCGCGGTCTTCATTTTTCTTTACGTTATTCCAGAATGATGTAGCATTCCCTTTAAATTCATTTCGCTCTTCAATTTTTTGTTCCTCCATGTTATTACCAACCATAATAGATAAAGTTGGATTTATAAGTGAGAAAGAATTAGTTTCTGTTAAAATACTGTACAAATGTTTAAAATTCAGAGTTGGAAAGAAATTTCCACTTGCGTATCGTAAATTTCTCATGGCTAATATTACATGCACTGCTGGACGTTCCATAATCTGTTTTAAGTTTGCTTGTGAAATTCTTAAATATTTACTAGGCAAACTTTCAAACAAGTTTCTTTCGCGTACAAAATAATCTGGAAGATATCCTTTTCCTAAGTATTTGTAAAGTAAACCTAATATTTTAATCATTTTTGTTCCAAGACGATCTTCGGGCCACGTTATATAATTTTTCTCGCATTCCCAAAATATAAGATTTAGTATGTGATGCGGTGCAAGTCCTAATTTCGTGTTTTTTGGTTCCATAAAAGTTTTATAGAGTGCAAGAATGAAAAGATAACATCGCACTTGAGAATGTGTCATGCAAGTTTGCATATACCGTTCGGCAGCAGGAAATGCCAGACGCCATTCTAATTCTTGATTTTTATTTATTCCTCGTTTAGCCACAAAGCCAACGGGAAGAACGTTTGCTTGAAGTGATTTAATTTTTTTAGACATCTGATCTGTCGGCCACTGATATATTCTTTTTGTTATTGGATCAGAAATTGCAGCTCTTTTTCTCATATTCCATTCAAATGCTATTTCAGGCCAAGGTGTTGCTACAGTTGGAATGACTTCATACATTATATTGTTACCTCTTCTGTCTATTCCTTCAGAATATATTTTACCACGTTGAACAACACTGTTTAAAAAAGATTCCTTAGTAAATCCCAAAATAGGATATAATGTTTCATAAACGTCACCAAAGTGGCCAACAAATTCCAAAGAATTGAAATATTTTTTAATATCATAAAAATCTTTAATTTGTTTCTTCTTTGGAGGCTTTCTTCTTCCATCTTCCATTAATGAATCGTCACTATCACTTTCTTCGTCGTAAATTATTTTTCTAACTTTTATTTCTTTTATACAATATGAAGGTATGCCTGTAATACCAGAAACATTTCTATGGGAACGAACTTCATCTAAAGATTTCGAAGCAGTCAGTCTTCTTAAAGTTGTATATCCATAGTCATGGTCTTTATCTTTGGGTTTGGGCGATGAAGCTTCAACTTCATTCTGTATATTGTCTGCACTGACAGCTCCCTTCATTTTGGTAGAAAGTTTCGGAGAAGTCAATGAAAAACTATGAGTTTTAAGAAGTTTATTTTTTAAACTTGATCTTCGTATTTCGCTTGGTGTTCTAGGTTCATTTGGTACACTTTCTGAAAATGAAAACTGAGTTTCTTTTATTATTGAGGCTGGACTTGTATTTTTAGATAACATTCTTTGTTTTCCTGGTGTAGGAGGTGGACTAGAATGCACAGTACTGAACGAAACTGATTTTTCTTTTGGTGATTCTTCTTTGGTTAATTCTTTGGGAGGTTCTTCTCGCTCATCATCTGCCTCAATACTAATGTCAGAATCTTCATCTTCCTCATTTTTGCCCACGTTTAAAAATTCTACCTGTTTCAGCTGCACATACCCTAAAACAAAATATTTAATTTAAAACATTTAAAATATTGTGTATCGCTTTTTATAAACCTTGATTTTCTGAGCGTTCTAAAACAGCTCTATGAATGGGTCCATCAACTGTACTATATTCAGATGTTTCGCCTTCGTATAATATTTCAATGTTGTCATGAACAATAAACATCCGCTGTTGTAGGAGTGGTTGTGATTCAAATTTTTTCGGTCCATGAAATGGTCTGAATCGAACTCTCTCATTGATACAATCCATAACAGTATCAGGAAGTAAACAATGTTTCCGGTATTCTGCTAAATCTTTATTTATCTTTATTTCTCGCTCCGATACTTGATTTTTCTGTAAATCCTCCATTTCCCTAAAGTGCACGATATATAGAGATAATTAATTCAAATATATCAAGTTCAACTTATCGAAATCTCATTTTAATTTATTTATATACAAGTGAATCGAAAAATAATGTTATCAGTAAATGTGTTAATCTAAATTTCTGTTAATCCGTCATTATTGAACTTTATTTTTATGATCTAATTTTTGAGGTATTTTATCTGATTACTAAAGGAATGAAACACGGATTCATTGTTACTATAAAATATCTATTAATATCAATTAGTGAAGATTTTTTAAAGAATAATAACTTATTTAAATCATTATTATATAAGTTCAAATTAAAATTGTTTTCAAATTATTAAATATATCATACAAAGCATAATTCTAATCGTAGATGTTATTTATTCTTTGATTTAGTATTTTATCGAAGCTATGCTAATTTTCATATAAACATAAGAATTATGGGTAGGTGTGTTTATTTTAGTTTTAATTTAAAAATCACAGTTACAGTTAGTTAACATTACGTACTCGCGAGTTCATTTCGTAAATTATTTTACTACAAAAACGTATAAAATATATCTTACCTTTCAAAATTTTCGTAAAACTGAATGGACATCAAAATATTATTCACCAAAAACATTTCTGGAATTTCATTTAGTTCCTTTCTCAATCGTTTAACAACTTCATCATCACATGTTTGTGTTTGATTCTGGGCAGAAGTCGAATCTCGTGTCTCTCTCGGATTTTTTCTTGAGAACAAGGCACCCATTTTCACTATTTATATTAATAACAAGTGTCACAATACGTACATGGCAAACAATTAGTGTAAACTGATATAACGAAGACAAAATAAAAATTACGTTAACTATATCTAATCAGTTCTTAATAAACATGTCGTATTTTTTACAAAAGATAATATTCAAGAGTCGATTTACAAAAATTAGATGTTATCAATCATATGTAAGTAGGTAAAGAATTCGAGATTTAGTTATTACGTAGGCTTTTACTCCTTATCGAAACATAATTTACATATATTAAATTCATTTGTCTTTATTACTTTCCTTTATAAAATAACTTATATTATTGATTTATTATTTAATAAGTTCATTTTTATCTCGTCTTGGAAACAATAACAGTAGGTAATAGTTTTCCGCCGGAAATGACGACTTATATTTCTTATTTTATCAGGTGGAATCAGTACAATGGACTTTTGAAAACATCGACGATATTACGAGTCAAGGGGAACTGAAACCGTTAGCAGAATTTTTATCAAAGAAGCAATTTGATTTAGTTATCAATTTACCGATGCGAAATGGAGGCGCCAGAAGAGTTTCCTCATTCATGACACATGGGTACAGAACTAGAAGACTTGCTATCGACTATTCCATTCCTCTTGTGACTGACGTAAAATGTACCAAATTATTGGTAGAGGTAAGAATTTGTGTTATTTTAATTTTATACTTTCAAAATTAATTGTACTCAGAGCTGGGACCAGTACTCAAAAAAAGTATTTAAATACTAAATACTAAATACTTCTAAAAAAGTATTTTAAATACTAAATACCAGTATTACTTGAAATACTTTTTACCGTTAAAATGTAATTACAGTACTAAATACTAAGTAAAATTAACAAATATGTTATTTTAATACAGAATTTATTTTAAAAACAAAATTAATAATATTATAAAAGATACTTTAACAATTTACAATTCAAAATTAAATAGAATTAAGGAATTCAGCAGCTATAACGAACATGAAATATATATAGATTATATATATATATATATATATATATATATATATATATATATATATATATATATATATATATATACAACAACTAGGTTATTGATATTTATATTAAGAAATAAATTTTTTTCAAGTGTATATTAATATTACAACAATATTTTCAATCAAACAAAAAGAGTGAAATAATGATCTCACTATTTCACTGAGTAACTTAGTGCCAGTTTTTCAATCGCCGGTTTAGTCTTGATTAATGTTACATAATATGGAAACTATGGTTACCATTATTATTTAATCATGATTAACATTAATCGGCGATTGAAAAACTGGCCTTTAAATGAGTAAAAAAGTGTCTATTATCAAACGGATATAGAAAATAATTACTTATAATTTATAATACTACATAGTATGTTACGATGCATAATAATCACGCCTAAAAAGTTGAACAAACGATATCATAACACACTTGTATCGTACTAAATTTTATGCATTACATTTTCATAATATATTTTAAAATCTATTTTTCATGTTGTCAGTATAACATTCGATATGCCCTTTATGATTCAAATTACGCACTAGTTATGCGCATGCGCAAAGTATTTAGTATTTAAAGTATATAAATTACTTTAAATACTTTTTTTTACTTTAAGTACTTTTTGTACTTTAAGTACATGAAAGTATTTAAAGTACTTTTGCATGAAAAAAAGTATTTTAAGTACAGTATTGAATACTAATTTTCAAAAGTATTTTAAGTAAAGTATTTTAAGTATATGATATACTTAAAGTACTACTTCCAGTACTTGTACTTTAAGTACTTCCCAGCTCTGATTGTACCTTAGTCATACTACTATACATTCTTATTAAACTTCCACATTTTTATTAATTTTTTGAGATACAGTATTTTACTATTAATAAATAATATTTTTGTTTAGTTACAGAGAAATCAACGTGATTTATCTTTCTTTTAATTTTATTGTATAGTAATGATAAACAAAATTAATTTAAAAAATCGAATTGCAGGCAATGCGCTTAATTGGGAAAGGTCCACCCATGAAAACACATACAGATTGTGTGACATCACGCCAGATGATAAAACTGCACGGCTTTATCGACACCCATGTGCACGTACGTGAACCTGGCGCATGCCACAAAGAAGATTTCGCTTCTTGCACAGCTGCTGCCTTGGCAGGCGGTGTCACAATGATCTGCGCGATGCCAAATACGAATCCCGCTGTTGTGGATCGCGAGAGTATGGAACTAGTTCAAGAGTTGGCTAAGGAGAACGCCAGGTGTGATTATGCTTTATATGTTGGAGCATCTTCTACTAATGCTTCGATTATATCAGAATTGGCACCTATAGCGGCTGGCCTGAAGATGTATCTGAATGATACTTACACAACTCTGAAGTTGAATGATTTGACAGTCTGGTTGAATCACTTCAAACACTGGCCGAAAAAAGCACCGCTTTGTGTTCACGCTGAGCGCCAAACTACAGCTGCAATTCTTTTATTGGCTACGCTTCATAACAGACCAATTCATGTTTGCCATGTGGCTCGTAAAGAAGAAATTCAAATTATCAAAGCTGCGAAAGAAAAAGGACTAAAAGTAACTTGTGAGGTTTGTCCTCATCACTTGTTTTTATCAACAAATGATATTGATCATATTGGATTACTGAAGAGTGAAGTCAGGCCAGTTTTATGTTCTCCTGAAGATCAACAAGCATTATGGGATAATATTCACATCATTGATTGTTTCGCAACTGATCACGCACCGCATACTTTGGAAGAAAAAACCGGTGAAAATGCTCCACCAGGCTTTCCAGGTCTCGAAACAATCTTACCCCTTCTACTAAACGCTGTAAATCAAGGAAGACTTACCATCAAAGACATCGAAGATAAGTTTCATTTTAATCCAAAACGTATATTCAACTTACCTGATCAACTTAATACATACGTTGAAGTTGATATGGATGAACAGTGGGTTATTCCTGAGAAAATGCGTTACAGTAAATCTGGATGGACTCCATTCGCGGGAATGAAAATCAAAGGAGCAGTTCATCGCGTTGTTCTCAGAGGAGAAATCGCTTATGTTGATGGTCAAGTTTTAGTTCCTCCTGGTTATGGGCAAAACGTACGAGAATGGAAGAAGCAATCTCATATTAACTTCTCAGATACCAGTCGCCCTTCTTCCAGTTTGGAAAGACCAATTTCTCCCGGACATGCCATGTTTAATGGATATAAACAGGAAGATAAATTTGATTGGGATAATGATGGACAAACTAATGAAATATTCTCGAAATTGTTGTCAGATAATAAACAACAAGGAGTACATTTCGCTCCGGAAGTTCCAGATATAAGAGTTGCAAGTCCTTCTCCAATTCCTTTCTCTTCTTCTATGAGGTACAAAAGCGATAGCAATACAAATCTTGCTCAACATATTGATCATCCCCAGACTTCTTTCGTTTCTCATCACACCCATGGATTATCCAGTAAACACATTCTTAGCGTTGACATGTTTAACAAGGAGCAACTGAATGACATCTTTAATTTAGCGCAAACATTCAGAGTTTACGTATCAAAAGACAGACCTCTTGATCATATTTTGAAAGGGAAGATAATGGCGTCAATTTTCTATGAAGTTAGTACAAGAACAAGTTGCAGTTTTGCTGCAGCTATGCAGAGATTAGGCGGAAGAGTTATTCATATGGATGAAACTAGTTCTTCTGTCAAAAAGGGGGAGACATTGGAAGATTCTGTGTGTGTTATGGCTGGTTATGCTGATGTGGTAGTTCTGAGACATCCAGAACCTGGTTCTGTCATGGTAAGTTCTAATTTACATCTGAATTCATTTAAAATATATATATTTTTTGTTATTCATTTGCAGAAATCGTCGCATCACTGCCGTAAACCAATGATCAACGCAGGCGATGGAATTGGAGAACACCCAACTCAAGCTTTATTAGACATTTTCACAATTCGAGAAGAAATTGGTACAGTCAACGGATTAACCATTACACTTGTTGGTGATTTAAAGAATGGACGGACAGTCCATTCTTTAGCGCGTTTACTGACATTATACAACGTACAAATAAGATATGTAAGTCCATCGAGTTTAAAAATGCCTAAACATATTACTCACTACGTAGCGTCAAAAGGAATTTCTCAAGAAGAATTTTCTAACTTGGAAGATGTTTTACCAGATACTGATGTTCTATACATGACAAGAATTCAACGAGAGAGATTTGAAACTGAAGAAGAATACAAAAAAGTAAACAATGTTGTACGAATCCTTGATGTTCTTTTTATTTAACTTTTGTATTTTGTAGGCTTGCGGATTATTCATAGTAACTCCACAGCTGATGACAAGAGCTAAAAGAAGAATGGTTGTTCTTCATCCATTGCCCAGAGTGTTTGAAATCAGCAAAGAATTCGATACAGATCCACGAGCCGCTTACTTCAGACAAGCAGAATGCGGAATGTATGTCCGAATGGCCCTTCTTGCGATGGTTTTGGGAAGATGTTAGAATTAAAAGATAAGAGTCAAATTCTATTTACTTGTTTTACTCATAATATTTTTACAATAAAATAGTGTTAGATAACATTTTATAAAATATTTTTATGTGAATTCGAATTATTTTTATCTACATAGTCTGCAAATTTGTATTATTTACAAATTCAGTCTTTGTGCTGATCATGTTAATTACAATATTAAATAATGATCACAGTTATGAAGAGATTTATTTTAATATATAAAACTAGAAATAAATACTACGCTACGTTGCTGTCTCCATAAATTTTATCCGCGTATGAATCTTCTTCATCATTGGAAAATCTTCTAAATTTGAAAAATTTTGGCATTGAAATACTAAACAGTCTTCTTTCTGGATCTCGTTTACCATTTTCGATTAGTTTTCTATAAAAGAACAAATGTGTTACATGGCTGTAAATAAAGAAATGTTTTTGTAAACTTACTGATGCCTGCAGTCGATAAATACTGCTAACCCAAATAAAAGACCAATTGTAAAAACTACTGCTATTGCTATTAAAACAATTGTAATTATAGGGCTGTTGACATCAGGCGAAGGTAATTCTGTTGAATAACTATCTGAACTATCCTCTGAAAACAAATATATGCCATTAGTTTCATTACTTTTGAGTTGCATGTAAATTTACGGAAAACAGAGATACAATCTTATTTAATTTTCAACACAATGAACAACAAACGGAAATAGAAAGTAATCGGTAAACCGTTACAACAAAACTTTCATTTTTTGCAAGTATTACTTATTTTATTTAGTTTTTAAATATAATTATAATTTTTAACAACCATGTTTTACGTTTCATTTTTTTTTAATTGCTCAGATAAGTGATTATTATCAACAACATAATTATTTACAGGTACATATCATTTCACTTTCTAGTCAAATATTTGCGTTATGAATAACAACAGAATTTTATGTAGTTTAAGATTAAATATTTTCAAACAATACCAGGTTGTTGACAATTTAAAACTGCGGTTGGGTTTTACATTGGCACTAAATGCAGTTTATCATTTAAAGAATAAATTACTGCAATAAAAATATTTTCCATTGGTTTTATTTAGTTGCATTTTTTAGTTTTCAAGGACCTTTTTGCTGAATAATTTGTATTCTGTGCGCGTTATCGCTATTGTTGCTACGTTTAATACGTTTATGACTGTTTATGTTATCATCATGACCTGTTTCAATTACAACACTATAGTTAGACGAGTTTTGAATGCCAAATACATTATAAATATCGGTACTTCGATATTTATCTAATCGCACATTCATTAGTTACGTACTATCATAATCATCTTTGACGTCCGAAAAAAGTAATGTAAAAACGTGTCATTTTCTAACAATAGTGATAAATTTTGTTTTGCTATTTGCAACGTACAAACACCTTCGTTTTTTCAAAACTTGATTTCAAGGATTTATTTAAATCTCACTTTGTTAATAAATACTGTATTAGTTAATACAAATATTTCCGTTTAACTCGCGATGTTATTGAAATATCTTTTTTTCTAGTTTTATTGCGTAATAAAATCGCCCATTAATATGAAATTTCATTGCCTTATCAAAATTTTAACATTGATAAATAATAATTCTGATTAGTCAAATTTATCGGGTATTTTTTATCTTTTCACTTACCGACCAGATGTCAAAATACGCATGGGTTATTATCAGTTAAATGATTCATAAAAAATTAAATACTACAAAAATATTTTTAAAACTTCTTCTTAAACCGGTTTATTATTAATAAGACTTGAACATCACACAACAGGAAGACAGGCATTTTGTATTTATGAATTCGGTTTCAGAGCTTCAAAATATTTGAATATGTAAAAGTTCAAAACATACGTGTAGTTCAATGACTTATCTTTAATAAGTTATAAAAAAAAAACAAGAAAAATAAAATATTGAATTTATATCAATTTTAGAATATTTTTTTTATAATAAAAGAAATTTTCTAATTTAAGTAGGTAGATAAATTATATTTAAGGTGTACATATTGATCATTATTGATTCAGTCTAGCAAAATAGGACCACAATTGATAAATTATTAATGTAAGTATTTAGTCAGTGTCCGGTGTTAACTGAATATTTTCGGCGTTCTGAGAAAATCAATTCGAATTACATTTCCATTAACATCGAGTCAATTAATGAAGTACATTAAATTTACAACATGTTTTCCATTAAAACAATTTGGGGAAGTCAAATGTCAGTAGCGTACAACAGAGCAACAAACTATAAAATTTTAATTTGAATATTAATTAGTAATAATAATTTACATTTTAATATTTTTTGAAAGTTCCTTAATTTTCAATTAGAATATTATCTTATATTTAGTATTAAAATAAATATTTGACATTCTGTAAAGAGAAACTATCAATTCTAGTGCACCAAAAAACTAATACAACAATGAAAAAGTTCTTACCATTGGCAAAAAGTGGACTGCTGTCGGACGAATTTTTTGTGAACATATCCATATTGTTGAACTAATTGTTGTGATAGCTATCTTTGGTAAATATCCGTATTTGACAGCCGAAAAAATCAAGAAACCACTACCGTGTAAACAAACAAAACACTGTCATTTAGAGCGCGTTCTCTATCGTGCTACTTCGCAGCTGACACTCGTCGCAATGTGTTCGCTGGTGAAAACATTCTGTGCATGGTACTACCACACTTTGGTGCGGAGCGGGGGTATCTTCGTTCTTAGAATGAGCGAGAAAACCGAACGTCCTGTTACGTTTTTACTATCCTTATCCCAGAATCCCAAAGATGTTTGGTCAGTCCAGGTAATAAATAGAGAGTAGGTTTCCGTCGAATTTCTAAACTTTCCTGGATTTGTTTTGACCTTCAAAGAATTCAAGTTTCCGGACCTTTCGGATTTCTAGATGCGTACTTGTTTTGCTTCATTGATTGCAATTTTCTTTTGTTTTGCGTTATAACAGGTTTTGAAATAAAAATGTATACTGATTATCATTACTGGAATTTTAAATAAGTAACTTTACAATGCTGACGTAGTCAATCTATACAAATTTTATGTTTATACATATATATTACAAGGTCGATTTAAATGTTTTGGTACCATGGTACCTATAATTACAGGTATAAGTATGTCGTATAATAGCCATAACATTAAAATTATTTGCAATATTTTATTAGCAATCTCAACAATGCTCTAGGTTTTTTTAGATCATTTACATATGAACTTGAACAATGCTCATTTAAAATTACAGTACATTTTTTATTAAAATATTTCTTCATACATTAATATTAATATCTATCTATTTTGTAACCAATAATACAAAATTATTATAATTATGTACACAAATAAATATTTAAACTTTAGTAAACAGAATAATATAAACATAAATTAATTATAAATTCATAGACTTCACTATCTATACCCTTTAAAATACTTATATGATTTGTATGCGTCTATTCCGTGTAAAACCCCAACTACAGTTCCTAGAATCTATAACGATAAAAGAAATAAACAATTACAAAGATTGTTATTATTATTTGAAGTTCACATGACAATACTCACATATGCGCCAGTCATTGCTGGATATGCTTGAAAGTATGCTGTACTCTTAAAAATCGGAAATAATATCGTATTAACAATATACCCCAAATATGACGTGGAACTGAGATAGCAAAATGATGCAACAGCGTTGAAAATAAATTCCTGAAAATTATGAAAAATTATAAACATACGCATGGAAATTTTCCAAAAGTTAGAATATTTTTTTTATGTATTTATTATATTTAACGCAAAGTTTTTGATTAAAATAATCAAAGACTCAAACGCGGAAATTTCCGAAAATTATTATTGTTAGTTGATTAAGTACAAATATTTTGATATACTGAGTTGAATATAATTAGTTGTTTACTAATGTTTATGTAGTTTCTAGATAATCGGTTTTGCCGATGAAAGTTAATGACACCAACTAGTATGACGCATAGATGACACGCTCAGAGTAGGTCTACCTGTTCCAATTTTCATGTAGAGACAAATCCGCATTCGATCTAGCTGAATTTCTATTTAATTTACATCACAGTAATCCCAGTGCACAGTTATATTAAAAATAATACAAAAATCTTGCAGTTAGTGTCAATTTTATCCGTTAGTGAACTACAAAACTGGTGTCAATAACAGTCTGGTATGTGTTATATGACTATGAGTAATAATAAAGACGGAAAACTCGCATGAATCATTATTATTTATTTGTAATTTGTTATCTGTTCAGAAATACTTAAAGTAACTGAATCGAAATAATTTCTATCCAAACGTGTAAACTTTCATTTATTTTGTTCTAGAAATTTAGTTGTGTAATAATAAAACAGTTTTGTTTTTACGTAATATAAAATTATTAATTCTGTATATATATTTCGAGATTATTTTGTGTATATACTTGTAATTTTATATTATTTATGAGGAAAAATATAAATGATTCTTATCATTATTTTACTTAGTTTTCTATATATTTTCCTTATAATAACGGTTTTTTTTTTAAATAGGATAAACTAAAATTGATTATAATAAACATAGTTTCTTTCAAAATTGTAAACTGATACTGGAATTACAATTACGGTTAAATTTCCTATTGCGTCATCCAGTATCCTGTACTAAACATAAACATGATACAATTTTATAGCATCCATAAAGTTTTTTTCTTGATCGATTCAACATACGCATCAATGCAATCACATAGATACAATTTTTGTAATTTATCTCTTCTTATCTACCTACGTGACGATACTTACAAATAATGATTGTCGAACTAAGCTAACAGATTTTTCTGATACAACGTAACAGACTAGAAGTAGTATTGTTGTCATCACGCACCACGATGATGTGGTCAGAAACCCGTAATATGATGCTCCCATAGCGCCTGCATACGACATTCCGTATTCTAAAGCCAGGCTTTGACAGAATGATCCCAAAATCTGCAAATGACAACAACAAAAAAATAATGAAACAAGAAATAAGTAATTCATAAAAAGTAGACTGTGCTGTAATACGAAAGTGGTGTGATAATAATGTTAAATAACATGTTTTTACATACGAGTTGTATTAATAATGTTGTTTTGCGGTAAACAATGAATATTTTTATTTGTTTATTGACCCTATGTCGTAAACTTTGTCTATTAGTTCAATATAGGTCCGTAAAATATTAATAGATTTGAGCTTCAAATTCAATTAATGTCAACAATTACTTAGATTGTTTTAAATATACTGTTATAGTGTTTTGTTTCAGGGAGTAAACAACCTAACTAAAAAGGTGAGATTAGTATGAGGCGCCGTTTGCGACAATATACAGACTCGTAAATATACAATTCTTTTCACAATATATACTAAATTTTTGACAATATCACGTAAAATATTGTATATATATTAAATTTATTACAATATCACAAAAAATATTGTATATATACAAATTTTGTGTACTGTATTAAGAAAATCGGGTATATTATAAACCTGTATATTGTGATATTTTTGTCGCGTTAAAAAAATATACAGAACAGGATTGTGCCACTTATTCAGAGATGGCGCTGAATTTCAGGTAGTTGAAGCAGCATTTTGGAGAGATAGTGCAACATTCGAATGAAATGGCGCTATGAAATGTACACCCGAGGGGTGTACAAAATATTATTTTTAATCTTTTTCTCCGGATTTAAAATAACTATCTTAGGTTTAGTTTAAGTAACATTAACAAAACTGGAATTTCTTTATAGCTAACGGAAATGAGATTACAATTTTTAAGTAACCTAAAAATAAATACTTCTAAATTTGTATGTTATGGAAAATTATATCATTGTTATGATAAATTCATATTACATAGAGACATTATAAATAGTTATTTGTTAAACTAGAGAAGAAAGTGCCTCTTTTTTCCACTCGCTCATGAGGAAATTCGAGCGAGAGTGGAAAAAACTCTTTCTTCTCGTGTTAGACACCACATTTTTTTCACGACATGTTTCTAAAAACGATTGTCTCGAACCTTCAATACATTTTAAGAAAAGATTAGTAGAATAAGGGCCAGTTTTTCAATCGCCGGTTTACGCTCGATTAATGTTAACCATGATTAAATAATAATGGAAACCATAGTTTCTATTATTATTTAATCATGGTTAACATTAATCGGTGATTGAAAAACTGGCCCTAAGGGTAATATTTTGTTTATTTGAATCAAAATAGTTTATATTGACATGATTAGTAGAATGAGGGTAATATTTTATTTACTTGAATCAAAATAGTTTATATTGACATTACAGTTAGTGCAATATCTGTTCTTGGATTTATCGGGTAACAGATTGTCATTAGTACCTTCTGCAATGTGTCTTATTTCGGGATGTGTATTTGGTTGTCTAATGTAGATAGATATTTCCTATACATATTTTTTAATGTAATGAAAAAAATGTTCTCTTCATTTCTTTTACAAATATTTTTTACTTTCGTTGTTGTTATAGTCATAGTTACATCCCCAAATATATTTATTATTTATGTTTTATTTAATATTTGAGCCATTTATAGTAAATTTATAATTTCTCCGATTTTTTTTTCAGTTTTTTCTGAACATTTGACTATTATTTATTATGGGCTACTTATCAACTTATGACACAATGGTAGCTAGCCGGGTTGTGGAAATTAGAATCCGAGTTCAATTCCCATAGCCGGCAACTGATTTTCACCACATTTAAAATTATCCCTGTGGCTCCCTCACCACTTACATCTCTGGAAGACTGTAATTTGATGGCTGGTAACCGCACTTCACGCGTATAAATAAATCACTTATCAAGATCTGTCCCGGCAGACTGCCACACATGGAAATGGGTAAAAGGTGTGATGATTATTTATTTAACTAGGGAATAAAGAGTAAATAAAAAAAAAATGTGGTAACCAATAATTATTGCAAAGCAATTGTTCCAAATATTAAAATAAAGTAGTAGTCTTGTGAATAACAACAAAATATTCCGAAAATAAAAAAAACCAAAAAGTAAACATAAATTTATAATACATGTTTCAAAAATGACGCCATTACCAAAAAAAAAACAATAATTTTAGTTGAGACCAAAGATACTTTGCATTAATAATAATTATTATTTGTGTACATAGACAGAAGTTAAACTTTGTGTTTGTAATCAATCGAGGCAAATAAATCACATAAGTACTCATAAAAAGGAGTACCGGGATAACTTATGCAAATCTATTGTTTATCTACGTTGTTTATTAATCGGTGTTATTCATTGACATCTTCTACATTTAAAATTTTTATTTGTTCGCATTTCGATCATCTTCCACATACTTAGTCAATTTTAATCTAGTTTTTACAGTAACTAATCAAGTAAAACAAGAAATGTTAACTAAACATATGCAATATTGAAATATCTACAATTTTTATTTGAATATTTTCTCTTTAAACTTTATTGGGACGCAACGGCTACGCAAAAAATTATTTTTAAATTTATAGCCGGTGGAGCTGCTTAATACCTTGAGTATTCAAGATATAGTACATAAAACTTATTTGGCTAAGTTGTGAAATAAAAAGTAATAATTTATTTGTAAAAGTTTTGTCATTTATTAGTCAAATATTTGTTTTCTCTTGTCTTGGGACATTAGAATAGAAAACTGTACCTATTTATTGTTTAATTAAAAATATTTGTTGGCGTCAATGAAATAGGCAACCATTTACTCACTAAAACTTTGGTCATCCTTGATTTTTACACTATTGGTAAAGTAGGAAATTAATTTAAATTGCTACAGAACACTGTAATAAGCAGAGCCATCTTGCGGCAAATGTTCTAATCCTAGTCTGTATTCTAGAATTATGTCTGATATACGCATTTGAAGTACGACAAAATGCAAGAGGTAATATTTTACACAGTTGCTATTTTTCAATTTATTTAGTATATTTCCTCAAAATGTGTAATATTTTACTACATAAATCTTGTATATACGTTTAATCATAGAATATATTGTTTTAATTTACATGAAATATTCAAAACGTTTTGTCGCAAACGGCGCCTCATAGATTAGATCCAGTTTAAGCGATGTTAGTTCCGGATCGTGCTTGCCGAGCTGTCATTGTTCATTCTGAGTTCCTGAGTATAATCTGATAATCGGCAAAAATTTAAAACCATTTCAACAACGAAGTGACTGACGACAAGATGAAGCGATAAATTGCGCTAATTGTAAGGTAATTACAAAATTTAATTTAACTAAAACAATTCACGAAATTGAGGTTAGTTCGTGTATAAAAATTGGCAAAAGTATGTAGTCCTGTTTGTCCCGTTTTTCTAAAAGTAATAGTTCCTTGTATTGAAAGTAGCTGTTTGCAGATCGAGGTTAGAGATTATAGCACGAGTGCAACGAGGTTTGCAACTAGTAGAGGTCTGCGAAGATACTTAATTTATTTGTTTTTTATTTATTTAAATGTTTATGTAGTTAGACTCATATGAGTATTAAAACGTCGTGTACAAAATATAAAAGAAAATACATTTTAAATTACAAAATGATTACAGTCATAACAATCCTCTACGGAATAAAAGGCATTATTTAAATAATAATGTTTCATTTTAGATTTAATTAGTTTTTTTTTTTTTTTTTAATTTCAACCAGAGGTGTACTCAACATTTTTTTCTCTGATCGGAAATTAAGATTAATGGATTTTTAATTGTAACTTTGTAAATTTTGAGTGTAGGTTACTGGAAAACAATACAAACAAAACAAATAAAAAAATACATTTATAGTCTGCACTAGTTATTTATGTATAAAGAGCGATGATATTTCAAGATCGAAGGTTTCGTTTGGGGTAAGAAGCGCAGTCGAGAGATCCAAAAAACCTAAGACCTTTAAATTCACTATACGCTCGTGGTAAATACAATATATTTTCTACTAACAGCGAAAAATAAATTTAAATATCTTAAATGTTTTCAAGTATATCTGACAAGTGAGATGAGTAATGTATTGTTACCATAATAATAATGTCAAATTTTTATTATCACACATGGGTGATGAATGACTCATTACATTCTTGTTACCAAGGCTATTTATTATGCTCTAGATAGAAAATAATTAATTTCATATTTATTTCTACCAAATATTTGGTATTTTATCAGTTTTAGCAGACGTTGCCAATAACAGCGTCCAAGAAAATCCGTTTTCTAAAATCTTAACCCAAAGTAGGCTTTTTTATTTACTTCCCTTATTTATGGTTCGTTTCATAGCAATTGTTAGCACAATCTTATATATTTATTATTCATATATCGTTAGTATTTTAATTTTTAATTTAAATAACTTAAAATAATGTAGAAAAAGTCGTATGTATTCCTCCGGAGTAAGTGTCATTTGAATACGCTGAAAGCTGTTGCAAGAAAAAAATAAAGAGCTCGTTAGTTAAATAATTGTTTATCTAGCAACAGTATCAATAGCGATTTTCTTAAACTTATTGAATTCTTGGTTGTTAATGAACCGATATAACTTTCATGTAACCCAGCATAAGGGACTTTTCACCCTGCCCTCGTAAATAGTATATTACGTACCATGAACTGTAAATGACAGTTTTTAGGTCAAGCATGTAGTTCGGGAAATCGAGGCCCGAAGGATCGAGATTTCCTAAACATTCGCGACCTAAAAAAATCACTTGCAGTTCGAGGTTAGTGAACTATTTTTTACAATACTTGCACAAATAGGAGGAAAAGAAAAATAGGTTTAAAAATTGACAGCTGTCAAATTGTCAAAATAAACAGGACCTTGATATGTAATATTTACTTACTGTTCACGGTGGACAGTAAGTAAACATTAAAGTCTTGATATAACCATGGAAACCACTGTGCAATAAAAGTTTCACTTACACTGTTTAAATTTTGTTTAAATTTTGTCATTAACTGTAACTTACAGTAAAAATAACATTACAGCACACAAAACTAGGTACAATTATATGTTGAAGACGAAAAAAAATTGTTGGCAATATTGTAGGTATAATCTCTGATTTTATTACTCAATCAACAGTATAATGTAGTTTTGTTTTTCCTGCCGGTTGATGACATATATGATGTTATTAACTCTGTTTATACTGCAGCTGTCACTGTAAAAAATACGCTAATTTAACTAATACAATGATCACTTTGTTCTTGTGTGAGGAATGTATTAGCAAAAGAATTACAGCAAAACGCACTTCCATATTCGAACCATCGAACCAATATTATATAAAGAATTAAATATATTTCATTGATATGCATGCACAAGTTGACAAACAATATAAATATAAAATAATGTATCAAGATTATTGAACCCAATTTATTTTACTATGAGCTTTATAAACAATTTTCTAACTAAGAAATATATTTTTAACTTTCGGTGCATATTTCACTTTACATATAGAATTTTCAAGTACGCTTATAAAAGCACTAAAACTGCTTTGGATATCGGCCATGAAAAATCTATTCAAACGCGAATACAATATAGTGGACAGAAGAATTATCTTTCAGTAATTTTATCAAAAACAGCTTGTCATTCGGATATAAACCAAAGTACATGTTTGATACTTAACTCATTAATATAGATTTATCGATACCTCTTCATTTAAAAGTGATTTCAAACTTGTAGACAAAATGAGATTTCGAAAAGGTAATCAATGATTAATACAAATATAATGACACAGATTTATACATTTATGAAACTATATCTGAACACTTGAATTAGTTACAGTAAAAATAGAAACACAGATGATATTTAGAAGTAATAAATTTGCTTTGTTTTTTTGTTTTTTAACTACGAATAATCATTTCAGAGATTTAAAAATACTTCTTTGGTTTGAAGTAGTATAAAATGGATTAGTGCTAATACCACTATTATATTAAAACAAATTCATGAAATTAATTAATTTTTTGGGTGGCTAGCTCAGTGGTATGAAGTCGGCCTGTGGATCCTGAGAACCCTGGTTCGATTCCCATAGACGACAAACAATTTTCATAATTTCAAAAACTACCTCTGTGGCTCCTCCACCATTAACATCCAGTAATGGGTAGAAGGCGTGATGATATATTTATTTTTTATGAAATTAATGAAATGCTACTTAATATTATTTTAACTTATTTCGTGAATTGGAGAGTTAAAAACGAAATAAAAGATTTTAATTTAGAATTTTTTCAATATAACTACTGATATAAATAAAAATACGCCGTAATTCCAACATCCCACTGTACATCAATGTTATTTATTTTATTTATCTATTCAGGCAGCAAGCAAGTAGTTCGAGTAGATAATAATTTTAAAATATCCTGACTAATAAACTATATTAATTGTTATAAACAAAAATATTTATTATCTTCTATTACATGAAATTTTATCTTTGTTTTATTTATGACCAGTTTGCACTTAAGTGCTTATAAACGTAAATCGAAATAACATAGTATCATAAACAATAATTTACTGCTGTCAAATATACAATTTGATATAGTAAATTTAAATATTATAAATATTTAATTTTTATTGGTTATGATATCATAAAACAATAGGACATGAAATAAAAATAAAAACAGAACAAATACATACCGCTTCAGCTAGTTTATACAATCCAGATTGACTTCTCAGATAGCCAATATTTAAACACGTACAACATCTACAGCAACAACAATTCAATCCTGAACTACTGGATATTCCAGGGTTATGGATACGAACAATAACTGGTCCTCTAGCTGCCATTGAGACTGCTGGAGACGACGTAAACAGTACAGCAACCACAACTCACAGACAGTTTAAAACATTCTGGCGCCCCTAACATTGCGGGAGCAACGCTCGTTTGACTCGTGCGTCTATTTTTATTCTTCTCATTAAGAAGGAAATACAAATTTAGACATAATGTACCCCCCGTGGCTTTCTGGAATGTTTGTTTAATTCTGCAAATATTTGGTTATTGGATATTTCCGCTTTTTATGTTTATATTAATTATAAAAAAAAAAACAGTCACTTGAGTTCACATTCTCTTTTTATTTTAATGAAAAACTCAAATAATTTATAGTAATCAGAATCTTACATTAATCATTAAAAAAATACGACCATGCAGAATAGTTATTTTTGTACCAAGCGTGCGAAATACGCGAAGACTAAAAGTTCCTTAACTTTAACACCTCGTTATCCAAGTAACTAAACAGAAAACTTTCATAATTTAATGAATCGTTATACAACAAGAATGAAAGATAAAAACATAAAATATATATTGAATAATGGCTATAAGTGTAAAAATTAGCTAAAATGTTTTACATCAAATATATAAAGCGATTAAAAATATAGTGACATCACAAGTTCGGAAGGTTCTCATAGGATGCGGGCACTCACGTGACACTGTGGCGATTTTGTGACGTAAAAGATTTGAAAAGAACGGTTCTTTTCAAATCTCGCCACAAAAAATAGTTCATTTTGTAGGTGGCGCAGTGATCTTTGCTCGAGCAGCTGTTTTTACGTCACAAAAACGTCACAGTGTCACGTGAGTGCCCGCATCCTTTTTGGCCACATCTCAGACAAAACATAAGTAGACGGATAACAACGGTGTTTGTCGTGAAGCAGAAAGGGATAGAATATCAGGATGGTGAGGCGGGTACGCGGCAAGGAGCGAGTACAAGGTAATGTTATGCAGGTTGCATTTATGTTGATGACAGTTATCAGGCGCGAGCATTTTATATACAAAACACGTAATATGCCACGAATTTTTTAAGTAGACGTCTTTGTGTTTTTCGTTAAAATGGATAAACTTGAATATCGTGCGGTATAAAATTCTTCGTTTTGAATAAGAAAATTCATCCGAAATTGACAAAAGTTTACGGAGACTCTGCTCCTTCCATGTCAACCGTTAAAAAATGAGCAGTTGATTAAACGTGGTCGCACGTCCCTCGAAGATGACCCACGTGAAGGACGGCCAAAAACCGCCACAATGCCGGAAATTATCGAAAAAGTGCATGATATCGTGTTGGACGATAGGCGAGCGAAGGGGATGTCGGAAGAAAGAGTGCGAAACATCTTGCACAAAGAATTAGAGATGCGGAAGCTCTGCGCAAGATGGGTGCCGCAGTTGCTGAATGCCGATCAAAAGCAAATGCGCAAACGATCTTCTTGAACCGATTCAATAGGGATCCGACCGATTTTGTGCGGCGATTTGTCATGGATGAGACATGGGTCCTCCACTACACGCCAGAAACGAAAAAGCAGTCCAAGATGTATGTGGAAGCCGGTGGTTCAGCGCCAAAGAAAGCGAAGTCGATCGCATCTGCCGGAAAGGTCATGGCCAGAATGTTTTGGGATGCGAAAGGAATCCTGTTAATTGATTACTTTGAAAAAGGCAGAATATTATTCCAACCTTCTTGACCAGCTGGCTTGCAGAAGAAAAAAAAAATTATCTTTTTCCAGGACAACGCATCTGCACACAAGGGTGCATTGGCAATAAGAAAACTGCGGGATTTGGGCTACGATTTGCTCGGCCATCCCCCATATTCTCCTGATTTGGCACCCTCAGACTTCTGTCTGTTCCCAAACTTGAAGAAATTTGTTTCTGGGAAGCGCTTCGCGTCCAATAAAGAAGTTGAGAGAGCCGTAGATGAATATTTTCACAGCCTTCCAGACTCTCACTTCCGGGAAGGAATATTGATGTTGGAGAAACACTGAACCAAGTATGTAATTATACTGATTTCAGTTATATTATATGGCTCATAAAACACTAGTGTTTTATATTTCATAAAACATTGTAAACAACTTGTTCCTTAGAAACCACTTCATGATCTACCGTATTTTGAAAAAATATATATAACTGAATCAACATTAAACGTTACGACCCATCTTCTTCGATACCTATAATTATGAGTTGTAGATAAAATTTTGTATTACATTTGTGTTTTATATACCTAATAAAACACTTGTATAATAAATAACAATTATTTATTACTCACTTGTAATAGTAGTTTACATTACTAGCATGGTAAAACTGTTTTTACTGCTGCAAGGAGGAATTGAGTGGCGAGCCCGTCTTTTCCTTGAGGCAGTAGAAACACTTAGTATTTTTTGTTGGGATCATGACTGAAAAATAGTTTAGGAATTTTTTAGGGCAGAAGATTAATAAGACAGACATCTTTCCTAAAAAAAAAATATTTATAAAACAAAATTTTTCATATTAAGAGAAAAAAATGAATATTTATTAATGAAACCGGTAGAAATATGTATAATATTATTCATAAACAATAAATTTTTCATGTAAAATAAGTAGCAAAACATTTTGTTGTGCACTGGAATGGAATGCTGCTTGCGGATTAGTTGGCTAGGCTGGTCAGCGTCTATGGGACATGCGCCGTGCCCTATCCTATGCAGTTGTTTGTTTACATAAGTTTGTTGAGTGGCACAGATTTGTGATAGAAAATTAGTGTATTTAGGTAAAAATATCAATAAACATTAATAAAATATAGGGTATTTTGTAAGTATAAAATATAAAGCATTTGAATATAAATTTTATCTGGAAATATTGTTTTTACACTTTGCGTTCACTGTTCATTAATCTACTGAAAACAGTTTAATAATAGAGGTTATTGTTTATGAACCATTTATTTTTTATTGATTTATTTATAATATTATCTTAGTTTATTGACAAGTGTCATCCAAATTTTTATTTAAATTGACTTTGGGCTCTAGTGTTTCACACATTGAGTAAATTAATACTTGTTACATTCCTGCACTAATTGGCTGATAGTTCTTGGCGTGGGAATTGGTGCCGCCATATACTTATTGTAAGTATATGGGTGATGCTAGTATCTGAAAGACGACGACATTTTGGAAAACTTGACTTGAATAAAAGAAAAAATGTAAGTAAAATGTCAAACATTTGATGGAATATAGCAATCAAACATAAAATTTAAGTTTCGTTGGTGTGAACGGACATTAACAACGATTTGAAAGACATGTACAGTAAAAGTTGCAATTTTTTTTTGCTTCTGTATTATTTGCAATAAATAATAACATAAACGTATTGGTAGTTTTTTAAATAAAATTATATTTGTTGAAGTCTCGTTGAGTAATGCTGCGTTGCATGAAAGTTTTATCGGTTCATAAGCAACGAACAGTTCAATAAATTTCTGAAAATCGCTATTGGTACTGTTGCTAGATAAACAGTTCTTTACTTACTTCGACTTTGAGTGTGAGGTGAGGGTGAGTTACGACTATGAATTTGACCCTTAAACTTGTATTAAAAGAAATATTAATGTATCTGAGTGGTTTGGATTCCACTAAAAAGAAATTACTCGAATTGGGATTGTGTTCCTGTTGTGTAAAGTACTAAGTTAATAAATACTGTGTCATATTGTGTATTTAATTAAAATAAATAAATATTCTCATTTTCAGGCATGAAATCAAAGAACCTGGCATTGCTTTCCATGGATAATACCTTCATGGACGACGGCTGCATCCGAGATGCGAAGAACAACAACAAGCCGGTTTTCATGGAGACCTGGTGAGTCACCGATTACCACTATAACTGAGTAGAGGTTTACCTGCAAGAAACAGGTAGGAAGTTTTCTCCCTATTCGGTAACTTGATCATTATCTGTTAGCGATCGATAAGTTAATGACAATCCTTATTTCTTATGATTAATCTGCAGATTGCCACCACCATTTCGGCATTTTGTGACTAAAATAATTTATTTTGTTACTTTCTATTTTGCTTTTATGCATTTTACTCTCGTAAAAAACTCCCAGTATAAAAAAAATTAAATTTTCACTGTCAATGAGCTGTCATATTATTGTTTCTAATAACAGCAACGTATATTAGTAAACAAAATTCATGAATATAATATGAAAATGCTAGGGTAAATTATTCTGATCTCGGAATACCGAAATTGTAATCATCTGTAAAATAACGATGAAAAATAAAAATTATCATTAACTTATCGATCATTCCAGTTACAGAATAGAATGCGGGCATTCACGTGACAATGTGACGTGAAAACAGCTGTTAAACTGAATTATTAATATGTGATTGAATTTCAGCGTGGACAGCGAGTTCGACACTTATGAAGGCGAAGCACCTCTCTGGACACCTAGAACATATGGCTCAAATCGTAGTTCCACCAGTGTTTCAACTAGAACTGTGTTTACGAATTCAGCGAAGCCCCATGGAGGCATAGCTCGACGTGAGAGCGCCTCCAAGACACAAGTGGATTTCGCCAGCTTTTTTTGTAGTAAAGTAAATGCAGTTTTATTTCTTTTCATTAATTGTAACGTACTAACCGAAACACAATATTTACAGTTTAATTACTTATCTACATTTGGCCTGAATGATGAAATATTCTTTTATATCAAATATTTTTTATATGATAAATATTTTTTTAACGTTTTAAAAGTAAATGCAAATTATAGAAACATTATAATTTACATGTTTAAAAACAAATATTACAATTATTTTACATATATTTGTAAAAACAGTAGCAATAACAAAATTATTGCTTATAATAATATAAAAAGTAAAATTATAAATATTGTATTCGTAGTGTATTCTTGTATCGCTCAAGACAATATTGATAAACATTAGTTAGTCGTAACTTGAATATGTTTAAATAGGAAATATATACACCCGATATATGAGTGGTTTTTAGACATGTTAAATTTAATGTAAATACTCTTGGTATAAAGACATAATAATTTATAAGAAATTTGTTAAATAGAGTATTATCGTACGTATCCTATATAATTTCAGATTCAAATATTACGAATATGGATTCTACAGTATTACTATAGAATTTATTTAGACATTTATGTCTATTAAAGTGTGAGCTATAGCGCAATTTTTCGTCTAATGGTAGCTCATCATCTTCCTCTACCGCCACCGACATCGAGTACTTTAACATCGTCTCCAACTAGCCTCCTAAAAATAACGAGAAGAAATTCGACATTATTCTAATCAACAACTGACTGCTCGATTAGTGTACTACAAGAATATCGTGTCATCGTCGTATAAGAAGCTTATGAAGAAGGATCAGTTCTACATCGTCCAGAAAGTACAGTACAGAAACCTGATGATCATATTGGTGAGTAGTTAAATCATCGTTGTGCTCTATTGTGTTTAGGTATGAAAAGGCTGAAGTTTGAGGATGAGTAGTTTATGCAGATGCCAAGGTCCTAGGAGATTGATTGTAATATGATGCTAGCGTATAAAATCAGAGAAGATACGCGAATAATAATAGTTATTTTTGTATCACGGTTATAAAAGTAACCGAGACGAAATCCGAGATTAGGATAAAAAAATAACTATTAAACCAACATTTTTTTAGGTGGCTATCACAAAAAGTTATAAATTTTTATTTAAAAATAAATTTCATATCTAGTTTATTCATGTTACGTGTAGAGTGCTTTGCTCTCACCTGGATAATAATTAATAAAACAATTTGTTCACTGTTAAAATATTTTAAAAAGTAAAAAATGTAAATAAAATATTAAAATAATTATATTAACTAATTTGTTAAAAAAAAATTAGCAATAGCCAGAGCGACGATTTTTTTCAATATTTCGCCTGAAATTTATTTTTTATTTTACAGAAATTCACAGTAAAACGTTGCATTTTTTTTGTATTTGTATCCTTTGTATTTAAAGTTATTTCCTATTGTGTAACGGAATAAATAAATAATTAAATAAACATAGGCTATTGTAGTTGTTTAAATAAAAGTCGCAAGTTCAAATCTTGCTGACTTTGTATTAAAAAAAATACGAATATATCTGAGTAGTTTGGATTCCAGTGAGAAGAAATTACTGTAATTGGAATTGAGTTCCTGTTGTGCAAAGTAATAAATCAATAAACACTGTCTGTCATGTTGTATAGTATTTTATAATAAATAAATATTCTCATTTTCAGGCATGAAATCAAAGAATATGGCAACTGCATCCGAGATATGAAGAACAACAACAAGCCGGTTCTCATCAACACCTGGTGCGTCATCGACTACTACAACCGCTGGGTTTGGATTTACCTCCAAGAAATAGGTAGAAAGTTTTAGTTCAACTGTCCATGTTTCTTAAACATATTTCCAAAGATATTTCGAGAAAGTTTTTATGAAAGATAACTGTCTCGAACACAATTTGGGATTTGTTTTTTTAGATAAAAATTATTTTGTCATTTCGATAGCATGGAATTAAATATTAAATGATCTTCAAAGAGATAGATAATTCAAAATAATGAAAAAGGTGAAATTTAAACATAGTAGAAGCAAAAGTTCACGTTATTAAAACATGTCAGTTGAGATGGCTTGGTCATGTGCAACATATGTCGAATGAAAAATTGGTGAAATTGAGAAATGAATGGATGATATGATTGAAGGTTTATTGCATGAACGAAAGATGAGACGAGTTTGTATGAAAACAATTTTATGAATGTGGATGGTGGCTATGATATTGATGTTTGTTGGAGATTAATTGTAGGTTGAATCTAATTAATTTAGAAACTTGTCGCATCTGAGGCGCTGTTACAGAGTGTTATGTTACATGTAGTTAAGGCGCGATTTGATGATTTGATGATTAATAATTTTACTATGAATAAAAGAATGTTTTGGTTGAGTGTGAAGAGATTGAGCGATGAAAAGTGCGGATTGTGAGTGAATGTGGAATAAATCAGATGTTCGGAATAAATGGTGTGAATATTTTAGGGCTTTATAAATGGTAGCATAAATGGAGCGAATGGTTGTAGTGAAAACGTTTGAGGTGCTGAATGTGAAATAGATGAGAGTGATTGATGTGTGTCAAGAATGGTAAGATGTTGAAGTATGGAGGCGAGAAATTATTTGACTGGTTACTTTAAAATACTTTATTTGTATAAATATTGTGTTTATAATGGAGTTTCGGTGGCTACATTGATGTATGGTAGTGAATGTTGGGTGTAGAAGAGATATCGTGTCCGGAATACTTTGGTGTATAAGTGTGAGATTGAGAAAAATGTTGTTAGAAGACATTCCAAGACAATCATCTTCCAAAAAAGTCTTTTAAATCAACGACGGGTAAAACAAACATAATTTTAGCGGTGAAACGTATTTTATACTAAATCAAGAAATGGTTTCAAATAAAAGAGTTACATTTCATTATTTTCTGGTCAATTTAATAGGGTATTTTTTATTAAGGCCATTGTATTCAAAATAATCGTACATTTATGTGATTTTTTTATTTTTGTTATATTTCTCACAGTTCACGACATAATATTTTAGATATTATTTGCTATTATATTATAGTTTATTTACTTGACGTATTTTCAATTAAATTTTGAACTTTGCTTAAATAAATAATTTGTATCTTTTACTTTTAAAAGTAATTTGTTAAATAGAGGTAACACATGTAATTATTTTATGAGTTCGATAAAATGCTTAATATTTGCAGTTGGTTTAAATATATACTTTTATTTTTGTCATACGAGTTCATGGCATATCTTCTGTACATGTGTGTCTAATACGTAAAAGCCACTTAATTTACTTATCTATAATTTGGCCTAAATGATGAAATATTCTTTTATGTTGAGTATTTTTGATATGATAAATATTTATTTCACGTTTTTAAAGTAAATGCTAATTATTGAGACGTTATAATTTAAACTTTTTATTAGAAATTTGTTTAAAAACAAACAATACATATATTGCAATTATTTTACACATATATTTGTAACAAACAATAATAAAATTATTATTTATAATAATATCAAAAGTAAAATTATAAATATTATATTTGCAGTGTATATTTTTATTCTTGTATCGTTCAAGGTAACATTTATAAACTTTAGTTAGCATTCTTTCACAATTAGTGAGTAATTAATCCAGTCGAAACCTGCAAATACGTAACATCGCTCGGGCTAGCATTGTCTATCTCTCTCTAGCACATTGTAATCATTGGAATGATTGCGCAAGAATCGCCACTTGCCACGAAATCTTTGTTGTGTATAGACGTAGAATCGCGCTTCGTACTTTTGCATTCCTAAAACTTATCCTCCGAACACGCTAGTGCCTTCACGTGGGGGCCCAACATACTTTCTACATACATTAGGCAAGTTTGAATTAGCGTACGCAGGCGGGTGGGGCGAGACCCTCGAGAACAAGGTCGTAGTTTGGTTCCGGTCGCCCAGCTAGAGAGTATTCTGCCGATGATTGCGGGGGCGGCGTCGCCAAATCCCCCCGTTAGGGTGTGTCCATGGTATCCTGGAGAGTCCTAGAGGCTTCGCTTCCCCCGAGCACTGCGAATACTTTCCCTACGACCCGGGTAGGTTCAGTAGGCGGAAACCGAAAGGTCGTGCTCACGGAATATGGGCAGCGTTATTGTGAAAAAGGCAAGCAACACTTCCGGTTGCTTTGTCGTAGATTCATTGCACCTAATTAGTTATTCGTACACAAAAACTTAGGTAGGGAAAAGGCAAGAAAAGAAGTGAAGAAAGAACAAAGAAATCAACATCGAAAACAACGTGAAGACCAAGAAATGTATAAATGGGATGTTATGGGATGAGTGGAACGTGTGGTATGAATGGTGTATGCTGCAAGCTGCATGCTGATTTATCATAACTTTGTCTATTGTTCTATTTTACTGCATTTTGTTCTGAGTTTCTGTTTCAGGTTCAACAATCATCAAATGTCTTTATGTATGTTTTTTCTAATGTTTCCAGCTATTCTATGTTACTAATACATTGTTTTTATGTTTCTAGGGACATGGCGAGACCTGCAAGCATCTTCTGCGGCCTCAGAATCATCCTGCAGCAACTGGTGTTCTAACCAGCGTCACCGGAGCTGCCGCCATCATCCTGGAGCAGCTGGTGTTCTAACCAGCATCACCGGAGCTGCCGGCATCATCCTGGAGCAGCTGGTGTTCTTACCAGCGTCATCGGAGCTTGTATCATCGTGGACAACATCATCTGAGTCAACATATCTTCAACTATATCAGAAGGTTACTGCTGTATCAGTAGTCATTGCAGAATGTTGTCCGCAGCTCGCAACAACAATGTAAGAACATTATTATTTTTAAATGGGTTGTATTTAACTGGGCACCAAAATATTAAAGTTTGTCAGCTTGTTTATGAATTTATATAGTTAATATTTACTGTAGCAAAGTAAAAATAAATATTTGGCACAATATACAGGATGTAAAGTAAGTAAGAAATATTGAAATTAATTTCCTGAAATAATCTTTTAATCTAAATAATTAAAAAAAAAACGTCTCGACGTTTAAATAATTTCAATATTCTTTATTTATTTTAAACCCTTTATTGCCATTTTATTTTTCTGGAAAGCTTATTTGCTATTCTTGGCTTTCAACAAATACTTTTAAAAATTGTTTAGTATTTTTTTGTGCTCAATTATTATTGTTGGTATTCGTTTAATTATTTCTGGTAACAGTTATTTATTATTTTTGATAAAATTATTTCGATGCTCATTTAAATTATTCCCTTTTTATAGTTTTTTACGTTAGTAGCAGAGTAAAATAGTTTTTACTGTTGAAAGAAGGAATTTATTCCTTGAGGCAGTTAAAACAGGTACTTTGTGTGTATTTTACAATATTTTATTTATTCCTCATTAGTAAACAAATAAAAAAATAGTAAATTCGATAGATTTCACTGTCGGTTCTCGTTGAAACATTTTTATAATAAAATTAAAAAATCAACACTAGGTAGGTTTCAAAAAAGTAAATAAGTTTATTCACTATACGTATTTCGGTCGACTAGACCATCATCAGGTAATGATTACATTATTATTCTTCTGTAATCATTACCTGATGATGGTCTAGTCGACCGAAATACGTATAGTGAATAAACTTATTTACTTTTTTGAAACCTACCTAGTGTTGATTTTTTAATTTTATTAAAAAAATAGTAATTAAATTCTGTCAGTTGTGTTAAAAATTGTATTAAATTATTTGAAAGTATAACTTGTAAATAAATATAAATATATCATCAGGCCTTTTACCCATTACTGGGTGTGGCACTCTGCCCTAGCAGATCTTGGTTAATGATATATTTATGCACGTACCACCTGTCGAATCACGGCCCTAAAGGTATTAGTGGAGGAGAGAGGCACAAAGGATAATTTTTAATAAATTAAATAAATATATAATTACGCTTTCTACCTATTATTGGGTGTGACAACACACTGCTTCCCAAATATGTTAGTGGACGAGAAGGCACAGGGGTAATTTTAAATAAATATATCATCATGTCTTTTACCCATTACTGGGTGTGACACTCTGTCGTATTTATTTATTTATATTTTAAATTACCCTTGTGGCTTTGCCCTTTACTATCATCTTTGGGAACTTTGATTCGACGACTAGTACGCACATAAATATATTACTTATCAAGATCTGTGACGGGAGAGTACTGCCACACACAATAATAGGTACAATGCGTTATAATACATTTATATTTATTTAATATTGACAGCTGAATTGTAAAATAATCAGTTTGAATAAATAATGTTTACAAATGAGTAATAAATAAAATAATTTAGTATTATATGAATAATGATGATGATATTATTTGTGCAGATTAGTAATTATTTGTTTGTTTATTTGCAGATACAGTTGTTTGCAGCCGCGATGAAGCCAGTCTTCTGCCAAGAGGTTTCACTCAGGGGTTAACCAGGCCACTTATCCAGGCTTTATACCAACTTCAAATAAACATTGTATTCACCAAATAAATAAAACAATTGCAATAAATATTATATTCACAAATAAATAAAACAATTGCAATAAACATTGTATTTTTCACATATAAATAAAATGATTGTAATTTAATATTGTACTCAAAAATATACAATGTAATTGCAATAAACATTGTATTCACATATAAATAAAACAATTGCAATTAACATTATTTAGAATCACAAATAAATAAAATAATTGCAATAAATATTGTATTTATAAATAAATTAAACAATTGCAATAAACATTGTATTCACATATAAATAAAATGATTGTAATTTAATATGTGTAAAAACAATAATAAATATGTTTTAGATTGATAATTTACAAAACTCTCTTTAAAACATATTTATTCTTTAAGAATAAAAACTATTGTAATAAGTTGTTTGCGAAAACAAACATCTTATTACAATATTTCTTATTCTTCAAGAATAAATATGTGTTAGAGACTTATTGTAAATTATCAACTTGAAACATACCTTTTTATTGTTTAAAACAAATAAATTGTACGTGTAATAATAATTTCAATATAGAATATAAGTATCTGTTGTATACAACTTTGGAATGAAAATAAATACATTTAAAATTACATTTCTTTATTTTATTTAGAAAAATAATATCCTTTAGTACAAACTCGTCCCAAATAAGTTTAAATTTATTAATCTTTAAAACTCATTTACATGTGTTGCCATCTATTGACAAATTCGTTTACTACACTACAAAAAGTGTGTGTGTAAAATTCTGCCGGCGCCATCTTGGATTTCACACATACACACAAATAGTTCACAAATTTGCCACCAGAGATCACTTTTATTATAACGACTGACCCGCCTCTGGTGGCAAATTTGTGAACTAAACTAAAAAAAATGTGTGTGTGTGTGAGTGTAAAATACGCTTCGCCGCCGCCATCTTGAATTTGTAATGTAGTTCTTAAATTTGCCACCAGAGGCGGGTCAGTCGTTATAATAAAAGTGATCTCTGGTGGCAAATTTGTGAACTATTTGTGTGTATGTGTGAAATCCAAGATGGCGCCGGCAGAATTTTACACACACACTTTTTGTAGTGTAGTAAACGAATTTGTCAATAGATGGCAACACATGTAAATGAGTTTTAAAGATTAATAAATTTAAACTTATTTGGGACGAGTTTGTACTAAAGGATATTATTTTTCTAAATAAAATAAAGAAATGTAATTTTAAATGTATTTATTTTCATTCCAAAGTTGTATACAACAGATACTTATATTCTATATTGAAATTATTATTACACGTACAATTTATTTGTTTTAAACAATAAAAAGGTATGTTTCAAGTTGATAATTTACAATAAGTCTCTAACACATATTTATTCTTGAAGAATAAGAAATATTGTAATAAGATGTTTGTTTTCGCAAACAACTTATTACAATAGTTTTTATTCTTAAAGAATAAATATGTTTTAAAGAGAGTTTTGTAAATTATCAATCTAAAACATATTTATTATTGTTTTTACACATATTAAATTACAATCATTTTATTTATATGTGAATACAATGTTTATTGCAATTGTTTAATTTATTTATAAATACAATATTTATTGCAATTATTTTATTTATTTGTGATTCTAAATAATGTTAATTGCAATTGTTTTATTTATATGTGAATACAATGTTTATTGCAATTACATTGTATATTTTTGAGTACAATATTAAATTACAATCATTTTATTTATATGTGAAAAATACAATGTTTATTGCAATTGTTTTATTTATTTGTGAATATAATATTTATTGCAATTGTTTTATTTATTTGGTGAATACAATGTTTATTTGAAGTTGGTATAAAGCCTGGATAAGTGGCCTGGTTAACCCCTGAGTGAAACCTCTTGGCAGAAGACTGGCTTCATCGCGGCTGCAAACAACTGTATCTGCAAATAAACAAACAAATAATTACTAATCTGCACAAATAATATCATCATCATTATTCATATAATACTAAATTATTTTATTTATTACTCATTTGTAAACATTATTTATTCAAACTGATTATTTTACAATTCAGCTGTCAATATTAAATAAATATAAATGTATTATAACGCATTGTACCTATTATTGTGTGTGGCAGTACTCTCCCGTCACAGATCTTGATAAGTAATATATTTATGTGCGTACTAGTCGTCGAATCAAAGTTCCCAAAGATGATAGTAAAGGGCAAAGCCACAAGGGTAATTTAAAATATAAATAAATAAATACGACAGAGTGTCACACCCAGTAATGGGTAAAAGACATGATGATATATTTATTTAAAATTACCCCTGTGCCTTCTCGTCCACTAACATATTTGGGAAGCAGTGTGTTGTCACACCCAATAATAGGTAGAAAGCGTAATTATATATTTATTTAATTTATTAAAAATTATCCTTTGTGCCTCTCTCCTCCACTAATACCTTTAGGGCCGTGATTCGACAGGTGGTACGTGCATAAATATATCATTAACCAAGATCTGCTAGGGCAGAGTGCCACACCCAGTAATGGGTAAAAGGCCTGATGATATATTTATATTTATTTACAAGTTATACTTTCAAATAATTTAATACAATTTTTAACACAACTGACAGAATTTAATTACTATTTTTTTAATAAAATTAAAAAATCAACACTAGGTAGGTTTCAAAAAAGTAAATAAGTTTATTCACTATACGTATTTCGGTCGACTAGACCATCATCAGGTAATGATTACAGAAGAATAATAATGTAATCATTACCTGATGATGGTCTAGTCGACCGAAATACGTATAGTGAATAAACTTATTTACTTTTTTGAAACCTACCTAGTGTTGATTTTTTAATTTTATTATAAAAATGTTTCAACGAGAACCGACAGTGAAATCTATCGAATTTACTATTTTTTTATTTGTTTACTAATGAGGAATAAATAAAATATTGTAAAATACACACAAAGTACCTGTTTTAACTGCCTCAAGGAATAAATTCCTTCTTTCAACAGTAAAAACTATTTTACTCTGCTACTAACGTAAAAAACTATAAAAAGGGAATAATTTAAATGAGCATCGAAATAATTTTATCAAAAATAATAAATAACTGTTACCAGAAATAATTAAACGAATACCAACAATAATAATTGAGCACAAAAAAATACTAAACAATTTTTAAAAGTATTTGTTGAAAGCCAAGAATAGCAAATAAGCTTTCCAGAAAAATAAAATGGCAATAAAGGGTTTAAAATAAATAAAGAATATTGAAATTATTTAAACGTCGAGACGTTTTTTTTTTAATTATTTAGATTAAAAGATTATTTCAGGAAATTAATTTCAATATTTCTTACTTACTTTACATCCTGTATATTGTGCCAAATATTTATTTTTACTTTGCTACAGTAAATATTAACTATATAAATTCATAAACAAGCTGACAAACTTTAATATTTTGGTGCCCAGTTAAATACAACCCATTTAAAAATAATAATGTTCTTACATTGTTGTTGCGAGCTGCGGACAACATTCTGCAATGACTACTGATACAGCAGTAACCTTCTGATATAGTTGAAGATATGTTGACTCAGATGATGTTGTCCACGATGATACAAGCTCCGATGACGCTGGTAAGAACACCAGCTGCTCCAGGATGATGCCGGCAGCTCCGGTGATGCTGGTTAGAACACCAGCTGCTCCAGGATGATGGCGGCAGCTCCGGTGACGCTGGTTAGAACACCAGTTGCTGCAGGATGATTCTGAGGCCGCAGAAGATGCTTGCAGGTCTCGCCATGTCCCTAGAAACATAAAAACAATGTATTAGTAACATAGAATAGCTGGAAACATTAGAAAAAACATACATAAAGACATTTGATGATTGTTGAACCTGAAACAGAAACTCAGAACAAAATGCAGTAAAATAGAACAATAGACAAAGTTATGATAAATCAGCATGCAGCTTGCAGCATACACCATTCATACCACACGTTCCACTCATCCCATAACATCCCATTTATACATTTCTTGGTCTTCACGTTGTTTTCGATGTTGATTTCTTTGTTCTTTCTTCACTTCTTTTCTTGCCTTTTCCCTACCTAAGTTTTTGTGTACGAATAACTAATTAGGTGCAATGAATCTACGACAAAGCAACCGGAAGTGTTGCTTGCCTTTTTCACAATAACGCTGCCCATATTCCGTGAGCACGACCTTTCGGTTTCCGCCTACTGAACCTACCCGGGTCGTAGGGAAAGTATTCGCAGTGCTCGGGGGAAGCGAAGCCTCTAGGACTCTCCAGGATACCATGGACACACCCTAACGGGGGGATTTGGCGACGCCGCCCCCGCAATCATCGGCAGAATACTCTCTAGCTGGGCGACCGGAACCAAACTACGACCTTGTTCTCGAGGGACTCGCCCCACCCGCCTGCGTACGCTAATTCAAACTTGCCTAATGTATGTAGAAAGTATGTTGGGCCCCCACGTGAAGGCACTAGCGTGTTCGGAGGATAAGTTTTAGGAATGCAAAAGTACGAAGCGCGATTCTACGTCTATACACAACAAAGATTTCGTGGCAAGTGGCGATTCTTGCGCAATCATTCCAATGATTACAATGTGCTAGAGAGAGATAGACAATGCTAGCCCGAGCGATGTTACGTATTTGCAGGTTTCGACTGGATTAATTACTCACTAATTGTGAAAGAATGCTAACTAAAGTTTATAAATGTTACCTTGAACGATACAAGAATAAAAATATACACTGCAAATATAATATTTATAATTTTACTTTTGATATTATTATAAATAATAATTTTATTATTGTTTGTTACAAATATATGTGTAAAATAATTGCAATATATGTATTGTTTGTTTTTAAACAAATTTCTAATAAAAAGTTTAAATTATAACGTCTCAATAATTAGCATTTACTTTAAAAACGTGAAATAAATATTTATCATATCAAAAATACTCAACATAAAAGAATATTTCATCATTTAGGCCAAATTATAGATAAGTAAATTAAGTGGCTTTTACGTATTAGACACACATGTACAGAAGATATGCCATGAACTCGTATGACAAAAATAAAAGTATATATTTAAACCAACTGCAAATATTAAGCATTTTATCGAACTCATAAAATAATTACATGTGTTACCTCTATTTAACAAATTACTTTTAAAAGTAAAAGATACAAATTATTTATTTAAGCAAAGTTCAAAATTTAATTGAAAATACGTCAAGTAAATAAACTATAATATAATAGCAAATAATATCTAAAATATTATGTCGTGAACTGTGAGAAATATAACAAAAATAAAAAAATCACATAAATGTACGATTATTTTGAATACAATGGCCTTAATAAAAAATACCCTATTAAATTGACCAGAAAATAATGAAATGTAACTCTTTTATTTGAAACCATTTCTTGATTTAGTATAAAATACGTTTCACCGCTAAAATTATGTTTGTTTTACCCGTCGTTGATTTAAAAGACTTTTTTGGAAGATGATTGTCTTGGAATGTCTTCTAACAACATTTTTCTCAATCTCACACTTATACACCAAAGTATTCCGGACACGATATCTCTTCTACACCCAACATTCACTACCATACATCAATGTAGCCACCGAAACTCCATTATAAACACAATATTTATACAAATAAAGTATTTTAAAGTAACCAGTCAAATAATTTCTCGCCTCCATACTTCAACATCTTACCATTCTTGACACACATCAATCACTCTCATCTATTTCACATTCAGCACCTCAAACGTTTTCACTACAACCATTCGCTCCATTTATGCTACCATTTATAAAGCCCTAAAATATTCACACCATTTATTCCGAACATCTGATTTATTCCACATTCACTCACAATCCGCACTTTTCATCGCTCAATCTCTTCACACTCAACCAAAACATTCTTTTATTCATAGTAAAATTATTAATCATCAAATCATCAAATCGCGCCTTAACTACATGTAACATAACACTCTGTAACAGCGCCTCAGATGCGACAAGTTTCTAAATTAATTAGATTCAACCTACAATTAATCTCCAACAAACATCAATATCATAGCCACCATCCACATTCATAAAATTGTTTTCATACAAACTCGTCTCATCTTTCGTTCATGCAATAAACCTTCAATCATATCATCCATTCATTTCTCAATTTCACCAATTTTTCATTCGACATATGTTGCACATGACCAAGCCATCTCAACTGACATGTTTTAATAACGTGAACTTTTGCTTCTACTATGTTTAAATTTCACCTTTTTCATTATTTTGAATTATCTATCTCTTTGAAGATCATTTAATATTTAATTCCATGCTATCGAAATGACAAAATAATTTTTATCTAAAAAAACAAATCCCAAATTGTGTTCGAGACAGTTATCTTTCATAAAAACTTTCTCGAAATATCTTTGGAAATATGTTTAAGAAACATGGACAGTTGAACTAAAACTTTCTACCTATTTCTTGGAGGTAAATCCAAACCCAGCGGTTGTAGTAGTCGATGACGCACCAGGTGTTGATGAGAACCGGCTTGTTGTTGTTCTTCATATCTCGGATGCAGTTGCCATATTCTTTGATTTCATGCCTGAAAATGAGAATATTTATTTATTATAAAATACTATACAACATGACAGACAGTGTTTATTGATTTATTACTTTGCACAACAGGAACTCAATTCCAATTACAGTAATTTCTTCTCACTGGAATCCAAACTACTCAGATATATTCGTATTTTTTTTAATACAAAGTCAGCAAGATTTGAACTTGCGACTTTTATTTAAACAACTACAATAGCCTATGTTTATTTAATTATTTATTTATTCCGTTACACAATAGGAAATAACTTTAAATACAAAGGATACAAATACAAAAAAAATGCAACGTTTTACTGTGAATTTCTGTAAAATAAAAAATAAATTTCAGGCGAAATATTGAAAAAAATCGTCGCTCTGGCTATTGCTAATTTTTTTTTAACAAATTAGTTAATATAATTATTTTAATATTTTATTTACATTTTTTACTTTTTAATGTTGTAGATATCATTTTTATTATTTGTAATCTAGTTACATATTAAGAATTATGTATTGTAAATAAAAATAGTTGAACAAATAATTTTTCAATGTGACGTTTATAAAAATATTTCTCACAGTTAAAATAAACAATTATATTTTCTGAAGTATTCGTTTTTCCCCTATTTAATAAATAAACCTCAATAGGTTATGGGCCCAGGCTCGTTGTATGCGTAGATTTATTTGTTCAGTTATATTTTTGATTGTAAAGTCATGGATGCTTTAAAGTTTCAAATAGGTCTTTTAGAAGGCAAGTCAAATTGGCCTACATGGAAGTACAAAATATGTATTCTCTTACGAGGCATTATTGGTGGTATGGAAATTGTAGAGGGAAATCTTCAGAAGCCGAAACCACTAGAAGAAAAGGCTACATTAGAAGAGAAAACTAAGTACCAATCTGACTTAGCTAACTTTTGTAAGGCAGAAAGTAATGCATTAATAGTACTGACAACAAATATGACTGAAGAAACTCTTCAGAAGATAATGCGTTTTTCAACTGCACGAGAAGTATGGCTAGAGTTACACAGGTTGTATGACGGTGTTTCAGAAAACAAGGCATATGATTTATGTATCCAGTTCTTTAATTACAAAAGACAACCTGGGGATGACATAGCTAGTCATATGTCTAAATTGAAAAATTTGTGGAATGATTTAAAACAAGAAATTGCTAAAGACAAGGACAACAATTGTGAATTACCTGAATTATTACTAATTTGTAAAATATTAGGTACTTTGCCTGAGCAGTATTTTTCGTTCAAATCTAGTTGGATGTTGATAGCAAAATCTGACAGAACTATAGAGAATTTGACAAATCAACTTTGTGCTTTCGAGAAAGCTTTAGCTTGTAAACATGACAATGAGAGTATTGGGCAAGAAGCACTAACAGTTAAATTGTCAAAACAATATACAGGCAAACCAGGTAATAAAAATTATAAACATTATGTCACATGTCACTACTGTAAAGAGGTGGGCCACATAGTAAGACAATGTCCAAAATGGAAATCAGATGGTAAACCACCAAAACCGACAAAAGCAGGTATAACAAGTAAAAATCACTCTGGTGCTAATATGACTCTTTTTGCAGTAACTTCAAATATTTATACTACTAATTGTAATCGAGATAGCTGGTTTGTAGATAATGGAGCCACAAATCATGTAACTAATCGAAAGGATATTTATCAGACCTTCGAACAGTTTGAGATTGTGCATACAGTCACTACAGCAAATGGGGATTCAATGAGTGCAATAGGAAAAGGCACTATATTAGTAGAGGCTGCAGTTAATGGAAAATGGGAGAAAATTACATTAAGTGATGTATGGTATGTTCCAAATATAAAAAAGAATTTGTTCTCAGTTTTATCTGCGCACGACAAGAACCCTAGCAGTGAATTTATTTCAAGAGCTGAAGTTTGCTATTTGAGAGTAAATGGTAAAATAAAAATATTGGGTGTTAGGAGTAGATTTGGTGGACTATACAAGTTGGCACTGAGAATTATAAGACCCAAGATTCCAACTGAGATAAATTTGTTAAAAAATGAAAATTTGCTGCAGTTGTACCATGAGAGATTTGGTCACCAAAATAAGAGACACGTCAAAAATGTAATTTCTCGAGAATTTGGAATTAATGTTGAATTGAACAGTGAGCTCTGTGAAGGATGCATTTACGGTAAGGCACACAGACTGAAATTTGGTACTAGAGAGCGAGCAACTCAACCAGGTGAGCTTATACACACAGACGTGTGTGGACCATTTCTACATTCTATATCAGGTTATAGATATTTTGTGCTATTTAAAGATGATTACAGTCGTTTTAGACAAGTTTATTTCGTTAAACAAAAATCAGAGGTACCAGAGAAACTAGAACATATGCTAATGGAAACAAAAGTTATTGGACACACTGTTAAAGAACTATTAAGTGATAATGGTGGTGAATTTGATAGTAATGTCATCAGGAAAATACTACAAAAGAATGGAATAAAACAACGATTAACAATGCCCTATACACCAGAGCAGAATGGATGTAGCGAACGTGAAAATAGAACTGTAGTTGAGATAGCACGTTCCATAATGCATGCTCATAATAAATTGCCGCAGGGATTGTGGGCTGAGATGATTAATACCGCAACATACATATTAAATCGTACAGGACCATCTAGTATTGAAGGAAAATCATCATATGAATTGTGGACTGGTAAGAAACCTAGTATAAAGCATTTACGTGTTATAGGCACTACGTGTTATGCTCACATTCCTAAGCAACAAAGGAAGAAAATGGATAGAAAAGCTCAGAAAGGAATTTTAATAGGCTACGACAACAATGATGGTTATCGTATATGGAACAAGGAAAATAACAAATTAATAAGATCGCGTGATGTTATTTTCTATGAAGAATCTTTAAGTGAGATTAAAAAGTTTGAAATTCCTGTGAATAATGATCCAGTTCAAGTTGAAGAAGAATTTCAAATAGAAGAATTGGAAGATAGAAATGAGATTGATAAATCTTTGGAATTCAAGAATAACGATGAAAAAGTAAATCGTATGCAACTACGAGATCGTTCTAAAATTAAACCACCTGATAAATACGAGTATAAAGCTTTTATGTTACCAACTGAGATAAATATGTTGGATTTGATAGAACCAACAACTTATACTGAAGCAATACAGGGTAAGCATAAAGAAAATTGGGAAAAAGCCATGGAGAGCGAAATGAAATCATTAAATGAAAATAATACATGGACCTTAGAAAAATTACCTAATGGCAGAAGGGCAATTCCATGTAAATGGGTTTATAGAATTAAAACTAACCCAGATGGTTCAATTGACAAGTTTAAAGCTAGACTTGTGATCAAAGGATTCTCACAACGAAAAGGAATCGACTATAATCAGACGTTTAGTCCAGTAGCGAAGACTGGAACCATCAGAGCTTTATTGAGCATCGCAGCGAACGAGAAAATGTCACTAACACAAATCGACGTGTCAACAGCTTTCTTGTACGGTGAACTCGATGAAGAAATATATATGCAGCAGCCAGATGGTTATAAAGATCATTCTGATAGAGTCTGTCGTCTTAAGAAGAGCCTATATGGACTCAAACAAGCACCTAGATGCTGGAACAAGCGATTTGGAGAATTTCTACTGAAGTTAGGATTTAAGCGGAGCGACGCTGACCATTGCTTATTCATTATGAACAAAGGAACAGATAAATTGCTAATGGCACTATATGTTGATGATGGTTTAATAGCAGCAACGAACAGAAATTTATTGGATGAGTTTATATCAAATTTGAAAACAGAATTCAAAATTACTGCGAAACCTGCTTCATATTTTCTGGGTTTAGAGATTGAATATAAACAAGATGGTTCAATTAAAGTAAGCCAGAAATCGTATACAAAGAAGATACTCAAGCGTTTTGGCATGAGCGAATGCAAACCTGTATCTACACCAATTATCAGAGAGAGTGATAAATTAGAGGAAGCAGATAGTAATTGTAAAAAGGAGAGCTATCCTTACAGGCAAGTAGTTGGTGCACTGATGTACCTTATGACAGGAACGCGACCAGATATTGCATATGCAGTAGGTGTTGCTTCAAGATGTTTAGAAAATCCTACTAAGAGTGACTGGATACGAGTAAAACGTATATTTCGATATCTGAAGGGCACAATGAATTTCGGTATTATTTATAAATCAAATTATAATCGAGGTATGATTGAAAGTTTCAGTGATGCTGATCACGGAGGTGATGAATCTACAGGGCGATCAACATCCGGAGTAGTTTGTCTTTATGCAGGTGGAGCGATCTCCTGGCTCAGTCAAAGACAAGCATCGGTTGCCATATCAACAACAGAAGCAGAGGTTGTAGCAGCAAGTGAGGCAGCACGAGAATTGATTTGGATAAAACGTCTTCTTGGAGGAATCACTAAGATTAATGGTTTACCAACATTACAAGTTGACAACGAGGCAGCGATTCGTCTAGCACAGAATCCCGAATATCACCGACGCACAAAACATATTAAAACTAGACATTTTTTCGTGAGAGAACTGGTAACTGCAGGTGATATTAAAGTCAAGAGAGTATCAACAGAATTCCAGGTTGCAGATATACTTACGAAACCACTACACAGATCCAGATTGCAGAATCTTGTTAAAGAAATGGGTCTAAGTTAAAATTAGAAAGGATTACAAATAATTAAATGAGAGGAAGTGTTGTAGATATCATTTTTATTATTTGTAATCTAGTTACATATTAAGAATTATGTATTGTAAATAAAAATAGTTGAACAAATAATTTTTCAATGTGACGTTTATAAAAATATTTCTCACAGTTAAAATAAACAATTATATTTTCTGAAGTATTCGTTTTTCCCCTATTTAATAAATAAACCTCAATATTTAAAATATTTTAACAGTGAACAAATTGTTTTATTAATTATTATCCAGGTGAGAGCAAAGCACTCTACACGTAACATGAATAAACTAGATATGAAATTTATTTTTAAATAAAAATTTATAACTTTTTGTGATAGCCACCTAAAAAAATGTTGGTTTAATAGTTATTTTTTTATCCTAATCTCGGATTTCGTCTCGGTTACTTTTATAACCGTGATACAAAAATAACTATTATTATTCGCGTATCTTCTCTGATTTTATACGCTAGCATCATATTACAATCAATCTCCTAGGACCTTGGCATCTGCATAAACTACTCATCCTCAAACTTCAGCCTTTTCATACCTAAACACAATAGAGCACAACGATGATTTAACTACTCACCAATATGATCATCAGGTTTCTGTACTGTACTTTCTGGACGATGTAGAACTGATCCTTCTTCATAAGCTTCTTATACGACGATGACACGATATTCTTGTAGTACACTAATCGAGCAGTCAGTTGTTGATTAGAATAATGTCGAATTTCTTCTCGTTATTTTTAGGAGGCTAGTTGGAGACGATGTTAAAGTACTCGATGTCGGTGGCGGTAGAGGAAGATGATGAGCTACCATTAGACGAAAAATTGCGCTATAGCTCACACTTTAATAGACATAAATGTCTAAATAAATTCTATAGTAATACTGTAGAATCCATATTCGTAATATTTGAATCTGAAATTATATAGGATACGTACGATAATACTCTATTTAACAAATTTCTTATAAATTATTATGTCTTTATACCAAGAGTATTTACATTAAATTTAACATGTCTAAAAACCACTCATATATCGGGTGTATATATTTCCTATTTAAACATATTCAAGTTACGACTAACTAATGTTTATCAATATTGTCTTGAGCGATACAAGAATACACTACGAATACAATATTTATAATTTTACTTTTTATATTATTATAAGCAATAATTTTGTTATTGCTACTGTTTTTACAAATATATGTAAAATAATTGTAATATTTGTTTTTAAACATGTAAATTATAATGTTTCTATAATTTGCATTTACTTTTAAAACGTTAAAAAAATATTTATCATATAAAAAATATTTGATATAAAAGAATATTTCATCATTCAGGCCAAATGTAGATAAGTAATTAAACTGTAAATATTGTGTTTCGGTTAGTACGTTACAATTAATGAAAAGAAATAAAACTGCATTTACTTTACTACAAAAAAAGCTGGCGAAATCCACTTGTGTCTTGGAGGCGCTCTCACGTCGAGCTATGCCTCCATGGGGCTTCGCTGAATTCGTAAACACAGTTCTAGTTGAAACACCTCCACTGGTGGAACTACGATTTGAGCCATATGTTCTAGGTGTCCAGAGAGGTGCTTCGCCTTCATAAGTGTCGAACTCGCTGTCCACGCTGAAATTCAATCACATATTAATAATTCAGTTTAACAGCTGTTTTCACGTCACATTGTCACGTGAATGCCCGCATTCTATTCTGTAACTGGAATGATCGATAAGTTAATGATAATTTTTATTTTTCATCGTTATTTTACAGATGATTACAATTTCGGTATTCCGAGATCAGAATAATTTACCCTAGCATTTTCATATTATATTCATGAATTTTGTTTACTAATATACGTTGCTGTTATTAGAAACAATAATATGACAGCTCATTGACAGTGAAAATTTAATTTTTTTTATACTGGGAGTTTTTTACGAGAGTAAAATGCATAAAAGCAAAATAGAAAGTAACAAAATAAATTATTTTAGTCACAAAATGCCGAAATGGTGGTGGCAATCTGCAGATTAATCATAAGAAATAAGGATTGTCATTAACTTATCGATCGCTAACAGATAATGATCAAGTTACCGAATAGGGAGAAAACTTCCTACCTGTTTCTTGCAGGTAAACCTCTACTCAGTTATAGTGGTAATCGGTGACTCACCAGGTCTCCATGAAAACCGGCTTGTTGTTTTTCTTCGCATCTCGGATGCAGCCGTCGTCCTTGAAGGATTATCCATGGAAAGCAATGCCAGGTTCTTTGATTTCATGCTTGAAAATGAGAATATTTATTTATTTTAATTAAATACACAATATGACACAGTATTTATTAACTTATTACTTTACACAACAGGAACACAATCCCAATTAGAGTAATTTCTTTTTAGTGGAATCCAAACCACTCAGATACATTAATATTTCTTTTAATACAAGTTTAAGGATCAAATTCATAGTCGTAACTCACCCTCACCTCACACTCAAAGTGGAAGTAAGTAAAGAACTGTTTATCTAGCAACAGTACCAACAGCGATTTTCAGAAATTTATTGAACCGTTCGTTGCTAACGAACCGATAAAACTTTCATGCAACGCAGCATTAGTCAACGAGACTTCAACAAATATAATTTTATTTAAAAAACTACCAATACGTTTATGTTATTATTTATTGCAAATAATACAGAAGCAAAAAAAAATTGCAACTTTTACTGTACATGTCTTTCAAATCGTTGTTAATGTCCGTTCACACCAACGAAACTTAAACTTAAAAAAAAACTAAGATAATATTATAAATAAATCTATCAAAAATAAAAGGTTCATAAACAATAACCTCTATTATTAAACTGTTTTCAGTAGATTAATGAACAGTGAACGCAAAGTGTAAAAACAATATTTCCAGATAAAATTTATATTCAAATGCCTTATATTCTATACTTACAAAATACACTATATTTTATTAATGTTTATTGATATTTTTACCTAAATACACTAATTTTCTATCAACAAATCTGTGCTACTCAACAAACTTGTGTAAACAAACAACTGCATAGGATAGGGCACGGCGCATGTCCCATAGACGCTGACCAGCCTAGCCAATTAATCCGCAAGCAGCATTCCATTCCAGTGCACAACAAAATGTTTTGCTACTTATTTTACATGAAAAATTTATTGTTTATGAAAAATATTATACATATTTATAGGCAAATGCAGCTAAGCGTTACATCACCTAGCGGTAATTTTTAGAACTACTATATTCAGGATTTATTTTGAACTGTATTATACGAGTATATTAGATACAGATATTTTGAAATATTTTCGGTGTGTTGATAAAATATATAATGTAGAACGATTATTATTACATCGTACCAGGATGTAAAAAAACATCCAGATGTATCTTTTCATGTATTGCCAAAAAAGAAACACAAAAAGTAAAATTTGAGACAAAATTTAGTGTTGTCGAATTAATAGATAAGTATGTTCACTACATTTCACAAAAAAATGTTACATTTTATTTCAACTTTTTCATTAGTAAAAGAATGTTTACGTTACCATGGGTCTTAGGACCAAAAATAACATTTTTACTACAATTGTCATGGTGATAAATAATATAATAATAATAATCTTTATTACTCTACACGAAAAGTAGTCATTTTAGTCCTAATGAAACAAATAACTATTTTTTCGTGGTAAGTAGTTAATCAAGTAATATGTAAAACGCTGTTGCCAAATAAAAAATTTCACTGTACATGTCAAACGAAATGCAATACCTATGAATTTGCTAAAGGCAAAGAAAACACGATAAACAAATTTAAAATAGTGACAAAATTTTGAGAATGAAAAAATCCATTGAGATGCAAAATTTCGGACAAAGTGAATATTAAAACGCTATGCATAATAATGTCGAAATAGAGAAATGTCACGATACAAATACAATAGAAGAAACAGAAACAGTAGATACTATAATAAATTTATTAAATAATCAACCGAAAACGTTTGGAAATTCTGATGTACAAGTAAATATTTAATAAATACAGAAAGAGCACTTAATCATTTCAGGCTTAGAAAGTTTTGATATTTTAATTTTTATTCCAAATTCAATAGATTTAATATATAGTAACAATCATATAAATAAATTAAATATGAAAGAGAGAGTTACTTTGTGTTTTATAATATTAAAGTGCGATTTAAGTTTTGTAGTTTTAAAACGTCAAAAATCTATTCTGGATACAGTAGTCCGCGAAGTGTTCTAGATGGCGCAGCGATCTTAATTTTATTTGCCTATACCTGTTTCATTAATAAATATTCATTTTTTCCTTTAAATATGAAAAATTTTATTTTATAAATATTTTTTTTTAGGAAAGATGGTTATTAATTTTCTGCCATAAAAAATTCCTAAACTATTTTTCAGACAGTCATTATTTCAAGAAAAAATACTAACTGTTTCTACTGCCTCAAGGAAATAGCGGGCTCGTCACTCACTTCCTCCTTGCAGCAGTAAAAACAGTTTTACCATGCTAGTAATGTAAACTACTATTACAAGTGAATGGTCGCCATTTTGAAATGGTTATAGTAAACCTATGATATTTTAATATCGTTGTGAAACTAATTTTATGTACATTCCGAAAAAAATATAAAAATACCTATTCCCTATTTAAAGTTAACCGCTAAAACCAGAAGTGACACAAAATTCTTATTACTATCATCTTTGTCTACTTTAACTTTGGTAAATAACATTTTCTTGTTATGTCTAAAAATAAACGAAATATTCGTGGTGGTGGTCTTACGACAAATACCCTCTATGTTTCTACCTGTTTCTGTTCTGCTTTCTGTCTCTTCCGATAAAGTCTGCACTCGCGGTCGAATTTCCAGGAAAGTCTGCACTCTAGTGGAGTAGTCCAGGTCTAGGCACCAAAACCCACGCGGAGTGGGCGCATATCGTACTTAGAGCCCGCGGAGATGAGCTCTGAATATACTTGGTGAACGAACTACAAGAAAAAAATACAATTTATATCCATTTGGAAGACTTTTTGGACAGATGATAATTTTTAAAAAGTTTGTTTTTGTAGATGATGTTTTTTAGAGTCTCAAAAATTTTTAAGGAAAGAGTTGTCATAAAAATCTTCTAGACTATTTTATTTAAGGTTGACTGCCTCGGAAGAACTTCAGAAATTTTTTGGGATGAAGTGTCTGAAAAGTACTTCAGAATTTTTTTTTGTTTATAGACAATTATACAAATAATTGTGCAAATGGCCACACGTTAGGCAGCACTCCAGTAACGAACAAACGCGGTGGCGAACGAAAAAAGCAATAAAGTTATGCGAAATATGTATATTGTGTGTTGTTTGTGCACATGAAACAGAATTTATACCGTGTATCAAAGTCAAAAATTGTAGTCTGATTTTATATGGAGTTATTGAATGCAACTTCCGGAGTATTTTTAGAGGTAGCTGTAAAAGATAAGAAAGGCCAAAGAGGGGTTAACAAAGGTTACTTAACGTGTGAATCAAAGGCTGACCTAGATCGTGGTCAAGGGTTTAAATAAGAATTTGGTTGACACTAAGGTTCGTCGTTAAGGATTCAATTACTTTAGTATTTATTTAATAATAGTTTAAAAAAATTGAAAATTTGATTGACACTTGTTAATAATAAACTAGGTAAATTCATAAATGAATCCTCTCGTAATCTACCCCAGCAAGTGCCGCAATGCACACATGTCATTCAAAACTGCAGTCCACTAGGCGTAATTATATAAAAATTTATTATCTCGATTGAAAATTGTATTTATTTCATACTGTATCACATTTGCATATTTACAAAAGTGATTTCAGTCAGGTAAATGAGTTATTGCGGTATCAGATACAATAAAGGAATATTATGGTATTGTATCGTAAGGTTGCTAAGTAACAAGCAGTTTTTAATATTTAATTATAATTATTTTTAATGTCACTTTCAAGGTCAAGTTTACACTAGTCGTTTCGAATTTCCAGACTTGGGCTCGTATTCTTGAACTCATGCGAATTATGATTGAAACCATAGTAATTATGTTAAATTTTGACATAAATGCAAAGATTTTAACATTGATACTATAGTTTCAATCATAATTCGTATACGAATTTGTTCGTATGAGTTCAAGAATAGGGCCCTCTGCCTCTTCATAATCTCGTCCGAAAACTCTTTTATCGAACTTATAACGTAAATAACTATTAAACGAAGGTGAAAATACGTCGTATAAAACGAGTATAATATACTATTTATTATTATTTTGTGTCATTTATTTCATCGACATTTTCAATTGCAAAAAAATATCGAACTACAATCTAGCGATTTATGTAACATGTGATAACGCTGCTAAATTAATTTCTAACTTTTCTCATTTTCGTGCACATTATGTAGTTATAACATAAAATGAAGGATGTTGATATTTTGATGATTTAAATTCTTAGGTTATTATTCAATTGTTTTCAGTACATTAATGAACGGAGTGTGAATGCAAAGTATGAAAACATTATTTCCAGATGAAATTTATATATAAATTCTTAGAATAACTTCTATACTTACATAATACACTATATTTTATTAATATTTATTGATATTTTTACCTAAAAACACTAATTTTCTATCAACTAATCTTTATGTTACTCAACAAACTTGTGTAAACAACTGAATAGTGCACGGCGCATGCCCAGTCAGCTAATCCGCACACAGCCGAAGCCAACAGCATTTCAGTGCACATCAAATTTATAGATTATGAAAAATATTATAAGTATTTATACCTGTTTCAATAATAAATATTTCTTTTTCTCTCTTAATATGAAATTTTATTTCACAAATTTTTTTTTTAGAAAAGATGGCAATAAATTATGTTTTAGCAAAGAATGCCTTGGTATCTTCTCATTTCAAAATTCCAAGCAATTTAAGGATTTTAATGATATATTGCAAAAATTCCAAATAATTTTATAACAATGGAAATATAATTTTGTGTCTAAATATTTTTTAATTTATCTGATTAATTACTAGATTTAAAAAATATCAAAAATTTTAATTAAGAATTAATTGCTGCGTAAAAACTTGTTTCCTGTAAAAAAGGGAATTAAATTAAACATCTTTTTTTTTACTGTAAATCATTTATCAGCGACACCCTGAGCTGTTTTTTTTTATTTACTTGGCTTTATTGACCACTAAAGCCCCTGGCACATATAGCGTCAAAACTCCGAGTCTACCAGACTCGGAGTTTTGACTGCCAAAAATAGAAACGCCTTTATTTTCAGCAGTTACGACTGCCGAAAACCAACTTCATTATGATGCTGGGTTTTTCGCTATCTTCCTTTGTTGTTTGACGTATGAATTATTATTGTTTATGTTCTTGTTTGATATTTTGTACATTTTTATAGTTAAATTCATTTACTTTATACATAGTTATATACTTTTAAGTTTTCATATTTCATTTATTGTTCAGTCAATTTTTTTTAATTTAATTTTTTATTTTATTAATCCTAGTTTATAGTTTTTATATTTCTTAATAGTCTATAAATATTTTAAATAATACATTCAAGTTTTTATATTTCATTTAAAGTTTATGTAATTTTTTTTTTAATTTAATTTTTTGTTTTATATTTCGTAATTTATAGTTTTTATATTTCTTAATAATCGATAAACATTTTAAATAATACAAATTAACAAATAATACGTTAAAATTAACAAATATTTAATTCTGACTGTCAGAAACACCCGTTTTGGACGTGACTCTCAGTTTTTCAGCAGTTTGTAGCAGACTCGGAGTTTTGACGCTATATGTGCCAGGGGCTTTAAAAAATTCTAAATTATTTTTCAGATAGTCATGACCCCACAAAAAAATAGAAGCAAATTTATAAGCCATCTTTCCTAAAATATTCTTAAACTAATTTTCAAACACCACATTTACTAAAATAACCATCTTCCCTAAAAAAAATTCATATGTAATTTTTAAGATAGTCCTGATCCCAGAAAAAAATAGAAGCAAATTTAAGACAGCCATTTTCTTTACAAAAATTCTTAAACTATTTTTCAAACAGTTTTTATGGGAAGACTGTCTTATAAATATTCCACGAATTTTTTTTTAAGATGTCTAAAAATGATTCTAGAGTTTTGTAAGAAAAATAGTCCAAAAATAGTAAGCAATATTCGGGAATCATTTCTATTCACTACAAAATGTTCAATCCACGCAAGCCTTAGAATTGACGTTGTCAATATACTTTATTGTGCCTTCACTTCGTCAATCAACGTGTTCAAATAAAAATACATGTTTGTTATTATATATAAACGATAAATGCAACACAGAAAACTTAAAACAATTGTTTACAGCAAAGGCGTTCAACTACGAATAAATCAGCTGTTTTTACGTAGCATGGTCACCCGAGTGCCCGTAACCTATTAATATTTATGTGCACTATGGCTATTCAAATATTTACTTGGATAGAGAACGTACATTCATTTTCTTACCGGGTATATAATTTTCATTTATTAAATCTAGTGATCATTTTTAGTATGTACTTGATTTAAAAGCCCCTGGCACATATAGCGTCAAGACTCCAAGTCTGCTACAAACTGCTAAAAACTGAGAGTCACGTCCAAAACGGGTGTCACATATAGAGTCGGTGTTTCTGACAGTCAGAAATAAATATTTGTTAATTTGTATTATTTAAAATATTTATCGACTATTAAGAAATATAAAAACTATAAACTACGAAATATAAAACAAAAAAATAAATTAAAAAAAAATTACATGAACTATAAATGAAATACGAGTATAAAAACTTAAATGTATTATTTAAAATGTTTGTCGATTATTAAGAAATATAAAAACTATAAACTAGGATATATAAAACAAAAAAATAAATAAAAAAAAATGACTTGAATTATAAATGAAATATGAAAACTTAAAAGTTTCTAACTATGTATAAAGTAAATGAATGTAACTATAAAAATGTACAAAAATCAAACAAGAACATAAACAATAATAATTCATACGTCAAACAACAAAGGAAGATAGCGAAAAAACCAGCATCATAATGAAGTTGGTTTTCGGCAGTCGTGACTGCTGAAAATAGAGGCGTTTCTATTTTTGGCAGTCAAATGGTAGACTCGGAGTCTTGACGCTATATGTGCCAGGGGCTTTATACATACAAATTTTCAGCAATAACTCACTCTTCAATCAAAACCTTGATACGATTTTATTGTAATGGTACGGTTGCTTGCTACGAGTTTGTTTTGCAGAGTACACTGACGTTGTCTGTATACCTGTCAAAGTAGTAAGGTTATGTGTGTAAATAATAGAAAAGAGAAATTTATCTGCACTCTTTTTAAATAAGAATATTCAATAATAATTTAAAAACTTCAGACCAATATATCTACTGCCCAATAAACAAAATGAATACTGCCGCTGATGGCATTCAGTAAGAAAATATTCAGTAACAATCTGTTATTTACTATACATTATATTTTGTAGGACTGAAAATGTTGATATACCTTTAGAAACAAAAATGAAATCTTTAGGAATTAATGAAGCATCATGTTCTACTGCCACTATCCCAGAAAGCCCTATAAAACGAATACTAAGAAAAAGAATTCCCCAGATAAACAAAAATGAAGGAAAGAGAAGAGTAACAATTAAGCCTAAAAAACGTCTAAGTACGGGGTCTAATACTAGTACAGCTGACTTAAATCAAATATATTTATGTAAGAAAATTAAAAGATTAGCTCCAAATTTAGAAACCATATTCGAAGAGCCAAAAATTACAAAATCTAATGAAGTTTTATATACCGAACTTAAGAAAAAGAAACGTTTTCTTGTTTTTGATCAAAACAATCAAGGTAAAATTAAAAAACGGCAGCAAAAAGTGAAGAAACTCTTTGGGAAATCTATATTTAAAAAAAAACGTACGTCAATGGATTTATTATTTCAAAAGTTATGTGATGTTGATTAGATAATTTCTTACATATTCATTTTTTTTATAAACATTTTTATATAATAAATTAATCTTTTGTAATTGACTTATTTAATATTATCCTACACCTAAAAAAAGTGTTCATTATAAAAATAGATACAAAATCAAGTCTTAACGTAACAACTAACAGAGTCTACATCACAATTGTCATACTGTTCAATTTTAGGATCTTTGTCTTGAATATTATTCATACAAGCACATCTATGAGAATCAGATCCTGGTTTAAAATATTTTCTTGGATAACCCACCCAATTACGAGATATTCCACCACTAAAATAATTACAGTTACAACATTTAACATAAAAGGATGATTTAATTTACCTTCTATCTGAACACCATACTCTGGTTCCAGATTCTGCATTCCATTCAATATTACACGGTGGATACTGTTGCTCATCTAAGTTCTTTGCAGATTTCACTTTCTCAGCATTTTCAAAAAGTTTTTCAACAGTTTCAAAATAATGAGTCGGATTGCCCTCAATATCATAATACCGTCCTACTAATATACCTTTTTTAGTATATTCTCGATCATAGAAATCCTTCCATTGTTTCAAAGATAGTAGTTCATCGGGAGTTAAACTAGAAACATCATCGGATATTTCATCTTCGTTAAAATTTCCTGTTATAAAGGATTTAGATGCATCTTTTCCTGAAATTATGTAAAACAATTATAACGATTCCAGTAAAGAAACAAATGAACTTACCAGCAAATATATGATAACTTTGTCCAGGTCCATAATGTTTTTCTGCTCTTGATACATCGTATACTACACCTAATATAGATAAATACAATTTCTTTTTTGTTATACCATTAAATTCTTTAAGTTGATCTTCTGTAAATATTCCTGTCTTAGCAACTATTGGCTGTTTATGATTTGCTGTATATTTCAAAATTTTATGAACAAATGATAAGTCAGAAACAAATACTCTAATAAAAATTGCTATTCCTACACAAACAAACGATATTAGTACTAATTTCGTCTTCATAATATATTTCTTATCGTTGCCAGTGTATAGTTAATGGAAGATATGAAAGAATTAAATATATTTCTAACCTATATTTATAATTTCTTTTTTAAATTATCATTAAATCAATTTAATAACGAAAGCAATTGGAAAATGATATAACAGTATCGATTACATATAAATTGTTTTATCTCAATCCTGTTTTTGAAAACATAAATTTAAGTCACTGTCAAAGCAAAAATTTTAAATGTTCTCAGTAAAATGTTACATATTTGGACATAAAATTTATAATATGCATTATTTTGTTATTTTTATTTCTGAAATAATAAAATAACATACTAATTTTTACGAAATTGGCAACTGTTTCAAGGTTATAGGTGTTACACAACCTGAACTACGTAAGTTTGGAATTACTAATCGATCACGTGTAGCATCTTTATCTCTTGTGCGTGACGTTTCACTTCGCAGCAGGAATACCAAAGATTGCAATAACTGTCAGGGACTGTTGTACTTAGAACCTTAGCAGGAATTGGCAAAAGTTCACGAAGCTCCCGCGTCATTATCGCACGTGTGTTTCCCTTTCCTCTTAGTCCTAGTGGCGAACTTGACGAACTTATTTTAAAATGTTTCATCATTTGAAGCTGTGAATTTGGTGTGTTAATGTGAATTTTAAAATTATCGCTTGTGCAGTTACTGGAAATTGGTATACAATTATTTTTCTCAAGGCGAAATTTAATTTTATCTGTAATAATTATTTAAATTACAAAAAATTGTTCACATACATTTATATAGATATTATATCAGTATTATTTATAAAGAAACGTTAAGTCTAGTGCAAGTTACAGTAAAAAAGAATCACATATTGTTTCATATTTTTAAAGTAATAAAAAAATACGTAAAATGTCTGCAGTAGCTGTAAATTTAAAATTTTTCCTCAAAGAGTACCCTATTGTCAGAGGTATTGTTTCATATGCTATAATTTGGCCAACATCCTCTATTTGCCAACAAACCATTGCGGGAAAAAATTGGAAAACTTACGATTGGGCTCAAGCAGCAAGGTTCAGTTTATATGGATCATGTTTTGTCGCACCAACATTATATGGATGGATCAGACTTTCTACTCGTGTTTGGCCAAGGAGTAATTATAAAACGGCAATTAAAAAAGCACTCATAGAACAAGTCACCTACGGGCCAGCAGCTATGGTTTGTTTCTTTTTCGGAATGAGTTTATTGGAAGGAAAAAACATGAATCAGGCTAAACAAGAAGTTAAAAATAAATTCTTGCCGACTTACAAGGTAAGTACTCATATTATATTTATAACTGATTGGCAGTTAATTATTTTGCATTTTAACTTACCGTAGGTGGGAGTTTGCGTTTGGCCAATTTTGCAAACCATCAACTTTGCTTTAATTTCCGAGAAAAATCGAGTACCGTATGTGAGCATGTGCAGTCTTGTATGGACTTGCTTCTTGGCGTACATGAAACAACATGATCTGGAACAACAACAACAGCAAAATCTCAAACTTACAGAAATCGAACCACAAAATCTTAAACTTGCACTTTGACCAAAAAATCCTTAGGAAATTGTAAATATCTAGTTTATTTGTAGACTATAATTATTCTATTTTACTGTAAAGGGTGTACAGTTTATTTATTTTAAATATTTATTAATTGGTTACATATATATTTATATTTTGTTTGTCAGGAGTAAACCATGGTATTTACAATGTATAACACATTTTAAAATGTAACAAAATGTGTAAATTACGATTTAAAGCTAAGATGAGAGAACTAAAAATGATTATGTTAACAGATGCACAGAGATTATAATTATTTTTGTAATGGCTTTATAAACAATAAAAAAAACATATTTTCTATTAAATATTTGAAACTAAAATTAAAACCTAGTTTATAATACTAAAATGCAATTATGAATAATAAAGACGCAAGCTTAACACTTTAACGTCAATGTAACATAAAATATACATTTATGAAGTTCTTACAGCTTATAAAGATACACTTATTAATACCGGGTTCAAGGGGACGACGGATACATCATAAATGGGCTTTGCATCGTTACATAGTACCCACATGTCATACTCATAAATGATATTTCAAGTTATATCGTATTACTTTGTCACAAATAACATAACATATAAAGAGTCGCAAATCATGATTCACTGAATTTAAAATCGAATTGAATTCAAGATATATGCACCGTATTATAATCATGCCTATAGAAATGATAATAGATAGAGATCTTTTCTCTGCACCTATGATTCTGCCGTGCGCAACTGCAACTGCGTAAATCTAGTTCCTTGCATTTTTTGTATTATACACTAGGCTTGCCACTTAACAGCCAAATGGCCCAAAGTATGCAATAAAATCACATGAAAAATATTTACAATATCAATATCTAAACATGATGCAATCATCTACAGTCTTCTCATAATTAGTGTGTAGATAATTTTCGTCTTATCGAACAATAAAATAATTTGAACGCCTTATTATATTAAGTTAAAATACGAAAAACTATCTATACCTAATAATGGGGAGACTAGAAAAATAATACTTTGGACAATTTGGTTCTCAACAAATTCAACGATATTCACAAATATACATCCGTCACCAGTGTAATAAATCCTAAGGATGTCCATATAGGTAATAAAAAAATTAGCGTACATTCGTAACAATAATGAAAACAACAGCTGCGAATGTATGTACATTGGCAGAGAAAGCATAAATTGCCGCTTTATATTGGTCTCAGTAATCATATAAAAATAAGTTGCCGGCCGCGCCGGGTCTAGAGTACATACATGTATGAAAGGAGGAACAGGGTACCGACAACGGTGCGTCGCCGCAGTGAACGTAACAACGTACTTTACTTACTCGTACTGTATGTAATAGTAACACAACATATTATATGAACAAAGGTACTTTACTTACTAGGATTGAATCATCTCGCTCACTACTATTAAACATGTTATCTTCAGGTAGTGTATATGTATGTATGTATAATATATAGATTCTGTTTACATTTGGACAATATACTAGACTACTTTATGTAATTTTGTAATGGTAAACATGCACGTGGCAGCATGATTAACAAGATAAATCCTAAGTATGTATATAGGTACCAGGATTAGATCTAATATTTATGAGATTTTCAATTTGTATACCTAACAAATCGTAAGTGTTGTTGCATTGTAGTCACTACAAAACTATACACAATACAGCCTCACCTGCTACTACGCTTCCGTTATTTACAACACCGTATCATACGCATACGCAACTGAATGAACTTGGCCAGGGACCGGGTCACGAAATGCATTACATTGCATGTCATGTTATTGCATGCGCGAGCGCATATTGCGTCATTAGCCTAAACAGAGTTCGGTTTCGCTGAGGCCTAACTGTACCGTCCAGCTTATTTCACCGTGGAGAAGTTTTGCGCTTGATTTTGATTGGACGCCACCCAGGTGCTGAACACATCCCTGTAATATAAATATATAGAAACCACGTTGCTGTGTATTTGTCATTGTATATAGAACACTTACCGACAATGACTGACTACACATTCATTGCTGCAGTATTCGTCCTCCCACTCCGCGTTGGAAATGGCGGCGTTGGGACAGCCGTGACGTATGCAGGCGTTGGCGGACCGCATGGCGGGCTGCCCCACGGCGGGCTGCTGCTGCTGCTGCACGCTGGAGGTGACAACAGGAGCCGCAGCTGAAACAGGGGGCGAACTCGATACCATGTGTTCACTGCGCGGTGGACTCATGTGTAAGTGGGACACTACTGGAACTTGTACTGGGTTCACCTGAAACACGCAATCCATTCCCGCACTAAGAATCTATCCAACCAACCCATTTCCTTTACTTTTACTTTATCATTTTATAATAACCACAAATTTTTATATTTCCAACAGTACCAAAGATTAATTTGTAGATAAATACTAAAGTCTAAAGTAAATAATCATCAAAGTCACTGATAAATCAAACACCTATTATGAATAATTTACCCACAATACTATCAATTAATTATTTTATGTAAATCAAACTAACTTTTTTAATTACGAAATTATTAAGATAAGTAATTCTTGGAATAGTTTTTTGTGTTTCTATGGTATTTCTTCCATTAACAAGTTCGTTTGTCACCACAAGATGATAATTATAATAATTCCAATTTATCTATTCAAGTCCAGATTTTGTTGTTGTTAAATGAAACATTTTCGGAAAATTATGTAATGAAAAAATTAATACAGTATGCGAGATATGAAGAATGAATTCAATTCTCGCACGAATTTGTAAAACAATATCAATGAGTGAATTCTTTTTTGTTGCTCTTATTTGATTATTTTCAATAAGAATAAATTTCACAGTTAACGTTATTGATTGAACTTTACTCGCATCTTGTGATTTAATTTAGAATTTATTTGAGAATACAACTTACTTGTTGCATGTAATTGTTAGAATTGACTTGAGGGCTCATGTGTGGCTGCATGTTCATGTGGTTTGGCACAGGTCCGGGTCCAGCGGTCATAGGCGACCCCATCTGCTGGTGCATGTTCTGGTGTTGCGGGGGTTGATGTTGCTGGTGCTGTTGATGCTGCTGCGGGTGTTGTTGATGTTGCGCCTGTCCGTTTACGTTCACGTTCATGCTGCTCATCATGGGCGATGGCTTCTTGTTCATGTTACCTATCTGTTGCTGCGGCGCTTGCTGCTGGATGGGTGGTGTAGGTGTCGATGAGATTGGAGGGGAGGGAAGAGTGTTCTGGGGTGAATATCCATTGTAGGATTGTTGGTAGTTACCGTAGTTTCCGTACATGCCTTCATTCTCACCCGCACCCTAAAAAACATTTAATAATATAAATTATACCGTATTATTAGAGAAATATGACGGAACAACATTAAAATAAATTATTTTAAATCAATGGAAATAGAAAATGAAATAAATAATCATAAGAAAAAGAAAAACAAACATTAGCATATAAAAAATTCGGCTACAACATTTAATTCACAGGTTTTTAAAATATACATTTCAATGTTCGTAATTGGATAAAAGAGTTTTCAAATCACGATATTTTATATATTTTTACTTCGTATTGTGATCCTATTTTTCTATTTTTAAATTTATTTCATATATCAGTTATTTTTTTTTAGGCTAATGGTAAATAACTTTTGAAGAATGCATGCAGCATTTTACACAATAAAATTAAATTAAAAAAAAGTGTATTTAATTTTACCTTTGAAACTAGACTAGCTCGGTAAGCGGCTAACGCTTTTAAATATTCCTTCTTCGCCGCTTCCGTTTTCTTTTTGTATACCTAAGAAAAAAAATTATATATGTATTATTACAGTTATTTATTTCAACGATAATTTATCATACGTACATTTTTGTGTTCAGAGTCCAATGCATCCCACATAGACGCAACGATTTTTGAAACTTCTCCAAAACTTGCGTTCGGATTTTGTCCTTTGATTGCCGCTTGGGTATCCCGGAAGAATAATGCGTAAGCGGAAACTGGCCTGAAAATAATATTAAGTTTTCAAACATTTTACACTGCGGGCATGTCATAAATAAAAATGGCAACAATAAAAACTCCGCATTTCAATATTAAAGCCATCAATTTTTCAATGTGAAGTTACATAGTATGTAAAAGAAAATTGCGATAATAAATCTACTGTTACAACTTGGAGGAACGGCGGCTGTTAAGTTTATGGCCCATATAACAACCAAGTCGCCCGCACCTTAATCTGTAACCCTTGTAGAACGGGGGACGGTGATGCTTCGATTTAACGGAACGCGGACGCGCACTTTAAAAATTATGAGAACATTTTAAAAACATAAATATGAATACGAAATTTCATTTACACATAAAAGGACACAGGAATAAATTTCTTTACAACATGTGATACAAAATTTAAAACAGTATTTTAATATTATTAGTACAGGCTATAATTTCGTTAACCTCGTTCTAAATTTTGTATGACGTAAACTTTCAATTCTAAATGTAAAATCTAAATTTGTATTTTTATGATGCATTAAAAAATAACTCAAAAATAAATAGCTTTTGATACGTCAAGATAATTTAAACATAACAGGAATTTTAATTGCCTCTAAAATATATTCAATATAAAAAATATGACTGTTGGAATGATTTCGGAAATGTAATATCCCAGGGAGGAGTTGTGCATAATAAGAAAAATTTCAAAGCAAAATACTTTTTGCGTAATCAATAATACATGACCTATTTGAATGTTGCTGCATGTGACAAAACGTAAAGATTCGGCGCAGTAAGTTTGCGCATTTCGCATTGCTTACATATTCACTACGAAGATTAATTAAATGCGAAACATCAATAATCAGCGCTAACAATGTAAACATAATAAGCGCGCGCACAAAAATCGATTTTCTTTAACACAGAAAATTACTAAAAGAAATTATCTGATACCACACTCACTTTTGAGGTTCATTGGGGTCTCTCTTCTTTTTCTTCTTTTGCACCTTCGGTTTCTTTTGAACTTTGGCCAAAACTGGGTCTGCTGGTTCCGGGGATGGACGTTTTATTCCAGTCAACTGTATAATTACATATTTTATCATATTAGACTTTCTTTTATTCAATAACTTGTTTATCGCGTTTTATTGTAAATCAATAAAAGTTATAAAAGTTTCTGTAAACAACTTTAACGGTTGTGACATTTTTCAGATTAGAAAAAGGAAAAACAAATTTACCTACAAATATAGAAAAAAGTAGTTTATAAAATAACACATATTTTCTTTTATGAACTGTTTGAGCGATTTTGCTGTTTCAATTTTCCACAAATATTATCTCGTATATAAATACATTTTTTTTTTCAAAATATTTACTAAAATAATAGACAGTCATAAATGTTAGGCTAATTTTAAGTCCTAAAATAAATCAAACAAAAAATTACCATAGCAGGATGAGGAGTACTATCATCACTATCCTCACTCGTCGTGGCTGGCTCTTGTCCAGGTGCCGGTGGACTGTTACCCCGTCCTTGTGGATGCTGTGGCGACCTTCCATACGCTAGACTTCCCGGAGGAGGTTGTGCCTGCGGTGGCGGCTGCCCGTGGCTCATCATCATCTGCTGCTGCTGCTGTTGCTGCTGTTGTTGTTGCTGCTGCTGCTGTTGTTGTTGTTGTTGCTGTTGTTGTTGCTGCTGCTGCTGCTGCTGTTGTTGAATCATCAACAACTGGCTGTTGTGTTGTCCTGCACTCGTCATTACGTACGAATTAGGTGGCGTGTTGTACGCGGAACTAACATGAACCCCCATGCCATGGTCGCCCGGACCGGAGAGGTACAGAGGCTGCTGGTACGCTGATGGATCGTGCATGGACATATTGTCTTGTGATTGATTTATTGCTTGCATGGGCATCTAAACACAGATAGTAATTTGAGATTATTGCTACAATAATTACACAGGTAATTTGATATACATCGGATATAAAATATGGGTGCGTTAATAACTGCTGAAGATCGATATGAAATTAATACTTGTTATAATGAAAAAAAGTACAAAAGTCATTTATATTTTTAACTTAATGACTTTAATTTAAAAAAAAAATATTCATTCATTTTTATGCATTATTGTTAGTAACCAAACATAGAAGCAGTAAAAAAAAACCGAAGCAAATTTTATAAATTAATCGAGATAAAATAATTAATTTTTAAAACAATAATAAATTATAAACTTCTAAAAATAAAAAAGCAGTACTTGCTTAAAAGTCAAAATTCATTTTCCTTAATCAAGACTAAAAATGTTTAAGACAATAAAAACGATTTTATTAATTATTTTTTTTAATAAAAGACCTAATTGATCATTATAGTTATTACAAGCTCTGAAAGTTCTTTGAATATGTTTATAATTTATTTATTTTTCATAACTGTAAACAATGATATAAGTTTATATATTTGTGCATTTTTTTTTATTTCCTATTATTTTACTTACGAATCTGTTTATATAAAATAGATTTAGTTTAAAATAAATAACTGTACAACATGACGTGCGAATCTAATAATAAAGACAGTAAAAACTATCAAACTTTAAATGTTATTGACCTTTCTAGTTTGAATGATATGACTTTGCATTTCACTGAAGTTGAAGTTAATGAATATTGAAAATAACCACTATAAATTATAATACAAAAATAACATTATTCAGACAGAATAAATGTCAACTATTCTTCTATGTCAAATTTAATATATAAAATAAGTGCAATGTTTTGTAAGCAAATTAGTGAAGAAAACATTTTAATACGATGGAATTTTGTGACGTAATACTGCAACAAGTATTTCGCGCTTGGTCAATCATTGTTATTTTTAACGTTGTTATAAATTTAAAATTAAATGGAGCAAGTTAAAATTTATGATAGCTGAATAATATAAATTAGGAAATCATATTAAGAAATTTAAAAGCTGCTATTTTCGACATATGACGAATGATGCATGGCACAGATGTATACTAACTTGCTGTTGTTGATTATGGTAATTCTGCATGGCCTGTTGTTGTTGCTGTTGTTGGGGATTTATCGCTGGGATGTCAAACTCTTCGTCACCAAAACTGGGAGTGTGAAAAGTCTAAACAAAACATTAAACAAATTAGTTATATTGTTATATAGTTACAAATAAACACATTCACATGTACTATTCCACTATTTAAAAATGAATGATATTTGAATCCATATTAAATAAATAAATAAGAATTTTTATTTATTTTAACCGATTAATTAATATATAAATAAAATAAATATTCATATATGTGTATGAATATTTTGATAATAATAAACAAAAATTCTTTATTTAATTTCGTATTTATTAAATAAATTTCATGAATATATTTTGAACTTTCAGTTCATCTTCAGAAGTAATTAATAAAATTATATAGTATTTATAATTAAATCTAATTTGGATTAATGCGAGTACCACGTGTAATGATCATCGGCTTTCCATTCGTCGTATTATTTATAATTCAACTGCTGTTCAAATGTCATAGATAATTGTGTTAAGTCAATAAGTTATACAGAATTATATTATGCAACAACATATTTCTTAGACAAATATATAATTAAGTGTAATTTTGTTAGATAAAATATTCCATTATATTAATAAGAAAATATATTAATCATTAAATTCAATTATATGAAACAATAAATTAATGAAATGAAAATATAAAGTAAGGTTGATTTATAATGGTTCATATAATTCTTCTTTATTTTCATACAAAGTTATGGGCAATAATTCATGGCTGCCAAATAAATTACTAGGAACGAGTACTCCGAGCCAGTTCAACTCTATTAAAGTTACTTTCGTAGGTCACCACTAGGAGAACATCTGGCGCTGTCGGCGGATGCGGTGACGGGGTGAGAGCTTGGAGCTTTCTCAGTTTCCCGCGTGGTACAAACACGAACATGGCAGCCGCACGCCGCAAAACGCGCCATTTGTGTGTAAACACCGACAAATGTTTACATCATCATCATGTTATCATTATTTTATGTACCGCTTGAGTACACTCGTTTGATCTTCCGATGCTCCAACAACAATAACTGATAAATGTACAAAAAGAGGGTAAATAAAAACATTGCAGATAGGTCCTTTTGTCATTCGGTTTAAATTTTTTATAAGTAGATACGACTATAGATATATAATTTCTGGGGATGACAGCTCTATTAATATTTGATATTTATTATTTTTATTTATTATACATAATTTATTAATATGGGATCTTTATCTTACATCTTACTACTCAGATGTTGTTTATTTTCTTTTTAATATTGAAATCAATGAAATTTGAAAGTTCGCATTTTAAGAAATTGGAGGACAATTCTAGAATCTTAAAAAAAAGACTTCATCTGAAGAACTTAAATGAAAATAATTATGAAAAAAATAAACAAATTTCAGTAGATGTAATTTATTTACAAGTACTTATTGGTGCAAAAAAATATATGAATAAATATTATTCTTATTTCTTATTAACTAATAAATAAAATATTAATATAAACTAATATAAAAGCATCTTTCAATTTTTTTTTTACTTTTGTACATTTAAACATTTGTAAAAGCAAAATGTTAAATAAAAAATTCATGGGGTGGCTAGCTCAGTGGTATGAAGTCGGCCTGTGGATCCTGAGAACCCTGGTTCGATTTCCACAGGCGACAAACAATTTTCATAATTTCAAAAACTATCCCTGTGGCTCCTCCACCACTAACATCTTTGGGGGCCGTGATTTGACGACTGGTAACCGCACTTCACGTGCAAAATATATCACTTACCGACATCTGCTTCGGCAGAGTGCCACACCCAATAATGGGTAGAAGGCGTGATGATATATATATATTTTTTTATTATAAGTAAAATTTTTCTTGTAAAAAGGACAAATGATGTCCTTTTCAGTTTAAAACAGGACAACGAGACAGACGGGGCTCAAAACAGGATTGCCCTTTTCAAAAAAGGACGGTTAGCAACCCTAAGTGAAACACTTATTAAAGGCAATAATAGGGAAACACTACGCAGTATTAATGTAAATATATTTTTTACTTAATAAATTTTCTTGTTCTCATTAGACGATTAACATACAATTTCCTTTTCTTTTCTTATCTTTAACTTGGAAGTTTCACTTCCGGCAAGCACGCACATTTTTTTTTACTCATACTGACCACCTCTTTCACTGTTAAAGAATTTTTACACTAATCATAAATTATAGTGTATAATTCATTGTATAATTTAAGTATAAAATATTTACTAATTATTTCCTTGTATGTTCTGTAATAAAGGATGTATAAAAGCACCGATACGATAGTATGAATTAAATAAAGCAATTTCGTTACAAGTTACAACCAAAATTATACAAGTAAACTACAAGATTTAAAAACAAACTACAATTTAAGTCTTTTTCTGTAATACCGTGAAATTACTAATTCAATGAGAAAACAACAACACATGTACACAAACAGCGTAAAGTCAGTTTCACACATGTTAATTCTTGTTTTATTTTACACTCTCGACCATTAGACGCGCGATTGTCTGGAACTCCGTGGTGAGTAGTGTAAACATGAACGTCAGCCGTGCAGGACGACAGGTACTTCTGCCATCTACCGGATACAGTCAGGACCACACACGTCGTTTAATAAAAAATGCACACACGGACGAAACAGCTTAAGATCAAACAGATAGTGTTATGTATGATGCACTCCATACTCTTTAGGATTATTTTTATCTTTATAGAACTGTTGTATAACTGGAAAGCTTTGTGATCTATATTCGTAACACGATTTCATAAAAAGATAACACTTTCTCTTTTATTTATGTTGAATAACTATTGCTAGACACTTCCTTCTTGTCCTATTTCACATTATTTTTGAAATATAATAATCTATAGGTATACAAGAAAGATAATTTGTTAAATTAGAAATTAATTTTGTTACAAGTTTTCGTAATAAAAAATTTGGGTTCACTTAATTAAATTATATTAGAGCGGTTCTCAAACTTTTTTTCAACCAGGATCCAATTTATAAATCCCTTCCTACTTCTACCCATAAATTCTCGAGACATATTTTTAATTAATTTTTATAATTAGGTTCTTAAAATTAAAATTTCCACGAAGTAGAAACTTTTAGAAATTCTTAAAACGCAGACACTGTTTAGAACAGATACTAAAACAAATATAGAATTAAATTCTTCTATAACGATGCTCACTATAAACGAGTTAGTATTTATCTAAAATTTATTCTTAATGACAGTGCATCAGGCCATACACATCGTTATTTGGCATCTTTTTTAAATTATTCATACTCAACATGGGTTCCTATACCATAATCGAAATAACAAGAATTAATAACAAAAAGAAAATATAATTTGAACTATAAATATTAGCTAAAGAATTAGTTCAAAATAATGTTTTACTCCAGAAATATAATAGATTAATGCCCGGTTTCACCAACAAAAGTTAAATATTAATCATTGTTTAAATAAATAAAAGCAAATCAAAATTACATGTCAAATGGAATAATTGACATTACTGTCATATATTCGATTTACTTTTATTTATTTAAACAACGATTAAAATTTAACTTTTGTTGGTGAACCGAGCATAAAAATATAGTGACATCACAAGTATAAAAGCGTTCTCATTGGCCACTTCTTTTAGTGGAAAATAAGACACATGTGCGAAGTAGAATGTACCTGTAACTAACTTCATTGAACAGTCAGTGGATCTGTCATATTTGTATAAATTGGTTAGATGTTCTTTTTACTTATCAGAAAATAAATAATCACAGTACAACACAAAACACACCTTTCTTGCGACAAATAAAACTCCAAATGTCATAGACAAGAATAGATAAGGCAAATATGAAAATTTCTGTAAATGTTTGATAGTTTATTTCCACATTTTTTCTAACATCATTCTTATATAAAACTGTTTGTCGTAAGTATATGTTGTATATTTATTAATATAATTTAATTTCCAATATATTTAGATTATTTTTCAAGAATTCAATCATATATTATTTGCACTTTTTAAATGTAACAAGTTAAATACCACTAAAAAAAAACTTGTGAAGTCACAACCACAAAGAAAACTTCATAAAATCATATCTTTTGTAATATAATTTATAAGTGTAAGATGTACATGTTTATAATATATTCTCTTGAGTAGATACTCATTTCTTTAATCATATTTCTCAATATTTTGCGTATGAAATTAATAAAATAAACTGAAACATAAGTGGAGTTTGAGAACCGCTGATATAATAGAAAATTATATAAATAATTAAAGTAAATATACTTTTTGGATTGATGAAAATAAAATAAAAAAAAACTTATTAATAAGAAAATAAATATCGAAACGTCATTCTCACCTGGTCGTTCATTTCGTAAGCGTTATTGTGAAACGAATGTGGAATGCTGAGCGAAAGGTCCAGGTTTTCAGAACGCTGAAAAAGAAAAGAGCACGTTAGAATTGTTTAACTAACTGTACATTTCAATATTCGTTAGGAGTATACGAGTAACGTATACGCTTGGCAAACATGTCTGATTCAGTTAATTTAAACTTTTTCTAAATACACAAAAACTCTAATAAAATTCAGTAAAACAAATCAAACAGTGCAATGGCGGAACAACCGACGGCATTTGATTAGTTGTCGACGAAAAAACGCACAAAGTATGTTGTAGTGTATGTATGAGTACAACTGGAAAACATTTCATTTGCATTGCTTTACAATTTATATAAATAAGGAAAACAAAAATCTACAAATGTCGATACAATAGATTCCTGTATTCCCCGAAACAATAACGTAAACAAAGGAGAAACGATCAAGCATATCATGATGAAAAAGTATACCTATTCAAATTTTCAATCCAATTTCATGATTTTGTTTCAATAAAAAAATATAATTATACAACTATACAATTTGTTCAGTAAAAATTTGTTTTGTTTTTTTGTTAATTCAATTTACAGTAACAAATGAGTTGAAATTAAATTATTGACGTCAGCTATATTTGGCATATTTCATATAGGTCACATCACCGACTGAAACAAGAAAAGAGAAAAAGTAGACATACACGAGCAGTTGATGATGTATGTTTCAAAATAAACTGACAGCTGACAAGTCAGATGGATAACCAAAACTAATAACTAATAAAGGAAGAATTTAAATTAATTTAGATACAACAAATAAGTAATTTATCATACTGAACAATAATTACACTTTCTGTCAAATTTGTTACGAAGTTGAACCGTCAAGTAAGCCGGAGAGCTTTATCTTTACGTTGATCAAATCCATCAAAGATAATAAACTCTAACAAGCAATATAATAAGGACTACTTTCCTATATATAAACTGTTTTCTCGTCTTCTAGCATTCAAATATGAAATTTTATAATGAGTTTTAGAGTGCAATTAATCTCAAAATGTATACCTAAAATAATAATAAGGTAAAACTTATTTGTCGGTATTATCATGGGATGGCTAGCTCAGTGGTATGAAGTCGGCCTGTGGATCCTGAGGTCCCTGGTTCGATTCCCACAGGTAACAAATTTTCATAATTTGAAAAAGCTATCCCTGTGGCTCCTCCACCACTAACATGTTTGGGGGCCGTGATTTGACGACTGGTAACCGCATTTCACGCGCAAAATATATCACTTACCGAGATCTGCTTCAGTAGAGTGCCACACCCAGTAATGGGTAGAAGGCGTGATGATATATTTATTTATTTTATTTATTATTTTCCTTGATTGTTTTTTGATGTTTCTCAAAACCAATGAAATGCTTCATTGTATGTAACGTGTCTGCGTTTTAACCAATCCTGTCATTATTATACTGAGAATAAAGCTCTTGTGATTATTCCCGGGAATAATCTCAGTAGGTGCTTTTGTTTGTGACAAATGATAGGTAGTTCTCAAATAATTATTTAGAACTGTCAAAGAAAAATGAGTGAAAAAACTCGATTTAGTTCCATTTCTCGTACAGAAATATACGAACAAATTTTGGAAACAACTTCCAAGTACACATTAATAAGTAATCAATCGATATGGACCCAATTCAAATTTTTTTAATTTGGGTGAATCGACCTCAACAGCTAAGTCAAAAAATAATCTAATTAAATATAACTCGAGAGTTCGATAAATTAGAAAATAATTCTCCAGTATCTTTCTCAAAATTGTTGCCATTTGGCAATAGCCATTCAAGCCCTACGGCCTGTCGTGACTATTGCCTGGCAACAAGTTTTCGAAAGATCTGTCAAATTATTTTCAATTTATTCTCACTCTCTTGTTATTACTGATTATAATTTAAGAATATAAGAAAACGGTAATAATTTTGATGACGGACGAGTCAAGATCATCGACTCGAATGTCGGACACAGCGCTATACAAATAAATAATCAGTATACAAAGCATGAATCTAGGTTTAGTGAAATTTGCGGCGAGTTAAGAAACATGAAAGAAACCATAGAGAGGTTTTTATCTCGTGGCTTATCGAGAATATCGCAATAATGAATGTCCGGATCCGGAAGCGGGTAAAGTGTATAAATGCCGTAATTCGCGTTTGTCGAATTCAATATGAAGGGATTATGGAGGAACGCGCGAAAGAACGAAGCTGATCATCCGTTTAATAAATTGTCTGTCTGATTACGTCGCAGTGCGGGCAACTGTCAAATTAAAACTTCGAAATGAGTTTCGCGGATGTGGTGTCGGCGTCGGGACGCCCGGGGCTCATGAAAAATCGATGCTATTTCAGGAGGTATTTTTACGTTATTTATTTGTACATACAGCATTCGCTTAAAAATAACAATTTATAAAAGACACAAATTCCTTTTCGCACAATTTCTTATCATCTTTCTTTTCGCAACTTATATCCTTGTATGAAATAAAATTACTTTTTCAACTTTAATAGACTTTTTATACTGGGAACGCTATAAATATAAGTAAAACATTCTGACAATAGAAAACACTTTTTGGTACTTGTAAAGTGAAATATATTAATGGCAGTTTTACGACTTCAATATTTAATATTCAGTTTAATTAAATTTCAGTTTCAAAAATGATTGATTAAATTTATGTGTCGTTAAATACGATGATAAAAATAATACTGGCATGTTTATGGAAAAGTCACGGACAACAAAAGGCATTAAACAATACGACAAAAAGCGTACAAGCAGAATAAAACACAATTATAAATAACACAAGTAATTTCCACAAACAATGAAAGCAAAAATGTACCTGCATATTTTATTTTTTATAAAATGATATACAGCGACAACAGAAAAGTTTTTGTTTCAAAATGCCTCCCGTTTCGCTGTCATAAATTCTAAAACAATGGCCACTCCGATCTACGAATTATAAAAACAAAGGGTCGGCTTGTTACGCTTTATTTGGACCTTTTTTAATTTCTCCCAAACACATGAGCCGTAGATTGCAACTAGCGAACAGAACGGACGCATTGCATCTAACCCTCTCGTGCCAATATTTAACCAAGTTATTAATTCGACGCCGTCGCGATTCCGACTGCCGTCTACTGTCCCCTCTGGCGGTGGCGAAAGAACTTTGTTTGCTTTCGATATTTCTCATTGTTCCCTGTCTAACTCTGCACACTTCGCACTTGTTCAGACAATCCAGGGAAAAATTTAATAAAAAATATTTTAATTACTTTATCATTGCTGCGATAAAACATAAACAAAAAACAAAAATATGAGCTATGGAATTTTATTAAAAGTATATATTATAAGAATTTGTTTATTGACAAATTGTCTGATAGTAATTATTAGAAATAATTTTTGAAAAAGCAATGAGCGTTTGCCGGGATTTGAACCCAGAACTTTTCATTCGCATGATGACTGCTCTAACCAATTGAGCTACAAACACTCGGCGAATACTCATGCATTTTCGTGCAATCTTTAGTTGAAGAAATGTAAAGTGACATGGGTTGCGTCAATTCGTCACAAGTCAACAACCTAGTATGCGTTGGGTGATATTTCCTGGGTGAAATTATTATAAGAATTTGTTTATTGACAAATTGTCTGATGATAATTATTAGAAATAATTTTTGAAAAAGCAATGAGCGTTCGCCGGGATTTGAACCCAGAACCTTTCATTCGCATGATGACTGCTCTAACCAATTGAGCTACAAACACCCAGCGAATATCACCCAGGAAATATCACCCAACGCATACTAGGTTGTAGACTTGTGACGAATTGACGCAACCCATGTCACTTTACATTTCTTCAACTAAAGATTGCACGAAAAAGCATGAGTATTCGCCGAGTGTTTGTAGCTCAATTGGTTAAAGCAGTCATCATGCGAATGAAAGGTTCTGAGTTCAAATCCCGGCGAACGCTCATTGCTTTTTCAAAAATTATTTTTAAAAGTATATATTGATATTCTGTAAAATTCTAATTGAAATATTTGTTGTGGCAAGTTCGTCCCTGGAAATTACGGGTGCAAGGGGAAAGCTGGCGATTAGATGAAACAATGCACCCTTCCCCATTCTCAGTACATTCCTCTCACTGCTTCATTGCACGCAGACGCAATGTAATTCCACCCCTTTCAAATTCCATTTTATTTACTTTGCTGATGAATTATAACCAGCCAACATTGATTTTATACAATTTTCTGTTACTGTTTTGTTTGCTTCATTTAAATTTGGATACCGTAAAATAAAATTAATTAAATTAAAATATGAAAGTTTAAACAGTTTCCAATTAAAAACATTTCTTGTATAATAAAAGTATAATTAAAATTGGTTTCCTTACGACTATAAATATGATTAACATCGATAAAGAAATAAGATATTGGTTTCATGATTTATGTTCAATTTTTCTTTCTGAGAAATTCCCAGCAAATTAGCTAGAAATGCCATTAAAATGTTATTAAAACATACACCTATTAATAGCAAATCGAAGTAGTATAAAACTCTACATGCTCTAATTCACCCGAAGTAGAAATCCCAATAGATCTACGAAGGGAGACAAATGTCAGTGCGAGCGCCCTACCGGAACTATCAGCCATCAGTGCAAAGGTCAACGTTTACGATGTCCTAAAATTACCCCAAGTTGCTTGGCTCTCGATATCAAACGATGGAATCACGTGACCCAAGTCGTTACAAATGTAACTTAAAAATAATAATAATAATAACTTAATTGCCGAGATAAATACTGGATTAATATGTAGTTCACTTCATTAAACAAGTTTGAGGTTATGTTTTCATGCACGCAATGGAAATTCTCAGTGTTGGGTATTTTTATACAGATTGCTTCATTTTGTACAAGAACCTGAATTAACTGTTAAGTGCGTACTATTGATTTTTCTGAAGAAAACTTCCGGAAAATGAAATCAAGAAATGTAATAGCTATATAACCTCAAAATTTTTTAAGAAACAAATGTATTTTATACATATTAATTTCTTAATAGGCTATTAATGTCGAAAAAGACTGATTAACGTAGATTTTAATTACAATTACGAAAGATGAATGATCAAACTACAAATCATAATTAAACTTAACCTCAAAGTATCAGATTATATGAAAAGTTCTAATTGATTCTATTCTTGCTGTAAAAGCTGACAGCGTAAGCCAATTGTCTGTTCCTTGTTTGAATAAATTAATAAAGAACAGATTGGCTGTTGATGAAATATTTGCGTTGGCAGGAAGAAAATAAAAATCGAAGTTGGCAGTAGATGACAGGACATGACAACGCAAGACATGACAAGACAGATAGAGGACGGAGCAACGACAACAGCGAAGCAAGAAGAGAGATGAAGAGCCGAAGGAACGTTCTGTATCTGATAGAACATGAATAAAATTGTGCTATTGATGGTCTTCATACTGCAGCTTATAGCAGGCTATTCATCTGGCAGGCACGTAATACAATGCAAGCACAAATGCTGTAGATAATAAAGCATTGTGTACAATTTAATTAGTTTTAGAAACTCTGAAAACTCATTTATGAAAGTAATGGTTGCTTTTATTTCCAATTTCATACTTACAAGAGTTCTATACAACGAAGCAAAATGAGAATTTTCTGTTTTATTATATTATATTCAGTTTAATTTCTGAAATTAACTATTATTTGCCTGGAGATAAAATACGATGTTTTAATGTAATTAAAACTCGAGTATTTACAAAAAGAAAACGAATCTTTCTGCATTTTCCGGATGATGGGAATTTCGTTCTCAATTCTCATCTGTAATGTAAACATACGCGTTATAATATAAACAGGAACCTACAAGCAATCACAAAAAGAAAATTCAACTTCCACTGTCAATTCGAAATTTTAAATTATGTGAAGGAAAAAATAATAAAAAACTTTTTCAATTCATTTCCTCCGCCGCAATTCAATTTTATATGTACACAAACCGATTCTCCGGCCACAAAGCAGCTTAGCACGCGCATTTCGTTTTATGAAAAAGGAATAAGCATTAGAATCAACATTGCCGAAATCGGATAAATTTAAATAAGACTACGAGAATTCTAAAAGATGTTCAAACATTAAACAATTATTTCTTCCATTTACAATTTACTTGTATTCACGAATCAATTTCTCTTTTAAATATGTGGACTTTTACTTTTTCTTACTCCTTATATATTGTCTACCAAACTCATTTTACATGACTCTCATATTTTCAAATTATTGTTGAGTCATTTGTATTTATTTCTCTATAAAATAAATCTAAAATTGCAACACTTAATCTGAATTAACTATAAATTACTTCAAAAGCTTCTCAATCTCGTCGCTTACTTATTAAGGTAACAAAACGACATTAACAAAACAATATTGAATTTCGTTCTAATTGTAATCCCTACAAATGATGTCATTGCTCAGTTAGTAACGATATATATGGACGTATTCTGTAACAAAAATTACTAAACGTAGCAATTGCTAGCAACATTCCTAGCAACCATTGTTATTTGGGATTTTAGCAATTGCTATACTTAGGAATTTTTGTTCCAATAAGAATTGTGGAATTATTTGAGGTAGTACTAGCGTGAAAAATTTTGCGGATCTGAATGAAATTTGGTGCACGTAAACATTGGATAGTCATACGCATCCAGTTAAAATATGAAACATTCATCGTCTGTGAACAAATATACTCGCTTGTAAAGTTGCGTTCTTATACACGGGGCTTATGGCAATCATCATTCAGAATCGCACATATTTGGTTTGTATACCTTTAAAATTTTGCAGTTTCATTTGAAAAACTAGTATGATGTTCTAGAACTATCCATGTATATTGTATCAGAAGGAGAGAGTTATTTATGGTTTAGTAATGGATATATAGCCATGTAAAGCCTTATTTTTAACGAAAAATTAAGAATCCCAATTTATAATGGCAACACCACACGGTGGTATGGTATTTTAAAATTCACTAGACCAACAACCTGTTAACAATTCATGATATTCAAATCATAAAAGTATGAAACACTTATTTCATTCAATTTTTGAATTTTTTTGGGCTTCAGTTTCGCCACTCGACAACCGATGGCGCTACCGTCACACTAGTACTACCTTAAGTCATCGTTCTATAAATCTCTGAAATATTTGATTATTTTCAGTTTCAATATTCAAGATCTCCAATTTGTTCACAAAATTCGTTCGTTAAACAATTGTGTAGTTAGTATTTTAAAATTTTTAAAAAGGTATGAATCGAACAATATACTGTAATTTATTCCAGATATTATTTTTCTCTTTTTTGATAAAACTGTATAATTACTATAAAAATCTCCATTACTCCAATAATAGTATGTATTATTTTTATCCTTAAGGAGTACGGCAACCCACACTTTGAGATTAGCTGATCTAATGAGTCATTAATATCAACTGAGCTGAACGGAACAAAAATAAAAGAAAAACTGTGATAGATTTCGTCGAATATGATGTTTTAAGCTACTACATATAAATATTTATATACACATAAATATTTTCCCCATTCCCGAAATAGAAATTCAATCATAAAACTCGTTTCTGTGAGAATAAAACGAATAACGAAATTTCCGAGAACTTGTTCCGAAGAAGTTATAACATAAAAATAAAGATATAAAAAAGTAACTAAAAATACAATCTTCAGAGAGTTCAGATCCGTCATTGCTCTATAATTTAAAAATATTATTCATTCTTTTCGCCTTGAATGAAATTAGTTGGGGCAAATTAGTGTTCGTTAAGGCAATCTCATTTTTAAAAGCTTCCGGTGTTTTTATATCAGAAAAACAAACTCAACAAATGCTATTTGAATATTTGGAGTGGGCGAGAATAATTTTATATGAAATAAAAAGAACTTCCTGCTATTGTGTATGAATTTTTATAAAATGTATACAAATATTTTGATCCGTATGAATGACATATTTATTGATGCCTTTGTACAATTTGTTAACACAATTTGTGAAATATGTTGAAATACACAGATGTTAACAAATTCGATGACGAATATTTATTAAGAAAGCATTGTAAAATAAAAGAAATCTGTCAGATGTTATTAATCACAAAAGTAAATTAACAAACATCGCTTTCTTCGCAAAAGTGGGTCAGAAATCTCATTGAGTTATGAAGAATAATAACGAATAATTTAAGAAAAATGCATAAAAATTACAACTTCCTTATTACAGTGTAATTTATCATTAAAATGAAATAAAACAATATGCAGAATAAATAAAGTAATTTTACAATAAATCTTGAGTTGAATGCAGTTATTTTATCAAGGATAACTAGATACTTTCTTGCAAAAGTTTTTCTTTTATACTTGCATTATTTATTACACAAACTGCAATACTTCAATAAGGATTTTAATTTTTCTTTGCAATCATAAAAATTTATGTTGTGTACTTGCTGTTGCTATTAATCATATCGAAGATTCGACTTTATGATCTAATAAAATACAATATTTTCATTGGCTGGCGCAGTAATAATAGTAATCATCTTTTTAACTGCTATCTTTCTTAATTATCTCTACAACATATTTGGTATAATTTTAAATTAACTATTTACTGTCTTTAATTGAACATATCCTTTTTATTATAGAACAGAAAAAAGTAATTTAAAAAGTGTAATTTAATTATTATTTAATTATCATTTTTATTGCTCTTTTAAATTCGCAAGAATTAAAACAAAAAATTATTGTTTAAATACGATCGCGTATATTTTCACATAGATAACAAATAAGAAAACTCGTCGGTGTTTGACTGAAAATTAAAACTAAAAACTGGTTTTTATAATTGTTTGTTCTACTTTACGTCACAAGTTCAAACCACAAATTTAGTTTCCAAAACCAGTCTCTTGAAAAACAAAAACCAAACTAAAATAACATAGTAAATCAACAACTTCCGAACCATATAATTTTACTGGTTGTGTTATTAACAATAATTTTGTGCTTTATGTCTGCTCCGTTCGAATATTTAATCTTCGATATTTCTTGCAAGGATGATAATCTGTTTCAAATAAATCCTCGCAAATAAAAAAAGACTCAAGATAGCTGCAGGAATCTTACAATTTATATACAGTACTTAGTACTTTTTGAAGTACAGTTTACGTATAGTATTTTGTAGACGCTATCATTTTAGATAGATACTTTTGTACTGACTCTAGTTTCTGTACAAAATTCAACATACGAGTACGTACTTACTTTACATTTTTCAAACTAATGCATAATACCACAGGTTGCACAGCATAATAAATACTCAAAAAAAGAGTATAATATGTGCACGATTTTGACAAAATCTAGATAAACTCTCTGTCGCATATTTTGCACTGTCAAATGTTTCCATGTTTCAGAAAAAAAATGTTCCAAATAAAAGATAAGTAAAACTCAATTTGGTACTACTTTTATTTTAGGTTTTTTTTTCTGCAGAATCATTTAGGAATATTTTACTTTTTTAACTTTTATTGTTCAAATATTAAATGCTATAAAAATTTATAGATCTTATTTTGTTTTACTTTTATATTTCTGTTCTGAAACACATGTTTTACGGCCGACAAATTAATTTACTTTCAAAGTAAATAACATTTATTCATTCAAATGACGGGCGAACTTTTGACAGTAATATTAAATTTGTCATAAAATAAATGTCATAAAATAAATAAAATTAATTCGAATTTGTTCATTTAAGTCCATGTATTATGAAACTAAATTTATTCTGTCCTATATAAAACCGAGCAATATCACTGCACTTTAGTCCCTTGTCCATACCTTTTAAATTAATAATTAATTTGTAATTAACTTGACATATAATTCACAATGACAGCATTATACAAATTTTAAGTAACTTAGGGCCAGTTTTTCAAGCACCGATTAATATTAATCATGATTAAATAAATATATCATCACGCCTTCTACCCATTACTGGGTGTGGCACTCTGCTGAAGCAGATCTCGGTAAGTGATATATTTTGCGCGTGAAGTGCGGTTACCAGTCGTCAAATCACGGCCCCCAAACATGTTAGTGGTGGAGGAGCGAATTAATATTAATCATGATTAACACTAACCGAGAGTAAACCGGCGATTGAAAAACTGGCAATTAGACAACATAATAAAATGAAACATTTTGAGGTTTATAATATACTTGTTGCTCGTTTACATGTCAATTTAATCCCTCCGGTATTAAAAGTGACACTTCAGTCCTCGAAAAGAAAGAATAAAGTAGGTTATTTGCTCTCGAAAGTGTGGAACAGTATTTAAATTTTCAGAATATAATCAAGAAAAAATATCAACGATTTGTTTGTAAACAAGGTATGTAAAAATTTGAATGAATTCAAATTTTGGGCAATAATTTCCAAGTATTTAAATCAAGTCAAGTGTACGTATGCCGAATGCATCTAAACTGTGTTCGGATGGCATTTACTAACAAAATACAATGTAGTAATTGTAGTTCTCCCCGCGGCCGCTAGGTGTAGACACAGCAGCAGCAGCAGCGCAACATTTGCACGTTGCTGTACCAACCGGTCACGACTCATGAACAAATGGACACAAATCTCTTGGGCATGCAATAGCTCTGACCCTATGCATACCCTCCTACCAATTAAGTTAATTTTCAAAACCGTTCTAAAGCTATTATTTAAATTCCATTCTCTATTGTAATCTCGCAAGTGGTGATTACAACATGAAATCATAGTACTCAAATAACAAAAAATAACCAACTACTCCGGCTAATGGTGGACACAGCATAATATGCCACTACGAGAAAGAGTAATGCACTATGTAGTGAGTGAGTTTTTCTTTTCTCTCGTTTCAATCAACGCGATAAACGTCCTGCTTCGTGTTGTGGTCATTTCTGTAATGCACACTCTCGGTATGTAATTATTATTAATTAAAATGTACAAGATGAAGGCCATTCTGTGATATTCAACACGATTATTAAATTCGTTTTTTTACCCGATTTAATTTCAAATTAAAATCAAGATACGTGATCATACAAAATGCGATTTGGAATAAATAGGTATATCGATAGATATATAATTTGAAAATTTAACCAAAATGGAAAACTAAATTAATATTTTCGGTAATAGAAATTATATTTGAACAAAATATAAATTCGATTTAAATTTCAGATTTTGTGGAACAATATGCATACAAACACAATTAGTTTTAATTAAATAATTAATTAACTAAATTAATACACCAAAATGGAAATAATTATTATAATTTCAATGATTTATAAATTTATAGTACTATGAAATTTGAAATACGATTTAATTTCAATCCAATATATTTTAATTAATTCAATTATTAATATATTTATAACCATAAATCAGACACCTTTACGAGTTTTGTAATATTTAGTGCAAATGTAAATTTCCAATTCTGTTTAAAAATAATAACATCAGCACAAAATGGGGAGCAGAAATTGTGCCAAGACCATTTAAAGTACGTGTAAAATTAATAAAACTAAACTATTTTTAAAGTACTTGTGCTAACACTTAGGAAGTTAATGCAGGTAAAGGTAAATGAAGCAAAAAATGGAATGGGCAAGAGAATAAAGCCTTTGTTCGTGGGAAAAGGGGAATAAAAAGAAGTATTCAAGTGTAAATAACAAAATGAAAAGGATAGTAATTATGAATGATGCAAGACAATTAATTTGCTTTGTTTGTAAATGCCCTCAATTATTCTATTATTTAAAATTAAAATAATAGCGCATCTATTATTTTATTTTTATGACGAGTGCTAGATTATAAAATGTTAAATATAAGAGAATATCTAAATATGTCTCATTTCTGAACGTATTCGGTGATGTATGCCAACAAATATATAAAACGACGAGCGTGACAGATAATATCATAGTGACAACTGGAAAAATTATTCCAGGGAAAGAAAATCATACTTTTATAACTCTTTATGGTATGCTGGCATATGCATTCAAATTTGTTCATTTTTTAGACAGACAGTCAACAATTTATAACTCTACATCATTTATATGTTAACACTCTTTTTCGTTTTTATAAAGATTCTACGTTCATTTATATTCCATTTTTCAACATTCTTAAAAGTTTTTCGAATCTTGAAAAATATTTATCATATTTGAATATCTAAAATAGGTCACAGCTGAAATCAAATTATGTTTGAAGGATACAAAATTTTGTATAAAAGAATATTATAATGTAATAAACATTTAAATTATGGAATAGAATTTTTATAATATATATATGACCTCATTTATATTCTGAAAAGCACGTTAAAAACGTTGATGATTAAGCTTTTAAAAATATGAACGTATTAACCATTTCATGATAGAAATTTATTTAAATACTTCGCTTATCTGGAAATTTGTTACGTTCGTTGAAGCATGATTATCAAAATAAATTCCGCGAAACAAATAGCGCTGTTTTGCATTCATGAATAAAATATTACACTGACCTCAATGGCATAATTACAAATGGAATAAATACCTTCATTTAATCGTGCACTATATCAGCAGGCTCATATAGAAAAAATAAATACGTTAAAAATAATTTGGAGCATACGAATCTAATATCTATTCAATATATATCTCGATAAATAATATACCGTCCAAAGAGTTTGAACTAATCCAAAATTTTGGATTATTCAAATTAAGCTAAAACATATTTTCAAAAAAGTTTCAATAAACTCTAGTATAATCTTGTCACCATTTGTTTTCCAGAAAATGACTTGGATTAACTTTTTAAAAAGGACCAAAATAAGATTAGTTAATTCAAAATCCAGGATTAGCTAAACAATTTTTGAGAACCGGGCAAATATTGTTTAGAGTGAAAATGCTGTCACCAATCGTCAAATTACGTAACTACGGAGGGTGAATCACAGGGTTAATTTGTAAGAACCCAAAGACAATTTATTTATTTATTTGCTCTACTGTTCAACATGAAATTAATCCAAATTACAGTATAAGGACTTTATATTTTATACTGAAATTATCTTTTTTTATAAGTAACTAGAGAAGAAAGTAGTCTATTGCCATTCGCACATAGATTGCTGATCGAGGCAGAGCCGAGGGCAACAACCATGCAAGAGCGGTAAGGACACTTTCTGCTCGTGGAGTACACAACATTTTTTTACGACCATTTAGAAAGTTTTGAAAACTAATTTAGAATTGTTTTTGACAGTTTTTGTTTTGAAATTCGCATGTAAATTTTGACAGTCTTACTTTACCGCTGAGCGAGTGCTAAACATTTACTTTCTGCACTCAACTGACAGTTGAAAATGTCTACGTTCTGCTCGTTCGTAAAAAAATCATAACTTATTTCCCTACAAATGGATAACGATAATAATCATAATTTGAATAATGAAATTGATCTATGATGAACTTTAAAATTTTAACTTGAGGCGAAAAGTTTGATCAAGTCGTATCAATCGATATTTTGTGCAGTCCTAATTCCGATATTATTTAAGAAAAACTACATATAAATCGAGAATATAAAGTAGTAATTAAATACGGTAAAAGAGGGTTTGCGCTAGCGTCGTCGTCTTGTGTTGTTCCATTACAAATCGGATTTTCCAATACTAAATTTAGTTCTGGCATCTTTAGGTATGTTAATACTTTGCAAAGTATATAAAGTTCTACCTTTATGTACTTCCAGCAAAGCGGTTCAATCCAATTAGAGTTTGAAAATCGCTGGAATAAGCAATGAGTGAGCACTTTTACTTATACGTATTAATAATTCTATGCAAATATTTATTCAAATTTGGTACATGAAATTTCAATTATAATAATTATATTACAAAACAGCTTATTTATTTAAACAATAACACCGCATAATTTAATAAAAAGTTACGTAAAAGAGAATACCCGAGCGCATATTTGTGAAATAAATATTAAAGCATAAAAATATAAATAGGGAAAGTCATACTGCACTGTATCACTTGATTGCATAATTTAAATTACTCACATTACAGATCAAATATACAGGTTATTTCACAACATTTCTAACTTGAAGGAAAGTTGCTTTGAGATTTATGTTTTATTAACAAAGACTTGGAATTCTTTTCCGTATCTATTTGGAAACAAAACTCTATTAAGCGTTCCAAATAAGTTAATTATGACATACTTTTCACGAGATTGTTACAAAACCAATCGATTTCGGATCACTCAATAAGTCTGTGACTTTCCCATACTTGCATTACTTGCATACTCGCTTTTCAAGTAACTAAAAAAAGGAAATAAACAGATATCGTATTTCAAATATATCAATCAATTATTTGACATCTTATATTTGCTACTATCAAAGATTTCTAAATTATTTCACAGAAAAATGTTTTCAATACAAATTACGAAGAACTAAATTGTTTATATAATCTAAAATAATTTTAAAACGTTTGACAAGATATGTACTACAGAGTGATCAAAAGGAATTGTTACAGTTGGCAATAAAAAAAACTACTTGAAATTGGTAAGTCTGATACATAAATTAATTTCCTGTTGTTGACAGTGACATTTGAAAATTTAAAATTTAAATTTGAGTACATATATTTCTAAAGTATTTTTTTATTACTTAAAAGTCAAAATTCTATTAGTTGTCAGACTCCTGACATAACCTATTTGTATTTATTAGAAATGTCAAATAGCATTTCCGCTTTTATCTGACGTTGTGCCAACTGTGGAATAAAAATATCTCTGGAATTGCATTGCCAACTATAACAATTCCTTTTGATCAACCTGTATATACATTTATCGCTACTTATACCGAGTGAGTATAAATGATTGACATTATTATTATTTTTTTAATGATACCTATATATTTCAAGTTTTATGTTGGTATACCTGATTGTCAAATTCAAATATGTCAACTATAATTTGATTACCTGTCATAGTCAAACTTTATTTCACCTTTATTTATAAAAACAGTTATTTACGATAACACCAAATTTGGAAAACTAACCTAAAAATTAATTAAGAGATGTCATGTTGACAGTGACGAGGCTTGCTAACTAGACAGGATAACCAACTCAAAAAATGTTAATCAATTAGAGTCACTCAGTAGTTTGCATAATTGATTCGCTGTTGTTTATCTGAAACCGCATTAAATACAAAATAAAAAATAAAAATAAATACAAAATATATCATCACGCGGTTATCAGTCGTCAAATCACGGCCTCCAAAGATGTTAGTGGTGGAGGAGCCACAGGGGTAGTTTTTGCAGGCCGACTTCATACCACCCCATAAAAATGAATGTAAAGCAATATTCGTAACCATTTTTCATATGAATTCATTCAAAGTTTTATATTTTTATTGATTGAATCAAATGAAAGGAGAAAAACATTAACTGATGCATTTTCTACGTACAATTGACTTTCACAACGCTTGTAATTTCTATTTATTGAAGTAAACGATTGTTAATATATGCATTTTCTCATAAAAGTATGCCATACTGGTAAAGGAAATTATAATTTTGTATGAATATTTTTAACCATTGGGAAATTATATGCTACAAGTGTTTATTATGTCTACGTGGAGGAATTCGAAATTATAAGCATGCAAGATTAATAAATTACAATGAACGATGATTCCCAAGTAAATAAATTTCATAACCAATTTGAATTGGTCAAATAATAGTTAAGCGAAGCAAGAATATAATAAATTTATTACTATTCTTAATCATATGTGATTATACAGTTTACTGTTATTGCTATTTCCAATATAAATGCTGTACGTAATTTTCTATTCGTTCTCTCGTTTCACAAATACCATTTTCAAAATATGCTTAGAGAAATTTATCTAATTTACCACAAATTATAATAAATTGAACTTTAATTTGAGTAAATATACAAAGGAACCACTACTTTGGACTCTGAATGTTGTCATAATAAATTGTTTTTTTTTTCTTTTTGTAAGTACTGTCAAATAAAACGAGAGAAGATAACAAATTACTAACAAAGATTAATGAATATAATTTTGCAATTTAATAAGAAACAATTTATACCACATTAAAATTAGCCCTGTGACTTCCCCTCCACTAACATCTTTGGGGGCCGTGACTTGATTGCTGGTAACCGCACTTCACGCGCATAAATATATCAGTTACCGATATCTGCTTCGGCAGAGTGCCACACCCAATAATGGGTAAAAAGCTTGATGATATATTTATTTTTTATATATTTATAAATATATCATCACGCCTTCTACCCATTACTGGGTGTGGCACTCTGCTGAAGCAGATCTCGGTAAGTGATATATTTTGCGCGTGAAGTGCGGTTACCAGTCGTCAAATCACGGCCCCCAAACATGTTAGTGGTGGAGGAGCCACAGGGATAGCTTTTTCAAATTATGAAAATTTGTCGCCTGTGAGAATCGAACCAGGGACCTCAGGATCCACAGGCCGACTTCATACCACTGAGCTAACCATCCCATATATTTTATAAAATAATTTAGTTCAATTTTCTGCAGGGTACAAATTCTTCAGTTCCTCTGTAGTTTTATAAATATTGTTAGAAGTATTCAGTAAAAAATAAATATTTATATAATTCAGTCTTAAAATTATTTATGCTAATAGAATTCAGAAAATCTTTCACAACTGTCTCATAAAAGAGAGTCATAAATAAAACAATATCTAAACATAAATTATAATAAATCAACGTCTTAAAATAAATATTTAGTAACATAATAGAATTTCAAATAAAACTTAAGTTTCATTGATAGCTTTTACAACTTTTTTCAATCACGTATCTTGGTTATCTTAGTAAGCATAAAATAAACAAAAAACAAAAACAACATAAACAAAACAATATCTAAACATAAATTTTAATAAATCGACCTCCCGAATCCATTGTATCCAACCATGAAAGTTTACATCGAACTGTAGGTAGGTTACATTTCAGTCGGCTATTCGTCAACTATCGGACGCACGCGTTGAATTATTCATAATATGATGATATTTCGAGATAAAAATTTTTGCTGAACAGAAAATATAAATACGTGACTGCCAAGCAGATACACAAACGCAGCTCATGCTCCGGCCCTAGAACACTGTTCCAGGGACATGTTTCCAAACTTCCAGAACTCCGGACAACGGACAGAAAAACTTTGTCGAATTGAAGTGAATAGGAAAGAAATGATGCAGACACGAGGAAAGAATCAAAGAAATTAAATAAAGTTAGTTCGAAAAAGTTCCGCTAGATGGACGTGAGCGTTTGGACTCTTTTTATTGGCCGACGGATAACGATTGTTTATTTACAGCATATTAAACATTTCGCAACGGATGTCACTGCTAACAGAATTTAAATTTTAATGAGAATTTTATATTTTTTTACCTGAGGATCTGTCATGTTTTCACTGTAATAAAATAAAATATTTAATAATATTTTACATAAATTGACATCGTGTTGACAAAAAATGCTTGTATACAAATAACTACATATTTTATACTTGTTACTCGAATTTATTCATTATAAATGCATGTTTTTTATGTTTACGTTTATCTCTATTTTTGTACAAAAATATAACTCGCTAAATAAACTAAAAAAAATAATTCGTTTATTCATGAAATGGCCCAATAGGCCACAGAAGTAAACGTCACCAGGAGGCGTGGCTTAAGCGTTCTATCTCTTTCTATTGTAAGGCAACGTATGGCGTAGCACACTTCTTATGAAACAAACATTTGATTTTTAGCCTCATTTTTGTTTACATGTTTTGTTTTGCGCTTTTTTGTGCAATAAATTAAAATGAGGTGGTGTTTTGCACTTGACTCTAATTACAACGAAATATACAAGTGCAAAAAATTCAAAATTGTGAGATTATGATTGTAGAGATATGAGGTTCACTACGACATACGTTTCTTTTCAAATTTAAAATAGACATAAACAATCTATTACATGACATTTTAAAACAATAACCATTTATATTGGTAACATTAAAACAGTAATTTGTTGCATCATTGGTCGTTTCCCTTAAAAATTTCAATTTTGATACTTATAAAATAAAAACGCGATAAGACAATGGTAACTGCATATACCATTCGACTCGCATTCAAATTTACCGCCCTAATATGGACCGCCCACTTCTGTGGTCTATAGAGCATTTCACCTTACAAAATAGCAGATGGCACTGCGGGTACATTTCGATATAGTTTATAAACATTATACGCCATTATTCTCGGCCCACTTCGGATTAGAATTACACATTGTTTTACTTTTTTTAATAAGTTATGCTTATTGCGCTGACAAGAATGCCACGTATAATTTTTCGCTGATGTAAATGCACCTCGCGTCTGAACCAATCAGATGCAAGGAAATCATCGCCCTATCTTACGCAGCGCTAATTTATAACGTAAATCTTAAAAATATGGAGTAGGTGGCTGAGTGGTATCAAGTTAGCCTGTAGATTTAAGAACCCGGGTTCGATTCCTACAGCAGACGAACAACTTTCACCACATTTAAGCTCCTGTCCACTAATATCTTTGAGGACCGTGATTTAATGGATGGTAACCGCACTGTACGCGCAAAATATATCACTTACCAAGATCTGTTACGACAGAGTGCAACACCCAGTAATGGGTAAAAGGTGTGATGATATATTTATTTATTTTTAAATCTTAAGTCCTATACTATACTCTTAATAAAAACTGAACATTACAAATCCGTTCACAACGGGACAGGGTTTGCGTAAGAATCAAAGTATTATATAACACTCAAACTAAAAGCTAATTAAAGATACAGAATATATTGACAGAAATAAACAATTAACTAAATCGCTGACACGAGTGACACGTATAAAAAAATCTATTATTCACTAGCTATCTACTTTCAAAAAATTTAAGAAACCTATTTTTTTTGTATCTATTACTGAATTTAATATCTATTCTATTTCATCGAAATTGATGCTTATAATTGGCATTTTAATTATCTACCAGATTTTTTTTATTAATCATTCATTCACAAAATTTATAATCAAATTAATTTATATATAATTTCCAGCCATAAAAGTAGAATTAATTATGTATAATTAATTAATTCAATATCTCAAATTTCTAGGAACATGAAATCTAATTGATATTCTAATTGGAAACCTATTAAATGCTTGATTTAGTTAGATACTATAATGAATATCGACCCGCTTATATCCACTGATTTGTTTATTCATCATTTGACATTTAAAGAAATTAAGATAACAAATGATAGTGCGTCCCACGCATTCTTTAGCGAGAAGATCCGTTAGGTTGAGCGTTTCTTCCACTTGAATAAAATACCTAAGATATCTTATCTCATTATTATTAATCGTGTGCATACAAATTATTTACTAACTTCTGTAAGTAACTTTTTTAACATTCTTGCTGAAGAAATTAATTTATTATAATTATTTTCACACGTTTATTGGTGTCATTAGTTCGCAAATTTCTATTATTTGTGACAATAAATCTTTTCAAATTACAGTTTTGTTAAACAATAACTAATAATTGTTATGGACTGATGTATGATGTGTGAATGTAGCAATTAATTTATTTTTATTGATCGTTACCTATTCATTATCTTTTCTTTTTAAGTAGATACTTTCTAATGTGACCAACTTATAATTTTTACTACGCATATTTAGTTCCTTTTTATATAATTATAATAATCCAAGTTTTACAATAAGTATTTAACTTTCTGGTAACATTCTTCAACTTTCCTCGAAATTAACAACAATTTTGTTGACAGTTGTTTGTCATTAAAGTCAATGACGATAAAACTATAAAAATAAGAAAATAATGTAAAAAACCTGGGTGGAGTCTGATTTATTTGTTAATTATAGTTTTAACAAAAATATACAATTTATCGCCTATAGTCTGTTTTTTAACCAGGAGGAGTAAATGCATAAGTCAGATTTACACTATAGAAAGTTACTAGATTTTTGTTGGCGCGAAATACAAAAATTTCTTACATATCTGCACTGATTAAGTCTCATGGAATTTATTTTAAAATACAAATGACATTATAAACTCTAATTTGTCACTCCGCATATTATTAGTTCTTAAAAGAACTGATTTATTTTAATGTCACAGAAAGGCAAAAAACCAACAAGAAAACAGATAACTTCAAAACTTATGACAGCTCTAATAAAATCTATGTACAGTGTAAACTGGACGAAACAATAGCCAATCAGAAGCGTCAGTTTTAGCGGTTAAAATTTAAATTATTCCTCCTTGTTAAAAAACAGAGTTTATTGTACCTTATTTTGTTTATAATTTGTAAATTTATAAACTCATATAATCCGATTAATAAACACTCGTATAAAATGAATAAATGCGTTTCTATCTAAATTTCAGTTTTATGACAACAAATGTGGACTTTATGATTACCTACTTTTATAAAATTTCGTTTAAGAATTCTGACAAGTGCTATCTTCATTTAACAAATACTCATTTTACGATGCTCTTTGCGGAACAGGAAGTGGAGCAAGATATACATTTTCTTGACCTCTATTATATTTTCTTATTTTATTTTATATAAACGATGTATTTTCTAATGACCATCTGTAGCACCGATGTTATGTACATTTTACTTAAATGACAACGGTCAACTAATAATATGAAATTTAGTAGAAATTTGTTTCATATGATTTTAATGATTTAATTATTTGTATAAATAAGTTAAGATGGCGCTCGTGTTTCATTTCAATTACAAACTTTTGATAAAAATATAATGGATTTATGAAGTATAAGTAATTGATGCAGCAACAACTAGAATGCTAAGATGCAACAAATATATAAAGAAATCATCACAAAAGAATAGACCGAGTTAAGGTTCGAGGTTCTAGAATGGCAGTTGATTAAGTACTTCTGGAAACTTAGCATCCGGTGATAATTATTAATAGACCAGCGGAGACAGGTGTATTGTATAATTTGAGATAACTTACATAGGGTATTAAACTTTAACTTGGGACAATGACAATTCACTAAGCCTAGCACCTAAGGTATGCGACTACGTGTTTACAAAGATTATTTCAACTGTAATAATACGATTTATTTTATAAAACACCTTATTTCTTTCATTTGTATAGTTATTTATTTACCGTGTATCAATTTAAAAATAACTTGTTAAAATCATTGATTCAATGATAGGCATATCTATAGGTGGTATCGTGATTTAAATCTTCATAGTTGCAAATAAAAAACTGTAGTCAATTCAGAGCTGGGCAAGCTACTTAATAAAAGTAGCTAAGCTACAGCTACAGCTATTCTTTAAAAAAGTAGCTGAGCTACAGCTATAAGCTACATTTTGTAAAATATAGCTAAGCTACAGCTAAAAGCTTTCATGAAAGTAGCTGTTAAATTTTAAAGCTACTTTTTTCAATTATTGTGAATTATTAAATTTGCCACTGTCATATGATCAGTTGATTAGTCTTCTGTTATAATGACTGTTAATAAATATAAAAAATCGCAAATGGACAAATGTACTGTTAATTTGTTATGCTATAATTCTTATTTATATCGGAATAAATTAACAGTCACATTAACAGAAGACTCCTAAACAGTCAATGTTTAGTTCATCTAATATTTAATACAAAAGTAGGATAGATTAAGAAGAACAAGAGAAAAATATAATATGTTAATAGATTTTACACTATATAATAACTTGTTATCCTACAGTTATAGAAAACAATAAAGAAGATACAATTCAAATACAAAACAAAAATGATTAGGTATTTCTTAATGATCAGTGGTAGCTTTAAACTACAAAAAGTAGCTTTCGGGTACAAAAAGTAGCTTTAAAAGTAGCTTCAGTTGTTATAACAATATTTTTAAGCTAATAGAAGAAAAAAATAGTTCGCTACAAGCTACAGCTATATTTTTTCACATTTAGCTAAGCTATAGCTAAGGTAAACGTAGCTAAGCTAGTACCTAAGCTACAAAAATAGCTAGCTACTACCCAGCTCTGAGTTAATCGAATCCAGAAATGGGTAAAATAGTACGATATTGGTTTTATATATTTATTTATTTTCCAGTTTTGATTTTTGAGTTTTGAGGACTGTAAATTTGTATAGTGTTCTAAGTTCGTTAAGCTTTTTATACATAGATCGAATTGTTAGACTTTCTACTTTTCTAGGACAGAAACTTAATCGGGTATTAAAATAATTTGCGAGAAGTTAGATAAAGTTTAATACAATTAAAACTTTTTTAATATCAAGGTTTAAAAGCTCAAAGTAGATAAAAGTACTGACATCGCCAAAGAAAGTTGTGTTTGCTCAGTTAAGAGGTTTTATTCTTAATAAACACGGAAGAATGACACGACAAATTACGTTAACATATTAATGTTAATCTAAAAATAAGCTCAAGTAACTATTGTAGACAAAGTAGCCAGAGTGCCAGGCACTAGAAAAAAATGTAATAAATTAATGGATTATATTTCATCATGGCCACGTTTAATTGAAATAAACGATGGAATTAGTTTATGCGAGTTTAACAAACAGGAAGAAGTAATCATAACTAACAATCAACCAGCGTCCATTCTTCTGCAGGACAGGGGAAAGAGGCGCAGGACGAAATACGAGATATGGCATTCGTCGCATCCAGCACGAACCTCATTTGTCCACGACCAATCGAATTTCGAATGGGAATTTTAATACGAAAACAGTACTGTAATCCTATTAAAGTTAATTACTATCAGTGTGACGACAAAAAATACTCAGAGTTGATCACATTCTGCATTTCCGACAGAGTTTTAATTATAACGCTATTAGGCATGACACAAAAACTGCAGTTCAGTTGCTGCTAACAGATTTTTCATTCTAATGAATATACATTAGGTTTACAGTTTATGTTTACTGCATGTGCAATTTTTCTCTGTTTAATTTTAATTTAAAAATGTTCTTTCAGTTCTTGTTTACTCACGCAGCTAAATAGTTTTTTTATGAATTTATTTCTGTTGAACCGACACGCACTACGAATACATAATTTTACAAGACAGCTTTACAATGTTCAGAAAAATAGTTTTTTTTTATATTGAGAGGTATAATTTTGTCGTCACAGGTCAAAACAATCAGAGATCAGAATTAATGCTGGCACGGATGTCTGTAGGCCAGAATGCCGGATCTCGGAATTCTGGCGTCTTGATAAACCGGATTATCGAATTTTTCAATAATTTTTATAACAAATAAATAAATAAAGATCTAAGTTTCACATTTCTCTGTTACTCATTGGTATGAAGTCGGCCTGTGGATCCTGAGAACCCTGGTTCGATTCCCACAGGCGACAAACAATTTTCATAATTTCAAAAACTACCCCTGTGGTTTCTCCACCACTAACATCTTTGGAGGCCGTGATTTGACGACTGGTAACCGCACGCACAAAAACATATCACTTACCGAGATCTGTTTCGGCAGAGTGCCACACCCAGTAATGGGTAGAAGTATACGAGTATATCTACTTATTATGTCATAATATTAGCTGAAAAATTGCCCTCATAAAATGCCGTATTTTGATTTAAATAAGTAAATATATCATCACGTATTTCACCTATTACTGGGTGTGGCACTCTGTCGAAGCAGATCTCGGTAAGTGATATATTTTGCGCGTGAAGTGCGGTTACTGGCCATTAAATCATGGCACCCAAAGATGTTAATGATGAGGGAGCCACAGGGCTAATTTTTAATGTTGTGAAAATATTTGTCGGCTGCAGGAATTGAACCAGGGTTCTCAGGATCCACTGGTCGACTCGATACCACTAAGCCACCCACTTATCTTTATAAAATACTCAAATTTTTCTCAATAATTGTGTTGCAAGGTTCGACCGAATTTAGTACATTTTTTATTTTTTATTTTTATTTTATTTTCAAAATTTGGCATTCTCTACAGGACAAGTCCCAATTACAGAGAAGCACTATATAATATACAATATAATCAAAGTGTAGTAGTAACACTGTATATACAACAAAAAAATTAACTTAAAAGGAAACAAAAATTAAATAATATTTGCAATACATTTTTTAAATTTTGACAAGTTACAAGAAAATAAATCGGGAAAACGTATATCACTAGCATATTTATTATATAATAGCGGAAAACGGTTAATAGCGGAATTTACTGCAGAATTAGTGTTATTAAAATTTATTGAGAAAAGCTCGTTTGATCTCGTTAAGTAAGACGGTATTCTAAAAGATAATTGATTTAATAAAGCAGGGCAGTCAACAAGGTAATTAATTAACTTATACAGAAAACAAATATCTAGTAATATACGTCTCTTTTCCAGTTGCAATAAATTAAAACTAAAATTAGGAAATTTAAAGAAAATATATTTACAAAAAGCCTTCTGTATACCTTCAATTCTATTAATATATACAGAATATTGAGGCGTCCAACAGACAGATGCAAATTCAAGTTGACTTCTTACTAAACTATAATACAACGTCAGAAGCGTATAAGGGTTTTTAAAATTCCCACTGGATCTCTTAAGAAATCCTAACATTTTATAAGCTTTCTTTACAATTTTATCAACGTGCTTATCTAAAATAAATTTATTATCAAAAGTAATACCCAGATCTTTAATGGAGTCAACAACAGCAAGAATATTACCTGAGAAATTATAACTGTATTCAACAATATTTCTATTTCTGGTGAAAGTGATGTGGTAACATTTATTAACATTAATAATCAATCTGTTAGCCCGAGCATATGCGTTAAAACGGTCCAAATCAGACTGTAGCTCAAAACTATCCTGAAGTGATGATATTGTACGGAATATCTTCAGGTCATCCGCATAAATTAAAAAATTAGAAAACTGGAAACAGTCTGCTACATCATTAATAAAAATATTAAAAAGTAAAGGCCCTAAATGGCTACCTTGCGGAATTCCTGAAGATACTGAGACACTATCTGATTTGTAACCATTTACAACGACACATTGGGTTCTGCCAGACAGATACGACCGAAACCAATTGAGCAATTGACCATGAATACCGACTCTCAGTAATTTTTCTAATAATAAATTATGATCAATAGTATCGAAAGCCTTACTGAAGTCGGTATAAATAGAATCTACTTGTTGTCTGTTATCCATACTTCGTAAAATGAAATCAGAATAGGTCAATAGATTGGTCTCAACCGATCTGCCAGGCATAAAACCATGTTGCTGAGGGAGAATCAAAGCTTTCACTTGATGAAACAAAATATTGTATATTAGTTTTCCAAAAACCTTCTCAAAAATACAAAGTTTTGATATTGGTCTATAATTCTCAATAAGACTCCTACTGCCGCTCTTAAATACTGGTACAACATAAGCTTGTTTCCAAACATCAGGAAATATGCCTTCTGATAAAGATTTGTTAAATATTAGGGATAAAGGAAAGCATAAAGAGTTTGCACAATTTTTTATAAACACACTAGGAATTTCATCAGATCCAGCTCCTTTACGAGTATCCAAGTTAGAAAGAATTTTAATCACATCTTCAGAACTGAAACATATATAAGAAACGCATCTATCTGTGGAGTCATCAATAAAATTAGGAAAATTAGAAGTATTCAAATTTTGAGTGTTAAATACAGATGAAAAATGTTGTGAAAAAAGATTACAAATATCTTTTCCGCTGGAGACAGCCAAATCAGTATCTTTATAGAACATATTGTTTGGTATGTTACAATTTTTTGTGGTACTACATATGAAAGACCAAAATTTTTTACTATTTGCATTAATCTGTTTTTCCATGCTAATAATATAATTATTATAGCAAATTTTAACAAGCACTTTTACACGTTTCCTTAAAACTGAAAATTCATTGTAATGCATATCACTATTAAAACGCTTGTATTTATAGTGAGCTTTTGCCTTAGCTTTAATTAATTTAATTAGTTCATATGAATACCAAACTGGATATTTATTACTGTTAACTCTTTTAGTAGGAACAAACTGATTAATGATGGCATATAATTCAATATAAAACAATGTCACCATATTTATTGTGTCTAAATTGGAGAATATAGATCCCCAATCAATAGTCAGCAGTTTTGTATTAATTGCATCATAATCAGCACGATTAAAACAATAACAATTTCGAGAGGTAGGTTTTAAGTTAGTAGACATAATGCAATTGACATAAATTTCAAGGGCAGGATGGTGACTATCAATTTTTATCAATGGAGAATCACACTCGATGATTTTTACATCATTAAGATTAGAAATAATTAAATCTAATATTCTATCATTAATATTTTTCACATGATTGTGTTGGACAAAATTACAATATGATAAAGTATCAACAAAATCAATTGATGCTGTATTATAAGTATTAATTGGTTTTAAAGTTTTGTTATTTTCGGATTTCCATTGTAAATGAGGTAAGTTGAAATCACCACATATTATAAAGTTCCCATTTGCAGCTTGATCTCGTATTATACTAAGTTTGTTTAAAAAAACATGACTGGATTTTAGTGCCATTTCTAATTAGAATACAAATAAATTATGGCCATCTTGGAATTAACAGTCACTTATATTTTAATGTTTGTATTAAAAGTGTTTCATAAAAAAATACATCTTTTTATGTTTGTACTAAAATACGTGTTTCAGAATATTTAAACAAGCTTGATAATGATCAACTGGAAGAACTGTCAGTGATTATATAGCAAAGTAGTTAATTCCAAATATAACGAACAGATCACGTACAGAAAATGTACTTCTTCTATATAACCTTCCAATGAAAATAATTTGAATTTTCTAGATTTTTAAAAATATTTTACCTATTTTTTCATTACAGGAACAATCAAAATAACATGAATTTAATCCCAATTAGAATATCGAAGGTCTACAACTTTTAGTGATATCCGAACCACACAATAACAATCGATTTTTTTATATATAAGTTGAAGTATGCGAGATTTGAACGACCTCTTGCTTGTTAATTAACAAACCCAAGTATTAGTTCGCTTTTATCCACTGAAATACGATTGACTGAAGAGAATGAAGATCGGACTTATGATTAAATGAAGTAAAGTTGTTGTTTTCTTGAGATGTATTAAAAATATAAATCAACAGAATCAATAAGTATTGAGGGCATACATTAAAGCACCCCATGGTGAAACCTTTCAACCGACGCCGATAGATAATGGCGGTATCACAAATAAATACAAGAACATAGAGAGTGATCAAAAGGAATTGTTACAGTTGGCAATAAAATAAAAAAAACTACTTCAAATTGGTATGCCTGATACACAAATTCATTTCCGTTTGTTGACAGTGACATTTGAAAATTTTAATTTGAGTACATTTTTTTTTTTTGTAGCTTCTTTGGCGGACCAACTACTTAGGTCATATGGCGCCATTACGCCCTGATCTGCGTTTTAGGTATAATGGTCAACAGCAATGCGGGTTTTCTCTGGCCGGTCACCCATCCAAGTACTACCCGCGCGCAACGTTACTTAATTCGCGTTATCGCTTAGATCAGTTCCAACGAGTGCAGCCATGGCCGTTGACAAAAGAGTACATTTATTATTACATTTATTTCTAAAGTATTTCTATTACTTAAAAAGTCTAAATTCTATTAGCTGTCAGACTTCTGACATAACCTATTTGTATTTATTAGAAATACCAAATAGCATTTCCGCCTTTACCTGGCGTTGTGCCAACTGTGGAATAAAAAGATCTCCAGAATTGTATTGCCAACTGTAACAATTCCTTTTGATCACTCTGTAGTTAATTTACCATCACCTTATGACCTTTATATACCTGTATTTTTAAACAATCTAGAAGTAATGTAAAGACAGAACGAAATTAAAAGTACAATGCAACAATCTTAAATAACTAATCATTAGTTCCACATGCACTAGCATCGTTGCAAATCTCTAATTGGTGCAGTATGGAATACATTTGCAAGCAATTCGTGGTTTATTTTCTCAACCTACCTTCTGCGATACAAACATCTGATTTGAGATTTAATTGAATCTCAGAGAGTCAGACAAAGAAATTCAACGAGGTCAATGACTAATCTAGAGATCCTCAAGCTGAAGGCTTGTTTTCTTCAAGTTCATTATAAATATAACGATTTGGAAAATGACTGTTAAATTATATCTGAACCATTAAAGAATTTCGACATATTACTTAGAATTTAATTATTATAAATTTACAACGAAATAAATACTCTAAATAATATAAAATCAGTAGTTATAGTTAAGTATTTATAGTTAATGCTGAGTCTGGTATGCACAAGCGTTCACAACAGTAAAATTAACTTTGCCCAGCGTTAATTCTAGTTAACGCAAGAGTTTGCAAGCTTCAAATTTATAATCAGTAGTCGACGGCCATCAGGAACGAGAATGAATTTTGACGTTTGAAATCTATGCTTTTTCGGAATAAGCAAAATGAATCATACATAGAAGTTGTTATTAACTTCCTTGTTAGTGACATACGTATAATTGAAAATAAAGAAATAAAACTGTCAGAAAAAATGTAGATTCGTCCATTATATAATAGCAGTCCTTTTTATTTATATTTTTAAATTCAGAGGATCTCCTTTGTCGTAAAGACATTTACTATTTTGAATCATATTAATAAACACTTCTTTACACATTTTTATAAAGAAACAATGTGCAACAAACAAATAAACAAAGATCTAGCGTTTTTTTTCAAACCCAGCGTTTATTTGATTAAAAACAATATTCTGCGTGTCAAATTCATAGTCGTAACTCACCCTCACCTCACACTCAATGTCAAAGTAACTAAGGCAACTAACTCAAATTGTGCAAATTCCTCAGTTAAGGCGCATTCCATTTGCCATTTGGATCAGATCTAACTTACATTTACTGAACCAGATCACTTATTTATTTCGCTAAAATACTGCCCTGACTTTAGTTCCAATACTAGAATTACTGATTCTAATTTACTTTAAAGTAATTCACTTCAATAAGGGCATCAGTGTGCTTAATTTAGTTAATTTGTTAGGTTGTCTAATTTATCTGAACTGATTTAAGTGAGACAAGTGGCAAATGGAATACAGCTTTAGTTGTCTTAGTTACTTCGAATTTGAGCGTGATGTGAGTATGAGCCACGACTATGAATTTGATCCTAAGTTACCGTCAATGTTACTAACTACACCACTAATTTTTGCATTGTGAACGACAGTATGCACAACAGAAATACTAACTATAATCACAAATTTCGTATTGTAAGTGAGGCTTAACTAAAAATACTCTTAAGTTCTCAAGAAAATACGCAACTGTTTAAATGCAAACAAGAACATTTTTTAAATCTTGTCTAAAACATTCTGATAGCTTGAATTAAAAATGTTCAAATTAATAGCACCATTTATAAATACAGAACAGTCGTTTATCACTTTAATACAACTTTCTTTATACTAATTAGCAATATTTTAATCTTACAAAAACAAAGTTGACAGCACCAAGGTGAAATTACAAAGCAGAGTGCAATAAAAAAACCTTTTCATTAGCGAAGTACATCGTACAATATAATAATACAAAAACAAAAATGTTATAACTCGCAGTGCTTGTTTGCAAAGTATGTAGGTATCCTATACAATTATATAAGCTATTGCTTATATGCTAATGTGAACATTAATTATTATAATTTATTGGCATACTAAGGTACGCATTTTTATTATCGAGAAATTATTGATATAAAGAAAGTCAATAGCAATACCCAAGTAAAAATGTGAAATAGATTATAGAGATTATATTAATTTAAAAAAAATAGAAAATAAAAACACTTGGTTGTTTCAAACAAAATATTTATTTTTACACTTAATACGTACACATATTTAGGCTTTTACACTATCATCAGAAGTGACGAAAAATTCAAAATTAGTCGATCTATATATCATTGATTATACTTTAAAAAATTCACTGGTAAACAATAAAATTAATGATAAGGTTAAATAAAATAATAGTGGCATATATGAAATTAAATGTAAAGACTGCGATTATATTTACATCGGACAGACAGGCCGTAGTTTTATATCAGATTTGAAGAACATGTAAGTTCTTGGAGATTAGGAAAACCCGATTCTAAAGCTACGTTCCGACATCTTAACATAGTCTCTGTTTTAGTCTTTGTTTTTGGTTTTTTGTTTCTGTTTACGTCGGAAACATTCCAGCCATTTCCAGCTCTTAACATAAACATAACCTTCATTCAATATTCCAGTAAAGGTTTGGTCACTTAAATGAGAAAATAATTGTTTAAAACTATTTGAAATATTTTAAAAATTATATAAAATTATTAATAAGGAATAGTAATTACTATTAAAATTAAGCACTAGTTTAATTAAATTATACAATTCCAAAACAATTTGAAAAAATGGAGACATTTTTGTAGTGAACAAACCAGAATATTTCAAATATAGTAATTTAAATTTCAAAATTGATTTTTATATTATTAAAATATGATTAAATTGCAATTATAATTATAAAATCAAAGAAAAGAAATAAATATTAAAATGACAGGGACCAAATAAATTCTTTTAAACATGTTAGTTTTGTTGTTGCTATTAATTTAGTAATTTTTATTTTTTTCACAGTTGAAATTGTTACTATTTTTATACTATTGTCTATATTTATCGTATTTTCAACACAAACCTAATGATATTTGATAGATACGGCATAGAATTGACAGCATAACAAGAGATAGCATTACCGCAGCTAACTCTCTCTTACAGAACAGCGCCGAAAGACTATGTCGAAAGTATGCAGACAAACTCTCAAGGTTATGTCGAAAAACTAAAACTAAGACTATGTTAAGAAGTGGAAACAAGGCTTAATGTCGCGAAACATCTTATAGAAAATGACCACTGTATAACAATAGAATCTCTAAGGGTCTTACATGTGGCCAAGAAAGGATTAAAGATGAATTGATTGGAAGCGATTGAAATAAACAAAGCCTTGAAGGAGAATAAAAATATTATGAACGAACAACTAGATCTCATTCTCCGCCATTACTAAATTTGATTTAATCCTTTAATGGCAGTCTCTCAAAATCTTCTAATGACATGTTCCCAAATGTGTTAAACTGTTTCTATCTCTGTTGTATTTGTATGTACTTCCAGCTACTCAATGTAACTATATAAATAGACTGATTTTGAATTTTTCTCTCACGTCTGATGATAATGTAAAAGCCTAAATACGTATTAAGTGTAAAAATAAATATTTTCATTGAATCAACCAAGTGTTATTACTTTCTATTTTTTAAAAATATTATCCAACATGTTTCAACAAGCGCCAACAGCTTACTCAGTTAATTATGTTATATTCATATTTATAGCTGAATTTTAAGATCGATTTCTTTACCTGTGTCACAATCATAGTGATGACTATGAGTATGAATACAGCTCTTAACAGTCTAAAAGTAAGTTTAAACAAATAATTTGGTAGTAATTTCATGGTGGGCAACTAATAACAAAAAATATCTAAGTGGTTTGGAGTCTACTATAATCTGTAGGTTCCTTCACTGCAATTAAGCAAGAGTTCCAATTTCCAATCAATAAGAAAGAAACGTTTCAACGAAGGCTTTTAAAATCTCTTAGCGAAAGTAGAAAATAAGAATTTAGCTTTGTAATTTGGGCTTGTTATTGATTAAACATAAAAGTTCCTGATACCACCATTTCATAAAACAATTTGTCGCATCTTAACGGACGGCACTGAAATGGCTTACGGACTATTAGATGTAAGCACAGTATTCTCTGTGCTATACTTTTTATGAACGGTAATTTCTATAGGCAACATATTACAGCTGAAGCACTGTTATCACCATTTAAGAACAGTGTTTTATGAGCAGTTAAAAACCGTTACAACTGCAAAGGTCGTCAACACAAAACACTATGTAATCGTAAATTTCCAATTAGTGACGGAAAATAGCGATAGCCGATGAATACAATTGAATCAAAGAGATTATTAATAAATACTATTTCACCCGCGAATAATTTCCGGACAAAGATACAACGAAGAAAAATGGAAATTAATTTTACCGCTGACAGAGAATCAATTTAAATTTAATATAAATTGATATAAAAATGTCTTGTAATTAAGATCTATTCATATACGCTAAGAATGCCTTTTACTGTTAATGGTTTTACACTTTTCACTTGATTAATTAAATTGTGAAATTACTGGACATATTGTATTGTGTTGTCGGCATTCTAAATTGACGTTAAATTATTGATACAATGATGTACTTGGTTGGAGAACGTACATTGTACATTAAATAACAAAATTTGTATAAATAAATAAATTACGAGACGATCAATTTGAATAATTAATTTGCAGAAACTTCAACAAGGAACTAAACTATACTCGTAAGAAGTAGGTCCCTGGCACTCTGGGGTCATAGTAGAACCAAACACGAAATAAATGGTTTTCTTGAAATATTTGAAAACAGAAATCACATGACAAGTTTAAGGGATAATTTTGTAATTATAGTTAAAATTGTATTCTATTTGTATAATGGGGTCCTTTACCATAATCCAAATAAAGAAAATTAATGATAAAAATATAAAATATATAGTGAATTTTGACTATTAGTAAAAAAAAATGAGTTAGAAATAGTATTATACTCCAGAGATATGTACAATTAAAAATATAGTGACATCACAAGTACTCAAATATTCTTATTGGCCACAAGTATTTTCGCGCAATAAATAAGACTTTTTTTTCAAACTGTTTTTCATTTGTTCGTATGTTCATGTTCAATAAGTTGTATATTTATTAAAATCATTTAGTTTCGTTTTCTTGGACTTTCAACTAGTATAAAAGATGATTTTCAACATAGTAGGATTATTTTCTAATAAAAAATTGGTATATTATTTGCACTCATTGAACCAAACAAGTTTAGTACCACTTAAAAGCATTGAAAGATACTTGTGACGTAACAAGCACCTACAGAACTTACACAAAAAATCATGTCTCGTAACATAATTAAGTTTAATACCGTGTTTCACTGATTGTTATGTTTTTATATTGTTTCATAAAAAAAATTTAAAAATCGATATCGAAACCCATTGGTGACAAAATAAATTTCAAGTATAACTTTCTTTGAAAATGTTTGTTACCTAACTAATAAAAAACTGTACATTCGTTCTACTTTATTTTAGTATAATAACGTCGGTAATGTTTGTGTTATTGATCTCGAATAAACTTAATTAAAAACTAATTTCAAATTGTAACAAATAGAAGTATATAATCAAAGTTTGATTATTATCGAGCGACCTACTTGAAGAAACAATTTACAGTGTACTTTTACAAGACATCTGAAAACAAATTACCTTTCGTAAAATAACAATAATATAACGAGGTTAAATTTCAATAAAACTCGTGTAAGTCATAACAACTGTGCACTTGTTATTAAACGCATTTTTCGTTTGTTTAAGATCGGCAGATGTCAGCAGTAAATGGCAGGAAAGTTGACGACCCAAATTCAGCTGTACTTGTTTACTACCAACGAATGAACACAACGTATTTGAGTGTGTTCTAAAAATAGCATCAAGCTGTAAATATCTCTATAGATAATAACCGGTTAATATGAAGTCGTATTCACCTATTTCAGGCTATCGTACCCGGTATCTGCGGAAAAACTAACGTCACTTCGCCACGCAAACTAGGCTCTCATAAATTACACATGTTTCCACAGCGAATTCACCACTACTATAACTGGAATATCGTACAAGTCAAATTACTATTTCCATTTGTTCCATCAATGGAAGAAATTAAATTATTTTAGACGGGGAAATTGTAGTTAAGGTGGTTCTATCATGACAGTCTCATACAAAAGTATAGGTAACCTAAAAAGTTTATAAAAATAATTATTACATTTTTGTATTGTATAGGTTATTAACAGAATTAACATTTCGCTGTAAATATCGTATAATTAACAATTACATGGAATATATTAAATAAAACTATTTAACTAGTTTATGAAATTCAGTAACATAACAAAATTTTTGGAAGTGAATGTTTCATGCCAACCAATAGCAGTGTAAGATTTTACACAGTAGAAGCTATGACAACAAGGCGAGAACCACAAGCAGCATGATATTACCAGTCGGTACGAAACGTGACTGTATTATCGATACATCCTGTTGACAGTTCATAAGAAAATTGAGAAAAATGCACCAAAGCAATTATTATCAACTGTAACAACAAATAAATAAATATAAAATGCTGTAATATTTTTTTTGCAACAAAATTAATATATTTTACTGATCGAAATAATAACTTTCATAGTTCTTGCTTTGTCATTTGTGCGACCATCTCTGTCTACGCCTGCTACCATCTCAGTTTACGCGTGCGACCATCTCTGTCTACCCGTGCAACGTTGCCAAGCATTTCTGACAGTTTCATTGATTATCATAGAATATTCACCTTTCATCGCCAATTTCTTTGGAACTAATCCGGTAAGACATTTTTTAATTCTCATACCTTTATTTTTACATGATGTACTGTGTGTTAGTTTTTTGTTAAAAAATAACTACAATATTTGAATTTATTACGCAGTAAGCTGTCTCGCAAGGTACAGTTCCTATAACGCCAATGCATTTTTGATCGACTTTAACTTTAACTCAACTCAACGGTAAATTAAAAAAAAAAAATTGCATACTAGTGTAGCAACACATCAAAAATAGCATACTTAGGTACATTTCATTCAAATCAGGAATAAATGCTATTATGATAGTACCACCTTAAATGCCGATAGTCTATTTGTTGATAAAAAACTGAGTACAAGTTTTTCAAACTACTTATTAATACTTTTATGTTTTTGAGGACACTGTATAAAAGCCATAATATAATTCGAATATTCTGTTAATAAGAGAACAAGAAAGCTGATATATTAGTATTAGAGAAAGGAATATTAATCGAGACAGTCGGAAGTAGTATCAGTTTCATTGGTAACGATATTTCAATGACTACACGAACCCAAATAATCATTTGTTCATAAATTGAAACGTCAATTTAATATTTATGAATGATAAAAAATGGAACCTAGTTATTATAAATAATGTAAGACAATGGAACACAAATGATTTATTACATGTCATGAAATAGAAATTTATGTCCGTTGTATTTTATGAGATATTGTTGGCTTTTAATGAACATTAAATCGAGCGTTAAATTTAACGAACTGTTATGAATACAACTGTTAATATTCTAATGTATTGATTTTTCCAATTAGGGTCACATGATGTGATAAATAATATTATGTAAATACAAGTAGGGAGCTTGCCAAGTATATCAATAATAAAAATGGCACAAGATAATTTCGTGATATGAAATATTTTTATGACCTAATTCTCTATGAAATAATAACCTATCTCATATTTCATTTTTATTCACAACTTTTGTTATTTTATGTAGTATTTATGTTAGAGGAAGGAAATATCACAAAACAAGAGCAAATTTGTAAACAATAAACTTTGTTAATGTAATATTATATTATGAAGTATATTATTATTTTTAACAAACATAATAATATAAGTTTATATTTCAATAACATTTGTAGTAGTTTAAATCACAATGTACTTTTATCACGCAAATATTTCATTACATGCAGATACAATGTAAATTACATACGTATAATTTATTTTTAATGGCAAACAATAACAAACAATGAAAATGTATATATCCATACATAAAATAATATTATTATTACAAACATATAAAATACCTAATTGCTAGATATAACTAAATTAATGATAGTAGATAGTAAATCACATTAAAATTGATGTGTTTTTAATATTCTACATCGCTACGTAAAATACGTATTTTTGTAACAAATATTTTCTCATAAAAATGGAACTACTCAAGTATATCTCCGATAACAAACAGAAATAGTTAAGAACTTAAATCTGATAACTTTTTTTCATTAAAATAATGACAGACGGCTTGGCAGCGAAAATTATTATCAGCAACTAGAAGGCAATAGTTGAGAACTGAGAAAATGTCTCTGATGATGAAAAATAGTGACTATTGTGCCAAGTTTAATTTGATTTATATGATCAAAAATAAAACAGAATAAACAAAAATAACAGAAGACATTCTATAGAAAAACAAGTGTTACGAAACAAATTTATAGCATTTCATTACAATTAAGTTGACGTCTGAAAGTCAAAGCAAAACCAAGTTGAACAGTTTTCAAAGACAAACTGCCTTTGAAAATTAGGTAGTATTTGAAGAATGGCATTATTTTAATGGTATGTCAGCTCGTAAATAACATTTTGTGCGAAACATAACGAAGGCAATAAAAATCTCTCTGTAGATAGAATATCCAGGCGAAAAGCAATTTAAGAAATTAAAGGGCCATGAAAGAGAAGATACTGCATGAAATAAAGTTTCCCCAGCCGTTCGCGGGGTAATAAGACAGGGGGTAGGGTTCACTACCCTCTGTAATACAACAGTGGCTTGATGCGAGGGAGCAGAGAGCCCATACAAACGATTCTGATAAAATATTAAACGCAATTTCAATCGACGGCCAATACGGTGACGTTAAACAGCAGGCTTTGCTTGATAGGGGAAAACAACCATGAATTTATCGACAAATGAATGTTGTATGTTTACTGAAGACAAATGAATCATTCAAAAAATCACCGTCATTCACTATATCCCAATTTACTCATTGTTCGATTTTCCTGCTATTCTTTTTGGAGTTTGAACAAAAATTTTTTTTAATTGCAGTGCTTTTAATTCGTTCCTCATATTAAAATCATAAAAAGTAAAACACTAAAACACTCGTAAATTACTTCTGCAGGATACTGATTATGTTTTTTTTTAAATGGCTTATTTAAAACGAACACTGAATAATGATTTCTAATTAAACTGATTAATTACTTAAACGTCATATTAGTTTACTACTTAGTCCAATTTAAACCATTTAACAAAAACAAATTGACATTTGATACATACTTCACTTCTCTGTAACTCGAGATTTGCGCTTCAAATGTTAACTCTCGGTTAGAACAACTCTCTTTCATGTAATTTACTTTCACCAGTAAAATAGTGAATAATTTGTTCTATAGATAAATATATCATTACGCCTTTTACCCATTACTGGGTGTGGCACGCTGCCGAAGCAGATCTCGGTAAGTGATATATTTATGCGCGTGAAGTGCGGTTACCAGTCGACAAATGACGGCCCCCAAAGATGGTAGTAGTGAGGAAGCTACAGGGGTAATTTTTTTAATTTATGAAAATGTTTGTAGGCTGTGAGGATCGAACCAGGGTTCTTAGGACCCACAGGCCGACACAATACCACTGTGCCATTACATCATGTATAAATATAAATCTCTTCTAATTAATGATTAATTTATTTTATGCACAACCGGGCCGAAATTAATGTGTTTTAGTTCTAAAAAGCGGGATTAAACACTTCTTTTTGGCCCTAGGGCCATACAAAAATAATTCCTATGGATACATAAATAAATTGACAATTTTTGTTTATTGTGAATACTTGATTTTACAAAATATCATTTTGACATATAACCTATGTACATATTTTAAACTTTTGAACATATAATTAAATGTTATTTTGTTGTGCATAAAATATTGTATGTACCACGGATGAAATTAGCGTTTCTGACCCTGAGCATGTTATTAGCCCTCGGCGCTTTGTGTCTCGTGCTAATAATCATGCCACGGGCCTGTTTTCACCCTTGGTATATAAATAACTATTATTTACCAATTTTGTAACAAGTACAAGTAGACGTACAAACCTGGTTAGTCAATAATACCATCTTAGTTCTATAACTTCGTTTTCCGTTTCCAATTTGAAACGATTCACGAAGTAAATTAATTATAGTTTAGTCTAACTAATCCTATTATGAATCAAAAGGTAAGAAAAAAATTCTTGAGCTTCAGCCAAAAATAATTTAAATATATTTTCTGGTCTAGTAAATATAAAAAGATCGTCAACCACTAAATGTAAAAAAAAAATGTTATATTATTCTTATCGCAGTTCAAAAACAAACTATGTATTATTTTTTCAATGTCGCTTGTAAATATAAATAAAAATTTTATTTGGTAATAAAATTCTAAAGTAAATTTACTTTCCCTGTCATAAAAATAAAAATTTAAATTTATTTCTCCGGTAACAATTTTTGAATAAACCATGCATAATTTATATAAGTTGCATGCGTTATGACGCATACCAAATAAAGGGGGATTTAATATCATAATTCTATTTCTCTGGGGCATGACGAAATATGAAAGCACAACAAGGGTTCTCATAATAGAAAAAAAACCTTGTACAGATGTTTTATGATATTGAATAGGGATAAGATTAAAACCAACAAAACTTTGCAACCCTCGTGCAATCACTCATCCATTCACGTTTTTTAATTTTCAAAACTACGTACTTATTATAATCCAAGAGCTTTAAACGTCAATCTCAAATATAAATTGCTTTATTTTATTTTCCACTGGATTCGAATTGTCTACTTTCAAGTACTTTACCGGCGCATAAAAAAAAATGAATAGTTGAACAGACACATGAATTAATTAAAATTATATTTCTGACATTTCTTTAAATCTCTCAAAAGTTCAGTAAGCCGTATAATACGGTTATAATTTATATCATAAACTATGTCAACTGGTTGAAAATTACGTGACTGAATTTGTTTGTGCTATAAAAAATAAAAATATAAGTAATTCATTTTGTTATTGACATTTTCAATCGTTCGCAAGAAACGCAACAACGTATTTCGTTGTTGTTGACTTGACATGATTTCAAAAATGTCGTAACTATTCATCAGGAGCTAATAAATATCTGGCGTATACTATATTAAACTATAAAATAAAAGTTGATTGATTATAGGTACTTTTTTTATATTTATTGACTTTTATGGCCAGTTGTACCAACTAAAAATTAAATTTAAACTTGGTTTATATAAAAATTTAGATACAATAACTGGTACCACGAGCTTGGTTTATGCCTGTTTTAAGAGCAGTGTATTGTTATTATTTTTATTATTATTATGGTGTAGGTGGCTCAGTGGTATCGAGTCGGCCTGTGGATCCTGACAACCCTGGCTCGATTCCCACAACAGACAAGCATTTTTACCACATTAAAATTACCCTTGTAGCTCTCCCTTCGCTAACATTTTTGGGGATCGTGATTTGACGTCTGGTAATCGCACTTCACGCGAATAGATATATCACTTACTGAGATCTGCTAGGCAAATTACCACACCAAGTAATGGGTAAAAGGCGGAATGATATATTTATTTATATTTATTTAAGAGCAGTGTACGAGGTGTGGCTATTAAATAACGAGACTGACGCTGTTTTAACATTTTATTTTGATTTCATACCTATTTACTGATTATCACCTTCAATATACACCCCTCCTCCATCACTACAATGTTCCATGCGAATCTTCCATTGTTCGAAACAGTGCTGGAAGTCTTCTTCTGTCAGCTCTTTAAGGACGCGTGCCGCTATCTCCTTCATAGCTCAAATCTTGTTCCTTTTAAGGCCACTTTCACCTTAGGAAACAGATAGAAGTCGCACGGTAGAAGATCCGGCGAATAAGGCGGATGGTTCAACACTGGAATGCTGTACTTGGCTAGAAACCTCTTGACAGACACTGCGGAATGAGCCAACGCATTGTCTTGATGGAGAACCCTTCCAAAATTCGGGTACTTCTTTCAATAAATTATTAGTTTCAGTAGCAGTTTTGCCAAGTTTCATGTAAAATTTCAGAACAATTCGTTGCTCTAATGTTGCACTTTTCGGCGAAACAAAAAAAACAACTCTAATAAGAACGAAAGCTATGGCTATACGGATTTGTTTACAGAAGCGAGAGGTACTGCACTCGAAAGAGAAAGCTTCAAGCTAAAAAGATTATGGTCGCTGGCTTTTGGCGCATGCGCACTTTTTCTATAGCAGTGTTAGTCTCGTTATTTAATAGCCACACCTCGTATCTGGGTGTTTTAGCTATCTAACTTGATAAAACCGTGCTCTTATAACACAAAAAAACAGAGTTTGTGGTAAAAACCTGCTTATTTTTTCTATAAATATGGTTTTTATAAAAATAAAATAAAAACTGGTTTAACAATCTTGAAAAGATTTTCCAAAGCTTCAAGATCAATCTTCCAACAATTATATATTTGAGTAAAAATAAAAGGAGATCAACTTTATGCTGCACAAATCTCGAAAACAAATTTAATGTAGTTGATGAAAAATCTCTTAATCGAATTTCTCTTATGGGGTAGATAAATCCGGAAGTAACAAATATAAAATATGAGATTTCTAATGGGACCGTTGTTCATTATTATATAATTTATAAGGAGTATTTAGTAATGAAATTAATGTTGTGGAATGAGCTATGGCTAGAAATTTATGGATCCAGAGAAATCTCATTAAGAATGAAGTTGTGTGGTATGCGCGAAGCACAGGGGTGGAACGATTGCGACCACAGCAGGTGGAGGGGGAAATTACACCCCTTGGGAGATTCTACCGCCCTTGCGTCATCCCGGGGGAAAGGGCACAGTGTCGTAATGAAATCAATATCGCGCCACAAGTTCAAACAGCCTCTTACTACTTTCTTCTTCAGACTGATTTTACCCTCTTTCAAATGAGGTTAAGGTTCAGATAATCTACAATGAATTTTAAAAGATTACTGTAATGAAGAAAGCTAGTGACTTCTTTAAGATTAATAGAAGAGGGTGTGGATTAATCTACACGAGATGCTAATATTTTATCTGAAAAAAATCATAGGAAACTTTGCCTTAGATTCAGAATGGGTTCATTAATGTTACTTATTTATTTTTAAGACGAAGAATAGAATTGTAAATTATAGTTATGATGATACATTTACAGCAATTTTTGAGTTAGATAATTATAAAAATTCTAGAGCGACAAATTTAGAGGGGTCAAATTTCTATAAAACATTTTTTGCTTTCGTCTTTTATTAATTTAGAGAAGTTTGACTTTATTATTTAATAATAATGCATTAATATTGTTTCCAATTCGCTGACAAATAACAACAGTGCGTTACCAAACTAATTTTTTTTAATCCTTTTGATTTACCATATAGATTATAAAATTAATCATTCAGTTTCAGGATAAATGTAAGAGGATATATCCCCCTCTTGTTATATTTAGAGCCAGTTTTCAATCACCGATTAATGTTAATCATGATTGGAAACTATGGTTTAATTATAATTTAATCATGATTAACACTAATCGAGAGTAAACCGGCGATTGAAAAACTGACCCTTAATGTTATATCATTTGCTTCTTGTCCAAATGCGACAGAATGTAAATTAATAAATAATAAAAAAATTGCAAAACAACGAATTCACATATTTAACGTAAACAACAAATACTAATCTATTTACATGTGAACGATCCTACGTAAAATTACACAAAATTATGAAATAAAAATGCTGCTTTCCAACTTTATTATACAGATTAAAAACAGCATATGATACATGTGTATAAGTGCCTTTAAAAGCTTAGCGTCGTGCTCTTAAATTCGTCACACGTACTTTAAAGACCTTACACTTACACTTACACTATATCATAATAAACTACTTTCAAATTGAGAGATTTTAATTTTAATTCATTCTTGTAAAAAACTGTAGAAACGCATGTATTTCCGTTAAACAAAATCATAGGTATTTGAAGATGTTGTGATACGAGGTTCAATGTGGATGAATGTTCAGTTTATTTTAAAAGAAATCAGAGCTTTTTAACCTTCCGTTAGTCTGGTGGGGTCTGATGGACCCAGTCAAACCGTAAAATTGATTTAAAAGTTCAAATTTCGTGCTTTAAATGCTGTTAGTTTTAGTACCTTCCTCTTTTGCATAACCTCAAACATGGTCATTCCCGGCTTGTCTGACATTGGCTCGAGTACGAGTTAATTAGAATATTTTTAACTCTTCGGGTCTAATAGACCCCGCAGACTACTCACGTTGGTGATATTATTTTCGTAAGTTTGAGGTTTTTTTTATGTTTTTAGTGTAAAATTAATATTGTTTTTATATTAAAAAGGTCTTATATTTTACAATGGGAGTTTTTGAAAGAGAACAAGAAAGACTTTTGAAGTTATGGGAGGAAGTTTCATCCGACATCCTAGAGGGTCAGACAGAAAATCCCAATATTTTTGCAATAAATGTGAAAAAAACTGTTTGTTTGCAGCATGCTAACTTTATGTGCAACGAGTGCACAGATTGACTATATATTTTGATTGTTTTTATTTTGAATCATAATTTTGTTCTTTTTTGTTTATATTTTATTTATTTGGTTTATTTTGACAATAAAACAATTGTTTATTGTATTCTTTCTTATTTATACCTATTATTAAAATAAGTGCAACAATGGAAGGAACTAAATACAGGAAAAATCATGGTACAGTCCTGTGGGGTCCATTGGACCTCAGCAGACCACTAAGGTAAGAAAAATTCAGTAGACTAACGAAAGGTTAAATACAATTTCTTAATTGCTACTAGATCGTAGGAAGATGTGGTTGACATCAAAACATCTGCACTGTAATAATAAATAAAGACGTTTAGATTTCTAAGGATTTATTTTTGGTTAAAACAATGATGAAATTATTACTACAGAATGTGATTATAGCTTTCTAATGCAATAAAACGTTTAAAATTATTACAGTATATAAAATATATCTGTACATAAATGTGTAAGATTTAACGTAATAAAACAACGAAGCGAAGAAGCAAAATAAACATGCGTAAAAGATAAAAATAAATATGTATTGTTTAGCGGTGCAGTTATTGATGTAAACTTCCTGGAGCAATTTTTCAGCACGACAAAATACAAAAAGAGGGAGTTCTTTGAGTTCGTCTGAACACGGTCAAAACTATAAACGCCGGTTCGTGACATGCCTAATAAAATACTTACAATTACCGAACTGCTTCAACTTTCTGATAAAACCTTACGCCGCACCGAAAAACTGACAAAAAATAAATTCAACCAAACAAAGAACAGCAATTCAATTCAAAGTTAAAACGTTTCTGAAATCCCACCGGGCAAAGAAATACAAAGAGAGTCAGATTATCTGCCGGGAACAGACGGGGCGCCGTTGGTATTTTATTCATGTGCCATGTAAATTTACAGAAATAAAATAAAACACAAAAAGAAGCAGAAAAACTCGTGGAATGAATGTTTATCAAAAGAACATAACATAAATAAAGTAGATGCCGTTTTAAGATCTTAATAAAATATTTTTATTACTGTTGCGCCCGGAGCAGGCTGGGAATTCGGGAAGTTTATTCGGCAGATAAAACTACAAACAGTACATGGCACAGGGTATTACAGGGGTGCGGGGTGCTCCACAACACACTACGACCCATAAACGAATCACAAAAATAAACAAGCTCTCGTAAAACTAATACAATTAAAAGAAATACAGAATGCGGCAAACTGCTCTCTCTCGTCTGTCAGAGTCAGCGTTGGATCTGCGTAATCTCTAATCTCCGAGGCCCGGGGACAAGATCAACATTTGCGGATATTTAAAATCGAAACAAACTCTTCCCTGGGGTGTGTATAAAATAATACCGTGGCGTATAAAAAGTTCTCATTACATAAAAATCCGAGAAATCTGAGGTAAACACAAAAGAAAAAATACAGAAATTAAAACACCAGCAAATTTTTACGTTCTGTTTTGTTTCTGCACGAGCTTAGTAAATCTAAAAAACGTTAAACGAGATAATAAAAAATGAATTAGTATGAATTTTTATATCATATTATGGGGTAGGTGGATCAGAGGTATCGAGTCAGACTGTGGATTTGAGAACCCTAGTTCGATTCCCACAGCCGATAAACAATTTTCAACACATTACAACTACCCTTGTGAGTCTCCCAACACTAACATCTTTGAAGACCGTGATTTAAGGTAGTACTAGCGTGATTTTTTTTTTTGCAGATCTGAATGAGATTTGGCGCATGTAAACATTGGATAGTCATACGCATCCTGTTAAAATATGAAACAGATTCATCGTCTGTGAACAAATATATTCGCTTTTATGGCGACATATAATTATCATAAATTGGTATAATTGTATTAAATACACAAAATATCTAGACAATGGACAAAGTAACAAATACAATTTAGACAAAAATCAATCACAAATCAATGTCACCAACTTAACTATTCTAAAAAAAAAAACATTCCTTCATTGAAAATGTCAATCATTTTTATAAAGAAATTAAGTAAATGAAAGCCGAAACAGAGAACATTCGTTACAGAAGGCAATTCTAGCACTCGTTCGTTCGTCCCATCACCGCTACGCGGCTCGTGTTCGAATTTTGAACTTGTGCTAAAATAGGTTACCTTCTGTAATTTATATTTTAATACATTATTATTTAAATCAAATGAAGAAACAATTCGTTACTCAGTTTAATTGTCACTTAGATTTTTCATATGTTTCCATTTATGATTGGGTTGTCAGATTTTAGTGATGATTATTATATCATGGTTACCGATATAGAGAAATTTGTAATTCGTTAAATCGAGATTAATTTATTATAGAACAATTCCCTCTATTTATATAACAGTAGAATACTTTATATTGTTAACTTTTAATTAATTTCTGTTCTGATGAGAACAAGAGGCAAAAGAACAACCATTGAAAACAAACTTTCAAGAGGCAAAATAAACAACTCTAATTATTTTGGTGCTGTAACAAAACTTTGATTATTAGTTTTCTAATTAAAATACTAATATTGTGATATTTCCCAAAAAAGTTTAACTTCAAAAGGACATAAAAATGAAAAGTGCCCCTCTGGCTTAAATTTCCCTACGTCCCTGTGTGCTATCCTACCACCCACTGCCCTGTCGACAAGTAATTTCATTTTTAATTAAAATAAATGTAATTATCCCGAGTGCCTCGTTCGCTGCAAATTGCTCTAGATTTCACTGCTAACTGTCAAATACAGCTCGGCACACATTTGCCCATAATATTGGCAGAAATAACACACACGGCAAACTACGTAGATTAATTATGTAGTTACATTGGTATATTACGTTTATGCTGATACGCCATATGCAACTTACACCAAATGGCTCAATGTTGGCTTTCAATATTGAGAACACGCTGTGGATTTGTTGATAAGAACGGCCGTATTTATTTGGGATTTTTTAAGTAACCTGGTAGGTTACTTTTGTTTAATTGGCACGCTTTAAGTAACCTGGAACTAACCTTAAACTGACCCTACTGCCACAGCTATTTTAGCGGGTTGGTAGATTCAACCCGTTTACTATCCCTTTCTAATCAACTTGTGTTCCTTGTTATTCGTGGCGGCATCGCGATTTGTAATAGTATAGAGAGGTTAGGAGTTATTTTTATGAAAAACGTAGGTAATTTTATAATAATATTTTGAAAAAATATACTAAACTATTATTTATGCAAATGATGGAAGAGCAATATGCATGATGTGTTTCTTGCAATATAAGTCACAGATGATAATATTACGACACATAATTGCGACTCCGAAATTAATTATTTTGATACTGCTGATGACAAAATTATAAAAAAATGAACACTCAGACGTTATTTGCTTTTTGACTACATATAAGTCGGCCTGTGGATCCTGAGGTCCCTGGTTCGATTCCCACAGGCGACAAATTTTCATAATTTGAAAAAGCTATCCCTGTGGCTCCTCCACCACTAACATGTTTGAGGGCCGTGATTTGACGACTGGTAACCGCACTTCACGCCCAAAATATATCACTTACCGAGATCTGCTGTAGCAGAGTGCCACACCCAGTAATGGGTAGAAGGCGTGATGATATATATATATATATATATATATATATATATATATATATATATATATATATATATATATATATATATATATATATAAAATATAAAGATGACTAAAACATCCAATTAAAAGCGCAATTTAACATACAAACAAAACTAAGCAGATGTCGCTTCGAACATGCATTCAGATTTTAAATTTACCGCCAGTGTTTCCAACTGACACTAGATGCATCATTTATTTGGAAGTAACACGAGTTAGTTCTGGGTCAGTTCAGGGTTGAATCCAAATTTCCCAAACAAATACGGCCAATAGCTCAAGTTGTTTAGAAAGTTGTTGTTTGAAGAATTAATTAATTATCATTTGTTTAGTTCATAAAAAGAAAAGTCCAGTAAAATTTTATATGTAAACAATTACAAAATATTTTTTCTGTGACTTTTATTACGTGGTTATTATTTACGGACTTCCTAAAAATAAAAATATGAAGTATAAACTTTAGTAAAAATATAGTTTTATAGCATCAAGTCGTAAACTGGTATTGTTATTTGGTTGGGTTGACATTTAGGTACTTACAAGAATTTAAATTTCCCTAATAAATTCAAATGGCAATAAAAATGAAAATTGGAATTTTAATAAATTTAACTCGGGCACTAAACTTTAATCTTAAAGAAATAAATAAAATAAATAAATAAATAAATATATCATCACGCCTTCTACCCATTACTGGGTGTGGCACTCTGCTAAAGCAGATCTCGGTAAGTGATATATTTTGCGCGTGAAGTGCGGTTACCAGTCGTCAAATCACGGCCCTCAAACATGTTAGTGGTGGAGGAGCCACAGGGATAGCTTTTTCAAATTATGAAAAAGAAATAAATTACAGTTTATATTTTAAATATTATTTATTCCGGTATAAAAACGTCTACAACTTGATGGTTAAAATGAAATTTTAATTAGTAACAGTAAAAAAAAAAAACCTTTTTATTATAATTGGACAAAAACATCGACAGCTGTCATGAATTAAACATAACCTAACACCTACGCAAATCGAACAGTTTCTGCATCATTTAACTGATTTAGCTCAATGCAACTTTCACGCAATACTGCATCATTCAAACAGGTAAATCAATAATATTCACACTGCTTTCATGACAAAATAAAATAACTAACATGGAATATTTTCGAAATTTTCCTGAGTTGATATGCGCTCTGTTTTTAACCAGAATTAATTAATCATAAAAGAAACATTATTATGTATTGTTTGGTTTTGTAAAATTGTAAATTACCTATTTTTTGCAATTGATTAAGAATATAATGGGGTGGCTAGCTCAGTGGTATGAAGTCGGCCTGTGGATCCTGAGAATCCTGGTTCGATTTCCACAGACGACAAGCAATTTTCATAATTTCAAAAACTACCCCTGTGGCTCCTCCACCACTAACATCTTTGGGGGCCGTGATTTGACGACTGGTAACCGCACTTCACGCGCAAAATATATCACTTACCGAGATCTGCTTCGGCAGAGTGCCACACCCAGTAATAGGTAGAAGGCGTGATATAAAAAAAAAGATATAGATTAAGAACATAAACAAAAATAAATATGTCACACCTTTAATTAATTCCTGGATGTGGCACTCTGCCGTAACAGATATTGGTAAGTGATATATTTTTATGCGTAAAATGCGGTTACAAGCCGTGAAGTCATGGTTTCCAAAGATGTTAGTGACAAAAAAACCCTAGAGGTAATTATAAAATGAAAATAAGTTTGTTTGCTGTGGGAATCGAACTGGGGTTCTCAAATACACAGTCCGGCGCCGTTGCCACTGAGATGTCTACCCCATATTTTCCTACAATCTATTAAAATTATGGTAACGCGTAATGAGAGCCCTATTCGATTCCCGTAACTAACAAATGAAATATTCACCATATACAAATTATAATGGAAACTTCGAGGGCTGTGATTTGACGGTTGCTTGGCGTCTGCCAGTTTCAAAATATAGAATTCCAGGATAATTAAGGATTTCAAGGTATATTTACAAAAAATTTCACAATATCATGGCAAAATCGGTCTCAGTATCCCAAAATTTGTCAAAATTATTCGAGTGAAAAATGCTTCAAATAAAAATTGTAAAATATCAAATTCTGTATCTGAATATTTTTAAATTTATTTGATTAATTACTGTAAAAAGTGGATAAAAAATTGTTACAATATTTTTTTCAATTAATTGAGAAGCAAACAGCGTAAAAACTAATTTCCTTAAATATCCAAAAGAAAATTAAATCAAACAATTATTTTTTAAATAAAAATAAATATATCATCACGCCTTCTACCCATTACTGGGTGTAGCACTCTGCCGAAGCAGATCTCGGTAAGTGATATATTTTGCGCGTGAAGTGCGGTTACCAGTCGTCAAATCACGGCCTCCAAATATGTTAGTGGTGGAGGAGCCACAGGGGTAGCTTTTAAAATTATGAAAATTGTTTGTCGCCTGCGGGAATCGAACCAGGGTTCTCAGGATCCACAGGCCGACTTCATACCACTGAGCTAGCCATCCATTAGTTTTTAATTATAAATATTTTTCCAGGTACTAATTCAACGATTTCTAAGGATTTCAAGCCTGATTTTCTACTTCTAGACTTTTTCCAGGGTATCCAGAAATTCCAGGTTGGTAGAGACGATGAATTGGTAACCGTAAATCACGCGTAAAATGTAGTAATTTATTAAAATTATTAATATTAATAAAAACTTAATTTAAAAGTGAGATTACAAAATGCCTCTCAAAGTGATATTATATTGAAATGGTTAATATAATGACTATAAAACTGTTCAATATATTTGTGTAGTAAAATCAGATTTAAGTATACATAAATCAGAAATTTAATGTCTTCTTTACTGTTCCTAAATCACAGTTCAATACCAAAATATCAAAAATTCATTTTTCCTCACCATTCGTTTTCCATAATAATTTTAATACCGGCCGTCCAATAACAACATACATTCGATTTTACAAACGTTTCACACAATAGAGTTTGCGAAGTGACAGTTATTGAGTGACTGATTGACAGACAATGTTTATGAACACGCCAACAGAGGGCTACGACAAGTGAGGCCGGGTGACAAGGATAGAAAATAACCCTCTGAAGTGCTCTTGTCGTTCGGGTCCATGAGTTTCTTTCCCACAGTAAATTCTTTGTTTGTTTGTGATAGACCATTGTGCACATGTTGCTGTAATAATATATGGACCGTAGTAAAACTGTTTGTCGAGTAAGATTATGAAAATGGAAACATGAATTATTAACGAATGTTTCAAGTGTGGAGCTGGAATGGAATTATTTACTATTTTTATCTAATTTTAACTTTCATACATGTGTTTGTTTACAAGTTTGTTGTTTATAAAACAAAAAGTAACCGTATATATTTATGTTAGTTTTGTTTACAAATGTTTTTCACTTGTTTATTAAACATACTAGAAGCAATTAAAAATAAACCTATCAATTTTCAGGAAATAAATAAAGATGTTATTTTTATTTTCAGTTGAAACAATTCTCGAATAAAAGTTGTTTACTTTACAAAATGAATAAAATTTGCGTTTCGTTTTGGAGTGCGTATAAAAGGAATTAATGTTATTTGAATATTAAAGATTTATATAGTCAATTAATTTGATTTTAGAATTATAATTTTAAATTTCAAGAAAATGTATTCAAAGAATTTTTAAGTAAGTCAAATATGAAAACTTTCTTAAAAAAGTTTTATACGAAATTCAATTCATATTTCATAGTTTTATAAAGTATAATAAAGTTTTAAAACTGTCAAGTTATCTCGTAAAATATTATTCCAAACTTGGAAACTTTTTATGTTCGTCTAATTTAAAAGGATAATAATTAAAATTTATATCTCTTATTTCCTTAATAACGAAAATGTTTAATCGTTGAAATTGTAATCACATTACAAAACTCTAATATATCAAACACAAGAGCTATAAACAACTTTTCCATTTACATCAAAGTGCTTATAAAACAGCAATTAATAACTTTTAATTCTTATTTATATTCCCCAAACAATTCAATACAGTCAAATCACGACGAGATGAATAGCATGAGCAAATTTCGTTTTGAAATTAATTTCCAATTCTATTTTAATTGGCATTTAATTCAGTAAGATGCCGGGCCTAATTAATACGGCCGTAAGTTAGTTAGTACATCAAATGTCGCTTTTGTCACAGACTTACTGGCGCGGTGTAGATTACCCCCCACCCTGGCGGGATAAGGACAGAGAGGAGAGGCCGTGGGAGTGAGTGAGGGCGCCACTGTGTTTTTTACTCGGAAGAAGGATCAAGGGATCACGCGTTTCCATTACATCTACATAATCGGTGCCCTAGTATGCGTATAAAAGGTTCTTTACCAGACTTACCGTTTTTACATTACCATGTTATGAAATTTATATTTCAAGTTCGTTTTTTATTTGGATTTTTTGTATTAGGTGTCTTCAAAATGCATAACAAGTTTTTCATTTTTATGCTATTTTTGTTTTTTTTTTCACGCTGATGAATAATTCAAACAAGAAGACAATATCAATCATTTTTTTTAACTCGCACTAAGTTCAACGTTTTACAAAAAATGAGTTGTTTACATTAATTTGTTTTGTGAGATTATATTATATTTGAGCGCATTTCGGTGCTGGCTTGTGGTTCCAAAGATTCCGGGTTTAATTCAAGCCTGTAACTACCGATATCAAAAATATATTTTCGCAATGAAAACCAGCCCACTGACAAACACAGTTTCATTTCCCGAGCCGAGGTCGAGATAAATAAAGTACCTGAGAGAAGAATTTCCTTCTTTATGAGAAAGTAAAATTTTCAGAAATAAATTAGATAAGTTTTATTATTCTTTTGACAGATGTCACCTAGATGTCACTAATATCAAATCATACTTTTGTTTTCCAGTTGCCATGAATATGGCTTAGTTTTCTTCCTGGGGGAAGGATGAAAAGCTATTACTTTCTTTTTTCAATTGAGAAAAGAAAATTCTACTTTTTCGTAGGGCCGTGGATAATAGCATATTATGCAACAAGTTTATTACGGCTCGTATTGCAATTTATACGAGTGAGTGTATTAATAGTCATTATATACGAGTTGCATATACTATTTTTTCTTCAATCAGATTCAACACCTAAGATTATTAAAATAAAGGACAAAAAAAAAACAATAAAATAGTTATTTACGGTATAAGTATTGTATTATAGAGTACATTACAATATAATACGTGCCTATATCATACAATGTTTTATTTTTATTCCAAGATATGCGAATAATTATTGCAAAACTATTTTATTATAATGGGATGGCTAGCTCAGTGGTATGAAGTCGGCCTGTGGATCCTGAGAACCCTGGTTCGATTCCCACAGGCGACAAACAATTTTCATAATTTCAAAAACTACCCCTGTGGCTCCTGCACCACTAACATCTTTGGGGGCCGTGATTTGACGACTGGTAACCGCACTTCACGCGCAAAATATATCACTTACCGAGATCTGCTTCGGCAGAATGCCACACCCAGTAATGGGTAGAAGGCGTGATGATATATATTTTTTTATTTTTATTTTTTTTTAATTTAACAATTTTATTTTTAGTTCTTGAGTCGTCAGTAGGTTGATTTAATTTTCAATTAAATCTAGGATTCGTTATTTGTTTGTGTTCGACTGTCATTTTACTGTCAAAATTCATTACAGCACTTGTATTGTAATAGAACTCATTACAACACGCTTTTTAGTATAGTAGTATTAATATCAAATTATGAAATTAGATAAACTTACTATTTTATAGAACAAACCATGGAAACCATGTAAAGACTGTACCGTTATTGGACAACAATCTGTATCATAATAAAATCTGTGTCGTAATGAGTGTCATTAAAGTACAGATAATACATATTTAATACGTATATTAAAGTATGGCAGTAGAAAAATACATTATGTTATTATAAAATCTTGTATTTCCTTGTAGGAAACATTCTTATTTCTAAAAATTTATAATTAACAATCTACAAATAACTACATGTCCATATTTGTACTATAAATAAAACAATTTTCTATTTACAAAGTAATCTCGTAACACTTTAATTATTATTACATAACAAACCATTCTTGCGAATAATAAAAGCTTAACAATACACATAATGAGTAAAGTATAATTGAAGAAATTTCATGTAACAGTAACTATTTAATTATCCTCGTATAATACGGGTCAAATCTAAAGCACAACTGCGAAGTTTGCACATCTACATATAATTCACGCTTGCAAATTCAGCAAAGGTTTATTTTATACTCTTGCAGACATTTTGCAGCTTCAATTTCCGAGTTGAGCACTACTTCTATCTGAATTATTTATTGCATACAACATGGAAGTAGAAGTAGTTCACATAAATTTTAAAACACTATATAAGCTTTCTCATAACATGACGCAGGCGGTATATTTTCGATATATAGAAATGAAAATAATGTCTTGAATTAAGGACAAAGTGCTCTTAAATTGGTTTTCGGAAGCAAAATTTATACGCCTTTCATGTTAGAATTGCATTTTGCAGCTTTGATGAATTGGTATACTATGTGTAATTAAATGTCACAGGAATTAATTGCTAAATTATTTTTTTGCATTTCAGTCCCTAACTTCAATATTTATTAATATATACCGAAAGATTTTTTGCTCAATTTTGGATATACCACAACTTAGCAATTGTAAGGTTAAAATGGGTATGAAGTTCGCATCAGAACAATGAACTTTTTGAAACAAGATTATTATTATTATATTTATGTACATATGTTTGAAGATAAAGATTGAAAGTAATGTCATAAATTTGAAGACATCAAATTTATATGCAAATTTCATGGGAAATGATTTTAAAATTTTGATTTAATTTCTACAAAACGGTTGGGAGGAAGGTAATAAAAAATCAGTATATTTATAAATTTTGTGATTTATACTGAAATAAATGTTTATTCCGTTTGAACAAGAAAATTTGGAAAGAAAAAAATAAGTTCGTTTTTTTATTAGCCGATTTTTTTTTAGCATATTTTATCGATTAAACGGAATACAATTTTGCTGAGATATAAATTTCACCTATCAACTAAGAGATGTATTTCCTGTTGTCAAAAATATTTTTTTCCTTGCAAAATTATTATTATTATTATGGTGATACAATTGACGTGGTCAAGGTTTTGTTTTTAATTTTTTAACGACTCATTTGGAGGACATGTTTATATTTCTTTATAGTTCACACTTTTTACATGTTACGAATATTGTAGGTAGCTCAGTGGTATCGAGTCGGCTTGTGGATTTGAGAATCTCGGTTCGATTCCCACAGCCGACAATTTTCACCACATCAAAATTACCCCTGTAACTCCCCCACCAGTAACATCTTTCAAGGTCGTGATTTGACGGCTGGTAACCGTACTTCACGCACATAGATATATCACTTACCTAAATCCGCTACGGTAGAGTGCCACACCCAGTAATGGATAAAAGGCGTGATTGATATATTTATATTTACTTATTTATGGGGTAGCTAGCTCAGTGGTATCAAGTCGGCCTGTGGATCCTGAGAACCCTGGTTCGATTCGCACAGGCGACAAACAATTTTCACCATTTTAAAATTACCCCTGTGGCTTCCCCACCACTAATATCTAGGGAGCCGTGATTTGACGGCTGGTAACCGCACTTCACGCGCAAAATGTATCACTACTGAGATCTTCTACGGTAGAGTGCCACACCTAGTAATGGGTAGAAGGCGTGATGATATATTATATTTACTTATTTATTTACAAATATCGTTATTAATTTATTACATTACTACTTTGTGTTAACAGTACACTTTTATAATTGACTGCTACCAGATTGTTTCACCAATCCTTAAATTTCATTTTCTATAATTTTACTGTCTCTCTGAATAAAAAAACTCACAGTTGTAACATTATTATTAATTAATTTCATTTATACTAAAAGTTATAGCTTAGTTACTTTTGTTTGTGGTACACGCCATACGTTACTCGTTTCTTTTTTATGATCTACAATTTCCATAAATCTCAAAAAACAACAACATATTTCATTCACTCCTTAAAATGTATCCAAAATTCATCAATTTTACTAAAAATATTCTATCAAGTACTGAACACAAACCATCTACACAAGTAGAAAGAACAATTTAAAATTTAATTTTGTTAAAACTCATGCATCCATAAAACATGCAGTAGCAAGTATCAATTTGGCAAACCTTTTAAGAAACCACAACCACAACACCATATTTGCTTTTTCTAACCTCAAATAACCATAAAGTATTGTGGCAAAACACTCATAACCTATAACACAGGACACTTCACCAGTTCATCGTCACGTATACAATATCGTTATAGTGTCTCCTTCCGTCTATAATCGTGTCGTACACGAACTTGTGAACGAGTTGAATGTTGAACGTGTTTGTGAACTAGGGAGCTTTCCACTGAGCTTTTCCCTGAGTAAATGCGCCGTTGCAATGTGTATGTGGAGGTACTAAGCATGCGCGGTAGATTGTTGCGGTTTGTTGTTGTGGTTAATAAGAGATTATATAGTCTTTTTGCAGTTTTAAGATGATACTTTGCTTTGTTAGGGTATAATGTGTCTATTTTTACTTGTTTGTTTTCTTTTTAGACATTTGCTACTCAAACCATTTACAGTTAACAAATATAGTTTTGTTGTGGCAGGCTTTTAGTAGATAATTTACAATATACGATTGCAGCCGGTAAGATTCAGATTTGTTTAAACTTCTTTGTAAATATATTTTATTTTAATTTGATGTATTTACAGTTATTTACGATATAAGTCGCATCGTTGTGCAATGACACAAGTATCTTAATTTTATCATTATTTATTTATTTATTTATTATTTTACAGGTAAAAACCCAATTACAGAATAATATAGTCGAATTTCATAAATGTAGCTATATCCTAAACAAGAACATGTAATATATAAATTATAATGAAATATATATCAATACATATTAAGAAATTAACAGCCAATAAGAATAAAAAAAAAGAATAATTAAAACATATATGATATGATTATCATACGTATAATGTACAAAATTTGATCTACGCCCACAAATAAATTAAAACAAAAATAATTTTGAATTGACAGTTCTCATAATTATTTGACATTTTGAGTGAAACCATCGCAACTATCATTTTGAGTGCGATAAGTACTTTAATAAAGCACTAGTGCGTAAATATTTCAAAAAAATACTTATCTCACTCGAAATGAATGAGATAAATGTCATTTATTGCACGGTCGTCAATGAAATAATAAATATTAACGCTATTCTTATGGCCGGAATAACAAATAAAAATAAAATAAATATATATTATCATGCTTTTTACCCATTACTGGTAATCTCGGTAAGTGATATATAAGTGCGGTTACCAGGCGTCAAATTACAGCCTCCAAAGATGTTAATACAGAGGGAGCCACGCAGGTAATTTTAATGTAGTAAAAACTGTTTGCCGGCTATAGGAATCAAATCCGGATTCTCAAATACACAGCACGACTCGATACCACTAAGATACTTACGGTCGGAATTATCAAATTTTTAAATGCATATTTACCGTTAACTTTAGTTAAAATTTTGACAGCAATGTCAATTTCCCATAATTGATTGGCTGTTGTCTTTCTTAAAGTAAAATTTAAGAAATAAATGTGGTTGATAATACCGGCCCTTGTTTTGATTATTAATAATTTAACTTTTTATTTCATCACCCTTAACAGTATAAAATAAGTAACAAAATGGTAAAGTACTATTAGAATTTTGAATTTGAAACATTTTATTAAATTTTGAATGGTACCTTGTGGTCATAAATTGCAATTACGAGTTGTACAATGACGTTCTATAAACATGTTACGAAACTAGTGTTCAAAGCATCGGAGTATCGAATATTTACACAATTAAATCTAAATTAATATTTATTAATTGAGTTCTATAAATAGAATACTTCAAAACATGTTCCCGATTAATTTTAATTCTGGTTAATAAAAGATTGATGAAGTATATCAAATACATTTTTATAAAATATGAATTGTAATTCACATTAAAGAATGAGTGAACTAATATATAAAACATAATCCGTCATATAAATAACTGTTCAATACAAGCTGTATTATGAGTATGACAATGATAAATTACTTTGACCTGTCGAGTAAGCTACAAGAAAAATAACATGGAATTATATATTTCTTTTTTCTATAATTAATTATAAAAATAATTGTAACCATAACCCGTGACTAGTCAATTTGTGTATTGTCAGCTACAATCAAAGTTAATGAAAAAATATTAGTGATTGTTGTTGCGTAATTAATAATATTCTACGAAAAAGAAAAAAAATGTGGAAACAATTATGTATGTAGTTATTGCAAATAGTAGATAGAAATATGAAGTAATCATACAGATCCATAAAACATGAATGTATGTTTCCATAGCTAAATTGATGACAGGCCAATCAATAGTAAAAACAGCAATAGTAATAATAATTAATTACTACATAGATTGATGGTAATATCATTCAGACATTAAATCATACATTAACAATTTCAATTTTAATGATTAAAGTAAATAAAATAGTTATTTAATATGACATTTAGCCTTTAATACTTATGTACTTTATGACAACTCATAGTTATGCTAATAAATATATTTATAGCTTAATGATATTCTATCGGAAAATATAGCATACGACATAAAATGAAAATTACACATCCGGGTATTGTATACGCATTCTGAGTGTTTCGTTCATATGGAAGAAATGTAATATGCTTTTAATTTCATTATAATTACGAGAATTTTGTTGACGGACTAATTGCTGGTAGAACACATGAAATAGGACATTTTAATGGGCGTGCAGCGTTCGTCTAACACGTTCTATATTAAACTTCGTAATACAAGATTGTATATCAACTTGGAATTAATTAAAACTTTACTGTAATTATAATAAGTACACGGCACAAATAAGCAATGGTATTACAGATAATCGTAGCCCAGTGGATAAAAGCGAGGTAAAGAGATCGTGCGTTCAAATCTTACCGATTTCAAGCTATATCAAAATATACGATTGTGTCCGAGTGGTTTGGATTCCACTGTAAGCTGTAGGTACCCTGTACTCAGTTCCGTCTGTACCATAAGAACACATGGGGCACGAGCCCAGGGCTCCCGAATTGATAGAGGCCCTCAAAATGCCGCGGTCGTCGTTTACACGGAAAATAGAGGAGCTCAATTTTTAATGCAATTTTGATAAGAATTTAAATAAATATACCATCACGCCTTCTACCCATTACTGGGTGTGGCACTCTGCCGAAGCAGATCTCGGTAAGTGATATATTTTGCGCGTGAAGTGCGGTTACCAGTCGTCAAAGATGTTAGTGGTGGAGGAGCCACAGGGGTAGCTTTTGAAATTATGAAAATTGTTTGTCGCCTGTGGGAAACGAAGTAGGATTCTCAGACTCCACAGGCCGACTTCATACCACTGAGCTAGACACCCCATTGCCGTAAAAAAATTTAAATGTAAATCGAAAATCAGATGAGATGTCTAAATAATTTTTAAACAATAAACAAAATTTTACTAAATCTAAAAAAAAATACATGACTTTAAATTTCTTTATTAATCCTATAAAATTTATACAAATATTAAAATAACTTTAAAATATTTAAAAGAACATAAGGACATAATAGAAGATTTTGCACAACAGATATCCCGGAACAAAATTATCATCATTCGCATAATTCTAATTCTCAAAATAGAAGTAGGTAGTAATCACTTCACTTATATTTGATTTGTATAAAGCTAACCATAATAATCAATAAAGTCACTAAATAAAATTACACACTGATGTTTTCATTCTAATTTTTTTTTTTTACTTTTTTAAAGGGCCCTAAATTTTGTGGGCCCAAGGGCCACTGCATTACCTAAGACGGCCCTGCCTGTACTGTAATTGAGATTAAGTTCCTGTTGTACAGAATAATAAATAAATAAATAAATATTGTTCTCCTAATAAAATATCAGAAAATAATTGCGCTTTATATCAAACTGTATTCTGATTAATTCCGTAGCAAAAATTTCCAAACTATGATTATGAAATATTAAATTTTGTGATTATGTGAAAAGATAATTTGGATAGTTGAAACATTAATTTTTATTGCCCTTTGTTGCTTTCAACAAATTGTGCTATAAAAAAATAAAATATTCGATGTTAAAAAGGAGATAAAAAGAACTATTATTTTTTAATTAGCTTGCTGTCAGAGCCGTTCAGGTAATGCTGTCCCAGCGACCTTTTACATTATGTGTATAATCTACATATTTATGACGAGACAAAATTATTTAACCTTATTTAGTATTCCATACATCAGAATCTCATTTAACAAGATGTTTTCTTATAATTATCAATTAATTACGACAAGAAACATCTCTGCTTTAATTATTTGTGTTCTAAACATGATAATTAAGCTCAAGTATTTATTTAACAATTTTCAAGTCAAACCGAAAAGCTCGTTTGGAAAGCTCTGCGAAGTTTCAAGAGGGTTCGACGGGACGCGAGCTTGTAAATGAGGTTAAAGCACTCATTACACTCGCTCCTGATAAACTTTACTTTTTAATCACCGCAAAAGTTTAATTGGTTCAGACTCTACGATAAAAAAAACAGCCCCATATAAATGATAAGAGATGGCACAAGATCCCCACTATGCAAATTAGATACGCGAAGCGCTTGTTAGCCCTGCTCTGCATTCATGGACACATACAAAGTTTGCCCTATTTTTCGTTTTCTTTTCATAATGCAGCTACTAGACTTATCATACATGTGTACTAATAAATCAACATACTTGATCCCAATTCAGGCAGTTGCAGCTTTGGAATTATTCTCGGTAGATGGCATATTTTTATTTTTCCATTCCATCTAAGACTCTCGAAATTATAATGGGTACAAATAAGTAAGTCGGAGTAAAATTTATCATATGTGTATGTACGGAATTTAATATTTGCAGTTGGCAAAGAAAGTTCATATTTACGTACGCGATTCGGTCCAAGAAGTTCATTCTTTTATTTTATTTTACATTGCTATTATCGATAAAAGTGTGCAACACGTAGGAAACGTATCTTTTTCGTATAAGGCGTATTTTTTACCCACTTTTGGAAATTATGTGTTCTGGGGTCTGCCTGTGGATCCTGAGAACCATGGTTCGATTCCCACAGGCGACAATCAATTTTCACCATTTTCACCAATGGCTTCCCCACCACTAACATCTTTGGGAGTCGTGATTTGACGGCTGGTAACCGCACTTCACGCGCAAAATATATCACTTACCGAGACCTGCTTCGGCAGAGTGCCACACCCAGTAAGGCGTGATGATGATAATATATATATATATATATATATATATATATATATATTTTATTTCTGGATTTCTGTATTTGACTGTTACTTTTTAATGACAGTATTTTTTTAATCTTATAACAAAAGATGACACTAAATATAAAAGAAAATTTCAATAGGGACTTATAATTTTGACGAAGCAACACACCCGAAGCTGACCCCCCTCCACACAACTTTGTGTGAAACAACAAATTTGTAGAAAGAGTGAGGTGACACCATGCCGAGTCGATCAACTGCTTTCTCCTTTCAGCACTTCTTCACCGCAGATCACAATTTTTTTTTGACTTTTAACGTTTGGATCACGTGATAAACGTCAAACTGTAAAGCCATACAATGTTCGCTACATAACAAATTCTTAAATTCTATTTTACTATTGCTATTGCTACGTATATTTGCATTGGTGAAAAATTTTAAAGTCTTCCTTGCCTTTTTTGATATTTAGCCAAATGATAACACTGTATAGGAGAAGTTCATGTTTCCAGTGATTTTAAAACAATGATTTATCACTACCTTTCGGATGGTTTATTATTCCGATTTTAGATTAGCTCGTTTCGCTCGCGTTAATCCCGAACCTAACCTAACCATCCGATTTATTCTCCATCGTAATAACGACAACAATACACGGGTCAACCATAGGACTAGGACTATTCAGTTTTAGAACCGATCATATCATGTCAAATTTCTAATCTAGCTCATGCGTCAAACTACTATCAGTCGACAAGAGGGTATACTGGAGTTTAACCAATTTTAACTATCGTTAAAATTAATAGAACCTGGCCATAAAACTGCTAAAATATTGAAAATAATGTGAAACAAAGATACTGTTTCCTTGATTACAAATATAAAATGATTTTTCAATTAAAATATTGTGTATTCCTCGCCCGTCACAGAATGTCGCCTGCGTCGGCTATTGCCTCAAATAACTATTATGAAACAAAGTTAAGTCAAAATTCTCGTCTGCTAAATCTGTTACAAATAACAATTAAATGAACATGAAAGCTCAATGAGGACGTACCTTCAATCACTTCAATTCCAAATAATTCAGAAGATCACAGGTCACATGTTAATTAATTTCAAATCACCTCGAAAACTGTCCAACGATTCACGATTATAATTCTCATAAAAACACAAGAAACTTACTCGATGAGAGCATCATAAAAACTGATAGAATACACAAGAAATAAGCATTCATTCCCGTAACAGCTTGTTTTATTAAATGACTTGTCCAATGATTCACTATGTAGTTACTACTTGAGTAGTTATGTAAAACCAACAGTTCCTAAATAAAAACAAGAAACAAATGAAGCATGGCAATTTCTTTGCCGAACAATATGAACTGACAAAATGGTATCGATCCTGGAAATCCTACTGCTATAAACTATCGCTTTATTGCGCTGCACAATTTTATTCTTATAATATAGAATCAAAATGTACGCCAGATATTATTATATTCATATAAAAGTTATAAAAGAGTAACAACATTTTTATTGACGGAAGTTTGTTGCAGAAAAATACTTTAAAATGCATCTGAAATAATATTAAAACGATTTTGATGTCATCATTAAAGAAGAAATGAGTAAATATACCATAAAAATATTGTAGGAAGACATAAAGAGTTCATTAAAAATTTAATTTAAATTTTAGTAGTAATTTTCTTGAAAACAACTCATCAACAAAGTGTGGATATAATCATAAAATATTTACTTTATTAAAAATTAAAACAAGACAAAATTGTGAGAATGTCTTGATAAATATTTAATCTTCTTACAAGAAAACCAAACTCTGAAATTATTCTTTCTTAAAACTCTTTTAATATGAACATTTAATTTCAGTCAGTAAAATTGTTTATGAGTTTTAATTTTCTCGTACATAATAACTAATAGATAATCACTGACACTCGCAATATGCAGTAAATATTCCCGTATCTCATCTCGCAGAGTGGGAGGACTTGCAAATTAGTCAGACAAAAAACTATTAAGAGATCGTTTTAATTTTAAAGTCAAAATAAATTACCCCATGTTTCAGCACGCGTGCAAACCTTTCGTAAACATTGAATAAATAATTTAACAGCTTTAATGGCTCGTTCGCAATAAACACGCGAAGAACAATTACAGTAAACAAGATCATATAAAAGGATGAAATATGCTTTTATAGTTCTTGGTATATAAACAATATTTTATTGGAATTAAAATGTATACAGTTTTTGATTAATGGCATGATAAATGCCAACGTTACTTGAGCCTACTGTGCTAGAATATAACACGCATGCATTATTAATCACTTTAAGAAAATTATTAGTAACGTGAAATACATTACGATATGTCTCTCCACGTCACAAGAAGAAAAATTACTGGCATAAGGCTTTCACAATGAGTAATTTTATCTGCGAACAGATATAAATGAATCATCTATATGTTACATAAACCAACTGTGCTAATTCGTTTTATCGCAGCACAATTCATAATTTCTATAACGAATTCTATTTTTTTTTCATACAACTCGATAAAGATCATTGTGCTCTAACCTAACTGTAACTGTTGATTCAACTTCAACTATGCTCTGAGTTCTCGTATCTAAATTAGATGTAATTTAGTATAATCATGAGGTAATACAAATAAGTAATTTTAGTAATTTGTTCTTTATGGAAAGTAATAATACTTGTTCTAGAATATTCACATAGAAGATTAGATTTCACATTAAAGTAGACGTACAAGGCAATGACAGTATTACAGAGAAATGAAACATAGGATTTTCAATTTGAATATTTATGGCCAGTTGCACCAATAAAATTTTAAAATTGGGTTAAATTAATAAAAGTAAATCGAAGTTACATGTTATCAGTGGCGTACCTAGAACTTTTGCCGCCCAGGGCGGTCTCCAATTTGCCGCCCTTTCTAAGTCAATAAAATTGTGGTTTTTATAAATTAAAAAAATAAATATAATATAAATATATCATCACGATTTCTACCCGTTACTGGGCCTGGCACTCTGCCGAAGCAGATCTCGGTAAGTGATATGTTTATGTATGTGAAGTGCGGTTATCAGCCGTCAAATAACGGCCCCCAAAGATGTTAGTAGTGGGGGAGCTACAAGGGTAATTTTAATTTGGTGAAAAATGTTTGTCGGGTATGGGATCCACTGGCCAACTCGAAACCACTGAGCCATTACCCATTAAATTAATAAACATAAATAAATAATTGTAATTCAGACAAACTGTAGGTAGAGAACATTTTTACCATTGGATGGCATATTTAAATTAGGCAGTAATAAAGGATTTTTTCGAAATAATATTTTCAACCCTACAAGTAACATCGACTACGAAATCCGGCAGTACGGCAGCGTAAAAACTGCGGCTCGGTGTACCCGGTAGGCCCAGGTCCGATTTGGGCTGTAGCGCCATTGAAGAAGAAGAAGAACTGACAGATTCTCAAGACTTTTTTTTGACTACTTCTTTGTAAAAAGTTTCTCAGAAAATGTTCCCCGTGTACACGGGGCATAATTTAGAAATGTTTGATAAGAGAAAATATATGTAGCCAAATTTTCAAGTTGTTACTTACTTTAAAATAAAGCTATTAAAGATAACTACACACCTCTAGTAGGTACGTTTGAAATCCTTTCATTTTCATATTAATTTACATGAAGAATTAAATTATTATTTTCAATAGTAACCTTTCTCGATTAATCTCATACAAAAATGTAATACATGAAAATATCGTCGTTAAATCATGATTACCGTGCCCACAGATTCGTAGAAGATACACCACAGAATTGACTTCCATTTTGATATTTTATTACAATATTGTTGACGAATCACAAAGTTGGTAAGGTAAATACAAAACAGTATAACAAGAACGTAAATAATAGATTTACTCGCTTTTCTATCCGATAAAAACAAAACTGTTTACATTGTAACAATTCTCCCCGTGAGTAAAACAGTATCTCAAGGGCAAATCATCAACTACCGTTTACACAGCATTCCCAACCAGACAACATCAAACCAGCGTCGAAATGGACGGAAGAGGCAAATATAAATCCCACACCAATATTTATAGGTACTTTTACGTACTTAACAGCACCAGAAATTATTACTTCGCGGACTATAATTATGAGTTACAACCGTTGTAAGTAGGAATTCAATTTGCATACAAGATGGCTCTGTAGTCTGCTCGGAGAGCACGGAACGAGGTATCAGTGCAGGCGGCGTTAGACACGACGCGGACGCAGGGGCGCCGAACATGAACGAAAAAAGGGACTTGTTTATCATACTAAAAACATTTCTTTGTATTTTAATATTTTACATGGGGCCGGTGGCTCAGTGGTATCGAGTCAGTCAGTGGATTTGTGAGCACGGGTTCGATTCCCACAACCGATAAACAATTATCACCACGTTAAAACTATCCCTGTAGCTTCCCTTTCTCTAACATCTTTGGAGACCGTGATATGACGGCTGATAATCGCACTTCATGCGCAAAATATATCACTTACCGAGATCTATCTGATGATATATTTATATTTATTTATTTTATATTTTCTATTGAAATCAATAACTTATTATTTATGTATAAAGATAATATATGATTACTCTTTACTGCCGCTTTTTAAAATGAAAAGGTTTCAAAACATAATTTGTTATGTATGCAGACAAATATATCATCATTTTTTTTATTACTTTGTCTGTATTCTGTTATTTATTTATTTGGCCAATTGCACAATAGAATATTAATAATAATGACAGTAAAGAGAATCTAATAATTAAATAAAAATAAATATAAATTACTGGGTGTGGCACTCTGACGAAGCAGATCCCGGTAAGTGATATATTTATGCGCGTGAAATACAGTTACCAGCCGTCAAATCACGGTCTCCTAAGATGGTAGTAGTGGTGGAGCCACAGGGGTAATTTTAATGTGGTGAAAATTGTTTGTTGGCTGTGTGGATCGAACCAGGGTTCTCAGGATCCACATGCCGACTCAATACCACCAGTTAATAATCTAATAATTAATTCTTGTTATTTCGATTATGGTATAGGAGTCCATTGGAATAAAAAACGCATCTAAGAAATGTCTAATTTGTAGACAGTTCAACATTTTAGAACTTATGCTGGGTTGCAAGAGAAAAATAAAGAGCTCTTTAATTAACGAATTGTTTATCTAGCAACAGTATCAATAGCGATTTTCTGAAATTTATTGAACCGTTAAAACTTTCATGCAACCCAGCATTAATATTTTTATAGTATGCAATTAATAACATAGTTTAGGCAACCGTGCGTCAGTGTGTATGAGGAACGATAACGCAATAAAAATATATTTTTTTTAATTCGCAAAATGAAGCGCTGTTTACCTGAAGTCAATATTTTTATTACCACTGATTTGATAGTTATTTTTAATATATTAATAAATAAATTATAATTGTAAACTCCACAATAGACAATTTATTTATTATACAACATTAGATAACTGACTATTTGTAGTATTAAACAGTTATAATATAATTATTAATATATTCGAAATAACTATCAAAATAGTGTAGATACTAAAAATATTTTCTTCAAGTAAAATGCACTTCATTTTATTTTTCTTCCGTCATCAGCAACAAAGTTTGATCATCAAGTTTAGAAACACCCTGTATTCAGTGCACACTGACCATCTTTTGTTACAGTAGGTTCAAGTTAGTCATCAAATCATGAACTGATGGATATTAATAGAGGGTGAGTCACATAATCCCTAGAGTCATCATAAATCGTTTTAACGCGCTGGACTATCAACGTATCAACCCTACTGTTATACTGAAAATACATTCAGCTATTACCAATCAATACGATGTTCCTTCAAAAATTCTTCATTATTATATTACCATCAAGGAACAATTTAATTAAATTTAACTAACTTCGTGCGTCTTATTCTACCTGAAATATTTGTTTAAATTAAAACGGGATGTATTAAATCTTCCTATTCCTGTTTCCCCTAGTGATAACTTTCCCTAATCCGTCCCTGTTGGTAAGTGGGGAAGAAGCTTTACGTGCTTTGCGCGGGGAGAGGACTGCGAAGGCTACAAAGGGGACCGGATTTGCATAATTGAAATAAACATGGCAGTAAGTGAGGTGGGATCAAATCTAATTAAGAAACTCTGGCAGATCAGATTACAGAACTGTTTATCATTATATACATATAAATAAAATGGAGTTAAATTAAGCTCATTGAAAATACTATTATTTATAGAACAATTCCCTGAAATTTAATTAACTGAAAGGATATACGTTATTTATTACAGAATTAAAACGATAACCAAGTTAATGTTTCAGTATTAAATTGACAAACAAATTTTGTCCGGCGAAGTTGTATTCAAAATTAATGCTTTTCATATATTTTAAATTCATTTCCGCAAACTTAATACCCGATATTATAAAGGACAAAATAAATCTACTTCCTGAGTATATTTACTCAATTTCTCAGCAATCTTATAATTTTAAATTTCAGAAAACATTTCTGTTCAATTAAAATTGTTATGTATTTTAAATTTCATTATCAATATAAATATATTAAAACTGTTATCAACAAGCAATTGAAATTTCGAACAATATCAATACAAACATCTGTTTAATAACATTTGTTGAGAGTAACCATATTTTCATAAAATTAATTTGATAAATATAATCAAAAACACGATTATTTTCATAACAATATAACATTTGCCACATGGAAAAACATCAATATTTGTAGATGAAATATCAAACACAATGTTTATAAAACGTTAACTAAATAATTTTGAGGATTCTGAGTCGTAACCATGAGAAACCTTACATTAATATTCATTATGGTTTTAATTACGTCTGCTTTTTGTCCTCATTTTAAACATTTATTTATATTTATGCTGTCATGAATTTTAATTTAGGAGTATTTATTTGTGTCAACTGGCTTCCTGTTTATATATACGGAATCTTCTGTTTATACAAAACGTATTTCTTTACCTTATATACTGGGAACAGTTTCAAATCTGGTCTTAATTTCATTAGTTTTCTCATAATATTTCCGCCGGCTTACATTCTTTCATAAATATTATTTAAAACGTTAAATGTAAATAAAAACATTATATTATATAAATAGCAGGAGACAATTTGAAATAAGTCTTTTAATTTACTGCATCACCGACTCATAATTTCGTAAGTAGCGTTGTTTTAACTGTCATTAACCTTAACAAATATTTGTCTTTAATGAAATACTGTAAGTTTTTATAAAACTTTTGTTTATTTCGTCACAAAACTTAAAGATGTACTTTTTACTTATGTCTTCTTATTCATTATTGTTTATTAATATCATGAATATAAGGCACATTACTTATTTCATAATGCCCTAGGGCATATGATTTAAATAAGCCCTACAATAGCAGTATTTCCATTTGCCACTTGGTTCACTTAAATCAATTCGGATAAATTCGATACATGACTAAATGAACTGAATTAAGCAAAATGATACATTTATAAGGGTGAATTACTTCAAAGTAAATTAGTATCAGTAATTCTAGTACTGAAAATAAAGGCAGCGATGTAATCCAGCGAAATAAATAAATAATCTGGATCAGTAAAAGTTAGATCTGATCCAAATGGCAAATAGAATACTCCTATTAAAAGTGACGTTACTATGACAATACTGTCAAAAACTGATATTTTTTTCTATTCAGTGTTGCCAGGTAATCCATTATTTATTATTTAGGTTATTAAATAGTACTACAGAGTGATCAAAAGGAATTTTTACAGTTGGCAATAAAAAAAAAACTAGTTGAAATTGGTAAGCCTGATACATAAATTCATTTCCAGTTGTTGACAGTGCTATTTAAAATTTAAATTTGAGTACATTTATTTCTAAAATATTTCTATTACTTAAAACGTCAAAATTCTATTAGCTGTCAGACTCCTGACATAACCTATTTGTATTTATTAGAAATGTCAAATAGCATTTCCGCCTTTATCTAACGTTGTGCCAACTGTGGAATAAAAAGATCTCTGGAATTGTATTGCCAACTATAACAATTCCTTTTAATCACCCTGTAGTAAGACGTAAAATATTGAATGCACCACGGACATTACTTGATGTTTATACTCTTTCGGGTCAGAGGCCTTCGGAGGGCATAAACAACTTCATAATACTTTTTTATACATACATAGCTATTTTGATTCTTTTAAATTTTGTTTATGTATGATAATAATTTTGTTGAATAGTATACGAAGAGAATTCTTTTTTTTTTGCTTCTGAACGTCCGAAAAAAAATGCAATTAACTAGAAACTACTGCATTGCAGGACAATCAAAATTTGAGAGTTGACAGATGTCAACACGTTTTACGAGCTCATGAACTTGTGAGTCTTTGAGCCGATGTGTAAAATTTACAGTTATTCACATGTTTTTCAAAAAAAAATCGTCTGGCAGTCATCTTCTATAATCATACTAAAAGAGTAAAAAGGTTTGAATAAACAGTGAAAATGTAAAATTAAATTACACACTACAAAAACATCACAAAAAAAGTAATAAAAAGAAAAGGCAAACACTTGCCATACACTATGAACAAGTAAATAAAATTAATTCAATCTTTCTTGCGTCCATACAAACATGGTCATGAACATGCAACAACAATTCTCTTTTTCTTTTGCGAGGTACTCTACTCTCACTGATACTAAAATATACATGTTAGTTCCCTGGCATGCGCTCGAATGATGGCTTGCTTTCTCTCACTGGTCATTCTGCATCGCCGCGAGTCACGATTAAGACTGTTAAAATAAGACGACTAGATCAGACTCAATCACGCGTAGCTTTCTAAGATCAAGATCCAGTCACGATTTTGGTCATAATGCTACCGATTAAGGATTTACGAGATTGAGAATGGTTTGGTTTATATTGTAGTTTATGGAGTAGGTGGCTCAGTGGTATCGAGTCGGTTTGTGGATTTGAGAACCCGGGTTCAAACAATTTTCTACATATTAAAATTACCCCTGTTTCTCCATCTTCACTAATATCTTTGAAAGCCGTGATTTGGTGACTGGTAATCGCACTTCACGCGTATCTACTACGGCAAAGTGTCACACTCAGTAATGCGTAAAAGTTATGATGATATATTTATATTTTTTTATTTTAAATTGTTTATTTTTTGCTGACAAAAACCTAAGAATCTATGGTTTTTTAGAGATGTTTGTTTAAAGACAAAAATAATGTCAAAAACTTCAAATGAAAAGACGATTACATACACTATCACATAATCTCTAATAATTTATTATTATTATTTTTTATGGGGCTGGTGGCTCAGTGGTATCAAGTCGGCCTGTGGATCCTGAGAACCTTGATTCGATTCCCACAACCGGCAAATAATTTTCACCACATTAAAACAACCTCTCTGGCTCCCCCTCCACTAACATCTTTAGGGGCCGTGATTTTTCGGCTGGTAACCGCACTTCACGCGCAACACACAGTAATGGGTAAAAGGCGTGATGATATATACATATTTTTTTATGGCTTCCTGGCGGACCCACTACTAAGGTCATATGCCGCCATTACGCCCTGATCCTATGTTTTAGGCCTTTAGGGTCAACAGCAACGCGGGTTTCTCTGGACGGTCACCCATTTAAGTACTATCCGCGCGCAACGTTGCTTAACTCGCGTTATCACATAGATCAGTTCCAACGAGGGCAGCCATGGCCGTTGACAAATATATTTATTAATTTTTTATGTATTTATTTATTATAACAGGAACTTAATCCCAATTACAATACAGGAAGCCTACAGCTTATAATAGAATCCGAACAACTCAGACACAATCGTATTTATTAGATTTAAACGCACGACCTCTTGTTGCTAATTATGAAACGCAAGTTTTACCTCGCTTTTATCCACTGAGCTATGATTGCAACAACAAATAATATACGTTACTGTTTTCTGGATATTTAAAATGACGAATATTTACTTGATTCTCAAACAAATTCAAAGATGCATTTGACATGACTAAAACTGTCATATTTAATATTTTTTACATCTTTTTGTTACAAGTACCTAGTTTAATATACAATTGTGATAATTTGCCAATTGATAATCGATTGTTTGGTAAAAAAATCTGCCACATCCAGTAATAAATAAGACAGAATCATGATGACTAAATTTATTTTTTAAAAGTCAAGCACCTTTATTACTTTATTTACATATTTCTTTCAAAACAGTATTTTTAACTGTATAAACTAATAAAGAATTATATTTAAAAAATAAAGTTTCGAAATGTCCTCCATAATGAAAGAGTTATGAGTGTTGCAAGATTTGGAGACAAAATTGGGAAATAACTTGTCACATAAATAATTATTTCGTTATTAACTTTAGCTTATTTACAGCTCAAAGTAATAAATTTAATTGCCTAAAATAGGTTTTACGAAAAAGTAATAATTTCCTGTCATAAAATAAGGAATTACTGACTGTAAATGTAAATTTTGTATTTAATAATAAAATTTAGTACACCTGACCCGTTATCGACTTTAACATGAATATGTCACTGGAATATTTGTAAATATTACGAAAATTTATTCACCATGATTCACTGAAAATAATATAGCGATAAAGAACATGCAACGTCAAGAAAAAACTGAAGTTTCATGAAACAAGCAAATAAAGCATTATTAATATAGAGATTAATTCTGGTAATAATTTGGATTATAGTTTATAATGTGAAAGGGCATTATAGATAATGCAGAACGGGGAATAAGTACATATTCACACCAGTAAATCATTCCGGTAAAACATAATCAGATTGTATAATAAATTCAGGCACGCTGTAAATTAACATTTACATGCGCAAGTGCAAATCGACTCGGCAACGAAATAATTACTATTCATAATGAACAAGCGACCGAGGACCATAGGATCACACCGCGTTACAGCATTACAACGTTACATGTAGCGAAGCCATGTCATTGTTCACGAATTACGAGCAGTAAGCGGTCAGTTAGGTTAGGTTTTCATTCTCGAAAGGCAGTTACTTTTCGTTACAACAAATTAAAATTTATGGTTATAAAAATAACGAAATGTCGCATTTTATTGCGTGTGTTAAAACTCTGTTAATCATTGGTGGACAGACTGGATATAATATTTCTTCTATCGTAGTGATCATGCGCGTGCGCAGCGCTGCAGGCATGATTTCACAATCTCAATTAGTTGGAATTTACTGCTACGTTTTATTGGCATTACAGGCGATACAGAACAATTAAACAAACAATGTGTCATGATGAATGGTTGACAATTATTAAATTTTGTTTTTAAACGAAAAATACGACCAGCGGCTTTTGATTAACATGGAAATATACGAAACTCAACCTAAATAGTTCTGCCAACATTGAACTAACCTCAACAAATATTGACTACATTTTCATTAACAAGCTTCAAAGCTTGCTATTCTAATATGAATATCCAATTAAGGATTGTTAATAAGGACTCGAAGACGAACAACAACGCATAATCATTCTGCAATTTACATAAAAAAACAGAAAACATGAATTTAATGTTTTCGGAAGTTAATAGTTAGGGTTAGAACGCGTATTCTGTCGATTTAGGGTTAGGTTATATTAGCAAAAAGGAGAGAGAAGCGATTCCAGTAAAAAATTAGTTATAGCAGTTAGCTTACAATTACAGTTGATTCCGGCTAATCTAGGCAACGATTATTTGAGACAGAGAACAGACGTCAATCAAGAAAATAACAGAAATTTATTTAATTTAATTGGTAGTAAATGTATGTATGTATCAAAAGTACTCGTATACTCAAAAGAGTGTAAGTTGCATAAAAAATATTTTTACTACGATTGCTAAGAAAAGTTGACAATTACGATCTCATTTGTCATCGCAAAGTTGACGTTTTCAGTGGAGCAATCGAAAAATTACTTTGTCGTGCATTTTCAATGGCTTGCTTTAATACATAGTTAGCAGAGATACAAACAAAACAGAAACTTGTCATATTGGCAGCACGAATTTATTTTCAGTACATATACTATTTTTTTTAATAATTTAAGATGCAATCGTAGAAAAAAATTATGTGTACGAGCGTAAAGTGTCTTTATTCCTCTTACACTATTGCAGCACTTGCCTTAGGCTCGCGTTGCAATTACCGCGTTCGAGTAACAAAGAATCACTTTACGCTCTTAATAAACTACTTTCTAGCGTAAATTTATATTGTTATTTATATTTTTTATTTCAGAATTTATTATAATTTTATATTTTTGTTGATGTTTTTCTAATAACTTGATTTTATATGAAACTTCACATATTTAGGGTACCGTTTAATTGGGCCAAAGTGTTTTAGTTCCGATGTGTTCTAATTAAGTGGAATCGACTTTGATTGTAAATTGTCAGTTAAATAACAAGTGACCTTATTCGTTCGGTAAAAATAAAAATAGTGTCTTATTTCTACAAATTTTCGACGATAATTATTATTATTTAAATCGAGTTTCACGATTTGAATTTACACAGCGTGTGTCTTGTCGGCATAGGGTATTATTAAAAAATAATAGCGATGCAAGTCCAGAGAAAAATGAGTTCTGCAGTGGCTTAAAATATGATTGTGGACTGGTGGTACGACTAGCAGGCTTGGTTATTCGACCGACTATTGGCTGATTAGTCACTTCCATAGTTTTATTAGTAGTTCCTAATTAGTTGTTAAAATGTTTTAACTTTAATCACAATATGAATTACAATTTTAATTTAATTAGGTTGATGCTTCAACAACTTATAAAATCAACAAAAACTATAACAAATTTTAATCTAGTTAATGTTTAATTGTAAGAACTGAATGTTAGTAAAGATCAAATTTGAAACATTTAATCCATCATCTAATTCTTTTTAAACGCAGCGAAATAAAACTACGATTACAATAGCTCTAAGTCAGAGTATTAAAGATGTTCCTCCGACATAATCTTCCAAATTGTATTTACTAGCATGATTAATGGAATACGACAATGGTGTCTCCTCGAGCGAACCAACTTAGCTTAGCGTTATCAACTGCAGCTGCAGTCAGAATCCGTTGCCTTGTATCCCGGGTGATCCTCAGGGATCAACCCGACAAGGGTTCCCGAGAGAGACCACCCTCTGGGAGGCGCACCCCTGATTCAATCAAACTTTCTTTACAATCAAAGTTTTCTCACTTCAAAACATTACAAACTTTTCGAGATAACCACTCCCACATGTTACACATCAAAACCTGTGCAAGCAAAATTGAATCCACTGGAGTGGACGGAAGTAATGTTGGAGATACGTTTACGTACGCTATTTTATGTCTGGATTTTGTTTGAACAAGAACAACACTATGATTCGTGACTTTTAATGGGATACCAGAAAATTGAAATTCGCTTCATCTTTAGATAACCTTCAAAATAATTCAGTCACAAATTAAAATTAATATTAGTTTTATGTTTTAACATATACTATTTTGATTTGAGTTCGTAGTGACACCTATGGACAAATCTGAGAAACAAATGTAAGGAGACCGGTTACACAAGAAAGCATTCGAATATTTTCTTTATCAGCTATCGACCGATTGAGTAATTTGTCAAATAGTTCAATATTAAATCGAGTATATTAAAAAAAATCATTGTGTCTTTTCCCGGTTTCCTGGTTGTTCCCGTATTTTATTTATTAGGCGTACCAATCTTTTTATATTTTTCTTTTCTTTTGTCATTATAATTTTATGAATAAAACTGCAGTTAAAAATTTCTTATTATTCATAACTATATACATATGAATGATATAAAATTGATAATTTATTTAAATTATCCCTAACAATTCCTACATTTGACAATCCTGAACCAGGACAACTATATATCGCCACATCATTCTAAACTTTTTCCTATTGGTCAATTTCTAAGCATAAAACATTAAACAAAAATATAAGTTTGGAGTTTATAAACTTTTGTGTTAAAATCAAAACTAAATACTGATTTGTGTACGGCTGCATAAGATAACATGGCTAAAAATTGTTAAAATAAAAACGGGGACCATAAAACAAACACTAATTTTTATTTGTGAATGAACCTTAATAGTTATTGTTTATTTAACCAGACAAAAAAGTAACAGATTTGCTGCCCCGCTAGTCTATGAATCTAACCAATGAACCTTAATAGTACGAAGGTAATGATAAGCGGGCGTTATGAATTGTAATGCCCCGATCGTTATGGAATTGTATACATACTTCGCATCATAGTAATAAACAACAAATAATAAATATTCAAGTGAAAAATAAAGATTCGGCAGTATATTTTTTATCATAGTTACTATACTGTATGTAGAGTATACTGTTTCAAATCAAATACAGTTACATAAATTTTGTGATTTTATTTAGACAGTTTAAAAAATAAATAAATTAGATAGAATACGTAATTTTGCTGTTCTATTGTCCGGGAACAAAACAGATAACGCCTTTGACAGGACAGCATTTGCTTGCATATTAACAAACGAAAAACTTAACTGAAAAGTTATAACAGAAGAAATTGTTGAATCTTGTAAATGAATTTAAGTTATAAATTAACAACAATCTTATAAACATTGATGTTCCTTGATCCTTACTTAAATTTCAAGTTAGTTCTAAATAATGTAAGGTTTAATTATGTTTACGGAATATATTTTCAATTTCATTTTAGTACCTTACTCTACTTCCATCGTAAAATTTAATATTCTATTACCTACACAATTTAATGCTAGGTTATGTACTATTAAGGTTTTTAGTACTTCAATTTAAATTGTTTCAAAATAAGCGTAAATATTACTTATGATACACTATATTCAGAAATAAAGTGTGAATTGAAACAAATCTGTAAATCTGGATGATTTAGAGTTCCCCGAACTGCAAATGTCATCTAATATATAAATAATTTAGTTTTTGCTTGTTTGTTACCGCAACACGCAAGAGAACGGATTGAGAGATTTCTATGAAATTCTGCTATCGTGTAACGAAAATTGCGACGAAATAATTTCAGGTGACATATTTTCATTAAATCTGTAAGATTGTCCAGTTTATTGTTTACCCCATTTTAACAAAATTATGTTTATTATATCTTTTTTTTGTTACTCTGTACAACAGGAATTGATTCTCAATTACAGTACAGGGTCGGGTCCGGACTCACTGAGTCGCAGAGTGATAGTAATTATAATTTCTAGCTTGAGTGGAAATCGAACTCCTGATATGTAGAATCAATATATCAAATTATGTTACTTTTTAACGTTTGATGCATAAATTGTAAAACATCCGGTTGAATAAACAGGACATAGGTGAAACTATAAATTTTAATGCTCCATTTTGAAAGAAAATGTCTGACGAAATGAGTTGACTGATATTCATAAAAATAATATTTCGGTTCAACACTTCAAAACAAAATGTCGACAATATATTTAATTTAAAAAATAGTATAATTGATTTTAATGAAAATCTGTTGAAATAAATCAACTAATTTTTAAATTCTTGGAAAATTTGCATAAATTTAGGCTTTCGGAATGCAATCATGAGCAAATGATGACCTTCACTGTTCAAATCATTAACCCTTCAATTGGTAATTCAATCTACTTGTTACAATTGCACTTACCATCATTGAATTTTTTGTGTTGTGTCAACCAATGATGTCATTACTCATGCAATATTTTAAAGTATTTAAACTGAACTTAACGAGTTTAATTAGTGGGTCAACCTCATACCAATGGGAATTGAGAAACATTACACAGACCGCAATTATACATGCAAACGAAAACAACCTAATAAGTCGGTCAACGATGAATACATTTTTTTTTCTTCCGTGTCCCGTTTGTTTCCTAACGGTACGTTATTATATCTATATTTTTACTCGGTGTATCATCTTCGGATACCGCTTATTATTCTAAACTTATCAACCGAGTTCATATCAATTTCTACTCCATAATTATTAAATTGGGTGCGCCTTAACCTTTTTTGTCTCAAGTTCAATTAATTCAATTTTTTCAATAACAAATTTCTATTCTGATAAGAGCTACAAAAAGGTTAAGTTATTATAATTAAAGTTATAAAAACGATTTCCGGTGTTCTTCTTAAATTAAGTTAGACAGAACAATGATTTCTTACTTACTGAACTAATTGTCCGCCAGAATTGGAAGAATAATTATTACCTGAAATAAAATTAATTATTATTAATCTGCAGAAAATTTAGATCACATTAAATAATAATATAGCAAGTCACCAGAGCTGGACAAGCTACTTAAAAAAGTAGCTAAGCTACAGCTACAGCTATTCTTTAAAAAAGTAGCTGAGCTATAGCTATAAACTACATTTTGTAAAATATAGCTAAGCTACAGCTAAAAGCTTCATTAAAGTAGCTGTTAAATTTTAAAGCTACTTTTTTCAATTATTGTGAATTATTAAATTTGCCATTGTCATATGATCAGTTGATCAGTCTTTTGTTATAAAGACTGTTAAATAAATATAAAAAATCGCAAATGGACAAATGTACTGTTAATTTGTTATGCTATAATTCTTATTTATACCGGAATAAATTAACAATCACATTAACAGAAGACTCCTAAACAGTCAATGTTTAGTTCATCTAATATTTAATACAAAAGTAGGATAGGTTAAGAACAAGTGAAAAATAAAATTTGTTAATAGATTTTAAACTATATAATAACTTGTTATCCTCCAGTTATAGAAAACAATAAAGGAGGTACAATTCAAATATAAAACAAAAATAAATAGGTATTTATTAATGAACAGTGGTAGCTTTAAGCTACAAAAAGTAGCTTTGGGCTACAAAAAGTAGCTTTAAGCTACAAAAAGTAGCTTTAAAAGTAGCTTCAGTTGTTATAACAATATTTTTAAGCTAATAGAAAAAAAACATAGCTCGCTACAAGCTACAGCTATATTTTTTCACATTTAGCTAAGCTACAGCTACAGCTAAGGTAAATGTAGCTAAGCTAGTAGCTAAGCTACAAAAGTAGCTAACTACTGCCCAGCTCTGCAAGTCACCAATACAACATTTAAATAAACCAATTGCGTCAAGTAATGTAATATAAATAAAGATTTTATCACTCGAATACAATAATGGAATTACAAGTTCCACCGCCACAAATATTCCTTTCACATCAACAATGAAATTACAACATCAGAGAACGCATTATGGAATTCTCAATTCAGGAATTTCAATTTGATTTGAATTATGAAGATAATTGTCCAGAGCGATGGTTTGGGTCGGTTCGCACCTTACCGGTGTATATCAACAATGCATTGTCGAAATTCGTCTAAGAGGCAAGAAACAAGAAACTAGTAAGTGTGTACGTTGGTAATTTATTGGTAAAGTTGGTTTAGAAACGATGCTGACGCCGTTATTATTCCGTTCCCCCATCTCTGGATAAAACAATGGCTTGCTTATACAATGGCCAAGTTGCTTCGAGATCAATAATGTATATATGCTCCTATTCAAATCAGATCGATCGTTGTGAGTAGTTTTAGCTGTAGTGGATGTTCCGTGTTGTTCTGAATGCGTTACGCGAATTGCTCAGGTGCACGCAAATGCTGGAATGTTTCAGTAAGTAAACAGAACGGTATCTCGGAAAAATATCGCGTCTATTGACATAAAATTATTATGAAAATATCGCGCTCGGAATATTCCTTTGTTATTCTATTATTAATCATAACTCAACTATTATTAAACTCAATGCTGTCACTGACGCTCCATTCTGCCGTTCTTCTATAAATATAAAAGCCTAACAATTTTGTAAAACACGGTAATAAAAACAAATTGTTATATCGAAAATAAGCTTTTTAAAGACATTTATTGGTTAACGACACTAGACATAGTCTGAAAATTATTGAGGACTCCAAAAGTTCTCTTGTTTACGTGATATTTTATAGCTTACTCGTATAGTATCTTGTTTTGGAATGAAATATTTTTAATTTTGAATAACGACAAAGTGAAATTACTTCTTGTTATTTCCAAAAAAATATATATGAAAAAAGTACATATACAGTGTGATTGATTTTAATGGAAGGTAACTTTTTTATTATTAATCTGACAAACAAATTTACTGTCCAAAAAAGTTTTTGCTTGTCTTATAACTACCAAAAATGAACAAATATTACTTTTGTTATGTACAGACTGCCAATGAAAATCAGATTTCTGTTTTCAGTTTCAATACAAAAATTCATAAAGATTATCAATTGTTATTTTTTCTTATTTAATTTTTGTTAAATAAAAATTTATTCATATTGTAGTATTATGGTACCAGTATATAATAATAAAAATAAATAAATAAATATATCATCACGCCTTTTACCCATTACAGGGTGTAGCACTCTGCCAAAGCAGATCTCGGTAAGTGATATATTTATGCGCGTGAAGTGCGGTTATCAGCCATCAAATCACGGCCCCCAAAGATGTTAGTGGTGGAGGAGCCACAGAGGTAGTTTTTGAAATTATGAAAATTGTTTGTCGCCTGTGGGAATCGAACCAGGGTTCTCAGGATCCACAGGCCGACTTCATACCACTGAGCTAGCCACCCCATAATATGTACGAGTATAAATAAAAAATGTATGTTTTATTTAAAATTTAATCAGGATTAAAAACAAGCTGAAAACTATAGACAATTTCATTTGTTTTAATTTATTTTCTGTTCAATAACTACGATATTTTTGTATATGACAAATTTAATATTTTCACATTTTTTGAGATAAGCAAGAACTATTATAGAGAGTAATTTTTTTTGTCAGATTAATAATAAAATGATTCTCGTATGACTCCACTAAAATGTGATATGTAAAGTTTTAGAGATACTTAGAAACATCCCGGGAGTCCGTGGATCACAGTTTGAGAAATGTTGCATTAGCATACGTCAAAAAGTACTCTTAATTTGGTACTTCTCTGTTGTGAAATGTATAGTATTTGCTTCAGTAAATTTTATTTTTATTAATATTTTATTTTTATTTTTGTTACTCTGTACAACAGGAATTGAATCCCAATTACAGTACAGGGTTCGGACTCACCGCGCCGCAGAGTGGTTGTTCTTATAATTTGTAGCGATTGTTGTTGTTATTTTACTTTACCAATATGACGTCATATTATGACGTCAAAGTCTTGGCTTTGCCTATATACCAATCGCGAATAGAAATTGAATTCAAACTTGAAACCCAAGTTCTTTGGAAACCAGCTATAAATTTAAAAGAAAATCTGGAAAATTCCACTCAATTTACAGACTTCCATTTCAAGAACAAAACCGAAGAAAACAAATAGTAGTATAAAAATGAAAGACAATAAATCTTTGCCAATTATCAAAAATCTGAAATCAATAACTACGATCACTTGAAAAATATTTTGTAAACGAAAAGTTGGTTGAAATAAGCCAGAAAGTTCCTTGTTCATCGATCGTAATAAAAACTCGACCTGAATTCGTTCTACAATAACACACATTGAAAGAGGCAAAGGAAGAAAAGAAGATAAAGCGAGAACGGGAGGCCAAGTAAAAATGAGTCCCCATGTCAAGCGTTAGGGGTGGGGGTGCTCCTTCCACTCTGCCCTGTTCTCTTTTCTTCCCTCGCGGCCCCTCAAGACACACAAAACTTTAGAATTACATTCAATTGTAAATTCTCATTGTTCATGGAAATTACATTTGTTTCAAAATAATTTCATCTTTTCTTTTTTCATGGTGAGCGAGGAAAGTTTTTAAAAGTTAAATTAGACAATGTAAACCAAACGAAGTTTTATGAGTTTCTATATACATTATAAAACGCAGTTACCATGTAACTTTGTTGTATTAAAGTAAAAAGAGAACAAGGAAACTCGTTACACAAAGGATGTGCGCAATAAAAATATGTAATAACTTTGAGGATGGATGTCTGCAGCAGACAATACAAGGGAGGTGCTTTTCACGGGGGAAAAAGGCTTTTCCAATAGCTACGAACCTATTGATCGCTACCAAAATATATTTCCTGCAGTTTCAAGTCGAGGGAATTAAAAAATAATAGCCAATAAAAATTCATTGGGATTAAAGGCTGACAGACAGGAAATTTTTAATTAAATGTAAATGATTTGTAAATTAACTTTTTATAACACGAGAAAGATAATACATCTTTTCAAATTTTCCATTCATTGTTATTAATTGTACTATTTTAAGACCTATTATTACTGTAATAAAAACGATTAATGGTTTATTTAACCTTGCTTTAAAATCAAACTGAATAAATTTATAATTTAAATTGCACAGTTAGAGGTTAACTATAGTAAAATAAATAAATAAATATATCATCACGCCTTCTACCCATTACTGGGTGTGGCACTCTACCGAAGCAGATCTCGGTAAGTGATATATTTATGCGCGTGAAGTGCGGTTACCAGCCGTTAAATCACGGCCCCCAAAGATGTTAGTGATGGAGGAGCCACAGGGGTAATTTTTTTAAATTGGTGAAAATGTTTTGTCGGCTGTGGGGATTGAACCAGGGTTCTTAGGATCCACAGGCCGACTCGGATACCACTGAGCCATTACCAGAGCTGGGCAAGCTACTAAAAAAAAGTAGCTAAGCTACAGCTATTCTTTAAAAAAGTAGCTAAGCTACAGATATAAGCTATATTTTGTAAAATATAGCTAAGCTACAGCTAAAAGCTTTCGTTAAAATAGCTGTTAAATTTTAAAGCTACTTTTTTAAATTATTGTGAAATAATTAAATTTGTCATTGTCATATGATCAGTCCTTTGTTATAATGACTGTTAATTTACTATTATGTACATAAATATCAAAAATAGCAAATACCATCTGTCACCTACTGTGTATTTTTGCGTATTAGAGCCAGTTAGAACCGGCAAGAAATAATTATTTTGTGTAGGTTTAGCTTGTACGCATGCGTACTTTGTTGACCTTCTGCTTAAAAAGTAGCTTTAAGCTATAAAAAGTAGCTTTAAGCTAAAAAAAAAGTAGCTTTGAGCTACAAAAAGTAGCTTTAAGCTACAAAAAGTAGCTTCAGTTGTTATTTTTAAGCTAATAGAAAAAAAAGTAGCTAGCTACAAGCTACAGCTATATTTTTTCACAGTTAGCTAAGCTACAACTACAGCTAAGGTAAATGTAGCTAAGCTAGTAGCTAAGCTACAAAAGTAGCTAGCTACTGCCCAGCTCTGGCCATTACCCCATATAACTATAGTAAAATAAATAAATAATTATATCATCACGCCTTCTACCCATTACTGGGTGTGGCACTCTGCCGAAGCAGATCTCGGTAAGTGATATATTTTGCGCGTGAAGTGCAGTTACCAGTCGTCAAATCACGGCCTCCAAAGATGTTGGTGGTGGAGGAGCCACAGGAGTAGCTTTTGAAATTATGAAAATTGTTTGTCGTCTGTAGGAATCGAACCAGGCTTCTCAGTATCCACAGGCCGACTTCATACCACTGAGCTAGCCACCCCATATATAACTATAGTAACTTCATTAATTTTAGTTGATTTTATCGATACTTGATTGATAAATCGATTTGTTATTTTCATAATAATTAAAGTCGTGAGTCAATGCTAAATATAAAACCGATTTACATGAACATAATTAATGTTTTTGTTATTTCTCTCTGCACAAAGAATTATGTAACTTTAAAAGTTTCTCCGAAGAAAGTAATTATCATGACAATCTTTATATTCAGTTTTGTTTGTGTGACGTAAGTTCATCTCCTTTTCTTTTGTTTAAGAATTAGGTCACAATTGTTCAAAATTATAAAGTGAAAATAAAAATAATCAAAAAAGATGTAAGAACTTTTTAACAAGTTACTATTTAAGTCTGTAGACAATAAAAAATTTAAATCACTTTAAAGTTATTGCCTTCTAAATGGAATGTAGGACATCCAGCAAGTGGACATGAGAAAGAAATTCCCCTGAAGACATAAAGAACGTCTTTCTTCCGGATACGACCATAAATCATCTCAATGATGATGATGATGACACTTTAGGAATTAGAAAAGAAAAAACGTTTAATTTGCATACTCGCAAACAACATGCGTCCTTGGACTTGTAATTGAACGACCAATTAAGTTACTTAAGTAGGAATTAAATCATAATATGCGTTATTTAAATTGTCGTTTATAACATTTAGAACAGCGAAGCTGCAGAGCACAGACGACACATATGTTTATATCTTCTGTTGAGTATATTTTTTAATGTACGATGACTGTTATACAAACTGAATGTTAATGGCTACACCAGAAACATTGTGGGAAATAGATAATTGATGTTGATTTCTGTAATTAAAACAAAATTATCAGGCTGTAAATTATGACAAAGTTAATGGTAGAGTTGGGGTATAATTATGGAAGAAAAATGACTTTTATGGTTATGATTCATTCTCATGATAATTATTGAAAATTTTTTATAATAAAATGTTTACCTTAACATAAATTATATTTTAATTAGTTATGCAGTCAAAAAATATTTCTTTTACAAGAATTACAACTTTATTGCATTACGTATTAATATAACAGTAACCAAGTATTATGTTTTTTTTTAATTGTTGTTAAATAAGACGAATAGAATATATTTTAAATATTGGTATTAATTGGATCACAGGCTTAACGTGGTAATATATTGGCAAAAAAATGAAACTGCAGTATATTGTCCGACTGTTGAGATGCTCACCCCAACTTTTTAAGAATTTTATGAAGTGGTTCCTTGAACCATGGTTTTATATTCAATTATATTGTTCATTACTTAATTTTAAAATGTAACTATTATTAATTTTACAAAGACAAAATGTCAATTGCGATGTGGAATTGAGTCTTAATAAATAAGAAAAATAGGAAAGAACTAATTTTCCATCACTTGTCACAAATTCCACAAAAATTTACAGCACGTTTGAATCAACTTCTCAGAGGTCATCAACAAACGGCTGGTCAGTTCAGCTTTAACCATAGACGCGTTTCGTCCTTTAGGGACTCATCAGTATGGTGCGATCAACTATCCAACTAGACCAACAGTATCACAATTCACTAGTCCCTAGTTGGTCTAATTGGATAGTTGATCGCACCATATTGATGAGTCCCTAAAGGACGAACTCGTCTATGGTTAAAGCTGAACTGACCAGCCGTTTGTTGATGACCTGAGAAGTTGATTCAAACGTGCTGTAAATTTTTGTGGAATTTGTGACACGTGATGGAAAATTAGTTTTTTACTATTTTTCTTATTTATTATTAATTTTTTTCAAAAATTGGTTGAAAATGGCCAAAATTTTGCGCCGAAACGTCGCTGATTCATAAAAAACTAAAAATTGTTTAATTTTTTTGCAAATTTATTACCACGTTAAGCCTGTGATCCAATTAATATCTATATTTAAAATATTAATTATGTTGATTAATATTTTATTATATAACTTTGTATATGAAATGTGTGGAGTACGGAAAAGTAATTTCATGACAGGAATTGAAATTAGAAATATATAAACTTTACGTTACCATGACCTAAGGTTTATTTAAATTACTTTTTCTATTTAAATGAAATGTAAAAAACATTTTTTCTTATCCGTAAGTCAACTTCGAAATCCTTGACATTTTATTGTTTTAAAGGTAGAGAAATAATCGTGAGTTATTTTAGATTTAGATTAGATACAATGATACAAATAATTTATTGTTCTATAAAATTAACATTATAATTTTTCTTAAACGAGTTTCTGTAGCATATAATTTCAGTAATTTATTTCAAGAAATAAAATTAATCGCTTTTATAATTTCGTTATAAATGCATACAGCACGCAAAGTTATTATAATAAATATAAAGTTTTATTCTTTCAAAGTAATTATAAATAAACGATTAATGTTACAACTAAGAGTTACAATTAAATATACTTTAAAAAATCAATTAGTCGACATATAATTTCCTTTTAGTTCCATCTGAAATAGCAGTAATAAACAACCAGTAATTGAATTTACGTTATTACATTTAAGAACGAATGATTATAACTCTCAGGTACATTATTAAAGGACATAAATAATTAAATACCAGGCGACGTGCCACAATATATGCGTAGGTATGCGTTGTACGCACGCGCAGAGAGGGGGCTGCGTCTATCTTCCTCACGCAGTCACATCTAGGAACATTTGTTTACTCATACATCTTTTACAAGCATCTCTGTAAGTCATTATCATTCCATGGGAATAAAGAGGCCAGAAGAGCACAATGGAAAGCTATTACACACCTTAATTTAACAAAACTCGTGGAGTGACCTTGAAACAGGATGGAATCCGGTCCGGGCAGGTGAAGCAGTGGCGTGCAGTGACTGCGGAGAGGGGGTCGTGCCCCTGACCCTGCCCCTGTCTCGCCGGCTCAGACCTGAGACATCCAGCCAACATGACATGTCTGCCTGTATACTATATACTACTACACGACGGATAATATTTTGTTATGTGGATGAACTTCCTTTGTTACATCACGATGTGACCAAAATATGACGAGGGTTAGTGACAGTGGTTTCATCGTTTCGTCACTCTCAACAGATAGGAAATGTTTTACGCGATTAGCAAATTGATGACTCCGCAAAAAACTAAATTCTCAGAAAGCAATTTACCTACTCATTGGAAAGGAACAGATGAATATAATTCAACTTCAAAAGATACTCTCACAGAAGAATGTTTGTTTTTATACGAAAAAAAAAAAACAAGAAGATTGTATAAAAAGTAATTGTTTATTTCTAGGAAACTATTTATACCAAGAATGAAATAAAATATAAACAAATAAATATATCATCACGCCTTTTACCCATTACAGGGTGTGGTACTCTGCCGAAGCAGATCTCGATAAGTGATATATTTTGTGCGTGAAGTGCGGTTACCAGCCGTCAAATCACGGTCCTCTAGGATGTTAGTAGTGGGGAAGCCTCAGGAATAGTATTAATGTGGTGAAAATGTTTGTCGATAGTGAGAATCGAACCAGAGTTCTCAAGATCCACAGACCGACATGATACCACTATACCACCCACTCCAAATACATGAATGAATTCTATTTAAAACAAAGATTATTATTTTTGTCGGTGGCGACTTGTGCAAAAAGTTCTGGGTTAATAAATCCATCTGAAGCCAAGTCAAACAGAAAGTCTCTGAGATGAAAACAGTGTCAGAAGCGTTGATTTCATCAGCTGTTAACCGGATGAAAAAAACTGACGGAATTATTTGGAAGTTAAGTACGAAATCTTTAGCAAATTGTTGAGTATGTTCGAGAACGAATGGCGCGCGACACCTGCATTCGATGTAAACCTGGCGTAGTGCCAACACTCAAAATAGATCGAAAAGTTACAAAGTTTATTTCATTTTCCGTTGTGTATTAGTAGACTGCCGATGTTCTTTTTAAAATTATGGTTATACGCAGGTGTTCAAGACAACGAGTTACGAAGAATTTTAATGATTATAATAAAAGGATAAAAATAATATTGAGTCGATGCCAGGAATTGGCCGATTTCATTTAATGTCCTTCATTTAGTTTGAAGACCCTATTACCAGAGCTGGGCAGTAGCTAGCTACTAGCTTAGCTACATTTACCTTAGCTGTAGCTGTAGCTTAGCTAACTATGAAAAAATATAGCTGTAGCTTGTAGCTAGCTACTTTTTTTTCTATTAGCTTAAAAATAACAACTGAAGCTACTTTTAAAGCTACTTTTTGTAGCTTAAGGCTACTTCCTGTAGCTTCAAACTACTTTTTAAGCAGAATGTCAACAAAGTACGCATGCGTACAAGCTAAACCCACACAAAATAATTATTTGTTGCCGGTTCTAACTGGCTCTAAACGCAAAAATACACAATAGGTGCCAGATGGTATATAGCTTATAGCTGTAGCTTAGCTACTTTTTTAAAGATTAGCTGTAGCTGTAGCTTAGCTACTTTTTTTAAGTAGCTTGCCCAGCTCTGCCTATTACAAGTTGCTTTCTAGTCTAAAGCATTTGAAAAATTGTAAAACGTGCTTTTTATGGTTATTACTTAACCAACATTTGATACCAGATACTGAGTGATAAATGCTTAATTGAAATAATTAATTGCTCTATTAAATAATACAGCAAAACCTGATTACCTTTACCAATTAGATATTTTTTCTAGAATTATTCAAATCTTTATAAATAAGCATTTTAATTGTATAGATTATAGTATATGATGTAATATCTACGTAATTTTAATTCTCGGTGAAAGATAAATACTATTTTTAAACTAGTTACTAATAAAAACAAGTTTTGCGTAGTTAATAAGAGAAATATTACAATTTGTTATAGTTATTAAAGCAAACACAGACAGCTAACATAATAAGAGAGTGAAGAGAAGAAAACAATGCTTTTTATTGATCAAAAGAGTGGAACCGATTGTTATCGCGATATTTCACTATAGTTTCCGTATTCCGTACCACTATTTGTTAGTTTTAGTTAAATAAAATAAATAAATATATCATCACGCCTTTTACCCATTACTGAGTGTGGCACTCTGTCGAAGCAGATCTCGGTATGTGATGTATTTATGCGATTACCAGTCATCCAATCACGGCCCCCAAATATTTTAGGGATTGGGGAGCCACAGGGGTAATTTTAAATTGGTAAAAATGTTTTGTCAGCTGTGGGGATCGAACCAGGGTACTTAGGATCCACAGGCCGACTTGATACCACTGAACCATTTTCTTCCAAATAAATTCAGGGAAAAAAAAATTTGTTAAATTTTTTTCTGGATACTTCCACGCTAGGATAAATAACTGATAATATATTAAATAAATAATGAAACAGAACATATTATCGATAAGATAGTGATTATCATTTGTGTACTATATCTTGTCTTTTCGATGCGATGTTAGGTATTTCATTTAACTGATATATAAAGTACTGTCATTTTATTGCAGCATTGTAAAATGGATTCTCAAGTAGAAACTCTGCTATTTGCAATTTGTTTTGAATAATTTTTAAGATAAATTTATTATATTACAAGAAATTATAGAAAATTAAATTGCATTTGCGATTAAATTATATGAAATTAATGGTGGAATTCTATGATACATTTGTTTATAGATTCGTAAATCAATATTTGTTGATAAGTAGAAAATATTTTATAAAGTCATAAGTTTCGTTACGAATTTGTTCATCACTTACAGATTTACAGATCGACAAAACTTATGGATTTACCCAGAATTCTACCATAAGGGCTAATTTTCAATCTCCTAATAAAGTTCCTAATAAATTAATCTGAACAAATTAAAAATAGCGCACCGACATCATAGTTCAAATTATGACAATTATATTAACTGTAATTTTTATGTTATTTTTTTTAAGCTATATTTACGCTCTTAACATATGCACTGTTTTTTTTTTGTCTTTGACGATTGGAATAGGACCATTTTCAGATGTTAACATAAACATTGATTTTGTTCTTTTTGTTTGCATGGCTGTACACAAAATTATATAATAGTTATTTATTTCCAAAGATTTCTAGAGAGACAAACCTCAAATTGTCAGATTTTGTAAGGAATACGTTTCTATGGAAACGAAAACTAATTCTTCTCTATTATTTTCAGCTGTATTCAATATGTGGGCATTCATTTAAAAAAAAACTTTAATTAGTGTGGCAATATTTATAATTTAGATTGTTATTGTTAAATTATGTGTTTATTAATCACGGAAAAATTATACCATATATAGATAATTATCAGAAGTGGATAGATTGTTTTATATTAGATTGCGACATTAGCTGTAACTTTTTATCAAAAGTGTATTAAGGAAAAAATATTATTTTGGGCCCCCCAGCTTCATTTTAAATCTTTTTCGTAGGTTATGAATCATCCTTCTAAAGCTAGATTGATTTTAAGTAGAGCTTTGTTCCTCAGAGTAAAGCGCAGAAATGACATCTTGATGTTTGTTTTCTAAAGATATATAAAAATACGAGTTATTGACATGAATCTTCCGGCATAATATTTATATCTCTTTATTTATGTTCAGCTATTGATACAATCCATACCGGATACAACAATTCCTAACAATAATTCCGAACTATGCGCTATGGAAACCAGCTTCTATTCATCTCGAAACCAGCTATTAACTTTGTCCACGCGTTTAAAATCCGTCAACGCAAAATCCGTTTATTCGTAACGTATAAAATTGATCGTGTGTCACGGTCAATGTTGGTTGAAAGGCCGGTTGGCATAGCACTATCAATGGTTGGTCGGTCGGTCGGGTCGGGTCGCCCGCGGCGGCGGGTGTTTGTGCGTGCGGTGTGACCGCAGTCGCCGTCGCGCCGCCCCCCGTCACCACCACACAACAGGTGGATCACGGCGTCGGACGCTGGACGCAGGATACTCCATGTGTGGGGGTCGTTACCACAAATACGCTCATTTCTAAAATTGATTTTGGTTTGTTCCTGAATGTTTTCATTATGATGATTGCAGAACAATGTTGTGATTTTGACATTTTGTTTGTGGATTTTTCAAATAAAAACTGTGGCATAACCAAGCTGTTGCTTGCCTTCAAATTATTTCACAAGTCAAAATTGTAGCAAATATCAATTTTATTATCAATAAATAAAAGTACCCCTGTAGCTTCCTCTTCACTAACATACTTGGGGGCCGTGATTTGACTAGCAACCGAATTACACGCGCATACACTCAGTAATGGGTAAAAGACGTGATGATATATTTATTTTTTATTTTTAATGCCAAAATAATAATGAAACAGCGTATTATTTATAACTGAAAAATGAAAATACTGAGTACACTTATCAAAGACGGTTAACATTAAGTATTCACGATGTCAATATGTCAATAAATCTAATCGCATACTGAATCGCTTATCACTATTCGTATTTCACTCCGCAAAGATGTCGTTCTTTATCACTATTACCGTCCCATTTAATTTGTCCAACAGCTGTATTCCATTTCTCAGTTCAGATAAATGAAACATGATTAAATGAACTGAATTAAACAAACTGGTGCACTTATTGGACTGTATTAATTTGATCTAAATCCGAATCAGAAAATCTAGTACTGGAAACAAAATGAGCGAAGTAATTTGAGCTGTATTCCATTTACCACTTGGTTCACTTAAATCAGTTCAGATAATTTAGACAACATGACGAAATGAACTGAATTAGGAAAACTAATGCAATAATAGGGGTGAATTACTTTAAAGTAAATTAGAATTAGTAATTCTAGTACTGGAAATAAAGTCAGCGAAGTAATCCAGGGAAATAAATAAGTGATCTGGTACAGTAAATGTAAGTTAGATCTGATCCAAATGGCAAATGGAATACGCTTCTAGTCAAATAAATAAGTGATCTGATTCAGTAAGTGTAAGTTAGATCTGATCCAAATGACAAATGGAATACGCTTAAAGTTTCAACACTAGTTAATAATTTTTTCTCACGACCCTGTCAGAAAGTAGATATTTCCATGACAATTGAAAAATAATGGTATTATTTGACATTAGTGACATCCAGGTAACATATGTGAAGAGAATAAGAAATATTATATATATTTATTTATAAAAATTTTACTTTCTGATGCGCTAAAATTATAAGAATATATTGTAAAGAAGGTGTCATTTTCCCACAGGTATTTTAATGTGACGCTTTCGGATCATGAATTCAAATGACACCGTCAGGAAGAAATGTCGCACTTTCATTCCTTGATATGCAAATCACTATTTTTCAATACTCGATACGTTTTAGTAGAACAAACAATACGGGTGCAATATATGTAGATTTTTAAACATATAAAAAATTAAAAAATCGTCAGAATTCCTATTACTAAGCTTCTATATTTAGATTCAGAAAATGCGTGATGACACACACACATAAAATAAAAATAAATATATCATCACGCCTTTTACCCATTACTGAGAGTGGCACTCTGTCGGAGCAGATCTCGGTAAGAGATATATTTATGCATGTGAAGTACGATTACCAGCCGTCAAATCATGGCCCCCAAAAATGTTAGTTGAGGGGAAACCACAGGGATAATTTTAATGTGGTGAAAATTGTTTGTCGGCTGTGGGAATCTAACCGAGGTTCTCAAGATTCACAAGCCGACTCAATACCACTGAGCTATCTACCCCATGCCGAGTTCGATTCCCGCTCAAGCTGGAAAGTCAAGGCTTTGACGTCATAATATGACGTCATATTGGTAAAGTAAAATAACAACAACGATAGCTACAAATTATAAGAACAACCACTCTGCGGCTCGGTGAGTCCGAACCCTGTACTGTAATTGGGATTAATTCCTGTTGTACAGAGTAAATAAATAAATAAATAAATAAATAAATAAATACACACATATAGCCAACACATAATTTGCATCACATTGATGATATATTCATACATTTACAAATCGTTAGAATAGTTAATATCTGAAAAGTAATAAAAGACGTATCTACATCAAAAGACAGCTAGATAAATAATTTAAATTACATGTGTGAGATTATCTACCGTCAGATTAAGAAATCTATACTTTAGTGTTAATTTATACTTCATTTAATAAAATTTATAAATTGCTGTTTTGCAACCATATAAAAGTAAATTTTATATCATAGTACACGTACACAATGCCATAAGTACGAGTAAGTATATAGCTATTTTTCTTTCGCTGATAATTTTTATTTTTTTGTAATGAAACAGGAAATATGGCAACAATAAATTGCAATTTAAAATATATAGTCTTTGTTTATTTTTTTATAGTACTGGCAGGCATAGATAATTCTATAAGATAATGCATAAGCTATCAAATTCAATATATTTAACTGAAAGTAATTTATGAGTAATAAAATTAAAAATTTACTGTGTTTTTACGATCGTTGTAAATTATTTACTGATAATAATGACAGAACAATAGTTTTCTAGAACAATTTCATTGGTTGATGATTGATATAAAATATAAAATGGAGGAAAAAGGAAACTATTAAAAATATACAATGGGATATTTAGTTGTAAAATATATATTGTGCAAAATTCATGAAAATTAATGTAGTCTAAAATTACTTCGAGTTAAATTTCAAGTGGAGAGATATTTATGGAACGGACTTCAATCTAAAACAAGAATTTTACTACATCCGGTGAGAGATTCTATTTAAATTATCAACGTTCCCACATCAAATAAACAAAATCTATAAAGTACGATGTTGCATACAATACAATATACGACATTTTTAATTTGCTTGCTATTATATAGGTTTTTAAAGGTTTTTTGTCTTCCTACTTATTGATTATAAAACCGTAAAAACAAAGTACATTATTTAGTTCATAGTGCCCTAGGGCATTGAATGATTTTTAAAAGTATCAGGTAAGAAACGTTTGACGGAATGAGATTTACAAATTTTAATTTTTAGATAATAAACGCCATCTTGAAATAAACTATTTGCTAGGTGAGTGGTATGAAGTCAGCCTGTAGATCCTGAGAACCCTGGTTCAATTCCCACAAGCGACAAACAATTTTCATAATTTCAAAAGCTACCCCTGTGGCTCCTACACCACTAACATCTTTGGGGGCTTCGGCAGAGTGCTACACCCAGTAAAGAGTAGAAGGCGTGACGATATATTTATTTATTTATTTTTATTTAAATAAATAAATATATCATCATGCCTTTTACCCATTACTGGGTGTGGCACTCTGTCGAAGCAGACCTCGGCAAGTGATATATTTATTCACGTGAAGTGCGGCTATCAATCGTCAAACCACGGCCCTAAAACATGATAGTGTGGGGAGGGCCATAAGGTTAATTTTAATGTGGTGAAAATGTTTGTCGGCTGTGGGACTCGAACCAGGGTTCTCAGGATCCGCAGGCCGGCTCGATACCACTGAGCTACCTACCCCATACACCATTTATTACTTGTAATTATTGTTCATGGTTCAAATGTTTTACAATATTTCTTATTTATTTCTTTCCCACTTTTTTATATACTCTTTATTTTAAATTTGCGTTTAAAAATTTAGTATTGATGATTTATTTGTGTAGCAAACTAATTAGATTCGAGAATATTGCCACAGATAAAATCAGCTTTAAAATACATGTTAATGTAAATTAAGAATGTATTTTTTCCGAGACAAATTAAAACACAAATTGTTAAGTTAAACTCATTTCATCAGGTACAAAGTCCGGTCAAGTCGATTAAACTAAAGTATTAATTAATTGAAACACGTAAGAGTAATTCCAATCAAATTATAATTAGGGGCGTAGTTCTATCTGCTGTCCAAGGGTCAGATGAAGGGCGGGGGAGGTCACAGGTCCCTCCTCAGATCATCCAGTGAGCCATGAAGCATCCCCCCACCACCTGCTGCCGGTCACTGACCCCGGGCACAACGACGAATCAAATGGAAATGAAGGTTGATCTGAACAAACACTTACGTGAGATAGTAGAGTATTATAGAAGAGATAGCTTTATGATGATAGGGTAGGACTTTACCTACAATCTTGTTCTAATATGATGTTTGGAGTTATTATAATTGTAATATGTAATTTACTGGAGTTGTTCACACTAAATTTTAAAATGATTAGTTTAGGTCTAGGATGTGAGAAACTAATTTCGTATGAGATAAATAAAAGTATAATAGAAACAAACATTAAATTATGGTAGCATTATAAAAATTCAAATTTGAAATTTGCATACAAAAGATACTTTAAATTTTATTGCCAGACTACAAAACATGTTTTATTTTAAAATTATTTTCATCAGATTTAAAATAAAACAGGAATTTAACAAAATAAATTTAACCATTAAAATGATTCAGAACATTGCCTCAAAAAATTATGGGAAATTTCCAAGGCAATGAACTAACATAATTGTTACAATTTTTAGTGTATTCAAGAAAATAAACAAAAAAACTAAAGAATAATAACTTCATGTTTTACCTTTTTTATTAGTTTAATTGTTTAATAGTTTCTCATCAATAAAATATAATTTAATAACGTCTAATTATAATTTTCTATGTAAATACTTAGTAACCTGAGACCTATGAACTCCGGTCATATACTTAAAATCAGTGTTTCTCAACCGGTTTGTCGCGACACTTTAGTGTGTCAAGATTTTATTCAAGTGTGTCGAAAAAGTGCGACAATACGAAATAAAATAAATAAAAATTAAGAGAATTTAAAAACGGCACTAAAACAATTTATAATATTCATGTTGCCTTCGCCATTTTACTGTTTATTTTCCATCGATTTACTAATAGTAACAGAAAACTGCGCCATCTTTGGAAGAGAAGCAAGAATGATTAGAATTAAAAAATGTCTGAAATTTGAAAATGCAATTTAATGATAATTATGTTGTGGCTAACTCAGTGGTATGAAGTCGGCCTGTGGATCCTGAGAACCCTGGTTCGATTCCCACAGGCGACAAACAATTTTCATAATTTCAAAAGCTACCTCTGTGGCTCCTCCACCACTAACATCTTTGGGGGCCGTGATTTAACGACTGGTAACCGCACTTCGTGCGCAAAATATATCACTTACTGAGATCTGCTCCGGCAGAGTGCCACACCCAGTAATGGGTAGAAGGTGTGATGATATATTTATTTATTTTTGTTGATTAATTTAGATAAAAGTGTATAAGGAATTTCTGAACGTATCAAAAAAAAGTATTCAAAGTTTTGATGTTTCTTTTCTCATCGTATCTGACATTTTCAGAACTGAATGAAGTAAAAAGGGATGTAAAGCTAATATCAGTAGAAGAATTACTGGTAGCACTATCAACAATTAAACCACAAATAAAAAAGTTGTGCAACCAACACCAACCACAAATATCTCACTAAAATAATTTTTTAAAGATTATTTTTATTATTATACTAATATATGTTCTATTTTTGTTTCTAATAAATAATAATGAATAAAGGAATTTCATATTATACAAGTTAATTATTGAATATAATAATCGATTATCTTTTTATGAACTGTGTCGCGAAAACAAGTTGTATCAAAAATGTGTTGCAATTTAAGAAAGTTGATGAAACACTGCTGTAAACCAACAAAGCATACGAAGCTACCGTAGCTTAGTTGGTTTAAAGCATATGACTGGAGTTCATAGGTCCCAGGTTCAAATCATGATGATATCCTAATTTTTCTCTTTAGAAATTAATTTGATCAATTGCCAAGTACTTACTTAGAAAATAATAATCAAATTACAATTGTTAAATATTCTCTTTAAATAACAGTGTCACAGCAGACAACTCTCGTGTCAAGTCGTTCAGTATATGAAAGAGTCATGGGATCGAGGCTGGCACATAAAAAAAAATTGGAATAAAATCAGATTTGACTCAAAGAGCCACTGCAGGTTAGTTGGTTTAAAGCATATAACTGAAGTTTAAAAATTCCAGGTTGAAATCCTGGCGGAATATAATTATAATTTAATTAGTAATGTCTACACTTAAAAAATAATAAATAACAAATTCCTGTGTTTATGATTAAGATTGACAGCTATCTAATCTTATTTTACAGTTCTTTATCTGAAAAGATTCTAGTTAGAAATTACAATGTTCGTCTGCTTTATACGTAAATAATAACTTTGTAATATCCATTTATTTTATATGTATAAATTACTAATAGCAAATATCTATAAGTAATTTGATTTATTTACGGTCAGCTGGACACATCATGGCTACAATAACGTTACTGCAATTAATAACGGCTAACCATATAACTAATAATTTTTTTAATAGAGAGTTTTGTAAACTTAATATGCCATAAACATATATATGTAATTGAACATTATACCTGACAGTACAGTGATGTGATAAACGTTAAGATAAAAGCATTTGTTCCTGATTTGAATGAAATATAAGTATGCTATTTTTCATGTGTTTCTACACTAGTATGCAAATTTTTAAAAAAAGTTTACCGTTGTTGAGCTGTGTAATGTAAAGTTAAAGTCGACCACAAATGCATTGGCGTTATAGGAACTGTACCTAGCGAGGCAGCTTACTGCAAAATAAATTCATATATTGTAGTTATTTTTTAACAAAAAACTAACACAGTATATTATGTAAAGATAAAGGTATGAGAATTAAAAAATCCATGCCTTACCGGATTAGATTCAAAGAAATTGGCGATGAAAGTTGGATATTCTATGATAATCAATGAAACTGTCAGAAATGCTTGGCAACGTTGCACGGGTAGACAGAGATGGTCGCACGCGTAAACAGAGATGGTCGCACGAATGACAAAGCAAGAACTATGAAAGTTATTATTTCGATCAATAAAACATTACAGCATTTTATATTTACTTATTTGTTGTTACAGTTGATAATAATTGCTTTGGTGCATTTTTCCCATTTTTCTTATGAACAGTCAACAGGATGTATCGATAATACAGTCACGATTCGTACCGACTGGTAAAATCATGCTGCTTGTAGTTCTCGCCTTGTTGTCATAGTTTCTGCTGTGTAAAATCTTACACTGCTATTGGTTCCAAAAATTTTGTTATGTTACTGAATTTCATAAACTAATTAAATAGTTTTATTTAATATATTCAATGTTATTGTTAATTATACGATATTTGCAGCGAAATGTTAATTCTGTTAATAACCTATACCATACAAAAATGTAATAATTATTTTTATAAACTTTTTAGGTTACCTATACTTTTGTATGAGACTGTCATGATAGAACCACCTTAAAGCATTGGAATCCAGAAATCCCGAGTTCGAATCCCACTGAAGTTAAAAATCTATGAATTACCACATCGCAGTTCAGTCAATTCCTTACCTTGTACTATAATTGGGATTATTAAATTCCTGTTGTGCAGATTAACAAATAAATAAATTCTGTTTATTATCGTCACATGAAAATAAGCAAATTGTACCCTTTTAGTAGTTTCAAATCTCTCCGCTAGATGCGCATTCTTAGTTTAAAATTCAAATAAAACCTTATAATTTCGGAGTAGTTGATGCATTTCCATATCCTGTGTTGTTATGCCTATGAGACGAAGCACAGTTATTGAGTAATAAAATCTTATCATCTACAACCATATTTAAACGGAATTAATTTTAAAACAAGGTATTATAATGTAATAAAACCCTTTGTAGCAGGAAAACAGAATGAAATTTAAAGCCACCCAAGTTAAAAATAAATTTATGCTCACTTAATCATGCGCGCCACGTTACTACTTAAAGCAAGCTGATGAAACGACGGATGCATATTAAACATTTCCTTCTTTATGGATTTACAAGATACATGTATATATGAACCGCTTTAAAAAGTATTTACGGAGTGAGAGCCGAATCATGACCGGCTTTCAAAATGAGAAAAGTATTATAAACAATTTTGTTTACATGCCATATTTTTTATCTGCCAATTAAAAATGTTATGACACGGTTCATTAGGAAAGTCATTAAATAAAATGTCATGGTTTTTTTTATTATTTATTTTTTAATATACTAGAATGGAAATAAAAATTAATTTTGAAGAAATGAAAATAATTAATTTTAATTACAAACGAAAATAGATATTTAGTTGAACTGTTTGATTAAAAATGTAATTAATATATCAATTATTTGTACCTGTCAGCTGCATACTTTTTAATTTAAATTAAAAATAAAACTGAGATACAATAAACAACTATAACTATTTTAAAAAGTTACTGAATATCTGATCATTAATTTCATATATTTTTCACTGTTAAAAGCACAAATAAATGATACGGAGAAGTAAAATTTCCACTACTTTTGCTCTAAAATGATTTAGAAAGGCATGACAGAGGACAACATATTATGCCAGATGTTCAAGAGTTAAAAAAAAATAAATAAATAAACAAAACTATCATCATGCCTTTTATCCATTAGTAGTTATGGCAATTAGCCGTAGCAGATCTCGGTAAGTGATATATTTTGCGTATGAAGTGCAGTTTCCAGTTGTTACGTCATGGCCTCCAAAGATGTTAATGAAGGGGAAGCCACAGAGATAATTTTAATAAAAATAAGAAATAAATAAATAAATAAAAATATAATCATTCCTTTTATCCATTACTGGATGTGGCACTCTACCAAAGCAGATCTTGGCGATATATTTTTGCGCGTAAAGTGCGGTTACCAGCCGTCAAATTACGGCCGCCAAATATGTTAGTGGTGGGGGAGCCACAGCAATAATTTTAAATATATATATATATATATTGAAACACGGTTCTTAGGATCCACAGGCCGACTCGGATACCACTGAGCCATTACCCCATATAACTATAGTAAAATAAATAAAATATATCATCACGCCTTCTACCCATTACTGGCTGTGGCACTCTGCCGAAGCAGATCTCGGTAAGTGATATATTTTGCACGTGAAGTGCGGTTACCAGTCGTCATATCACGACCCCCAAAGATGTTAGTGGTGGAGGAGCCACAGGGGTAGTTTTTTTGAAATTATGAAAATTGTTTGTCGCCTGTGGGAATCGAACCAACGTTCTCAAGATCCACAGGCCGACTTCATACCACTGAGCTAGTTGGCAAGAGATACAGGCGTTTTCCAAATTTCGTCAAGATCAAGCCGTTTATGACATATGATATAACTTGCAACCATTTTGTTCCAAGATGGCGGACTGAAATAATATATAGCCCATATTTTAATTAAAACTACCTTTTTACGAAAAAGTTAATACAAACTAACAAAAAGTAGTAGTAGTAGTAGTAATGATTTTAATATGAAGTAAAATTTGTCGCTTACGAAAATCGAACTCCGTTCCACTGAGCTATCATCTTCCTCATTCAAAAAAAATAAATATATTGTCAAGCTATTTTACATATTTAGTACTTATTACTGGATACAACAAACATCAAAAGATGTTAGTGATGGGGTAATCAGGGTAATATATTAAACATAATAAATGTACTATTTCAAAATATTACTGTAGGAGTATTTTATAATAAATATAAATTGAAACAAATAAAATATGTGTGTGAATAAATCAAAATTATCTACGAGTGTAATCTTGAGATACAATCCACTCCTACAAAGAAACATAAATTATACACAACAATCAAATTGATACCTTTGGAGAAATTTTAATGTTATGCAACAATTCCAAGATAATATTAACTTCCGCATAAAACTTAAACCAACAGCCATTAATTGAAATCCCGAAAGGTCAAGACCATTTACCATAAACTTAACAGAACAGAATGTTCCTGTTTACTCATATGTTATTATACATTTAAAATCCAGATGCAAATTCATCATACATCGAAAATATCTCGAGGTGAACCAGCTGGAAACCGATGAAATATTCGACATAATAATCACTTATAAAAATAATAAGAGGTCTTTAAATATGAAAAAATTTATTGGTTATTTAGATGTGGGAAAATTATTTTATGAGAGTAAGAACATTAAAGTTAATTAGTTGATCTTTATGAAGATTATAGATTTATTTTCTTGGAAGTATCTGGCCTTTGAACTTTATTTAATTTATAGATAATGGTTACACATTTATCTAATTGAAAAATATTAAATTAATAACAGTTTATAAAAGCTCATATATGAGAAATTTAATTGGATTTGTTATGGTTCTGAGTTAAAACTCAGTTAAAATAATACAAATTATCAATTTGAATGTACCACACACCACGTTAATATCAATCTCGGTATAAATATATGAGAATAACAATATTATTTATCGCGAAATATTTATGGAATTACCAGCCGTCAAATCATGACATCTTAAGATATTAATGGACACTAGCTAGTCGAGGTACACACATAATTTTTATAAGAGCATTTAAAATACATTGATAAAGAATTTAAAAATTATTTTTGACAATTTTCGTAACTTTAAATTCGCTTGTAAACCAACAATTTTTCTGTATTCATAAATACGATTATAAAAACTAATTTTCTGCTCTAGAGAGGCAAGTATTTACTATTCACACGCTTTGCAGAAAATGTTTTCTTTTTATACACGAAATAAGTACAGAAAAGTAAACTTTCTGTCCCGATCGTAACAAACAAGAATACATCTTATTTTTTATGTTACAAATTTTAAAATTTTGTATATTATATTTTATCTACGACTAATGTATTAAATGTGTGATTTTTGTTACATAATGCCTATAAATCCTGCAGGGAATAATAATCATTATTCCCTCTTCTGCAACAATCAGAAAATAATTTTCCTTGAATCAATTTCTCTGTGCAAATAAAAAAAGCATGAAGACTGGTAGATAACCATAAAAAACTAAAAACAAAAATAAATATCCAAAAATTTTAACATTTTGCTATCACCATAATTACCATCACAAAATATTGCTAAGATAAAGTAATTTTATTTAGTTTGGGATTAATATGAAACGAAATTATACAAATCTTGTATGATAAAGTATAGTATACAACTCAATGTAATGGCTATTATTCCCTCCAAAGATTACAACCCTAGTTTACTTTGCTCGTTGTTAACTTTATAGTTGGTAATAATAGCATCATCCATTGTAGCATCGTTGTAAAATATACTATTTTTTTATAGGTACGTTAAATTTGTCCAAAGTAAATAAATAAATATATCATCACGCCTTCTACCCATTGCTGGGTGTGGCACTCTGCTAAAGCAGATCTCGGTAAGTGATATATTTTGCGCGTGAAGTGCGGTTACCAGTCGTCAAATCACGGCCGCCAAACATGTTAGTGGTGGAGGAGCCACAGGGATAGCTTTTTCAAATTATGAAAATTTGTCGCCTGTGGGAATCGAACCAGGGACCTCAGGATCCACAAGCCGACTTCATATCACTGTGCTAGCCATCCCATTTGTCCAAAGTACTAAATGCAATTGTATTTTTTTGCCAATCGTTTATAGATTATTTTAGAGATAAATGTATCAATAAAAGACGTGCAAAGCTTTTATGTTTTTACCACGTATTTCGAAGTATTTGACAGTAGAAAATGTATGATCTGGAAAATATTTTAGAAATCCTACACACTCAATTTTAGTTTTTGAAAGTTCTAAAACTACATTTTTAATACTATATTATTTTCTACAATAAAGTTGTTTTCTTGAGCAATCTGCCCTCTGGCATAAAAGTAAATTGATTTACAATACCTATAATAAAATTATAGAAATTAATGAGATTGTGTCGGCATTAAATATAATTTGAAGAGACCTAGTACTTGTTAGATTTGGATAATGATACTAATCACAAATGTAACCCACTTAGAACAGATTAAATTGTTCATTACCCAAAGTGTACCACAAACCAGGAACTGAACTCGTGTAACATTGCATTGCGAGCCATCTATAATCTACAACATTAATAGCAAGGCAGTGTCATGTCATCAGCAGAAGAGAGAGTACACGGAGTACACTGAACAGATTCTGAAGCAAACCAAACAAGCAGTAAGTAACCATGGAGTAGTTCAGTGCAAGCCCGAGCAGGAGGAGGTAATTATCATGGGAACATCGACGAAGAATACAAGATAAGGTAATGTGCAATAACCAACAAATCAGTATTATCAAGAATGATTGATGAAGAAAAACGAACAGAACCATATAATTATAGAACAACAAAACGTTGAGTTCATCCAATGCACAGTCCGGTCGAAGAACAACTCGGTTCAATTTTAGCCATTCCCATTTCGACAAAAGCAATAGAAGAAGTAGTGAAGAGCATTTTCAAATTATCTTTTTATATTAAATCTTCGTAATTTTTATTTTTTGCAGAGAAAAATATTCAGTAATAATATAACAAGAGAGTGAGAATAAATTTAAAATAATTTGACAGATCTTTCGAAAACTTGTTGCCAGGCAATAGTCACGAAAGCCCGTAGGGCTTGAGTGGCTATTGCCAAATGACAACAAGTTTGAAAAATATACTGAAGAATTATTTTCTAATTTATCAACCTCTAGAATTATATTTAATTAGATTATTTTTTGACTTAGCTGTTGAGGTCGATTCATCCAACTTAAAAAATTTTGAACTGGGTTCATATCGATTGATTACTTATTATTGTATTCTTGGAAGTTGTTTCCAAAATTTGTTGGTGTATTTCTGTATCTCAAATGGAACTAAATCGATTTTTTTTCACACATTTTACTTGACGCGTTGACAGTTTTAAATAACTATTTGACAACTACCTATCATGTGTCACAAACAAAAAAGCACCTACACAGATTATTCCCGGGAATAATCACAAGAGCTTTATTCTCAGTATAATAATGACAGGATTGGTTAAAACGCAGACACGTGCCATACAATGAAGCATTTCATTGGTTTTGAGAGACGTCAAAATATAATCAACATAATTTTAAAATACTGCTTCTTCATTATTTTTAATTACAATTTTCACAACATTAACACTATTCATGTGGCTCCCCCTCCACTAACACCTTTGAGGGCTATATTTTGAAGGCTGGTAATCGCACTCCATGCGCATAAATACATTCCTTACCGATATCTAGTACGGCAGAGTGCCAAACCCAGTATTACAGGTATGCTACTCTGTACAATAGAATCTTAATTCCGATTACAGTACAGGGTCCGGACTCACCAGCCAGTGTGGTAGATTCGAATTCGGGATCTCTGGGATTCAACAACAGGACCCTCACCATTGTACTGCTGTATAACAGGAAATTAATCCCAATTACACTGCAATTAACCTACAATTAATGAAGGATTCCATATCACTTGATCGTAATGTAGATATTATTTAGGGGTAGATTTTAGTACCCGCTGCCGATAAACTTTACTCCATAATTTAAATTACCCCTGTGACTGTCCCACCACAATCATTTTTGGGGGCCGTAATTTGAAGGCTGGTAAAGACAAAACACGCGCGATATCTGTTACGGGAAAGTGCCACACCCAGTAATGAGTAAAATGCGTGTCGATATATATTTTTTTATTAATGCAGCGTTGGGAAAGGATGAATTGGTAAGACATCGAAGCAGACAAACTGGCTGGTATAGAAGAGTGCAGGGACAACGTAAGAGGGGAAAGGTAAACGCCTACACAAACAAGATGTCTACTGAGGTCACAAGAGGTCAATGGTTCAAAATAAATTAACATTTTCTCATACCGGTCATCCTTGCTCGAGTGACTATGTATCACCCGACGAAAAAATGAAGAATTATTCGTCGTGTTCACCAGTGCATGACGAGAAATGAAATATTTTGCTATGAATATTTTAACAATGTGCTGACAGCTCTAATATGTTTTATAAAAATGGATGTTTGAGAGGTTAATATTTGAGGTCAAAACTACGACTTCTTTTGGACTTTTAAACAAATAATTACAGAGTGGAAGTCATTAACTTTCTAAATATATTCAATACATCATGTCGGCCCACGCGCTAGGACAGTTGATGAACTGACATCTTCAGCTGCCAGAAGAGAATCGATATTGAAAATTGATATATTATGTCTTATCGGTTGTCTACAAATTTAGAAGTCATTTTTCTTTTTGTTGTGTAAACTATATTTCGTAACAAAAATTATCATTTTAATTGAATTCAGGTTATATAAAAACAAAAACATAAAACTTTCTTTTCATTATTACTGGTAACTGTAAAATGTATAATAAATTCGTATAATTTACTTTCTCATTAAATTATATTTCAATACAGAAATTTTAAATTAATGTCGGTTTTTTCAACTTTCTACTTTTTTATGCCGCATGTTTTTGTAATCAACAATGCATTTTTTGCTACTACATAACACATACAATTTTTCACAGGAAATTTTTAAATGTCTTTTAAATTTTCCATTCGACATTATTCAATATTTATTATGCATTACTTATTTAATGCTAGCTCAGTGGTATGAAGTCGGCCTGTGGATCCTGAGGTCCCTGGTTCGATTCCCACAGGCGACAAATTTTCATAAATTGAAAAAGCTATCCCTGTGGCTCCTCCACCACTAACATGTTTGGGGGCCGTGATTTGACGACTGGTAACCGCACTTCACGCGCAAAATATATCACTTACCGAGATCTGCTTCAGCAGAGTGCCACACCCAGTAATGAGTAGAAGGCGTGATGATATATTTATTTATTTTATTTTTATTTAAAATAACAAAAAGTACTGTTAATGTTTTAATGATAAAAGTAATCTAATAAATGCTGACTTCATTTTACTTTCTGCAATAAATCTTAACTACGCTTATATTAATTTATTTTTATGTTGTAACTATTCTAAATACCAAGTAGATATAAATCAATAGTGCCACCTACTTAAAAGTGATCGAAACAAAATAGAAAGTTACCCTACAAAACAATTTATTAATAATGCGAACAGAGAAACAATTGCAAAATGCCAAGTTGTAGTTCGTCTTTCATTTCCTTTCAACCTAACAGATTAACTTTGATTTCAGATTAAAATTTCAGGAATTCTGAGAATCCTATTGGAATTCATGTTATGTATTCAGTCCAACTGGAAATTTATAGGAAATATACAAATAGAATATAGCATATGCAATAAATCGAAAGATCAAAATGCATCATGTTTTATTCATTATTATACGTCAGTCAAATATATTGCAATGTTTTTGCATTAAGCATTAACCATTTTAAATGTTAAATGTAACGGTAGAAATGAAATCCAGGAATAAAAATAACAAAAATAGAAATGGAATATCTACTTCTAGACCATAATTCTTACAAGTAATAAAATACCACCCGTAGATTAAAAAAAAATACAACGTTAAAAAGATAAATGTATAATTCTGTAGCCAGTCTAAGAAGATGGAGATAAGCGTTTAAAATTACTAGTTCCCTGGAATAAATTACCTTTTAAACCAAGGTTCTTTCATCGATAATGATCTGGGCAGTATATAAACCCTTCGTGACAACTACCAGAGATCTGGTCACTGATGATTACCCAGCAGAAGTAACGAGCAACTTGCTTCATTACTAATTACGAAATGTAGAACACGGACTGTTATTTGTTCCAAATATCTACTTTTCGATTGTTTATATGAAGCAATTCAACAAATATTGAACTAACCATTACTTAGTACTGAACTACATTCGCTTCTTTGCTAGAACAATAAACATTTGTTTCAATATTTATCTCAGCTGAATCAACAAAACGTTTCTTACGTTTTACTTCTAACATTTTAATTTGTAAATTTATCTTTCAGAATCTTTGTTCGTATTTCACATGCTAGAATTAAAAATAAAATAAATATATCATTATTGCCTTTTAACCATTATTGGGTGTGGCTCTCTGTCGAAGCAGATCTTGGTTTTTGATATATTTATGCGCGTAAAGTGTAGTTATTACCCGTCAAATCACGACACTCAAAAATGTCAGTGGTGTGGGAATCACAAGGGTAATTTTAATATGTTGAAAATGTTTGTCGGCTGTAGGAATAGAACCAGGGTTCTAAGGATCTACAGATCGATACCACTGAGCCATCTATCCCATCTGCTCGAGTTGTTTTTTTGTTTCGCCGAAAAAATGTTAAGTGCAACATTAGAGCAACGAATTGTCGTAAAATTTCACATGAAACTTGGTAAAACTGCTACTGACACTTATAATTTATTGAAAAAAGTACCCGAATTGTGGAAGGAGAAGTCATGGTTTCTCCATCAAAACAATGCGCTGGCTCATTCCGCAATGTCTGTCAAGAGATTTCTAGCCAAGTACAGTATCCTGGTGTTGAACCATCCGTCTTATTCGCCAGATCTTGCACCGTGCGACTTCAATCTGTTTCCTAAGGTGAAATTTGCCTTAATAGCAACAAGATTTGAGCTTTGAAAGAAATATCGGCACGCGTTCTGAAGAAGCTGACAGAAGAAGACTTCCAGCACTGTTTCGAACAATGCAAGATTCGCATGGAGCATTGTAGAGATAGAGGAGGGGTGTATATTGAAAGTGATAATAAGTAAATAGGTATGGAATCAAAATAAAATGTTAAAACAGCTTCAGTCTCGTTATTTAATAGCCACACCTCGTACATGTAATAAAATTACTTGAAAGACGCTCGCTAACAGATTGCTGGGCTGCCAATATAAGTGAAATAAAAGTCACTACAACTGATATAAAATATAACATAAAATCATAAAAATGAATAGTTAAAACAAGCATAAACTAAAAGTTTGAATCCGGGTCCTAAATTTTTTGGGCCCTACGCTATTGCCTCTTTAGCCTAGGCCAAAGTCCGCCTGTGAAGGCAAGCAGATATCTGTAGGTAGTTATGGTATTACAACCATAATGAAATATTTGTTTATTATGAGTGTGTATTTTTAAGCTCATAATATATTTTACCATAAAAATGATATTACTAAGTAATAAAGTTGTTTCAAAATGAAAGCAACAACAAATATTTCATGTAATGAATAAATTAGTAAACACTATAACATACATAACAATCCGTAAACGCAATGCATTATTTATGTCGACAAGCCTTGAATTCGATACATAAAGAACAAAGTAATTACTTAAAAAGAAGATAAAAATAATCTCCTATCTAAATTATTTTAGTGCTCCGTTGACAGATTTATGTATGCACAGAATTGAATGTGTCACATCGACATGAAAAACAAAAAAAAAAACTAACTAATGATTCTTCACGTCCTTTCCAATAATGAAAGTCATTATGAATTTTAAAACGGGAAATTAATTTTAAATTTCAATATCAAAATTTTATTTTTATTTCATTACGTTGATTGATTACGATGCCATAAAATCTTAATTAAATCTGGAAGGCAATCTTGTATTACAATTTTACTTTTAGAACAGCGATAAAATATTACGATGGCTCTGCGAAACTGTTCTTTTAAACATGAGCGACGTATTTAGCGTTTCAAATAAAAGAACAAGGAGAAAATTTATTTGAAGATATAAAGAAGATAAAATGGAGAAGAAAATTACTAAAAATAAAGCCGAGATTGACGAAGCGAAATCCTTTATTGGCGGCCCACTTTCTCATCTCTTCATATTTTTATAGATTTTATATTCACTTTAATTATTACTTTGTCAGCCATTCCAAATGGAAACCAAGATCTTAACATTATAACTACCAAGTATCAATTTTAATTCTTGAAAGATATTTATGACTGCCATTAATCAGAAATAAAATCTGTAGATATCTAGGTTCAACTAAATAATTCTGTCAAACATAAATTGCTACTCATTTTCATTTTATAATAAGTTAATTTACTAATTATAAATATAATAAATATCCGCTGCCGTAACACTAAATAGAAGACTTTGTTATTAACTAAAATATATGTGTAATTACATTTCATTTATAATTAATAGGTATATTTAGGAATTAAAAATGTTATAAAAAAGAAGAGTCATTCCCATTGACCAAAAGAAAAAAAACATTCCAAATCTTATCGTATTTTACCGATATCTTTTATGCAGGTAATTAAAATTTATAAATTCCTGCAATCACAAAAAGTAGTTAATAAATTCACTATTAACAAAGAAACATCATTAGTAAAACATCCCAAAAAACTTCGCTACAAAAAACAAATCAAACAAATTTCATTCAATTTAATCTTGAATACTAAACAACTTCACTAAATCATTGATAAAGCAAAAACGGCAACACAAATTTATAAATAAACAAGTTGGGGCGACAAAAAAGAATTTCGAGAGAGAAGCAAAAGCAGAAGAGTCAACCCGACGGTACAGCGACATCCAGTCGATGCTCAAGCCAGTGTCATAGAACCTATACCAGTGTTTCTCAAAATATTCCCGGGTCATTTCATGTAGCTAAATCTCAAATACTAAACACGAAATCGGAAGGAGTCACCAATCAGGTATGTTTTGTTAAATATAAAAATAAATAAATATATCATCACGCCTTTTACCCATTACTGAGTGTGACACCGAAGCAGATCTCAGTAAGCGATATATTTATGCACGTGAAGTGCGGTTACCAGGCGTCAAATCACGGCCCCCAAAGATGTTAGTAGTGGGGGAATCACAGGGGTAATGTTAAATAGGTGAAAATGTTTGTCGACTGGGGATCGAACCAGAGTCCTTAAGAAAATCTAGATTTAAAAATAAGGTAAATACGTTCCCATTTCATTCTATTATTAATAATATCTATCTGCAAATCTATTTAAAATGTGGGAGACGAATATTCTTATAATTTAAGATTTTAATAATAGTTATTTGTTGATATCTATATTTTATAAATTATAAATGCCAAACTTGCTGTTTTCCATCGAAACACTTTTACAACCTAGGCTATAAAAGTACCACTTCCCAGCCTGTCAACTATCTACAAAAGCCCATTTATAATGTCAATCGGCAAAAAGAAGAATCATCAACAGTATATTGTGTAAAAAGTTACATATTCCCAAACGAAGGTAGTAATTGTGGGACGAGACGTTAGCCTAGATTAGAATAATTTATTAAAATACAAGTTATAGAAGACAACTTATTCTAGCATGAGTCCGAAATTCGTACACAAACCGCGTAGCGGCGAGGGAACGAACGGACGAGTCTTAGAAAGCCTTCTGTAACGAGTATTTTATACAATTTTTTCTGTTTCGGCTTTCCTTGACATAATTTCGTTCTAAAAATTGTCGGCATTTTCCGTTAAGGAAAATGTTTGGTCAAATAATTAAGTTGGTGACAGTGATTTGCAATTGATTTTATCCGTTGCTTTGATTAATTTATAAATTGTTGCAGTGTCATCAAAAATTAAAGAATAAATCTCTTCCTAGCATCAATCGAGGAAAGTGATCCCCATATTCTTATTTCTTGTTTAGCATCGATCAGAGTTGAAAAAAAAAACCCCACCCACTGGGTTTTTTTTGGGATTATTTGGACAATATTTGGTTTTTTGTATTATTGACAAATAATCTTTTTATTCTAGTTATTTAATTCTAGATTAATTTTGTATATAATTTTTTTTTTGTTGTGGCTTCTTTGGCGGACCAACTACTTAGGTCATATGCCGCCATTACGCCCTGATCTGCGTTTTAGGTATTATGGTCAACAGCAACGCGGGTTTTCTCTGGACGGTCAACCATCCAAGTACTACCCGCGCGCAACGTTACTTAACTCGAGTTATCGCTTAGATCAGTTCCAACGAGTGCAGCCATGGCCGTTGACTATATAATATTTAAAATGTATATTGTTTACTACTAAACATTAAAACAAAATTTATGTACTATTATGTAATAATTGCAAAAATATATTTATTTTATTGTGAATTAAAAACATAATACGCTCTGTTATGTTATTGTCTTACTTATTTCATTTAAAACTATATTTCAAATTTGCCGGTAAAAAGATTGGAAATCAATCAGTTTTTGTATATATATATATATATATATATATATATATATATATATATATATATATATATATATATATCATCACGCCTTCTTCCCATTATTGGATGTGGCACTCTGCTGAAGCAGATCTCGGTAAGTGATATATTTTGCGCGTGAAGTGCGGTTACCAGTCGTCAAATCACGGCCCCCAAACATGTTAGAGGTGGAGGAGCCACAGGAATAGCTTTTTGAAATTATGTAATACTAATATTATAATAAGATAAATAACATTTGGTCTTAAACTAGTTTGATATTTACATTTGTCAAAGTAATGAAATGTGATATTACGATGTGATGTAATAAATGATAATTTAAGTTAAACGTTTTATTTTGTAAAGAGATTATGTATTATTACATTGTAAAATAATTAAAAGATATTTATGTTCTGACATTTGACTCTATCTTAAAATTCACCCTGGGTGAATTTTCAACCATTCGGCGAAATGGGTTTTTAATGGGTTTATTTGGGTTTTTTTTAAGTGGGTTTATTTTAAAAACCCAGGTGGGTTTTCCTGGATCGGCAAAATATGAACAACCCTGGCATCGATTAGGCCGAAATAGTTATTCCCGTTCTTATTTTGCTGACTAAAAATGTCGTTAACATAATGGAACATTTAAATTTGTGGATAGAAAGCACACAGGATTATATACTTTGCATTAAAACTTTAAATTACGAAACAAGGAAGCTACAATTGTAGTAATGTAATCCGAACATAGATATTTTTGTTGTACTCCGCAAGATTCAAACCAACGGTCGATCTCAGCTTCATGATAAAGTCTCACACTTTGAGGAACACTGGCTTGGGAGCTGCTACATCGTTGTCGGAGCGTGAGCCGTGCAAACGTGCAGACGAACACGAAGGCAACGAATGCGAGTAACAGGTGAGGAAGCCGGATAAACGAGCACCTAACACCTGTTATGCCACTGCGAGCCACATCGCACATCGCCGTTGGTTATGTTCGAGTTACGTTACGTTCATGAACGAGATGAGTCATACTACGAGCGAGGAATGTTTACATGCTCAGAAAAGGGGATGAAGATGGCTATGATAAACCATATTTTACCCACGGAGAGAGTATGAAAGTGAAGACGAAATTATGTGATGCTCGAACATTAATGTACTGATGCTTTTAAAGAAGAAATATCTGTGTTAAACATAAATACGGCTCTCAAAGATTATTATACCTTAGGGATTATTCCCTACTGGGATCTTTTTTACTGTCTTAACTTTAAAAATAATCTGAAAATTTTATATCTTCATAAATTTTACAGTAAAATTTTAACTTATACTTTTCTTGTATAGTGGTATTGAGTCGGCCTGTGGATTTGAGAAACCGGGTTCGAATCCTACAGCTAACAAACAATTTTCTTCAGATTAATACTACTCCTGTAGCCCTCCCTCAATTAATATCTGTGGGGACGTGATTTGACGGCTGGTAACATATAATTTACCGAGATTTGTTACGGCAGAGTGCCACACCTGTAGAATAAAAGGCGTCATCACACATTTTACCCATTACTGCATGTGGCATTCTGCCGAAGCAAATCTCGATAAGTGATATATTTAGGCGCGTGAAGTGCGGTTACCAGCTGTCAAATCACGGCCCCCAAATATGTTAGTGGTAGGGGAGCCACAGGGGTAATTTTAAATTGATGAAAATGTTTTGTCGGCTGTGGGGATCGAACCAGGGTCCACAGGTCAACTTGATACCACTAATAGAGATCGGCAAAAATATCCGAAATCCGAATCCGATCCGATCCGATCTGAAGTCAGATTCGGATCGGATCGGAGCTCTCTCGGATCGAATCCGATCCGAAAGTCGGATAAAAGATCCGATCCGAAAGTCGGATAAAATATCCGATCTGAAAGTCGGATAAAATATCCGATCCGAAATTAGGATAAAACATCCGATCCGAAATTTACATACATAACATTTAGGTATCCACTCTTAGTAAAAACATAAATTCCAATTCCTCTAAAGAAATATAACGCTACGTTATATTTATAAGCATTTATGTTCTGTGATAAAAATAATTAAACAACGTTACAACATAATATGTCTCTTTAGTTTTTTATAACAAAATTATTTATTAAATTTCATCTATAACGGATTTCGGATCGGATCTCGGATAGAGTCGGATCGGATCAGATCTTGAATCAAATCGGATCGGATCGGATATCAAAATTTTCAAATATGCCAATCTCTAACCACTAAGCTATTGCCCAATAATAAAATAATTGAGTAATATTTATTTTTATATTTTTTTTAAATAAGAAAATCAAGTACACTATGTAAATTATGTTTGATTACAAAGATAATTTTATTAGTTTTACTTATTGATTAAATATAATTATAAATAAAATAAATAAATCTCCACGTCCTTGGCGCCATTACTGGGTGTGGTACTCTGCCATAGTAGATCTTGACAAGTGACATATTTAAGTGCATGAAGTGCGGTTACCAGCCATCAAATCACGACCCCCAAAGATACATAGGGGTAAATTTAATGTGGTGAAAATTGTTTGTCGGCCGTGGGAATCGAACGTGGCGTCTTAAATCGACAATACGACACTTCAGCAAACTGTTCTTACAAGGACAGTCCTTTACTTTAGAGTGTTGTCCTTTAGATTTATTTACATTTGTCCTTTATTATTTGTATACAAGTTCAGTCTTCTATCAGTTTTCTATCAGTTTAACTGAGTTGATATCGAAGATGACTGAGTGAAAATAAAAAAAATATTCATTTTTTGATAAATATTTTGAAATACCTTCAATTTTATTCTTGACCCTTCGTTTATAAAATAAAACAAAAAATGCAATATTGTTTTTTTTTCTTTATTTTTACCGTCACCGTCTGTCCTATAAAAAAATATATTTATCAATTGATTAAAACAATCCGGAGTAAAAAAATTCCGGCGTCGCCGGATTGTTTTCTCTCTAAAGTGATAAGGTCGTTAATAAAGTTTATTAATATTTACTTCTCTCATTTGTTAGAATTATATTTAAACGACAGAAAGTTTTTCCATATGAGTCATTTAAGTCTATTTTGTTAACAAATAATAATTTCTCCGCAAATTATACTTTATCAAAAGATTAAAACAAAACCAGTTTACAAAATGAGTCACGTATATTTGCATAGTATTAAAATGCAACACTGCAAGATAAAAAATACAATATAATCCGAAAACTGTTTACAAAACAGTTGTTAAAAGCAATTTCATTCAGATCGCAACAAACATATCCGAACAAATCGTGGGTGCACCATTTCCACCTTCATCCGCGCTACCGGAAGAAAATAGTTCAGGACTTCGCTTTTTGCCGGTCGCCTGTTGGCGCTAATATCACCGCTCTGAACATAGCTGTGAGATTAGGGGGAATCCCAGCACGCTAGCGGCGGTGGCTTGTTTGTGCGGCTCGCCCACCGCATCCGACGGCAGCGCTGTTACACATCGGCGGCACGCGACCGCTGTCCGATGTTGCCGCCTCCACCGCCCCCGCTGCGGTCATGTTGTCAAGTCCCTGCTCAACATCAACACATTTGCACGATGCTGATGTAATAGCCGGAACTAGGAACAGTGATAAATGATACAATGAAAACTATATTATTTATGTTATTAAATTTCGGAAAGTTTGGCGTGATGTAATAACGGAGCTTATTAGTTTATTAGTTGCCATTTTATAATTGGAAATTGCTCTAAGATTTATTCTATAAATGCAATTCTTTGTAGATGCATTGTATTATAAATTAAATGGTGGAGTCGCCATTAAGATCATGAAATCTGAAAGAGCTACAACTTCAGTTAAATAAGGCTTTTTGTGCCCCGTGAGTCATCTCAGAAGTGATATTGTTTTCTTAATAGGGTAGCTAGCTCAGTGGTATCAAGTCAGCCTGTGGATTCTGAGAACTCTGGTTCAATTCCCACAAGCGACAAACAATTTTCACCATTTTAAAAACTACCTCTGTGGCTCCCCTACCACTAACATCTTTGAGGGCCGTGATTTGACGACTGGTAACCGCACTTCAGGCGCATAATATATCAGTTACCGAGATCTGCTTCGGCAGAGTGCCACACCCACGAGGTAGAAAGCGTGATGATATATTTATTTATTTTAAAAATTTCCACGTGTCACTAGATAATGACAAGGAATTGATTTTGATACATATTTTCTTCCGTAAATAATTTCTAAACACACATGATTTTTATCGCACGCATCCAAGTTTAGAGAACGAGTCTCGGACGAGTTTTCTGAAGTACAAATAAGATGAAAAGGTCTTATAAAATGAGTTACTTATACTGTTTTTTTTGCGTTTCTTGTAATTTTTTTTTAAATCTGCGATATTTTAAACCCATTCAATTTTGGGGAAATTTATATATGAAATATTGTGGTTGGTAACTGTTATTGTCGATTATGCAATTGTTTAATAGTTCGCGATCATTTTCAAATTTTGAAATTATTTATTACTATTATTAGATGTTGCGTATATATCATAGAAGCACGATAAATAATCTATTTTCAAAGAAATAACATTGAAATTTAGATGTTCTTAGCTTGACAGTTACAGTATGTCAACATGTACTACCAACCGTGTAAAACAAAATATTGCGTATCGTAATAAATGTTCTTTCATAATGACTTCCTTATTAATGTAAATTACAACAAAAAAATTCTACGCCACTGCTTAAATATCAATAGGTGTTCACTTTTTTGTTTGAATTTTTATGGAAGAAATAAAACTGAAAAAAATTGTCCAAAATCAGATTTTAGTTATTATTTAGTGGTATATGAGATTTTTTGTGAAAACAGACATGTTTAAAGTGCACCACCAAAGGGTCACAAAAAAGAGAATTCGTATTTCATACAGGTTCCGTGATCTTGATGGTGCCCCTCGAAATATGGTCACCTGCTTCTTTCGGTTGCGTAATTTGACGGCTAGTTACCAGTTTTACGATTAAAAATATGTCATAATCTTAACATGTGTCTATCAAGTTCGTACGTTTAAATCTCGTAGACTTCAAATTATACCGAGAAATAGATCAATAAAAATCAGAAAAGTTGATGTCAGAATTCTTTTTAAATTACAATAAATATAAATCGTGATTTGACAGCTATATAAAAATGTTTTATAGGCTATTGGGGGCAGAACGTAGTCTGTAGGGGTAGATTAAGAAATTAATAAAAAAATAAAATTTATATTCAATCCAAGTCCAATTTATTTTCCAATATTCCTTTAATATCCTTTCAATTATTGAATACTAAATACAAAAAAAAATAACGAGGACAATATAAAACGTCAGACAAAAAAATATATCGTCTGTAACGGGACACAACGTTCCTTTTTGGCGGCGGCGGCTGTGGGGGTGGCAGTCGAGCCTAAAGAACGCGGGGGCGAGAGGCCGTTCGATTTTATTTTGCAAGTACGCGAACTGAGAACACTAAGGCGTTAATACCCCCATTAAAATTCATTGTCTGTTCCTATCGCAAGTATATGAAGTGAAAATATATCTGCGGAACGTGTAATGAATAAATAAAACGGCTTTTTATTCGATTCCTATCGAACAACGAACACGGCGGGTTCAAGCTCAGGGCGAGCTTTGTGCTTGGTTGCTTTGATCGCAGTTTGGAAGACCGACGGCAGAGGCGCTGCTGTTGCTGTTTGCAGCTGGACGGCTTCAACATACCGCACTTTGTGACAACTTGATTTCAACAACACCGATTACACCTTAATAGGAAATTTGTATTGATACTCTACCGGTAAAAAATTTCTAACATTTTTACATTTTTATTCTGTATTAAAAAACAAGAATTATATCGTCTACTACTCAGTCTCCCTTTTCATAATGACTTAAATTTAAAAAGTAACTAATCGTTCTAGTCAGAAATCAAATTTAATATTTTCACGCGCATAAATATATCACTTACCGAGATCTGTTTCGGCAGAGAGCCACACCCAGTAATGGGTAAAAGGCGTGATGATATATTTATTTATTTTAGGAATTAGGAAAAGTTACTAATAAAAAATTAGAAGATATTTTCATACAGAAATTAATTTAGTGTCAGCTAATACAATTTTTAATTCGAATTGAAATAATTGGTGTTATTGAAGCAATTATAAACTCAACCAAATTTTTAGAAGGATTTTCTAAAATTTAGGTTCGGTTGCAGAAAATATTGTTAGTTAATAATCACGTTGTTAACTAGGCGATAAAGTTGAATTAGAATAAAAAAACGTATCTAAGAAATTCTTGACACTTCAATATTTTAAAACGTTATAATTTATTTCGTATGCATTAAACTAATAATTATTTGTTGCAAATATGGTTCTACCATTATTATTTATTCAACCATAAGTATTTAATGATGATATTAATTAATTATAACATAAAAATCTGAAAATATATAAAATGTTATATCAGCCATTTTGGCCATGGTTAACTTTTAACATGTTGTTAGGTCTAACCACATCGCGTTAATATACGAAGTTCCTGATTTATTTTCGATGTGGGGGAAAATGTTCGAGATGAAAATATCGTCTTCGAAAGTCGTTTTGAGCGTCGGGATCGGGAACTCAAGTCCATCGTCCGCACAATTCAAATCGGTAATGGAATCCATTGTGGAATAATCATTGGCATTAATCTGTATTGATGAAGTTCTATTCATTGTTACAGCGCGGAAATGTATAATCCTAGCAACAAGATTTACGTTATTCATAGATTAAACCCTCATTGTTACTACAGTAAGTGCAGCTTTGTGCCAAAATGTATTGTTATTAGTTATTTGGAGATGAAACGTTAGGAGAATCACTCTTGGGTTTCTTGATATAACGATCGAAACACACATAGCATAAGTAGTTCTTGATATCATTCATTTCCGTTTGCACTAAAGATAATTTAATTTTGATATTAATTAACAATATCTAATCGAATGTTTGACAGTAATGCAAACTACTTCATATAATGTTTCACTTCGATTTGCTTTTATTTAGTAAAATAAATAAGTTTTATTTTGACTCTGGCGTTGTCAACACCAATTTTAACATGTTTTTGTTAAACTCACATTGTTTTAGTTTTTCTTCAACTTGACTTAAATATGAAACCAATTCTCGGTTTCAAAACGTCGTCGCTATAAATTGACTAAATAAAAGGTTGTTTATACAACTATTTAAACAACCGTAGTTTTAATATTTATTATTTTTACATAAATAAAATAAATAAATATATCATCACGCCTTCTACCCATTACTGGGTGTAGCACTCTGCCGAAGCAGATCTCGGCAAGTGATATATTTTGCGCGTGAAGTGCGGTTACCAGTCGTCAAATCACGGCCTCCAAAGATGTTAGTAGTGGAAGAGCTACAGGGGTAGTTTTTGAAATTATGAAAATTGTTTGTCGCCTGTGGGAATCGAACCAGGGTTCTCAGGATCCACAGGCCGACTTCATACCACTGAGCTAGCCACTCCATATTATTTTATTATTTTTACAACTGTTATAAATACAAAAAATATACAATCATGCCTTCTTCCCATTACTAGGTGTCGCCCTCTGCAGTCGCAGATTTCGGTAAATGATATATTTTGGGCGTGACGTCTGGTTACCAGCCGTCAAATCACGGCCTCCAAGGATGTTGGTGAAGGGAGATCTACAGGGGTAGTTTCGAACTCGGGTTCTCGAATCCACAAGGCGGCTCGATACCACTGAGCTACCTACTCCATTTAGTCAGGCATAAAATTAAGTTTCGTGGATACAAATGAAAAAAATAAAATAATAAAAACCTTTTTGTACTTGCATTAGTCAAAATAAGATTTTCTTTACCTTGGAAACTGATAGAAAGTTTGATTTTGCGCACTAGTGCGCAAAGTAATTGAAAAAATACCCATTTTTTATTATTGTAAATTTTGCCTATTAAGGGCCAGTTTTTCAATCAACGGTTTACTCTCGTTTATCGTTAATCATGATTAAATAATAATGTTAACCATAGTTTCCATTACTATTTAATCATGATTAACATTAATCGGTGATTAAAAAACTGGCCCTAAAACGCTAATTGTATTTATGATATATACATACATTTTAAGGAATTTATAAAAGAAGTAGAGACATTAGCTTATAACGTCATCAAACAGACATATATTTTAACAAACTTTACGAGAAAAAAGAACAATTAGTTTTCAAATAACAAATGTCAATTCATGGCATACTTAACTGTCAATATAAATTCATGCTTCAAATTTAATAAATATCTTCATTGTCTATTATATAATTTTTGCTCGTTATAAAAAGTATTGTACAAAACTCGTGCACGAAGACGTCATTTGCACCATTCGCAGAAATTAAAGCACTTGCTTTGCTCGTGCTTTAATATTGCGCTCATGTGCAAAATATGTCTTCGCGCACTAGTTATGTAAATAGCTATTTACGTATTATGAAGAAACTGTATTTCAATATAATGTAATCAAAATTTGAGTTTAGTTGTGATAATGTACAGTTCAATAAATAATAAATAAATGTTATCATTTCTTACTTTCTTTGCGATAAATACTTACAATACGTAATTCAACTATACATAAATATATTATCAGAGTTATATACTTTTATTATTTGCAATTCAAGTTATTTAGTTTCATGTTTTTGAGCTGTAATTCGTAGCAAAGTGTGAAACGTAAAAAGCTTTCGTTTTAAAATGGTTATTAGTATTTTTAGAGATGAAACGTTCCGCGCAAGAATCATTCTGGTTTTCTTGATAAAATACCTAAAACAAACAACTTACATCTTTGTTTCACAAAAGAAGAAGAAAAATAAAATTTGTCTTTGATGTTAATTACATTGCAAAGTAAATCTTACAACACAAGCACTTTAATTACAATAATTTAAGCGCTATAAACGTCACTTCAGACAAGTTACTATAATAAATTTTCGTACCTTGCTTTTCTCAGTATTATCTTTAGCATTTTCTGTGCTTTAGTTTCAGAGGCATAAAATAACTATATTTTACATAATTAACGCGCAATCTCAGGCAATTTAAAAATGTAACGCTAATAAATACATGCGTCTCGTTAAATGCATGTTGGTTAATAATAAACTGCAATTATATGCTAATATAGCCTCATAGCACTAAACGTCCTTCACGGGAACATATTTAATATTTGTTACCTAAAATAGCACTTTGCTCATGCATTTTTGTTTATTAGAAGTGCTGTGAATTGGTTGTAATGAGGCTCTAACGAAAGTTATTACACATTATTTTCCTTTTACTGTCCGTTTATTTTTACTTATCGCACTTCACAATATAATAGTAATTATCCGAGCAATCATGGCACCGATAATTTATCCTACGCGTTCAAAATTATTATGAGGGCGATCGTTTATGATCCGAGATAGATGAATTTTATTCCAATCTGTCACGTTTTTAAAAGTTACCAATCTTGCCAGTATCATCTTTAGGTGCCGTATTTTACGAGAGCAGAAAATTAATCTTAATAACAATATAAGGGACCTATAGTTTAGATCGAACCATTCCGATAGTAAAAGTAATGTTGGTTATAATTGAATGCAGCGAGATTTGAAACAATAGAACTACAATTTTTTTTCAACAATTTTACTGTTATATTTTAAGGTCATTGTATAATCCTCTCAAACCGTCTACAAATTTTATATTTTCACTCCTTGAAATTAGTAAAAAAACAACTTTTGTATTCATCGACATGAAGAGGACACCATTATTTCAACTTGTTTACGTTACCATGGATAAGTCATGGTTTTTTTGGTTCTAGGACCAAAAATAGCATTTTCTATGGTTGTTATGGTCATTAAATATTTTTTTCGATTTGATTCATTTTAATTTGAATAAATTTGCAAAATTTTCTTTCGTGTCTTGTACTATTGCCAGACTTCGCTACGCGTCGTTCGGCAATCTTTATTACTCGACCCGAAAACTTGTATTTTTATTCATAATGAAACAAATACAATACTTCGGAAGTTGATTGTACATGGGCAGAACCCAGTACAACAGATTCGCGCGGCATACTTTATGTAAAACATGCGCTTTGTTGCCCTATTCAAATTGCAATAAATAATATAATAATTGTGAACTTTTTGTAATTTTCGGGAAGAAACTTGATCACTATTGTTTTGTCTAACGTCAGAATTTTAATTTTTTGTGTTATATTTGACTTATAACTTATACAATTTAGATAAACTTTGAAAGAAGAAAACAAAAAGTATAATTATATACACAAAGTTCTAGGCAAGTTTAAACTGTTGGACAATATTTTTCTTTGTTTCGAAAATATTAAGTTTGAAGTTTGTTTTAATAAGAGAACTTAAAAGGTGTTTTTCGGTTAATAATCAACTGAGCACAAACAATTCGAATTGTATGTATTTATTGACGCTTAGATTATTTGTATAAATAAATAAAATAAAAAAATATATCATCCTGCCTTTTACCCATTACTGGGTGTGGCACTCTGCTGAAGCAGATTTCGGTGATATATTTATGCGCGTGAAGCCGTCAAATCACGACCACCAAAGATGTTAGTGATGGGAAGGCACAGGGGTAATTTTAATGTGGTGAAAATGTTTGTAGGCTGTAGGAATCGAACCAGAGTTCTCAGGATCCACAGGCCGGTTCGATACCACTTTTTTATAAATACAAGTAAAATAAAATCTGGATGAATTTAGAATATTTCATAATAAAAACTTAAATAAATAAATAAATATATCATCACGCCTTTTACTTATTACTGGGTGTGGCACTCTGCCGAAGCAGATTTCGGTAAGTGATATATTTATGCGCATGAAATGCGGTTACCAGTCGTCAAATCACGACCCCCAAGATGTTAGTGGTGGGGGACCAAAGGGGAAATTTTTTAAATTTCGATTTGTTTAAATTCTAATTTAGTAAGCAGATACGGTAAACTAAAACGAAGATGACATTGAAAATAACTCAAAGTCATAACCGAGTAACGATTTTGCGATGAAACCGCTGGTGCACACTTTTGCAGAATGTAGTACAAATCCGGGTAAATGCACGAAGATGCTGCTCCGGCGTCTCCACCAACTCCTAAGACATGTGAAATATTTCGTGAAGGAATTCGGATAATATACAGAGGAATGTTCCTCAGCTCCCGAACTACGTCAGAATCAATATGTTAGGCCGGTTCAATAAATATATTATTCTCTAGCAGTAATTATGCAAATGCACTCAAGTAGGTTAGAGAGAGGTCATAATTTAGCAGCGCGCAATGTTCGTTTTATGGAAATCGCTTTCAGTTTAAAAAACCATCTAGGAAACTAGTATCTCTACAAATAGCAAATTGACTTATCATAAACCTGTAGTGGATTTAGGTCGACAAGCAGGCGAGCTATCGTTCACTCGAACTGAAATATCATAAACTTAGCATGGACGTTGTTGTATCTATTACCTGGGCAAAAGTCTCATTAATATTAATCAATACATGCCCACACAATATTAATAACCCTCAAGTGAATTTCAACGTAGAAATTATTTTTTCCGTCAGGCATGAGTTATGGCTTTATTGTTTTCGAGAAAAAAGTGCCCTGAATGCCGAGTTTTTATTCAGAACTATGCGTGGCATATTGTTATCAGATTGGGATTGTTTAGAAGAGTTTTTCGGACGGACAGACTGTATGGGTTGTAGTTGCAGTTTGAACAAATGCTTGACGCACCCTCTATTATTCTCCGTGACAAGTTGTTTCGCTTATGACAACTTAATATACCATTTCTAGCTATGTGGACTGTGTTATGGTACCATGTTACATCAACACTACATTCAATTCTTGCATAATCGATTTCGTTACTTAACACTTTTTCCCAAACATACAACTCTATTCTAATCTTAGTTACGATTATTTTTATTGAATATTTTTCTTACTTTCGAATCGTCTCAAACGCATAGCTATGCTTTCGAGATATTTAATAGGAAACTTAAAAATATATATAAATAACACTTTACATTAAGTTTAAAATAGAAAATCTACTTTTCTATTATTTAACAGCACAATTAATAGTTATTTACGACATAAATGGGATAAGAGCATCATTAAGATAGGCGTGTGAAATTTCAACGAGATGAGGGTACAAATATCATAGTGATGCATTATCGCATGTACATGGTCCATAATTTTATCTACGACCATGAAATAAATTAAAATAATTTTGGATTGACAATTCTCATAATAACCATTTAAAAATGTAAGTGAAACCATGGTAATTATCATTTTGAGTGCGATAAGTACTTTATTAAAGCACTAGCGCGTTCTTACTACCAAAAAAACACCAGTGCGTTAATAACGTACTTATCTAACTCAAAATGAATGCGATAAGTATAATTTATCGCACGGTCATAGATAAATGAGTTTTAGCTAATCCTGAATTTTGAATGAGTCAAATTAAGCTAAACTATAATATCAAAAAATAAATAAATAAATAAATATATCATCACGCCTTCTACCCATTACTGGGTGTAGCACTCTGCCGAAGCAGATCTCGGTAAGTGATATATTTTGCGCGTGAAGTGCGGTTACCAGTCGTCAAATCACGGCCTAAGATATTAATGGCGGATGAGCCACAGGGGTAACTTTTGAAATTATGAAAATTGTTTGTCGTCTATGGGAATCGAACCAGAGTTCTCCGGATTCGCAGGCCGACTTCATACCACTGAGCTAGCCACCCCATAATATCAAAAAATAAGATTAGCTAATCTAAAATTAAGTATTAGATAAAACTTTTTTGTGAATTTGGCTGTGAAATAATGTGTAAGGTAACATATCACAATGTAAATGGAAAACTGTTAAATAATTATGAAAACTATGAAAGAATAATAGATTTATAGGACTTGTACGAAAAGTGATCTACAGAATGATGGTAGTCAGGAGTTTGAGAAATTCAATGTTCCTATTTGGATTGAATTATACAAACGTTCAAATCAATATTTATTCTTCTCTAGTAATGGTTAGGCTGAAACAAATCTGACATTTACAATTTAAATATTTCATGAAATATCAACGTATTCTTTTGTTTTGTTTGTATTTCTGTGACATAATTGTTTTCCTATTTGACATGGTATTTAGATAGTATAAAAATATAATGGGGTGGCTAGCTCAGTGGTATGAAGTCGGCCTGTGGATCCTGAGAACCCTGGTACCCTAGATTCGATTCCCACAGGCGAGAAACAATTTTCATAATTTCAAAAGCTACCCCTGTGGCTCCTCCACCACTAACATCTTTGAGGGCCGTGATTTGACGGCTGGTAACCGTACTTCACGCGAAAAATATATCACTTACCGAGATCTGCTTCGGCAGAGTGCCACACCCAGTAATGGGTAGAAGGCGTGATGATATAATTATTTTATTTTATTTAAAAATATGACTAAATAATTAGTACGTATTATTTTTACTAGTTTATGGAATATGATAAAAATATATGAACCTATATATATAGGTATTACACTCTGTGTTCAGTAAACAAATTAGAAGATAAAGAATGTAATTAAAATAATTTTAAACAGTTATGGCAATTAACTGCAATATACTCGTATAAGAGTTAATATTTCAAATAATTAGTCTGCATTCCTGTCAACAGTTGAAAAAAAATATCGCAGAAAAACGCCTGATAATTTTTCCGCAGAAATAATCCATAATTGCATGCAATTTTTCGCTGTAATCGCATTTAACAAGGCGGCTATGAAAATGCGTGAAACATAAAACGGCTAATTCGCCAACCGCCAACCACCAATTGCGCCGGATACAAAAAGTTTTACACTGATGACTACATATACACATGACATTTTGGCGAAAAACGCTGAATATTATAGAATCAATTGATTTAAAATCTCAAAGTTGACATCCATTTGTTGAACACTGGATTTCCATAGATTTATATCAATTTATTATCGTTTTTTTAATATTTCATTATTGGCATTTTTAATACGTCAGTAAATTTAATATGCAAAAATTAATTAATTTCACAATTAAAAAAGTATAAATATTTCATATGAAATTGTATATATTTAAAAGCATTTTAATTAAAATTTAAAAATGCAATGCAATTTTTATTTAATTATTTTTTATCAATACATATTAGATTTTTAATTTAAAAATGCGTATGTCTATTTCAATTTTTTTACGTCTGTGCAATATATTTTTTGTTGCATTAAAAAAAAATTATACTTTTATGAAGTATTCAAATCACGGCAAAATATTTTATTGTAGTTTATATGCACATATTATTTACTTTTGTTAATGTGAGAAAAAGTTGGTTATTTGTAAAATTCTATGCCGAAACAACGACTTTTAAATAAAAAAACACAAAACATTTTTTTTTTTATTACTGTTTTGGTTTCGCTACATTTTGTCAACGTTCTAGAATAGAGCATTACTGTTCCAATGTTTTATTTATTCATATGTTACTCTTTTATAACTAGAATCAAATTTTATTACAATTTATTTTTTCTACGACTGCTATGGAAAGTTGATATTTATGCTTTCAGTTGTCATCGTAAAGTTGATGGTTACTGAGTAACAAACAATAAAATACTTTACCGCGCGTCTCCTATAGCAACAAGCGGTAAAATACTTTATCGCTCGCTTAGAAAAATATAAATTATTGCTGAAGTCTTAATTTATTGAAACAATACTTACAAAATCTAAAATATAGGTTAGATTCATTTTTACACTTTTACACATATTATACATGAAGTTTGTTGCGCTTTGATTTGAAGTTGAACCTGAACGCCGCTGGGCAGCAGTGCCAACTTAATGAGGATAAGGAATGTTAAAATTGAAAGTGCAATTTTAACAGTTTTGTATATTTATTCCGGAACTTGAAATGGTGTTTGATAAATTTGAGGATAAATTAGGTTCTGTGATATTCTCATTAGAATTTTCAGTTAGTACGTCAATCACTATTTTCTGAGATTTTTGAGTATATTTTTTATTTATCAAAAACAATGATTGTTGATAACAGAATTTTTTAATTATTGGATACTGATATCGTCATGGTTACATACAATACAGAAATTGGTGGAACGTGAATTGAACTAGCCTCATATTATTTTTTAGTAAGTTAAGTTGTATAAAAAATTATGTGTGTGCCTCAAGCGTCAAGTATCTTTATTGCTCTCGCTCTATTGCAGCGCTCGCTTCGCTCGCGCTTCAATTACCGAGCACGAGCAATAAAGATTCACTTTACGCTCTTGATACACAAATAACTATTATTCTACTCTGTACAAAAGGGACTTCATACCAATTACAGTGCATAATATTTACAAGTATTAATTAGTGGTATCTAATGGAGTGGCTAGCTCACTGATATGAAGTCGTCCTGTGGATCCTGTGAACCCTGGTTCAATTCCCACAGGCGACAAACAATTTTCATAATTTCAAAAACTACCCCTGTGGCTCCTCCACCACTAACACCTTTGGGGGCCGTGATTTGACGACTAGTAACCGCACTTCACGCGCAAAATATATCACTTACCGAGATCTGCTTCGGCAGAGTGCCACACCCAGTAATGGGTAGAAAGCGTGATGATATATTTTTATTTTATTTTAATCCACTTCGGCCGCATTTGTATTTTTGGTTCTTATAAGTTTGAAGTCAGCAAGATTTGAACTTGCAATCTCATCTGTAAAATATACGATCTTCATTTGAAACCTACACGGTTTTATTGAGACCGGTTTACGTAATAACTGTTAAATGCGATTTTTGAAAATTTTTATTTTTAAGATTTATTAAAAATGTTGCCCGTCATGTTAAGAGCTAATGAAATTGACAATTGACAGGTGGCAAAGTATCTCCGTCGCAGGGACCACACGCATACATCACAAGCCTAGTGTGACGTCAGAGTGGGAACACATGCCAAGCAGTTAATTACACTTTGGTTCATTGACAAAAAACCAGGTAAAGATACGCTGACCAACGCTGCGTTTTCACTCAAATCCGACAGATGCTTGAGTCACATCTCCCGTTACGTTTACACCTCATTTAACTGAACGTTTTATAAAACAAGACGATTACACTTGTACAGTTTCAATCTCGATACACTCAAAAAGAAACCAAATAAATTACCAAGATTTTGAAACTTTAAATTACCGTTAAATTCATTAAATTGAAATTAAGACGAAAAGAACGATTTAAGAATAGCTTCACGTGCGAACAACTTCAAAGAAAACTCTAACAAAAACTTTTAAGGTTAAGTAATGTTTAATTTATCAAACACCTTTCTGTAAAAAGTCCAAAGTAGTCTTTTCAAGTTTAAACTGAAATTTAATCAGTGCCATAACTTTATATGCATCGCATAACATGTCTTATAAAAGCAATATTCCATTTTATACGGCGAGTCTCGAGATAATCTAACGTTAAGAAAACATAATTTAATTTATGATAATTGCTTTTGTCTTCTCTCTCGTTCGTATACTACACGCATGCATTCAGGTAGGTATATGCTCTGTAATTACGTGCAGGTATGGGTTATAAATATGCCGTCTGACGAATACATCGAGATAACACTGAGCGACCAAATAAAAATACCACGACCAACATTCTCCTATACATGTACCATCTACCCTTCTCTTCATCCGCACCATCCACTCGCGAAAGAAGAAATTACAACTTTTCTACATGATGCAAGTGTTCAATTTTATACCTTTTCGTAATTTCATCAAATGGTGCAAGAATCATGACGTAATCATTTAATTAAATGATTGTGAGGGATAAATCTAGTTGAAACTCGTTCTCTGATTAAGAAATAAGTAATAAAAATAAATTCTAAAGTGGTTATAATGGAGCATTTTAGTAGCTAACGAATGCGATGTTAAAGAGTTGTATTGTTGGTGCGATCTTGTAGCATTAGACGACCTCAAATGGAGCGTTCATTACTTAAGTAAACTCGACCACAAAAAGGCATCAAGTAAATAAATTACACATGCGAGTTTACACATTAAATGATTGTAGATACGTGTTTGTATGTGTCTTCTGTGAGCTATGTTTAGTTCGGCGACATTTATAGTAACTAATTAACGTGAACGCGAGACTATTCGAAGACGATTTAAAATAGTCAAGTGGAACAAAATGTTGGTGAAAGAACAAGATCGCGGTCTGCGGTTGTAGAGATCCGAGATCGTGCCCGATTTAGACATGAATGTTTGCGCCATTTTGTGGGGTCATAAATCATTTAAGTACATAAAGAAAGTGCACAGATGGCGACGTGCAAACATCACGAACACGAGCAGATCCGGAATGAAGTACGGACATGCAGTTTCCGCCGCCGCCATACATAGATTATGTTATACTCCGGATTCCGGGCGCGAGCGGTTATGGCATTATGACGACGTCGGACGCGTCGCGTCGGACAATCGTACGTTACGTTATGCATGTAGTTACAAGTGAACAAGGCAATGAAACATTTAGGAATACATGAATTTAGATTGAATAGGTTTTGATGCGTCTTCAATACTGATGAATGTGTTGATGTAATTATCTGATAGTGGGCCGAGAGGCGAGCGCGAAATGAGCGGATGAGGGTTGAGGATGGCGAGGGAGCGAGAGCTCGCAGCGAGAGAGACGCCACTAGGTCCATCAAGCCTCAAGGCAGAAAGCACTTAATGTAAATTGCCAAATAGCTAAAAAGTCTTTCACGAAACTTTCCTCATAACATCAATCTAAACTTGAGTAAAGTTGCAATCGCAGGGGGCGGGTTTCGGTCGGTCTGAAGAAGAATGCGCAATCACCTTTTAGGAGGCTGGTGGCGTCTCTCTCACACGGCACACAATACACACGGAACAGGAACAGGATGGGGCCGCACGTGGGACATATAAGTGCTAGCACAATACCTTGTACAAATACTGATCGAACATTCTGCATACATCTACATCGTTGCCGACGCAATAGGTTGCCTCCATATTCTCACACGAGCCTATGAGGGTGTTAATTGACGCCACAATAGGCCGTAGATGTTCCAGCGCTGACCAACAAGTAGTCCACGGGCACAAGGGAAGACACGGCGGCGGTATCCGCACGGCACGGCACTGTCACTTTTCGCACGGCCCAAGGCCGACACTCACAGCAGGTCACAGTTGGCGGCGAAGCGCACTGAGACAGCGTGGCACGTCAAACAACAAGAGATTCTGAACCGGACGACGTCGCTGTCCAGGACCACTAGGTTCATCTTCGGCACTCTGCACTGTCCTCACCAATCACTCCTCCACTAACACGACGTCGAGCAAGAAATAGTTAACAAGTCACAGTGTTTGTTCTGTTGTTGACACGAGGTGAACTGAGCGAGCGCACGCTTCTGGAACTCGGGGACCGCGGGCCGTACGATGCGACGTGCAATACTTCGGCACTGCGAGTAACGAGCCGGCGAGCGGGCAGCCTCCGTCGCGCGAGTCACCGTCCCCGCTGCACGCCGCTCTCTACCCTACCCCCACCACCGCCGCGATCAAAAGCTGCGCGAACCAGCACCGGAGTGGACAGGCCCGCGTCGATTTAAATCTCAAAAATCCATGAAAAACGAATAAATAATACACTTTGCAATTTTCCCTGCCCCATCTCATCTATGCCACGGACGTATTCAGGCGCTTTCAGATTTTTAATAACGAAATAAAATTCCACTCCTTCCTTAAAATATATTTTTCATTTGGAATTATTCCCTAATACCAAATCCACTTACATTGTAACATCGTAACATCTACCTTGATCATCATCTTGAGCGTAAACATATTTCAGATTATAGGTTTGGTATCTTTATTGTCTACAAATAAAAAAAACTCATAACAAACTGGCCTTTGACCTTGAAGAGAGGTTAGTGAACCTTAATATCATCCAGCGATGAAAAAACTTAAATTAGCCTGTGATTATTTAGATGGGAAAATAACTACCACAACAAAAGAGTTCATCATCACATTAAACTTAATATAAATTTAATTAAATCTCAAACAAATATTTAACGTGAATAATTATATAGCGTAATACCTTCTTTACAGATGCAAAAGATAATTATTTTCTTCCTTCTTCACTTGTAATATTTTCTGCTTTACAGAACAGTAATGGAATTCATTATTATTTATTTTGTCATGACAGGATATTTGGATTCTTGAAGAATGTAAAAAAAAATGTTACCAACTAAGAAGAAACATACATTCATAATATTCTTAAGACAATAAGAATTAATAAATGAAACCACAACGGAATCAGATTCAGTGAATCATTGAGAAACAAACATCAGATGTACTATTAAAAAAAGCTAGCCGGAAGCGACATTTTGATTTTGCATTTTACTAGAAGAATAGACGTATCATGACAATTGATTTTGTTTTGTTTCAAAGAAATAATAAATATAAAGTTAAAAAATATAATATCAGAACATAGTATTTGACTTAACCTCAAATTATTATTAAATTTAAAAGTAATGAATAAAATCGGCCGTAGAAGATATCGGTAAGTGACATAATTTACGCATGATGTGCTGTTATCAACTGTCAAATCACGAACTCCAAAGATGACAGTGACGGGGAAGTCATTGCGGATAATTTTAATGCCGAGTAATAGTTAGAGACCTAGGGTGCAAAATGATGTCTCATTTATTTCAGTGACAGAAATAGATTTTTTAATAGATGATAAACATGAAAAAAAGAAAATTAGATTTGGGAACGGGTGGAAACTATAGATGGCGTCAAACAAAGATCCAAAAAAGTCCTTTGGATGTTTCATATTTATTTCTTACAGCCGATTAAATAGTTAATTGTTTATTTTTAGCGTTTTTAAATTATTTTAGAAGAAAAATGTTTCTAATAAAATAAAATTTGTCAACTTCTATTTAGTCAATATATTATTAGATTCTTGATGTGGTTAATGTAATTAAATTTATCGTGCCAAGAGAAGAAAAAAACAATATTAATATGAATTTCGCATTGAGCCAAGCTCACGTTTGACGTTTCCCGTGCAGAAAGAAGAACGCAGAACAACAATAAAGTATCAACACGTAGTGTTGGCTGGCATCGGGCGAGCGCCCGGCAGATAGTAGGCGTCGCCTCGCTGGCGGCTGGCGGTTGACACCGGGCGCGTGCTGCGGTAACCGATGTCTGCCCATTTCCGGATCCAATTCCCTGCGCTGCGGCGGCACGCGAGCGCCAAAGCACGCCTCGCTCCACGCGGCGGCGGCACGCTGTCGACACGGCGTGTGAGCGTTCAACGTTCAGAGTCAGCGAGCGTTCAGCGTTGACGTCTCAATTGAAAAGTGTTGACAATTAACGCCTCGCAACGTGGGTATTCTGAGCACTGTGCGCGCTACCGCGATCAAATGATACGAGTCGAGATTGCTGAGATCCGGATTGAAAGAAATTAGCTGAGGTTTTGGTTTTGTTCAGTGCGTAACGAACGATGTTACTGGGTATTCATTATATCAGGTTGAACAAATTTAATCAAATGATACACATACAATTGGCTAGAGACTGAAAGGCATTAGCTGTTGGGTACTTCTTGTTGGACTGTTCAGTTTAATCGCGTTAAACTGGAATGCAGAAGCTTTCTGAAACGTTGATTATAGATAATAATATAAATCAGAACTTGAACAAAAAATTAAATTGCGTAATTTTCACGTCTCCGTCCGACATTAACAGTACCTATTTCAAATATCAAAACCGTTCGGAAACTATGTATTTACCGAACGCTGTCCGGTAAATACTAGGGACTTTTATTATGTTAGCATTAGCATCACTAGCTGTTCGTGTCAACAAGTGCTTAATTTTTTACCAATTTTATAACTAATTTGTTCATTGTAAACTCAATAATTCAATTTGCAGTTGCTGTGTATAATCAGTAAAAAATATGTTTACAGATAACTGAACTACCTTTAATAAATAATATTTATAGTGTAATACGCCGCAGAGATAAAAAGTCAGCTGGGCGAGTTCAACTTGTGAAAATAGGGATGTTACGAATACAAATATTATAAGACTGACAATTTCATGAGTTGAATGCTTAGAGGTTAGAGATTTCAATCAATTTTTAATCAATAATTTTATTTAAATCGCCTCGAAAAATCTTGTGTATCATATGTCCATAAACAGTTTTGCCAGTACTCAGCTTGTTAAAATATGTTCGCACACGCAAAACTACAGTTTCTAGTATTGTTGTTGATTTTATGAATATTCGAGACTTCGATTGTTCGCATTTATTGAACCTTCGAATTTAGATTCGAACTTTCGAATTTTTGAATATGCCGAATTTTCGAATTTTCAAATTTTGGAATATTCCGAATTTATGAATTTTCGAATTATTCGAATTGTGAATCTTTATCTTAATGTTGATATGAATTATTTTCAGAATAAACTCATGTGCAGAGTTTTGTATTAATTCGTAAGTAATTATAATTAATTATTATTATTTGCCAAATTAATTCACTTAGACTTAAAATTTTAATTGAGACGTTTTTGTATCCTTTTTATTGTCATTTTAAAACGTTTTACTAAAAGTAAATAGTTTAAAGTAAATTAATATAAACTTTTAGGGCTGGTTTTTCCATCTCCGGATTAAGTTTCCGATAACTATTAGCAGGAAAATTGAATAAATCTCGCATAAGAAAATAGCATTAATTATAATTATTACCATTTGTGTCATGATTTCGATGGTATTATTTTTATTCATTCCGTTGATTGGAAATTTTATCCAGAGATATAAAAACTTTAAAGTATTAGAGAAATAGTTGGTTTATTTAAATGTATGTAATTTGTATGGTGTTTAAAAATAAATAATATATTAGATAAAACGAACAACTGGTAATTTTTCAGATAAAAGTTAATTGCAACAAGTCAGAATTGATGGCATTTCTAAAAAATTCCTCAAACAGAAATATCAGTAAAAATATTTTGCATAATAAATAAGCGAAATTCCTTCTCAAAAGGTTGAAAAGCAATTTCAGGAAAAACCGGAATGTCCCGTAAAACAGCAGTTTCCGGGTCGGTAATACTCCAGCTCTAGCAGTAGTGGCGAGTGTAACAACATAGTCTCATTCAGCAGTTCGTTGTATAGAGAGATAGACTCACTTACCAGTTACGGGCCGTCCGTCGTCGATCGTCGGCAGAGGGCTTTGGCAACGTGCAGGAATCCCTCTCTCTGTAACAAAACAGTAACACTGCATCAGTATCGATCTTGTCGTTCGTTGCATTGGCCATATGCAGCAGAGTGGCAGACAGAGGACATGGAGCACGGAGCAGGCCGATGATGGTGTCAGAACATGCGCTAGGAGCACGGCGGCAATTAGACGTGGTCGGCGGCGGCGGCGGCGAAGAGAAGGGTCAGGTATTCGCGAAACATTGTCATTACATTGCAATTGGCAACGATGAAACCCGACAATGATGGCTGTATTTGAGAATACGTCAAATTTACTCCGTCCCCACCACCAGAGAACACAACGCCAATGAAAACCATCTCTGCGCGCCCTCCCCGCGCGCGCGCCTCTGTTTTCTCTTCATTTCAACATGGCGCGCGCAACATACCGAGCTATTACAGTAAGAAAACAGACATATAAAACTGAGAGCGGGTTAGGGGTTGCGGGAGGTAAAAATCAATATCCCCGGGGCTGCTAAATCACGCTTATCAAGAGCACTTTTCCCCTCGGACCCCTCGCCCCGGCCCCTCACTCACACCCCCGACCCCCGCGTACCCTCCGCGTCTCTCTCACTACTACAAAACATTCAATTTGAACGTCAAGTTAAAACGAAATGGATTTTCCAGCAGGCCGAGAGAATGAGATTTAGATTTCAAATTTCATTTCAATAGAGCTGCGAATGTTTCTCTCCGTGCTACACTTTCCTCGTTGGCCAGCGTTCAAGATCTGCAGCAGGATCACAACCGACAGCGAGCAAGCCGTTAATTTGTGCGCAGGCCAAGGATGCCAATTCGCTTGAACGCGCCGCGGCGCGGCGTGCCGCTAGCGGTGGTGGCACGACGCCCGCCTCCCGAGCCAATGTCCCAGCGGGTGCGGATTCTGAAACGGGCCGCCGTGATTCCTGCTCGACCGGCAACTGTTCGATCACTGTACTTACCACGATCGGGTTACATTCGCTGAATCAAACTAATTAACATGATTCGTTAACGCTATTTGAATTCAGTGACCGGAAACCCACACCTCATGTCAATTATGGACCAATGGCAAAATAAACTCAATACAATATAAATACAGTCGGTTTAATTAACTAATAATAACATACGCTCATCCACAGAAAGAAGAAACAACATTTAATAACTATTGTTGATATTTGTTGTCCACATCCACAATTGTTTACAGTAAATACCTATCTACACAACAAAATATTCAATATTAAATATATTCAATTCAAAATATATACATAGCAAAAATAATTGTATGGGGTAGATAGCTTAATGGTATCAAGTTAGACTATGGTTTTGTCAACCCGAGTTCAATTCTCGCAGTAGACAAACAATTTTCACTATATTAAAATTACTCCTTTGGCTCCCTCTCCAATAATTAAAATGTTTGTTGGAAATCAGTCACTTTATTGTCGAAAAAATCACTCAACCGGTTTCACACCCCACATGGGTCATCATTAGGAGGTTTTTTTTCAACAACAAATTGATTGATATCCAGGTAACATTTTTATTTCCATTATTATCACAGTCAAGAAGCTTACTTATTAATACAAAATGGAGATCCTTGTATCTTTTATTTGTTTATTTTTCTCTAAAAATTTGGAAACGTTTGGCAGTAGAAATATTTTTGAAACAGGTAATTTTTATGTCTCAGATCTTTATAAATCTGGGTATAAGGTAAGAGAATATTCATTCCGTCAAGTAAGTAAATAACTACAGCATTCATTGTACAAATTTTATTAACTATTATTTATCGATAATACATTTTTTTTCATTTATTTGTCATCAAACGAGATATCTGTCACTTTATCGCTGTATTGATAAAATGACCCCTAGTTTACTTTACAAGATTAAAATATTCTTTATCAGAATTAGGTATAGGTAGAATATATAATTTGCATGTTTTCGATAGAAGTTAATTTGTCAATTATGGACTCAACTCAACCGAAGATTCGTCAAATACAAAATATCCCTATTCCCTAAATTTTATAATTAATATTATAACATTTTCGCTGTATTTCTATCAATGTATTTAACCCCCTTGAGCGATATCTAAAAATAGTACTCATTTCTGTCTTCCTACCACTTGATTGAACGACTATTGTGGTGCTTAATAAACTCGAAATCATTTTAAACAGAAGTATATAAAATAAAAAATAGTTATTCCGAAGAAACTGTTATCTAATTCAGGATCAAAAAAGCCTACAGAATAGAAAATCTGAACATTTTTCAAGCCTGTCCAAATGACTTCAATTTCGCTAAATACAGCAATGGATTTTTCCTTCAGTATGACAATACAGGAAATGAATAAACTGAGAACACCCTATCTAGTTACATCTATATATAGATTAAATAGAAAATTTATAGGCGTCCTCGTTGAAAATAGCATTTTCCGATATGAGTGAACCCCTCATTGTGAGTGAGTGAGTGATCTAGTAAACAGAGGGGACAATGCAAGAACTCTGATCTCCTCAACGCATCAGAGCGCCATCAGTGATCAGTTCTCAACATCATTTCGCCCCTTTGCCTCCTCGTACCAACGCCCATAAAACGTAACAACGTGAATTAACTTGATGCAATCCCGTGGATAAATTTGAATTGTAGTGGGGTTATTATCGTAAATTACAGATTATAAATAAAAATGGCTTTTGCCCATTGCTAAACCGGTTCCAATGGAAAGCTGACTATTGCGTGATTTAAAACGCTTTGTACCACTTACACATGTCATTTGATATTTACTACTTGTTAATAGCAAAAAATTCAAGATTGTACTTGTAAATTTATGTTTAATTTTACACAATGTGGTTTGTAGTACTTAAAGATTGTCAAGTGATTTTCAATCGATTGACTTAATTTGATTTCCCTTGATGAGCATTGATTCAACTTCCTAATGGTTTTCTGTTTTCTCTTTTGTGCGCAAGTAGCTCTGAAAATAAACTATTAACCATACCAAATAAGTAATAAAATATAAAACTACTTAACGATTAAAAACTTTCTTCCGATAATGGTCTTCTAATTGTGCTATTAATCCATCTTATTTTACTCATTATTTTATGATAATTTTATTTGACAATAAAGGATATAAAATTTTTATTATGCATAAACATAAACACTTGTACTCGTTTCAAGATAAGTATACTGGGAAAAATTTGTTCTGCGCTTGTGTGTTGTATGGCCGAAACAGAATTTGTTCAATATTTATTGACGGCTTGTTAATTGTCACCAACATTTATTTCAATATTGAAATTTGTTACAGATATATCAATGCTACGATCAATAAAGTATAAAGATAGTTTTACTATTTTATGTGGTTCAATATGGCCAGGAAGCTAAACAAAAATAAAATATTTTTCGGTTTCAGCTCAAAGTTCATCTTATATTTTTTGTTCCGGTTCTATAGTTTTCTTTTGATTCTGTTTGCGAACCGGATCAAGATTTATAATTTTTTTACACAAAAATATTACAGAATTAATTAACTCTTTTTAAATAATACAATAAGCATTATAAAAACAATCTACTAATTTAAATAAATTACATTCTGGAAATTTGATTTGTAGTTATTCGGGAAAAAGGTAATTTTGGAAATTTGCATTCGGATAATTACATTCTGGAAATTAGCATGCTGGAAAATGGTTATTCCGGAAATTTGTCATTCGTGAAAATGCATTCTTGCATTCTGCGTTCGTGAAATTGTTATTCTTTAAAATTTTCTTTCGATAAAATTCTCATTTGGAAATTGTATTCGGGAAATTGGACGGTAACCAAAATTTATGTTCAAAGAATTTAAATCATGAAGATTCTCTCAAATCTGGATTGATCGAAATTTTTAGTTGGCAGCAGGTAAAGAAAAATATTATTTAAACGTATACAGCCAGATTCTCAAAAAAGTATGTACTAATCCTAAATTTTGGATTAGCTAATCTTATGCTAGTCTGTTTTTAAAAAGTTAATTCAATTAACTTTCCGAAATCTAAATGGTAAAAAGATTATATTCAAGTTTGTTTAAACATTTTTGGGGATATGGTTTAGCTTAATTTGACAAATCCAAAATTCAGGATTAGTCAGATTCTAGCTAAAATTCTTTTGAGAATTGAGCTAGAAATAAATTCGATCAACATAGAAAATTTGAATTTGAGACTCTTTGATTATTACAAAACGGCTTTCCAACTAAACTCCGCTAACCTGCAAATGTCATTCTGACGTCATTTAAATTCTATTATCTATTTTATTTTTAGAAGTTAAAGATAACTCTAAATTAATAATTGATTTAATCAGTTGATAAAAATTTACTTAAAAAAAATACCAATAAAACTATATTATGAAATTCATTAAACAAATGGTTGAAAATTATATATATAGATATTTATCTTGTTAATATGTAAAATTAGTAAGATTTCATCAACAATTCATTAACAATATAAATAACAATATGCAAATTAATGTTGTTCTGTACAAATATAAATAGTTACGTATTATAATCTATGTCAACAAAATATGATATTAATATAATTTCATATCTTCATCTCATCTTAAACATGACTTTCTCGAGGTGACGCAACTATATTCTATTTTCTAAAGGAGATTGGCCTATAAAGATTGTGAAATATCGATGTGATATTGCAAGCTATAATAACACGTAATATTTAATAATAAAAAAGATATTATTAATCATTCCAACAGTTATAATTCAATGGGAAAGTAATACTAGTATGTTATAAACTGGAACAATTATTATAGTTAACTAAACGATAGGTAATTTTGTGCGCGCAATCGTTTACCATATTAATAAATAAAATTAGAGTTTTAATGAGTGCAAAAACTGCAAAACATATTTATTTCCTTTTAAGTAGGTGTATCTAATGCCTAAATAAAATGTAAATAGAATTACAGTAATTAAAAGTGCATTTTACGATAAATGCAATACGTATAAAGTAAAAGTACTAAGTCATGTACTGCAGAATAAAAGTAGTTCTTGATAAATGAAACTGGAATAAATATCATATATAAAATCTATTTTACAATCATTTTAAATATCAATAAAATAAATTAATTCTTGTTTTGCTGCAAGAAGAAGTCATTAATAACAACTAAAATGCATGCAAGATTAAAAGGAATTATGCCTGGCAGTACATCACAAAGACAGAAACAATACGCCCACAAAAGGTCAGCGCATATCTCGGAATTATCACAAAAATTATGTAAAAAACTCGAATGTATAATCAGTTGTGTGGAAATATGTTTGTTTTGCGTGCTCCATATTCAAGAAGGATTAAAAAATTATGTAACAGGTTTGTCAGAATACTTTCATGATGATTTTACGATAACTTTTGAATGTAAATTAACAATTATAATTTCTAGATAAGAAAAGTACATTGTTTACAAAAGAGAATTATTATTATTTTACGCATACGTGTACAAAAATCGATAATTTTATTTTCTACATTCGAATAAGTTGAAAAATTAAATAATCATTTTAAGAAAATGAGTGTGTATTCTCAAAGGAATAATTTATGAATGTTAAATTAATAATTTGAGGAAGATTACTAAAATGATTTATCACCCATTTTGGAAGAATGTATTATTAGTAAGATTATTTTTGAGAGAGTGAATTGAAATGAGGCAAGATGATGAGGTATGTCGGTGGAATGTTGACTAAGACGCTAATATAACAGGTTATTTGGGTGAGATTGAGGTTATGAAATTGCGTGGGTGCCAGAGTCAATGGATTGGTATAATTGAGGGTTTGCCGAGATTGAGAACAAAATTGGTGGAACATGAACGCTTTATATGTTCCTAAATGATTTATAAATTTTAAAATTGAGGTCGTAATTGAGACAGAAAATTGTTTAATATAAAAAAAAAGTGGAGCTTTATCCCCATAACAAATTTAATACTTAGTTTGGTTTTAGAATATTTTACAAAGAATTAGAATTACTAGCACAATAAAACAGATTTTACTGCTCAAAGGAGGAATCAGATCTAGCATGCCTCTCATCTTCTTGAGGCAGTAAATACAGTTACCTTGCGTGTATTGTTGAATATTTGATTTGTTACTCATTTGTATCACTATAACAACGTGCATCGTTTAGTAAGTTGTAAAATTTACAGCTGATTTGTAAAAATTTTACAAGTTAGTAGCTTGTAAAGATTCATTTTCAAAATGAATAAACATTTTGAATAAATGAAGTTTACAAATGAGTAACAAATAAAATTATTCACACCAAAGTTTCGAAATATGGATAAGAGGTTTCGATGAGATATTTACATTTCTAAATAGAATAGAATTTAATAAATTTGGAACACAAAGATATCGAATTTAATTATAGTCTGTCACTATGACCAAATTTTTCATGCAAAAAATAATCACATTTCGCTCAAAAAGCAATTATAATTTCTGATTTTGCAATGAACAGTTATACAGGTTGTTAAAAAAGGGTGAAAAAATTTGAGAATATTTACGTTTTGTTGTGGTGATTCTTAATAAAAAAGATTTTTTTATTTTATGAAATTAAGAGCATGGTTTTTGAAGAGCCAATTTTTAGTATCACTGGTCGATATAAAATTTTTAATAAAAATAACAATGAATTATTATTATATGAGTTACTTAATTAAATAATTAATTACTTTGATTAATAATTTACCATTAATTTTGCGAATTTAAAAAAAAATCCAAATATACATAACCTAAAAGATTTTTTTATCGATTTTTTAAACCTAGTACATTTGACGTCACATAAAGATAATATAAATAAATCTCTTCCATCTAAATTAGACATCACTTATATTTGACATTATATTATAGGGGATTTGTATAAAATACTACTTATCTGTTTATAGAAAATTCACTTATGGTTTTACTTGCTGTTTATTTAATTTAAAAATGTCTGTGTTAAATTAGTTGCATCTTAATTATATATTTCTTAGTTCCCTGTTTATGTTTATTTTCTATAACTATGGGTTCTAAAAGATTTTTCACAAATTCACAAATTTAATGGGGTGGTATGAAGTCAGCCTGTGGATCCTGAGAACACTGGTTCGATGCCCACAGGCGACAAACAATTTTCATAATTTCAAAAACCTACCCCTGTGGCTCCTCCACCACTAAAATGTTTGGGGGCCGTGTTTTGACGGCTGGTAACCGCTCAAAATATATTACTTGCCGATATCTGCTTCGACAGAGTGCACACCCAGTAATGGGTAGAAGGCGTGATCATATATATATTTATTTATTTTTTTATCTATTTATTCTTTTATTTTATATACCTTTCTATTATTGCTTTTTGTGTTAATACTCATATTTTAAAGTTTGAAATCAATCAAATCTACGACTTTGCAACCCTCTATTTTTTCATAACCACAACAAGAATTGGATAAAAATATTACTATTTATATAACTTACTCTTGAACTATAGTAATACTTAGTAATACCATCAGGAAAGTTTAAAAAATATATTTCAACTGTCAATAACCTTCTCTTCAAGGCTGATTACAGATAAAACATGAATATTATTTAATATCTTTTCCTTAAATATTTGTAGAATTTCGTACCATTAATATATTACAAACATTTCCTTCTTCATAATCAATCAAATTCTAAAACATCTGTCCAACAAAAACAACAAATTCAGACAAAATTCCCTATTACCTCCAATACTTCATCTCATTACACTACATTCTCGATACATCTACCCTGTCTGTCTGCACTCTCCAATACACAACATACCACAACACTCAGTAGACAGAGACAACAACATGGGGAACAGGTACACCGGCCGACACGTGGCCAGGGACGTGGCGAGGTGCGGGCGGCGACGGCGGAAGGGTGCGCAGGGACGAGGGTGTGCGGGTGAATGATCGACCTTTCCTCCAGCGCTTCACGTCGGTGCACCGAATATGCCCTGTGTGGTTCTATCAAGAGGGTCGTCTGTTTGCCATGGTGGAGGTTTAGTCGGGAGTAATTAGGGAGGTAATTGTTCATTTTTAGGTTTTGTCTATTGTTTGTATTTGTTTTTATGTTGGTGATGGTTTCGTAAGTTGTGGTGAAAATTTGAACTAGTTCTGACAGTTTTTTACCATATAATTATGTGTAAAATGGGGTAATGGCTCAGTGGTATCAAGTCGGTCTGTGGATCCTAAGAACCCTGATTCGATCCCCACTGCCGACAAAACATTTTCACCAATTTAAAATTACCCCTGTGGCTCTCCCACCACTGACATCTTTGGAAGCCGTGATTTGACGGCTTGTAACCGCACTTCACGCGCATAAATATATCACTTACCGAGATCTGCTTCGGCAGAGTGCCACACCCAGTAATGGGTAAAAGGCGTCATGATATATTTATTTTATTTTTATTATGTGTAAAGAAGAAAGGATAACTAAATTTTGTTCTATTCTTCTATACTGTTTGTGTTTGTCAATTTTGATGACACACACAGAGCCGCCTGAACAAATTTGGAACCCCTGGACCAAGCATTTGTAGCACCTTAATATCCTAAGTCCTAACAGTAATAATATGAAATTATAGTTACCGAACGAATGGTTTCACTATTTAGTTTGAATAATAAACGCATAAAAAAAACAGTAACATTAGTAATATTTAACAAAAAGCAAAAACAAATTTTAAAAATAACATTACTTAAGGTTGTACTAGTGTGACGGTGGCGCCATCGGTTGTCGAGTGGCGAAATTGAAGATCAAAAAAATATAAAAATTGAATAAAATAAGTGTTTTATACCTGTTATGATTTGAATATCATGAATTGTTAACAGATTGTTGGTCTAGTGAATTTTCAAATACTATACCACCGTGTGGTGTTGCCATTATAAATTGGAATTCTTAATTTTTCGTTAAAAACAAGGCTTTGCATGGCTATATATCCATTACTAAACGATAAAAAGCTTTCTCCTTTTGATACAATATACATGGATAGTTCTAGAACATCATACTAGTTTTTCAAATAAAACTGCAAAATTTTAGAGGTACACAAACTAAATATGTGCAATTCTGAGTGATGATCGCCATAAGCCCTGTGTAAAAGAACTCAACTTTACAAGCGAATATATTTGTTCACAGACGATGAATGTATTTCATATTTTAACAGGATGCGTATGACTATCCAATGTATACGTGCGCCAAATTTCATTCACATCTGCAAATTTTTTTTCACGCTAGTACCAGCTTAATATATGTTTTTCTACATTTGCTAACGGCAAAACATGTAATAATCTCTGCGCAATTCGTTTGCTGAAAAAAAAACAAATTCAGCTGATTATTCAACGCCATATTGAATTAGCCAATAAGGTGCTTTTATACATCATTGATTTCGTCCAATCATAACTGTATTATACTGATAACACCACGCAGTGGTTCAATATTTTATAGAGTAAGACAGTGGTGTACCTAGGGAGGGTCGGTGTTTGCGGTCCGCACCGGGCGGCACATATTTTGGGGCGACATTTTTTATATTAAGTTTTAGTTGTAAAAAACAACTTGTTCACTTCATAAGTTTACTATTCGATTTCTACGAATTATGAATTACTACTCGTATGTGATTTCGAATATTTTTCTTCATCGTCAAGTCAATGTAGGGTTGAAAAGTAGAAGTAGAAGTTCCTCACCTATAGTTTGTCTCAATTACAATTATTTATTTATGTTTATTAATTTATAAAAACCACCATTTGATTGACTTAGAAAGGGCGGCAAATTGAAGACTGCCCTTGGCGGCAAAAGTTCTAGGTACACCACTGGAGTAAGATCACAATTTGTTGAATGCATAGGAGTTAAAGAAAAATATAATAATTTCGGATTAAATTGTAAGTACAAAATAATTAAAATTTATCTAATACACCGGAAATCAAATAATCTGATGAGTAATGTGAAATAATTGATTGTTCTTGTAGCTTCATCTTCAGTGAGGGATGATGAAAATGTGCTTATTATGTTTGTCATTAATTAGGACAAAGAACAGCGAATTATAAAACCACAATTCTCAAAGGACGGAGGGTGAACCCCAAGTAAAAATAAGAGTATTTCGAGGGGCGCTTTTTTATTAGCAGGCTGAAGATTCAAATCTACACCCTCTAAAAAGAAGTGTTATGAAGCCATTGTCATAAATAATAATGGCGTAGTCATCTCACTGTAGCGCAATAAAATTAACAAGACCCAACGAATTAATTAGCAAATACGACTTTAATCACCAGAAAACTAATTATTGTTGACACTAACCAAAACATCGTAAAAAGAAGTAAATATATTTTACAGCTTTATGATCGAAGCTATAAAGGGAGAATCAAGCTATGATTATCTGATACAAGTGACGCCTCAGCATTAAGAAGGTTAAGACAAATAATATTAATATCTTGTAACAAAAATATCAATGTTTAGATGTCAATTTCAAACCCAATTAGGTACATGTTTCGTCTTAAATTATTTATATTTACTTTTATGCTCATTAAAGATTTTAATTAGTGTCGATTAAGTCACAACCAAAGTATGAAAATGGATCGCTTTTAATTTGTCATTTTAATTTTTATAGATGGGGTGGCTAGCTCAGTGGTATGAAGTCGGCCTGTGGATTCTGAGAACCCTGGTTCGATTCCCACAGGCGACAAACAATTTTCATAATTTCAAAAGTTACCCCTGTGGCTCCTCCACCACTAACATCTTTGGGGGCCGTGATTTGACGACTTCACGCGCAAAATATATGACTTACCTGCTTGGGCAGAGTGTCACACCCAGTAATGGGTAGAAGGCGTGATGATATATTTATTTATTTTAATTTTTATAGATTTAATATTCAGTATGCGTGTAATAATAGTTATTACTCATGAGGGTGGAGTTTGCGACACGAGTTGTAGACGAGTGGCGTAATTTATCCAAATTAAAAACGAAAGTGAAAGGGCTAATAGCAAGTTTTGTGAAATCTAAGTGGACCGCACTACATTCTATCAAGGACAGGAGATATGGGCCATTTATTTGGCATTTTTAAAGTAACCCGGTAGGATAGTTTTGTTTAATTGGCACGTTTTAAGTAACCCAGAACAGTTTCTGAACTGATCCTACTGCCCCAGCTATTTTTGTGGGTTGAGAAGTTGAACACGTTTCCTCACTCTTTCTAATCAACTTGTGTTCCTTGTTATCCGTTTTGAATTGTTGGCATCGTTATTTGTGTTTAAGCAGATGTCATTTACAACGTGCATTCAAATTTTAAATTTGTCGCTAATATTTACAACTGACATTAGATGCATAATTTATTTGGAAGTAACATGAGTTAGTTCCAGATCAATTCAGTGTTGAACACAAAGTTCCCAAATAAATACGGCCATAATGATATGGTGTTCTCTAAGTGTGGTAGACCTAGAGTACTGAAATATGTACAACTTAGAACCTGCATACCCTATCTGAAAAAGTTATATTTTATGTAGATATGTTTTAAAAAGCTTTAAAAATTGTATCTATAAGTTGTCATATTTTGATACACAAATCTTGATTTACGTGCTCAATAAATTTACTTGACACTTTGTCATTAAAGTACGAACCCTTACAAATATCTAAAATACATTGTATTCATATACTGATTTCTGCTTTACAATCACAAAGCAATGTGTCAAATAATTTTCGGTTAAAAATCCTGTGACACACCCTTTACAAACATGCTTCAATCCCCTTTTAAATATCACAAGACTTAATAGAATTGTCATGCAAATAATTTCAAAGTCAAGCATAAATTATAACTCCCCTAAAGGCAAAGTGTTGTAATTGCAATCTTCTAAAAAAATCATTACATACTTTAATTTATACTGAAAATAAAATAACCCGAAAAGGTATATAAAAGAAGAAAAATGGATAACTGGCTTATATTGTTTATTTAAAAATGTTCAGACGACGTTTCAGCAAAGATTTGCGGCCAAGTCTACAAGTGAGTTTACAAATTACAAAGTAATCAGCTCATTTTAAAAGTGACAACAATTGTAGTAAACTTACCAAATCAAAATTAAAAGTTTGTAGTTAAATTTTGAACAAAAAATAATGTCTATAAACAGCTAAGGAGATCTATAAGTGCATTGTTTTTGGCGCTTTTTATTTTGTAGAAGTGGTATGAATGCTCTTAAATCTGACAGATGAATGACATATAACCTTAAAATTGTAAATTGTCGATGTTGAAATATTAGTAGAATCGGATAAAATTCAAAACATTCATAATACAGAAAAAAATATTGACTAATTGTCAAAAAAGCGTTACCAACACGAACGATAAAAAACACCAACTTATATTTTTGATAAGTCGCAGTTTTGAAAAATTAACATTCTTTAATATACTATAATAGACTTCAAATGAAAAAAATAATTTTAATTTAATTAAATTAAAAGAGGTGAAGTTACATGTCGCATTAACATTTTAAAAGTGAACTACATACTTTTAACGCCTCATTCACAATACGAAATGAGTAGTTACGTTTAGTAGTTATAGTTAATGCATGTGCAATAGCCAGAGGCGGATTTAAAGTATTTCGGGCCCTAGGCAAAATATTTATTTCGGGCCCTTTATATATATATATATATATCTCATCACGCCTATTACCCATTACTGGGTGTGGCACTCTGCCGAAGCAGATCTTGGTAAGTGATATATTTATGCGCGTGAAGTGCGGTTACCAGCCGTCAAATCACGGCCCCCAAAGATGTCAGTGGTGGGGGACCTACAGGGATAATTTTAAATTGGTGAAAATGTTTTGTCGGCTGTGGGGATCGAATCCCACTCAAAGCTAGAAAGTATAAGAATAGCCACTCTGCTGCTCGGTTAGCTCGGCCCTGTACAGTAATTGGAATTCAATTTCTGTTGTACAGTGTAACATAAAATAAACTATTTTATATATATATAGGGCATTCTCTGGGAAACGGACACCCCACGCTCTCCAAAATTTGAAGCGTCAAATAAATTTTTAAAGGACATGAAGAAATGAGAAAAAGTATCTAGTTTTCAACTAAGAATGGCGAAATTGATAATTTTCATGATTTTGGAGTGCTTTAGCCACTTTTTTGGCCACAGATTTAAGAAACAAGATTTTAAAGTTGAAAAAAGGTTTGGTTTATTTTACATTTTGATGGCAGCATCTCGGTTTCTTGTGGAAAAACTTAAATATTTTGTCTCGTGTCAATTTATCTAAAAAGTTACCCTTTTTTAGCAAAAGTGAGTCGAAAAAATAATTCATATTTGAAATCTACCAAATTTTTACTCAAAAACAACGCATCGCACGATATAAATTATGTAACAAAAAATGATTATAATGTATAAAAGAATACGAGTGATTTTGTTCAGAAAATTTTGATTCATTTTAAAAATTATTTTTTTTTGTGTGAAAAATTTTATAATTCTATTATTTCATGATTTTTTTACTCGAAAAGGATCAAATTTCTAGAAAAAATTCAAAAAACAGAAATTGTTTAGAATTTACCAAGGAAAACATATGGTTTTTTTTTAGAACTTTCTGACACATTTCAAATTTTCCTGAAAGTCCAAAAAAAGCTAATTTTTTTAAAATGTGTCAAAAAATTCAGAACAAAATTACACGTGTTTTTTGATGAATCCCAATAATTTTTGTTACATATTTTTTTTTTCGTAGGATGCCTTGTTTTAGATTAAAAAATTGGTAAATTTCAAATATTAATTATTTTTTCTACCCACTTTTGCTAAAGAAGCATAACTTTTTAGATAGATTGATACGAGACAAAATATTTCAGTTTTTCGATAGCAAACGAGATGCCGCCATCAAAATGTAGAATAAACCAAACTCAAGCATTTTTTTCAACTTAAAAATTTTGTTTCTTAAATCTGTGTCCAAAAAAGTGATCAAAACAGTCTAAAATCATGAAGATTATCATTTTCGCCACTCATAGATGAAAACTAGATACTTTTGCCGATTTTTCCATGCTCTTCAAAAATTTATTTCAAGCTTCAAATTTTGGGAAATATATACCTACTACCATATAAGGGACTAAAATTATATATTTCAATTATCTATATGTAATATAATTACAAAAATATAACATAAAAAAAAATTAAATTGCACATTTCAAAATACATACATTATATTTCGATGTAACAAAATTCACACATTAAATATTGAATATTTTATTTGAAAATTTTATTTAAATATTTCGTTTTCGCGTTTTAATTTCCGCGAATTTATTAATTATTGCACAACCATCCATTTTGTCAACGTTATCGTGCTCTATGCATAATAGTGATAAAGCTATTAAGTTTTCTTGTACGAGCGTACTACGTAAATAGTTTCTTACGCGTTTCAGTACAGAAAAAGATGTTTCTCCAGTGGTATTTGTTACAGGAAGCGTTAAATAAATTTATATATGATATAATAAAATAAATTTGTATATGAAACAAAAACAAGTAGACAAACAAGCTTTGTAAACAAATACTTAATAAAGAAATAAACTTGAAAGGCGTTCGCTAACAGAAATGACAGATTGCTGGGCTGCCAATATAAATAATATAAAATTCTGTACAACTAATACATATCAAACATAACATAAAATCATAAAAATAAATAGTCAAAACAAGCATAAACTAAAAGTTTAAATCCGGGCCCTAAAATTTTTGGGCCCTAGGCTATTGCCTCTTTAGCCTAGGCCAAAGTCCGCCTCTGGCAATAGCATAACAGCAAAATTTGCTTTACACTGACCAGCGTTAATTTCAGTTAACACAACAGTTTGCAAACTTCAAACTTATATTTAATAATTAACGCCCATCTAGCCTAACTACCAATCAGGAACGAGAATGAATTTTGACGTTTTAAAGGTTCATTCGCAAATAAAAATTTGTGTTAGTTTAGCAGTTTCCGTTTTTGTTTTGACAACCTTGTAGCCATATACAGCCATTCACAAATAAGTATTTAGTTTTCGTTTTAACACAAAAGTTATCCTTGTTTAGAATTGTCAAATGTATTTTGGTTTGTTTTGTTATTGTACAGTTATGAATAATAAGATATTATTAACTGCAGTTTTCTTAGAGAAATTATACAATGACAAGAAAAAAAATAGTACTAGATGATGGTACGCCCAATAAATAAAATATGAGAACCAGTAGAAGACTAAATAAATTTGCTACAAGAGATGTGATTAAATGACGCAAATATGTTTTTTGAATATATCCGATTGAATATTGAATTATTTGACAAATTATTATCACTGGTTGGACCACTAATAAAAAAATGTGATCTCAATTTCTGATGGCTTCTTGTGTCATCGGTCACCTTACATTTGTTTTTCACATAGGTTACTAGGTAACTAAAACATAATTGTAAATGCTGCACCAAAATGGTATAATACGTAAAACATAAGACTAACACTAATTTATATTTGTAAATGAACCTCAAATCTATGCATTCAAAACTAGTATTTATTTTATCAAAAACAGTATTTTACGTTACCGACAATGTCACTACCTACTATCTAGTTATACAGAGTGATCAGAAGTAAGTGTTTCAGTTGGCAATACAATTCTGGGGATCTTTTTATTCCATAGTTGGCACCACGCCAGGTAAAGGCGGAAATACTTTTTAACATGTCATTTTTATAATAATTACAAATAGGTTGAGTGATAGAAATACTTAAGATTATTGCTCTGTAAAATTTTTAAGAAATAAAATGGTGAGGGTAAGAGAAACAACGATTTTTATTAATTAAAATTTTCAAATGTCACAATCAACAACAGGAAATAAATCTATGTATCAGTCTTACCAATTTCAAGTAGTTTTATTTATTGCCAACTGAAACATTTACTTCTAATCACTCCGTAGTTACTACTAATTATAACTGCTAACCATAAACATTAATTTCGTATTATGATTGAGGTTTAAAAGTTGAATATACCGCTACCAACTTTTATTTAATTCGCTTCACCTGATAAAATCCCGTAATCCCCAATCGAATTGCAAACAACACAATCGACCACAACAAATTCAGATATTGTTCCATTCTCTCCGTGCAGTTATTGGCCATCAAAGCTTTAGATTAGGTAGTGTAGAGCAACTTTACAGATACTGATGTGATATCCTCCCGTAGTACATTGTCTCTGCATTACAGTCTGCAGGCTGCAGATAAGATTCACCTAAACCCAACAACATCGGTTGTCTGATCGATATATTCGACTATAACAAAACGTCATTTTGCACTCAACACAGGGCGTTAACAGGGGTGATGCACTGTATTGTCCTCTCGATGATCGACTTGTGTCAACTGTAATAAGCGAGATGTTACCTGATGAAGATCTCTTGTTACAGAGGAGATTTAGCAATTTAAATAGATGAATACATTGTTGGACGCTGTTGACAGCAGAGTGCTAGATTGACGATTTTGTGACTGTCAGGACGCTGGATGTAATCACGTGATTGGAAAGTATAATGTGAATGTAGTTTCAATACAATCATTTCATATTTATAACAAAAATAAGTATCGTAGATCAATAAATACTGTGTGTTGCAATTAAGGTGAATAATGCGCCTAATTGAGTTTGAAGTTGGCGTCTGAATACTAATCTTTATGAAGAAAGACATACCCCCATATTCTGTAACTGTATAATGATCTGTTAATGATCGATAAGTTAATGATAATTTTTATTTTTCATGGGTATTTTACAGATTATCAAAATTTTGATGTTCTGCGACCAGAATAAATTTACTCTGGTATTTTTATGTTATACCTATGCATTTTGTTTACTAATAAAGGTAGATGGCTCAGTGGTATCAAGTCGGCCTGTGGATCCTAAGAACCCTGATTCGATCCCAACAGCCGACAAAACATTTTCACCAATTTAAAATTACCTCTGTGGCTCCCCCACCACTAACATTTTTGGAGGCCGTGATTTAACGGCTGGTAACCGCACTTCACGCGCATAAATATATCACTTACCGAGATCTGCTTTGGCAGAGTGCCACACCCCGTAATGGGTAAAAGGCGTGATGATATATTTATTTATTTTTTATTTCAACTTCTTCAAATTAAAAGACCACTATTTCAAGAATATGTTAGTGATCATGGAGACGTCATCATTTTTTGGTCTTAAGACAAGAAATAGCATTTATACACAACTGGGCCGAAATTCATATGTTTTAGCCATGAAAAGGGTGTGTAAACACTTATTTTTGACGCCAGGGCTATAATAAAATATTTCCTATGAATACATAAACAAAATGACAATTTTTGTTTATTGGAAATCCTTGATTTTGAAAAATGTCATTTTGACATTTACGTATTTTAATCTTTTATACATAAAATTAAATGTTCTATTGTTGTGCATAAAATATTATATGTACCACGGGATAAAATTAGCGTTTCTAACCCTGAGCATGTTATTAGCGCTTGGTCGTAATATTACCGGATCCTGCGTCCGGCAACCGTTATAACTCATTCCAGAATCTTGCATATTTTATCCGAGTTAAACAAATAACTATTAGGGATTAAATATGAAGAAATAATCCAAGGAAGTATAATAACAATTATATCATCGAAACACTGTCATATATTACAAAAAAATTGTCAAGTTGCATATATATTGATGTAATTTGTCTATTTCCAAAACACCGCCACAGTTGCATTTGGGGCAGTGTAGCTAGCTACTCGTTGGTATCATGTGACCAATGTGATCAACAGAGTGACAGTTATAGCCGGTGTGAGTTTGAATTTCGGATTACTATTGTTTGTTTTTCAGTAGCAAAAAGTTGTCTGCAGTCCTTATTATTATTTGTTATACGATAATCAACAACGAAAACTATGTCAACAATCAAAGAAAAGTCAAATATTAGATTTAATTGGAAATTTAATCTATTTACATTAACATTGTCAAATAAATGATTATCATCTGGAAGAAGATTTGTGTGTGAGGAAATTGATATAGAAGAGGTCGATACATCATTTTCATGTCTAACAAGTGTATATAACGAGGATGCTCGGAGGATGATATCGTTGAAGTTATTTGATCATTTGATAAAACAGCGTATCCATGGTAAATTTAAACAACTTTATGGTATTTATCCCCCTATTTTATAACTGGATCATTATCTGTTAATGATCGATAAGTTAATGACTACTTTAGTTTTTTATGATTACTGAATAGATTATTATAATTTTGGTATTCTATAACCAGAATAATTTATCCTGTCATTTATATGTTATTTTCATTCATTTCTCTTACTTAGTATATATGTCGCTGTTATTATAAAAATGAATGTAATGACAGCTCAATGACAGTTTCGTAAAAAGTGTGGTTAAGAAGTAATATTTACTTATATTGACAGTTTCAGACGAGATAAAAATTTATAAAAATAAAATAGAAAGAACAGAATAAATTATTTTAGCCACAGAAAGTCGAAGTGGTGTTAATCTTTAGAGTAATCATGAAAATGTTATTAATTTATCAATCATGGTACAGAATAGAGGGTACCTGTATACGAGCCCGGCTCAGCTTCAGTTGGCCCAATTTTATTTTTTCGTTTGATGTTATATTTTACTGCTTTATTTCTCGTGTAGTATGCAAGATAATAAAATGAAATTTTAATGAGACATATACTAGTATGTTGTTAATACACAGATAAAATTTTAAGTCAATCGATACATACATCTAGAAATGACAGCCATTGAAAGAGGAAGTAAACATTTCTGTTTTAACTAAAAAAAATTATTTTATTAAAAAACCTGTATAATAATAAAGTTTGTTTTAAATAATAATTAACTTCAATTTCATCCGCCAAACTGCCCACAAGATAATAATCATGATAGTTCATTTGAGTGTTGATTTAGTTTATGTGACGAAAAAAAATTGAGAGTTAAACTGCTATAAATTTTGTCTTTAAGGTATGTTTAACGTTAAATTTAGTTAAAAATGTTGAAAATTAATTGTAGAATTTAGTAAATGTAAGTTACCTGGGTTTTTCGTATTATTTAAATTTTAACGATAAAATTAGATTCGGGCCAACTGAAGCGGGTCTGGACTCGTATTGTCGAAAATTTATAAAAACAAAGACTATTGTGCTTTGGTATGCTAAGGAAGTACAAATGTGCATTTAATGACTCGAGTGATTATTAAATCTCAGAATTAAATGATGCACTTTACTCCCTTGATAATATATTATTAATGCCACAATTACTAATATTCATAATAAAAGTGACAGTGAATAACGTAGTTATTAATAAAAATTAAAATAGTTCTAAAACTATTATTTTTTGTAACAACTATTCATGATTCTTATTAGTAATCATGCAACTAGCCATTGGAAACAACACTGTGAATGTGTAGTCTAAAAAACTAACATTGTCGTATGCAAGTTGATGTTATAATTATTAATTCCAGGCACTTTTAATGCCTCTATTTACTTGAGACACACGGTATATAATTATGTCATTATACAAATTTTTGAGCAGATTTCGGCCAGTGGTATATTTTTGTGCGAGATGTGCGGTTACTAACCCTCAAATCACGACCTCAAAAACTGGAGAGGAATCAAAGATGTAATTTTAAATATATCAATGAATGATATAAGAATACGCACCGTACATATTTACATAAATTCTGATATATTTACAGCAAGGACTAATAATGAACATTGATTAAATAGGAGGCATAATTTATAGCAGATATTTAAATGATTGTTAAAACAACTTGAATGTTTCATGTTGTGAATTTTCTGTTGACAAACGTTTCTAAATTATTTTAGAGAACAAAGCTTTAAATAAAAATGGTAGATAATGTATTTCTTCGAATCTTTTTCTTTTTATGGCTTCTTTGGCGGACCAACTACTCCAGGTCATATGCCGCCATTACGCCCTGATCTGCGTTTTAGTTGTTATTGGTCAACAGCCACGCGTGTTTCTCTGGACGGTCACCCATCTTCTTCGAATCTTTTATTTCAACCATTTCTCTTTCAAATAATTTGGAAACACAGCTGAAAATATACAATGTGGTGTCGTTTTCAAAATACTATACTATTTAACGCTGTGTTGTAAATTATTGGTTTATTTTATATATCGTATTTGTCCAAGTAACGTTGTATCACTTTTGCTTATTTAAAAGAAAATTTAGTGTTCTACGAACTATTATGAAAATTTGGCATAATATATTTTAATTAGGATATTTAGTAGACTGTTGGAGTTTAATGTTTTACTTACATTTTAAAGCATGCCATCAATTATGTATTCAAGCCGTAAATTAACAAGTAATTTTGAAAATGATTTGAGCAGGTTGCCAACATAACCAAGAAAATAAGTGTAGAAAAATTACGTTTGTTCTTGGAATCATTTATGACGAAAGATATACAAGTTCACGGTAATATCATCCTTAAATCGCAGTAAGATTTAATAGCAGTTCGTGTTGTTTCGCATCGAAATTCACATAAAGATTGGCTGAGGTTCGCCGGCTCAAATCATCATAACTCTGCATACAAGAGAAACACTATTTATGTCTCAAATGCCTCCATATATAACATGCGGGCTTGCTTGCGTATACGTACGCCATACGCATTCCGTACCGGGCCTGATTCCATTTAGCCGTACTATATTCCATTATTATATATTTTTCAATCTTCCACATACCTCCAGATATTAAACAGTCTATCTTATTTTTGCTCGGAGAAATTTCATTATTCTGTATGATGATATATTTCCATGAATTTTCCCTGTCTTAGAGATGTTATTGGTATTCGAAACTGGAATACGACGTACCGTTCCTCCTGCGCCGCTGGTATTTAGTGGATTCCTCAGTCGGTATTTTAAAAGTTAAAAATTCCAATATGACCGACCATGCGACTCCACTGTTTTTAAATAAGTCTGGGGTTGCTTCATAAAGTCATTAGAATTTTCTTTCATCCTTTATCTCCCTTTTCTACTACATTCTATTGCGTGTTCTATAGAATTCCTTTGCTGCTTTCAATTATTTATACAACTTCAACGATTCAAATTTGATTTACATCTTTTATACAATTATGAATTCATCCAAGTGATTTAAACATTGAAATTATTTCATTCTTTAGTATTATTCATAACCAATTTCACTTTATTAAATTTAAATTAGTGTTTTAAGTAAATACTTAAGAATTGATGAAATCAAACTGAAGTATAAAGAGAAAAATTGGGATACCACCAGAATTTGAACCTGGGACCTATAAACTCCGGTCATATGCTTTAATCCAACTAAGCTACGGTCGCCTGTGATTCAAATATGATTTTATTCCAATTTTTCTCTCTATTTTGTTCTGTATCATAGATAGTCTCAATCCCATGATTCTTTCATATACTGAAAGATGTTAGGTCCCAGGTTAAAATCCTGGCGGTATCTCAATTTTTGTTTTCTTCAGTTTAGTTTCACTTTTATTAGTTTCAAGTTTCGATATACGATTTCAATTATAAGCATTCCTAACTAGTTATAGGGTCGTTGATTTTCACCGAATTTTGAATTTCTGAACGTTCGAACATTCTAATGTTTTGAACTTCGTCAGAAAAACTTCGAAGCTACGAATTTTTTGAACATTTCGAATTTTCGAATTTTTTGCCACTGAATTAATATCATCTGTCATCTCCAAACACGCTCAGGCATAATTCGCGAAAAGTTGGCCACAAATTAAATAATAAACTCCGCGAAGTCTCTTGCAAAAACTCTGCAAGGTTAGGCATCTTAATTAAGACATCTACTTCCATAATTATAATTTATATTAATAATAATTACATAAATTTATGTACAACAAATGCATTGAAGTTGTTTTACTAATGTGCCATGCCTTTTTATCCCATAATATGGTTAGTGAATTGAACTCCCTAAAAAGGAATATCTAACACATTCCTAGTAAAAATTGTGATGAGACTAAGATCTGGCAATAGAATGACTAAGACGAGAATTGAACCCTCGATGCTCAGTTTGCAGTCTGACTGACTTGTCCTCGAGCTGTTAAAACATTGCAAATAATTCGAAAATTCGAATATTCTAAAAATTCGAAATATTCCAAAGTTCGAAAATTCGTATCTAAATTCGAAGGTTCAATAAATCTGATCAATCGAATTCTCGAATATATGTAAAATCAACAACCCTAACTAGTTATAAGTTGAACAATTTGAAGTTTGCAAACTCTAAACTTCAAGTTGGAATTTCAAATTATTATGTACTAATTTTTGTAACCATGATAAATTAAATAAATTATTATTTATACAAACAACATACATAAACCCGCAATAATATGGAAGCAATGGGCCTTTCAAGACTTTTTTGAATTTTTTATATATTAATCTACGTAATAAAATAATTATACCCAAAATTTTTATTTTTTTTAGACTTGTATTAAGCATGATAAAAATATTTAAACTTTCGAAACAAACGAATATGACGTAGTTGCATCTTAGCTTAAAGAGAGACAGATAAGACAGAGATAAATAACACGTAACTTCACGTAACGTGTGTCGTTGTCATAGAATCCTCAGACAAAACATAACTAGACGGATAACAACGGCGTTTGTTGTAAAGCAGAAAGGGATAGAATAACTGGTGGGTGAGGCGGGTGCGCGGCAAGGAGCAACTTGTATAACACCAAAGTGTACTCGCTCCTTGCCGCGCACCCGGCGGACCAAAATGTTATTCCATCCCTTTCTGCTCCACAACACAGCATTGACTTGAATACGGCATAATTCATCTAGTATTATACGCCATTGGTAGAATCGTAGAATGCTGAATGCTTATTTCTTCTTCGTCTACCTCTCAATAAATTTGAGCACCGACAAACGTTTCAGACAAAGTTCTGTGATTGGCTTAATGCAACTACGTAATTGCAATATGGCAGTGCGAAATACAAATGAGCGATTTGAATTATTCAACTTTAACTTTCATATTTCAGCAATAAAGATATCATTTATGGTATGATTTTATATTGTATTAAATATGATGTACGGTCAAGAATTTATTTTAATATATATATATATTAAAAAGCTCTACCACTTGAATCCCCCATTGTGTAAACTTTTTGTTTGTGACTACAATTTTTTCTATCAATATAATAAGAATGAAACAATAATTATTGTCATCTTATGCCTGATTTATCAATCGATTGTTAAGTAATTTTAATTAACAGTAATATAATATATATGTATTCTCCTATATTTATCAAGCAATTATAAAAGAAACCTAACAGTTGAATGAAAAACTGTGCAGTTTGTATTAACATGAAAATAAATGTTAAATTTTACCTATGAAGAGATGAAGAAGAAGACAAGTATTTAAATCATGAGGACATGCACATAACTAAGAAACTGTTAATTTAAATTCTTACTGACAATACGTTATGTTTCAGCCATGAGCCATTCCAGAGTTAGACGTTCCAGTGAAAATATGGCACGTGCGCTGAAGTATTTTTCAAATAAATATTAGCTTGTTCGTTTGCTAACTTCTTAGGGAACAAGAGTAATGGCCCTCATTTATCACTGGTTGTTTCACAGTCGTCGCGGTTACTGCATACGAGATCGCCGCCGCAATACAACATCGGATAAGGATGTTGAAGTGAACCATACGAGTTGGTGTATACTCGTATTTGATACTCTCTACGTGCTACTGTTTCTAAGTCACGCAAGATTTGTTTTATTACTCATTCCAAATTGTAATGATCTGTGGAAAATCTAGAAGTTTCTACGTTCCTTGTTATGATTATTATTAGGGATGCACAGATAGTGATTTTCCAAAAAAGTGGATACATAATATTCAGCGCAATTAGGAAGTCGGATACCGGATTATCCAGCCGGATAATAAACTTATTCAATATTAATTAAAACTTATCGAATTTTATATCATGTTTAGGTATTATATATAAGGTGATGATCGCGATTCTTGAACATACGACTTTAACATATAAAATCATAATTTCGTAATTTCCTGCTTCCCTAATTATTTTAAGCAAAAAAGCTTCAAATAAAAGTGTTGAGGCATAAAATTCTATATTTAAACTAAACAAATTTAATTTTGCATCCTTCGTAACGGTGTAAATTAGATCTAAAAATGACGAAAATTGCTTCAAAATTAAAGATAGCCATGAATTTGAAACAAAATTAAACAAATATTTGACGTTTAATCTGTCAAAGCTGTGAAAATAATATCTTTATTAACAACCGGGCCTACAAAGCGAGCTTAAACACTTCTTTTTGGCCACTGGATACATAAATAAAATGACAATTTTTGTTTATTGTGAATACTTGATTCTACAAAATGTTATTTTGACATATAACCTATTTACATATTTTAATCTTTTGAACATAATTAAATGTTATTTTGTTGTGCATGAAATAGTGTATGTACCACGGGTAAAATTAGCGTTTCTGACCCTGAGCATGTTATTAGCCCTCGGAGCTTTGCACATCCTGATAATAATCATGCCACGAGCCAGAAACGCCTATTTTCACCCTCGGTATATAAATAACTATTATTTATTATTTCATTTATTTTGACAGAATAAACGTCAAACATTTGTTTAATTTTGTTTCAATTCCATGGCTATCAATAGTTTTGGGACAATTTTCATCATTTTCACATCTAATTTTAGTCGTTACAAAATATTCAAAATTAATTTTCTTTATTGGTTTAGATGCAGAATTTCATGCCCTAAAACTTTTATTTGAAGCTAATTTGCCTCAAATAATAGGGAATTAGAAAATTACAAAATTATGATTTTAAATGTCGAAGTCCTATGTTTGAGAGTCGCGATCATCACCCTGTACAAATATATAATTTTTATTAATTATACATATCAATAGGAATATATATGGGGTAGGTGGCTCAGTGGTATCGAGTCGGCCTAGAGATTTGAGAACCCGAGTTCAATTCCCACAGCCGACAAACAAGTTTCACCACGTCAAAACAACCATTGTGACTCCCCCTACACTAACATCATTGGGGGCCGTGAATTGACAAATGGTAACCGCACTTCTCTTCAAAATGATATACTAGGTATGGATGGACATTTTCATCTGAATCTAATTAATTTATTAAGAAATTTTTCCATGACAAGAAAAAAATGAACTATTTATTTTTTTTACTTCTTCAGATCTTTTTGAACATCCAGTTTGTGATATACTGGTGTATCGATATATTCAATATTCACCAAAAGTGGTAGCGTTAGCAGATTGTCTGCGCGGGACAAGTTGATGGGCCAACAAATAGCGCGCGATAAAGTGCGGCATAATTTTAAAGACCTTTTGCATTTTATGGCCGACTTAGATCCATTGTAAAACACCAAAATCCCGAGTGGTCGGTCGGAATGGATTCTTTTGTCGTTCCCCGAGATCAGACGACGAATTATTGCTTGAAAGGGTTTTTAATGATGGCGATTTGTTGATTGTGCTAATGCGACCTGATATTTATTGTTTGTAACTTGTATCTTGATTCACAAAATAGAAGCTACATGCATTTATTTAACTACACATCATTACTACATTATTTGATAGCAACGAAGAAAACTATATTAGGCGTATTCCATTTGCCATTTGGATCATATCTAACTTACATTTACTGAACCAGATCACTTATTTATTTCGCTGGATTACTTCGCTGACTTTATTTTCTGTACTAGAATTACAGATTCTAATTTACTTTGAAGTAATTCACTCCTATAAGTGCATCAGTTCGCTTCATTCAGTTCATTTAGTCAAGTTGTCTAATTTATCTGAACTGATTTAAGTGAACCGAGTGACAAATGGAATACAGCTAATGTAATGATACTTAAAATGCATTTATAAATTACAACATTTTATCAAAATAATTATGTAGAAATAGTTATTTATATCACTACGCTGGAAAATTTTGCGAGTTCGAGCATATTTTGACAGGCCGAGCCGAAGGCGAGGCTTGTAAATTGCGAGTTTCTGAACGTATGATACACAACATTGTTTAAAGTATAAATCTCTAACCGTCAAACACGAAACTGATAGTCAGTTTCAAAAGATCGTAACAGCATTTCTTACACATGTTTGACTCGCCCAGCTGAATTTTCTCTATGGCGTATTACACTATAAATATTATTTATTAAAGATAGTTCAATTATTTGTATACATATTTTTCATTGGTCGTATACAGTAACTGCAAAATGAATTATAATTATGTACTTACATTTGACTTTACAATGCACAAATTAACTCTAAAATTTGTAAAAGTTTCTAACACTCACTCACACTGACAACCAGTGATGCCAATGCTAACATTACAAAAGTCCCTAATTTTTCCTGAATGGCGTTCGGAAAATACATGGTTTCCGAATAATGTTGAGGTTATGTAAGACTGTTAAACGCACTTCACGCATATAAATATATCGCTTACCGAGATCTGCATCGGCAGTGTCACATCCAGTAATGGGTAGAAAGCGTGATGATCTATTTATTTTATTTTATCTTTAAATTATAATATATGTTTAAGACTCGATGGATTGGTATATGTGATGGAGAAATTAATTATATATCTAATAATTACTTCTTTATATTTGCTAAAAAATATTGAAGCAAATAAAAAGTAAATGCCGAAATATTTTAAGAGCTGCGCGCTGTAGTTCAATTTATAAAAAAAAGTAATTTGAGTAGATTTCCGGGGCAAAACATCAATAACTGGAAATGATTTTGTAGGTCAGTGAAGAAAGGGGAGTGACCCAACCCATTCAGCCCCAATACATAAAAATTCAATCATAGCAGTTTTCCATTTTCCAACTTTTTGTATAAAATAAAATGTTCCATGCACAGAGTTCGAATCGATATCCTTGTAAAACCTCGCACTATTTATACAAGGGCTCAAGGCAACAGTGGGGCCCTACGCAGGGCGCGGGGCAAGGAAAGAATCGGAGGGTGAAGCGGGGCGGGAAGAAGGGCACTCTCCCCACTTAAAAGTATACATTAGCATTGCGAACTTTACCCATATTTTATCCCGTTATGCTGAGTGAGTTACAAGGCTGCCACACATTACACGCAAAAATGTGAGGCTTTCGGAAACCATAAAAATAAATTAAACGAGAAAGGAACGGGCCAAAAGCATCGAATCCTCCCTGACCCCGCGTGACCTGCTTCGCCCATCGCTCGAACCGGAACATCTGATTTTGCGCCAGGAAACACATCAGCTATACCACGCATCTGATACATTTATGTCTCTTCATCTCAGCGCTACGCGATACAATATGCTTTTAGTTACGATTAAGATTTTGGATTATTACATAGACGAGCATTTTGTCAGCAATAAGAGCTTTTAGATTTATTTATTTCCTAAAGCTTAAAACTATTCGCCCAATTCTCAAAAGAATTTGAGATAATCTTAAATTTTGGAATAATCAAAATAAGTTAAACCATATTCACATATGAAAACAAATTGAACTACCATCCAAATGAATTCGCAGTTAATCTACTAAATAATGAAAGTGATATCAGAAGACTGAAACCATTGGACTTAAAATTCATATAAATTTATAATAGTTAGAGGTAACCCCGATGGGGGTTAACCTCCCGCATGTTATGTAAATATTGTAACAATTTTACTTGTTGGCCTTTCATAGACCAGTTGTAAATAAATATTATATAATAAAAAAAAAAAAATATATTCACAAAAAAGTTTAAATAAATTTTAACATAATCTTCTTACCATTTGGTTTTCAGAAAGTGATTTGAATGAACTGTAAAAAAAAAAGAATTAAAATAAGTTTTCCTACAACTGTGCGATTTCTTTGTTATTACGTAACTATTATTGCCCTGGTTACGTATGGAAAGTACACAAATACAGACCAAGTTCGTTTCTGTAAGAAAAGAAACACTAGTGCGGAAAGTCATTCATTACGCAACTGTAAAAAAAGTTGTTTTGAGAGCGATTTAAATTTCGCGCCGAGCGTGTAATTCATATTTTGGCCACAGACGCTTATGGAAGAAGAAGATACGATGAGCCAGCGTTAGTAACTAAAAAGTTTAAAATAATGTTTTGTACCAAGGTATTTCGTTTTCCTAAACAGTGTAATTATGTTTTTAATTTCTTATTATTATTTCTATATAAAAATAATATAAATAAAATAAATAAATAAATATATCTTCACTCCTTTTACCCATTACTGAGTGTGGCACTCTACCGAAGAAAAATTCAATAAGTGATATATTTTTGTCGTAAAGTGTGGATACCAGCCGTTAAATCACGGCCCCCAAAGGTGTTAATAGAAAGGAGAGGCACAGGGGTGATTTTAATTTGGTGAAAATGTTTGTCGCTATGGGAAACGAACCAGGGTTCTCAAGATCCACAGACCAATTCGATATCACTGAGCCTTCCACCCCATATAAAATTAATATCTACTACAAAATTGCTGAAATAAATAAATAAAAATAAATATGTCTTAACGCCTTTTACCCATTACTGGGTGTGGCACTCTGCTGTAGCATATTTCGGTAAGTGATATATTTATGTGCGTGGAGTACGAGTATGGTTACCAGCCATCAAATCACGCCCCTCAAAGATATTAGCATATGAGGAGCCAAAGGGCTAATGTGGTGAAAATTGTTTGTCGGCTGTAAAAATTGAACCGAGATTTTCAAATTCGCAGGCCACTGAGCCATCAACCTCAATGTCGCTGATTTAATACCAGTAAAATAAAGAATGGGATGGCTAGCTCAGTGGTATGAAGTCGACCTGTGGATCCTGAGAACCCTGGTTCGATTCCCACAGGCGACAAACAATTTTCATAATTTCAATTAAAACTACCCCTGTGGCTCCTCCACCACGAACATCTTTGGAGGTCGTGATTTGACGACTGGTAATCGCACTTCACGCGCAAAATATATCACTTACCGAGATCTGCTTCGGCGGAGTGCCACACCCAGTAATGGGTAGAAGGCGTGATGATATATTTATATTCATTTTATTTAAAATGAAGAATTTGAAATTCAATTTCAATTATAAATAATTTTACATGCAAAATAATTTTAAATATAGTACCAGCGACATAATTGAATTGGAGAATCAAGCTAAATTCAATTAAATCACCGATAAAACAAAAAAACAGAAAAAAAATGCAATATTTAAAACACAATTAAAAAATAATACAATAAAACGATTATCACATATTCTTTTTGCAGCATTCCATATATAGAGCTCTCGGCAATTGACACCACAAAATAAAACCGACCAAAAACGTTTTCCAGGTATTTTTAAAACAATCAGCATTGACGATGACACCAAAATGCAGGCTCATAATCACTCGAAATTAATTCCAAGCGGATTATAGCAACACCGCGTCCGCGCCAAAACGATCAACGGGCAATCACATCGCGCGGTACGTTTGCGTTCGCGTGTTCACGCCACACCAACACTGGATGTCATCAAAACAGCTGAAACGGTTCAACAGCGATCCTGTCGCGATAATCTGCACCGCAGGACATGCGTTTATACTCACTTACACAGAATTCTAACAAGAAGTGGGTTTGGATCTCATACTCAGGGTGGAATGTCGGTTTTTTTTTTATATGACTGATAGTCATCACCATAAACTATCGGACATGAGTAATAATAATTAATTTAATAACAGAATTATATTTTACTTTAGAATATTATATTAATTGTTGATTTATATTCAATTAAAAAAGTAGCCTATGTATTAATTTTTTTTTTGTATTAATACAAAAACAATTACATTATTCACAAAATCAATTTTAAAGGTTATTAATATTTCTATAGCTCTAGTTTACTATTAAGACATTAATTGTACTTATCTATACAAATTTTAAGGAATTTATTAGATTAATGCTGGGTTGTATGAAAGTTTTATCGGTTCATTAGCAACTAACGGTTCAATAAATTTCAGAAAATCCTTATTGATTCTGTTGTTAGATAAACAAATCTTTAACTAACGAGCTCTTTATTTTTTCTTGCAACCTAGCATTAACTTATAACGCCATCAATCAGACATATTTTAACAAGCTTTACGAGAAAAAATAAACACTGTGTTTTAATATAACAAATGTCAATTTATGGCATACTAAACTGTCATTAATACAAATTCACGCTTCAAATTTAATACATTTTCTCATTGTCGGTTAAATAATTTTTACTCGTAACAAAAAGCATTGTACAAACCTCGTGTACAAAGACGGCATTTGCACCATTCGCGCAAATTAAAGCGCTCGCTTCGCTCGTGCTTTTAAAATTGCGCTCATGTGTAAAGCATGTCTTTGCGTACTCGTTATGTAAATAGCTATTTACATTGGAAATCAGGACATCAAAATGTACATACGAAGGCGTATTTTTATGTTATTTAGCAATTTAATATACTGTTAAGAAAAGTTTGCAAATTATGTCAAGAAATATTTTCTGTCGGTATAGGATAATTAAAAAAGAGATGTTTAGTAAATATTGAAACTAGAAACTTGGTACCAAGTAGCTAGATATTTCGAACATATTTTACACGGAAGCTTTTAAATATAGATACAAAATTAGAATACTTGAGGAAAAAAAGAAATGCACGATATTTAAAATTAAAATCATTCCTGTTAACGAAAACATATATTTTTATTCTTTGATTTATTTATAGGTTCCATTGTTTAAATTGCTGCTACAAGCTGAGGTCCACAATCATTTATGAAGATATTGTATAGACGGCACTTGTTGAAAAATTTGTCATATACTGAAAAGTGCAATTCATTTGCAGAACTTTCATATACAATTTGGATAAAGTAAATATCGAAACTCGAAGCTTGGCAGCTAGATATTTCGATCATATTTTCTTCGGAAGCTTTTAAATTTAGATAAAAATAAAGTTAGAATCCTTGGGGAAACGGAAAATGCACGATATATAAAATTAAAAACATTCATGTTTGTTTGGACGTTTCGAGATTTAGATGTCGTAGCATATTCATATCTTTATCTAACCTCAATCTGAAAGCAATAGAGTTTAGTTTCGTAGTCTCGAGCATGTCGGTGTATTTTTTACATCGTATAGGTAGTATTTCCGTCAGCGTGCGCATGCACTGCTATTAAATTGCACATTTTCATCGTGAAAATTCCATAGCTTTGATGATATGTTGCACTTTTGCAGAGTTCATGAGATATATTACATCGTTCGTATATCATACCCTTGCCATAACTATCCAACTTTTGTAGGCCCATAAAATAGCTTTTATGTGCTTTTTCCATATTTTATTACCCATTATTTAATCCTTTTACTGCTTTATTTTTTCATTTTTTAAGTGCATAAAATTTCGTACTTTTGCGCGGGTGCAGACGAACCCCACACCCTGTCTAGAGTGTAAACACTAAACTATCATTTGTTTTCATTTAATTACTTATTAGCAAAAAATTATCCAATTCGTACTTATTACCATTACACAAAGATGTAAATTGTTTACAGCAGTTGTAACAATTATTGATAGAATAAAATTCCATTTTGCAAAAAAAAAAACAAAGGAAATAGTTTTCAAATAAAATGAGAAAGTTGTGTCCTATATTTGTAGAACCATTGGTCGAAAAAAAATACAATGCTAATAATACACTTTTTTAAATTTTCTATTACCTATTAACTGAAGGAGCAGGGGCCTTAAAAACATTAACTCTCCAGGCCGCAAAGTATGTAATTACTTTGCATATTGTTTTTCAGAGTTTCCTCAATAACGTAGAAATAGATTTTTTTATATTCAAAGCTCACATTTGTTTCAATAATTTGAATATTTTTCTTGATATTTATGATCGTATAAAAAAAATCTGGTGTGGGCACCACACGACTTTCTTATACACAGCATATATAATATTTAGAATATATGTTATTAAACATGTGATTTAGTTTCTTTCCGTAAGAAGACATAGATAACTAGATAAAGCAAAAATTAAAATTGATGTTTTTTTGTTTCTAATGCTACTATGATTATTGAAATATGTATATTATTAAATATAAAAATTAGTTTTTCTCAAAATTAGACGCATATACAGGAAAATTGCAAATAACATTTTATGTTCCAAATATTTTTGCTAACATCTTTTATTTGAAAATTTTTTTCGTAACTGATTCCATTTTTGAAATAAATGGAATTTATTGTTTTGTGTGTCCGGTAAACTTCCGCTTCCGGCTATTCAATTTCATTCAAAATCAACTCAGCTCTTCGTATTTTCATTAAACTTATAATTACCAAGTTTCGTCAACAAATCTTGTCTCGTTCATGAGATATTACACACTCGGACACACATACATCCATTCATCCAGCCATACACACACACACACAGACATCATTGCGAAAATGATCAAAACGGATTCAGTGGACCTCAAAACACGTATTTCCGCGAAAATCTCGTCAACGATTTTTTTCACGATTCCAATACTTCCTTATACTGCGTATAAGAAAGTAAAAATATACACAATATAAGTGTACAAAATTTGTAGGCTTTCAACAGTTTTTTTATAACCACAATTTTTGCTGCTTATAAAGCAAGTAATTTGAATTTTAAAATTGGTATTAAATAAAAATAACTAAATATATTGTCACGCCTTGTATCTACTCTGTGTGTGGCACTATGCCATAGCAAATCTCGGTAAGTGATATATTTAAATATTTATGTTTGTGAAGTACGGTTATCAGGCGTCAAATCACTACCCCCAAAGATTTTAGTAGTAGAGGAGCCACAGGAGTAAGTTTAATGTGGTGAAAATTGTTTAGCAGCTGTGGGAATCGAACCCGGGTTCTTAAATCCACAGTTCTATATGTTACTACTGAGCTAGCTACCTCATAAAAAAATTGGTCATTTTCCAAATATTTCTAATAATAAAAAGAGCGGCGGCATATAGCGTTTAAGTGTGGTTGATAAAATTTTCTGTAGACTTGTCATACACACAAATAGGAAATAGCTATTTACATAACAAGTGCGCGAATGGTGCAAATAAGGTCATCGTGCAGGAGTTTTGTACAATGCTTTTTATAACGAGCAAAAATTATACAGCCGATAGTGAGAAAAGTTAATAAATTTGAAGCGTGAATTTATATTGACAGTTAAGTATGCCATGAATTGACATTTGTTATTTGAAAACAAATTGTCTACTTTTTCACGTAAAATTTGTTAAAATATATCTGTTTGATGGCGTTACAAGCTAATGTCTCTATTTCTTTTATAAATTCCTTAAAATGTGTGTATATAAGTACAATTAGCGTTTTATAGTCAAAATTATAATAATAAAAAATGGGTGTTTTTTCAATTACTTTGCGCACTAGTACGCAAAATTAAACTTTACTTCAGTTTCTAGGATAACGTAAACCTTATTTTGAATAATGCAAGTACAAAATTCTTATTACCATTCGGTGCGCAGTAAATATTAACTTTCTGCACTGAACTGACAGTTGGAAATGTCTATTTTCCATCGGTTTCCAAGGTCATGTAAAACTTATTTTGAATGCTGCGAGTACAAAAAAGATAATTATTACATAAATTTAAGTTTCTTTGTAGGATAATAATTTCAGTAATATGTATACATATAGCACATTTCTTTAGATATTTTCACAGCTTTATATAGTATAAGAATAAAAAAAAGAGTCTATTGAATCTCTTCATAACTCCGAAATTGTTGATAAAATTGAAGTAAAGAAAATAAGAAAAAGTCGATCTCCGCAGAGTGAAAACTTCGATCGTCGCAGAATCGCGCCGAGCACAATTTCATGTTCCCATTTCGCTCAAAACTTCTCTCCGCGACAGGAGAACGTTACAATAAATAACACAGGAATTCAGAATTGAATTGCTGTAATAATTTCAAATTTAATCAAGCTCTTAAATCGTGGACGGAATATCAATTAGATTTGTTGCGTTACTGTGTTACGACTTAGTTGTTTGGTCCATTTCTGTTCTTTTTCCTCGATACTAACTTTTTATTTATGCATTTGTTGGAAAACGATACGATACGTTTAAACATTACCAGGACGTTTCTACGTTCCATTTACTTAATTGTTGTAGGAGAAAAACTACGAGGTGGTAAAAAGTAAAGTGCGGTAAATGATGGTGTGTTTGCAGCGACACTAGCGCTCCAAGCGGCTGGTGACACGGTGATGTTGATCACGTGACCAACGACAGTTACGTCACGCTGTGTGATGTCGGTTATAACCTAACTAACTCGTCGTTCCTGCTTCGGTAGTGACAGTTACTTTCATTGCACTTATCCTTGTTTACTCACTTGTTCTTGATACGTATAGTGATAATTCTTTTAATTGCATGTTCTTAGACTTGGTATAAAATAAAATATGATTTACACATTCAAATTTTGTATGTAATATACTAATTGAATATTTAGCATTTCATATGTTTTATGTGCAATTTACCTAGCTACGTTTTTATTCTGTAGAAGTTTTGCTAAAGATCAACATTCGATATGCTTGCTCTATTGGAAAGTAATCAGAGATTGACAAGTTAATTGCATATTAATTTTCAGACCACCAGCTATGATTAAATTATGATAAATATGTGCATGCATAATTAGTATTTTAATTAGTGTTAATATATTTTTTTGAGAAGACATTTTACCATAATGTCGAACTTAATATTAATTAAAATAAATTTATTATCTAAACCGGGAGCTTATTAACATTTTATAAATAGATAACGTTAGTGAATTAAAATTCTGATTAAATATCACAACTACAAAGATTTCGTGATTGGTTTATTATATGTCTCATTTACTGATCAGGATATTATGAATATGATATTCAGTATTATAATGTGCCAAGTATCAGTTTTATAGTAGGTATATCATTTCAGTAGCGCGCAGTCCGTATGTGCAAGGTATACACTGCACACCATAGAAATATTTCGGAAATTACGTTATTAATAGTTATTTACGTACCAAGGGTGAAAACAGGCGTTCCTGGCCCGCGGCATGATTATTAGCACGAAGCGCAAAGCGCCGAGGGCTAATAACATGCTGAGGGTTAGAAACGCTAATTTCATCCGTGGTACATACAATATTTTATTCACAACAAAAAACATTTAATTTTAAATATTAAAATGGGTATATTTATATGTCAAAATGATATTTTTCAGAATCAAGTTTTCACAATAAAAAAAAATTGTCATTTTGTTTATGTATCCATAGCAAACAATAAATACAAGTTTGTTTACTTTTGTATTGTGGGAAAATGAGTGGCAGCAGCGATAATGAATTGGCTTGTACTCCGCCTGATGTAAAAGAAGCTGCGAATAATGAGATTCTGAAATTATTGCCGATAAATTCAAAACAAAAATGATAAAAATCTACTTCGAATTTAGTGAATGGTGCAAAGCAAAGAAGATAAGTAGTTACACCGAAAACGTACTTTTGGCGTATTTCTCTATCATATCATGTGCAAAAAAAACATCTACCTTATTGTCCTTTTATTCAATGTTAAAATTAACAATTTCAATTAACAATAAGATATCAGTAAATTTCCAAAATTAAACGAATAAATAAAATAATAATAATAGTACTTTTTGTAGGTATATATTTTAAACTCATCTAATTTTGTGTTCAAAAGATTCATACATTTATGTTAAAATGACATTTTGAAAAATCTGGTGTGGGCACCACACGACTTTCTTATACACAGCATATATAATATTTAGAAAATATGTTATTAAACATGTCATTTAGTTTCTTTCCGTAAGAAGACATAGATAACTAGATAAAGCAAAAATTAAAATTTATATTTTTTGTTTCTAATGCTACTAGGATTATTGAAATATATTATTAAATATAAAAATTAGTCAACATATAAATAATAAATTTAATATTGCAAAATTCCCTTTTCAACAGATTTTGCAGAGATGATTTACGACATTAAATAGAATTAAAAATTAAGCTCATAATACAATGATTCAAAAAATATTACGTAGTTTATCATTAGTTACTCTTGACAAACAATAATTTAATTTACTATAATTTAAACTTATCTAAAACGATTTTGTAAATAAGGGCGAAAGAAGAAGAAGAAATGTATTACGATTAATCCCGCGACCCTTAAAAAAAAAATGCACACCAAATTCTAATACATACCGTACACCACTGATTTACTCAGTGTACCGCCATATTGGCCTGGTCATCACTGATCTCTATATAACACTGGATTGGGCTTAGGCCGCATTCTGACGCCGCAAAGCGTGCCCAATTGAACGGCGGCCATGATAGTGAAATTGAGGTTTTGTGACACAGTTGATAGGAGGTTATTTCTTTGTACTTACTTGTGCAGCGTTAAACGAATCGGGTTTTTATCCGCAAAAGATGCACCCGAACACCATTTTTCGACAATTATTGTGTCCTGGTCATACTATTTTTAAAATAATGATTCTCAGAGCAATACTATAAAATCTTCATTTTCTTGGTTTTTCATTTTAGTTTAGAACGTCAATTTTATCATATTGGTTTGTGATAGTAAAAATATAGGTTATGTATGCATTAGTGGATGCGATTTACCTTAGTTTACAAAGCTTGATCACTAAACAATCCATTTAGATCGGAACGTACCAATTCCCAATATCCCAACACAAATATTAGTGTAATATTGTTAACGCTAAACTCACACAAGAAGCTACCTACACACAGGCATAACAGCTTACATTTGCAATTACATGATAACATATGTCAATAGACTGCACTGAACACTTACATAATTCCATTGTGACCTAATATTGCGATCAGTTCAAAACGAATAGCAAACGTCAAGTACAATAACATCGAGCTTTAATTGAAAACTATTTACAGTGTAAACTCTCTAAAGCATGCACTTTCAAACACAGCCATTTTATACAATGAGCTTGAAAAAATGCATACGAATAAAACGCAATATTTTTGACGGGAAAACTGTCAGCGGATGAAAAAAGGAAAATTATAAGCACGATAAATTAAAAAGTTTTAATTTGAAATTAGCCGTACATGAAAACGCACTTTGATTATTTAAAAACTGAAATATTAATGTGACAGTTAATTAAATTGTCTACTTTTTTGTTCGTTTGGCAATTTTTATATTTCGATAAATTTCTCTGAGCGAACAAGAACATGTCAGAGAAAAGTTTTCCAATGTTCATGTACATTTTATTTCTGTTACGGAGAAATAAATGATACAGAAAATTCGATTTGAAAATAACTATTTATTTTCTTTCAGAATTAATCTTGAAAGTGGATGAAAACAGATTAGAAGAAAAATAAGTCATAAATTGTATAAAATGCTATATATGTTTAGATATATTGCTTCAGTAATGGGATTTGACAGAAATACTGATTCATTATAAGGGGAGACAGAACATCTATCAATAAATCAATGATTTTAAAAACAATTTTTACTTAAATAAAAACACAAGCAAATAATTGATAACGCAATAATCGTAACATCTAAGAATGCATCAGAATTCTACATCAGCGATTCTTAATTCAAGAGACAAGAATAAATTTGTTAGATTTAATAAAATGCTAGAAGTACTAAATGTCACAAGAATGAATATTCTAACTGTTCTTAATTTATTTCCGTTGTACTCAGAAGCCATAATTTTGTGGTTTGTCAAAGGTGTAAAATTGATTATTAGTAATTACTTTCCGTAAATTTGTAATTCATATTAATAATTATATTTGATTATCGGAACGGTTCAACGGTAGATGACTATGTGCAAATAACATTATTTTCCAATTTATTACATTTGAAATATGTAAGCAGAAAGGCAATTTATAGTTTAAATTGCATGCATCTTATTAATATTTATATTTACGAGTCAAAGTTCGGTATTATAAAGCAAGCTTAAATTTTGAATTTAGTTAAATAATCTGTTCTCTTTTAATAACTAAAAATAAAATGTATGTCATCATTGTCATCAATGATCACACCTTTTCTTAAGGTAGTACTGGCGTGAATTTTTTTTTGCAGATCTGAATGAAATTTGGCGCACGTAAACATTGGATAGTCATACGCATCCTGTTAAAATATGAAACACATTCATCGTCTGTGAAGAAATATATTCGCTTGTAAAGTTGAGTTATTATACACGAGGCTTATGGCGATTATCACTCAGAATCGCACATATTTGGTTTGTGTACCTCTAAAATTTTGCAGTTTCAGTTGAAAAACTAGTATGATGTTCTAGAACTATCCATGTATATTGTATCAGAAGGAGAAAGTTTTTTATCGTTTAGTAATGGATATATAGCCATGCAAAGTCTTGGTTTTAACGAAAAATTAAGAATCCCAATGGCAACACCACACGGTGGTATGGTATTTGAAAATTAACTAGACCAACAACCTGTTAACAATTCATGATATTCAAATCATAATAGGTATAAAACACTTATTTTATTCAATTTTTATATTTTTTTGAGCGTCAGTTTCGCCACTCGAGAACCGATGGTGCCACCGTCACACTAGTACTACCTTAAGTTTAACTAGTAGTCCAAACACCGAAGAGCAGTGCTTTATTTTCCTATTGAAAAAACTTCAAATTTAAGATTTTCGTAACAAAATACATATTTTTCAATAAATTAGGATTGTCTCTAGAACTTGGTCTAATGCCACTAATTTAATTTTTGTTCAAATTTTTTTCCTATTCTTCTTTTAAAAAATTACATAATTGTAAGAGTTATAACTTAAATTGTAATTAGACAAAAGAATAATGATCAATTTTATTCGAGAAAAATACAAACTGTTAATAATTTATAATTATTATGATTATAGTAATACGTATAAGAGTATCAAACAACGGCAGCGTAATATGAACGGAGTTAGCATTATGAACGGGCGTTATGAATCATAATGATCCTATTGGTAAGTAGTTGTTTAAATACTGTTTGTTACCTAGCAAACTTACGATACAATACCGTAATATTCCATGACGGTATCTAATATCCTAATAACTTATTTAAATAAATAAATATAAATATATCATCACGCCTTCTACCCATTACTGGATGTGGCACTCTGCCGAAGCAAATCTCGGTAAGTGATATATTTTGCGCGTGAAGTGCGGTTACCAGTCGTCAAATCACGGCCTCCAAAGATGTTAGTGGTGGAGGAGCCACAGGGGTAGTTTTTGAAATTATGAAAATTGTTTGTCGTCTATGGGAATCGAACCAGGGTTCTTAGGATCCACAGGCCGACTTCATACCACTGAGCTAGCCACCCCAACCTATTTACCGGACTGAAATCACTCCTATAAACATACAGTGCGATACAGTCGAAATAAATGTATTTTAAGGAGTCCCCTCCTTCTTACCTTTCTATTTATTTACATTTACAAAACCTTAAATAGTTTGAGATAATTTTGCAACTATCTTAATTATAAGATATTCTACAACTGACGATCAGAGATTTTTAACTAAAGATTCAAGAATAAATTTGTTATATGTAAAAAAAATGCAATTTATAAAAAATATTTTTTGTAAATATAATAATTCCATTATTTATAGTTTTGTGATTTATCTGAGATGCAAAATTGATTACAAATAATAAATCTAGTATATAATTTAATTACTTTCCGTAAATTTGTAATTCATATTAATAATTATTTTTGATTATCGATTCAACGGTAGATGCTATTAAATAATAATAAACATTAAAATAAATTTTAGTATTATTCTAATGAATTTCTTTAGAATAAAACGGTGAATAGAAGCAAGAAAACGAATAAATTAACAGGTAATAAAAACAACAGACGTTAAATAATACATAGAAGAGAAAATCAATTATGGTAAAATTAACATTACTGTCAAAATTTAAACCGTACTACAAAATAAACGCGTATAACAATTAGCTTCTTAAAATAAACCTCTTATTTACTGTAGGTTAGTAAATAACCACAAGTGAAATAAATTTTCATAAGATTATTTCTCATAACAAATGTAATACCATTTTTCACAAGCTAAATCTTTTCAAAAATACACTTTATTTGCACATACACCGAATAATTCTACATACAAGTCACTTAAAATGATACACATTCATCTTACTTAAAGTAAGATAAATAACCAAGTTAGTCTTATCTTCATTTGAATACATTACCTACACTTAAGTATCTGCATGTAACAGCGTAAAAATGTAATTGTTCAAGAAAAAAAGCAAATTATGGAAATTTGTAAGCAAATTTTATCAAGATAATAATATCTCGCATGTTAGTTAAATTTTATACAAAGATTAATTACCTTTAAAAATTTTATAACGATATTAAAACTGTTATAAATTAGGTTAAGAAATAAAAATTTTAGTACGGATATGAGTTTTTGATATACACGCAAACTTATTTTAATATTTGTTTTATCAATAAAAATATACATTAAAATGTTGTAATTCTAATAAAAACGTCTGCAACCATTGGAATCTTGAAAACCATAATACAGTCGATTTCGGTTAATTAGTATACACCGGAACTAGAACACTTTGATCTAATTAATCAGCTGCCATAAATAAGCGAAGTTCCACATAAAATTAAGGCAATTAAAAATAGATTAACAAAAATATTGAAATAAAATAAATAAATATATCATCACGCCTTCTACCCATTACTGAGTGTGGCACTCTACCAAAGCAGATCTCGGTAAGTGATATATTTTGCGCGTGAAGTGCGGTTACCAGTCGTCAAATCACGGCCCCCAAAAATGTTAGTGGTGGAGGAGCCACAGGGGTAGCTTTTGAAATTATGAAGCATAATAAATTCTGGAGCATATGTATTTCCATTCTTTTATGTACACTTTTGATACATTATTTTGATCTTTGTAGTCATTGTCCCAATTAAAGGACTTGGTGTCCTAAATAAGCGAAGCAAATTCCTATTTCTGTTCTTTATGATTAGTCTAAAAGCGGCTGGCCTCATTAAGTCATAGTTCAATTAACCGGAACCGACTACAGATATAAAATCAGTTAAATTAAAATGGTACTATTTTAAGAAGTGGTGGTATCGAGTCGGATTGTGGATTTGGGAACGCGGGTTCGATTCCCACAGTCGACAAACAATTTTCACTACATTAACATTACCTTTGTAGTCGAGATCGGCAAAAATATTCGATATGCAAATTCGATCTGATTCGAAGTTGGATTTCGGACCGGATTAGAACTCTTTCGGATTGAATCCGATCCAAAAGTCGAATAAAATAAACGATTCAAAAGTCGGATAAGAAATCCGATCCAAAAGTCGAAAAAAATATCCGCCTCGAAATTCAAAGTTTAGATAAACCATTTGATCAAAAATTTTCTTTCAAAGATTTCAAGTATTCATCCTGAGTAAAAAACATATAATTCCATTTCCACTCTATAGATATACAAAATATATCTTTTTCTTGTTTTTCACAACAAAATTATTAATTTAGTTTCATCTTTGTTTAACGGTTAGTTTTCCTTCGAATATACAAAACTATAATTGGATACATGCAATGGCTCAGTGGTATCAAGTCGGTCTGTGGATCCAAAGAACCCTGGTTCGATCCCCACAGCCGACAAAACATTTTCACCAATTTAAAATTACCCCTGTGGCTTCCCCACCACTAACATCTTTGGGGGCCGTGATTTAACGGCTGGTAACCGCACTTTACGCACATAAATATATCACTTACCGAGATCGGCTTCGGCAGAGTGCCACACCCAGTAGTGGATAATAGGCGTGATGATATATTTATTTATTTAAATAGGAAAAACTGTACGGATTTAATAGTATGCCAAGTCGGATGTCAGATCGGATCACAGACCAACTTGATCTCGGATGAAATTTTGGATTGGATCGGATTTCGGATTGGCTTTCAAATCGAATGTATCTCGGCTCAGATGTTGAATTGGATCGGGAGGTCATGATTTAAGGCCGGTAACCGCACAAATATATCACGTACCAAGAACTGTTAGGATAAAGTGTCACATTCAGTAATAGGTAAAAAGGGTGATTATATATTCATTTATTTATTTATTTTATTGTACTACAGATAAAAGTAAAAAAGTAAAAGTAATGATTTTCCTTACATAATTTTATTTCTAAAATGGTCCGAAATAACGATAAAAAAGTTTTAAAATAAATCATTTAAGGCGTACCCAGTAGCGTCGTCAAATATTTTTTACAGCTATATTCAAGACATAAAACTTTACAAAAATGTATATTTTATTTAACGTTTATGATGGCTTGATAAATAATAGAGAATTCTTTCTTTTACTGCGATTTGCAGTTGAATATTTGCTTACACGAGGATAAAATTTATGATTATGATGAAACATTTATAATTTATATCAAAAAAATTGTATTAAACTGGTTAATATTCATGTAAAATTGTTTCCTCAGTATGTAACTAACTGATGAATGATTACATGGTATAACTATTTTCATAACATAAACTTTCACAAAGATATTTAGAAAATAAATCTTATATAACTCACATAAATTAATATTTATGGCATTTATATAATCAAGTTATTTTTGTGTTTATACGGAATTCATAATAGTTTTATTATAATTTACATTCCATAGTCATGCGACCTTCATATAAATGTATTAATTTCTAAAACAAATATAAAATTACAATAAATAAACAGTCTCAAGGCATGTGTAAGACACCAATGGTAACTGGATATAGAAATAAATGAAATACAACTTATATATTTTGACGGTAATGTATGTAAATATTATCATTATATAATAATTTATAATAGTACATAAATACGGCTACCCTTGAAACTATTTTTCTAAAATTATTTCTGTAAACAAAAATCTATAGCTTCAAATTATAAGTTTTTAGTGTTCAATTTGCATACACATATTTATTTTAAAAGAAGAACGCACCTCCAAAGATATTATTTTCCAATTTATTACATATGTAAGTTTTAAGTAGAAAGCAATTTGCAGAACAAGTAACACGTAACTTTATTTATTTATTTATTTGTTACTCTGCACAACAGGAAGTAAATCCCAATTACAGTACAGGGGGCCTACAGCTTATAGTGGAATCCGAACCACTCAGACACAATCGCATTTTTTGAATATAAGTAGAAGTCATTGAGATTTGAACGCACGACCTCTTGCTTGCTAATTAAGAAATACAAGTTTTACCTCGTTTTAATCCACTGAGCTACGATTGCCTTGTTAATAATATGTACTCTCTGAAACCTGGTATAACAATGGAAGTTAAAATTTTGAACCTAATCTGTCTCATAAAAAATTTCCTTAATAAATAAGTATATTAATATTATTATTTTAGCATTAGAGTCTTAGGTTCATATTCCGGCGTCGGCCGAATTTATCTTTCTAAATTAATAAATGATCTTTTTCTAAATTATGGGCTTTGACATTTCCAAAGATTTTATATGAACACTAGATAGCTAACTTCGCGTACAAGTGAGGAAAGTAAGGCAAAACATGCATTGCATTATATTACGTATACAACATTTTTCTTGTGTTTGTATTGAATAAATACTATCAAGAGCGAAATTATATGTTGAGTAAAATAAATGATTGAATATACAACAAAAACATTGTTAAATTGCCGTCTTTTTGTTGCTTCTACTAATAAAATGGTGATAAAATATTTGCAATTACATAAAAAATTTTAAAAAAAACATAGACTTGATCAAAACTAGTAAATAAAATGATGACACAATGTTTTAGAGAAGCTTGTTTGTATAATCTTATATGTCAAAATTTAGATAAATAAATAAATATAAATATATCATCACGCCTTCTACCCATTACTGGGTGTGGCACTCTGCTAAAGCAGATCTCGGTAAGTGATATATTTTGCGCGTGAAGTGCGGTTACAAGTCGTCAAATCACGGCCTCCAAATATGTTAGTGGTGGAGGAGCTGCAGGGATAGCTTTTTCAAATTATGAAAATTTGTCGCCTGTGGGAATCGAACCAGGGATCTCAGGATCCACAGGCCGACTTCATACCACTGAGCTAGCCATCCCATATAAATTGCATATTAAATCACTGAGCTATATTTTAAAATTAGATGTTTTCACTCCGAATATTTTTTTAAATTTACGAATAACTATAAATTCAATCCAACAGATTCAGTAATATCAGTTATACATATTTTATTGTTATTATACTTTCAAATATAACGCATAATTGATGTTTCTTTGTTAAAATATTGATTTTATAGTTTCAATAAATTTAAATATGTTTTAAAAACATTAATGATTATAATATATTTAAATATAGCGCTATTTTTGCCTGTCGTGCAAATGGCCGCCGTCAACATGCTGAAATAGTGGGGTAAGGTGATCGACCCAGAGAGCTATGTTTTTGTTTATCCTTTTCTAATAGTTGTGTTGTGATATTATATAATTAATATTGTTTTTTAATTTCGCACTATTAGTTTATAATATGTAAATATTTTTGAATATATTACGATAAATATTATAAAATATGTATTCATATTTTAACATTATTAAATATGCAAAGCGTTAGAAATCTTCTTTTATGATTATTAATTTATAATAGTCAGGTAAAATTTAAATATTATTATAAAAACAAACTTATATTATGGCAGTTCTGATTAGAAACTTATTTGTGAACTAAGTTATACGGTCTATTTCCCTTTCCTCATTTTATGATATGTTGGCTTCACAACAAATGTCCCTATGATTTGTATACTTTGTATGGTTGAAGTACTATATATTTATTTCATGAATTTTAAATATTGTCTTTCAATATTTACAAAAATGTGAAATAATAAAATTGGTACAGTGCTTTAACTGACATTTTTTTTGTATTTATGTAAACATATCGTTATTTTGATTGGTCAATCAAAATAAAAAAAGTCGTAGGCAACCATACTGTATTCTTTCACCAAACGGACTTTAATAGCTCGATTCTCACTTTCTGAAAACTAAATGATAACAAGATTATATTAGTTTGTTTAACCTTTTTTGAGAATATGGTTTTACTTAATTTAAATAATCCAACATTCAGGATTAGTTCAAACTCTTTTGAGAATTGCGCTGTAAATGTCTAATTAGTTTCTGAAATTTTTACTTTCTAATAGGGTAGTGAAAAATTTATATGTAAAGCATAATTCTTCCCTTATTATTTATTTATTATTCCCAAAATTTGTCGATCTCAATATCAATATTAGTTGAAGGCAAGCAAGGAGGATAATTTTTAGCACTGAAATTTATTTTTGTCAAACAATCCTGAGCAAGGTTCGAACTTAGGACCACAAACCATTGCTATAAAGCGCTAAGTTCTTATTTCGATTCAGAGCTGGGCAAGCTACTTAAAAAAAGTAGCTAAGCTACAGCTACAGCTATTCTTTAAAAAAGTAGCTAAGCTACAGCTATAAGCTATATTTTATAAAATATAGCTAAGCTACAGCTAAAAGCTTTCGTTAAAGTAGCTGTTAAAGTTTAAAGCTACTTTCTTAAATTATTGTGAAATAATTAAATTTGCCATTGTCATATGATCAGTCTTTTGTTATAATGACTGTTAATTTACTATTATATACATAAATATCAAAAATAGCAAATACCATCTGGCACCTACTGTGTATTTTTGCGTATTAGAGCCAGTTACAACCGGCAACAAATAATTATTTTGTGTGGGTTTAGCTTGTACGCATGCGTACTTTGTTGACCCTCTGTTTAAAAAGTAGCTTTAAGCTACAAAAAGTAGCTTTAAAAGTAGCTTCAGTTGTTATTTTTAAGCTAATAGAAAAAAAAGTAGCTAGCTACAAACTACAGCTATATGTTTTCACAGTTAGATAAGCTACAGCTAAAGCTAAGGTAAATGTAGCTAAGCTAGTAGCTAAGCTACAAAAGTAGCTAGCTACTGCCCAGCTCTGTTTCGATTGCAGATAATTTATTTAATGTTTAAAGTAGCTTAGAAGAGTCATTATACCTAAACCTGAAATCTATGACAAGAACGCCTAGCAAAGCAATAACTGTTCACTCAGCAGAAAATAACTAACAGAACGCCGAGCCGTAACAAAGTGAAATAGGAAGATCTTATCTGACAACAAACACACAAGCAAACGTACTTCAATCTGCATTTTTAGCAGTTGCACTAATAAATACCGTGTAATAGTTACTTCCTATAGAGTTCACTACTTAACGAGATTGAGTTATGTGGGAGTCCTCAAGCAGCAGTCGGCGACCGCGGAGAAAGTATCAGATGGAAATACATTGCAAAAGAGAAAATACAAAAGACACTGTGGAACATGTTGGATAGTCACGTTGTGAAAACCATCGTGATTTGTAGCAATATGTAAAGCATAAACCAAAGCTTACATGTCTGTAATAATACCTAACTACTCAAGCACGACCATATCGCGACAGCTGATAAAAATCTACAACTTGTTTTGTATTTTTATTTTATATAGGTGCCCCAATTTAATATAAGAAGAAATTATATTCCGCTATTATTAGTAAAATTAACACTTTAGCATGTGCTTACTTTTTCTAGTACAATTAGGAAACATAACCTATCTTTCATTAAAACAAAACAACATAGAAAATAAAATAAAATAAAGCTATTATTAAATTTTTTTATTTCGGTGTTTTAATAAGTCTATAAATGCACTGAAAACACGTCGTTAAGTAGATTTATAAGGGTACTGTTTTGGCGCTTTAAATTTTCAACTAGTGATATGAATGCTTTCGAATCTGATATATAACAAATAAGAAAAATATCACAAATCCCACAAAATTTACAGCACGTTTGAATCAACTTATCAGGTCATCATCAAACGGCTGGTCAGTTCAGCTTTAACCATAGACGCGTTTCGTCCTGTAGGGACTCATAAGTATGGTGTGATCAACTATCCAACTAGACCAACTAGCGACTAGTGAACTGTGATATTTTTCAAGCTGAACTGACTGATGTTAAAAAGTATGTATTTATTAAGACACTGTTCTACATCGCAATTGACTTTTTGTCTATGTATTACTGATACATAACCTCAAAAGTGTTAATTGAAATATTACTTTTAATTATAGATCTTTTATCCCTCTAGGTGATAGGACTAAAATGAATATGCTATAATCAGACAAAATTCACAACATTCACAGTATAGAAAAAATATTGATTAATTGTCAAAAAATATAAAATTTCTATTTCTTGTATTATGAGAAGGGCTACCAATACAGCAGATATTCGGTAACATCAAGTATTATTTTTGAAAGTCGCATTTTTAATTACAGGCAATCGTAGTTCAGTGAATAAAAAAAGGTAAAACTTACTTTTCTTAATTAGCAAGCATGGGGTCGTGTGTTCAAATCTCACTGACTTCAACTTAGATCCAATAAATACGATTGTGTCTGAGTGATTCGAATTCTACTATAAACTGTAGGTACTGTAATTGGGATTAACTTTCTATTGTGCAGAGTAACAAATAAATAAATAAATTATAAAATTACCTAAATATTTAAAGAACATTTTTCATAAGGCTTGTTATCAGATTGCCTTATGAAACGAGTTCTTTAATATGCTATTTAAATACGCTTATCGTTTTGAAAAATATTAGTTTACTTGTTTGTAATTGTTTAAATCTCAAAAGAGCAGAACAATGATATCTATATTTATTTATTTATATTTTTATTTATACTATTTCTACAATAGGAAATTAATCCCAATTGCAGTACAAGGTCTGGATTCACCATTTAAAAGGTTAATCTTAATATCTATTATTGTAGAATGTTTTGAAAATCAATAGATATAGTAAATATAAATACCTTTATTTTGCTTCTATTCTATTGTAAATTTAATGGAACTGGCACTATTACAATCACAAAAATATACAGAGAAACACAAAATCACATCTGAAACAATTGACGGTTCAACACTACTAACTACTAAGTGCTTACTATCCCCCGACAAGTACATGTTCTTGCGGTTTGTGCAAGTCTGAACTTCGTCCAAATACAGCAATTTAAAATTCTTACTAATTTTTATTTTAAATTATTTAGTATTTAAAAATATGTTAAATACAGTAAAAACCAAGGACGTTGAAAGGAGGGGATACGGCATTAAAGTCAAGACTGTGAGGCTCGGCAGATTGACAGAGACAGAACGACAGAAGTATAATTTTCTGTACCGTGCTTAGCCCCTGCTATTGCGCATGTGTCATAAAGAGATTTGAAATTTAAACAGGACAGAACAGAATCATTCTTCCTAAAAGATTATACATTTTTACAAGGAACGTTTATTATTGTGTGACCCATCGATTAAAATAAATATTTGTAATTGTTATTATTGAACAATATTTACTATTAATAATAAATATAAAACCCGTTAATATGAAGAGGAAGTTTGAGAATAAATATCAAATTTATGTTTTTAAACAAATCAAAACTACAATTATTTCAACAAACATAAGTGTACAAACTAAACACATAGTTATCATTTTATCTACAAAAAATATGTCCAATTCCACACAGCGCAACGATTGAAACACAAATGAACACCTCGTGGTTATATTCACATACAACAACGCCCTCTGACAACGTCTAAACGCCACTTTTCTTACACAAATATTCTAAATATTTGGAAGAAGAAGAGATTTGGCTAAGCACGGCGGAGAAAAATTATTGTTATCTGTTTCCCTTGCCCAAGCCTCACTTCAAGCAATGCTACAGTATCGTAATGTCATATCCTCTCCTTTCAACGTCCTTGGTAAAAACATGATCTGATCCATATGATGTCATTGTAATTAATTCAATCACTGTAAGTAAATGACCAAAGACTATGTCAGGATGTGATTTTATTAAAGTCTTAAGAAAAAGTAAACAATTGCATATCTGAAAATCGTTGTTTCTAAGTAGTAGCATAAATACATATATTTTTTGCGACACATTTTCGCGCCTACATATAAAAATGTTTCCGAACAGAGTGAAATGTGCAGAATAGAACTGTCACAAATCTCGTTCATATCATCGATCTAAAACCTAAACGAATAACCCATATCGCATATCGCAATCACATGATGGTACATTAGAGTTAAGGGGATTTGAACCAATTGCAGAATCGTATCCAGGGTTGAACGATGTACATGTGTAGTATGTATGTGCGCTAGTTTGCTAATTGGGTTAGAAAGTCCAAATGTATTAATGCGAATATGTATAATAACACTTTGTGTGTAGGGGGTGAGTGGTGGTGCGTCTGACGTCACTTCATGTGCTGTAATCAATAGTGAAGCGCGACTTGTTTGCTTCTTACAAGGATAGCGGAAATTAGGAAATTGTCGGATAACTGATTTATGAAATATTGGTCAATGTTAAATATTTGTTGATACTAAAGTTAAATTAACTATTTTATCGATTTTCTATACATAACGGGTGTATCAGTATAAGCGTGCCTTAGGCGTTTGGTAATTTTTCCATGCGCATTACTTCCCAAATTATTTTGTACAAAAATGCTTTAAATAAAAGTTGTAGAGATTAAAATTCTGCAACTAAATCAATAAAACTACATTTATTTTTTTCACCCACTTGAATATGACATTATTATTTTAACATTTTCAATAGTAAAAGAATGCTATTTCAGGAATGTTTACGTTATCTTGGATACGTCATTCGATTTTTGATCTTACGACAACAAATAGCATTTATACTACAGTTTTCATGATAATAAAAATAACTTTGTCAATTTGTTTCATTTTAATTTCAATAAATCTGCGAAATTTTCTAAATAAATGGGTAGAAAATAATAATATATTTCAGTCGGATTAAAAAGACTATTTCGAGTCTCGTCATATTGCTAGATTCCGCTACGCGTCGACCGGCAATCTTTTATTACGAGACTCGAAAACTTGCATTTTGTGTTTTGTAACGGCAGAAATTAAATATGAAAATTTACAAAATTAAAATTTATCTACAGAATAAAAACGAAATAACAAACAAATGCATTACGTTTTTCTGCCAAACTTTTTCCTGAATAATACCATTTAATTATTTGTAATTTTATTTATGTCAATAATTTTCCATTTTTAATAAATATGTAAAAACAATACTAAATTTATAGACAGATCAGAAACATATTTTTAAATAATGCAAAACTTCAATGTGTCAAAATATTTGACAGAATTAAATTCCGCATTTCTTTGTTATTTTGTTTTGATGCACTCGGTATAATAAGTGTAACATGAAAAGCTTGCCATAGACCATGGGAAATATTTTTTTCCTTGCGCTAAAATGACCAGTTAATTATAGACATAAAATGCTTCAGTTATAAATTGTTACATATTTTGTGATAAACACTACGGTTTACGAAATAAACATAAAAATTTTATAAGACCCATCAATAAAATTGTGGTACCACTGATTCGGTTCTGTTAAGGTATGTGTCCACATAGGTTATTACGTTATACATGGGTATGTAACTACAAGTATGTAGGTAACCGTTCGAATGATTAATAAGTTATCTCAAGTGAGAAGAAAATATATTGTCAAAAAATAAACAACAAAAAGGCAAGATTGCATATTCAAGCCAATGGAAATTGCCTGGTAAATTTCATCCAAAATGATTTGAGAGGCATTTTTAAAATTTTCCAAAAACAAGATTAGTTTTTTATGGGATGGCTAGCTCAGTGGTATGAAGTCGGCCTGTGGATCTTGAGGTCCCTTGTTCGATTCCCACAGGCGACAAATTTTCATAATTTGAAAAAGCTATCCCTGTGGCTCCTCCACCACTAACATGTTTGGGGGCCGTGATTTGACGACTGGTAACCGCACTTCACGCGCAAAATATATCACTTACTGAAATTTGCTGTAGCAGAGTGCCACACCCAGTAATGGGTAGAAGGCGTGATGATATATTTATTTATTTATTTAAGATTAGGGGCTTGATTTTTGGGATCATGCGTTCTACGCGCTTAGGATTTAAAATACGAGCTATGCGAGTTTCGCCAAAAACGTGATTGATATTCAAATAATTTTATTGGAAAATTACTGTTTTAGAGATGATTTGAGACATTTTGTTGGAAATTAACTGTCTTAGGACTAGTTTTTCAATCACCGATTAATTTTAATCTTGATTAAATAATAATGGAAACTATGGTTACCATTATTATTTAATCATGGTTAACATTAATCGAGAGAAAACCGGCAATTGAAAAACTGACCCTAATGCCAGTTTTACACTGAGCAATATTGCAATTGGAACTGCAACTTTCAACAAGTTGAAGCAATATTGAATGAGTGTAATACAGAAATTGCAAGTGCAAGAGGTACAAGCAATCTTGCATCAACCTCTTGCACGAATTAGAACGTGTTCTAATTTTTGCAAGACTTGCAAGGCTACCAAACTTATTATAAATGTCAAAAACGAAAAAGTTGGGTTAAGGATATTAAAATGATTTACTGCATTGCAAATAATTGTGCAAATACTTATAAGAACAAATTTGTATATCAATGCAAAATAACATATGAAACAAATGTCAATAATACAAGTGATATAAGAGGTTAAGCTGATATAATATAAAGTTAGTAACGACAAAAATGTGTAAATAATAGTTATTTTTATAACAAGTGCCGAAAAAGGCTCGTTACGTGCAAGTGCAGAATTTAACGCACGAGACTTGCCGAGTGCGGAAATCTGCACGAGCATGTAACCTTTTTCGGCACGTGTTATAAACAACATTTTTCCTACAACTGTGCGATTTAGTAAATCACTAAAATATTATTAAAATTTATAAAATTTATAAAATTTTAATGATATTACATGACAACGATGTTTTACGGCGTTGCTATGGTTTGTTTGTTGATTGCTTGCACATTGTTCTACGTTATTTAAAAATATTTCACTAACGTCAAAATAATTTCTTCAAAATCATCTTGATTGGAATAGTACAGTGAGTGATTCTTCTTTATCATTAACACCTCCAAAGATAATTGAAGCTCCGGATCATACTATATTGGATCTATTTTCGACAATGACAATCAACCTGCTGCTGGTACTTCTGAAGCTTCCGAAATTGTTACCAATAATATTACTGGTAATAATATGAACAGGTACGGAAGAAATCAATGTTTCTTTAGACAATACAAAAGTTTCCACTTTACTTTATGTCAATATAAGCAACTGTAACAACTGTATTAATAATATACACAAACAATTAATATGAAGTATTTCACTTACTCTTTAAATAAAACCATTTATCGATATATTTTACTTTGTTCGGTACTTTTTAATAATTGTCTACAGATTAGATATACTGCAAATTAAGGTTACATTTTTAAACGTCAAAATATACTACTGCATATTTACTAGCGCTGGTTCACCGTATCTTCTTCTTCCATAAGCGTCTGGGGTCAAAATATGAATTCCGCGCTCGGCGCGAAATTTAAATCGCTGTCAAAACAATATTCTTTTGACAGTTACGTAATGAAACACTTTCCGCACTAGTGTTTCTTTGCTTTCGGAAACGCACTTGGTCTGCATTCATGTACTTTCCATACGTAACCAAGGCAATTATAATTACGTAATAACAAAGAAATCGCACAGTTGTAGGAAAATTAATATTACATTGCAGTTGCAAGTTGCTGAATGTAAAGTGAAAAAAATATCTCTGCAACATTTTTGTGCAACTAGTTGAACGTAAAACTTGCAAGTTGCAGTTGCAGGTTGCGCTTGTTCAGTGTAAAACAGGCATTAGAGATGATAATGATAATAACCTTCGTGGACACATACCTTACCAATACCCATTGATTATATATATATTCCAATACGTATGAAAAGTTTTAATACAATGTTTCAGTCGAAAATTTCACCGTGCTTGCAGATAGACTAAGAGATCGCTTTTTTTTGGGATTATGCTTTTTAGGGTCAGTAGGTGAAGATTCATCAAAATCATAAGATCGAAAAAATCACCATAACAATACTTTCCCTATAGGTCAGGGAATTAAATAAGCTTCAAAATGAAACTTTAGTTGAACTATATTTCTCTGTAATAATTTACTTAATTTATATTACAGCAGGAAATATAATATGTAAATTTTGAATATATTACTCGTATATTATGTATAGCTATATGTGTATTATAAAATGTGTTCTAAAATTGGAATAAATAAAAATTATATATCTACATAAACAAAAGTAAAGAAAGATTAAACTACCGAAATAAAGTTCGGAAATAGGATGCATAGAATACAGTAAAATGTATAACGTATTATACTAATTGTAAATTTCCATAAAATAGATATTTAGATCCGGTTTTTACGATCATATAAAACTGTTATATGGCTCATACGTACGATCTAATATGAAGATACACATTTTATAATAAAATGTTTACAACATAACTGAAAACACAGAAAGGTTAGGTAAGGTTATATTCGCGTAACGACAAATAAAACTGCGTTATTGTTATGCACGCTATTGAAAATATTTAAATTATAATTATTCATACAAAAATCAGTCTTGCGCAAACAGAATTAAATTGGCATATATAAAGATATTACAGATAGGCTATAATAGGGTTTTAATCAATAAATCTATAATATATTTGCAGACGAAATAAATACTTTAATAGGCTTATGCAAAATTCAATTAATTTAATTGCCAATTTAAATTTTATATTCTTGCAATTATTTCATAATAGGCATGCTTCTTGTGAAGCACATTATATAACAAACAAATGCATACGAAAATAATGAACTGATAATATTAATGCTGAATAATTAAGTTGGAAATAATATTGTATGAAATATAAAGCCAAATTTGGAATTTAATATCGATGTTGAATATACATCACTTGTTTTATAAGTCATTGATAATTACTTCATATCTAAATTTGAACGCCTTTTAAATGCTACTATTTTCAATTTCAAATTCATTAACTGTCATAGTTGTATAATAATATTTTTTCTTATGACGAAAACAATTCGTATATGGAGATATTTATTTGGCAATTTTAAAGTAACCCGGTAGGTTACTTTTGTTTAATTGGCAACAGTTCCTGAACTGATCCTACTGCCCCAGCTATTTTGGTGGGTTGGCAGGTTGAACCCATTCTCTATCTCTCTCTAATCAACTTGTGTTCCTTGTTATCGGTTTTAATTTGGTGGCATCGCAATTTGTATTTAAGCAGATGTCACTTAGAACGTGCATTCTGATTTTAAATTTATCGCTAATTTTTACAACTGATATTAGATGCATCATTTGGAAGTAACAGGAGTTAGTTTTAGATCAGTTCAGGGTTGAACCTAAAGTTCCCAAACAAATACGACCTATATATCGTATATGATGGTGACCATAAATGAAATAAAGCTTCGTTAAAATGTGTTGTTAAAGCATTCGAATCCGAAGATACCGAGTTTGAATCCCACTCAAATTTAAAATATAAGACATGTAATTGGGATTAAATTCCCATAGGATAGAGTAACTGAAATAAATAAATAAATAAATATGTAACGTAACAGAAAATGTCACAAAACTGGATAAAAAAAAGATTTTATAATTAAATAACGTTTAAAAAATATGTTTTATATATAAAATATAAATAAATATATCATCACACCTTTTACACATTACTGGGTGTGGTCTGTTGAAGCAGATCTTGGTAATATTTATACGCGTGACGTGTGGTTACCAGCCGACAAATCACGGCCCCCAAAGATGTTAGTAGTGAAAATGTTTGTCGGTTGTGAGGATCGAACCAGGGTTCTTAGGACCCACAGGCCGACTTGATACCACTGAGCCATTACCCTATTTCAATTAGTAGATATAGGAAATATAAATTTTTTGTGTGTATAGTTTCAGTACATCAACATGACTGAAATGCGAAAAGATGAGCGAAGGGATAAATTTTGCACACTAAAGATTTAATTGTTGAAAGGCGGTTTGTCTCACAAATTTGTCATCATTTTTACATTTATATTTTAGTTTGTTCTATTTCTGGAAATAACAAGGTTCAGCTGAGGTTTGTGATACCTTGAGTGAGATTCGAACACGAGACCAGAACCGGCGCAAGGCGGTAATTAATGTAAACACCGTAGAATGGCACTGCGCCATGTGGCGAAAAAAAATAATAAAACAATAAAGCAATCATACATGAATGCTAATAATAATTTGTAACAAAAATAAATTGTCAGAAATGCAGTAAGTCGAACAATAAACCGTCGTTCCCTAATTTAGAAATTGTATTAAGAATATTGCTTATTTTTGTTTCTTTTCTCTGACTTGACTCGTTCAGTAGGTGTATAGAGTGGTTATTTGAAAGTTGATAACCGTACTTTCCAGCAAAAACTATGTCATCTATTGAGCCATGCAAGTGCCAAAATTAGACATAAGTTGGAGTCCCAAATACTATCGTAGTAAAGACGAATCTCATGGTTCACTGTCCGTGAATCCATGTGTCCGTTCATTCATACATCCAGTCTACTACGCCACGCTAAAATCCGCCAAAATCACGTTGGTCACGCAGCGGCAACGGCAGCCTTGAACGTAACGCGCGGAAGCTCACGGAGCGAGAATAAGGTCAGTGAGTGCGGCTGTGGCTGGGTTCGGAGGTCAGACCTTGATCGTTGACCTGAGGGAATCCCGAGGCTAGAGGTTGGTTGAGCGGTTGAGGTTGCCGAGAAGCGTCCGGACGCCCGACGTCGGTTTAGCGTCAGCTGTGCACTCATGTTACCTCACTGCACCGAGCGATGAGCTGTTTTACACCTGATTGTAACAAGACATAAAGACGATGTAACTGCGGAAGATTACACTTTTTATACATACTTCACTTTAAGGTTGCAGTTATGTTTTATTTATTTGCTACTCCGTACAACAGGTACTTCATCCAAATTACAGTACAGGGGGCCAACAACTTGCAGTTTAATCTGAACCACTTAAGACACAATCGTATTTTTTTATATACATCTAAATCAGCAAAGTTTTGTACACTCTTACTACAGAGTGATCAAAAGGAATTGTTACAGTTGGCAATAAAAAAAAACTACTTGAAATTGGTAAGCCTGATACATAAATTCATTTCCTGTTGTTGACAGTGACATTTAAAATTTAAATTTGAGTACATTTATTTCTAAAGTATTTCTATTACTTAAAAAGTCAAAATTCTATTAGCTGTCAGACTCCTGACATAACCTATTTGTATTTATTAGAAATGTCAAATAGCATTTCCGCCTTTATCTGACGTTGTGCCAACTGTAAAATAAAAAGAACTCTGGAATTGTATTGCCAACTATAACAATTCCTTTTGATCAGCCTGTAGATAGACGCAACTTGCATCCACTGGACTAACAACGCCTGCTTGCAGTGGCGTGCCTAGAACTTTTGCCGCCCAGGGCGGTCTCCAATTTGCCGCCCTTTCTAAGTCTATCAAATGGTGCTTTTTATAAATTAAAAAAATAAATATAAAATAAATATATTATCACTTTTATCTATTACTGGGTGTGGCACTCTGCTGAAGCAGATCTCGGTAAGTGATATATTTATGTACGTGAAGTGCGGTTACCAGCCGTAAAATCACGGACCACAAAGAAGTTAGTGGTGCGGGAGCCACGGAGGGAATTTTAATTTGGTGAAAATTGTGTATCAGCTGTGGGAATCGAACTAGGTCCTCGGGATCCACAGGCCATCTCGAAAACACTGAGCCATTACTCCATTAAATTAATAAACATAAATAAATAATTGTAATAGAGACAAACTATAAATAGGGAACATTTTTTACTATTTTCAACCCTACATTGACTTGGCGATAAAGAAAAATATTCGAAATCATATAGTAATTCATAATTCGTAGAAATAGAATACTGAACTTATGGAAGTGAACAAGTTGTTTTTACAACTAAAACTAAATATAAGAAATGCCGCCCCAAAATATGTGCCGCCCGGTGCGGACCGCACCCACCGCTCCCCTCTAGGTACGCCACTGCCTGCTTGTATTAACGTATTAACTGAACAAATAAAACATGATGAATAAATATTGAAGTAAAAATTGTAGATCCTATAACCATATGAGCTGTGGAAATGTTTGGTTTCAGGATCGGAATAAATAGAGAATATCTTCTAATAATATTTATTTGGATGTTTCGATTAGCGTGCCAACCGATCTTCAGTTGAAGAATACAAAGAAAAATATATAAATATCGCAAAAAAAAGAACGAAAAATAACCTTATCAAAAGATGAATAACTAGTTAACAAGTAAAACAAAATGTATAAATTAAACAAATTTTACATGCAAAGCATAATTAAAAGCATTCATGTTGCAGAGATACATAAGAATAATCGCCATCTTGAATCGGATACATTAAAGAATAAGTATTATGTGGCAGAATATGTCACGTAAAACGCCTTTGACTATTACTGAATGTGGCACTCGGCCATAGTATATCTCGGTAAGTGAAGTGCTGTTTACAAGCCGTCAAATTACGGCCCTCAAAGATGTTAGTAGAAAGGGAGCCATGAAGGTAATTTTAATGTGGAGTAAAGTTTGTCGGCCACGGGAATCCAACTCGGGTTTTCGAATTCACAGTCCGACGCATTGCTACTGAGCTATCTACCTCATAATAATGATAAAATTTTCATTAATTATCGTCAATGTTCAGATATATCAAAATTGTGGTAATTGGGAAAGAAATAATGTTAATGATGTAACACGACGAATCGAGAAATAAGAAACTCTCGTTATAATTTTCAATTTTTGATAGGAGAAAAACAGCTTTTCTTGACTCATAATTTCTCGTAATATTTTGTAATAGCCGAGAAATAGTGCCCAAATCTTCGAACAGGCTCTAGTAGAATTCTAAAGAAAATATGTTTATGTAATTAACAACGGATGTGTTATCATTTGTTCAGCTATACTTAAGGGGTAACTTCCGCACTTGTTTACCCAGTATTACTGAGAAATAAAGTAGGACACTAATGGAATACAGTTAGCTTGACATTTTGTAAAATCTTGATATATGAAACAATTGAAAAAGAAGTAAAGTTTTCCTTTATTGTATCTTAAAGTAAATATTTTCTCTGAACTAAAGTACAATTTAAAAAGGTAGATAAATAGTATTTATTTAATCGACTGATTCTATATTGACTCTCTTATAGATGCTATTGATGGTATCTAGTCAGTAGATACTAATAGATTATATATTTTTACAGAGTAAAGAGAAGTCAATTTTGATATATCAAGATTATGAAGGAGTATATAGCTTAGTGGAAGCATGTCGGACTGTGAATTTGAGAGTTCGATTCCACATTAAAATTATCTCTGTGGCTTCCCGGCCACAAACATCTTTGGCAGGAGTGATTGCACTTACCGAGATCTTTTATGGTAGAGTACTACACCCAATAATTGGTAAAAGTCGTGATAATATATTTATTAATTTAATTTAAAATCAGTGGCTTCTTGAGCGTTGCAAACCGTAAGCTACGGGTTCGCGCCCATATTATGAATGTTTGCAATATTTTTATCAGGATATATATGGAAGAAAGTCCTCGGTTAAATTTCACTCTTGAGTGGACAAAATAGAGTAAAGAAAGAAATTTATTGAATATTGCATTCTCGTTTACTCTTTCAACTCAAAGAGTTTTGTGAGATACATATGAAATGATATTTTCATTAGGCATATTCCACATTATACTTATTGAAGTAGATCACTTATTTCTCAATCTATTATTTGATTAGTTTGCTTTACTCACTTTACCCGACACTACTCAGCTTGAAGTAATCCATCTTCCTAGATCATTCAGTTTATTCATTTCAGTCACGTGATTTTATCTGTACTGATATAAGTCAGCCAAGGGACAAATGAAATACAACTTTTATTCACCTCTTTGTTCACTTAATCTCACTCTCATCCTTAGCATTTGTTTCCTAATTTGAAAAATTTGTTAGAGTGCATTTTCGTCGTCGTACATTTCAGTGATCTATACGGGGTGGTTGATTTTTCATTTTCCAGCTTATATATGCTGTAATATTAAAGAAACAAAAAATGTTTAATATAAGACTTGTCTAACAGAACCTGATCTATAAATTAGCAAAAACTTTCTTTTTACAATGTCACATAATTTTCCGGAAAAATATTTAAGTCTTCAAATAGAACAGCCTATATATTTTGGTGGAATAAGATTCTAAATCAATTAGGAAGCCATGGGACAATATTGTTTGTACTAATTTATAGACCAAGTTTTGTTAGATAAGTCTTTGTAATTTTAATATTTCAGCAGATACAAGCTGGATAATGAAATCATTTATAGTTGATGATCCCGTTTGATCACAGAAGTATTATGCTATCGTAAGTTTATTTAATTTGAAGTGTAGCATAACTTGTCAATAATGTAACAACTTGAGATCAGGTTCATCCCACTTACACCAGATAACAAACATTATAAAAATGATGAAGTACAGATGCATACATTTCTGAGCAGTGAAGCATGTTTAAGTAATCAAATATTAAATATAGTTAGTGTACACATCTAAAAAACGACAATAAACTACAAGAGGATTGTTTTTAATGAATATTAATGCCAGTTATTTATACTTACAGCACGACAGTAGATTGATTGTAGCATATAATCAAGATATTGCTTTAACCTTGAAGAAGTAATTACCGTAATACAAATATAGATCTTGCTATGGAAAAAATTTGATTTGTAATGTACACTGAAGGACAAAAGGCCTTTATTTTTAATTGTGTGAACATATGCAAGACATATATAATGCAACATAATTAACTGAATATGGATGTGGATAATAATGAGACCATTGTAGAAATTATTTTTCAACTTCTTTCATTAAACACAGACAAAATATACAGGATGGTGTTTGGCAAGGGATTAACATGAGATATTAGTTATATGTAATTTTCTGCTCTTTTAATAATTTTATAAAAAAAAACTGTAAAATGCAAAGATGATCAGAATTTAAAAAGCATACAAAACTGTTTTTACATTTTTATTACGTGTCTGGTTTAGCCGCAACTTTAAAAATAAATTTAAGAATTTGATTTTATTTAATTTATAACCTGCAAATATTGACGTTTATAAATAATTAATGAAAAACAAAAGTCATGGCTATGGCCACAATTGAAAAGAAATTGTGAAATTTATTTTATATATAAAATTTTAAAAAATGTGAAAACAGTTTTTCTACGAAAGAGCAGAAAATAGACATTTCCAATTCTCAATTGAAAGCAGAAAGATGGCATTTGCAGCTTGCCGAGCAGCAATATAAAGCTGTATTCCATTTGCTACTTGGTTTACTTAAATCAGTTCAGATAAATTCGACACATGACTTAATAAACTGAATTAAGCAAACTGATGCATTTACTGGGGTGAATTACTTGAAAGTAAATTGGAACCTGTATTTTTCTACTGGAAATAAAGTCAGCGAAGTAATCCAGAGAAATAAATAAGTGATCTGGTTCAATAAATGTAAGTTAGATCTGATCCAAATGGCAAATGGAAGCTGTATTCCATTTGCCCCTTGGTTCACTTAAATCAATTCAGATAACATAACTAAGGGCAAGTTTTTCAATCACCGATTAATTTTAATCATGATTAAATAATAATGGAAACTATGGTTACCATTATTATTTAATCACGATTAACGTTAATCGAGAATAAACCGGCGATTGAAAAACTGGCCCTTAATAAACTGAATTAAAACTGATGCATTTATTGGAGTGAATTACTTTAAAGTAAATTAGAATCTGTAATTCTAGTATTGAAAATAAAGTCAGCGAAGTAATCCAGAGAAATAAATAAGTGATTTGGTTCAGTAAATTTAAGTTAGATCTGATCCAAATGGCTAATGGAATGCGCGTATTATACGCTTTAAGAGTGTATCATCGTATCCATGGATTCATGAAAACTGTCGCCAGAATTTTCAAACAGAAAAACTGTCAAAAATTATTTAAGTTATTTTTTTTAGTCATTTCAGTCGTAGAAAAAATATTATGTGCACCTCGAGCAGAAAGAGTCTTTTCCGCTCTTGCATGATTATTACTCTCGGCTACACCTCGATCAACACGAGCGGCAAAAGACTATTTTCTGCTCTAGGTACACAAATAACTATTTTGCATTACAAACAAAATAAAAGACTGATGCTGGGTTGCAAACTAACGGTTCAATAAGTTTCAGAAAATCTCTATTGGTACTGTTGCTAGATAAACAATTCTTTAACTAAAAAGCTCTTTATTTTTCTTCTTGCAACCTAGCATGAAGCACGTTTCCTATTGACATGGTCTTTTCTTACATAGAAATTGAAAAATATATTACAACGAATTGAAATAGTTATCAAAAGAAATATTATGCAGAGCAATCGTAAAGAAGAAGAAAACATTAGTTACTTCTGATGCAAAATGAAATTGAATTAGCTAATATCAGCAATTGCAATGAAAACGTTTCTACATTAAATTTCAAATATATCAGTTTTGTTATAGTAATTTATGGGATTGAAATAAATTAAAATAAGTCAAACACAATCAGTAAAAATAAAGACAGCCCAACCAATCAGAAATTTAAACGAAAAGAATGTATGAATTATAAACACGAAATATAAAGTAGCAAGGAGAATATTTCACTGAATCAATATCTCATTTCCAATTTGAGGAAAGTTTCCAATATTCCGAGAATTTCAATTCAACTGTAATCAGAAAATAAATACATCATTAAAAACATGATTAACAAAGGCGATCCTGATGTTTAAATGTAACATAATATCTGGGATAATTAGATATCGATGATGTGCTTTGTCTTGTTATCTTGGCCTCATCCATCAAACGGATCAGAACAAATGGAATTCTTTCCGCTATTCGCGATTAATCTACATTTAACCGCTTGCAGATGCGATCGACTGCAAACGCGAACTACAAGGATGATTAAAACTGAGGTTTTAGATTCGTCTGCACTTCTACAAGAATGCAAATTAAAGTCGGACATTTTTCTAGTTGCAGTCTGCAATATTCGCAGACGAATAAATATAACTTGTACAATTATTTTGTTTTTTTATAAACTACGAGTATATCTTTTATTTGTTTTTTAGAAAAGAAGGCTATAACTCAACAGGTAATATATTTTTCCTACAACTGTGCGATTTCATTGTTATTATGTAACTATTATTGCCTTGGTTACGTATAGAAAGTAGATGAATGCAGACCAAGTGAATTTCTGTAAGCAAAGAAACACTAGTGCGGAAAATGCTTCATTACGTAACTGTCAATAGAAAGTTGTTTTGAGAGCGATTTAAATTTCGCACCGAGCGCGGAATTCATATTTTGGCCACAGACGCTTATGGAAGAAGAAGATACGGTGTACCAGCGCTAGTAAATATGCAGTATTATATTTTGACGTTTATAAACATAACCTTAAATCGCAGTATATCTAATCTGTACACAATTAATAAGAATAACCGAACAAAGTAAAATCAATAAATGATTTTATTTTAAGAGTAAGTGTAATACATAAAATGGGGTGGCTAGCTCAGTGGTATGAAGTCGGCCTGTGGATCCTGAGAACCCTAGTTCGATTCCCACAGGAGACAAACAATTTTCATAATTTCAAAAGCTACCCCTGTGGCTCCTCCATCACTAACATCTTTGGGGGCCGTGATTTGACGACTGGTAACCGCACTTAACGCGCAAAATATATCACTTACCGAGATCTGCTTCAGCAGAGTGCCACACCCAGTAATGGGTAGAAGGCGTGATGATATATTTTATTTATTTATTTATTGAAATACGTAATATTTATTGTTTGTATGTATTAATAACACAGTTGTTACAGTTACTTATATTGACATAATGTGAAGTGGAAACTTTTGTACTGTCCAAAGAAACATTGATTTCTTCCGTACCTGTTCATATTATTAACAGTAATATTATTGAGAACAATTTCGGAGGCTTTAGAAGTACCAACAGCAGGTTGATTGTCATCGTCGAAAATAGATGCAACATAGCATGATCCGGAGCTTCAATTATCTTTGGAGGTGTTTATGATAAAGAAGAAACACTCACTGTACTATTCCAGACTAGACGATGTTGAAGAAATAATCTTGAAGTTAGTGAAATATTTTTAAATAACGTAGAACAATGTGCAAGCAATCAACAAACAAACCATAGCAACGTCGTAAAACATCGTTCTTGATAATATTTTAGTGATTTACTAAATCGCACAATTGTAGGAAAAATGTTGTTTATAACACGTGCCGAAAAAGGTTACGTACTCGTGCAGATTTCCGCACTTGGAAAGCCTCGTGCGTTAAATTCTGCACTTGCACGTAACAAACCTTTTTCGGCACTTGTTATAAAAATAACTATTGCATCTTTTACCTCAATTTGTTTATGCTAGCAGTACTTCAACTGTAAATCTTGGTAGGATATGACAAATTTTTACCAATAAATGAGGTTACTAGCTGTTAAATCGCGAGGTCAGAAGGTTAAAGTCGATATCACATCTGTATTATTATATCATACAAAAAAATGGACAATGTGTTCCTATATACCTATTTTATTTATGAAACTATATGATAAACTATGACGATCAGTGAAAACGCAGGTTAAAAGTCCTTATATTACAAGAGATATGATTTTTTGAAGTTTTGTATTGGGATTGTGATGTCCCAAGTTCTTTTCAGTGGTACTTAACTTATTTCGTACAAAGAATGTAAATAATATACGATTGAATTCTTGAAAAATAATCTTACTGCCCCTTAAGAATTTTACGAATTTAGGCCATTTTTAGTTTTTTTGCTCTAAAAATTTTATCCGAGCTGCAAAAATTCTATTTTATATACATATGTACCTTCACGAACGAAATTCACTGGTTTCCACAGATTTTCATTATCTCTTCAAGTTTTTGAATTAAAAGTAAAAGAAAATGTTGAAAAAAATCGTAAAATTTTCCAAATATCAGTATAAGTTAATTGGAACACGAGAAATACACTCGTTTAAACCGCGTTTCAATATCTCTTTTATTTTTTGAGATATAGGCCATCAAAGTTAAAAATCGCCGTAACTCGAAAATTAAGAAAGATATGAAGATGCACTCAACGGCATTCGATTTCTCGTAGTCTGATTTATATAGAACCATATTTTAAAATGTTTCGATTAAGCTGGTTCAACCAACAAATTCGCATTTTCATTAACATACATTTTTGCGATCACGACTCCGGCGATTAAAAAATATATATTTTGAGGATCAAAATATGCGTAATTATGTAAAAATATATGAGGAATTACATGATGAAATTCTCAATTTCATATCTGGTGTCATATTATTTTAAATGAATCCTTAGGTTGGTACTATCATGGAAGCATTTACGCCAGATTTTAATGAAATTTAAACATGATATTTTTCATGAGTTTCTACATTAGTTTGCAAATTTGTTCTTTTATTTACCATACATATAATTAAATACTTGTTTTTTAAATTTTTTTTGGTCACCTATACTTTTCTGAGACTGTCATGATAGAACCACCTTAATGAGAAATTTTTCCTTTACTAATTTCTGAAATCGTGGTTCTGTTTGTAATGTACGTTATTCAAACAGCCTTTTACAAACTTAAATTTTGATCACATAAAAAGTAAGAAGGTTGCGAAAGAATATATTTGTGATTTTCGCCTCCAAGGGGGTCACGGCTCCGAGAAGTTTGAAAACCATTGGTCTAACTGAAGTAGGTAGATATTCTTTAGCGTAGCAAAACATTGAACTGAAACTTACAGATAATTTAAATATTAATATAATCACAATTTGACTCTTGGAATGTTTACTTCTATTTAATAATGGAATTATGAGATAAATCTATAAGTTTATAGATCCGTAAATCCGTAAATTTGTTGATAAGTAAAAAATATTTCAAGTCATAAGTTTCGGTGCGATTTTGTTCGTAAATTACAGATTTACGAATATATAAAACTTATGGATTTACACAGAATTCCACCATTAATCTTAATAATTGTTTTAATTATTTTAAATTGTAACCTATAATTTAAATATATGAGACTGGACCCTATACTGTAATTGGGATTAACTTTCTATTGTACAGAGTAGTATAAATAAATAAATAAATTTATTCTAATCGACATGATCATGCATCGGAATGAGATTCGAAACATCGTCTTCGTTTATTAAAGCTAAGAAATTCAAGAATTTAGGAGAATTTGTTTTATTTCCCTCAAAAGAAAATAAATATAATTGAGTAGTAATACCAAAAAGCTATGAAGCGAAGTTATTTGCAGTTCGCCGTTGTCGAAAAAATTACAAACAAAATAGGATAATTGTAACAATTGATGTCACTAGCCACACACGCACCAAAATGAACAAAGTGACAAATGAAAGACGGATATCCATGTCGAGTGTCATTGTCGACACGACACCCGCAACAGATTTCACCCGCTTTGATTGTCGTTTGCGACGCGACCAGTGTGGCGCTAGTGTCGCTAGAGCGCGCGGATGGATGTCAGCAATGAAGTGTACGTAACACGGTTAATACGGCGGAACACGGCCACCGGGATGTTTCCTTTAGAGTTCAACTCGTCGCGCGCCCTTTGTGTCCACCAATGCGAAAGGACCAATCGACGCGGAAACGCCATTGCCCTCGGAACGGAAAATGAAGTATGAAGCCACAATGTGATTATCTAATACGTGACAACAACAACACAGGTACCAGGGTTATTAATATCTGCTAACTGGGCTAAAACTGGATATTGGTTAGTTACAGGGTGAAATTGGGGCAACAGTTTGGCGATGGTTAGCTACCGTAATAAACGGATGGATCGGATTGAAGGTTGACTGCGTTCACAAAATATTCTGAACTTGTACATACATACATACATATCATCCCATCAAATGGGATAGCACGAACCCTAAAATCATTCATAAAACTTTCCCTCATTAAATTCATCAAATAATTAGTCCTCGTCAAACATTCTCATCCAGACACACCACCCTCGTTTTAATCACATTCATAGATTACTCCATACAAACTCATTTATTTAATTATCAATGTGGGTGAAACAAAAATGGAGGGACAAGATATGAATGTTGGTGAAGATAATGCTGGTCGAATATATTCAATGAAATTCAGAAAAAAATACTGAATCTAATGAGCAAGTAAAAAATATAGGTTTCTATTTAAAATAAGAAAGTTGAACTCCGTTTTTTGAGAACCATTGGTCGAAAAAAATACACTTCGAAAATGGTATTTCTTTGCTAATTTAACAAATCTTGTAGTTCTTATAGTTCTCGAGATAGCAATGGCGGAACAATTAAATTGAATAGCCTGTAGATATAATTGGGGTCTAATGTCAACTTAAGACAATGGTGCATTACTGACATATTTCTTTCATTTTCGTACAGTATAACAGGAATCGTTAGAATTTGGTGTGTTAGACTAGAAATTGCATTAAGCGCTTAGAAGAATTATAGCAACGCAATTTAACTTTTTAAGAGAAAAAGTTGACAAGAATTTTCTATTCTATAAGTATATAGGTACATAATTTTTATTTGATGAATTGTTCTTTAAAATAATTTGAGAACTTTTATGTGTAGTTGAATAATTTTCTCTTAATTATCCAATAGTAAGTAGTCATATATTTATTAATAACTTACCTAGAGCAGGTTTTTACACTTGGTACTTCAGGAAGTTCACAATCTGCAAAAAAAAAGAATGATTATTTTTCAGTTAACAAGTAAACATTTGCAAACAAAATAGCAAGGATTTTATATAAACACTGGATTGCTAGCTACCTTGTAGCATGATTGGCATCTGGGATGCAAGGATGAGTATGTTGACGACGGCCAATTTATCATAAGTATTCGTGTTTCGAAAACATGTTTTCATTTACTGCAAATATAAAATAGATATTTCAATAAAAAAAAAAAAGTAGGCGTTATATTTGAAAGTATAGTAATAATAAAATAAATAGATAGACACAAAATAACATAGTTGTTTTTTATGTATTGTTTTATTAATTAAAATTAAAAATCAATTTTTTTTTAATATAGTATCTTTTAGGGTTGTTGATTTTACGAATATTCGAAAATTCGAATGTTCGGATTTTTTGAACATTCGAATTTAAATTCGAATTTTCGAATATTTCGAATTATTCGAAGTTTTGAATTTTTTGAACATTCGAATTTACGACTTTTTCGAGTTTTTCGAATTTTGCGAATTATTTGAAATGTTTTAGATCCTAACGTGGTATGAATTATTTTCACAATAAACTCATTTGCAGAGTTTTGTATTAATTCATAAGTAATTATTATTAATAAAATTTCGTTACACTGTCAAAAACGTTATATTTAAAACGTTTTTGTATCCTTTTTATTCTCATTTTAAAACGTTTTACTAAAAATCCATAGCATTTAGATGGGCGGTTACGAGAGTAGATGGCTTAATTAAGACGCCTAACCTTGCAGAGTTTTTGCAGAATATTTCGCCGAATTTATTATTTAATTCGTGTCCGACTTTTCACGAATTATGCGTGAGCGTACCTGGAGATGACAGATGGCGTTAATTAATTGGCAAAAAATTAGAAAATTCGAAGCTTCGGAAAATTCGAAAAGTTCAAAAAATTCGTAAATTCGAAAAGTTCAAAAAATTCGAAGATTCGAATTTTTTTTGACGAAGTTAAAAAAAATCGAATGTTCGAATATTCAGAAATTCGAAATTCGGTGGAAATCAACAACCCTAGTATCTTTGCAGACCTCAACTAGTTGCAGCCCTCGCTAAGCTTGTGCTACAATCTTTAATTTCGGTCTGCAAACAACTACTTCCAACCCTTGGTATAAAAATAACTATTTACATAAAATAGACATTGTAAACTATGGCCGTATTTATTTGGCATTTTATTAATAACCCGGTAGGTTACTTTTGTTTAATTAGCAAGTTTTAAGTAACCCAGAGCAGTTTCTGAACTGATCCTACTTCCCCAACTATTTTCGTGGATTGGCAGGTTGAACCCATTCTCTATCTCTCTCTAATCAACTTGTGTTCCTTGTTATCGGTTTTAAATTGGTGGCATCGCAATTTGTATTTAAGCAGATGTCACTTAGAACGTGCATTCAGATTTTCAATTTATCGCAAAATTTACAACTGACACTAGATGCATCATTTATTTGAAAGTAACACGAATTAGTTCTACAGTTCAGGGTTGAACCCAAAGTTCCCAAACAAATACAGTTTATAATAAAAATATAGGCCATGTTAGTTGGGATGACAATTGCGTTATAGTTTTTCTTTGTGGTACAAAACATACCAACATACGTTATATATTTTGTTTGCAACTTACATTTTCAATGGATCTCATGAAAAAAACAATACATTCGTTTGATATTACATTATCGGGATTGCATGATAAGGATCTAATAGTCTTGACATTTGGCAATGCCTATAATTACCTATAATATAATGCCTATAATTAAAACATAAAGATGTAATCTAAATCTAGAATCCTACACGTTTTATTTCCAAAAAGTTTCAAACTCAAGTAAACAACATGAAGGATAAACGAGAGTAAGTAATTAAGTAATCCATACTCAATCATTCGGCGATGTGTGAACCAGCGCATGCGCTCTGGAGCACCGAGTTACAAGTGGTGGGGATGGCTTTTAATCATGCGGGAAATGGAACTCTCGGGATTCGAACCTAATGGCATGGTCTGCGCATATCTGCCACCATAAAATAATATTTAGTCATTAGCTGTCCGTTAGCAATTAATAATCGTGAGATTTGTTTCTTTATCACCTTTAATTGTTGGATTTACTATCGCTGAACTTGAGAAAGTCGCTAACTGACGCGTATTTCATTGCGTTAATTGTGGAAATAAAATGGATATGAAATAAATTATGTTTCATTTTCAAATTGCTTATTAATAACTGTAATTATTTTAAGTACATACCGTATTTTATTCAGACATTTTTATGTAATTGGGCTCCTGCTACTGTTACTGTCATTATACGAAAAGGATATTAATTTTCTGACCTAATTTGTACTGCCAAGAAGTTGTTAATTTATGGCATAATAGAAAATATTATTGATTGGACTGTGTGATTACTTACAATTTCCTTAGAGTATAACTAAATGGGGGCGGCCATAAAAACAACATTACTCTTTATTGCATTTTCTATAAATTTACTTCGCAATACCTATATGTAAATCTTAAATATTACTTTCTTGTTCTCTCTGCAAATGTACACGTAATATAATAATAATAAATGTATTTGTTAAAAGAAGACTTTTTACAAACAGATTGGTAACATGACATGTATATGCATATATATATATATATCATCTTCTCCTTGGATGGGACGGCAAGTAGCTCTGTGTTGGCTGACACTAGATCTGCAGGACTGTTGACATTATGTCTTTGAATGTATTTATCTCTTAGTGGGTTATATATGGGACAATTATAAAGGAAATGATTTAGGGTATTTTCTTCGTGCAGGTTACATATAGTACAATTTTCACTTTCTTCGAATCTATGGCAAAAACCGTCCTGGTACAAAAAGAAGTAATATAAAAATGCTATATTTTTTTCTTCCCTAATTAGGAATTACTTTACTATACCTGAATTATTACATACAAAAGTATTTGATTTTATAAATTCTGACTTTTTTGTTACTTTTTCTAGGACTAATAACTATAATTCAAATTGAGGGATGTACCTAATAAATCCTTTTCTATAATGTGGTGTAAAGTTGAAGAATGTAAATATCGCTAAAATTACATATAAATTATGTATTATATGAGCAGAATATTTTCTTTTTGTGGTCCGCAACAGCGTAACTAAGGTTCCCCAGACCCCGAAGTACAGAAGGCTGAACAAGTTTAAGGAGCACATATAATTAAAAAAAAAAATTATTACAAAGAGTTTCTTATGGTATATAATAATTTACAAGATACAGAAATTAAATTAATAATTTAGCAGTCATTAAACAAATAAAAAATAAATATATCATCACGTCTCCTACTCATTACTAAGTGTGGCACTCTGCCGAAGCAGATCTCGGTAAGTGCTATATTTTACGCGTGAAGTGCAGTTACCAGCCGTCAAATCACGGCCTACAAAGATGTTAGTGGTGGAGGAGCCACATGGGTAGTTTTTAAAATGGTGAAAATTGTTTGTCGCCTGTGAGAAGCTACAAATTAAAGAAATTAATTCAAATAATTGAAGAAAATCGTGTATTAATTATGATTTTTTGTGATAATCACGCCATAGAAACAACAGCCCTAACTGTGAGATGTGTTATAAATATTGGAAATTGAAAGGTACTTATATTGAAATATATTATTTAATTAAAGTAATTAAATAAAATATATCGATTAAAAACACCTATTTTCTAATATTTATAGCAAAGAGACAGTTGTCACAAAAAATCATAATTATTAGTAGATTTTCCTGAAACATTGTAAATAATTTCTGTAATTTGTGGCATTAATATTAGGTAATCTCACATTAGTAAATAAAGCTTGTAGATATTGTCATATGCATTTGGGAAATGAAAGAAGTCGTAAAACTAACTTTTCATTTATTTTGCTGTGAGCAACACTTCATTAATTTATTTTTATATTTTCAAACTCGGTATCTTCGGATTCGAATGCCGTAACGCTAGCAGTTACTGCTGATCATATGCAATTTAATATCATACTAAGTTTTTGAAAGTTGGTTTGTAAAAAAAAAACTGATTTGCAGTTATCTCTATTTATTTGGGACTATATATACTTAATTATCTGCATGTAATTGAATAAAATATTAATATTTGATTTAATTGCTAAATGTTAGAAATATGTAAAATAAAATAAATATATCATCACGCCTTCTACCCATTATTGGGTGTGGCACACTGCCGAAGCAGATCTCGGCAAGTGATATATTTTTGCGCGTGAAGTGCGGTTACCAGCCGTCAAATCACGGCCACCAAAGATGTTAGTGGAGGGGGAGCCTCAGGAGTAGTATTAATGCGGTGACCATGTTTGTCGCCAGTGGAAATCGAACCAGGGTTCTCAGGATCCACAGGCCGACACGATATATAATATTATAATATTATCAAATATAGTCCTAAGAAAATATTTGCAAGGGAGAAAGACAAAATATGAAGATACGTCTTCGGTTATGCCGTTATGGTATAGGCAGTTTAAAAAAAAGATTGCTACCTGAGGTATTAGGTAATGCGCATAAAACGTGGTAAACAACTATATAAAATAATACTTTAATTCTACGATAAGCAACTAAATATAAATTGTTGTGTCTAGGAAAAGAGATGCGAGAGAATAACCGCAGAATTCAGTGCGCGATGGTCATGCCCTGGGCAACGGAGTGCGGGGCGCAGCGCCCTCGAGACCTGGGCTTGCGTGCTGCAGCGTCCCACCGGCATCGTCACCGTCGCCGTTACCGGCCCGCGACAGGAACAGGAAGTGGACACAAACAAACAATCCCGACATGCTGTCGCTGATGTAGCATCACTACATAATAAACCAGAATGCTGCAATAACATTCAGCGTACAGGGTGCAAAGTACGGGTGTTCAATGTCGAGCCAGGAGCCAGGAGCAGGTGGCGTCACGGAACACGGAAGGGTAGCGCTAGAGAGAGACGGAACATTGGAGCGCCGCGTGATGGAGTGGGGAGGGGAACATGAGGGACGCGCGGCGGGGGCGCAAGGGTGCCTCGCGTGGTGGGGGCAACGGCAAGGAGGCCCGCGCATCGATTCAGCATCGCGAACACTCGCGCTACAGTGTTGCCTGCTGTGGCGCATTCCTCAGCCGCTGCTGTTGCCGGGATGGGACAGAGACGTGGCAACGTCATTCACAAACATTGATTCTTTTCCATTATAAATAGTACGCAAAAAATGCGTTCCTATATATCATCCTCCCCCAGACATGCTTTGTGGCCCGGAAATTACATTTTATAACTTCTATAACAGCGCTGCTAAATGATTTTCGTTCTCTTTTTTACTACTACCGAACGGCGTGCTCTTCACTCTAAGTAAAAGTAGTGTTATTACACACTTAAATTGCAATCGTTAAAAATTAACGGTCATATAAAATTAAATTTGAAGGCTGAGGGAGAAAAGCCATCTTAAAACTTAAAGCTGCTTTTACGTCTGCAGCAAATGCTCTCGACTTGGGGATGCTCAAAGTTATAGTACTTGTGAAACGGGCTTATATGACTACCGTGCTAACTTGTATTCTGTATTTATATTATTCTGCACGTATGTTTTAAATTACTTCGACTCGTGTTGCATGTTGCCATTACCATCCGCGTTTCTAACTAACAAACGCTGAGTACCACAAACGCAGTTAGAATTTATTAAAAAACTAAAAGGTACTTTCCGCAAATTATTACCAGGATCCAATTTTTATTCCATCGTAACCGCCCTTGTTCTTCTCAATATTATTCCAGAGAGAATTAGAAGTAAAGCCTAAAGTTTATATATTGATCTGCATACTTTAATTATCCAGAATATCTACATAAAAATTTTCATTTTAAATTCAAATATGACGTATAAATTTTAATGCTGATTTTTATCTCCATCAGATAAAACATAATAAAGATGGAATTTTTCCTTTTTCTTTTCATTTTTTCATATTTTTCTAGCCAACGAATAATTTTATAAGCAATAAAAGCTCTTAAAATTTCAAACCAGATTACCTGGCTTGATAAGGATTACATGTAACGAGTTCTCTTCATTGTAGCAATAATTATATTTTCTTCTAAAAGGATTTTATAACAATATTTATAATCGAACGAGATTACAATCTCATTTTCCTTTAATGAAAGTAATTTTCTTTCATAGATGCTGCATTGCTTTTAATGCTGATATTTATGTAATTAACACAATAGGTACACTCCTTTATTTACTTCTTCAGTTCAAATGTAATTACGGCCAAATTAAACGTAATTCCTTAGAAACTAAATGTACAAATAAAGATACAATAATTTACTTAAATAATACTGGATAATTGCAATTGTATGTTTCCAAAAGGAAAATAACACGAAATTTATTTCATTCTTATATAAGTTCTTTGCACAAGAGTCATTAAAATATAAATTGGAATATAGTTGTTCATACAAACTTCTAAGTACGGTGATTTCGAATTTAATGTCCCATTATTGAAATTTTGGAATCGATAAGAGCTACAAGTTCAATTAAATGGGACTTATTGTGCTCATTTGGGGGAAGGAGCATTACAGAAATGTCGTTGATTTTCCGTCCTTAAATGACTCAGAAAAAGTTGCATATCAGGAAAAATACTTCAAATAATATTTTTTTTCTTATTTAGTTATTGTTAAAATCTGGTTTAAAATGTTGTCTGATAAATAAACGTTACATATTTGTTTGCATTTATTTCCACTTCCCCGATTTTAAAAAGTTAATCCAAATAGTATTAGTACTTGTGACACGGGTTTATTAAAACTTTGTTGGGAAAATGGTTCAGTTTAATTTGAATAATCTAAAATTCAGGATTAGCTAAAACTCTTTTGAGAATTTGGATGCTGAAGATTTTAGATATAGGTAAATATAATCTAACAGGGCTGAGAGAGCCGCTGTTACGCGTATAAAACAATTGTTCATGGGACGAACTAAATTAAAATCAAGACGAAATATAACGCGATTTAATACACGATTAAATAAAACGAAATAAGACGTGAACTTCTTGTAAAAATATATATTTAAAACATAAAATAAATGCATAAAAATATAAATGGTAAAATTTACAGAAGTTATAAACTAATATTTAAATTAACCAAATTATCCGGCAATGGAAACAAGAACAACGTATGAATAAACTATTATTACTTAGTTACAAAATACATTGCAAAACCTACATCTTGCACTCACGTCGAGAGCCAAACTTGTCTCGGCGGAAGCCAATCTACCACTAACTAACTATTGTTGTATTCCATGAGATGTTCTGACAAAAGAGTAAGAGGGTGGTATCGTCGCGTTGGTCGAGATAGCTGTTCCCACATATGTGTTTACATAAAAAACCCAGATGGGGTGCGTTTCAAGGGTTAACTCTATCCGACCAGTCGCTTAGCTATAATTTACCCAGATATGTCATCACATCACGCAAAAATTCAAGAAAGCTATAAACTTGATAAATAATGATCTACGGAATACTGAAGTTATAACATATGCTCTAATAAATTTGATAAACAAAATAAACTCTGTCAAGTCAATTTTAGAAAGATACTTAAGATAACGCTTAATTCGTCTGTATCTTTCGAAGCTGAGTTGATAGTGAAATATCATAATTTATAAACAAAACCAAATTCTGAATTGTTTGAAGTATTTTTCCTTTTTTGTTACAATAATATAAATTTATATAGCCCAATTCTCAAAACATTTTAGCTAATCTTGAGTTTTGGATTACTCATAGTTAAGTCATATTTTTTTAAAAGTTTTAAAAAACTTTAACATAATCTTGTTACCATTTGGTTTCGGAAAGTTGTTTGGATTAGCTTTTTAAAATCGGATTAGAATAATATTAGCTAATCCAAAATTCAAAATTAGATACAACTTTTTTGAGAATTGGGCAGATAATGTTTAAAAATTATTTTTTTCTTACTGATGAGCGAAGATGATTTTATTAAAACTATGCGAAGAATAATTCCTTCAATTATATAATTTCCTAATAGTTTCACAATAAACAGTAGGTTCTCTGCTCTGTAATTGGGAAAAAGTTCCAGTTGTGAGTCGATCTGTGGATTTGAGAACGTTAGTTCCATTTCCAAATCCTCCAAACAATTTTCACCACATTAAAACTACCCCTGTGGCTCCCTCTCCACTAACATCTTTGGGGCCCGTAATTTGACGGCTGCTAATCGAATTTCACACGTATAAATATATCACTTCTTAGGATCTGCTACGGCAGAGTGATACACTCAGTACAGAGTAAAAGGTGTGATTAATATACATTATTTATTTATTTATTTATTATGTCATTTTGACAGATTATACGTCAAACATTTGGTTAATTTTGTTTCAGTTCCATGGCTATCGATAGTTTCGAGGCTATTTTTTGTTATTTTCATATCTAATTTGTGCCGTTACGAAGCATGCAAAATTAATTTTCTTTCTTGGTTTAGATGCAGAAGTTGATGCCCTAAAACTTTTATTTGAATTTTTTTTTCTTAAAGCAATTAGAGAAGCAGGAAATTACAAAATTATGATTTTACATGTTAAATCCCTATGTTCGAGAGTCGCGATCACCATCCTGTCACGACTTTTACCTATTACTGGGTTTGGCAGTCTCCGGAGCAAACCTTGGTGAGTGATATATTAATGCGTATGAAATGCGATTACCAGCAGTCAAATCACGGTCCCCAAAGATGTTAATGGAAGGTGAACCATAGGGATGATTTTAAAATACTGAAAATTGTTGGTCGGCTACGTCACAGTCCAGTCCGATTGGATACCACTCAGCAATCTTCTCAATAAAACACCTCCTAAGATAATCAAGAAATCAATTCCCCATGTGTACCCCTCGAACCCATCACCAAAACAAATTGTCGTATGTCGTTACAAGACAACAACTAGGCTCAGCGAACACGAAACACGATTCACAAACGCAACAAACCAGTGTACAAGTGAACAGACAAGCAAACATCCAAGCAAGTCAAGCGACCGACGATCACGAACAAACGACCGTGACACCTAACACGGCCGCACGCCACAGCACGCCACGGACGCCCGTACGATAAGGAGCAAGTGAAGCAACCGGTGAATGTGGCGCGTGCCGTCGCAGGAAGCGAATGAGTGAAGCAGGAAATGTGAGGATGGTTGAGGGTATACTTCCGGAGTGGACGATGAGGATGACAGATTGTGATAGTGAAAGCACGGAAAATAATAAATAAATCATAACGTGTTTAGCGAATTCTATGCCAATGGCAGCTTTGCAATTGCAGATCTCGTCTATCATTTATTGACGTAATAGTGCGCAAAATTATAATGGTAATAAATTTTAGAATAGGGACAGTTACATAGGCCGTATTTGTTTGGGAACTTTGGGTCCAACCCTGAACTGATCTAGAACTAACTCGTGTTATTTGCATGTGTTTATGATGCATCTAGTATCAGTTGTAAAAATTAGCGATAAATTCAAAATCTAAATACACGTTCTAACTGACATCTGTTTAAATACAAATTGTGATGCCATCAATTCAAAGCGGATAACAAGGAATACAAGTTGATTATAAAGAGATAGAAAATGGGTTCAACCTGCAAACCCACCAAAATAGCTGGGCTAGTAGGATCAGTTCACGAACGGTTCAGAGTTACTTAAAACGTGGCAATTAAACAAAAGTAATCCATCGGTTTACTTTAAAATGCCACATAAATACGACCATAGATGTAATAGTTGTATTTCATGAAGGGTCAAAAGCAAAATCTCCAGACGGAGCCTATTTTATCATTAAATGAGATAAGCATAGATCCAGGGCCTATTTTAGAGCCCATAAAAAACTTAATAAAAAGTTGATTAATTTACAGCTAATGCAACCGAAAATAAATCCTTTGGTACTTGGATAGAGAGGAAATTGCTTTTTGTTCGTTTTGCAAAATGAAATAATCTAAGAAAACTTCTACGAGATATCTAAAATTAAAATACAGTACAACATATAATTTAATACTTACTTTGTTGTTTATAACTGATATAAAAATAATATGACAGGGTTGGTACATCGAGAGCGGAATTTATTCGGAGGCAAACTAAACAATTGGTGGTGACTTATTTAATTAAATAATAATTCACGATAAGACACATAACTTTATTTGTTTTAACGAACAATAATAAACTAAAATAAAAATAAAACATAAACTAATAAAAGACGCATTAAATGATAATTAAATGAGCCCAAAGCGCGAAACGAATACAATATTGGTCACATCTTGATCTGCCGAGGATGCAAACTTGTCTGCCTGATGCTACAGCTCAAAACATATGCTATGTTTTTGAACTGGGGTGAAGAGTGGTATTTTAGGGGATGCAACATATGGTTGCAGACTATAGATGACCACACACATTCGTCGCCTCCATAAGATTCTTTACCAGAATCTTATCACACCAAAAAGAAAACAAGCTAACGAAAAATCTATAGCAACTTCAAATCTCTCCTATTACAAATAAAAGACAAAATAATATTGTTTGTTTGAATAAAATTTCTCATAAAAATAATAATAATTTTTGTAATAAAAATGTTACAGGCCCTCGGATTTGGATCCGCCACTTTTTATCTTTGATAATCGTTTTTCCAATTATACCGACGTCATCTGAATTTTACTCTTTATTTTTTTTATTCTATGTCAAAGACAGCCTCGATTCTACGAGTATAATTGCCTCACAATTGAAGATTTGATATATGGAGAATATTCTAAGAAGTTCTCTTTAAAATAATAATTAAGCTACGGTATTTATTATCTGTTGTTTTTTAATATGAGGTAGGTATATGAGTATATCAATTATGCTAGAGGTAAAAAATTTAGGAAAATATATAGGTAAATTTACTATTTATAGAACACAAGATGATGGTGAATATTATGAGGTTAATAATTAAAAGAAAACAGTTGGGTAGTTCTTCACTCAGATTTTGTATTCATTTAGTTTATTCCTTTCAGATTCAGTAGGTGGACACTGACTAGGATACGTCATTTAGGATTTTTAGAACACTAGATGGAAAAAAAAGCTAACTCTTGCTTTAAGGTGGTACTATCATGGAAGCATTTAACCCGGATTTTAATGAAATGTAAATATGCTATTTTTCATGTGTTTCTACACCAGTATGCAATTTTTTTTTTAAGTTTACCGTTGTTGAGCTGAGTAATGTAAAGTTAAAGTCGACCAAAAATGCATTGGCGTTATAGGAACTGTACCTCGTGAGGCAGCTTACTGCGTAATAAATTCATATATTGTAGTTTTTTTTTAACAAAAAACTAACACACAGTACATCATGTAAAGATAAAGGTATGAGAATTTAAAAATCCATGTCTTACCGGATTAGTTTCAAAGAAATTGGCGATGAAAGTTGGATATTCTATGATTTTCAATGAAACTGTCAAACATGCTTGGCAACGTTGCACGGGTAGACAGAGATGGTCGCACGCGAAAACAGAGATGGTCGCAGGCGTAGACAGAGATGGTCACACGAATGACAAAGTAAGAACTATGAAAGTTATTATTTCGATCAATAAAATATATTAATTTTAATACAAAAAAAAATTACAGCATTTTATATTTATTTATTTGTTCTTAACAGTTGATAATAATTGCTTTGGTGCATTTTTCTTATGAACTGTCAACAGGATGTGTCGATAATACAGTTACGTTTCGTACCGACTGGTAATATCATGCTGCTTGTAGTTCTCGCCTTGTTGTTATAGCTTCTGCTGTGTAAACTCTTACACTGCTATTGGTTGGCATGAAACATTCACTTTCCAAAATTTTGTTATGTTACTGAATTTCATAAACTAGTTAAATAGTTTTATTTAATATATTTAATGTTACTGTTAATTATACGATATTTGCAGCGAAATGTTAATTCTGTTAATAACCTATACAATACAATAATGTAATAATGATTTTTATAAACTTTTTAGGGTATCTATACTTTTGTATGAGACTGTCATGATAAAACCACCTTAATAAAAAGACCTAATCTCTTTTCGGACATTTTTATTGAAATTCATTACCTATCTGAATTTTAAAAGACGAGAAATATAAATATGAAAATAACAAACTGGAAACTAGAATATCACTATGTTGCAGATTTGCTATTAAAGTAATGTTAAACTAAAGATAATGGGAACATGTAAATCATCATTACCATAATCTTTAAATATGATCATAATTATGCTAAGTGTTCTTTCTATCATGTGCTTTAAATCTTTAATAACTTAATTTAGGTTTAAGACATACATTTTACGATTATTGCATATTATTTCATATTTTGTATTACCCTAGATATACTAAATTTACTATTTATTATAGAAAATGTGCTTGATACCTTTTCATACAACCTATCGGTAAATTTAACTGAGCAATTATACAAGAAGCTACATTAGTTTTAGTTTATTTTGATGAAGGAATGTTAAAATGCAATCATAAAACGCACTCAATGGTTATCATGATGTCGTGAAATTTGATGATTTGCAATAATCTAACTATGAAATGAAATAAAAATAAATCTAGATTGCTATAATAATAATTGAGGTAACTTTCACAATTCCAATTTACGATGATAATAAACTGAATTGCTTTTGATTGAAAATACAAATAATGGCACTACTGATTACAGATTTATTTAGTTTTTGATGGAAATTACAACTATTAATCCGTTTGGATTATTCTCATGTAGGTGTAAAAATGTGAAATACTATTATTCCCAAACACTGTTGGTCGATGTTGATCATCACCAGTTCCATAAAATATTTATATCACATAGCACTCATAAAATATTGAAAATGGCTTTTCCATATATTTTATATTCACGTTTTTATTATTTTATTCAATTCCAGCCTGATTTATATACCAAAATGCTTACACTTGCACTCTCTCAACATTATTATTATCATCCCAGAACCCAACTTATCTCGAAAACTATCCATAAAAATCCCAAAAATTCCCGCAAAATTTAAATAAAATCTTATTCCAGAAAACTGCGATAAGAATAGATGAGGAAACTATAAACTCTAATGCTCAGAAATATAAGTAATAATTATTATAATCGAGACATTTAATTGTAGAGATTATTAACCGCTGATTATGCCATTCACATCGGCGCCATCTACAGTTTCCACCCGTTCCCAAATCTAATTTTCTTGTCTTCATGTTTATCATGGCATAATCTATTAAAAAATCCATTTCTGTCACTGGAATAAATGAGACATCATTTTGCACTCTAGCTCTCTAACTAATACTTGCACTACCACTTCAAGCGGAGTTAATGTAATATCGAAGTAAATAATCGCAAACAAATTATAAATTATTTTAGGCTATTTAGTTGTACTTGTCATAACAGTTTTCATTGGATGCGTTCAGTTCACTTAACGTTTTCCAGCATCAGTGTTTTTTTTTGCTTTTGGAATAATGTTTCTTTTTTAATATTCATTTTAAAAGAATGCTACGTGAATATTATTTAGCTAGAAATGTCAAAGTTATTTCGTTTAATTTTGTTTAGCATTTTGATACAACTTAACGCTAGCTAGCTATATTAGGGTGTTGACTGCATTTAAAATAGTTTATTAACAAAAAAAAACATGTATTAATAATTGTTATTAATGTATGATTTTCTATACACTAATGTAATATATTAATAAACGATCAACGGAAAATTATATTAAAAAAGACAAGTAAAAATTAGGAAGATTCATAATGAAACATGAAACAAGTGCCACTAATGAAACAAGCAACATAATACATATTTATTTATATAAATCCGTACACCAGGAACTTAATCCCAATTACAATACATGGTATGAACCTAGCGATCTGTAGTGTGGAGGTTCATATATATTTAGCTTCAGTGGGATTCGAACTTGGGATATCCACACCATAGTTCTGCATGTTGTCAATTTATAAAGCGCCTTGTCATTTAATAAAACGCGACCAGATTCTCAAATCTTTGTTAACTTTTGAATTATAAATATGTAATTGGAGAAGAAACCGTGCGATACATTGCACAGACTGGAAAGGTAGTCATAATATATCCCTCTAAAGATTATAAATTTTATTATAAACCTACTGGAAACATCGATACTACTGCGATTCATCAATTCAACCCCAAACCCGGGTCGCTCTATTATTCTTTCCTATTCCTATTCGTGCACGACACGTTGGCGTGCAACATGCGGCTACAGCCACCTGTTTCGTGCCGGCTGGAGCTGGAGCTGGAGAAGTCACAGTGTTGGGAGACTGTAAACGCTAAACGGTGGCGTCAGTGCCACGGGGTAAAATCTCAAGGGGTTGCTGTGTTCTGGGACACTGAAACGCTGTCGAGGTTTAGAGGTGTCTATGTATGCGTGGAGTGCGAAAGTGAATGCTATTTGGCTTTGCGTGTTTTCAGCTGTTTATATTTTAACTTGTGTTTTATAGTTTATGGAAGATTTTTGATAGCGTAACTGCTTAGTAAAGTAGTTATTCTATGAACAAATTATTGTCTTAGCCATTTATACACAATGCTTAACTGTAAAAATACGTCTAGATTCACTTTCAATGAGGTTAATGTGCAAAGATACTGGGAATCTATGGTGGAGAGAACCTTCCATAAATTGTTTGCCTATTAAATTATGTCACGTGTCACGCAACTTTCTTAATATATTTTCTTTATGGGATATATGGTTCAGTGGTATTGAGTTGGCCTCTAGATTTGAGAACCTCGGTTCGATTCCCACATCTGACAAACAATTTTCACAACATTTAAACTACCTCTGCGACTCTCCTATCACTAACATCTTTAGGGGCCGCGATTTGACGACTGGTAACCGCACGTCACGCGCAAAAATATTTCACTTATCGAGATCTGCAACGGTAGAATGCCACCCCAGTAATGGGTAATAGGCGTGATGATATATTTTTTCTTTTAATATATTTTTCCTATGTTACGTTTATAAAAAAAATTATGTCAAAAAACAGAGTTACAAAGTTCAACTTTGGGAAGGAACTGTTTTGGGGATATTTTTTGAGATGTCAAGTTGTGTAATTATAAAAATGTCAAACATAAATTTATCAGTTTTAATGTCATTGCCGGGTCATGTAAAATTATAGCAATAAATTTTTCTTGTAATAAAATAATTATGAGATAGGTGGCTAAATCGGCCTGTGGATTTGAGAACCCCGGTTCGATTCCCACATCCGACAAACAATTTTCACAACAATAAAATTACCCCTGTGGCTCTACCTTCATTAATATCTTCGGGGGCCGTGGTTTAACGGCTGGTAAGTGCAGTTCACGCGCTTAAATATATCTGCTATGGCAATGTGATACACCCAGTAATGGGTAAAAGGAGTCGTGATATATTTATTTATTTGTTTTTATAAAATATTAACATTAAACTGCAAAACGCTTCTTTATTAAAACTTAAACGTATATAGTTTTATAACATAACCTAGATAATTATGAATTTGAACTCTAACCTAACTAATAAATGTCAAAAATAACTAAAATTTCAAATAATTATTGAATGTATCAGTTATCACCTTGAAATTTAATATTATTAAAAAAAATATGCATTTATATCATCACGCCTTCTACCCATTACTGGGTGTGGCACGGCCCCCAAAGATGTTATTGATGGAAGAGCCACAGGGGTAGTTTTGAAATTATGAAAATTGTTTGTCGCCTGTGGGAATCGAACCAGGGTTCTTAGGATCCACAGGCCGACTTGATACCACTGTGCTAGCTACCCCATATTATATTATTATTTTTATTAATAAAAAATTTTAAATAAATGTATATGAATGCGATATATGAAAAATAGTATGAAAAACACGTATTGCAATGACCAATTGTAATATTCGACCTTTGCGTAATTCGTCTGCTGCTCATTAAAATAAGGGTCATTACCATTCGTCTTTCAATATGCTATTGTAAACTGCGAAAATAATATATTTGCGTTAAATTAATAGCAAACAAAATTGTTTTACAATAGCATCGATTAGCGTATATGGAGGGATGTAAAAGCTATTTGTCCAAATGATCGCCGAATCAAATATAACAATGGCGTAGAATTCGATTGGAAAGGGTTCGAATTCGATTCCAACTAGAAATACTAAAAGTCGTCCTAAAATAATTTCTGAGAATTCTATAAATGAAACTGATTTTCTTTTTGTCATATTTTCCTGGCAAGATACATCAATTGTACTTCGATTAAAAATAATATTATATTAAGAACAGATTTTTTACCAATAGCTATCTGTCAGATAAGTAACATGAAGGGTCAGTTCCAGTAAGTGTTGTCAGCTAATCATAAATAAATAAGTTAAGCTCGATAAATACATGAAAAATTAAATATTTATTACAGATAAAATTGCCAAGTACATTATTTACATACGTGAGATAACATTTTAGTTTGTTGCTAATAATAACCGTGTTTGTAAATAAAACTCATATTTGCATAGTTTATTTTTTGGATTTATCATCTACATAAGTTATTTTCTTGTTGCGTAAATTTATCATGATTTTGATGTTTTGTCATCAATTACTCTGTAATTTCTTATTATTCCATCCATAGTACCACGACATTCATTACCTGCCCTAAAGAACTAAAACCCACTTTAGTAGAGTGTTTTAATAAGCCAAATATAATATGATAAGGTAATAATGGACGTAGGCTTAAAGTTGTAGTTTATTTATTGAAGATTCAATGACAACGTTTCAGCCAAGGTTATGGCCATCTTCAGGTCAAACGTAAATTTTAAACGAATAACAACATGTAGAATAAATTACGAATTGAATATTTAGGGCAAACATGTATCAAAATGAAAAAAGTAATCATGAATCTAAACGTTGCAAAAAGGAATGAATCTAAATTTCTCTGTTTCCCAAAGTGTGGTACGCGTACCCTCTGGGGTACGCGAAGAGTTTGAAGGGGTATATGTGGCTCCGGGCTTTTGCTTATTAAATTAGGGTGGCATCCTTTTCATCGAACCTTCAAATTTTCTAAAACCAGTACAAAAAGTGCCCGTTTTTACTTTTTTCTATTTTCTTTTTTGTATTTGGGTTATTTTTATGAATTTAGTGGGGGGGGGGGGGAGGCAAATGATAACTTTGTTCCCTCGTGATTTTGAGTGAAGGGGTAATTATGAATCTAAACGTTGCAAAAAGGAATGACTCTAAATTTATATGTTTGCCCTAAAGAGTCTGATCGTCGACGACCAGACTCTTTAGGGCAAACTCATAATATACCACTTTTAACATTTACATCATAAATTACTATTATTATCTACAATTAAAAAATCGCTAATTTCACATTTTTGCTCATATTGTAGCACTAACGGTTTTGCATTGTTAAAATGATTTTTGTAATCGTCGACGATCAGACTCTTTAGGGCAGTGTTGCTCAAACTTTCGACATATGTGTACCCCTTCTATAATATTCTTCACACTGTGTACCCCTCGTAAAAAAAAAATGCATATACTTGAATAACAATCAAAATATATTTATTTTTCTCATATTTTAGTACATAAACAAAATTATAATCAGTGGCGCCAGAAACGGTGGGGGGAGGAGCAGAGGGAGAAATTGGCCCCTCACTCAAAATCACGAGGGAACAAAGTTATCATTTGCCTCCCCCCCCCTAAATTCATAAAAATAACCCAAATACAAAAAAGAAAATAGAAAAAAGTAAAAAAGGACACTTTTGTACTGGTTTTAGAAAATTTGAAAGTTCGATGAAAAGGATGCCACCCTAATTTAATAAGCAAAAGCCCGGAGCCACATATACCCCTTCAAACTCTTCGCGTACCCCAGGGGGTACGCGTACCACACTTTGGGAAACACTGCTTTAGGGCAAACATATAAATTTAGATTCATTCCTTTTTGCAACGTTTAAATTCATAATTACTTTTTTCATTTTGATATATGTTTGCCCTAAATATTCAATTCGTAATTTATTCTACATGTTGTTATTCGTTTAAAATTTACGTTTGACCTGAAGATGGCCATAACCTTGGCTGAAACGTTGTCATTGAATCTTCAATATATAAACTACAACTTTAAGCTTATGTCCATTATTACCTTATTATAAAACCCAATTTATTCCTTATTTCCGTTCACATTTTATGTGTAGAACAAATCTTATTAGTGCTCTAGTCACAAACAACAACCAAAACAGTCTCATCCCTCAATCACATCTCGGTAACACAACTCTAGGACGCCCGACGGTGTGATGTCACTACTGTAACAGGGCGGTAAGCGTCGGTAGAGCGCCCCGGCGCGGCCTGGGGTAATCGACGACGGGGTCGGACTCACGCTACAGGACAGATTAGCCGCCACTACAACACTCAGACACTGTGTCGCGTGCAAGGTATAATCGCTGTTGCTGTACTGTTCCCCAGGGTTAATCGACGGGATGTTTATGAAGTAATAGGTTGAGAAATTACGACAAGAACAATATTAGCTTTTTAAATTTGTAGGTTATGTAGCAGAGAGGATGGAGACATTAGAATCTCGAGAACGATTAGAACATTCAGTTTAAGTAGATGAATTAGATGATTACAAAAATCATTTTAACAATGCAAAACCGTTAGTGCTAAAAGATGTGAGCAATAATGTGAAATTAGCGATTTTTTTTAATTGTAGATAATAATGGTAATTTATGATGTAAGTGTTAAAACTGGTATTTTATGAGTGAGGGGCGAAGTTTGCGGACTGAGGCGAAGCCGAGTGAGTAAACCTCACGAACGAAATAATATCACTTTTAACACGTAACCTCAAAATTGTAAATTGTTGGCGACAAAATATTACTTTAATTATAGATTTTTTATCCTTTCTCTAGATGATGGGACTAAAAATAATATGCTATAATCAGACAAAATTCACAATATTCATACAGAAAAATATTGATTAATTGTTAAAAAATTTGGTAATTTCAAATGTTTGTTTTATGAAAAGCGTTACCAACACAACTGATAAAACATATCAACTTATATTTGTAACAAGTCTCATTTTTTCCATATATAAGGTGTTAATTAAAAAACTGGCCATAGGCGTTTAACATGGGAAATCAGTTTTCCTTGCTCAAACTTTCCCAAATTATTTTAGGCAAAAATACTTCAAATAACCGTTGTAGAGAATATAATTCTGCATCCAACTTGTAAATCAGATTTCATTTTTGACATTTCATAACCGAGAAAATCAATTTGAATGTATTTTTTGAAAATTGCTTAATTATAGCGATAGCCATGGAACTCAAACAAAATTACAAACAATTGTATGACATCTTAATTGTCAAAAAAAGTTTGTGTCTTGTGATTTTCGTTCAATAACAAATATTTTTGAAAGTATGGAATAATTTTCTCATGAAGAAAAGCTTCAGATCATAAAATGGTGCTACTCTAGACAAAGTTACAGAAAAATACGTGATTTAATAAGTGTTATAAATTTAATAATAATAAAAAAAAATATTAATTATTAATAATTATTATTAATAATTATTATTAATAATTAATTAAATAAATTTAATAAATCACAAAATACAAACTTTTTTGACAATTAAGATATCATACAATTGTTTGTCATTTTGTTTGAGTTGAAATGGCTATCGCTATAATTAAGCAATTTTCAAAAAAAATTTAAATTGATTTTCTCGGTTATGAAATGTCAAAAATAAAATCTGATTACTGTCGGATGCAGAATTTAATTCTCTACAACGTTTATTTGAAGTATTTGGGAACTTTTGCGCAAGGAAAAACTGATTTCCCATGTTAAACGACTATGGCCAGTTTTTTAATTAACACCCTGTATAACAGAATTATCAAATTACCGCAATAGAAAAAAATGTATAAAGTACACGTTTTATAAGGCCTATTATCGCACTCGACTCGTTCTCCAAATTTGGACTATATAGTATTATTTATTTTGGTATCTTTAGAGAATATTTTTTAGTTAAAAGAACAAAGCTGAATTTGACCTATCATTTTTTTTTTATTAAAAATTGTTGGGTATGATATCTTCTTATAACTGCAAACTGCAAAATTTATAAACAACTACATTTTATAGGTTGATCTGGAAATTTCCATTCAAATAAAAAATAAATAAATATATCATCACGCCTTTTTACCTATTACTGGGTGTGGCACTCTGCCGAAGCAGATCTAGGTCGGTGATATATTTATGCGCGTGAAGTGCAGTTACCAGCCGTGAAATCACGGCCCCCAAAGATGTTAGTGGTGGGGGAGCCACAGGGGTAATTTTAAATTGGTGAAAATGTTTTGTCGGTTTTGGGGATCGAACCAGGGTTCTTAGGGTCCACAAGCCGACTTGATACCACTGAGCCATTACCATTACCCCATTCAATAATAAATATAACATTAAAGGTCAAGACAAAATTAAAAACATAATACAGTACTCTCCTTATTTTTCCTTAAGTTACATTTTATTTTTAAATTGCCTGAGTTAATTTAAAGTCTGATTAAACTAATATTATAAAGGAAACCAAACCATTTGAACGCAGTTTTCATTAAATAAGTTTCATTCCAACCAAATTTTAATAATGAAAAACCGTTAAATTTTTATAAAAACAAATATTTGAAATTGCAGAAGAACATAATATCTCAAATAAAATATAATATTCTATACCATAATACGAGGGCATGGTGAAAAGTCCCTGAAAAATTAAACTAGAAATGATTTATTTTTAGCAACCTCGTGCACTTTAACTCGCCGATCGTCCAATATCATACCATGGATTTTATCGACGATTTCTGACGTTGTAACCTCAATTGGACGACCAAAACGTTCGGCGTCCTTTGTGGTCATACTACTACAACGAAAATCAGTAAGCCACTTGTAAATCGTTCCAATCGATGGAGAGGAGTCCCCATAATGTTTAACAAGCGAAGCTTTGGTTTGCGTAATGTTTTTTCCACGCAAGAAATAATGTTTAATCAAGACGCGAAATTCACTTTTTTCCATGTTTTCAAAAATCTTCAAGGTTGCTTGCTTTCGATAGGTGTCAAAACAGAACTGAATGACATATCAGTCTGAAAATTTTAATGCGTTCTAGTTAAAGATGGTACATCACAAATGTCACATGAGATTTGCGATTGTGGCATCATCTGTTTTATTTTTCAGGGACTTTTCACCCTGCCCTCGTATGTAGGTATGTTATAAAGTAAATATTGGTATTATTATAAAAAGAGTATTGTGTAGCATGTTATGTTTTGTAGAAGCTCCTGTAAACATCTCTGAATAAGTGAACAATCCCGGAATGTATATCAATGCATTTTGGATGAAACTAAATGCATTTAACTATCCAAACCAAGGACGTTGAAAGGATGGGATATGGCATTCAAGTCAAGATTGTGAGGCTCGGCAGATTGACAGAGACAGAAGTATTATTTTCTGTACCGTGCTTAGCCTGCTATTGATTGACATGTGTCATAAAGAGATTTGAAATTTAAATTGACAGAACAGAATCATTCTCTCTAAAAGATTATAAATTTTTACAAGGAAACTGAAATTATAAACACTTTGTTACCATTTTATCCACAAAAATTATGTCCAATTCCATACAACACAAAAATTGAAACACAAATGACACTTCGTGGTTATGTTTATATAAAACAACGCTCCCTGGCAACGTTTAAACGTCACTTTTCTTACATAAAAATTCAAAATATTTGAAAAAAGAAGAGATTTGGCTAAGCACGGTGCAGAAAAACTATTGTTATCTCTTTCCCTTGCCCAAGCCTCACTTCAAACAATGCTACAGTATCGTCATGCCTTACCCCCTCCTTTCAACGTCCTTGATCCAAACATTTCAATCATTTGAGATATAGTACAATGGTTAATAATATGTTTTATTTTTAGGGACTTTTCACCCTGCCCTCGTAATCAAAATTCTACTGGTAGTTCCGAACAAATATCACTGCATATGATATACTCCATCGATCACATTTTTAAAATTCTTCAATTCATGCGATGCTAGTATTGGAAAGAAGTGGAATAAAATATTCCTTCAACTTCACATTCTCTCAACAATTTTTCTTTGCAGACGTTCAAGTAATCTCACATGCACAAATAATATTTTATTACGACAAATTGCACAAAAGAAGCAATAAATAACGGTGAAATAATTACGAAGCAATTGTCAGCAGATATGCTTTTATTACTAGCGCTCCGGTTAACGAATTGGAATTGTTCCTCAATTATAGTGAATTAGTCAGTAATAAATCTGGATCAGAAATTCTGTACTTCACTCAGGTACATAATTGCTCCTTTTATTGTCGAATAATTTTCACGAAACTATTACTCAGAAGTTCAAACAGGATACAGTATGTTCTTAGAAATAACATACGTTGCGAACATGAACATTTTATACTTCGTAACTTCAATCACATGTAATTAGAAGTCTTGGTAGTAACTAACGCGCGCACGTAAACGTTTCCACATGACTTTACTTTGACGTTAAATTAACGATCTATAGCCGTAATTTCTGACAGCTATTTTAAGCAACGTAATAAGAATATTTCACCGAGTATATGACTTCTGCTAGTAGAAGCTGTCATCGTATTAATAAGTCAGCGAGGCAGTTTGGTTAATCAAATTCTTGGTGAACTATTTCAATGAATATTTGGTTCATACATATGTATGGAATATACACAGTCTTCAGTCCTGATATTACTAATATTTGTGGATCTATTAGACCGTTCCTAATTTTAACTATTTAGATAGGGTCTCCAGTAAACTAATAGATTAATTATTACTAATTAAACAAATATTAACATTTATTGATGATTAAATTAAATTTATACAAAGACGACAAGGGTTGATACCACAGAGGCAACGCGTCGGTCTGTGGATTTGAGAACCCGATTCCCATAGCAGACAAACTGATTTTTACCCTATTAAAAATTACCCATATGGCTTCTCCGCCACAAAAATCTTTGAGAACTGTGCTTTAACTTAACTAGTATCAAATTATCACTTACTGAAATCAAAGTATAAAACTGTCTAATAGTTAGAGAATTAGGGTGCAAAATGATGTCTCATTTATTCCAGTGACAGAAATGGATTTTTTAATAAATTATATCATGATAAACATGAAAAAAATAAAATTAGAACGGGTGGCAACTATAGATGGCGTCGATGTAAATGCGCAGATTTTAAGGGTGGTTGTTGATCCGTACACCAGTCTACTTTCAGAGCTTCCGTCACCAACGAGCAACCAGCAATAATTTCTGTCAATATTTTTTTGTCATGTATTCGTCGTGAACAAGTAGTAATATGTCACACGATACCATAAAAATTGCTTACTTTGACCGGTTTGGCCCGCATGCGTCACCGGCCAAAACTTATGTCTACCATTTTTATTACGTAATTATACCAAAGTCTATAATTTAAATAAACTGAAAATTAGCCTGTAAAAAATATGTTAACAACTACCCTTAAAATCTGCGCATTCACACCGACGCCATCTATAGTGTCCACCCGTTCCCAAATCTAATTTTTTTCATGTTTATCATGACATAATCTATTAAAAAATCCATTTCTGTCACTGGAATAAATGAGACATCATTTTGCACCCTAGCTCTCTAACTATAAGCAATGTACAAAATTCCAAATGCAAAATTTGAATTTATCAGATTTAAAAAAAATTAGAACGCATTCTTGGCGATGCAAGTCGTTAATATTCAACTTTTGCCCAAATAATTCTGAATTAATTTAAATATTGAACGTGTTCTACGCAAGACTCGCTTCGTTCGCGTTTTAAGTAAACAAATCCCTAAGCCCGTATAACGTACGCTCCACACACGCATACCATAATATTTGTTTTTTAGCTAAATTTGCAAAAGTTAATACTGCATTTCATACTTTGTCTAAATTTCATACTTTGCCACTGAAATACGTAAATATATACAAACCGTCAATGGAGTAGCAAAACCCCTAAGACTATTAATTCATCAGATTCATCAAATAATCAGTCCTCATCACACAATGCATCCTATCCATACAAGTATATTAATTTGTTTAAGAAGAATGTCATCCTTATATCTTATTATGCGTAATATATAATTTTCTGAAAACGTGAGAACCATCGGTCTCTTGAAATTTCAAGAAAATAAATATAACCAATATAGAGAATGATATAGTTCAAATTGTGGCATTTGAATGTGCATTTTCTGGCTGTAATTTAAATTGTAAAAATAAATATTTTACTATATAAATATGGGATGGCTAGCTCAGCGGTATGAAGTCGGCCTGTGGATCCTGAGAACCCTGGTTCGATTCCCACAGGCGACAAACAATTTTCATAATTTCAAAAGCTACCCCTGTGGCACCTCCATCACTAACATCTTTGGGAGCCGTGATTTGACGACTGGTAACCGCACTTCACGCGCAAAATATATCACTTACCGAGATCTACTTCGGCAGGGTGCCACATACAGTAATGGGTAGAAGGCGTGATGATATATTTATTTTATTTTACTATATTTAAATCATTTACAAACAAAATTTAAAGGAAATACGAAATACTCAAAATAGTATATTAAAATACAAGATCGATAAGTGTATAACAGGATCAGATAAATTTAGAGAAACGAGGCGTAGGGTCGAGTTTTTCTAATTTTCAAGTCTTGTTTTCAAGGATTTAACGATCGAGTGTATAATTTATTTTGTGCTAACGACATTATTTATTAATAAATATTTATTTAGTGATTTTAATCAGTCTGAATTTTATTAGAGCGCACGCGATTATTGTGTCTATAAAGACCAAACAACAAAATGACAGTTAAAAAAGAATTGCCTACCGGAAGGGTAATGTTATGAATTGGAAGGATACTGTCATGAAACGAAAGGGTACTGTTATCAACCGGAAAAGAATGTTTTGCATTGTTTCTTTGACAGCGTGAAATATATTTGGATTCTGTCAATATATCCAAGAAAAACGTAATAATATTACTACATCTTGGTAGTGAATACATGCATTATAATAGATTAAAATAAACCACATGTATTGTATTTACTTGATTTGTTTACATTATTTTCTATAAAAAAAGTAGGTTCAAGAAACTCATTAGTATGCTCAATTAAATTGACAGATTAAAATGAAATACAAATAAATCACTGATTTGAATCATAGTCCTTCAGAATATAAATCGTTTTCTTGCAAAATTCCTTTTATTCAAATGTCGTTCTAAAGTGTGCTTAACCTAGATTTGAAAATATATAACGCACTTTGTGGCTTACTACGAGTGTTTTGAAACAAATACTCGTCCTTGTAAACGGATATCCGCTTCGCATTGCTTTACGCACGATATTATTGTGAAAGTTGGTGATATCGCCTGTCAATGCCAGGATAACGTGTCATTTTTCTTCCGCTATTTATTTATTTATTTATTTATAGAAACTGATATTTGCGATTCCTTGTTCACACTTTATATAAAACAAACTGGATAAGATAAATATAACACCATTATGGATATTTGTATAATAAAAGGGAAATGTTAAATCTTTAGTATCACTTTTCTCGTAAAAGTTGACCTATTTAAAAATAATGTCACAAAAACCATGACGTGTCAGCTTTAAATAAAAAAATTACATAAAAACATGAGTAATTTTATTCCAGATAGTTAGCTCAAGGCAATATAAATTATGATATTTAATTACCTTTGATTGCATATTATTATATTTAAAATGACTTTTATAACATGAAATATGATGAAAAAAGTATTTTTTAAATAATGTAATTTCTATAATAAATTACTTATATTAATTACATGTCATGTGGTTATTTTTAAAATGGAAATGAAATACAATTATTCGAATTTTTAACTGAAATGAACTGTCACTTGCAGACGACGGAAAAGGATGTAATTTTTCAAACTTCTATTTTATTTTTCTCTTTTATAATCATCCTCAGTGGACCAATTCTGGTGTTTAGTCATTGCAATAAAAATAAGTTAGTACTGCCAGCTAGCTTTGCAATTACGTCATTTTTGAAACAATAACAATGGTACAATAAACGAAATACATTTGTTTATTTATTAGTTACTTATTTGTAAACGTCATTTGTACCACAGGTGGCACAGTGGTTATCGTGTCGGCCTGTGGATCCTGAGAACCCTGGTCCGATTCCCACTGGCGACAAAAATTTTCACCACATTAATACTACTCCTGTGGCTCCCCCTCCACTTACATCTTTGGGGGCCGTGATTTGACGGCTGGAAACCGCACTTCACGCGAAAAATATATCACTTACCGAGATCTGCTTTGGCAGAGTGCCACACCCAGAAATGTGTAGAAGGCGTGATGATATATTTATTTTATTTATTTGTAGAGACCGTTTTTTCACTTTGAAAATTAATCATTCCAAGCTACAAACTTTTTTTTCCTGAAACCGACAAGCAAAATTCCTACTTCCTGACCGATTTTAGTATGGAAAGTAGGTTTTTACCAAAACAGGTAAGTAAAGTACATATCCAAGGTTACAACAAACATAACAAACTGGTAAAGTACAAATCAGTCTGGTAAAAAAAGACTTTATCTAACTGGTTTATATTTTACCTGTTTTTTTTTTATAACCTTGGATACGTAGTCTGCTGCCAATACAAATCATATCAAAAAAATTTAAACATTTTGAATTATTTATGATTAATTATTGATTTAATTAAACGGTTTCTGAAAATATAGCATACATAATACGTCAGGAAAGTGTTTTTACCAAAAATGTGGAAAGGTACTGTCAAACATTTACAGAATTTTATGATTTTATTTATGATTTTTGGCTAAAAGCTTTCGTTAAAGTAGCTGTCAAATGTTAAAGCTACTTTTCTCAATTATTGTGAATTAATTAAATTTGCCATTGTCATATGATCAGTCTTTTGTTATAATGACTGTTAATTTACTATTATGTACATAAATATAAAAAATCACAAATGGACAAATGTACTGTTAATTTTTGATGCTATAATTTTTATTTATATCGGAATAAATTAACAGTCACATTAACAGAAGATTCCTAAACAGTCAATGTTTAGTTTATCTAATATTTAAAAGTAGGATAGAACAAGTGAAAAATAAAATATGTTAATAGATTTTAAACTATATAATAACTTAAGGAAAAAGAGAGTAGGTCTCAGGATCAAAAATTGCACAGAACTCAATCTAGCAATAGAATATAATTGGAGGTTTCGTCCAGCGAACTGGACATCATCAGCACAAACAAAACAATAATGTTGTAACAAAATTGCAAAATAATTTGTAAACAATTTTTACAAAAGTCAAAACAATAAAAACTATTGCTAGATTCAGTTCTGTGCAATTTTTGATCCTGAGACCTACTCTCTATTTCCTTAATATATTGATAGGATCTGCTTTACCTAAAATTTTATATAATAACTTGTTAGTCTACAGGTTTTGAAAACAATAAAGAAGGTGCAATTAAAATACAAAACAAAAATAAATAAGTATTTCTTAATAAACAATGGTAGCTTTAAGCTACAAAAGGTAGCTTTGGGGTACGAAAAGTAGCTTTAAGCTACAAAAAGTTGCTTTAAAAGTAGCTTGAGTTGTTATAAGAATATTTTTAAGCTAATAGAAAGAAACATAGTTCGCTACAAGCTACAAGCTATATTTTTTCACATTTAGCTAAGCTACAGCTAAGGTAAACGTAGCTAAGCTAGTAGCTAAGCTACAAAAGTAGCTAGCAACTGCCCAGCTCTGATGCAGTCTATTTTCTAATGACCATTTGCACCGCCAGAAACTAAATTTTAAATTGGGTTTAAATAAATAAAAGCATATCGTATGTTTGACAGCAACGTCCATTACTCCATATGACATGCAACTTCGCTATGTTATTATTTATTTATACTAAATTTAAAATTTAACTTTTGACGGCGCAAGTGACCATAATTCAAATATCAAGTTGACAAGTTATATATTTATCTAGACAGCTGTCTAGCGACTGTTTTGGAAATATGAGAAGATATTATGATTTGCGTCTCTGCACAATCAAAAGTTAATCCCAATTTTATTACTTATAGTGAAATCTGAAACTGTTGGATATATTCTATCTTTTAAATTTTACTGAATTCTTTAAGTCAAGAAATTATTGTTTCAACATTTTAACACTATAGCTTTTTAATTAAAGTTTCTGTCAGAGCTGTAATTAGTTTAACAAGTTAATTAATTCGAATAAAAGTAATTAAACTAAAACTGCAATATGATTAAAGTTTCACCTGCAATATAAAGCACCTTTATTGTTGTTCCATAATGAATTTGAACGTATAACATAATACAACAATTTGATATTGTAAAGATATTAGATGAACAAGACAGAGAAGAGAGCAGTTTAATCCTATTATCTCCTTTAACGCCCTTCATCGCATCTTATGCTTATCTCATCTCCCGTCTCCTTGAAGAACGAATTTCAGAAATTCAGAAATTCGCAAACTACACGCAAAATGATAGAAGATAAGGTTGGATCAGCAACAGACAAAACTCCAAAGTCGATTAATCATGCACAATATTGCGCGTAATTAAATTGAATGCAAATATTGCAGTGAAAGCGGCGGCGGTACACCGCTTCAAATGTCGAATACATGCAACTGACGATATTAATTAAATGAACCACCGTAATACATAATAGTTAGAACTCGAGGTACACAGCGTGTACTTTGTACTTTGTGCAACTAAAACAAATATACGGGTTTTGTTTAATAACTTTGTTAAAGAACTCTGATGAAATAATTACTTGCAACGTACTTTCAAGTTTAAAATAGTTATTTCTGTTTCAATTTTTAATCAACAGATCTTGTCGTTACTATTTGTTTCTAAAAATGTTTTTAATTAAAATACTTTTCAAGTTTTTACTGTAAATTAGATGGATACGTTAGTAGGTTGTATTAACGTGTGACTAAAGTCCGATTTATTTAAATAAATGTCAACTAACAGCAAAATTAATTATATGTATTCTACTAACAGACAGATAATTACATCAGAAACATAACACTTGCATAAAAAAATTGAGGATAAGTGTGATTATAAATTTATCTTTTGTTACGAAAGGTAACTAAATTATTTTAGAGAAAAATACTTCAAATCAAGGATACAAACCTAATAATGCATATTTCGTTTTTAATATCTGATTTAATAGGCCTATGTCGTAATAGAACATTATATTATGTGTGATATACAACGTTTTACCTTATAGTAGCGGCTTTTTTACAATAAAGTAAGAAAAATGTTCTAACTAAATGGAATGTAGATGCTGTCAAATAAGTGAATTTTACTGTTGGTGCAATGGTATAAATTGTTAGTTGTTTATTTTAGTAATATTTATTATTATTATTATTTATTTGTGTACCTAGAACAGAAAGTAGTCTATTGCTATTGCGTATGGGGATTGTTGATCGAGGCGCAGCCTAGAGAAATAACTATGTAAGAGCGATAATGACACTTTCGTGGTACAAACAATATTTTTTCTACGACCATTTAGAAACGCTTTAAAAAGAATTTAAACTCATTTTTGACAGTTTTTCTGTTTTTAAATTCGCTTGAAAATATTGAGTTTTCAATGTATCTCTGGATACGATGATGGACTTTTTCTTAATCGCACAGAGAGCGGGAAATTCTTATTGCCGCACTGCGAGCAGCAAAGTCAACATAATGATTTTGTTTAATTTTAATTTTTTATTTTCATGGCTTTCTGATATGAGAAAAATATTATATTTTATTTTTCAAATATCCAGTGCTACAGTTATGCTAGTATAACAAATTTAAACTTTTTAAACAATTTTTATTTTGGTACTTTTGCTCTAAAATGTATAGAAAAGTCAATTTACGCATATATTAAAAATCCTATGTTGAACTCGTATGTTCCGCATTTCTGTGCACAGCCCGTATACAGGTAGTATGTAGGTTAGGTATACCATATATAATCTTAAAACAGCCTGATTCTTAAAAAAAGTTTTAGCTAATCCTGAACTTTACATTAACTAATCTTATTTAAGTCCGAAAGTTCCAAATCACTTCCCCAAAACCAACTGGTAACAAGATTAGTTTGTTTAAACTTTTTTCAGAAAATGGTTTAACTTAATTTGACTAAAATTCAGGATTAGCTAAAACTGTTTTGAGAATTGTAATGTAAAAGATTACTAATGAATAAGCCAGGAACCAAAAATATATAAATTATTTATTGAATTAAATTTTGCATTTTCAAATAAGCGGAGATAGATTAAAAACGTTACTAAATGCATTAAAACCAAATCCATTTAAAATTTTGACATTAAAGGCTTTAATCATACATGTAAGTACGTTTGAACTTAATAACCTTTCCATTACGGACAAAGTTGGTTGTTGCAAATCAAAGAACATCAGCATTAATCGCTTTATGTGTAATTAGATTTCAGGGTTGCGTACTGCGCACCCCGCAGACGTCTGTCCACCCCTGAATCGTCACTCGACGATATTCAGTTAATTTATTCAGAAGCTCGACACTAGCAACCAACTGAACGCCTAATTGGCAAAATATGAAAGGGAGCGTAGTTTAAAAGTAATTAAGTATGAGTGGAAACGACAATTTATTTTCTTATTCCGTTTTGTTTGTCTCCAGAAACTTATTACGAGATTTATTTGATATATGGGAAGGAGCGTTTCAACGAAAATTGAGGGAAAATGACAGAAATACAAATTAAACGATAAGAAAAATGACGCGAAGTTAAATTCTCTTTTCATTAATTGTGTCTTTCGGAATACAAATTGGTTTACAAGTCTTGAACTTTTTTGATAATTATGACAGAAACACACTTACCGTCTACCAATTTCCTAACAGAATTTTTTTATATGATGTTAAGAAAAGGGTAATTTAATTACAGTATATACATATTGATGTCCTGATTCTCAATCAAAAATATCAAAATCAAAATTCGTTAAATCAAGCACAGCTTATATATATATATATATATATATATATATATATATATATATATATATATATATATATATATATATATATATATATATATATATATTAGACTGTACCAAAAAAAATAGATATTTTCATTTCGCTCTTCTTCGAGTATATCATTCTCCGTTCAAATGTTTACGTGATTGGTATGGTAGTTGTAATTGGCAATGATTAAAATATATATATATATATATATATATATATATATATATATATATATATATATATATATTTTAATCATTGCCAATTACAACTACCATACCAATCACGTAAACATTTCTACGTATCATGGAAAAATACAAATAGTTGCTTCTTTTAATTGGTGACAGTAAATAATGATTAAAGTATTATAAGCGTATTCTGTAACTTACGTAACTTAGTATTTATATGCAATAACAATAAACAACACTTAATAAAATTATTGTGTTAATTATGTTTTCTATGGTTATAAATTTTAAAAATCGTTAAAGGGTACCAGTTACAAGAGAATATATAAATTAGTAACCGAAATAGGAATGAACGAAATGAGAAGTCGCTATCGCATTTAAAACAATTTGAGTCTGAACCCCATACTCAATCTCAAGTCCAAACCGTAATATCTCGTTTCGTTACCCGTCCAACATAAATATAATACCAGCGATCTAGTTACAAAACTAATTTGGACAGAAAACCAAATTTAATCATTCTTCACTGCCAGAACCGGGAAGAAGTGTTTTCATTAGAAATAGTCTTCTGCGCGGGCTAAACGCGATGAGATAAATAAAGAATAACATTATGTTGGAAATTGAAATAATACGTTGTTATTAAAACGGAAAGGAAAGATTTCCGAGAGAAAACTTTGAGAACGCAATTTCTGAATTTAATATTAAAACTCTATGCAATTACATTCGCGAATCTGCCGAGGTACAGGGCGTTTCCGAGATGGGTTTCCCACGATTTGCTTCGCTAAGACTTCCTTCCGATCTTGTGTGCTACTCTAAACACTACTGTTTCTAGCATACTCTCAACTACGACTGTATTCTTATAGTTAAGACTTCCATGCAGAAGGGTAATGCAATATTTTACAAGAACAATGTTTAGTTTAATTATCACAAATAGTTCAAGCAAGAAAATTCATTTTGTAGATTTAAATATTAATCAAATCTACACGTCACAAATGTTTTCCTGAAATTTTGAGGTTACAATTTCTTGTGAATTTAATATCACATACCTACTCTTTTTTATTAAAGGCTTTTACTGAGGAAGTTTTCTTTAATTTATATTTATTACTTTGAAGAATTTCTAAACATATTTCTTGGAAAACTTTTAAAAGTCTTGGTTTTTAAACCATCTGTCTACATTCGATACCTACAGGATGTTCAAAAAATGTTATAATTTGTTGATGGTATATTCATTTGCATGTCCTGATTTTTACAAATTTGCAAAATTAAGGACAGGGTTCTTGAAATGAACATTTTGCCACTGGTCATCGAGAAAGTTTTAATAAAAATATTAATAAATTATTTGATCATGTACCAATGTTGAGCAACAAAATAATAATAAATGATGTAATTCAATTCTGACATTTTGTAGTATGAAGTAATTTAATACAGTTGTTGCAGTTTATAAAATTATTAAAATATGTTTAGTACTTCATAATATTAATAAAGAAATTAGTACGGGTATTCAACAAAATGTCTTTTTTATTTCTAATCAATAAATAGTTACAATAATAAATTAATTCATTGGTTATTTTGTTATTCAACATTGGTTACGTGTCAAGTCGGCCCTGATTCGATTCCCACAGGCGACAAACAATTTTCACCAATTTAAAAGTACCCCTGTGGCTCCTTCACCACTGTGATTTGACGGCTGGTAACCATTCTTCACTCGCAAAATATATCACTTACCGAGACCTGCTTCGGCAGAGTGACACCCAGTAATGGGTAGAAGGCGTGATGATATATTTATTGTATTTATGGGATGGCTAGCTCAGTTGTATGAAGTCGGCCTGTGGATCCTGAGAACTCTGGTTCGATTCCCACAGGCGACAAACAATTTTTATGGTAGTCATGGATTTAATTATTTAGTCACTTGTGAATAATTGCTAATTTTGGTAATATTTATTTGTGTACCTAGAACAGAAAGTAGTCTATTGCTATTGCGCATGGAGATTGTTGATCGAGGCGCAGCCTAGAGAAATAACTATGCAAGAGCGACAATGGCACTTTCGTAGTACACACAATATTTTTTCTACGACTATTTAAAACGCTTTAAAAAGAATTTAAACTCATTTTTGACAGTTCTTCTATGTTGAAATTTTTTTTTTACTCATTTTTTACTATTATTTTCGGTATAATAATGATATCCACTTGCGGATATATCAATAATGTCGATAATATTGATAGTATCAATATTATTGATAATATCGATATTATCGGTAGTATCAATAATATCGATAATATCGATAATATCGATAATATCGAATATATCGATAATATCGATATTTCGATAACATCGATATTTAAATAATACCGTTATTCGATATTTAATATTCAATATCGCCCAGCCCTAGTCCAGACCCCGTACTATAATTGGGATTGAGTTCGTGTTATACAGAATAGAATAAATAAATAGAGCCAAATAATTTTGCGAATTTTTAAAAAAGGAAGGAATCAAGATACTCTCTTTCCATTATTTGTGGCAATAAAATATAGGGCAAGCCAGTGTTTATTTTTATTACTATGTTAGTAAAATAATTTTTTCCTACAACTGTGCAATTTCTTTGTTATTACGTAACTATTATTGCCTTGGTTACGTATGGAAAGTAGACAAATGCAGACCAAGTGCGTTTCTGTAAGCAAAGAAACACTAGTGCGGAAAGTAATTCATTACGCAATTGTAAAAACAAAGTTGTATTGAGAGCGATTTAAATTTCGCGCCGAGTGCGGAATTCATATTTGTTTATAACACGTGCCGAAAAAGGTTACGTGCTATTGATTATAACTTTTAAGTTTTTAAATTTATATAAAGAAATACTGGGCCATTATCTATAATAAAGTAAAATTACTTTGTTCAATTAATATAATCTGAATTGGACCAGAAATACTATTACACTGTTTCAAGCGCTAGCCTCAATTTATTTATTTTATAATTTGTTTCTTTAAATTCGCCTATAGTCACAGACACCATTCCAGTTTACAATATAATCTTTAAAATGAGTATTGCACTTGTCCTATTCAGTAATTTACTCATTTTAATAGTTCCTTCACGATAACTCAACAATATATTAACATAATATAATCTTTATTTATATGTTAATAAAAAACAAAACCAATTTTATTTTAACATAACTGGGAATGGTTAAATTAGGAAGTGTTAATTTCGAATTACTTCTTGAACGATAAGGGGCGTGGTGGCGGTACATTGAACGAACTCATCGATTGCTAACCAAAATGGAAAATGAATATTGATTTCACAGACGGTACAAAAGATGTCGACTCCATCTGTCTTTTATCGGTTCAAATAGCTAGTTACTACAATTTGCAGACTAACTGAAGAGACTCTTACAGAGAATCGGAAAGTGCTTGCTATTTACACTATAATGGATTTTTTTGCAGACTTTTAGTTTAGTTTAGCAGTTTATTAAATTGTCCTATAAAATCGGATGAAATTCCGAAGAAAATATACTTACAAAATTTACATGTGAATGAAGTATTAAATAAAATGAAAAATTTTAATGGCCTTTTTAATACTTTACGCAAAGTTTTATCATGAATTTTATGTGCTACTATTCGTACATTAAATCCCGAAAATATGGGATGGCTAGCTCAGAGGTATGAAGTCGGCCTGTGGATCCTGTGAACCCTGGTTCGATTCCCACAGGCGATAATTTTCATAATTTCTAAAAGCTATCCCTGTGGCTCCTCCACCACTAACAACTTTGGGGGCCGTGATTTGACGACTGGTAACCGCACTTCATCCGCAAAATATATCACTTACCGAGATCTGCTTTGGCAGGGTGCCACACCCAGTAATGAGTAGAAGGCGTGAATGATATATTTATTTATTTTATTTTAAATCCCGAAAATATGTTTTTTAAATTTCATTTTTATGTACGATATAGATAAGACTCCATGAAACTAACAAACGATATTTGTGAGAAAACTTTGGAATATTTTTAATAAAAATATTTTTTACGGATACAAATATTTTAAACATTTCAAGAGTTTTAGTGATATTGAGTTGGCCTATGGATTAGAGAACCCGGATTCGATTCCCACAGTCGACAAACTACTTTCAACACATTAAAATTATATGGGGTAATGGCTCAGTGGTATCAAGTCGGCCTGTGGTTGTTAAGAACCCTGGTTCGATCCCTACAGTCGACAAAACATTGGCCGTATTTATTTGGGATTTTTAAAGTAATCCGGTAGGTTACTTTCGTTTAATTGGCACATTTTAAGTAACCCAGAACTGATCTTGAACTGACCCTAATGCCCCAGCTATTTTAGCGGGTTGGTAGGTTGAACCCGTTTGCTATCTCTTTCTAATCAGCTTGTGTTCCTTGTTATCCGTGGCGGCATCGCGATTTGTAATAGTATAGAGAGGTTAGAAGATATTTTTATGAAAAACAAAAGTAATTTTATAATAATTTTCTGAAAAAATATACAAAACTATTATTGATGCAGGTGATGGAAGAGCAATATGCAGTATGTGTTTCTTGCAATATAGTAGTCACAGGGGATAATATTATGACAGAATTGCGAATCCGAAATAAATTATTTTGATACTGCTGATGACAAAAGTATAAAAAAAATGGACAGACTCTGACGTTATTTGCTTTTTGACTACATATACAAATATAAAGATGACTTAAAACATCCAATTAAAAGCGAAATTTAACACACAAACAGAACTAAGCAGATGTCGCTTAGAACATGCATTCAGATTTTAAATTTACCGCTAATGTTTACAACTGACACTTGAGATACATCATTTATTTGGATGTAACACAAGTTAGTTCTAGGTCAGTTTAGGGTTGATCCCAAAGTTCCCAAACAAATACGGCCATTTTCACCAATTTAAAATTGCCCCTGTAGTTCCCCCACCACTAACAGCTTTGAGGGCCGTGATTTTACGGCTGGTAACCGCACTTTACGCCCATAAATATATCACTTACCGAGATCTGCTTCAGACGAGTGCCACACCCAGCATTGGATAAAAAGCGTGATGATATATTTATTTATTTATTTAAAACAATCCCTGTGGCTCCCCGACCACTATCTTTGGGGGGCATGATTTTACGACTGGTAATCACACTTCACGTGCACTAAATAACACTTACCGAGATCTGCTACGGCAGAATGCGTGACAGATTTTTATTGTATTATTGTAGTTATTAAGACATCGTTAGCAATTTCACGTCATATGAGGTTCTGATGTATACATGCACTCTAACAAGATCCTACATCGTCAAAAGCATTCCTCGTAGAAAGTTGCCATACACTCCATTGACAATTCGATTAACTGTCAAACACACACCCCAGACGATGATGTAAAGATCTCTTGTAAATGCAGAGACGACTCGTCGCGGAAATACAACATGAGATGCAATCGCATTCGGTCTCCAACAGACTCCCGAAAAAAAAAAATAAGAGTTATTAGTCCATCCCCATAAAGTAAAATGCGTAGACGAACAGTGATGGATTAGATTTTGTAAGGGTTTGAATATCAAGTCAAACCTGACAGCACTTGACATTTGATCAACAACTAATAATTTGATATAAGAACTCGGAGAGAGCTTAATGTATTTATTAAATTGACAGTTAATTGAGTTTCAAACTAATTGGATGTTTGTTCTTTGTTTAATCAAATAGAGAACAAGAAAATTGAAAGGCTAGGAAAATAAAATTAGTTGGTTAGCTTACTCACATTTTTTATCCGATTTATGTAATATACTTAGTAAATTTTCATGAATATGATACTCGTAGATGATTTTTTAAATATGAGTTTATGGCTTTATGCCAATATTTCGAACTGTGGAAATGAGAACCTATGTTCAGCATTAAAATTATTTTTGTAGTTTCCGATTCATTAATATCTTTGGAAGTCGTGATTTGACGACTAGTAACCGTAATTCATGCGCAAAAATATATCTTTCTTACCAAGTATTTTTGCTGTTTAGGATTGCTGAATAGTTTTTAAATGCATAAAATTTCAAATAAAATCAATGATAAATGACCAACAAAACTTAATTTTAAACTTAAATATAAAATAAACAAACATATCATCCGCCTTCTATCTATTGCTGGATGTGACACTCTGCCATAGCAGATCTCGGTAGGCGATATATAAATGCACGTGAAGTGCGGTTACCAGCTGTAAAATTAAGGCCCCAAAGATGCGAATGGAGGGGCGGAGTCATAGGGGTAATTTTAATGCTGTGAAAACTGTTCGTCGACTGCGGGAATCGAATCGAGGTTCCCAAATCTACAGGTACTATCAAAAATATGAATGAACAATCGATCTTTACGAGGCCTGGGTGAAAAGTCCCTGAAAAATTAAACAAGAAATGATTTATTTGGTCAAAACAAATTTTATTTCTCAACATAATCTCCTTGTAGCTCGATACACTTCGTCCAACGTTTTTCTAATTTTTCGATCCCTTCCAAATAATACGATTTTAGCAATCCTTTAAAATAGGCGTTTACGGCTTCGATTCGCCAGGACAAGTCCACTGTTTCATCTGTTCTTTGGTCTCTGGTGTGTTGTGATGGATCCATGTTTCGTCCACGGTTACGAAACGGCCCAAAAAGTCTTTCTTATTGCGCTTGAACATCGCCAAACACTCCTTTGAACTTGTCACACGGTTGCGCTTGTTGTCAACAGAGAGCAAATGCGGCACCCATCTGACAGATAATTTTCTCATATCCAAAAATTTATGCAAAATGTTCCGTACCCGTTCGGTTAAGATGCTCATAGCCTCAGCAACCTCATGCACTTTAACTCGCTGATCGTCCAATATCATACCATGGATTTTATCGACGATTTCTGGCTTTGTAACCTCAATTGGACGACCAGAACGTTCGTCATCCTTTGTGGTCATACTACCAAAACGAAAATCAGTAAACCACTTGTGAATCGTTCCAATCGATGGTGAGGAGTCCCCATAATGTTTAACAAGCGATGCTTTGGTTTGTGTAATGTTTTTTCCACGCAAGAAATAATGTTTAATCAAGACGCGAAATTCACTTTTTTCCATGTTTTCAAAAATCTTCAAAGTTGCTTGCTTTCGATGGGTGTCAAAACAGAACTGAATGACATAACAGTCTGAAAATTTTAATGCGTTCTAGTTAAAGATGGTACATCACAAATGTCACATGAGATTTGCGATTGTGGCGTCATTTGTTTTATTTTTCAGGGACTTTTCACCCTGCCCTCGTATGTAGGTATGTTATAAAGTAAATATTGGTATTATTATAAAAAGAGTATTGTGTAGCATGTTATGTTTTGTAGAAGCTCCTGTAAACATCTCTGAATAAGTGAACAATCCCGGAATGTATATCAATGCATTTTGGATGAAACTAAATGCATTTAACCAGCCAAACCAAGGACGTTGAAAAGAGGGGATATGGCATTCAAGTCAAGACTGTGAGGCTCGGCAGATTGACAGAGACAGAAGTATTATTTTCTGTACCGTGCTTAGCCTGCTATTGATTGACATGTGTCATAAAGAGATTTGAAATTTAAATTGACAGAACATAATCATTCTCTCTAAAAGATTATAAATTTTTACAAGGAAACTGAAATTATAAACACTTTGTTACCATTTTATCCACAAAAATTATGTCCAATTCCATACAACACAAAAATTGAAACACAAATGTCACTTCGTGGTTATGTTTACATAAAACAACGCTCCCTGACAACGTTTAAACGTCACTTTTCTTACATAAAAATTCAAAATATTTGAAAAAAGAAGAGATTTGGCTAAGCACGGTGCAGAAAAACTATTGTTATCTCTTTCCCTTGCCCAAGCCTCACTTCAAACAATGCTACAGTATCGTCATGCCTTACCCCCTCCTTTCAACGTCCTTGATCCAAACATTTCAATCATTTGAGATATAGTATAATGGTTAATAATAAAATATTTTGTTATGCATGGCACAAGATAAGCTGTTGCTTTCAAGTATTGTTCTAGAGCTGATAAAAAATGAATGTGGTTCACGAATAACTCAAGACAAACGTGGAACTATAATAATAAAGGAAGAATTATGTAGGTGGCACAGTTGTATGTGATAATAACAATTCGCAGTGCGTAAGTCGAGTGCGGAAAGTGGTTATCTTTTATTGCGTACATCAGTGACTCCCAACCAGTTGCCTCTTACTTTTAACTCTTTCAAAACACATTAAGATACGTTAAAATGCCAAGTTTTTATCTAAATTTGTTGAGATAGTTAAGTTTTATTTTATATTGGACATACTTGGTGATATTCATAGCCGTAGTTAGATCACAAGAGACTAACTAATAAAATTATATACTTGAAGACGATATATAGATCTTAATCAAACAAGAAGGACTAAAATAGTGGAATCCGAATCATTTAGACACAAAACATGGTGTCGACTCAAAATCAAATGTAAAAGTCCCTGAGATTGCCAGATTTTTTCAGTGATTTTTTAATTTTTTAAAAGTAATATTAATGATATTTTTTAAATTGGTAGTTTTTTTAATTAATTTTCTTTTGTATTATATCTTTTAATTACACCGTGTTTAAACATAGGGGAACAAAAATTATTTTTTAAATTTAAAATTCGCGGTTTCTATTTTCTCATTAGCTTTAAGGCCGCTCCGTAGTCAGCGTAAAACTGCTTGAAATGTGTAAGCTTTTTTTTCCAGTTCTAGATAAATAAATTTGTTAGAAAGAAGATAATAATAAAATATTAAGTTTTGTCTCTTTATAATTTCGTAAAACTTAATAATAAGTTAGTTAAGTGCATATATATGTAAAGACATATACACGATTTTAACAGTTTAGAAAGTACTTGGGTATACAGGGTGTTAAAAAAGTTCCGGGACGGTGAAATATCTCGAGAAAAACACATGGAATCAAGAAACCAAAAAACACGTGTTTCATATTTTGCAAAAACCTATCTAAGCACACCAAACACAAACCCCAACCCCCAGCCCCAGGGGGTGGGGCGAGGGGCAACGTTGAAACCTTAAATGGGAACCCCCATTTTTTATTACAGATTCGTATTCTGCGAAAAAAAATAAGTTAATTTTATCTGAAACTTTTTTCCAATTCGGAATAGATGGCGCTCTGCAATAAAAAATGGGGGTTCCCATTTAAGGTTTCAAAGTTGCCCCCCGCCCCACCTCCTGGGGCTGGGTGTTGGGGTTTGTGGTTGGTGTGCTTATATAGGTTTTTGCAAAATATGAAACACGTGTTTTTTGGTTTCTTGATTCGATGTGTATTTCTCGAGATATTTCACCGTCCCGGAACTTTTTTAACACCCTGTATAAGCAAAAAGTGTAAGATTTAAAATTTATTAGAATTAAAACTGAAATTGATCAGTAGCTTTGTTTCGCAAAAAAGGAATATTATTTTACAATTTTTAAGTAATCATGATGATGGTATATAGAATTTAAGTTGTGAAAACTTTAATTATTATTAGTTTAAAAATATTAATTTATTGTATATTTTATAGGTATTGAGATTTCAATATTCAATTAATATAATACAAAATATTAATAACAATAGTTAAAGATTTAAAAACATTTATTACATTAGCATGAATAAAATTATATCCATTCAAAAATTTAAAGAATATAAATATGTTTATATAACTCTATTTATTGATAATGGTAATAAAGTTATAAGGTAATTTTGTCAATGTTTTACATCATTAATATATGAACATAAACATAACTGAATTGCAAGTCTGTCAGTCACTTTAACATAGACAGATACACAGATAGTTCGTGCTTGATCAAAGCACCTTAGTGTGAAGTTAGTTGTAAAGTTGTCTGCTTGGCAGCCTTATATTAAAAATATGTAGTTTGACAAAAACTAATTTTAAACAAAACAAAATTGAAAATATTTTATTGAAATATAAAAAAATTCCCTGAGTTATCTTCAAATTTCTTGAGAACTCAAGAATTTTCCAGAGTAAAATAAAATCCATTGGAATTCAAGAATTTCCGGGCTTTTTCAGATTAGTAAATTTCATGTAGAATAAGTCAGCCAGTGAACAATAGATTGCCTGTATGTAAAGCCCTGTTTTTTATAAAATAATCTGCAGTATCCCATAAAAAATGAACGTGCTTGAAGATCCTCTAAATTCATTTAACGTTTTAGAGGATTACAGCATTGTAGAGTTTGAGAAGCACTGATTAGGACAGCCGTCCCAAGCAATTCTCATTAATTCCACTTTATTATGAAACATAAACAACCCTCACGAGCTAAATCAGCTCCGAAACCTTAAAACAATGAGCTCAGTCGTGAGGTTATTAAAATCATCAACAACCGTTTGCTCGCACTCTCCTCTGCAGCAAAGAAAAAGGAGAGAAAGAGAAAGAAGTGTGTGCACCCCGTGCGAGACTACAGCCTATCTGTAAATCTGAATCTCCCTCGAAACTGGTTCTCTGTGCTGCAGACAATCGCGATAGCCCGGATATTTATTACGACTGAGCCCGATATCTACAACCACCAGAAATGGCAAAAACATGTGTACTTACATAGATACAACGTTAATGAACAACTTGGCCACAGTAAAAACACTAAATATTATCACAGAGTGTTGTAATCGTTTTTTAACCTCTACAGCACACACAGTAGTCACTGCACTCGGAACTGAGAACTCTAAACTCGACTGTGGCGCGAATGTTCATGTTCGTGTTCGTAAGAAGGGAGTTGGTTGTTGACTGGTAAATCTGCAGGGTTTGGTTCAGTTGGGTCCTGTGATCATTAGGGCTGGGGTTGCGAAGGGTGAGGGGATGGCCGGTCACCGCAGGTACCGCGGCTCGGGCTCGGGACTCGACAGATGGGCTACAAGACACGTCGCCCCAGGCACAGAGGTCGCTCAAGCGTCAGGTGCCGATGAACACTGCTGCCGAACACTGGGATGTTAATAACTGATTCCTACTTGATTCTAGTCTTGCTTCATTGTATTAAAACTGAATGCCCTGCAACTAACAATTTTCCTAATATTTTCTTAGATTTGTCGCCATAAAGTCATATTATCGTCCAAGTCTGTTTTAAATAACTAAATATATTCTCTATATTATTGCATAAATATGGTATACATAACTATAATTTTTAAATTCATTTTTCGGTACCTAACGTATAAAAAAAGTTATTCTTTAATATAAAATAGGTCCAAGAGAAAAATGCATAAAGTGAATTTATTTTGACTGATGCAGAAAGGCATATTTAATCAATCTAGTTTTTTAAGCTCAAATTACATAATTGAAAACTGTAAAAAATTCAATAAAATATATACAGTGTGTTCATCCAAAACCCGAACATAGGCATATAATATGTGGTATCAGATTTTTGATGCGCATTGCTTCCCAATTAATTTTACAGAAAAATACTTCAAATAAAAGTTGTAGAGAATATTACAAATATTTGATTAAGTTTTGCGCTTTGGTGAAATACACAAATGAAATGTGTTTTATATAAAAAAATTCGTAATTTTATTCTCTACAACTTTTATTTGAAGTATTTTTCTGTAAAATTAAATGGGAAGCAATGCGCACCAAAAAACTGATATCATATGTTATGTGCCTATGTTCGGGTTTTGGATGAACATACTGTATAAATATTTCTGGACCTTGGAACAAGAACAACTAATGTCCATATTTGTCTAAAATGAGCTTATATGCAACTTTGGTACTGTTATTTAAGTTTTATTCGTTGCTAGAACAACCAATGTCAAAAACCTTACAATAGTTATTTATGTATCAAGGGTGAAAATAGTCATTTCTGGCCCGCGGCATGATTATTAGCTCAAGGTGCAAAGCGCCGAGGGCTAATAATATGCTCAGGGTTAAAAATCGTCTATTTTCACCCTTGATACATAAATAACTATTGTAAGATTGTATTGGTTGTACTTGCAACGAATAAAGCTTAACCTAACTCGTGGTACATACAATATTTTATGCACAACAAAATAAAATTTAATTATATGTTCAAAAGATTAAAATATGTTCATAGATTATATGTCAAAATAACATTCTGTAGAATCAAGTATTCACAATAAACAAAAATTGTCATTTTATTTATGTCTCCATAGGAATGATTTTTTTATGGTCCTAGGGCCAAAGCCAAGTTTTCTATCCGCTTTTTAGGGCTAGAATACATGAATTTCGGGCCGGTTGTGCATAAATTTTATCGTAAATCTGCCTCACCAATGTCCATTTAGGAGGGAACAAAAAATTGGTGCAAAAGGAACCAACAGAACAACCAAACAACAAATACCGACATTACAAGAAAAACAAAATACATTGGTATCCATACTTCACGTATAGAAATATACCACCTAGAGAGTTGGAATGAATGATGGCGTGATAGTATACTTATTTATTTAATAGCAAAATAATAAATAGCTTAGCGGTATCGAGTTGCATTGTCGATTTGAAAACTCGAGTTCAATTTCCACAGCCGACAAACAATTTTCACCACATTAAAAATTACCACTGTAGCTCCACATCCAGTAACATCTTTAGGCGCCGTGACTTACCGGCTGGTAACCGCACATCCCGCGCATAAACTTACCGAGATCTACTTCGACAAAGTACCATATCTAGTAATGGGTAGAAGAGAAGGCATGATGATATTTTATTAATTTAAAAATTTATAGAAAATAATATTCAACATACGGAAGCAGCATAAATTCTTTTCACTGACAATTAAATTAATATCCTTTTTTAGTTACGCGTAATTAAATTACTAAATTCAGTAATAAAATATAAGTTTGTAGTTAAATTCATAATATTGCATTAACGATTATATACCCTAGGCAAATTAAAGTTATTAAAATTTATTATTATTGCTTTATTAGCATTAATTCAATATTTAAAATAATTAATAGTACAATTATTAGTCGCTATATTATTTACATATGTGAATTATTTTCGCTATAAAACATCTAATAAGCATAAAGTATAATTAAAATACATTCTAAACATAATATTACATTAAAAGTAAATGGACAGTTTGAATAAAATAAATATTTAATTCATTAGTTTCCATCTAAATAATCAAATTATCTTAGAACATATAAAAAAGTCAGCGCTATAAACTCATAATTTGCATAAGGAAATATTTTCTGTTTATAAAAAAATAAATAACTATAAATATATCATCACGCCTTCTACCCATTACTGGGTGTGGCATTCTTCCGAAGCAGATCTCGGCAAGTGAAATATTTTGCGCGTGAAGTGCGGTTACCAATCGTCAAATCACGGCCTCCAAATATGTTAGTGGTGGAGGAGCCACAGGGGCAGCTTTTGAAATTATGAAAATTGTTTGTCGCCTGTGGGAATCGAACCAGGGTTCTCAGGATCCACAGGCCGACTTCATACCACTGAACTAACCACCTCATAAATTTGAGAACCCGGGTTCGATTACCACAGCCGACAAACAATTTTCGCCGCATTAAAATGATCTGTTATTTTCTGTTTATAAAACATATAATACGCAATTGACTGAAAATATTAAATTATTTTAAAACTTTTTCTAAACAATATACTTAGTGATGGTACGAAAATTTTGGTTTGGTACTGAATCCGACCGATTGGGTCTTTCGACTAAAATTCTGGCTTCGACGCAAGACATTCGGCCGAATTGTAAAATACAATTTTTTGGTAAAAACTTTAGCATTTGACAGAAATGGACAATAACTATTATATAGCTTAGCTACTAGTTTGGTTATAATTACTTTAGCTGTAGTTGTAGCGTCGCTAAATGTGAAAATATATAGGCATAGTTTGTAGCGATTAATTTTTCTTCTTCTAGTTTAAAAATAATTATATAACAACTGAAGCTACTTCTTAAAGCTACTTTCTACGGCATAAGGCTATTTCTTATAGCTAAGTTGAAAGCTACTTTTTGTTGCATAAGCTGTTTCAAGCCATACAAAATAATTATTTGTTGCAGACCTTAACATTTTAACTGAAAAAATAGCTTCGAAATGATACAACTACTTCAACATTTTTTTTAACTATACCTTCGCTATTTTCCTTTTTACAAAATATAGCTAGCAGCTTCGCAACTTATTTTGAGTAACTTGCCCAACTCTGGTATATGATATAATTAAATCAAAATATATTAATACATTTATTAAATTAAATATGGCATTTCATAAAGAGAAGTTTTTATCCAGTAAACAAATATCTAACAAAAATGTAATCAACAAAATTATGACACAAAAAGTAGATACGTACTCGTACATAATTTTAATTAAACAAGTAACAAACAAATTTGATACATTTTAACATATGGAAAAAGTTTTCAGAACTTCTATTTAATAAATTAAACCATTTTTTATTTAAATAACAAAAAAATAGATATATCATTACGGCTTTTACCCATTACTGAGTGTGGTATTCTACACTAGCAAATTTTGTAAGTGATATCTGTGTATGCGGAAAGTCCGGTTACCAGCCATCAAATCACGTCTTCCAAATATGTTAGTGGTAGGAGAGGGAGCTACATGGATAATTTTAATGCGGCAAAAAATGTTTGTCGGCTGTGGAAATCGAACCCGGGTTCTCAAATTCACAGTCCGATACCACTTTATTTAATTAGACGTTTCAGTACACTAAACATGTAAAAAAAATAATAATTTTATTTTACTTATTGTTAAGTTTGTACTTATCTGTCGCCCATTAAAATTTAATTATATAAATGCTGATCAAAGTAAAAGAAATTCACCGGCCGGAATACCGGAATATGGGAAACCAATCTAAAGATGATCCGTGCTATCACTAGATACTTGTATGAAATAAAAAAATATATAATATTTCGACGATGTGGGATCTTGTTAAAGTGCATGTATACATCAGTACCTCATACGACGTGAAATTGCTAACGATGTCTTAATAACTACAATAATACAATAAAAATCTATCACGCCTTCTACCCATTACTGGGTGTGGCATTCTACCGTAGTAGATCTCGGTAAGTGATATATTTATGAGCAAGAAGTGCGGTTACAAGCCGTCAACTCACCGCCTCCAAAGATGTTAGTGGAGGGCAGAGCTGGGCAAGCTACTTAAAAAAAAGTAGCTAAGCTACAGCTATTCTTTAAAAAAGTAGCTGAGCTACATCTATAAGCTAAATTTTGTAAAATATAGCTAAGCTACAGGTAAAAGCTTTCATTTAAATAGCTGTTAAATTTTAAAGCTACTTTTTTCAATTAAATTTGCAATTGTCATATGATTAGTTGATCAGTCTTTTGTTATAATGACTGTTAATAAATATAAAAAATCGCAAATGGACTAATGTACTGTTAATTTGTTATGCTATAATTCTTATTTATATCGGAATAAATTAACAGTCACATTAACAGAAGACTCCTAAACAGTCAATGTTTAGTTCATCTAATATTTAATACTAAAGTAGGATAGTTTAAGAACAAGTGAAAAATTAAATATGTTAATAGATTTTACGCTATATAATAACTTATCCTATAGTTATAGAAAACAATAAAGAAGGTACAATTCAAATACAAAACAAAAATTAATAGGTATTTCTTAATGAACAGTGGTAGCTTTAAGTTACAAAAAGTAGCTTTAAGCTACAAAAAGTACCTTTAAGCTACAAAAAATAGCTTTAAAAGTAGCTTAAGTTGTTATAACAAAATTTTTAAGCTAATAGAAAAAAAAAACAAAGCTCGCTAAAAGCTACAGCTATATTTTTTCACATTTAGCTAAGCTACAGCTACAGCTAAGGTAAACGTAGCTAAGCTAGTAGCTAAGCTATAAAAGTAGCTAGCTACTGCCCAGCTCTGGTGGAGGGGGAGCCACAGGGATAATTTTAATGTTTTGAAAATTGTTTATGGGCTGTGAGAATCGAACTGAGGTTCTCAAATCCACAAGCCGACTCGATACCACTAAGCCACCTACTCCATAAAGTGAAATAAATAGTAAATGGACAATCTGAATATCCCATGTAGTGTACCTACTTGGGGTATATATGGCAATGAAATGTGGATTTGAAAACCCGAGGGATTAAACAAATAAACTAAAGAACATATTATTTATTTGTATTTTACCGTGTCTATTCCATACGATAATGCTATTTGACTATTCTATCATTTTGTACAGAAGTAGTGTTTGGAAATACACATCCCGGTTGACGCGAGCCGCACGTTCTACACCACCTGTTATAATATTCACGTGGTTGTCTGAATGTTTCAGAACGCCAGTGATTGAATTCTAGATAGACCAACGAATATTTCTCCATGGCATACAACAACAAGAAAAGAAAACTGGGATCTGATCGCTTTACGGTTTACACTCTTGCTCTACCTGAATGGGGTTGATTGTAACATTGGCAACACTGCAAGGGTAGCGGGATCAAGTCAACAACGTGTTTCAAACGAGATTTCTAGTATCCGGCAGGGTAAATTGCCCGTTATCAGACGTAATTTGAATTTAAAAATAGGTTAAATCTGGGTAAATTATGGTGATTAACTTGGGTAAAATAAACAAGATCATTTAAAAGGTTTTTTGAGGTGAGGTCAACGGTCTTACCAACTTCAGTGGTTTTATTTCTTTAAAGAACTAATAAATAACATAGGTAAGGTTATAAATATTTTAAATAAATTATCGTGATTCAGAACGAAAATCTAACAATGTTTTTATTAATTTAATAAAAATTACTGATTTTCACACGCAAAACAACTAAATTCATTACATGCTTAGCACACAGAGCTGGGCAAGCTACTTAAAAAAAGTAGCTAAGCTACAGCTACAGCTATTCTTTAAAAAAAGTAGCTAAGCTACAGTTATAAGCTATATTTTGTAAAATATAGCTAAGCTACAGTTAAAAGCTTTCGTTAAAGTAGCTGTTAAATTTTAAAGCTATTTTTTTAAATTATTGTGAAATAATTAAATTTGCCATTGTCACATGATCAGTCTTTTGTTATAATGACTGTTAATTTACTATTATATACATAAATATCAAAAATAGCAAATACCATCTGGCACCTACTGTGTATTTTTGCGTATTAGAGCCAGTTAGAACCGGCAACAAATAATTATTTTGTGTGAGTTTAGCTTGTACGTATGCGTACTTTGTTGACCTTCTGCTTAAAAAGTAGCTTTAAGCTACAAAAAGTAGCTTTAAAAGTAGCTTCAGTTGTTATTTTTAAGCTAATAGGAAAAAAAGTAGCTAGCTACAAGCTACAGCTATATTTTTTCACAGTTAACTAAGCTACAGCTACAGCTAAGGTAAATGTAGCTAAGCTAGTAGCTAAGCTACAAAAGTAGCTAGCTACTGCCCAGCTCTGTTAGCACAGAACAAGATTTATATTAGTTTAATAAACATTATTGATTTTCACACACACAAAAAAAAAAATTCATAACAATCTTTTTAAATATTTTATTCTAAAAATATTATTTTATGCATCTTTGAATCTTTAAATAAAAGAATATAAAAAATAGAGTAAACTGGAATGACTAATTGTAATAAGGGTTAACATGATAAACATTAAAATATAGAAAACCTGACAGGGTTTTAGTAAACAGTGTTGCCAAATTTAGACATTTTAAATGTCTAAAGAGGTTATAAATAGCATTTCATGTTCCATTTACATAATATTGAAGATATAATTTATGTATGAATTTTCAAATAGCGTACCTGTTATAAATTTTAAATCATGAGACTCGTACAAAGCATCTTTTTATAAAACAGATTTATATTTATGGCATTATTCATTTTATTTTATAACAAGATTTATGTTTTCAATATACAAGTCACATTAAAAATAGAAGAAAAAAATAAATCTGTAATTAATATTATTTAATAATCCTATTAATATACGTCTAATAAAATCATGACAGGTCATTTTGATTTTAATTACATTACCCGCTTAGAATTATGGGAGAAACTGACATATATTACAACTGATGTATGTGATAAAGATAATGCGCATCATAGATTATAAAAAGTTCCCTATCTAAAAACAGTTAAAAAATATTATTAACTTGCATACTTTATGAGACAGTGTTCAAGTCATCCTATATCGCTATATGCAAATTTTGAATTAATAATTACAAAATATTACTATGTCCGAGTGTTTCGTAGTGTGCTGTTGAGGTCAAATAATATGTCATCTGGTGGTGAAACTTTAAATTAACGTAAAGTATCGAAGAATGCCATGTCAACTAAAACCATGCGGCCTAAAAGCCACTTGCTAAACTTTCCACCATAGTGATCACCACAGGCGGACTTTGGCCTAGGTTAAAGAGGCAATATCCTAGGGCCCGGATTCAAGCTTTTAGTTTAAATAATAGAAATATAAATACAAGATGGTGACCGCGACACTCGAACTTGGCTATTTAACAAGTAAAATCATAATTTTATAATTTCCTGCTTCCCTAATTATTTTAAGCAAGACAGCTTCAAATAAAAGTTTTAGGACATACAATTCTGCATCTAATCCAATAAACAAAATTAATTTTGCATGCTTCGTAACGGCACAAATTAGATCTGAAAATAAGGAAAATAGCCTCAAAACTATCGAGTCATGGAATTAAAACTAAATTAAACAAATGTTTGACGTTTAATCTGTCAACATTTTGACACTTTCGGCTGTATCATGTAACATATCTTTAATAATAAGCGACGTCGATAAATTTTACAAGCTTTGGCATCACCGGTTTTGTCTTGACGTTTGTCAAATTTGTATTTATATGAATAAAAATTTGACAAACGTCTAACCGAAACCGATGTTGCCAAAGCTAAAAAAAGTTATCGATGTCGCTTATTATTAACGATGTGTTACATGATACAGCCGATAAAACGTTAAATATTTGTTAGTTTTGTTTCAATTTCATGGCTATCGATAATTTCGTTATTTTCAGATCTAATTTGTGCTGTTACGAAGCATGTAAAATTATTTTTGTTTATTGGATTAGATGCAGAATTTTATGTCCTAAAGGGCCCAAAATAAATATTTTGCCTAAGGCCCGAAATATTTTAAATCCGCTTCTGATGATCACTCAGCATAAATCGTTCTGTATAGGATGTAGACGGCGTATTTGTTAATTTTTCGAAAAATAAGTATCTGGACTTGTTTGTGGAGAGCGTGCGTTCTGCAGTCGTTGGGTTTGTTTCTTTAACAAGCGAAGCGAGCTTTGCCAAGGACAAGAATGCAAAGAATATCTTTTACAGAAAGCAAAGTGCGGTCACAAACCGTCACAGCCCTCAGGCAGTAATTTTAATGCGGTGTAATGTTTGTCGGCTATGGGAATCAAAATCGGGTTTTCAAATCCACAGGTTAACATTATACCACTGAGCTATCTACCCCACATCTTTAAATAATAAATAAATATATCACCACGCCTTTTACTCATTACTGGGTGTGGCACTCTGCCGAAGCAGATCTCGGTAAGTGAGCGCGTGAAGTGCGGTTATCAGCCGCCAAATCACGGCTCCGAAAGATGTTAGTGGTGGGGGAGCCACAGGGGTAATTTTTAATTGGTGAAAATGTTTTGTCGGCTGTGGGGCTCGAACCAGGATTCTTAGAATCCACAGGCCGATTTGATATAATGTAATATATAAAGTTATCATTAATATATTGAACGATTATAATGACTACGTATAGAGAGTTCGTCTGTATTTTAATTATGAATAAGCTGGGAATAATATCATGAATATATCATCACGCCTTTTACCCATTACTGGATGTGGTATTCTGCAGAAACAGATCTCGGAAAGTAATATATTTATGCGCGTGGAGTGCGATTACCAGTCGCCAAATCACGGCTCCCAAAGATGTTAGTGATGGGAGAGCCACAGGGGTAATTTTTAATTGGTGAAAATGTTTTATCGGCTGTGGGGCTCGAACCAGGTTTCTTAGAATCCACAGGCCGATTTGATATAATGTAATATATAAAGTTATCATTCATATATTGAACGATTATAATGACTACGTATAGAGAGTTCGTCTGTATTTTAATTATGAATAAGCTGGGAATAATATCATGAATATATCATCACGCCTTTTACCCATTACTGGGTGTGGCATTCTGCAGAAACAGATCTCGGAAAGTAATATATTTATAGGCGTCCGGTTATCAGCCGTCAAATCATGGCCCTCAAAGATGTTAGTGGAGGGGGAGCTACAGGAGTAGTATTAATGTGGTGAGAATGTTTGTCGGCAATGGGGAATCGAATCAAGGTTCTCAGGATCCACAGGCCGACACGATACCACTGTGCCATCTACTCCATATAAATAAATAAGCAAAAAATTAATTAAAATCGTAAAAACATAAATAATTCTTGGTGTGGCAAAGCTACAATTAGGTGTATGTATTATATCCGGTGAATCATCAAATATGAAATGATGACACCTAACAGATGTTAGTGAAAGGTGACCCGCAGGGGCTATTTTCGAACGATGGAAGTAATAATTAGTAAAATACAATATAATTAGTTAGTTACTCAATAATGATTTTGTTCCATCCCCAAATGCAACTGATTGGAAAAACACTTGTGTTGCTTAATAAATAAATTTGTTATCCATTTGAAACATTTTAACCGAGTGATACGTATAAACGTATGCGGTTTGAAATGTTTTGTTCTAATTTGGAGTCTGACAGTTTAATTAACAGGCCATGAAAATGATATTTCATATAATTGCACTAATGAAGAGTAATGTTTTGCCAATATCACGATTCATTTCAATAAATATAACATAAACAAATTACGCTATACAAGAACTTAATTTATTGAATAACACTGAATTTCAATTACGCATACATTTGCCGATTTCAACTAGGTATGTAAAATTATAAATTAACAACAATTAGTGATGCCGCGACGCCGCCAGAAATACCCAGTTTTCATCACGTTCAAAAGTTATATTCATTATCGTCTCAATTTGTCAATACAAAATTTTATTTTTCTACAACTGCCAAAAAAACATGACATTTTTACATCGCTATGGATACGCGAAATTTGTGTTTTTTTACATATGAAAAAATATTTGATTTCACACGTGAAAAAATGACTTTTTTTATTGAAATGTCAAATTTCATAATTTTTGACACTTTAAAAAGAAATATTTGTCAAACATTTTCACGTTTCCTTGGTTACAACACATCAAATTTATATTATTTTTTATTTTTACCTTTCAATTTAATTTAAAAAAGCAATAATTATCGTATTTTTTTTTTGACAGCTGTAGAAAAAATTTTGTTTGTATTTCGTGTGCGAAATTCGTGTTTTTTGGCGGTCTAGACTAAAAGTGACATTCTCACGCAAAAAAAAACACTCATTACGGGCACTTAATACAAAAATAACTATTTTTAACTGCCATATTGTTTTACATGTATAGTAGAAACGTTTAAGGAATTAACTTATGTCATCAAAAAGTATAACTAAATAAATGACGTTATGTGACGCTATGTTTACATGGTAAATCTGTAACCGGTTTTTATATTCTATTGCATTGTTATAGTTTACTTTTTAATACTACTGTAAGCTTAGAATCTTTACAATACGCTTTTTTTATAAAAAATTCACAAAACGATTAAAGATTTGAAACAACTGTTCAATATAACACAACCTCAACGACAACAATAGCCAGAAATATGCCAATCTCAATAATATAAATTATACTGGTACAATAAAAATAAAAAATAAATAAATATTAAATAATTATTGTTATCCAAAACTCATAAAGACATTATTACACTGATTTCAGTTGAATTATATGGCTCATAATACACTAGTGTTTTATATTGCATAAAACACTGTAAACAACTTGTTACTTAGCAACCACTTCATGATCTACCGTATTTTGAGAAACTATATATAACTGAATCAACGTTAAACGATACGACCAATCTTCTTCGATACCTATAATTATGAGTTGTGGATAAAATTTTGTATTACACTTGTGTTTTATTGGTATATACTTAAGAATATTAAACACTCGACCTTCGGTCTCGTGTTTAAACTTTTCTTGCATGTTTTATATACCTAATAAAACACTTGTATAATAAATAACTATTTATAAGTTTTGTGTTAGTTTACTTGAATGGTTGGTTTTCAGATCCAGAAAATATGTTTATAATTTGGGAAAAGCAGGCAATCAGGATCAATTCATATGGAAAAAAATAAATTTTATCCACAACTCATATATAATAAAGACATTATTACACTGATTTCAGTTGAATTATGTGGCTCATAAAACACTAGTGTTTTATAATTCATAAAACACTGTAAACAACTTGTTACTTAGCAACCACTTCATGATCTACCGTATTTTGGGAAACTATATATAACTGAATCAACGTTAAACGTTACGACCAATCTTCTTCGATACCTATAATTATTATTAGTTGTGGATAAAATTTTGTATTACACTTGTGTCACTTAAGAATATTAAACACTCGACCTTCGGTCTCGTGTTTCGGCTTTTCTTGCGTGTTTTATATACCTAATAAAACACTTGTATAATAAATATTCTTCACATTTTTTATTTAGGAACGTTTCGATCTCAAAATTAGGTCATCTTCAGCCTTAAGTAAAATTTTACATGTGTAAATATTTGTCAAAGGAATTTAAAATTAGTAACAACTTTTTCTATTATACAATGTGCATGATGAGTAGATGTTAATTCCATCACGCAAGATTCCTTGCTTATTTTTAAATAATTTGTCACTGAAATATATAACATACCTATATCTAATTTAAATTGATAAATGTTTATTATAAACTTCATATTTATTTTAGGAAAAGAATCCTTTGTAATAGATTTTTATCCTGTTGCCAAAGAGTATTACTCGTTTTTACTTACTAGTCATTATTATCACAACAAAAGAAAACATACATTAAGTTTTTAAATAATGAATGTAAATAATCTTTAAATACATAAAAATAAAAAACAAAGTCGGTAATTATTATAATTAAAGAAAAAAACTAAAGTGTCTAATCAACGTTAACATTAAAACACATAGTTATATTAGTTTTATAAAACATAAAAACTTGAAACAGTTTTCCTTTAACATCTCACATCTTCACAAGTACTGCCTTCTTCATTGCCCCTCGCGTCTCCTACCAACTCTCAGGGTTGGTTTATTGCTTCACGGCACTAATATAATCTCCCCATTACTTTTAATTACTCTTTGTGAAAAGCGTTGTTACTACATAAAGGATTACAATTTGGAAAGCTGTTACGACTCTAGAATGTGGCTGCGTTCTTATTGGTTGATTCCAATTTCGGCTACGATTAAAATAATATCAAGCTATATTTAAAGTTTTGGGAATTTTTTGAACCGAAACAATAAACACGAGACGTGCCAGCCAATAAAAGGCTCGTTACGTGTAAGTGCAGAAATCTGCACGAGCACGTAACCTTTTTCGACACGTGTTATAAACAACATTTTTCCTACAACTGTGCGATTTAGTAAATCACTAAAATATTATCCAAATTTATAAAATTTTAATGATATTACAAGAGAACGATGTTTTACTGCGTTGCTATGGTTTGTTTGTTGATTGCTTGCACATTGTTCTACATTATTTGAAAATATTTTACTAACGTCAAGATAATTTCTTCAAAATCGTCTAGATTGGAATAGTACAGTGAGTGATTCTTCTTTATGATAAATACCTCCAAAGATAATTGAAGCTCCGGATCATGCTATTTTCAACAATGACAATCAATCTGCTGCTGGTAATTCTAAAGCCTCCGAAATTGTTGTCAATAATATTACTGTTAATAATTTGAACAGGTACGGAAGAAATCAATGTTTCTTTAGACAATACAAAAGTTTCCACTTTACATTATGTCAATATGAGCAACTGTAACAACTATGTTAATAATATACACACACTATAAATATTATGTACGAGTATTTCACTTACTTAAAACCATTTATCGATATATTTTACTTTGTTCGGTTCTTTTTATTAGTTGTGTACAGATTAGATGTACCTACTGCAATTTAAGGTTATGTTTATAAACGTCAAAATATACTACTGCATATTTACTAGCGCTGGCTCACTGCATCTTCTTCTTCTATAAGCGTCTGTGGCCAAAATATGAATTATGCGCTTGGTGCGAAATTTAAATCGGTCTCAAAAAAACTGTTTTTACAGTTGTGTAATGAAGCACTTTCCGCACTAGTGTTTCTTTGCTTACAGAAACGCACTTGGTCTGCATTAATCTACTTTCCATACGTAACCAAGGCAATAATAGTTACGTAATAACAAAAAAATCGCACAGTTGTAGGAAACATATTTTACCTTCTAAAAAATCGGTTAACCCTAATTCAAATGTGTTGTTACAATTTTATTGGGTATGTTACTTAAGAAATGAATTGTTGCAAAATATATGAGTCTAGAAAAGTTGTTTCTCCCGCCTCGACTCGTTTCGTTTCGCGACATCACCATCCATTATAATTAACAGCGTAATCAATAGGAATGTCCTCCGGCTAAAATGTAAATTACCTTGACATTTTCTTATAAAATTTTAATTTCCGCAAATTTCGTTGTAAAATAGGCAGGTTTTTTGATGACCAGAGAAGAAAGTTGGCTTTTCTACACTTAGTTATTTAATGTATGTAGGTATTTGCTGTAGCGCAGAAAGTGAGTTTTTCTGACAGGGTCATCGTATCTATGAATACATGAACACTGTCAATACTAATTTCAAAACAAAAAGCTTTTCAAATATTGTTTTTTTATACGATCCTGAAAGTAAATATATTATTATTTCAACAATCATTTAACAAAAGAAAATTATTGTTTTCCGAATAATATACTTCCCCGATTGTCCCAAATAGCACAAAAGAGAAAGTAATTTTTGGACTTGTTAAAAATTATTTTAAATTCTATTTCAAACGTTTTTAAATGTGTCCTTGGCACGCGCCTCGATCAACCATCTCCATAGACCAATAGACCACTTTCTGCACTAGTTACACAAATAACTATTTAACGAGTTTTTAAATAGTAGTAGAATAGATTGAATGTACAATTTTTTTTTCATGGGTTACTACTGGTAACTTTTAAACTATAAAAATCATGAGTTCGGTTAGTAGAACTTTGGGTTCGCATTTATGAGACAACAATGTGTACTTCATATGTTGTACAATTTTTTTTTTACAAAATTTAAACATGTTCTTTTTTATTTGATATCAGTATATCATAGTATCTGCCATTTAATTGTTTTTCCTGCATTATTGACAAATATGATAAAAAAACTTGATAGCAGCGCTCGAAAGAAAAGGGAATGCTTGATTCTGGTTGACATAACATTTTCTAAACTTTGTTATTTTTAAAGACAGCTACGTACTCCTTTATTTACTGATACAGGGCCGGACTTCAAATGCCGCCTCTTTAAAATAAGCAAAAATTACTAACTTTTATACACTATAGGCATCATAAATAAAGATACTAAGCCTTAAACATAAATTGTAAATTATTTATTAGGCATTATTTATCTTTTAGTGACAAAAACTCGGGATTGGATATATAGACATCTGAAATCATGCACATCTGAATATTATAGATATTTATTATATCTTAAATAAAAAATATAAAAATTATACTTGTACTTTTGACTTGTTACTGTTGAAAATTCGTTTTTGTTTTATGACAATTTAAAATCTTTATATTTTGGTAAATATTTTATATTCTGCTTTTACTACTTTTTTACTCTTCATTTTTTGGTAATTATTGTTTATTCTATTATTATAATATTGTTACTTATTTTGTTTATTTATAGAGCTGATGATGAATATAGTATACAGGTACGTTCGAAACGTCCTCAAATAAAAACGTTTTATATATAGCTTGTTGTTATTATTGGATCTTGAAACATTTATATATATATATATATATATATATATATTTATTAATATTTTGAAACTTAATAATAATTTACTGTAACATTTGTATATTATTTTATTATTATTGATGTGACAAACAATTTTCATAATTTCAAAAGCTACCCCTGTGGTAACCGCAATTCACGCGCAAAAATATATCACTTACCGAGATCTGCTTCGGAAGAGTGCCACACCCAGTAATGGGTAGAAGGCGTGATGATATAAAAAATATTTAAAAAATTATTGATGTGATGAATCATGTAATGAAACGAATTTGAATTTTAAAAATTAAATGGAATTTTTTTTAAACTCACTGTCCGTAAAATGCGGCTCTTTTGGGTGAGCAACCGCACATCTTACACACCTCTAAATCCAGCCCTGTACTGATGGATCGAAGAGTGTTAAATTTGTCCCTGTATAGCTCAAAAACCAAAACAGATTCAGTAGTTGAATTGATTGTACGTGATCTGAATATTCCATGTACAAATGTTAGTGGTGCAGTTCCCAAAACAGAGCACCCCCGCCGACTCCCCTAGAATTTGAGTCCGTTTGCATTCGTGTGTGGTTTGGCTTTATAGGAGGGGGTGGAACTATAATTCAACATTCATATTGTATTAAATTCAATAACTCAGGCGAACTGGAACGGTAAATAAGAGCGATTTACATACGCACAATACTCGAGCCTTGATTCTGGTGTGCTGTGGCTACGACCAACTGGCTTGTTGGTTGTTAGTGTTTAGCCGGCGAACGTAATGTTTTGTATCGGAGGTATTGGTTTGTTTTCCAACCACCATGTATGATTTAATAGCTGCTATTGGTTCTGCCATGTGATATGCGATACCTTATAGGTTGTGTGAAGTTTTAGAATTGAATTGAGATGTGAAATTGTAATGTTTATGCCCGTATATTATGTTGGCATTGTGGTTACACTGACATATTTGGGAAATAATACTTATTGGTTATTGACTTAATATTCATTTATTTTCCTTGCACGTTCTTCACATATAAGAATATTTTATTTTTATAAATGTAAAACATACCTATTACCTTACAGGTAAATTCATAAAACAGCTTTGATCCAATTTGAACCTCATTTTTAGATAAAAGAAAATTATATTATATATATACGTAACATTCTATCAAATACTACCATTTTTAGGAATTTTGCGAGCAGTATCATTTATTTTGTTACTTATATTTTACTTTTATGCGTTTTGCTCTCGTAAGAAACTGCTATAGTATGCATATACATAGGCCGTATTTATTTGACATTTTTAAAGTAATCCGGTAGGTTACTTTTGTTTAATTGGCACGTTTTAAGTAACCCAGAACAGTTTCTGAACTGATCCTATTGCCCCAGCTATTTGGATGGGTTGGCAGGTTTAACCCGTTTTCTATCTCTTTCTAATCAACATGTGTTCCTTGTTATCCGTTTTAAATTGGTGACATCGCAATTTGTATTTAAGCAGATATCACTTTGAACACGTATTCACATTTTAAATTTATCACTAATTTCTACAACTAACGCTAGATGTATCATTTATTTTGAAGTAATACGAGTTAGTTCTAGATCAGGACCGGGTTGAACCTAAAATTTCCAAACAAATACGGCCATAATGTTCCAAGTTTAACCCGGCAAACTTAACACAAATTAAACACCTAAATATAAGAGATAGGTAGAGGTAGGTGTTTCAATGGTTTGATTCCCACAGCCGACAAACAATTTTCACCACATTATAATTACTCCTATGACTCCACTATTACCTTTGGGAGCCGTTATTTGACAGCTGTCATATTCAGTAATGGGTAAAAGGCGTGATTATATATTTTTGTTTTTTTTTAAATAAGAAAGAAAGTCCATTTAAGCAAAAGTCCGTAAATGCTTATATTTATTACTCATTTGTAAACGTCATTTATTCAAACCGTTTGAATGAACTTATAAATTTTTTCCAGGTCAGCTGTAACCATTATTGATTGGGGTCCTAGCAACTGCTATAGTTAGCAATTTATGTTACGTAATAGGTCTCATAATAAAATATTTTCATTTGTTCTAAATAATATTTAATATATTATTAACTAGATATTTTAATGTTGCGTTGTTGAAATTATAAAAATAGGAATATCTCTGAAACAAAGCATTTACGGGCATTTGCTCAAATGCACTTGTTACCTTATTTTTAGTTGTTTAAATCATGAATTAAGTTTGATGGGTTAAACCTATGACACATCCTGTAAAATCATACTTTTAAAATCATACTTTTTACTCATACCTATTAAATATAGGTAAGTAATCATAAAAATAATAATAAGTCACGGAATACTGAAATTGAGATAATCTACAAAGTAATCATGAAATGTAAAAGTTGTCATTAACATACTGATCGATTACAGATAATGATCGAGTAACAGAAGGGGGGATTAGTCTGATTTTCAAATAGTATGCTGCTACGGTTACATGTAGGGTGGAGTCCGTATAACGAATCGTGTAGAAGGAAAGAGTTCTTACATTGACTTGTCACTGAATAATAATTAACAAAAATATATTACTTATTCAGGGGATATAACATAATAATATTATTTATACATTTAGTAATTCTGTATATATTTTTTCTTGAAATAGGCAGAAAGTGCTTACTTTTCTGGAAAGTTGATTTTTACAAAAGTAGTCAAGTATTCAAGGTTACAACAAAAAGAACAGTCTAGTAAAGTACAAATCAGTCTTGTAAAGATTTTACCTAACTGTTCTTTTTGTTATAACCTTGGATAAGTAGTCTGATGTCAATACAATTCATATAACAATAAATAAACATTTTGAATTATTTATGAATAATTATTGATTAAATGAAACGGTTTCAGAAAAAATAGTATACATACATAATACGACAGGAAAGTGTTTTTACTTGACTCAGAGGATTAAAATATTCGGCCTGTGGCCTCGTATTTCAAACAACCGCTTCGTCAAGTAAAATGTCACTTTCCTGACTTATTATGTAATATACTATGTTCTAAAACCGGCAACAAAATGCTTACTTTCCTAACCAATTTTAGTATGCAAAGTAGATTTTTACCAAAGCAGTCAAGTAAAGTACGTATTAAAGGTTATAAAATATAACAGTCTAGTAAAGTACAAAAACAGTCTAGAAAAGACTTTATCTGACTATTTTGTATTTTTTCTGACTTTTTGTTGTTTTTGTTGTAACCTTGGATACATAGACTGCTTTAAAATTTTGAATTATTTATGATTAATTATTAAAATAAAAAAATAAATATATCATCTTCTACCCATTATTGGGTGTGGCACTCTGCCGAAGCAGATCTCGGTAAGTGATATAATTTTGCGCGTGAAGTGCGGTTACCAGTCGTCAAATCACGACCCCCATAGATGTTAATGGTGGAGGAGCCACAGGGGTAGCTTTTGAAATTATGAAAATTGTTTGTCGCCTGTGGGAATCGAACCAGGGTTCTCAGGATCCACAGGCCGACTTCATACCACTGAGCTAGCCACCCCATATGATTAATTATTGATTAAATTAAACGGTTTTAGAAAAAATTGTATACACATTTACTTGACTCAGCAGATTAATATACTCAGCGTCGTCAAGTAAAACATTACTTTCCTGACTTATTATGTAATATATTATTCCTTATTTACTTTAATATTACCTATAATAAATTCATATTTCCAGGGATTGTTTCTAAATATTAATTAATAAAGATGTCTTATTTATTGGAGTGACATGATGTTGATGTGAAAATGAAGATAATGTAAATCATTCATCATGAAAATATTGCAATGGAAATCGATGTTAATAAATAATTCTAAATGTCAAATAGAATGTATGAAAATCAAATAACAGTAAATTGATTGTATAGGAATGAAGTGCTTTTCAAATGAATCTTGGTTGGAACAGAACATTAGTAGGTAGTTACCGTTGAGCAATAAAATAGAAGAGTCCTTCTCTTCCAACGATACGAGGAAGAAGAAACTTCAGTTATCAAAGGAAAACAAAATTCAACATGTCACATTTACGAACTTTTCTATATATCCTTATTTTTATAGGAGGAACGGCGCGGGTACTGTTCCCCCCTTGCGGCCGTGACCTATCCCCCTCACCGCGCCTAAAAGTACACGTTAGTTCTCTTTACGACGTCATTCCAGGGAAATGAAATTTTGTTCGTAGATGTCGAGGTAAATCAAATAAAATGGTTCTTATACATCCACCATGTTATACAAAGTATTGTGAACGGCTATGTTTTACAATCAATGTGTGCCGTGGAGGAATAGTGCAATGGTGGATTCAAAGAAATGAACACCCCTACATCACACTCCCCCCCCCATGAAACAACAATCTATTTTATCATTCAGAATTAGTAATTATTATATGAAATAATATACTGATAGGGACACTCAATCAGTGCAATTTTTTAAATATTTAAAAATTGGTTCTTAATATTTTTTTAATGAATCCATTATATGGACAAATCTATTTCGCCTAAAATGTCTTCCCAAAATAAGTACCTAAATAGGTCATTATTTCATCTTGTTAACAAATAGTGTATTACATAATAAATAAGAAAAATAGGAAAAAACTTTCCATCACTTGTCACAAATCCCACAAAATTTACAGCACGTTTGAATCAACTTATCAGGTCATCATCAAACGGCTGGTCAGTTCAGCTTTAACCATAGACGCGTTTCGTCCTTTAAGGACTCATCAGTATGTGATCAACTATCCAACTAGACCAACTAGGGACTAGTGAACTGTGATACTTTTTCAAGCTGAACTGACTGATGTTAAAAAGTATGTAAGCCGGTATGCATGACATGAGAGCTATGGAAAAACCCGTGGTGACATCTACCGACTGAAATTGCAAACTGCTTGACAGCAATTGAAATAACATAAAGACAAAAAGTCAATTGCGATGTGTCTTAATAAATAACAAAAATAGGAAAAAACTTTCCATCACTTGTCACAAATCCCACATGACCTGATAAGTTGATTCAAACGTACTGTAAATTTTGTGGGATTTGTGACACTTGATGGAAATTTTTTTCCTATTTTTCTTATTTATTAAGACACAGTTCCACATCGCAATTGACTTTTTGTCTTTATTTGATTACATAGTAAGTCAGAAAAGTGATATTTTACTTGATGAAGCGGCTGTTTGAAATTATGAAGCCGCCAAGCCAAGTATTTTTATCCACTGAGTCCAGTAAAGACATTTTCCTGACGTATTACGCATACAAAATTTTCTGAAATCGTTTAAATTTAATCAATAATTAATCATCAAGTGTTAATTTTTTGGAAGATCGCGAAAAAATAAAATTATAGATTTTTTTTTGTAATAATTTCTCGGATTACTCTTGCAAGATTCTGCTGACGCCTTTTTCCATAGTTATTATGATCGTTTGGAAACAGAGCTGGGCAAGCTACTTAAAAAAAGTAGCTAAGCTACAGCTACAGCTATTCTTTAAAAAAGTAGCTAAGCTACAGCTAAAAGCTTTCGTTAAAGTAGCTGTTAAATTTTAAAGCTATTTTTTTTTAATTATTGTGAAATAATTAAATTTGCCATTGTCATATGATCAGTCTTTTGTTATAATGACTGTTAATTTACTATTACGTACATAAATATCAAAAATAGCAAATACCATCTGGCACCTACTGTGTATTTTTGCGTATTAGAGCCAGTTAGAACCGGCAACAAATAATTATTTTGTGTGGGTTTAGTTTGTACGCACGCGTACTTTGTTGACCTTCTGCTTAAAAAGTAGCTTTAAGCTATAAAAAGTAGCTTGAAGATACAAAAAGTAGCTATATTTTTTCACAGTTAGCTAAGCTACAGCTACAGCTAAGGTAAATGTAGCTAAGGTAGTAGCTAAGCTACAAAAGTAGCTAGCTACTGTCCAGCTCTGTTTGGAAATATATTAATTTTTCTACAAGTTACACAATATATTATTAGATAAATATGATATAAAATAAAAGTTTTAAGAAATAAATTCTGCATCTGAACCATTTTACTGGATAAATTGCTGAACAAACAATCTTTAAAATGGCCATAAATGAGGAACTAAATGCGAACAAATATATAAAAAAAATAAAATATATCATCACGCCTTCTACCCATTACTGGGTGTGGCACTCTGCCGAAGCAGATCTCGGTAAGTGATATATATATATTTGCGCGTGAAGTGCGGTTACCAGCCGTCAAATCACGGCCCCCAAAGATGTTAGTGGAGGGGGAGCAACAGGAGTAGTGTTAATGTGGTGAAAATGTTTGTCGCCAGTGGGAATCGAACCAGGGTTCTCAGGATCCACAGGCCGACACGATAACCACTGTGCCATCTACTCCATAAAACAAATATACACTCAGATATTTTTGTTTGTCACTAATATTCATAATAATTTAAATTTCAATAAAACAATATTGCCATAAGGTAATTTTTAATATTTGTGTATAGATAGAAAATAAATATTTAACGAAGGATGTCATTAAAACATTAAACATTAAAAAAAATTAAATTCTTCTTCTGTCCGGTTTAGAAACAGATCTGAATCGCTGGAACAGAGCTAGTGACATCTAGTGGATTCGAAATGAAATAACCACGGTGTTGCTTGTGCAGCAAATGTGCAATGTTGATAGCGTACGAATATTCAGTTAAATTGAAAAATTAATTGCGTATTAGTGTCAGCTGCAGCTGTTCCGTTCGAAATATCGACTTTCAAATGAACCGTTTTCCCTACGTTTGAATTTACACATGATTTTTAAAAAATAAACTGTAAACGAAATAATATTCGAATAGGACAAAGAATAAAAATAATATCTTAGTATCCAATCCAATTAATTATAATGTTTACAACTTATTATCAGAAAGTAATTTATTTTGCGAAGCTAAATATTATAAAACAATACACGTTTTGTTATGATACAGGTTACAAAAACAACTTATTAGTTTAACTTAAACAAATGATGTTTACATAACTTTGTAGAACCTGTACCACGAAATTCATAATATACATACATAAATATTGATTAGTATACCTCAGCATAAATTTCAATTTTGTAAAACTCATATTTTGCTAATTTACATCAAAGATAAACCTTCCCCTAGAACTATGTTCCCCTGTTCTCTATTATGACTTCATTACCATTCTGTCAACCACAATCACTCAGCAAAGCAAATCCTTTTAGCAGAAGCACGGCGTCTATTAATAACCACATCATTGCAAAGCCACCGTAACAGACATAACACACATCATAAACCACAGCATACTGCGACCACCAAGCACCACTGACCACCAACTCACCATCAGCAGGACAGACCAAAGGAAGTGTGTTGCAAGATAGTTAGTTTGACTTTGATTTTCAGAGGACAAGACTTATAAGAATGCCAAAAGAAGTAAAAGAAACTGCATTAAATGCAACGAAATAAATGAATGAATGAATTAAGGTATATAAATTATTTTGACTCTTATTTCTTAACAAGGATAGAAGTACAATTTTGTTATTTTATCGTAGTACACAAATAATGTGCTATTTTATTGACAATAAACAATGTCATAGATCATGTAGATATTTTCAAACACTCAATTATTTTTTTGCTTATTGCAAAATTACTCAAGCCTACTGATGTTCGGTATAACCTCTAATCCTACGGGCTTGAGAACTATCATGAAGTATGGTTTCATGATTGTTGTTAAGTAAACAAAAAATGAACAAAATACAAATTTATCGATAAAATCAGGATATTTAGGCTCAAATTCATAGTCGTGATTCACCCTCACTTCATCCTCACCTCACACTCAAAGTCGAAGTAACTAAGGCAACTAACTCAAATTTTACAAATTCTTGTGTTAGTTGCCTTTGCTACTTCGAACCACTGAACAAGTAACCATAGAAGAAGGGACAGCTATAACAAAAGATTGTTACGCAGTTGCTGGTGACATCTCTTGTTGCCCCATGTAATTATTATTAAAAATAGCGATAATATAGGATACATATTTATCATTCTCATGATCATAATGACTAAAATATTTCAAAATTATTGAAATCAAAATATATTACAAAACAACAAAAACAAACAATTAGCAAAAAGCTAGTTTTATTGAATCATATTCAAAATATTAATTAAACACATTCTAATATGCAATACAAATAAATATGAATAATATACATGTTCGCCTTCTTATGCACACTCTCATTTATCATTTCGCTAGTTTCTTTAGTGTCCGTATTCTTATATGTTGTTGTTACTATTATTATTGAGAGATGTGATATTTTCATCCCGAATTGTTGAAAATGAATTTATATTTACTAAAAAAGAATTTTCATAATTATAAAAGTTTATATTTTCACAATTTTATATTAAATACTTACATTGGTCAATATGTGGTACAGCTCCAATGTTTAATTTTTTTGATGATGTGTATCGATACTGTCAATTTTGAAAATGAAGACTACATACGACATTGTGCTTAAGACTACTACTATAAGGCATATCAATTAAATCATTTCTATTTTTATTGTTTTCCAGCAATGTTTTTTCGTAACAAATTATTTCGTGGTAAAACATGGAAAAACACATTTTTACAATTTTTTCTACTACAATGATACCAGACACGCCTAAAATTATAAAATAGTATAAAATTAAATATTATATTATAAAAGATATCTACTCACCATTAAATATAGATTGCAATGACGACAGATGTGTTTATTATTTACAAATTTTACTTGTCAAAATATAAAACATCGTTTGTCAAACATTTAAATAAGTAATCTGTTTTACAGTCAACCATTTAAATTTTACCTACTATGATTCCTGTTATTAATTTTACATTGATTTAGTTCATTTGGGGCAGCAAGAGATGGCATTAAAAATCGCGTAACAAGGTAACTAATGCAGCTGTCCAGGCCCTGCTTCGAACTATAAGTGTGAGATGAGGATGTGGTGAGAGTGTAGGTACGAACACATTATTATCACGTCCCGTGAACACACATGATTTTACGTGAATTGTCAAGTTGTTGCAATATCATGTGATTTTACGTGAATGCAGCAAATGACAATAGGGTATATCTCCTAGCAATATACATAAATGGGAATCATGGATCATGATTCTCAACAATTTGAAAGTACACGTGAAATCATGTGTGTTCATGTGACATGATAATAATGTGTTCGTACCTTAAGTAAAAACTATGAATTTGACAATTGTGTTTAAATTTTTCATGATAAAAAAATTTGGATTAGCCAATCTTATTTTAATCCGATTTAAAAATGGTAATCCACATCATTTTCCGAACACCAAATGGTAACAAGATTATATTAGAGTTTATTTAAACTTCTTTGATAATATGGATTAGCTTCATTTGACTAATCCAAAATTCAGGATTAGTTAAAACTCTTTTGAGAATTGGGCTTGCAGGTAAGAGTTTTAGCTACCTTTGAATTTTGGATCAGTTACATTAAGGTAAACCAGAGTCTCATAAAAGTTTAAATACCTTCTAATTTAATCTTGCTACATTTAGTTTTCAAATAGTGATTTGGAGTAACATTTTTAAATCGAATTAGAATAAGATTAGCTAATCCAAACTGCAAGATAAGCTAAAACATATTTGAGAATCGGGCTGATTAATATCATTTTTAAACTTAATTTTAACAGTAATGACTAGTAAAATAAGTAATATAAAAAATATGTAGCCTTACTTCAACACAGATTTAAATTATATAGTTACAATTTTTCTTCTAAAATAATCGGGTAAGTGATGGTAGAAAAAACTCGATTCTCATAATAATCGCCAATCACAATTTTCGTGGAACAATCTGTACACCATTAAAACTATAAATGTGAGCACTTAATGCTCAAGGATGAATCTACCGTAATAAAAAAAGCAAATACAATCAATAATAAATGATAGTAATTAATAATCCTACTAGTATTACATAAAGTTTATTTTAAATACGATGATTTTCATGTCATTACATTCCATATCAAGAAATCACAAGTAAACATCTTCATACGAGTTTGCCCTAGGTAGACGAGATAAAACGTCTTCCTCAGCTCCTACAATTTTTCATTGAATCTATCGAATAAAGTATCGAGTCATCAACTTATATCTCAGTGAGTTGACCGGACAAGACATCAAGCAGAGCTTCAGAAGCAACACGGCCACATTCACTTTCCGTGCAAACATCGGTCGTTGGATCGCGAAATGCGAGAGTGCGAGATCGGAGCAAAAAGGGTTTTACAACGTCGTGTCGTAGTCGAGCGTACGTTACACGTTACACGCTGGCTGGCGGCGGGAAGCGACGGCACGCGCTCGACGCTCGGGCGGCGCTACTAAACGTGACCGAGAGCGAGAGCTCCGGGTCTGGCTCTGTTTGTGTGTCTGTGGTCGCGGTTTTGTACCAGACTGAGACGTACAAGTGGAACTAAGTGGAATTTCGTACTATACACGTAGTTTTGTTACAGATGTAGATCAAGGAGTCAAGCAATGAAAATTGTTAATAGATAATTGCAATTATTTAAATACAAAAATTTTATTTTTCTACTACTGTTTGAAATAGTTACTTTTATAACAAGTGCCGAAAAAGGTTTGTTACGTGCAATTTAACGCACGAGGTTTGCCGAGTGCGAAAATCTGCACGCGCACGTAACCTTTTTCGGCACGTGTTATAAACAACATTTTTCCTACAACTGTGCGATTTAGAAAGCCACTAAAATATTATCAAAATTTATATAATTTTAATGATATTACAGGAGAACGATGTTTTACGGCGTTGCTATGGTTTGTTTGTTGATTGCTTGCACATTATTCTACGTTATTTAAAAATATTTCACTAATATCAAGACAATTTCTTCAAAATCGTCTAGATTGGAATACTACTGTAAGTAATTCTTTTTTATCATAAACACCTCCAAAGATAATTGAAGTCCCAAATCATGCTATGTTGGATCTATTTTCGACAATGACAAGCAACCTACTGCTGGTACTTCTATAGCCGCTGAAATTGTTGTCAATAATATTACTGTTAATAATATGAATAAGTACGGAAGAAATCAATGTTTCTTTAGACAGTACAAAAGTTTTCACTTCATATTATGTCAATATAAGCAACTGTAACAACTGTGTTAATAATATACACAAACAATAAATATTATGTGTTTCTCTTACTTTTAAAATAAAACCATTTATCGATATATTTTACTTTGTTCGGTTCTTTTTATTAATTGTGTACAGATTAGATATACTGCAATTTAAGGTTAAGTTTATAAACGTCAAAATATACTACTGCATATTTTCTAGCGCTGGCTCACTGCATCTTCTTCTTCCATAAGCGTCTGTGGCCAAAATATGAATTCCGCGCTCACTTGTAATAGCTTGAGTTACGGAGTGTGAGTTCAATGGTTTTGGTTTGGTTTAGGTAAGTTTATTTATTAAAAGTGTTAGCGAAGCAAATCTACCTAACATAAATTCCATTAAAACCTAATATGAGTTTGAGTTTGTGGAGGTTGAGTTCGGTGGGCCAGGGTTTGTTTATTAAAAAAAGAAAAAAACACCTGAAATAAATTTGCTCTGCCATAATATATATTTTTTCATTCGCGAAAATTATCCTACAGCATTTTTGGAGCCAGCAATTAGCTAGTTAGTAACTGTTTATATGTTTTTTATATTTGCAACCTCAAAATATCTTTGTAGGTTATATTGTTTTCGCCTCGGGGATTGAAACGACACGCTCAGAAAGAAATGTCTGACTTTCTGCCCTTAAAATACAAGTAACTATTCTAAACCCAGAATATATAGGGTATTTCTGTAAGTGATATATTACATAAAGTCAAATTACACACAATTTAAAGTGGAGAAAATTTGTCAGCTTTGGGAATCAAACTCGGCAACTTTTACATCCACATTCCGACGTGCAAAGAGAATTTCAAAAATGTTTCATGTTTGTGTTATTGGCCTTATTAACTGAAATGAAACAATTATCTCAACAGCGGTAGTAGTCTCATAAACAACGACTACATTTAAGTAATTAAAATTTAAAGTAAATTGAAATAACACAATATCTAGAAGTAAATTACAAAACAGTAATCTAAGCGCTCGCCTGTATTTCTTTCATTATCAAGCAAATTTGAATGTTCCCTTCCTTATTAAATCCAATCCATGCTCTTAAAGTAATTACATTTAAAATGTAAGATATTCCTTCAACTAAACTTCCCTTTACCATCTCCAGATCGCATGTTCACGTCACCCACACAGAGCTCCACCAACAGGTGGTTGAATTAGTGCACGGGTCAGCGTCGCTCGCCGGCGGCCAGCGAGCGTCCCGACGCCCCACGCCGCCGTCATCGATCAGAGCTCGGCGTGCTGTACGCCACAACGCCGCGACAGATGTTAAACAATCCCCTGGCGCGACCACCGCTGCCGACAAATCTGCAGCTTTACTGCACGAGAAAGCGAAGTGTGCTGTGTGAGAATGGGAATAGACTGGGAAATGTGGACAAGGTGTATGGTTAGGAATTAGACCTAGAGGAATGCAGGATATAGCTGTAGAGTTTATTTATTTACTACGATGCTCAGCACGTAATTGATCTCATTTATTTCAATTATCGAATAATGTTCGTAATAATAAACAAACTGGTGATAAAAAATAGAAACACTTGAAATTCGTGATTTTTTTTCAATTTTGATGAACTTTTAGCTAATTTGGAAGAATTTTAGAGGACGCAAAAGTTTAAAGTGTGTACTTTAAGGGAATACATGCGATTTTAGAATTAACCCCTTCCGCCTCTCTCTAACCCCCTAGAAGAAAACAAAAATATTTTAGGTGGAAAAAAGTTCATATTTTACAATCTGTATGGAGCTAAGAAAAATTTATGGACTCAATTCACCAACAGGGCAATAAAGTTTATTTAAGTCCCTATAAAGGACGCAAAGAACGTAGTTCCTACGATGATTTGGTACAGAGTTATGCGACTGTCGACGACTTTTTTACAAAATTGGAAAAAAAAACTATTTTGTCTCTATTTTAAGGATTATCTCCTTCAACCCTCTACCCCAACAAATAACACATTTTTAAGCCAAAAACCCCCAAATGCACATACAACTTCAAACACGCATAATTAGGGGTCGTTGATTTCCACGGAAGTTGGAATTTTTGAACGTTCGAACATTCGAATGTTTTGAACTTCGTCAGAAAAACTTCGATGCTTCGAACTTTCGAATATTCGAATTTTTTGTCACTGAATTAACGCCATCTGTCATCTCTAAACACGCTCACGCATAATTCACGAAAAGTCGGCCACGAATTAAATAATAAACTCGACGAAGTATCCTCCAAAAATTCAACAGGGTTAAGCATCTTAATTAAGACATCTACTCTCTTAATTATAATTTATATTATTTATAAACAAATAATAATACATAAATTTATGTACAACAAATGCATTGAAGATGTTTTACTAATGTGCCATGTCTTTTTTATCCCATAATATGGTTAGTGAATTAAACTCCCTAAAAAGAATATCTAACACGTCCCTAGTAAAAATTGTGATGAAGCTAAGATCTGGCAATAGAATGACTAACAAGAGAACTGAACCCTCAATGCGTCAGATTGCAGTCGGACTGACTTGTCGTCGAGCTGTTAAAACATTTCAAATAATTCGAAAATTTGAAAAATCCTAAAAATCTAAAATTTGAATAATTCGAAAATTTGAAATATTCCAAAGTTCGAATCTAAATTCGAAGGTTCAATAAATCCGAACAATCGATGTCTCGAATATTCGTAAAATCAACAAGCCTACGCATAACTATGTGCCAAATCATCGTAGGAACTTCGTTCTTTGAGTCCTTTGTAGGGAATTGAATAAACTTTATTGCCCTGGTGGTGAATCGAGTCAACAATTTTTTCATCGTCAAAGATGGCGGTTTTTTCCACTAAACACATTTTTTTTTAAGGACTTGGGAGGGTGACAAACAATATTAACCCTAAGAGCGCATGTATCCCCTTAAAGTAGACAATTTAAACTTTTTCGCCCTCGAAAATTCGTCTAATTTAGTTGAAAATTCGCCAAGTTATGACGGATTGAAAATTTGAAAAATTGCACAAATTTCAAGTGTATGGTTATTTTTTCTCACCAGTATACTTACTCTTTATTTTTGTATCTTATTTATAAAATATATGTAATACTTTCTTTGTAGATACTAAAAAGGATTAGTATTTTTATTAGTTTAAAAGAAAAAGCAATAACAAATAAGTCCATTTTCTTAGAATAAATTATATTAGACGTTTACAATGAAAACCGTGGAATGAAATGTGTACCTTACGTTTAGTTTAGTTATCTACCACCAGTTATGTCATGCTCGACACTCACTGTATTTCCATTACCATAAAAACTCATAATTCATGTCAAAATATAATCGTCAATTATCATATAACTTGTTATATTAGTTATGAAAAGAATTAAAAATGAAGTCATTTTCATTTCTAGTCGCTATTGAGGCGCACCTCGTATATTTTCTCATTAAAATAGAATAGCTATAATATTTAAATTTTATTGTACTTCACTTCCTGTAACCCATTTTTTTCTTAGTATGACGTTATATTTAGATTAGATTAGTAAAAATTAAATAGAATAGAACAATCGAAAGTACGTGAATCATATTTAACATATGAATGAAAATTTTCCTTTTAAAAATAAATTATGCATTTTGAGCATTTCATGGAAATGTATGAACGAAGGAAATTGATTAATTATACGCAACTCAAACCAAGTAAAATAGATGAAATATTCCACAGTTTCAAAATGTCAATTAAAATAGAATATTGAAAAACAAGTGTTAGGGCCGCAGGCGAGTTAAGCGAATTACGAATATTACAATTGTCATTGTATTTTTTATACTAGTTTTCCTATATCGCATTCATTTACTTTTATTTCAAAACTTTGATACATAATAATAATAATAATATTTAAAATAAAATAAATAAATATATCATCACGCCTTCTACCCATTACTGGGCGTGGCACTGTCGTAGCAGATCTCGGTAAGTGATATATATATTGCGCGTGAAGTGCGGTTACTAGTCGTCAAATCACGGCCTCCCCCAAAGATGTTAGTTGTGGAGGAGCCACAGGGGTAGCTTTTGAAATTATGAAAATTGTTTGTCGCCTATGGGAATCGAACCAGGGTTTTCAGGATCCACAGGCCGACTTCATACCACTGAGCTATAATAATATTTCAAGGTGGTAATACTGACAGATTTAATAAACATTTAAAATTTAATTTAATTTGACATTTATTAGTTAGGTTAGAGCTCAAATTCATAGGTTATGTTATAAAAAGATATCTTCCATTTTTAATAAAGAAGTATTTTGCAGTGCAATGTAAATATTTTACTATAAAAAAAATGAACAATGACAATATAGAGTTCTGTTTGACATTTTTACAACTATAACTCAACAACTTCACAAAAAATGTTGTACAAAATTAAATTTTGTTGCACTGTTTTTGACAAAAACATTTATACAAAATTCATTTTGTATATGTGATATAGGAAAACAATTTTTATTTTGTATCTTTATTTATAAATAATAACTAATCAATTTAATCTCTTAAAATACTCACATAAAAATCAATGCGTCATTATATAATTAAAGCCAAGTATTTCTTGAGAATAAACATATTATTAGCAACTATCTATTACCTTTTTAGGTTCTGTCGAGTTACAGCCATAAACACTAATTGGAATAGCTACATGCTTTTAATTATGAACATTCTTGTACAGTTGTACTGAGCCAAGACTATTTCAAAATTAAGTTTCTTCTAGTAAACAATCTGTCATTTTAATGAGAGCTTTAATAATTATAGGTTTTACTAGTTGTTCTTATTAAAAGGATTGTTTATGAAATATGTAAAATTACATGACCTTGACAAAGGTCAATCTCAACCGGATGCAAGCGTAATTGTGCTATAGTTGAAAGGTTAATATCATTATTTTCATTTAGAAAGTAATTGTTTCGAGTTATAAAAATATGTATTTACCATTTAACACTAATCATCGCCCACAGTCACCTTTGAAATATATTAAATGTCAGCACAATCTCTTGTTTGTAAACAAAAAAATTATAGAAATAATTGTTGCAAGGTAAACATTTTGATAAAGTTTCATTATTCTTATTAATACTCGTATCTGGCAGCGAATGTAGAAAATATAATTCCAAGCATTAATTAATAATTCTTGGAATTCCAAAGCAAATTACATAAATACATCATTTTAAGTTTTATCATTTGTTGCAAACTGCAAAATAAATTAACTAATTAAAAAGCTTACAGGCAAAAAAATATAGTCGTATGTGATTCTAAAAAATAACAAAAATGATAATGATAACTACATGTACATCTATAGGCGTATTCCATTTGCCATTTGGATCAGATCTAACTTACATTTACTGAACCAGATCATTTATTTATTTCGCTGGATTACTTCGTTGACTTTATTGTCAGTACTAAAATTATAGATTATAATTTACTTTGAAGTAATTCACCCCAATAAGTGCATCAATTTGCTTAATTCAGTTCATTTACTCATGTGTCAAATTTATCTGAACTGATTTAAGTAAACCAAGTGGCAAATGGAATACAGCTGATGTAATTACCTGTGAAACAAAAATTAACAAACAGGAAAATAATAATAATAGTTATTTATGCAACTAGCGTTAAAAGTGTTACTTTATTATACGATTGAGAAGCTTGTAGTACGACAGCGAGTATGGCAAATTATATTAAGGGCCAGTTTTTCAATTGCATACACTATTTTTTCTACGATCGTGTTTTAACAAATTATACTAATTTTTCTAATGACAATTTCAAAAATGAAAAACATTTATTTTGTAGGTTATGTAAAATATACTGTCACGCCTTTTTACCCATTACTGGGTATGGCACTCTGCCGAAGAAGATCGCGGTAAGTGAAATATTTATGCGCGTGAAGTGCGATTACCAGGCGTCAAATCACGGTCCCCAAAAAGATGTTAGTGGTGGGAGAGGCACAGGGCTAATTTTAATTTAGTGAAAATGTTTGTCAGCTCACTCGGTATCACTGAGCCACCTACCCCATGTGATAATTTTATATTAAAATAAATAAATAAATAAATAAATCATCACGCCTTCTACCCATTACTGGGTGTGGCACTATGCCGAAGCAGATCTCGGTAAGTGATATATTTTGCGCGTGAAGTGCGGTTACCAGTCGTCAAATCACGGCCCCCAAAGATGTTAGTGATGGAGGAGCCACAGGGGTATTTTTTTTTTAATTATGAAAATTGTTTGTCGCCTGTGGGAATCGAACCAGGGTTCTCAGGATCCACAGGCCGACTTCATACCACTGAGCTAGCCACCCCATATAATTTTATATTAATAGCTCTAAATTTAAAACAAACAGCCCTCTCAATTATTTCGTATCAAGATCATCTTAAATGACTACAAAATATTTATTTCTAGGTAGAATGTATCGAGCTACCGAAGATTCCAGATCAGATATTTATGTAGATGTTATCAATATTTACGAGACAACTAAAAGATTACACGTATATATCAATAGATGAGCCAGAATATGTTCGGCATTTTTATGCCTTCATTACATGCTCCAGATATTCTAGAGAAAGTACAATTTAAGGAGACAAGATTATCGATTTTCCTTATCGAACAATATTTTGTATTAGACTTTCATAATCGTTACCCAGTTTGTGCTTCTAGTAACTTGCAAGTTATACTCATAAATCTACATATTACGTACGTATTCGTAGTATTTGGTCAAATAATTCGTGTTTGTATATCATTAGTTGGAGACATAATCAAAATTTACATAACATTATCCTTATTAATAATATACCAGATTTCCAGAATACGAAAGATTTATCATGTAATTAGCATGAAAAAGATCTTGTTATCCCACGATATTTTAATCCGAACAGCGTTTTTAAATTATTATTATAACGATATTTTAAATATTAATGTGATAATTAAGACATCCTTATAAAGTAAATGACGACAAATTCAAGTATTAAAGATGATATAAAATACGAGATAAAATATGTAAACCAGAACCACTTAAATTTCCTGAATACTAAAAGATACAAAGTTTGGATTGTTGACATTTACACATTAGTTTTTAGGAAATTCATGTTCATTATATCATAGACTTTCTTTTAAAGATATTAAGGACTGATGTTTACTTCTTAGGATAACGTTAACGATAGTTATCGGCAGGATAAATGATAAAATATCGTATTAATATCATAACACAAATGGTAAATATGATACTGATTGCCAGATACACCGCTGTTACATTTTAAGTTTTCTTTAAATGATCAATATCGTATCAAAATAAACTATCAAATAAGAAATGTAGCATTGCAGTCAAACATTCGTTTCGATATTTTTCATTGAAAACGATGCGACAGTTATGTATTATTGCAAATTTTTTTTTTACTATCAAAGTCAAAAATATTTCATTATCTAGTATCAAAAGGATGGCTTGCAAAAAATGATTTCTTGCACTTTGGGAGCAAATGAAGTACTTTATTTTTCCTTCTCGAGGAAGTGTCACTTTTAATCCTGGAGGAATTAAATTGACAGGTAAACAAGCATTACCGTAGCACTAAGTATATTAGAAACCTCAAAATATTTCACTTTATTTATATTGTCTAAGGTCTAAGGTACCTAAAAATTTGTATAATGTCAAATCAATATCAAAATGAATCATTAATTTACAATGTATAGCTAGAAGTGCAAAAAATAGTTTATATACCACAGGAATAAAGTTAATATGGTACTATTTTTACACATTGCTATCAGTAACGTTCAAAAAAACACTACTAAACAAACTTAACTACGTAACCTATAAAATAAATATTTTTGATGTTTGATAGGTAATTGTTAGATTAGTATAATTAGTGAAAACTAGATCGTAGAAAAAAATAATGTACACAACTCGTTTTAAAAGTGTCTTTATTGCAAGCTTTCCACTTGTGCAATAAAGTGACACTTTTAATACTAGTTGCATAAATAACTATATTTACCGAATAGATATTAATAAGTATACAAATTGGCTCAAATACAAGATATAAATTCTTGTAACCCTTATATTTTCAAAATAGAAAACTGTAAAACTTTATGATTTAGATATTTTGTATGGACAATTTATAGAATTTGTCATTACCTTGTCGCGAATCATTTTCTCTAGTTAATGATTGACACAAAAGTCACTGAATTAAATAATACGAAAATAGAAACGAATATTAATTTTTGGCATTTCTCAAGGGAGGTGAAGGTAATGAAATAAATTATAGCAAAATTGTCTGATGTCTGATGTCTAATATGAAATGTTGGGACAGGAGATTTATTTTGTGACAAAATTTTTAGGCATCCATAAATGAGAAGAACTTATTGTGACTATAAAGTCTACTGCCGGACTGATATGCTAGTATAACGAAATGTATATGTGTGTACAAATTGCAAACGTAAACTTACCAATTAACTGCGCTTCGAAAAGACACCAATAGATACCAAACCAGTAGAGTTGTTGCCAATCTGTAACAAACAGTAATTATCGTTTAAACCTCACATGAAATCAATCAAATTCGCGATAGATACATGTCACGGATGACTAGGTTGAACTTTTACAAAAGGTCATTGAATATTCCCGTATTTATAAAGCTCTGTTCACAATAAACACACATTTTATGTAATCAAACATGAACAAAGCGATACTGTACCAACTTTCTCTTGTTTATCTATTAAAACTACAATAAATATTTCGAACAAACCTATTTCACATTAACGTGATAATAATATTCATTAGTTGGAAATACGGTAACTAGAAAAGTACGAACATTCTAGAAGTTTAAACCTAGTTATGTTGTAGAACTTTATTTCAATCTCTCGATATCATAATACATCAAATTAACCTTTATTGGAGATTTACTATTGTTGCAGAGGTAAAGATTTCTATATTTTTAACAAAGATATCTAGATAACGAAAAGAGAAAATACATTTCCTGATATTTTGTCCTCGTTTCAAAGAACAAAATTAAATTAATTTGTAAGGAATTTTCTACATCAGTATCTGGATAAAAATATACCAGCTTGTTTCTTTTTATGTACGTAAATGATATAATTATAAAATTTTATTTCAGGTTAAACAAATAATAATTAAAATTAATTTTCAAGTTTTTCAAAGGTAATTCATTATTTCTTTAAAGGAAAAAGAATGTTATAATGCCATAAAGTTATTTAAAAATACTGTAGGAAAAGGAATTTTAGAAAGTACAAAAATGCATAACTTTGTTAAGTAAAAAATAAACAAAGTATGTTGCAGATATCCGCAAGTATGTGAGAAAGTAATAACAAATGACTCAGTATTTTTTCTTTGAATATTGATACAAAATTAAAATAAAATAAATAAATATATCATCACGCCTTCTACCCATTACTGGGTGTGGCAATCTGCCGAGCAGATCTTGGTAAGTGATATATTTTGCGCGTGAAGTGCGGTTATCAGTCGTCAAATCACGGCCCCGTAAGATGTTAGTTGTGGAGGAGCCACAGGGGTTGTTTTTGAAATTATGAAAATTGTTTGTCGCCTGTGGGAATCGAACCAGGGTTCTCAGGATCCACAGGCCGACTTCATACCATATAATTGCTGTCAATAATTTAATACAACAGAGGAAGCAATAAATTAAAATATCATGTAGCGATTTTCCCACAAAACATTGACTTTATAAAGTTACTAAACCTTTAATTTAATCGCAAAATGACTGAGCACTATTTTTCTTTCAAAGCTAAATTTATCCTCGGGTAATGTCATCATTAGCTTCAACATCACATAAATATATTTTTAATGTTTGAAATTATACCTTAAAGATATAAACACAAGTCTAACACACAAACTAAGGAAGTTGACTGTGTATAATAAGAACAAAACACAGACGAGCACGGTTGCCATCTAGTTAACGTCAATGAACTTGTCTGTATGTCGGATCGATTGTAGTTGTAGTAGGTACATGCCCCTGCGTCTGCACAGTGCAGGAAACGAATCATATGTGGTTCGCGGGAATTAGAGACGTTATGTTCGTTTCATCATGGTTTTCATTTTACGGCTTCAGTGTTAAATGATAATTACTTTGTATCGCAACCTTCAGTTTTATGTGTAATTTTGTGTTTTATTAGTTTTGTAATTAAATGTTTCATTGGAGGATAATAATTAAAGTTTTCATGGTGACGAACTTATTATGAAGATGTGCAGATATTTATTTGACGAAAGATATTTATTTATAATTTACAGAACTGATAAAAAACAGTTATGGAAGGATCATTGTTTACTTGAATAGAACTTAATATTTTTTTTTATGGGGTGGCTATCTCAGTCGTATGAAGTCGGTCTGTGGATCCTGAGAACCCTGGTTCAATTCCCACAGACGACAAACAATATAATTTCAGAAAGCTACCCCTGTGGCTCCTCCACCACTAACATCTTTGGGGGCCGTGATTTGACGACCGGTAACCGCACTTCACGCGCAAAATATATCACTTACCGAGATCTGCTTCGGCAGAGTGTCACACCCAGTAATGGGTAGAAGGCGTGATGATATATTTTATTTTTTTATTTTTTTTAATATTTGCGTATTACGGAATGAATATTTTTCGACAATATTTTGCAATATCTTTAAAAAAAGTCTTGTTATTTTTCAATACATAGATTAATTAAGGACCAGTTTTTCAATCGCTGTTTACTCGCGATTAATGTTAATCAACGGTAAATAATAATGGAAACCATAGTTTCCAGTATTATTTAATCATGATTAACAGTAATTGATGATTGAAAAACTGACCCTAATGGCCGGTTTCAACAACAAAAATTAAATTTTAAACATGGATTAAATAAATAAAAGCAAATCAAAATGACATGTTAAATGAAATAATTAACATTGCTGTCATACATTCGATTTTCTTTTATTTCTTTAAACCGTGTTTAAAATTTAATTTTTGTTGATGAAACCGGGCATAAGGGATTCATTTTATCGCGAAGTCGATAACAAAAAGAAGTCTGCGGCCGCAAATAACATATTTAAGTCAGCAGTGCAATGTATTTTTTTTTATTATTTGGTCGAACGATAACTGTCACTTTTCCGATATGTTTTTTGTCGACAAAGTGTATTATTCCGGTGTTATAGTGTAGTTGCTAGGCTACGTGAAATACAGTTCCGGATTTTTTCCTCGTTAGAATAATGTTTTGATTTTTATAGTCCTTTTAAAAGAATACTAAGAGAATATTATTTAGCTACAAGTGTCAAAAGCATTTTGTTTAATACTGTTTAGCATTTTCTACAACATAGCGTTAGCCAATATATACTATATTAAGTGTGTTGAACGCATCAAAAAAAATCGTTCCTTGATAAAAAATTATTCATTAATAGCTGTCATTAATGTATGATTTGGTATACATTAATGAAACCCATTAATGGACGATCGACGAAAATTAACTATTTTGTTTTTTTTTAATTATTCAAAAATATATACTTATCAGATGTTCGAAAAATATAATATGTATTTGGTGTACTGTAGAATTCTACTAATTAATTTATGGCAGGCAAAAAAGGTTGAAATAGTCTGGTCTAGTTCATATATAGGTCAAATTTGTAACAAAAATTGTTGAATTTGAGAACTATAGGAGTTTTTAAAACAAACAAAAAATTGAACAACCGATTCGAATTCGTTATGTAGGAAATTTCTCTAATTATTGCCTTTGCTACAGACACTCCTTGAGAGCCGATGAGACAAAAATAAAATGTTTTAATAAATTTATAATTTATGACTATTATTATATGATTAACAAAAGAAGCAATTAAAAACAAATATAATTATCGTGTGTTTTATAATGACAAATATAGAAAAGAGAAAGTAATTGATAATTGTACATGAAAATTTATTACTGATTGCAGTAATTGATAAAAATATCAAATAGATATCGTGAAATCGTACAATGCAAAATTTAATAACAATAAATAATGAGTTGTTTTATTTGATTTATCATTTCAGGAATGACACATGCTTTTCTCTTAAAAAAATGAACAGTTAAGCATACATGTTATATGATGACATTTGACCCAAGAGACTAAAAAATGACAAACCTTCTTCCATCCTCAACATTGTTTCATATTATCAAGATCAAGCTTATTGTATGTGAAGTAACATATTAAATACCAATACAAGACTTGCATTAATATAAATATCTATATTTCAGTTATTATTCCGGAATGGTTTTTAGAAAAAAAAGGAAACTGAAAGGAAACGGATTACGTGTGCTTGATTGATCTTTCTGAAGTAAAATATTATTATAGATATAAGTTGAAAGTATGTATAATAATTAGATAAATATATTATTACTTTGGTATTAATAAAAGAATATGTATTATTTATTACTCTAAATATGATTTATATTTATTTCAAAATGGCCCATAAGATTTCAATAAGAAAAATATAGCATAAATAAAAATAAGATCGATTAAACCAAACATAATTTTCAATTAAACTGAATATGGAATAGAGAGCTCAATCAACCATATTTATTTCTAAATATCTAGTTTATGAAAGACAACAGCGAATTACTTACGGGAAATTAACATTGCTGTAAAAATATAAGCATTAGTTATCAATAAATGCGCATTTAAAAATATTATAATTCTGACAATAGTTTATCTTATTTTTCGCACTTCTGGAAATAAATGACCTACTTTATTCTTCCTTTTGGCGGCCTGAAGTGTCATTTTTAATCCCGAAGGGGAAAAATCAAATATTTCGAAGATCATTATTAGGATCTCAGGTGTTTTTATTTCTTAAAAATTACCATAGGTCACTAGACAATAGCGAAAAACTTATAATGGGTAAAAGGCTTGATGATATATTTATTTATTTTATTTTATTTAATGATGCAAAACATGGTATGTTTTTAGAATTTTCACTTATAATATTATTATTTTATGGGGTGGCTAACTCAGTGGTATGAAGTCGGTCTGAGGATCCTGAGAACCCTGGTTCGATTCCCACAGGCGACAAACAATTTTCATAATTTTAAAAAACTACCCTTGTGGCTCCTCCACCACTAACATCTTTGGGGGCCGTGATTTAACGATTGGTAACTGCAATTCACGCGCAAAATATATCACTTACCGAGATCTGCTTCGGCAGAGTGCCACACCCAGTAATAGGTAGAAGGTGTGATGATATATTTATTTATTTATTTTATATTTGTGTTGCACATTGTAAGAAAACTGTTTTTATTTAATTTAAATCTAATGATTTCGTTAATAGTGTAATTAAAAATAATTAACATCTTTTTGTTATTTAGTAATTTTTAATGAAGCTAATTTAAAGTGTTAGTGCAATTAAAATAGCTATTTATGTAACAAGTGCGCGAAATGTGCAAATGGCGTCTTCGTGCACGAGTTTTGTACAATGCTTTTTGTAACGAGCAAAAATTATATAATCGACAATGAGGAAAATGATTAAATTTTAAGCGTGAATTTATATTGACAGTTAAGTATGCCATGAAGAGACATTTGTTATTTGAGAACAAATTGTTTATTTTTCTTGTCAACCTTCTTAAAATATGTCTATTTGTTGGCGTCTCTATTTCTTTTATAAATTCCTTAAAATTTATGCATATACGTAAGTATAATTAGCGTTTTATTAGACAAAATTTAAAATCACAAAAAAATGTGTGTTTTTCAATTACTTTGCGCACTAGTGCACAAAATCAAACTGTCCATCGGTTTTAAAGGTAATGTAAACATTATTTTGAATGCTGCGAGTACAAAAAATATTTTCGTAAGTCACTTGTTAAATTTTAATAGCATCTACTTTATTTGATTGAAACTTTTTTCGCGATATGTCACTGTTTAGAAATTATTTGCTAAAGAAAAAAGATCAATAAAAATCAGATTTTCACCATTTTCTAGAGGCCTATAGTAATTTTTGAAAAAAAAAACCACCTCTGAGATGCTCCATCCAAGGCGCAATAATAGATATATTAACCGAAGTCGTAGGATTCCAAGATCCTAATGACAACCCTTGAAATAGAATAAATAATAAATTTAATGTATAAAAGCTCTAGGAAAGCAAAGACGTAATATTTAATTTATTTTCAAAAAGTATACCTGATGTGTTGTTCTAAACTTCGTTAACAAATGCATGGAAGTAAATATTTACCAACCAAAAATACTTTTAGACATGAAATGGAATTAAAATGAATTAAGATGAACTTTCCACAACAATGGTGGAAACTCTAATATTTAAATAACACCCAACAGCCCAACCCAGCGAGTTTGAAACTTCGTTAGCGTTAGAGAGAGGAAAAGGATGATATAATTCGGAGACGGAAGACGGAAGACGGTCGTCGGCGAGTAAACTGGACCCACACTTGGTTAGATTCAGTAGCTAAGTTCGTCTAACTTTCAATCTCAATTTAGTTTGTATATACGAGTATTCTGAGAATGCTATGCACTACGAGTATACAGCTTCAGCACGAAGTCAGAGTGAACTTGTTTTTGAGATAGTAAGAATACGTATTAAAATTAATGAACCGTTGCTAATACACTATTAAAATAACTGTTTATTTTATTATTTTCTGTGATCTGTGACTCATTTCAGATTACGGTTATTGTACCGTGCTACTACTATATTAAATCTAATTTTTAACTTTATTTGACTTTGATTACCTACTTCAGATTGTATAACAGGTTTTTATAAATACTAGTACGTTCTAATATCGATTTAGAAGAAAATAATAATAGTAATTTACTTAAATATGATATAATACAAAATTTACTGAATTTAACCCTTAAGTACTCGCGTGCAGAGCTAGGCAGTAGCTAGCTACTTTTGTAGCTTAGCTACTAGCTTAGCTATATTTACCTTAGCTGTAGCTGTAGCTTAGCTAACTGTGAAAAAATATAGCTGTAGCTTGTGGCTAGCTACTTTTTTTTCTACAACTGAAGCTACTTTTAAAGCTACTTTTTGTAGCTTAAAGCTACTTTTTAAGTAGAAGGTCAATAAAGTACGCATGCGTACAAGCTAAACCCACACATAATAATTATTTGTTGCCGGTTCTAACTGGCTCTAATACGCAAAAATACACAGTAGGTGCCAGATGGTATTTGCTATTTTTGATATTTATGTACATAATAGTAAATTAACAGTCATTATAACAAAAGACTGATCATATGACAATGGCAAATTTAATTATTTCACAATAATTTTAAAAAGTAGCTTTAAAATTTAACAGCTACTTTAACGAAAGCTTTTAGCTGTAGCTTAGCTATATTTTATAAAATATAGCTTATAGCTGTAGCTTAGCTACTTTTTTAGAGAATAGCTGTAGCTGTAGCTTAGCTACTTTTTTTAAGTAGCTTGCCCAGCTCTGCTCGCGTGGACAAACATGTAAAATTACTTGCGTGTTTATTGTAATCAAGTGTTTGTATTTATCTTACGATAATCGCAATATTCTTATTTTTACATAATTATGCATATAATAAAGAATAAATTATTAAACAGCATAATTATGTTTAAAATTATGTTATTATGAAGTTCTAAACCTTCTACATTACTACTGAAAATAATATATTAAAATAAGTACTAAAGTTCTGTGAGGAATTGCATCCGAAGAATTGGTTCCCGATAATTTATCCTCATTAATTCGTCCTCGACTTTTGGTTCCCGAGCAAATTTGTCCTCAGCAATTATTCTACGGAATATTTTTTGACGTTTCTCAAAACCAATGAAATGCTTCATAGTACGTCACGTATCTGAGTTTTAACCAATCCTGTCATTATATTGAGAATAAAGCTCTTGTGATTATTTCCGGGAATAATTTCTGCAGGTGCTTTTTTGTTTGTGACAAATGATAGGAAGTTGTCAAATAATTATTTAAAACTGTCAATGCGTCAAGTAAAATTTATGAAAAAAATTGATTTAGTTGTATTTCAGATACAGAAATACACCAACAAATTTTGGAAACATCTTCCAAGAATAAGTAATTAATCGATATGAACCCAGTTCAAAATATTTTAAGTTGGATGAATCGATCTCAACAGCTAACTTAAAAAATAATCTAATTAACTATAAACAACACCATTACTTCTGGAGCAAAATAAGCGGGTATAAATCGTCCGCTCGTAATTTACTTTAGTAACTAGAAAAATTGATTTTCACATAGAATTTAGTTTTAATTTAAGTTTATACCCATTACTATAATCATATTATTATATTATTATATTATTATATTATTATATTCATCCCTCAGGCCAGAGGGCTGGATAATTATCTACTTATCGCCTATGATGTATAAAATACTATTTTAACCTAAATAATTATATGCAGTACCCATTAAATTCCTGCAAGTAATCTAGGGAGCCAATTATGGGCGAAGGAAGTTACCCAGACCAGGAAACAAATGTAAGTGTCAAATGATTGAGGAGCAATTCTTGGTAAACCGTGAGGAAGTAACAATCATTTATTTCAAGTACTTTGTATTAGGAATACTGCAAGACAAAATGAAATTTTTATTTGCATTTTTTTTTATTTATCAATTTTTACGACCATAAGTTTACGTATTTATTAATTTCTATACTTGGTTTTGGGATAGAATCCTCGAAAATCAATTCATTTTTTCATTCAACAAGAAAATACAAAATAATCATTATTTGAGGAACGAAATAATTTTAATTAAATTTGATAATGAATAGTTACAAGTTTAATTAAGCGTGTAAATAAAATGTATTAAGCACTTTAAACCATAAATTCCATTAACGTAATGTCACATCTGTAACAGTAAGTAACAAAACAAATAAAAACACAAAACTATCAAGTAGGGGCACAAGATTGATAGTAGCGCCATCGATTAATCCGAATCCGAATGTTTTGATAGGAAATACGATTAGTTTTCGGCTCGACAAGGCGAAAACAAACCTACAAATTTTTCAGTCGAACACCCTTATTTATAGCAATTTACTAACATAGGGGATAACAGAAAATTTAATTGAAAATTTAATTGTTTTATGTATTATATGCGAGTCTATTTGCTCCGTTAATATACAGATTCGAATATGGCGCAATCGGATTATCAAATACAGTAATACCAACTAATGTGTAATATAATAAAATATTCCTAAATCTTCTGGCTGCAATTTAATGAGATAGCCTTGCTATTCAGTTGGCAAATGGGACAAAATAGAGGCTTGAGCCCTGGAATATTCTGGGTCAATCATGTATGTATTACCATCTGTAATAACGGCTTCTTTATGCTTCCCTTTCCCTAGCCCCAACATTCGTTTTGAATATAAAAGGGGAGTGATTTTTACTGAAATGAAATTCCCAAGAAGAGTGAGAATTCTGAAATATCGAGATGGAAAATGTAATGCGTTGATGCTGCATGACGTAGGAGGATAAATATTACATATTTTACGTGTCATGAGATTATCTTTTTATTTTTAAATTTATATTTTGAACATCCAGAACTGGATTTACACAATTTTAAAAATAGACAAATTTCAAAATAACTACATAAAATTATTTTGAATTTTGATGGACATGCATCTATAGACAACAATCAACAAATTTTTAATGACAGGAAAACAAAAAAAATTAAGAACGTAGTGACGAAATCTACAGTGACTTATAGGGGTAGTGCAGAGAACTGAGAGAAGATGTAACTATTACAAAAAACAGAGGCAGGGCTAAAATGGACAGAAACAGACGATAAGAGCCGTAACACATTTTTGATCCCGCTTGGTTCGCTAGTAAGATATTTACTTTTGTCCGACTTGTCCTTCAAATAGCAATTTGTCAGTAAGTATTTCATACGCCGGATGGTGTTTGGAAAGGGCGAACATAGCGATTTAACATGGGATATTAGTTTTATGTAATTTCCTGCTTTCGTCTAATTTTACATAAAAAAAAACTAAGTGCAAAGATGTTTAGAATTAATTAGATGCATACAACACTATTTTTACATTTTTATAATAAAAAATGCTGTTAAATTGTAGCTAACTTTTGTTTTTCATGATTTATTTATAAACGTCAATGTTTGAAGGTTATAACAAAAGAGAACTTTTATTCCAAAATAATAAATATTATGTTTTGTTTGATTTTATTTTATTTATAAAATATTTTGAAGCTTATAACCTACAAACAGTAACAATTATAAATAATTCATGAAAAAGAATGTAGAAAGTAGATCTGAGGATCAATAAATGCCAAGAATTCAATTTAGCAAATATATTTATTCGCACGTTTCGTCCAGTGCACTGGACATCATCAGCTAATAACAAGTAGTAATATAACAAAAAAAAATAATAAAATTGTAAAATTCTTTTACAAAAGTCATAACATTAAAAAATATATATAATCGCAGAAATAAGGAATTTAACATGTCAAAGACAATAGTCAAAATTTTGTATGTACCACGGACGTTACTAGATAATTATGATCTCGAGCAACATTCATCCCTCAGGCCAGAGGGCTGGATATCGTTGCCCGCCCTCTGTGCATAATTATCTACTTATCGCCTATGGTGTATAAAATACTATTTTAACCTAAATAATTATACGCAGTACCCATTAAATTCCTGCAAGTAATCTAGGGAGCCAATTATGGGCGAAGGAAGTTACCCAGGTCAGGGAACAAATGGAAACAAACTGAATAATGATCTTGGTGCCATTTTTGACTATTGTCTTTGACATGCTAAATGCCTTATTTCTGCGATTATATATATACATTTTTTAATGTTATGACTTTTGTAAAAGTATTTTACAATTTTACTATTTTTTTTTTGTTATATTACTACTTGTTATTAGCTGAAGATGTCCAGTACGCTGGACGAAACGTCCGAATAAATATATTTGCTAGATTGAATTCTTGGCATTTATTGATCCTAAGACCTACTTTCTACATTCTTATTCTATTGATAGGATCTATATTACTTAAATCATTAATTCATGAAAAACAAAAGTCATGGCTATTGCTATAATATAACAGAAATTTTAAACCAGATACGTAATTAAAAATGCAAAAAAAAACATTCTTGTATGCATCTTTTAATTCTGAATATCATTGCACTCTACAGTTTCTTTCCATAAAATTAATAGGAGAGCAGGAAATTGTATAAATGTAGGAAATTGTATAAATGTGAAAGCCCCATGTTCGCCCTCACTAATGACCACCTGGTATGTTTACATTACTTTATATTTTGCACAGTGGCATATTTAGGGGGGGCCTAGAGGCCCAGGTACCCCCTCCAAACATAAAATTGTGGTTTTTATTATTATTTGTTGTTTTTTTTTGTAAATTTTAGGCCATACACAAATCTATAATTATTATTCAAGTTTACAAAAGCCATCTAAATTAAACCATGCATATTTTGAAACCAATAAATTTTATCCAAAAAATAAAATAATATTTCAATTGTTTTTACGCCTTCCAGTAGCGACATGCTCAGTTGGACATTGTTTTTACACATTCTCTTATTTTTTTTTGTTTCTACATATATTTGTATTGTTTCTGTTTATTTATTTTATTATAAATACGCACTTTGAAACTAGTCTGCTTCATTGTAATTTCATAGTAAATCGATTTACACAACAAAAATTGAATAAAACCGTAAAAACGAAGCACTGGATGACAAGGAACTGACAAACAGAAAGGTACGAATGAATGTCACTTGTCGTAGTTACTACTGTACTTTTTGTTCCATTGTTATTCCGCTACGGCGATTAGCCAATCACAGATACGGAAATTTATTTCCTATGCTGTGCATCGCTATTAGACAAAGTATGCTACTATCTTAGTCAAGCTTTGCGCTAACGCTCTCGTTGGCCGTATTTGTTTGGGAAATTTTGATCCAACCCTGAACTGACTCGTGTTACTTCCAAATAAATGATGCATCTAGTGTCAGTTGTAAACACTAGCGGTAAATTTAAAATCTGAATGCATGTTCGAAGCGACATCTGCTTAGTTTTGTTTGTGTGTTAAATTGCGCTTTTAATTGGATGTTTTGAGTCATCTTTATATTTTTTATATGTAGTCAAAAAGCAAATAACGTCAGGGTCTGTTTTTTTTTATAATTTTGTCATCAGCACTATCAAAATAATGAATTTCGGAGTCGCAATTATGTGTCGTAATATTATCCTCTGTGACTTATATTGCAAGAAACACATAATGCATATTACTCTTCCATCATCTGCATAAATAATAGTTTAGTATATTTTTTCAAAATATTATTATAAAATTACTTAAGTTTTTCATAAAAATAACTCCTAACCTCTCTATACTATTACAAATCGCGATGCCGCCACGAATAACAAGGAACACCAGTTGATTAGAAAGAGATAGTAAACGGGTTGAATCTACCAACCCGCTAAAATAGCTGGGGCAGTAGGGTCAGTTTAAGGTTAGTTCCAGGTTACTTAAAGTGTGCCAAGTAACCTACCAGGTTACTTTAAAAATCCCAAATAAATACGGTCATTGTTTCTTTTGTTTAAATATCAAAACCTTTTTGTATGGGAAATATCCCAACTACAAAAATGAATCCTATTTCGCTGTCTTTATGAGGGATAGAAAGGTTCGTTAGAAAGAATCTACATGGCTAAATGTTTAATGAAATTAACTAAACAAAATGAAAGTATATTTTACAAATCTATAATTTTATCAAACGAAAATAATTTCACAGAAAATAATATAAAGACGCAATCTTAAAATTTATTATTAGATAAAGAAGTATTCCTAAATTGCTTTTGATCGCAAAATAAAAAGTATAAAATATATAAAGAACATCTATATTTGATGACAGGGAAACATACGTTGATAGGTACATAAAAAGTCGATTCAGAATATTTTGTTTGAATAAACTTAGTGAAAATTCAAAGTAAAAATGAGAGATATTCGAAGTGAATACGTGAAAGCTTCTGTATCTGATAACATCAGCAAAAAATAAAATTCTCTGTTTGTGTATGTATATAAAAAAGACGCACTTGAATAACTTCAAGGATGCGGTAGAGAACATAGGCGGGGAGGGAAAAATAAGCAGCATTTCAACCCCCATTCATTCTTTTATTAATGAACATGTTGTATTGCTTTTATTTTCCAGAACTCTGATCTTTGTCAATTATATTTATGTAACAAAACGGATAATTCAGAATTTGGTTTTGTTTATAAATTATGATTTTTCACTATCAACTCAGCTTCGAGAGATACAGACTATTTAAGCGTTATCTTAAGTATCTCTCTAAAGTAGACTTGACAGAGTTTATTTTGTTTATCAAATTTATTAGAGCATATGTTATAACTTCTTTATTCTGTAGATCATTATTTATCAAGATTATAGCGACGTCTGGTTATACGGGTTGTGATGACATATCTGGGTAAATAATAGCTATGCATGGGTCGGATAGATTTAACTTTTGAAACTCACCCCGTCTGAGTTTATGTAAACATACGTGGGAACAGTTATCTCGACCAACGCGACGATACCACCCCTTACCCTTTTGTCAGAACATCCCATGGAATACAACTACATTTAGTTAGTGGTAGATTGGCTTCCGTCGACACAAGTTTGGCTCTCGTCGTCTGTGCAAGATGTAGGTCTTGCAATGTAACTTAGTAACATTAATAATAGTTTTATTCATACGTTGTTGTTGTTTCCATTGCCGGATAATTTGTTAATTTCAATATTAATAACTTTTGTCTTTTTATAGTTTATAACTTTTGTAAATTTTACCATTTATATTTTTATGCATTTTATTTTATGTTTTAATAAATATATATTTTATATTTACAAGTTCGTATAATTTCGTTTTATTTAATCGTGTAATAAATCGCGTTAATATTTCGTCTTGATTTTAATAGTGTTCGTCTCATTAACAATTGTTTTATACCCGTAACAGCGGCTCTGTTTCATTTATATGATTCAAATAGTTAACTCTATATAAAAATTATTTTTTATATAGAGTTAACGGTCATTAAAAAGAAAAATTATAGAGAAAATTTAGGGTACCGCCAGAATTTAAACGTTCTTCAATTGTTAAGTATTTACATTTAAAATATTAATTTAAAAAATTAACATTTACATACGTAATTCTGTTCAACCATTACTGGGTGTGACACTCTGCTGTATCAGATCTCGATAAGTAACATATTTATAGGCGTGAAGTGCGGTTATCACCTATCAAATCACGGCCTCTAAAAAAATTAATGGAGGGGAAGCCGCAAGGGTAATTTTATTATGGTGAGCATTCCGTTACCATTTGTGCTGTGATTTCAATGTGATATTTTTTTATTTATCTCACTGATTATTTTTTGACGTTTCTCAAAACCAATGAAATGCTTCAGTGTATGTCACGTGTCTGCGTTTTAACCAATCCTGTCATTATTATACTGAGAATAAAGCTCTTGTGATTATTCGGGGAATTATCTCTGTAAATGCTTTTTTGTTTATTACAAATGATAGGTAGTTGTCAAATAATTATTGAAAACTGTCAACGCGTCAAGTAAAATGTGTGAAATAATCGATTTAGTTGTATTTTAGATACAGAAATACACCAACAAATTTTGGAAACAACTTCCAAGAATACATTAATAAGTAATCAATCGAAATGGACAAAATTCAAAATCTTTTAAGTTGGATGAATCGTCCTCAACTGCTAAGTCAAAAAATAAACTAATTAAATATAACTCGAGAGTTCGATAAATTAGAAAATAATTCTCCAGTATCTTTCTCAAACTTGTTGGCATTTGGCAATAGCCACTCAAGCCCTACAGACTTTCGTGACTATTGCCTGGCAACAAGTTTTCGAAAGATCTGTCAAATTATTTTCAATTTATTCTCACTCTCTTGTTATATTATTACTGAAAATTGTCTGTCGGCTCTAGGAATCGAATAAAAATTCTTAAACTTACTGTTCAACACACGATCTCTATGCCACCTATAATATTATATCATTTAACGTTGCTTTTAACAAAGGCCGTTAAAATTATTTAACGCTATTAGCATGTCCGCTAAAACTGTTAAAATATTAAATAGTTTTGCAAAATAAAATATAAGTACATAAGTTTACCGTTTCCTTGATTACAGAATCGTATTTAAAGGTATAAAAATATTTTTTAATTAAAATTGGTAATAAATTTTGCAGTTTTTTAATGAAAATAATGCAGCTGCTGTTTATTCTTCGATACGCCAAACATTCATTTCACGGTTAACGAATACAAATAATTATTTATAATCATTGAATTTAATATTATTATCATTACGTCATGTATGTTTATTTAATTTATGTAATTTATTAATGCAACTAAGTTTTAATATTTTAATATTTTTTATATGTACAAGTTAATCAATGCTAGATGTAATATGATATATTGAATTTTAAAGGTGAATGATGAATTCGAAAATCTCCACATAACAAAATCCATTTGTTGCAGGTTGTTTTGATAAATAAACACATTATTAATATTATTATTATAAACCAAAAATATGAAACAAGCTCTGTTTATGATTTTCCATAATTTAGCATTAAATTAATTGTTCATTATTGTTTTTATTAAGAATTTTAATTGTAAAGCATTTATCTATTAACAGAAGCTCATAAATAAATAATTAATAATTATTCATATAATTATTTTGACCATGTATTAATTTAGAAATTATTTACATTAAATTATTTTCATTGTTGTTGCAAAATGAATAATCAAATTCAATAAATAATATAATGAAAACACACATTAAATTATAAATTTAATTAAACTCGGGACCATATTTTATTTTATTATTAATTAATTCAATTATTGGTAAATTGAACATGCGTAACAACAAATACCGATTATCAGTGAAATAGTTAATAATCGCTCTATAAGCAATAAATCAGTTAATTTTTAATTACCATCTATTTACGCCATTATTCATATACAAGAGTATATAAATTAGCAACAAATTAAAGAAGTCGTGGATATTAGAGGAGAAATGATTTTAAAATACATTATTTCATCTAGACATTCGGGATAATGCTACTCTTGGTTTTCAACTGCATTAGGTACTTTTTTTCAGGAAATATTTACAATTAATATTCTTTTGAAATGGATATATTGGCATGTACGAGGGCAGGGTGAAAAGTCCCTGAAAAATGAAACAAGAAATTATTTATTTGGTCAAAACATATTTTATTTCTCAACATAATCTCCTTGTAGCTCGATACACTTCGTCCAACGTTTTTCTAATTTTTCAATCCCTTCCAAATAATACGATTTTGGCAATCCTTCAAAATAGGCGTTTGTCTCAGCGATGACCTCATCGTTGGAGCCAAATCTCTTTCCGCCGAGCCATTTCTTCAAGTTTGGAAATAGATAAAAAAACGCAGGGAAAAAAGACCTTCTTATTGCGCTTGAACATCGTCAAACACTCCTTTGAACTTGTCACACGGTCGCGCTTATTGTCAACAGAGAGCAAATGCGGCACCCATCTGGCAGATAGCTTTCTCATATCCAAAAATGTATGCAAAAGTTCCGTACCCGTTCGGTTGAGATGCTCATAGCCTCAGCAAACTCGTGCACTTTAACTCGCCGATCGTCCAATATCATACCAAGGATTTTATCGACGATTTCTGGCGTTGTAACCTCAATTGGGCGACCAGAACGTTCGGCGTCCTTTGTGGTCATACTACCACAACGATAGTCAGTAAACCACTTGTGAATCGTTGCAATCGATGGTGAGGAGTCCCCATAATGTTTAACAAGCGATGCTTTGGTTTGCGTAATGTTTTTTCCACGCAAGAAATAATGTTTAATCAAGACGCTAAATTCACTTTTTTCCATGTTTTCAAAATCTTCAAGGTTGCTTGCTTTCGATGGGTGTGAAAACAGAACTGAATGACATATCAGTCTGAATATTTTAATGCGTTTTAGTTAAATATGGTACATCACAAATGTCACATGAGATTTGTGATTGTGGCGCCATCTGTTTTATTTTTCAGGGACTTTTCACCCTGCCCCCGTATAAGCGCAAAAATACTTATTTAATAATAAGCATCATATAACTATTTAAAATCATTTTGTGACCCTTATTCTATTTTAATGGAATTTCATATCATTATAAAGTTGTGAATTAATTAGATATAAATATTACCTGACGCACATCAATATATTTTTTCATCATATTCCCGACAATCGTTCTATCTACAGATATAAAATTTGGAACTGTATATTATATATTACTTACAACAAAGAGGTAAAATCTTTCAAAACGCATAGTTTTAAAATTAATATACACTTTATTTGCTATCCTGATGAAGGTGTACATTTAGTAAACCGAAAGGTGAATATATTTGAAATAAAGTACAAATTAAACTAAAAGTACATTTTAATTTTATTATGTAAAACTAATTTTAAAGTATAATTAAACCTAAATTGCCTAAATTGCCACCGTTTTTATAATAAATCTACGGAGGCTTACTATTTTCGAGGAAAACTAAACTAATGCAAAGTATCTTAAAGGCATCAAAACATGTTATTCCTAGGAATCAGTTCCGTTTATATTCCTAGAACCTAGCTGATTGACCTATTTGATTATTGTGTCTAATAATACTCAAACGAGTTGTTGACAGTATGATTGAGCTTTCGCGAGAATCCACGGATTCAACTAAAAACAAAAAAATACAATAAAATTCGAATGGTTTGAAGTTTGAATTCCACTATAAGAAGTAGGTGCCATGTTTTGTTATTGTGATTAACTTTATATTTTGTGTAGTGTAGCATATTAAATATATAAAACTCGAACCACAAAATAATACAGTTCCGTTTCGCTTCAAGGTTGAACTTATATTTTTGGTTAGGTTTTTTGTTTCGTTTTGATAGTTATTTTTGTATCAGTTAACGATTCACTTCAATTAATGATTATTTAAAAACTAAATAAATATTCGTACACACAGATTCAAGCTGGGTTGCATGAAAGTTTTATCGGTTCATTAGCAACTAGCGGTTCAATAAATTTCAGAAAATCGCTATTGATACTGTTGCTAGATAAACAGTTCTTTAACTAAAGAGCTCTTTAGTTTTTTCTTGCAACCCAGCATCAGTAATGTAATATAAATTTATTGAAAATACAACATAATATTACTTACTACAATTAAAAGGAAATAAAATACTCCAAAATGCACTCTAAACTTGTACACTGTGACTTTTCTAGATAAAATCACACCGGTTGAGTCTAATCAATTTTAAAAGTGGTTCACCCAAGCAGTTTAATATTTGCGGTTCGGTTAGGTTTTCGCTTTTGAATATTGCAGGCAAAGGTTCATATTCTGGTTCAGGTTTCTTAAAAATAAACCGGTTCGGTCCTGTTTCGTTTCATGTTCCGGTTCGATTCAAATCCCTGGTTAAAACTTACACACTCAACGAATCATACGTTTGAAGTTTTTAATTGTTCAATCCAATTAAAAAGTAGAGCGCAATCAACAAATATCAATTGTTATCATGAAAATAGTCAACAATGAAACAAATAATAAACTTGTAATTTTTAATTACAGCGCAAACTGTACCCCTAATAAAAGGGTAAAGAGAATCCGTGATGATGATGACTGGAACAAAAGCCCCCATTATCACGTTAAATCGCGAGCCGCCGCCGACGAATGCCCCTCCATCTCTACCATTCCCTTCGCCGTTCCATCGCAGACTACAAAACGAACTGATTTAATTCTGAATATGATTACATTGAAATTTAAAATTCAAAGTAAATACGGAATATCATTTTGTCCCATATGTATGTAAATTTGTTGAAAAATGAATATTTAGATATGCGAATTCAAACAAACTTCACGAAATTTAGTTACCGGTTTAATAAAAACAGAATGAGATAAAAGGCAGAATGCGGTGTGCGGTGCTGAAGGCTGAAGAGGAACACTGCACAGAGCAGAGAAAGGTGAATGTTTTGCACAGCACGAGTCGACAACACGCGCACAAAAAACAAGCGGTTTTGGATTTGTCACTCTGATTTTCGATTGTCACATTTTCATAAATTCTCTTTCATAAACACGTATGGAGTTGCTAGATTTTCTGCTGTTTGTTTCTTAAGCCGGTTGACTACTAATTGTCTACTGTAAAAACCTTCACAGTTTTCTTATTAATATTATCTTAAACATTAAGATTTTTGAAATAAATACTCCAAATAAGTACTGGGAATGGTTGAACGTAATTCTGTGTATTAAACTATGCAAGACTATAACAACTATAAAAAACAATGGCTATAATAACCAGTGGGAATAAACCTTAATGCTTGTTGAGTTCATTTTTGACACATCGATGAACAAAAATATAGGTTAACCCCCCTATTCTGTAACTCGATCACTATCTGTTCCTGATCGATATGTTAATGACAAGCCTTACTTTTCATAATTAACAGATAATGATACAGTTTCAAAATATAGAGGATTGTTTTAAAATATTGATTGTATGCATATCATTTACTAATCTTAACTCACTTTACTTCAATCTTATTTCATTTTGAAAACAAGTAACGTGAGTTCTTAGTATACGACAGTGGTTATCAAAGTGTGGGTCGCGACCCCACGGGGGGCTCGCGTTGACATTGGAGGGGAGTCGACGGATGGTATTTACAAATTTTAAAATACATGTTTCCAAAGATTCATTCCGTTGCAAGCTTTTATGTATATTTTAAGGATTAATAAAATGAAAAATTTAATATATACACTATTTATTAAGATGTTTTTATTCACGTTTGTTTCTGTTTACGGTTAATTTTAAATAATATTAAATTAGATATGATGGGGATTTCACCATTTAATTCCTCATATATTTCTATTTAATTATGCATTTTTTTATCCTCAATATATTTTTTTTCATCGCCGGAGTCATGATCGCAAAAATATCTGAAAATTTTAATATTTTGGTTGAACCAGTTTAAAACTTGATTTTTTTAATGTGGTCCTATATAAATCAGACTACGAGAAATCGAATGCCGTTGAGCGCATCTTCATATCTTTTTTAGTTTGCGAGATACGGCGATTTTTGGTTTTTTAAAAATCTCAACTTTGAAGGCCTATATCTCGAAAACTAAAATAGATATTAAAACGCGGTTTGAACATATTATTAAATATAACTCTGAATAAAATTGATAACGTACCTATTTTTAATGTATGATTTAAGAGAAAATGGATCCCGTTATTTAATAAATAAATCATCTATGAAAATATGCTATTTTTTTTTAAAACATGCATACCATAGTATTATTATTCCCATAAAATAATTAAAGCAAATTAATTTCAATGGCAGTTTCCAAAAAGAGCAAACAAAGTTCAGAAATACCGTTTATCCCAACGAATAATCTAACAAGACCGCCGAAACTGCAATATTTGTATCAGCTTTATATCAAACCGGATTTATTGCTAGATTCGTCTATAAACGAGTACCTAACCTATACACCAATCTAGATTTGCGACAGTGCACTTTTTCCTTCCTCACTAGAGAGCTTTGCATGCGCTCATTCTTTCAGTTCTTTTGTTATTGAGGCAAAACAAGCATAGCCACAATATTAGACAAGACTATAATACAGAGTACTAGCAATATTGTGTATGTATTTTTCATGTGATATGCTTTGTAATAATCGTAAAATATATATTGCCGTAAAAGTTACCCCTGCTGCGTGATCTCCTGGGGATTCTCCCTTCCCCCTGAAAGGGTATATGTCGTGTGTATCCCTGTTACAAATTATGACATGTTGGAATGTCCACGCAAATCATAACTTGACGTACAATTATCATTTAATGAAATTATTTTTTCCATGATTGTATTTTCATTCAATTGTTTAAAATGATTTATTACATTCTTTTATTGTTGGGTTTAATTGCACAATTATGGTAGTTTTATGATTAGTGCAGGAAATATAAAAGACTCTAGATATTGGATAAGGTTAATGATTAATATTGATAAATAAATAAATAAATAAATATATCATCACGCCTTTTTACTGGGTGTGGCACTCTGCCGAAGCAGACCTCGGTAACTGATACATTTATGCGCGTGAAGTGCGGTTACCAGTCGACAAATCACGGTCCCCAAAGATGTTAGTGGTGGGGGAGCCACAGGGATAATTTTAAATTGGTGAAAATGTTTTGCCGGCTGTAGGGATCGAACCAGAGTTCTTAGGATCCACAGGCCGACTTGATTCCACTGAGACATTACCCCATAATATTGATAATATTCATAACTTCTTTTTAAAATAAAATTGATTCTACTTATACTCCGCTCAATAAGTTAAGGATGGCGCAGTTAAGTAATTTTATTTTCAGACGACCACGTATGAAAGTAACCATAACATCATAAATAACTATGGAAAATTAAAAATATCATACATTGAGTTGTTAGTATAACACACACTTATAACATATGACGTGAAGTTCCACTGATTGACAACAGATGGCGTTACGATGAAAGAAAATAATAAAATAAATGAAAGGAATTTATATTATTATTTAGATCGAAGTTTTGGCAGATTTTTGAACATATTTGCATAGATAAATCTTATTTATAAAAATTAATAATTACTTATTTACTAATATTTTAGCATTATTTAATATTTTGACATTACGGTTAGTATAGTAGGAATCACCACACCTAACCTCAAACGTCAAACATCAACGCTTACCTTCAAAAACGCATCAGTAGTCAAAGTGTAACAATATTGCTCTTGTAAACTTTTTTTAGAAATATTTTGTGGTCGTCTGAAAAAAAGAGTACATAACTCGCTCGAAAGTCTGATAACTGTGTTCGTGTACTTAAATCACTCGGCGCTGCACGCCTCGTTTTTCAATTTGTACACTCGCACGTTATCTTACACTTTCGATGCTTGTTATGTAATTTACTATTTTCACAGAAACGTTTCTAAATTAAAAAACAAATACTTCAAAAGAAAGATGCAAATAATTAAATATTCTATCACTTTTAGGGGTTAGGTGTAATTTTTCAAATCATTAAAAAAGATTATTGTAATATATAAGGATGAAATTTAAGTTCAATTTTCTTCAAAAATATTTAAAATAAACATACAATTAATAATGAAACAGTAACGTCCTACGTAACAGCATACAAATCTCATGAAAGTGCTTCTTTATCTTAGTTTCAAATTTCATCACTAGGTTCGCAGTCTTATTGAGATATTCCAATAGAATAAATAAATAAATATATTATAATGCCTTTTACCCATTATTGGTTGTGGAATTCTACCGTAGTATATATCGACAAGTAATATATTTATTTTTGCGCCTTAATTGCGATTCCTAGCTGTCATATTAATGCCTCAAAGATGTTAATGCTATTGAATTTATCATTGAAATGAAAAAAAATATTTTCAATTTCTTTTCTCGGTTTAGTTTTAAAATAATTCCATGAAATGTACAAGTAAAGTACAAATCTCTAATAATAACGCATTTTACATTTATAACATTTTCTTTAATAATTTACCTCTGTTTCTTTATAAGGTAGCATTATTCCAAGTAAAACTATCAAACTCACTGAAATTATAAACTTTCAACTTAATTTAAACTTTAAATTATTCGTTCTTATAAATGTAAATTATCATGATCATGAAATTTCTATCTTGCTCTCAACTTTTAAAATATCTTGTTACATACTCGTATATAACTACAAGAATATGTATCACTTTACACACTACGAGAAGGTCTTTTCATTAGTCATAACAAAACTAACAAAAAAAGAACTAAAACATATTTTAATTCTTTATTTTTGTTATCATATGCTCATATTTTCAATTTTCATAATAATAGTACTATTCATATATTTAAAATATAAAGTAATATAGTATTACGCAATTTTTTCATCCTTTAAAAATATACTGCTGTTACAAATCTCGATAAGTGATATATTATCCGCATTAAGTGCGGTTATCTGCCGTCAAATCACGGCTTGCAGGGAATAAATAATAGTAAACAGGAAATATATAATCAAAACGATTATTATTTTTATTCAAAAAGCTTGTTTATGAGAAAATACTTCAACGCATTTCATTTTTAATATGTTTAATTTCACAAAAATAATAAATAATAATTTTTAAAAAAACTCAACAACTGACAAAGCAAGAGATAAAACAGTCATTTGCAACTTAATATATTTTTAGCTTAAGTAGTAATATATGAAACGCAGAATAAATTTAAAATTTCACAGAAATAACACATTAAAATAAGAATAATAAAAAGAATGAAACATCTGACAAATCAAATAATAAAATAAATATATCACCACGTATTTTACCCATTACTGGGTGTGACACTCTGCCGTAGTAGATCTCGGTAAATGATACATTTACCAGCCGTCAAATCACGGCCCTAAACGTGTTACTAGTGTAGGAGCCACAGGAATAATTTTAATATGGTGAAAATTGTTTGTCGGCTATAGGAAATGAACCGAGGTTCTCAAATACATAGGCCGACTAGATATCACTGAACCACCTATCTCATCAAATAGTAAAACAGTTATTTCAGTATTTGTATTAATTTATTTATTTTTTATTTTTTCATTGAACTAGTAATAATAGAAATGCAGGATAAGATATAACTCCTTCATGTTCAATTACACAAGAATCAAACATATATAAATGTAAGAAACTAAGAAATTAAATGAAACGTTATAGTTAACATTTTTTTTACTTATTTTAACATTTGATGATGATTGGGTTTGATATGTTATAATATTACACATTTTAATTTTAATTCATATGTTTAATAACAGAAAAAATAGAAAAACTAAAAACCTGTTATTTGATTTAGTAATAATTTCCATGTTTCACAATAAGAAACGTTATACTTTTATAATTAATCACAGTTAATTTCATCATATCTATTTAGTTGCACCTACTATCAACGATTTTTTGCCGTTCTTAATTTCCGTTCTTGTTTAAATAATATGAAATTAAACAATCTTCACTTTTTTGAAATGAAATATCAGGTATTCGTTATAAGTTGTTGTCGCTCTAAGCTAAATTTTTTGCGTCAATAAATAAACATGTAATTAACTTTTTTATCACATTTATAATTATCTACTATAAAAACTCAATTTTCTACATGGTTGAATGTACTTCAAAACTAATAAGGCTAAAACTTTTTTATCTTGACATCTCTGAAAATTTTACTCTTAACTCTTGACATACAATGTTTTAGTTTACTTTCAAAAGTTGAATGCAGAAACTACATCAGAAAGTCATCGAAAAATAAAGGAACTAAGAATGAGAAGTTATGATAATTAATATTACTATAAATGGGAAAATTTATTTTTATATATTACAAGCAAAACTTTGTTCAAACTTTTAAAATTAGTCTGTGTTTCATTTAAATATAAAATAAGAAATTAAGTCACTTTGTCATCACTTTGCGTGGCACTCTGCCGTAGAAGATAAATACAAATAAACTCAATATGTATGTCACCATGACTTCTACTTATTGATGGGTGTGACACTCTGCCATGGCAGATGCCGGTGAAGTGCAATTACCAACTGTGAAATCACAACCCCCAATGATATTAGTGTAGGAGGAGCCTCAGGGGTAGGTTTTATGTGGTGAAAATTGTTTATCGACTGTGGCAATCGAATCCGGGTTCTCGAATCTACAGGTCAACTCGATACCACTGAATCAGCTACCTCATAGAAGATCTCGGTTAGTAATATATTATTATTGGAAATAGGAAAAGAAATTTATTTTGTAAACAAAACAAAACCTTCCATGTTGCTTGGATGACAGGCTTTAATTTATTAATTAGAAACGACGACGTTTCGGTCCGAGATTGGGACCATTATCAAGTCTAAAACAATAGTACAATAGTGAGATTGATACAATAATTTTTACAAAAAGATTGGTAAAAATAAACAATTAAATTAAAGGTAAACTTACCAAATATATAAAACAAGAAAAATAGTTAGTTTTTAAGTATCAATCATGATCATGTAAATTATTAACTATTTTTCTTGTTTTATATATTTGGTAAGTTTACTTTTAATTTAATTGTTTATTTTTATCAATCTTTTTGTAAAAATTATTGTATTAATCTCATTATTGTACTATTGTTTTAGACTTGATAATGGTCCCAATCTCGGACCGAAACGTCGTAATTCTAATTAATAAATTAAAGCCTGTCATCCAAGCAACATGGAAGGTTTTGTTTTATTTACAAAATAAATTTCTCTTCCTATTTCCAATCAATTTTACACGGCTTAATCAACTTTTCTTACATAATATATTATTAATTGTTAAGAAATTTATGGAAGTAGATATCTTCAAGTGAACATGAATCTACAGCTGGCAACCCTAATTGTGAATATTAATCTCAAATTCCTGTTTTTATTTCCACAGTCCGATATGTTGTCACAAAAATCATTTATTTTCTAAATATTTATTTAACACACTAAAAAATAATATTCTGTCGTAGTAGGTATGCAAAAAAGAAAACAAACAATTCATATGATTTACGTAAATCGCAAATTAAAATAAAGTTTATTTGCATACAAACGTATTCACAATGAACATATGACATTTCTAGCATAGTAACGTAGATTTAAAATATACAGTAACAGGTAACCGACGATTTACCGACATTGCCACGGCCGTATAACGTATGTAGAGTATATACGAAGGGTACGGAGGAACAGTTAGCGACTCGCAGAAGCTAATGATTTATGAAAGAGTGAAAATATGGAAACACAACAAGCTAATGTACGTACCCTCACATTTTACTTACGATGCTTCATCTTTCTTCATTATTACATTAGGTTAGAAACGTTAGTGGCATTCATACTCATTAATTCGACGTTAATGTTATTTATTAATCCTTTACTTTTGTTTTTCCTTGTTTATTACAATTTTTTGTTTTTAATTCGTTAAATTTTACTATGCGAAAAACGCTAATCTAAATAAAAACGTTGTAAAAAGTGTAAAGTTTTTTACGTTGTTATTAATATGTACAACATTTCAGTTTTTAATTAAGTTTTAGATAATTTTATGGTAGATTTAACACGCCTAGATATTGATGTTTATTATTTATATTTTATTAATTATTGGGTTAGGCTATAAATAACTTGTTTTTAATATTATTTGTAGATACAATTTTTTGTCGATTATAGTTGCTATAATTAAAAATTAATAAGCAATGAGTCATAATAAAAGGAAACAACTAAAATAAAACTGTAAAAAATATGAGTTCAAAATTCTTTAACAGGTCATTGATCCTGTACCATATTACAAATTATTTTCTTTTATCTTCTTATATTTTCGTAAATTTCAATATATAATATACTACATTTGAGCACAATAGAATATTTATGTTATGATTCTGATTGAATTTTGCTTTGAAATATCAATAAAGCTCTACCTCTATTGTTTATCTCTTCGTAGAAATGAATTCACGGGCGAAACAGAATTTTATTACCAATATAACAAAGCACAACAATATTGAGTTAGGTTAGACGTTAGGCATTTGATGTAAAATCAAGATACACTGTTTATCAGAGTTCCATTAATATATTAGATTACAGTTTATATTTGAGCAGAAATATACATAATGAAAATGAAATGGTACAGATTAATTTATTCAGTAAGGGTCGGTTTTTAAATTCCGGATAAAGTTTCTAATAATTATCAGTAATAATATAACAAGAGAGTGAGAATAAATTGAAAATAATTTGACAGATCTTTCGAAAACTTGTTGCCAGGCAATAGTCACGAAAGCCCGTAGGACTTGAGTGGCTATTGCCAAATGGTAACAAGTTTGAGAAAGATACTGGAGAATTATATTCTAATTTATCGAACTCTCGAGTTTTATTTAATTAGATTATTTTTGACTTAGCTGTTGAGATCGATACTTCCAACTTAAAAGATTTTGAACTGGATTCATATCGATTGATTACTTATTAATGTATTGTTGGAAGTTATTTCCAAAATTTGTTGGTGTATTTCTGTATCTAAAATACAACTAAATCGATTTTTTTCACACATTTTACTTGACGCGTTGACAGTTTTAAATAATTATTTGACAACTACCTATCATTTGTCACAAACAAAAAAAACATCTACTGAGATAATTCCCGGGAATAATCACATGAGCTTTCTTTTCAGTAAAAAATGACAGGATTAGTTAAAACGCAAACACGTGACATACAATGAAACATTTCATTGGTTTTGAGAAACGTCAAAAAATAATCAGTGAGATAAATAAAAAAATATCACATTGAAATCACAGCACAAATGGTAACTGAATGCTATTTTTGATACGATATTCTTCGATTATCCTGCCGATAGTTATCGGAAACTTTATCCCTTAGGACCGGTTTTTCCAATTCAGTATAATTACTATAGTCTGTTTTTTAACCAGGAGGAGTAAATGCATAAGTCAGATTTACACTATAGAAAGTTACTAGATTTTTGTTGGCGCGAAATACAAAAATTTCTTACACATCTGCACTGATTAATGATGAGTTGCAAGAAAAAAATAAAGAGTTCTCTAGTTAAAGAATTGTTTATCTAGCAACAATATCAATAGCGATTTTCTGAAATTTATTGAACCGTTAGTTGCTAATGAACCGATAAAACTTTCATGCAACCCAGCATAAGTCTCATGGAATTTATTTTAAAACACAAATGACATTATAAACTATAATTTGTCACTCCGTATATTATTAGTTCTTAAAAGAACTGATTTATTTTAATGTAACAGAAATGCAAAAAACCAACAAGAAAACAGATAACCTCAAAACTTATGACAGCTCTAATAAAATCTATGTACAGTGTAAACTGGACGAAGCACTAGCCAATCAGAAGCGTCAGTTTTAGCGGTTAAAATTTAAATTACTCCTCCTGGTTAAAAAACAGAGTATACCATTTGTGTTATGATTTCGATGCAATATTATTTTATTTATCCTGGTGATAAGTATTGGGAACTTTATCCTGAGATGGAAAATCCGTCCTTAAAAGTTGTAATATATACTTAAGAATAAGCATAATAGTAACAATTGTAAATGCAAATAATTTAAAAATATAAATCACATACTCAAAATACAATCATTTTATAACTTTTGATTCAAACACTTGACAAACAATTTTCACCATATTTAAGTTTCACCTGTGGCTTTACTAACATCTTTGGGGGCCGTGAATTGAGGGCTGGTAACTGCACTTCATGTGAATAAATATATCACTTACTAAGATCTGCAACGGCAGAATGTCACGCCCAGTAATGAGTGAAAGGCGTGATGATATATATCTTGTATAACAGAAATTAATTTATATCAAAGTTATATTACAATTTTCTATTATCCATGAAAAAAATTTCAACTACTTCGCGAAGTTTCAGTTCTTAAATTTACTACTAAATTAATAAGTAATGTGCAAATTACAAATGTAAATTAGTTACTCACTTGTGTAGAGTTACTTCAAACATAATTGCATTCTGAAATCTTAATTCTTCAAGAAATATTAAGTCACGCAAAACACAAATATGTTAGGTTAAGTAGTAAGTAGTTATTATTAATTCTAGACACATTTAGAGATTTACACATTTACATAGTATTATTTCAGTGACATTTAGCATAAATACTATATAATAATTTTACCGCAACAAAATAGCAGATTAAAACATTCTTGTAATCGATTACCGAACACCTCTATACACTTGAGTGATTTATCGAAAGGTGTTAGCTGTCATGAGTGAAGAATCATGAGAGAAAACTATTACTGCCATCTATTAGCCATTTTATGATACTGTGGGCTTTGAACATGTTACTAAAAGTTTACTGTGTAAATGTCAGCGGCTGCAACATAAATAAGACATCTGACAGAGCCTAATTTATAAAATTGTAATATATCTAATTATAATACAATATCTGCAAGCATATTTATAATAATTTGTGTTCATAGAATATAATCATTAGTGACATATTCATTAATTTCCACATCGAAGCATTATCATTGAGACAAAAACACTCAGAGACAGTCGTATTTATTGGATATAAAGTAGCGCGCGATTTGAATCTTACTTGGGGAACGGAAGATGTCACTAAGTAAATGTTTATAAATATAATAAATATATCATCACGCCTTATACCCATTGCTGGGTGTGGCACTCTGCCGAAGCAGATCTCAGTAAGTGATATATTTTTGCGCGTGAAGTGCGGTTACCAGTCGTCAAATCACGGCTCCCAAAGTTCTTAGTGGTGGAGGAGCCACAGGGGTAGATTTTAAATTATGAAAATTGTTTGTCGTTTGTGGGAATCGAACCAGGGTTCTCAGGATCCACAGGCCGACTTCATACCACTGAGCTAGCCACCTCATAATAATGTTTATAAATATAATAAATAAATATATCATCACGCCTTTTACCCATTACTGAGCGTGGCACTTTGCTTAGCAGATCCTCGGTAAGTGATATATTTATGCGCGTGAAGTGCGGTTACCAGCCGTCAAATCACGGCTATCAAAGATGTGAGCCACAGGGTAATTTTAACGTGATGAAAATGTTTATCGACTGTGGGAATCGACCCAGGGTTACAGGATTCACAGGCCGATTCGATACCACTGAGCCACCTATCCCATAAGTAAATCTTTAATGTGCCACACCCAGTAATGGGTAGAAGACGTGATGATATATTTATTTTTTCATTTATATAATTTTTTAATTTAAAATAATTTTAGTTTTATTTTGATAATATTTTTTTAATTTTTAGCTAGAATAACCGAACTCCAAAGCGAATATAAAATAGTTATTTGTATTTCAAGGGTTGATGTTTACAGACCGCGGCTAGAGATAGTAGCACGAGCGTAGCGAGGGCTGCAACTAGTCGAGGTCACCAAGTGATCCATTTGATAATTTTAAGTGACCCTCTTGAGTATCACAAATAAAAACCGTCACCTATAATTTTATTAGAATTTGTAAGTATTTTCATCCTTTATCGACAGTAACGGTGTGTAAAAAGGTTTATTTGTTACTCGTTTGTAAATGTCATTTATTCAACCCGTTTATTCACTTTGAATATTAATCTTTACAAGCTACTAACTTGTAAAATTTTTATAGGTTAACTGTCAATTTTACAAGTTAGTAAACGATGCGCATTGCTATAGTAATATAATTTAAAATAATTTTTGATGAATTGTAAACACATTTACTTTGAGTGAAATAAAGAACATATTGTCCTCTTTCAGCCACATCAATTACGGTTCCATTTAAACAATCTCTCGTTTCATGTAAAGCAAATGCACAATCGCTTTTTAGATTCACGGAAAACAGTTCAACGACTTGCATAAATGAATAAGAGTTTGTGTGCTGCGACCTTCGAGTTCGGATGCATTCTTGGACGATTTACGGTGTCGACCGACAAAAGTTATTGTTCACGTTCGGCTCACAGATTTAAACGGAAAGAGGAGCAAAGTCGACAGCATCGAAGCGATGTAGGTAATGACGCTGCGAAGAAAAAAGCGCCGAACAAATTCAAAACACGATGGTTTGTTTTTTATGTTGGGAAGATTTGTTTATTTGTGCAGTTGTGGAGATTTTCGAGCTGATAAATACAAATAACACTTGTATATCGGTCGTGCTTTTTCTGTATTTTTATTTGACCAACTAGATTGTATTCCAAGTGACCTAATTAAAATCGAAAAAAAAATGTAATGATCAAACATATTTAATAATAGGTTACTACGGTTTTGCGAATCTAGTGTGTTCGTCTTTGGAGATATTAAATAAACAGTATGCTCAAATGTAGAGATTCATGATTATGACCTCGAGAATTACAATAGTCGAAGACTACGCATACCTACATAAGTTGTGACATTAGTAGATCAATTTTATGTTTATTTTTTTCGAAAACGTGAATAGTCACTACAAGGGCGGATCCACGGAGAGTGCCATGGGTCTATGCCCCCCTTTTTTTATTAATAATTTTTTTTAGTTTTTCATAAGTTTTATTTTTATTTGAGTTTGATAACCCTTTTAGAAATAAAATCACTGACAAACTTTTAATACTCTTAAACTCAGTGGTATGAAGTCGGCCTGTGGATCCTAAGAACCCTGGTTTGATTCCCACAGGCGACAAACAATTTTCATAATTTAAAAAAAGCTACACCTGTGGCTCCTCCACCACTAACATCTTTGGGGGCCGTGATTTGACGACTGGTAACCGCACTTCACGCGCAAAATATATCACTTACCGAGATCTGATTCGGCAGAGTGCCACACCCAGTAATGGGTAGAAGGCGTGATGATATATTTATTTATTTTATTTTCATATTTACAATTTTGCAAATTAAACTAATTAAAAACAGATTAATAGTTACTTATTATACAAGTGTTTTATTAGGTATATAAAACACGCAAGAAAAGTTTAAACACGAGACCGAAGGTCGAGTGTCTAATATTCTATAGTGTTTTATATACCAATAAAACACAAGTGTAATACAAAATTTTATCCACAACTCATAATTATAGGGAGGTATCGAAGAAGATTGGTCGTAATGCTTAACGTTGATTCAATTATATATAGTTTCTCAAAATACGGTACATCATGAAGTGGTTGCTAAGTAACAAGTTGTTTACAGTGTTTTATCAAATATAAAACACTAGTGTTTTATAAGCCATATAATTCAACTGAAATCAGTGTAATTATACCTTTATTATATATGAGTTGTGGATAAAATTTATTAATCACCTATAACAAATTACTAGTAATATCTAAATAATTATGATTATCTGGCAATATTTATAATTTAGGTTGTTATTGTTGAAATTATGTGTTCAGTTAATGCCAGTTAATTTATTGTTATTGATTTACGAAATATTAATTATTGTGGGAATGAAATATTTGGGGTTGTGTTTGCTTTCAAACCAATAAATTATGATCAAGTGTGCCTGGCTCCGTCTGAGTGAAGCCAGATGTGAGGACATGTTGGAATAGGTGAGGGATGAAGAGGCGTTTGTGAATGGTTAAGGGCGCATGTGATTTTGTAGATGGTTTTTAAGATAGTGTGTATCCGGTGATAGAGGAGAAAGGTTGAAAGCAATTAATGTAAATGTTTATTAAATAAAGCAGATGTACATATTCCATGTATTTCCTCTATTATTATCCTCACAAATACATGAATAGAGAAGTGCAGAAAGAGCAACATTAATCACGAAAAAGCTTATTACATCATATGTATATTATAACATTATCAGAAGTGGGTTAGATTGTTATATTATATTGCGACACCTTGTTTACAATATTGCAAATTAAACTAATTAAAAAACAAATTAAACTTTATTAATCACCTATAACAAATTACTAGCAACATCTAAATAATACTGATTACAATAACAGATTGCTGTCAATTAAGAACAATATTTCATTTCGTTAAACATATGCTGTACAAGTAAATGTGTTCTGGTAAAAAAAGCCAATAAATAAAATCAAAGTGGTACAATATTTATTCCGCATAGTCTTGTAATCCTCATAAAGTTATTAAAAAATAATGTCAAGTTAACCTATATAAATTGAAAGTTTTATGCTAATTCTCTTCATATAAATTAAAATTTATTAGCCGGATTACGTAGCAACCTAATTTTAACGATTTGAATTATGTGTTTAATACGCAGAAATAATAAATATAAATACTCGTTTATTTTTTATCACTACTGCCAGAGCTCTTACAACGTATATAAATATTTGTTCTTTATTTATTATTGAAAATAAATTACGAACGACAAGAGAAAATAGAATCTATAAGCAAAGAATCTAATTCGATAAATCCTCTTTGCTCTTGAGTCTCCAGGGAAATATAACAAAATATTATTACAGAGAATTCATGGAAGAAATATATCAAAAATAAATAATTGATTTGAGCAAATTAAAAAATATAAATCAACAAATTTAAATTGATATGAATATGATTGAAGGTTTGTTTATTAAAATTAAATAAACATGACGTATGAAATTAATTGACATATTTGATTGAAAATGTCAGACACGGACATTTTAATATAAAATAATATATATAAACAAAAATGTATATTGTATATTTTAACTCAAAAAATTACCATTCAGTCTGGTTACGGGAAATTTCGATAATTTATTTATTTACTGTGGTGAATAAGAGAAATTAAACTTAATTACGGAACAACAGAACCTACAGCTCAAATTACGTGGACATATTTGTATTTTTTTGTATAAATTAAAATCAACCCGGTTGGAACTCACGAACTCTCAACATAATCGGATTCATAACATTTGCACCAATTAAACTTAAATTTGACAAAAACTGAGAATATCGATCAATTGTTTCCATTACCCTGGAAACTGCTGTAAAGTTTTATTTTTCCATTTCGGTGTTCTTAAAGCTCTATAAACGCACTGTAAACACGTTGCTAAGGAGATGTATAGCGGACTGTTTTTGGCGCTTTTTATTTTGTAGGAGTGGTATGAATGCTCTTAAATCTGACAGATGAATGACATATAACCTCAAAATTGTAAATTGTCGATGTTGAAGTATTACTAACAGTATATGCTAGAATCAGATAAAATTCAAAATATTCACAATACAGAAAAAAAAAATACTGATTAATTGTCAAAAAATATGATATTTCAATTGTCTGTGTTATGAGAAGCGCTACCAACACGAATGATAAAAAGCACCAACTTATATTTTTGACAAGTCGCAGTTTTTACAAATCTAACAGAATTATAAAATTACCTCAATAGAAAAAATAGTATAAAGTACACGTTTCATAAGGCCTCGTCCTTTGTAAAATTCGCCGCAGAGTGGCTCGCTTTCCAAATTTGGACTCGTGCGTTAACAGATTGCCTCATGAAACTAGTTCTTTAATATATTATTTGCACACTAGTCCTTCAAAGTAATTGTAAATACATCCATTTTATGGTTCTAAATTTTGAGTGTTAAACCACTAAAATTTACTGCGTTATTTGCAGCTTTCCGTATTTCGAAAAGTGTATTCGAAAATAAATATTCAGATGAATCAGACATATTTTCATAAGAATTACGAGGTAAAACAAAACTATATTTGTTTTCATATAACAGCCGTCAATTCATGGTATACTAAACTGTTATTACACAAATTCCTGCTTTAAATTAAATAAATTTTCTTATAATCGGTTATACTATTTTTTTTTCTTACAAAATGCATTATACATACCTCGTGCACGAAGACCTCATTTACTTTAAAATGACGCTCATGTGAAAAGTATGTCTTTGCGCATTTGTTATGTAAATAGCTATCATATGACATTTTACTTAGATTTTCTTTTATTTATTTAAGTCAGACATAAAATATATGGGATGGCTAGCTCAGTGGTATGAAGTCGACCTGTGGATCCTGAGGTCCCTGGTTCGATTCCCACAGGCGACAAATTTTCATAATTTGAAAAAGCTATCCCTGTGGCTCCTCCACCACTAACATGTTTGGGGGCCGTGATTTGACGACTGGTAACCGTACTTCACGCGCAAAATATATCACATACCGAGATCTGCTTCAGCAGAGTGCCACACCCAGTAATGGGTAGAAGGCGTGATGATATATTTATTTTTATTTATTTATAAAATATCAGTTTCGTTGGTGCAAATTTGGATGGCCGGCAAATTTCCATTACAATTTTATTGCTTGTTATTTTTTAATATATTAAGCAGATTAAATTTTAAATACAAAATAGTGTACTAATACTTTTTGTTTTTCATTCGTTTTATAACTTTTGCGATATTTTAAAAATAGAATATATTTTTTATTAGTTTTTAATTTTTAAAGTAAATACTTAACAATTTCTAGATCGAGTACGCCTATAACACTTAACTAAATAGAGAGAAAAATTAGAATAAATTCATATTTGCATCCATGTTGACCGTAGCTTAGTGGTAAGTTCATAGATCTCAAGTTCAAATCCTGGCGGTGTCTCAATTTTTCTCTTTATAATTCAATTAACATTAATTTTATTGAATACAGTTTCTTACGATGACATTTGTCTAATTTATGATATAATAAATTTACAAGAATAACAAAAACTTTATAGGTACTTTATCTAAATTCTTATGTAATAAATGAGTTGACATTTTGTCGAAAATCAGTTAATTATATTCAAATTTAATTTACATAAATGAATATTAAAATTGAACATAAATATATGTATGAATATAAAAATTAGATATTAGAATTTTCAAATTAAGATATTATTAATTTAAATTTCATTTGGGAGGCAAGTCGACCCTGTAATAGAGTACAGAATACAAATATCCAACATATGAGCTATATTGAATTTTCGATTCAATATTAGAACAATGTCGTTATAGATCTGGTATAACAATAAAATCTAAAGATTACAGAACTCACACTCAACAATCTCAAAAGCATGATTCTCCACAACATTTTAGCTAATCCTGAGTTTTAGTTTAGTTCAATTTCACTCAACAATATTATCAAAAAAAGATTAAATGAATCCTAATTTTAATCCTGTTTTTATTTGATTTTCAGAATGTGATTTGGATTAACTTTTTAACATCGGGCTACAATAATACAAAATTCCAGATTAACTGAAACTTTTTTGAGAATCGCGGTTTAAGGATTTAACAATTAATATACATCATATCAATTACTTCATTAAATTTGTTTGTGACAGAAGAAATACCTGATATTATTATTATTTTATTTTCAAAATGACGCAATGATATCGTGCGTTTCATGAAATTTTCAATTTCCATAGTTGCTACACAACAGCAATATCTTAGAGCGTTTAATTTAAAATACAATATAGGCTGTTATTAGGCGCATTTCATTTGCCATTTGGATAACTTACATTTACTGATTCAGATTACTTATTTATTTCACTTAATTTATTTTCAGTACTAGAATTACTTATTCTAATTAACATTGAAGTAATTCACACCAATAAGTGTATCAGTTTGCTTAATTTAGTTTGTTTAACGCGAGTGTACGAAAATAAAACTTGGTTCGTTTATTTATAATAATAGTTTATTTACTACTACTACTACACATTTACATCAACAGAATATTGTCGTTATACTGATCTTGTTCTCAGAATGTACTGTCTCGTCTTAGGGAGAACAGCCCCTTTTAACATAAAAATACTATTGGGGGGGGCGAGACCCAGTGATTCTCAACATAGTTCATTTATTCATATTGTCTAATTTATCTGAACTGATTTAAGTGAACCAAGTGGCAAATGGAATACAACTAATGTCGAGTCAATTTATTTATTAATTAGGGTTGTATTCTAGATTATTTTGACAATGGTACTGTTTAAAATATTTTTTCATTAATAAACGATGTACAGTGGTTTTGCTTATACCCGCAACTTACCCTATTATTTTCGTAGATAAGCTATTATTATTACGAAACGTCCAGCGTAGTAATTTCGGCCATTTTCACCTCCATTAAAACATTATTTCTTGTTTTCTTCTCTTGATCTGCATTGTACCATTATATATATATATTATTTTTAACAATACAACCCTAATCGACAGCTAAATTGATTTCACAATGACAGCCTATGTTCTTTTTTAAATGGAACGTTCATATACATTACTGGGAGTATTGTATTTGCTATTAAATCATCATAAAATAAAACTTACATATACTGATCCAGATCATTTATTTATTTCACTATATTACTTTGCTCACTTTATTCCCAACACTAGATTTACTGATTCGGATTTAACTTAAAGTAATACACGCCAATAAAGTGCATCCGTTTTCTTTGTTCAGTTCATTTAAACATTATTTTTGAATCGATTGTTATGTAAAAATTAACTATACTCTGTTTTTTAACCAGGAGGAGTAATTTAAATTTTAACCGCTAAAACTGACGCTTCTGATTGGCTAGTGCTTCGTCCAGTTTACACTGTACATAGATTTTACATTTGATTTATTAGAGCTGTCATAAGCTTTGAGTGTATCTGTTTTCTTGTTGGTTTTTTGTATTTCTGTGACATTAACATAAATCAGTTCTTTTAAGAACTAATAATATACGCAGTGACAAATTAGAGTTTATAATATTATTTATATTTTAAAATAAATTCCATGAGACTTAATCAGTGCAGATGTGTAAGAAATTTTTGTATTTCGCGCCAACAAAAATCTAATAACTTTCTTTGGTAACTTTCTATAGTGTAAATCTGACTTGTGCATTTACTCCTCCTGGTTAAAAAACAGAGTATAACAGCAACATAAATTATATGTATTCTCCTATATTCAATAGACAGATAAAATTATAACACAAACATAACAGTAGATTGAAAAATGAGCATAGGTCATGTTATCTAATTTGTCTGGATGATTTAAGTGATCCAAATGGCAAATATAATACATCTATTGTGTAATTTAACTGAACTAATTTAAGTGAAATGGAAATGGCAAATGGAATACAACTATTGTCATTTAGTTACTATGGAAATTGCAAATTCCATGTTTCTCGTTAAATAAAACGCACGGTATAATTATTAGTTATTATTTGATACATCCTATAAATAGATATTTCTATAACATACTATCTACAGGAAAGTATATACGAGCCCTAACAACTATATGTTCGGACGGTCAGCATTTTATTATAAACAGCAGATTTTTATTAATAGAGTTATATTTATTATCAATCAGTGTTATATATTTCTAAAGATATGACTATAGTGAAACTATTTTGAAGAAAACAAATATATATATAAAATTAAATTAAATATATCATCACGCCTTCTACCCATTACTGGGTGTGGCACTCTGTCGAAGCAGATCTCGGTAAGTGATATAGTTTGCGCGTGAAGTGCGGTTACCAGTCGTCAAATCACGGCGTCCAAAGATGTTAGTGGTGGAGGAGCCACAGGGTAGTTTTTGAAATTATGAAATTTGTTTGTCGCCTGTGGGAATCGAACCAGGGTTCTCAGGATCAACAGGCCGACTTCATACCACTGAGCTAGCCACCTCATATATATGTATTTAAATCAATGGTCTCAATTAATACTCGTCCCTTACATACAAGAGGTAATACACAAATCCATTTAAGATTATGGGAATTAAACCTGTAAGCATTAGCTTCATTTTCAATTACTTGTTAAAGTAACCGATACGCGATACCTCCTCTATCGTATATTCAATTTCACCTGGCAAAAAAATCAAATATACAATTACATTTTATATTCCAAATCGTAAAATATTCACGTGACTTTATTTAGTATAGCCGTTCGGGCGTCAGCAGTGAATTTAAGAAACTGCAAGGAACAGAAAGAGATCGCATTTTGCGATTACATTACACATATGTGTTAGAAGAGGACAGCAAACATGTGAACGAATACAGAACGTGCGTATATTTCGATTGTATTCAGAACGGAAGATGAAAAAATGTTATATCCTAATATAAAAGGCTCTGTCTGACAGCAGTTATAAATCTTTGTCTAAACGGCAAAAAAACGAATAAGAGAAAAATGAGCTGAAAAGGAAGTAAAAATGAAAATAAAATGAAAGCTTGATTCAAATAGACGGAAAATAAATCGCAGAAAATGGACAATGCAAGAAAGAAATCAATGAATCGAACAGAATGTTAGTGAGTATACGACAATATATTTTATAGGAGAAAAAATAACTCGCCAAGCAATCAGTTTACCTGTCGGTCGCTTCATCAAACCACAAACTATGTCTCGGCGAAATTAACTTCAATTTGCCACCCTTCATACCCACTATTCCCAACTTAAGAGAAATAAAGATATTTGTTGCTAATGAACTTTATAATTTGTTACATGTATCTACAATATTTATTGAAATAATTAAATATATAAGAGTTATGAAGTAGAAAGCTTAATTTAAACTTATAACAAAAGACAATAAAATAAATATTGCATGCTGCTATTTTATTAGTCTTGCATATAATAGTTCTGCTTAAGTAGATCTAGAAATATGATATATTTTTATTGTGTGTAATTTGGGTATAGAGTATGCATCGAATCAAACAATTTACATCAACATTTAGGAAAATTTTAATATAAAAAAATAAATGCATCATCACGCCTTTTACCCATTACTGGGTGTGGCACTCTGCCGAAGCAGATCTCGGTAAGTGATGTATTTATGCGCGTGAAATGCGGCTACCAGTCGTCAAATCACGGGCCCGACAGGGGTAATTTTAAATTGGTGAAAATGTTTTGTCGGCTGTGGGTATCGAACTAGGATTCTCAAGATCCACAGGCCGACTTGATACCACTGAGCCATTACCCCATACAAAATTTTAATTCTTATGTCTCTATGTATTTTTAAATTCGTATTATTGTGCTATTTTTCGGTATTTTTATTTTATTTTATTTTAATATGCATTTGTAACCTTTAATATAATAATATATAATATAATTAATTAAGTATATGGTGTAATGGCTCAGTGGTATCCGAGTCGGCCTATGGATCCTAAGAACCCTGGTTCGATCCCCACAGCCGACAAAACATTTTCACCAATTTAAAATTACCCCTGTGACTCCTCCACCGCTAACATCTTTGAGGGCCGTGATTTGACGGCTGGTAACCGCACTTCACGCGCATAAATATATCACTTACCGAGATCTGCTTCGGCTGAGTGCCACACCCAGTAATGGGTAAAAGTCGTGATCATATATTTATTTATTTTTAATTATATTTGGAAATATTATTATTAAGTTATGTGGTATCGAGTCGGTTTATGGATTTGAGAACTCGGGTTTAATTCGCATAGCTGATAAACAGTTTTCACCACATTAAAACTATCCCTGTGGCTCTCGCTCCATTATCTTCCTTGGCGAGCAAAATATGTCACTTGCCGAGATATGCTAGTGCACACACCAAGTAATGGGTAGAAGACGTGATGATATATTTATTTATTTATTTCATTTTATATTTATATATTATTCTCGAGATTAAAAATCTATAATAGTTGAATTTCAGGTTTTATGCAAAGAAAAAAGTGTAAAACTATTATTTTACATTTATTATGCGACGGTTCAGCCAATAATTATGGCCATTATCAAGCAATTACATTGTGAATTACAATAATATTTAAACTTAATTATATTTTTATTAAAATATAAAGTCAATAGTTATTTAAATTTTAATAAGAATGTAATTAAGCGTAATTATTATTGTAATTGCTTGATTTGGTCGAAACGTCGCATTATAAATGTAAAATAAATTCTACACTATTACAGATTTTTAATCTATAGCATATCATTCAGCTTATAAAAAAATTGAAATAACTTAAAATTTATTAAAATTATTGTTTATTTGTATTTCTTAAAATCGTTCAATATAATAGTGCAATCAATATACTTCGCTGTCATGTCTGTGAAACATTTTTGACTGCCGACAGGAGGATTTGAGTGGCGAGCCTGTCATCTTCATGAGGCAGTAAAAACAGTAATCTTGCATATTTTGAATAGTATTTTATTTGTTACTCATTTGTAATCAAAATTCAAAATTGTAATTAAATCCTGTTAGTTACAGCTGTTGCGTCAAAAATTGTTTTAAATGATATCTCATTAGTATTACTGTGGCAACGCACGTATTTACTTTAGCTGTATTCCATTTGTCACTTGGTTCACTTAAATCAGTTCAGATAAATTCGACCCATGACCAAAGTAACTATGTTAAGCAAACTGATGCACTTATTGGGGTAAATTACTTTAAAGTAAATTACAATCTATAATTCTAGTACTGAAAATAAAGACAGCGAAATAAATAAGTAATCTGGTTCAGTAAATGTGAATTAGATCTGATCCAAATGGCAAATGAAATACGCCTCATCTCGTAAAATTGACAGCCGATCTGTAAAGATTTTACAAGTAAAGATTCATTACCATAGTGAATACGAGGGCAGGGTGAAAAGTCCTGGAAAAATTAAACAAGAAATGATTTATTTGGTCAAAAGATATTTTATTTCTCAACATAATCTCCTTGTAGCTCGATACACTTCGTCCAACGTTTTTCTAATTTTTCGATCCCTTCCAAATAATACGATTTTGGAAATCCTTCAAAATAGGCGTTTGTCTCAGTGATGACCTCATCGTTGGAGCCAAATCTCTTTCAGCCGAGCCATTTATTCAAGTTTGGAAATAGATAAAAATCGCAGGGGGCCAAATCTGGAGAAAAAAGTCATTCTTATTGCGCTTGAACATCGTCAAACACTCCTTTGAACATGTCACACGGTCGCGCTTGTTGTCAACAGAGAGCAAATGCGACACCCATCTCGCAGATAGCTTTCTCATATCTAAAATATTATGCAAAATGTTCCGTACCCGTTCAGTTGAGATGCTCATAGCCTCAGCCAGCTCGTGCACTTTAACTCGCCGATCGTCCAATATCATACCATGGATTTTATCGACGATTTCTGGCGTTGTAACCTCAATTGGACGACCAGAACGTTCAGCGTCCTTTGTGGTCATACTACCACAACGAAAATCAGTAAACTACTTGTGAATCGTTCCAATCGATGGTAAGGAGTCTCCATAATGTTTAACAAGTAATGCTTTGGTTTGCGTAATGTTTTTCCACGCAAGAAATAATGTTTAATCAAGACGCGAAATTCACTTTTTTCCATGTTTTAAAAAATCTTCAAGGTTGCTTGCTTTCGATGGGTGTCAAAACAGAACTGAATGACATCAGTATGAAAATTTTAATGCGTTCTAGTTAAAGATGGTACATCACAAATGTCACATGAGATTTGCGATTGTGGCGCCATCTGTTTTATTTTTCAGGGACTTTTCACCCTACCCTCGTAAACAGTCTGAATAAATGATGTTTAGAAGTGAGTAACTAGCGCTAAAAATGTCACTTTTTGCACGAGTGACAAAGTATTTAAAAATTACATGCTTTTGGCATTGGTAGTAAAACAATAAACTTATTAACATTGTTTTTACTAATGTAAATTATCTGGTTCGATGGATTCGCTAAAAATTGTATTCTACTTAGCTATACAGTCATTTGAAAGGTATTATTGAATATATACGCGTAAGTTGTTAATTCTGATTAGCTAGTAAAACGTTAAAATGACGGCAAATATCAACAAAATTATTTTATAAATTTAAATTGGGCTTTCTTTACAGTGATTACTGATAAGACACTGTCAGAAGTACCTCTCTGCTGCATCCATACGTGGAACGCAAAGTATACCAACAGTCAAATGAAAGACTTTTAAGTAGAACAAAGATATGAATTTACTTCGTCATAAAGCACACAGCACAATATTCTATAATTTACATTTAAAAAAAAATCCACAGATTTTTAATAAATATTTTTATCTACGTTATTATTTTTAAAAAACGAATTATAAAAGCTTTCACAATATTTAGTTTTTTGTTGACATGTAGAATTTAATAAAACGAATGCTTTTTACAAAAATGAAATTCGATAGAATGAAAATAAATACTAAAATATTAAAATACAATAAAAGAAGGAAAACCAATTTTCATTTTAATATTTAATTTAAAAAGTTTAGATTTGTAGAGAAGTATAAACATTTAATTAATGTAGCAAACAAATATTGTGTTACGAACTCAAAGAGATTTTCAATTACGATGAGGAATTTCAACCATGAATATAATTTCAAAACAAGTTTATCTTTATTTTCAAATTCATCTGGAATGAAACCGGTGGTATTAAATATTGAAATTATATTTATATTAATCAGATTTCGTCGTAATATATTATTTACAGGCTTTGGAGAGGGGTGAATCAATATTACAACATGTAGTAGCGTTGTACTGGAAAAACTGAAAACATTTAATTACGCAAATCCGAATATTTGAATAAATATCTATTCAATATTTAAAAGGTATTGGCTTTGCGTATTTGTAGTCCAAATAATACAATTTGAATCATTTCAATTAACACCTATTGAAAATTTACCGATAATTCACATCTGGCTACATTTGAATGACAAAATTTTAAACATAGAGGAAAAAATATCGACAATTTGTACAAAATATTTCAACAGATTTCAATGGGCGTTAATAATAAATGTTTCATTAGTTTAACAAATATAATTAATTTGTTACAATACAATAACTGAATTCGGAAATGTATTCAATAAAACAGTAAAATGTAATTTCTATTATATCAAAAATTCTATGAATTCAAATTGAATATTTTATCTACATTTTTATTTTAATATTAAAAAAATATTTACCACTATAAAATTGTATCTTGCATCATGAAAATAATTTTATATTTTCTTTAATAACAACAGTTTGTTCATTATAATAAGTTTTATAGTTATTAAGTTAATATTACTATTTTCAACAATTTTTTAGAGCAGATAAAGTCACGCAGTGAGAGAATAAAGCTACGTTTCCACATCTTAACATAGTCTCTGTTTTAGTCTTTGTTTTTGGTTTTTTGTTTCTGTTTATGTCTAAAAAATTCCAGCCATTTCCAGCTCTTAACATAAACATAACCTTAATTCATTATTCTAGTAATGGTTTGTTTACCTAAATGAGAAAATAATTGTATAAAACTATTTTAAAAATTTTAAAAATTATATAAAATTAAGCACTAGTCTAATCTATACAATTCCAAAGTCATTTTTAAAAATTGAGACATTATTGTAGTGAACAAACCAGAATATTTCAAATATAGTAACTTAAATTTCAAAATAGATTTTTATATTATTAAAATATTATTAAATTGCAATTATACTTATAAAATCAAAGAAAAAAAATAAATTTTAAAATGACAGTGACAAAATCATTTCTTTTTGACTTGTTAGTTTTGTTGTTGCTATTAATTCAGTAATTTTTATTTTTTTTCCAGTTGAAATTATTACTATTTTTATTCTATTGTTTATATTTATCGTATTCCCAACACAAACCTAATGACTTATGATAAATACGGCATAGAATTGACTGTAAACAAGAGATAGCATTACCGCAGCTAACTCTCTCTTACAGAACAGCGACAAAAGATTATGTCGAAAGTATGAAACAAACTTTGTGTTTATGCACAGCGACAAATATTAAGATTAAAACAGTAGCTGGAAACGCTCAGCTGTATTCACATATGACAAACTCTCAAGGTTATGTTGAAAAACTAAAACTAAGACTGTGATGTTAAGACGTGGAAACAAGGCTTAAATGAATAAAAAAATAAATCATCACGGCATGTACCCATTAATGGGTGTGGCACTCTACCGTAGCAGATATTGGTAAGTGATATATTTATGCGAGTAAAGTGCGGTTATCAGGCGTCAAATCATAGTCGCCAACGATGTTAGGGGAAGAGGAGTCACAGGAGTAATTTTAATGAGATAAAACTTGTTTGTCGACTGTGGGAATCGAACCCGGGTTCTCATATTCGTAATTCGATTCTATACCACTAAGCCACCACCTACACAACTTATCTGTCAGGTAAATGGAAAATATCGCATTTATAACTAACAAATAGTATTTATTTTTGTTATTTGATATATAGTTATAAAACAGATTACCTATACAGGGTACCCAGCCAACGTGAGTTTTAAAATTCCCTGACATCTCCAGGTTTTCCAGGATGGCAATTTTAGTTTCATCAGTTTATCACTTAAACCAATTTTAACATTTTTGATTGAAATATTCGACGGTAATTTAGTATTTTTATGTTCGACGTACAGTATTATATTATCCTATAATTTAAGTGCAATTTTAGCTGTCTCTGCATTTTCCACCCACCGGATTACACAAAATTTTTTTGGAAATACTTCGCATTTAGTGAGGCCTGTTAAATCATTCCGTCTTCTCGGTGAGTCTTTGAAAAGGTAATAAATACCCCTAAGAAACTCATTCACTTGCCACTTGCAAGCTTTGTGACCTGTTTGTAGTGCTCCGTGGACAATATGTAGGCCGCACAACCCGATATCTAAAATTTGCTTTTCTGTTGATTGAGGCGCAGTGTTTTTTAACAATAAAGAAAATATCTGTTCGGTTTATTCCGCCGTTCATCGTGTAATTCAAATAATAAAAAGTTTCAACGTATTTGTGTGACAAAATTAACTATATATTAGCAGCAAACAATCTAAATTTTTTAATAAATAGACAATTTGCATCTTTTTCCAGAAAAGAATTTAAAATTCCCTGATAATTTTTTATTTTTTGGAATCTCTCTGACTTTGCCCTGACTTATATAAATTCCCTGACTTTTCCCGGTTTTCCCGGTTTTCCAGGTCACTGGGTACCCTGCTATATGAAGATGAAACGGATTTTTAGACATGAGATAAAAGACAAGGTTAACTTCGATAAAATGTTTGCACTATGTGTCCCTCTATTATTATTTTAGTGTTTCAGATCCTATACTTTCCAAAAGTTTCATAATAAATCGATATAATCTCAATGACTTTCCGGTCTTAAATTTATAATTGATCGTTAAGAACGGAGAACATATCTGAAAATATATGACCCTTTTAATTTGATTTAAATTAAATGTCTGTAGGTTTGAAGTATTTTCTGGAGCAACTTTATTACACATAAATGTCTCAAACAAAATTTAACTATAAAAGATTTTCTGATAGAATCCAATTCCGAACATAAACAAGAACGTATCTACCTAAACTAAGGCAAAAAGCGAAAAGACAAAATGAACCATAAAACTCGTAACAGCAAAATAAATATTAAACTGTATTCAAAATTTATAATGTCATAGTAAACATTTTTTTGTTTTTTAAGCCGAAATATTTGTTTTGGGAAATAAAAATAATCCTTGGTGTTTGTAAAACTCTTTTTTTTAATTAGAGTTTTTATTTGAAATTTAAAATGTCGACAATGTCGTATAGCTCCATTATTGCATAATTGATGATTGATAATATCATTAAATCCATAATTTATTAATTAAAGAAATAGAACAAAATTCGATAAATTAAGGGTGACTTATCTTAAGTAAATATTTTAGTAACACTGGTTTCATAGTTATTTTTTAATATATTAATAATTAAATATAAAATATAAATATATCATCACGCCTTCTACCCATTGCTGGGTGTGGCACTCTGCTAAAGCAGATCTCGGTAAGTGATATATTTTGCGCGTGAAGTGCGGTTACCAGTCGTCAAATCACGGTCCCCAAACATGTTAGTGGTGGAGGAGCCACAGGGATAGCTTTTTCAAATTATGAAAATTTGTCGCCTGTGGGAATCGAACCAGGGACCTCAGGATCCACAGGCCGACTTCATACCACTATGCTAGCCATCCCATTAAATAATTAAATAATAATTATAAATACTACAAACCCACACAAAATAATTATTTGTTGCCGGTTCTAACTGGCTCTAATACGCAAAAATACACAGTAGGTGCCAGATGGTATTTGTTATTTTTGATATTTATGTACATAATAGTAAATTAACAGTCATTATAACAAAAGACTGATCATATGACAATGGCAAATTTAATTATTTCACAATAATTTAAAAAAGTAGCTTTAAAATTTAACAGCTACTTTAACGAAAGCTTTTAGCTGTAGCTTAGCTATATTTTACAAAATATAGCTTATAGCTGTAGCTTAGCTACGTTTAAAAAAAATTGCTGTAGCTGTAGCTTAGCTACTTTTTTTAAGTAGCTTGCCCAGCTCTGGTAATAGCAAAATCATGAGAATATCTTCATAATTAGAATATTTATTTTCTACATTTTTTTCTTTTTTGCAGAGCGTAGTTGACTTACTTATCCTGACACGTACTATATTTTGAAATAGGTAAAACAATTGAGGCAGAAATAATTTTGTTATTTATTTACATATTGTTGAACCTATTTTTACTATATTCATTGGTAAAATTTTCATTTCTCATGATTTTCTGCCTTATTAATTTTAAAGTAAAGTTTACAGAAAGTATTGAAAATTAAAAACTGTATCAAATCCAAGGGCGGATATAGAAAATTTTCAATGGAGACAGGGAGTATTTTGCCTTTTTTTAAGGAAAACATATAATACTGACAAACAACTCTGTAATTTTTGTGTGGAATATATATTTGTATGTATTTTGTATTCTGTTCTTAGTTTTTAAATTTTAAACAGTCTGCTAAACTCGGAAACGTCTAACAATCCAAATTTTGAAAGCTTTTCAGAGTTGTTTCAGAGTATTAAAAAGATTTTAAGCGATTTTATTTCTAAGAGTTATCAAACTCTAATAAAAAACTAAAGAAAAATAAGTCCAATGAGAGGGCATGGCCCCCATGGCTCCCTCCATGAATCCGCCTTGATCAAATTAGTACAAAATCATTTATCAAAAGTAAAAATTTTGTGAAAAATAAAATAAATACTGTGACACATCTACAAAAAAAAAGTTCAAATTATTTAGATACTTTATTTGTAATGCCAGTCAGTAAATGTCAAATTGTAACTTTTATTTTGTATTTATTTCATTAATGAAATATTAATATGTAGTTTTTATCTCTAAAATGCTTGCTTTTATTTAATTAAACCGAGCTAAAATTTAGGTCTTGTAGGTGCAACTGGCCAGAAGTAAGATAAAAAAAATGATATCACTCGATATATGTGTAAGTATCATAAATTTATTTCAATATAGTGTAATAAATTACAGTGTTAATTATTACTAAATTAAAGATATCAGACATCTAAGAATTGTTAATTTATAATCTGATTGTCAGCATGCTTTATGTAACTGAATCTAAATTTCGAAGTAATTCAGTGTTAATTTAATTAAATTGAAAAACACCGTAAGGATAAATGAAAAATTACGCATAAAATACTAGTGACGATGGCGAAAAGTTAGGTCGAAAGTATAGTAAGTTCTTTAGTAGCAATAAAAGCGGATGTAAATTTCGCAAGTGCGAAACGGGCGCAAGTAAAGTCAGATTAATGGCCGAAATAAATGTAAATAAGACAGTTCGTTGAGAGGAGGGATCTTAACGAAATAAATATCTATTTATACAGCAGGTAGCAGTAAAATTAATCTTTCTGTTGGCGCGCTACAAAAATAAATTTTCATGGCTCAGCGGAATTTGTAATATAAATAATCGGTGAAAAGACGTGAAGATTTTTAGTTGCAATGGAACGTTTTTAAATGTCCCCCTTTTCTCGCGATGTGACTTTACTGCTATTATAGTCGTTGCCTGTGATTTACGGTTCTCCCTGTATTATTTACGGTTACGATAGATAGTTTATTCAATGTTGTTTGTCACATAAGTCATGTCAAGTCTCTAGAGGCTGTGTAGACATTTTTAAATACACACTGTTGTATAATACATAGGTATTTAATAGCACTTTTTGTTCAATTAGAAAAACACTAACAGGAAGATTATATCTTTCTCTTTAAACTCTAAGGCGAGTTCATGTAAATTAATGTGCACGTGTTTGAACGCTTCAAAATACAACTTAGGTTTATTATTTATGGGTTTTGGAGAAGAGTGAATATAATTGCTAATCCTGTCAAGAAGACAAATTAATTGTTTTCTCATTGTTTACGAAGAATCATTTGAAAAGTACAATATTTCATAAACGTAGCTACATACTAAAAAATATTATTATTTTTTTAAATACCAACTGTACTATATAAATTAATTATAGGTAGTATGCGAATGAATCAACATACGAGGGCAGGGTGAAAAGTCCCTGAAAAATGAAACAAGAAATGATTTATTTGGTCAAAACATATTTTATTTCTCAACATAATCTCCTTGTAGCTCGATACACTTCGTCCAACGTTTTTCTAATTTTTCGATCCCTTGTAAATAATACGATTTTGGCAATCCTTCAAAATAGGCGTTTGTCTCAGCGATGACCTCATCGTTGGAGCCAAATCTCTTTCCGCCGAGCCATTTCTTCAAGTTTAGAAATAGATAAAAATCGCAGGGGCCAAATCTGGAGAAAAAAGTCCTTCTTATTGAGCTTGAACATCGCCAAACACTCCTTTGAACTTGTCACAAGGTTGCTTGCTTTCGATGGGTGTCAAAACAGAACGGAATGACATATCAGTCTGAAAATTGTAATGCGTTCTAGTTAAAGATGGTACTTCACAAATGTCACATGAGATTTGCGATTGTGGCGCCATCTGCTTTATTTCTCAGGGACTTTTCACCCTGCCCTCGTATTTAAATACGTTTCGTTCAGTAATTATAGTACTAGTACCTACTACTTTCATAGATATTTAGCAGGTGGTAAATTTAAATAGAATAAAGATATAAATAAACCTAGTGATTCAGCCTGTCTTCTTAATAGACGAGTTTAAACTATCCTAGCATGATATCCAACTACTTAATATACAGGAGCGTATTTAGTACATTTTAATTTATCTTTTAAAGTATATAATCGTTTATAATAAGAATACAATTGTCGGCACATATTTCTATAATCGTTCGTAACCCGTTTTAACTTAGGAAAATTAAATAATTTTTGACAGATTAAAAATATTAAAATGTTAGACTGATATTGAAAAAAATACTGGATTTGTGTAAAATAATACCTCCTCTATTAATATATTTTTCAGCAGCAGTATCTGCTTCCAATTTGTTTCACGTCTTTTAACTACGAGGTGTGGCTATTAAATAACGAGACTGACGCTGCTACAGACGAAGTACGCATGCGCCAAACACCAGCGACCGTCAGCTTTTTACACTGAAGCTTTCTCTTTCGAATGCAGTACCTCTCGCTTCTGTAAACAAATCCGTATAGCCGTAGCTTTCGTTATCATTAGAGTTGTTTTTTTGTTTCGCCGAAAAAATGTTAAGTGCAAGATTAGAGCAACGAATTGTTGTGAAATTTCACATGAAACTTGGTAAAACTGCTACTGAAACTTATAATTTATTGAAAAAAGTACCCGAATTGTGGATGGACAAGTCATGGATTCTCCATCAAAACAATGCGTTGGCTAATTCCGCAATGTCTGTCAAGAGATTTCTATCCAAGTACAGCATCCCAGTGTTGGACTATCCGCCTTATTCGCCAGATCTTGCACCGTGCAACTTCTATCTGTTTCCTAAGATGAAATTTGCCTTAATAGCAACAAGATTTGAGCTTTGAAAGAGAAATCGGCACGCATTCTGAAGGAGCTGATAGAAGAAGACTTCCAGCACTGTTTTGAACAATGGAAGATTCGCATGGAACGTTATAGGGATAGAGGACGGGTGTATATTGAAAGTGATGATAAGTAAATAGGTATAGAATCAAAATAAAATGTTAAAACAGCATCAATCTCGTTATTTAATAGCCACACTTCATATAATAATCTGTGAAAACGTGACTATAAAATTCGTTATTTATTTATTTATGCTACTCTGTTGCCAATTGCAGTACCGGATTCGAACTCACGGAGCAGCAGTGTGATGATAATTCAAATATATATTTAGCTTGAATGGGATTCGAACTTGCGTTGATTAACGCAAACGTAAAAAAGCAATTTTCACATTTAATGTTGAAAAAAATAGTATATAACACACGTGAGATGGGGCCGTTGCAAAACTGATACTATTGGAACACTCACTCTCGCTCGTGCTCCAACTTTCGTATTTGTTTGGCAATGAAACCCTTTCCTCACTAGTATTATAATATACTATTTAATCGCTTATATCTTTGTTTCGCTAATACTCATAATTAAATATATATTTTATCTTTTTACAAATGGAAGCCCATTTGTTCGTTCTAATTTGATAACTCTCAAATAACTAGATTGTTCATAAAAATATTGAAAATATCTACAAATAATTTAAGGCGGCTATATTCTTTCCAATATTTATCTGCATAATTTTGAAATAATATTCCTTTACTAATGTGAAGTAATGTAAAACGCAAAGTTCTACAAAAAGAAAGTAAGAATGAATTAAGATTTAACATAAACTGATAAAATAAAGTAAGTAAAGTCATTAAAAGTCAAATACAAAAAATCTATATAGTTATACAATAAATTATTCCACATTTTACGTGGAACTAATATTATTAACAACCTAATCGATTAAGAGCAACGATAAAAAACCAAGAAATAAAAATACTTCGCACGAAAAGCACATAAATTATAAATAAAAACCTCGTAAATAACAAACGCCAGAGAGGTAATTTCCACACCACTAAGTATTCTTGAAATTGCGTTTTAACAAGACATAAAACAATAAATTAAATTAAGTGGTAAGTGTGCACTGGGTCACGGATTAGTAAATAACCGAGTGGGCAAAGGCAAAAGCAATCACTGCAAGGAGGGAGGAACAGCTCATTGGCGTAGTCTCAGCGATAGAGGGGAGTGTTTGTCCACCCTGTCGTTAAAATTTTTACTTCCTCAGTTTATAGTAGAGAACTGCAATATGAATTTATAACCTTTGTATTTGGGGCAATTTTTATTTTTAAGGAAGGTTGAAAATAAATTGATTGAATTATTTTATTGTTTTATAACGACGGCGTATCGGTCATTGGTTTCGGTCATTATCAAATCGTAAAGTTTAAGTTTGAAACAAATTTTAAAATATCATAAATTTACTAAAATAATCTTATGTAATTGGAATATAAGGCCTTCAAAATCCAAAAAATGGTAAGAAATGCATAGAAAAAACAATTGATCTATGTATTCATCAAAAAAACGTGGACGTTTCTGTTGTAAAACACAACCATCTTCAGCACTACAAATAAATTTACAACTGTATCAATTGCGTCATAACATAAAATATACATCGTAAGACATAATAAACCAAAACAACTCACCTTATGTAAGTACAAGATCAAGGATCCTTTATAACCTCAAAATTTAAAATAATTTTAATTTATACGATATGTAAATTTTCAGATGTGTACGTCAAGCTTGACGAAACTTCTTGTTATTTAACAATTATATAATTAAAACCAAGTAATCAGATTCTATTTAATTTCAACTTAGCCTTAACGTATTTTTATATAAAAGAAATCTTTCTATTGATTTAAAACTCTGTGTTTCGTAAAATATTCGTTTGTCGATCTATAAATCTATATAAAATGGACGTAATTGATATAATTAATACTTATAACAATTTAAATTAAATTATCCCAAGAAATTACTTTAAACAATACAGATTTTTAAACATGTTTTCTTTTAAATTTTTCAAGAAATAAATGGACGGATATGATTCGAGTTTATATTACAGAAATTAGGAATGTAAATAAATAATAATACATATATCATCACGCCTTCTACCTATTACTGGGTATGGCACTCTTCCGAAGCAGATCTCGGTAAGTGATATATTTTGCGCGTGAAGTGCGGTTACCAGTCGTCAAATCACGGCCCCCAAAGACGTTAGTAGTGAAGGAGCCACAGGGGTATTTTTTGAAATTATGAAAATTGTTTGTCGCCTATGGGAATCGAACCAGGGTTCTCAGGAACCACAAGCCGACTTCATACCACTGAGCTAGCTACCCTATAATTACGAATGTGAATGAAGTAAACCTGGTCAAGACTCAAGATATGAACGTTTGGTGGAAATTAATTAAAAAACTAATCTAATCGTTCAATGTATGTTTCATGGGGTCGAGTTATCCTATTTAATAGAATGGAGCATGATGTAATGTATGGATGTGTTTCTTTCCTTTTAAAATAAAACTTTTACAGGCAATCGCAGCCCAATGAATAAAAGAGGTAAAATTTAGGTTTCTTAATTAACTAGTCAGTGGTCGCGCGTTCAAATCTCACTGACTTCAAGTTAAATCCAAAAATACGATTGTGTCTGAGTGGTTCGGATTCCATGTAGGCTCCCTGTACTGTAATTGGGATTCAGTTCTTGTTGTGTCAAGTAACAAACAAATAAATAAAAATAAATAAAGAAATAGACTCTCGGTATAAGTATTATACATCTGTGTCACTATAATTCAATATAGTATAGTGTTAATTATTATCACTAAAATATGGAGTAATGGTACAGTGGTATCGTGTCGGTCTGTGGATCCTAAGAGCCCTGGTTCGATCCCCAAAGCCGACGAACATTTTCACTAATTTAAAAAATTACCCCTGTGGCTCCCCCACTACTAACATCTTTGAGGGCCGTAATTTGACGACTGGTAACCGCAATACACGAGCATAAATATATCACTTACCGACATCTGCTTCGGCAGAGTGCCACACCCAGTAATGGGTAAAAGGTGTGATGACATATTTTTTTTTTTATATACTTCCTTCAAACCCCTGAGTATTGAAATGGTATCATTTTCAGTTGGTTGAGAGATAAACACGAAATAAAAATATCAGATATTTAGGAATTGTTAATGTAATTTTTCATTTTTAAATTTATGAAATTTCCTTCAGTCGATAGCCAAGTGCGTTAGACGATGCTTGTGACTCTTTAACGTTTCGGGTTAAATCTTTGTTTATTCAAAATTATTTAAAATAAAAATCTTACATTTTTTTGCGCTCCTCGTCTGTCTCCCATATCCCAAAAAAAAAAAAAAACCTCGACCTTAAAATACCCCTTACTGTTCTTGGTACATAAATAAGTGTTACTTATTATTTATTATTATTTAAAGTCCTGTTTTATTATGAATTGCAGTTGCAAGATTAGTAATCATATTTGTTCAATAATCATTAAATCTTTTCTATGTTTACATAATTATAATTCATGACCCATCCTATAATATTTCCCACGAACGCCTATGCTTTAGACCAGGGGCGGGGAAGGGGATAATGTCTTGTAAAGTTGGGCAGTGAAACTCCACAGCGGTATAAGACTTGAGCTAAACTTCGTGGACGCTGCTAACCACAGTCCATTGATTTGCAAATCCTGCTTTAGCTGAGCTGTAGTAAAATCACTTCGTGTTGTTACAAATCGACTGTACGGACAAGGGCCTAAGCACAAGCCAGAGAGAATCCACCAAGTCAAGGGGTAATGACCAAATGAGGGTTAATCTACCTAAATAACTTTATATGTACCAATGTGCAGTTTTAGGTGATATTTATTTATATTGTATAGCTACAAAACTTATAAAAGTAATGTAGCATATTTCAGTTACAAAAAAGCTAGTGTGGGCACCACACGACTTTCTTATACACAGCATATTTTATATCAAAAACGCTAAATTGCACATTTATGACTTGCCCCTTGCGTTTGACAATTATTATTTGACATATTAAATATATAAATTAGTTCTTCTCAAAATTAGACGCATATACAGGAAAATTGCAAATTACATTTTATGTTCCAAACTGTTGCATACAACAAACTATACTTTTACTGTGTATAAGAAAGTAAAAATACAATAAATAAATAAATAAATATATCATCACGCCTTCTACCCATCACTGGGTGTGGCACTTTGCTGAAGCAGATCTCGGTAAGTGATATATTTTGCGCGTGAAGTGCGGTTACCAGTTGTCAAATCACGGCCCCCGAACATGTTAGTGGTGGAGGAGCCACAGGGGTAGCTTTTTCAAATTATGAAAATTTGTCGCCTGTGGGAATCGAACCAGGGACATCAGGATCCACAGGCCGACTTCATACCACTGAGCTAGCCATCTCAAAAAAACACAATAAATATAATAAATGGGAAAAAACATTTTAGGGAATATTCAATATTACCAAATTAATATTTTTGACATGCTTATAATAATATATTCATTTGTTTATTATATGTCAGACTACCTAGTTGCTAGGTAACTAAAGAAAAATTTATACTGAAAATTATCGGTATAGTTGCACTGTAATTGCAGTAGTGCAAGTTATCAGTTATTAATTCACTCATTTCCATGACAACGTGGTCAAATAATAAAACGCTAATGGTTGTTTAAAGTCGTGAGGCAATATTCAGTTAAATAGTGTCGTTTAATAACCCAGGTTTAATTCCCACAGCCGACAAACAATTTTATTATTTGATAATTACAACTAATTTCATATTTTTACTCATATCTTGTAATAATATCGTTAAAGTCGCCTACTAAAATGACGTAACTTTTAAAGTTCTTCAGGTCCTTATCCTGATCCTCTAAAGGAAGCAAGCTGTATATAGTTCGTATAAATTACTAAAGAAAATAATTTAATATGATTTCAAAATATGTTCTTGAATTATAAAGTTATAAACGACAGAATAGATCTAAATAAATTAATTTTAAATTTACTTTGATAAAGCTTGAAAATTCAGAATTCTAATTTTCATTTTGCGTCACTACTTACTGGCTCACCAGCAATAACAAAACGTTGATAATTATGGAAATATTTTAATTAATTTTTTCCTATTTGTGCTATTAACGTGACCTAAGCTGCACTCATATTAAATTTACCATATTAAAATTCTATGTGAATTGTTATTTAAGCAACATACGATAAATTTACAATTTACAATTGAAATTATGCTTCAGACATTAATCAAATAAAACTAAGAAAATTTAACATTTAATTTTATTAATAAATAATTAAAGTTGCAGAAGAAATTTCTTTTACAACTAAACAATAAGTATTTTGAAATGCTTAACTTAGACGTGGCCAATAATGACACTTTAATCACATGTTATATACGTTATTTTATATACAAAGGGAAAAATTCTTTATTTAACTGTTACCTGTTAACACATGCAAACCAAGAAATAATGAAGCACATGTCTATAAACGAAAAACTATTATTTTTTAGTGTTATCAACAAATATTACAAACATTTTCAGGACTCTCTCTCTCTCACTCTCTCTCTGACATGCGCATAAGAACAATGAAGAAGGTCAACTGAATACTAAAAAATATTTTTTTCCAGATGGTACTTTATTTCCCTAGGGAGTATTGTTATTTTTATTTCTCTGGGTAAATAATGAAGCACATTATGCAATGATTTTGATAAGAATAAAGTTCACATTATTTATCGGTTGTATATAAAATTGTTTTAATTGTCTTAGTGAGAAAGTTTCTTGAAAAATAATTCAGAAAGTATCTTGACAATTAATAAGGTCGCTATTCTTGAAGAAACATTTTAGTTCTTTTCCTCCTTGTGCGAAAGTCCTCGAAATTATTTGAGAAAATAATCTAATTCTTCGTTTTCTTCAAGAAACTTTCTACAAGTACGAAAAAAATTTCATAAAATTTATATTCTTATTTCTGAAAGTTAAACGGGATTCTTTCCAATATTAAAAATAAAAAAAGGACTACATCTCTAAATGTAAATAAAATAAGTTCAATATAAAATTACAATACTTGCAATTTTGCATAGTAGTATAATATCTACTCAATACCTGTTATTACAAGACTTCATAGCGAATAAAATTTATGTCATTTTTGTTATTTTTCCTGTTATTGATCTATGATCCAACTTCTTGCATACAACAAACTATCATCTGCGAAAAACATCTTAATTTCAAGAAACTTTATTATAGAGCAACATAACATAGGTAAATAACAGTTTCATAAATCTCAAACCGAAGGTAGGACATATGAAAAACTTTCCAATCAACAAGAACATTAATTTTTAACTCTGAAAAAAATGTTTTGTTCCCAAGCAATAAACAACAACAACAATATACAAAATATGTGCAAACAAGATAAAGACAAAACATAAAGACATTACTTTCTGTCAAATATTTTCAAACCAACAATTAATTTTCCGAGAACTCGGCGGAGGTTTCCAACACCGGACTCACGGACCGGAATTTGTTAACAGAACAAATGTAACATTTTTCAGAAATATACAAAAAACCTGAACACGAGAAGAGCGTTTACACGCACACGATTTGCGCAAGCGCACATACTTCAAATTTTCATAGAAGGGGAAGATGGGATTGTATTTGTACCCAGTTTAGTGACATTATATTTAGCGCTGTTCCATTTCGCACCAAAGTATATTTTAATAGTAAATTATGATTCTGATGTCAGAGCTGGGCAAGTACCAGGACCAAAGTACTTAAGTATAAGTACCAGAACTAACCATGGTCAGTACTTGTTTTGCAGAACTTTATCAAGCACAGCTTGAAAATACTTAAGTAAAGTACCAGTTTTTTAGACTAATGCTGGGTTGTATGAAAGTTTCTCGGTTCATTAGCAACTATCAGCTCAATAAATTTCAGAAAATCGCTATTGATACTGTTGCTAGTTAAACAGTTCTTTAACTAAAGAGCTCTTTATCTTTTCTTGCAACCCAGCATAACGTACTTAAAAATAAGTATTTTGCAAGTACCAGTATTGGGTATATTCATATGAAATAGTTTTTCTGTTATTGTTATTTATTTTAATAACAAGATATTCTAAATATATAGTTTGAAAACATGATTAAAAAATAAAAAAAAAAATTTATTTCAAAATAAATAGGTACATGCAAAATGTAGTATGTAGTCGGAAATTATAAAAAAATCAGTCTTATATATAAAAATAAACAAATATATGTAATACTAGTGTACTAATGTATAGGTACATAAATAAAAATGTACATAGTTGATAAAGTAATATGTAATATATTATTACAACAAAAAACAAAAATATACATGTCTGTGCTCCTCACGTTCACGTCACAGTACAGCACAACAAAAAAACTGCATTAACACCAAGCTCAAACTACTTCAATGTTTCGAAATATTTAAGTACTTTCCGCGATTTTAGTAATATTGACGTACTTAATTATTTGAAAAGTACTTCAATATTTTTTATATTTACTATCCAAAAATGTAAGTCTTCAAACTGAAATTTAGTACTTAAAAATTTCAAGTATTAAGTAATACAAAAATAAATATACTTTAGTATAAGAATTAAGTACTAGAAGATACGAAAAATTGGTACTTAAGTACTTAAGTATTGCCCAGCTCTGACTGATGTATAAGTAAGTCTTTGAAGCACGTGTGACGAGTTTAAAAGCATGACGCGTAGCGGAGTGCTTTTAACGGCACTAGTGCTTTTATTATACCTACATAATAATCTGAAAAATAGATCTGAAAGCAGCATTTTCATTTTGATTCATTTCATAATTTTATATGTGATATCAAGTAATATCGTTCATATAGAGAAAGGATAGTATTTGTAGTTTACTATGTGGATTCGTTGTTTCGCAATTTGTTGTAATATGGATGGATTTAAAAAGTAAAATGATTTTGTTGTTGCTTGGCAACTTTAAAATACAGCGTGTTGCGTTTTCGTTTGTTTTTTAGTTTGATAAATACAGATTATTTTGTTGGTATAATAAAAATACTTATTTGTATATCAAGGAAAATAAATGAAACATTTCTTCGTGAAGGTGCCGTTTCATTTTCTGAACCGCAAGCGAGGAAAATAAAGCACTCAATAGAAGAATGTCACTTTCTTCATGAATATACACATAATTTCTTTCACTACCGCATTGGAAAATAATATTTTCAGAAATAAATTAGAAATTTATATAAGATTTATTATTCTCTTGACATATGTCACCAATGTCAAATCATACCGTTGTTTTCTAGTCATTTTCTTCTCTCAATTTAGGGAATAAAATGTTACTTTTAGACAGTGTCGTTAAAAAAAATATTTTATTAACACATTATCTATTTTACTATCTCTATCTGCTAATAGTTAGTACGTTAAAATTTAGAAAAAGGTCACTTCGTTATTTTTCAATAACAATGTTTGTTGCCCTATTTTTCCCTTATTTTTATATAAATTATTACTTTTCCGACCTATATAATACGAGGGCAGGGTGAAAAGTCCCTGGAAAATAAAACAGATGGCGCCACAATCACAAATTTCATGTGACATTTGTGATGTACCATCTTTAACTAGAACGCATTAAAATTTTCAGACTGATATGTCATTCAGTTCTGTTTTGACACCCATCGAAAGCAAGCAACCTTGAAGATTTTTGAAAACATGGAAAAAAGTGAATTTCGCGTCTTGATTAAACATTATTTCTTGCGTGGAAAAAACATTACGCAAACCAAAACATCGCTTGTTAAACATTATGGGGACTCCTTACCATCGATTGGAACGATTCACAAGTGGTTTACAGATTTTCGTTGTGGTAGTATGAGGTTACAGCGCCAGAAATCGTCGATAAAATCCTTGATATGATATTGGACGATCGGCGAGTTAAAGTGCACGAGCTGGCTGAGGCTATGAGCATCTCAACCGAACGGGTACGGAACATTTTGCATAAATTTTTGGATATGAGAAAGCTATCTGCCAGATGGGTGCCGCATTTGATCTCTGTTGACAACAATCGCGACCGTGTGACAAGTTCAAAGGAGTGTTTGGCGATGTTCAAGCGCAATAAGAAGGACTTTTTGCGTCGTTTCGTAACCGTGGACGAAACATGGATCCATCACAACACACCAGAGACCAAAGAACAGTCGAAACAGTGGACTTGTCCTAGCGAATCGGTGAGACCAACGCCTATTTTGAAGGATTGCCAAAATCGTATTATTTGGAAGGGATCGAAAAATTAGAAACACGTTGGACGAACTCTATCGAGCTACAAGGAGATTATGTTGAGAAATAAAATATGTTTTGACCAAATGAATCATTTTTTGTTTCATTTTTCGTAGAGTAAGTATTATGATCGTGATTATTTTCGATTTCGATTCTTCAAGTTTTAGACGCTACTGAACCCAAAAAAACCTAGTTCCAAAAAAGTCGGTCTGTTGGTTGGTCTGGAAGCAAGATAACTTAAAAACGCGGTGAAGTTATTAGAATATAACTTTATATTTAAACTTTTAAGCCAAAAACTGAGGTTCGGAAATCAAACCCGAGTTCTCAAGTCCACAGTCCGATTCGATACCGAGCAATCTACTTCATATACAGATTTAATGTAAAGAAAAATAATTACAACAAACCCTGAGTTAAAACGCCAAAATTTACCAATTCAAATCCACTAAATTCTGTACATTTGACAATAGAAAAAGTCCATACGTAATACGGAATTTTAGCATCAAATGTCATATTGCAGTGCGTCATACGCGAATAATGCAAATGTTAATAATTTTGTGGAAGGAAAGTTGGAAATATTCGGAAAATCAAACAAGAACAATGTCCCAAAGCAGCACAGGACAAACGCATACACCTCTCTCCGTGACCGTCCCGCAAGGATATAAATTACTTTTTATTAGTATATCGTACAACCATACATCACTTCGCACAAAAAGCAACATTTTCTTTTATTTTTTAGCGAGCGCGATAAAGCTCTGACTTTACCGAAATTTAAACATGCCATCAGTCATGCATTGTTCCAGCTGTGTGGAAACCGCTGGGATTCATATTAATAAGCAATTATTACATCGGGCGCGCGCTTTGTGCAAGGAAATTTACAACTGCACTTTGTTGAATTTTTGCTGGCGCTCATGAAGAGATTTGCGGATTTATTGTGATCTGTGTTATTAAAATTAACACACCGTGACGGGGTGATTGTAACTGATTGTAACCGCGCGGTTGAACGATGTAACCGCAAATGTGACCGCGTGTAGGACCATTGTTTTACTCGCTGAATCGCTGTCGCATTTAAAATCGGGAAAACACGGAACAAGCTACACGACTTTTATTGTGTTTGATGCAGCTGGGCCCACAATTTAAATAAAATTATATTTTCACAAAGAAAAAGTTGTTTAGTATATTTTCAAATTATCTTGACATCGTATATTTTTCGTTGTCAAAAGTTTATAAATCATTTTAGACGAAAATACTTTAAATAAAACTGATAGGAAGGAAATTAGTTCTCCGTAATTTTATTTTCAAGCATATTTACAAAACTAATTTAAAAACGTTTAGCATATACGATGTTAAATGTTCAAGATAATTAGAAAATTTTATGGTCTGTTGCACCGCTGTTACTTAAATTTTAAGTTTTCCTGACAAGAACAATATTGTATCGAAAAGTCAAATGAGAAACTTAACATTGCTGTCAAACATTCGATTCGATATTGTTATTTAAGCAATCCTTAAAATTTAATAGAGTATTTTAGTAGAGTATTTTACTAAGCCGAATTTAAGTTAAAGCGGTACAACTGGCAATAAATTTAATAAATTTATAAACCTTTCCTTATTCCTTAATATATACAGGATAATATGTAAGTAAACGTTCATAGCCTAATAGAATGTTAAAATGACTGCCAGAAATCGACATTTACATTAGCTGTATTCCATTTGCCACTTGTTTCTCTTAAATCAGTTCAGATACATTAAGCCCGTCTGACACGATCAATTTTAATGTACATTTTTTAGTTCAATTTTAATGTACATTTTCCATGTACATAAAAATTGGAGACAAAAATTCCTGTATGCAACGACGTTAATTTTCTGCTAGATACGCATGCGCATTTCGATCCGTTTTGAAAATATGTTGGTATTGAATTAGGGTCTTTGTGTCAGAATCAAAATTAAAATTTATATATGGCAGTTGTAGTGGCATACAAGCAAAGCTTATTTTTGTACTTCTCTATTAAAACGGACACCCGTTGCCGAGACTACAACATTTTGATTAAATAATGATACAAATAGAAAAAATGAGGTTCATGTTTGACGTTTTAACAATACACAATGCAGTGCGCTGCGCGCAGCTTAGTTGCGCATTTAATTGAAGGAAACATTGAAGGAAATAGAACAGGTTCTATTTTTTCATGTACATTAAAATTGAAGGAAACATTGAAGTGCGTGCGCACGTATGATACGTTCAATTTTTTAGTTTGTAAAGAATGTACATTAAAATGTACATTAAAATTGATCGTGTCAGACGGGCTTTAAACAACATGACTAAATCAACTGCATTAAGAAAACTGATGCACTTATTGGGGTGAATTAGTTCAAAGTAAATAAGAATCAGTAATTCTACAACTGGAAATAAAGTCAGCGAATTAATCCGGTGAAATAAATAAGTGATCTGGTTCAGTAAATGTAAGTTAGATCTGATCCAAATGCCTAGTAGTTCTATGTTCCTATATTCCTATATTTTTAATCCGATTGCGATGCAACTTTGGTAAGTTGTTATGCGCACGCCAGTGAAGGTTTCTGACTTAGCACAAGTCCAGTTCGCCATCTTGAAACAAAATGGCCGCTAGCTATCCTGAAAAGCACTGCACTGATTCGATTCAAATTTGGTATAGGCATAGACGAGAACCAGTTTAAAACATATAGGTATAATAAAGCCTCAGTCTTATGCCATTCGAATTCAAACGTTTGCAGTTTTCGGTACGACTCGCATTTGCAATGACCATCAACAAAGCACAGGGACAATTGCTACAAGTGTATGGACTAAATTTGGAAAATCCATGCTTCTCACATGGACAGCTGTATGTGGCATGCTCACGCGTCGGAAAACTTTCTAATTTATTCGTGTACGTCCCAAAAAGAAAAACAAAAAATATTGTGTATCCAAAAGCACTTCAATAAACAATTTATTATTATTATTATTATTAATTAAACACAAACATTTTCTTTCTTTGAGTTGCAATGCAACGCATGCCGGGTACTCGCATTAAATTGTTGACCACAAGAACGAAATCGTGGGTAATAGCTAGTTGACATATAAAATTATTGGCGTCTCAATAAAAAATACGCAACCCGATTGTCGAAAAAGTTTTAGCTAATCCTGAATTTTGGATTAGCTAATCTTACTTTAGTCTGATTTTAAAAAGTTCAAATCATTTTTCCGAAAACCAAATAGTATCAAGATTATATAAGAGTTTATTTAAACTTTTTTGAGAATATAATTTAGCTTTATTTGACTAATCCAAAATTCAGGATTAGCTAAAACTCCTTTAAGAATTGAACTGTACATGTTTATACTATAAATATTTACCAATTACTGAGTGTGGCACTCTGCCGTAGCATATCTCGGTAAGTGATATATTTATACGCGCGAAGTGCGGTTACCAGCAAGATACAAGTTTATCAACACAAATTTTTGGAAACATACCTATCTGCTCTAAGTACTTACACTAACAAGTGAATAAAATAGATAGAAATAAAGTACAAAATAAACCAAATGCATGTCTGCATGCTCTTGATTGGTAAAGACAATTGGCATTCTGATATTCAATAAACCGATTATTAAATTGTACGCCAATGCAAAAAACGCTCCACGTCAGTTTTGACAATCAAATTTTTTTTTCATGTTACTTATTGAATTTTATTATTATTTTTTTTATTTTGACGCATGATCGTAATTGGTCAATTTGAGAAGGCTCCAGTTTCTGTAGAATGCATGTAAAATAAAAATTATTGCCAGATTTACTATCTATGCGGCCAGTTCCACCATCGGGTTTTTAGCAATCCTGTACTTATATTAAGGTAGTTACTCAAAGAAGATTTTTCTACTACAAATCGCAGTTGTCAGCCATGTAATCTGAAAATACTAACTAGTATTAGTCATTTATAATTATATCTAATTTTACAGATATTAGCTTACGATTCTAATTACTTCTTATACAACTAAAGAAATACTAACGAATGCAATTTAAGATCTATTTTTAACCTTATTTAATGTCTTTATTTTAATTATTCAATTTTATGTTTATTCTTCGCATTAAAGTAGAAATTTAAATTCGTTTTAATTTAATGTGACTGACGTCATGAGACAATTTAATTCAATGAATATATTAGCTTTAGAAGACTTGTTTAAATTGACAAATTACTTTCTTTTGATGAACGGTAAAATTTAAATAATTTACAGAGGTCTACATTCAAACGTACAAATGTCATTTCAATAAAACACTTAAACCTTAAACAATACTTTTGTTTTTGCTTCCTAATGATTTACTTAGCAAATGAGATAAACTAAAGTATACAGAATTTATTTTACCTCTCTATTAGAGGAATCGCGTTCAAAAAATAAGTACTTATTATACCTGCACAATAATCCTTGATTAACAAACTAAAAAGCGTGCGAAAACGCTACATTAAAACACACGTCTTTTAAAGATGCTAAGCAACAACAGAATCATTTTGCTCTTTAAATCCAACCATATTTATTACAACAGATTGTAAAACAACGAAATCACATAGTAACGTAAACAACAAATGCAAACCTATCTCTATGTAAACAATATTACGTCAAATCACACATAAAATTATGAAATGAATCAATATGACAATGCTGCTTCTCAGCTCTATTTTCTATATTATTATGCAGGTATAATAAAATATGTAGACGTGTCTTTAAAGTACTAGTGCCGTTAGAAGCACTCCGCTTCGCATCGTACTTGTAAACTCGTCACGCGTGCTTAAACTTACTTACTTATACACTAGTACCATAATATACTATTATGTTTTACGATTATTTCTAAAATATAATTATATCTTGATACGTCTTTTTATTTGAAATTATTTCCTTAATCTATTATACAATTTCATTAATCCAAAAAAAAGAAGTTAATATCCTTACATTTCATCTTTTTTTCCTACTACTTAATTTATTGTATTATTATTTTGTCTAAAATTTTTATATTATTTTTTTCTACTCTTATTTTTTTACTATGTATATTTTCTGTCCTCTTATTAGATTCTCTTACCTGTTGGACAGTATATTTTAAAATAAAATAATAATATTACAATTGTTTATAAAAGTCACCAAAATAAAAATAAATCTGTAAATTGTTCAAAAATATTATACCTACTAGACAGTTTTAGATATTTAAATCAAATGAAATTTCAAATGGACTTATTACGTTTATATAACAGGCTAGTCGAATTTTTTTGTTATTTCAATAAACCCAATTTTGAACAAGTTCCTAATATGAAAGTCCACAAACAAGATAAAGAGTAGAGGACTTCTTATTTTTAACTTCATTTCCAAGTCCCTAATAAAATCATGAACAGACGAACATCAGCGAAACAAAAGCAAATAAAACGAGAACTCAATCTGATTTAATCATGTCTTTTGTGATTCTAATATCACGTTCTAAAAACAGAATAACATAGCATATAAAACCAATTCCAATGCTAATCATTCGACTGTATAATTATATGCGTAAAAACAGAAATAACAAATAATCAGAGAGTTCCAAGAAAAATCTACAAAGATAAATGGTTTTCTGCAAACTTTACTTAATTAGATTAATTTTTTACATTATAATAATGAATATTTTATTATTACAATCTGTCACAAACATTTTAATTAAATTCGCGTATTTATCTGAGGCGTAAGAAACACGCAACTTATTTAATTATAATCTTGAGAGAAATTTATAATGTAACCAGGCGGTTGGAAAAATAATTAAATGAAAAAGTAAACGCCTTATGTAAATATTGTAAACAAGGCGTGTCCCTAAAGAAACAAACTTCACAAATTTAATTTATTTTCTTCAAAATCTTTATATTGAGAACATTATGCCACTTACCCAATTCTGGATGTCACACTTCTGGAACTGCAGATCTGAAAAGACAAATATTATCATACCTTTTCCTTTCTACCAATTTTTCAGTGTGACACTGCTATATACCGTATGCTCCAAATAGATCGACATGTAACTGTTGAATATGGGAAATAAGTATTTTGTAAGTTCAAACTGTTGATCAAACTATTAATCTCTTGATTTAATACAAATTACTTGTTTTTTAATACTGTGAATTTAGAAATTTTTATTCATATTTCATAAAAATCGCTTACTAATAATACAATTTTTGTGACAATTACACCATGGAGACAATTGATTTGTAATAAATATTAGAAACTAAAGTAATTTTTATCTAAATATATTAAATAACCTTATTCACATACCTTTCGCACAAAGTACCTCATTCAACAGAAAGAAATTAAATAAATATATTATCACGCCTTTTATCCATTACAGGATGTGACACTTTGCCATAATAGATCTCGGTTAGTGATATATTTATACGCGTGAAGTGCGGTTATCAGCCGTCAAATCGCAGCCTCCAAAAATGTTAGTGCAGGGCAAGCCACAGGGGTAATTTAAATGTGGTGAAAATTGTTTGTCAGCTGTGGGAATCGAACTCGGATTCTCAAATACATAGACCGACTGAGCTCCCTACCTCATATTGAAATTGAAATTAAATTGAGGAAATTAATTTAAATATTTCGATAAAAAACCTACTATTTTCTAATAATTATAAAAATGTGACAAATGTGATAAAAATGGTGCAGAAGTAACTAAAAATCATAGTACGAGTACGCGATATTCTTAAATTATTTTAATTTATTTCTCTAATTTTTGACATGTGAACGAATTTCGGATAGTCGGTTTTAAAATATCCAATATTTGAATTTTTCAATGGTGGAAAACCGGATATCCGTTTAAAAACTGGATCCGGATTCAACAGAAATTCGAAAGAAATCAGAATCCGAGTAAAACCGGTACACGACTGTTTTGTAGAAACCGGATTAAAATTTTACGGATACTGGATAAATGTAAATCCGGATTGACATTTTTTTAGATGCTAAGAGTCCTAAAATTAAATAATCTGTATTACAAATAACATGCGTAGTCAGGACTAGTATTTACTCTTTCATGGGGTAATGGCTCAGTGGTATCCGAGTCGGCCTGTGGATCCTAAGAACTCTGGTTCGATCCCCACAGCCGACAAAACATTTTCACCAATTTAAAATTACCCCTGTGGCTCCTCCACCACTAATATCTTTAGGGGCCGTGATTCGATGGCTGGTAACCGCACTTCACGCGCATAAATATATCACTTACCGAGATCTGCTTCGGCACAGTGCCACACCCAGTAATAGGTAAAAGGCGTGATGATATATTTATTTATTATTTTTATTTATGTTAAGCGACTATTTATCTATTTTTTTTTAATATACGGTATATTTGTGTATGAAATGAGGTTACCTGCCGTCAAAACACGGCCTTCAAAGACTGTAAGCCACAGGAATAAGTTTCATGCTCGGTTTCACCAACAAAAGTTAAATTTTAATCGTTGTTTAAATAAATAAAAGTAAATCGAATACATGACAGCAATGTCAATTATTCCCTTTGACATGTAATTTTGATTTGCTTTTATTTATTTAAACAATGATTAAAATTTAACTTTTGTTGGTGAAACCGGGCATAAGACTGTGGTATTAGGACCGAATTCACATTCTTAAACGTTTTAATATAAAGAATCTCGATAAAAAAAATAGCAGCAATGATCGTTACAGTTTGTCCACTTTATTTGTATTAAAAAAAAATAGTAATAAAAATAAAATAAATTTATGATGTCGTAACAATAAATTAACTTTAATACTGATAGTATCAATTTTCTGTAAGAACCGGCGTAGTAACCTCATGTATGTAGTTAAATTTATTATGAAAGTAAAATTATAGGATTGTACGAGTATATAATATAATATCAGTCATAAAGAAGAAATATTGCAGCGTTTTTCTCCTATAAAACAAGAATAGTTTAATTTGAATAATCAATAGCGTGACCTTTTTGTTTGTGTTTATGTTCCCACAGTAAAATGCAAAATATAGACATATTTATAAACGTTATGTAAAGAAAATAACAGCAGCTAATATTAGCACAAGTTATGTAAGATTGATATAAATTCTATTTTATCTTATTATATCTTGCAGAATGTTTTATATAACAATATTTTAATATTAATTGATTTTAAGTACAATTTCACTAAATAACAAATTTAGACATTTCCAGTGTTTAACTTGTACAGTATTTTTATTTATTATATATTATTGTTGAAAATATGTTTTATTCCCATGATTAGTAAATTTGGACATTACGAAAAAATACTGAAAGGTATTTAAAAGCTGTTTTCTAATAGAGTTGTTCGGGGCCATGACCCTCTTGGAGGAAACAATCACAAATAAATTCTGTCTGGTTTTATAATTATGCGTTACAAAAAATAGAACCACGATTTCAAAAATTAGTGAAGGAAAACTTTTCAATAAGAACTTTGGTATAGTTTCTTAGGAGTATTGGTTTATTGATAATTATTTATTTATACTGGGTGATGTTTGATAAGGGCAAACATAGGGATTTAACAAGGGATATTAGTTTTATGCAATTTCTTGCTCTCCTGTTAATTTTACGGAAAAAACTGTAGTGTGTAAAGATGTTCAGAATTAAAAGATGCATACAATACTGTTTTTATATTTTTTATCCACAACTCATATATTATAAAGACATACTTACACTGTTTCAGTTGTATTATATGGCTCTTAAAACACTGTAAACAACTTGTTACTTAGCAACCACTTCATGATTAACTGTATTATAAGAAAATATATATATCTGAATATATATGGGGTGGCTACCTCCATAGTATGAAATCAGCCTGTGGATCCTGAGAACCCTGGTTCGATTCCCACAGGCGACAAACAATTTCCATAATTTCAAAAACTACCCCTGTGGCTCCTCCACCAATAACATCTTTGGGGGCCGTGATTTGACGATTGGTAACCGCACTTCACGCGCAAAATATATCAATTACCGAGATCTGCTTTGGCAGAGTGCCACACCTAGTAATGGATAATTATGAGTTGTGGGTAAAATTTTGTATTACACTTGTGTTTTATTGGTCTCGTGTTTAAACTTTTCTTGCATGTTTTATATACCTAATAAAACATTTGTATAATAAATAGGTTATAAATGTCAATCTATTTTATAAATTAAATTAAATCAAACAAAACATAGCTATTGTTATTTTGGATTAAAAGTTTCCTACAGTTGCATAAAACTAATAGCCCATGTTAAATCCTTTTGTTCGGCCATACCAAACTCCACCCGGTATATTTATGCTACTTTCTACTATAGGAACTGATTCCCAATTACAGTATTATAATAATGGTTTGTAGAATTAATTGAATCTTGATTTTGTAATTAATCTTTTGAATCTTCTTTTTTATTTGTCAATCTGTTTAATATTCCAATACATTCAACTTGTACTTGGTTTTAACAAAATATATTAGTAGAATGTACTATGTTTGAAAAACAATAGTACATCTTACTAAAACATACATCAAAATCTGAAACATACAATAAAACAAAAGCAAGAAAGAAAACTATACAATACCGACAGAGACTGAGAAAGTGGCTGTACAAGCACACTCATTTGGCGCACGGCACAACTGAAAACAGAAGAGATTCAGTCGCTGAGAGGGGTAGCGGTAGGGAAAACGGAAAGAGGGGTTTGATGACACAGTCAACTTTAATCAGGAGATGTGTATTTGTTCCCAAACATAGTTACTCAAGTCTGAGAACTTTCACAGAAATAAGAAGAACATGAAACAGTGCAGTAACAGTTCATCGTACGTTTTACAATGATCTTACTAAGATTTACATTTTGTTATTAAATTTATTACAAATTACAAAAAGATATAATTTTTAACAAAAATATGTTTTGAGAAATAATTCAAAAGATATGAAACAAAAATTAACGTAATAGTTATACCTACGGTATTATGAAGATATCTAGCCTGAGGGGTATAAACATTAAGTAATGCCCTGGCGTATACAATATTTTATGTCTTATTAGTATTTTTTAATAATCTAAAAAATAAATAATGGAATACTTGGCGACAATGAATAGAAGAAATGTCAGTTTTTGACAGTATTACCATAGCAATGACACTCTTAATACCTTAGAGCCTATTAAAATCATATAATGCCCTAAGTTTTTATGGTCTAAATTATGTACCTTGTATCCATGATATTGATAAACAATAATGAACTAGGAATCTTAAAAACATAATTTAAAACTGTATTTTTCTAGCAAAATTTTTAATAATGCTAAATCAAATTTACTAGTAGCTTCATTCTTTATAGCAATAACAGAAAGTTCAATTATGGTGGACTTCTGATTAAATCCATTTGTAAATCCATAAATCTGCAAATGTTGAACAAAATCGCAACGAAACTTACGACTTTACAACATATATCTACTTATAAAGAAATGTTGATGAGATTTTGTTCATTATTTACAGAACAGCCTAAATATTATGCTGTCCAACCAATATTTTGAAATAAACTTTTTTATTTTAGAAATTATAATGATAAAAATACCTATCTACTGCATGTATTTGAAAATGTGTCTCGCACTAGTGCTTGCTTATGGTGGTACTGTCACGGAAGCATTTAACCCAAATTATAATGAAATGTAAATATGTTATTTTTCATGTCTTTCTACACTAGTATGCAATTTTTTTTTTTAAGTTTACCGTTGTTGAGCTGATTAATGTAAAGTTAAAGTCGACTAAAGTCGATCAAAAATGCATTGGCGTTATAGGAACTGTACCTCGCGAGGCAGCTTACTGCAAAATAAATTCAAATATTGTAGTTATATTTTAACAAAAAACCAACACACAGTACATCATGTAAAGATAAAGGTATGAGAATTAAAAAATCCATGCCTTACCGGATTAGTTTCTAAGAAATTGGCGATGAAAGTTGGATATTCTATGATTTTCAATGAAACTGTCAGAAATGCTTGGCAACGTTGCACAGATAGACAGAGATGGTCGCACGCGTAAACTGAGATAGTCGCAGGCGTAGACAGAGATGGTCGCACGCATAAACTGAGATAGTCGCAGGCGTAGACAGAGATGGTCACACGAATAACAAAGCAAGAACTATGAAAGTTATTGTTTCGAACAGTAAAATATATTAATTTTAATACAAAAAAAAATATTACAACATTTTATATTTATTTATTTGTTGTTACAGTTGATAATAATTGCTTTGGTGCATTTTTCTCATTTTTCTTATGAACTGTCAACAGGATGTATCGATAATACAGTTACGTTTCGTACCGACTGGTAATATCATGCCGCTTGTGATTCTAACCTTGTTGTCATACCATACAAAAATGTAATAATTATTTTTATAAACTTTTTAGGTTACCTATACTTTTGTATGAGACTGTCATGATAGAACCACCTTAAGTAAATAGACTATCCAGGAGCACCGAATTTATAATTGTTTAATTCCTATTTCTATCGCAAACATCCCCGATCTATTACCTTCTAATTTCGTAGGATCCTTTTGTCCATTCATAACATATTTGTATAATTTTTGAGAAGAAGGAGAAAAGAAACTTAATCGAAATTTTGAAATTAATTTATTGCACATAAACTAAATATTTTTTATATTAATTACAATAATTTCAATCTTTAACTTAAAAAATATGTACAATATATAATCACATTTCATTTAGAGCCAGTTTATCCATCAACTGTTTATTCCCGATTAAGATAATCAACAATGAGTAACCATAGTTTTCATTATTATAAAATCATGATTAACATTAATCGAGACTAAACCGGTGATTGAAAAACATGTCCTTATAATAACAATATATTGTTTAAAAAAAATTGTTGTTCAGTTGCTAACTTCAAAATGAATTAGGTACATGATTCATGTTAATTTAATAAACTGTTCACAGAAATGAGATAAAAGAAAAAGGTAACAAAACTTAGGAAATTATAAATTTCAGAATAAAGTGGTAAGTACCATAATCAAAAATTAGTTTTATAATTACGTTTAACTTAAATCCCAAGAGAAAATTCGAATTAGGTACCTGTTCCTCGGGCATTTGAATGGAAGAAAGTAAAATGTTCAGGGAAAAAAATTAATTCAATTTTATAATTAACGTTGGAATATAACGTGAAATAATAAATCCCAAAAATAAATTTAATGAAAAAGTTATAATTTATAGTTGCCTGGAGTAATATTTTATTACGGTTTTTATATTCAGGCATTCGGGGATGAAATAAAAATTCAGCACAATAAATAACGAGCTAGGTGTGAAATAAGCTAATAAAAATTTGCATACATGTAGGAAAAAATATGTATCAAAATAAAACTAAACAACATATAATTTCCAATGCATATTGCAGTAACTACATCCATAAATAATAAATATAAATTTTTATCGTATTTTTTTATTTACATTTTTATGCAATGTGAATAAATATAAATGGATTATTCTATGCCCGACAGAATTCATGACATATTACATTATCCATAGATAAAAACACTATATTTTATTTTTAATGGTGGATTCATTTTTTATGTTCCATTTGTTCAGGATTTTCCAACTTTTAATATTTGTACTACTAATTAATATTTTTTCATAAATAATTCTGTACAAAAGGGTACAAACAATCTATATGTTACATTAATTTAATTAACAATTCAAGACACAGTAATTAATAATCCAATATTAACAAAATATACCTACATATACGTATTAATATCCTGAAGGAATAACAAAATCAAATATTTGTTCATATTCATACTGAAATTTAATTAATAACAATAATTAATTATAAATTACCAAATGTACAATATTTGTACATATTTTGAATAAAATATTATTTTACTATTAATTCTGAAAGTTATATGTACTTCATAATAAATATAAAAGAAAGCTCTCTATCTAATATTATAAACAAAAAATTATAATTAATTTCAAACTTATGGTGAAATTGTGTGATAAATCTTAAAAAATGATATTGTTTTTATTTGACTGTAGATGAAAGTGATAAAAAATTATTCGGAATTCAGTCAATTTTTTATTTTTTTATTTTGTCAACGTTTCGACTACCACTTCCAGTCTTCTTCAGGACAAAATAAAATATAATTATAGAACAATCTTTATAAATAAATTATTAATAATAAATAAACAAATAAATAAATATATCATCACGCCTTCTACCCATTACTGGGTGTGGCACTCTGATAAATGTATATATATATTTCTATATATATATATATATATATATATATATATATATTTCTATATATATATATATATATATATATATATATATATATATATATATATATATATATATATATATATATATTTCTAAATATATATATATATATATTTCTATATATATATATATATATATATATATATATATATATATATATATATACATATTTCTAAATATATATAACATAAAATATTTGTCAATGAACTAAAACGGATAAAAAATAATAAAAAATGAGAAGAAGACTGGAAGTGGCAGTCGAAACGTTGACAAAATAAAAAAATAAATAAAATGACTGAATTCCGAATAATTTTTTATAAATATTCGTAAAGTACACGAGCTACTTAAAAAAAATTTAAATTTGGCATCATCGAATCAAATAACTGTTATGGCAGTTATCAGCTTATTACGCAAATTAATCTGACAAACGTCCAAATTTTACAAATTATTTTTTCTTCTACCGAGCAGGAAATAGACATTTCCAACTGTCAGTTGAAAGCAGAAATTTGACATTTGCCGCTTACTTAGCGGCAATACTCGTATGATATTGCAATGCAGGATTGTACGATGATTTTAAATTAATTTTCAAGCGTTTCTAAATGGTCGTAGAATAAATATTATAAGCACCTCGAGGTGAAAGTGTCTTTGTCGCTCTTGCATGGTTGTTGCTCTCGGCTACGCCTCGATTCACAATCTCCATGCGTGAGCGGCAAAAGTGTACTTTCTGCTCTAGGTACACAAATAATTATTTTATTTTTTTTTCAAACAAAAAGGCATTTTTGTACAAGATTGCCGTATGCACTAAAATTTTAAAAAATACTATTGAAAAAGAGTTAAAAATATAAAGTATTGGTATTAAACGATTAGATACATCAACACTATTTTACATAATTCTTCTTGAATGTAAAGAGCAATGATATTCCATGAAATATTTTTTTAAATTCGCTTAGTTCTAGTCGCCCAAATATGATAACTTCGTGTGGCTTTACGAAAGACCGTCCAAAATTTTTGTATTTAAATTGTCGACTCTTAATTTATCAAAGAATCGTTCTACCTGTAGCTTGGCACCCATTTCCTAACCACTGTATATACTATGAGTTTTGTTCTTTATTATGTGATTACATTATCATTATATTATTATGGGGTGGCTAGCTCAGTGGTATGAACTCGGCCTGTGGATTCTGAGAACCCTGGTTCGATTTCCACAGGCGACAAACAATTTTCATAATTTCAATAACTACCCCTGTGGCTCCTCCACCACTAACATCTTTGGAGGCCGTGATTTGACGACTGGTAACCGCACTTCACGCGCAAAATATATCACTTACCGAGATCTGCTTCGGCAGAGTGCCACACCCAGTAATGGGTAGAAGGCGTGATGATATATTTATTTTCATTATCATAATAAATTTAAATTCACATGATAGGTACAGAATTTAATATTTATTTAGCCATGTCAAAGAACCTTTGAATAAAATCCAACAATACATTTTTAAATAAAAGATACACCTTTCTCATCTTAAATAAAACCCAAACACAGGTTTCGTGTCTGTCCCGAGGTAGATATTTATACGATTGTGTTTATCCTCTTGGAATATAACAATCTCTTTGTCAATAGAATACATTTTTTACAGGAGAACTGCAGCTTAACATAAGCAAAGCTTTGTGGCGCAACGGAATTTAGGGGACGAGAGCAGCCATGTAAACAGACATAAAAGTGGGATTAGGACGAGGGCACACTTAATCTTCTTCTATTTGAAAAATAAACGAAAAAGCCAGCAGATTTACATTATATCTGACCCTAGGCTAGAATACTAATTAGGTACTTAATTAAACAGATATAATGAATAAATAAATCGTGTTTTAATTATTATACAGGATTTACTGATGTAAATAAAATGGTAATTACATCAAAGTTTAAGTATTTGCATATTTGTTAAAAGGGCTTCCTGAAATTAATTTATTACAGAAAATATTTGATGAATAGTGAATTTATAAAATTAATTAATTAAGGAATATGATTAAAATTTTGAATTAACTTTCTTATTAACCTTAAAGAACGAATATTAATAGATAAACAAATTAACAAACATTTTATGGAGTAGGTAGCTCAGTGGTATCGAGTCGGCCTGCGGATTTGAGAACCCGGATTCAATTCCCACAGCCGACAAACTAATCACGACATTAAAAAAAACTACTCTTGTGGTCCTCCCTCCACTAACATCTTTTGGAGCTGTGATTTGACGGATGGTAACCGCACTTCACGCACATAATATATCACTTATCGAGATTTGCTATGGTAGAGTGCCACACCCAATAAAGGGTAAAAGGCGTGATGATATATTTATTTTTCTATTTCGGTGTTCTTATAACTTTATAAACGTACTGTAAACACGTCGTCAAAGAGATCTATAAGCGCACTGTTTTTGGCGCTTTATATTTTGTAGGAGTGGTATGAATGCTCTTAAATCTGACAGATGAATGACACATAACCTCAAAATTTTAAATTGTCGATGTTGAAATATTACTAACAGAATATGCTAGAATCAGACAAAATTCAAAACGTTCACAATACAAGAAAAAATATTGATTAATTGTAAAAAAATATGATATTTCAATTGTTTGTGTTATGTGAAATGCTACCAACACGAATGATAAACACCAACTAATATTTTTGACAAGTCGCAGTTTTAAAAAATATAACAAAATTATAAAATTACCTCAATAGAAAACACAGTATAAAGAACACGTTTCATAAGGCCTGTTAACGTACTCGTCCTTTGTAAAACTCACCGCAGAGCGGCTCGTTTTTCAAATTTGGACTGCGTTAACAGATTGCCGCATGAAACTAGTTCTTTAATATACTATTTTATTTATTTTACAAACAATTCAAGAACTTTTTCATTTAATAATATTGTCCAATAATGTAATTGTAACGTTTCAACTAAATTAAACAACAAAATAACGGACTTAATATGCTTTGAATTTATATTAATTACGAAATAATTTAAATTGTTTCACTTCAACCAGATTTATTTCTTTTTATGATTTATACCTGACCTGAATTTTTCTCACAACACAGATCTAAATCTTGATCGAAATAATTTGTAAAATGATCTATGATTACACAACCCACTTCCTGTAATTATATCGTTAAATTGTACATAAATAAACTGTCATGTATTGCTTGAATTTTAATTACAAAATTCTTTCTAAAATTAAATACCTTCACCAATCATATTGCAACATAGAAATACATTGTTAATTTCTTCTCTATTTGCAGAATTTAATCACAATTACAGTGCATGAAGGCTACAGCTTATACTGTAAGCTACAACAGTCGAATACAGTTTTATGATCTTGTCAGAAAGTAAAATTTTCTTCTCACAATTGAGAGGAGAGCATGACACTTGTTATCCCTAGCGAAGAAACATTTATTAGGAAAAATAAAGGCATAAGGCTAGTAAATGTATCTATGGTAACTGAAAAACAGTGGTATGATCTGACAATAGTCATGGCCAACTTCATTTAATTGCACTAAGCTTATTATGGCCATTTCATTTCATCATTTTGCCAAATAGAAATTTGTCGTGAGTTTTTTACAGTTTTGGTACGTCAAGTAATACCATATATAGTCATTTTTTTAACCAGGAGGAGTAAATGCACAAGTCAGATTTACACTATAGAAAGTTACCAAAGAAAGTTACTAGAGTTTTGTTCGCGCGAAATACAAAAATTTCTTACACATCTGCACTGATTAAGTCTCATGGCATTTATTTTAAAATACAAATGACATTATAAACTCTAATTTGTCACTCCGTATATTATTAGTTCTTAAAAGAACTGATTTATGTTAATGTCACAGAAATGCAAAAAACCAACAAGAAAACAGATAACCTCAAAACTTGACAGCTCAATAAATCAAATGTAAAATCTATGTACAGTGTAAACTGGACGAAGCACTAGCCAATTAGAAGCGTCAGTTTTAGCGGTTAAAATTTAAATTACTCCTCCTGGTTGAAAAACAGAGTATAGTTCTTTTTATTTCTATTAAAGGAAAGTGACAAAGCTATCAAGTTAAAAAAACAACCTTAAAATATTTTAAAACTGAAGTTCATGTGATCAAACAAAATGCATTTATTGGAACTGGGTATTTTATTTATAGATTAAATATTATTAAATATTTTGACTAATAGTATAGATTAAGTGAATTTCATTTGGAAACGTAGCATTATCTGTAACTTCAGGTAAATAATTCCGCCATATTGTCTGGTTAAAATATTTGAAGTGTTTATAGGTAAAAAAAGTATTATTGAATTATTGGTGCCAGCGGTTAGTATTTTACTGTAAAGATCGTATGATAATAAATATACAATGACTAGGCTTGTTTTTAGGATTATTTCAATCAATGCAACACGCAGTATTTTCAAATTTAATTACTACCTATCTCGTCAGAGACGCTAGTTGACGTACCTGCTCTGTAAATTTGAAACTAGGAATTTTAATGACATATGGAATGGTCATAATAAGCGTAGCGCAATTCAATGAAGAGATTAATAAATTTTATATACATATTTCTTTCTGCGCTAAACTATAGAATAGTTCATTTGTCATATGAAATGTGAAAAATCACTCCCAACCACTTTTCTGACTACTGATTATATTTTTTTTTTCTAAAATGTAATTAGACACTTATGCTGGATTGCAAGAAAAAATAAAGAGCCCTTTAGTTAAAGAATTGTTTATCTAGCAACAGTATCAATAGGGATTTTCTTAAACTTATTGAACCGTTAGTTGCTAATGAACCGATAAAACTTTCATGCAACCCAGCATTATTATTTCTGATTTTGTTTTATTTATCATTTTACAACATCTGGATCATTTCAGAACAGATCGGTTTATATCCATTGAAATTGGAAACTTGAATTATTTATTTGCTATTTTAGGATAAGTTGTCCTTAATTAAATATTTACAAGATAAGAAACGTATTGTAATCGTATGATGGTTGTTTTGGGCTTCAAAGAAGCAGATTCTTATCACTGGCGATGCCATGATCTATCAAGTAGCAATCATCATAATAGAAAAAAGTTTTATTTAATTCCTATTTAGATGATATAATATGAAATTTTGATATGTTTCTGAATAATATTGCAAAAATTTATGTTCCGCAAAATGCTGATCTTAAAGACACTTCTTTTGTCTTTTTTACCTTAATCTTTGTTTTTTGTTCCACATATTCTTAATTTGCATGTCATTTTTGTTCCTTGTCATATACGTTTTTGAAATAAACTTTAGTATTTACTGGTTTATTTATTATGTTTTCGTGACTTGCCAACCTTCAAATTGATAAATGGATTATTCTAGTTTTCCCACTTTCTGATAAGGCAGAGAAAAAATGTATACCTCGTCTTTGCCTCGTAAAATGAAACGTCTAGTTCGGGAAGAAATTGTCTCATTTTCTTTCCTTAATTAACAAATAATATTTTGATTATAAATTTAAGTAAAGAATGTTTAAATCTTTAAGCCTGTGAATTTATAGATAGTCAACTATGAAGAATGTACTCAGTTGGTTTCGGATTTAAAAATTTTCAAAAAGAAAATTGTTTAAATATTATAATAGAATTGCAATAAGCTGCTTTATATCTTTCACCTTTGACTCGAAAAATGAAGCGGCTCCTTCCGGAAAAAATATCTTATTTTGTTTCCTTGATACACAAATAATAATTTGACTGCGAATCTATAGATTCATAGAGACACTCAATGTTCCATGTTTGATTGCAGTGTGTCCAACTATAAAAAATATATTCAGAATATTGTAAAAAAATTGCAATAGTTTTAATATTAAGTGAGAAGTTAATGGAAAAATGTTAATGAATAAAAAAGAATAAAATTTAGAACAAATAAATGAATGGGTAGTGAATAGAGAGTGTAAGTTTTGTCTGTTGAATAGTACGCTCCTGCAGCAGAAATCTCTTTCGTCCGTCGTTTGTGTTTGCTATATTCCAAGTTCTTGATTCAAATCATCCACAAACAGTAAACACTAATTTATATTTACACAGCTATGAGGAAACAGCACGATTATTTATAAGGAGTTGGAGTTATCTCTAAGCAAACAAAACCAGTCTTGTTACTGCTTCTGCTTCTTCCCTAAGTTAACGAACAATGTTAAAACAGTCGACGATGTGAAATTACGGTGTGTTTAAAATGAAATAAAAAGCACCCTCGCTACATTCATATCGTGATTGTTCTCAGTAGCGTACCGAAATCTTTTAAATGGGAACACACCATCAAAAAGAATTTTACACAATGTCTCATCATTTAAACGCTGTTATACGAATATTAACATAGCAAAATATAATTGTTACTCAAATAAAGATACATGCTATGTCGCATGACATGATGTCATTTTGTAGCTTAAGTTGCATATACAGAGTGTCTCCTTTACAAGGACTACTTCGGATAAATTAGACAAAAGGTGTCATGTTAGTAGATCAATCTAACAATGTTTTTACTTTTCCAAAAAAATGCGTAAGTCACTAGATATGAGTGAAAATAAGAAAATAGCGATTTTATTCAAATAATTTTAATTAAAAAATATTAATAGATGAAGAAAAAAGTTTCAAATTAATAATAAAGCCTCATTTACAATATGAAATTACCGTTATGGTTAGTAGTTACGAGGTGTGACTATTAAATAACAAGACTGACGCTACTACAGACGAAGTACGCATGCGCCAAACAGCAGCGACCGTCACCTTTTAACGTGAAGTTTTCTCTTTCAAATGCAGTACCTCTAGCTTCTGTAAACAAATCCGTATAGCCGTAGCATTCGTTCTAATTAGAGTTGTTTTTTTGTTTCGCCGAAAAAATGTTAATTAGAGCAACGAATTGTTGTGAAATTTCACATGAAACTTGGCAAAACTGCTACTGAAACTTACAATTTATTGAAAAAAATATTGTGGAAGGACAAGTCATGGTTTCTCCATCAAAACAATGCGCTGGCTCAATCCGCAATGTCTGTCAAGAGATTTCTAGCCAAGTACAGTATCCCAGTGTTGAACCATCCGCCTTATTCACCAGATCTTGCACCGTGCGACTTCTATCTGTTTCCTAAGATGAAATTTGCCTTAATAGCAACAAGATTTGAGCTTTGAAAGAGAAATCGGCACGCGTTCTGAAGGAACTGACAGAAGAATACTTCCAGCACTGTTTCGAACAATGGAACATTCGCATGGAGCATTGTAGGGATAGAGGAGGGGTGTATATTAAAAGTGATATTAAGTAAATAGGTATGGAATCAAAATAAAATGTTAAAACAGCATCAGTCACGTTATTTAATAATTAGTAGTTTTCTGTTGTGAATACTGTCGTTCACAATGCAAAAATTAATGGTGTTTTTTATCAAATAAACACTAGTTTTGAAAGAAACGCTAAATCAGTTCAATCTTTATACATGTTTGACAGTTATATCGTTGGTTATTTGTACATTCCAATTTTTTCTAATAAAAATTAGATGAACAGTTTTTGTTAATATGATTCAAAATAGTACACAAAGAAGGTCCTTTGACATTAAAAATACCAATAAAAAGGACTATTACTATGTATTGAGCTTATCTACACTTTTCTGACACGTTTTCACATATTTTTTTAATTATATGTATATTACTAACAAGGAAGTTAATAATAACTTCATTTGGCATGTGACAAAAAGCATATATTTCAAATTTCAAAATTCATTCTTTTGTCTGATTGGTAGACAAGATGGTCGTTAACTACTAACTATTTGAACCTTCTAAATTCTTACATTAACTGAAATTAATGCATTTGGCATGTCACAAAAAGCATATATTTCAAACGTCAAAATTCATTCTTTTTCCTGATTGGTAGACAAGATGGCCGTTAAGTACTAACTATTTGGACCTTCTGCACTCTTACGTTAACCGAAATTAATGCTAAGCAGTATGAAACTAATTATGCTATTGTGAACGGTTATGAGGGATTTATTTTTGGAAAAACAAAACCATCATTAAATTGTCCTAATTAACTGACAATTTTTGTCTAATTTAACTGAAGTAGTAGCTCTTATACAAGCTGTTTCTATACTTCGAGATCACATTTTAAGGGTAAATATGATAAGATGTTCTAACCGGAACAAAAAAGGGTGGTTTATCTTAAATACACATTTTTAGTACTACTGGTTTAACGAGATTTGTAGTACTTAATTTTCCAACCCTCAGTAATTGGAAATTTTTATTCCTGTTGACGATTTTTAATAATAAATAAATAAATAAATAAATTTCAATGCGGAACCTCTTATTTAAGACGTAAGTTCTTTTTCTGTTTTACACAATGAACTACGATTGCTGATTTTATATAAATAAAATAAATATATCATCACGCCTTCTATCCATTACTGGGTGTGGCAATCTCCCGCAACAGATCTCAATATGTAATATATTTTGCGCGTGAAGTGCGGCTACCAGTCGTCAACTCACAGCCTCCACAGATGTTAGTGGAGAGGGAGCCACAGGGATAGTTTTAATGTGGCGAAAATTGTTTGTCAGCTATGGTAATCGAACCCGCTTTGTCAAATTCACAAACCGACTCGATAACACTGAGCCACATGATTTTATTTAAACCATACATAAATTTACCTCTTGATTGACAGTGATTTGACGGCTGGTACTAGGTAGGTACAAAACAGAGCTGAGACATTTGTTTTTATTTTATTTTATTCTCTTTAAATTGTAGATATTACGTATCTACCTAATGAAATACAAAAAATAAACAAGTAAAAGTACTTACATTTTTTATCAGTTAATAAACTGTGTAAATTTTATCTCTAAAAAGGCTTTTTCATTTAATAATAAAAAAATAAAACAAAATAAAATGACTATATTTTAACAACATATTGAGGTAAATTCTTTAAAATCTTTTTAAAAATTTCTACGTGCGAATTAAAAAGAACGAGAATATTAATTATTTTAATTAAAATTTTTAGAAGCAACATCAAAAGCAGATTTGAATGTATGCTTATAGTAGTAAATTATGTAATTTTTGTTTTGTATAATTTAATTATCTTTTATTACAATCTTCTACCGTAATTATAAAAGATAAAATAAAAGGGATTTTAAATGCCAGAAGAACAAAATGGACCTACTTTTAAATATAAAGGTATTTTTCTTTAATAATCATTCGTCAACACGCCAGGCAAGAAAAGTATTTTCATAAAATTCTTAACAAGATCTTATCATTAAATATATTTTATTACGTAGATACTATAAATATAAAAAGTTTAAGCTTATTATCTCAACAATTAAGTTGGTAGTTTTGATAAATTTTGTTATCAATCAATCGAGTTTTATATACATCCTTCTGACATTTAATGCTTAGTTTTACTTTAAAAAAATATTAACAAGAAAATTTTATGTTGTATTGTTACTGAATAAAGATCCTAATCGTAAACTTCAACACACTCTAAGTTTTATCTTTATATCAACACTTATTTAGTCGTCTCAATCAATCGATTTTATGCAATTGCGTATTGACATTTCTTCCCGTATTTTAATTACAAAAATAGTTTAAAAGATAATGTTATTTAACTGTATTGCTAGAAAGCAAAGATTGTAAATTTTAATGTACCAATTTTTAAAAATGATTAACAAACGTTTGATTCAAAACCAGTTCAAATAAAATTCTCAAGAAAATAGCTCACGAGTCTTACAATATCAACAAAACAGACCCGTACTTACCTGAGGCACACAAATCATTTTAAATGTGAAATAAATTTTAATATATTTTGAAAATATATAATTTTTAAGTGGATTTTTCTTAAAAGAGAGGGCGTATTTTTATGTCAACCTAAGGCGTATTCCTTTTGCCATTTGGATCAGATCTAACTTACATTTACTGAACCAGATCACTTATTTATTTAGCTGGATTACTTCGCTGACTTTATTTCCAGTTCTAGAATTACAGATTCTAATTTATTTTGAAGTAATTCACCCCAATAAGTACATTAGTTTACTTAGTTCAATTCATTAGTCCTGTTGTCTAATTCAACTGAACTGATTTAAGTGAATCAAGTGGCAAATGGAATACAGCTGTAGTCATGAAACAAAAATGCAATAATGTCAAACAAATTATTATAAAATAGCTGTGACATTTACAAGTACATGTATTTAATTTGTGCGTTTTATAAAGATTTGTGAACGTTTATTTGTTGATAAAATGTGTCATGATTATTTTCGGGTTCATAAAGCTAATAAAGTTCAGCAACTAAACAATGACGGAATTTATAAATTTAATCTTATAACCCTGATTTAGCGTCATCCTTTTTTTATTTAAAAAGATAAAAAAATGTCTCCGGACAAGTGATAAGTGCTCAAGAAATTTAAGACGAAAAATATTTTTTGTTAATAATGATACATGTTTTTTTCATGACTAGGTAGATACATAAAAATACGGCCTAATAGCTTTAAGCGTTTTCACTTTCTAAAAAAAATAATGTGTTAATAATAAGAAAAATATTTAATTAGTGAGAATTTGTGCAAAGCTCGCTGGTCCTTTCTTTTAATTACTACATCACGACAACTAACATAACACACAAATTTAAAGTTTATGACAGAAAAATTCGGGAGACGCCCAGACTCGAACCGAGGACCTTCAGCTTGCCGGGCTGATTCTTTAACCACTAAGCCACGGCTCCCCTGAACGAGATAGGCGTCAACCGAATTCATCTGTCATAGTATCTAACACAGCATCGATCCCAAGACTCCTATGACTCATAGAAATTGACAACGGGTTCCGTCTGTAGCGACACAGTCTGATTTTTAAGGAAATCATACCACGAATTAAATTTCAAGAGTTTAAGTCATATGAATGACTTTGAAGTTTGATAAATTTAAAGTTTATGACAGAAAAATTCGGAAGACGCCCGGATTCGAAAATTCGGTTGACGCCTATCTCGTTTGGGGAGCCGTAACTTAGTGGTTAAAGCATCAGCCCGGCAAGCTGAAGGTCCTCGGTTCGAGTTCGGGCGTCTCCCGAATTTTTCTGTCATAAACTTTAAATTTATCAAACTTCAAAGTCATTCATATGACTTAAACTCTTGAAAAATAACAAAACACGTTATACGTTCAACAATTCAATTCAATGAACTCGATTAAAATAAAGAAATTATAAATAGATTTTTTTTGTAACTCTTGCTTCATCATTCACAATTTTAATGGATGAATTATGAACAGCACATTGAACTCGATTATCAAGAAACAATTGACTGATGCATGTTTTGAGGAGAACAGAGGGCGATTGCATTTGATATTCTTGCTCCGGAGGCAAAAATAGTTAGTTCCGGCTCTGCACCAGAGCAATTGAAAAATATGTACCCCCTACGAAGTAGTAAATGCCATTCAAGCAAGATTCATGTTTGATTTAATTAAATATGGCTGGAATATAAATGACCCGTACTAAATTAAAAACAACATCACAATAAATGAAACAAAGACTGGACAGAGAAACCCTCTGTTGAGACAAAGACAGAAGCTGTTATTTACAGTGCACACTTAAATCGAAAGAAAGTAGCGAACAATTTATTCATATTAAAATTCAATTAATTGTATAACGACTTTTATGTTTCTTTTGCAAAGTCCATTCAGTACTTTCACTGGAGTAACGAAGTGTCGACATTGATGGAAAAGTTAAGTTTTTGTGCGACAATAATTGGTATCTAAATCTCACAGCGGGGTCCAAAAAAGAAATTATTGGAATTTGTAAAATATAATTTAGGTCACATCATTTGCAACCGTACTTTCTACTTGAAGTTTTATTAAAAAATATAAGAAAAAGAATTGAAAATCTGTCAGTCAAATGTAATTAATTTTATTTGGTTTTGTAATAGAATGTCTAAACGCAGGAATTGTATGTACTGGTACACTAGGTTTAATTAAATATTGTGTTATGTTAATTAAAAACAGTCACGTTAATCACCCGGCATGTCCTAGATAACTTTTAGTCATTTTTTATGGTGTGAACTACTGGCTTGATTGAGACGCTATTAGGCTGTCAGAATTGATTACAGATTTCATAGCACCCTTACTTCCTATTATTTCATAAGAACTTTGTTCCATTCTACTTATTTATTACTTTTAATTTTTCATACATATAACCATCAAAGTTTTCGATACTAATAACACATCATATTTTCTGTCTCCCACCATCCAACAAAAATGAATCAAAAGACAAAAATAACTTTTCATTATTTTGTAGCATATACAAAAAAAAACCAGTTTGAAAAGAAATATTGTTTACTGAGAGACGAAATAAAGTTTGACAAATTTAAGATTATTTTTTATACATAACTTGTACATTCCACATATTTTTCTTCATAAGTACTTGAAATATTTTTCAACAAAATTGACAGTTCTGGTCATTGGACAAAATCATAATAATAATAAAAACATAAATTTATCTTAATTCTAGTAAATATATATCCAGGTTTATGCTAAAAAAATATGAAGTATCACATTGAGGCTCAGTGAGTCTGGACCCTGTACTGTAATTTGGATTAAGTGCGTGTTGTACAGAGTAGCATAAATAAATAAATAAATAAATAAATATTAGTTTTATTCCCTTATTTTTATAATATTAATAGGAGAAAAAGGAGAACAGTATAACATTAGTGGTAAAGAAATTTTAATACACATTCAATCGAAAGATGAACCGATCTAAGGAAAGGGCTAGCGATCTAAGGAAGGGCTGACGGCAGGGTTGGCAAAGACACTTATTTTTTATTTTGACCAGGGCAGTGGTCAAAACCGGGTTTTATGGACAAAATGGACTGTCCAAATTGGACAAAACTCACATTATACTTAAACGAAACCACGAAGTACAAGTTTTCCCGTGGAAACATCAATGAATAATTAATTATATTTATTATATGAACATTTTAACTTGAACAAAAGCTATAATACTAAAAACATTCTCAGTTATCATTCGTATTCGCGCGTTTTAAACAAGTTGTTAATTCGTTCATACTCAAAATTGGTAGCACGTTGAACATTCGAAATATATATCGTTTTCGGAGTATTCTTAAAACTTTAAATAACATATATAATGTAATGACATAATATTAAGAATTTAATACTTGTTTTATAAGAATACAAATTAATTTATTTTTTATGACTGAAAACTCTGTTTATGTAATGCTAGCGAATTAATAACTTGATCTTATTATAAAACATATTCCTAATTATTTATTAATTGTTTCACGTTTTTGTAATATACTAAAGTTTGTAATAAATATGATATATGATAAAAAATGTGTATAATGTCGATTTTGACCACTGTCCAAAATTGGATATTGACCAGGGCGGTTTTAACCTGGTTTTAACCAGTGGTTAAACGAATCTGGTCAAAATTTGCCAACCCTGGCTGACGGAATGCATAAATATATCATATACCGAGATCTGCTTCGGCAGAGTGCCACACCCAGTAATTGGAAAAAGGCGTGATGATATATTTATATTTATTTATATATTTTTGATATGGTTGTAGAAATTCAGTACTGGAGCGTTAGTTAGTTAGCGACGTGAAAATCCGTAACATGAATAATTTTTTAGGGAAACTATAAATAAAACTGAAAGACAGCTGATGAATAATTTAATAAGAAATATTTATTATTAATAATATTTTAATAAAACAAAGTATATAAAAAGCGTTATTTAATTTCCAAAATATAACATTTTCTTTAATGTTCCATAAAAGTCAGAAACTACATTATCACAGAACATTTAATGTAAATCTTTTTAGTGCATTGGCAGCCGTAAATTGAATTTGATGCGCATGCAACATAAATATGATTAGCAGCTAGGCAGACGTTAACAGCAGAAGAAGGAACTAAAAAAATACATAAATAGTCATGCGCTACGAGAGGAAAAATTACCCCAGCGCCGTGAATAAAAAAAACTAAGCAACTAATAATAACTTGATTTAATTTCAATATTAAAATATCGATTTGACGTGATGGAAATTCGTTAAAGTAAATTTCGAATTAATAAAATGGAAACGATAAGTAGATTACGGATAAGTGAGGTTAAATAAAATTATATTCTTGCAGGTACAGTGCAACGGGAACGAGCAGTTTTGTCTGAAACGTTATAATAAAAACAGGGTCTCGTGAATTGAACGAGAATTTGCAATGCAACTACTGTGCAGCGGAAGAATCATTTCCTGTTTTTGATAAACAAATTCTACACTCGCTGTTCAGCGTTTATGTTTTTTGTTGGGTATTAATTTGCGACAATAACCTAAATTACTTGAATTATAATGTTTAAAGTGTAGTTCTTCCTACTACAGAATAATTGTTGTACTAGGGTAGCGCTGCCGCTTCACGAGCGTGAGATAGTGAGTTCATTCATCGCTCAGTTGAAGAAAAAAAACCGCATTGTATTGATTTACATTTTAATATACTGTAATCGTAACTTCCTCTTCCTGCTATTTAGTAATAGTTATTTATGTACTTAGAATATTATGAAGATGTTTACGCCCTCCGAGGACGATGCTTACAAGGCTGAAGGCTTCTGGCCCGAGGGTTTGTAAGTCGCCCGAGGGGTATAAACATCAAGTAATACCCGTAGTGCATACAATATTTTATTTCTTAATAACCTTATAAATAATAAATAATGGATTTCCTGGTAACACAGAATAAAAGAAATGTCATTTTTTGACAGTATTACCATAGTAACATCATTCTTAATGTTTTAGAGCCCAATAAAATCATATAATGCCCTAGAGCATTATGAACTAAATAATGTACATTTGTTTCCATTGTATTAAAAAACAATAATGAACTAGAAAGAAAAAATTAAAAAATTAGACCTTCAAGAAAATATGATATATGGCATGAATGTTCAAAGTGCTAAGTGATGAACTGAGCTGGGTTCGATCCGAGTTCATATCAAACAAATTTCTGGTGTATAAAAATTACATCACTTAAGCGATGTTACCTATGTTGTTAGGTACTAACAGTATGTTAAAAGTGGTCAAAATGGTTGACGCCACATTTGACATATTTTAACGTTTTTAAGGAATAATTAGTTAAGATCAGCATTAAAATACTTATTGCTAGTTATATAACAATGAAAAAACAATGTTTGTAACATATTTAGTTTATGAAATTCCTCTAAATTATAATATTTTAAAATATAGAACAGTAAAAAATTATGACATTGTTTAGAAGCGCTTTTTTATTTAATTCAACTTTTTCGTGTAGTAAACATCTGCATACGTTTTATGCAACCGGGTCGTAGTATTGTACAATGAGTGTTGACAATCGCATTTCAAGGTTAAAAAATATTACAAACATCTGCCGTAAAAGCAATGATGTGACATCAATTAGCTACTTTAAAGTCAAGTTAAGGTGGATTTATGCAGCCGCAATTAAATTTACATTAAAATTAACATTAGTATATTCTTTAACATGACCATTCTGGGACGAGTATAGACATTATTTCAATATTTAGATTAAAAATTAATAAAATAAATAGAAATATATCATCACACCTTTCACCCATTACTGGGTGTGGAACTCTGCCGCAGCAAATCTCAGTAAGTGATATATTTATACGCATGGTTACCAGCTGTAAAATAACGGCCCCAAAAGATGTTAGTGGACAGGGAATCACAGGGGTAGCGAAAATCAGTTTGTCGGATATGGATATTGAATTCAAATTGTTAATCCACAGACAGACGCGTTGTCACTGACCTATCTACCTCAAGATGAGTTAAAATTAATTTAATTGTAACAGCTTATCGGATACATAATACTCACCGTAAAACTATTATGTAAAGGAAAAGGATGTGTAGCAAATAATTTTTCAAAATGAATAATTGCAAATAATAGCGGTCAACGCTCGCTTTATTATCGTTGTTTACATTTTTCATAATATTATTTAAGTGAATCAGGAACAAAAGATAATGAAGTAATTTGTCAGAAAATAAAACAACAGTGTTTCTATTTTACATGCACTTAATAATATATCATATCTGAAACTTTTGCTTTTGAAAAAGTTTGAAAGTCGTTAAAGCTAAAAAACCGGTTATTATCATAATGGATTTGAAAAGTTCATATCAAATAACTCAAAAAAGTCTTTACAAAAACGCATTAGTTAAAATTAAACAATAAAATAAAAAAATAATATTTCCATTACGTCGAGCAGTAGCTTTGCAATTAATAATTGGATTAAATTACTCCAAACAAACTTTCCAAATAAATGAGATGTCTGATGGATAACGTCGCCTCTGCGTTAACTAGAAGAAGTCCACGAATTAATAAGTACTTTAACAAACTCCCATAAAAACGATTAATTATTAAATTTATTTCAAATGAATATGGTTTCCGCTTCCACTCCGGCCGTAATGGATTTTCTTAATCAAATCCACACTTCATTTAATTAACTCTTCCATAAAGTCCTCTCTGCACCCCCGTGGACGTCCTCCACCGACGCCGGACGCGGGATCGGGTTATCGCTCGTAAATTTCACGGACACGAATTATAAACTGAGTTTAAACCAACACTTACCTTGCTTTTTACTTTCAGTATTACATGTATTACATTACCCACTAGTCGTTCATCTCCAGAACGTATCCGGTTACTGAAAATATATTATGTATGTATATGTCGCAGGGATATGATAAAAACGGGGATTTAATAAAATCCCTAAGAGAGTTGATCATATCACGGGAGATGTTAAAATGACAACTCTATAGGATCATTTCCCTAAAAATATTAAGTGATATGGACAAATCCCTGGGTTGTTTTAGTGAAATGACGAAAATGAAATTTCTAAAATATCAAAAACATTTATTTAGAAAAACAAACATTAGATGCATTCCATTTGCTACTTGGTTCACTTAAATCAATTCAGATAAATTTGACATATGACTAAATGAACTGAATTAAGCAAACTGATGTAAATTAGAATCTGTAATTCTAGTACTGGAAATAAAATCAGCGAGGTAATCCAGCGAAATAAATATGTGAACTGGTTCAATAAATGTAAGTTAGATCTGATCCAAATGGCAAATGGAATACGCCTAATATTAGATGTAGAGTCAAGGGTTCAAGAAATGTTCCTGTGCAAAATCCAAAGTACAATGTGAAACAAGAAGATGTGCCTGTTTAAAAAGTGACGTCCTTTGTAACTCAAGATGCCACAAATCTACAACGTGTTTCCACAAAAGTAAATAATTACATTTAATATTATATGCCATTAAAAATATACTTTTTGGTAACTCTTCATATAAGTACTTACTACTTTGTTTGATTTGTTTGAAATAAATAATTTAATTTACGTTTTACATGACCATTGTAGTATTACTCTACATCTAATAATAATGATGGGGTAGCTAGCTCACTGGTATGAAGTCGGCCTGTGGATCCTGAGAACCCTGGTTCGATTCCCACAGGCGACAAACAATTTTCATCATTTTAAAACTACCCCTGTGGCTCCCCCACCACTAACATCTTTGCTGCTTCGGCAGAGTGCCACACCCAGTAATGGGTAGAAGGCGTGATGATATATTTATTTATTTTATAATGTTTGTATTCTAAATAAATGTTTTTGATATTTTAGAAATTTTATTTTCGTCATTTCACTAAAACAACCCAGGGATTTGTCCATATCACTTAATATTTTTAGGGAAATGACCCTATAGAGTTGTCATTTTAACATCTCCCGTGATATGATCAACTCTCTTAGGGATTTGATCAAATCCCCGTTTTTATCATATCCCTGCGACATATAGACAGTTTGCTCAGAAACCTAGAACGCCAGTAAGACATATCCACTCCTATCCGAAAACAAATATTAATTGGTTCTCTTTATGGAGTAGGTGGTTTAGTGGTATCGAGTCGGCCTGTGGATTTGAGAACCCGAATTCAATTCCCACATCTGACAAATTCATCTCATTAAAACTACCCCTGTGGCTTCCCCCCACTACTATATTTGGGGGACGTTATTTGACGACTGGTAACAACACTACGCGCAAAATATATAACTTACCGAGATCTACTACCCAGTAATGAGTAGAAGAAGTGATGATAGATTTATTTATTTATTTTATTTTTATTTAAAATGGGAATTATACAAAAATCAGCAAATTTACAAAAATACAGAAAAACAACGAACAGCAAACTATGCTCAAGTTTTGTATTACTACTCCAATGAAGAAACTAATTGTTAAGTATCTCGAATCTCAATAGTAGAATACCATATTATACACCAAGGGAAAGAAATGCATGTTTATATCGCGAGGTATAAAAGGGAAGCACATAGCGAAGCCAAGGGCTGCTACAACATACGGAACGAAAAACCACTTCTCTAACGATGTGTATATGTATGTTATCGTTAAACTGTGAAATGCAATATAAATTACTGCAAATTTTGTCAAAACCAAATATAAAAGCTTGCGTTGTGCAACGTGTGTGATTTAAGGTTTTTTTTTTTAATCTGAGCAATGGCAATTTCTTGACTGAAGATAAATTTATAGTAAAATTTATAGTAAAACTAAATTTCTAATTACGTTCATATTTTACTTAAAAAATAAAAGGAAATAATTTTATTTAATCAAATTGAATTATAAAGATTCTTTTTTGACGTTTCTCAAAATTAATGAAATGCTTCATTGTATGTCACATGTCTGCGTTTTAACCAATCCTGTCATTATTATACTGAGAATAAAGCACTTGTGATTATTCACGGGAATAATCTCTGTAGGTGCTTTTGTTTGTGGCAAATGATAGGTCGTTGTCAAATAATTATTTAAAACTGTCAACGCGTCAAGCAAAATGTGTGAAAAAAATCGATTTAGTTCCATTTCAAATACAGAAATACACCAACAAATTTTGGAAACAACTTAATAAATACAATAATAAGTAATCAATCGATATGAACCCAGTTCAAAATATTTTAAGTTGGATGAATCGACCTCAACAGCTAAGTCAAAAAATAATCTAATTAAATATAACTCGAGAGTTCGATAAATTAGAAAATAAGTCTCCAGTATCTTTCTCAAACTTGTTGCCATTTGGCAATAACCACTCAAGCCCTACGGGCTTTCGTGACTATTACCTGGCAACAAGTTTTCGAAATATCTGTCAAATTATTTTCAATTTATTCTCACTCTCTTGTTATATTATTATTGAGAAAAAACTTGGGTACCGCCAGATTTTAACCTGGGACTTAAAAATACTAATAAAATGTTATATAAATTTCAATCTTGCTTACATAATTCTTCTTTTTCAAAATAAAGCAAAAGGTCATTAAATTAAAAAAAAATGTTTCAACAAGGGAAAATCTTTCAGGATATTTATATATTTATGCTACTCTGTACAACACGAACTTAATCCCAAGTACAGTACAGTGTTCGGACTATGTAGTAGTTCATATATTTTTATCTTGACTGGAATTCGAACTCAGGATCTCCGGTTTCCAATGCCGTAACAGAATTTTGTTGAAATTATTAACTTTAAAAACATTACTTCAGTTTAGAATGAAAAACTACAACAACAATAAATAAATATATATATATATCATCACGCCTTCTACCCATTGCTGGGTGTGGCACTCTGCCGAAGCAGATTTCGGTAAGTGATATATTTTTGCGCGTGAAGAGGCGGTTACCAGCCATCAAATCACGGCCCCCAAAGATGTTACTGATAGAGGAGCCACAGGGGTAGCTTTTGAAATTATGAAAATTGTTTGTCGTCTGTGGGAATCGAACCAGGGTTCTCAGGATCCACAGGCCGACTTCATACCACTGAGCTAGCCATCCCATACATATGAATACTCTGAAAAGGTTATCTTTTCGGATAAATATCCTAACCAAAAGCATTTTCTTTTTAGTTATTTCTAAATTTTAAATACAAATGATAAGAATTATTTTTACATTATAACTGCTCGGCAAATTGTATTTGCTGAACAAAAAAATTATTACCGTACTTTTTTTACTTTAATAATTTGAAAATTTCTCCCCCAAATGAAATAACTTTACGTGCAGTTGCGTACTTCCGAGCTGACCTTTGCTGGCATAATTACTCAGACTTAGTACTTGAATTTCAACCTATGTCTGAATTTTTGTGATATGAAATTTAATATGTAAAGAAGAATGTGGTATCTTGGCTATTTAATTTATACGCGATGTTTATATTACAAAAGTTTGCAACACATGGTCTGAGTTGAATTTTCACTCAGATAGAAGAGACAGAGATGTACACTCCTGTATTAAATTATTTATAATTAAATTGTAAATTTTAATTAAATATTTCATATTTTCATTTTAATGCTGTATTTTTAATTATATTTGTTAAGTAATCCAATTTAATCATAATCTAGTTATTCTTATAATTAAAAATTAATTACAAATATATTTCAAACATGTTTTTTGTTTTTATATCATTTTTAATTTAATAATTTTATATTGTTAAATGCAATCTAAAACGAATTTAATATATTTTTGTGTATTTTATGAATTTACGAACACAGATATTAATCAAATGTGTTTTATATACAACCGTAATGAAAAAATATACCTATCTCGCGTATATTTTATTAAAATATTATTCTTGCTAAACTTTTTACTGTTAGCTACATGCTGGTAAATAACAATAAATTATTTTTATTTTAAATTATATATACCTATTATTTTTCATTTATTTTTTGTAATTTATAACAGAATCTGTTTATATAAAAAATATAATTTTTGTACTGAACGTAATTTATTTTTCCCTGGTTATTAATTTTAATTAGTTTTACTTTAGCTTGTATGGTACCTTTTTATTTCAGATTACATGTTAATTACAAAAATATTTTAGTACACTGATAAATTGTAATAAAAAACCTCTCAAGAAATTTTCATAACTTTTTTTTTTAATAGCATGTATAATGCTGATCCTAAAATTAACTTTTTCGACACATAATTAATAAAGTTTCTAGATTACTAAAATACTGCGATTTGGCATCATTTTTGCGCCAAATTTCAGGTTTCATTAATTAATAATTTGAATTGCCATCTAGAGCGAGTCAACTACTTAAGGTAGTACTAGTGTGACGGTGGCGCCATCGGATGTCGAGTGGCGAAACTAACGCTCAAAAAAATGTAAAAATTTAATAAAATAAGTGTTTTATAGCTATTATGATTTGAATATCATGAATTGTTAACAAGTTGTTGGTCTAGTGAATTTTCAAATACCATACCACCGGGTGGTGTTGCCATTATAAATTGGGCTTTTAATTTTTCGTTAAAAACAAGGCTTTGCATGGCTATATATCCATTACTAAACGATAAAAAACTTTCTCCTTCTGATACAATATACATGGATAGTTCTAGAACATCATACTAGTTTTTCAAATGAAATTACAAAATTTTAGAGGTACACAAACCAAATATGTGCGATTCTGAGTGATGATCACCATAAGCTCCGTGTATAAGAACTCAACTTTAGAAGCGAATATATTTGTTTACAGACGATGAATGTGTTTCATATTTTAACAGGATGCGTATGACTATCCAATGTTTACGTGTGCCAAATTTCATTCAGATCTGCAAAACTTTTTTTCACGCTAGTACTACCTTAAGTTTTACATCTATTTCACTCTAAAAATTATTATTTTCGTTAAACTTATCTAGACCTTATAGTGCAACTTTCTGTTGAGTAATATTAGAAAAAGTTTTGTATTGAACCTGTGGCTTGTATCGTAAACTTCATCTCATGAGTAATAGCTAGCATTCACGCTCGTTGAATAATATAAATAAAAGTGTCAAAAACAATGTTCACGCAACTAATAAAACTGTAATCGAATGTACCTATAAAAGATGATAAAACGCGTCTATGGTTAAAGCTGAACTGACCAGCCGTTTGTTGATGACTTGAGAAGTTGATGCAAACGTGCTGTAAAACCTCTGTGGAATTATGAGACAAGTGATGGAAATTTTTTTCCTATTTTTCTTATTTATTAAGACTCAATTCCACTTCGCAATAGACATTTTATCTTTTGTTTTATTTCAATAGCTGTCAAGCAGTTTGCGATTTTGTCGGTAGATGGCACCACGAGTGGCTTCATAGCTCTCATGTCATGTTACCGTTGTAGATAGGTTAACATCAGTCAGTTCAGCTAAGTCGGTATCACAATCCACTATTTCCTAGTTGATCTAGTTGGATAAATGATCGCACCATACTGATGAGTCCGGAAGGACGAAACGCGTCTATGGTTAAAGCTGAACTGACCAGCCGTTTGTTGATGACTTGAGAAGTTGATGCAAACGTGCTGTAAAACCTCTGTGGAATTATGAGACAAGTGATGGAAATTTTTTTTCCTATTTTTCTTATTTATTAAGACTCAATTCCACTTCGCAATAGACATTTTATCTTTTGTTTTATAATAAAATAAAGGGTTTATTTCTTTAGATGGTATATACGTTCATTACATCTTGATGCAGTTTTCGTTGGACATATATTGTTTCAGTTTTCTTCATTAATATTACTAACCCTATTTTGATTGTTGTTCCATTCAATTCGTTTACTTCTAAATCCAAGTGCTACTATTATTAGCTTGTGAATAAATTAGAAAGTTTAGCATATTTGATAAAATAAAACAGCTGATAATACCTCTCTGTCCATTTATCATTTTGCAATATTAAACGGCTTAGTGATACCGGGTGTCATCTGATTAAAGTGATCGAGATTAATTCGCAAAATCAGTTGGTAAATTAACAATGTGTCTGCGTTTAATGTGCTCTGCACCGCTGCGGGCAATGCGAGCCAGTCACAACACTCGGCGTCCGATCCCGCCAGCATTATGATGCGTAATCGGCCATTCACCACATATTTTGTCAAAATATTAACATACTCGGTAATGGCATAACATGACGTGCAAGCACGTCGGATATTTACGCTTTGTGTTTGATTGTAGTCTAGTGATTGCTAATGTTTCCTCAGATGGATTGATTTGTTTTAGTGTTGTTACTTTATTGTTTTCGGGTTCAAAAAAATAAAATTGTAAGTTACTTGCAATCTCAAGTAAACAGATAGGTGACTCAGTGGTATCATGTCGGCTTGTGGATTTGATTCCCATAGCCGACAAACAATTTTTACCACATTAAAATTATCCCTGTGGCTCCTATAATGTTCTTGTGATTATTCCCGGGAATAATCTCAGTAGGTGCTTTTTTGTTTGTGACAAATGATAGGTAGTTGCTAAATAATTATTGAAAATTGTCAACGCGTCAAGTAAAATGTGTGAAAAAAATCGATTTAGTTCCATTTCAGATACAGAAATACACCAACAAATTTTGGAAACAACTTCCAAGAATACATTAATAAGTAATCAATCGTTATGGGCCCAGTTCAAAATCATTTAAGGTTGTATTAGTGTGACGGTGACGCCATCGGTTGTCGAGTGGCGAAACTGACGCTCAAAAAAATATAAAAATTGAATAAAATAAGTGTTTTATACCTATTATGGTTTGAATATAATGAATTGTTGACAGGTTGTTGGTCTAGTGAATTTTCAAATACCATACCACCGTGTGGTGTTGCCATTATAAATTGGGATTCTTAATTTTTCGTTAAAAACAAGACTTTGCATGGCTATATATCCATTACTAAACGATAAAAATACTTTCTCCTTCTGATACAATATACACGGATAATTCTAGAACATTATACTAGTTTTTCAAATGAAACTGCAAAATTTTAGAGGTACACAAACCAAATATGTGCGATTCTGAGTGATGATCGCCATAAGCCCCGTGTATAAGAAATCAACTTTACAAGCGAATATATTTGTTCACAGACGATGAATGTGTTTCATATTTGAACAGGATGCGTATGACTATCCAATGTTTACGTGCGCAAAATTTCATTCAGATTTGCAAAAAAAAAATTCACGCTAGTACTACCTTCAGTCAAAAAATAATCTAATTAAATATAACTCGAGAGTTGGATAAATTAGAAAATAATTCTCCAGTATCTTTCTCAAACTTATTGCCTGGCAACAAGTTTTCGAAAGATCTGTCAAATTATATTCAGTTTATTCTCACTCTCTTGTTATATTATTACTGATAATTTTTTTGAGCTCACGAGTGCTTTTGTTGGTATGGAAATATGCATTCAATACACGTGTTATATTCGGTAACGAAAACAAAACATTATCGCGATAATTGTACTAGTGCAAATTACCGCTGTATTGCACAAGTGCAATTATCAGTTATTAATTCACTCATTTCCATGACAACGTTGTGCAATAATGTAACGCTATTGGTTGTTTAAAGTCGTGGAGCAATATTTACTATAAAGATATTTTGAAATTAAAATATTCACTGACCCGAAACGTCTTCTAAATAGTCACATTTTGATTGTTTTTTGCCCGCAGCCAAAAAAGGTTGGCTGCGGGTTTAAATGTAAATATGAAATTATGTGAACGATAATCAATAAAACTTAATATACAAAATACGTGTACATATATTTATAATTATAGGATTAATATTGTAATATGTACTCATAATATTTACTTACTTTATGATTCTATCTTATTTTTATCAAACTAAAAATAATTGTTATTATATAATATTTCATGTAATCTAATCGATTGATCGTGTTTGTAACATCACGAAAAGCTTTCTACGCCAAATGTAATTTCAATTAGATAATAAAATAAATTAACAATTTATGAACTTCAAAGAGATCCTAAAGATACTACGTCAGTATAATTCTGGATTTTCTTTTTAAATGTGTACAGTGAATTATATGATTTTTTAAGTAATAAATATAAATAAATTTATCCTCACCTTTAACCTATTACTGGGTGTGGCACTCTGCCTAAGCAGATTTCGGTAAGTGATATATTTATGCGCGTGAAGTGCGGTTACCAGTAGTCAAATCACAGCCCCTAAAGGTATTAGTGGTGGTGGAGCCACAGGGGTAATTTTAGTTTGTTGAAAATGTTTATGGGCTGTGGAGATCGAACCAGAGTTCTCAGGATCCACAGGCCGACTCGATACCACTGAGTCATTACCACAATTTTTTTAAGTAAATCCCTAGTAATCAGGAATAACTCATCCCGAAACTGAATTGTGAAATGTATTGCCCCAATATCAGTAAATTAATTAGATGGGGTTCAATAAGCAATTGTAGTCGGTTGGCTAACTGCATCTGATGTCTTGTTCCTGGAATACATTTCAATTGTGCTCGGCCAACAGCAATAGCAATGATTTATTCTATCTCACCTATTATTGCATAATTGCTATTGGGATCAGATAGTGAGATAGTTCAACAGCTTTTCATACTATGAACTTTTATACAATACTTTTATCAGAGTTCATAAATTATTTACCTATTCATCATTTTGTTTTTTATCTACTGAACGTAAATAAATATGTACTGAGTACATTTTTTATTCTTTAAATTGAAAATACAAAAATATTTTTAAAATACATTCATTTAATTTACGTTTACACATACAAGGTGTACAAGTAAGGAATACTGATATTACTTCCAGAAATAATCATTTAATATAAATAATTAAAATAAAACCTTGTGAGGGTTTATTGATTGCGGATATTTTAGCAAGATCAGATATTTTTATCTATACTAACTTTTTTACAATAAAGGGGACGGCATTTTTTGTAAAAGGCACGCTACAATATTTTGATCCCATTAGAAAGGGAGATTTTTTCTCTATACAAATATAAAAAGTAATAGTTCTTTATTTGAAAAAAGAAAAATGAGTAAAATCGTGTTGAATAAAAGCAACTTTACTTATTTTTACTGGAAATAGATATTAGTTGCAATAGATATACTAGTGATAAAATTTACAAAAACAATAGAGACGGCTGTAAAATAAATTTCCAATTATTTGTTTTGATTTTTATGAATCTATATCTATAAAAATGAATGTATGTTTGTTCGTTTGTCCCGTATGCGTTCCTATATCAATTCCGATTGCGATGCAACTTTGGGAAGTTGTTGTGCGCACACCCGCGAAGATTTCTGACTTAGCGCAAGTCCAATCCGCCATCTTGAAACAAAATGGGCGCTAGCTAAGTACTGCACTGATTCGATTCAAATTTGGTATAGGCTTAGACGAGAACCAATCTTAACATATAGATATAATAAAGCTTCAGTCCGCCATAAACCAATATTAACATATAGGTATAATAAAGCTTCAGTCCTATGCCATTCGAAATCAAACGTTTGCAGTTTAAGGTACGACTCGCATTTGCAATGTCCATCAACAAAGCACAGGGACAATCGCTACAAGTGTGTGGACTAAATTTGGAAAATGCATGCTTCTCATATGGAAAGCAGTATGTGGCATGCTCACGCGTCAGAAAACGTTTTGATTTATTCGTGTACGTCCCAAAGAGAAAAAAAAATATTGTGTATCCAAAAGCACTTCAGTAAACAGAATTAAACACGAACACTTTCTTTTTTTGACGCATGCCGGGTACTCGCATTAAATTGTAGACCACGCGAACGAAGTCGCGGGTTATAGCTAGTTATTTATAAATATCAATGTTTGCAGGTTATAAACGTCAATCTATTTTATAAATTAGATAAAATCAAACAAAATATAAATTATTTGTAATAAAAGTTCTGTTCTAAAGTTTATTTTGAAAGTTGCGGCTAAACCAGACACGAAATAAAAAAATGCAAAAACAGTATTGTATGCAAACTTAAACTACAGTCGATATAGTAGGTACCTATTTCATAACAGTTATAATTATTACAAAGTATATCGTCTCCATAATCTTCAGATTTTATCAATCAAATATTCTACGCAAAAATATTGATCTGAGTTTCCAAGTAGCAGTTTATTTCTAAGAGCTTGTAACTATTTTGAGAAGAACGATTCCAACCAATTTAAGACAAATTTGTCACAAAAATAAGCCAACAAAATACTATACTCGTAGCTCAAAACAGGTAATATTTCAAATTACTGTTACATGTCAAATGCCAATAAAAACAAACACATTTAATAACATCTAATCACGCAAAAAAATCAATAATTTACGATCTAAATTTTCAAACGCCCAATCATTTATTAACGAAGAGGAAGATCAAAAATAAAAGGCTTTCAAGCGAAGCTTCAGAGTTCTTTAATTTAGGAGGGATAAGAGGCCTCGTCTCTCTCCCCCCGCCAGACACACCCCTACATGTATCATAATAAATGTGTCATTAAATCACTCGTGCATGCAATCTATTATTTATTCATAATAATTTATTGTGTCATTAATGTCTGAAAATAATCGCAGTGAATAGGGAAAAATGAACTGCGTCATTAATCATACATGTGCATTGTTAGTGTGATTTTGATATTTATAAATGATTGGCGTATAATTAAATTTCTGTCCATTTTATTAAATTGTGAATTATGAATGTAACTGAATTCTAATTTATTCAGTTTTGTAATATGAGGAAGAAATGTTGCATTTCATAACTTGTTAATAAACTATGCGTTCTTTTTGTGATTATAAATTGCGACAAGATTTGCATAGTTCACAATATACTTTCTAAGGTAGGAATATATAATTTTACAGTTTTCGAATAAGAAAATAATTAGACAGTTATTAATTTTATTGAAAAGACTTGATCTAGAGACAAAAATCCAATCATACAAAAACAAACGAAATATATAGTCTGTAGATTGGTAGTTTTCGAAGTGTAGTTCGCGACCTTTTGAGGGCTCGCGAAGATATTAGAATAAGATTTTAGTTAGAGAGCTAGGGTGCAAAATGATGTCTCATTTATTCCAGTGACAGAAATGGATTTTTTAATAGATTAAGTCATGATAAACATGAAAAAAAGAAAATTAGATTTGGGAACGGGTGGGAACTATAGATGGCGTCGATGTGAATGCGTAGATGTGAATGCGTAGATTTTAAGGGTGGTTGTTGATCCCTACACCAGTCCAATTTCAGAGCTTCTGTCACCAATGAGCAACCAGCAATAATTTGTCAATAATTTTTTTGTCATGTATTCGTCGTGGACAAGTAGTAATATGTCACACGACACCATAAAAATTGCTTACTTTGACCGGTTTTGTCGCGCATGCGTCACCGGCCAAAACTTCTGTCTACCATTTGTATTACTTAATTATACCAAAGTCTATAATTTAAATTGAAAATTAGCCTGTAAAAAATATGTCAACAACCACCCTTAAAATCTGCGCATTCACACCGACGCCATCTATAGTTGCCACTCGTTCCCAAATCTAATTTTCCTTTTTTCATGTTTATCATGACATAATCTATTTAAAAAACCATTTCTGTCACTGGAATAAATGAAACACCATTTTGCACCCTAGCTATCTAACTATTTGCCGGATGCTACTTAGAAATTAACAAAAAAGGTTCAAAGATAAAAAAAATATGAAAGCAAAATACAATTAATTTTACAAACTATTATAGCTACAGGCTAGGTAGGTCAATGGTATCGAGTCATATTGACAGAACGAATTAATTTTCAGTACGTATAAGTTTTCTTAATAATCCTACAAAAAATTATGTATGTAACACGAGCGCAAAGTGTCTTTGTTCCTCTTGTACTATTGCAGTTCTCGCCTTCAGCTCCTGCAATTACCGTGCTCGAGTAACAAAGAATCACTTTACGCTCTTAAAACACAAATAACTGTTATATCCTTTTTAATTCAATCCTTCCCATACAAATTAAATTAAAATAATATTATACCACTTACGGTATGAAGTCGGCCTGTGGATCCTGAGAACCCTGGTTCGATTCCCACAGGCGACAAACAATTTTCATAATTACAAAAGCTACCCCTGCGGCTCCTCCCCCACTAACATCTTTGGGGGCCGTGATTTGACGACTGGTAACCGCACTTCACGCGCAAAAACATATCACTTACCGAGATCTGCTACGGCAGAATGCCACACCCAGTAATGGGTAGAAGGCGTGATGATATATTTATATTTATTTTTTATTTATTTATACCACTTACCGAATTCTAGGTGAGTCACCACGGAAACGACAGATCTAAAAAAAAACACATTTCAATTAGTATACTTCCAGATTTTAGTAGTCTAGTTTCCAATTCATGTGAGAAAACTTTCATGCAGAAGAAGTCAGAAAGTTTCTTAAAATACAAAAACATCGTTATTCTTGCAGAAATATTTTATGATAATTTACTAACTTCATGTTTATCGCACAGTAATTAACTCATTTCATATCAAAGTGAAATAGAAATTATTTGAGAAAAATAAATACTATTTCTTCAAGAAACTTTTTCACAAAAACTGTCCCTATCTGAACTAGACATAATGTGAATCATAACCATGATTTTTTTTTCTGTGCTAAAATATCTACTTTTAAATATCATTTCGACATTATTTGTAAAAGTTGAACTATTAATTAAAACTAAAAGTCAAATACAAATTAAAACCGCAGCTGATCTTGTAGATTAAATACATTTTTACTACCAGTAATAAACTTTTAGTTACATAAAAACTTGCGTGAGCAATTAGTAAAAGAATAATATATAAAATAAAAAGATCTATTCGTGTTCAATTTCGTAAAGGTTACAAAAGGTTACTTTCTTGTTATTTTTATGCTTAAGTTTTACATATTCATGACAACGAAAGTATTTAATTTATAATTCATTTTAAGTTTTAATTCATTTTATCATCTACTGATGAAAATAAAAACATAAATTAATTAATTCTTATCACAAATTCAATATGTTAGTAATCTACCCTTGATTCGAAAATAGGATACATTACTATAAATAATAAAATAATTATCCTTCCATTTCTTTGATTACATAAATCCATCATTGAGTAAATAATTTTCAACAAACAACAACAATTTTATCTGACATCTAAAATGTTATAAAAAATACAAATATTAATTAACTAGTAGATACAATCATGCGTACTTCACGCAACATCAGAATTAAATGTGAAATTCAACATGACGCCAGTGCTTAATGGTAACTTTCAGCTGTCAAAGTCACTCGCATGACAACGTAGTTGAAGCCGGTATTCAGGAACGTTTAGCACGAACTGACAACGTCAACTTTTAAGCAAATCCGTCATGTTTTCACAGCCGGACTATCAATTAACTGTGTTCTGGCTAAGTGAACATGCACTTCCCAGTTAATGTTAATTATTTGTTTGTAAAAAATGCTACAGCTATTTCAAAGTTAATTAAATTTTAGTTTAAGAGTATGTTTAAGACAGTAAGATTGTTAATCTGAATTTAATGTTTTCAAAGAATTATTTTTCTGGTTTATTGAACTTCTCGTTTTATGTTAATTTTTTGTTTATAGTTTCATTAACTTTAATGACAGTAGCTAATAGAATTTTGTCGACCTCAAAAACATATGCTGTCAAACGTTCCTCAATTATTATACAGTAGAATATTTCTAATAAAACATATGAAAACTTTTACTTACTTTTCTCAAGAATAACATACCGGAGTTTTCCGGTAAGGACCTCATGGGGTTGTATTTGGATTTTGCATTTTTAAGGTTCTCATAAATAAAAATAAAATAAAGTATATCATCACGCCATTTACTCATTACTGGCTGTGCCACCCTGCAGTAGCAAATCTCGGTAAATGAAGTGATATATTTATGTGCGTGAAGTGCAATTACCAACTGTCAAATCACGACCCCTCCCCCAAAGATGTTATTGGAGGAGGAGCCACAGGGGTAATAAATGCGGTGAAAATTGTTTGTTAGCTGTGAGAATCGAATCCGGTTTCTCAAATCTATAAGCCGACTCGATACTACTGAACTACCTACCTCAGTAGATTCTAATGGGTTTCTTAACGGAAACATTTTTTTATTAACTAGCTTCAATAATTCTGCTTCTTGTTGTAACCAACGGCGAAAATATTTTCCTTCCAAAGTCTGTTTGTTGTGATATCGAATTTTGACCTGTTCTCACTTTTTAACGTGTCACAAAATGTAGTTTTTCTTGGATATTCTACGATTTTCGTTTATCAGATCTTTTACTTTCCATTATTAGGGTTAAATAAATATTCTGACGAATAGAGACGAGCACGCGCAGTTCACATCTCAAGAAAGCGCGTTATTATCTGTCCCCAATAAAAGCCCATGGGCCTTCTATTTGGAAAATAAAATACTAATATAAATCCAGATTAGCCTATATTTGGGTGGGCCTCCTAATGGAAAACCCCGATAGTAATGTTTGACAGAGAAAAAAAAACGCACTTTTTAATGTCGTTATTTTAAGTTCTTCCGAAAATTATGTGGAAGTACTAGGAACTCGAATAGGAACTCGAATAATAAATAAGGTAAAATTGATATAATGTAATATTTGAGAAATAACATGTTACAAAGATTGGATATTATGAGTGAAGCAAGTCTTTGATATAAATTAGGTATTGATATTGAAAAAGCTTTTATACAAATTGAAAAATCAATAATGAATTCATACTTTCATATACGTAATAATGCTGCTCTGTACTCATACACGTATGTAACTTGGTGCCTACTTCAATCTAACTACTGTAAATGTAACTGACATGACTACATGAATATTGCAAAATATTCTTTACATTTCTAGCTACTATTTCCATACAAATATATGAATATTACATTTTTATGTTTACATTTTTATATATTTATATTTATAGTAGAGCAAATATATATCTGTAGGTAATGAAAAAAAAAAGATAAGTATATAATAATTATCTATTATTTTAATCATTTACTCAACATAAATGAAAATAGACATTTGTTTATCTAGGCAAAAAACTAGCAGATTTACAGTCGCGGCTAGAGTTTCTAGCCAAGGCAGTAAATCTGATTTTTTGTGAAAAATTAATACTAATTTTGTGATTTTAAATTTTAGCGATATCATCGTAATCTTCACGTTGTTAATTTTATAAATGTTATTCTACTCTTTGTGAATCTTGTGAATCACTATATATTAATTAAATTTACGATATATAATAGAAAGTAGCGAAGAAATGTTAACTCCACCCAAAAATAAAGAAGAGGCATGCAGTGGTAATTGTATTTATTAAATTAAATCATAGATGTCAAATTTGTTGTTTTTCTATATCAACACTTTTATAGCTTAGGCCGTAAAAGTAGCACTTCACAACCTGTTAATTGTCAACAAAAGCCCACTTTTAATGGCAATCAGTAAAAAAAAGTTGTTATAAGTCCAACAATTTAGTTATATAAGTTATGTTATGTCCCCAGACATAGATTTAGCTGAAATTGTAAAATTAGTTACTTTATATTCAGAAATTATGCAGAGCAGGGAAAATATGTAACTCTAAAGCACTATTTACAATGGAAAATTAAAATAATTTACTTTTTATGAAACGAATCAAATTCAATTTGCACGTACATGAAAAGCAATAGTTGCTAATTGATTAGTTAAAAAAAGAAAAAAAATAATTTTTTTTTCGCGACTTCTAATTATCTTGCACGAAATCACAAAATAATAATATACGATATACTAAATGACTTCACAAATATCTCATTTGTTTGTAGTCTACAAAACACGTAATTCATTTATATTTTCAATTGAATTCTTTAAGAAAACAAAGTAGTCTGTTGTTTTTTTTTATTATTACTTTTTTGTATTTGTAAATTACCCGACATAGAGTAGATAGAGGTCACTGGCAAAATATGAAATTTAGATAAAGTGTGAAATGCTGTATTAAATCCTGCAAATTTCGCCAAAAGGAACTATAAAGTCTTTCATATACGGAACGTACGTACTAGCGAGCATTGCTAACAATCCGTTCAATATGTAAACAAATGTGTGAAATACTGAATAATTTGATCCAAAATCAAGCCGGCAAACTATTTTCACCGCATCAAAATTATCCACTACTAACATATTTGGAGGCCGTAATTTGACGGCTAATAACCGCAATTAATTCGCATAAATATATCACTTATCAAGATTAGCTATGGTCGAGTGCTACACCCAGTATTTGGTAAAAGGGGTGATGATATATTTATTTATTTATTTAAATCGAATACTCGTACAACAGTTTGCCTCTCCGGAGCATATATTCTACAGCCTTTGTTAGAAGTGCGAGTGAAACGTGCCTCACCAAGAATGCGTTCTAATATAAAATAATCACTGGTAAATAATACAAATTTTGTATTTCAGTTTTTGTACATTTCCCGGAACTTATACTCTGCCAATAAGATTATTTACTCATTAAAGTATTAAACATTAGCTGAATTTGGACAAATATTCAGTAAGATAATGAATTTCGAGTCATTGACACGCTATCATTCCAATCTCATCCATATCTTGTGGTTTAATATCAATTCAACCCTAATACACAAATGACTTAAATTCACAATTTCCATTTTGAGTATTTTAGTCACCCTAATTCATTAGTCATTATTACATCGCATCTACAAATTGCTTTATAATAACTTGACGGAATATAGTGAGTGCATACTAATTATTTGGATCACGCACGTCGCGTCGTACAGACAAAATGCGTGCATACTCGCACGCATGCCAGGTACAAGTGTGTGCGCAAACATCACTATGTGTGTATGTTTGTAGTTTTCATTACCATTGCGGCCTTGGATGTTTAAATAAATATGTTTTAGCTGTACTTGAACTTAGTAGCTCTAATGCTTAGGACTAAATTCTATCTAAAAAAATGTTGATATTGGTACACTTACGGAAATTAATACTTAAAACCTTGTATAAAACAAAAAAAATATAATATCATGACCAAAATGATGAAATAAATAAATAAATATATCATCACGCCTTTTACCCATCACTGGGTGTGGCACTCTGCCTAGCAGATCTTGGTAAGTGATATATTTATGCGTGTGATGTGCGGTTACCAGCCACAGGGGTAATTTTAATATGGTGAAAATGTTTGTCGGCTGTTGGAATCGAACCAGGGTTCTCAGAATTCACAGGCTGACTCGATACCTACTCAGGGTTATTACAATACATAGCTACTTCCTATATTTTTATCGGCCAGTAGAGCCCTCAAATACTTTCTGTAATGTAGACTGTCAACCATGGTTCATTACAGCTCTAAGTTGCTCGTCGCAATCCAACCATGATTTTATCAAAATAAAATAAAATAAATAAATATATCATCATGCCTTCTACCCATTACTGGCCATGGCAAATCCCGGTAATGATATATTTTGCCTTTGAAGTGAGGCTACCAGCCGTCAAATCATGGCCCCGAAAGATGTTAGTGGTGGAGAAGGCACAGGGGTAGTTTTTGAAAGTAGAAAAATTGTTTGTCGCCTGTGGGAATCGTACCAGGGTTCTTAGGATCCACAGGCCGACTTCATACCACTGAGCTAACCACCCCATATGATTTTATATAATATTAGAAAACATAGCAATTTATTTCTTTACCTATATAAAAAATATGCAACTTAAACTCAATATTACAGAGACAGTTTAAACTTAAACGTTTGCATATTTCCATAGCAACTTGATTGTAATTTCCGCCCTTAGCATCCTGTCAATTTTAACAATTAATGGAAAATACTCAAAGCAAACTATTTTCTGAATTTCATATTCATTTCATTACTTTTGCTGTTACCCGTCAAATAAAAAAATAAAAAATATAAATTATAAAACATATTGCAAAAAATATACCGCTATATCTTTGTGCAATATTTTTAATTTATCTAATTACGTAACACAGCATATGCCATATACCTATGATGTCTTCACTGATGATAGAAATCATATTATAAAAAAAATATATATAATTTTAATGACTAAATAAAATTAATGACCTATACTTACACATTTTAATACATTTCAATTTACCTCATTCTTAAGTGATATGTGATATATGTAAAATAATGGTCACTTTAACCAAAGATAAAAACAAAACTCAAATGCAAATTGATAAATGAAATAATTAATCAAAAAAATACTATTATTTTTGTATTCATTTTTCTAATTATAATAACAATAATAATAAAATATATTATATTAAAAATAAATGATTTCTACAATGCCTTCAATCTACGTATTTATATTTTCTATGACTTTGTAAAATGACGAAATTTAATACTCATACTCATATACAATAAATCTTGAGTTATTTCCTGGAGTGTACATAATTTCGATTACACTTGTCCAAGCCTAATGGTATTTGTCCAACGGAAAGGTAAATACTATGCCATTAAATATATATTTTGTTTTTTTGGGATTTACATTAGGTGTTAAAGTAATGAAAGTTGAATTAAAAGTAGCAATGGAAAAAAACTACTACATCCGGGAAACGCTGAACACGTGTACAACTAAAGTAAGTATAGTAATTTATTACCACGATAATGTGCCTATCTATCATGCTGAATTGAAGAAACTAAATAATTATTATTATATTTTACTTCAATTACCTTCTACTGAATAATTAAAGACAGAGATGTTTTACAACCTACATAAATTATTCTATTAGTACGAGATAAATTTTCTTTTTTACCAAAGTTCTATTTATTTATCATGGATAATTATCCATAATAACAGTACTTTTCCATTTATATTCATTTACTATCAAATAAATAAATATAAGTAAACAAATATATCATCACGCCTTTTATCCATTATTGGGTGTAGCACTCTGCCGAAGCAGATCTCGGTAAGTGATATATTTATGCGTGTGAAGTGCGGTTACCAGCCGTCAAATCACGGCCCCCACAGATGTTACTGGTGGGGAAGCCACAGGGTTAATTTTAAATTGCTGAAAATGTTTTGTCGGCTGTGGGAATCGAACCAGGGTTCTTTGGATCCACAGGCCGACTTGATACCACTGAGCCATTATTACCTATCAAATAATCAGATAAATTGGTTTTAATTTGACTAGTACTACTAGTTCTTCAAATATAAGAACGCGCATAAATATATCAGTTACCGAGATCTGCTACAGCAGAATGCCACGCCATGAATTATATCTATTTATTTAATTTATTTGTATTAGTTTATTTAATTCATATAGGGTAGGTGGCTCAGTGGTGTGAAATCGGACTGTAGTTTTAAAAACCCGAGTTCAATTCCCACAATCAACAAACAATTTTCACCCCTACACTAACATCTTTGGAGGCCGTGATTTGACGGCTGGTAACTGCACTTCACACGCACAAATATATCACTTACCGAAATCTGCTACGATGCGTGCCACATCTAGAAGTGAGTGAAAGGCGTGATGATATATTTATTTATTTTTATTTTATTTTATTCATACTACTACTTTAATGAGCGAAACAATTTTTTTTTTAGACCAGTTGTTCTCAATGTAGGGCCTGCAATCTTCCTTTCCCTTTCAGGCAAAAAATAAAAAACTTTTATTATAAAATGTTATTGTGAACTTCAAATAATATAATATTAACATAAATAAATACATTAGCCCATTTGGTTAAAATAACTTTTGAAAAAATTGCGGTTTCTGCAAATGACCACTACGAGCCAAGATTTAACCAGTGGAACGCATAATTTTTTTTTATTGGTGGTTTTGTATTGAAACCACGAAGAACGAAAGGGTTAATAAGAACCTATTTTTTTTTATATTTGCTTAATAGATTTTGTATTTTTTCCGAATTATTTAATCGCGTAAATGATGTTGAATAATAGATAAACACTGCATTATTATTTTTATTAAAAGTTTCCACCAGATACTCTAAAAATGTAGGTACACTTAAAAAACCATGTTCTTAATTTTGCGAATTTTGAAAAAAATATTTTTTAATCAGCACATCAAAATGTATATACGAGTACACTCAAAGTTTCTTAATCTTTTTGTAACAGCCTGTATAATAACGATAGTATCTAATTTTAAAAAGATGTTCAATTACTAACATCAGACACATTTAATCGAAAGATTACAGGCAATCGTAGCTCAGGTAAAACTTGCATTTCTTAATTAGCAAGCAAGAGGTCGTGCGTTCAAATCTCACTGACTTCTATTTATATAAAAAAAAAATACGATTGTGTCTGAGTGGTTCGGATTCCACTATAAGCTGTAGGTCCCCTGTACTGTAATTGGGATTTACTTCCTGTTGTGCAGAGTAACAAAATAAATAAATAAATAAATAAATAAATTCATCTTAAAACTTAAGCTTGATACACTGATACAGTCGAATCGAAAGTTTAACCGCAACTACTTCAAATGATATTTCATTTCGATTTGTTTTTAATTCTTTCATGCTAAACAACAGAATAATTTTTTTTTATAATTCAAAGTACATAACTATTAATTTGTCACATGACAGTCAAATTTTGGACAGAAATTTTTTATGCGAATTTGTTAAAATTAATTCTGTAATAAAATAAATCAGACATAAAATCTAAGTTTGGTTTATGCAAACTGACTGAATCAAAATGATGAATATATTCTTGTCCCTTGGCAGTAACCATTATCATCATGTTTGATTGTGACTCTTGAATTTTTAAAACCATGGTGATTACGATTCCACCCCTTCTAGAGAGCATCAAACACATTATTGACACCCAGTATCAGCACCAACATCCATTCACATCCCGATCACTCGATCACAGCTTGGGATAATTCTGTTTAGTTAACCCTGGATGATTTGTCTGTCATTTAGCCAACACGGCAGGGCAGCACGACGGCGGCATGTTGTCATGCTCGGCGGCAGGCGGCGACACCTGCGCAGCTCTCGCGGGGGCGACAAGCGCCAGACGCGCCGCCGCCGTGCCGGGGTCCCGTTCGACGATACGAGCGCACGACGACGCCATACCGGAACGTTGGGTTAGCACAATACAGACATTCGGAAAGGATTCATATTTTATATTTTGTCGGATTTTTTTATTCTATATTTTTATTAAATAAAATTGGATGAATAGCCCCCCAGATCGGATTATATAGCTATTTATGACAATGGAATCGCTGTCATCTGTCAAGTAAAAATATTTATAATTCTCTATAATATTATTCAAAATAATCGATGTTTTTTATACACTGATGAGGGAGAAAAACAAAACACTTAAAATTCGTGCAATTTTCCCAATTTTTAAATCGTTATAACTTGGCGAATTTTTTATTAATTTGGACGAATTTTTGAGCGTGAAAATGTTCAAAGTGTCTACTTTAAGGAGATCTTAGGGTTAATCCCTTCCGCTCCCTCCTCAATTTCCTAGAAGAATAAAAAATATTTTTAGTGGAAAAAACGTCCATTTTTGACGATCTGTGGACACAACTCACCAACAGGGCAATAAAGTTTATTCAATTCCCTGTAAATGACGCAAAGAACGAAGTTCCTACTTAAACTTTTTCTCCCTCGAAAATTGGGATATTCAGCTAAGAGATGGCATTGAACACGATATGTCAAACTTCAAACAAAGGTACATTTCAGCTGATCTCCATAAGCTTACCATTGTTGTCACTTGTATTTCTTTGTTTTTTACATTTATTTTGTATTTATTAGTAGAATTTTTTTTATTAATTTATAAAGAATATAGTTTTGCGTTGTCGTTAGTTGTAGTTTTAGTATTAGTTTCATTTATCATTTAATTTTTAGTTACAAATTTAAGTATAGGTCTAGTTCATAAGTTCTTTTAATAATGTATTTTTTTCTTAGTAGAATTAGTTCTTTTAATATAATATTAGGTAATTTTAGATTTTTTTTTATCTTATTTAGGTATTGTTAATATAATTTGTGTTATCCTTCATTTTCATTTAGTCCTTAATTATTAGGTTAGGAGCAAAGTGCACCTTTGTCGTAGTTCTTATTTTCGCCACTATGAGTGCATTCTTACATAAAAATATCAATTGCAAAATTATGTAGAATGTAAATAATAAATCATCTACATTCTACTATAGAATTGTGTGTGTATGGCGCGATCTGGAGACAGGCAAAAATATTAAAGAGATGACTCGTAGCTCTAATGGTTCCAGGTTCGATCCCAAATTTATTCAAGTGGTTTAGCTACCCTCTTCCACTTATACCTATTTAGGGCCGCTTTTTACAAGAGTCGGATAAACCTCGGATACTTAGCATAACTTTTAAAAATAGATTTTAGAACCCTTCGATAAATGGTAGTTATTATAAAATACTGACATAATCCTTGTTTTAGATAGATATATAGATATATCATCACGCCTTCTACCCATTACTGGGTGTGGCACTCTGCTGAAGCAGATCTCGGTAAGTGATATATTTTGCGCGTGAAGTGCGGTTACCAGTCGTCAAATCACGGCCCCCAAACATGTTAGTGGTGGAGGAGCCACAGGGATAGCTTTTTCAAATTATGAAAATTTGTCGCCTGTGGGAATCGAGCCAGGGACCTCTGGATCCACAGGCCGACTTCATACCACTGTGCTAGCCATCCCATATAATCCTTGTTTTCTCCCACGAAATAAACAACAGAATAAATTTATAACTTCGGTGTCTATTCGGTCCTTGTAAAAGAGAGCCTTAGTGATGCCATAGAGAAGAGAGCTCAGTGCTAACATGTTGGACTGTGAACTTGAGAATCTAAGTTCGATTCCTGGAACCGACAAATCTCTTCGTACATTAAAATTAGCCTTGTGGCTCCCTACCACTGACATGTTTGGGGACCGTGATTTGACGGCACTTCGCGCGCATAAATACATCAAATATTAAGATCTGCTACGGTAGAATGCCACACCCTGTAATGGATAAAAGACGTGATAGATTTTTTTATGCTGTGATTTGATTGTTTGTCTGTACGTCAAATTGTAGAAAAAAGTTAATAATTATTATCTGCCATTGCAGAATTTATACTCCCGCCTAAAAAAAGCAATGATGTATCGAGTGATCAAATAATGCGCCGCCATTGGTCGTGAATTTATTGTAAAGAAAAGCACTTGAAATAAAACTTCCACAAATGTTGTTTCCAATAGTTTGAAAACTGAAAAATTAGGTATAAAAGTTTTTAAAAAAAATGCTGCAAACAAATATAGGACGATTTTGCTATCAAATTAATATTTAATATTTCTTAAACATGAGTAATTAAAATTAAAAGAAAATAGTAGAATTTTGGTCGTTTCGAAGATATTTAACAATTTATTAATCATAAAATAACAATTTTGAGAATTAAAAAAATGAAATGTCAAGTAATACGTCAAATATTTTGTCGTATCTTCTTCAAATTCCATGACTACCAGTTACAATTATTTTGGTAACTTAATTTTCTCAAAATTATTATTATTATAATTAAAATAATTTTGCAAATTGGCGGAAAAACTGATGGCCCTCGTTTCATATTAAAATTTGAATATAACATTGATATATGTTTTATTCTAAAATATGTTTAAAGCATCAATAATTATAATTCATCCGATACACGTACTCAGCAGAAAACGTAACATGAGATTAAAAAAAATATATTATAAATTGTAAATATATGTACATATTTGTTGTAGTGTAAACTTATATTATTAGTATTTTTTAAATATTATTAAACATGTTTCAACAAGTGTCAATAGTTTACTCAATTAATTATATATTATTAGTCATTAAGATATACATTACGGAACCAATTGTAGGTAGATATATTACTAAAAAATTATAATTTCATAATGACTGAGATTGTATAAATGAAATTAATTAAAAACTAAAAGATTACTTATTACTTATTAACATAAAATAATAATTACTAGATCATAAAGCGGAATTTACTCAAATTTATATTTTTTCACATGAAACATTTTGCAATTTAAGAAATATTCGTTATTTATTAAAATATTGTCAATAATTAAGAAGTTAATTGTAATTAATATTGCCAATACTGATTACAATAATAATACTAATTAAAAATGTAATGAATCTAGAGAAATAATTTGTGTTTCATATGAAATAAACACAATATTTATTTCCGCGACGGCCGCGGCCCTGGTGGGGTGCAGGGAGCGTGAGGCGGCGGCGCCACCCCAGCAGCAGCCCCCGCGAGCGGTGGCGCGGAGCGGGGACACGCGTTACGTGCTGCCATGGAAACAGCCCAAATGACGTATCGATCCGATCTTTCTCTCTCGCACTCATCTCCAGTTCTGTTTCTTTTTCTTTTTGCTCCCCCAACCCCAACCAAACTCCATCACATATTCAACGTATTACTTTTTACATTCCCCCTCTTGTTTTTCTTTGCACTATTTCGGTTCTTGTTTCCTATTCACCGAAAGATTCGCAAAAACTCACTTCCCCCCTTACCTTGGCCATGAGGAAGCGGAAGAGGGTGAGTCCCTCCACCTGTGGCCACCCGCGCACCCCCGCCAAGGCCCACCAACAAAGTTTACTCTTGGCCTCTTTTAATATTCCGTTTCTCATCCTGCTATCAAAGAAAACAGAGATGCAGAGGGACGCATCAAATCTTATTTCGCATTACGGAAAATATTCAACTTTTTTTTCTTTCCGTTGAAATTGAATTTCAATATGAAATAAACATGGAGTCATATGAGCGAACGCACCGTCAAAGGTACGTACTGTTGTACGTAAGATACTTGTCTACAAATATAGGACACGCCACCCATATCAGAACAGTGACGTCAGGAAAAACACGGATTTTATCTTAAAATACGTTTAACGCGGCAACCAGATCGGTTTATAACTGACAGAAATACATCAATGTCGGTTAAAAATATTCACTTTTCACGAGGAAAAAACTTGGCTGCGATAATACAAAAACGTAGAGATATCAAATCAATACTGCCATCGCTATTCGTTGTTGCTGTCTGTTATATTTCATTAAATTCATCGTCTACCTAACATTATTTATGATAGCGTGCTCTCTTTCTGGCTCGACTCTAGGTAGGAATTATGTAAACTAGTTTTCACACAGCACACTTCGTATCAACGTCAACCAATCAATATTCGACGACGTATAAAACAGATTACACCGATCTTCATCGTGTACTCACTTAAGAACATGTAAGAACAATCCACTAACTTCCAAACTAATTTAGCTTAGTAATCCAGTTCTATGAATTATTGCTCTTTTGTTGACACATGAAATACAACTCTATAAAACATGGAGTTATGTCTAAAGTTTTGAGCCAACTTCACATTAATCTACAAATCAGTTAGCTCCAACATATTTTCAGACAAATTCCTTCCGATTTACAAATATATTACTACTTGGCACAGAATGTTTCGTATAAATAGTTACTACTTATTGATAGATTACACTATTCAAATTCAACTGAATAAATTCATACCAAAACTGTTCCATACAACAGAAAATTAAAAAGTAAAGCACGTACCTTATGCTGAGTTTATGCAGTATATTAAGAAGTTAAATTGTTAAGTTAGTTCTAGCGTGAAAATTATTTTTACAGATCTGAATGAAAATCGGCGCACGTAAACATGGGATAGTCATACGCATCCTGTTAAAATATGAAACACATTCACCGTCTGTGGACAAATATATTCGCATGTAAAGTTGAGTTCTTATACACGGGGCTTATGGGGATTGTCATTCAGATACGCATATATTTGGTTCGTGTACCTCTAAAAATTTGCAGTTTCATTTGAAAAACTAATATGATGTTCTAGAACTATCCACGTATATTGTGTCGAAAGGAGAAAGTTTTTTATCGCTTAGCAATGGATATATAGCAGGGTGGATAAAAATCGTGATTTTTTTTTAAATCAGAAAAATCGATTTTTTTTTAAATCAGAAAAATCAATTTTTTTTTAAATCAGAAAAATCGATTTTTTTTTAAATCAGAAAAATCGATTTTTTTTATTTAAATCAGATTCTTTTGATTTAAATTAGATTTTAAATTATTTTTTTTAAAACCGGGTATTTTGAATTAAATTTTGAAATATTATGAATTGTGTAATGTTTTCAAAAAAAATTCTGAACAACGTTTCAAGTGTTAAATGGAGGATGTCCCAAAAAGATGAATTAGGACCAAATAAAGATATAATATTGAAAATTATAAAATCACTTTTATGCGCCACTTCGTCTTCAGCTTGTGTTGAGCGAGTTTTTTCATCATTTGAACTTGTGCATTCAAAATTGAGAAACCGAGTAGGAACTGAAAAGGCTAGAAAACTGGTCTTTTTATTTAAACATTTTAATAAAGATGTACCACTAAATGAATAAACGTTTCTACTTTATTTGTTTTTGTTATTTGAATTGTTATATTTTCATATTCAAATATTTATGATTTATTAAAACATGTTTTTATTTTTTTACTGTGATTTTTTTGTATTTTTAATTAAATAAATACATATACAATAATAAAAATTAGTCATTTATGTTTAAATTATTCAATTTAAATCATGATTTAAATCAATTTGATTAATAATTAATCTCTCAACCCTGATATATAGCCATGAAAAGTCTTGTTTTCAACGAAAAATTAAAGATCCCAATTTATAATGGCAACACCACAGCGTGGTACGGTATGTAAAAATTCACTAGACCAACAATATGTTAATAAATCATGATATTCAAATCATAATAGGTATAAAACACTTATTTTTATTCTATTTTTTTTTGACGACCAATGTTGCCACCGTCACATTAGAACTACCTTAACCTAAATGTTTAATTTAATTTTCTAATTTCATATGAATACCACTCTTTTATGCATAATAATAATGCTGTAACATGTTCGGCAACGTTAAGATATTTTCATATATTATTAAAAACCAATAACCATACATACTAAATATTAGAGTACCCATTAAATCTAATGTACAGATCCTACAACTCTCGGGAGATTTCCGTTAATAAACAAACGAAAAATCTTGACACCCCAGTATATATTTCCCGCTGTCAAATAGATGTGTGAAAAGTATTCCACATTTTTGAAGCCAGTGTTTGAGTAAAGTGAGTAACTTTTCAAATTCATTAATTTTGCAGACTTAAAATATCTGGATGAGGTATACTGTAGATTTTTCAAATAATGTAGAATAATTGCATAATAATACCGAGGGACTAAAGAGCATAATTTAATCCTGAAGTTTATTTCACGAGTTGCATTCGAGGGCAATAATAACATTCGGTCTCGCGTTTAAACTTTTTTTGCGTTTTTTATATACCTAATAAAACACTTGTATAATAAATAACTATTAGTCATAAGAAAAAAAAATGTTTTATCTTAAATTCCAAATTTAAAATGTAGAACATTGTTGCTGCTCAAACTATACTTGATAGAGAGTAGTGTTACTGAATTCAATTCTAACAATGAAAATTAGTGTTAAAATTACTGATAATTTGTTGACTGAATGAATTGTTGAAATCATAATTCTTGTTGTTGTGATCTTTCATTGTTGCAACCTTTCATTGTTGTGATCATTCATTGTTCTAATCTTTTATTGTTTCAACTTGCGTTAAAATTAGTGGTTATTTTTTTACATTATTGATATTACTTTTTTATGTTGTTAATTGTTCTTCCTTTTTAAATATTTAACTGCTGTTTTCTTTTTAGGTAATACGTTTTGTAAATTATCAAAATAAATTTGGCACCTAACGCCGAAAATAACTTATCCACAAGAAAAACTTATCATCTTATTCTTTTATTTTTCAGATAAAAAGATAAACCGCATCCTGTGATTCATCAAGAACAGGAGAGAAAAAACGAAAAAATACGAAATTTGGATTCAAGTTTGGCGAACACCGACTAGTACAGGACACCATCACCATATATATCCCTATATAAAGAATACCATTAAGACACAATTTATTGTATTGTGTCATAAAGTTTTCGCTATTAAAGTCTGGAAAAGAAGAAAAGAATAAGTGAGAGAAGTTCTGACATTTGGGGGATCTTCCCGAAAGAGGGGGAGGTTTTTGGTGGGTGTCTTCCCAATTCGGCCATTCCCATTTCGATCACTCGAAAGTAACTTTCGCTTTTAAACAGGACGAAACTCTTAAATATGGAGAATCACAACACTTTCAACAGAATCAATTTCTATTCTGTCACATTACGTTCACTCTATCATACATAATATCATGCTACATATATTCCAACAAATCGGGTAGCACGAACCCTAGAATAATTCATAAAACATTCACTCATCAGATTCATAATATAATGAGTTCTCGTCAAATCAACAAGAGAGTGCGAATAAATTGAAAATGAGTGGCTATTGCCAAGTGGCAACAAGTTTGAGGAGAATTATTTTCTAATTTATCGAACTCTCGAGTTATATTTAATTAGATTATTTTTTAACTTAACTAAAAGATTTTGAACTGGGTTCATATCGATTGATTACTTATTAATGTATTCTTGGAAGTTGTTTCCAATATTTGTTGGTGTATTTCTGTATCTGAAATACAACTAAATCGATTTTTTTCACACATTTTACTTGACGCGTTGACAGTTTTAAATAATTATTTGACAATTACCTATCATTTGTCACAAACAAAAAGCACCTACAGATATTATTCTCGGGAATAATCACAAGAGCTTTATTCTCAGTATAATAATGACAGGATTGGTTAAAACGCAGACACGTGATATACAATGAAGCATTTCATTGGTTTTGAGAAACGTCAAAAAATAATCAGCCTACCACACCATCCTCGCTTCAACCACATTTATAGTTTCCTCCATACAAGCTCATTTTACTCATTACATTCGAAATCATTCCTCACACAGCAAACCTTCAATCATATCCATTCAATCACTCCTATACACTCTTCATCAATCTTTCTTCGACGCATGTTTCACACCCTCAAAACATCTCAAATTACTCACGCTCACTCCTCTAATAACGAGTCGATGAAGTAAATATATTCTGAAATACTCCTAGAATAGACATTATATTGTTTGATGAATATTTTATGTTCTATGTTCGTTTGTAAAATGTGTGATACTATTAATAGAAAAATAAAACAAGTTTTTAACTACTTAATACTCGTATAAATACAAAATTATTTACGAAAGTGCTTAACAGTATAAATATATTTAAACTGTAATATTACATTCTAACAAAGTCTTACATCAATCGTAAACATCATCTTTTAGTACCCATTAAAATGTCTGAAATAGGAATATAAACTAAAAATTGTGATTTCGATGTATTTAAAATAAATAAATAAATACATCATCACGCCTTCTATCCATTGCTGATACTCTGCCGTAACAGATCTCAGTAAGTAATATAGTATTTTTACGCGTGGAGACCGGTTACCAGCCGTCAGATCACGGCCTCCAAGGAAGTTAGTAGAAGGGAGATACAGAGGTAGTTTTATTGTGGTGAGAATTTTACACGTATATGTGAGAACCAATAGAATCATGAATTTGTTTGAAAATGAACCAATGAAATTAAAGCTATTTTGATAATTTTCCACTAGTGAAATTAATAAGTGATAATTCTTCACTGTTCCAATGAGATAAATGCAATTTTTATAAACGTCAATTGAAAATATTCTATCGAAATGTCAAATACACGATTGGGAGCTGCTTCTAAAGAAGAAATTTTTATTAAAATTGAAGAGAACGTTCCAAAAAATATCAAAAAATTAAAAGATTATGTTTGTTAAATTCTCAGTAATAATATAACAAGAGAGTGAGAATAAATTGAAAATAATTTGACAGATCTTTCGAAAATGTGTTGCCAGGCAATAATCACGAAAGCCCGTAGGGATTGAGTGGCTATTGCCAAATGGCAACAAGTTTGAGACAGATACAGGAGAATTATTTTCTAATTTATCCAACTCTCTAGTTATATTTAATTAGATTATTTTTTGACTTAGCTGTTGAGGTCGTTGCATCCAACTTTAAATATTTTGAACTAGGTTCTTATCGAATGATTACTTACTAATGTATTCTTGGAAGTTGTTTCCAATATTTGTTGGTGTATTTCTGTATCTGAAATACAACTAAATCGATTTTTTTCACACATTTTACTTGACCCGTTGACAGTTTTAAATAATGATTTTACAATTACCTATCATTTGTCACAAACAAAAAAACACCTACAGAGATTCTTCCCGGAAATAATTACAAAAGCTTTATTCTCAGTATAATAATGACAGGATTGGTTAAAACGCAGACACGTGACATACAATGAAGCATTTCATTGGTTTTGAGAATCGTCAAAACATAATGAAGCAAAATTTAACTCATAATAAAAAATGACAGATAATATTTTGAAATGAGGTTAATTTCATACAGCCCATAACAACTCATAATTCATGTTAAAATATTATCGGCAATTATCATATCATTTGTTATAATAGTTACGAAAATTGTTGGTCAGCTGTGGGAATCGAACCAGAGTTCTCAAATCCACAGTCCGACCCGATACCACTGAGCCACCTACTTCTAAGATGTACTAAATAAGAAAAATGAAAATAAGCTGACCAATATGAGAGAGGCAGAATTGTGAGTAGTGCAAATGAAACCGGGCATAATAGGAAAGCTCGCAGCGGAGTAATGTCCCCTCTTCGACCCCAGAGACGATAAACGCAGCCCGCTGACTCCCAACCAACTCTTTAATTGAATAGCAACCACTGTACGGCATTTCTTTGAGAAGTGGATAAAGTTTTTAATTATTTTCAAACTGGAAAATGAATTCTATGACAAATGGAATTCATTAATTTGAACAACGATATAAAATGTCTGCCGTATTATTGTTCTGGCAGTTCTCATGCACCAGCTCTAATTAAAAATGCACAAAGAGAATAGAGGAAAACCAAATAAATATGAAACAAGAGCTTGCGAGACGAAAGCTGCGGAAATCGATTTGTAATGGAGTCAGTTCTATAACATATCGTTTAATGCCGAGTTCGGAACGATTTATAAACCGTAAAAAGCTGTATATAAAAATACGTTTTGTGAGGAACTTAATATCGTAGTAGTAACAACTGTTCTATATATTCATAAATAGTTTATTTTTCACATTATAGTAAATCAGTTTAAATTCATAATTCTAGCATATTTTTCTTTATTCGTATTATATTTAACGTACTTACCAAATAAGAAACATTATAATTTCTAACTACTATAGTCTCAGTGACCATAAGTCCTTTATTTTAGAGAACAATCCGTTATTTTGGAGCGTTGTTCTTCAGATTTATTTATTTCTTAAAAACAAACTTATGTCCTTTATTATTTGTTTTTGGTACAGAAGTATAGAAATTCATTCTTTATCAGTATAAATGAGTTGAAATTAAAGCTGATATTAATTAATTTAGTATTACTCGTAATAAATCTTTATTTATAAAATTATAAACCATCCATTACGGAAACTATGTAAAAAGGCAAATGGCCTGTATAGTTCATTAAATATAAATGAATAAATAATTTAATCTACGAGTATTTCATAACCCCTATCTTATTTTATCTTATTTATCTCTATATTTTCAGGGGTTGTTTGCACATCTACACTGAATATTAAACAAACTTATTTATTCAGTATAATTTATAGTAATTATACTTGTATAATTTATTAATTCTTTAGTTGTATTATTAAAATTTTATATTATTTATAATTCTACACACACATACATAACATCACGCTATGTCGCATCAAATTGGATAGCAGGAACCAGGGTTGAAAAAAACTCGAGTTTTTTAAAAAAAAAACCTACCCACTAGGTTTTTTTTTGGGTTTTTTTGGGTTTATTTGGGCATTATTGGGTTTTTTATAATATTGAGAAATACACTTTTTAATTCAATTTATTTAATTCTAGATTAATTTTGTATATAATGTTTAAAATGTATATTGTACACTACTAAACATTAAAACAAAATTTATGTACTATTATGTAATAATTGCAAAAAATATATATTTATTTTATTGTGAATTCAAAACATAATATGCTCTATCATATTATTGTCATACTTATTCAATTTAAAATTATATTTCGAATTTGCCAGTAATCAGATTGAGTATCAATCAGTTTTTGTAACACGAACATAATATAAGACAAATAATATTTGGTCTTAAACTAGTTTGATATTGACATTTGTCAAAGTAATGCAATGTGATACTACGATATGATGTAATAAATGATAATTTAAGTTAAACGTTTTATTTTGTAAAGAGGTTATGTATTATTACACTGTAAAATATATAAAATATGTTTATGTACCGAGATTTGACTCTATCTTAAAATTCACGCTGGGTGAATTTTCAACCATTTAACCAAATGGGCTTTTTAGTGGATTTATTTGGGTTTTTTTTAGGTGGGTTTTATTTTAAAAACCCGGGTGGGTTTTTTGGGTGGGTAAAATATGAACAACCCTGGCAGGAACCCTAGAATCATTCATAAAATATTCATTCATCAAATTCATCAAACAATCAGTCCCCATCAAACATTTTCATCCTAACACACCATCATTACCTCAACCATATTCAAAATACCCCAATATAAGCTCGTTTACTCATTGCACTCGCATCATTCATCAGGCAACAAACTTTCAATCACATTCATCGTATCACTCCTATACACCTTTCATTAATCTTTCATTGAACGTACGTTTTATATGCTCAAAACATCTCAAATTACTAACGCTTACTCCTCTAAAAACGAATCTGCAAAGATTTGAAAGAAAGTGATCGAATACCTACGTAAATACAAACAAATTTCATACAATTGCAGTTAGACACTCTATGTAAGAACTGAAAACGAAAAAAAAATATAAGAATGAAGTGAAGCCCTAAAAAGCGTGCTTAAACACTTCTTTTTGGCCCATTCCTATGGATACATAAATAAAATGACAATTTTTGTTTATTATGAATACTTGATTCTGCAAAATGTCATTTTGACATATAACCTATTTGCATGGGTGGGACACTCTGCCGAAGCAGATCTCGGTAAGTGATATATTTATGTGCGTGAAGTGCGGTTACCAGCCGTCAAATCACGGCCTCCCAAAGATGTTAGTGATGGAGGAATCACAGGGGTAATTTTAAATTGGTGAAAATGTTTTATCGGCCGGGGGGATCGTACCAGGGTTTTGAACATATAATTAAATGTTATTTTGTTATGCATAAAATATGTCCAGAAAGTCCTGTTTTCACCCTTGGTACATAAATGACTATTTTACAATACCTGTACTGTAAGTTACCCATCAATGACAAAATTTAAACACAGTAAGTGGAACATTTATTGCACAGATGGTTTCCATGGTTACATCAGGACTATAATATTTATTTACCATCCACCGTAGACAGTAAGTAATTATAGATCATGATCCTGTTTATTTTGACAATAATTTGACAACTGTCAATTTTGAAACCGATTTTTCTTTTCCTTCTATTTGTGCAGGTTTTATAAAAAATAGCTTACTAACTTCAAATTGTAAGTGCTTTTTAGGACGCGAGTGTTTAGGAAATATGTGATTTACAGTTCATGGTACGTAATATATTATTTAATTCAAGTTTTAAAAATGGTCTAAATACTTATAGTACTTGATGTCTCACGACGTGAAAACAAGAATTTTGGTAATCACAACAAAAAAATTACAATTATGGATGGAACAGCTATTTTAATAGAAGACCAACCATGGAAAAGTAATATTAGAAAGCACATATTTATCTTTATTGCAAAAGATAATTTGGCTCAAATTTTTTGTTGTTCTTCCTAAACTGTTTAATAACAAAAATGTTGTTGAAATTATATTTAAATTAAGAAATCCAAACTAAGTTGCTCTGGCTTGCGTATAATTATAGAATGATTAGAAAATTCATTCAACAAAATATACATAACAAGTTAACATTATAAATGAAAACAATACAACTCGTAATTAACTTCGCATAAGAAAATAACTCTACTTAATTCAAAATGTCTGCCGTTTGCATTATTAAATATTTCGTATAGCAATATCTCAGAATGATTATGTAACTTTGAACCTCTGTAGAACTCCATTAAAATTTCACAATGTTCTAGAAATTAATTAAGAATATTTTCGTAGTATGAACACAATAATTTGATTACAGAATTTCATTAAATACATTCTGTACGATAAATATTAGTTGTAGTTCAACTTACCCGTAAGTAGTGAACTGAGCTGAAGCTAGTCACGTTCGTCTTATCTGCAACAGAAAGATAAATAATGAATGTATTACAATAGAAATACTACCAGCTTTTTCAAATTCAAATCCAGCGAAATTCATTTTCATTTTAATGAAAAATTATTTTCATTTATATGAATTATTCCATTTGGTTTTTTTAATGTGTCAAAAACATTTTCAGATTTATTTTAATCTGTTATTCACCCTTCATATTCAACTGAAAAATAATTCTAAATTTATATGTATATCGATCCCTCTATTTTTAATTTATTACCAGAGAATGAGGCACCTCATAAACATTATTTTAATAAAAATATTTAAAACAAATTATTTTTCTTCCTTTACTACCAAAAACAATAAATATTAATATTCAGACTAACAGAGTAAAAGCTATTAACAAGTACCTACATAATTTATGAAGATTTATATAAATTTACGTGATGCTAAAAGCTTACAAATTATTTTATAAATAAAAAAATATATTGTTCTGCTGGCAAGGTTCTATAATTTAAATTTGTTTCCTGCAGCAAGCACTCCATTAACATTTTAACAATAATTTAGTGGTCCGTTAACAAATGTAACGAGTGTTCAATAAGTATTTTGGTCCTATGGACTGTGAAATACAGAGTGATCAAAAGAAATTGTTATAGTTGGCAATACAATTCTAGAGATCTTTTTATTCCACAGTTAGCACGTCAGATAAAAGCGGAAATGCTATTTGACATTTCTAATAAATACAAATAGGTTATGTCAGGAGTCTGACAGCTAATAGAATTTTGACTTTTTAAGTAATAGAAATACTTTAGAAATAAATGTAATAATAAATGAACTCAAATTTAAATATTAAATGTGACTGTCAACAACAGAAAATGAATTTATGTATCAGGCTTACCAATTTCAAGTAGTTTTTTTTTTATTGCCGACTGTAACAATTCCTTTTGATCACTCTGTACATGTCTGTACTTTGTTTATACAATGTAACCTTAAATAAAACGTCAAACGTCATTAAAAATGAAGAAGGCGTAATTACGTTTTAATTTCGTTAACCATTGTGAAATTAAAACTTTACTATAAATAAAACAAAAGACAAAATGTCTATTGCGATGTGGAATTGAGTCTTAATAAATAAGAAAAAATAGGAAAAATAGGAATGACCTGAGAAGTTGATGCAAACGTGCTGTAAAACCTCTGTGGAATTACGAGACAAGTGATGGAAATTTTGTTTCCTATTTTTTCTTATTTATTTATTTACTATAAATGTTTTTTTCTGCCTGAGTAATGATTTGACTATATACTATTATACAGGTATAATACATTAAAACAAAATCTGTTTTACTTTAATTTTTGTGTTAATATATTATGATGTATAAGGTTAAATTGTATGAATAAAGTACAGCCACCAAAGATGTTAGTGAAGCCGCCACAGGGGTAATTGTATTGTGGTGAAAATTGTTTGTCGGCTGCAGAAATCAAATCCGGGTTCTCAAATTCAAAGGCCGAAAAAAGAATTGCAATAATTTTACATGAACTGAGTAATGACAGCTAAAATGATAGATTTATGTTTTGACATTTTTACAACTGGACAACTCAACTTCACGAAAAATATCCCCAAAAACAGTTGTACAAAACTGATAAAAATAATTGCACAAAATTCATTTTGTAAACGCGATATAGGAAAAATGTATTGTAAATACATAAGGTTTAATTTATATTATATTGGGTAATGGCTCAGTGGTATCAAGTCGACCTGTGGATCCTAAGAACCCTGGTTCGATCCCCACAGCCGACAAAACATTTTCACCAATTTTAAATTACCCCTATGGCTCCTTCACCACTAACATCTTTGGGGGCCGTGATTTGCTTCGAGATCGGCTTCGGCAGAATGCCACACCCAATAATGGATAAAAGGCGTGATGATGTATTTATTTATTTTAATTTTATTTTATTTATATTCATGATCTAATAATAGACATTAGCGCTGCAATACAGACTGGTCCAGAACTACAAATTTCATTGATAAAAACGTTGGCATTTAAATCCATCTGCACATATTTTGTCTGTGACTCAATTAACCACTTGCTAAGCGTAGATTACTTTAAGTTATATACGAGCTATACTCTGTTTTTTAACCAGGAGGAGTAATTTAAATTTTAACCGCTAAAACTGACGCTTCTGATTGGCTAATGCTTCGTCCAGTTTACACTGTACATAGATTTTATTAGAGCTATCATAAGTTTTGAGGTTATCTGTTTTCTAGTTGGTTTTTTGCATTTCTGGGACATTAAAATAAATCAGTTCTTTTAAGAACTAATAATATACGGAGTGACAAATTAGAGTTTATAATGTCATTTGTATTTTAAAATAAATTCCATGAGACTTAATCAGTGCAGATGTGTAAGAAATTTTTGTATTTCGCGCCAACAAAAATCTAGTAACTTTCTTTGGTAACTTTCTATAGTGTAAATCTGACTTATTCATTTACTCCTCCTGGTTAAAAAACAGATTATAGTAAATCTAGTACAGAGAATAAATTGAGCGAAGTAAACCAATGAAATAAATAAGTGATTTGGTTCAAAAGGGTAAGGTAGATCCGATCGAAATAACAAATGGAATACGCCTTAGATAAACCATATTTCTCTATAATTTATTTGAAAGAGTAAAACTTATCGTCGAGAGCTCCAAACGTGCAAATAGCAGCTTTTGTATTATTTACCTTTTCAGAAAACTGAAACAATAAGGTAGTAACTAATTCATTTAATCCCATTATGAAACATCCATGTTTATTCAGACTTAAACCCCTAATTTAATTGTTGCACAAATTAAGGTAAATTGCAAAAATGCTGTAGAGTTGTTTAACAAAATACCCCTTACTAAATAATGAATGTAGAATAAATGTTATTCAATTTTAATCATACGCAAAATCTTTTGATACATTAACGAAACTGAATTTACAATATTTGTTTTAAATGTGCTCGTACACAAAGAATTTCAATTGAAACAAAAGCTTACGTCTGTCGAATACACAATAACATTCAAATTAAATTTTACAAAAGACTTTTGTTTGTGTGCTTGTTGCTTTTATTATTGTTAGCATAATAAAATAAAAATGTTTCAAAGTTTTGTTATTTAACTTAATTAGAATATAAAAATAAAACCTATTCAAAACGCCAGTATTATTTAAAAATTTAATTTAATTTTAGATAATATAAATTAAAATATACCCACTAGTATTTTCTACTATTTCCAGACTTTGTATTGTTTTGTTGCCTTGCTACTTGACAACTGCAAATTACTTTGATAAGAAATAATTATATAGAATTCTGAAAAGAGAAATGTATTTCTACATACTCGTATATCACTCCTATGTATTCTGGAAATTTTTCAAAAGATAATTATTATTTTCAACAACGAAAAACAAAATAGAATTGTTTGTTCTGAAAATAATTTATGTTTGAGTTTATGTTGCTTATTGCACTGATATAATGAAAACAATAACAAGTTATAAACATATAAATAGTTAATTATCCTTTTTTTTTTAGTTGTAAAATATAAATTATATTATAAGATGGCGATGGTTTGTATTTAGAGATGAATAAGTGTACGCTAAAATAATTATTTATTACATTACCTAATCCTCAGAGCTGGGCAAGCTACTTAAAAAAAGTAGCTAAGCTACAACTACAGCTATTCTTTAAAAAAGTAGCTAAGCTACAGCTATAAGCTATATTTTGTAAAATATAGCTAAGCTACAGCTAAAAGCTTTCGTTAAAGTAGCTGTTAAATTTTAAAGCTACTTTTTTAAATTATTGTGAAATAATTAAATTTACCATTGTCATATGATCAGTCTTTTGTTATAATGACTGTTAATTTACTATTATGTACATAAATATCAAAAATAGCAAATACCATCTGGCACCTACTGTGTATTTTTGCGTATTAGAGCCAGTTAGAACCGGCAACAAATAATTTTTTTGTGTGGATTTAGCTAGTACGCATGCGTACTTTGTTGACCTTCTGCTTAAAAAGTAGCTTTAAAAGTAGCTTCAGTTGTTATTTTTAGCTAAGCTACAGCTACAGCTAAGGTAAATGTAGCTAAGCTAGTAGCTAAGCTACAAAAGTAGCCAGCTACTGTCCAGCTCTGCTAATCCTAATACAATAAATATTATAATCTCAATGTCATGTTACTAGCCAGGTCGTCTAAGGGTTATCAATCAATGGACTGTAAAGAAAGAAATTGGTATGAGTAAAACGTACTCCGTGAGAAATCCATGTAGTGTATCAACATTTGGTAGCAATTATCATATTTAATTAAGTTCAGTGACAATTGATCATTCACACACACATCAACAACGTAATCACACAATCAGGATGTCTCAATAAACATACTCAGAATCGATGGCCCTCACTCCACAATGTCCTACCCGACAATCTGCAGCCGTGAGGGCTCCGCCACGCACACTATCCACCTGGACTTATGGCGCGTGGTCGGACAAGAAACTCACCACTGCGAACTTGTCATCTTGATCAGAGCGGATCTACAAGCCATTGAGAAAGGGTTAAAAGCCGAGTCTGAAACCACGATCTCGGCCATCATCAACACTCGAAGATGCAAGCGAAAGTTGGGCACCTCCTGAATTTAACACTATACGTGTAGATGGCAGGCTAAGAGCACCGGTGGTACCAGGCTAGCAGGTCGTACTTCGAAGGATGCATAACTTGGCTGGTCCCCCCACCGTAGCGGGTTACAGGTGACAGCGGATCATAATAGGATAGAACAGGATCACACATCGTCCATACAACCACAATATTCACATCCAATCTCACAACAATCTCATTCTCCAACAATAGTTCAAACCCATCAGTAAATAATCACGGATAACTCACCACAGTAGAATAACTGGATTCTCAATTACTAATATATTCACAAATAGCACAATGCACAAACTAGTCAAGCCTACCTTTCTTATCAAACTCTCAAATCAAACTGAAAGTAATAATGATAAAATAAATCAGGCGGCAGGGTTGTTATGTGATTACGGGCCTGATTATCTAGCTAGTTATATAAATATAAATTAGGATTATTCAATACTACCTCATTAAAAAAATATCCGTAACAGTTAAGACAAAACAAGAAATGAATAAACGTTAACAAAATGACTATTTTATATCAAACAAATTAATTATGTGCTTGTCAAGCCATGATTGAACTTTTTTTAACCTATAATGAATGTATAATATTTTGTTGCGTTTCATATGAGACTTAATGAACAAACTAATATTGCAAGTAAATTATCTCATGTGGGCGTATTTAGTAATTTAATATGACAGTATAATAAGGTAACCCATTATGGAAGTTCATATTAAGAAATTATGAGAATTAATAAACAGTTTATTCAAATATAGAGCAAAAAGCTGACATCTATTTCTCATATTTCATCTCACAAATCTAATAAAGTAAGAAGTGTCTGATGATGTCCGTAAGGACGAAACGTACGTAACAAGTTATAAATAAATATTTTAGTGGACGAACCAAGTGTGTGTTTGATTTTCTTATATTCATTATGTTCCACCAAGTACCGACTACAAATTCTCTTTTAATTATTAATAAAGTAATACAAGAATTTATTGGATTGTGTCAATAAGTGAATTTATTTTGTTAGAATATGTATATGAAAAATTGACCTTTTGAGTGAAGTATGAATGTTTGCTGTGATTGCTAGGAGATGGTTATTTTACCGTCATTATTAGTTATTTGTTTATTAAGAGCGTAAAGTGAATCTTTGTTACGCGACCACGGTAATTGCAGCGCGTGCTAGAGGAACAAAGGCACTTTAACGTTCGTGATACACACATAATTTTATCAGCAAATTGCATCTTAAGGTAGTACTACCGTGAAAATTTTGTTTTGCTGATGTGAATGAAATTTGAGACACGTAAACATTGGATAGTCATACGCACCGTGTTAAAATATGAAACACATTCATCGTCTGTGAACAAATATATTTGCTTGTAAAGTTGAGTTCTTATACACGGGGCTTATGGCGATCATCACTCAAAATCGCACATATTTGGTTTGTGTAGCAACAGTATCGAGTCGACCTGAGGATCCTGAGAACCCTGGTTCAATCCCCAGAGTCGACAAAAATTTTCACCAAATAAAAATTACCCCTGAGGCTCTCTCACCGCTAGTATCTTTGTAGATCGTGATTTTACGGTTGGTAACCGCGCATAAATATATCACTTACCAAGATCTGCTTCGACAGAGTGCCACACCCAGTAATTGGTAAAAGGCGTGATGATATATTTATTTATTATTTTAGTATCAATAGCGATTTTATGAAACTTATTGAACCGTTAGTTGCTAATAAACCGATAATACTTTCATGCAACCCAGCATTATTGTTTTATAATGAAATAAATATAGAAATATACATTTTCAAAATATCATATTACTTCAATCTTTAGCCGAGGAAGATTTTCTTTTGTCGCACAGTATATTTGATTTTCAAAGCACAGTCAATCAAAAATTAAAGTAAATTAATTACTGTTTAATAAATTAATAAATTGAAATACATATATACATACATACATATCTTCACGCTATATCCCAACAAATGGGGTAGCACGAACCCTAAAATCACTCATAAAACATCCACATATCACACTCATAAAACAATCAGCCTTCGTCATACATGTTCATTCAAACAAACCACCCTCACTTCAACCACATTCATAGATCACTCCATATAAACTCATTCATTTATTACACTCGAAATCATTATCACACAACAAACCTTCAATCACATCATTCCTATTCACTTATCATTCATTTTCTTTCTTCAACGTACATAACATCTGCATAAAATATCTCAAATTACTCACGTTTACTCCTAACAACGAATCTAATAACGAAACTAACAACGAATCTACAAGATTAGAAAAGATGAAATGAAATAATAAAGTAGAGTAAAGCACTTTGCTGACATACAGAAGGAGAATTTCGAAACAGGGTGAAATGGTAAGGTCTAGTAGGGCGGCAGGGGCTACTATAAGGTCAGTGTATAATGAATTTAAAACAGTTGCGAAAAGGAACGCGTTGGGGGCGGCGCAGTGGCAGCATTCACGCGTACTCCCTATGGAACGCTGTCCGCCATTCCACATATCGGAAAGCAATATTTCTAACGAACACACAGCACCAGGCAACTACGATGCCGATATCCATTTCTATAAACGATATGGACCTGTCCAACTCCGGTAACCGTTTATCATATGCTGAAAAAAATCCGATTTCGGAAACAAACCAATAATTTATTGTACGTAAATATAAAAATCGCCCATTGTGGACTCATAAATTCAACTAATATTTGCAATATTTTCTTAAAATATCAGACGCATTGAACACCTGTACATGAACTGTAAATTACCTTTGGTTTTGCGATGTTATGAAGTCGAGAGGCAGATTTACGGCATTTACACCGATGGACAAACCTATATTTATTTCTATACAATCCCTGTTATTTCCTTTTAAATTATTTCACCTAGTTTTATTCACTGTGGAATCAATAACTGTATTAACCAATATTTATTATGAATACGATATATAGCACGATTCCGCCAGTAGATTGCTATGAAAAATTCGTTAGTATTAGACATTCGATTTACAATGATTACTTGAAAAATTGCAACCAAAATGACTAAGTTAACAATTCTTTATGAATTCGAGAAGTCTTTATAATTGGTAATTAAATAAATTAAATAAATATACCATCACGCCTTTTATCCATTACTGCGTGTGATACTTTGCTATATCAGATCTCGGTAAGTAATATATATTTATTTATTTGTTACTCTGCACAACAGGAAGTAAATCCCAATTACAGTACAGGGGGCCTACAGCTTATAGTGGAATCCGAACCACTCAGACACAATCGTATTTTTTGGATATAAGTAGAAGTCAGTGAGATATTGCGTGTAAAGTTCTGTTACGGCCCTCAAAGATGTTAGTGGTAGAAAGAGCTATAGGGATAATTTTAATGTAGCGTAAAGTTCGCCGGTGTCGGAATCAAACTCGATTTCTTAAATCTATAATTTAACATGATATTACCCCATTATAATTGGTAATTAAGTATTGATTTGAGTCCATTACAAAAAGTATGTTATTTTACTAATTATTCATTCAGATTAATTACTATTCTACCTAGCAGCATAAAATTTTAAACCACGACGTAATTGGTCAGTTTTAAGCGTCTCCAATTCTTATAGAAAGCATGTAAAACAAAATTATTGCAAGATTTAAGCTGGATTTATAATGAAGTAATGCAAGAGGTAACGCAAAAGTAGTAGGTAAGGCAAGAAATTAAAACTTGTGATTGAACTAGAACCATTTATATTGAAGTAAAGCAATCAGTAAGGTAAAATAAGCAACGCAAGAGATGGTCTACGTTACTTTACCTAACAGTTCTTACCGCTGGCCAATCACAAGTCAGCGTTTTGAACTTCGCATTGTAATCTCTATTACCGACCGTGATCTATCAGCTGCCACTGTCATACATTTTGATTGACCTAATTTTTTTTTTTAATGGTCAAAGAAGTAATACAATTTTTTAAAAGGCTAATAAAACTCTGCGTAACAAATCATCAAAAGATTATATTTTTAAAAAAAACAGCAATTTGAAAACAAAAGGCAAGCTTTTGAGATTGTATTATTATATTAATAAATTTTGGTTTGTATTTATATTTTAGCTGAATATGTCCAACGTCGTTGGAAAATTATAAGAAATAGGTATCCAAGAAAGAAACGAAATTGCAACAAATCATTGATTGGTTAACAATATTAGGTTCTGCTTCTCACAATAAATCAGTAATTTGCTTGCGTTACTTTTTAGTTTGCTTTACTTTACTTTACCTCTTACGTTACTTCATTATAAATCCAGCTTTAGTATCTATGTGATCAATTCTACCATCGGTTATTTAAATAACACCCTGTATATTTCTTTACAGCTTTATTTTCAGGTGATACGAAAACATTTGGAGTTGGGCTACTATTACAACTAATAATATTATATCATATATCTGCAAAAAATATTTTTTCGCTTTTGACATTAGCATGACATCAAGATGCTCCCTTATTCCAGAAAATAATAACAGGAACAATTTCAACATGTGGTCTTTAACCGAAGAAATTAGTAGTCTCCAACTGAATTGAAAACTAGTTTTCTGAGAATCGCCCAGAGCAAACCAAGACAGATTTTCGTAATCCAAACTTATTCTAAAGAGAGTAGCATACATACTCATATATTTACAATTAATTGTAGAAATACTGAAACTTAAGTTTTGCGCGCTATTTCAATATTGTTTTGACTGGAAGCACAGTTGTATTGCAAAATAGAAAAGAAAGTTACAATAACAGCAGTCCCTGTTTTTATTTATTATTATTATATGAGGAAGATAATGGACAAAATACTACTGATAGCAGTCAAACAGTACACCAATATAAAATTTAGTAATTCCCTAAAATCATTGCAACTTCTCATAGGTCTAACAGCAAAAGTTTCAAACTGCCAAAACTATTCTGAAACTGGTTGCAAATATATGCTAAGTGTGATACTCCCTTAAAGTAACGTACGAAGGTTAAAAGTACATACATCTGTATTTGCTCAGATACCCATGCAACGTTCAAACTGCTCTACAGCGCCCACTTAGTTTAGGTTTAGAATTGCCGAGAGTCAATAGAGATCTTTCGAAACCCAAAGAAGAAATCATAATTTGTAAAATCTCAAAATGGAGATTTAGTTTTATTAAGCCGTAAATTTTTATGAGAAAATTAGGAGTAGTAAAGGAAAAACAAAATAAATATACACCTCAATTGATTGCATAACTGGGCTTTGTATAATGAAAAACTTTTTTTATAAACGTACGATGATTGACGACATTTCTAGACTTACGTTTTGTCTCATTTTCAAGTCAAAGAAAACAAAAAAAATTTAATTTTTAAACTAATAATTTAAAATTTTATTTTTTGTTTTCTTTGACTTGAAATGAGACAAAACCTAAATCTCAAAACGTCGTCAATCATCGTTATACAAAGCCAAGTTATGCAATCAATTGATGAGTACATTTATTTTTTACCTTTACTACTCCTAATTTTCTCAAAGAAGAAATCAACTGAAGCAGGATATGACACTAACTTACTTACTAAGTAGTCGCCACAGATGCCGATACGTTTTACAATGTTAGTACTACTTTTCTTCTTAAATATGTAAAATTTAAGAATGAGAGTACATGCCACAAAATTTTATAAACTTGACGCTGAAAGTATAGAACTGTACTTTATCTTCAATTCAACTAGAAGCATTTTAATATGTCTATGTAATGACTTGGTACGAATTTAGTAAGATTTATTGTAGGAGAAACCATTCTTCAGCGTGAAATAAGCAACAAGGCATTCATCATTACATTATAAACACAAATACGGGGAGAAAGACAGATCCCACATCCACACTAGACCACATGTACTTAAAATAATCTGGAAACCGTAATAAATTCCCATCAAAATTAACATTACAAATTTGTGTTCACGTAACGCACACATCGGAGCGCCACGGAATAAATGAATCCCCAGCGGAATCCTGAATCCAAACACATGCCATTACGTATAACAAACAGCGAACGGCGTGTTTGCCCAACTTATTCTTACATCCAGTTTATTTCTATAGTACACAGATAATTTGTATCTCATTTCGACAAGCCATCCCCGTTGTTTGGCTTTCATTTAGCTTGCTGCGCCGCCAGCGTAACACTGTTTGAACAAAAATAGGGGTATGGTGCCCGTCTGGCCGCCCCGCAGCCTTGAGCTCCTGTCCTGACCTGCCCCGGCGCCACCGCTTGCTGTGATCACGTTTAACCGTTTTTAACTACTGGTAATGTGTACTTTACTAAACATGTATTTAAACAAAATATTGATATCTGTTTACTTTGTGACTTTACATGCCCGTATGATGGATGCACTATGTTTTGTTTTCAAATAACAACTCGAAACAAAAGTAAACCTTAAAACATTAGACATTTCTAAAAATAATATTCAGTTCTCTAGATAAATCTATACAATTATACAAGAAATTGCGACACTTTACATTTTAGTAACCAAGAACCCTTGAGACTTATTAAAGATATGATATAATGACGACTAAGAACCACTTTTACAAGATTCGGATAAACCGGATTACGTTATGCCTGGCACAACTTTTAAAAATTGATACATCAGATACGAGATATCTTTTATTTTTTTGCAATAATTTTGAAACAGCCTGTATATTTCCATAAAAATAAATAATAAATTATAAATAAGTCGCATCAAAATCATACCGTAAATTTCACAAATTATTTTGCAGACGACCACGTATGAAAGTAACCATCACAACATCATAAATTACTTCGGAAAATAGAACATAATATACATTGATATGTTAATATCACGCACACTTCTAACATATCAGGTGAAGTTCCGCTGATTGACAACAGATGGCATTACGATGGAAGAAAATAATAAAATAAATGAAAAGTATTTGTTTCATTATTTAAAACGAAGTTTTGGCAAAATTTTCAATACATTTGCACAGATAAATCTTATTTTAAAAATTAATAATTGCATATTTACTAATATTTTAGCATTAGGTAAAATTTTGACATTACGGTTAGTACAATTGGTAACACCACACCTAACCTCAAACGTCAAACGTCAACGCTTATCTTCAAAATCGCATCAGCTGTCAAAGTGTAACAATATTGCTCTGGTAAACTTTTTTTATAAATATTTTGTGGTCGTCTGAAAAATAGTGTACATAACTCGCTCGAAAGTGTGATAACTGTGCTCGTGTACTTAAATCACGCGGCGATGTGGGCCTCGTTTTTCAATTTGTACACTCGCACGTTATCTTATACTTTCGATGCTTGTTATGTAATATACTATTAACTGTTATTGATTTGCATATTCTTCTATATTTAACAGGCAGATTATTATAACAGAAACATAACAGTTAAATGAAAAACAGAGCATGTCATCTTATCCCTGCATTAATAAACGGACCCAAAACAATGTTGTTGTCCAACTGCCAGATCGAGAAACTAATGAAATTTAAATTAAAACGTGAACAGACACTCAGTTTTATTATTTACATGCTTTAAACAAGAATGTTGTGAAAATAACTCTCTATTGAAAGTATAAATATCCAAAGTTGGAAACAAACCCTTAACTTAACTATGAACTCAATATAAAATCGAAATTTCTCATACATAATGTAAAGTTTAGAGCTAAACACATGATGGAGTAGCTTATTCCACAGCCATGATATTTATTTTTAGAGTAGAAAATGATTTTCCAATTCCTTTCAAACTGGAGGGTTGAAACCCTATTCAAGTATTTGAGGGTCAAAATTTATGTAAATAGTTTATCATCCAAAGACATAAAAATCACAGGAAACAACTATAAAAACTGTTACGAAAACTTTGTAAAACATCTACCTTTAAAATAAAAAGAATTTCACGACTAACAAAAAATTCCGAACTTGACCACAAATTCACTTTCAGGAGAAGAAAATCAAGTTAGCAAATTTATATTCTTCCAAACGAACTTCATAGACTCATAGTTTCCAATGTAATATCAATTTTCTGCTATAGAGCTTTCACAAATTATATTCAGTATTCAGCATTCAACCTCAAATGAAATTCTACATCATCAAAATAAAATTTATTCAACTGTTCATAAGATCTGCATAGCGAAATTGAATGATATTGGCAAGTCTCTAATATGATATTGAAGTATGCAATAAACCAGAACTAAACAAATAGCGCACTTCTGAACCGCGGGCCAAAATGAAAACACTTGCGGCAAGGAGAGGCCGGCTTCACGTTCCCTTCTGCTGCGGGTCGAATGCGGTACTCTTTGTATGTATACGTAAGAGTATATCTTTTCATATATTATTATATTCGTATTCTTTTCCAGTCGGGTGAATCCCCAATTTTCATTTCAATCATAAATTCCCATCCAATTTCGAGGATGAATGGCAAATTTCATATTGAAATGAGTACTGCCTGGAGTCTATTGATTCTACTACACTCTCATTCTTCTCTGATTCAAAGACTCGCTCCTTTATTGGTAACTAAAAATCTGTCAGGTAATTTTCAAAGGCAAGAAATACAAGATCCACTTAAATTGTCAATTATATCTTGAAAGCAATTACGCAGTCTTCAACAAAAAGCGGACTATTTTATCTAATGATATTAATTTATCATGTGTATTACGCTACTTTCATCACTTCCTTCGTTCAATTTTTATTCAAAGAAGAATTGTACCGCTGATTCGCTAATTTAAATTGGTAATTATATTCAGGGCCAAGTCGAAATCTAGTTATCTCATATATTTTATGTAACGTAAGATAACAAGTGATACTGCGTTTGTTTAAACAGTTAATGCTTGATAAGGGTCACCCTAGGGATTTAATATGTGATATTAGTTTTATGCAATTTCCTGCCCTCCTATTAATTTCACATGAAAAACTATTGAGTGCAAAAATCTTCAGAATTGGCTACAAGATTTTTTTCTGGTCTAGATGTCTGGTTTAGATGTAAATTTAAATAGTATATTGAAAAACAAATGTTACAATTGGTCATTGTAACATGTATTTTTCATACTACAGTGATCAGAAGTAAGTGTTTTAGTTGTCAAACAAACTACTTGAAATTGGTAAGACTGCTACAGAAATTTATTTTCCTACAATTGTGCAATTTCTTTGTTATTACGTAACTATTATTGCAGATCAAGTGCTTTCTGTAAGCAAAGAAACACCAGTGCGGAAAATAATTTGTGCTTTACGCAATTGTAAAAAATAGTTATTTTTATAACAAGTGCCGAAAAAGGCTCGTTACGTGCAAGTGCAGAATTTAACGCACGAGGCTTTCCGAGTGCGGAAATCTGCACGAGCACGTAACCTTTTTCGGCACCTGTTATAAACAACATTTTTCCTACAACTGTGCGATTTAGAAAATCACTAAAATATTATCCAAATTTATAAAATTTTAATGATATTACACGAGAACGATGTTTTACGGCGTTGCTATGGTTTGTTTGTTGATTGCTTGCACATTGTTCTACGTTATTTAAAAATATTTTACTAACGTCAAGATAATTTCTTCAAAATCGTCTAGATTGGAATATTACAGTGAGTGATTCTTCTTCATCATAAATACCTCCAAAGATAATTGAAGCTTCGGATCATGCTATGTTGCATCTATTTTCGACAATGACAATCAATCTGCTGCTGGTACTTCTAAAGCCTCCGAAATTGGTGTCAATAAATAATATTACTGTTAATAATTTGAACAGGTACGGAAGAAATCAATGTTTCTTTAGACAATACAAAAGTTTCCACTTTACATTATGTCAATATAAGCAACTGTAACAACTATGTTAATAATATACACAACAATAAATATTATGTATTTCACTTACTCTTTAAATAAAACCATTTATCGATATATTTTACTTTGTTCGGTTCTTTTTATTAGTTGTCAGATTAGATATACTGCAATTTAAGGTTATGTTTATAAACGTCACAATATACTACTGCCTATTTACTAGCGCTGGTTCCCGTATCTTCTTCTTCCATAAGCGTCTGTTGCCAAAATATGAATTACGCGATTAGCGCGAAATTTAAATTGCTCTCAAAAAAACTTTTTTTACAGTTGCGCAATGAAGCACTTTTCGCACTAGTGTTTCCATGCTTTCAGAAACGCACTTGGTCTACATTCATCTACTTTCCATACGTAACCAAGGCAATTATAGTTACGTAATATCAAAGAAATCGCACAGTTGTAGGAAAAAATATAAGTGAGAGCGATTTAAATTTCGCGCCAAGCACGGAATTTCATATTTTAGGCACATACGCTTATGGAAGAAGAAATATGCAGTGATATATTTTAACGTTTATTAACATAACTTTAAATTGCAGTATATCTAATCTGTACACATCATATTGAGCAGGCAAGAACTCAACTATATCATTATGAAATATGAATAATTAATAAAAATAACCGAACAAAGTAAAATATTTCGTTAAATTATTTAAAAAGTAAGTAAAAGACATAATATTTATTGTTTGTGTATATTAATAACACGTTGTTACAGTTACATAATTTGAAGTGGAAACTGTTACACTATCTGAAGAAACATTGATTTCTTCCATACTTGTTCATATTATTAACAGTAATATTATTGACAACAATTTCGGAGGTTTTAGATGTACCAGCAGTTGTTACAAAAATAATTATTCCTGTTGTTGATAGTGACATTTGGTAATTTAAATTAATAAAAATCGTTGTATCCCTTACCATAGCCTTACATTTTTTAACATTACTCACAGTATTTCTAAGACTCAACCTATTTGTATTTGTGCCAACTGTGGAATAAAAAGATTCTCAGAATTGTATTGCCAATTGAAACATTTACTTTTGATCACTCTGTATTTATCCTATATTGCATATTTTTAGTTTTATTTCAAAATATTTATTAAAATGATATATTAAAATTAGAAGATGGTAATACCGACAGATTCATAAACATTTGAAATTTAATTTATTTTGGTATTTATAAGTTAGATGTTAGTGGAGGGGGAGCCACAGGGATAATTTTAAATTGGTGAAAATGTTTTGTCGGCTGTGGGGATCGAACCAGGGTTCTTAGGATCCACAGGCCGACTTGATACCACTGAGCCATTACCCTTTAATTTCAAGGAATAAAATAAAATAAAAAGTATGTATCACGGGCATAATAAAATTTAGGCTTTAAAAATTCCCTAAGTGCTATGATCTTTTGATTATGCCCTTAATACATAAATAACTATTATAGACTGCAATACTGTGTTAAACTTGTCAATTGGAAGACATACTACAAAACGTCAGAATTAAAATAATTAATTAAATAATTATTTCTTTGATACTTAACATTGATAACGTGATTAAATAATTCATTATTAGTTTTATTAAAACTTTCTTATTGACGAATGACATAATAAATGTTCAAATCAAGAACTCAGTCCTTAATCAAAATGTATATACCATAAAAAATTACCATTTTTTAACACCCTGTATATCACATGATAAACATATGACGAGCAAATTACTTTAATATGAAGAATTGTTTAGTTGTCATGATTCCTTTTTATTGTCATTCGTGAAAATATGTAAATGATTGTAGAAACTATAAATGGAAGAATTATTAGAATATGTAGAGAGAAAAACGCGAGTAAGTAATAAAAAGCACTTTAAGGAGTGTGAGAAAAAGTAATCTCTAAAGTGGGATATTAGTGTCGCTATTGTTGTGTTGAATAGTAAATACTTGAAACTATTGTTTCAGAGTAGAAACTTGTGGCCGCCATTTTGTCTAAGTCATTACCAACACACACTTCAGAAGTGTACAGTAAAATTCAAATGAGGGCGCTCCTTTTGAAGACTGACAAGATATTCTTCCTTGCACAGCCAAGATTTATTTTTTGTTAGAAACTTTTCCACTTTACAGAAACATTTTCATTTGAGTATAAACCTCTTTTTTATCGCTCGCCATTATTAAAAAAAGTTTGTGCACCTTAGATAAGATGGAAATAAAAATATAACAAAAGTTAAGTTTTGATGATGCCATGTTATAAGGAAAAGTCGCTGGAAAATTAATATTTAAAAAGAAGGAAATTTAATTACGCGCCGAGGTCGACCCCTGGATTGACAATAAAATTATATTTAATTGAAAGGCATCTTACAGGCATGTTACAGGCGATTTCAATTTCAATTCAGATCTACTTATCAAATTATTGTATTCTTAAATTTCACAAATACAATTATTTTTAAATCGTTCTAAACCGGAACGACAATATTAAATACACATTTCAGGAATCCTCGCGTTTCAAACAAATTTGCGATGTAAACTAATTATAGAATAAATTTATTAAAACTTTCTCTTTAAATCAAGAGCCCTAACTTCTATTCCATAACATAACAAGTAGTATGGTACGTGCATAAACATAAGTACTGTTCTTAAACCAACAAAAATAAGTTTCTGAATATTTAACATAGTTATTTATTTATTATGGGGTGGCTAGCTCAGTGGTATGAAGTCGGCCTGTGGATTCTGAGAACCCTGGTTCGATTCCCACAGGCGACAAACAATTTTCATAATTTCAAAAACTACCCCTGTGGCTCCTCCACCACTAACATCTTTGGGGGCCGTGATTTGATGACTGGTAACCGCACTTCACGCGCAAAATATATCACTTACCGAGATCTGCTTCGACAGAGTGCCACACCCAGTAATAGGTAGAAGGCGTGATGATATATATATATATATTTATTATAATTATGTATGTAGCAAGAGCGAGCCGTTAGGTAAAGTTTGCTAGTCCAGTAAAATCACTCTCTAAAATTACTGTTACTAATTTACTTTCAAGTAATTCATTCCAATAAGTGCATCATTTTGCTTAATTCAGTTCATTTAGTCATGTTGTCTAATTTATCTGAACTGCTTTAACTGAAACAAGTGGCAAATGGTATACAGCTATTATAACAAAGAAATCGCACAGTTATAGGAAAAATATATTTAAGAAAAATATACATATATTGACCAAAATATTCCAAATTATCAAAAAACAAAAAACCATAGTAACTGAATTAGTGTTTGTGAAAACATAATTTGTTGATTAGATTACTGTGCAAATGAAACTGAATTCTAATTTCTGTTCAAATCGGAGAGCTCTGTAAGATATGCTTTAGTGAGCATGAAATATAATATACGGCAGATAATATATAACAATTTAAATTAATGGTCTTTGATATACATAATGAAAATATATTTAAAATCGATTCGTATCGGTGAGTATATTACGACTCGATGTGTATGTACGCTGTGCGGCAATTACAAAACCTTAGCCAACTTCCCTTGAGGGAATTGAAGGAATAATTAAATTATTTGTAATAATATTATTCTATAATTAATTAGTTTACCGTATCCCTTTGTTAATGTTAGTTGTTATTTAATACAAAGTACTCGAATGTAATTTAAATAGATAATAGCATAGAACATGTTTTAAACTTTGTCAAATAATATTACAAAGTTCACGACATTGTGCATTGTAAAGGACGAATTTGAATCCTCAACCTAAATAACAAACAGAATAGATATTTATTCACCAAGGGTGATATGTAATACCTAGAGGGTAACGGTAACCAACCTTAGGATATTATCATCCAGCAACGTCTATGGTACATATACGATTTTATTTGTCAGAATATGTGTATCAATATTTCTAATTTAGGCTGTTTTTTGTTTAAATTATGTGTTTTGTTTAGTTTCAGTTAATTTATAGTTATTGGTTTTAGAAAATATTAAGTATAGTGAGAATGGAATGTCTGGGGTTATGTTTGTTTTTTAAACCAATAAATTATGGTCAAGTGTGTCTGGGTCTGTCTGAGTGACGCCAGATGTGAGAACATGTTAGAATAGGTGAGGGATGAAGAGACGTGTGTGAATGGCTAAGGGTGAATGGTGACTTTGTAGATAGTTTTGAGGTAGTGTATATCCGGCGAAAGACGAGAAAGGTTGAAAGTTATCATTTGTAATTATATATTTTAAAAAAGCTGATGTACATATTCCCTGTACTTCGTTTGTTATTATCCTAATACATAAATAGAGAAGTGCAGAAGGAGCAACATCAATCCAGAAAAAGTTATATGATATATATGCGACAATTATCAGAATTGGATAGATTGTTATATTTATATATTATATTAGGACGTATGTATGTAGAATTAGTTTTAATTTATAATAATTATACGCCAAATTCTGAAAAGAGTTTTAGTTAATCCTGCATTTTGGATTAATGTAATCATATTTTGAATCGATCTCGTCTCGTCTCGAATTTCAAACGAGACGAGGAAAGAAAGTTTATTTTTTAGTAAATTTCAAAACGAGCTAAAATAGTAGAGTCAAATGTCTCATTGCCTCAACATAAAGCAATTACTCGAGACTTCAGAGTTTATTAATATATTATTAAAAATAATTAAATATTATCTACTTATTTATAATTACATGAAATGCAATATGTCGAGATTTCGCAAGTCACCATTAGGATCTTGAAAAATATTATGATATTCAACTATTAAGAGATGGCGTTGATCATGATATGTAAAACATAAAACAAAGATACATTTCTAGTTGGTCTTCTAAGCTTACCATTGCTATCACTTGTATTTCTTTATTTTTTTGTTATTTCTGCAAATAGTGGTTTTTCATTCATTTATATAGCAATATAATTTGGTGTGGCGCACCTACATTTTACAAGAGCCTACGTAAAATATTCTGTATTGTTGGGTTTAATTAAAAAGACAGAAAATAGTTTAAATAAACATATTTAATCCTCTAACAGGCAGATTCATAAAACGGATTAGCGCTAACGCCGTTTTTAATATTATCTATAACTCTGTATTAAATTAAAACAGATTCATGAAATAAATTAAATTTGATGCTAATTAACTCTCTTTTTAACCTAAGTTAAAATAAACTTATTTCATGCATTGAAAACAGAGTTAAAAATGAAATAAAAAATGGTATTAGCGCTAACCCGCTATATGAATCTGGTTTTAAATCAACAAAAATGTGCACATCACATTTTACAATAGCGACATTATGGGTTTAAAATAAAAATAATTTTTTGTATGCAAAAATCAATTCCAAATAAATTTAAAAAAAGGATTACTATTATTTAATCAAATTAAAAGGAATAATAAACAGCTCAATTAATACGAAAGTTTACATGTGATTGCCATGCGCGTTGCCATTTTCTCTTATAAGATTGCTTAAAATAATAAAATGAATTGAGCAGAAATTAGTTACCGACAGCGTCCCATGTTGCCTCCACTGTTGACATATGGAAATTCTACGACCCTCGCCTAGCAGTCAATCCACTTCATTATCACTTATATGAGTACATATATTAATGTTTCTTTTATACATGATACTCATAACACGAATACACATAATATTACAAAATTTAAATAATTTTATACATTAAAATATTCACTAAAATGCTCACAGAACGTTAGAAACACTGTTTTCACTGTAAACACTGTAGACTAGCTTAGCACAACGCGAACCAACGTTTTTCGACGATTCAAAGTAAATGGAGAGCTATGTTATAACTTGTTTGTTAGCGTTAAAAACCATTTCAAAATATATTAAATAAAATGTATAAAGGTTTCTTGGTTGTTGGTTAAATTCAGATAATAAACTAAGGAATTCAACTTGCGTAGAATTATAATGTCAGTGTTTAGGTGAAAATTATGAATTTTTTCAATTAATGCAACAAATGTTGAATGTTTTATATTACCGTATTTAATTAAATAGAAAAACAGAAAGATATTAAATTAGATTATTTTATGACGTTTCTTAAAACTAATGAAATGCTTCATTGTATGTCATGTGTCTGCGTTTTAACCAATCCTGTCATTATTATACTGAGAATAATGCTCTTGTGATAATTCCCGGGAATAATCTCTGTAGGTGCTTTTGTTTGTGACAAATGATAGATAGTTGTGTAATAATTATTTAAAACTGTAACGCGTCAAGTAAAATGTGTGAAAAAAATTGATGTAGTTGCATTTCAGATACAGAAATACATGAAGAAATTTTAGAAACAATTTCCAAGAATACCTTAATAAGTAATCAATCGAAATGGACCCAGTTCAAAATCTTTAAAGTTGGATTAATCGACCTCAACAGCTAATCAAAATATAATCTAATTAAATATAACTCGAGAGTTCGATAAATTAGAAAATAATTCTCCAGTATCTTTCTAAAACTTGTTGCCATATGGCTAGTGGAGTGGTAAATTTAATGTGGTGAAAATTGTTTATCGGCTGTGGGAATCGGACCTGTGTTCTCAAATCTACAATCTGATTGGATACCACTGAGCTATTTACCTCTGTTATTGATAATTTAAAATAGATTATTAGTTTTACTATTTTTTAACTATTAAAATCATTTATGATAATACGTTGAAAAATTAATGAAAAACGCAGTTTATAAGTATAAATCACGTATGGCAAATTGCATCAAGAAAACTGACATTTTAAACTTAGTTTAAATAAATAAAAGCATATCGAATGTTTAACAGCAGTATCAATTATTCCATAAGACACTTATCTATGACGTGGTTTTATTAATTTAAACCAAGTTTAAAATTCAAGTTTTGTTGGTGTAACAGATCATTACTGAAAAATGAGCAGTAAAAATACCTTTGCTGTGAATAGAGAATAAAGTTTAATTGAAGAGAATTGTAATCAAAAATGTTCATTTACTTTGCTTTAAGATCTTTTTAGATTTTATGAAACTTTTGACACAGTTTGAGAAGCACTGAACCGCGCTGAAATTGCGAGCACTAATTATCTGAAATTTGTAATTTCGTTTGCAGATAATTAAACCTTAAAATGATTTCGTTCCGACCCCCGTAATAAGCTATATAAAATAAATGCTAAATTATTAAACAATAAAGTTGGTAATTTAATTCGGCTTTATGTAATGAACGCAAACAGAAATTCATGTCGGTGCCGTGTGTAAGAGTGCCCTCATAAAATCTCCTAAATGAATAAAAAACTAATAAATTGAAGAATTTAAATGAAAACGTGCGCTAAGCAGTTATATATTAGATCGAAAAGTAGAAAATAAAATACACGTTGGGGTTGCTGAATGCCGCTACAACGAGGGGTAAATGCAGCACCGTATTCACAACTTTCTACATGAGGAGAAAATTGCAGGTAAGCTGGTTTCTCCGCTAAGTTACATTTTATACTTGGTTTAAATAAATAAAAGCAAACCGAATATTTGACAGCTAACTTACAATTTTTAGATATTTAACGCTAAAGCTTGTTATACATTACATTAAATATTGAACAAGATTTTGAACAATTTTTGGAACAATGTAAATTACATAGTATCATACAGCAAATTGTTTAATATATCGTATTGTTTCGTAAATTGTCTAAAAAAAGTGTTCTATTTTCTAGACAATTTTCGAGATAATTTGTGTGTGGGCATGCGCATATAGCTACTTTGTGGTTCATGTAGTATTAAATAAGTCGTATATTTCAAACAATTTCCTATATGCTACACTACGCAGAATAAATGAAGATTCTTTATTATGTATTTATTTTTTCAACAGCCTAATTTTGACTTAGAATATAAATACAATATTTTTTCTACAACCTGTAAGCCTGTAACCAAATTCGATATATATCATGATATCATTGTATCCTTATTGAACAGATATGCAATAAAATAAATAAAGAATATGATATTTTAAACAACAAAGTAAGACCCCAGTCAATTTAAACAAATAAATAAATAAATATATATAAATAAATTTATCAACACGCCTTTTACCATTACAGGCTGTGCCACTCTGCCAAAGCAGATCTCGGTAAGTGACATATTTATGCAGTTATCAGACGTCAAATCACAGCCTCCAAAGACGTTAGTGGCGGGGGAACCACAGAGGTAATTTTAATGTGGTGTAAATGTTTGTCGATAGTGGGAATCGAACCAGGGTTCTCAGGATCCACAGGCTGATTCGATACCACTGAACCACCTACCCCATAAATTTACACTAATCTAGTATTTGTCTGTATCTATATTCAGAGCGAATTAGAAACCTGTTTTCGTCATCAATTTGAATTTATCAATGAAAGAACAAACGCATGCTGTTGTTTACTTGACATATACGACCAAGGGAACCATCCGGGGAATAAAAGTTGAACTAACTTAAGACTTCGTTATAAAAATTGGCACTTAATTTAATTATGCTACTCTGTACAATAGTAACTTAAGTCCTATAAACAAAAAACTATTTATTTTTTATTGTTATTAACAAATATTTTCAGTAATAATATAACAAGAGAGTGAGAATAAATTGAAAATAATTTGACAGATCTTTCGAAAACTTGTTGCCAGGCAATAATCAAGAAAGCCCGTAGGGCTTGAGTGGCTATTGCCAAATGGCAACAAATTTGAGAAAGATACTGAAGAATTATTTTCTAATATATCGAACTCTCGAGTTATATTTAATTAGATTATATTTTGACTTAGCTGTTGAGGTCGATTCATCGAACTTAAAAGATTTTGAACTGGGTCAATTTCGATTGATTACTTACTAATGTATTCTTGGAAGTTGTTTCCAAAATTTGTTGGTGTATTTCTGTATCTAAAAAACAACTAAATCGATTTTTTTCACATATTTTACTTGACGCGTTGACAGTTTTAAATAATTATTTGACAACTACCTATCATTTGTCACAAACAAAAAAGCATCTACAGAGATAATTCCCGGGACTAATCACAAGAGCTTTATTCTCAGTATAATAATGACAGGATTGGTTAAAACGCAGACACGTGACATACAATGAAGCATTTCATTGGTTTTCAGAAACGTCAAAAAATAATCATGTAAATAATTTCACAGAGAAGTTTGGAGTTCTCTTTCTCACACATGAAGAAAAATGAAGAAGGTTCAATGAATACTAAGAAAATAATCTTTTTGCTTAATATTATTGAGTAAAAATGATAAAAATATATTTTTCAATAAAAAGTCAAGTTATAAATATTGCCTTCTAAATTTAATTTTCTGATTTAGTAGCTACATAAACCCAGTATTATCTTTCTTTCAAAGTATTCTATTATTTAGAAGATATTATAAAATGCAAATGAGCAAAATTTCTGGACCAAATAAAGTTATTCTAAGTAATTCTAAAACTTTATGTCCAGAGTAATTTCCAAATTTTTAGATTGTTATTCCACACAAATTGAAATAAAGTAGCACTAAACATGCAATAACAATTCATCGTTGTAACACTTCCCGAAAGTCTACTATTATTCCACAATGGAGCCGGTCCTGGGTAGATTGTTCTGCGTGGCTGGAATACAGTGGCGGCGCTAGAGGGGAGGGCCTAAACGGCGCCGTTTAGTTTTACGAGCGCCGGGAATAGATTTACAAAATGTTGACGAATTTCCATGCAAATACGATCCAAAATGATATAATATTACAGAAAATACCAGTGGGCTACTGCGCTATAAAAATAAAAGTTAATAGCGAACTCGCGGAGGGGTGAAGGGCAGAGAGAAGGATAGAAGAGAGGTAAGTGAACGAAAAGTCGCTGAACGATTTTTTTCACAAAGGGGAGACTAATTTCTTTTTAATTCATAAATATCTTAATTTTATGTTAAAATTTTAGCAACACATTTTATATCCTACTGTGTCGTATTACCATGTTTACAGAACCTAATGATTTCAGTCCGGTAAGATACCGTAATGGAATATTACGGTATTGTATAGTGAGTTTACGAGGTAACAAATTGTTTTTTACAATATCTGCACTGTAAGTTACCTATTAATGATAAAATTGAAACACAATAAGTGCAACTTTCATTGTACATTTGATTTCCATGGTCACACCAGGACTATAATATTTACTTACCATCCACCGTGGACAGTAAGTAAATATTATAGATCAAGATTTTGTTTACTTTGACAACAATTTGATAGCTGTTAATTTTTAAACTTATTTTTCTTTTCTTTATATTTGGGCAGATATTGTACTAAATAGCTTACTAACCTCGAGCTGTAAGTGATTTTTTAGGTAGCGAATGTTTAGGAAATCTCGACCAAAAACTGTCACTTACAGATCATGGTACGTAATATACTATTTGACATCTAATTATAATTATTTTAAGATGTCACTTTCAAGGTTAGGATATGAAAATAATGTTTAATAATTAAATGTGACAAAGTATGACATTCGAGAAACGGCTACTTCGTCACTTCGTATGGAAACATCTTACTCGTATCGTAAAAACTTATTTACCGGTTTTAAAAAGAAAATATTACTTTACGTCTAGCGTAAATGTAAGTATTGAAATAATTGAATTAAATACTCATTTTGTCTCCAATGAAAAAATAGTTACGAAAAAAAAAATTAAATCAAATATATGTAGATTTGTCGTTTTTTTTTTTCATCCGAATTCTGAGGCTCTCCAGTATAAAACTCGTAATAGATGGTGATAAATTTACTTGACCTTGTACTTTTCAATTTAGACAATGATTTTGCACGATGATACATTAAACATTACTTCTGTTCTCGGCTGAGTGCCACACCAAGAAATGGGTTAAAAGCGTGATGATTTAAAAAAAATCAATTATGTACAGTATACGTAAAAATAAAAGACGTATTGTTGATAAAATACAAAATACCAGATAAGACATATTAAACTGTCTTTTATTGATTAATATAACCGATGATTCTAATTTTCACCATTTTAAAATTACTCCTGTAGCTCCCCCACCACTAACAGCTTTGGGGGCCGTGATTTGACGGCTAGTAACCGCACTTCACGCGTAAAATATATCACTTACCGAGATTTGCTTCCGCAGAGTGCCACATCCAGTAGAAGGCGTGATGATATATTTTTATTTTTTTATTTTTTTTTATATTCTAATTGGAATAATAAAAATTACAGATTGTTTCGAGTCCTTTAAAAAATAAATCAGAGTTGGTTTGAATCCTATTTCCGAGGCCCTTGTGTGAAGAGCAAAGTGAAGTTCCGAAAATCGTTACAAATCGGCCACTAAATCGCATTTGACCTGAATGCGTAGTTGTTTGACGTTTAATAAATGCCTCAGCGCGTTCTGTGCGTGCGTGTGAGCGAGACAGAAACTCATGTACGTGTGTGGGTGTTGGAACACTTTACATACAAGAAGAAACCAAAACTTTGGTCTTCATATAGTTAGGCGCACCGTTATGAATTATGCATGCTTGCAATTTTCGTCCTACAAACTTTTGCAATATTTTATCAATTTCAACTTTATTTACGAACAAACTAAAATTTATAACTCCGCCATATATAAAGGGAGTGAAACAGAGACGGCCATACGTACATGTCGGGTTAAAAGAAGATAAATTGTAACGAAGTGTGCCATGGCCCGAGCGGGGCTCGTTTTCAAAACTCTGACGGGTGTATAAAACACAATATAATAAATACAATTAGAGGACGCGCCACGCGAAAATGCTCCCTCTGAACGTGCAAGCATCTTCACCTTTTTAACCTTACCAACAAGAAGTGACACTGGTAATTGTTTCACCTTTAAAACAACGAAACTCTGTTTAAACGAATTTTATACACATAAAATATCATCATACAGTTATCAACTGTCAAATACAATTCAGATATGAAACATCTGAACTATGAAAACATAATAAGCGTTTAAACTTGATTAAAAGTATCAAATTATGCCAAACCATACTTAAATAGTTGAAACAAACCTTAATTCTATTCCTATCAAATTACAACTTTTTATTTACATTTATGCTGGATTGCATGAAAGTTTCATCGGTTCATTAGCAACTAACGGTTCAATAAGTTTCAGGAAATCACTATTGATACTTTTGCCAGATAAACAATTCTTTAACTAAAGAGCTCTTTATTTTTTTCTTGCAATCCAGCATAAGTCTTGTGACTTTAATTAATTTTTATACTTGCTTAGAATTGGTTTAGTAAGCCAAAATCGGCATTACCTAAACTTAAATTTAGAATTGAGAATTATTAAATAAATTAAATAAATAAATATATCATCACGCCTTCTACCCATTACTGGGTGTGGCACTCTGTCGAAGGAGATCTCGGTAAGTGATAAATTTTGCGCGTGAAGTGCGGTTACCAGTCGTCAAATCACGACCCCCAAAGACGTTAGTGGTGGAGGAGCCACAGGGGTAGCTTTTTGAAATTATGAAAATTGTTTGTCGCCTATGGGAATCGAACCAGGGTTCTCAGGATCCACAGGCCGAGTTCATACCACTGAGCTATTATTATGAAAAATATTTGCGCTTAAAGTGTGAATCAGCCATCAAATCAAATCCCCAAAATATATTAATGCAGGGAGAACCACAGAAATAATTTTTATGTGGATTCGAACTCAAGTACTCAATTCCACTGTTCGATACAACGAATAGAAGAAAAACAATGAAAATCATGAACTTTAAATTTTGATCGAGATAAATTTTTGACGGACGATTATTTTTACAATATTTATTAATTTAATTATGTTACTCTGTACCACATGAGCTTAATCCCAATTAAAAAACAGGGTTCGTACACACCGGTCCGCAAGTGTGGTAGTTCATATATTTTTTAGCTTGAGAGGAATTCGAATTCAGGATCTGCGGATTCGAATTCCATCACGCTACCCACATTACCACCGTACTACCGGATTATATCTAAAAATATAGTTAATGATAAGATTAGAAAAATACATATTCAACAATTCTAATTAAGTTTAAATACAAAAAGTAATTGAAATATTAAATTAATAAAGACCCGACTGTACCGAAGTTCTATCAACTAAAACTAAACTATTGACTTGATAAACTATAGAATTTGAGATTTTAGCTCCTGTATTATATTTGGGATTAAGTTTCTATTCTCCAGTCTACCAAAATCAAATATATTCAAAATAAAAACCGCGTAAATTTTAATAAAACATTATTCCTAGCCAAATAAATAATTGTATTTATTATCCCTTACAATGAGAAGTAGATAATGGTGTATATTCCGTAATATTTTAAACGAAATGAATAGAGAAACAGAAGAATGTGTGAACTCGTTAGGGAATTCTGTGCTCCTAATACAATTCCTCTCTAATTGAATTCATTTTGTCATTCATTTCTTGGATGACCGAATAAATTAATTAAAAAATCCCAAGTAGGTCTCATCAATCAATCCTTCCGGTATCAATTGGATCAGAGAATTTCCACATCCGTCAAGTACTACAACATTAACTGATAGCCCGTCAGAAATAAATTTATTTTAAATCTCCAAATCAATTATACAGTGAAGTGAACAGCAAAATAGAATTTGGAACAATTGCTCTCAGTGTAAATAATACAACAAGATAAAGAAGAAAATTGTATTGTCCGGAGTATTTGACCGACGATTTTCTTCTTGCTAACCCTCCCGTTTCAACCCCTAGTAATACAAATCATGTTTCTCAAAGGTTTACCTTCTATTAACAATCATTGTTATTGTAATCAATGTTCTAGTAATTCAAGAATTGAAATTAAAAAAGGTAATAAATTCACATCAGTTGACCCGAACATTATTTTTTACTTAAAAGTTAAATAACAATAAAAACGCATGTATCTGACATTTACTAAATTCTAAAATTAATTTTCAACATTTTTAACTAAATTTAACATTAAATATACCTTAGACACAAATAGGCAGATTCATAAAGCGGATTAGCGTTAATACCATTTTTTATTTCGTCTTTAACTCTTTTTTCAATGCATGAAACAAGTTTATCTTAACTTGGGTTAAAAAGAGTGTTAATTAGCATCAAATTTAATTCATTTCTTAAATTTGTTTTAATTTTAAACTGAGTTATAGATAATATTAAAAACGGTTTTAGCGCTAATCCGTTTTATGAATCTGCCTGAAAATGTATAGCAGCATAACTAGCAATTATTTTTAAAAAAAACAAAACTAATTCTACATACAAATGGACTATTTTTATCTTGTAGGCAGCTTGATGAATGAAATAAAAATTACTTATTATTTAAAATAAACTTTATTATTATACAGTTTTTGAATAAAACGAAAAAGTTTTAGGTAATATGGAAATGTTTACTTCCTGTTCCAATGACTGTCATTCCAAGATGTATGTATCGATTGACTTCAAATTGTACCTGTGTATTAACAACATACTAGTATATGTCTCATTAAAATTTCATTTCATTCTCTTCAATACTACACGAGAAATAAAACTGCAAAGTAAAACATCAAACGAAAAAGTAAGATTAGGGTCAACTGATGTGAGACAGGGATCGTATACATTTTGACGTGCTGATTTTCAGTCAAAATAGCTATTTACATAGCAAGTGCGCGACGACATACTTTGCATATGAGCGCAATTTTAAAGCACGAGCGAAGTGAATGCTTTAATTTGCGCGTATGGTGCAAATGACGTCTTCGTGCACGAGTTTTATACAATGCTTTTCGTAACGAGCAAAAGTTATATAATCGAAAATAAGAAAAAATTCTTAAATTTGAAGCGTGAATTTATATTGACAGTTAAGTATGCCATGAAGTGGCATTTGTTATTTGGAAACAAATTGTTTATTTTTCTTGTCAACCTTGTTAAAATATGTCTGTTTGATGGCTTTATAAGCTAACGTCTCTATTCTTTTATAAATTCCTTAAAATGTAATGTAATACGTAAGTACAATTAGCGTTTTAATAGTCAAAATTTAGAATCATAAAAAAATTGGTGTTTTTTCAATTACTTTGCGCACTAGTGCACAAAATCAAAGTTTCCATCGGTTTTCAAGGTAATGTACACATTATTTTGAATGCTGCGTGTACAAAAAAAGTTTTGTTCAAAGTTCTCAGATTTTAAGGATGCTTTACCTTTGTCCTCAAGTTCGAGTCTCACTGTAGAAATAATGAGCAATGAGAAGTTTGTATTGAGAAATAAGAAACCAATAAATGCACAAAAGAAACAACTTTTTTCCGGAATTCACGCCTTGCATCTTTTTCTCGATTTATTTTTTAAGTACTGGTGAAAATCGGTATTGCAACAAAAATAATAGATTTTTTTGCTAGTACAAATATTTGAGAAATCTCGTTTTCTTATAAGTATTTCTCATTTCGTGGTCACGAACTCCCGTTACGAAACAAGGAATTTCTCTTAAACTAAATATTTAATATCGTCTGTAGTCCAATCTTTTATAGTTCACAGATATTCAATTTTTGCAATCTTACCTGGAATCAGAATTGCACCAAAAATTATAAGACGAAATGAAAGATTATTTCGTCAATGGATAAATTGTAAGTATCCTAAAAGGGTCGGGACGAATTGAGCGACGAGCCGTAGACGAATGTACTCGTACCTCTACACAGAACACGCCAAATCAATACTTCATTATGAAACCGGCTTTCATTCCATTTTATTAGCTCGCCATCAACAATTTATACGCAGTAATTCCGTTGTTTCAAGAAGCTGCCTCCTGTTTAAGTATTGATCGAAATTAATCAACTATTCATCTTTTCGCGGGGCTTAAATGCAACTACGGACGGATTTAATGAACAACTTATAATCTAGATAATAAATTTTTCAATTGTAAAATATTCATTTTAATATCCGAGGAGCAAAATTACGGATATATAAGCGGAATTTATCGCTTATCTGTTGCACAAAATAGAAAATTAATTTCAAGTTATTTTTATTAATTTCAGTTTTAGATTAAATTTTTGTATAGCAAGATATTCAATTTGAAATGGAAATTTGTTTTATGGAATGTCGAATTAAATATCTATTTTATATTTTAATAAATATAAAAAATATTTCAGACAAATTTAATCTAGTTTACTATTTTAAAAGCTTTCCACATATTGAAGCTGTATCTTAAATGAAAAATTTTGAGTTGTATTTTATTTTATTTCTCTTCAGTCACACATATAAAGAATTTATAAACTTATCAAGATATGACATCAAGTATATTATTTACCTTTTTTTGTTTGTTGCTCTGTACAACAGAAACTTAATTCCAATTACATTTAGGAACTACAATACGCGTCCGACGCCCTCGTATTTATGATTGTATAAACAAATATATCATGCCTTTTACCCATTACTGGGTGTGGTACTCTGCCGTAGCAGATCTCGGCAAGTGATATATTTAACCGCATAAAATATGGTTACCAACCGTCAAAACATGGCGCCCAAAGATGTTACTGGATAATTTTAATATAGTGAAAATGATTTTGTCGGCTGAACCGAGGTTTTCAAATACATAGGCCGATTCGATACTGCTGAGCCATCTACCCCATAAAAAAAAAATAGAATAGCCATATTATTAATTTTAATCATGCAGTTTCTGAACTATGTCTTGGATGTAATCTGCACATACGGAGTGCTAGAGGTGTGTAGTTCGTGAACGAACTAGTTCATATGAACTATTCCTTATAGTGAACGACACGAACTAGTTCAGTTAAAGACTAGTTCACTGCTAACTATTCGGATATGATTCACCACCACGGCGGCAAGGCCGATGAGGTCGAATCGAAAGCGAAGAACAAGTGAACGAGTGAACGAAACTCATACTTCATTCGTTCGTGGTCGTTGCTATGATCACCGCTCTGCTTCTGCTGTCTACTGTCAAATGATACTAGAACCAGATCCTAAAAGTTCACTTGTTCTCGCTCGTGAATCATAATACAATACGATTTCCGTTCATCATAGTCTTAAAAATTTCGTGAACGAAAGTAAACTAATGAACTAGTTCAGTGAACTAATCTTTTTGGTGAACGAGAGCGAATGAACTAGTTCACTCAAATGAACTAGAATTCCCATCTCTACGGAGTGCACGTTACTGACAGTACACAAAACAAACACGAGTATTTTAGTTCGAAAAAATAGAAACATTTCTAATTTCTTTGTTTTACAGGATACTTGTTGTGATCTCAGGTTGAATTCAGTATTTATTTCAGTACCGTGGCAAACAGCCTTTTTGGAGAGTAATATTAATTTCTGATTAGAGATCTCATATTGTTTATCTTGCGCTACATTTAAATAACAATAAACGTATATTACCGATCGGTTATGAGAAGATAAAATAAAGGAATACCTATATTTAGTTAGTCACTATAAATAAAAATGTTCGACTTCGTAAAAAAGAGACAGTGTATCAATTTGATTTTCTGTTATATGAAAGCCATTTCACAACAGAGGCAATAAAAACCTTATGGCAAAATGGCACTACTATGACTGAATAACATACTCAAAAATAAAAACATTTACAAGTCAACTGAGAGCAATTCCAGCGTTCATTGCTTATAAAATTTACAGCCGCAACAATTCGAAGTTCGACAACACGTCACTACCACTCACTTGTTTGTCACAGCCCACTACTTAGCAAATTGCAATTTCCTTCAAGTGGCATTAAAACGATGTTATGACTGGCCAAGAAACAAATTCTAATCATAACGCAAACATTTGCCATGAGTTACATGCCACATAAAATACAACAAGCAATTTGTTCTATTTTGCCTGTTTTTATACTTGTATAACTGACAGAGAAAAACATGGAGCTAACTGAAATTTATTGTGCTACATTTTTCAAAATTAAAAAATATAAATGAAATATAAATAGAACTGTTGTAGTTCGTTCTACATTATTTATTTACTTGTACTTTTCTAATTTATGTTCTATTTTAAATTTATATTATTTTTCTTCGTTCTACATTGCGTGAATATAACAAAAACAGTTGCATATTGTAACAGATTACCATTTCATTGTAATATCAACGTGGTTCAAATAAAAAATTAAAATATTGATCAAACGTTTTATTTTCTACTGATTGATTAAATAAAAGTCTAAGTAAAGTAATATTAACTCAAAAATATAAAAAAAACGCAGTTCAGGGTCGTTTTAGGCCATGCAGGGGCCCCTGAGCACAAAGAGTTTGGGGCCCTTTTAGAAAGTCAAAAACAATGTGAATGAAAACAGTAGTATGTACTTTTATTTAGTGACTTTATTGATTATTATGGTTAGCTTTATACAAATCAAACAAAAGTGAAGTGATTACTACTCGTATTTTGAGAATTGGACTTACGTTAATGATGATAAATAAGAAAAATATGAAAAAACTTTCCATCACTTGTCACAAATCCCACAAAATTTACAGGGAACTTTTTTCCTATTTTTCTTATTTATTAAGACACAGTTCCACATCGCAATTGACTTTTTGTCTTTATTTTATTTCAATTGCTGTCAAGCAGTTTGCGATTTCTGTCGGTAGATGGCACCACGGGTTGCTCCGTAGCTCTCATGTCATGCATACCGGCTTGCATACTTTTTAACATCAGTCAGTTCAGCTTGAAAAAGTATCACAATTCACTAGTCCCTAGTTGGATAGTTGAGCACACCATACTGATGAGTCCCTAAAGGACGAAACGCGTCTATGGTTAAAGCTGAACTGACCAGCCGTTTGATGATGACCTGATAAGTTGATTCACACGTGCTGTAAATTTTGTGGGATTTGTGACAAGTGATGGAAAGTTTTTTCCTATCGTATTTTTCTTATTTATTAAGACACAGTTCTACATCACAATTGACTTTTTGTCTTTATTTTATTAATGATGATGGTTTCTTCTGGGATATCTGTTGTGCAAAATCTTCTATTATGTCCTTAAAGTTATTTTTATATTTGTACACATTTTATAGAATTAATTTTAAAAAAATACGTTATGTATTGTTTTTTATATTTAGTAAAATTTTGTTTACTGTATACATTTAAATTTAAAAAATTTAATAGCAATTCTTAGCAAAATTGCATTAAAAATTTAACTCCTCTATTTTCCGTGTAAACGTCGACCTCGACATTTTGAGACCCTCATCAAACCGGGGACCGTGGGCTCATGCCCCATGTGCCCTTATGGAAATGCGAGTGTAAAAATTAATGTAATATTAAAATGTTCCGCATTTAACATCATTGCATGACGCGAATTTGTGAATTCGAAGTTCCATGAAAAGCAATTGATTTTCTGCCATTTTCATTAGTTAATTAGATTTTAAACACTATTTCATCTATTGCATGATACAGACAATATGACATGGTTATTACTATAATATTAATATCTAAAATTCAGCAACTCAATCATATTAATCAGTTTAAATTTAATGTCATTCACATTATTAGCCGCAAAATGATCGCATTTAAATCAGTGCACATTTGAAATACTCCCAGATTAAGCACAAATAATTGCTGAATTAAAGTGATAATATAAATAATGTAAGCGTATATTTATACTTAATAAAGATATATTCGTATTATCTGTTTAAATTACTATTACATCAACGGGATCAAATACATTATTTATAAATAATGTATTTACATATATGGCCATTATTATTATATGTTGTTATCTAATTTGCATAAAGCTGCAATATTTTACATTGTATGGTTGTTTTTAATTCTAATAATAAACATATCGCAAATTACTACTAGAAGTACCAAATTATCAAAAATAATCTCAATTTTTGTATTCTGAAATATATTATTAGATTAAAATCGATCTCGGCAATAGGATACGGGCACTCACGTGACAATATGACGTTTTGTGACGTGTTTGGGTTTGCGATCACTGCGCCACCTACAAAATGAACTATTTTTTGGGACAAAATTTGAAAAGACCCGTTCTTTCCAAATCTCGTCACAAAAAAATAGTTCAATTTTAGGTGGCGCAGTGATCGCAGCCCAACACGATTTGAAAAGAACCGTTCGTTTAAATGGTATTCAGTAACTTAAAATTCGTTATTTTATAACAAAATTTGTAACAAACTTCGTTAAGATCATCAAGAAAATAACGAATGCAAAATAGCATTCGTTAAGATATTTTCTCACGTGTCTGGAACGTCATTGTGAATTACGAAAATGGATAATCAAAACGATTTTATTTTATTTCTTTACTATCTTGAAGAAAATAATGATAGGTTAAATTATACTTTAATAAATAGATATTGAACCAGTATAATCTTAAATTATTTGCTTTAAGACGAAATTTGAAAAATTTTATGATCCTTTTTCAATACCGGAAGAAAATTTTCGTAAATTATAACGATTATTAAGAGAAGCTGGACAAGATTGATCTTTCTGGTCCTCCAAGTGAATTTAAATCTGCGGCCAATAATTCATAAGCTTCGTCTACGTGTTTTTGATTCTCTGGAGTATTTTTATTAATCCTCAATACTTCATCAGTTTGTGAAAAAATCTACATAGGATTTATATTGCTCACATGTAGTTTTTCCCGTTCTATGGTTTTTCTCCATTTTTTAAATATATTAGGTACAACATAAATAATACAAAGACAAAATGTCAATTGCGATGTGGAACTGAGTCTTAATAAATAAGAAAAATAGGAAAAAAAAATTCCAACACTTGTCAAAGTTCCACAAAAATGTTGGAACTATTTATAATATTACGTACTGCAATTTTTATATTTATTAGCTGCCGGTTTTATTTATTGTGACAGATTCTCATCTCTTATGATTGCTATGATAACAAATAAACACTACTGTCATTTGAATAAAATAATACACATGATATTATAAAATTACAATAGATCTAATTGCCAATATAAATTCATGTGTCAAAAATAATAACGAATTCGTTAGAAAAAATTATAACGATTATCTAAATAACGAACGATGTTACAGAATAGAAAAATAACGAATATCGTTACAGTGTGATAACGAAAATCGTTATGATAACGATGTGTTATAAAAATATTGTACAGAATAGGGCTGTAAAATTGATCAGGAATGTAGACACTTTCTTGTCGGTTTCAGGAAATATTTTATCCAACACCGATTCATAATAAGCCTGTTACTATTAGTTACTTTAAACAAATCATGTTCATCATTAGTCACTCATGCCCGGTGTCATCAACAAAAATTAAATTTTAAACATGGTTTAAAGAAATAAAAGCAAATCGAATGTATGACAGCAATGTTAATTATTTCATTTGACATGTAATTTTGATTTGCTTTTATTTATTTAATCCATGTTTAAAATTTAATTTTTGTTGGTGAAACCGACCTTCAGTGGGAGAATATTAGAGAAGTCACGGTACCATAACATCCGTACCATAAGTATTTTGCAATTCCAATATTTTATTGACAGGTAATCGTAGCCCAGTGGATAAAAGCGAGGTAAAACTTGCGTTTCTAAATTAGCAAGCAAGAGCTCATGCGTTCAAATCTCGATGACTTCAACTTATATAAAAAAATACGATTGTGTCTGAGTGGTTCGGATTCCACTATAAGCCCTCTGTACTGTAATTTGGATTTACTTCCTGTTGTGCAGAGTAACAAATAAATTAATTAATTAATATCATATCAATTGTCTTATCAGAGTCAAACAATAAACGAACATATAAAAACTAATTAAGACATTTCAAAAAAGGTGATGGAAAAACGTTGTATTGGACTCGTATCATAAACAAAATATGATATAATCCAACTATTATGGTTACGATTCAAAATTACAATTGAAAATGAAAACAAATTATAAGGAGGTTGCGTAGAAACAAAGTTCAAGTCAGCAAAAAAACGCGAAACATGAATCAGTTGAAGAGACGAGCGCAGGGCAAGGAAAAAAAATCATGTTCTGTGAAGGGTCTCGCCTCGCCATCAGCAACACTGCCACACATCACGCGAGTCCAGTCGCTGCTTGCCCCGCTGCTGAATATGTTTGATAACAACAGGTTTTAGCTTACAAAATGCCAGTATTTTAAACAACAAGACGACACAAAGCTTTTTATTTTTTCTGTTCGTTCACTTTTATTTTATCCTCTCAGAAAGTCCACTTTCTTCTGAAACGTCTAAAGTAATCTCACAGATGGAAGCCATAAACCTATATTACTCGGAAAAGACTATTCTATTTCTTTTTTCCCGTCTTATAAAAATTTAATATTACTTTTGCTATGCGCGGAGGCAAAGGGGATACTGGGGGCGCGTGCCCCATACGAGAACGTACGACGAACGCCACTGGCAGTGATGCTAGCGCCACACGTGTTCGAGTTCTGCACTATAAAAATACGAGTTCTGTGTCTGTGTGCGTAAATGTGCATATATAAATATTCGATACTGGCGTTTGAAATTATTAATAGTCGCATAAAATTATATACGAACATTCGGGGTGGTTTTATTGATTCTTTATACACCGGCTGCTGGTGCCAAATAAAAATGTCATTTTTCAAAGTAACTTTTAGTTTACTACCCGGACGTTTCATAAATTATGTCATGAAAATTATAGAATATAAATAAATAACTCGCCGAGCGATATACGTCAAATTGTATAATACAGACAGTTTTGAACAGATATCCGATCGTGTGCGATGAATAATTGCTTTGTTTTAAATAGCAAATAAAAATGAATTATAATATAGTTTGTAATTGATATACAGCACAAGCTATTGTTGGAAAACAAACATTTATTTTATAATACTCGTATATTATAAAAAATTAAAAAGAACACGTAACCAATAAATACTCTCCTCTCACAACCAAAATCTATAGGTTGATAATAAAGTAAAAGTTATTATACTCATAATTATCTGACATTTCAAAATTATAACAAAATTACTAGCATTAAAAAAATTGCTTTGTTGGCCTGTTTCTATATAATATCGTCAATTTAAAACTCATTGACTTAGACCAAAATCATTCAAAAGTGTTAAAATGGTGGAATTCATTATAAGTGATGATAGGTAGTTGACAAATCATTATTTAAAACTGTCAACGCGTCAAGTAAAATGTGTGAAAAAAATCGATTTAGTTGTATTTCAGATACAGAAATACACAAATAAATTTTGGAAACAACTTCCAGGAATACATTAATAAGTAATCAATCGACATGAACCCAGTTCAAAATATTTTAAGTTGGATGAATCGACCTCAACAGCTAAGTCAAAAGATAATCTAATTAAATATAACTCGAGAGTTCGATAAATTAGAAAATAATTCTGCAGTATCTTTCTCAAACTTGTTGCCATTTGGCAATAACCCTCAAGCCCTATGGGCTTTCGTGACTATTGCCTAGCAACAAGTTCTCGAAAGATCTGTCAAATTATTTTCAATTTATTCTCACTCTCTTGTTATATTATTACTGAGAATTGTAAGTCGGCTGTGGGTAATGGTGGGGCAAAAACATTTTATTTCTTATAAACGCCTATAACCCACTTTTCGTTGTACACCTGGTATACATATAAACTGTAAATCCACTGTTCACTAATTGAGAATAATTTCCTATTGTGCAACAAAATAAATAGGTGAAAAACTAAATGAGCAGAAGAAATAATCACATCTGCGTATTAGCAAGTTGAACTGAATTCAACCATAAATGTCAGCTCAAAATAAATAATCTATCTGCATGTTGAATTTACATAATTGCTACCCACGTATAACTTAACGTCGTACCTAATAAATTACATACTCTTAGTATTTACAAGTACAAGTATAAAGTGAGAAATAAGTATGTTAAGATGTAGTTAAGAATCAATTTAAACTCGTAATTTGAATTTCTCTAGCGGCATGCCCAATTACCTGCAGATTATATTAGATATTAGTAAACATAGCAAAATATAGTAATTTCATTTACAATACACAAACACTCAAAATAATGCTTCATTAAGTTGGAAATCATTAGCAGCTTGTTGCTTCTTGAATTACACAATTTGCAATGAGCAATTAACAACTGTTTTTACGCTTGAAACAGGTGTTTTTACACTCGTTTTATAAACTGCCTACTAACTTAAATACAACGTTTAAAGATTTCCTGTTGACCCACTAATGAACGAGCTACTCAACAAATACCACTAACTGTGAATAAATATATTTCTACGTTTCTACAACGCTGAACTACACAGTTAAACCGCAAACTACAGTTTTCAAACAATGGTTCACGACGAAAATATTTCATTTACTTATCATGTAAAAGGATATTATTTACAAGAAAAGATTTATTATGCTTACATGTTAGTAACATATCATTTAGGTGGATAGTGCAGCTAATAATATACTTATTTATACTCCATGTTGATTAGATTGCCAATTACGTCATTTTTGAAAGTATGATAACACGAAAACAAACAAAATATAAAAAATAAATAAATAAATAAATAAATAAATATATAGTTCGGTAGGTGATATATTTATGCGCGTGAAGTGCCGTGACCAGCTGTCAAATCACGGCCCCCAAAGATGTGGTGGGGGAACTACCAGTTAAAATTTAATTTTTGTTATATAACATTTAATAACTTTTTTTGACAATTTAGATACGTATTCATTATTCAATAAAGATAGAAATACCCTCATTCCATTTGCTCAACCTTAGGTACATTATGTGTAGTAGCAAAGATTTTTGAAAATCAAAATTGTCCGGAAAGCAATTATGGTATCAAATTGCACATAACAATATTAATACAGTTGCATACAGGCTATTTCAGAACTAATATAATAAAATTAATAGTTTATTCCAACGGGTGTTTTGAGTAAAAATTGTCAGTAATAATATAATAAGAGAGTGAGAACAAATTGAAAATAATTTGACAGATCTTTCGAAAATGTGTTGCCAGGCAATAGTCACGAAAGCCCGTAGGGCTTGAGTGGCTATTGCCAAATGGCAACAAGTTTGAGAAAGATACAAAGATACTGAAGAATTATTTTCTAATTTATCGAACTGTCGAGTTATATTTAATTAGATTATTTTTTGGCTTAGCTGTTGAGGTCGTTGCATCCAACTTAAAATATTTTGAACTAGGTTCTTATCGATTGATTACTTATTAATGTATTTTTGGAAGTTGTTTCCAATATTTGTTGGTGTATTTCTGTATCTGAAATACAACTAAATCGATTTTTTTCACACATTTTACTTGACCCGTTGACAGTTTTAAATAATTATTTAACAATTACCTATCATTTGTCACAAATAAAAAAGCACCTACAGAGATTATTCCCGGGAATAATTACAAGAGCTTTATTCTCAGTATAATAATGACAGGATTGGTTAAAACGCAGAGACGTGACATACAATGAAGCATTTCATTGGTTTTGAGAAACATCAAAAAATAATCATATGAACATAAATTTCTTTTTGTTGCCAAAATACAAGTGGTTAAAGTTTTATAAATTAGTAACAGCAAATTTTTAAATTTTGTAAGCAATGCACTTAAAACAAAAATACATATATACAGACATACATAACCATAACATCACTCTATATTCCATCAAAAGGAGCAGCACGAACCTTAAAATTGTTCATAAAACATTCACTCATCAGATTAAATATATAATCAGTCCTCGTCAAATATTCTTATCCAAAAGTAGCATCCTTGCTTCAATCACATTCAGAGTTTCTTCCATACAAGCTCATTTACTCATCACAGTCAGAATGATTGATTCATAAGACAACGAACCTCAATCACATCCATCCAATCACTCCTATACACCTTTCATTGATCTTTCTTTCGACAAACCTTTCACATGCTCAAAATTACTAACGCTCATTCCTTACAATCCTACAACGAATCTTACAATGAATCCACAAATATTAGAAAGGAAGAGAGTGACTCTATTGTATTAAGTGAAAACTAAAATTTGTCATATTGGCAGAACGAATTTATTTCTAATGCTTTTATTTTAACTCTATTAATAATTTAAGATATAATCGTATACTCCATTCCCTGTATGAAAACGATTACGTCACATTTGGTATCCTAGTGATTCAAGATTTTGTACTTAAAACGTTTGCATTGGTATTGGATTGACATTTTTGAAACATAACCTAAAATTTAAATGTCAAATTAAAATATTTATTACTGTATAAAATTTAATTAGTTTATAAATGAAACCAAATACTGCATAGGTATATTAAATAATAACCGAATATAAATTTATCTTATCCCACGAAATATACTACCTATCTTATTGAAATATGTAATTTTGTTAAAATAAAACTCAAAGGAATATACATTTTTATATGTATTATTATTATATATAAATAAATAATATATGAAAATACAAAATACAGTGCACATTACCTCTTGTATTACAGTTAAATTAATTAAAGGTCCTCGATTCTCTAACTCCAGCGCAAAATAATCAGGAAGATGACAAACGCATTTTTGCATTTGATTATCCAATATTTTATAAGTCATTTCTTATTTCTCAGTCTTTATTTATCTTTCAAAAATGTCACTAACTTAGAAATGACAGGCGAGAAAATAACAAAATCATGGCCATAGGTCTATTTTTATTTTATAGACAAATGTGAACAAACTAAATATAAATTTTCGTATTAGTAAGAACTGTCATACGTTTTCCTTAAAATAATTAATGTGATAGAACGTGAAAAAAACATGAAACGTGTGTCTTTACTTATTAAGACATATGTTAATGCCATTCGCATAGGTACGAATATGATTAAAAAAAGATAGCTATATTTCATCGTATCTATGATAACCTCGTCCACATATGACGTCATCGTTTTCATACAGGGAATGGAGTTTACAAAATATATGTGTATACGTGCGTAAAGTGTATTTGTTCCTCTTACATTACTACAGATCTCGCTGCAATTATCGTGCTCGAGTAACAAAGAATCACTTTACGCTCTTAATAAACAAGTAACTATTACACCTTTTATAATTCAATCTATCCCTACAAAATAAATTAAAATAATATATTTACCGAATTCTGGATGTGTCACCCCGGAAATGATAGATCTAAAACAAAAAACACATTTAAATTAGTATACTTGGAGATTTTAGTATAATTTCTAGTTTCCAATTCGTCAGAAATATTTTTTGCACAAGAAGTCAGAATTAAAAAAAACAAAAGCATCGCTATTCTTACAGAAATATTTAGCGAAAAGTTACTAACTTCATGCGTATCGCTTTAGCACAAAATATATTAAATACGCGCTTGCTTCAATAGTTATCAGAGATACAAACCAAACAGAAACTTGTCACATTATGGGATGGCTAGCTCAGTGGTATGAAGTCGGCCTGTGGATCCTGAGGTCCCTGGTTCGATTCCCACATGCGACAAATTTTCATAATTTGAAAAAGCTATCCCTGTGGCTCCTCCACCACTAACATGTTTGGGGGCCGTGATTTGACGACTGGTAACCGCACTTCACGCGCAAAATATATATCACTTACCGAGATCTGCTTCAGCAGAGTGCCACACCCAGTAATGGGTAGGAGGCGTGATGATATATTTATTTATTTATTTTATTAACACAACGAATTTATTTTTAGCCCTTTATTTTGACTCTATTAATAATTTAAGAAACAATTGTAGAAAAAAATGTGTGTCACGACATCACGAGTATAAAGTGTCTTTGTTCGTCTTGCACTATTGCAATTACCGTGTTCAAGTAACAAAGAATCACTTTATGCTCTTAATACACAAATAACTATTTCAGGGTTGAAATGAAAACAATGCATCCTAATTCGTGAATCAAACCAGCGGAAAAGAGTGAAAAGCATTTGCAATATCCATCAATCCCAGAGCAAAAAAGTTCCAGAACCACTGATTTAAAACACTGCACCTGACATTTCACTTTAGCCGAATATGAAACAGACATTACACCACACAATTCCGTAAAATAAATTACTTCCAATTTATATCTCACGAATATTTCTCTTTTTATCTTTGCTTATTGCCCTTGACCGCGCGCAGTGATAAAAAACATGAAATGTACAAGATAGAAATCTGGTATTTAATTAATCGATGTCGTGTGGTGAGGAATGAAACCAACGCATTCCGACGAATGTCAAAAAAGTCAGCTTCATCGGATAACCTTAATTAGTGTCCCGTTATCGAGACCATTTCACATTCATGACAATTGATGTCGGAGTATATTAAGACTCTAAACAAAACACTGACGTACAATGCGATGTAAACGATACCTACTGATTGTGTTTGACTTCAATATAATTAACATTTTATTACTCTGAAACTGAGATCAATTAAAATACGCTTGATTTTTTTCTTCTTTTATCAGAAATTATAATTATTGAGATAGGACAAATTAATACATAAGAATTTCAAAACCACATTTTATTATCATTTTGTTCCCAATCTTGATTTAGATCTAAAATTAATAAATATAAATATACGAGACTGATGCTGTTTTAACATTTTAAATATTTTGATTCCATACCTATTTACTTATTATCACTTTCAATATACACCCCTCCTCTATCCCTACACCGCTCCATGCGAATCTTCCATTGTACGAAACAGTGCTGGAAGTCTTCTTCTGTCAGCTCCTTCAGAACACGTGCCGATTTCTCTTTCAAAGCTCAAATCTTGTTGCTATTAAGGCAAATTTCACCTTAGGAAACAGATAGAAGTCGCACGGTGCAAGATCTGGCGAATAAGGCGGATGGTCCAACACTGAGATGCTGTACTTCGCTAGAAATCTCTTGACAGACATTTCGGAATGAACCAGCGCATTGTTTTGATGGAGAAACCATGACTTGTCCTTCTACAATTCGGGTACTTTTTTCAATAAATTATAAGTTTCAATAGCAGTTTTGCCAAGTTTCATGTGAAATTTCACAAAAATTCGTTACTCTAATTTTTTCGGCGAAACAAAAAAACTACTCTAATTAGAACGAATGCTACGGCTATACGGATATGTTTACAGAAGCGAGAGGTACTACATTCGAAAGAGAAAGCTTTACGCTAAAAAGCTGAGGGTCGCTGATGTTTGGCGCATGCGTACTTCGTCTGTAGCAGCGTCAGTATCGTTATTTAATAGCCACACCTCGTATCATCACACCTTTTACCCATTACTGAGTGTAGCACTCTGCCGAAGCAGATCACGACATGTGATATATTTATTCGCGTGTAGTACGGTTACCAACCGTCAAATCACGGCCCCCAAAGGTTAGTGGTGAGGGAGCCACAGGGGTAATTTTTAAATTGGTGAAAATGTTTGTCGGCTGTGGGAATCAAACCAGGGTTTCTATGATCCGTATACCGACTTGATACCACTAAGCCATTTACTTAGATCTAATGATAATAATTAGGTTTGCATTCTAGAAATCAAATCAAATAGATTTTCCTATATTTCAGATATTATTTTATGTAAAAATGAATAAAATAATAAAATAAATAAATATATCATCACGCCTTCTACCCATTACTGGGTGTGGCACTCTGCTAAAGCAGATCTCGATAAGTGATATATTTTGCGCGTGAAGTGCGGTTACCAGTCGTCAAATCACGGTCCCCAAACATGTTAGTGGTGGAGGAGCCACAGGGATAGCTTTTTCAAATTATGAAAATTTGTCGCCTGTGGGAATCGAACCAGGGACCTCAGGATCCACAGGCCGACTTCATACCACTGTGCTAGCCATCCCATTAAAAATGAATAAATATACTCGAATTTCAATTCAAGAGAATTATAAGAGCTGATTTCAATTAAATTAGACAGAAGAATAATTTTAATTGAAATTTTATATTTTATATAATTAATTTTCAAATTCAACAAATATATGATTCTATATGAGGGATTTTAGTGCTTTAAATTCATCGCAAAAAGATGAAAATAAAAGAAAATTTAAATTTAAAAATATCTATCGATAACTCGATTTAAAGTGGTCAGAAAATATACAAAATATGTCAACTCTATATAATTTTTGTGATAAATGCTTTGATACAAACGTAAAAACACCTTAGTAAAAGTTTTATAATAAAAGAGATATTATTTCTTTAGTTTTTATTATGCATACGTATTTTACTTGACTGTTTTTATAAAAATCTACTTTCCATACTAAAATTTATCAGGAATGTAGGCACTTTCTTGTCGGTTTCAGAAGAACAAATTTACACAACTAATAACCAATTATGACAGACAACCAATTTAAAAAACAAAATAAACAAAAGAAACACATATAAAATTTGTTAGTTCACAGGTTAGTTACTACAACTTTTTTCAACATAATTTTATCATCCCTTTATAAAAAACAATATCTCTATTATTATAAAACATTTACTAAGTTGTTATTATGTTTTTCGCCTTCTTTTGACCTGTAGTATTATTCATTAAAAAAAGAAGACCGTAAACACGCTTTATAAGTGTAGCAGTAGACAAAGTCCGCCACTGACATCGAATTTATGCGTTTATCACGAGAAATCTATTTATTTCGATGTTCAAAAGTTTTAAATAATAAAAAATATAAATATATAATGTATCATCACGCCTTTTACCTATTACTGGGTGTGGCACTCTGCCGAAGCAGATCTCTGTAAGTGATATATTTATGCGCATGAAGTGCGGATACTAATCGTCAAATCACGGCTCCCAAAGATATAGTAGTGGGGGAGACACAGGGGTAATTTTAATGTGGTGAAAATGATTCTCGGATGTGGAAATCGAACCAGAGTTCTCAGGATTCCTGGCGACTCGATACCACTGAGCAACCTACCCCATTAAATAAAAGTTGTAGAAATTGTTATACAACATAAATAATATAATAAAACTTGAACGAATGACATAAATTATTACGAATAAATAAATCAATAAGAATAGATACCTAATCATGTTTGACAGAGTACTCACATTTATAGTATTTTATTTGAATCATAAACTATAATGTGCATCCTGTAAATGAATATTAGTAGTTTCTTGACAACATCATTAATTTTAATAATGCTTCCTCTATATCATAATCAAGAATTTACTTTTAAACTTTACGTGAAATATTCTATTTCTGTTGCACTAATTTATTCAATATTTTATACACTTTAAAGTTCTCGCGAAGCTAGACTGTAACTGAAATTAAATTTTAATTTGCATCTGAAATATAATTTATTATTCAAACATTAAATTACCTCGTATATTAGATTTTAATTATTCAATTCATAAAATATATAATAGCGAACACAAATATTGAAATTTTATATGAATACACAGTGAAATTATATTATTATTTTTCATTATAAAATCATTTAGTTTTAATTTGCTTGCGAGCAAATATATCACGACCACGAGATATTGAAACCGGTGCATGCGAATATATATTTAGGTTAGCAATAGCTGCTGCTATGGCGTGACTTTCAACAATTGAGAGTCTGCTTTAAACAGTTTTACATTGTTTACGAGGTTCTTATCTAAATTTTCATCTGTAATTTAACTGTTACCTACGATATTTCCAAAATCCGATTAAATAAAATGAACAAATAAAACGGATTACCTGCATTTTCTGTTGAATATTTTTCAAATTAATCTTGTAACAAGATTAAGAGTAGGTCAAACGAATACATTAGTTTCTAGATTTCAAAACGTGACAAATGAATAATTACATATTTCATTTGATTTTTACAAACTGAGGAACGTTAGTTTTTGTTCTATTTTTATGATAGTTTCTCATTACTCCCTACAATGCACAACAGGAATTTCATCTCAATTAAAATATAAAGCATCTATAGTGGAATCCCTATCAATCAAGTTATATTTTTATAGTTGTACTCTTACAGTTGAGAATACTTATGGAGGGAGTCTAAATTTTTAGTTTGAAGCAGCGTTTCCAGATGCGGCACAATAATCAAAATGGCGACATATTGTCCAAGTTGCTACTTTTAAAACAATAAAACACCATAATCGATAATTACATCATAATTTTAAAATTTATAGCATAATTTTAACTATTTTAAAAATCCATAATTATTCATTTAATTTTTATATTATGCAGTAAAATTCGTAATAAGTTGGTATCTACTTCTGCTGATTGACATATTCATTTCGTATGTTTGTGATGGTATTACTGCATCAGTGTATTTTATTCTAACTGAAGATTTGGGTAAAAGAAAGGTTTGTTCACGTTTTGTTCCACACGACCAAAAAGTCGCTCGTGTAGACCATTGTAAAGACATCGTTTCAACTGCTGAAAACGATACAAATGTTCTTGATTCGATCATAACTGGTGATGAAACATGGTGCTTTAAATATGACCTTGAAACTAAGCGTCAATCTGCAGAATGGCAGTCGAAAGGAAAACCAAAACCTAAAAAATTGCGTTTTCAAGTCAAGAATGAAGACAATGTTGATTACTTTCTACGACTCACAAGGCATTGTCCACAAGGAGTTTATCCCAGAGGGTCAAACTGTTACTGGAGAATACTATTTACAAGTTCTAAATCGTTTGTGGTCAAGAATAGTTCGTGTTAGACCTGAATATTCAAAAGGAAAACAGCTCTTTATTGCATGATAATGCACCAGCTCACAAGACTAAAAAAGTCAACGAATTTTTGATGAAAAAACATATTTATGTCATCAACTACCCTCCGTATTCGCCTGATCTTGTGACTATTATCTTTTCCCAAAACTGAAAATTGCCATGAAAGGAGCGTTTTATGATGATATTCCAGCTATTCCAGCAGTCGTGACACAGGTGTTAAAGAACGTTCCTTTAGATGGCATAAAAAATCTATGCATGCTCTAATTGATCGTTCTAAAAAGTGTATTGATTCAAATGGAACCTATTTTGAATAAATATTAAGTTTCAAACATAATACAAAAAAAAATATCATCACGCCTTCTACCCATTACTGGGGGTGGCACTCTGCCGAAGCAGATCTCGGTAAGTGATATATTTTGCGCGTGAAGTGCGGTTACCAGTCGTCAAATCACGGCTCCCAAAGATGTTAGTGTTTTATTCTATATCTAAAGAGTTTCGTTATTTTTGGGACATACTGTATATATATATTATAATGAGACTGAAACTAGATGACAGGATATAAAGTGTATTTTGTTTTCATATATATATAAATGTTTTTGAATAGTAAAAGAAACCAGTGCTAAGACATACTAAATATATATTTCTCATAAAGAACACCATATTTTTCCCCAAATTAATAATAATAATAATATTAATAATAATAATAATAACAACAATAATAATAGGAAAGAAAATTACTCGAATTACAGTCAATAAACTTTTTATTTACGAATCCGATGTATCGGCACATATGTGTGTTATCATCAGGGGAAAGTGAAACTAAAGAAGACTAAACACAACAATAACAAATTTCCAAAATACTAAATGAAAAATCCTCATAAATGAAAATAGAATATGATAAACAACTCGACATCCCCAGAACAATGGTGGAATATTTTCGTGAATAAAAGGTTTATTGACTGCAATTCGAGTAATTTTTTTTTCCTATTAATTTAACTATTCGAACATTTAACATTATTTAATAATAATAACAATGTAGTTTACAAATTTATGATAATTTGAACAATGAAATTTATCTAGTTAATTTTCATTCAGTCTTTTTAATTAAATACAGTAATACAAAATATTTCACATTGGTATTTATAAAATTTAGGTGCACCCACAATCAAAATGAAAACTTTACGCCTGTGCAAACATTTAATAGCAATTAAAAAAAAACTTTCGATAAATAAAATTGTTATCCACCAACTATCGCACTCAAAAGTGAGTAAAAGGAGAGTTGATATATTTATGTATATGAACAGCCAAGTAAACACAACAGTAAGTAATATTTACATAATGAAAGGGATTTCATTTAAGTTATTTTGTACATAGAACTTCATTCGTCTTTACAATTCGTATTTTCCGAGCACAAACATTTACTAAAATAGCAGAAAAATCCTCTAACTAAAATTTGGCACAATACTCTTGGGACTGTCAACGAAATCTTAAACAAACTCAAAGAAACTAAATATCAAGAACAGTCTAAAACCAACTTAACAAAAGTAAACATGGAAACAATAGCGTGAAAATGTAATTTTCAGACACAATTTTCAGCGGGTATTCAAAAGGAAAACGAACGGTTTACACATAACAAACGGTTTATACGAATAAAACGACTTGTGTACCACTTACCCAGAAAGTTTTGAGAGTTTACGAAATCATAAAATTTTAGCGACCTTCAAACAAATTTTAACGCCATTTCACAGAAAATATAACAACTCCTTTAACTTTAATTTAATAATAAAATAACATCATTGTGATTTCAACAATTCTCTCGCGAGTTCGATAGTTTCTAACCTCATTGACTTATGATTTTTTAAGCCCTACTCTAAACATTTCACAAAAATGAATATTAGATAAATTTCGGTACAATTCTCCCAATGAGTTTAACTCTTAAAGTAAAACTCAAAAAATAATCTTCATTTCTACCTCAATTGTACCATTTGATTAAGTAACTATTGTAAGATCGTTAATCCGTAAAAAAAAGTATTAGTACAAAGTCCTTCAGCAATTTATACAGGTTGTTCAGAAAACGGGTGGCAAGCTTCAGGTAGAACGATTCTTTCATAAAATCTAAGACAATTATAATTTTAAAAATTTGTACAATCCGTAAAGCCACGCGAACTACTTAAAAGAAATGTAAATTTGGCAACACTGACTCAAACATCTGTTATAGCAGTTATCAGGTAACTATGCAAATCAATCTGAAAAATATCAAAATTTGACAAATTATTTTTTATTTTTATTTCAAACCAAAAACTTTTTGGTACAAGGTTGCTGTATATACTAAAATTTAAAAAAAAAACTGCTAAAGAAGAGTTAAGAATTTTAAGTATTGCTATTAAACGATTAGTAACATCAACGCAATTTTACACAATTTTTTTTAGTAATTAACCCGGAGCTCGATAAAAGGTCCAGAACCCGAAGTTTTCGAATCAAAACTGTCTAGTTGGCATCCTTGTTTATAAGAAGAAAAAAAAACAATTGCAAAGTGGTACCCGATTGGTTTATAAACTTTAAGTCTCCAATATTGGGAATATTTTTCTGCTGTGTAACGTAATAAATAAATAAATCTAGTTGTCGATCATTTTCTTGGAAAAACAATTGTTATTTTTACAAATAATTATGAAAGCAATAGTTTCATAAATATTTACATCCCAATTCTCAAAAAAGTTTTAACTTATTTTGAATCAGCTCATCTTATCCTAGTGCGATTTTAAGAAGTTGTTTCAAATCACCAAATTGTAAGAAGATTATATCAGAGTTTATTTAAACTTTTTTGAGAACATGGTTCAACTTAATTTGACTAATTCAAAATTCAAGATTAACTAAAACTCTTGAAAATTGTGCTATAAATGATTACCAAGGAGATAAATAAAAGTTATGAAAAAAAGTAAAATTAAACCAATGGGAATGAAGTAATGACGTCTTTTCACAATTTTAACATTTTTTATTAATGTTTAATTTATTCAATGTTTACTATATTATCTAGTTGTACACATAACAGATTCTAAATAAGAAACAAATGTATCTTACAAATAAATATGAAACTATGTTGTAAGACTGTACCGAGACAGCCGAAGGCCAGGAAGGTTTCAGGATCGACTGTCAGGACGAAGAGTCCGCGGAGCCAGGGGAAAACATTCTGTCCAACATCCAGTGTCCAGTATCCAGTCGCCACTGGTTGGGCCATTATTCAATTTCAGAATCTCCATACCGGTTTAGACAATGGCGATTCTTTTTGATTTATACGGAACATTTTAATTCCTGACATAATGTCCACTTGATTTGTGGGAAAGGAATTGAAAACATTATCAAGAACAAAATAAATCAAATGAAAAAATAAAAATACATGAGCTACTGTTGTGGACCTGGTATCTTAACTCGTTCGAACCACATGTGATTGTTAGTTAGAGATTTTTTTGTTGTGTAAAAGGTGATGCATATAAGATTTTTTATTTTAATTTAAAATGAGTATTTAGTCAATACAAAAGTGCTAATTAAGTTTGAAGTCTAGCCCTTGAAAAATTATTTCTTTTTATTAAAATTTGTGCTACATAATAGAATTATGAACAACTTAAGCTTAATCTTAAGATAATGAACAATTAACATATACAGAATGTCCCAAAAATAACGAAACTTTTAATTTAAATCATAGAACACGTAGTGCAATCTATTGAACATACACATTGTTAGAAAGATACATCTTTCTTCTTTAAAACGCACACAACTTCATGCAATCAGGTGACAGTTTAAAAATTTACGCGCATTTTAATGACAGTAGTTTTTGTGTTTATGTTGTAAAAATACAATGGAACAACGAGCAAATATTAAATTTTGTGTTAAACTTGGAAAAAAATTAGCTGACATACGAATTGATGAAAAAAGTTTATGGTGATGATTGTTTATCTCGTTCACAAGTTTATAAGTGGTTTGCAATATTTAAATATGGTCGTGAAGATTTAAATGATGATGAAAGATCTGAACGTCCAAAAGCCGAAAATCGTGCTGAATTAGTCGAAAAAGTGCGTGAAATCATTGCTGTCGATGCGAATTTTACTGTTAGCATGTTGGGTGAAGAATTAAATACGAGTAAAAATACTATTTGGAGAATTCTAACTCAAGATTTGGGTAAAAGAAAGGTTTGTTCACATTTTGTTCCACATGAACTAAATGAAGACCAAAAAGTCGCTCGTGTAGAGCATTGTAAAGACATCGTTTCAACTGCATAAAACGATCAAAATCATCGACCACCCTCCGTATTCGCCTGATCTATCACCATGTGACTATTATCTTTTCCAAAAACTGAAAATTGCCATGAAAGGAGCGTTTTATTCCAGCCATTCAAGCAGCCGTGACACAAGTGTTAAAGAACGTTCCTTTAGATGGCATAAATAAATCTATGCATGCTCTAGTTGATCGTTCTAAAAAGTGTATTGATTCAAATGGAACCTATTTTAAATAAATATTAAGTTTCAAACATAATGCATTGCGTGTTTTATTCTATATCTAAAGAGTTTCGTTATTTTTGGGACATACTGTGTATCTTATTTAATTAAAATATGGAGTTGGTGGCTCAATGGTATCAAGTCTGCCTGTGAATCCTCGGTTCGATTCCCAAAGCCGACAAACAATTTTCACCACATTAAAATTACCCCCCTACTAACATCTTTGAAGGCCGTGATTTGACGGATGATAATCGCACTTCACGCGCATAAATATATCACTTACCGAGATCTGCTCCGGCAGAGTGCCACAGCCAGTCATGGGTAAAAGGCGTGATGTTATATGTATATTTATTTTATATTTAAGTTAATCTATTTTTCAAAAGAAGAACATTGTTAAAATGGGCTACTAATGCGGTAGTCTGCCAATTATTACCAATAGCTTATCTTTAAAATTCAATACAATGTTCCCAGACCAGATGCGGATTCCTATCAATTTCTTCTCATTCTTCTTGTTAATTCGATATATTTCTAATCATAGAAACACAAAATATGAAATAATATCAATTACCTGCTTCTGCTTTAATTAATAGAGAGCATTCAATATCTTCTGCTGCGTCTATTTTATTTAATGTACTGATGAAAAGAGTTTTGCCTGTTTCGTTGCATATGCTCCAGCTTCCTGATTTAAAATACACGGGAAATAAATAACTGACAAACATTGGCGAGGTAGCACCATTACAAGCAAGGACGTTGAAAGGAGGGGATATGGCATTCAAGTCAAGACTGTGAGGCTCTGCAGATTGACAGAGACAGAAGTATTATTTTCTGTACCGTGCTTAGCCTGCTATTGATTGATATGTGTCATAAAGAGATTTGAAATTTAAATAGACAGAACAGAATCATTCTCTCTAAAAGATTATAAATTTTTACAAGGAAACTGAAATTATAAACACTTTGTTACCATTTTATCCACAAAAAAATATGTCCAATTCCATACAACACAAAAATTGAAACACAAATGACACTTCGTGGTTATGTTTACATAAAACAACGCTCCCTGACAACGTCTAAACGTCACTTTTCTTACATAAAAATTCAAAATATTTGAAAGAAGAAGAGATTTGGCTAAGCACGGTGCAGAAAAACTATTGTTGTCTCTTTCCCCTGCGCAAGCCTCACTTCAAACAATGCTACAGTATCGTCATGCCATATCCTCTCCTTTCAACGTCCTTGATTACAAGTATACGCGAGTAATTTGGGAGGTCGAACTGGTATTGGTACTTGTAGATACTTGTATAAGTAAACAAAACGAGTAGTGTGGGACCGGCATTACTGGAAACAGAATCTAAATAAAATTGAGAAATTATAAATATTTAATTTTAGTATTTATTTATTGTATTTACTGTCGATCATAATCTCTTTTGTATTGTATTTACAGTTTCTAACAAAATGTAAATAAATATATGAATTATTTATAAATTCATGATGGTACATAAATGTCGTTTATTTGATTTTAATTTAAAAACGTCCGGATTGCTTGCAGCAAATGTTACAAATGTTTGTCAATAAACAGAAAATTGTAAATATAAAAAATATATATACACAAATTTTCAATTTCAGTAATATTGTTATTACGTACATAAATAAAAAGAAATAGGAATTAATATGAAAAAATTATTGGTTTAATGAAGAGAAATAAAATACTTGAATTAAACTAAGAATAGCATTACTTATTAAAATAAAATCGAAGAAATAAAATTTTAACACTTTAAACAACAAATGTGGTGATGCTGCTGAGACTTCAGAAATTTATTTAATCTTAAAAATTATGGGGTGTCTAGCTCAGTGGTATGAAGTCGGCCTGTGGATCCTGAGAACCCTGGTTCGATTCCCACAGGCGTCAAACAATTTTCATAATTTCAAAAACTACCCCTGTGGCTCCTCCACCACTAACATCTTTGGGGGCCGTGATTTGACGACTGGTAGCCACAGTTCACGCGCAAAATATATCACTTAACGAGATCTGCTTCGGCAGAGTGCCACACCCAGTAATGGGTAGAAGGCGTGATGATATATTTATTTATTTATTTATATAAATTAAGACGGGACGATAACTGCGGTAAGAAATTAATAGTCTAGAAGTGTTCTAGAAGAAAATAATGATTTTTCTTGTAATGTCTCACGGTGTCACTACTTAACTGTAGAAATAATGATTTATTACTTATTTACTTACTGCTATTACGTATAACAATTATACGAATCAATTAATTAAATCCAATTTAACAGTTGAATAAGTCTAATTAATTTAATTTTAGAAAATGAATATATTATGTATGCCTTGAAACTAAAAATAATATTTATTATTGAAAGCACCATAAAAAGTTTAATTACAAATGTTTGGATAATAATATTTATTACAAGAAAAATAATGAAAATTGAACAAAAAAACCATTATCATTAAAACAGAATTACAATTAACGCAATACTTAAACAGGAATACAGTACATAGTCATTAAAGTAAAGAGACTCATTAAAAATATGAACGTGTTTTTCTTTAATTATTAAAATAATGGAGTAATCAATGAAAATTAATTAATCTGAAATATCAAAAGTAAAAGAGTACAAAATCAACAAAGAATATTAATTATAAAATAATTCACTCAAAAGATAATTAAGAAAAGTTCTCAATGTCAAAAATTAAACTTGAAACATTAATCAGCAGATAATATTATAATAATATTATTCATATTTGTTAAATTACACACCCCTCAATAGTAATTTATTTTGATTTATGCGGTTTAATTTTAGTTTTGTTAATTTTGTTTTAATTTTAACAATCTATTACTTTTATGCCGGGTTGCATGGCAGTTTTATCAATTCATTAGCAACTATCGGTTCAATCAATTTCAGAAAATCCCTATTGACACTGTTGCTAGATAAACAGTTCTTTAACTAAAGAGCTCTTTATTTTTTTCTTGCAACCTAGCATTAGTATTATGAGCATCCACATAAAAACATGCACGATTGTAAAAATATCATTTCCAATTTAACTGAGAATAGCATCTCAACTTCTTTATTCCATTTGTCAGATTTATCCTAACCAAATTTCTTTTAATTGTTTAATAAATAAAAAAGCTACAGGATGATCAAAAGGAATTGTTATAGTTGGCAATACAATTCCAGAGATCTTTTTATTCCACAGTTGGCGCAACATCAGATAAAGGCGGAAATGCTATTTGACATTTCTAATAAATACAAATAGGTTATATCAGGAGTCTGACAGCTAATAAAATTTTGACTTTTTAAGTAATAGAAATACTTTAGAAATAAATGTAATAATAAATGTACCTACTCAAATTTAAATTTTAAATGTCACTGTCAACAACAGGAAATTAATTTATCTCGGAATTTATGTATCAGGCTTACCAATTTCAAGTAGTTTTTTTTTATTGTCAACTGTAACAATTTCTTTTGATCACTCTGTATTTTGAATTAACGAAAAATTTGAGACATCAGAAGTTAGTACTTCGGATTATATATATATATATCATCATCACGCCTTCTATCCATTACTGGGTGTGGCACTCTGCTGAAGCAGATCTCGGTAAGTGATATATTTTGCGCGTGAAGTGCGGTTACCAGTCGTCAAATCACGGCCCCCAAACATGTTAGTGGTGAAGGAGCAACAGGGATAGCTTTTTCAAATTATTAAAATTTGTCGCCTGTGGGAATTATAATTTGTCCAATTAGTTTGTGCTCTAGTTTGTGATTGTTAAATTGTGCTGCTTGAACAATTACGTAATATTTTGAATTCAAACTCACTCGTATGCTCGCGAATACATTCCAATATATTAATGTTTACAAAAGTACGAAAACACTATATTAGAAACATACATCTGTTCGTTTGCACCAACAAAACTTAAATTTTATTTCTGATTTAAATAAATAAAGGCAAATCGAAATAAAGTATCATAACATTGCTTTCAAACATTCAATTTGGTCAGTTTAGGTCAAATTTAAAATTTAAGTTTCGTTGGTGTAAATGTGCATTATAACAATAATTTTTAAGAAATATCGGTGATTATTTTTTGACGTCATGTGTCCGCGTTTTAACCAATCCTGTCATTATTATAATGAGAATAAAGCTCTTGTGATTATTCCCGGGAATAATCTCTGTAGGTGCTTTTGTTTGTGACAAATGATAGGTAGTTGTCAAATAATTATTTAAAACTGTCAACATGAGGTAATGGCACAGTGGTAGCAAATCGGCCTGTGGATCCAAAGAACTCTGGTTCAATCCCCACAGCCGGCAAACATTTTCACCAATTTAAAATTACCTCTGTGGCTCCCCCTCCACTAACATCTTTGGGGGCCGTGATTTGACAGCTGGTAACCGCAATTCACGCGCATAAATATATCACTTACCGAGATCTGCTTTGGCAGAGTGCCACATCCAGTAATGGGTAAAAGGCGTGATGATATATTTATTTATTTTTCAAATATTTCAAATGAAAGTGTCATGGGATCGAGGCTGCCTATGGCATATAACAAAGAACCCTGGTTCAATTCCTACAGACGACAAACAATTTTCATAATTTCAAAAGCTACTCCTGTGGCTCCTCCACCACTAACATCTTTGGAGGCCGTGATTTGAGGGCTGGTAACCGCACTTCACGTGCAAAAATATATCACTTACCGAAATCTGTTTCGGCAGAGTGCCACACCCAGTAATGGGTAAAAGGCGTGATGATATATTTATTTATTTTATTTATTGTCAACATACCAAGTAAAATGTATAAAATAAAATCGATTTAGTTCCATTTCTGAGACAGAAATAAACCAACAAATTTTGAAAACAACTTGCACGAATACATTAATAAGTAATAAATCGATATGGACCCAGTTCAAAATCTTTTAAGTTGGATGAATCGACTTCAACAGCTAAGTCAAAAAATAACCTAATTAAATATAACTCGAGAGTTGGATAAATTAGAAAATAATTCTCCAGTATCTTTCTCAAACTTGTTGCCATTTGGCAATAGCCACTCAAGCCATACGGGCTTTCGTGACTATTGCCTGGCAACAAGTTTTCGAAAGATCTGTCAAATTATTTTCAATTTATTTTCACTCTCTTGTTATATTATTACTGCAAAACAAATTTCAAATATTAAAATAAAACATTAATGCGCAAGTCAATCACTAAAAATTCACAAAAAATCCATGTATTATTCTAATAGTTTGAAACCAGTTTCCAACTAAATTTTATACATGATTGAACAACTGACTACTTATCAGAGTCACGGATTTGACGCTAATTCAACACTAAAATTCATCTGCGCATGCTTCTAACAATATGTAACAATTGTGCATTGCTGCTCGAACAAAGAGCTATTATTAATTTTTCAATTTTGCAATTAAGATTGATTTTGAGCACGAACACAACTTAAGATTGTCAATATCTATTCTAAAAAATGTAGGAAATAATGTATTTTGTCCATTGTCGACGCAGCTTATAATACATGATTTTACGAGCTTTAAAAAGTACCGTACTTTTACCCTTGATACATAAAAATATTTAATATCTTTTGGGACAACAAAGTCTGGAGCAGGAGCACGACCACGACCCCGACCACGGGTATAGGATATGATAAAACACATGTTGGGTTGGGTTCAATGGGGCCATTACAGGAGTTTGTTGTTAAACATGATATTAGGGATTTCTGGATACATAAACCAAGTTACGACAGTTTCAGAAGTTTCTATTTGATTTACTTATAATTCGTCCCATGCAACCGTTACAAATTAACCATTAGTACAAACTATTCAATATTTGGTTTCAGTTGTTATTGTAGAGTAAATGTATCTTGATTAATTTCACACATTCTATTATAGTTTCAAATTAATCTCAATTATTACTTCAATCTAAACGGATATAAAATTTATAAGTGACAAAGTCATAATATTCTGTACAATAATCAGTACAAATATCTTAATTATTGCTAAGATTCGATGTTAAGAATTAAGTTATTTACAATAAATTTATATAAATCAAAAGACACGGCAGTGTTTCTGACCAAGTACAAACGACAGTGGCCAGACACTACAGTCTCTTATCCCGAGTGAACAAATGCCCATTTTCGCACTAAAAAATGAAGCTGAAGCGGATACAAAAGTATGTTTTGACTTAACTACTGTGTAGCCCGCACAAAACTGAATAGAAACAAAGAAGTTTTTTACCTTTGCCATAAAAATCTACTTTAATATTATCTGTACTTATCCGTAGCACATTTTTTTCTTGTGGTATTCGCCCAAAGTTTATTTATTTATTTATTTCAATATATTTTAAGATTCTGTAACCAGTCTTAATAATAATATTAATAAGTAAAAATATCTGATTTAAGAAGGAAATGAGTTTTTTTTTTTTAATTAATGTTATTTGTCACAACTTAATAATATTTTTATTTTTATCATCCCTTATTTAATTTAACATTCATGGTGGCTACCAATTTCAAATAAAAAAATTCAGGAGATTCATGAATTTCAAGGTACATATTGTAAAAATAATTCAGGTAATTTCATAAAATAACTAACAAAATTTGTAAAAATATATTTTCCAAAATTTAAAAAAAAAATCAAATGCAAACAAACTGTCAAGTTCTTGTACAGCAACACAAACGCTATGACTCATTCAAAATTCAAATATAAACACGAGTTTATAGAGCCCTCTCTATGATGCACGTGTACGTTCAAACATTAATTTTATTCCAAAATATAAGAAAACTTACATTAACATTATTAGTAGCGTTCGATTTGCAAACAATCTCACCTCAGTTCATTTCAACTGAATTGAGATTCTCTGAAATGAGATGATATTTTTTCGATCACAAATCGAACGGGTTTTGACAGGTCTGAACTGAGTCGGTTACGTGACGAACGTTGTAGTATCATTTCGCGGACAACACATGATTTTCTTGATGTTTTTGTTGGAAGTGAGCTGTGAGACATGATTTATAATAACATATACAATTTAAAAAAATTGTTAAATAACTTCCAAATATTCAAACTACAAACAAAACATAACGAATTCTACCCCCACTCTTAACTGAGTAAAAAATCTCAGTACGCACCAGTGAAATAGGTAGTGCAGCATCGGCAAGGGGGGAGGTGAGTGTCTCACTTGATCTCAGTTATGTCAGTGCAAATAGAACAGCACAGAAAAACTGTCAAACTGAGGTGAGGTGAGATTAACTGAGATTTGGTGCAAATCGAACGCTACTATTATCACAAATATAAAAAGATTGCGCACCAGTGATCTGGTCTATCTATGCAATACATATATTCTTTGAGATTCAATGTATGCAACTCATTCTACACTCATGTAAAATATAAAAATACATAAAATCATCACATGATATAAACACGTTTATATAGTTTAGAATTAGGCAAGTTTTATAGGATAATGACATGGTTACGTAAATCCCTTGCTGCCCACAACTGTCATCCAGCAATCGTAGCCATAGTAGTAAAGGTAAGGTAAAACTTGCGTTTATTAATTAACGAGCAAGAGGTCGTGCATTCAAATCACACTGACTTCAACTTATACGCAAAAAATACGATTGTGTCTTAGATTCGGATTCCACTATAGGCTGCATTCCATCTATTCTGTGATTGGAATTATGATATTAGATTCGTTGATATATGTGTAGGAGTGTGCGTAAGTAATTTTAGATGTTTTGAGATTGTGAGAAGTATGTCTAAAGAAATATTAATGTAGGATAGTGAGTTAGAATGAGAATATTTTATGAGGATTAATTATTTGATTAATCTGATGAGTTAATGTTTTATGAACGATTCTAGGGCTCGTACAACCCCATTTAATGGAATATAGCGTGATGTGTGATATATATATATACAGGATGTTAATGAAAAAACTGGCCATAGGCGTTTAACATGCGCAAAAGTTCCCAAATTATTTTAGGCAAAAATACTTCAAATAAACGTTGTAGATAATTAGATTCTGCATCCAACTTAATACTCAGATTTTATTTTTGATATTTCATAACCGAGAAAATCAATTTTAAAGTTTTTTGAAAATTGCTTAAGTATAGCGATAGCCATGGAAACAAAACAAAATTACAAACAATTGAATGACATCTTAATTGTCAAAAAAAAGTTTGTGTTTTGTGATTTTCATTCAATAACAAATATTTTTAAAAGTATTGAACAGTTTTCTCATGAATAAAAGCTTCAGATCATAAAATGGTGCTACTCTGGACAAAGTTACAGAAAAATACGTTATTTAATAAGGGCCAGTTTTTTAACCACTGATTAATGTTAATCATGATTAAAATTAATCAAGAGTAAACTGGTGATTGAAAAACTGGTCCTAATGGCCGGTTTCATCAAAAAAAGTTAAATTTTAATCGTTGTTTGAATAAATAAAAGTAAATCGAATATATGACAGCAATGTCAATTATTCCATTTGACATGTAATTTTGATTTGCTTTTATTTATTTAAACAATGATTAAAATTTAACTTTTGTTGGTGAAACCGGGCATAAGTGTAATAAATTTAATTAAAAGAAAATTAAATTAATTATTATTTAATAATAATGATTAATAATTAATTAATTAAATTTAATAAATCACAAAACACAAACTTTTTTTGACAATTAAGAGTTAGTAAAAAGTGTTGTGACTTTTAACTGTAATAATGATTGTGAGTTTTTAATAGGAAAATTCTGTAGTATTAAATAGTCAACAAATTATTATTACAACCTACACTTAAATATACGAGTATAATATTTTAAAATATGTTCATATACTTTAAAAGTTAAAATCACAAAATTTTCTCGTCTAAATTTATTAATCTCTAAAGATATTTATAATTTAATAACCCCATAAATCACAATTTAAACTATACACAAAAATAAACTGAGACATCAAGACAGAATTTAATGCAAAACAAAGACAACTTCAAACTACGACCTCTCAAGAAGTTTTCGGGGTTCGGGAGAAGGGTGACGCACACCAGGATGAACCAATCACATTTGCAGACTAATATAAGACGCAATCCAATGACTTGCCACGGGGCAAGGGCTGCGAACAGAGGAAATTATATGCCCGGGAATATTAGAAAAGTTTATAAATAAATCAAGTGAAAGAGAAGGAAAGAACGTTCGGTTAACAGACGCTGGGCCAATCTCTTTTAATCTGTATCAAGTAAGTCTCGGTGGCCCACTTCGACAGAGGCGCCACTCTGCGTTCGCCAAATGAAACAGATTCCACTGGGATGTTAGATGTTACACACGCGTGAGGGGTGATTCCCTTCTTATGTAAGAAAGTAAAATAAATAAATATATCACACCTGTTCTCTTTTTCAGTTCTCAGTGCAACTAATCTGTATTGTAGAACTCAAGTTGAGAGCTTGTTAATAGTTCAACAGTTTATATTGTCATGGAGCCACCCATAACCCTATTATCATTATACATATATTTAATCAATTTTTCCTACAACTGTGCGATTTCTTTGTTATTACGTAACTATAATTGCCTTGGTTACGTATGGAAAGTAGATGAATGCAGACCAAGTGCGTTTCCGAAAGCAAAGAAACACTAGTGCGGAAAGTACTTCATTACGCAACTGTAAAAAAAGTTTTTTTGAGAGCGATTTAAATTTCACGCCAAGCGCGTAATTCATATTTTAGCCACAGACGCTTATGGAAGAAGAAGATGCAGTGAACCAGCGCTAGTAAATGTGCAGTAGTATATTTTGACGTTTATAAACATAACCTTAAATTGCAGTATATCTAATCTATACACAACTAATAAAAAGAACCGAACAAAGTAAAATATATCGATAAATGGTTTTAAATAAGTGAAATACATAATATTTATTGTGTGTGTATATTATTAACATAGTTGTTACAGTTGCTTATATTGACATAATGTAAAATGGAAGCTTTTGTATTGTCTAAAGAAACATTGATTTCTTCCGTACCTTTTCAAATTATTAACAGTAATATTATTGACAACAATTTCGGAGGCTTTAGAAGTACCAACAGCAGGTTGATTGTCATTGTCGAAAATAGATGCAACATAGCATGATCCGGAGCTTCAATTATCTTTGAAGAATCACTCACTGTACTATTCCAATCTAGACGATTTTGAAGAAATTGACGTTAGTAAAATATTTTTAAATAATGTAGAACAATGCGCAAGCAATCAACAAACAAGCCATAGCAACGCCGTAAAACATCGTTCTCGTGTAATATCATTAAAATTTTATAAATTTGGATAATATTTTAGTGATTTACTAAATCGCACAGTTGTAGGAAAAATGTTGTTTATAACACGTGCCGAAAAAGGCTTGTTACGTGCACGAGCACGTAACCTTTATTATAACTATTATATTATATTCTATATTATTACGTTTATTTATTGTCATAATTATTACTATTATTTACTTTGTTAGTTTTAAGTTTTATATTCACTTTTTCTTAATTTTCATATGTAATCTAATTCCTAATTGCTATTTTCACATAATTTACATTCAAATTTATTAATGTCAACCACTTCAAACAATTTTAGTTCGAAAGTCATCTAGACTAATTTATAGGTTCCTTTAAAACCTACAAACACGTTAATGTCAACCCAAATCAGTTTTATTGCTTACACATTTTTAAAATCACTTTTCCAAATTCTAACTATTGACAGATATTATCCAGACTTAGCCACTTAACGTTCAACACTAAATTTTGACGCGTTTAAAGAAAACAAAAACAAAGTGTTGTGCGTTTCATAACACATTTGAATAAATCACCAATGAAATCCAAGAACGCCTACTAACGGGGGTAAAAACCCTCTAGTGGGGAGTAACTTCAAAGATTATATTTTTACTAATTTTTAGAAGAAAAAAAACAATTGATCACAGAATCTCGAACAATCGACTTCTAAATTAAAGACTTGATCACGAAATCTAATACAGTTGACTTCCAAACTAAAAACTTGATAACGAAATCTCAAATTTAATAATTCACTTTAAATCAAATCATTTTGTAAATAGTATGTTATTGTAAATATATATACGAAAAATTTTACTAAATTTTATAAATAAAATAGGTAGTTTGCGCGCGGGTAGTACTTGGATGGGTGACCGTCCAGAGAAAACCCGCGTTGCTGTTGACCAAGTAGTTGGTCCGCCAGAGAAGCCACAAAAAAAAAATGTGTTGGTAACAACCAGGTCGTTTTGCCCATAACAATATAATAAATACATAAATACATCATCACGCCTTTTACCCATTACTGGGTGTGGCACTATGTCTAGCAGATCTCGATAAGTAATATATTTATGCGCGCGAAGTGCGGTTACCAGCCGTCAAATCACGGCCCCCAAAGATATAAGTGGAAGGAGAGTCAGAGGGATAATTTTCATGTGGTGAAAATGTTTGTCGGCTGTGGGAATCGAACTAGGGTTCTCAGGATGCTGCACAGACCGACTCGATATCACTGAGCCATCTTAAAATTAAAAATGTTTAACTGTTCAAGTACATAACAATACAAGTTGCATTAAATAAATAGTATATTATGCAAAATTTTCACATGGGTATGAAGTTTAGGATTCGAGCCGTAGTGTATAATGTATTAATAGTCATTATACACGAGTTGCAAACACTCTTTTTCTACGGTCGTGTTGAAAAGTCAACATATCAATATTAAAAATCTGGTGTGGGCACCACACGAGGTTCTTATACACAGCATATTTAATATTTTTTCGTTTTAATTTTCATTACAGATAATCATCTTCCTAACAAAATTTTATGTAAATAAACTTATATTAATAGAAATAGAAATATAAAATTACTTACTATTTGATCAATGAAATTGATATAGCATCAAAAACGCTGAATTGAACACTTATGATATGCTACTTGCGTTTGGAAAGGTTTATGTTTTTTGTTTCTATTGCTGCTATGATTATTCGAATATATTATTAAATATATAAATTAGTTTTTCTCAAAATTAGACGCATATACAGGAAAATTGCAAATAACATTTTATATTCCAAATATTTTCGCTAACATCTTTTATTTGAAACTTTTTTTCGTAACTGATTCCATTTTTGAAATAAATGGAATTTATTGTATTGTGTGTCCTGTAAACTTCCTCTTCCGGTTTTCAATTTCATTCAAAATAAACTCAGCTCTTCGTATTTTCATGAAAATATCGTAACAAATCTTATCTTATTCATGAGATATTGCACACTCGAACAAACATCCATCCACACACAGACACAGACATCATTGAGAAAATGATCAAAACGGATTCAGTGGACCTCAAAACATGCATTTCCGCGAAAAACTCGTCATCGATTTTTTTCACGATTCCAATACTTCCTTATACTGTATAAGAAAGTAAAAATATATTGTATTTAATAATGTGTTCTAATAAATAACTGTAAAAGTTAATTAAACATATATTTAATTTAATTAATAAACTCTAGTTCGAGAAATATTCTTTACAAATACACCTCTAGATTCGATTCATTATCATATATATCTAGATTTTTACTCAAATACTTTTTGTCTGAGGCAATTTTTTATTCGAAGAAATTTGGACATTTATAATTGAAAATAATATCCCTCGAGCTAAATCTCTAGGGTATTATCATATTATAAATTCCCAAATTCATCTCATAAAAAATGTGCAGACAAGTTCATTTCAGTGAAACCCTTCGACATAATGATAATAAATCTAGCTATCGGTATATTCCCTATGAAAATCAATTAAAAATCATCAAATTATAAAATAAAATAAATATATCATCACGCCTTCTATCCATTACTGAGTATGGCACTCTGCCGAAGCAGATCTCGGTAAGTGATATATTTTGCGCGTGAAGTGCCGTTACCAGTCGTCAAATCACAGCCTCCAAAGATGTTAGTGGTGGAGGAGCCACAGGGGTAGCTTTTGAAATTATGAAAATTGTTTGTCGTCTGTGGGAATCGAACCAGGGTTCTCAGGATCCACAAGCCGACTTCATGCCACTGAGCTAGCCACCCCATATAAACCATCAAATTACATACCCGAAAATCCCAAGATGTTACTTGAATATAGTAATAGTCAGTTGTTAGCTGCGGGAATCGAACTCGAATTCTGAATTCCGCAAGATGATACGTTACCACTGAATCAAAAACCTCATATGACAATATATCGAAATAAAATTAAAATGTTCCTTCAATAACTCTTAACTTGTGAGAAAATATCGAAAGTTCTATAAAAACAGATATTATTTTGTTATTTTAATTTACAATAAACACGAAATAAAAATATGTATATATATACCAATTTTGTTAATGGAATACTGGTATATTTGTTTTGTTAATTAAAATTATTCTGTTTAAAAATAACTGGCAAAGCTGGAGTGTAATACCAAATTGATTGAAAATAAGAGAATATGAAATTAAATATTTGTACATCATATATTATTTATCCATTTAATTTCTTTGTGTGCTTGTAAAACAAAAACCAAGGCAAAATTAAATTAAAAATAAAAATTAGAACAATAAATTAAAATTTTCCGTTTTCATTACTTTCAGTTGTTATCTTAATTTTTGCCTTATGATAGCTTTGTTGAGTTCGAATACGAAATTTAATTTTTCAAAAAGTATTATTTAATTCTCGTAGGTTTATTTGTATATTTTCGTTTTGTTTAACCTTTATTACATTTATTTTTCAACGGAGCGTTTACTTTTATTTTAAATCAACAAAAATATGAAGCGCTGAAAAAATAAATATAACATGAAACTGATGTTTAATGAAATAACGATAAAAATAACAGAAAAATTAAAGAATTTTTAATTAAAATTAAACCTTTGTATTTACACAAACATTTTTCTAATTAAGCAAAATGTAACTCTAGATTTATTAAAAAAAGAACAAATAAAATATATAAATATTGGATGAAAAATAAATATGTATCAACTCATTTAATTAATCCGAATATTATGTTTATAAAATCAAATTCGGCGGCCGCGTCTTTATAATTCATTAATCTTTCACTCGACACATGTTTTATATGCTCAAAACATCTCAAATTACTCACGCTCATTCCTCTAACAATGAATCAAGAAAGATAAGAAGAGGAGCGTCAGCCCGCGCTTGTTTTTCAAAGAAAATTCCACACAAATGCAATTAAGGTAATACTAGTCATGGCCAACTTCATTGCATTGCACTACGCTTATTATGGCCGTTTCATATGTCATTAATATTCCTAGTTTCAAATTTACAGAGCGGGTACGTCAACTAGCGCCTCTAACAAGATACGTCATAACTAAATTTGAAAATACTACCGCTTGCATTGATTGAAAAAATCCTAAAAACAAGCCTAGTATATTTATTATCATACGATCTTTACAGTAAAATACTAACCGTTGGCGCCAATAATTCAATAATACTTCCTTCTTTTGACCTATAAACACTTCAAACATTTTAAATGTGTAGACAATATGGCGGCATTATTTACCTGAAGTGACAGATAATGCTACATTGCCAAATGAAATTCACTTAGTCTAGACTAGCTAGTCACTTTAGTCGAAAGATCAGAATACTAGTCATAATATTTAATAATATTGAGTATATAAATAAAATACCCAGTTACATTAAATGTATTTAATTTGATCACATAAACTTCAGTTTTCAAATATTTTAAGGTTGTTTAGTAACTTGACAACGTTGTCATTTTCCTTTAATTGAAATAAAAAGCACTAAATGGCATTACTTGACGTACGAAAACTGTAAAAAACTCACGACAAATTTTTATATGGCAAAACGATGGAATGAAACGGCCATAATAAGCGGAGCGCAAGTCAATGAAGTTGGCCATGTACTAGTGTGACGGTGGCGCCATCGGTTGTCGAGTGGCGAAACTGACGCTCAAAAAAATATAAAAATTGAATAAAATAAGTGTTTTATACCTATTATGATTTGAATATCATGAATTGTTAACAGGTTGTTGGTCTAGTGAATTTTCATATACCATACCACCGTGTGGTGTTGCTATTATAAATTGGAATTCTTAATTTTTCGTTAAAAACAAGGCTTTGCACGGCTATATATCCTTTACTAAACGATAAATAACTCTCTCCTTCTGATACAATAAACATAGATAGTTCTAGAACATCATACTAGTTTTTCAAATGAAACTACAAAATTTTAGAGGTACATAAACCAAATATGCGCGATTCTGAATGAGGATCGCCATAAGTCTCGTGTATAAGAACTCAATTTTACAAGCGTATATATTTGTTCACAGACGATGAATGTGTTTCATATTTTAACAGGATGCGTATGACTATTCAATGTTTACGTGCACCAAATTTCATTCAATTCTGCAAAAAAAAATTCCACGCTAGTACTACCTTAAGCAGTCAGACATTCCATTGTAAGAACTGAAAAGGAATCAAAAAGATAAGAAAGGAAGAGAGTGTGAGGCCCTGCGCTTGTTTTTGAAAGTGAATTCCGCACTATTGCAGTTAAACAAAAAATACCGAATACCCTTAGTAAGGATCAACCCAAGAATCAGACAATTACTCTGAATTAACTCCGAAGTTAAATAGTTAATTTTTGAACATAGTTCAAAGCTAACGCTTAGTAGCTGTAGCAACTAATATTAACAAAAATGATTTTAAATACAACCCTGCAAATATTTCACGCTTCAAGCCGGTCCTGGTAACAGAGCCAAATGTAATTTAACTTCATCAAGTTTTAATATTTCAATTAATAAACGCATTCAAAATTTATTATTCTGCAATTGGTATCAAGGCTGCAGAGACGAGAGGAGCGAAACAACTGAAACAAAATGCCTCTGAGCATTTTGGCGCAAACGTCTACAATGGGATCGGCTAGTATTCATTTCGCTTTCAAAATAAAAGAATTAAATCTTTCATATTTGCCGGTCTCAAAGGGAATTCGTTATTTGTTAGATTATTATTCATAACAAAAGACGTTAAATATTCATTTTTATGTATATAAATGTATTTATTTTGTATTTATTAACACAAATGAAATAAGATTACCAAGAATTTGGCACATTTACTAATTTAAAAGAAGAATCATTCTTCTTTTACGCTTATTATTGACGGATTTAAAACGACACATTTCGCTAGAGTTTAAGTCAATAAATTGCTTACTTTGGTGGACTTTGCAAAATAAATTCATTGCCTCATTGCAAGCAATTTAATTAATTAATAATTTTTTCAGTTTCATAAATTTTAAATTCAGATTAAAATCATATATTTCCGGGGTAAAAATTATATTTTCGTCTTAAAAAAATTCTGGAGAGATAAAAATTTTGTAATAGCATGTATCCTAGCAACATGAAAATAAGTTTGTCTGGTTCTCAGATGACCCTGAATAAAAATCCGATATTAATTTTCTTCATATATCGCGTATGGGATGGGTAGCACAGTGGTATGAAGTCGGCTTGTGGATCCTGAGGTCCCTGGTTCGATTCCCACAGGCGACAAATTTTCATAATTTGAAAAAGCTATCCCTGTGGCTCCTCCACCACTAACATGTTTGGGGGCCGTGATTTGACGACTGGTAACCGCACTTCACGCGCAAAAATATATCACTTACCGAGATCTGCTTTAGCAGAGTGCCACACCCAGCAATGGGTAGAAGGCGTGATGATATATTTATTTATTTTATTTATATATCGCGTTTACAAAATTAATTTTGTACAACTGTTTTTGGGGGTATGTTTGGCGAAGTTGCGTGATCTAGTAGAGGTGTGTAGTTCGTGAACGAACTAGTTCATATGAACTATTCCTTATAGTGAACGACACGAACTAGTTAGTGAGTTTATTAAAGACTAGTTCACTGCGAACTATTCGGATATGATTCACCACCGCGGCGGCACGACCGATGAGGTCGAATCGAAAGCGGAGAACAAGTGAACGAGTGAACGAGACTCATACTTCATTCGTTCGTGGTCGGTGCTATGACCACCGCTCTGCTTCTGCTGTCTGCTGTCAAATTATACTAGAACCAGATCCTAAAAGTTCACTTGTTCTCGCTCGTGAATCACAATACAATACGATTTCCGTTCATCATAGTCTTAAAAATTTCGTGAACGAAAGTGAACTAATGAACTAGTTCAGCGAACTAATCTTTTTGGTGAACGAGAACGATTGAACTAATTCACTCAAATGAACTAGAATTCCCATCTCTATGGTCTAGTTGTAAAATTTCAAACATAAATCTATCATTTCAACTGTCATTGCTCAGCTCATGTAAAATTATTGTAAATATTATTATTTTTTTTATAATGAAATAATTTTATTAAACAGTAAAACACTTGTTTATTAAAAATTAAAGGTATTTTAATTAATAACAAAACCTAGATATTTATGATTTTGAACTCTAACTAATAATTGTAAAAATAAATTAAATTTGCAATGTTTATTGAATCTGTCAATATTATCAACTTGAAATTTTATTATTATTATTTTTAATAATAATTTTGAAATAAAAGTAAATGAATACGATATATGAAAAACACGTGTTGCCTAACTCGTCTGCGACTCGTTACACAAACTGTACTCATATTACAATAAAGGTCATTATAACACTTGTTTTTCAGTTAACAATTCTAAAAATATCGCTAATAATATTTCTTGATTTTTTTTATGGTGTAAGAAGTTAGTGTAGTTGATCATGACTTTCATCTACAAAATAACTTAAACACGCATTGGATAGGATTATTTCAGAACTATAAAACAAACAAAAAATTTGAAAATCGGTTCATAAATTAAAAATATACGCGGGTGTCTAGACTGTACACACTGGTATTCCATAACAAATTTATGATTATAAAAAAATCAAATTAATGAAATATTGAAAATATAGAAATTGCTCCAGTTGTAGTAAACATAAGTCTTAGAATAAATAAACCCAATAAAAAATATTTATAGACCAAATAATAATAGCGATAATAATCCCAAATATTATCTGTTTTTTACTGAAATATTATCATTTTATTTACTTATTTTATCTAAATTAGGCGTTACTTTTTTCAAATAATATTCGTAATATTTCAGAATTTACATTTGAAATGATTAATCCTGACATAAAATATCTCGTAAAATATCAACTAATATAATTATCACTACTATATCAAGGTGCAACATTACTTCTCAATATAATACCCTCCTGTCTTATATTAAGACATAATTAACCTAAATTTATTACAAAAACCTTGTACACCCCATAAAAATAAAAACAAATTTAAATCACGTCGTGTTCAAGAGAGGTACTCGACTGCTCGCATTATACTTAAAAGCCATAATAAATAACAATTCAAAAACTTATACTTTGTGTCACATGGCGGGTCAACAATTTACAGTATAATTAAGCTTCGGCGTAATTACAGTTTAATATACGTTCCATAAAACACACATGCAAATGCTTTAATTATCCCCTCCACAATACTTAAGTGCAATTTTAGTATTTTGCGGCATCGAGATAAAGTTGTTACACACACTGGCGTCATGTTGCTTCCTTGCCCCAGGCAAACAAGTTGCATACTAGCTTCACAAGTTGTACTTGCACTACTTGCATTAAATGAGAGCAGATGCTTTTATCCAGTAAAATATACACGCTAATATGCTAGTGAATATTTTACTGAATTACCATAAAATCATTAGTATTAAAATAATTTGCAGAGCAACTCAAATTAAACGATTTATTTTAGCTATTTTGTTACTTTTTAAAATAATTATTTAAACAAATATGCGCATTGTCGTGTGTACTTAATATTAATAAGATTAAACTTTATAATTCATATATAAGGTAAAGTATAATAGTGATTTTTGATAAATTTTTATCATTCAAAAACAGCAAATTCCCGCATCTTCCTGAGTGACGTGAATAATGAAGGAAAGAACATTACACGTCGATTAAATTATAAATATTTGTGTCACAAATAAACGTAAATATTATATTGTTATAAATTACCTATATTCTCGACTATATTTTAAATAAATTATTTAGCAACAAACACCAGATACAACTTTTGTAAGGTTAGGTTACAATATAACGATAAATAATTTTGTATACTAATACAGTTTTATACGAAATAATAATTAATTTACCTATAGTATTCATTTTTATTGATTAAAAATAAATAATCCTACCTGAATTCCTGATAACACTTCGAAATATTTCTTATGATGCACAAATGTCAACCTCTTCAAAACAGAACACGAGTCAAGTGCAGAAACTGTTTTACCGACCGATAAGTATTTTCTATTTCAAATTTATTATTTATGTATTTGAGTGATATTATGTTTATTATTTAATAAAGTTTTATTATTGAATCAAGTTACAAAACACAGAAGGTAACATTTGAAAGCAAACAAAACAAAATATTTATTGTTCATTTATCTTATTTCATAGCCCTCTTATAAAACGTTTCTATTTACATTTTACATAAATATAGCATATAAAAGGTAAATTAATGACAACAATCAAAAATAAAATATATTTATTAGTATATTCACTATTCTGCATATGGACAAAGTTTTAAAACACCTCTCCAAAACAATAATAATATAAATAATGAAAATATAGCAATTGCATAAAAATAAAATTTGTGGAAGCATGTTCATAAAAGGTACATTATAAATATTTAGGAATAAAATTAAGAAGTCTAACATAAAACACTAAAAAAAGGCAACAAATAAACTAATCAATGATATAATGTATCTTATGTAAATAATTAATTTAATATTTTAACTAAAAACAATTAAATGATTAACTCCAAACATCTGCGGAGTATCTCTTTTGTGTTTCCATTTTCTTGATGTATGCAGTTGCTTGCTGCTCTGTCATATCTCCCTTTTCCATTATTACTTTCTGAATGATGTTACGAACGTCGCTTGCCATTGATCTCGCATCACTAAACAAAGAAAAAACACACACATTTATTAATTACGTTTAACAATAAAAAATAAATTATTTGTTCTTACCCGCAAATATAAATATGTCCATTATTCTCTCCAATAACACGCCATAATTCTTCAGCATTTTGTTCCAATAAATGCGTAACATAAATCTTTTTCGCCTGGTCTCGTGAAAACGCACTATGCATTGTAACTAACCCACTATTTATATATTCTTCAAGTTCTTCTTCATAAATATAATCCTCAGCCTTCTTCCTACAACCAAAGTACAAGACAGTATCACCAACTTGTTTCCCTTCCTTCTTAGCGACATCTCGTTCTTGGATGAATCCTCTGAAGGGAGCGTAGCCTGTTCCAGGACCAATCATAAGAATCGGTGTTTGAGTTCTTGTTGGTAGTCTGAACTGAGATTTCCTCACGAAGATAGGTACTGTAGGAGGTTCAACACCCTCTTGAGGGTATTTCTGAGCTAACCAAGTTGTAGCGACACCCTTGTTCTGGCGTCCAGTTGGAGTTTCGTATTCTACAAGCACAGCCGTAATGTGAACAGTGTTGGGGTATAGTTTCGGTGATGAAGAAATTGAGTAATATCGTGGTTGCAAGCGAGGTAACAATTCACACAAATGATCCAGAGCTGGTCTACAAGATGGATTATCTTCCAAAACGTGGACGATATTCCTGTTGTCCTGGATAATCCATTTTTGATATAAAGCTTTGCCCTCTGCGCTAGTGCTAGACATTAACTTCAAACGTTCTTTTTCTTGGGGCTCCGTACAATACTCTGATAATTCTTTCAGAACGTGAGTACGCGGATTCATGGTGATGTCTAAGTAGTGAGTAAGAGCCGTGCGGTAAGAGCACGGACACGGGAATGGATGCTTCTTGCTTGATTCTTCGTCTGTGTTTGTCAGTGTGAAAACAGTGTCCAAGTTCTTTTCGGTCAGTTTTCCAATTCTATTTACAAGGTCTTCGTTATTTACTGGATACACGGCCAAATGGTCACCGGCGTCATATCGCATTTTCGATCCTTCGATATCGAATTCAATGTGCATACAAGAACGGCCTCCACCTTTGTGTAGTTCTCGGTTCACCACGATCTTAGCCAAGTACGGATTCTTTGCGTCATAAGGTCTGAAAGGAAGCGAATTATTCAATAAGATGTTCAATTATCTTTATTAATTTCGCAACTTACGGTCTTTGGTTGCGAAGTGAATGCAGACGAGCCATTTCACCGGTGAACACACGATCTGGCATCTCTTCAATGTGTTCCAAACATCTATATTGTCTGACACTGATATCTTCACCCGTGGATTCAATACCGAAGTATTCACAAACAGCTGGCCAGAATTTATCTTTCCATGTAATGAAATCATCTTCAATGCTAAGCAGAGTTTACGAGTAAATTAATATATCATTGTTCATTACAAATATCACTCAATTTATAAATTACTTACTTGGCATCATCATCTCCAAGACCTAATTCAAATACTCTAGTAGCACCCAATTCTTCTAATCGCTTGTCAACATAAATAGCTACTTCATTGTAATGTTCATAAGTCTTATTGCCCAAACCGAATACCTGTAACAAATAAACAAAATAAATTGTACAACAAATAAAATACCCAAATTATTATTAGTGATTTATTTTGTCACATTTCCTAACCTATATTTACATAACCTGTAAATAAAATACATGTCAAAGTACGATAAGTTGTATTTACATTATTTATCTAAATACTATATTTATATCTTCTTTATTTTCAATATGTAACTCACCAATTCAAAATTCCCATAATTAAGCGAACTAACATGGCGGTAAAAGCAACTTCCGCGAATACAGGTTCGAATAAAAAGTTTAGTAAAAGCAAGCATTGAAAATTACACCAAGTTTTTATTTAGAGTGTACTGAATTATTTTATTTTAAAATATTCTTGACATGTTATCGCTAATATTCACAAAATCAAAAAAAAATAATTAAATATGTTACAGATTTCTGTATTATCAATGCTGAAGTTCAAAATTTATCTATTTTTTACGTAATAATTACATATGCATTCAGACATTCTGATTGCATCATACACCTAATCCATAATAATCGGATCCCAAATGAAATAGCCTTGAAGACCACGTGCTTGCGAAGTACAACACAGCAGTTTAACACGTTATGCGAGTTTCCGACAGGTGTCTCTAGTAGTTATGTTGTCATTAGTTTCGTAATTTCATTTTTTTTTTGTAAACAAAAAAATACATCCTCATAATACAATATAATGTAATCTAATCATTATAGTTATTTTTCTATTACTTATTGGTCGATATGGCGTAATATATATGTGCTTAATATCATTTAAATATAAATAGAGACATACAAATTATTCCGGCTAAAAAACCATAATTATTGTCACAATGACATTTCATAAAATTATGATTACAATTTTTTGCAATTCATTGCGATTCTCATATGGTTACTACGGCAATCTCCAAGTGAAAGTATTAATTTTTACGCTATATTTATTTTTCTTTTTCGTCTGAGAAATCCAACTTGTCAAACCGGATTCTCAAAAAATACTTACAGCATAATTGAGCCCTGTTAAATCCGCATCTCCGTTTTGAATCCATTCAAAGAATTCCATGGCATTATCGGTTGGGTCACCTTCACCATAAGTTGCTAAACAAAACACTGCTAAAGACTTGTCTATCTGCTTCAAATTTACAAGCTCCTCCTATAAACAAAATAAGAGCATTAATAAGTATAAAACTGCAAATGTAGAGTTTGTTTCCGTACCATATCACATTCTTCTGGATCGGCAACCATACCCTTCATGTGGTATCTGATTCCTTCTTTAGCCATACGGCCGGCGAATTCTTCACCAGTTCCTGTCTGACTCCCATAAAATACGACTAAACTACGACCGGAAGTCTTCAATTTCTTCACAAACGAATTATCACTTGATGTCTGTAAACTTAACGACGTTGGTCTGAAAAATTTCACATATTATTATACATTGATCGTAATTTAAAAATGAATAGTTATAAGTGATATAATCTTTTTCTTCATTCTCAAAGCATCTTTTTAAATTATTCAGATGAGAAAAAGTTATATCATAATTCTAACAGTAATATTTGTTTATTAATCTTGAAAATAACTTTCTCTGCGTCTGTAGAATAAATTTCTCTTTTTCATAAGTTAGTTTTGCTTTTAAAGTCATTAATATTTCAATGTCAAAGATTATTGATTAATTTAGAAAATTAATCATATTATTCAATGTTTAGTTAACAGCGTAATAAATTTTAATAAGATAAATTTATTTATTATGAATTATTAATAACTGTTCAATATTACTTTGATTCGCAACAGGAAACATCATTTATGAATTTTTGATAAAATAGTTTGACAATAAAAATATAATTCTACTAATATATGTTTAGATTAAACTATATTTTATCATGATTTTAACTTTATTATTACTATATGTTCTTATATAAAGGGAAATATTTAATAACAATTATTAATAATTTATATCATTAATTAAAGAACTAGGTACTTACTGAATTGTGTATGATTTAGTTGGTGTCGATACTGCATCTTGTTTCTTTTGTCTTTTTATTAGCCACCATGCTCCAATGCATAGCAGGCCAACCAAGAGAAAGATGTCCAAAATTCCGAAAAGCGGTTCCTCTTGGTTCATTTGTTCAGCACCAGTATCTGCTTCGACTTCCATTTTGTACTACTGCAACAAGAGAAAGAACTTAGTCATTTGTTGTCACGACAGAAAATCACCGTTAAGCGTGTTTATCGTAGATTCTATAAACTTTGTTCGTTTGCAATGTTACTGATAATTATTTATCGAAGACAGAATGTTCATATTGTTAGACTACAATGAATGTGATTTTAATTTTAGATTATGTGGAATATTTTTATTGCGCTATCATATTTATGTTGTATAAGTAATATCGCTGTGCTAGTTTTACACACGAAAAACAATTATTAAATGTTTCCGTTATATCTACTAAGAACTAAGCTTTCATATTCTGTATATTATTCATAAAATTAGAATGAATTGTTTATTGTTGAGTATATTTCAATTTAAGTACAAAATGATAAAATTTACTGAAACGACACGTGTTTAATAAACAAATAAACGAAACACTAAGATTATTTATTTTTTCACTTTGATCAATGCATAAATTCTAGGGATTCACTTGTTTTTGTTTAATTAAATGATTATCGCTTTTCATCTGTTTTTAAATGTCTGCAATTTATGCAATTCAAATTTACAAGTAATTTAGTACTTTATCTCAATAAAATTCCAGTAACTTCGTATATTGTTAGAACCTAACCTAACTTATCTCACCAATCAAGAACAGTACGTCATTTCATTACACGTGAAGCTACTTATATGATGTGTGATGTTAAAACAAAACAACTTTAATAATAATGTCAGGCGGAATTCACATGGTCACGGCCGGGTGTTCTATTGAGTTGAATTCATACGGAGATTTGGCTGTGACGCAATCACGTTTCAAGGTTATTAATTTAATAGAATTCCGCTCTTCCTGTCACGCAGTCAAGGCCGCGTGTTTGTGTTTTGTTTATATCGTTACGTGTCACTACGCAATATTTGACTGAATTTAAAAATTCATGCGTCAGATATAAAACGTGGAAGGATAGTGCGAATTTCATTTATAAATATTTCAGACACTGGCTATTGTTTTTTGTTTGTTAATTATTACAAAGAGGCAATGTTTATTATTGAAAGTGAGAATCAATCTGTTAGGTCAAGGACAAACATTTTCCCATTGAGCAAAATCAAAAACAAATGTGCTCTAAAATGAAATAGGTATGAAGGACAACAAATTGTTAGTTTTCGCGCCAAAATAATTGTTCTCAGTTATATAATTGGACGGAAAAACACCTGCTATTATTTTACATGAGAAAATACATTTTACGATCGTGTTTCGTTTGTTATCTTGTATATGTTATTTTTAACTACAGTATAATTTGCACGAAAATTACTGTCTTACTATATATTACAATTTTTTTATAAAAAAAAAAAGTATTTCATAATATAGTATGAGGCCGAATTTCACAGCAGCGCAGAATATCACCGGGCAAAATGTTTTACCTCTATATTGTTTCATAAAAAAAAGAAAGCTTGATTGTTTTCAAATAAGCTTACTTAATTTTTCTCAAGATCAAGAAAAGAAGGAAAACAAAAAATTATAGATTCTTATAAACAAATCTTAATTTCTTGCATGAATTTTACTCAAAGGTAAAATAAAAAAGGCATTTAATTTTTGCCGTTTTCGGTATGCTCGTTATAGACTAAAGCCCGTCTGACACAATCAATTATTATGTGCATTTTCAATGTAAATTTTTTACATTGTAAAATATTGAAAGTATCATACATGCTCGGCACTTCGATGTTTCCTTCAATTTTAATGTCAATTTAAAATAGAACCGATCCTATTTTCTTCAATATTTCTTTCAATGAAATGCGTAAATAAACTGCGCAAAAACCTTGAACCTCATTTTTTTTCTATTTGTATCATTATTTAATAAAAATGTCGTAGTCTCGGCAACGGGTCTGCGTTTTAATAGAGACGTACAAAAATAAGCCTTGCTTGTATACCAGTAAAACTGCCATATATAAATTATAATTTTGATACTGACACAAAGGCCCTAATTCAATACAATATATTTTCAAAACGGATCAAAATGCATATGCGCATCTAATAGAAAATTGACGTCGTTACTTACAGCAATTTTTATCTTCAATGAAAATGTACTAAAAAAATTGATCACAAAAATTTACATTAAAAATGTACATAAAAATTGATCGTGTCAGACGGGCATAAGCAACTAATAGTACACTATTGACTTGTCATGTTATCAAACATATTATATGCAACAATTTAATAAAAATAATATAATAGAAATGTTTGTGTAGGTTTTGTTAAACGTAATTAATTCAGTTTAAATCTATAATTTTATTTTAAATAACTGCAATTTTTTAACATTAACATTGAAACTGCTAGTTACGCAAACCCGTTTTTTTTTTAACCCGAAGATAGTGGATTTATTTCCAGTTCTGATTCAAGGCGACAAAATTAACAGTGGTTCTTGTTCTGGTTCAGATTCACAAAAAATGTGTTCGAAACGGTTATCGGTTTGGTTCAGTTTCCGGTCCCTGATGTAACATATAATTTAGTACTTACTTTTTCTGTTTATAATTAATTTAAGTGCAATAAAAGACATGTTTTTATAAATTAAATTAACTAAATAACAGTTCAAAGAAACAAAATCTGTCAACATTTGACTGTTTCCTATATTACCTATGTTATTCAGCACCACTGGAAAACTTTCGACATTTTTTTGTATTTATAAGGCGAAGTTATAACTTCATTTTTAAAAATAAAATTTTACAGAGGTGGAATTCAACCGGTTTGCAACTGGATTGTAAATTTTTTCGTGTTCCTGAACAGGTTACAAAGGTACTGAACATATACGTCACTATATTATATTTTAGAGATTGATTTAGCAATGATTTTAGATTCTATAATAAATATAATTCTAATGTAATTAAATTGTAAATGTCTACTTAGTTTGTACTTTAGGGATAGTAGTTCAGGGTTAAGAAATTTAGCTTGTACTTGCACATATTTGAAAGGAATAGAGTGCGTGCTACTTTGTATTATACGAAGTATTATAGGTATATAGAATGCAATACAGACAATCATAGCCTAGTGCAGTATTTCCCAAAGTGTGGTACGCGTACCCCCTGGGGTACGCGAAGAGTTTGTAGGGGTACATGTGGCTCCGGGCTTTTGCTGCGCAACTTATTATTATTATTATTATTATTATTTCGATTACAAACATAGAAAAATTATAAAACTTCGGTAATTGTTAGTATTGTGTATGTGTGGTTTTGTATGCATGCGTAGTCAAGGCGTCGCCCCCCGTTTCTGGCGTCACTGATTATAATGAATGTTATTTATAATACATATTTTATTTATATTCTTCTATTATGAATTAATTTTATTTTTTGTTTATTATTATTTTGTTTATGTACTAAAATATGAGAAAAATAAATATATTTTGATTGTTATTAAAGTATATGCATTTTTTCTTTACGAGGGATACACAGAATTATAGAAGGGATACACATATGTCGAAAGTTTGGGAAACACTGGCCTAGTGAATACAAGTGAAGTAGAACTTGCGTTTCTTAATTAACAAGCAAGAAGCCGTGCGTTCAAATCTCTCTGACTTCAAATTACTAGTGTATCCAAAAATATGATTGTGTCTGAGAGGTTCGGATTTCACTATGAGCTGTAGGCTCTCTGTACGGTACTTGAAATTAAATTCCTATTGTGCAGAGTAACAAATAAATAAATAAAGTAGTTAGATAAAGATGTGGCACAACATTAGAAATGTATCTATAATAATTGTACCAAATATTTCAATACCTATATCAATTTATTATTTACAGTCGACAAAACATTTTCACCAATTTAAAATTACCCTTGTGGCTCCCCCACCACTAACATCTTTGGGGGCCGTGATTTGCCACACCCAGTAATTGGTAAAAGGCGTGATGATATATTTATTTATTTATTTTATTTATATTAATTTTTTTACGAGGTGGCCTGGGATTTGAGAACCCGAGTTCGATTCCCACAACCGACAAACAAATTTCACCACAATCAAATATACCCCTATGGTATGAAGTCGGCCCGTGGATCCTGAGAACCCTGGTTCGATTCCCACAGGCGACAAACAATTTTCATAATTTTTAAAGCTACTCCTGTGGTTCCTCCACCACTAACATCTTTAGGGGCCGTGATTTGACAACTGGTAACCGCACTTCACGCGAAAAATATATCACTTACCGAGATCGGTTTCGGCAGAGTGCCACACCCAGTAATGGATAGAAGGCGTGATGATATATTTATATTTATTTTAAAATCTACCCCTGTGATCACCAATATCCTTGAGGACCGTGATTTGACGGCTGGTACCCGTACTTCACACATAAAATGTATCACTTAACTTAATCACAGTGGTACAGTGGGCCCTACAGCTTATAATGGAATCCGAACCACTCAGAAACAATCATATTTTTTTGATACAAATTGAAGTTATCAAGTTTTGAAAGTATGACCTTTTCCTTATTAATTAATAAATGCTAGTTTTACCTTGATTTACTTTGTTTATTACGTAGTATATAAAATCAATGATTTTATACAATGGTGTAGAATCCTCTACCATAGAAGTTGATTTAGTTGTCAAAATAAAAATTGGAATAACAATTTTTCAATAATACATTTATTTAGCATTCTCAAAACTGCAAATACATCTTGATAAAACTAAAATTCCAAAGGAGTTCTAAGAACATATAAAATAACCTAACGGCAGCAACATAGTTTTATAATGGATTCGAAACCTCAAAGAAAACTCCTCAGCCGTAAATACGCGATTGTCCTCCAAAGTTACATTCCGATATATCATTAATAATATCAAAATTTGGATAGCTGTTCGAATAATTCTTCAAATTATACACTTTTACTACATTGCTTGCGCTACAACTGCACGTGTTTTTTTTTTACTTTTCAAAAAGGAAATATATATTAAGGCTCTGGCAAAAACGATACATATGTTATTCGTTATTTCTTAGTTTCTTATGGATAAGGTCACGCAAAGATCAAAGTCTGCATCCTAAGTAAATGACTCGTAAAACCTTGAGAAATGACGTTTTATTATATATTATTATTATTTAATTATTTTGTTTGCAAATTTAATCGCCATTTACACAAAAATAAAATATAATGATAATGATACAGACAAATTCAGAAATTTTTGCTGGTACACAACATGCATTCGGTTTTCATAGTACCGAGTACCAGTACCAAGAATTTTATATGAACACTGAATAGTTGATTGCCACCATTGCTCTACTATATTATATGGGATTTTTCTTGTGTTTGTATTGTATAAATACTTCTTCTTCAATGGCATTACAGCCCGAATCGGGCCTGGGCCTACCGGGCACACCGAGCCGCAGTTTTTACGCTGCCGTACTGCCGGTTTCCGTAGTCGATGTTACTTTTTAAGGCATATGTATAAGTGACTAGCTTATAGCGCCCGAGTTTGATTAAGGTAGTACTAGTTTGACGGTGGCGCCATCGGTTGTCGAGTGGCGAAACAGACGCTCAAAAGAATATAAAAATTGAATAAAATAAATGAATAATCATGAATTGTTAACAGGTTGTTGGTCTAGTGAATTTTCAAATACCGTACCACCGTGTAGTGTTGCCATTATAAATTGCGATTTTTAATTTTTCTTTAAAAACAAGGCTTTGCATGGCTATATATCCATTACTAAACGATAAAAAACTTTCTCCTTCTGATACAATATACATGGATAGTTCTAGAACATCATACTAGTTTTTCAAATGAAACTGCAAAATTTTAGAGGTACACAAACCAAATATGTGCGATTCTGAGTGATGATCGTCATAAGCCCCGTGTATAAGAACTCAACTTTACATGCGAATATATTTGTTCACAGACGATGAATGTGTTTCATATTTTAACAGGATTCGTACGACTATCCAATGTTTACCTGCGCCAAATTTCAATCAGATCTGCAATTTTTTTTTTCACGCTAGTACTACCTTAATACAAGTAACTGCATTTTTTTTTAATTTAACTCTACTTTGTCGACAGGCGAATTCGAACTGACGAACTTTGGTTCGGGTGACGTCACAGCATGTTAAGAGATGTGCATTAACACGCTCAACCACCGCGCCTGAATAAATACTATCAGTGTGAAATTGTAGACTGGATAAAATAGATTATTGAATATCATACGATCATAAAAAAATGCTGTCTTTTTATTGTTTACAGGAACAGTTTGGTTATAAAATATTTGCAATTACATGAACAATTTTAAAGAACTCAATAGAGTTGGTCAAAGCTAACAACATTATGACTCAATGTTGTCGAATTTATTATTATTATTATTTTGATAATCTTATATTTCAAAATTTAGAAAGGTCACATAAATTATTTTAATATTTGCTGTCACTAAGCCATATTTTAAAATTTGATTAGTATTTTCAAAAGTTTTTTATTCCGAATATTTTTTTGTATTTACAAATAACTTTAAATTGATACCAATACATTCAATAATAATATCTATAAGTTTTATGTATCTATCTTTTTATATTATTATTATTATACTTTCAAATACAACGCCAAACGTATTTTTCTTTAATAAAATATTTATTTTATATTTTCATTCAATTTAAATATGTTTTTAAAACATGAATGCTTATGATATATTATAATACAGCACTATTTTTGCCTGGCCTGCAAATGGCCACCGTTAATATATTTGCCTCACAGATGCAAGTTGGCAATCCAGTGTTTTTATAAAATTCTTGGTCTGTACTCAGTACACGTAATAACAAACTACGCAGTCATCAAATTATCTATAAATTCCATAATAGTCATTACTTATCATGTACCACCTCCATTTGCTATGTTATTATCAATGCAATTTAAATATCAATATTTTGTTTGCACAGTTTTTGTTATTAATTGTTACAAGTGTTTGGATATAAACATTGTTATATTAATCCATAATAATTTACATATTTGTTAGTATAATACTTTGTTATTATCATTGGCATTGCACATATTATTATTATTTAGTAAACATTCAGAAAGACTGGCAACTTTAATTTAAAATTAAATTTTGAGTACGACTTTTTCCCATTTTATTTATTTTATTTAGTACTCTGACGCATTTTCAAAACAATTACGTGTTACGTGAGGTTGCCATTTTTCGTATATTTATTAATCAATGATACTAACTAATTCAGGTTTCGTGCAAATTTGTAAAACAATGTAATTAGAAACAATGCATTAGTTTAATTAATCTGTGATATGGTGCAATTTGATAAATAAATTTCAAATCTTTCCAATCGATCAATAGCAACAGTTTTTATAAATAGATTATTACTAAATGACTCATAAGTAACTAACGTAAAATCTTTTATCAATTTACTTTTAAAAAAACAATGCTCATATCTGATCAACGTGGTAATCATGATAAAGTCAATTCATAAATTATTCTTTAATTTTTTTATCCTATTATCTTTTTTTTATCAATTACTTAGTTGTTAGAGATAGAACAAACTCAACTAAAATCAGAATCTTATAAATATTTTAGTTCCATGTGTAACTAAATTATAATAGTTTATAAAACAATCAAACAAATAAATATGACAATTTATTTCAATAAATATATACAAATATAATTTAAGAAGAAATAACATTACGCAACATGTAACTGGGTTAACAAACTATTAACCGCAACAAGCTTGAAGGACACACATATCATATCAAGAAGTTCTTCTCAATATCCGACTAAACTCCGACTAAAGTTATCTTCAGACGATAAACACTCAAGTACCACAAAGATTAAATTCAAAATATAATTGTATCAATACATGATAATCTTGCAAAATAATCATTAATTATGTACAGTTAAAAACTTTAAATATCACATTTCAAAGAATTTCTTGCAAACAAACAATCACTTCTGGGAATGTTGCCGTAATACTAATTCTTCTGATTATGTTCTGAGTACATATTGCACTCTACATAGGTCAAAGGACTTTTAAAAAATCTCTTTGGTGCAATGAAGAAATTTGCAGCGATTGCGAAATCTTGAAATTTTTAAAAGTAAGAATTTTAAACACTTACATCCGTTGTTATAAGTGTAATTAACAATAAATTACCAGAAAACATTAAATTTCTTGTAAAACAAAAGGAGGCTAATATATATTTAAAGATATCATATTTTATGCCTGAGTAACAAAATTTCGAAATACCTATTTTATAAAACAAAAGTGGAAACCGCAATATACTAAATTATTAATTATGGGAAAGTTACTCCAAATATTTCTGAGAATTTTTGCGTCAATGACTTCTATTGACTTCTTTCATTTTTGAAAGTACAAATAGTAATGTTATTAAGCCTACTGAATTCGGTAGCTAAAATAAATTTGAAATGTCAAATATTTTGACCTTTGTCCTAACTTAGCTTTTGTATGATAAGATAAAGTTACTTTGAATTTAAAATCTTTTGAAGAAAAATTATGCAAAATCACATTTTCGTTATAGACTTTAAATTTCAAAAATTCTATACAAATATTCAACCGAAGCTGATGCAATAATGCTATATATTAAATAAACCTTTGTCCTTGAAAACAGTAGTGAAATAATTTGATTTAGAATACACTAGGTAATTAGGTCAATTAAATCAAATTTTTAATACTTCAGTTTACATTTTAGTAAATTTGTATTCAATCAGGGGCTATGAATTATAACAATGTTTATTTCAAATAATAATCTTAGAAAATATTTACGGAATGTTAACTAAATAACTGGCCATAGGTGTTTAGATGGGAAATCAATTTGTCCTTGCGCAAAACTTTCCAAATTATTTTAAACAAAAATACTTTAACTAAATGTTATAGAGAATTAAATTCTTCACATAAGTTAGATTTATTTTTTACGACGGCTTGGAAGGATCAGGGTAAAATATATTTTTGGCTAAAATCCCGACTTTTTCAAGTCAGGATCCCGACTTTTAAACTCGGGATTCCGACTTGTAAACTTGGGATTCGACTTTTTAAACTCGGGATTCCAACTTTTTAAACTCTGGATCCGACTTTTTAAAGTCGAGATTCCGACATTTTAAACTCGGAATACCGACTTTTTAAACTCGGGATTCCAACTTTTTAAACTCGGGATCCGACTTTTTAAAGTCGAGATTCCGACATTTTAAACTCGGAATACCGACTTTTTAAACTCGGGATTCCAACTTTTTAAACTCGGGATCCGACTTTTTAAAGTCGAGATTCCGACTCCGAATATGGACGAATAACGGAAATATTCAGATCTCTAGTTTAAAAAATCGGAATCTCGACTTTAAAAGTCGGAACCTCGACTTTAAAAAGTCGGAACTTCGACTTTAAAAAGTTGGAGTCCCGAGTTTAAAAAGTCGAAATCCCGAGTTTACAAAGTCGGAATCTCGACTTTAAAAAGTCGGAATCCCGAGTTTAAAAGTCGGGATCCTGACTTTAAAAAGTCGAGATTTTAGCCAAAAATATATTTTACCCTGATCCTTCCAAGCCGTCGTAATTTTTCGATATTTATAACTTTAAAAACACACATACCTTATAGGTATTGCCGTGGAATAAACAAAATTACAAACAATTGTATGACATTGTAACTGTCAAAAAAGTTTTATGATTTTCATTCAAGAACATAACCATTTATGACCTGAAGCTATTCTTCAAGACAAAACTGTTCCATACTTTCAAAAATATCTAATATTGAACGAAAATCATAAAACACAATCATTTTTTACAGTTAGAAAGACATACAAGAGGGTATTCCACAAAAAATTTATTATTTTATACATATGTTAAAAGAAATATTTTTTTTAAAACAACAATGTATGCGCACTAGAAATATGTAGTATTTTTCATTTCGGTGCACATGCGCATTGCCTCTCAATGTTAAGTAGCAGTTTATTAGTGCTACCTACGTCACAAGAATATCAATACGATCGTTTTGAATAATTCGCTTTTTAATTAAATATTTTAGATCTTAATACGTTACTTTTGATCATTTTTTTCTTTACGCCGTACTGCTGGAATATGACTATCACAATAATTAGTGTTTAATTGTTACAATTTAATTGATATTTGCCGCCGTAGGCTATTGCGTACTTAGCCTATAGGAAAAAGGCATACTGTATCCAATTATTCAATTGAATGTGAAATTTTCGAATAAATAATAGTATTTAGTATTTAAAAATTAACAATAATTAGTTTCTTTAAACGAATATACTTAGAAATAATTTCCAAAAACTCAATTTAAAATTTCCAATATTAATATAAACTACGTATATGTTTGAGTAAATGCTTTGCTAGAATATCATGCATATGTTTAAAATATTTACGCGGCAGACAACGGCTGACGTAAGTCAAACAGAAATCAACATAATATAAATTTCAAATCTATTAACTGCTTATATGAAAAAAACCACATCATCAACATTTTTCGCTCTACCAATAAATTATCATATAAACCTAAACATGTAAAAAATTATAAAGACTGCGTATTTGTTCAAAAATGGTTTGTCTTTGGTGTGATCTAATTACATAACTTCATTCCAATTAAAAATGCAAATTAAAATATCACAACGTAATAATAAACCTTCATAAGTATCTAGAGCATTTTTACATAAAACATAGTACATTATCTGCAGTTTAGTTTTTTAAAATAAATGTCTGACGAGTGAAAATTTTAAAGGAACGCAATAGAATTTTGAAAGATAAGCGTGTTAAATAGGTATACGACCATTTGTTCATGACTCAAATAACCTTGCTTGGATTTCTTTCAAAAATGAAAATATACTATTGTGTATGCTAATTAATATACAAAATAAATATGGTATCAATTTACTAATGCATAATTTTTCAATATATTTATAAAAATATATTGCGTCTGAAATAAAAAAAAATACAATTGATGCAGACACTCTGGTCAAGCATGGGGGTCAAAAGCCAATCCATATCAATTATTAAAAAATTTAACTGTCATTATTTACGTTGTAACAAGGAATGACACGTTTATACAAAATATATAGACTTATAGTAACTTGAAATGAAATATGTAATATTTTATCAATATTATAGAATGCGTCATTTATCTTATCAGCAAAATTTCATAATGATAATATTTAATACAATTATAAAGATGATACTACGGAATTTTTATTTAAATACGCATGGTCATATCTTTTCAAACACGAAAAGTTTCTTCTACTGTACAAACACGATACGATGACGTAATGTTTTGTGCACAGTAATTGAAGTAAACATTTAAATATTGTCAAATCATTATATTAAATATGTCAGATAATACCGGAGATTATTTATCTTGCGCTGATAATGCAACACTGGATTTTTTTGCGGCATTCACCATGAACTAAAATTTGAAGGTTTTTTGTAAATATTTCAACTTCATTACCAATGTCGTATCCTTAAAAAAAACTTTCCTTGAATATAATGAATTCAACAAAATTATTGAAAGCAAGGACAAAATAATAGATCAATCAGGACTGGCCTAATAGGAGATGGACCGCTAAGGCCATAAAAGAAAGCGTTTTTATTCATTGGAAATAAGAGTTTTTTCAAGATAAGTTCAGTAGCATGTTTTTTTTTTAACAATACGAGTATTAGTAAACAAGTTTTTATTTCACATATTAATTATTACAATTTTATTCCGTCTTTTTATTGTAAAATATTATCTGTTTTTTTTATTACAATAACCGTACAGAAGTGGAAGGCACCACGCGTCACTAGCAATTTTAACAATTTAAATAAAACAGTTCATTTCCACTCAACACAGCTATGTTAAATGACTTGGCAATTACGTCATTGAACTTGTTTGGAGTACATATGTTGATTATTTCTATATTTCTCATAACATTAAAAAAAAAACAACAAACAAAATAGTTTATAAAGTAACTGGGAATCCCTATTTTGTAAATAGAAAAGTAAGAACGAATACGAATGACAGAATACTGAATAATCTCTGAAATACGAATTCAGTACAATATTCCTTTATTTCATAATAAGTCAAAGCAAAGTAATCGTACAAAGACAAAATGTCAATTGCGATGTGGAACTGAGAAAATCATAGAATATCCAACTTTCATCGCCAATTTCTTTTAAACTAATCCGGTAAGGCATGGATTTTTAATTCTCATACCTTTATCTTTATATGATGTACTGTGTGTTAGTTTTTTGTTAAAAAATAACTACAATATATGAATTTATTTTGCAGTAAGCTGCTTCGCGAGGTACAGTTCCTAAAACGCCAATGCATTTTTGATCGACTTTGGTCGACTTTAACTTTACATTACTCAGCTCAACAATGGTAAACTTAAAAAAAAATTGCATTCTAGTGTAGAAACACATGAAAAATTACATATTTACATTTCATTATAATCCGGGTTAAATGCTTCCATGATAGTACCACCTTAATAAATAAGAAAAATAGGAAAAAAAAATCCAACACTTGTCAAAGTTCCACAAAAAATTACAGCACATTTGAATCAACTTATTAGGTCATCATCAAACGTCTTCAATTTGAATTTGAATTCTATTCGCTCTTTTTTGCTAATTACAAAATAGATGTCTATAATATATTTATACTCAATTGACTTGTTATTTTAATTTTAATTTAGATTTTAAGACATACCTGATGATAATAATAACTTTTTTGGAATTTCACTAATTTAATTGTATATAATACTAGTACTAGTACTAATCAACTACACATATTTAAAATGTAAGTCAAATTAGAGTACTTTTTATCACTTTATTTTGCGCGATGCTTGATCACAACTAAATTTCAAAACAGTGAAGATGTGTATTTTATAAGAGAAATTTTTGTACTAACGCAATATTGTGTCAGAATTCTCGAGAATTCGTCAGGTCTGAAGTAGAGGGGTATACCCCCACTTAGCCATCGATGACTTACACACGCTAATCTAAACTACCAACAAAAAAACTTGTTTGGCTGGAGAATATAACAAAATAAGAGAGTAGACAATTAATTTATCTACTAGTTCGGAATATTATGTAACACGTGGCCAAAAAGCAAAAGTCAACTTAAAAAGAATTTCAAAAATCAAGGACAAAATTTTTAATCACACGAAGTTGTTTACGTTTAACTGATGGACCACGGTTAAATATTAAAGGCTTATTCACATTGTAGTTATGAGTTATATTGTATTTTAGTAATTTATTTTCACCAGGGTGGTAAATTGATTTATGCAACATAGAAAATATAATGTTAATTTTTCATATAGCAATATATCATTCCTTTTAGGACAAAATGCTTCAAATACATTTTGTAAATAACTAAATTCTGTGTCTAAGTCACTAATCATATTTTATTTGTCATCTTTTGTAACCTGTAAAATTAAGTTTAAAATTTTATAAAAGTAGTACTCATTTGTAGTGATAAGCAGGATATTTAAACAAATGCAAAACATTTTTCAATACTTTGACAGTATATATAAGCATTATTATTTTCATTATTAAATCATGTATTTTATTAAGAAATACTTGCAAAAACTATATAATAATGGTAATAATAATAATGTTTGCGCGAACTATCAAACTAATGAAAATTGTTTTGCATTATTTGATTTTTTTTAATTCCATGGCTATTACTACAAATGATCACTTTTATAAACTGTTAAACTCGATTTTACCTAGTATTGCCGCGAGACTAGACGAGATGAGACTCAGGGTCTATCTCAGTCTCGATTTGGTCTCTAGTATTTATTTATTTGATACTCTGCACAACAGGAAGTAAATCCCAATTACAGTACAGGGGGCCTACAGCTTATAGTGGAATCCGAACCACTCAGACACAATCGTATTTTTTGGATATAAGTAGAAGTCAATGAGATTTGAACGCACGACCTCTTGCTTGCTAATTAAGAAACGCAAGTTTTACCTCACTTTTATCCACTGAGCTACGATTGCCTGTGAATTATGATATTAGTATTATGGTATCGCCTCGATTTCGATGAGAGTCCCGGCTCTTCAAGGGCAAATTATTATAACATTTGTAATATAAAATTTTTATTTAGAAAATAAATTAAACAATTAATAAATTACGTATATTACGATAAATTTAAAATAAACGCATTAACAATTGATAAAAACTATTTAAACTGATATATCCATTATTATATTTTATCGTCTGATCGGTATTTTATTATCTATACTTACTTTTTAGTTATAAAATTAAGTATTATACGCATTAGTTTTTGGAGACGGTTAAAAGATAGTATAATTCAAAATACTACTATTTCTACAAATTAATATCATATTTCGCGTAATATACAAAATATATTCATACAGACATTAAAATGATTGTCTTATAATTAATTGAAGATTCAAATAAAAAGATGAAACAAAAATGGTTAACAGGTTATTAAAATAATGGAATAATCTCGGCGAATCTCTTGTCTCGTCTCCAGTTTGACCTCGAGACTCAACTATAGTATCGTCTCGAAAAATCGAGATGAGACGACACCGAGACTAATCTCTGGTCTACACTAATTTTACATGTTAAAAAGTTGTAAAATAAAATATGGTTAGGAAACGACATATTGCTGTTTGAAAAAATGTACATTGCATTTCCTACATTGCATAAATCAATTCACCATCCGGTATATTGTAAAGTAAATGAATGCAGTCTTATTTATAAATAAAATTTAAATTCTGTTTGTTAGTGCATCATATGTCCCGTGATGAGTGAACTGAATTTAATTTAATTAAAATACAGGGTGTGTCAGGATTAATGTAAAACATTTTAAAGCGTATTCCTAAAATTATTTTGAGTACAAAATATCCTAATCCTTTTAATTACCAAAATATAAGAGGATATATAAATAACAATGGGGTAATGGCTCAGTGGTATCGAGTCGGTCTGTAAATCCTAAGAATTCTGGTTTGATCCCCACAGCCAACAAACATTTTCACCAATTTAAAATTACCCCTGTGGCTCCCCCACCACTAACATCGTTCGAAGCCGTGATCTGACGGCTGGTAGCCGCACTTCACGCGCATAAATATATCACTTATCGAGATCTGCTTCGGCAGAGTGCCACACCCAGTAATGGATAAAAGGATTGATGATATATTTATTAACATTTTATTTTATATAAATAACATAATAAAATCACAGTACTAAACCCATCCATTTCATAATAAATTTAACAGGTAAAAAAAATCAATTATAGTTTAATTTTGCAATGCTTTTCAGTGTTTGTTCTTTTGTTTTAAAAATACCTTTATTCCAAAATTCAATATTTTGTTTGATATTTATAAAATTTTGACCGCTTGTATTTTGGTATCTAACTAAAAAGAATATGACCCATATTAATATAACTTTTTTTTACGCAAAACGATGAGGAATACGCTATAATTCTTTTTATACTAATTCTGATACACCCTGTTTAGGTTAAAATTATTTCAGTTTGCCATCTTGCAACAAAATGGCGGCAAGACCTCATGAACGATTCCATCGATTATAATGAAATTTAAATAGTACTGAATTCATGTACTATAAAATTCAATGAACAGAAAAAGTAGATATAATTGTTTTTCAAATATATAGTTTGTAGAAACAATAAACAATTCAAATTGCTATCAATGCTAAAAAAATTTGCAGAGGCCACGCCAGGAGAATAAATAATAAATAATCATTAATTATTATAACTTACAGATAATTAAATAAAATTGTGACTGGAATTCAGTTCACTGTAAATAGTACAATGTCAGGTGTTGTTTTTATAACTTTATAGAAAGGTATATAATACAATGTAAAGTGCGTCAAATATTTTATTTATATATTTGCTATTCTATACAATAGAAACTTAATCCCAATTACAGTATAGGGTACGGATTCACCGAGCCTCAGTGTGGTAGTTCATATATTTTTAGCTTGAGTGGGATTCGAACTCTGGATTCGAATTTCGTAATGCTATGCACAACCATCGCACTGCAATAATACTTGTTTCATATTGGAAATTAATTTGTATTTAATTGTGGAAAAATTTTGTGTTTTCTTTTTCAATTCTTAGTGCCTACGTGACAAACAAGCGAATATTATAAATTATATGAATGACATGGCATCAAGTATCTACGATAAATATAATTTTGCTTTCATAATGTCATCGTTTATTCATTTTTCATACATACATAAACCATGTGAATAATAATAACATGTATCTTGCATATCTGCACACATCATTAAGTACAATGTACATGCAAATTAATGCCGCCAGTGACGTAGATAATATTAAAATAAAACAAAATTAAATACTATACATAATAATCATAATCACGCGTCTGTTTCTTGTATCACAACTTACAAACAATAGAAATATATTATATACATTTTAATTTCAAATTAATCGCAAAACATTCAATATTACTTCGAAACTTTACAAGAACAAGAACAATATTGACTTACCTTTAAATAAAAAATAAATGCTGTAAAATAAAAATTTAAAATTCACTTAAAATCACAATTAAAATTTGAAAATAAAACAAATTGACACTGCACTTAGGGGGTGTTAAAGTTACAGAACATTGGCACAAAAGCGTCCACTCCCTCAAACATCCAACCACTGTGTGTCGCTGCGCTGTTGCTGTGTAGTGCTGCAATCTACGACGTATGTGATGGCTACTTTGACTACTTGTCTCGGCCACTTGTGGCGTGGACGGATAGGTAGGATTCTGCATGCGTAAATCGCGACCTTTGAACTAATTTCAGTATGTCATTTGCAGGTGATTATTTTCCAGTCACGTAGGTATGAAGAAGTTTGAGTCGAAAGCACTAGTGTCGTATGTATGTAAATTTGTATTTGCGATTGTCGTAATAAAATGTACGACGTAAGTAGTGAAAGAGATCATAGATGTCAATATATTACCATAACGCGCGAATTTTAAAATTAATTTCATTTGGAACTAGTAATTTAATGTTTTTTAATAATATAAGAAATAAATTCTCCGACAAATGAGACAATATCACATCAAAACATTACCTGTAATGAAATTTTTACAATTTGAAATATATTTTCAATGCCACATACAAAATACTAATTTATTAAAAGTTTTTATTTACTTCAACAGTAACATAAATTAATAATAACAGAATTTGTAAATAGGTACTATTTATTTATTTTACTTCACTATTTGCAGTCTAAATGTTTGGCATATCATATTTTAAAATTGAATGAAGACAAATTTAAATATTACATTTTTGTATAATTTCTCAACAAATTTAGTGTCATATATGCAAAAAATTATTTTTATATATTCAAGATATAAATCATTTTATTGATCCGTATTTACGTAAGAAATGAAAATAGTAAAAAAATATAAAATTTGTTGTACATATACGTAGAAAAATAATGAAATAGATGTTAATATATACCAGATCATATTTGAATAAGTGTAATTTATACTAATTCCCCGAATTTTTTTCTCTAAACTAATATGTTATTAAAGTTTTAATATTTATTTCTTTTATAATAAATAATATTTTATTCTATTTTAAAACATAATACAATTACGTTTTGAAATAAATCATAAGTATGTATAAGAAAAAGTAGTCATTTATTATTAAATATCATAGAATAGAAAATATGATTGTATAAAATATCTGTATATAAAAAATATGGTACATTCTTAAATGTTACAGCATTTCTTTTTAGTATTTTCCTTGTTTAATTTATTTTTCTTCAGAGCTAAAATAATAAATAGACTAATTAATAACAAATGTTAAATATTACTTTACCACATTTACGTACAAATTGTTTCGTTTCCTGAAATGGAAATACATCTGCTTGTTTCCTCTCTGCTCATCATAGAATCAAAAGAAAGGGCAGCAATTCTACAAAATAATCTTCTAACATTTTCTCCTTTTTTGGCAGAAACAGACCAATATTCAGCGTTCATTGCTTTTGCTATTTTTATAGCTGCACTTTCTACGTCTGTATAAGCAGCAGAACTCTAAATAATAATATACACTCATATTTCAATTACATGAATGATAATAATGACACTAATATATTTGATTGTACTATTCATATTTACCAATAAATCTTTCTTGGTTCCAACAAGAAATATATATGGATTAGGAGCACTTGATTTTAAAGCTTCATTCAACCATGTTTTACATGTTATTAATGATTTAATATTTTTCAAATCGAAAACAACTACTATTCCTGAAATTAATTTATAATAAGTTGTTTTACTTTATATTAAAATATATTTGTTTTACCTTGAGCAAATCTGTAATAAGATTGAGCAATACATTTAAATCTTTCCTGTCCTGCAGTATCCCATCTGAAATATAAAAAGCACTTTCTATTTTAAAAAGAAACAAGCTATATCAAAAATATTATGAACAAAAGCAAACTGAATATAAAATAAATTTACTGTACAAAACAAATTTGTTTACAGAAAAAGAAAATTAAAATAAAAGAAACACTTACATCTGTAAATGGAAAGGTACTCCGAGAATTTGAAACTGCTCCACCTCAAAATCAACACCTATGGTTGCTTTATAATTGGAATTGAATATTTGTCGGCAAAAACTACAAAGATATATTTATTTATTTCTTCTTAAATAGAATATATTGTTATATTATCTAGGTATATTGTTATACCTATTTATTAAGCTTGTTTTACCAACAGCGACATCACCAATTACAATAATTTTGGATGACTTTATATCAGATATTGTAAGATTATAATTTTTGCAATATTTTTCAGTATTTTTATGAAAATTATCGGATGAATAAGGAGATTGATCAACTTTATATGCTGTAGGATATTTGTCAATACATTTATTCATTGTTCAATTAGTATAACACAATATTTAAAATAATTATCCAAATTATTAGCACAATATTATGATGCAGTGAATATATAAAATTTATGGAAAACATTTATATGTTTGTATTGAACATAATAATGTATGATTATGTTGTAACCCATAGCAACGTATTTTTAATATGGAAGAGAAAATTTGGAAATATATAATTTTAACTAAATTGTAGTAAGATCATATCATTTCAAATAAAAAAATATTAAATAATATTTCAAACAATTTTTTTTAGAATACGGTACTACTAGAGACATCTATCGCAAGAATATTAAAAAGATAAAGAAGAAGTTCGAAATTTCCACCATCCGGTGAAGTATACTGATCATTTCCCTTTTTATTGTGGTTCTGTTCAGAAAATGGCTCCTCCAAAGGCGAAGCCAGCAGATAAGCCAGGTATTTGAAAGTATTAATTATAGTATACATTATTTTTTAGTGTTTTAAACCCATCTGAACTGAGTTTAATTGATAAGTGTGCTTATTTTGAAATATTTATAACCTTTTATAAAAACTTGTGACATTTGTGACCACGCGGTGTTATAACCCACATGGCACGTAGTCAATATACATTTTATGTTATTAAATTGTTAGAAGTGCTTATGTTTATATGATACAGTGTGTTATTTTTTAGGTATTATGCTTAATATCGACAAAAGTACTCTTACATGTAGATTGTGTTTACTTGACATCAACATTATGTTGGCCCGTGTATTTTAATGATGAATATTTGTGTGGGAATCTCGCTGAATAAAAAGTGATGAAACATTTAACACAACTGAAGTTAACATATAACATATGAGAAATTTGCAATGTGATTATCAAGTTTTTAATTTGGAATAATTTTGTTTTAGCCGCTAAACCGGCTGAAAAAAAAACCACCGCACCTAAGGCTAGTGCGTCGGCAACGACAGCTCCTAAGCCTGCATCCTCTAAAACACCTGCAGCTGCCCCGAAGGCAGCAGCACCGAAGCCTGCGGCTTCCAAGTCTGCGCCGGCCAGTGCTAAGGCGGCGCCGAAGCCAGCAGCCGCAAAGCCTGCAGCAGCTAAGGCTGCTGCAGCTAAACCCGCTGCAGCCAAGCCCGCCGCTGCCAAACCAGCAACCAAACCTGCTGCTAAGGCTGCCAAGCCAACAAAGGCTGGAGACAAGAAGCCCGCTGACAAGAAGGCTGCACCCAAACAGAAGTCGACTGCTGCCGGTAAGACTGTAGCAGCCAAGAAACCCGTGGCTAAGTCCATCGCCAAAGCTAAGGCCCCCGCGAAAGCAACTACCAAGGCTGTCCCCAAACCCAAGAAGAATGTTCCGCTCAAACAACAGAAGGGAATCAAGACGGTTACGAAGTCCGTACAGAAGGCCCGTCAAATTCAGAAGAAGGTAATTTATTTATATTATTGCTGCCTTATTCATTTTTCATTAAATGATGAATTTTTGTGTGGGAATCTCTTTGAAGTTCCGTGAAAACAAGTTTTATTAACCATATCTGATTTTTATTTAATCATCAATTGCCTCATTTTAATTTGACCAAAATGAGTAATTTAATTTTTATTCAATAGGTCATCAAGGGAGAATTTGGATCTCGCACAAGGAAAATCCGTACATCAGTACACTTCCGTCGCCCTAAGACCTTCGAGGCCCCTAGGAACCCCAAATATCCTAGGAAATCTGTTCCTAACAGAAATCGGTTAGTAGTACGATTTATATATTATTGAAAGAATGGCAATCTTATTTTTTTTTGCATTTGTAGTATGGATGCGTACAACATCATCAAATACCCCCTGACCACTGAAGCAGCGATGAAGAAAATTGAAGATAACAACACATTAGTATTTGTCGTCCACACACGTGCCAACAAGCACCACATTAGGGCTTCAGTTAAGAAATTATACGATATTGACGTAGCGAAAGTGAACACCCTTATCAGGTAAAATACTCGTAATTATAAATAAGTAAGAGCTAAAGTTAATGATTTAATTTTTATTTTAGACCCGACGGAATGAAGAAGGCGTACGTGCGTTTAGCTAGAGATTACGATGCGCTAGACGTTGCAAACAAGATTGGAATTATATAAAAGTATCTTCAAATTATGTTTTGTATCTTGTTTGTATAAATAAAATTTGAAGACACTGTACTAAATCTTTTATTATTTCTATACATTAATTTTATTTAAAATGTACTATATAAATTATGGTGTATTTATTTATACATTGTACATTTACAAAGCTAATTAAATTTATATATTTATAATTTCATTTAAATTTTGTGTCAAAAATTTGAAACTCTCAGTTTAAAATAGTGATGGATAATTTACTGGTTAATTATAATTATGTTAAATAACCAGTTAAATAAATGTATCATCACGCCTTTTACCCATTACTGGGAGTGGCACTCTGCCGAAGCAGATCTCGGTAAGTGATATATGTATGCGCGTTAAGTGCGGTTACCAGCCGTCAAATCATGGTTCCCAAAGGTGTTAGTGGTGGGGGGCGCAGGGGTAATTTTAAATTGGTAAAAATGTTTTGTCGGCTGTGGGGATCGAACCAGGGTGCTTTGGATCCACAGTTAAATGAAATTAATAATTTACTATGGTTAATATTTTTTTATGAAATTCACGAAAAACTATCGAAATATTTAAAATTTAGTTAACAAAAATTTTATATGGAGGAAAAGTAAAATTAACACGGTTTATTAACGTCAATTATGCTATCATTTTGGGTAAATACTTTATAGAAATAAATTTAAATGAGAACATGCCAATAATACTTTAATGAATTGTAATAATTTTATTTAAATATTTTACAAACTTAATATTGCTTAAATAAATGACAAATTATTCATGAACATAAGTACAACTTTCATCATTAAGCGGACATCCGTCTGGATGGTTCATATAAAACCAACATTTTCTAGTCTTTGCAACAACTTTTCTACTTTTATCTACATTTGGCATCCTAATTTGCACATATCCCTTTGCTACAAAAAATATGTAATGATGATTTTTTAGTAAAGTTTGCAGTCCACCGCACTGGCTCTTCAATTGTTTCATTTCATCCGAGGACACAATTTCTACTAATTGTGATATAGGTACTTTACCACCAGCATTCCAGTTTTTTCCTAATGGAGTCCTCACGTAATTTTCACGAGAAAGTAAATTTATAACAACTTTTTTGACAATATTATCTATCAAATCCTTATTTAGTTTTGTGCAATTTCGAACTTTTTCTTCAGCAGGTCTTGCTACGTAATTTTCAACCCATTGATTTGTTTCAGAATGTTTATTTCCAATTTTACTGTTTATAAAATCAGTTATTTTTTTATCAATTTCAACAAAATCATTGTATTCTCTCTGAGCTCCAACTAAACAAATTCTTTTAGTTGAAGGAATTCGAAGTCTATCTACTTCCGTTTTAAACCCGCAAGTATCAGAAATCGTCTTAACATACTCTAAAAATTCTTGATATTGGCTCAAAGATGTGTTATATCGTTGATATTTCTTGCCATTAAATTCATAACTACAGCATGGTAATAGGAAATAGTTGCATTTCTCAGAACTTCGGGCAGCTATGACGGGAACCCAAGGTGAAAGTTCATCAGAATGGTTGCCAATAATCCAGTCGGCGTCGGGATATAAACATTTTGATGAGGGTACTATTGTTTCAATCTAGAATAAAATAAAAATTATATTACTGGAAACTATATAAATATATTTTTTCAACTATCAGTTGAAAGCACAAAGTTGTCCGAATTTCAAAATAGAAAAAAAGTAAAAATAAATTAAAGAGTTTCTAAATGGTCGTAGAAAAAATATTGTGTGCACCTCGAGCAGAAAGTGTCCTTGGCGCTCTTACATGGGTGTTGCTCTCGACTACGCCTCGAATGAGCGACCGGCAATAGACTACTTTCTGCTCTAGGTGCACAAATAATTATTTTCTACGGTGGCTATAAAAAATTGACAATTACGCTCTCATTTCTGAACGTAAATTTGACGATTTATGTGGAGCAATCGAAAAATATCTGACGCGCGTTGCCATCATTTGAAACGCGGAACAAAGATATATCATAGTTACCAGAGATACAAACAAAACAGAAATTTATCATATTCACAGAACGAATTTATTTTCAGTACGTATACGTTTTTCAATAATTTAAGATGCAATCGTAGAAGAAAATATGTGTGTATCACGAGCGTAAAGTGTCTTTGTTCTTCTTGCACTATTGAAGCTCTCGCTTTCAGTTCCCGCTGCAATTACTATGCTCGAGTAACAAAGAATCACTTTACGCTCTTAATACACAAATAAATATTTTGATTTTTTTATCGGTCGAATTTTCTTTAATAATAATTCATTTCATAAAAATCGTTGCATACTTTGAGTTTTGTAGTTTCGGGGTACATTTTCCAAATTTTTCGAGGTCTAATATCAATTCCAAATCCATCGTGGCCCTCTTGACTAAGAATATGAACAAGCAAACCATTACCACATCCCAAATCGACGTATTTTTGCTTCTTTGTTGAAGTTCTTTCCCATAACAAAAGTAAATATGTTGCTATTGCAATATCTTCGTATACAAATTTTAGTGGGTCGGTATTTTCTGGCCAATTCTGAAACAAATTTGTATTAAAAACAAAACAAAAATAGATAAAAATATATTATTACCTTTACAAGACTTTCTCCATATTTTAATTTTAGTTCGTGATACTTATTACAGTATTTTTCTTCAGGGACCAAAGATAAAGATTTTTGAATAGGTTTATTCAAATCTTTATCTTCAGCCCATGACATTAATTTTGGAAAAAGAGAATCGGCAAGCCATTCGCTTTCTTTTTTCTCTGCTGTGTCAATGTCTGATACACATATTTTTAACAGATTTGCCTGATCTAATTCAATATCATATGGAAAATTTGGAGTTAAGCATTTTTTATTTTCAACTGTAACTCCTGCAAATGATGCAACATTGTTTTCCTTATCTAAAAATTTAATTATTGTTAATTGTAAGTTCGTGTGTATATAATTTTCTTTTTTACCTATGATAACAAATTCTACACATTTCGCAAATTTTACATTCCTTGGGAACAATATTCTGACTGATATAAAAATGCCATTTGATGATTCTTTAACTTCATCAAAATATATTTCCTGACAACTAAAATTATCTTTGTATTGTTCAAATATATTTGTAATTATTGATGTGTTTATATTTTTTGACTCAATTGCTTCCAATCTGTTTACTTCAGAATATAATTCTGAATATCGGAGTACATCTTTTATTGAGTATAAATGGTGTTTTAAATTAAATTTTAAGAAAAATAACTGCGATACACTAAGAATTCGACGATTAACTACATGCGGAAGAGAATGATATAAAAAAACAGCATGCCAAAAATGTTCTTTGGGCACTACACCTTCACTTGTTATTATTGGTACTTTGAACATTTTATTTATTTTCTAAATACTGAAAAATAAAATACAAATAAGTAATTTTTTTAGCCAAGTGATCTATGGTTACCATACTTTCTTTAATATCCAATGAGCATCATCTAATGACTTTGATATCATATGATTTATTCTTCCTAGATCTGTTTCATGTATGTGTTGCTTAAAACTCTAAACAAAAGACATTAAAATATACTGTCATATGTTAACAGAAATAAATGAACTACAAATGACTAACTTGTTTTATAGCAAAAGAGTAGTGTTCTCGTGGACCACTTGGTAACTTTTTACATTCTTTTAAAAGGTATTTATATAATTGTTTAGAATTTACTATATTAACTTTTGTACTATAATTTATTGTCTTAAAAAAGTGATTCATGTTTACCTTATATATTCTCGATTTTAGAGGTTATCATCAGTATGTTATTAATATTTTATTGCCATCTAACAAATCTGAATTACACTAGTTTACAATACATTTACTTATTTACTTTTAGAAACAAACGTGCCTAGTAATTGAATTATAAAAAATAATTCATTTTCACAGGTGCGACTCATATACATTTACCACTTTTCAAGTTACCTGTGAATGAATATGTGTGAAGTAATTTTTTATATTTGACTTTTTGTGTATAAATTTCGTGTTCTGGTCAAATTTATTAACATTTCTATTGCATTATGTGTTGATCTGGCATAAATATGTACTCATTAACATTTATTAGAAAGTGCATGACTACTTCACTCAAATCGTATTTTCCCTAAACAGTGCCATAACCACAAATTTCACAAAGTAACTGTGTATCTGTCAGATAATAATTATAAGTGTATTTAAACATGTTTATTCGACGTGTCTTGTTTTCAAGAAACTTAAATATTATTAGAAGTTATAGTGACAAAAGGTAATTTTGAAAAATATTCTTATGCGTTTTAATTTAATAAGTTTCTCTTTAAGTGCTAGTGCACCTAAACAGCTCCAATCATTTTCCAATGAAGGCGATCATGGAAAGACAAAAATTATTTCGGGTGAATGTTTACCCAAAGATGACAGAATATTTGATGCAATTGGAGCAACTGAGGAACTCAACAGCTATATTGGGTAAAAGTGTACTCTTGCTTACCGTAACCCTTTCATTGAACTTAAAATTATGACAGGTTAGCTAGAGAATTTGGTCACGAAGCAGAACATGATTATTGTGATAAATTAAAACGAGTTCAGACTGTCCTTATTGATATGAGTACATTAATTTCAAAAAATGGTTCACAACGAGATAAGTTGATTTCAAACGTTCACATTAAAGAATTAGAAGAGTGGATAAATGATTATACATCGAAGTTACCGCCTGTGGAACATTTTATTATTCCTGTAAGTAAATTTATTAGTATTATTTAAAATAAATTCACTAACTATTAATGAAATAAAATTTTAATTTGGAGAGAAAAATTCTAACGCTGGGATTTTAACCTGGAAGTTTAAAAGAATCCGGTGTTGTCCGAACTTTTCTCTCTAAAATGAAATCTGTTTTATTTCTTTGAATTATAATGCAGGAAAATTAATTGATGTATTCGTAGGGTGGTGGAACAGCAAGTGCATCTCTACAAGTTGCACGATCAATTTGTAGAAGAACTGAAAGAACTGTAGTTCCTTTAGTAAGATTAGGAGACGTTGACAAAGAGGCTCAAATTTACTTAAATAGACTTTCTGATTTCTTGTTTACTGTGTCAAGAATAGCGGCCAAATATGATAAAAGAACTGAGTCAATATACATACCAAAACCAGAAGAGGGTATGGAGAAGAAGTAGATAAAATACATAATGCATTTATTATCATTAATTAACAATTAGAGACGTCATTAACATTTATGTATATAATGTATATATATTAAAAGTTATGTTTACAATAACATTTAATTCAGTAGTAAAATATAAAAAAGAAACTTAATTTTGTGTGGTTCATTTAGAAATTAAAAACAAATAAATTTAAGTTGTTAGTGAATATATTTACACTGATTACAAATACATTCGTACTAGATATCGAACTGTTCCTCTTCTGTTGTTATTTCCCTGAAATTCAAAACTTCGGCTGCTGCTGCACCCTTGGATTCTGAATTAACAAGTTCCATTACTTCTTTATATTTTCCAGGATCGATAAAAAATACTAAATTTAATTCTCCAGCTTGCCATGATTCTGATTCAACGCTTGATGTTAATTTAACTACTTTTTCTCTTAGTTTTTTAGCTTCTTTACCTGCCCAAATTACTCTTAACCTCATTTGAGCTCTTTCTATGGGCATTTTTTCTTTAAGTAGTTTAATTACTTCTAATGCTTGTTGTTTAGCATTTCTGTTTGGTTTTACAGAAAAATGAAGTTCTTTCATCGCACTTTCTATCATGGTAACTGGATATGGCCTTTTATTTTCAGGATTTAAGCATTTATCTGAGACTGTAGTAGCTATGTCTTTAAACATAGAATCTAAATTCGATTGTCGTTCTTTATCTGATACTTGCAATTCGCCTTTTGCTAAAATTTCCTTGCAAATTTCTGTCTGATCCTCCTTGCCAAAAGCTTTAATTAAATCTTCCTTCTTAGCAACTTGCCCTTTCGACACATTAGTAAAAACTGAGTGAATCTGAAGGACTTCATCGATATCTTTTTCACTAATAATATAATTTTACAATTATTATCATTATTTTAATGTGATATTTGAAACTAACCTGTCATTTCTCCACGATATAACCTTATTCCTGTAACATGCTATTTCAAATCTTTTACCTGCCTTTTTCATACGCACAATTGCGACATTTGTTAGTCGAATTTGATTTGTAGGTGTAAATATTTTCGACATTTTTATAAGATGTAGAGTATTAACTTACTGCGTAATATTAATATTGCACAAGAATCGAGAACATAAACTAAGTAAAATTGACAGCTGATCGTAATTTATGCATAACGTAACATAAAGTCCAACGTTACGTTTTTATCAATGAAGACAGCTGTATATGGCATTTGAATTTTTATAGATTTCTTAAAACCTACATAAAAAAGGAAGTAGCATTGCTCCAAAATTTATACAGTTACAAACAAATAGATTTTGCTGTCAACATTAATTTGCTATAAGGTAGAAACATATTTTTTAGTTATTCTTGTTGTCTTTATTGAGTTTTAAATTTGACATAGGACCGCTAGATGGCTCGCTATATACAAGCCTGTCTTACTGATTATTATTTTCTTTTCACAAAACGTAAAACGAGACGTGAGGGTTAAAAAACATAATAAATGTACATAATGTAAATGTAAGATGTGAATTGTAACAGTTTGATAGTGACGTAACGTGACAATTAAATAATGTAAATAATTTTATATTAAATACAAGTGTATTTTGAAAAGTGACAAGATCATTGATGGCCTTAGTGACAGTACAACGATCACCCAGTTCATGTAGTTCACCACAAAGTTCTGTAAGTGAATACATATTTCCATAAATGTTTCCAATTTCTGCGCCCTTTCATATATAATATTTATATATAGACGTCAAATGCTTCTCCTTTTATTTATCTTGTCCCAACGCAACAAGGATTCCTATTAGTCATTCATAGTTTTATAATGATCTGTTAATTGATAATAATGTATCAGTAGATAAGTAATATGTTATTGTTAATCATAAATACGACATGTTCGTGCATGCATATTATGAGCTTTTTGTTAATCATCTAGGTTATTACAATGATGATTCAGGTGGATTCTATCCTGATTAGTAGGTGTTTCTTACAGTGTTAAGAAATCGATATAAGTGTTAGAAGAAATTTCAATTTGAAATGGATATAAAATACAGAGGATGCGAAAAATGCAGGTTGATCTCTTTGTTGACCTGTTTTGTTTTCTTTACCGCTAACGGTACACCGTGCATATCCAAGTTTTGGGTATTCGCCAGCCGTGGCGCTGTGTATTCGATTTGTGGGGGAAATGTAAATGTCTGTCCAATAACAGTGTGAGTAACAACGCATCGTCGGTCGTCGTCATCGCCGTTCATATCGGCGTGAACTCGGCCTTCTCGCTCAGCGCAGCGCGGTTGTTTTGGTGGCACAAGGCACAGCCATTTCGTGACAGCCGTTTGTGTTGTTAGTGACGTCGTCAGTGACTTGTTCAGTGTTCGGGGGTTAAATAGTGATGAGCAGTGTTTGCGGATAATTGTTCGTGTGTAGCAGCAGCATGTTGTATGTGTTACCGCCTCCAAGGGCTCCGAATCCGCCGTCGCCTTGGGAGAGCATCCTTTGTGCTGGTGCAGGGGGTAATGCCAGCGTTAGCAGCGTCAAGCAGACCTCCAGGAGGCCACCTCCTAGGGCTAAGTTTCAAAATTTGAAATTCCGCACAAAAGCTGATGTGAGTAGTAGTACTACGAGATAGAACTTGACTCGTGAATGTAGCCCCACTTCTTGCGGTCCAATTGACAATGCAGTGTTTTTTCTCGGTATGAGGAAGAGACATGTTTGTATCAATAAATACATGATTCAGCGAGTCACTGCTGTACAAGTAGATGTTTAACCGGTTTCTGTAGATACACTACGGATACATTCTATCGGTCGCTTGTCCGTTCTTCGCTCCATTGATTGCTTCTGATCAACCGTAACATAGGCGACTCGTTCGTAGCCCTATCGTGCAACTGTAATTAAAATCATTGCAGCTCTCTGCATTGCTAATTCCTACAATGCTTTGTTGTGTAAACTTAAATGTGCAGCAGTTTAACTTATATTAAGAATGACTTCGTAACGTGGCGTGTGCAAAATTTAGTTTATTACATTCATGAATTTGTATGTAATGTGTGAGTTATTTATTTTTATTACAAAACATTCAAAATAACATTATCATTTATGGATCTATTATTAAATTCTTTTGTTTACCAAAACAGTGTTTTGTTTTATCAAAAACTGATAGTTCAAGCAATATTTTTAACAAAACTTAACCAAGTACTATATTTTGTGAGCAATCTCTATTCTTTATCTTAACTGTTGTTCCTCAACTTTTGTCTTTTTAAGTGTTATGGCCAAAATTACGGCGTGACACATTATTATTACGATAGTGTGCCTTGTTTCTCTCACCAAGCCGACAGCACGAGTGTTTCTAAAAGATCTTTTTTCTACCTGAATTTTGTGACCGTACCTAAGTTTGGTGTAAACATCTGCTGCTTCCAGATTTTGTCAGTGGCGTAGACAGGATACGAAATCATCTTAAGGATTTTTTGTAAAGTTTTTTACTCATTTTGTTGATGAAATGTCATGGTTGATGTCTTTCGGTAATAAGATATTGCACGAAAATTTTAAAAGATAATAATTGTTAATTAATTATGTTTGTTACGCTCTACGATAGCTTGTTATAAATTTAAATTATATTTTTTATAGCAATAATACTTGTACTTATGGTAAATATTGTTCCTTCACGTGTTACAAAATATGGTATATTATCATAATATTGCAAAATGCGTAAAACTTTACAATTTTCTGGTTGGAAATTTCATAATGGTTCCGCTGTAATAATAAATTGTATTTGAAAATATTTATATTATTTATTTTAAATATAGTAAAAATATTGAAATATAAATAATATACCTAATAACCATTTATATAATTTAGGAAAAGAAACGAAATTATAAATTAGCTATTTAAAAATAATAGTTGCATAAATTGTTTCGGTTTATGAAGGACATGAACTGTAGCAAAACGAAAGTTATAGGTGAAATACATGCAACTGCAGCTTGTTTATTGTTAGAAAATGAAAAATATTCAAAATAAACAAATACTTTTATGGACAATACTAGTGATAACAGTTAAATGTTTGGATATTGCGCATTTTTATTTTAACATAAGATGATAACAAAATCAAAACAAATCTAAAGACCCTAATAACTATTTATATAGCAAGTGCACGAAGACATATTTTTCACTTGAGCGCAATTTTAAAGTACGAGCGAAGCGAGTGTTTGAATTTTTATGAATGGTGCAAATGACTGTTTCGTGCACAATGTTTGTACAATGTTTTTTGTAACGAGTAAAAATTATATAATCGACAATGAGAAAATGTATTAAATTCAAAGTGTGTAAAAATTACAAATATTAATGATATCGAGTCGGAGTGTGGTTTTGAGAACTCGGGTTCGATTCCCACGGCCAACAAACGTTTTGCACCACATTAAAATTACCTCTGTGGCTTCCCCTCTACTAACATAATTGGGGGGCATATTTTGACAGTTAGTAGCTGTAATTCACGCGCATCAATATATCGCTCACCTAGATCTACTTCGGCAGAGTGCCACACTCAGTAATAGGGAAAAACGTGATGATATATTTATTTTATTTTACAAATACAGAGTGATCAAAAGGAATTGTTACAGTTGGCAATAAATAAAACTACTTGAAATTGGTAAGCCTGATACATAAATTCATTTACTGTTGATGACCGTGACATTTGAATTTAAATTTGAGTACATTTATTATTACATTTATTTCTAAAATATTTCTATTACTTAAAAAGTCAAAATTCTATTAGCTGTCAGACTCCTGACATAACCTATTTTTATTTATTAGAAATGTCAACTAGCATTTCCGCCTTTATCTGACATTGTGCCAACTGTGGAATAAAAAGATCTCTGGAATGGTATTGCCAACTATAACAATTCCTTTTGATCACCCTGTATTATAAAACAATAAATTTTAAAAACATGACGTTAAAACAGCTCACAGCTCATTCCAGTATAGATATTGTTTGTTTTCTGATTGTCTGTCTCTTTTTACAACATGTGACATCTACATTATCCCTCCATTAGTAAATGTAAATAAAGTTATATAAAGCAAATGGATGTTCAAAATTAACTAATTGGAAGAGGTGTGATGATTAATTTATGCGAATTAAAAACTGTTTGAAAACATTTTAATTTATTTGCTTGACTGCACTTGAAGAGCCCGCGGGTTTAACGCTGTAGGCTTATTTATACATGTACCAACTATTGGTAGAATAATCACTTTATTTCCGCAGAAATGAGAAAAAAAGATTTGTAAATTTGTAAGGATGCAATTCCGGGCTTCCGGCCACTTTTAAGTCCCGAAATTTCTAGATTATACTTTACTAATTCCGGAATTAAGACAGTAATTTTATTGTTATATTTAATTATGAATTTCATAAATTTAGTTAAATTTATAAATTACAATGTTGCATATACCTTGTTCCACGTATGAATGCATGTCATATCACTAATCGCTGTGAGATAAACACAATTTAAATTTGCAAAATAATTTTGTAGATATTTGCCTTCATTTGATCGTTTTGGTAGCTAATTAATTTTGACAACTTACGCTTATATATGTAATAATACATTTTAAATGACTGCATAGTTACGTGGAATAGAGTTTACACGGTGTTGTTTGTATTTTACTATTTACAATTTTCATTGTAGACTGATTTATAAAATTGTATAGCTGCGAATGCCGATTTTAATTGCGTTTTGATGCACAAAAATAGCCAGAATTTATGGTACCAAGTTTTTAGACTGCAAAAATAGATACTAATTAATATGATATATAAGAGTTAACAATAATTTCAAATTATTCACAATCTTATTCTGTTTTGTAAATAGTTTAATACTAATAATTTAGTTAGTTAATTCTAAATTAATCTGCTTGTTGAAGTTTAGTTAAATTTAATAAAGCAAGTATAAGAAAACTTATTGAAATTCAGTGTGAGTATTTTCTTGATAAACCCAAAATATTTCGAAATTTTCAATTCAAAATGTTAAACAGAATTGCAGTCAGTAATGATCAGAATTTGAACTAGTATTGCCAAATCAGTGACTTCGAATTCAGCGGCAACTATGTATTTATATGTATTATTTATTATAATACATTTCAAAGTGAAAAATGCAGTATAAAAACTAGTATAAAGGCTTTGCGTGCAAAACTCTACAGAGTTTATTTGTTTAAAACGCGAACGAAGCGAGTCTTGTCACGTTCAATATTGAAATAAATGTATAAAAATACAACTTTTATTTGAAGCATTTTTGTCTAAAATAATTTGAGAAGCAATGCCCACGGATAAACTGTTTTCCCATGTTAAACGCCTATGGCCTGATTTTCGTAATATACCCGGTATACATTATTAAATATGGATTGCCCGCATACAAAATAAGAACTTGTATAATTATTAAATATTCCAATTAAAAACGGTTTCGGTTTTTGATTTAAAGTATGTATTTTTTGCTTGAGGAATATTTAGGAATATTTATTTTTATGCTATGGATTATTTCCGATTTAATTGATTAAGGTAGTAGTAGTGTGACGGTGGCGCCATCGGTTGTCGAGTGGCGAAACTGACGCTCAAAAAATAAAAATTGAATAAAATAAGTGTTTTATACCTATTATGATTTGAATGTCATGAATTGTTAACTGTTTGTTGGTCTAGTGAATTTTCAAATATCGTACCACCGTGTGGTGTTGCCATTATAAATTGGGATTCTTAATTTTTCGTTAAAAACCAGGCTTTCATGGCCATATATCCATTACTAAACGATAAAAAACTTTCTCCTTCTGATACAATATACATGGATAGCTCTGGAATATCGTACTAATTTTTCAAATGAAACTGCAAAAATTTAATGGTACACAAAACAAATATGTGCGATTCTGAGTGATGATCACCATAAGCCCCGTGTATAAGAACTCGACTTTACAAACGAATATATTTGTTCACAGACGATGAATGTGTTTTGTAACAGGATGCGTATGACTACCCAATGTTTACGTGCGCCAAATTTCATACAGATCTGCAAAAAAAATTTTCGCGCTAGTACTACCTTAACAACCGACACATCGAATAGTAGAGAGGTAGAAATGAATAGTATTTTTTCGCATTACTCAAAAGTTTGAAGACGAATCTTTGGGTGACTTTGCCGTATCAAATCGCACAATTTTACTCGCAACACTAAATCCGTGCATTGCTCCGACACTGTCCGCGTTGATTTGGTTTCTTTAACCACAACCACCGGACTCGCTACTCTACACAAGGACAGCTACAGCTGCGGGGTGTACACGGGGTTCGCATCACGCACACTGCCGGTTCACGTTGCTGCAGCCAAGGCAAGAGTTGATGTTGATGTGGCTACCTGTCCGCGAAACAGATTGGCACTGATTGCCGTATGTGCGTATTAGGCGAGATAGCAGATGACTAGATGTAAGGGATTCTGGTTTGTAGTTGAGCTATTTAGTACGTCCGGTGTTATTACTCATGACTTGTTGTTGAGCTTCTTCAACACTTGTGTTTTACAAAGGGATTCAGACTTCGAATGTTCGGATTTATTGAACCTTCGAATTTAGATTCGAATTTTTGAATATTCCGAATTTTCGAATTTTTTAATATTCCGAATTTTCGAATTGTGAATCTGGATCCTAACGTGAACACGGCATGTTGATATGGATTATTTTCAGAATAAACTCATTTGCAGAGTTTTGTATTAATTCATAAGTAATTATTATTATTTGCCAAATTAATTCAATTTAGACTTAAAATTTCGATACACTGTCAAAAACGTTTTAATTAAGACGTTTTTGTATCACTTTTATTCTCATTTTAAAACGTTTTACTAAAAGTCCGTAGCATTTAGATGGGCGGTAAGAAAATAGATGTCTTAATTAAGACGCATAAACTTGCAGTTTTTGCAGGATACTTCGCCGAGTTTATTATTTAATTTGTGGCCGACTTTTCGCGAATTCGTAAATTCGAAGCTTCAAAAAATTCAAAAATTCGAAGCTTCGAAGTTTTTCTGACGAAGTTCAAAACATTCGAATGTTCGAACGTTCAGAAATTCGAATTTTGGTGGAAATCAACGACCCTAGTTTTACAAAGGGATTGAGAATTGTGTAGTTTACTTTGTACGAAGTTTCTTCAAACCGATTTTACAAAGATCCACAGAGAATCTCTTAAATTTATTCACCACCCCCCGATTAAGAATTCTAGATCTAGATCCCTTGGGGTACAATTGTTCAGATCAACGATGTTTTAATCCGCGAACTCTCGCTTGTAGAAAGACAGCGCTACCAAAGTGCTACAGCTACCGTAAAGCATATATCTATAATAAACCACAAAAGGCGCGGTGGCCGAGCGTGTTAAAGCACATCTCTTAACATACTGTGACGTCACCCGAACCAAGGTTCGTCAGTACGAATCCGCGGCTCGGTGTGCCCGGTAGGCCCAGATCCTCTGTGGATTGTAGTGCCACAGGAAAAACAAGAACACAACAAAACAAAACATAACAGGGCAAACTGATCCTTACTATTACAAAAATAATATCTATTGACAACTCAAATCAACTATAGAGGCGCTGTGTTCACTTAGCTTTGGTAGGATAAATGGTTTGTTTACATTAGAATATACATATGTTAATGCAGAGCTCGTTTCGCCAATTTTGACGATGAAATTAAGTATTGTGCATTTGTTTAAAGTCTTGGATGTCTACATATTCGTAGGCAAATTGTATATATTTTTTTAATTCTGAATAACTCGCGTAGTATTAGAAAATAAAAACAGATTTTTTTCTCTTGATCATTTACTTTTTGCTTGAATAATATTATTTTCGCATAGATAAATGATTTATGGTTACAAAATACATGCTAAATATGGGGATAGATATTCAACTATCAAAAATTTAAACATCGAATATTGACTCAATACAAAATTATACTAATTTCATGTTCTGAAGATTCCGAATTACATTTATGTTCTACAGGCCGGCATACAAAATTACAAGAACATGATTTAACTGACGAATTAAAATCTAAATTGAAATTACTTATTGACCACTGCTACGATAATTTATTAATGTATGAAATTAGCAGTGTAATGTTTGAGTTAAAAAATTGCTGCCGGAATATGTATTACAAATTATTAACTGAGGATGATTCTTTTATCATAATTTGCAATAGTTCAGAGCGATTTGCATCCTTAAAAAGCAACAGCTCGTATTAGATTTTCTTCTTTTAAGTTTTTCATAGAAGAAATTTAAAATTAATGTTATAGAAATACGTGTGTTTACCATACAAATATGCACAATACAGTCCCACCATGAGTAGTTACTTTTTTACCGCTAGTTGGCGTATTCGAGCGCTAGAGTTGTCAATAGTAGTTTCAATTTATTGTCAAAATATGATATTCACTGAGTAGAAAACTGAAATTAATTAACCGATTATTAGGCGTATTCTCTAACTGACTTTGTTAATTTTTAATGCCGAATAAAATTTTTATCCAATAACAATAGACGACACTAATAAAAAAAGAAAATTTAAGTAGTTCCATTGGTTACAAATTTTAACAGCTATTAAAAATTAACACAGTCAAATACAGAATACGCCCCTAAATATATTAGATATGATGATGACTGGAGAGGACTTTTGAGAAATACAACATTTTCACATCTCATGATTTCTCTTGTATTTTTCTAAGAATCATTTGATTTTAAATAGAATACCGCTAAGATTGATAATGTTCTCAGTTTATAGTTGATGGAAAGACAGCATGATTTATGTGCGAAATATCTAAGGTCAAATTTTGATGAGTTTTGGTTTGACATTTGAAATTTGCAATAATTGTGAGAAAATATATTTCTTGCTTCAAAAGTAAATGAAGTTTAATGTTATATGAACACTGATAAAAATAATTGGAGTAAAATGTTTGATTTTTTAATTGCTTTATCAAAATCGTGGGAGTAAAATGAATTACATTTATTCAGTTTTCCTTTCAGTAAATTAGAATAATTACAAAATTCTAATTGTAATTGTTAATAAATCAGTAAAAAACACTGATTCATAACTAACTAAAAATGAATTATAACAGAAAGAAGAAGAGACCGCACTGGTACCTACAGAATATGCAGCAACATATTTTAAACTAATTAACTCATAATTATTCAAGCCTTAATGAAGCAAAAAGTACATCTGCAGCAGCTGAAACACGACCCAAACCACTCCTGAATATTTATTACTTGTCAACAAAACAGCATCACCTTTCATACCTCATCTTACACCAAAGAAAAGTTTTCAAAGAAAGTAATTTCAACAACAATAACTGTACAAAAAATTTGCTTCGAAACGTCAAAGAGATTTATCTCTTTTCTCCCAAACCAGTCATTTCAAACCATTTTTCTCGAAGGATAAATCTTACCACGCCTGGTTGACTCTGCAGCTGATTTCTGAGGGTGCAGTGGATTCGTTATGGACCATGCCAGGTGTCTTCCCGTTTCTTCCATTCCTAATTCAACCACGAGAATAATTACTGACAAAACTAATTATGACACTAGAATTTCTTCTCTAACTTGAATAAATAAAATAAATTAATTTAAATATATCATCACGCCTTATAGCCAATACTCGGTGTGGCACTCTACCGTTAAATCACGGCACCCAAAGATGTTAGTGTTAAGGGGGAGCCATAGGAGTAATTTTACTGTGGTGAAAATGTTTGTCGGCTGTGGGAATCGAACCAGGGTTCTCAGAATGCAAAGGGCCGACTCGATACCACTTAGCCATCTACCTTATTTAAATAGTATATTGTAATATAAGTACTGAAATGGTATTATTGGAAAGCATGTATGTAAGATGGAACAAAAGCGCAAGAAGTTTTCCAATGGTCTTTCAACATGTGTATCATATGAAAGGTCTTTTGAAGGGCACGCGTACAAAATTGAATATTATTCGATCGGCAATTGTTTTAGTAAAAGTGCATAAAAACCTATCGTGTTAGGTATCGTATGAAAGGTCTTTTGAAGGGCTCGCGTACAAAATTGAATATTATTCGATCGGCAATTGTTTTAGTAAAAGTGCATAAAAACCTATCGTGTTAGGTATCGTATGAAAGGTCTTTTGAAGGGCTCGCGTACAAAATTGAATATTATTCGATCGGCAATTGTTTTAGTAAAAGTGCATAAAAACCTATCGTGTTTGGTATCAAATGAAACGTCTTTTGAAGGGCTCGCGTACAAAATTAAATATTATTCGATCGGCAATTGTTTTAGTAAGAGTGTATCAAAACCTATCGTGTTTGGTATCAAATGAAAGGTATGTTGAAGGGGCCATTTACAAAATTGAATATTCGATCGGCGATTGTTTTAATGAAATTGCTTCAAAACCTATCGTGTTTGGTATCAAATGAAAGGCCTTTTGATGAGCTCGCATGCAGAATACGAATTTTTTCGATCGGCAATTGTTTTAGTGAAAATGATTCAAAATATATCGTGTTTGGTATCAAATGAAAGGTCATCTTCAATTTTTTCTAAACCTATCGTGGTTGGTATCAATTAAAGGTATTTTAAAGAACAGGCGTCCAGAATTGAAAACTTTTACATCGGAAATAATTTAATTTATATAGTGTCAATTGTCTTACAGAGGTGAATCCTATATCAGTGTCCGCGGAGCGTAGCGTGAAGGCCTGGTGAAGCCAGGCCAACCGCTAGTTATATACTATTTTTCCTACGGCAATTTAGTATTTTACACTATAAGCAATTAGTTAATTTTTAGATCAGTTTTTATTTTCTCTGGGGTTGTTGCGGATTTCATTTTCTCTGTGTCATTTTTTATATTTATGACAACCAAAAACAATAATGTCATTCTGTTGACTTATGAGTGCAGAAAGTAATCACTTTCCGCACGTAAATAGGTATTTTCCCCACAGTCGTAGGAAATATTATATTGTAATATAAGTGTTGAAAGGGTTTTATTGGAAAGCGTGTGTTTTATTCAATAAGTTTTCTAATGGTCTTTCATATTATTATTATATCTTTTTTTTTTATTTTCTTAAATAATATCAAAGGTTGTTGCGGATTCATTGTCTCACTGTCATTTTTTTTTGTATTTATGACAACCGAAAACATTAATATTATTCTGTTGATATAAGAATACGGAAAATAATTACTTTCCACACTCATATGAGTGCGAAAAATAAGTTCTTTCCGCACTGTCGTAGGAAAGTATTATTGTGTATATTCAAATTTATTAAAATGAAAACGCAGCAAGAAATAAAATTTATTTCTACATCAATAAATGATTAAATAATGGTAGAAATATATTTAGACCGTCAGTAATAATGAGTGGGCGAAGTAGTTGAGTTTTCTGCCAGGGACTTGCATCCCTTTGCCAAAGTATATTTATGTACTTACTTCTTTTAAAATAGTTCTGAAGAAAATTTCCATTTCAGAAACTTTAGTATTGGACAAAAATATCTATTTTAATGTAATTTTTTTTACATAAAATCATTCACAACACCATTGATTGCATATTTATCATGAGCAGAATCTTGTTTCAATTTACTAGAATGTCATCCAGGTTCAAGAACGTCTTCTACTTGCATACGGCTAGAACTAATATGTTATCTAAGTCACCAATTCATCAAATGGTTAATTCTCACAATGACTTTGAATTGGGCGCTTTGCCTGTTGGGTAATGTATCAATAATAATAATAATTAGTAGAGAAATTAGCATAATGTCACTTATTGAGATTTTTAGATAAAAATGCGCGCATAACGAAAATGGGAACTACGACAAAGGTACAGTTTACTACTGACCTAATAACTTAATACTTAAAAAATAAATAAAAATGAATTTAAATTTGTACCTAAAATTGAAACGATAAATGATACTAATATCAAAACTGCAAGTAACGATAATGCTGAACTTATATTCTATATAAATTAATAAAGAAAACACTACTAGTAAACTAAAAATAAAAGAAAAAAAAAGAAATACAAGCGACAGCAATGGTAAGCTTATGGACACAAACTGAAAGTGTACCTTTGTTTGACATATCGTGATCAACGCCATCTCTTAGTAGTTAAATATCCTAATAGGAAAATGTTTAGATCTTGATGGAAGCAGAATTGAATTCATGTTATAAACTAAATCAATAGTTATTGATGCAAAGATTACGTTATGAAATAGTTGAATATGATCGACGGTTTATTATTCGAATGAATGATTTCAATCTGGAAGATTAGAAGAGATAAAGGAGATGACAGTTTGATGGAGATTGAACAAACGTTCAAACGGATGAATAGAAATTTAATGATTTTGAATGTCACATTGTAGAGTGAACATTGCCCAATTACTATTACTGTTGATGGATCAGGGGTCTTCAAAACTTCTATCACCTTATGGAACCTTATTATTTAACAGCTCAGAAGACTTTTAGGCTGATCTTGAATTTTTTAAATAAAATAAATGTATCATCACGTCTTCCACCCAGTACTGGGCAAAGCTTGTACATGGCAGCAGTAGATTAAGGCATTTTAAATGCGAGGAATTTAGAAATGTGTGAAGACTATTTAAAGTTTTTTAAATATAAGAACGCGTTTTTACTCTGTTAGCTTGTTAGTTGTCGTAAGTATATGAAATAAACACGATATACAAACATAACCACAATAATTGAGAAGTATAAACTAGGTTTTCTCAAATATTTTTACAGTTTGCGCTACATAATTTTGAAAAAGTGCCTTACTTGCGTGGCGCCAAAGTTGCTGTAGGTCACCGTCAGCAACTGCCATTAAATACAAATACTATAGGATCATATTTGTAACAGGAGCAAAATAAATATTTCATCACGCCTTTTACCCATTACTGGGTGTGGCACTCTGCCGAAGCAGATCTCGGTAAGTGATATATTTATGCACGGGAAGTGCGGTTATCAGCCGTTAAATCACGGCACCCAAAGATGTTAGTGGTGGAGGAGTCACAGGGGTAATTTTAAATTGATGAAAATGTTTTCTCGGCTGTGGGGATCGAACCAGGTTTCTTTGGATCCACAGGCCGACTTGATACCACTGAGCCATTACCCCATTTTTATTGAGTGGAATTCGAACTAGAGATCTCCGAATTCGAATTCTGTAACGCTACATATACATCATATCAGTTTTATTGTAAAAATATAAAAATAAATATATCATCTCGCATTTTACCCATTACTGGGTGTGGCACTGTGCCGTAGCAGATTTCTGTAGGTAATAAATTTATGCATGTGAAGTGCGGTTACCAGCCGTCAAATCACGGCCTTCAAAGATATTAGTGGAGGGGGAGTTACAGGGGTAATTTTAATATGGTGAAAATGTTTGCCGACAGTGAAAATCGAACCAGGGTTGTTAGGATCCATTGTTCGACCCGATACCACTGAGCCACCTACTCCATACATTCTTAAAATTCATATATTTTTTAGTTGCGTGGAATTCGAACTAGCGATCTTCGAATTAGAATGTCGCAACGCTATAACGATTGACATATTAATGCGTGTGAAATGCGGTTTTCAGCCGTCAAATTACGACCTGTGAAGATACGAGATGTGACTATTAAATAACGAGACTGACGCTGCTACAGACGAAGTACGCATGCGCCAAACTCCAGTGACCGTCGGCTTTTTAGGGTGAAGCTTTCTCTTTCGAATGCTGTACCTCTCGCTTCTGTAAACAAATCCGTATAGCCGTAGCATTCGTGCTAATTAGAGTTGTTTTTTTTGTTTCGCCGAAAAAATGTTAAGTGCAACATTAGAGCAACGAATTGTTGTGAAATTTCACATGAAACTTGGCAAAACTGTTACTGAAACTTATAATTTATAGAAAAAAAGTACCTGAATTGTGGAAGGACAAGTCATGGTTTCTCCATCAAAACAATCCGCTGGCTCATTCCGCAATGTCTGTCAAGAGATTTCTAGCCAAGTACAGAATCCCAGTGTTGGACCATCCGCCTTATTCGCCAGATCTTTGTTTCCTAAGGTGAAATTTGCCTTAATAGCAACAAGATTTGAGCTTTGAAAGAGAAATCAGTACGCGTTCTGAAGGAGCTGACAGAAGAAGACTTCCAGCACTGTTTCGTACAATGGAAGATTCGCATGGAGCATTGTAGGGATAGAGGAGGGGTGTATATTGAAAGTGATAATAAGTAAATAGGTATGGAATCAAAATCAAATGTTAAAACTACATCAGTCTCGTATTAGTAGAGGAAGTGTTTCAAATAAAAGGTTAATGTGGTAAAAATTATTTTATCGGCTGGGATCGAAAGAAGCAATAATATCATGCCTTGGTATGTACCGCTTTATTTCCAAGACCTGATAGACTTTTTTAATTGTAAGCTCGAATTATCAGCCTTCAAGTCACGATACTATAATGGCCTATTATATGAAACCAGGAACAAAATATGTTTAAAACGGACATGGGCAAAATAGGAAGCCTCCAATTCGCTCCGGTATAAACCTTTTCTCAATCGCTGCTCGGCAGCTGGCGACCGAGAGGAGCAAAGGAAGCGGTCAGATAAGAGATTCAATGTGCCCGGAACAAGGACGCGAGTTGTTGACAAAGGACGCGAGGGAGACGAGACATACGGGACGAGACGATGAGTCTACCAGTTCCACTCGTGTTAGAACTAGATGATCTTGAATTTTTTGCTAACGTCAGCGAAGATAAAAATGTGTGGGAGAGGTTTATTATCTTCTTTTGATGAAGATATATAATGACACCAAACCACGAAATAATATTTAGTGTTGAATTTTTATTAATGGTAATTTACACTAGTATATTTTTTTTTGAATGCTTGATTTTTATCAGATTTAATTGAAGCAGGTGGCTCAGTGGTATCGAGTTGGATTGTGGATTTAAGAACCCGGGTTTGATTCCCACAGCCGACAAACAATTTTCACCACATTAAAATTACCCCTCTGGTTTTTCCTCCACTAACATCTTTGAGGGCTGTAACTAAACGGCTGGTAACGCGCATATATATCACGTATTGAGATCTTCTTTGGCAGAGTACCAATGTACCCGTTCATTTTCCCGAATGTTTTTTCCGGAATGACTATTTCCCGAATTATAATTTCCTGCTTGATTATTTTCGGAATACCTTTTCCAGGTTTAAATTGTCATGTTGTATTCGGGAAATTGGACGGTACCAAGTGCCACATCCAGTAATGGATAAAAGGCGTGATGATATATTATTAACTTTTATTTAATCGAAGTATGATTAATGTTGATTTGAATTTTATCTACGAAATACATCAGAAGAAAAGATTTATTCATTTTAAACTGTAATTTTTCACAGGCAATCGTAGCTCAGTGGATAAAAGCGAGATAAAACTTGAGTTTCCTAATTAACAAGCAAGAGATCGTGCATTCAAATCTCACGCGTTTAAATTTCACTGATTTCAACTTAAATAAAAAAATATAATTATATCATCACGCCTTCTACCCATTACTGGGTGTGGCACTCTGTCGAAGCAGATCTCGGTTAGTGATATATTTTGCACGTGAAGTGCGGGTACCAGTCGTCAAATCACGGCCTCCAAAGATGTTAGTGGTGAGGGAGCCACAGGGGTAGTTTTGAAATTATGAAAATTGTTTGTCGCCTGTGGGAATCGAACCAGGGTTCTCAGGATCCACAGGCCGACTTGATACCACTGAGCTAGCTACCCTAACTATATAAAAAAATATGATTATGTCTGAGTGGTTCTGATTCCACAAGTTGTAGGCCCCATGCACTGTAATTTCGGTTCCTGTTCTGTAGAGTCCCAAATAAATAAATGAATAAATAAATAGAATCTTGTGAAAAATGAATTGTACATTAGGAAGATTAATTTAGTTTTTGAACGAAGTAAATAAAGGAAAAACGTATCCGTTCTTGGTATATTTGAAATTATAACTCAATGTAGATTGACCCTCATTTCAATCGAAGAGAAATTGCTATTTTTCTGGAAGTTGTCAAGCACATCAGTTATAAATCATGTCTATTAAATGTCTAGTACAAAATGAAACTATGGAGCTTATTTAATTATGCACTCTTAATGAAGTAATATTTTATACAAGATGTGTTACGAACTGTAGCACTAATTATCCTGAAATACTCGTAATAATTATTTTCATTTAAATTATGTACCTACCTACCTACCTACCTACTAATTAGTAAGTACGCATATTTTCTTACAAAACTTTATGTGAGTACATGATTATAATTTTTTTCATCTCTTGTAAGAAGCTGATAATTATAAAATAGTTCTTAAACACACCTAATAATAAATATTATTATTAGAAATTAGAAATATTTTGTGTAGAACAAAAAGTATCCATTTCTATAATATTTTTACTTTTTATTGATTGTAACAATTTTACACGCTTTTTATCCGTTACTGGGTGAGGCACTATGCTACTGCAACAATAAGAATAAATTTAAATAATACAAATATACTAATTACAATAATATTGTCTACATTCTACATAAGTATAACAATTTAAATTGATTTGCTTTACTTTTATATTTACTGAATATTCTTGTTTTCGAATTTGCGTGTTGTTTCGCTCGCTCGTATAAAACAGAGAAACTCAACGAATGAACGCCCCAAAAATTTAAAAACGCTAAAATCTGTATTTATAATTGATCGTAACTACTTAAATTAGCTCAAGGTATTAAGAGTAACAGTATGTATGTTTTAGCAAAAGAACGCGTAGAATTCAATTTTTATACCCAGTATAAGGAAGTATTGGACTCGTGAAAAAAATCGATGACGAGATTTTCGCGGAAATACGTGTTTTGAGGTCCACTGAATCCGTTTTGATCATTTTCTCATTGATGTCTGTATGTGTGTGTGTGTGGATGGATGGATGTGTGTCCGAGTATGCAATATCTCAAGAACGAGATAAGATTTGTTAATGAAACTTGGTAACTATAAGTTTCATGAAAATACGAAGAGCTGAGTTAATTTTGAATGAAATTGAAAAACCGGAAGAGGAAGTTTACAGGACACACAAAACAATAAATTCCAGTTATTTCAAAAATGGAATCAGTTACGAAAAAACGTTTCAAATAAAAGATGTTAGCAAAAATATTTGGAACATTTTGAGAAAAACTAATTTATATATTTAATAATATATTTCCATAATCATAGTAGCAATAGAAACAAAAAACATAAACATTTATATGTCAATAATTTACTATCATTTTCGAGCATATTGTAAAATAAAACCTTCAAATTAAAACAGTACTATTATGTTTGCACCTACATCTGGCGGCGCACACCCATGATAATTTTGTAACTTCAACTCGAGAACGGCTGGAGATTTTCAGGCGAGAGATTAGTGGGTTTAAGATTTAATTGTTGAAGTACGAGAGAAGCGAATTTTGCTATAAATAAATTAATTCCATTGTAATTGAATAAAAAAGAAAAATTGGAATACTGCCAGAATTCGAACCTGGGACATATGCTTTAAGGGGTTATAATACCCAGGCGCACTGTAGAGTTAACCTTTTTTTGGGAATTTTTTTCCGATTACTAATCAATGGATTAAAATTAAATTTTGACTTTATTATACATGTATTAAGGTATATAATAGTTATTTTTATAACAAGTGTCGAAAAAGGCTTGTTACGTGCAATTGCAGAATCTGCACGAGCACTAAATCGCTCTCACTTTATTTCCTTTTGACAATTGCGTAAAGTACAAATTACTTTCTGTACTAGTGTTCCTTTTCTTACAGAAACGCACTTGGTCTGCATTTGTCTACTTTCCATACGTAACCAAGGCAATAATAGTTACGTAACAACAAATAAATCGCACAGGTGTAGGAAAACATATTTTTTATTTAAATTTACGATAGAACATTTACTATATGTCTGTAGCAAAGTAGAGTTTATTAATAAGCAGCCGGGTCACTTCAGCCTCACGTGAACTACACACACACAGATGCACAGAGACACTGTGACCTCCTTCCTAGGGACGCGTCTCTCTTTTCTGCTTTGATATCTCGCCTTATAAAGTATTATTTGTCGCCTGCCTCGAGTGTCACTCCACGCACCTCAGAAGAAATGTCTCTGCTCTCAATTGAAGGTTAAAACGAACATTTCAAGAACTGACCCTTTTAGTTACGTGTTACGTGTGTAATGTTGGAAATGATGTCGAGATAAGTTCAAGGGGTTTTGGTTACTCACTGAACGAAAATTTACTAAATTTAGTCAATTTGGAATCATATTTATCTGTTGTTCCTCGCCACAAGCTCAGACGTATATGAATTGGATCAAATCTTATTTTCTCGTTTGGTGTTTTATTTCTTGTGTTGTGTAGAAGACAATGGAATGAAATTTCACAGGGACATATATTGATATGTTGGTAATACACAGTTAAAATTTGAAGTTAATTGGTGTATAAATCTTGAATCCATCAAAAGAGGATATGAACATTAATTAAAACAAAAACTAATGCAACACACAAATGGTTTATCAAAGGTAATACCACAAGAGGTAAATATTTTTTGATATATTTTTTTGTGTTTTTGCAAATTATTACGTCAAAATTTCGCGAGTAAAAAATTTCGTTAAACACATTTATATTTGACAATTTTTTTAAGAGCGTAAATTGTAATAATTAGAATTAAATACAAAATTATCTTTAAAAAAAATATTGATCTCGAGTGGTATTTGGATAGATTATTCAACGTACTTAGTAAATTAACTTTTTACACTCTTTTGACGTTAATTTAAAAAGAAAAACAACAGACAATAATTTAAAATAACAGTATTCATTAAGTTGTCATAGTTACGATTGTTTGATAACACCAGGCAGTAGTGTCATATAAACGTCTTTGATAAAGAAAATAATTTGTGCTGAATCGATTTCTAAAAAAAATATTCAGTAATAATACCTATAACAAAAGAGTGAGAATAAATTGAAAATAATTTGACAGATCTATCGAAAACTTGTTGCCAGGCAATAGTCACGAAAGCCCGTAGGGCTTGAGTGGCTATTGCCAAATGGCAACATGTTTGAGAAAGATACTGGAGAATTATTTTCTAATTTATCCAACTCTCGAGTTATATTTAATTAGATTATTTTTTGACTTAGCTGTTGAGATCGATTCATCCAACTTAAAAGATTTTGAACTGGGTTCATATAGATTGATTACTTATTAATGTATTCTTGGAAGTTGTTTCTAAAATTTATTGGTGTATTTCTGTATCTGAAATCGATTTTTTTCACACATTTTACTTGACGCGTTGCCAGTTTTAAATAATTATTTGACAACTACATATTATTTGCCACAAACAAAAAAGCATCTACAGAGATAATTCCCGAGAATAATCACAAGAGCTTTATTCTCAGTATAATAATGACAGGATTGGTTAAAACGCAGACACGTGACATACATTTCATTGGTTTTGAGAAACATAAAAAAATAATCAATATTATTTACTCATTCACTGCTATAAATAAATAAATCAATATTTAATATCAAAATATTAATTACTTTACCCGTTACATGCAAATATTCGAGAAATGACATTGAATAAATTTTTTGTTGATTTATTTAATGTGCGGACACATGTGCGTCACTAAAATCTTTTCGTAAGGGATCAGGAAGAAATGAAATTTAAGATTTTCTATTTAAAAACAGAATATAATTCCCAAAAAGCAGATTTTTTATTTTATACATATAAATAAATAGTTTCATCTAAAATGAAGCTACTTGAAAATTTCAGTATAAAAAACAGAACTAAATTAAATAATTTTTTTCTTCTATTGTGCCAAAGTGACTGTTTATCGCACAGTTACTACAAAATGAACTACATAAGCTAAAAAATAAATATTTTGACATTTGTATAATTGGTTAAAATTCATTCGTGGAAAAATGATATATGCAACTCGTGTTAAAAGTATATTGTTCTTATAGCTCTATAAACGCACTGTAAACACGTTGCTTAGGAGATCTATAAGCGCACTGTTTTTGGCGCTTTTTATTTTGTAGGAGTGGTATGAATGCTCTTAAATCTGACCGATGAATGACATTATAACCTCAAAATTGTAAATTATCGGTGTTGAAATATTATTAACAGAATATGCTCGTCCTTTGTAAAACTTTCCGCAGAGCGGCTCGTTTCCCAAATTTGCATTAACAGATTGCCTTATGAAACTAGTTTTTTAATATACTATTATTGCACTCGTGGGTTCACAACAAATAAAATGACACTTTTAACACTAGTTGGATAAGTAACTATTATGTACTTGGTAATTGGATAACGATTTATTACATCATTGATGTACAATTACTTGAATTAGGTAATCTAGTTCATTACCACATTAGTTATGTAATAATAAATTTATTGCTTAACGCATTCTTATTTACAAAAATTATGAACAAAACTTGTATAGTCAGAATTTATAGAAATATGGAATAACATAAAAAAATAACCTTTTTTTTTACAAATATTGATCATATATTTCTTGCATTTTGAGAAACTTCGAAAAATGTAAAATCTTCAATAAAAAATTGATGTTTTTTTGTTTTTTGATTAATTATCGATTAATTGTGAGCAATCGTAGATACTAGATACAATTTTGTATATTCTTGGTGTACGATCCCGTCGTGTGTAATTCTTCACTCTCGTAGTCCTTTGATAATGATTTTTATTCCACTATTAACATAAATAACTATTAATCAATGATATTTCCTTCTTTTCATTGTCAATAACTTTATATAAAATCTTGTTTAATTTTCATCATAGCGACTCGATTCAATCTACCTTCACCCATTATAGGCCTATGATTTTATTCTTTTTATGGCCGATTTTTCCATCTCCAGATAAAGTTTCCGATAACTATCGGCAAGATAATTGAAAAAATATCGCATCGGGAAATGACATTCAGTATAACTATTACCATTTGCGCTATGATTTCGATGCGATATTTTTTTTATCTATCCCGCTGGGGTCTTTATCCAGAGATGGAAAAACCGACACTTAGAATGCTAAAAGTCCATTAAATTGATTGTAAAGTTAAAAATAAAATACTTAAGGCCAGTTTTTCAATCAGCGATTAATATTAATCATCATTAAATAATAATGGAAACTATGGTTTCCATTATTATTTAATCTTGATTAACATTAATTGAAACTAAACCGATCATAAATTTGGCCTAAGTTAAATATTTCCAGACGGGTAAAAATTCCCATAGCGACGCCCATGCGACGACATATATCAAAATGTAAATTTTATGCAGTTTTAGGAAGAAACATAATTATAAAAGTTTCTACACTTTGCTTTGAAAATACCGTAAGTTTATACGTTAACTTAGTAATCATATAGAATTAAACTTCCTAATAGCAGATTAATTTACATTGAATGATAGTTTCAGATAAACCAAGATTTCTAATGATAGTGCGGACAAACAATTTAGTCAGTGAAATACCAAAATTAAAATAATAAATTCAAGAACGGGAATAGCTGAAGAAATATTTAAATTTTTCAGATGTTTGCCGGTAAAGTGTGTATTCCTCCAGTGTAACAATATCTTTCGAGTTCAAAGACCTCCCACGAAAAAAGATTTAATTATAGTTTGAATTTCCGTGCGAAAAACTTAATTCTTTGCGAGAAAAAACACTTTGTGTTATGTTTTCAATCATTTTACTTTTATTGTTTATTTGTTGTTTACTGTTTTATCTGATAATTTCATAGGAAATGTTTTTACTTAATCTTTATTATTGGCTTTAGTATTTCTTTGTATTTTAAATAACCATATATCTATAGAGTGATCAGAAGTAAGTGTTTTAGTTGGCCATAAAAAAAATACTACGTGGAATTGGTAAGACTGATACATAAATTGATTTCCTGTTGTTGAAAGTAACATTTGAAAATTTAAATGGATGAAAATCGTAGTTTCCCTTCCTCACATTCTTTTATTTTTTAACATTACTCACAGAGCAATAATCTAAAGTATTTCTATCACTCAATATTTATTATAAAAATGACATGTTAAGTAGTATTTCCTAGGGTCGTTGATTTCCACCGAAGTTCGAGTTTCTGAACGTTCGAACATTCGAATGTGTTGAACTTCGTCAGAAAAACTTCGAAGCTTCGAATTTTCGAATTTTTTGAAGCTTCGAATTTTCGAATTTTTCAAAGCTTCGAATTCTCGAATTTTTGTCTCTGAATTAACGCCATCTGTCATCTCCAAACATGCTCACGCATAATTCGCGAAAAGTCGGCCACAAATTAAATAATAAACTCGGCGAAGTATCCTGCAAAAACTCTGCAAGTTTATGCGTCTTAATTACGACATCTATTCTTTTACCGCCCATCTAAATGCTACGGACGTTTAGTAAAACGTTTTAAAATAAAAAGGATACTAAAACATTTTTGACAGTGTAGCAAAATTTTAAGTCTAAATTGAATTAATTTGGCAAATAATAATCATTAATAATAATTACTTATGAATTAATACAAAACTCTGCAAATGAGTTTATTCTGAAAATAATTCATATCAACATGCCGTGTTCACGTCAGGTTCCAGATTCACAATTCCAATAATTCGAAAATTTGAACATTCGGAATATTCAAAAATTCGAAAGTTCGAATCTGAATTCGAAGGTTCAATAAATCCGAACATTCGAAGTCTCGAATATTCGAAAAATCAACAACCCTAGTGTCAACTATGGAATAAAAAGATCCCTAGAATTGTATTGCCAACTGAAACATTTCTGATCACTCTGAACATATGAGTACCAATACTACTACAGAAAATTTTATTGCAAGATATGCAATAAAAATAAATATTTAATTATATTTTTTTCAAATGAATGTCTTGGTGTACAGGAAATATGATTATTTATTGTAGAGTACAGCTACTATTTATTACAAAAACAACGTCAACTTGATTGCTTTAATTATTTATAACTATGCTGGACAAAAATATCCTGTTCCGAATTTTAATTTTCTAGACAGAGTATAATTAGCTGTTTAATTGAACCGTATATTGAGAAAAAATACCGATTGCATTTTATGTCCTTATGTTACATCAGATCGAAGAAACAAATATTAGCATTTTTATGCAGATTATAAAATAACCTACTTTTCATAATGCAAAATCTACTTTGTTTTGAAATCTGCAAGTAGCATTCCGTCAACTAATTCTATTATCGTAGAAAAAAGTTTCGTTGTAGAAATACCTGACTACATTTCATTTTGCAATTAGGCCATGAAGGTTTTAATGAAATATTTTCAATTGCGTTCTTAAATGATTTCAAAATCAATATGAATTGAACTGGAACTTGAAATGGACACCCATGATGCTGCAATTTTGCTAATAAATCGCGTAAAATTGAATTATAAAGAGAAAAATTGGGGTACCGCCAGAATTTGAACCTGGTACCTATAAACTTCGGTCATATGATTTAAACCAATTATCCAGATCCGATGGATATTAAGGTCTCCACCGATTTTTGAACAGTAAAATCCCGATTGGTCCCACTGTGCTACGGTCGCCCTGTTTCAAATCTGATTGTTTTTTTCCCAATTTATCTTTATTTTGATATGTGTCATAGGCAGCCTCCAACCCATGTCTCTTTCATATACTGAAAGACACTAGAGTCATCTGCAGTGACACTGTTATTTATAGAAAATATTTTCCAATTGAAATTTAATTAGAATTGTAAGTAAATACTTAACAATTGAGGAAATCAAAATGAATTTAAACAGAATAATTGGGTTACCGTTAGGATTTGAACCTGAGACCTATGAACTTGGGTCATATGCTTTAAACCAACTGAACTACGGTTGTCCTGCATTCAAATCTGATTTTTTTTCCAATTTTTCTCTATTTGATATGTCATAGGCTGCCTCGATCTCATGACTCTTTCATATACAGAAATATTTAACACGATTATTTTTTGACGTTTCTTAAAACCAATGAAATGTTTCATTGTATGTCACGTGTCTGCGTTTTAACCAATCCTGTCATTATTAAACTGAGAGTTGTGTCAATTTAAAAATAATTTTTAAATTATTAATAACCACGTCGTGGTTAAGTTTTTGATCTGAAGATGAACACGAACAAGTGTTCGAAACGTCGTCTTTTATATTTGAAATAAATAAATATTTTAGTGTAATAAATTCTTAAAAGCCAAGAACCCTGAATCTTTTGATTCCTTTTTTAAAAATAATCTTCTAACCATCTAATTTAGAACGTGAATTGATTCAACTTTTTTAAAACGGACTAGCATAAGGTTAGCTAATCCAAATTTAGGATTAGCTAAAACTTTTTTGGGAATCTGACTATAGGTTTTTTATTTATTTAAAAATAAAATAAATAAATATATCATCACGCCTTTCACCCATTACTGGGTGTGGCACTCTTCCAAAGTAGATCTCGGTAAGTGATATATTTATGCTCGTGCGGTTACTAGCCGTCAAATCACGGCCCCCAAAGATGATAGTGCCAGGGCAGTCACAGGGGTAATTTTGAATTGATGAAAATGTTTGTCGGCTGTGGGGATCGAACCAAGGTTCTTAGGATCCGTAGGCCGACTTAATACCACTGAGCCACTACCCCATTATTATTATTTCTTTATTTGACGTATTCAATTTACGATCAATTTATCGTAAAAACCTACAAAAATAGAGTTAGCAACTAGTAGTTGATTTGTTAGTCACTTTTAATTAACGTTAATATTAGCCGGTCTCATTTATCCATTCCATTGTGACACACACATACACACACAAAACTTTTTACAAATTATAATTAAAATATTTTCATGTCCTGTATTAATTGAATATTTCTGCAGTGACGTAAACGTCAACCAACCAGGAATCAGGCAGTTCTTTCACGCCAACGACAAAAAATCTAAAAACTAAAAAGTCATTTGAGATAATTCTGAATGGTTGGTGAAAGTGTGTTACGCTATATGACCATAATTGCGCGCGTATGTCCGTATGTTTGTCCACTAACCGCTACAGTGATCTGTTATATTTATTCATCTGTTTTGTTGTGTAACCGGCACCATTCATACAACAGATTTTAACGATGCACGTTTTTTATTTTCCGGCATGCAAGTCAAAGAGTATCCTATTAAATCATCGATGTTGTAATACGATCACACTGGTGCTGGATTATATAATAACAGAACGAGAACATTGTCGTGATGTGTGGAATTATTCTACATAGTTGCGGAATATATAATATGTGAGTTGTGAGATTGCGATCACATGTGATTTAATAGATGGTAAAGTGGGTTAAATGGCGAAAAACGTGGATGAAGTGTTTATTAATCGTTCGAAACGTGACCTTTTACTTCTCGTACTAACCTCTTGTTCGTCGTTTATCTTTCAAGAGTTTTTTTTTCAAGAACTCTCCATTAGTTGCTTCTACCTTTCAAATGGATTGAAATACGAGGGCAGGGTGAAAAGTCCCTGAAAAATGAAACAAGAAATGATTTATTTGGTCAAAACATATTTTATTTCTCAACATAATCTCCTTGTAGCTCGATACACTTCGTCCAACGTTTTTCTAATTTTTCGATCCCTTCCAAATAATACGATTTTGGCAATCCTTCAAAATAGGCGTTTGTCTCAACGATGACCTCATCATTGGAGCCAAATCTCTTTCCGCCGAGCCATTTCTTCAAGTTTGTAAATAGATAAAAATCTCATCGGGCCAAATCTGGAGAATATGGTGGATGACGAACCAATTCGTAGCGCAATTCATGCAATTTTGCCATTGCGACTGCGGACCTGTGCGCCGGTGCGTTGTCCACAATGCGGCACCCATCTGGCAGATAGCTTTCTCATATCCAAAAGTTTATGCAAAATGTTCCGTACCCGTTCGGTTGAGATGCTCATAGCCTCAGCCAGCTCGTGCACTTTAACTCGTCGATCGTCCATTATCATACCACGGATTTTATGGACGATTCCTGGCGTTGTAATCTCAATTGGACGATCAGAACGTTCGGCGTCCTTTGTGGGCATACTACCACAACGAAAATCAGTAAACCACTTGTGAATCGTTCCAATCGATGGTGAGGAGTCCCAATAATGTTTAACAAGCGATGCTTTGGTTTGCGTAATGTTTTTCCACGCAAGAAATAATGTTTAATCAAGACGCGAAATTCACTTTATTCCATGTTTTCAAAAATCTTCATGGTTGCTTGCTTTCGATGAGTGTCAAAACAGAATTGAATGACATATCAATCTGACAATTTTAATGCGTTCTAGTTAAAGATGGCACATCACAAATGTCACATGAGATTTGCGATTGTGGCGCCATCTGTTTTATTTTTCAGGGACTTTTCACCCTGCCCTCGTACGATCACACTGGTGCTGGGTTATATAATAACAGAACGAGAACATTGTCGTGATGTGTGGAATTATTCTACATAGTTGCGGAATATATAATATGTGAGTTGTGAGATTGCGATCAGATGTGATTTAATAGATGGTAAAGTGGGTTAAATGGCGAAAAACGTGGATGAAGTGTTTATAAATCGTTCGAAACGTGACCTTTTATTTCTCATACTAACCTCTTGCTCGTCGTTTATCTTTCAAGAGTTTTTTTTCAAGAACCCTCCATTAGTTATTTCTACCTTTCAAATGGATTGAAATACATATCATGAATCTCTGACAGAGTATATTATTTCATCCTTATTTTGTATTTTATGTTTATACCCGCTTCTTCAAAACTGATGTTTGCGAAAATATTTTAAGTTTGAATTAAACTGTCAATATTGCGTCAAATATTTTACAGCAGTGTAAATAAATATCTTCATGTGACATTTCACTTCGATTTTCTCTTTTATTTATTTAAGTTTTGTAGGTCCAAACGAGCTTAAAATTCACCTTTTATTTACATCTGGATTAGCAAAGGGAACTGCACGTAATTATGCAAAAATATATTTTTTTAAACCGGCAAGAAAATGCCTACTTTCCTGATGAGTTTTAGTACGGAAAGTAGGTTTTTACAAAAACGGTCAAGTAAAAAACGTATCTAAGGCTACAATAAAAATAACGGTCTGGTAAAGTACAAAATAGTCTGGTAAAGATTATACCTGACTGTTATGCTTGTTGTAGCCTTGGATACGTAGTCTGCTGTCAGTACAATTCATATCAGAAAATTTAAACATTTTGAATTATTTATGATTAAATATTGATTAAATTAAACAGTTTCAAACAACCGCTTCGTCAAGTAAAATATCACTTTCCTGACTTGTTATGTAATATATTATTACGTGCCTCCGTCCGATTTTAACAGTTTTATCTCAAAATCGTTCGGAAACCATTACTTTTGTAATATTGGTATTACTGACTGTTAGTGTCAATGAGTGATTACAGATTAGAATTTTTTTTACCAAATTTGGAACTTATTTGTGCATTGTAAACTCAAAATTCAGCGGGGCGAGTCCAACACGTGAAAGTAAGGATATTACGATGTTATGAAACTGGCTGTCAATTTCGTGCTTAGAGATAGAGATTTTTACCAATTTAAAATCAATAATTTCATTAAGGGGAGACCCCAGCCTGGAACTTTCAAAAAATCGATTTTTTTTTGCATTTTTGCGATCCTTTGGGCCTCTACAATGTTGTCGTAAAACGATTTTTCGATATATAACTTCGTTGCAAAGATACATCGAGAAATTTTATCATATATAATTACACTGTAAACTGAACTTGAAACTTTAAACGCGTTTTTCTCGAAACCATATTTTTTTATCTGGCTGCAGAAAAATCTCGGGATCTATCCAACCGATTTCGCTCTTTTTTTGTGTCCAATACGTAAAAATGTATTCTCTATGGTGAAGCATAGGATTTTTTTGATATTTCTATTTTTAGATTTTTTATGAACATTTGAATGACGAATTTATTTACAAAAAATGAAACTTTTTTGAAATCGCTGCCATTTTTGTAATTTTTGAATTTCAAAAAATCGCTATGCTCCACCTTAGATAATTTCATAGTTTTGGGTTTTTCAAATCGGAATGTTCTGCGATGTTTCAAGACTTCCCGGTGCATACAGCCAGCGAGGAGCAGTTTTGAGAAGGCGACCCGTGTGTACTCGTGCCACGGAATAACGGATCGATATTTTTACGTAAAAAAATTGTCAAGTAAAGATGAAATATAGCTGAATATTATACAAAAAAACCCTGAAGAGATTGCTTCATTTTTTGACTCTTCAGGGTGGGGTGCCCCTTTAAATCGGCGCGAAAAATCTTGTATATCACACGTCCAGAAACTGTTCTTCGTGAACCTGCGATTTGCAAGCGTCGCGTTCGACTCGGCCTATTAAAATATGCCCGTACTCTCAAAATTACAATTTCCAGCCTAGTGACACAAATAACTATTTCTATTGAGGTGTACAAACGGAAGGACATTGATAAAAACTGTTCCAGTATTTTATTTATCCCTCAGTGGCGAACTGTTTTACTGTAAATCGTATTTTTATTAATATTAATTTATTATTTAATCAATTATTTATTTAATGCAGTGTGAAACAATTACTTTTTAATGTGATACAAATCTAATTGTAAACATTTAAAAACGAATATATATTTGCTCACGCTATGATTAGGTAAATGTAATATACTTGCAAAAACCAGGATATAACTACGTCAGCAACTCTTTCACAGCAGTTTCATTTTCGACCTTAAAATTCTGCAAACTATGTAAATCTGACTCCATAAACGATGAGATTTCACAGGTAATTTCACTTTTTTATTATGTTCTATACGGGACATGACTCATGCCATGAGTTTGAAATCTTAAAATATTCGACATTATCTACGAAATTAATGTGCCTTTGCTGTCGTATTGACTCATAAAAACGTATTTTTTTTATATTTTTAATGTTTTTTCACAAAAGTGAAATTTAGGGAAAATATGAGAGAGAGGTATTATGATGAACCTACGCATATTAAAATTAAAATTTAAGTACTTACGTTTTATTAAAGACCTTAATGAACGAGACAGGAAGTCTATTAAAATAAATTTTGTTAATTTATTCTTATGTACTTCAGATTCAGTTTTAATGCGCAGCATTATAATTAATTTATTTGAATATATTGCGATAAGAAAAGTATGTAGTTACGAATGTAAAAGGAAATACCGCCAGTCAACAATAACACTAACAAAACGCATTTTTGCTGGGCTCGTTTCGCTCGCTTTTTAAAAATCAACACGTACACTATAAACTCAAAGCCGTTAGTTAAACTTAGATTAAACGAAATTATTAGAATATTCAATTACTAGATGGCGTTGATCACGATATGTCAAATTTCAACCACACAAGATAAACTCATGATAATCCAATTGTTTTAATTTTTAATTAATACAGACATGTTTATATCCTCTTTTGCTGGCTTTTATTCCAAGATGTATATACCTATTGGGATTTTTAACAACTAAGATCACGATATGTCAAACTTGAGTCAAAGGTACATTTTCAGTTGATCTCCATAAGCTTACCTTTGTTGCAATTTGTATTTCTTTGTTTTTTTCTTATATTTTGTTTTAGCTAGTGGTATTTGTTTTAGTTTTTTAGTAATTTATGTAGAATATAGTTCTGTGTTGTCGTCAGTTGCAGTTTTAGTATTAGTTTTATTTATCGTTTAACTTTTAGGTACAAATTTATGTATGTAGAACATAAGTTCTTTTAATGGTCTAGGTTTTTCTTCGTATATAATATTAATTATAGTTTTATTACCTTCTTTATTTTACATATAAGTTTTAATATTACTCATTTTTATTTATTAACTTAATTGTAAACTGTACCGTAGTTTAAATTTTCGTCAATATGAGCATATTCTTATTTTAAAATCCCCAGTAAGTGAATATTTGTAACAAGCTGTTAAACTTGTACAAAAATTGTATTATTTTTGTTCTTTTGTGATGTTATAAGGAAAATATTGGAAACGGATAAATAAAAGTCCTTTTAATATATTGTACTCTAATTTGATTGAAATCAACTTTTCTTTATATTTTGCCAGATTAATTTCGGTTTGTTATAATTATTAGCATATTAATAATTTCGGAAATCGTTATGTCGTAAAACATATAAAGAAAATTATTAAAATCATAATAAAATATTAGAGTCCTTCTGACTCATAGTTGAATGTCAAAGATTACATTCACGCGTTTGTCAATTGTTTTTTCAAAATTTATTTTGTATCAAATTAAAGCTCTTGGGCCGAGAATTTTAGTAAAAATATCACAAATAATATGTATACGTCGATTTTATTTCTAAGGCTCTAACTTACGGCTGGCGATTATAGCATGTCAGGATTATCTGTAATTCAAGCAGGTAGAAATATACAAAATAACTTTATTCAAAATATTTGTAAATACGAGCACATTTGATTTGTCAGCAAAATTAGATAAAACTCTTCGTTGGCCCTTATAACTTCGGATTTTTTAATTTTGTAGAAACACCATTTTCATTAATTTTTCGAACTGTCGTATGTAATGGCACTTTGGATAAAGTTTTACTTACATGTACAGTTTAATGCTGACAAATTAAAATTCTACTAAATGCACCCTTACCGAGATTATTACGGAGCCAAAAGCTAGAGCCAAATATTGTTTGTTACACGGGATATAAACGATAGTCATCTGTTTTTTTTTAAATTTGTTTAAATTATCTAAACTTATCGTCGAGAAATTACTGCGGTAGGCACAACAGAATTTTGTATATTACACGTGGGCTAAAACATAATTATAGCGTTCATGTGATTACATGACTCGGTCTACGACCTCGTCGTGTGCAATTCTTCACACTCCTAGCGCTGTAACATAAACAATTATTATTCTTTTTTTTTTATTTGTTGTATATTATATTTGTTTCAAATACTAAAATAACATTTTAGCTATTGATAGCTTTAGAATGTCCAGCTAAGACCCAATAAGTAGAATGTTCACTTCGAGGTTCACTTTCAATAAAAAATTATCAAGATATGTATAATGAAAAGCTAATGTAATATTTGACATTTATGATCCGTATTCACTATTATAATATGTAAATAATACACTATAAAAATATTATCTTAATCTTAGTTGTACATTAAAATAATGGGCGTGTATTATATAACAAATATTTAACATGTACAATTTTTTATTGTAGTGATTGTTACAAAATTGGTATTTGCTATGTGAGTTTTTTCTATAACAATACAACTTGACTTTTTGGAGCATTACATTCGTTGTAACATATCCTGTTGTAGTTGTGAAATTCAACAAAAAAATATATACTCAAAGAAAAAAATACAATGCGTACAAAGGAAATTACGTACTTGTAGTTATTTAACTAAGAAACAAATGAGACAATGGCACTTAGTGTGAACTTTATAGCCAGCAAGTGATCTGAGGTTCAGCTAACTGTATCTCTCTGAAAGAAACCATAATTAATGGTTATTATTTAAATTAATTTACATGCATAACGGCACTTTCATTATGTGATAAATTGCAAATTTACTTAATTTGATCATATTTATGTATTTATTTACCTTTTATCTCTGCGATTTACGTTGAAGAATTGAATGTTTTGCAAGTATAATTTCTACAAATATGTACAAGTATACTTATTATGCTGTTACAATGACTTTTGTTTTTCTATTTAATACTTACTTATTTGCTGATTAATCAAGGCTTATACGATATTTATTTATTCTTTGAACGAAGTACCTGTATTTATTTATCCTTTTTATGAAGTAAGAAATTATTCCCGGAAACTGTCGTTACTGATACGTTGACTTCTAACTTTTATGCTGACGACTTGTGACGTAACATAAACATGGCGGCAAAGCTTATTTGAATCACGAATAACGGAACATGGATTTGAAATTGTGGTTAGTTTTTAGTAACAGTGCTCAATGTGAGTGGTGGTTGCTATGGTTACTTTAGTACTTCAGCGATTAGTTTGACTAGTGTTCAAGGTCAATATGCACCTTTTTACTTCCTCGTTCTATACAGGGTGTTCAGAAAATGGGTGACAAGCTTCAGGTAGACCGATTTTTTGATTAAATCTGAGTCGACAATCCTCAAGCAAACAATTTGTACGGCCCTTCTTTTTAAGCGCGCGATAAAATATTATATCGCGCGTTGCCATGGGAGGTTTATTTGCTTGTTCCTTACTAACCATCAACTTTACTTTGATTAATTGAAAGTATAAATGGGATGGCTAGCTCAGTGGTTTGAAGTCGGCCTGTGGATCCTGAGGTCCCTGGTTCGATTCCCACAGGCGACAAATTTTCATAATTTGAAAAAGCTATCCCTGTGGCTCCTCCACCACTAACATGTTTGGGGGCCGTGATTTGACGACTGGTAACCGCACTTCACGCGCAAAATATATCACTTACCGAGATCTGCTTCAGCAGAGTGCCACACCCAGTAATGGGTAGAAGGCGTGATGATATATTTATATTTATATTTTTATAAATGTAAACTTTTCATAGTAGTCGTAGGAGAAGTAGATTTTTTTTTCAAATATTTCAATTAGATCCGATGTTTAAGATAATTGATCGTTCAATATTTATGTTTAAATAGAATTGAAGAGTTGAGTCATAAGTACGTAAACACGTAGGTGAAACATTTTAAAACTCTTGATGTAGTTTCACAAAATTTATTGAATAATAGAATATTACATAACAAGCATTGAAAGTGTAAGATAACGTGCGATTGCACAAATTGAAAAACGAGGGGCGTATTCCGAGTGATTTTAGTACACGAGCACAGTTTTCACACTTCCTAGCGAGTTATGTACACTATTTTTCAGACCACCACAAAATATTTCTAAAAAAGTTCATAAGAGCAATGTTGTTACACTTTGACAGCTGATGCGTTTTTGAACGTAAGCGTTGACATTTGACGTTTGAGGTATTGTGATACCAACTTTACTAACCGTAATGTCAAAATATTGAATAATGCAAAAATATTAGTAAATAAGTAATTATTAATTTACAAAAATAAGATTTATGTGTGCAAATGTGTTGAAAAGTCTGCCAAAACTTCGATTCGAATAATAATACAAATTATTTTCATTTATTTTATTATATTCTTTCATCGTAACGCCATCTATTGTCAATTAGTGGAATTTCACCTCATATGTTAAAAGTGTGCGTTATACTAACATATCAGTGTATGTTACTTTAAATTTTCTGTAGTAGTTTATGATGTTGTTATGGTTACTTTCATAAGTGGTCGTCTGAAAAAATATAACAAAATTGTTTATCGATTTCAGTTTTTTGGGCCATCATCAGAAGCGATGTCGACGATCGCTTCTGATGATGGTTCAATAAGCCGAAATTGATAAACAATTTTGCTTTACTTTTTGTTTTATAAATTTTGTGAAACTACGTCAGTTGTTTGATTATTTTATGTGTTCTATCTTTAAAAATAAATAAAAAAATAAATATATCATCATGCCTTTTACCCATTACTGGGTGTAGCACTCTGCATAGCAGATCTCGGTAAGTGATACATGTATGCACTTGAAGTGCGGTTACCAGCCGTCAAATCACGGCCTCCAAAGATGTTAATGAGAAGGGAGCCACATGGGTAATTTTAATGTGGTGTAAATATTTGTCGGATGTGGAAATTGAGTTCTCAGGCCGACCCGATACTACTGAACCACCTAGCCCATAATTGTAAAAATAATAATATACAACTGTAGTTAGTTGAGATAGTAATTGTACCTTACTTTTTTTTCCGAATAAACAGTGTGTCCATCCAAAACCCGAACATAGGCTTATAACATGTAATATCAGTTTTTTGGTGCGCATTGCCTCCCAATTAATTTTACAGGAAAATACTTCAAATAAAAGTTGTAAAGAATAAAATTACGGATATTTTGATATGAAACACATTTCAATTGTGTATTTTATCAGAGCACGAAAATTAAATAAATATTCGTGTTATTCGAAAAATATAGACGTCCATGTAAAATAAAACAATTGTCTAATGTCAAAATATTGACGTTAATATTGAATCACAGACAAACAAGGAAAAACACCTAAAATATGAACGATTTCTCACACGAAAAAATATCCCAGTATTTGTATTAAATTAACGTCAATATTTTTGACAGTAGACAATTGTTTTAATTTTTTCATGGAAGCCTGTATTTGTACGAATATTAGAAATATTTAATTAACTTTTGTGCTCTGATAAAATACACAATTGAAATGTGTTTAATATCAAAATATCCGTAATTTTATTCTCTACAACTTTTATTTGAAGTATTTTCCTATAAAATTAATTGGGAAGCAATGCGCATCAAAAATCTGATATCACATGTTATAAGCCTATGTTCGGGTTTTGGATGGACACACTGTATATAGTAGCTTCTTGCACTTATTCATTGTAAAAATATTAAAATTACTGTGATACTTTGTCGTAGCACATCTCACTAAATGATATTTTGCGCGATTGCCAGTTATTAAGTAAAGTTTATTGGCTGCGAAAAACGAACTCGGGTTCTCAATCCACAGGCCGACGCGTTTCTACTGAAGCTATCTACCCTATTATTCATTGTATAACCCTAATGTATAATGCGAGTACTTTTCCCATGTATTATTGAATCTGTTAAGTTACCCTTGAACTTGCAAATGTATGCAGACAATATTATTCTCCCTTCGGGGTTGAGACCAAGAGCCTGCCTTATTGATTAGCTGTTGTCCTTTGGAAATAAGACAGAGCACTCCTTGATGATTGGTTACCTCATTCCTCGCAGAACTCTCTCGATTTAGAATAGATGGATGTTGTAGTCTAAAGCCCGTCTGACACGATCAATTTTAATGTACATTTCTTACTTTGTAAAAAAATTGAACGTATCATACATGCGCACGCACTTCAATGTTGCCTTCAATTTTAATGTACATGAAAAAATAGAATCTGTCCTATTTCCTTCAATGTTTTCGTCAATTAATTGCGCAAAGAAGCTGCGCGCAGCGCATGGCATTGTGTATTGTTAAAACGTCAAACATGAACCTCATTTTTTCTATTTGTATCATTATTTAATCAAAACATCGTAGTCTCGGCAACGGATGTCCGTTTTAATAGAGAAGTACAAAAATAAGCTTTGCTTGTATGCCACTAAAACTGCCATATATAAATTTTAATTTTGATTCTGACACAAAGACCCTAATTCAATACCAACATATTTTCAAAATGGATCGAAATGCGCATGCGCATCTAGCAGAAAATTGACGTCGTTGCATACAGGAATTTTTGTCTTCAATTTTAATGTACATGGAAAATGTACATTAAAATTGAACTAAAAAATGTACATTAAAATTGATCGTGTCAGACGGGTTTAATACGAGAATACTTGTTCTTCTTTATAATATTTACACAGTTAGTTTTATTTTAGTTAGTGCGCTGATTACTCAACTACAATTTACCAGGTTTAAATGATTAAAATATCTTCTGAGCAATACATTTATTTATGAAACGTTTTAAAAGACTTCTCTTAAAGTATGTAGCGATGGAATTATCGAAATGTTACAAATCATTATCATTCATTCAAATGTTTCTTAATTGAACCGAATTAACGGTTCATTTATACATAGTTTTGTTTCAAATATCCGTTTCCAGTAACTAAGAAACCGGTTCATATTAACTTTATCTTTATGCAGTTATAGTGAATGTAATTTAAATAAGGAATTATATTCGTTTGGTTTTGAAATTTATTTGAGATTAATTCAAGGAATTTATAAAATAGATATTAATAAATACGTTACGTTTATTTGCCCTAGATTTTGTAATCAAATAATTTAAACAAGAAGTCAAACATATCAAAATTATGTATTTTCTAATCATATTTTTGTTTCCAAAAGTTGTAAACGTCGTTTTGCGAGCGGTGTATTAATGCTCGTAACTTTAAAACTTATATATTACGTGATGTTAATGCCTGAAAAATTTAATTACCATAAAATTTGTTTCATAATATTTAGTTCGCAGTTATTTGCTATTATTTGTATAGACAAAAATCTGCGATGTGTAAAGTTTTTACATAACAATACCAAACATCTAGAGCGTCACAATGTTGCCTATATGATTGTGAAATGTTTTGGTACACTTTTGTTTTTAAAACAAATAAATATATAAGCACGAGTTGTGACGTTGTAAAAGAAAAGTTACACGTGTTGTGCGAAATGTAGTTTTAGACAAAATAAACATTGTTTTACAGTTCTGTGAAATCGTAATTTTTACCACCTGCAGGAACGAATTTGCATGACCTTAGAAATAAGATATTTTATGATATTATCAACTTTATTTTTATATGAATCATTTGTTATATTAATAATTTAATTTGTAGATAACACTTTCAAAATATTCAAGTGTGTATCACTTTCCTTTAATAATTTAATTAAAAATACATTAACTATTCTAATCTACCAGTGATTAAATTTAGATTTTTTATATGAGATTCTAGGCTAGCTCAGCGATATGAAGTCGGCCTGTGGATCCTGAGAACCCTGGCTCGATTCCCACAGGCGACAAACAATTTTCATATTTTCAAAAACCACTCTTGTGGCTCCTCCACCACTAACATCTTTGGGGGCCGTGATTTGACGACTGGTAACCGCACTTCACGCGCAAAATATATCACTTACCGAGATCTGCTTCGGCAGAGTGCCACACTCAGTAGAAGGCGTGATGATATATTTATTTTATTTTATTTATTCTAGGCAAGAAAGTATAATACCCATATTCTTATATATTTCTTGTTTAACAAACTAAAAAGCGGTTGAAAACGCAACATTAAAACATGCCTTGTTTTAAAGTTGCTAAGCAACAACAAAATCATAAGAATTTGTTTATTGACACAATTGTCTGTTGGTATATATTAGTAATAATTTTTTTAAAAGCAATGAGCGTTCGCCGGTATGAACCCAGAAGGTTAGGGCAGTCACCGTGCGAGTGAAAGGTTCTGGGTTCAAATACCGGCGATCGCTCATTGCATTTTCAAAAATTATTACAACAAAATAATTTTACACTTTAAATCCGTCCATATTTATCACAAATTGTGGCTTCCAACGTTTTAGTCACGGCGTGAAGTTAAAAATTGACTTAAGGCCAGTTTTTCAATCACCGATTAATGTTAATTATGATTAAATAATAATGGAAACTATGGTTACCATTATTATTTAATCTTGATTAACATTAATCGAGAGTAAACCGGCAATTGAAAAACTGGCCCTTAATGAAGTAAATTTAACTTCTTGCATCAATTTATGCAACTTAACCTTACTTTTCAAATAATTAATCAAACTTTTAATTTTTGTAGTTGTCTTAATTTGCGGTCGCTTTTTATATACTCGTAAGTAATAAAATTTGTTGCATAATATACTAATACATACTTTACTAGAAAAAAATAATTAAATTTGCTTCGCTTCCATTGGCACGGCGATTTTATGGCAAAAACATTAATTTTATTTCGGATACAATGTATTTATAGACTATAATTAGTTTCTATCAAATTGGCCTGTGGATCCAAAGAACCCTGGTTCGAGCCCCAAAGCCGACAAAACATTTTCACCAATTTAAAATTACCCCTGTTGCTCCCCCACCATTAACGTGTTTGGAAGGCCGTGTTTTGATAGCTGGTAACCGCACTTCACGTGCCTAAATATATCACTTACCGAGATCTGTTTCGGCAAAGTGCCTCACCCAGTAATGGGTAAAAGGTTCTTTGAATTCGACTATGGTTGCAGATTCTATTGCATCTCTGACATTTAAATCAATATACGTACAACAGAATCATTTACAAATCGAGTTGAACGATTGAAATGAAATAAAAACTTACAATAACCAATAGTCCTCCAATGTGATATTTTTTATTTTAAAAATACTTTTAAGTAGGAACATTGGTGTAAGTGACCGTAAGTAAGTTTTTTTTAAATCTAATTCCCCTAGGATTTTGATAGTTCGAGTTGTGGTTTGAGTAAATCTGGTTTTTAGTTTCTGTAACCTGTTATAGTGAAACATTGTATTGACGTATTCAAGCTAGTATTTCTAGCTTACAGTAGAGATTCCCGAATGGTTTGCATTAGACATTGTATCCAACATACAACGAATTCTAGGTATTACAGTTATCCATATAATACCATCCCTTATTCTATTAAGCAGCTTATAAGGTATTACAGCTATTTGAATTTGTATACCTTTCCTAATTGGGTAAAGCTTGTGTTAACACCTGGTCTGCTTACCATGCGTCTTTTCTAAAAAAAGACTAGAGGTTTTTTTTAGAAAATATATACAATATACCCCTGGTACGCCTTAAAAGAATCTATCGTTTTTGTCTGAACATTTCCGCATATGCAAATAATTACAGATTATTGCAAAAGAAGAAATTGACTAAAATAAAAATCTTTATTTTTTTATTTTATTTCTTATTTCTGCACAATATGAACTTAATCTCAATTACAGAACAGATTTGGGCTATTCCATTTGCCATTTGGATCAGATCTAACTTGCATTTAGTGAACCAGTTCACTAATTTATTTCGCTAAATTACTTCGCTAAATTACTTCGCTGACGTTATTTCCAGTACTAAAATTACTGATTCTAATTTAATTTCAAGTAATTCAACCCAATAAGTGCATCAGTTTGTTTAATTCAGTTTATTTAGTCATGTTGTCTAATTTATCAGAGCTGATTTAAGTGAAGCAAGTGGCAAATGGAATATAGCTAGTGTGCGAATAAATGCCAGGTATTACGGAATTTTTAATGGTATACATACTTGTCAGCCAGTAGACTCGAACCCGAGACTGTACGAGTGTTTTACGAGTTTGACCATTGCACTTGACATACTCATAATTGTTACGAGGGATGATTATATGCGAATGAAATATGTATGCAACGTTGATAATTAATCTAACTTACCTTACAAAAGATGGAAACCTTCACACTCAAAGGATTACGTGACTAAAGAGAGTTAATTGATTACGGTGGTCTAGTGGTTAAGATATTGGCCCGTCTAGCTGAAGGTCCCGGGCGTCTCCCAAATTTTCTATCATAAAATTAACTTTAAAAATTATCATTGTCACTGTACTTCAAAGTCATCCATATGACAAAAATTTAATACTTAGATTAGTTTTAACAAAAAGGATGACATAAGCAACGATGCTAAATGCTAACTAACAAAATTAATTAGATGAAATAAAATGGACTATAACGTTATCTCTGGTGATCTATTAGAATTTTGACATGACACATATTTGTCATAATAATATCCTGTTAACTTGTAAATGTCAAATCTATTAGTAACAAAGTAATGGTCAGTTGCACGACCAAAACTTAAATTTTAATCTTAGTTTATATAAATAACAGCAAATTAAATATATGACAGTATTGTCAATGATTCCACATGCCATATAACTTTGCTTTGCGTTTATTTATTTAAATCAAGTATAAAATGTAACTTTAGCTATTGCAACAGTCCATAAAAGCATTCGATTGTCCAACCTATTGAAAAAAAAAGTATGTTTGTTGTTGCAATATACTTTAAGGCTGATAAAAATATCAAACATGTCGAATAATTGTAGAAAGTTCATAATAAAAATTAAATGAATAAAGCAATCTTTGAAATCTTCAACAATATTTGTAAGATCCTGTCGAATTCGCCATAATTTTGAAACATGTCCTACATACAAAAATTCCACTTTTATTCTTAAAAATTAATTAATTATTTTCGTTTGTATCGCCTGAATACCTCATGCTCAGTTCGTACAACACAGACACGGTAGTTACATAACATTTCACGTGGGTATAAATTAATAAATTCTCCCTCTCACTCTCTGAAAGATAGTTGGTTTCACACTTGTCATCAGTCAGCTATACCATGTCGACTTGCCCATTTATCAGCCTGATAAAATGGTACGTTGTATTATAAAATCATTTACATATAATAAAATGTGACTAGAACATAGATCAGATTGTTGTTGCTTACGCCTTAGGTTGTAATTTAATTATATATTTCTTAGTATAGTATGCTGTTTGTAACCGAACATAAGTTTGTATACAAACGAGTATGCTAAGGTTGGTACGATTACTGCTAAGAAGTATTTTACTTTACTTAATTATAATGAATATTGTTTGATTATGTGTTTGTGTTGGTGACAATTTTAATGCGATGTATTTTTTATTACTGTTTAAAGTTATAAATTTAAGCTAAAGTCGATCAAAGTTGTATTCACTAATGGCTGGTTTTATCAACAAAAGTTTAATTTTAAACTTGGTTTAAATAAATAAAAACAAATTATAATTACAAGCCATTTGGATTAATTAATAGTGCTGCCATACATTTGATTTGCTTTTATTTATAAACCAAGTTTAAAATTTAACTTTTGTTGGTGAAGCCGACCATGATTCTACGAGTATTACATAAGTATTTAAATTTATTGAATAGTTTAAATTACCGAGTCTAAGCAGGATAATTAAGTCAAAACCTGAATATTTTCTGTAAATATATTTAAAAAGAATTTCAATTTAGTTTGTTTATTTTACTTATGGTACTGTGGATCCAAAGAACCCTGGTTCGATTCTCATGGTCGACAAAACATTTTCACCAATTTAAAATTACCCCTGTGGCTCCCCCGCCACTAACATCTTTGGGGGCCGTGATTTGACGGCTGGTAACCGCACTTCACGCGCATAAATATATCACTTACCGAGATCTGCTTCGGCAGAGTGCCGCACCCAGTAATGGATAAAAGACGTGATGATATATTTTATTTATTTTACTTATGGTATTTTGTAAATGTTTATTGTTATTCTATGATTTATTTGTCCAATAATATTTGGTTATTATGGATATAATAACTTAATCTATTTTAGTACAACCTGATTTCCAAAAAAGTTTTAGCTAATACTGAATTTTGAATTAGTTAATATTATTCGAATCCGGTTTTAAGGATTTAATTCAATTTACTTTCCAAAAACCAAATCGTAAGAAGAAGATTATATTAATTAGAGTTTAACTTTTTTGAGAAGCTTAGCTAACATGATTCATCAAAAATTCAGGATTAGCTAACTCTTTTGAGAATTGAGCTGATAATGATTTATATTTTAAAACATATTTTAAACTAAGTATCACTGAACTAACTGATCGATTCTCAATTTTTTTTTTTAGCTAATCCAGAATTTTAGATTTGTTTATTTTATTCTAGTCTGATTTTAAAAAGTTAATTCAAATCTCTTTCCCAAAGACAAATGGTAACAAGATATTTAAACTTTTATGATAAAATGGTTTAGCTTAATTTAACTAACAAAAAATTAAGGATTAGCAAAAATTCTTTTGAGAATTGGGCTGTATATGACTAAACTGTGCTGAGAAAATTACTTGGATAAAATCAGGACGAAATTTATAACAGATAATAATTTTATTAGACTAGTACCTACTGTGTATTGTAAATAAAATTTAACGACATAATGTTATAGGTTACAGCTTAGTTGACCATAGTTTAATTGAGAAATTTGTAAGCATTCAAATGGAAACTAATGTGAATGTTTTGTTTTTTGTTGCAGGATTCTAGTTGCATTGCGGCAGCAGATGATGATGAAACAGCCAGGACCAACAAAAGGTAAATGAATATTCAATATTTATTTTATTTTGCATAATTATAAAGTAAATGTTACTGCGGCTCTTTTATGTAATATTTACATTGTTAATACAACGATTTCGAATTAATGGATTTTATAGCTTTCTTGATGATGATAAAAGACAGTAAAACAAATAGAATTTTACGTAACCATTAGTAAACACTTGACACATATTTTATTTTTAATGTAGTACACAACTATCAAGATTTTAAATTTATGAAAAATTCAAAATAAGTAATGGAATTTGGTAATGTAACCTATAAATTATAATTGACAGTATTTTGGCATTTTTGTTTATAACCAAGGTTTTCTATTTCATTTTTATGCTGTTTAAATATCTACACTGTTATACAGAGTGCTTCAATACTTATGAAAAAATAAATAAATAAAATAAATAAATTGACAAATACTACATGATATATATACAGGGTGGTGAACGCAACTCTCGAACATAGGGATTTAACATGTAATATCACAATTTTGTAATTTCCTGCTTCCCTAATTATTTTAAACAAAAAAGCTTCGAATAAAATTTTAGGGCATAAAATTCTGTAGCTAACCCAATAAGCAAAATTAAGTTGAAAATAACGAAAAAAGCCTGAAAACTATTGATAGCCATGGAACTAAAACAAAATTAAACAAATGTTTGTCGTTTTATCTGTCAAAATAAATGACATAATAAATAAAGAAATTATTTTGACAGATTAAACGTCAAACATTTGTTTAATTTTGTTTCAATTCCATGGCTATCGATAGTTTTGAGTCTATTTTTGTCATTTTCAGACCTAATTTGTGCCGCAACGAAGCATGCAAAGTTAATTTTGTTTATTGGGTTAGCTACAGAATTTTATGCCCTAAAACTTTTATTCGAAGCTTTTTTGTTTAAAATAATTAGGGAAGCAGGAAATTACAAAATTGTGATTTTACATGTTAAATCCCTATGTTCGAGAGTTGCGTTCACCATCCTGTATATTGATCTCCGATAAAAAAGAATTAAAATAATTCATAAAATTATTTGCATTTAACACGAAGTATATATTTTTAGTACTACTGGTTTCAATATTACATAAAACTCATACAAAATTATCAATAATAAGGGTTTGGTTTAAATAATATTTATTCATGATTGAAAAATATAAAACAATGGGTGTGGCACTCTGCTGTAGGATCTCGATAAATAAAATATTTTTCTAATGAAGTGCGATTACCAGCTGTCAAAGCACGACCCCATAGATGTTAGTGGAGGGAAGTCACAGATGTAATTAAAAATTGTTTGTCGACTGTGGGAGTTAAACCTGGGTTCTCAAATTCATAGTTCGACTCTTTACCACTGTGTCATGTAACCCATATTATTTCAACATTACATACAACTTTATTTATTAAAGTGGTATTATTAATTTGCACGATATTTAAACTACCGTTCTGGCTCCCCCCTCCACTAACATATTTGGAAACCGTGATTTGCCGACTGGTAAGCGCTCTTCACGCGCAAAATATATCATTTACAGAGATCTGCTACGGCAGAGTGCCACACCCAGTAATGGTAAAAGGTTTGATGGTATATTTATTTATTTTTATTAATTTAATGGGGCAGCTAGCTCAGTGGTATCAAGTCGGCCTGTGGATCCTGAGAACCCTGATTCGATTCCCACAGGTGACAAACAATTTTCACCATTTTAAAATTACTCCTGTGGCTCCCCCACCGCTAACATCTGTAGGGGCCGTGATTTGACGGCTGGTAACCGCACTTCACGCGCAAAATATATCACTTACCTAGATCTGCTTAGGCAGAGTTCCACACCCAGTAATGACTAGAAGGCGTGATGATATATTTATTTTATTTTATTTTTATTAATTTATTAAATTTATAATTGAGGTATCAAAATGTGTGTGCATTATGTCATGAGAACGTTTTTGAAAATTCTTTTTGATCAGAGATCAGTATATCATATAGTGTCTGCCATTTTATTTTTTCTAATGTATTGAAACATCCAGTATAAAATTCCACAGATCTAATCGCCTATAAATCATATGAGAGTCGAGTGAGCTATGAATATAAATAAAAAAATCATCATTTTAACAATGCGATTTTTTGTGTCGAGTAGTAGGCTGTGCACATTTATATTTTTTGTGTTAGTTCGGTATAAATTTGACTTTCGCAGGAAATGAACAACTAACGACATTTAAATTGGCTCTTTTCTTAAAATATACAATGCTTCATGCTCAACTCAGCGTATTTTGACGTTTTCAGTAGTTTTTTTTTTAATAGTTTTTTACTTAAATTTCTAACGTTGTCATGCAAATTTAAATACGGAAATTAAGCGTATAAGAAAAGGTGCTAAACGGAATTCAGTCATTGCGAAATATTTGTTTTTCAGTCGTTTTCTCTCGTTTTATTTTAAATAATTTGAATATATCTTTCTAAATGGAATCATAAATACGTAAAATTTTAAAGCACACGTGTTTGTAGTAATATTTATATCACTATATGAATATTCATATTTTTAAGTGTTATTTTAAATGTAAATAAAACAGTTTCTAAATTTATCTAATCAAAAAAACGCGCATATACTTATCTTTTGTTTATATTTAGTACAATATTAAACTATTTTTTTTTTCCTTGAATTATGCATGTTTTGGTTTTAATAGATAAAATTGTGATTCTTATTTTAGTTTTAAGCTAAGCAAAACATTAAAAGATAACAAAGTTTACAAAATATAATATTTTTTCATCTAATAACAAAATGAAAAATATTATTAGATACTCGGAAACGAATACTTGTCGGTTTTAAGTACAGGCAATCGTAGCCTAGTGGATAAAAGCGAGGTAAAACTTGTAAGCTAGAGATTGTGCGTTCAAATCTCACTGATTTCTCCTTATATAAAAAAAATATGATTGTGTCTGCATGGTTCGGATTCCACTGTAAGTTGTTGGCCCCCTGTACTGTAATTGGGATTAAGTTCCTGTTGTACAGAGTAACAAATAAATAAATAAAATAAATAATAATTATACAAAAAATGTTAATAATCCTGCTCGTGATCAGAGCTGAGCTGTAGCTAGCTACTTTTGTAACTTAGCTACTAGCTTAGCTACGTTTACCTTAGCTGTAACTGTAGCTTAGCTAAATGTGAAAAAATATAGCTGTAGCTTGTAGCGAACTATTTTTTTTTATTTGCTTAAAAATATTGTTTTTACAACTGAAGCTACTTTTAAAGCTACTTTTTGTAGCCCGAAGCTACTTTTTGTAGCCCGAAGCTACTTTTTGTAGCTTAAAGCTACCACTGGTCATTATGAAGTACCTATTTATTTTTGTTTTTGTATTTGAATTGTACCTTCTTTATTGTTTTCTGTAACTGTAGGATAACAAGTTGTTATATAGTTTATAATCTATTACCATATTTAATTTTTCACTTGGTATTAACCTATCCTACTTTTGTATTAAATATTAGATGAACTAAACATTGACTGTTTAGGAGTCTTCTGTTAATGTGACTATTAATTTATGCCGATATAAATAAAAAGTATAGCATTAAAAATTAACAGTACATTTGTCTATTTCCGATTTTTTATATTTATGTACATAAGTAAATTAACAGACATTATAACAAAAGACTGATCAATTGATCATATAACAATGGCAAATTTAATTAATTCACAATAATTAAAATTTAACAGCTACTTTAACGAAAGCTTTTAGCTGCAACTTTGCTATATATTACAAAATGTAGCTTATAGCTGTAGCTGAGCTACTTTTTTAAAGAATAGCTGTAGCTGAGCTACTTTTTTAAAGAATAGCTGTAGCTGTAGCGTAGCTTAGCTACTTTTTTTAAGTAGCTTGTCCAGCTCTGCTCGTGATCAATTAAATAGAAATTCAATAAACCGGAAAATTTTCTTAACCAATTCACTTTTAATTAACCGGTACAATATTTACACATTTCGCAATGGGATATCGTTATTCTTTTGTTACACCGGAAACACCATATACAGCCATTCTGCTTCAGTCTACCTGTCCGGTTCGTCATTCCCGTTATGTCATTAATGAGGGTATTTATTATTTCAGTGTTGGCAGCGTTGGTTCGTTACTTAGCAACCTCGCATACCAACATACACAAACAATGATATAACACTCTGTTACAAGTTGTGGGATCTGGGAAAGACATGGCATTATTTATGTGTGAGAGTTGTATAAAGTTTAAGATAGTTCGTCTATAGAAAATAGTTGCTATGATTCATACTCGGTTTGTAAACAAAAACATATGATTCTGTTATCTGGGAAAGTGGTTGATACGGGTTTCTTACACAAGATTAGTTTAAATGCGATTATTATTATATTGTTTGACTTTTTAATCTCTAGATTTGTAAATAGAATTCAGTTATTAATATTTCTTTCTTGTGAACTGGACCGAGGCGATTCTGTAACTACCAACTCTTGATCTTGATATACAATGCAACCAACGGCAAATATGTCAACTTTTCAAAACATTTCGCATTTGACAAATGATAATAACTAATCTAGGTAGCGTTGAAAACAGCAAAACGTTGCCAAATTTCGTTATTACAGGATGATCAGAAGGAAGTGTTTCAGTTGAAACAGATAAGACTGGTACATAAATTTATTTCTTGTTGTTGACAGTGACATTTGAAAATTTAAATTAATAAAAATAGTTGTTTCCTTTACCCACATCTTTTGTATTTCTCAATATATGGGGTGATGGCTCAGTGGTATCAAGTCGGCCTGGGGATCATAAGAACCCTGATTCGATCCTCACAGCTGACAAAACATTTTCACTAATTTAAAATTACCCCTGTGACTCCCACACCACTAACATCTTTGAGGGGGCGTGATTTTACGGCTGGTAACCGCACTTCACGCTCATAAATATATCACTTATCGATATTTTCTTCGACAGAGTGCCACACCCAGTACTGGGTAAAAGGCATGATGATATATTTATTTTATTACTCACAGAGCAATAATCTAAAGTATTTCTGTCAAGTATTTGTATTTATTATAAAAGTCTTTTACCCATTACAGGGTGTGGCACTCTTACGAAGCAGATCTCGTTAAGTGATGTATTTATGTGCGTGATGTGCGATTACCAACCGTCAAGCCATGGCCCCTAAAGATGTTAGTGGTGGGAGAGCCACAGGGGTAATTTTAAATTGGTGAAAATTTTGTCGGCTGTGGAAATCGTACCAGGGTTCTTAGGGTCCAGAAGCCGGCTCGATACCAATGAGCCACTACACCATTAATGACAATAGTATTTCCGTCTTTACCTCAGACTAACCATACCTTAGACAAAGTCTGTCGTATTCAAGTCAATGCAGTGTTATGAAGTAGAGAGAGTTAAAGTAAGTTGTGGGTGAGACGGGTGCGCGGCAAGGAGCGAGTATCCTTTGATGTTATGCGAGTTGCAAACATTTGTATAGTTATTCTTATATTCAATTACTTACTGTTTATACATCAAAGTAAAGGTTAGTTTTTGACATATTAAGTGTTTTGTATACGTACTTTTGTGTTTAAATAAATAAAATGCTCGTGTCTAATAACTGTCATCAACAAAAATGCAACCCGCATAACACCAAGGGATACTAGCTCTTTGCCGCGCACCCGCCTCATCAACAACTTACTTTAACTCTTTTTACTTCACAACAAACGCCGTTGTTCTCCGTCTAAGGTATGGTTAGTCTGAGGTCTTTACCTAACGTGTCAACTGTGGAATAAAAATATTCCCAGAATTGTATTACCAACTGAAACACTTACTTTTGATCACTCTGTATGAACTGTCTTGTTAATTGTGAAAATATGTCTTCTACTGCTTTTAAATCAATATGGTATTGGTGTGGTTACCGTTACGCTACTCGCATCCAATGAGTCCGAGTTAGAATCTCACCCAAGCTAGAAATATATGAATTATCACAGTTTGAATAGGTGAGTCTGGATTCTGTACTATGGTTAGGAATAAGTTTCTGTTGTACATTAACAAATACATGTAAAATTAAGTTCTAAATTATATGTTATACCGTTTCTTAATAATGTCCAGTTGTACCAACGAAACTAAAATTTTTAATTTAGCTTAAAGAAAAAAAGCATATTGAATGTTTGACAGCAATATTAATTATTCCATATGACCTGTAACTTCGATTTACTTTTATTACTTTATCATGGATAACATTTAAGAACCCTCTGTTTAATTTTGCGAATTTTAGAAAAATCTTTTTGATTAAAAATCAGGACATCAAATGTATATACTCTGAAAGTTTTAAACCCTTTTTTACTACCCTGTATGTATATGTAATTTATTGACTGTTTTATGAAAAAATTTTATATTTAAAAATAAATTAAATATGTAAATGTAGCAAAATATCGTATATATCTAATATTAAATTTAATTAAAACATGCTTCATATGTCGCCACTATAATTAATTTAGTCATTGTATGATATATCAACACTAAAAATTAATTATGTGTTTACATATACCTGTAGGGAAAATTTAAAAAAAAAACAGTCCGCGTTCGTTTACAAAACAATTGGATAGTTTATAAAATAATCATGACACATTTATCACAGCTACAAAACAAAGATTTTCTATGGATATATTTTAATAAAGAATACTTTTCAATGTTTCTAATATACTCGTATATTATAATATGCACTAACCTGTAGAACGAAATAAGTAATATGAGTTTCTGTAGGCAGTAAAATGAAATAATATAATTTCCTCATATTCTGTGGGCATTTTTTAATGAAGAGTATATTTTAATGTTTGTAATCTACTAGTAGGTATATTAACATAAGCAATAAGCAGTAAAATTAAATATTTAATAATGTTTTGTTACTTGTAATAACAAAGAAATCAGCTGCAATAATTCAGTGTTTCGAAAAGAAAATCTACCAATAAAAATAGTTATTTTTAATAATCAGTACATTCTGAACAAAAAGAAATGTAAAATAAAATAAAATTGAATATTGCATCACGACTTTAAACAACCAATAACGTTTTATTATTTGACCACGTTGTCATGGATATGAGTGAATTAATAAGTGAAAATTTCCTGTATAAACAATTGACAGATTTACTTCATTTTTTATTTTTTTTAGTTACCTAGCAACAATGTTATCTGGTATACACGTAGCAGTATTCCATTTGCCACTTAGTTTATTTAAATCAATTCAGATAAATTCGACACATGACTAAATGAACTGAGTTATGCAAACTGATCCACTTATTGGGGTGAATTACTTCAAAGTAAATTAGAATAAGTAATTCTAGTATTGAAAATAAAGTTAGTCAAGTAGTCCAGAAACATAAATAAGTGATCTGGCTGAGTAAATGTAAGTTAGATCTGATCCAAATTGCAAATGGAATACGTCTTATAATTTATTTATTTATATTACTCTGTACATCAGGAATTGAATCCCAATTACAGTACAGGGTCCGGACTCATCGAGCCGCAGAGTGGTTGTTCATATAATTTCTAGTTTAAGTGCGATTCGAACTCGGGATCTCCGGATTCGAATTCCGCTACCCACCCCACCGTACTGCCGGACATGAATATTTTATTATAAGCATGTCAAAATATTAATTTTGTAATATTTTAGATTTTTTCGTGGAGCAATATTCTTACCTCAGACTAACCATAAGTAGACAAATTCTGCCGTATAAAAGTCAATGCAGTGTTGTGAAGTAGAAAGAGTTAGAGTAACTTGTCGGTGAGGCGGGTGCGCGGCAAGGAGCGAGTACCCTTTGATGTTATGCGAGTTGCAAACATTTGTGTAGTTATTTTTATATTCAATTACTTACTTTTCATACATCAAAGTAAAGGTTAGTTTTTGACATATGAAGTGTTTTGTATACGCACGTTTGTCATCAATAAAAATGCAACCCGCATAACACCAAGTGGTACTAGCTCTTTGCCACGCACCCGTCTCATCACCAAGTTATTCTAACCCTTTCTACTTCACAACAAACGCCGTTATCTTCGTCTACTTATGGTTAGTCTGAAATTCTTACCGAATATAACACTTGCATTGAATATTCCCAGAATTTTTTTTTCTCGCTGTTCACTCACGTTTTTGTTGCTCTTAAGCTACATTCACTAATCAAAATTAGTTTTTGTTTTATGTTTTCCATTGTTGTTTTAATAACCTTGTAGACATGTTATCTTATGCAACCATTCACAAATCAGTATTTAGTTTTGGTTTTAACACAAAAGTTTGCAAACTCCAAACTTATGTTTTAGTTTTACGTTTTATACTTAGAAATAGACCAATAGGACGAAGCGTAGAATGATGTAGTGATATATACTTGTCTCTTTCTATCATCCTTCGCATTGACGATAACCTAAGTTTGTTTTTATTCGAATGTCAAAATGAATGAAAATAAAAACAAGATTTTAATACTTACTTTCTTATTATGATAATATTTATCTTGCTCTTCCAAAAAATACGAAAGTAAACAAACAACATATGACAGCATATGTAACTTAGTACATCTGACAGTTGCATTTACTGTATTACCGTTCTTCTGAAATTTATGATAGATGTCACTACTAACTAAAATCGACAAAAACAAAACTGTTTGTGAATGGCACCTAAGAACACACTAAAACATAAAGCATAAAACAAAAACTAATTTCGATTTGTGAATGTAGCTTAGTACATCTGACAGTTGCAATTACTGTATTACCGATCTTCTGAAATTTATGATAGATGTCACTACTAACTAAAATCGACAAAAACAAAACTGTTTGTGAATGGCACCTAAGAACACACTAAAACATAAAGCATAAAACAAGAACTAATTTCGATTTGTGAATGTAGCTTTAGAAAATCGGCACTCGTTTTCGACTCGTGCATATTTCCATAGCAATAAAAGCACTCTTGAGCTTAAAAGAATAATTAGTAATATTCAATGCACTAGTTTTATGTGAATATCTTCGGAAGAGAGAAACCTGGAACAAATTGATAAATATTGTAAATGACTCGTTTGCTGCAATTATCCATCAAATAGTACATTATTAGAAGTAAATCACTGTGAACCTAATTTTCACCGATGTAAACCAATAAACAATTTCTAGCTCTTGAAATCACAAAGCACTCAGTAGGAAACAAACATTAGCATTTCCATGATTACTCACCGTGCTCCGTAATACACTAGTGCAAAAACTTGTAGCGGCCACTGGTTCGACGTCGGATTACAGACATTTACAACATCGTTCCAGAACATGGCGGCTGCAGTGTGTGGTGTTCACGCATGCTTGGGTAAACAGCAATCGAATCGTACATACATGGCCACTTATCGCTCTGACAATACCAAATAATTTCCTGTCATTATGGTGGCGAAGTTCTTTTGTAGGTATGTGGTATTAACTGTAATGTAGAGCAATGTTTTTCAATCGGGGTGGCTGGTTTCACCTCGTACATCGCATACATTTATTTATTTCTGTTACTCTCTACAACAGGAATTTACTTCTAATTATAGTACAGGGTCCGGACTCATCGAGCCACAGTGTAGTAATTTTATTTTTAAATTATTTTATTTTGCTTTATTGACTATTTACGGTCAAAGGCGAGGTTCAGCTAAGGCTTGTTGTTTCGCCTAACCCTTATAAAACATAAATAAGAAATAATAGGAAAAAACTTTCCATCATTTGTCAAAAATCCCACAAAAAATTACAGCACGTTTGAATCAACTTATCAGGTCATCATCAAACGGCTGATCAGTTCAGCTTTAACCATAGACGCGTTTCGTCCTTTAGGGACTCATCAGTATGGTATGATCACCTATCCAACTAGACCAATTAGGGGTTAGTAAACTGTTATACTCTTTAAGTTGAACTGATGAATGTTAAAAACTATGTAAGCCGGTAACATGACATGAGAGCTACCGGCAACCCGTGGTGCCATCTACCAGCCGTTTGATGATGACCTGACAGGGTTGTTCGGTTTCTTCCACTATGGTTTTAACCATCGGTTTAAACCGGTTAATACCGTCCTGGTTTTTATGAGATTTTGGCCAGTTGTTTTATCGAGTGACTACTCAATCGACATGAATTCACAAGTAGGAACATAATATATTGATTTATTTACTGTAATTGTTGGTGGAAAAAAGTTAAGCATTGAATTGTATTTATATGTTTTTTATTGTAAATAATCACAGAATATAAAGATTATTACAAGATATAATATATGAAATAAACTTAAACAACATTAACATTGCGTGGTAAAATATAAAAATAGGAAAAATATACATTAAAGAAAATACATTCTGTATCGATTGTTAAAATTCATACATAATTATATAATAATAATGATAAGTAAAATTATACATTAATATTCTTCGTATCTAGCAATAGCAACCTTATCATCCAGTTTAGTTTTGAAATTTAACATTTTGTAACATGTTACTAATTTGGAGGCTGTTTGTAGGCCTAATCTATTTCGTAGTTTGGTTTGTACAAAACTAAAATTTGAAAAAATTCGCTCGATTCCGGCAGAAGAGGCTACGCAAGTTTGTAGATGGCTTGCAAAAGTAGTAAATTTTTTATCAACGCTAGTCAGTGACGACCACCAAACATGTGGTTTAACACTGGTTCTTACTGATTCAAGAAAATATGATTTTTGGAATGGGTCAACCTGTGCTTTAAAATTAATTATTAAAATCAAAAAATTATGTATGGTTTAAACCAGTTTAGGACGGTTAAAACCAGTTTTGACCAGAGTCCTGGTCAAAATCAAAAAAATTGGTTTTTATAACAACCCTGTGACCTGATAAGTTGATTCAAACGTGCTGTAAATTTTTTTGGGATTTTTGACAAGTGATGGAAAGTTTTTTCCTATTTTTTCTTATTTAATAAGATTCGTATGATATCAATTGCTGTCAAGCACTTTGCGATTTTTGTCTGTAGATGTGTTTTTGTAGGTAAGCGTTGACGTTTGACGTTTGAGGTTAGGTATTGTGATACCAACTTTACTAACGGTAATGTCAAAATATTAAATAATGCTAAAATATTAGTAAATAAGTAATGATTAATTTAAAAAAATAAGATTTATATGTGTAAATGTGTTGAAAAATCTGCCAAAACTTCAATTTAAATAATAATACAAATTCTTTTTATTTATTTTATTATTTTCTTTCATCATAACGCCATCTGTTGTAAATCAGTGGAACTTCACCTGATATATTAGAAGTGTGCGTTATACTAACATATCAGTGTATGCTATTTTCAACTTTCCGTAGTAGTTTATGATGTTGTTATGGTTACTTTCATAAGTAATCGTCTGAAAAATTCATTAACATATATAGATATATGCATATATAACATAGTAGCACGAACCCTACAGTAACTGAAGTTTTATTTCCTATATGCATTCCTCATTTAATCTTCACTCAACATTCCTATCCTGGTAGCCAACAAACCTTCAGTAATATCCATCCATTTATTCCTAGGTCATCCGCGCAATCTCTTCCATCAATTTATTCTTAAGTTGTCCACGCAAACCATCTCAAATGTCATACACCTATTCTTTGACCAACTTGTAACAACTGACACAATTTTTGTTCAAAAGTGTTGAATCCATTTATGATCATATTTAATTCAAATGTCAATTAATACCACAACTTCCACCAAAAGATTAGGTAATACTGGAATGGAGTAAAGGATATTTCCGAGGATATTTTTGTATTTGTAATTTGTTGAATGGAATGATGGAATTTAGTTCAAATCTATAAATGCTATTTTTATTATCGTAAATAGTAAATACATAAATGAAAGCGAATTTTATTGATGCGACAATAGTATTTCTTGGTATGTTGGAATGCAATTTTACATACTATTTATGTTTTTAATATTTGCAATAAATCCGTTTGTATATAAAAAGATAAAAGATATGTGAGTACATGCGTAGTAAGCGTATAAATATAATAAAATATATATGCTTTTTAAGAATGTGTATCATTGTTCCTTGCTTATTGGTTTCCTTTAAAATATCTTCAAAAGCATGTTTTAGATAAAATATATATTTATCTACATTACTCGCTATATTTTCAAATTAAATATATTTTTCATTAGATATGATTTTTTTAATCTGTAGGATAGAAATTATATAAAACAAGATTTTGCCTGAGTTGTTCTCACAAAAGCATACAATGATTATCACTTTTTTAATTATTATTATTATTTTATGACTTCCTAACAGAAAGGAAGAAAATTGCAAAGCATGCCACGTCGACTAAAAAACCATTCTGACTAATATCCACAACGTCGAAAGCCACTCGGAGTAAACTTTCCCTCACTACAATGATCGCCATCATATATCGTTCAATATAGGTTTTAGATGGCGTATTTACAAATTTTGACAAAAACAAGTATCGGGATTGGCTTGTGGGGAGCGTACTTTATGAGGGCTTAGGATTTGTTTGTCTAAAAACACGAGCGAAGCGAGTTATATTCAAATAAATGTATTAAACTTATAAGAAAATTACGACGTGCGAACATAAGAACAGAAAGATTTTATACCGAACGTACATTGTGGTGGGCATGACTTTTAGTCAACGTTGATATTAGTCCGCATGGTTTTTGTTGGCGTGGCATGTATTCAATTTTTTTAGGTTAAATAACGAAGGTTCAAAACATGTATCCTTATATATGAATAAAATCAAATTGAAAAGATGTTTGAAGTAGGATACAGCAGAAATATATCCAATAGTGTATGTATTAGGTATATTCCTTCCTTACAATGGAAGGTTATATATTTGACGTCATACGTTAGTAAAAGTAAGAAAAGATCAGAATACAATCAAATCTCCGTCATCTTGAATGAGCTATCATTTGATTTTTGACATTTGTATTGTGAATATATCACGTAGTTTATAGTATTGTTTTCTTCTATATAATTATGTAATTTATGTGACTGAAATTCAGATTTTGATGATTTGTTTGTATTGCGAAATAGATAATTTCAACAACGATCAATAGATGGCACATAAAATCTAATTCTGTATAACTTTCTATTAAAATAAAGTAAAGTTCAAGTCGAAAAGGGCTTTTATACCATAATCAAAATAACGAGAATGAGGAATAAAAACTTAAAATATATATTTGATAATGGCAACTAATGAAAAAATTAATTAAAAATAAAAAACATCAGAGATATTAGCGATTAAAAATATAGTGACATCACAAGTTCAGAAGGTTCTCATTGGTCACAAGTATTTTCGCGCGGTAAATAGGAGACATATGCGGAGTATAACGTAACTAAATATGACATCTCAGCACTGGTTTTTCAAACTGTTCGTCGTTTGCTGGTATAGACGTGTTCAACACGTTGTATATTTATTACAATAATTTAATTATGTTGTCTTTTGGGCTTTCAACTACAGGGTGATCAAAAGGAATTGTTATAATTGGCAATACAATTCCAGAGATCTTTTTATTCCACAGTTGGCACAACGTCAGATAAAGGCGTCAATGCTATTTGGCATTTCTAATAAATACAAATAGGTTATGTCTGGAGTCTGACAGCTAATAGGTTATGTCAGGACCTATTTGTATTTACTAGAAATGTCAAATAGCATTGCCGCCTTTATCTGACGTTGTGTCAACTGTGGAATAAATAGATCTCTGGAATTGTATTGCCAACTATTACAATTCTACCCATTATTGGGTGTGGCATTCTGCCGAAGATCTCGGTAAGTGATATATTTTGCGCGTGAAGTGCGGTTACCAGTCGTCAAATTACGGCCCTCAAAGATGTTAGTGGTGGAGGAGCCACAGGGGTAGCTTTTGAAATAATAGAAATACTTTAGAAATAAATGTAATAATAAATGTACTTAAATTTAAATTTTAAATGTCACTGTCAACAACAGGAAATGAATTTATGTATCAGGTTTACCAATTTCAAGTAGTTTTTTTTTATTGCCAACTGTAACAATTCCTTTTGATCAATCTGTAGTATAAAATATTATTTTCAACATAGTAAGATGATTTTTCAAGAATTCAGTTGTATATTATTTGCACTCTTTGAACGAAACAAGGAATTTCAATCTACGTTTTCACTGATCGGTCATAGTTTATCATGTAGTTTCATAAAAAAATAATAAATAAAAATAGGTATAGGAGTCCATTGTGAACAACCTGTGGAGTTCAGCAACTCCCGCGAATATGTGATTAAAGTGAAAACCATTTACCCTTGAAAGCACAATTCTGCTAGAACATACACTGTTTCTTCATTACGAGAATAAACGAAGGCGAACTGGATAAAGTAATGATATGGTGCAGCAGGTAGATTATACAAAAACTCCAGTCCATGTTCGCAGGTGATTGCTGTACAATCAGCGAACTAATTATGAAATACTGGCGTACGTTGGTGTTTATATACATTTTTTATTTTAGGGGAATTTAGTAATTGCTGGGTGGCGCAAATAGTCAGGGTTTTTTCGGTTGAAAGTGTGTTTTAGTCGAGATTACTAATAATTTTATAGTAATATGTGTTTCGAACAGATTGCAAACGATATTAGTGGGATTGAAATCATTGAATGGAAAATTAAATGAATAATGGTTTGAAATTAATGGAGCAAAGTGAAAAAATTAAATATGTTCTCAGGTTTTATTGTCTCTTTTAACTTAATATACAAACATGTGGTCAGTGGTGATTGAGTTTAGTTCATCCTAAATGACCAGTAAACTATAAATTTAGTGGTAAGAACATTTTTATATAAAATAATTTAGAAAAGTTTGATATCGAAAAATATTTGCTGCCAAACATTCAAGATAATTCTTTTCTTCACAGGGAGCCCACGAAAACAGAATGATATGACTAAAAAAGATTGAATATAAGAAATAAGAAAAAACTAATTATTGTAGTTCAATTTTTCTTGCTGCCAATAAAATTATTATACGGAGTTCCTATTTGAATAATAAAAGGCAATATTTAGGAAATATATCAGTCATAAGTATCAGAAACAAATCGTTTCGGATTTAAACAATCTATTGTTTGAATTGTAGTAATGTTTAAGTTTATAATATTATCATTACATTACCATGTGCAAGTCCATGCATTAAATATATATCGGCTAATTCATAATTTGTATAATTAATCATGATTAAAACAGTAACTAATACGTAAATTCAAAATAAATTCCAATTCATTACGATCACAATAAATTATGACAGTTGCTAAGGAAACGAGATTAATAGTTATTTAATATACAAGTGTTTTATTAGGTATATAAAACACGCAAGAAAAGTTTAAACACGAGACCGAAGGTCGAGTGTTTAATATTCTCAAATGTTTTATATACCAATAAAACACAAGTGTAATACAAAATTGTATTCACAACTCATAATTATAGGTATCGAAGCAGATGGGTCGTAATGTTTAACGTTGATTCAATTATATAGTTTTTCAAAATACGGTAGATCATGAAGTGGTTGCTAAGTAACAAGTTGTTTACAGTGTTTTATGAGTCATATAATTCAACTGAAATCAGTGTAATAATGTCTTTATTATATATGAATTGTGGATAGAAATCTATAACAACTGACAGGCAGATTCATAAAGCGGATTAGCGCTAACACCATTTTTTATTTCATTTTTAACCCCTTTTTTCAATGTACGAAACAAGTTTACTTTAACTTGAGTTAAAAAGAGAGTTAATTAGTATCAAATTTAGTTCATTATTTAATCTGTTTTAATTTGAAGTTATATATAATATTAAAAACGGTGTTAGCGCTAATCCGTTTTGTGAATCTGCCTGTGAGTGTTTAAATCCGAAACGGTTTGTTTCTACCCATGGATATATTAGGATTTTTGTCTTGTTTTGGTGACTCATACATTCCTCAAATATTCCTCTCTTTCTTTCGAACATGTAATAGTAGTGTGTTCATTAAATTAACTTATTTCTTCCTTGTCTCCGTAAATGAAATACAATTAGAACAAACTGTAAACAAATATTTGATGCATTGTAAGGTTTGAAATCTTGAGTTAAACCTAGATGATCCGCAACAAAATGTAATAAAGAAAAGTTAAAAACCGCTGCTCTTTAACTTTTCTTTGAAACTTTTTCCTATAAAGTAATTGCGGAAATAATGGTAGAAGAAAACTCATTTCTCGTATTAATCATCTGTGGTGCAGTTTTCATGGAATAGGCTGTATATTACAAAAGTTTTGTTATTATTAAAGTACTTAATAAATATATCTTATTTATTATTAATTTAACAGTGTGCCCTATAAAGAACTGGAACTGAAAATATGCAGTAATTCTCAACATTCACAATACAGAAAAAATATTGACTAATTGTCAAAAAAATTGCAATTTCAATTGTTCATGTTATGAGAAGCGCTATCAGCAAAACTGATAAAACAGACCAAGTTATATTTTTGACAAGTCGCATTTATTTTAAATCTAACAGAATTATAAAATTACTTCAATAGAAAAAAAAATGGTGTAAAAAACACGTTTAATAAGGTTTGTTATCGTACTCATCCTTTATAAAATTCGCCGTAGAGCGACTCGATTTCCAAATTTAGACTCGTGCGTTAACAGAGTGCCTTATAAAATAAGTTCTGTAATATACTATTATACCGGGTGGTGAATTTATTTATGCAATATAGAAAGTACAATGATAATTTTTTCATATATATATATATTGATTTTAGAGCAAAATGCTTCGAATAAATTTTGTAGAAAATTGAATTTTGCCTCTGAGTCACTAATTATATTTTACACCGCTATATGGGATTGGTGGCTCAGTGGTATCAAGTCGGCCTGTGGATCCTGAGAACCTCGGTTCGATTCCCAAAATGACAAACAATTTTCACTTTAAAATTACCCCTGTGGCTTCCCCATCACTAACATATTCGGGGACCATGATTTGACGACTGATAACCACACTTCACGCGCATAACTATATCACTTATCGAGATCTGCTCCGGCAGAGTGTCACACCCAGTAATGGGTAAAGGGCGTGATGATATATTTATTTATTTATATATTTTATATGATAAAAATAACATTGTATTTCTTTATCATCACGCCTTCTACCTATTACTGGGTGTGGCACTCTGCCGAAGCAGATCTCGGTAAGTGATATATTTTTGCGCGTGAAGTGCGGTTACCAGCCATCTAATCACGGATGTTAGTTGCGGGGGGGGGGAGAGAAGTATTAATGTGGTGAAAATGTTTCTCGGCAGTGGGAATCGAACCAGGGTTCTCAGTATCCACAGGCCGATATGATACGCTGTGCCACCTACTCCATAATTGTATTTCTTATATTGCATAAATCAATTCACCATCCTGTATACGAGTTTATAATGAGGATAAATGCATAAATTTTTAGAATTATTCGTGTCAAATCAATTCGCAACGCTTAATTCAAGTAAAATTTAACTGATTCCTGTTACAATACCGCGAAGTCACATATCCTACACCCACTTAGATCTCAATGCCATTGTCGGCATCGTTTTTGCATATTTTTTATCGATGATAATTCTTTTGTTTCTGTTATGTATTTCTTAGGATAAATTGACGTTAATGTAATGAATTATGATTGAGTAAGTGCACGACCTGAAGTTAGTATCTGGTAATTGTATTTTAATATGAAATAAGATAATTAATAATATATTTGTACGAGGTCATCAGTGCCGAAATTTATGCCTGAAGTAAATTAGTAAATTCATGAGGTACGGTTTGTTCATAATGAGTAAGCAGCTACATAGCGTGAGCGAGAATATTTTGAAGAAATCTCCATTTTGATTACTTTGATTTCTTTGATATAAAGCCCTGAAGGATTTACAGAGTTATTTTGTAATTAAATCATTTATAATCTGTGTGAAAGCCTTGTGGCTTTTTACGCTTAGTTACATTTCGTTATGAGATATTGACAGCATGACAGCACCTCCTGACATAGATGGAAGTAATTTTGAAGGGTATTCTCCCATTATAGTAGGGGAAATCGATAAAGGTCTGTAAAAAGTAGTTATTAATTCACCCCCAAATATTACAAGAATTTGAGAAAAGAGCATTATTAGTTACTTCTTTGTTAAACACAATATATAGAAATGCTGTGCAACTACAATTCGTCATATTTAATTCGCGTAGCTAACTATAATAATATAATATATACTTTTACACGACCGGCGGTAAAAGAAGGTTTCTAAAATATAAATAAATGAATATATCATCACGCCTTCTACCCATTACTGAGTCGGGCAGTCTGCCGAAGCAGATCTCGGTATTATTTATTATTATTATTTTATTCAATAGATTTTTTAAATCTTTGTGCGATAACAACTTTTTAAAGTAAGTACAATAAATATATTACTACGCCTTTTAAACATTACTGGGTGTGGCACTCTGCTGTAGCAGGTCATGATAAGTGATGTATTTATGCGCGTAAAATGCGGTTATCAGCCGTGAAATGACGGCCCCCATAGATGTTAGTGGTGGGGGAACCACGGGGGTAGTTTTAAAATGGTGGAAATCGAACCAGGGTTCTCAGGATCCACAGGCAGACATGATACCACTGAGCTAGTACCCCATAAAGAAGGTTTCTATGGTGTAAAAATCGTAACGGAAATTATACATTTTACCCCGCTGTGCCGTTGCTTTTTTTTTTCTCGTTGCCAATAATGACGGAAGAATAAGTGTATTTTAGTCCCGTTGCTAAGGGGAAGAACAAAAAATATGATATACTATATTGTTTTGATAAGTTTTACTTGCTGAAATGTATGAGCATGTTTTACGATAATTTTGGAACCGCTCATTTTGAACATTGGAAATATGCAATGGAATTCGAATTACTTAGCCCTGTTATTCATTTATTTAATGATAGTAATAATCAAATAGACTTATGCTGGTTTACAAGAAAAAAATAAAGAGCTCTTTAGTTAAAGAATTGTTTATATAGCAACAGTATCAATGGCGATTTTCTAAAATTTATTGAACCGTTAGTTTCTAATGAACCGATAAAACTTTCATGCAACCCAGCATTAATTTGTGAAATTTGAATAGCAAATTGAATATTTTTGTGCACTGTAATCTTTTAAATTTGACATTTTGTTTCGATTTGCTTTTATTTAATTAGATAAAACTGCCAAGGGAAATGCTTGCTAACTAAAAATAAATTATCAACTCATTATCGTAAAAAAATTAAATTCGTGTATATTTATTTCATTACAAATCAAACAAAATATTATATTGAATTAATTGCATGTTTTGTAGTTAACTCAGTGGTGTCGAACTGTGAATTTGAGATCCCGCGTTCGAGCCACAACTGATTTTTACTATTTTAAAAGATAAAAATATCCCTGTAATTATTCTTCCACTAATATATGTTATTGGGGGTCGTGATTTGACGACTGGTAATTGCATTTTCTCTATCAAAATATATCTCTTACAGAGATCTGATACAGCAGAGTGCCACACCTAATAATAGGTAAAATGCGAAGTGATATATTTATTTATGTTATTGTCTATATTTATATTTTGGTCTGTATAATTTTATGTAATAATTTTGCAATAAGAGCACGAAAATGTCAGATAGCATCGGTTGAAGTGGCCAATAAATTTCGTTGATGCAGGCAGATATAATGAAAAACAGACTTTGGGCTCATAAAATTTCAAATGGTAAGATTATCAAAATCTCATGAATATAGAAAATAACTATACAAATTGCAAAAGTAATAATACACCAAGGTTCGTTGATTTGTCGTTAAATAAAAAATACAGTTACTTGTATTAATCATACTCGGGCGCTATAAGCTAGTCACTTATACATATGCCTTAAAAAAGTAACATCGACTACGGAAACCGGCAGTACGGCAGCGTAAAAACTGCGGCTCGGTGTGCCCAGTAGAGCCAGGACCGATATGGGCTGTAGCGCCATTGAAGAAGAAGAAGAATAATACACAAGATATTTTGTATTTTCTTTTCTAAATAGACTATATATACTTTTCAACTTTCTTGAGGAATTAAAGATGATCATGTCTGACCTGTAATTGTAAGTAATGTTTGTCCATAAAGAAAACATTACGATGATTAAGAACATGAAATTTGACCTTACCAACACATGTAGGTAACGTAAATTAACGTAACAAATATTCGTTAAATATGCTTAAGGAAATAAGAAAGGAAAATGATTGACCATGAGACTTATGATGAAATAACGTGCAGAAATAGTTGTGGTATAAAAAACAGTTAATTTTCTAAGCTAACAAGTGTTGTAAATGTTTCTTTAGATTTTGCTTAGCAAGTGTTTGTCGTAGATAAATATCTGCAATACTTGGACATAGTTTTTATACATCATATTTTTAAATAATAGATGGTTACAAACCACGAGTTACAATTTATGAGGTATTTCGGAACATGGCTGTTTTTTTGGAACTGTAAAAAATGATCAAAGGAATTGAAAATTGAATTTACATGTTTTGCTGAAATTCAAGATCAAGACGCATAATAAAAATAAGTCGTAAATTAAAAATACAAAAGATTGCAAAAGGTTACATTCCAATTTTAGATTTATTGTTTAATTTTATTTTTTAGTACATCATATTTATAAAAAATTGATAAGAAATGGTATATTAACGAACGAGTTTCTTGATTGTCAATTGTTTGAATTTGAAATTGTCAGCTTAATTAAATAAAAATGAGTTTAGATAATTTTTCTTGTATCCCACCTGAAGTATGCGGGTAGTCCCAGAAGTACCCGATCTAACAAAGAAAACACAAAAAATTTGGGGAAATTTTTTATTTCTCTACATAGTCTCCTTTTAGCTCGATACAGTTTTTTATATTTTCTTGTTTTAAATTTAAATATACTAGATATTAAAGAAAAAAATTTTCATAATTTGAAAAAGCTATCCCTGTGGCTCCTCCACCACTAACATGTTTGGGGGCCGTGATTTTACGACTGGTAACCGCACTTCACGCGCAAAATATATCACTTACCGAGATCTGCTTTAGCAGAGTGCCACACCCAGTAATGGGTAGAAGGCGTGATGATATATTTATTTATATTTATTTATATTAAAGATAATTTAAAAAAATAATTTAATTCACCGTCCATCATGAAATTTGGGGTATATCCAGTATATCTCTAGATCCGGCCCTGTTGGAAAACTAGTTAGATTATATAAATCCAGTGTTGCAAATTCGGCTCTAATAGAATTAATTTATTTTACATTAAAGAAATTTTGCTAAAACGATTTGTAATAGTATATTATATAATAAATTAGGAAAGTGATGTTTTACTTGATGAAGCGGTTGTTTGAAATATTTTAATCCGCTGATTAATTGTATTGACAGCAGACTACGTATCCAAGGTAATAACAATAATAATAATAACAAAAACAAAAAGAAAACAGTCAGGTAAAGTCTTTATGAAACTATTTTTGTACTTTATCAGTCTGTTATTTTTGTTGTACTTTACTTGACTGTTTTGGTTAACATCTACTTTCCATACTAAAATTGGTGTCCAAGGTAATAACAAAAACAAAAAAAAAACAGTCAGGTAAAGTCTTTATGAAACTATTTTTGTACTTTATCAGTCTGTTATTTTTGTTGTACTTTACTTGACTGTTTTGGTAAACATCTACTTTCCATACTAAAATTGGTCTGGAAAGTAGGCACTTTCTTGCTGGTTTCAGAAAAATATATTTTTCCTCAAATTTCAGAAGATAAAACAGTAATTTCATCAAAATTTTGTTTACTTTCTTATAAAATAATTTGTCATATAATTGTTTTTATTTTATACTTCAAAACAAAATTACTTTAATTATAACGGATATTACACTTATAAATAATATATCACATATTCACCGATTTTGTTTTACTTCGCAACAATTACGATTAATTATGACTTGAACAAGTGTACGAAGAAATATTACCGTACTGGAAACAATTAATTAAATTATATCAAATCCGTCCATATTTGCATATAGGCGGACAAGTTTAATAATATAAATAATCTTGTTATTATTTTGATTCCATCAACATATTCCCATTAAAAACAATGACAAACAAATATAGTCAAGGTATTTTCAAAGCAAAACATTGCAATGGTAAACGTACCATACCATACCGAAGAGTGAAGTCCATCCGTATAAATAAAACAAACACCGACTATGCATTGTCTGTATAAACAAACAACGCGCATTGGACAATGCTTAATGCTTATGCTACGTGACGGATATGGCTTACCTTACGAATGTTAATTTCGTGAACAAGTGTTTGTTGCGTTATGTTTGTAAATTCTGGTCTGTAAGTTCAACATCCGTAAGACATACGTGCCAATCATTTCAAGGAAATGACTGTCTCGATGGCTTCATTATATTATTAATTACTGTAAACTATATTCATTTGTCTACGTGTATGTTTATCGATATTGTAATGTGATATCAATTGATTACAAGAATATTAAAGATGAAAATAAAATAATAGTGAATTTTCACTTATATAACATAACTAGTGCATTGAATATTACCGATAATTTTTTTGAGCTCATGAGCGATTTCCTCAGACCAACATAAGCCCGAGTGAACAGCGAGAAAAAAAAATTCTGGGAATATTCAGTGCACGTGTTATATTCGCTAGGAAAATAAACCAAAAATGTTACAAAATTAATATTTTGACATATGTCAGATAAATTCGTTTGCTAGGTAAAACTAATTTTTTTATATAGGAAATTATCAGTAATAATATAACAAGAGAGTGAGAATAAATTGAAAATAATTTGACAGATCTTTCGAAAACTTGTTGCTAGGCAATAGTCACGAAAGTCCGTATAGTTTTACTGGCGAAGTTTGAAAAAGATATTGGAGAATTATTGTCTTAATTTATACAACTCTCGAGTTATATTTAATTAGATTTTTTTTTTACTTAGCTGTTGAGGTCGATTCATTCAACTTAAAAGATTTTGAACTGGGTTCATATCGATTAGGGTCGTTGATTTCTACCGAAGTTCGAATTTCTGAACGTTCGAACATTCGAAAGTTTTGAACTTCGTCAGAAAAACTTAAGCTTCGAATTTTCGAATTTTTTGAAGCTTCGAATTTACGAATATTCGAATTTTTCAAAGCTTCGAATTCTCGAATTTTTTGTCTCTGAATTAACGCCATCTGTCATCTAGCATCTACAAACATGCTCACGCATAATTCGCGAAAAGTCGGCCACGAATTAAATAATAAACTCGGCGAAGTATCCTGCAAAAACTCTGCAAGTTTATGCGTCTTAATTAAGACATCTAAAACGTTTTTGACAGTGTAGCGAAATTTTAAGTCTAAATTGAACTAATTTGGCAAATAATAATAATGAATAATAATTACTTATGCATTAATACAAAACTCTGCAAATGAGTTTATTCTGAAAATAATTCATAACATGCCATGTTCACGTTAGGATCCAGATTCACAATTCGAATAATTCGAAAATTCGGAATATTCCAAAATTCGAAAATTCGGAATATTCAAAAATTCGAAAGTTCGAATCTAAATTCGAAGTTACAATAAATCCGAATATTCGAACCTAATATCGATTGATTACTTATTAATGTATTCTTGGAAGTTGTTTCTAAAATTTGTTGGTGTATTTCTGTATCTGAAATGGAACTAAATCGTCTTTTTCACACATTTTACTTGACGCGTTGACAGTTTTGAATAATTATTTGACAACTTCTATCATTTGTCACAAACAAAAGCAGAGATTATTTCCGGGAATAATCACTAGAGCTTTATTCTCAGTGTAATAATGACCGGATTGGTTAAAACGCAGATATGTGATAAAATGAAGCATTTCATTGGTTTTGAGAAACGTCAAACGTGCAAATTATCGCTGTAATTGCACTAGTGCAATTATCACTTATTAATTCACTCATTTCCATGACAATGCTGTCAAATAATGAAACGCTATTGGTTGTTTAAAGTCGTGGGGCAATATTCTATTTAAATCAACAGTTGGTATACATTAAAAATAAAATAATACTACCTAATGTGGTAAAATAATTGTGAATTAATTTCGTAAATCGTAAAAATGGCAATGAAATTTAATGCTGGCAATTTAAAAATTATGTTATTCTATTGGAAACATGCAAATTGAAATGTTTTTAAGTTCTGTGATTGGAAAATTTGATTTATTATTAGTAAATCGTAAAAAAGAACTGTACTAAAAAATCAATAAGGTATTGTTGATAAGAATTAACTTACGATTTTTATTTCCCATAACAATAATAATTGTTTTAAGTTGCACAAGCTGATACGGAAAAAGAAATTAAATTGTTATCAGATTTCTTTATTCGCTGGTTATTTGGTATAGCGAGAAAATTACCGTGTGCCGTTTACAAGGACGTTTTATTTTCCACCTATGTACTATGGGTTGTAATCTGAAGGTGATTTTCAGCGATATCCAGATTTTGTTGAATTTTGGAAGTTTTAAACTCTCCTAAACCGAAAAATAAAAATGTGGTTTAAAAAAAGTCGGCCTGTCGGCTAATTGTTTTACATGAAATTTTATGTTATATTGCTGATTTGCTCTTATTTATCTAATCAATTTTAAAATTTAACTTTTAGTGATGCATATGTCCAAAAGCTAAACATGAATGCTGTCCGGCAGTACGGTGGGGTGGGTAGCGTTACGGAATTCGAATCCGGAGATCCCGAGTTCGAATCCCACTCAAGCTAGAAATTATAAGAACAACCACTCTATGGGATTAAATTCCTGTTGTACAGAGTATCATAAATAAATAAATATTAATCGTATTCCATTTGCTATTTGGATCTGATATAACTTACACTGATCTAGATCACTTATTTATTTCACTGGCTTATTTCGTTCATCATTCCCAGTTTTAGATTTATTGATTTGGATTTCGATTGAAGTAATCTACTCAATAAGTACATCAGTTCAGTTAGTCATGTGATCTAATTTATTTGAACTGATTTAAGTGCACCAATTGGCAAATGTAATACAGCTATTATTATAAAAAAATAAGTACAAAATTCAAAACTCTCTGTCTTTAACAAATATACATAAAAATACGTCTTGGTGAGAGAGATTCAGCTCTCGATTGTATTATTGGGATTTTTAAATAAGAATCGCTCATAGTGGCAAAAATTGAAACTAAGACAAAGGTACAGTTTGCTACTAACCTATTAATTAGGTGAGTGATTATAGAATTAATATGTTCAATAAAGAAGGCAATATTAAAAGAACAAATTTTTACTAACGAAAATTTAGGGCCCGTTTTTCAATCGCCGGTTTACTCTAGATTAGTACTAATCATGATTAAGTAATAATGGTAATCATAGTTTCCATTATTATTTAATCATGATTAAAATTAATCAGTGATTGAAAAACTGGCCCTTATACTATTAAAAAAATCTATGATATAAATATTTAAATTTGTACCTAAAATTTAAACGATAAATGAAACTAATACTAAAACTAAACGAACAACAACATTCTATATAAATTAATTTAAAAAAAACACACAAAATTTAAGAAAAAACAAAGAAATATAATTGACAGCAATGGTCTACATATGGAGACCAACTGAAAGTGTACCTTTGTATCAAGTTTGCCATATCTCTTAGGCCGCATTTATTTGGGATTTTTAAAGTAACCCGGTAGGTTACTTGGCACACTTTAAGTAACCTGGAACTAACCTTAAACTGACCCTACTGCCCCAGCTATTTTAGCGGGTTGGTAGATTCAACCCGTTTACTATCTCTTTCTAATCAACTTGTGTTCCTTGTTTTTCTTGGCGGCATCGCGATTTGTAATAGTATAGAGAGGTTAGGAGTTATTTTTATGAAAAACGTAAGTAATTTATAATAATATTTTGAAAAAATATACTATACTATTATTTATGCAGATGATGGAAGAGCAATATGCATTATGTGCTTGTTGCAATATAAGTCACAGAGGATAATATTACGACACATAATTGCGACTTCGAAATTCATTCAATCCAATTAAAAGCGTAATTTAACACACAAACAAAACTAAGCAGATGTCGCTCCGAACATGCATTCAGATTTTAAATTTACCGCCAGTGTTTACAACTGACACTACATGCATCATTTATTTGGAAGTAACACGAGTTAGTTCTAGGTCAGTTCAGGGTTGAATCAAAATTTCCCAAACAAATACGGCCTTAGTAGTTGAATATTCCTATAAGCAGTAGGCTCCCTGTACCGTAATTGTGATAATTTTCTGTTGTGCAGAGTACTTCATAAATAAATATTAATAATAATAATGTACCGTCAGAAAACACGGCTCTTTCGCAAAATATGATATAATGTCCACGACACACTTGCAATTTACAAATTCACCTCAGCACTCCTCTTTACACATTTCCTTACTCGTTTATCATTTCTATCGTGCGAGTAGCAGCGTGAGGAATGCATTGCAATGAGTGCTAGCGTCAGAGCACACTTCAAACAGCCACCAAGTTACGCCGAACACAGAGATTGCACTGAGTGGTCCGTGGTATTCCTTGCACGCACCCATCATTCGTGTAGCATGTTCATACGACTTGACGACTTTTCTAACGATTCGACATAAAGAAGCGATAAGAAAGAGAAGGTGTCGCTTGTAGAAGATGTAAATGGAATTTTTCTTTGTTTTAGTATGGGACCGTGGTTTGGGTATAAATTAATTAAAGAGATGTGGCATTATCTCCCATCAAATAGCGAAGCACAAACCCTTGAAACAAACACTGAACATTTATTCATTGGATAAATAATTCAATAATTATATCACTACGCAACCATTATTGGGTGTGGCACTTGGTCGTAGCAAATCTTGGTATACTGGACGCAAAGATATAAAAAAATGGCTTTTAGACGCCCCTCACAGCATGTAATTAGTACAGGCTTATCCCAGGATTAAACTGGTAGAAATGTGAAAAGAAACAGAGCCATATTATAATTATTATTTTATTTCTGTTAACATAATAAAGATGTTTTATTATTTATTTATGTATTTATTTACATTTTTAGTTTAAAATATAGTCAAAAGTCATGTTACAGTGTTCAATAATAATATAATAACATGGATAAAAATAGAATTTTATTAACTTTGTGACAAATCTACTTAATGCACCCCTTTGTTAACTGTAGCCAGACTCCCCGCTGAGGCCGGTAAAACCCACCTATTACGAAGTCAACTCGATTCCTTATATCGTTGCGTCCACTATAGGTGATAAATTTTGGACACGAAGTGGAATTACCAGCCACCAAATTTCGTCCCTTCAATTTATTTGTAGGGGAGGAATTGCAGAGGTAATTTTAAGGTGGAGAAAAGTTTGGTGGCTGTGGGAATCGAACTCGAGTTCTCAAATCTACTGGTCGATAGCCTATATTAGTTAGATATAATATTCTGCATTTGTGCTGTGTTTATACAGTCTACTAAAATAAGGAATTCAATTTTAATTATACAAACAATTGTTTCTAAAGTATGCGTTTATCTAAGTAAACTGAAAACTAAATTGAGAAAATTAAACAAGAAATTGATTATTTTCAACATTTAGGTTAATTTCTTAATTTTATGTCAATATTAAATTTCTATAGATAAAATAAAAAATAAATATATCATCACGCCTTCTACCCATTACTGTGTAAAGTACGATTACCAGCCGTCAAATCACGGCCTCCAAAGATGTTAGTGGTGAAGGAGCCACAGGGGTAGTTTTTGAAATTATGAAAATTGTTTGTCGTCTGTGGGAATCGAACCAGAGTTCTCAGGATCCATAGATAATTATTTTATATCAATAAAAACAAAATTTGTTAGTCTTAGAATGTATTTTTGATTTTTTTCTTACATTTTAATATAAATAATATAGAATGAAACATAATTATTGTGTAAAAATAATGTTTTTAGAAAAATGTGCCAGTTGAATTTAGAAAAATGGAATGTCAAATTATGAATGTAAATATTGTGTAAGGGCAGGTTTTTCCACCTCCGGATAAAATTCACAATATTAATCAGCCAGATAAATAAAAAATATCGCATTGAAATCACAGCACGAATGGTAAAATTATATTGAATGTCATTTTCTGATGCGATATTTTTTCAATTATTCTATTAATTTCTGGATAAAATTATCGGGAACTTTATCCGGAAACCAAAAACCGATCCTTAGTTGTTACATTAAATTTTATAATTCAATTGCTGCATACGAGTACATCCAGAATTTATTTTCGCCAAACATTCTTATCTTGCTACATCACTTGCACTTCATCTGCATTCATAATTCCTTTCATACATTTATTAATTTATCTCATTAGTGTTGGGTTGCAAGGAAAAAATAAAGAGCTCTTTAGTTAAAGAATTGTTTATCTAGCAACAGTATCAATAGCGATTTTCTGAAATTTTCTAAAACTTTCATGCAACCCAGAATTAGAATCTTTCTTTCGTTCACTCATGTACACTTATTTATTCTAAGAAATAAATAATTTCTAAGATCTTATAGCTATTTATTTTTATATTACAGTAGCGGTTTTTTATATACGTTATACAGTCGTTTTCAGTGACTGAAATGAGCAATTATTTACAAGTGACTAAAGGTCATCTGCACCAACAAAACTTAAATTTTAAAGCAAGCGTGTCGAATGTCTGATAGCAATATCAATGATTCTATTTGATATTTAACTTCGATTTGCTTTTATTAATTTAAACCAAGTTTAAAATGATTAAATCCATGATAACCATAAACAATTGACAATTTATACAATTATTGCAATAGCTTGACAACAATGACATTTCAGTTATTTGAGAGCATCTTCATTCATTTAGTTTGAACCCTTTTTCTCACTTCTTTGTAGGAAAACCGATAGTGTAATGCCTGTTTTACACTGAGCAAGTGCAACCTGCAATTGCAACTTGCAAGATTTACGTTCAACTAGTTGCACCAAAATGTTGCAGAGTTATTTTTTTCACTTTACATTCAGCAACTTGCAACTGCAATATAATATTAATTTATTTACAAATTTTTGTCGTTACTAACTTCATATTATATCAGCTTAACCTCTTATATCACTTGTATTATTAACATTTGTTTCATATGTTATATTGCATTGATATAAAAATTTATTCTTATAAGTATTTGCACAATTATTTGCAATGCAGTAAATAATTTTAATATCTTTAACCCAACTTTATCGTTTTTGACATTTATAATAAGTTGGTAGCATTCTAACAAACTTAAAATTACTAGAAATAACTAAAAGTGGCCTTGCAGGTCTTCAAAAATTAGAACACGTTCTAATTCGCGCAAGAGGTTGATGCAAGATTGCTTCTGCCTCTTGCACTTGCAATTTCTGTATTACACTCGTTCAATACTGCTTCAACTTGTTGGAAGTTGCAGTTGCACTTGCAATATTGCTCAGTGTAAAACAGGATAAAACTTAGTATATCACATGTGAGTGAAATGTTATTTTATATTCGTGAGAATTATCATTATCAATCATCTTATTCGCGTATAATGACTTATTTCAGCCATTTATAATATAATGTGCTATTAAATGTATACTATTATTTTTATATTGTTATAAGTAAATATTGGCGGCATACACTTGTGTGAACTTTTACTTTCTTAAAGACAATCATGTTAATGATAAGGAAGTTAATTGAACGTGAAATTTAATGTCATAAATTACAAAATGAACATTTATTTATAATTTTTATTGTTTTAATGGGTCAATATTTATATTTGATATATGAATATAATAATCATGAATTAAATTAGGAATGTAATGTGTAATATTATTATCAGGTTAAATTTTTCTGTTGATTACGAGGTTTTTTGAAACACGTGTGTGTAGTTAATTAAAAAATTGTTTATATTAAAAGTTAATAAATTTTTTGTTGTTGTAATAATATGACAGGTTCGTTAGTTCCAATTTACTATTTGATATAGCCTTGGTAACTCGTTAAATTCAACTACCGTTGCCTAAAATTAGCAAACTATTCAAATTTGAATCCATATAGTCATGTTGGAAAGCGAAAGGTTCGTTCAATTACTTCTTTATATAATCTTATAATCTATTGATTTTTTTGCTAATAAAAACTTTTCTTTAACCTTATATAGAGTTATTTTTTGTGACAAATATCCAATCAAAGAACAATACCTTGTGTTATTTCCTTACGAAATATAATTATTTTTCATTAGTTTCACTGTATTGAATATTGTGAAAATAAACATTTATAATTACTTTTCTTAATTTTATAGTTGTAATAAATTTCAATCATATTGATAATTTTAATTATTTTTTTTTTGCATTACTACTCATATTTCCCACTTAATTTCAAATTCGTATTAATTATTGTAATTAATATCTACTAATAATTACATTTTCTCATTTCAGGTAAGCATCTTTTCCAACTATATTCACATTAACAGCAGCTATTATTGGTAAGCGTTTAAAGACAATTTATTTTTAAATATCATTTTCTAGCAGTGAGTTTTTAAGAATCTTTTCCATCTGAAATAACAATACTTACATTTTAAGTTTGACATAAAATTAAATAGAAGTAAGCAAAAGGTCATAAAAAGAATGAGAAGTATACATTACTTTCATGTGATTCGATATTGTTTTAAATGCGTATTAATTGAGATTTCAGTTTCAAGAAAGAATTATATTTTTCCATTTATTCCTTCTACTTTCTTGCCCTTAACCTTAAAAATATATACAATGGGGGATTCTCATCTTACGCCTTCAAAAGAATAATTATATTGCATATCAATGGTAATGGCTCAGTGGTATCAAGTCGGCATGTGGATCCAAAGAACTCTGGTTCGATCCCCACAGCCGACAAAACATTTTCACTACTTTAAAATTACCCCTGTGGCTCTTCCAACACTAACATCTTTGGGAGCCGTGATTTGACTGCTGGTAACCGCACTTCACGCGCATAAATATACCAAGTTCTCAAATTATTTTATAGAAAAAAGTTATAAATAATAAATAAATAAATAAATATATGATCACGCCCTTTACCCATTACTGGGTGTAGCACTCTGCTGAAGCAGATCTCGGTAAGTGATATATTTATGCGCGTGAAGTGCGGTTACCAGCCGTCAAATGGGGTAATGGCTCAGTGGTATCAAATCGGCCTGTGGATCCAAAGAACCCTCGTTCGATCTCCACAGCCGACAAAACATTTTCACCAATTTAGAAATTACCCCTGTGGCTCCTCCACCACTAACAACTTTGGGGGCCATGATTTGATGGCTGGTAACCGCATTTCTCGCGCATAAATATATCACTTACCGAGATCTGCTTCGGCAGAGTGCCACATCCAGTAATGGGTAAAAGGCTTGATGATATATTTATATTTATTTATTTATCAATTTTAACCATGAGAAAGTAGGAATAAAGCAAAAAATAATGATATTTGATTGCGTCAAAACGTTACGTTTTTTGATTACATAATATTTATACGAAAAGTTAACCTTTTTAAAAAAGTATAAATGTTTACTATGGTTGCTAGGTGATGGTTATTTTACCATTAGTAGAATACTTTTAGACTTACGATAAAAAGTACTTTTTGGTCGCTAAAATAATAGTTTTTTTTTTTTTAAATAAAACAAATACTTGCATTACAAACAACATTTATAGTAAAGCACAAAAGAATAAATATTTTAGCTGACGATTTGTATATTTGTTTTTTGTTAATACCATGACACTAGTGATTTGATTAAAATTAACATTTATTTATTGAATTTTTCCTGTTCCGAATACAGAATTATTATGAATTACGATAATATTAGATTTTTTGTCTACAAAAAACTATTTAATTGTTTTGCTGAGAAACAATTATGAGGACCCAATAGTTGAATATTACAAAATTAACATTGAAGTCCCTATGGTGCATCCTTTGATGCACCACTCTGTATACTTGAAATGGGATTAATTTCCTGTTGTGCACCGTAGAAAATAAATAAATTCGTATAATGTAACTCAATTAAAAATTAAAAACACTTAAAATCTTACAAAAACAGGATACAAGCTTTTAAAAAGCAAATGAATATTATATTTCACTCCTATCTAAATAGTTCATTAACTTAAAACAGTTAATTGAATGAAACTTGATGTCAAAACAGGCAAACACCTGTATGTTAATAAGTAAGTAAGGCATCAGCACATCAAAGGAAACAAAAAACCAGTCTTCTTCCAAGTAGTTCACTCAGTTTAACAGATCCGATAAACTGGAGTTTCTGTTGCACAAAGAACAGGCATTATATTCTTGTGTCAGCATTACGTTGTTAATATGCGCATGTACGTACGTTTTAGCGTTCAGGTCTGTTAACCACGAATGATTTGAATGATGAAACACTGATTCGTAATTTGTACACCCGCTCTCGAATTAGATTAACCTCGGAGAATAGGATTCTGCAGAGGCAGAGTCAAGAATGAATCTAAACAGAACAAATAAGAAACATTTACAAAATTATGTTCTGCTAATTTAAATACTAATTCGTCCGTCTTCAGGGCTTTTTCCGTTGTAACTTGAAAGTGAAAGCGATTGGAGTTCAGTCTGAATAAGACACTTCCACACATTTTAATTTTTTGCTCATTCTAATAGAACGGGGGTGTCAAACTGTCGGTCCGCGGGTTGCACGCTTCGAGGAAATATACAAGAAAGCTACAATGTTATAAATAGTTGTTTATGTATCAAGGGTGAAATGATGCTCAGGGCGAGAAACGCTAAATTCACCCATGGTACATACAATATTCTATGCACAACACATAGCTATGTACATAACAAGTGCACGAAGACATACAGTGCACATCCGCACAATTTTGAAGCAATAAGGGAATTTATTAAATTTGAAGCGTGAATTTATATTGACAGTTTATTAGTATGTCATGAATTGACATTTGTTATTTGAAAACATATTTTTTATTTTTGCTCGTACAGTTTGTTAAAATATGTCTGATTGATGGCGTTATAAGCTAATGTCTCTATTTCCTTTATAAATTCCTTAAAATATGTGTACGAGGGCAGGGTGAAAAGTCCCTGAAAAATAAAACAGATGGCGCCACAATCGCAAATCTCATGTGACATTTGTGATGTACCATCTTTAACTGGAACGCATTAAAATTTTCAAACTGATATGTCATTCAGTTCTGTTTTGACACCCATCGAAAGCAAGCAACCTTGAAGATTTTTGAAAACATGGAAAAAAGTGAATTTCGCGTCTTGATTAAACATTATTTCTTGCGTGGAAAAAACATTACGCAAACCAAAGCATCGCTTGTTAAATATTATGGGGACTCCACCATCGATTGGAACGATTCACAAATGGTTTACTGATTTTCGTTGTGGTAGTATAACCACAAAGGACGCCGAACGTTTTGGTCGTCCAATTGAGGTTACAACGCGAGAAATCGTCGATAAAATCCATGGTATGATATTGGACGATCGGCGAGTTAAAGTGCACGAGGTTGCTGAGGCTATGAGCATCTCAACCGAACGGGTACGGAACATTTTGCATAAATTTTTGGATATGTGAAAGCTATCTGCCAGATGGGTGCCGCATTTGCTCTCTGCACCGGTACACAGGTCCGCAGTCGCAATGGCAAAATTGCATGAATTGCGCTGCGCATTAATTCGTCATCCGCCATATTCTCTAGATTTGACTCCCTGCGATTTTTATCTATTTCCAAACTTGAAGAAATGGCTCGGAGAGATTTTGCTCCAACGATGAGGTCATCGCTGAGACAAACGCCTATTTTTAAGGATTGCCAAAATCGTATTATTTGAAATGTTTCGAAAAATTAGAAAAACGTTGGACGAAGTGTATCGAGTTATAAGGAGATTATGTTGAGAAATAAAATATGTTTTGACCAAATAAATCATTTCTTCTTTCATTTTTCAGGGACTTTTCACCCTGTCCTCGTATATAAGTACAATTAGCGTTTTAATAGTAAAAATTTAGAACTATAAAAGTGGGTGTTTTTTCAATTACTTTGCTCACTAGTGCGCAAAATCAAACTTTCCATCGATTTCCAAGGTTATGTAAACCTTATTTTGAATGATGCCAGTACAAAAGCAACATTTCATTTTATGTTCAAAAGATTCAAATAGGTACATTTATTTGTCATAATGACATTTTACAAAATCAAATATTCACAATAAACTAAAATTTTCATTTATGTATCCATAGGGAATTATTTTATTATGGCTCTGGGGCCAAATACAAGTGTTTACGCCCGCTCTCCATAGGTAAAACATATTTATTTAGGCCCAGTTGTACATAAAATAAATTATAATAAAAATATATTCATAATTTTTTTGAGTTGCTCAATCATTATTAAGAAGATTTATAAAAAGGATTAAATTTGAAGTTACAGTTAGTGCTTTATACGTCACATTTGATTGTATTTTATCGCCGTAGCACTTGATGCCATAATTATCAGTCATTTATGAGAATTAAAATGATTTTAATGACTAATCTCTTTTATGCATCAGCCTGTCTATTCATAATTTATGTCTAGAAATGACAGAATAAAAGAAATTTTTATGATTAATTTTGTACTATATGCATTCATTCATTTTTTCGATTCTATGAGAAATTAGTGCAGTTTTTTTTAGTATAAATATTTTTTGCGGTCCACTTGAGATGAATTAAGTCGTGCATTTCAAAGACTATTTTTAATCCTGCCATATCGGTCCTGTATTCTTTTTAGTTTTCTAGTTACAAAGTAAGGTCATAGAAGTTGTAGAATTTGTCTCAAAAATTACTGTTTTTCTTTAATAATATTATCAAAATAGTAAATTTTATAACTTTTGTAGGAAAAGTTCAAGGTTAAATCTTATACAGGGTGGTGAACGCAACTCTCGAACATAGGGATTTAACATGTAAAATTACAATTTTGTAATTTCCTGCTTCCCTAATTATTTTAAGCAAAAAAGCTTCTGCATCTAAGCCAATAAACAAAATAAACTTTGCATGCTTCGTAACGGCACAAATTAGATCTGAAAATGAGAAAAATAGCCTCAAAAACTATCGATAGCCATGGAATTGAAACAAAATTAAACAAATGTTTGACGTGTAATCTGTCAAAATAATTTCTTTATTTATTATGTCATTTATTTTGACAGATAAAACGACAAACATTTGTTTAATTTTGTTTTACTTCAATAGTTCTCGGGCTATTTTCGTTATTTTCAGAACAAATTTGTGCCGTACGAAAATTAATTTTCTTTATTGTCTTAGATGCAGAATTTTATTCCCTAAAACTTTTATTTGAAGCTCTTTTGCTTAAAATAATTAAGGAAGCAAGAAATTACAAAATTGTGATTTTACATGTTAAATCCATATGTTCGAGGATCGCGATCACCACCCTGTATATCTTACTTTTATATTGTACATATAAAGAACATATAAAATTTTCTCTGAAAATAAGCAAACATATAATTTTGTTAAAACTATATGACATACTTATGAATATTACCTAGAGTTTATGTTAAACTAAAATAAGACATAAAGACAAAGTTTATAAATCTTAAAACTAAATTGCTAGACCGACAAAAGGATATTTCTGATTGTCGTCAAGAGTAACTAGTAGTAATCACAAACAGTTTCTTTTGTTTTTGTTATTTTCTTATGAGTCATTGAAAACGCTGTCGCAAAATGTGGAGAATGTTTAAGGAATCCTGCAGAAGGTTTGCACAACGTGCTTGTAGAGAATTACAGGATATACGTAAAGCTATCGTAACTGTAAAACGGATTCAAAGGTGATTTCTAATTCAGTTTGCGATTTTTATTAGCTTTATGATGGTGTTTAACAGGTGGAAAGATTTAAGGTTGTATTGTGATCGGTGGTTTAGAACAATGACTTAGCTGTAATATGTGCTTTATGACTTTATGTTTCTTGCAAGATTTTTCAAGGTTCGTGATAAGTAATTTTCTATGTTGAATGCATAAAATTTATTCACAGAAATATTATTGAAATATTCAGTTATAAAATCTTGCTGTTGCTATTTTGTTTGTGAAGGCCGTATAGAGAAATAAGTGTTAATAAGTGTTATACAAATTGAATTAAATTATAAATAAACATTATAATTTTAATTTAAACACTGTTTTTGCTTTTACAGAAAATGCATTTAGATATTAACGATAATCGTTATGTAATCTCATACTTTCCTATAGATTTTGCTACGAGAATTTATTTGATTTTTCTCATACAATGCATATTTTTAGTCAGTGTTCTACCATATTGGATTTGTATTCTTTTAGTTTTCTAGTTACGGAGTAAAGGAATAGAAGTTGTACAATTTGTCTTGATAGTAACATTTTAAAACTAGTAAATTTTAGAACTTCTATGGGAAAAGTTCAAGATTAAATCTTATAGTATATCTTACTTTTATGTTGAACATATAAAGAACTCATTCAATTTACTCTGAGAATATAGCAAACATATAATTTTAATAAAACCATACTACATATTTATGAGTATTACTAGGATTTATATGTTAAAATAAAAGTAAAATTTCCCTGGCAAGGCAGTAGTAAAATGCAACGTTGCCTCATCTATTTGCACAAATACATTTTACATTTCAATACAAAATACGGTTATTTATCTTTAATTTTCAAATATAATTATGGCCGGTTTCATCATCAAAAATTAAATTTTAAACATGGTATAAATAAATAAAAGCAAATCGAATGTATGACAGCAATGTCCATTATTCAATTTGACATGTAATTTTGATTTGCTTTTATTTATTTAATCAACGTTTAAAATTTAACATTTGTTGGTGGAACCGGCCATTGATATTTAAAATTTATAATAATTCAATGACACTAAAAATCAAAAAATTTAAAACTTATAAATAATAACGATAATTTGATTTATCCCCTAATTTGTGATCTAGCAACGTTCAATCCGAGCATGTGTCAAACAAAATGTCAAGAGCACAACATAACACATGTCACTGAGCTAAAGTTGTTGCACGATTTCAGAAAAAATACTTATCCCAGCATTGAGGTTCATTTTCATGCCTTATATTCATCATGATTTTATACAAGATATTAAAATACCCTCTTTTTGTTTATTCGACTGTTCAATACGATTTTGTGACTAGATTCTTTCTGTATGTAACCGGTTCCTTTTGATCAGAGCTGGGCAAGTACCAGGACCAAAGTACTTAAGTATAAGTACCAGGACTAACCATGGTCAGTACTTGTTATGCAGTATTTTTCAAGCACAGCTTGAAAATACTTAAGTAAAGTACCAGTTTTTTTAGATCAAAGTACTTAAAAAATAAGTATTTTGCAAGTACCAGTATTGGGTATATTCGTATGAAATAGTTTTTCTGTTATTTATTTATATTAATAACAACATATTCTAAATATACATTTTGAAAACATGATTAAAAAATGAAAAGATTTTTTAATTTAAAAATAAATAGGTACATGCTAAATTTAGTATGTAGTCGGAAATTACAAAAAATCAGTCCTGCATTAACCGCAAAATCAAAGTACTCCAATGTTTCGAAATATTTAAGTACTTTTCGCGACTTTAGTAATATTGACGTACTTAATTATTTGAAAAGTACTTCAATATTTTTTACATTTACTATCCCAAAATGTAAGTCTTAAGTACAAGCTGAAATTTAGTACTTAAAAATTTCAAGTATTAAGTAACACAAAAATAAATGTACTTCAGTATAAGTATTAAGTACTAGAAGATACGAAAAATTGGTACTTAAGTACTAAAGTACTTAAGTATTGCCCAGCTCTGCTTTTGACCAATATATTTTGTATTTATACTTTTTTCTAAAATTAGTAGGGAAAAATCTATTACCAAATGAAAATTTTACCATTGTATTTCCTGTAAAACAAAACACTCGGTTTAATATGGGGTGGCTAGCTCAGTGGTATGAAGTCAGCCTGTGGATCCTGAGAACCCTGGTTCGATTCCCACAGGCGACAAACAATTTTCATAATTTCAAAAACTACCCCTGTGGCTCCTCCACCACTAACATCATTGGGGGCCGTGATTTGACGACTGGTAACCGCACTTCACGCGCAAAATATATCACTTATCGAGATCTACTTCGGCAGAGTGCCACACCCAGTAATGTGTAGAAGGCTTGATGATATATTTTATTTTTATTTACTCGGTTTAACATCGCTTTGTTTTTATGTATTTAAACCAAGTTTATAATTTTACTTTTGTTGGTGCAACAAACAAAACAAGATAAAAGGAAAAGTTTCAAGTAAAACTTTAGAAAAATGAATTAAAATATTTGTATGTGTGCATTTGTGAGATTAAACACAAACTTGTGGCTGCCTACTGAAGCTACTGTTCCAAAAAATAATTAGCATAATCTCAGGCAAATCTTTATTTATCTGATCGTGGACTATACAAAGCTATCTTTGTTGCGTTAACAAGGAAACCATTTTTTAGAAGTTGGTGAATATGCTACATTACTTTTTAATATCATTATGTCTGCAGTCTGCTGAACCCGCCAACAAAAAGAGCAGAACGGAAATTTTAATATCATTAAAATAAAATTAAGAAAAACTCTGATTAAACATGAATAATTATGTCTGATATTGAAGAATTATAATTAATAGCTTGAACTTTAGTTTCTTTATTGCAAACAATAATTTCAGTAATTATTGTAATGTTTATTTTATTAAAAGAACATTACGAACATAAGACTTTCATTCGAGAAAGTAAATGCACAACACCAGAAACAATCAGGAACAGAATGAATCAAAATGTAATTTGTATTCAATAACGTGGACTTTTTTTGTTGGTGAACAATATGTATTCTTATCCATACAGCATATGTTACACGCTTTTTATACAAGTTGAATACTCTTCAGACTCATCAGAACTTCTGTTTTTCCTCAAGTCCAACATCTACTCCAACGCAAGAAAGTTGACACGTAATCTGGTAGGCAAATGAAAGAAAAAGTTACAAAACTTGAAACTGAAAAACACATTTAATATTTACAAGTTGAATTTTTACTGCTTTAATATTATCAAAAATTCATAAAGAAGAGAGTTATATTTGAAATTATTTAATCTCATTCTTATTCCGGATTAATAAATAATAAAATACGAGAGTGAATGCAATATCGCTTATATACATACCGTTTGTTACACCATTTAGAGAAATACTGGAATGACGTGAAAATTTGCAAACAGTTCGTTTCCTTGTTTATTCGATGTCAAATGACAAAAGTAATGTTTCTATGAATGAGCCTAGAATAATATCAATTCTTATTCGTTAAATATAAATAAATAAATAAATATATCATCACGCCTTCTATCCATTACTGGGTGTGGCACTCTGCCGAAGCAGATCTCGGTAAGTGATATATTTTGCGCATGAAGTGCGGTTACCAGTCGTCAACTTACGGCCTCCAAAGATGTTAGTGGTGGAGGAGCCATAGGGGTAGCTTTTGAAATTATGAAAATTGTTTGTCGCCTGTGGGAATCGAACCAGGGTTCTCAGGATCCACAGGCCGACTTCATACCACTGAGCTAGCCACCCCATTATTCGTTAAAAATTTATTTAATACCAAAAACAGAGGTATCTTACATTTTCTAAATTCTGCAATTAACTTTTAACATTTTTAACTAAATTTAACATTAAATCTATCATAGACACAAAATGTACAGCAGTATTATCAGCATTTATTTTTTTTTTTACAAAAAATTACTTTAACTCACAAATGGACTATCATAATTATTGCCTTGTAGCGAGTTTGATAGCAGAAATCAAAATTAATTATTATTTAAAACAAATTTTATTATATAGTTTTTGTATAAAACGAAAAAGTGTTTGTTAATATAGATATGTTTACTTCCTCTTTCAATGGCTTTTATTCCAAGATGTATGTATCGATTGACTTCATATTTTTGTCTGTGTATTAAGAACATACTAATATGTGTCTCATTAAAATTTTATTCAATTGTCTTGCATATTACACGAAAAATAAAACATAAATAAATAAATATATCATCATGCCTTCTACCCATTACTGAGTGTGGCACTCTGCCGAAGCAGATCTCGGTACGTGATATATTTCGCGCGTGAAATACGGTTACCAGTCGTCAAACCACGGCCCCCAAAGATGTTAGTAGTGGAGGAGCCACAGGGGTAGTTTTTGAAATTATGAAAATTGTTTGTCGCCTGTGGGAATCGAACCAGGGTTCTCAGAATCCACAGGCCGAGTTCATATCACTGAGCTAGCCACCCCATCAAACATCAAACGAAAAAATAAGTTTCCGGCCAATTGATGTGACGCAGGGCTCGTAGAGTTATTATATTTACTTAAATTATAAGGGTAATATCACAAGAGGTGATAATTATTTTAGAATTACCAGTCGTTTCCATATCAACTTATTTTTTCGATTTACGACAGAAAATATCTGAAAATTTCACGAAATGTTCGAGTGGTATTTAGGATAACTATTTTTGGTTGACGTTTTTATTTAACAAATTGATTTCCAATCTTCTCGTAGTAATCATCATCTTATTGGTTAATTTGACGGTAATAATACAATTGGCTAATACTGTCTGATAGAATAATCATTATTATTTTTACCGAACGAAGTAACAGACGAATGATAGAAATAAAGAACCTTTCTTTAGAACCATCCTGGCGTTTCTATGTACATTTGTATTTATTTCCTTGTTTTGGCAAAAAGTTATAACATAATTAGTTTCAAAAATATTTTATCTTGTTTAATATTAAATAAAGTTTGCGCCTTATAGAGTGAATAAAATTGTATGTAAATTTTATAGCATCATAAACTCAAATTATAAAAACTTGAACATGAGATTAAATAATATAACATAGCAACACGGTCCCTTTATAGATTTTTTTGTTTGTTTGTATCGCCAGTGTCGTTTTGGTGACTGGAACTTTATCGATTTTCTTCTGTTTCGTTCTATTCCATACTTGATGTTTTATTCCAAGAAGACCATTTCGAAGAAAAGAACATTCAACACTTGTGCCGACTGTCGTCTGTTTTGCATTGTGGTATATTATTCATGATCCTTCAAAGAAGGACTATGAATCCTTCGACATGTAAAACAGATTTTTTTGTTTTGTGATGTCAGGACTTACTTTATAGTTGTCTGGACTTTCGATTCTAGATCTGTGAACAAAGAAAATATTTTTTTATTTATTTTTTATGAGTTTTATGACATGCGCTAAATTGAATTTATCAATTTAAATTCATATTTTCATTGTTTTCTTCTTTTTGTTCCTGTTTTTATTACAAAATTTATATGTCATGTCCTCTGTAATTTCAGATTTATTATTGAAAACATTATGATAAATGGTTTGATTTGTTTTTAATTGTACTTTTTTTTATTAGATAATTTTGTTTATGTTGTTGCAAAATATGATTTTGTTTTAATTATAATGTTTTATTAAACAAGTCTGATAGTTCTTTTGTGTCTAATAGGATATGTAATTTTTCTTCAGTTTTAATCTATGCTTGAAATAATTATTTAATTAAATACAGTAATTTTTTGCTTGAGTTATCAGTATTAATTATAGTATTTTAATTGTTTTTGCAATATGCGATTAAGTATTAAGTATATGTAAATTATTTAGTACAGCCGCCGTAGGCAAGATTAGTATAAATTTATTGTTTTAAACATAATTATTAATCAAAAACATAACATTAAAGTTTGCACATAACTATGTTGTTACATTCGAATTACAAAACAGTGACGTATGTGTATGATTAATGACATTAAATTGAACTTAAAATTTGTGTTAGTTGAGTTGGTAATTATGAATAACGACGATGTAATTTTATTACTGCTATCCAAATTGTCAAGACACAGTAATGTTTAGTGATTATGATTATTTTTTGACGTTTCTCAAAACCAATGAAATGCTTCATTGTATGTCACGTGTCTGCGTTTTAGCCAATCCTGTCATTATTATACTGAGAATTATGCTCTTGTGATTATTCTCGAGAATTATCTCTGTAGATGCTTTTTTATTTATGACAAATGATAGGTAGTTGTCAAATAATTATTTAAAACTGTCAACGCGTCAAGTAAAATGTGTGAAAAAATCGATTTAGTTGTATTTTAGATACAGAAATACACCAACAAATTTTGGAAACAACTTCCAAGAATACACTAATAAGTAATCAATCGAAATGCATCCAGTTCAAAATCTTTTAAGTTGGATGAATCGATCTCAACAGCTAAGTCAAAAAATAATCTAATATAACTCGAGAGTTGGATAAATTAGAAAATAATTCTCCAGTATCTTTCTCAAACTTGCTGCCATTTGGCAATAGCCACTCAAGCCCTTCGAGCTTTCGTGACTATTGCTTGGCAACAAGTTTTCGAAAGATCTGTCAAATTATTTTCAATTTATTCTCTCTCTTGTTATATTACTACTGATAATTTTATACTAATTAAATTTTCTCATTAATGGGGTAGATACTAGATCCCTCAGTGTCTAACTGTAGATCTAAAAACCTGAGTTCGATGTCAACAGCCAACAAACTGATTGTCATCACATTAAAACTAGCCCGATGACTCCCCACCACTAACATATTTGGGGACTGGTATTCGATAACCGGTAACCGCACTTCACGCTACGTCAAATTGTCACACTCATGCTGGCTTGCATGAAAGTTTTATCGGTTCATTAGCAACTAACGGCTCAATATGTTTCAGAAAATTGCTATTGATACTGTTGCTAGATAAACAAGTCTTCAACTAAAGAGTTATTTATTTTTTTCTTGCAACCCAGCATCCGAATAGGTAAAAGATGTGATGATATATTTATTTATTTAATTTTTTTACAATTTTAATATAAAAATATCTAATATTAATAATAAAATCAAATTTAAATATATTATAGTTTAGATATTCGTAAATATGAATATTAAAACATAATTTATTGGCATATTTAATATAATTCTAATAATATCTGTGTTGAAAATGTTACTGTTTGCTTTTAATTTAATGTTGAAATTTGTATGAAATGAAACAGGAACTGCAATACATTGAAGATAAGAATCGAAACCATATAATTACGTAATTGTTTCTGCGTTTCAGTACAAATGCTGACGAAATATAATTTATTTCAAATTGAAAACAAACCATTTCAACTTCGAACTAAAGAACAATACATTAGTTGACCCAGTTATTAATATTTTACCCAACCGAAATTAAATAACTCAACCCACCCACAATACATTGTAGATAACGCAATTTAACGCTTTTAAAGACCAAATTATTAACAATTTAACCTTCGAACTATAGAACAATAAATATATTAATTGACTTAATTATTAATATTGTAACATTAAGTACTGGTACTGCACTTTCAAATAACGTACTGGGGTTTACTTGTGACATGAGAGATCCGGGTTAGGCGAATTAGATCCCATAGTAACACTGTATATTTTATTTTAAAATTAATTATAAAGAAAAATTATTCAAATAAAAGTTGTGAAGATGAAAATAAATAAATAAATATATCATCACGCCTTCTACTCATTACTGGGCGTGGCACTCTGCCGAAGCAGATCTCGGTAAGTGATATATTTTGCGCGTGAAGTGCAGTTACCAGTCGTCAAATCACGGCCCCCAAAGATGTTAGTGGTGGAGGAGCCACAGGGGTAGCTTTTGAAATTATGAAAATTGTTTGTCGCTTGTGGGAATCGAACAGGGTTCTCAGGATCCACAAGCCGACTTCATACCACTGAGCTAGCCACCCCGTACTTGTATAATAAATAACTATTAATATATGTACGATTTCAAATTAATTAATTAATGAACACTCAACAAAAATATTATCAATATTTGTAGTTTTAACATAAACAAAATGTTATTACCTTAAAGTATGATTCACCTTAACAAACAAATTTCATCAAATCATAATCATATAGTATACAAAATGTCACCACACGTGGCACACTCTGTACTGTAATTGGGATTAAGTTAATAAAATAAAAATAAAGTTTAAATTATAAAAATAGTATTATTAGCTGTTTTTCATGCGTAATTTTTAATTATTTGCTAAATAGTTTGTTTAACATTTTATCAATAGGATATAGTTCCTGGCTTTAAAAAAAATAAGATCATTGTAATAATAGTTATTTATGTACCAAGGGTATAAATAGGGTTTATTGATCGATGCGCGAAAGTTAGAGCACGAGGGCCATAAACGATAGTTACAATTGATGTAAAACACGGTGTAAAGTACTTTCCGTCCCTTCGGCGGTACAGTAGCACTTAACGTCTTCTAATGAAGTATATAAAGTTCATAAATTCAAATAACTAAATCCAGTTTATTGGTAATTAATCAAAACACATACTCATGTACTATCAACTCCGAGGTGCAGAACAATGGATTGATTGACCCCATTCAGTAATTAATATCTATTAATACTGCACCAAAATGAAGTACTGCCACCAATTGTAATAAATTGTAGGTGTCGCACTTAGCGCTTTAAAATAACGAAATAATATCGTAGTGAATCATACATGTTCCGTTTGTACTGATTTATACTCAGTCAAGACTGTAGCGCAGTTCAACTGTACATGGACATTTTTATGACGTCTAAACAAAATAATAAATTATAATAAATCAAGTTTATGAACCTTGAGCACTCGAACGCAGCTGCACAGCTGTGCAGAATATTGGCACAGCGTAGCAGAGCGCAGCGTAAACGTAACATAACGTTATATTCATTTATCTTGGAATCATTCACTGTATCATATCTATTACCGATATTTAATCACATGACATTTAAGAGTGTATAGTAAATTCATGTTGAACTCTGCATACAAATTTCTATTTCTATAGATGGTTTGTTTGTCGTGAAGAGATTGCTTCATTAAAGAGTTAATTTACTTTTCTTGCAAATGTTGCTTTTCTTTATAGAGACTGACAGGCTGACAGAATGAATCTGATGAATTACGTTATTAAGAATTTAAGGAAGTTTAATTTATCAACTCTTGCAAATGCATTAATATTAGTACGCATTGCTATCTTGGTTCATGGTTCATTTTTATTATGTTTTGCAAATTGAATTGTCTGGACTCTAGAAATAAAAATATTAATTTAAATTTGTATACCTTGAAAGTTGGGACAGCGGAATTAAAACAATTGATTATAAATAAACAAATTGATTAATGCTGCGTTGCATGAAAGTTTTATCGGTTCATTAGCGAGTAACGGTTCAATAAGTTTCAGAAAATCACTATTGATTCGGTTGCTTGATAAACAATTCTTTGACTAAAGAGCTTTTTATTTTTTTCTTGCACTCCAGCATGAGAATTTTATTTATTTGACAAATAAGAAACTAGCAGAGACTTTTCCTGAAAGTGAAAATGGAAAGAACGTTTTTTTAATAAATATATCATCACGCCTTCTACCCATTACTGGGTGTGGCACCCAACCGAAGCAGATCTAGGTAAGTGATATATTTTGCGCGTGAAGTGCGGTTACCAGACGTCAAATCACGGCCCCCATAGATGTTAGTGGTGGAGGAGCCACAGGGGTAGTTTTTTAAATTATGAAAATTGTTTGTCGCCTGTGGGAATCGAACCAGGGTTCTCAGGATCCACAGGCCGACTTCATACCACTGAGCTAGCCAGCCCATTAAATTGCTATCATTATTAATTTTAGTTATTGAGGGTGTTTGTCGTAAGATAGCAACCTCGAATATTTCGTTCATTTTGAGAGATACAAAAAATGTTTTTAAGCAATGTTAAACTAGACAAAAAGGAGCATAAGATTATAATAATACGAATTTTGTATACCTTGAAAGTTAAGACAGCGGAATTAAACAATTGACTATAATTAAACAAATTGATTAATACTGGGTTGCATGAAAGTTTTATCGGTTCATTAGCGAGTAACGGTTCAATAAGTTTCAAAAAATCACTATTGACTCGGTTACTTGATAAATAATTCTTTAACTAAAGAGCTTTTTATTTTTTTCTTGCACTCCAGCATGAGAATTTTTTTTTTTTGACAAATAAGAAACTAGCAGAGACTTTTCCTTAAAGTTAAAATGGAAAGAACGTTTTTTAATATTAAATTGCTATCATTATTAATTTTAGTTATTGAGGGTGTTTGTCGTAAGGTAGCAACCGCGAATATTTCGTCAATTTTGAGAGAGACAAAAAATGTTTTTAAGCAACGTTAGACTAGACAAAAAGGTGCACAAGATTATAATAATACGAATTTTGTATCACTTTCGGTTTTAGCGGAAATAAGGTTAACTTTAAATCTAGCATAAGGAATCGATATATATATTTTACTTCACAACTTTACCAAAATATCATAATTTTACTTCAATGGAGATAATTTTTTTTTTAAATCGTTATTAACTATGGAAACATTATGTAATGAAGGAATATTAAAAATATCTACATAACATAATAAATGGGGTGGCTAGCTCAGTGGTATGAAGTCGGCCTGTGTATCCTGAGAACCCTGGTTCGATTACCACAGGCGACAAACAATTTTCATAATTTCAAAAGTTACCCCTGTGGCTCCTCCACCACTAACATCTTTGGGGGCCGTGATTTGACGACTGGTAACCGCATTTCACGCGTAAAATATATCACTTACCGAGATCTGCTTCGGCAGAGTGCCACACCCAGTAATGGGTAGAAGGCGTGATGATATATTTTTTTTTACAAAATAGAAACATTAAAAAATATGACAACTGCAAGTGCTCAATATGGCCACCGTTATTTTTTTTTTTTTTACACATTTTCGCATGCGCAATACAAACTCTTGCATTATATTTTGCAGGATATCAGTCATTTCATCATCTGTGTACCTATAGGATTTGAGCCATAATTATTATGATAAATAATTGATTGTAACAATAACAAAACTGTAGGTATTTTCTACATTATTTGTTTTGTTTTCAGGTAACAAATGTACATTCAAAGCTTGTTGTTTTATTTTTAATGAATTTTTGTTAATAAAAATTATTAAAATAAATGGTCGCCATTTTGAAATGGTTGAATTAAAACTATAATTTTTGGTATAGTTGTGAAGCTAATATAATGTAGGAACATTCCGAAAAGAAATATAGAAATACCGATTATCTATGCTAGATTTAAAGTTCCACTAAAGTTGGAAGTGACATAGAATTCTTATTACTATCAACTTATGTGCCTCTTTGTCTAATTTAACTTTGCTTAATAATATTTTAATTTTATTTTGTATTTCTCAAAATAAACTAAATGTTAGTAACAGCGGTCTTACGACAAACAACCTTACGATCATAACTTCTTTTATGGAAAAAAGATACCAAAGTGAATATTGTTTTCTCTAAGATGAGTAATGTTTGTATTTATTTATTTATGATTATTTTGGCAAAGGGAATACCAGGTGTTTGTTTATATGTATGTGTTTCTGAAAAATCAGTGTTTATTTGATAAAACTGAATGAAAGTAAAACCGCAGCGTTGAGTGCAAGAACTAATCTTGAATTTCGAAAACAATAAACAGTTTCTTTTGTCTTTTCCTGTGCTAAATTTTTAGCTCCAATAAACTTGAGGTTTGAGTAATTCTATTCACGATCATGGCTTGTGACTTCATCTGCAACCAGCACCTAATCAGTAGTGAACTGTGCAGAAACAAATTAGATCTCCTTTCTAACTTCTTTTGTTTTCTACCGTTGACAACCGAGCAACGTGACACGCATGTCTTGACGTGTTGCCCTTTTGAACTTGGGCCATTTTTGTATTTGTTGTCGTTCTTTCTTTGACCTTGTTTTTGAGCATATTTTGTTTTGCAACAGCACTTTCTCCCTATGACCACAACGGCGCTGTCTAAACGGCACTTTCTCTTGTTCCTGATAATTATAGGCCGTCCTACTGTAATATGAGCACTAAATATTAGTTAGCTGGTGGTGTTAGCGGTTGATTTTTTTTACCACTTTTATAGAAATCACTTTTCTCCGGATGTTTAGTTTTTGCATCAAGCAGGCTGCTCTAGCTTTATTTATCGTTATGTAATTGTATGTGAATATCTCTTGTCGTGTGCTGAACCCGTGAAATGTTGTTGTTCACCCGGAATTATAGAAGAAAGTTTTTGATTGCTCAGTAAAAAAGCTTTAAATGATGTTACGTCAGGTTTAATTAGTTTCTTAATCGTTAGTGACAGATTGATTGTGTTGATTTTATTACAATTAAATTGTCACATGACTTAACATGATTAAAACCTGAGATATTACGACTAACATTTCCTGGTTTCAATACTTGTTAACTTTACGTTTTATTTGTCCTATTTTTCGTAATATTGTAGGTTCATTAGCTGTATTTATTTGAAAACTGGCTTGAGAAGAAGTGAGAATCATGCAGTGTAAAGGAATACAAATTATTTACATAAACCTTTCAATGTTGTTTTTGAATCAAGAAGGTATTGGTATTAAGCTGAATTTATAATGAAGTAACGGAAGAGGTAACGCAGTAAGAAGTAAAGAATTTGGGTGATTTATACTAAACGCTCAAGTTATTACTATCAACCAATCAGATGATATAGATTTCGGCATCGTTCATTTAACTTCAACATCTCTTTTTTGAACTTCGGCACTGATCTGTCAATTGGATAACATTGGATAATTAAAATCTTCCGACGATTTATCGTACAGAGATTGATGAATTTCTAGTAATTTTTGCGATCCATTTTAATGTACAAGTTTAAGCAAGTACACACTCAGATCAGACAGATTACAGTTGATTGTAGCTGTATTCCATTTGCCAATTGGTTCACTTAAATCAGTTCAGATAAATTAGACATTATAACTAAATGAAGTGAATTAAGCAAACTGATGCACTTATTGGGGTGGATCACTTGAAAGTAAATTAGAACTAGTAATTCTAGTGCTGGAAATAAAGTCAGCGACATAATCCAGCGAAATTAATAAGTGATCTGATTCAGTAAATGTAAGTTAGATCTGATCTAAATGGCAAATGGAATACGCCTATTATTGATCACCGATTACTAGAATATCAATTGACCATCTCCCAGGTTACGTAAAAATACAGACTTTTGATTGGCTAGAGGTAATAGTTATTTGCGTATCAAGAGCGTAAAGTGAATCTTTATTGCTTGTGCAATAGAGCGAGAGCAATAAAGATACTTTACACTTGAGGCACACACATAATTTTGTCTACGACTTTACTTACTAAAAAATTTTAAAAAATAATATGGAGCTAGTTCAATTCACGTTCCACCAATTTCTGTATTGTATGTAACCATGACGATATCAGTATCCAAGTAAATAATTAAAATATTCTGTTATCAACAATCATTGTTTGTGATAAATTTTCACACATAAATAAAAAATGTGCTCAAAAATCTCAGAAAATAGTGATTGGCGTACTAACAGAAAATTCTAATGAGAATATCACGGAATCTAATTTATCCTCAAATTTATCAAACACCATTTCAAGTTGCGGAATAAATATACAAAACTGTCAAAACTGCATTTTCAATTTTAACATCCCTCATCCTCATTAAGTTGGCACTGCTGCCCAGCTGCGTTTAGGTTCAACTTCAAATCATAGCGCAACAAACTTCATGTATAATATGTATAAAAGTGTAAAAATTAATCTAATCTATATTTTAGATTTTGTAAGTATTGTTTCAATAAATTAAGATTTCAGCAACAATTTATATTTTTCTAAGCGAGCGGTAAAGTACTTTACCGCTTGTTGCTATAGGAGACGCGCGGTAAAGTATTTTATTGTTTGTTACTCAGTAACCATCAACTTTACGATGACAACTGAAAGCATAAATATCAACTTTTCATACCAGTCGTAGAAAAAATAATTTTTCCTACAACTGTGCGATTTCTTTGTTATTACGTAACTAAGTGCTTCATTACGTAACTTTCAAAAGAATATTGTTTTGACAGCGATTTAAATTTCGCGCCGAGCGCGGAATTCATATTTTGACCACAGACGCTTATGGAAGAAGAAGATACGGTGAACCAGCGCTAGTAAATATGCAGTAGTATATTTTGACGTTTATAAACGTAACCTTAATTTGCAGTATATCTAATCTGTAGACAATTAATAAAAAGAACCGAACAAAGTAAAATATATCGATAAATGGTTTTATTTAAAGAATAAGTGAAATACTGCATATTTATTGTTTGTGTATATTATTAATACAGTTGTTACAGTTGCTTATATTAACGTAATGTAAAGTGGAAACTTTTGTGTCTAAAGAAACATTGATTTCTTCCGTACCTGTTCATATTATTACCAGTAATATTATTGGTAACAATTTCGGAAGCTTCAGAAGTACCAGCAGCAGGTTGATTGTCATTGTCGAAAATAGATCCAACATAGTATGATCCGGAGGTTCAATTATCTTTGGAGGTGTTAATGATAAAGAAGAATCACTCACTGTACTATTCCAATCAAGATGATTTTGAATAAATTATTTTGACGTTAGTGAAATATTTTTAAATAACTTAGAACAATGTGCAAGCAATCAACAAACAAACCATAGCAACGCCGTAAAACATCGTTCTCATGTAATATGATTAAAATTTTATAAATTTTATAAATTTTAATAATATTTTATTTTAGTGATTTACTAAATCGCACAGTTGTAGGAAAAATGTTGTTTATAACACGTGCCGAAAAAGGTTACATGCTCGTGCAGATTTCCGCACTCGGCAAGCCTCGTGCGTTAAATTCTGCACTTGCACGTAACGAGCCTTTTTCGGCACTTGTTATAAAAATAACTATTGTAACGCAAAACAGAATGATAAAAGTTGGTTATCTCTTGTTTTGCGTCTTTTACCTTGCTATTTACTTTATTTTATTATAAATCATTACCAGCTCTAGCACATGCTCAACTTTTTACATTACTGTTAAGCTAGATTCACATGGTCTGTAATGTGATTGGTTCCTGCTGGTCCGAACAGTTCTAACGTTGGCGGCGACGGTCCTGACTGCCGTCACCAACATAATTTTAGTTTTCAATACGTCAAATTTCCATTATACCAACAGAACACAAGTTAATTTGAAATTTGTTAAATTTGTACGTATTTATTTATGACATAAACAACATGACACTACATGAAAACCAGAGACAATTTGAACAATCTCGTTGTCAAGATACACAAACATGACATTTCATGTAAACGAAATTTAGTAATATTTTCATGTGACCATTTTTACATTCGCAAATCTGAATTTTTTGTTGTTTCATGTGAACAACCTCCAAATTTTTTAGTGTCGGAAAATCAACATCGCAAACGTTCCATGTGAACTAGCGTTACCATTCGCGTTACCTCTTACGTTACGTTATTATAAATTCAGCTTTGCAAGCATGAGTCACATAAATATTATCATCATAGACATATATTCTTGCAATTTATCTTCCACAAATTCAGAACAATTTCGGCGCAATATTCGGAAACCATTATAATGAATATTGCTCCATGACTTTAAACCAATAGCGTTTCATTATTTAACGACGTTGTCATAGAAAGGAGTGAATTAATAAGTGATAATTTTCTATGTAAAAAATTGACAGTTTTTCTTTAATTTTTTTTAGTTACCTAGCCGCTAGTTTGTTTGACATATAACGATAAAATGAATATATTTTTATAAGCATGTCAGAATATGAATTTTGTAAAATTTTTGGTGTTTTCGTGGGGCAATATTATTACCGAATATAATACGTGCATTGAATATTCCCAGGATTTGTTTTCTCACTCGACTTTTTGTTGCTCTTAGAAAATCGGCACTCTTCTTCGACTCGTGCATATTTCCATAACAACAAAAGCACTCGTGAGCTCAAAAAAATGATCAGTAATAATATAACAAGAGAGTGAGAATAAATTGAAAATAATTTGACAGATCTTTCGAAAACTAGTAGCCAGGTAATAGTCACGAAAGCCCGTAGGGCTTGAGTAGCTATTGCCAAATGGCAACAAGTTTGAGAAAGATACTGGAGAATTATTTTCTAATTTATCCAACTCTCGAGTTATATTTAATTAGATTATTTTTTGACTTAGCTGTAGAGGTCGATTCATCCAACTTAAAAGATTTTGAACTGGGTTCATATCGATTGATTACTTATTAATGTAGTCTTGGAAGTTGGTCCCATAATTTGTTGGTGCATTTCTGTATCTAACATACAACTAAATCGATTTTTTTACACATTTTACTTGACGCGTTGACAGTTTTAAATAATTATTTGACAACTACCTATCATTTGTCACAAACAAAAAAGCATCTACAGAGATTATCCCCGTGAATAATTAGAAGAGCCTTATTCTCTGTATAATAATGGCAGGATTGGTTAAAACGCAGACACGTGACATACAATGAAGCATTTCATTGGTTTTGAGAAACGTCAAAAAATTATCGGTAATATTCAATGCACTAGTGATATTATAATCGAATTTAATTCAGTACAGTTTCGTTGTGATGCTATTAAAAATGTAGGAGTATACGTGAACGTACTATACTAGCATAGTATCGACCTCGTCAAAGTTCATCGAATTGGCCGCATCGCGTGACGGCCCCATATAATCTACAATCGGTTTTCCATATCGTTGGATACCATCTACTGTTACACACACAGAACAAAGAACTTCATGTGTGATTATTATTTTGTGTTGTAAATGTAGCGCAATTTTGTATCCGTGTCTGACTGACTATCTCCGTGTTTAAAGGGAATTGGATTTTAAAATATGTCCGCAGGGAATATTACTTAATTTTCTTTTGATTTATTCAATTATCTTTTAATAAAAATGTAATTTACTGAAATTAAATTAATGTAATAAGATTCTGAAATGATGTAGAAACTCGTGGGATGAGGAAATATACGAAATTAAATTATTAAATTTCGTATTTTGACCTACAAATCTTTTTGTCTTTGTGTTTTCATTTTTATATGTCTTATTTCGGTCCAATTGTAATGGAACCAAATTTAATGTGATAATAATAAGGCTGAATTTTACGAGCTACTGAAAAGAATAAACATAAATAATGAACCTACCAAATTTCGTTCATGTATTGCGACAAAATAGGATGAATAAAAAGTGAACTTAATGACCACTCAAACCAGGAAATGGTGACGATAAAAGCAGTTCAACAGAATTTTTGTAAAGTGTTGTTACAAAATATAAATTTCTTAAAATTGACCAAATTTTCTTATTTCCACACGTGCAACAAAAAGACTCTCCCTTTTTAAATACATCAATACCACACGTTGTTAAAAAATCTGTCCTCTTACAAGAAGAGTTATTGGAGATATTTAAAAATTTGGTAACATTGAAGATTATTAGGATAGACAAGTTGACTTTTTTAATTCAGAGACTTCAGGTCCGGACTTTAATTATCCGGGTTCCGGTGTTAGATACTTATTTATCGCAGTTAATTAGATTTTAAATTTTTTATTTATTGTATATGTTTCTGTTAAGGTGTATAATGTCGTTATTCTATTAAATACCTAGGCAATATAAAAACTTCCAATTATAAAAATTGTATTATTTACCAGTTATTAGAACGCATTCTTAGCGATGCTCACTGCGTTCGCACTTCTAACAAACAAATCCTGAGCCCGTCGAACATGTGCTTCACATACTCATACCGTTATATTCGATTTTAGCTCAAAGTATTCTCAATTTTATAGATTTATTTAATAAATATTGAAAAAGTTTTTGGAAAGGCTCGCTTCGCTCGCAGTTTTAATGAAGAAACCCTAAGCCTAAGAACACATGCGCCACACACTCGTACCGTTATGTTCGATTTTAACTCAAATAATTCCCAATTTTAAACATTTATTTCAATATACAACATGTTTTTGGCAAGGCTTGCTTCGCTCGCAGTTTAAACTAACGTAGAACGCACGCTGCAAACACCAGATTTTATATTTACTATTGCATTTCGCACTTTAGCAGTAAGTGTAGATTGAAGAACTTTTAGAAATATGTATTTTTTTACGGTTTATTGTAGAGTAATTATATAACGCTCGACATAGTAGTCACTGAATCGGATGGTAGGTAGGAAATGAGTACTATTTTTGGGTATTACTCAAAAGGGTAAAGACATTTAGGGCCGATATTTTAATCTCCTTACAAAGTTCCTAATAACTTTATTTCCCAAACAAACAAAAATATTGCACTGAATTCATAGTTCAAATTATGAAAATGATTTCAACTATCAATTTTAGATGTGCTAATTTTTATTTATTAGATACATCAATTTATTAGAAATTTGTTGTAACATTAAAATATCGGTCCTAGTGTAAATATAGTGAAAATTTTTCTGATATTTATAATTATTAAACTTAGGGCGTAGAGATCTATTTTCTGTTAAAAAATTAGGTGAGCTTGAGTTCACAGTTAGCAACCCTAAAAGTTTGTTCTAAACTTGAAAACATGTTTTGTTTCAAATTGAATTCACTATACAAACATACGATAGTAGTTCGTCTCGTCGCTAACTTGATAAAGAACAAAGATGCTCTTTAGATGCGATGCGTGTATCTGCTCTTCGCGTTCGAGTTCTTGAGCTCAGAGATGTTGTCGTGATCGTGATGACTGTGGCCCTGCCTGCCTAGCGGAATGAGTGACTTTCCACGAGCGAAATATCGCGACCTTTAAATGGAATGTAGGAGGATCATCTACCGCCAACGGGCCTGGTATCGATCAGTGATATGCAGTGCATAAGAAAATGTTATCGCGATGTATTTACACCATTGAATTGATAGAAATATTCTAACCTCCGAATACGTATTACATTTTGGAAGGATGGTGTTAATTTGTTTAATAAATAATATCTGTTTGTGAATATGTAATTGCAATAATAGTTACTTATGTAACTAGTGTTAAAAGAGTGGGAAGTCCATGAGTGCAATAAAGACACTTTAACACGAGTTGCATAGTTTTAACTAATTATGCTAATCTAATTAATAACATTACAAACGGCAAAAATATGTATTTTGTAGGTTACGTAGTTAAGTTTGTTGATTAAATTTTTTGTACGTAATTAATGGCAACGTAAAAAAATAATAACTTCCTTTTGAGACTAGAAAGTATTAATAAATGAGATCTTTTTGACATTAGTAGTAGAAAAAATATCATTTATGGGGTAGGCGGCTCAGTGCTATCGAGTTGGACTGTCGTTTCCGACAGGCGAAAAACAATTTTCACCACATTAAAATTTATTTTAGATGATCAAAGGATAGATGGCCCAGTGATATAAAGTCGGCATATGGATTCGATAACCCAAATTCGATTCTCACAACCGAAACATAATTTTATCTACAGAAAAATTACCTCTGTGGCTCCTCCACCACTAACATCCATAATAATAGATGAAGAAAGATTGTAGATTATTTCAAGATGGCGGAATAAATTTCATAGACTGTATTGTAAGTTTCATTTTCGATATAGTTAAAACAATTGTATAAATGTCAAGGCGTTCTTACTATATTGGTCGCCATTTTGTATCAATATGGCGAACTAAAATCTAACATAGTTTTAAAATCCATTATCATCTGACTACAAATGCAGTTGTGAAACTGTATTTAAAGCAAACTCGGTGTAACTCGTGTTTATATTTTGCAAAATAATACGACTTTTATGATTCATGACTCATACTATTTGAAACTGTTATGCAATGACTTTTACAAAAGTGTAATTATGATCCTTAATTATGTTTGTTATTTTTGACATTTAAGGATATGATTTTTTTATTTTGAATGTCTCGCCTTTTAGGAAACTCATTTCTGGTTTATTTTAAAGTTCGTCTTACTTGCCAAATTTTCAAGTTTTGTTGAACTTAGTTATTTTATGATTTTGTGGAACTAATTTAAAAATAAAGTCTGTTTTTAAACGAAACCTACTTCAGCAACAATAAATTGGAATTTATATTTTGACTGCAAACATGTATTTGACTTTATATGCGGCTTATTATTATTTCATCCTTTTTATTTTGTTTTTAAACATTTTGTAACGCAATACTTTATTACCGGAGGGTTACATTTTGTAATTTAATTATGAGAGTTGATAAACTTTCTCCATAAATAAATTGAAACTTTGTATCCCTCCAGCGATTTGATTTTATTTCAGAAAAGTTTATACTAAACATGTTTTCCATAGCTTATTGTATTATCCTTCGCATTCGTGGTTTTAAAACTGCTATCTATTTACTATATAAATTTAAATTTACATAATGAATTTTCCGAGTTTCCCTGGTAGTCACTGTTTGAGAAATTCTGCTGTAACTATTCCGTGGATTGTAGGGCGAAGATAAAAAATGAAAGAAGAAAAGATAAGTGACTTGTGATAAATATGTTGTTTCGGTCTTTTCGACGTCTTACTTGAAAGTCAAGAGATATTTTGTGCCGATGGAAAAATTATTCTGTCCACATAATTCCAAAATCGATTCTCCTTTCTATGAAATTGTCCTCAAAACCCATTGCATTAATAATTCATGATTTATTGATCTATAAATAAAACTTCCTATTAGTTAAATCGAAGTCATATTACAATAAAACAACTATATGCTACTTGTTCTAACTTGACATTCCAAAACGTCTATTCCAATATTTATTCCGTTACAAAAACATGTCGGTACTGCATTGATTGAATATATTATTTTTATTAATTATTATTATTATTTTATTCAATAGATTTTTAAAATCTTTGTGCGATAACAACTTTTTAAAGTAAGTACAATAAATATATTACTACGCCTTTTAAACATTACTGGGTGTGGCACTCTGCTGTAGCAGGTCATGATACGTGATGTATTTATGTACGTGACGTGCGGTTACCAGCCGTCAGATCACGGCTTCCAAAGATGTTAGTGGAGGGGAGCCACAGGGGTAATTTTACTGTAGATAAAATTGTGTGTCGGTTGTGAGAATCGAATTTGGGTTATCGAAACCATATTCCGACTTTATATCACTGAGCCATCTACCCTTTGATTATCTAAAATGGATGAGTTATTCTTTCTGCTCAGTTACACAATGTTTTGATGCCAACACTTGAATCAGTAGGGCAAAGCTACGTTTCGACCTCTTAATATAGTCTCTGTTTTAGTCTTTGTTTTTGGTTTTTTGTTTCTGTTTATGTCTGAAAAATTCCAGCCGTTTCCAGCTCTTAACATAAACATAACCTTAATTCATTATTCTAGTAAAGGTTTGTTCACTTAACTTAGAAAATAATTGTATAAAACTATTTGAAATACTTTAAAATTTATATAAAATTATTAATAAGGAATAGTAATTACTATTAAATTGAAGCACTAGTTTAATTAAATTATACAATTTCTAAACAATTTGAAAAAATGGAGACTTTTTTGTAGTGAACAAACCAGAATATTTCAAATATAATAATTTAAATTTCAAAATTGATTTTTATGTTATTAAAATATGATTAAATTGCAATTATACTTATAAAATCAGAGAAAAGAAATAAATTTTAAAATGACAGCGACTAAATAATTTCTTTTTAACATGTTAGTTTTGTTGTTGCTATTAATCTAGTAATTTTTATTTTTTTCACAGTTGAAATTGTTACTCTTTTTATTCTATTGTCTATATTTATCGTATTTTCAACACAAACCTAATGACATATGATAAATACGGCATAGAATTGACAGCATAACAAGAGATAGCATTACCGCAGCTAACTCTCTCTTACAGAACAGCGACGAAGGACTATATCGAAAGTATGAAATCTGCAAACTTTGTGTTTATGCGCAGCGACAAAGACAAAGACTGAGACTAAAACAGTAGCTGGAAACGCTCAGCTGTATTCACATATGGCAAACTCTCAAGTTTATGTCGAAAAACTAAAACTAACACTATGTTAAGAGGTGGAAACAAGGCTTTAGGGTAAGAGGATTGGCCTACGTAGCTATGTTTTTGTTTACCTTTTTCTGTTATAATATAATTTATACAATTTCGCACTATTTATTTATAATTTAAATGCCAGGTACTCGCATTAAATTGTAGATCACGCGAACGTCTCGAGTAATAGCTAGTATTATTATAAAAACAAACTCATTTTATGACCATTCTGATCAGAAACTTATTTGCAAACAAAGTTATATGGGCTATTTTCCTTTCCTCACTTTAAGATGTGTTGAATGCACAACAAATGTCGCTCTGGTTTGTCTATTGTCGAAGCATCTATCCCATTTTTCAAAGTGAACAAATAAAATGAAATTGCAACCAACATTCGAAATGATCAATCATTTGGTTTGACTATCTTTATTATCAGTACAAGGTATCTCATATATATGTTAAGATAATGATGGAACTTTGTAGTTAATAGCTATAGGATAGAACGATAGGCCATGTCAAATTGCTTGACAATGACATCATTTTTGAAATCATGGCATTGTTACAAGTAACAACAAATGAAATTTGTTTCATAGATTACTGAAAGAAGCACCCGAATTCTTAAACAAGGATTAGCCAATCTTGAATACTGGGTAGATAAATTTATTTGTACTAAAAATTAATTTAAACTACAATTTCAAACTGATTACAGGACTACATTATGGTTTGTTCAAACTTTTTTTTGAGAATATGTATTAACTTAGTTTGACTAAATAAAAGTTCAGAATTAATAAACCTTTTCAGCCCGATTCTCAAAAAAAGGTTTGGCTAATCCTGAACTTTGGATTAGCTAATCTTATTCTAGTCTGATTTCATTATCTTCATCTATAAGGATTAGGTCGACTGATTTGTTCCGGCTCAAATACCAACCTCTTACGTGGGCGGCCTACACTCTTCCTCCTGAATTATAGTTTAAAGCAACTAATGGGATTCTGGTTTTGTGCATTCTGTTTACGTACAACTGCATTTTATATTCACCCATTTTAATATAATGTAATCTGGTACATCCTTTAATTCCTCTTAAAAACTTAATTTAATGGGGTAATGGCTCAGTGGTATCCACGTCGGCCTGTGGATCCTAAGAACCCTGGTTCGATCCCCACAGCCGACAAAACATTTTCATCAATTTAAAATTACTCCTGTGGCTCCTCCGCCACTAACATCTTTGGGGGTCGTGATTTGACGGCTGGTAACCGCACTTCACGCGCATAAATATATCACTTACTGAGATCTGCTTCGGCAGACTGCCACACCCAGTAATGGGTAAAAGGCGTGATGATATATTTATATTTATTTTAAAAACTTAATTTCTGCAGTTTGAATCTTTTGTCCATTGCTTTCCTTTAGAATCCGTGTTAAAAAAGTTCATTCAAATCACTTTTCGAAAACCAAATGATAAAATAAATAAATAAATAAATATATCATCACGCCTTCTAGCCATTATTGGGTGTGGCACTCTACCGAAGCAGATCTCGGTAAGTGATATATTTTGCGCGTGAAGTGTAGTTACCAGTCGTCAAATCACGGCCCCCAAAGATGGAGGAGCCATAGGGGTAGCTTTTGAAATTATGAAAATTGTTTGTCTCCTGTGGGAATCGAACCAGGGTTCTCAGGATCCACAGGCCGACTTCATACCACTGAGCTAGCCACCCCAAATGATAATAAGGTTGTTAGAGATTGTTTAAACTTTTTTGAGAATATGGTTTAGTTTAATTTCACTAATCCAAAATTCAGGATTAGCTAAAACTCTTTTAAGAATTTGGCTGTTTGAAAATTCAATGACTGATATAAATATCTTGTACTACAATCAAAATCTGTGACGTAATTATTGTCAAACCATTTGACATGGCTTGTACTTATGTACATTTCTTAAATTTAAAATTATTTTATCATAATTAAATAAAGTCCATATAATATCATATAGAAAAGCGCCATAGAACAAAATAAAAGTGATATTAAAATTAAATGAAAGAAACAAAATGAATAACATGTAACATGTTTTTTGATTTAATGTTTGCCAAAATGGGTATATTAAAAAGTTATATTGAAAAAGATTATAAATAGTTTATTTTCTAATTAACAAGTTGTTTCTCAATAGTGAAAGATAATGAAACAGGTGTATTTAAATTTTAAGGTGTTAATTTTTACATGAGTAAATAATTGAAATGGCATTTTACTAATTAAAAAACAAGTATATTTTTCGATTAAATAGTTTATTCAATCTATTTAATTACATATGTTGAAAGAACAAATTATAATGACTGTCTAGTTTAGATTTTAACAAACCTTAAGGCATAAGGTTGGGTTTTAAGAAAATAACTTTCCAAATTTTTCTTATTCTAAACAAACGATAATTTATTAGATAATTAACGTCTTCATTTCTGAAAATTTCATTTAGAACCAGTAGCACAGATCTGAATATTCGATAAAACGAGATAATTAACTATACTTTCAGATGTGGAGTTCAGTTTTTAATTATCACCAAGTAGTGTGTTGTATTTTTTGTGAGCATTTCGAGTGAATCGTTCGGCACTTTCCAGACCCGGAAGCGTTGAAGCCGGAGTCGATTTAATAAAGCATTTCGCTTGCAAATGAGCCGTTAATAGCAGTAGGGGGAGCCCCATTTGCCCTCATTATTTCGGCGCCAGTGGTTTGTGGCGCCAGTAGCGCAGACGAGAATTTTTTATGGGGAGGTTTTTTTTTAATGACTTGTTTAGTTGTTCAGAATGGGGAAACTGATTTATGCTAAAAACTACCCACTACATAAAAATGTAATATATGCTTATTTATTCTTATCTTAAGGAAAATAACTGCATTAAGTACAAGTTTACTGTAATTTAGGGGTAGTTATTATAACAGGGCTGTACTTTGTGCTCGTTTCAGTGTATGATGTATTTATGATACAACCTTCCATAATCTGGATATGAATAGATGCTACAGAAGGGTGATATTGTAGGGGTTATTTTTGCTTTGAAAATGATATTTTAATATATTGGTGGATTATGATTATTAGGTACAACTCCAGTAATACATTATTTTGTTTAATTAATATTTTTAGTGAATACTTGAAATCAGTTTGAATTATAAAGAGAAAAATTGGGTACTGCCAAATTTTGAACCTGGGAACTATGAACTTCGATAATATGCTTTACGTCAACTAAACTGCGATCGCTCTGAATTCAAATCTGATTTCATTACAATTTTTTTATCTATTTTGTTATGTGGCATCGGATGACTCTTTTACATACAAAAACAAAAACTCGTTACTAGAGTCGTCTATAGTAATACAGTTATTGAATGAGATAATTTACCAATTGAAATTTAATTATTATTGAATACTCAACAATTTAGCTCAGTCGTATGAAGTCGGCCTGTGGATCCTGAGAACCCTGGTTCGATTCCCACAGGCGACAAACAATTTTCATAATTTCAAAAACTACCCCTGTGGCTCCTCCACCACTAACATCTTTGGGGGCCGTAATTTGACGACTGGTAACTGCACTTCACGCGCAAAATATATCACCGAGATCTGCTTCGACAGAGTGCCACACCCAGTAATGGGTTGAAGGCGTGATAATATATTTTTATTTATTATATTTAACAATTGATGAAATAAATAAATCAAATTTATGGGGTAATGGCTCAGTGGTATTCGAGTCGGCCTGTGGATCCTGAGAACCCTAGTTCGATCCCCACAGTCAACAAAACATTTTCACCAATTTAAAATTACCCCTGTGGCTCCTCCACCACTAACATCTTTTTGACGGCCGGTATCCGCACTTCCCGCGCACAAATATATCACTTACCGAGATCTGCTTCGGCAGAGTGCCACATCCAGTAATGGGTAGAAGACGTGATTATATATTTATATTTAAATAGAATTATAAACAGAAAAATTGAGTTACCAGGCTTTGAACTTGGAACCTACAAACTCCGGTCGTATATTTTAAACCAAATAAGCTACGGTCACCTTGTGATTCAAATCTGATTTTATTGCAATGTTGTTATGTGTCAGTCTCGATCCCATGACTCTTGCATATGTGGCGATCGTAGCTTAGTTGATTAAAGCATATAATCGGAGTTCATAGGTCCCAGGTTAAAATCCTGACTGTATCTCAATTTTTCTCATTATAATTCAATTTGATTTAATCAATTTTATATGTTTACTTAAAATACTAATTAAATTTTGTTATTGTCAATTGGAAGTCGGTATTTCGAAAATTTCTTAGATCTTGATTTAAAATAATGTAATCGAAGTGAATTAAATTAAAAAATCCAAGTAACTTTCTTCCAAATTTAATTGAATAACAATAAAATAGGTAATGAATCGAAATATTTTATGCAATGATTGGAATTGATACTTGAAATAAATGAAAACTAAAGTGTCACAACAAAACATGAGAGCTAGAACAAATACTTTCATTTGAGCTTTCATTTTCTATGATATCAATGCGATATTTTCCATTTAGTCAACAACAAACAATTTATTCATAAATGGAGGGAAAGCCAAAAGTAAAATTAATGTTTTTTTTATATCAAATTAATTTTCAATTAGTAATCGCATGGTTGTATTAGAATTAAATAAGATTAACCCCATCACTTTCCCCTCGTCACCGTCTGTGCTTGGCGCCACATTTGCATCAATCGATCTAGGATCAACGTCCTGCTGTGTAATTGCGTGTCCTTTCACCTCGTGTCGCTCGTTGTTATTGTTTATCTGGTTCTGTGGGTTCTGGTTGTGTCGGCGTTAGACGATCCACTGATTTCCTACAAATGTCAAGTGGTAATTACACTGAATCGATATAGATATTCTGTGGAGTTAGTGCAAGGGAATCGTTTCCCTTTACGTGCTGCCCCGTGTCGTGCCGCCTGGAAACGCTAGTTTGCGAGAAATTACACAGCAGGTCGATTAGAGAGGAACTTTGAAAATACTGGTGTTGTAAATATTTTATGAAGTATTTATGCTACAAAAGACATTTTAAAATGATACATTTTCGAAGATCTGCGTAGACCGCAGGGAATGGCATTTTATTGGAACTGGAGTTTATGAAATATAATGATTTTTAAATATACTTTTTCTATGATTGCTAGAACAAGTTGGCAATTATGTTCGCTGAATATAATTATTTGAGTAAGCTGTTGGCACTTGTTGAAACATGTTTGATAATATTTAAAAAATACAAAATAAAAACACTTGGTTGTTTCAAAGAAAATATTCATCAGAACCAAGTGTTTACATATTGCATTTTTTAAAAATTATGCTCTCATTTGTCATCGTGAAGTTGACGTTTTCTATGGAGCAATCGAAAAATAACTTTGTCGCGTGTTGCCATTGAAAACGCACGACAAAGTTATATTTGCGCGCGTTTCAAATGACAACGCTCGATAAAGTTATAAGGCGTATTCCATTTACCATTTGGATCAGATCTAACTTACATTTACTGAACTAGATCATTTATTTATTTCGCTGGATTACTACTAGAATTACTTATTCTAATTTACTTTTAAGTAATAAATTCCAATAAGTGCATTAGTTTGCTTAGTTACTTCATTATTCATGTTGTCTAATTTATCTGAACTGATTTAAGTGAACCAAGTGAAAAATGGAATACAGCTATTTTTGCGCGCATTTCCAATGGTAACGCGCGGAAAAGATATTTCAATAGTTTCCGGAGATACAAACAATACAGAAACTTGTTATACTGACGGAATGAATTTATTTTCATTACGTATACGTTATATAATAACTTAAGATGTAATCGTAGAAAATTATGTGCGTATCACGAGCCCCGAGTGTCTTTGTTTACGTACCAAAGTACCAAAGATTATTTTTTTTACGCTTTTAATACAGAAATAATTATTAAGTCTTCCTAGTTCATTATTAATTACTAATACCACGGATACAAGGTACATTATTTGGTTCATAATGCCCTCGGATATTATATGATTTTAATAGGCCCTAGGGCATTAACTACAATACTATGATAATACTGTCAAAAACTGAAATTTCTTCTTTACAGTATTGTCAGGTAGTCCATTATTTATTATTTAGGTTATTAAAAAATACAAGTAAGACATAAAATAATACATAAATAACTATTTCGTTTCTAAATCTTGAATAACAATGATTTATAAAATACATAAATATACTTGCGGCAAATTTGAAATCTTCTTACTCGTACAACAATTATATTATCTATAAAAAAGACAAGTATTGATTGTTTCTGTCACGTCCATTTCGAAATTTTGTTTGTTATTTATGACATAGTCATATTCAAATTGATTTGGGTTCAGAAATAACCAGCTCGAGTCTAAAAAAAGTTTTGGCTATTTTTAGGTTTTGGATTAACTAATTTAATTTTAACACGATATTAAAAAGTTTACCCAAATCACATTCTGAAAACCAAATAGTAAGAGGAATTACGGTTTATTAAAACGTTTTTGAGAAAACAGTTTCTCTTTATTTCAGTAAATAAAAATTCAGGATTAAATAAAATTTTTTTGAGAATCAGGCTGTTAATGATCATCCCTTTTTTACCATTCGCAGTTAATGCAGGGACAAACATGGCGGAATATTTGTAGTCCGTGCTACAATAAATTGTAATATTTTTAATAAAGTAAAATACCCAATCAAACAGAATGAAATCTTCACATATGAAAGCTGAAAAATTTCAATTTGTAATACCAAATTTTGCTAGTATATTGTAGTAACTCAAACGCTAATTTTTTCTAATTTGAATTTCCAAATCTCGTTAGATAACTACATGACACGATAGTTGACACTATTGCAGTTGACTGTGAAATATAGTTAACCAACCGTCAAATCATGTCATGCGTAATATGTTAGACATTAGTGAAAATGGAGGGTGACAAACGGAATTGATTGATATTTATTTTTATTTTATTTATTTATTTCGAGGAGAACCAACAGTCTAGAAGACCAATAATAATAGGTACTCACATTTTAGGTATGCGTTGTATAATATTACATAATCATTTTGAAAAGTGTTGTTATATTGTATCGTGTTTTAGATTCTTATCGTTATTGATCATTTTGCAATAGACTTTTGTTAATAATACACATATAATCCAGAATATTAATTTGATGTAAAATACTCAATAGCAAATAATCTTATCAGACAATATTAAACGTTTTTCAAGTTTTATATTTTGTATTATTTAGTCTAAACGTCTAAAGAACCGCGACCATCTGTCTGGACAAAATTGTATAAAGATGAGCGACTGCAAACAAAAAGGTATTATCATAAACTTTTCACATAAATAATTAATTTACAATTTAAGAATTTATGAATATATCTCTTGTTAGATATGTTTTATCCCCATGACATTTACGTTTGATGCCGCTCTATAAGTGTAGGTTGAAAACGGTATTTGAGTCTGAAATTAGACTTGGAAATCAATATAGTCATTGTGGCCTGGATCTCTCTTCGTCGTTTCGTTGCGCGTTCATAATTGAAGTTGATGGTTTATGTGAGGAAGATGAGCACTTTCAATAGGCCTAATGATGAAATGAATGGTGTATGAATTTTAATAGCCGAATGAATATTGATGAGATATGAAACTTTATTGTTTCTTTTTTTAGAAATTAATTTGCTTGAAATGTTTTTTTCATAGTTTTGAAAATTAATTTTTATCTACAATACAATAGGTATTATCTATCAGATCTGATGAATATATTAATACAGATGAATCTTTGTAACAGATACAAATCTTATTAAATTTGCATTCAGCTTTAGAAAATTATAATTATTTTTAGAGAATATAAACGTGATTTACCATCTCTGTATTTAAATTGTTAATTTTTTTATTCAACTTTATTATGTAATTTTGCTTATTTTTATTTGAACCTAACAGTACATTTTAAAATAAATAAATATGTCATATGGGATGGCTAGCACAGTGGTATGAAGTCGGCCTGTGGATCCTGAGGTCCCTGGTTCGATTCCCACAGGCGACAAATTTTCATAATTTGAAAAAGCTATCCCTGTGGCTCCTCCACCACTAACATATTTGGGGGCCGTGATTTGACGACTGGTAACCGCACTTCACGCGCAAAAATATATCACTTACCGAGATCTGCTTTAGCAGAGTGCCACACCCAGCATTGGGTAGAAGGCGTGATGATATATTTTTTTTTTTAAATATGTCATCACACCTTTTACCCATTATTGGGTGTGGCAATCTGCCGAAGCAGATCTCGGTAAGTGATATATTTCTGCGCGTGAAGTGTGGTTTCCAGCCTTCAAATCACAGCCACTAAAGGTGTTAGTGATGGGGGAGCCACAGGGGTAATTTTAATGTGCTGAAAATGTTTATCGGCTGCGGGAATCGAACCAGGATCCACAGGCCGACTCGATATCACTGAGTCACCTACCCCATTTTGACTGTAGTATATTACAATACTAAAAGTGCCTCATAATACAACTAGAAATAGTTAGAAATATAAAACCCACGGAGGCGTGTTTTTATTTTATTTTTCTAGGCTTGTAGTAAAGCACTTAACGATTGGGTATTGCATAATTTATTTTGCACTATCTATTTTTTTGTAACATATTTACATCGTCATGAAATGAAAATTAGGACGATACGACTAAAAGACAGTTTTGATTAGATTGATTCAATTTTCACTAAAAATCTAGGTTTTATTGTTTATTATTATTATTATATTATTGTCAAAACTCATTACAGCATTTGTATCATAATAGAACTCTTTACGGCACGCTTTTTTACTTTCTTATACAAAGTATAAGGAAGTATTGGAATCGTGAAAAAATCGTTGACGATATTTTCGTGGAAATATGTGTTTTGAGGTCCACTAAATCCGTTTTGATCATTTTCTCAATGATGTCTGTGTGTATGTGCGTGGATGGATGGATGGATGTGTGTTCGAGTGTGCAATATCTCATGAACGAGATAAGATTTGTTAACGAAACTTGGTAATTATAAGTTTCATGAAAATACGAAGAGCTGTGTTGATTTTGAATGAAATTGAAAAACCGGAAGAGGAAGTTTATTGGACACACAAAATAATAAATTTCATTTATTTCAAAAATGGAATCAGTTACGAAAAAAAAGTTTCAAATAAAAGATGTTAGCAAAAATATTTTGAACATACCATGTTATTTGCAATTTTCCTGTATATGCGTCTAATTTTGAGAAAACCTACTTTGTATATTTAATAATATATTCCAATAATCATAGTAGCAATAGAAACAAAAAAACTTAAACATGTTTAACATTTATATGTCAAATAATAATTGTCAAACGCAAGGAGCAAGTCATAAGTATTCAATTCAGCGTTTTTGTTGCTACATCAATTTCATTGATCAAATAGTAAGTAATTTTATATTTCTATTTCTATTAATTTAACTTTTTTTATATAAAATTTTCTTAGGAAGTTGATTTTCTGTAATGAAAATTAAAAAGAAATTGAGATCAATGGTTAGGCTCGAAAAACGGACACCTGTATATGTTACGTTAATAAATTTGGAGATGCGTTTTTTTATTCTAATTCAACTTTTTCGCCTGCTTAACAACTTGATTAGCATATCTTTTCTACAACCAGGTCTATGAATCCTGAAAGAATATTCGCTATGTTAATGAAGTTTTTGTTGTATAAAATAGTTACACTTCAGTGAAGTAACTTGTATAGTTGTATGTAGTTAAACTTCAGAATTAATAAAAGAACAATTTGCCACATACGACAAGTTTCCTGCACTTTCTCGATTTTCCCACAAACTTTGCAAGTTTAGTAAATTCAGTTACAAACTAAGTACAATTCTAGCGCAAAAGATGGTTATATAAATAACATTTGGCCTCGTAGTTCACATCAGTTTAAAGATCAAATGCAAGTAAGCAAGTTGTGCACACGTCTCAAGGAAGTTAACTGCATACAGTGCCCCGTCTTCTGCCCTTCCCGCGCCGCCGCCACTGCAGCCTCCGCTCAGTTTCAGGTCAAAGTTCTGGTTCTGAGACGAGTCTTGTCGGCAGCCCGCGAAATTAGGTTTACGATGAATTTAATTCACCATATATCATACCATTTAAAAACGACGGAACGTTTATTATATTACTTGCTTGTATGTTTCCTGATTCGTTGATGGTTCGCGCAGTTATTGCTTATTTACAATTACAAATTAATGTTATCTGAAAGCATTTTATTGCTAATGCAAACAGACATTACTGCATCAAATTTAGGGTCATAAGTTCAACATTTATTCGCAATAACTTCATTCGCTAATATTACCTATGAGTTGTACTTTACACTTCATGATTGTCTCCATGCGCGCACTGCAATTTATGGCAAATAAATATCTTTCAATGAAATTATGGTTCAGAAATTAGCGGTATGTGTAATTGATTATTTTTGAAGGTGGGTCACAGGCGTGCCCTTGTTGAGAAAATTCATTTTAGCCTATTTTTTTTTCCTCAATTAATTTTTAATGTACTAGGGCTGTGCCCGAAATAATATTTTGCCATTAGAGTATTTAGGGCGGATATTTAAACTTTTATGGTATAGATAGGTTAGTGTAATTTGAGAACCCGAGTTCGATTCCGCTTTACTCCACACTAAAATTACCCCTATGGTTTCCCCGTCATTAATATCTTCAAGGACCGTGATTTGACGATTGATAACCGCACTTCACGCGCAAAATATATCACTTACTGAGATTCCATAATCCGTAATGGGTAAAAGGCGTAATGAATAATGATATATTTATTTTTTATTTCATTTAGACTTTATGAAAATGAATCTTTAGATGATGATACACTGTAAAATTTCAAATTAAGGTAGTACTAGCGTGAAATCTTTTTTTGCAGATCTGAATGAAATTTGTCGCACGTAAACATTGGATAGTTTTACGCATCCTGTTAAAATATGAAACACTTTCATCGTCTGTGAATAAATATATTCGCTTGTAAAGTTGAGTTCTTATACACGGGGCTTATGGCGATCATTACTCAGAATCGCACATTTTTGGTTTGTGTTCCTTTAACATTTTGCAGTTTCATTTAAAAAACTAGTATGATGTTCTAGAACTATCCATGTATATTTTATCAGAAGGAGAAAGTTTTTTATCGTTTAGCAATGGATATATAGCCATGCAAAGCCTTGTTTTTAACGAAAAATTAAGAATCCCAATTTATAATGGCAACACCACACGGTGGAATAAATAAATAAATAAATATATCATCACGCCTTCTACCCAATAATGGGTGTGGCACTCTGCTGAAGCAGATCTCGGTAAGTAATATATTTTGCGCGTGAAGTGCGGTTACCAGTCGTCAAATCACGGCCCCGAAACATGTTAGTGATGGAGGAGCCACAGGGATAGCTTTTTCAAATTATGAAAATTTGTCGCCTGTGGGAATCGTACCAGGGACCTCAGGATCCACAGGCCGACTTCATACCACTGAGCTAGCCATCCCATGGTATTTGAAAATTCACTAGACCAACAATCTATTAATAATTCATGATATTCAAATCGTAACTGGTATAAAACACTTATTTTATTAAATTTTTATATTTTTTGAGCGTCAGTTTCGCTACTCGACAACCGATGGCGCCACCGTCACACTAGGACTACCTTAAAACACAGTGTAAAAAAACGATTTGTTTTTTATTTAATTTCGTTATTTTTATTTGAATTAAATTGTTTTTCAAGTCGTATATCAAAATTTATGTGCTCTTTTCTACTTTTCAATTATCTCCAACTATAATAAACGCTCAATTTGCATAATTCCTTTATATATTTTCATTAGCTATATAGTATTTTCGATTGTATTACTTAATAGTTTAAAATTATAAGTAATTTAATAACATAATTAACTAGTTATCTATCTAGTTCGTTCAGTTTCGTTTTTAATAATTCAGCAATTACATTAGTTTGTCTATTAGTACAAATATAAATTATTATCCATCCGATTCTTAATTAAAACAGATAGTAGAAATGTAAAAAAATTATATATTTTATTATGTTGGAAGAAAAATCCTAGTGATCTTCAATAGATCGTACGATATTTTATGAAATGAGTCGTATCTCAATAATTTTTGCAATTTAAATCATTGAATTTAATTTTTATAAATTATGTGATGTTAATCGCAGTTTATCATCATAAACACGCTGAATTAATATACACAATTTAATTTATGCAATTTTTAAAAGAATGGGATCTGAATTATTTAATTGACGATAGTTGTAGTTGTTCAACTGAAAAAATGTAAATAACTATGTATATCAAATTTAATTAAGTTATTTATTTGTTACTCTGCACAACAGGAAGTAAATCCCAATAACAGTACAGGGGGCCTACAGCTTATAGTGGAATCCGAACCACTCAGACACAATCGTATTTTTTGGATATAAGTAGAAGTCAATGAGATTTGAACGCATGACCTCTTGCTTGCTAATTAAAAACGCAAGTTTTACCTCGCTTATATCCACTGAGCTACGATTATCTTAATGAACAAATTTCTAAAAACTTCATACCGTAACAGATATTCAAATTTAATTTTTGAAATACTAATGAGCACCATGCTTACCCCATTAGATACGCTACTGTACTGTGTTTATTATTATTATTTGCGAAATCAAAATATTGACAAACGTAATTCTGAAAATTATAAATTTTTACGTCAATATTATTATTTTTATGGTATAAAAGTTTATAATTCTTAATTCTGATATACCATGTATCATTTCTAAGAATTTATTAGATTATTTTCCGTTAATTTTTTAATTTAAATAATGTTATGGTTGCGTTTGACGTAGAATGTGGGCAACGTGTGATGTAACCTTGAACTAGAGAGGGCGTCATTTATAAAGCTACATTTCACATGACGTTAGCAGCGTATCAAATTTTCATTCAATGTTGTTTTTTTATCAACAGTTTTACTATGATAACGACAATACAATACCATTCATATGTGTAAGTATTTAAAGTTTGAACCTATGCAGCTAAATGGAAAATTTATTATAGAATACAAAACTTTTGAATGTTTGATAAAATTTATGGAGGTGAATTTAAATTAAATTCATTCCTTTTGATAAATGTGTTTTAGTACAGGACACGGCTTTGGTGAACTCATATATTTACTCTCATGAAAAAGCTTTTTCGTTGCGAAATTTCCAATAATATCAACAGATGGCATTAGTGTGATAAAAATGGGACACTTAAGTCGAATGAATAGTACGGTGTCAGCACACCTTTGACGATTATATAACATTAATTTAAGTTAAATTCCTCGGTGAAAGAGTAACAATGCAGACAGGAAATTTTAAATGCAGAGAAAAATCTTGCATCTGGTCGTCCGGTTTAAATGTTAAGGCTAAGCTATTTTAAGCGATTGTGTGTGCTTACTTATAACGGATTTTTAATACACCTGTAGGTTTATTTGTTGATTCATTACTATTACTAAATATCCGTATTACTTCACGAGTATTTCCATTGCTTATAGTAATCATACTAGTAATCTTTTACTAGTCATTTTAGAATTATGCCTGATGCTGATCGCATTCGGAACTTATAAAGATATATATATACACTGATGACCAAAAAGAAAAAAACGGAACACTTGAAATTTGTAAAATATTCTCAATTTTCAAATCGTCATAATTTGACGAATTTTCTGCTAATTTGGGCGAATTTTCTAAAGCGAAAAAGTTTAACGTGATCACTTTAAAGGAATACATGCAATTTTAGGGTTAACCCCTCTGGCGTCCCCCTCCCCCAACCCCCTAGAATATAAAAATGTGTTTAGTGAAAAAACGTCCATCTTTGACGATCTGTAAGGAGCTAAGAAAAATTTGTAGATTCAATTCATCATCAGGGCAATAAAGTTTATTCAGTTCCCTGCAAAGGACGCAAAGATCGAAGATCCTACGATGATTTGACACAGTTATGCCTGTTTGAAGTTGAATGTGCATTTGGGTGTTTTTGGCCCATAACTTCGCGACTTTTCAACAAAATTGGAAGATTCTTTCAGAAAAAAAATCTATTTCGTTTCTACTTTAAGGAACTGTACGCGAAATTAGAATTATCCCCTTTTGCATCGTTCAACCCATTTGTCCAACAAATACCACATTTTTAGGCTAAAAACCCCCAAATGCCCATTCAACTTCAAACACGCAAAGTTAATATAACAAGTAATATGATTATCATCAATTGTTATTGTGACATATAACTCTGGAAGATTTCCATTGTTGATTGGCGAAGAGTTTATCACGTGACATATGAATTATATTCACTGTTAAATAAAATATGTTAACTTATCTAAAACATGCTCTGATTGTCATTTATATTGAGAGTCTTAGAATAGCAGTATGATTACGATTAGTTTTGTTTATTTCGTAATAAGAGCACGTTTACCAAAACCAATATGTGCAGTAAATGCAGTAACCATTCTGAGAGTAACCTCGAAACCGAATCTAATTTGAGCCACAGAAACATTGAAATAGTGTAAATAAAGTCGACAAGTCAATGCCTTGGCAACGTATGTTCATAAGACTCAGCTAACCAACTAAGCCTTGCTGCATGTAGAATATGGCAACACTCTTCTTTGGATCGGGTGCTTCACCCACGAGTAACTCCCTTATTAAGCGATACCTTCTTAGTTTCTGACAGTTTATACAGGGAACATGTTTAGTTGAAACTTCTTCAACCTGCTTTATTTAGACAACGCCAAACAGAAGTCTAATGAGGGTATAGATATACCTAATTTATTTCGGCTTACCTTAATCGTGATCTAATCTTATATCTAGATTTTCTTAAATATATTTGCAGTCATCTTTTATGTAGTTCTCGCAGGCGACAAATAATTTCCATTACATTAAAATTAGCCATGTGGTTCTCCCTACACTAACATCTTCGACAGTCGGTAACTGCACTTCACACACATAAATATATCACTTACCAAGATCTGTTACGACAAAATGCCACATCCAGTAATTGGTAAATGGAGAGATGATACATTTGTTTTTATTTTTGTATGTAAATGCTTACTTCCCTGGCGTCTAGCCCTCTAGCGGGAGGAAGTAATGTAATCGTTGGAAGCTCTTTAGTTTCACAGCCCGTAAATTCGTTTTACGTGCACTAAATATTGAACAATTTTTGGAACAATCCTAACTGTGCATTAGAATACAGCAAATTGTTTGAAATAGCCCATATCTTTAAACTACATGAACCACAAAGCGTATGCTCACACACTAATTGTCTCGAAAATTATGTAGAAAATAGAACACGTTCTATTTTTCAGCCAATTTACGAAGCAATGCGATATATCAAACAATTTTCTATATGATTTAGATTATTCCAAAAGGTGTTCAACATCTTGTTCAATATTAAGTGTAATGTAAAACTAGCTTTATAAATGGAATAGTGTTTAACAGCTAATTGCCCATCTGTCCCTGATATATTAAATGTAACTTAAATAAAACAATATTAAATCGAGAAATATTGTCAGTAATAATATAACAAGAGAGTGAGAATAAATTGAAAATAATTTAACAGATCTTTCGAAAACTTGTTGCCCGGCAATAGCCACACGAGCCCTACGGACTATTGCCGGGCAACAAGTTTGAGAAAGGTGCTGGAGGATTATTTTCTAATTTATCGAACTCTCGAGTTATATTTAATTAGATTATTTTTTGACTTAGCTGTAGAGGTCGATTCATCCAAATTAAAAGATTTTGATCTGGGTTCATATTGATTGATTACTTATTAATGTATTCTTAGAAGTTGTTTCCAAAATTTGTTGGTGTATTTCTGTATCTAAAATACAACTAAATCGATTTTTTTCACACATTTTATTTGACGCTTTGACAGTTTTAAATAATTATTTGACAACTAGCTATCATTTGTCACAAACAAAAAAACACCTACAGAAATAATTCCCGGGAATAATCACAAGAGCTTTATTCTCATTATAATAATGACAGGATTGGTTAAAACGCAGTCACGTGACATACAATAAAGCATTTCATTGGTTTTGAGAAACGGCAAAAAATAATCAAATGAATTAATAAACATTATTATCAACAATGCGATTCTACATTTATGTATTAAAGCAACACTTGATATTTAAAGGACGGCTGAGCAACTGGCCATAAGTAACTCAAATTCGTTGATCTGTTGATCTATCAACTGATTTGCCCGAATAACTGAATCCGTAACTTAACTACTTAGGGCTGGTTTTTCCATCTTCGAATAAAGTTACCAATTACATTCAGTATGATTTCGATGCGATCTTTTTTATTTACCCCACTGATAGTTATTGGGAACTTTATCTGGAGAAAAAACCTGTCCTTAATCGATGAAACTGAATATCAATTACGGCCTGTAGGACTGAAAATTATAACGAAAATATGTATATAACTGGTTACTGATAAAAACGGGCGTAAGGGTTAGATGTTCTTTCTTGATTGAATGCCTGCATGGTCGTTTTGTATTATTCTGTTTGCTATTTTGCTTTTTCAATGTACTAATCAACTCTTAAGTAAACAATAACGTATTTCATTAATTGTTGGATTATCATAAAGTAACACGATCATTAAACGTATATTTTATAAATGTTATGGTAAAGCAAATACGGAGAATAGAAGGAAAAAATGCAAAATATAGAAATAAATTAAAATCAAGTTGATACGAGTACGTTAAGTTTAGTTTCAAATGTTTGACCTATTTTGGCCCGTTCTATCTGCAGTGCTAGTACTATTTTCCACTGACATGACAAGTTCAATGTAATTAAAAATAAATGAAATAAAATTAGATCAAATTCATGAAGGAACCTTCCATTCTAGAAGAATTTGAGAGAATTGTTCCAACCTTGTACCAGTAACAAGTAAACAAATGCATCAAAGATTCTAGAGTAACAATATTGGCAATCAGTAACACGTACGTAAGCAAATCGTCTGTCTACAAATTGTCATTGAACTGTAGTCAAACTCAAAGTGATTCTGATTAATTTATAGCGAACAAGTGAACGAACACTCAAGCACTCTCGTTTGTTTTCGAAGATGCTCTGACGTAATTCACAACAATACATCTTCACGGTAGAGTTGAGTTATTCAGTTCCATGGTTTCAATTTTCGAAGACATCAAGTTGATAGGATCAGCTGTTGTCTCAGTTCAAGGTCAAATGTGTTGTTGAGGAGCCCAGTTATATATGAATACATTAGATAGGACCCTTTTGATATTGATATAAGAACACATTCATATTTATAAGATGAATAACTTGATATTATAGAGACCTAGTGACGCATTTCATGTTTCAAAAGGATAAATGGTTAATACTTTCCTAATTTAAATTTCAAGTGTTTCTTACTATGGTTTTTTTTATTCTATTGTCATTTAATTAATTATAGGTTCTCCCATGCGTCATTTATTATTCTGTTCTTCTTTTACGAATTACCCAGTATTCATATACCTTGTACATTTATAAGCAAATTCTTAATGTGGGTTAGCAGATTCAAAAACTGGATTAAATTTAGTTATCAAGGAACAACAAGAATAAAAGTAATTGATTTCTGAGTTATAAGAGAGTGAAAGATATTTAAAAAGGAGGTACGCTTCGAATATCTTTTATAAAAATAAAATAAATAAATATATCATCACGCCTTCTACTCATTACTGGGTGTGACACTCTACTGAAGCAGATCTCGATAAGTGATATATTTTTGCGCGTTAAGTGCGATTACCAGCCGTCAAATCACGGCCCCCAAAAATGTTAGTGAAGGGAGAGCCACAGGAGTAGTATTAATGTGGTGAAAATGTTACCTACTCCATAAATATCTTTTATTAAAATTTAGAATGTTAGCAAACATTAATATTGTTGTGTTATGAGTTTTTGCGGGTCTCACATATTTTAAGTATTGGGCACAATTGTTTCAACTATTCAATCTGGCACCTTTATTTATTTAAAAAATAGAAACTCAAAATTGGCAGAACAACCTACTTGATATCTATTTACTAAAACATATTCTTTATAATACCCACTACTTTTCCAAGTATAAAAGTAGAAAAGTGATCTAAAACAGTGGATTTATTAGCAGTTGGGATATTCAACTACTAAAAGATGACGTTGATCACGATATGTCAAACTTGAGATAAAAGAACACTTTTAGTTGGTCACCATAACCTTACTATTACTGTCACTTGAATTTCTTTGTTTTTTTCTTTTATTTTTCGACCTAATTTATCGTACATGAACTAATAATCGACATTAGCGCTACACGTCCAGAACTACATATTTTATTGATAAAAAAACGTTGCCATTTCAATACATTTAGTTAGATGTCTGTAGAACCTCAGACCAACCATAAGTACACAAATTCTGCCGTATTCAAGTCAATGCAGTGTTGTGAAGTAGAAAGAGTTAGAGTAACTTGTGGGTGAGGCGGGTGCGCGGCAAGGAGCGAGTACACTTTGATGTTATCCAAGTCGCAAACATTTGTGTAGTTATTTTTATTTTCAATTACTTTTCATACATAAAAGTAAAGGTTAATTTTTGACATATTAAGTGTTTTGTATAGGCACTTTTGTATTTCAATAAATAAAATGCTCGCGCCTGATAACTGTCATCGCCATAAATGCAACCTGCATAACTCTTTGCCGCGCACCCGCCTCACCTTCCAGTTACTCTAACCCTTTCTGCTTCATAACAAACGCCGTTGTTATCCGTCTAGTTATGTTTTGTTTGAGGGTAGAACTTACTTCTTCTAGGATAGTATTAGTTAATTATAGTTTTATTATCTTTTACATTCTTTCTATCATTAGTTTCGATTTTATTTTTTTTAAGTATTAGGATGGTACCTTTGTCATAGTTCCAATTAGAAAAATCCCAATATTTATTTACTTTGCATGAATTTCTTCCGAAGGTGTTTTACTTTCAACAGCAATTCTATAAATGTTGGTGACGCCATGTCTTGCATGTCCCGTGTCTGTTGGTTGGCAATGCCAAGTCTCAAGACTTGTTTAGGAGTTGGTGTCCCTGTCCCCACCATTTCGCAGCGCATGCGTGTGCGCGCGCACCCACACGTGCTCGGTTCGCGCCTGTCGCTCGCTCGAATGGGAACAACACAACCAACACCACAATAGTAGTTAGTTATCTAGGCGCGTATTCATAACCGCGTTTTTGCAAAAAGTTCGCGTGATCCGTGTTGTTTTACTTGGTTAACCATCATTTTGGATACTTACATATTTAAATCGGAATTTGCTGTCAATGTCGACAGGTAATGTGAATGTGAGTGTGTTTATTGTGTTTGCGTGGTGCATTTGTCAGTTGTGACATTCTCATTCGGCTTTATGTTTGCCGCCAGAAATGAACTGAATATGGTGGGTGGAATTATTTTTATATTTGCCTACGTATTTTACTGACATTTAGATTGGGTGGATTCTGAATCGTTTCACCAAATATTGCTAACTGAATCATTTCATTCCGTTACTTTTCTTCTTTTTTCCTCCATTGTCATTTTTCTAGAACTTGACACTAGTGAAACTTCAATTTTAAGTTGAACTTACTGGCAATGAATCCAGTATTTGACAGCAATTATTGCACAAAATGGTTTATTTGATCTGTCAAGTGTTGTATATATTTTATTTAAATTGTTTAACTGTCTAAAACAAATATCGGTTGAGTTTGACAGTACAAAGAACGCGTGAAACTTCATTTTATGGGTAGGTGTGCCACTTACCACTAATATAATAAATAAATAAATATAAATATATCATCACGCCTTCTACCCATTACTGGGTGTGGCACTCTGTCGAAGCAGATCTTGGTAAGTGATATATTTTGCGCGTGAAGTGCGGTTACCAGTCGTCAAATCACGGCTTTCAAAGATGTTAGTGGTGAAGGAGCCACAGGGGTATTAATGTAGTATTTATATTATAAATGACGGTTTAAAACAGTCACTTGTCTAAATTATGTCAAAGAGTTGCATCAAATTCGACTTTACGTCATTATTTGATTGGTTAACAAGAACGCCTTTTAGTTGAGACGTGCGTTAACTTCTAAATTGTTTTACTTGAGATTTATCATGTTAATATGAGTGATACATCTCTAAATGATTGTTGTCCTACTTTTACTTACTTTATTTAATTGGTTGATGAATTCATGTGATTTATGAAACGAAATTCAACGCTTAACGTTTTTTTGTATGCCACAAAAATTTGTTTAGGAATCTATAAAACTTGATGAGAATTCTACGAACCGATGATTCACAGTTTTCACAATATTTGACGAAGTAAGCTTTGATTTTTTGTATACAGTTGATTAACGATTCAAAATGTAAGATGATTTATTATCTTCCAAATGAGAAATATTTAATTACAAGAGCTTGAAGTTTAGCATAAATTTATAGGAAATGTTTGCACTGCACTCAATTTCTCATTGCCAATATGCATATTTGAGATTTTTGCATCATGTTGAATTAGTATTAATACGTAGTAACTGCAACTTTGAAAGTTTTCAAATAATCAGATTCATGCCAACTTAGTACGCCCATACAAATTCTATCATTTTTAAACCAAAAGTTTTTGACGTATACACGACGATTTAAAAATAGCTTATAAAAACAAATATCTAAAAATATGTTTATATTTTTTTCTTTCGGATTTATAAAACATTTTATTGGGACACGTGGAAATAATTTAATTTAGTGTTAAGTATTCATAAACTGTAAAGTTTATATTTTATTTAAACTCTCTAAATGTCTAAATAAAAATATGTATTATTTTGTGTTTACGAAATCATACACATAAATTCTTTTTCAAACATTTATTAGGCGCATTTTAGGGATGTCGATTTTGAAAAAAAATGGCGATCGAATATTCGATCAACCGAATATTCCTATCCGAATAGTTTGGATATTCGTTAGTCTCCATATTCGTTATTCGAATATTGAAAAATTATTAGAATATACGAATAATTTGGGTGACACAATTTCTTTCTCATAGTAGATTACAGGAATAAAATGAAATGACTGATCTATAATTATTTTATTTGGCTAACTGTTTGCCTGTATTAATTGATGACAACATGAAATACGCATTATTTTAATGTTTAAGTATTTACTGTTTAGAATTTTGAATTCGTTTGTTTACTAGAATGCGCTAAAATATCGAAGCTACATTAAATATCTAAAGTATCCATTAATAATTTTCAGCAATCCGAACTATTCGTTCATTATTATTATTTGACTATTCAGCTTCATTAACTATTTGAATATACGAACTATTCTGGCTGTTCGATTATTGGAATATTCGATCAGTTCAGATATCCGAGCTACTTAGATATTCGATCTATTCGGATATTCAAAATATCCGAATAGCCAAAACGTAATATTCGTTATATAAATATCCGAATATGGAGTAGGTGGCAGAGTGGTATCGTGTCAGCTGTGGATCATAAAATCCTGGTTCGATTCCCACTGCCGACAAACATTTTCACCACATTAATACTACTTCTATAGCTCTCTTCCAGTAATATCTTTGGGGGCCGTGATATAACGGTTGGTAACCGTACTTCATATGTATGGGGTGGCTAGCTCAGTGGTATGAAGTCGGCCTGTGGATTCTGAGAACCCTGGTTCGATTCCCACAGACGACAAACAATTTTCATAATTTCAAAAGCTACCCCTGTGGCTCCTCCACCAGTAACATCTTTGGGGGCCGTGATTTGACGACTGGTAACTGCCTCTTCACGCGCAAAAATATATCACTTACCGAGATCTGTTTCGGCAGAGTGCCCACACCCAGTAATGGGTAGAAGGCGTGATGATATATTTATATTTATTTTAAATATTCGAATATCCGGATAAAATCAACATCCCTTGTGAATTTTAATATTTATTTTGAATACAATAGTTTGTTGTAGCATCATAGTCGCGCTGTTGCTTGACAAACGTTAGTTCTTCATTAATCTCAACTTGTAACCTAAAATACAACTGCATCCAAATGGTTTGAATTCCATTATGGACTGTAATATAAGTTGTATTCCATTTGCTACTTGGTTCATTTAAATCAGTTCAGATAAATTCAACATTTGACTAAATGACCTGAATTAAACAATCTGATGCATTTATTGGAGTGAATTACTTTAAAATAAACTAGAATCTGAAATTCTAGTAATGGAAATAAAGTAAGCGAAGTAATCCTGTGAAATAAATAAGTGATCTGGATCAGTAAATGTAAGTTAGATCTGATCCAAATGGCATATGGAATACACCTATAATTGATATAATTTTCTGTTATGTAGCTTAATAAATAAATAAATAAATAAAAATATTGTAGTTGCGTAATTTATCATATGTTTATATTTTTGATTAGTTATAAGTATAATGTTGTTATGTGATTAAATTATGAGCCTCTTAAGATAATAACGTAAATGACTTCCTTATGGTAGTGTGTCAGACAAGTTAAAGTAAATAATTTTATTAACAATATTATCATTCGGCAAGCTTTGTATATAATGAGCTTAATAATATCCGTAGGGCATAAATTGAAGTCAACAAAAACATACCATTATGCTCTAAGTACTTCTGAACAATACGTCAATCAGCAGCAACATTTTGACAAGCGAAGTGAAGTCGTTTAGAAAATACGATGTAACTTGTGCAGAGGAAAAAACTTGTAATAAAGAATTATTTTGATGACGCTTTCACTGAAATAGAAAATATAAGAAAATCTTAGGGTACAAATCGAGTTACAAACAGCAGATTTCCTACTGTCATTTGATATTTTTTTGCTGAAAAGAAAAAAAGCAGGTCAGAAAATAACTGCTGGGAATCAGGTATCAGGTTCGTTTTAATGTCAGGTGTTTTTATATGGAAGAGTATACATAATAGAATGATTATTGGTTTATAATTATTATTTTGAAAATTTATTTGTTTTTAATTACTGTTATGATGTCTACGTGATTTGATACATGTTTCGTAATATTGTAATTATTTACAATGGAGAAAGATAATATTGATATTTTGATTGGTATGTAATTTTATGCAAAGGTGGTACTATATTTTTTGTAAAAATAAATAAATATAAATATATCATCACGCCTTTTACCCATTATTGGGTGTGGCATCCTGCCGAAGAAGATCTTGGTAAGTGATATATTTATGCACGTCAAATGCGGTTACCAGCCGTCAAATTACGGCCCCCAAAGATGGTAGTTAATTTTGTATATGATATTTAAAATGTATATCGTATACTACTAAACATTAATATTAAATTTATGTACTTTTATGTAATAATTGCAAAACTATATTTACATAATACGCTCTATCATGTTATTGTAATACTTTAATTTATTCCTATATTTCAAATTTGCCGGTAAAAAGATTGGAAATCAATCAGTTTTTGTAATACTAATATAATATAAGACAAATAATATTTGTCAAAGTAATGCAATGTGATACTACGATGTGATGTAATAAATAATAATTTAAGTTAAACGTTTTATTTTGTAAAGAGATTATGTATTATTACATTGTAAAGAAAAGAAATTTATGTTCTGACATTTGACTCTATCTTAAAATTTACCCTGGATGAATGTTCAACCAAATGGGTTTTTTAATGGGTTTATTTGGGTTTTTTAATGGGGTTATTTGGGTTTTTTAGAGGGGTTTTATTAAATAAAACCCGGGCGGATTTTTCTGGGTGGGTAAAATTTGTACAACCCTGGTTCAGGATGAGCCAAGTTCGGATAAACTGCCGCGAACTTATTTCGAACTCGTTACTACAATATTCAGGAATTCGGGTATCAATTTTATTTTTATTTATTATTGTGAAATTTTGAAATATTCTTGTGCTGTCACTGAAAAGAAGATATAGATTAAGTTTTGTGAAAACGTTTAGCTAGCAAGAAAATCTAAGAAGCCACATAAATTGTTTTGATGTCTTGTGGCTGTATTTGGGTCAGTAATTCACATGTAAAAAGGAATTCGTTATCCTGCTGAACGATTAGTAAAATAACAGTCATTGTTCCATTACAACATGACAAATGTTCGTGCATTGAAATTGCATTGCATTAAATACTTTTTAAACCGCAGTCGGTTAATGCAAAACATTTCGCATGTGGGCTGTCGTTGTTGTGTTGTTCACGTTTGTAAAAGTAAAAATTATAAATAACAGTTAAATCACCTCTCAGTATTATATTTGTAAACGTTCATTGACATCACAACGTTGCCATTGTTTGTGGCCATATATAAATAGAGGAAGAGGAGTCACTAATGATCCAGGGAGGCGTATACAATGGGCACACGTGACGTCATAGTGCAGGGTATCATACAGTGCCGTACTACAAACACGAAATAAATAATAAAAACATAAAAAAATAACTCTGTCAAATTATAAAAATTTAAATTACCAACGTTTAATAATGAGCAAACTTTACTTCTGTAAATTTGTGGAATTATTGTATCATTGTACAAATTGTAAGATATATTTTGTAAATAAAATATATACGAATATATCATCTTTTGTGTAATGTCAATCGTGCGCGTATGAGCGTAGACTACTGTTTGTTGTGACGTAAGACATCCGTGAAATCCCGGGTTCGAGTCTACCGGCCGGAAAATTTGTAGTTTGTTAAAATGTCGCAGTACTTTACATTTAAGGGGTAAGGCAAGGAAAAAAAGGGTCATTTTCTAGATTTTTTTTAATGAAATCTAAATGTGCTGCTTAAGAACTGTTTTTGGATTTGTATTTAGTGCTCTTTAAACTTTACTTAAAAATTTTTTTTAAGGAAAATATTCAAAATTTTCGTCAGATATTTAAAAAAATGGCAACTCCTCTCGGCGCGTAGGGCAAATCGGGCGAAAACATTCCGGGAACAGCAATGGACATGGAAGAAAAAAGGATATGTTTTCTTAATCTCTGATGTATACTCTAAAAAACTACGGGCTGAATTTAGAAAATTTAGATTTTTAACAAAATGGCGCACGTTTGAAAAAAAAGTTCATTATTCGGGACTAAATTTCTGTATAAAAACGACCATAAAAAACGAATGAAGCACTTTAAAAAAAAAGCCCCCGTAGTTTTTGAGTATTTTATATCTACAATAAGAGATAAAAAGATTCAGCACGATCCATCAATTAGTATTTCAGATTTCTTTTCGCCCGATTTTGAAAATATGATTTCGAAAAAAACGCGTTTAAAGTTTCGAGTCATATTTTTCATAGGGATATTGCCACTGGGCAATAATTCACCCCACCGCCTCTTAAACCGCCAAAAAAATTACTTATTGTTTAATGTTAACAGATTGTAAATATCAAAATCAAATTAAAAAAATATATATATTTTTCATAGAAATATTGTATTTACCTCTAATCTGCAATGCCTGCGCCATAAAATTGTCGCTTAGCGCGCGGCCTTTTTCCCCTCTGAAATACTTCCGCGCGGTATTTAAATTAATTGTCCCTTATTCTTCTAAGGGTTTAAACTATAATTTAAGCAAAAAAAAAATGCATTTATTGAAAATTCTAGAGTGGCCTTACCCCTTAATCACCCATTTTCGACTGTAATTAAGGTAGTACTAGCGTGAAAATTTTTTTTGCAGATCCGAATTAAATTTGGCGTTTGTAAACATTGGATAGTCATACGCATCCTGTTAAAATATGAAACACATTCATCGTCTGTGAACAAATATATTCGCTTGTAAAGTTGAGTTCTTATACACGGGGCTTACGGCGATCATCACTCAGAATCGCACATATTTGGTTTGTGTACCTCTAAAATTTTGCAGTTTCATTTGAAAAACTAGTATGATGTTCTAGAACTATATATGTATATTGTATCAGAAGGAGAAAGTTTTTTATCGTTTAGTAATGAATATATAGCCATGCAAAGCTTTGTTTTTAACGAAAAATTAAGAATCCCAATTTATAATGGCACCACCACACGGTGGTATGGTATTTGAAAATTCACTAGATCAACAACCTGTTAACAATTCATGATATTCAAATCATTATAGGTATAAAACACTTATTTTATTAAATTTTTATATTTTTTTGAGCGTCAGTTTCGCCACTCGACAACCGATGGCGCCACCGTCACAGTAGTACTACCTTAAGATTAAGTTGCTGTTGCGTAAAGTAACAAATAAATTAAATGTATCCTAAGTTTCAAGAACAGAAATAGAACTCTTTGACTCTCTTCTTAAAAGTACTGCAATTGATTTTTAATCTGACGTGGCGTTATCCCTACTTTCGATTAATTCTTCAAGTACAGACTCAAAACTAAGCACATTTTTATCAACTAGATCTTAATTGAATGTAATCATCCAATGATCGTTTGTGCAACAAATTTTTGTAGTTACACGGTTACCTTTTTATTTGTAAATATAGCTGAAACAGCGTATCGACCGGTTAATTGGTGCAGATGAAGCTGACGGAGAAAATTTGTGACAAAACAGTAAGAATATGAGATTATAAAGTGTTGCCAACTGTAGCAATTGACAAATACTACATACATGTTGAAATTCCAACTAAAGAAAAAACTAAATATTTTTAAGAAATGAATATTTCAATTGTTTCCTATATTTCCAGGACTTCGGAAATTTCCAGTGTTTCCATTTCCACGTAAATATTTCAACAATACTACATACGACACATAACAAAATAGAGAGATAAAAATTCTAATAAAATTAGATTTGAATCCTGGCGGTATATTTTTGTCTTTAATTCAATTTGATTGAAAATGCTGTTTGTGAATGAGTCATTGATTTTATTTTCCCTATTTACGGGAATGTCGTGTTTCCTCCTTGACTGCGCCTCTGGAAATAGTTAAATGGAGGTCACCAGAGTGCGGATAAATTACAATTCTGGAAAGCAAAGCGATGTTTCTATCGTTTTCCGCGTTTGCATATTTTACTCGGCAGTGGCATCCGCGCGGATTTTCTCTTGCGTACGCATATTTTATTAATTATTTAATTCCGAGTACCGCGAAGATGGGAACATCATACAATGGAATATTATTGAAATAAATAATGTGTTTGACGTGGGTGAAAAGTTCATGTACAGTAATTTATTGCAATAATACCAATAGTAATTATTTGTCTAGATTACGACTTTCATTTTTATTTTTAGCTGTTGTTAATATCATGTTTGACTTTTACTACTTGTAGATTTTCATGATGATTGTATATTTATTGTTTTTATTATACAGAGGAAGAAAAGTGTAGTATTAAAAGGAAACACATTATACACTGCGTGAAAATTTATTACATTACGTATATATATATATATATATATATATATATATATATATATATATATATATATATATATATATATATTCTTTCATATCGTTATTTGTTTATATTGGTTACGTGTATAGAAACGCTGAGTTATGTTTTGTTTTTAGGTGTGATTGACGTTTGACAGTTGTGTAAATGTAACTGTTTTCTTTTTCTATTTATAGTTAAGGACAAGCCTGGTAAGCTACCTTAACTTCTACTCTTCTACCGAGAGAACCCTCCTTTTATTTCTTTTGGATAAATGAAAAATAAATGGGTGAAATTTGATGAATGTAAGTTTGGTACGTGGAATGTTAGAGGTTTAACTGGTAAAGAAAATGAATTGATGAATGTCATGCGTGTGTATAATGTAGATGTTTTGTGTGTCAGTGAGACTAAAAGGAAAGGATGTAGTGAGGAAGAAGTGGATGGATTGTTTTGCTTGTGGTCGGGTGTTGCTGAGAATGAACACGCGAAGCATGGTGTTGGTGTGCTTGTTAGTGAACGAATGAAACCGTTTGTGAGAGAATATGGTTGTACTTCATCGAGAATTCTTTGGCTGAGATTAAAGGTAGGCTTTCATAGAATCTTCGTTGTGTCAGTTTATGGTCCAACCGAATCCGAAAATGATCTTGAAAAAGATAGATTTTGGAATTTGTTAGATAGTGTTATTGATTCATGTGATTCAGGTGAGAAAGTTATTGTATGTGGTGATTTAAATGGTTGGGTGGGAGTTAAGAGAAGCATGTCTGGGAATGTATTGGGTAAGTTTGGTGATGCAAGAGTGAATGAAAACGGTAGGAAAATAGTTTCTTTCTGTTTGGAGCGTGATCTCTTTGTTTCCAACTCTATCTTTAAACATAAACTTGCTCATTTGTATACATGGGAGAATATTAGTGAAAATAGACGGAGTATGATTGATTTTATTTTGTATGATGAACGATTGAGAAGTTTAGTTGTAGATACGCGTGTGAAGCGTGGTGCTGAATTGGGTACGAATGACCATTATTTGGTGGTATCGCGTATACGTCTAGATAAATGTTGGAGAATGAGGGTGAAAAATACTAATAAAATGTTTCGTGTGAAATCCAGTGCACTGCAGAATGAGGATGTTAGAGATTTGTTTGTTGAGAAAATAAATGAATCTTTGCCTGTATGTGAACTTAATTTTGAATGCAGCATAAATGATGTTTGGTTCAAATTTAAGGATACAGTTCTTAAATGTGCAAAAGAAGTTTGTGGTGAATGTCGATTAGGTTCTTGTCCAAAAAATGCATGGTGGAATAAAGAAGTTAAAGAAGCGATTGAGGTGAAAAAGAGAGCATACTTGCGATTTCTAAATGTGAAAGATGTGCCTGGAAGTTTACGTGATGAATGCTTGCTGGAATACAAGAGGTTAAATAAATGTGTTAAGAGAGTAGTGAGAGAAAGCAAGGCGCGTTTTGATGATTTGATGAGTGAAAGATTAACTAATGATTTTAGTATGAATAAAAGAATGTTTTGGTTGAGAGTGAAGAGATTGAGAGGTGGTAATGTCAGGGCAGTGAAAGCGATTAAGAGTGCGGATGGTGAGTTATTGTGGAATGAATCAGATGTACTAATAGATGGTGTGAGTACTTTAGGACTTTATATGGTAGCATTAATAGACCGAATGGTTGTAGTGAAAATGTTAGCGAAAATGTTAGTGGTGATGAATGGGATATAGATGAGAGTGATGTTAGTTTCGCATTGATGCGTCTGAAGAATGGTAAGGCTCCTGGTTTGGATGGTATATCGAATGAGATGTTGAAGTATGGAGGCGAGAGGTTATTTGACTGGTTAGTTTATTTGTTTAGATTTTGTTTAAAACGGTGTGTGGCTCCTGATGATTGGAAATGTGCTATCATTTGTCCTTTATTTAAAGGTAAAGGTAGTTCGAGTGAATGTACTAATTTTCGTGCGATAAGTTTGCTGAGTGTGGTAGGGAAGTTGTACGGGAAGATTCTTATTCATAAGGTACGAACCTTAACAATCTCCAAGTTAAGCGATATGCAAGGTGGTTTTTTGCCTGAGAGAGGATGTGTGGATCAATTGTTTTCTCTTCGTATGATTGTTGAAAAGTCACTTGCTAAGAACAAGAAGGTGTTCTGTGGCTTTCTCGATCTTAAAAAAGCATATGATAGTGTTCATCGTGAGACATTATGGAATGTACTGTTACAGTACGGTATAAATGGTAATTTGTTGGGGGCAATTCGTGCGTTGTATGAAGGTAGTGAGGCTGCGGTGAGAGTTAATGGTAGATTGAGTGATTGGTTTTGTATAGACATTGGCGTGAAACAAGGTTGTGGGATGTCTCCGTGGCTCTTTAATTTGTACATGGATGTATTGTTACGAACGGCGTTGAATGGGGTGGATGGTGTACATATTGGTGGTAATGTTGTGCCTGCGTTAGCATATGCGGATGATGTGGTTGTTATGGGTGAATCTGAAGAGCAATTGAGACGAATGATTCTAAATATAAATGAAGTAGGAAAAGATTTAAATTTATTATTAAATGTCGATAAATGTAAAGTGTTAGTGTTTGAAAAGAGCGATTTGGTGACTGATTGTAATGTTTCGGTGAATGGTGTGAGATTGGGTCAAGTGAATGAGTTTTTATATTTGGGTAGTATGTTTTCAAGGGATGGACGTATTGATTGTGAGATTGAAAGAAGAGTATCTGCGGGACGCAAGGTATTGGGTGCTCTGGGAACCTTTGCTCGAAATGTGAATGTATCCAGAGATGCTCGATTGAGTGTGTATAATGGTGTCTTAGTGCCTACATTGATGTATGGTAGTGAATGTTGGGTGTGGATGAAGAAACATGAACGTCGTATAACTGCTGTGGAAATGAGGTATTTGCGGGGTGTGTGTGGTTATACTAGAAGAGATCGTGTCCGGAATACATTGGTGTATGATGAGTGTGAAATTGAGAAGAATGTAGTTAGAAAAGTAGGTATAAGTCAGTTGAGATGGTTTGGGCATGTTGAACGTATGTCGAATGAGAGATTAGTGAAACAGGTATATGTTGGTGAAATTGAGGGTGAAAGATTGCGTGGGCGACCTATGAATAAATGGATGAATATGATAGAAGGATTGTTGCGTGAACGAAAGTTTCCGAGTACGAGGAACAAACGTGCTTGTATGAAAGGAATTATGAATGTGGATGAAGCAAAAGTGGTGTGTCAGGATAGGAACGTTTGGCGAAGATTAATTGCGGAATGAATCTGATGATTTCAGAAAAGCGTAGGGTTTTAGATTTTAGTTTCGTTGTTTAGTAATTTCATTAGAGTGTTTACCTGTAATTGTGTGAAATTCACTTTCAAAAACAAGCGCAGGGACGACACTCCCTTCGTTTCTTATCTTTTTTATTCTTTTCTGATCTTACATTGAGTGTTTAACTGCAATTGTGTGGAATTTACTTCCAAAAACAAGCGTAGAGCGACACTCCCTTCCTTTCTTATCTTTTAATTCGTTTTCAGTTATTACGTAGTGTTTAACTGCAATTGTGTGAAATTCACTTTCAAAAACAAGCGCAGGGCGACGCTCCCTCCCTTTCTTATCTTTTTGTTTCATTTTCAGATACTGCATTGTGTGGTCTTTTCTTTCATATATAAGTGCAGACTATCGCTTTCATCTTTTCTAATCTAGTAGATTCGTTGTTAGTTTCGTTATTAGATTCGTTGTTAGGAGTAAACGTGAGTAATTTGAGATTTTTTTTTTTTTTTTTTTTTTTTTTTTTTTTTTTTTTTTATGCATATGTTATGTACGTTGATGAAAGAAAATGAATGGTAAGTGAAAAGGAATGATGTGATTGAAGGTTTGTTGTGTGATAATAATTTCGAGTGTAATAAATGTATGAGTTTATATGGAGTGATCTATGAAAGTGGTTGAAGTGAGGGTGTTATGTTTGGATGAAAATGTTTGACGATGACTGGTTGTTTGATGGGTGTGATGAGTGAATGTTTTATGAGTGATTTTAGGGTTCGTGCTACCCCATTTGTTGGGATATAGCGTGAAGATATGTATGTATGTATGTATATTTATTAAAGTAAAATAATTTAAATTTCATGTTTATAATCAGTGGTAATAATATACGCTATGATTTGAAAATAATATTATTTTCCAGAAGAGTTTGACGTGTTTATCATTGTGGCGTGGGATTTTTTACTGTTTATATTTAAGAACAAACAAACTTTATCTATAATACAGAACAATAACTTCTTGGTTACTTCCTTTCGGTTTTATTTGATCTATATAAATTAGTTCCTCAAGTCGATAACACGATATCTCATGTGGAAAAAATCATTATTGTGACGGCAATGAGGACTGCTCATTATTCATCATATCATTATCAGTAGATTATTCATCTGAGTAGATTAACAAATCCTGTAATTAACTAATGCTTAAATAGTTATGAAGCTTAGGACCGGCTTTAAACTGTTTTCGAGATATAAGTGGAAATTGGAAGAAATTGTTTCTTTTATCCATTGCTTGGTTTCTTATATTTCATTTTAAACTTTTCATCTCCTGTTCCAAATATTGATATTTTATATCAATTCCAAAGAATCCTGGTTCGATCCCCAAAGCCGACAAAACATTTTCATCAATTAAAAATGACTAATTATTAATTAATGGGATGGCTAGCTCAGTGGTATGAAGTCGGCCTGTGGATCCTGAGGTCTCTGGTTCGATTCCCACAGGCGACAAATTTTCATAATTTGAAAAAGCTATCCCTGTGGCTCCTCCACCACTAACATGTTTGGGGGCCATGATTTGACGACTGGTAACCGCACTTCACGCGCAAAAATATATCACTTACCGAGATCTGCTTCAGCAGAGTGCCACACCCAGTAATGGGTAGAAGGCGTGATGATATATTTATTTATTTATTTATAAAAATTACTCCTGTGGCTCCCCCACCACTAACATCTTTGGGGGCCGTGATTCGACGGCTGGTAACCGCACTTCACGCGCATAAATATATCACTTACCGAGATCTGCTTCGGCAGAGTGCCACACCCAGTAATTGGTAAATGGCGTGATGATATATTTATTTATTTATTTATTTAATTATTTAATTCGATATTTATAATTTAAGAAAAAAATTAAATTTAAACGTCAACAAAAATATTATATGTATAAATTAATGTCCGTGTAAAGGGTATCCAATGTACCAAAATTGTCTGGCATTTATTTATTTGGTACCATGCACAACAGGATCTTAATCCCAATTATAGTACAGGGTCCGAATCAATGACGTATAATACTAGACGAATTATGCCGTATTCAAGTTAATGCAGTGTTGTGAAGCAGAAAGGGATGGAATAACTTGTCGGTGAGGCGGGTGCGCGGCAAGGAGCGAGTACACTTTGATGTTATGCAAGTTGCAAACATTTGTGTAGTTATTTTTATATTCAATTACTTACTTTTCATACATCAAAGTAACGGTTAGTTTTTGACATATTAAGTGTTTTGTTTACGCACTTTTGTATTTAAATAAATAAAATGCTCGCGCCTGATAACTGTCATCAACATAATGCAACCTGCATAACATCAACTTGTACTCGCTCCTTGCCGCGTACCCGCCTCACAAGCCAGTAATTCTATCCTTTTCTGCTTCACAACAAACGCCGTTGTTATCTGTCTAGTTATGTTTTGCCTGAGGTCCGAATTCACCTAGCCGCAGTGTGATTGTTCATATATACTCGTATTTAACTTGAATAATGATATTAATAATTTAAAATTGTTAATAAATATCACATTATAAATTTGTTAAAAAATAATGTTACTATACAAAAAATAACAATCATATCAAGTAACTTTTTACTGGACATTTTCAACGTGAATATATCTAAATTAAAATAAATTTGAACTAATCAAGAACTTACGAGTAAATATGACGATGTTAAAGGTTGCCTGACATCACTAAAAATGTAAATAATTTCCTTGTTTAGCACAGACTAACTTTTGTTCTCTTGTTGCAGCCTCAGTGAGTGCTACTTCGCCGGCAAGGGCACGGCGCTCGTGCTGCCGCCGCACGAGCGACTGCGCCCCAGCCGCCGTCCCAGCGCCGCGGGCTCGGACATCCAACAGCACCTGCAGTCCATGTTCTACCTGCTGCGCCAGGAGGAGACGCTCAAAATGGTAAATAGACACATCTGTACCTCCGTAGCCATGTATAGTGTCGCCTACCGCCTACCGTATATGTGCTTTATTGTTCCACTTTTTAATTTTATCGCTTCTAGTCAGTGATAGTTGTAAAAGGAATTGAAGCGAGTCGTCTTCAAGTTAGGGATGAAAGCGTGGTTAATACTGTAATTGGACATCATTTACTTAGCTTCGATCGTATTGATAAACACGAGAATGTAACTGTGTTCCACATAGTATTTTCATTTTAAACTCAATGGATCGGCAAAAAACGATTTAACACCTCTAAGCAAGAACAAAATATATATAGACGCCGAACTAAATGTATTCAAATGGAAGCGCTTTTTATCAGTGAAATTTATAGTTCTGGACAAGTCTGTATTGCAGCGCTAATGTCTACTATTAATTCAATAATGATAAATTAGGGTTTAAATTAATTTTACAATTAAGAATTAATTCATTTTTAAATAAATTGTACATTGTTAATTATAATTGCTTTATTTGTAGTGCCCTAATTCATTGCCCTTGATTTAAATCGACACTTGCGCTACAATACAGACTCGTTCAGAACTACAATTTTCATTGTTAAATGCCATTTGAAAATGCATTTAGTTCATACATATTTTGTCTGTACTCTAAGTTACGTTTACAAATAAACTCAAAATATTATATACATACATGGCATCACGCTATATCCCATCAAATGGGGTAGCACGAACCCCAAAATCATTCATCAAATAATCAGTCTTCGTCAAACATTCTCATCCTAATGCCTGTTTTACACTGAGCAAGCGCAACCTGCAATTGCAACTTGCAAGATTTACGTTCTACTAGTTGCACCAAAATGTTGCAGACATATTTTTTTCATTTTACATTCAGCAACTTGCAACTGCAATATAATATTAATTTATTTACAAATTTTTGTCGTTACTAACTTCATATTATATCAGCTTAACCTCTTATATCACTTGTATTGTTAACATTTGTTTCATATGTTATATTGCATTGATATAAACATTTATTCTTATAAGTATTTGCACAATTATTTGCAATGCAGTAAATCATTTTAATATCTTTAACCCAACTTTATCGTTTTTGACATTTATAATAAGTTGGTAGCATTCTAACAAACTTAAAATTACTAGAAATAACTAACAGTGGCCTTGCAAGTCTTGCAAAAATTAGAACACGTTCTAATTCGTGTAAGAGGTTGATGCAAGATTGCTTCTGCCTCTTGCACTTGCAATTTCTTTATTACACTCGTTCAATATTGCTTCAACTTGTTGAAAGTTGCAGTTGCATTTGCAATATTGCTCAGTGTAAAACAGGCATAACACACCTCCCTCGCTTCAACCATATTCATAGATCGCTCCATATAAGTTCATTTGCTCATCTCACTCAAAATAATTCATCACACAACACACCTTCAAACACTCCTATTAACTTTTCGTTTATCTTTCTTCGACATACGTTACATATGCGCAAAACATCTCAAATTATTTACACTTTCTCCTCTAACAACGAATCTACAAAGATTAGAAAAGATGAGAGCGATATCCTACTCAAAACATTATCCACAATAAATAAAAATATAAACACAGTCACTGGTTTGGAATGATTGTATATTCCCATTCACCGTTAGATATAATAATAATAACACAAAATTATAAATGCTAATTGGTTCTTTTGACTCGGATCATTTATATTTACGCAAAATCATAGGGAATTGAATCATTTTGACATTGTTCGCATCAGGTAATTTTGACATACTTGCAGTTTGTTTAATTCGGATTATATGTTTATCAGAGACAAACTTTTCTCTTAAGCCAGCCCTGGCAATATACACATTATCATGAAGCGATTTGCGGTATATGCACTTTATTTGTAATTTTATTGTATAGGGGTATTTTATCATTTTATGACGATACTTTGAGTTTAATATTAAAATACTATACTACACCAGAGCTACTCGAAGACAGACACAAACATTACTTTAATAGCGTACAACATTTTTAAATAAATGACTGTGATATGACTACTTTCATTATCTATTTAAAGTTTGTTATCATTAACACCAATTAATATGTAGTTAAATTAGTAATTAACTGTAAACTTTTTGTCTGACTGCAATTTACCATTTAACATTTAAATATTTCCTACAAAACCAGTAGATAAGTTTTCGTCAATTTAGCTCTCTAACCAAGATTAATAAAATAAATAAATATATAAATGTGTCATCACGCCTTCTACCCATTACTGGGTGTGGCACTCTGCCCAAGCAGATCTCGGTAAGTGATATATTTTTGCGCGTGAAGTGCGGTTATCAGCCATCAAATCACGGCCCCAAAGATTGTAAAAATTGTTTGTCGGCTGTAAAGAGTGATATGACAAACATCAATTAAATCCTTAAATCGCATTTAATTGCTCAATTACTCTAACTAAGGAATAAATATTTAGCCGGGATTCTACCCTAAATAATTTTAAATTCAGTGCTTCATTTTTTTGTTTCATAAAAGATAAAATTAAAAGTATGCTCAAATCTAGAAAAATGTTGACAGGATACATTTTTTGCTGTCCGTTTCTCTCATAAAGTTTGAAATGTTCAATTTATATTTAAAATATGATCATTTATGGTTTGCAATTTGGATAGCTAAATAACTTCCTGATAACATTTACACATAAATAACTTTGATTCTATAGTGGTTCAATAACTTTTTTTCTTTCCAACATTCTTAAATTAATTTACAGAAAAATACTTGAAATGAAAAATGAGGAGATTTAATTTTTTTACAACTTTTATTGAAAGTAATTTTCTTTAAAATAATTTAGCAATTTTTGGTTAATTAAATTGAATCAGCTACTACGAGCCCGTTGCCGCTTCCGTTGGCCCGAATCTAATTTTTTCCTTAAAACTTTAAATAATACTAAAAACCCAGGTATCTTACATTTACTAAATTCTACAATTAATTTTCAACATTTTTAACTAAATTTAACATTAAATATACATAAAATGTGTAGCAGTATAAATCTATTTTTTTTTTTTTCGTATAAACTAAATCAACACACAAATGAATTATCATGATTATTATCTTGTGGGCAGTTTGCCGGATGAAATTGAAGTTAATTGTTATTTTAAACAAACTTGATTATTATATAGTTTTTTAATAAAACAATTTTTTTAGTGAAAACAGAAATATTTATATCCTCTTTCAATGGCTATCATTTCTAGATGTATGTATCGATTGACTTAAAATTTTATCTGTGTATTAACAACATACTAGTATATGTCTCATTAAAATTTCATTTAATTTTTTTTGCAAACTACACGAGAAATAAAACTGTAAAATATAAAATCAAACGAAAAAATAAAATTGGGCTAACTGAAGTGGGACCGGGCTCGTAGTTACATCATTTTCCGTCAAGTGTAAATAATTTCATACATTATGTTTACTACCGTTTTGGGTTTCGAGGATCGATCATCCCTCATTAATGATTAAAATTACAAGCATCGCTAAACATTTGAAATTGCAAACTGACCTACTTTGAACTTTGACTGCAACTTAAACACAAAGTTTTGGATACCTATATAAAAGTTTTATATTAATCTGTTTTGGCTACTTTTAATATATATTATTAATTTTTAACAATGCAATTTTTTCTTATGGCATTGAAAATCTAATAATAGAAACTTGATTAAAAATTATCGCAGTAGATAATGCACAAAATTTTCATTATAATCGTAATCTTAAATCTATAAAAACGTTCGTCAGTTTAAAAATATCTTGCTGATAAAAATTTGTAAAGTAAAATTTCTCGTCATTTTTAATTGAAAATTTCATCTGATATGATAGAACTTCTGGAAGTTAGAAAATTAAAATTTAACGAAACTACTTAACGGATTTTGCAGTAGGAAGAAGCTAAAAGCTAAATTGAATTTCGTATTCCTTTGACGTATCTGTGTCTCATTTGGCTTCTCTTTATATATAGAAGCTATTAAATTTTTGAATAGATAATCGAGACTTTCTAATATTATTTTTTATAAGTGGTGACATCGTGACATGTTTATAATGGTCATTTTTACTAGTAAATAACCTAGTGTTCATCCCACAAGTGTATTTCCATAGACGAGTATAATGATTCATTTTGATTTCCGTTTAAAGAACTCTTGTACGTCATGCAAAAGTCAACCATTGAAATAATAATTTACATTTACATTATTCGTTAATTTTTATTATAAGAATTTGTTTAATGACACAATTGTCTGTTGGTAATTATTAGAAATAATTTTTGAAAAAACAATGAGCGTTCGCCGGGATTTGAACCCAGAACTTTTCACTCGCATGGTGACTGCTCTAACCAATTCAGCTACAAACACTCGGCGAATACTCATGCTTTTTCGTGCAATATTTAGTTGAAGAAATGTAAAGTGACGTGGGTTACTTCAATTCATTACAAGTCAACAACCTAGTATGCGATGGATGATATTCCCTGGGTGAAATTATTATAAGAATTTGTTTAATGAAAATTAACATTAAATAAATTTTCATGCTCATTGCTTTTTAAAAAATTATTCCGTTAATTTTTATTATATTTAATTTTAATAATTATTATTATTTTAATATTTTATTAATATTAATATTTTGACTGTCCCTGTAACTTTATTACTATCTGTAAATGATCGATTTCGTTAACTTAATGACAATTTTTCTTTTTCTTGATTAATATACAGGATTATTATAATTTCAGTATTTTATGAAACTTGCACTTTTTAATACACTTGATACATATCTTACATTAACTGTCCCAATTAAACGAAATGGTGCCCTAAATAAGAGAAACAAATTTCTGATATTTTCAGATTCACAAAACGGATTAGCGCTAACACCGTTTTTAATAATATCTATAACTCTGTTTCAAATTAAAACAGATTAAAGAAATAAACTAAATTTGATGCTAATTAACTCTCTCTTTAACTCAAGTTAAAATAAACTTGTTTCGTACATTGAAAAGAGAGTTAAAACGAAATAAAAAATGATGTTAGCGCTAATCCGCTTTATGAATCTGCCTGTTTAAGATTTGTCCCAAATCGACGGCGATCCCGTTTAAATGATGGTTCAATTAATCGACAGTATTTATCAAGAAAAGTATCTTCTTATATCCAGGTTCAAATGTCTAGAAAATTTATCTCAAAATCAGAATTAAGTCAATACTAGAATGAAATAAATTTTGTAGTTCAGAAATTATATTTGAGTTACGGTTGATGAGGCAGATTTGATATTCCACGGGCTGATGATCTAATTGTACTTTCAATTCTATATTTATATTTATACTAATAAGTACTAACCAACAGTTATGCTAAAATGATTGAATTAATCACCTTTTAAAAGGATTAATGTCTAAGCTGTATAAAGCAATACAAAATGCATTAAGATATTAGATAGAAATATTGCAAAATTCGTTAAATTAATTACAAATTTCTCGCTCAGATCACACTGATGACTTATGACTTTTACAAAAGCTTAGTGTGCTTTTCAATTGAAATATCGCAATCAGAGAACAATGAAGACGGTCTTAAAAGTCAAATAATTCGTGACGCTTAGAACCTTCTCAATCTGCAAGACCTAAAACGTTCCCAGTTCAAAATGTCATCGAATTGAATAGAATTGCGTGGTTATAGGTTTGGCATCGTCAAAATCAAAAGTTGTATTATGTGAACAATAACAAAAGTTACAAAAGTGATGCAAACGCTTCGCATTCATTCATTTCTGGGTGTTTTATATTCACCGCGCGTACTTTTAAACTCAACACGTGTACATTAATTCGGAACGGTGTTGAATTTTAATGTGCATAAAATAAAATCCCGTCTAGAGTAGTACACTGCAGTAAAAACAACATAGGAAATATTTTTGTTCTGGCCTTGAATGGACACATATTTTATTTGTTACATATTCATGACAGAATTTATCTATAGCGATTATTATTATTTTTTGTATAAATATTCAAATTAATTTCCTGCGCATTGATAATAAATTGTTGCATGTATTTGAACAGTAACAATAGTACAAAAAACTTTCCTTAGATTCCTTATGAGCTTATCACCAACATCGATATACTAAGGTAGTACTAGCGTGAAAATTTTTTTGCAGATCTGAATGAAATTTGGCGCACGTAAACATTATATAGTCATATGCATCCTGTTAAAATATGAAACACATTCATCGTCTGTGAACAAATATATTCGCTTGTAAAGTTGAGTTCTTATACACGGGGCTTATGGCGATCATCACTCAGAATCGCACATATTTGGTTTGTGTACCTCTAAAATTTTGCAGTTTCATTTGAAAAACTAGTATGATGTTCTAGAACTATCCATGTATATTGTATCAGAAGGAGAAAGTTTTTTATCGTTTAGTAATGGATATATAGCCATGCAAAGCCTTGTTTTTAACGAAAAATTAAAAATCCCAATTTATAATGGCAACACCACACGATGGTACGGTATTTGAAAATTCACTAGACCACCAACCTGTTAATAATTCATGATATTCAAACCATAACAGATATAAAACACTTATTTTATTCAATTTTTATATATTTTTGAGCGTCAGTTTCGTCACTCGACAACCGATGGCGCCACCGTCACACTAGTACTACCTTAAAGCTTTAGGAAGCAAGATATTTAAATTTAATTTTGTATTTTAAGTTTAAATATAACATTTTTATTAAATGTACAAATTCGTCTCTGTACAATTGGAATTTTTGGAATTGCTTACCTACATATATATATTTTTTTTATTATTTAAAACGTACAGTCATTATTATCTCTTTTTATACGTATACTCAATACAAACTCTCTCGGTAAATTTAAAACAGCTCTTCATAATGTAAATATAAAATTGCGTATCATTTGAATTTTTATAAGTTGTAAACTAATGAACAAATCAGTCATTTACAAATTAGTTACTAAATTTAATATATATTAAATATTTAGAATAATTCCATATTTATTAAATGTTTTTTCTTAATAAATTTTTGTTATATAAAGCTTGTATAATTCAATTATCAGAAATTGTTACAGATACAAATATTTGATAATTTTTTTTTGGGACCCCCTGATGTGTTAGGGCTCTAAGCAACTGTTTATTGTGCAAATCCAGTCCTGTTTTCTACTAGTCGAAGATAATTTTTTAAGATTGAAACGAAGTCTTAGGGCCAAATTCATAGTCGTGACTCACCCTTACCTCATTCTCACCTCACACTCAAAGTCGAAGTAACCAAAGCAACTAACTCAAGAATTTGCATAATTTGAGTTAGTTGCCTTAGTTACTTCGAATTTGAGTGTGAGTTGAGAATGAGGTAAGGGTGAGTCACGACTATGAATTTGGCCCTTAATCTCAAATACATTCGATAGGACATTTATTGATTGCAATGATAATTACGTTTTTTGGACGATTGCAATAACGAAATAAATATATTAAAATATTTCAATTATTTTGATATTTTCAAATTTTTATTTGTCCGAGTTGTAATTTTTAAAGTATGTTTTGAAAATTACTATATTATCATGGTGGAATGTTTAATTTCTATTTACTTATCGATCAGTAATTTTTAAAGACAACATCCTGCCTTGGAAACTCTGTCGGTATATAGCGAGTGTTTAGTACGTCTTTTCGTTATGCAAAACGTAAAACGTCATTCAAAATGAGGAAAGTGCAATTTCGTGTTTTTAGTTCCTGAGTAAACATTTTACTGTGAAACAGTTTAAATTAAAATATGTTTAAGGTTAAATTGTATGCATAAAGTACAGATATGCGTTTCACAGCCCATAGCCACCCAGAACGAAAAGACTTAGTTAACATCCGTTATTTATAACATGATTCTCAAAACAGTTTTGGTTAATTCAGAATTTTAGATTAGCTAATTTTATTCTAGTTCGATTTTAAAAAGTCCATCCAAATAGCTTTCTGAAAACCCAAATAATAACAAGATTATCCCTTTGCTCCTAGTCTGTAGCTGAATCATCTATTACTCACCGATAAAATAATGATAACTCTTATTTTTCATGATTATTCTATAGATTATTACCACTTCAGCTTTCTGTGACTAAAATAATTTATTCTGTTATTTTTATTTTATTTTTATGCATTTTACTCTCGTATGAAACTGCCAATATAAAATATATTACTTGTTAACCACACTTTTTACGAAACTGTCATTGAGCTGTCATTACATTCTTTTTTTTAAATAAAATAAGCATACGAGTACGAAAATAATATAAATATGTCAGGGTAAAGTATTCTGATCACAGAATACCTGAATTATAATAATCTGTACAATAATAATGAAAAATGAAAGTTGTCATTAACTTTTCGATCATTAAGAGTTAATGATCCAGTTACAGAATATAGGGGTGTATTAGAATTTATTTAAAATTTTTCTAGAATTCGGTTTAGCTTAATTTCACTAATCTAAAATACAGGATTAGTTACAACTCTTTTTAAATTTGGCTGTTAAAGATATCTGATCGTGAAAATTAATGTAAAGCTATTAATTAAAAGACCGTTTTTATCTCGATTTTTACTGTTAAAAGTGAACAAATATGACTTATTATTAATCTAAACTTTGGTAACTAAGAAAAAATTAAATCCCTAAGCCTTAATAAATATAAAGATAAATCTAAATACGTATTTCGAGAACTAAGTTCTCATCATCAGTAGACGAAGCAAGGGAAAGGTTGAATCCCTTGACCACTAGCTTGGTTCACAAGTCGTGTAATCTTAGTTTTCCCTTGTTTCGTCTACTGATGATGAGAAACTTAGTTCTCGAAATACGTATTTAGATTTATCTTTATATTTATTAAGACTTAGGGGTTTAGTTTATTCTTAGTTATATCTTAGCCTTAGATCTTTACTTTTTACTATACTTTGGTATTTCTACAAATTGTCTAAATATTAAAGAACTTCGCATTCATTTTGGACTTACACACAGATTGATAGACCGACTCTTTTCAAAACTTAATTATCTATGTATATAGTTTCAATAAAGTCTATTCTCTAAAACTTGTAGATTTATTAAAACGTAAATAAAATGTAAAATAAAATTATTTTGCCATTGCAGATTCGAAAAATACAAATGATTTAAGAATGACTTATTAATACCCAAATTTTGCCTAGACTCTGTTTTCTAAATATATAGTAATTCCGGGCGAGATGGCACAGAGGGAGAGATGACTCACCCCGTTTGAATATTTTTTGTAGATATCATGTACATATAAATGTTTTTGATTTAGCTGATACCCAACGGCGCCATTCAAACTCTATCATCTGTTCATCAATATTTCTTATTTCAAGTAAGTTACGTACATACATAATTTTAAGTATCACTTGAAAATTTTATATTATTTCATCAGATCTGAAACTTTTAATTAATAGCTAGATAATAAATTTTAATTAAAGTTAAGCTGAAGCAATAAGTAAACAAGTTAAACAGATTTAAAATTTAAATTTAATGAACGGTTCTATACAGGCATGAATTTAGAATTTAGGAATGCAGTAATAAATTATCTGATGCACGAAGATCACAAGAAAACATAATAAAACAAAATCTAACTGAGGAATTAAAATTACAAAATTACCGGTTACTAATTACGTTACTGTACCTGACATGTAATTAACGATCTATTAATCAAATAGCTTTGTGCGCTTATATGGTATTAAATGTCAGCGCCGGTAACGGGACAAGTCTGCCTAAAAATCCGCGTTATTAGAATTAATTATCCGTGAGTGACTTATCGTCATGTCGCTGCATCTGGAAATGGCAACTATCTGTGTAAAACTGCAGGCGCCGGTCTCATTCCTTGAGTGGTTGATATTAACGAATTTAGTTCGAATTTGAGAGCCAGACAGTCGTTAAATTATGTCTGTCTGCTTGGTTTTATGGATATATTTGCAGGGTGAAAGCTTCAACGGTTCGCACATTCATCTTAGATATTTTGGTAATAAATTTTATTAGTTTTGCATATTCGGTGTGAACTGACTTGAACCTTGCAAGAAGTTTAGATATACTAGATAGTCAGAAGTTGTTAGAAGTACCTGTTGAAAAGGTGGAATGTTTTATGGTTGTAAAACTATTACTTTCGCAGGTAGCATAGTTGGAAAATGGCAGTAAAATTTGCAACATGAATTTTTTATTAAAGTCATACCGGGTGTATCATGAAAACCGGCCATAGACGTTTAACCTAGGAAAACAGTTCTTCCGTGCGCATTGCTTCCCAAATTATTTTAAACAAAAATGCTTCAAATAAAAGTTGTAGAGCTTAAAATTCTGTATATAAATCAATTAACTTAATTTGTTATTTGTATTTTGTAATTAAATATAAAAATTAAGAAAATTACTATTTAATTAGTACTAGCCGCCAAATTAAAACAAAATAACAAACAAATGCATTTTTTAAATCTATCTTTCCTCTGAATAATGCCATTTAATTATTTGTAATTTTTATCCATGTATTATGGGGTGGCTAGCTCAGTGGTATGAAGTCGGCATGTGGAGCTTGAGAACCCTGGTTCGATTCCCACAGGCGACAACAATTTTTATAATTTCAAAAGCTACCCCTGTGGCTCCTCCACCACTAACATCTTTGGGGGCCGTGATTTGACGACTGGTAACCGCACTTCACGCGCAAAATATATCACTTACCGAGATCTGCTTCGGCAGAGTGCCACACCCAGTAATGGGTAGAAGGCATGATGATATATTTATTTATTTATTTATCCATGTAAATAATTTTCCATTTTTAATCAAATAATAAAAATAATGTAAAATTTTCAGACAGATCAAAACTTACTATTAAACAATGCAAAATTTCAATTTGACAGATTTAAGTCTTATTAATTAACTTTTAGTTTGTTTTAACACTACTTTTCATATTTAATTTCTGCTGTTACAAAAAACAGAAAATAAATTTATTTTTTTGATTTTGATATAGAATTTAAAGCTTTATAATTTTTATTTGACGCATTTTTATGTAAAATAATTTGAGAAATAATGCGCACGGAAAGACTGTTTTCCCATGTTAAACTAAGACCATATGTCCTGCTTATGACGGGACTGACCCAATTATTTAACAATTTGTCCCGTGTCCCGCCGAATTTTAAAAAAGTCCCACTTTTCGGAAAAAATATGCTTTTTGCCAGTAAACATGAAATACAATCCAGAAATATATATATTTTTTCATTTTAATATTTAACTTCTAAAGTTTCATTTCTTTACATATGACTATGTTAAAATATTATATTTTTAAAATACACACATTTATATATTTGCTTTGTTTACTTTCCTCCATAATATCCAACCACTTCCCCACCGGGCGCCGCACTAAACCTTATGTTAAACGTTTTTCGTGATATACCCGGTATTTTCAGCCATGCGAATGAAGATAAAGTTTACAATTTGAGTTCTTGCAAAAAGTATGCTGTCAGTTTATAAAAATACTTGAAATACTCGTATGAGGATATAAGTACCTTTAACAATATTACTTCAAAATGATTGACATGTTACATTAGCATTACAAAAATACACTTTTTATTTTCATCTTTATTTATTTACAATTTATAATAACGCATTTACAAAAATGTCCAGTGAATTAAAAATAGTGCAAACTAAAGTGCGTTAAAAACGATTAACAATTTCAGAGATACTAAATAAATTATTATTATTATATGAGCAATTTAGCATACAGATATAATTCTCTATCTTACTAATTTATAACTTGAACCTAGTTCTAACAGATTTTAGGAGCTTCCCAATACCTCTTTATTTTATCATTGTTGGCAAAGAAATGAATCACTTTCTAGTGTTGCAACTAACTATGTTATATTGTTGTTCTAGGCAGTGAAACTGGAGAGTGTCCACGCAGGCCGCACTAGGTACCTAGTGGTGGTGTCGTGCCTGGGCCGCCAGAACTCCGAGGAGAGCTGTCTCCTGGGCATCGACTGCAACGAGCGCACCACCGTTGGGCTCGTGCTGCGAGTCTTGGCCGACACCACCATCACCCTTGACGGAGATGGGTAAGTTCAAGATCATTTCTTTCTAATAATTCTCATCTGCTGAAAATGTATCGTATTTCGTCAGATTCGCCATGCGAAAAGTACATTAATGTACAAGTTACAAAAGACAATCTATTCTAGCACGAGTTCGACATTCGGACACTAGCCGCGCAAGGGACGAACGAAAAAGTGGTAGAATTGCCTTCTGTAACAAGTGTTTTATACTATTTTCTCTGTTTCGACGGTCCTTTGCATAATTTCTTTATAAAAATACAAGAATTTTTTGGTAGAATAGTTAAGTTGGTGACAGTGATTTGCAGTTGATTTTGTCCATTACCTATATATTTGTATAAATTGCGTTTATTAATTTTGTCAGTTGCCTAGATATTTTGTGTATTTCAAATAAATAAATAAATATATCATCACGCCTTCTACCCGTTAATGGGTGTGGCACTCTGCCGAAGCAGATCTCGGTAAGTGATATATTTTGCGCGTGAAGTGCGGTTACCAGTCGTCAAATCACGGCCCTCAAAGATGTTAGTGGTGGAGGAGCCACAGGGGTAGCTTTTGAAATTATGAAAATTGTGTGTCGCCTGTGTGAATCGAACCAGGGTTCTCAGGACCCACAGGCCGACTTCATACCACTGAGCTAGCCGCCCCATATAATGCAGTTATACCAATCTACGATAACAATATGTCACAAAAATCGTTTAAGAATGAAACTCATTCTAGCGTCAATATGCGCGCGAGAATTTGTTATTCTAATGCCGAAACAGAGTAAGGAATTTTCTTCCACACATATGCGGAAAATTGTGCGACGAAATTAATACAAAGTAAAATTTGATTAGGATGATAATACTTGCTGTAAATTACCATCCATCCGTTATAGTTTTCGTAAAATATTGAAGGGAATACGGAACTGATACAACGGAATGCAAACGAATTGGAATTTGTATTATGTACATATACTCAATTCCTAGTAATAAGTTTTGACGGATATGGAATGGACTGATACTGATACTGAACGGAAACGAACGTAAAGTGAGAATCAACCTTAAATTTCCGTTATACAAGTGTTGGCGTATAAATTTTATGTAATCTTTGCATTCAAAACAATTTGTAGAATTTGAATTAATATCTAGATATAATAGAACTCATCTGTCAGATAAATTAAAATAATATCGTGTCGATAAAGAACTAAGTTAATTTGAGATTGATTAACATGTTCTTGGAAATAGGGTTGTCACCTATGGACTCAATTTCACTCGAAGATTAATCCTTTCAAAAATACCTCAATTACCTAAATTTCATTACAATTAATATTAAAATTTTCGCTGCATTTTTATCATTGTCTTTAACCTCTTGAGCAATGCCCAAAAATAATATACATTTTTATCTCTTTATTATTCGTTTTATTGACTATTGATTGTTGATAAAAAAAAATTAAGTTTATTTTAATTAGTATTTAAAAAAAAACAACGATGAAAGCAATTTTTATTAGAGCGAGAAAAATTAGAATACCACCAGGATTTGAACCTGAAACCTTTGGACTAAAATATTCTTACTAAGTGAACTACAGTACCATGTATGTAATTCATGTCATGATTTTCTTTTTTACTCTCTATTTTATTGTGTTAAAGTTGATTACAGCATTTGACCGAAGTTCAGATGTCTCAGTTTAAATTCTCGGTGGTTTTCTGTCTGTATGTTAATTGAAATTCATCATTAATATGTGGACAATTTATATATATATATATATATATATATATATATATATATATATATATATATATATATATATATATATATATATATATATATAATGAGGTGGCTAGCTCAGTGGTATGAAGTCGGCCTGTGGATCCTGAGAACCCTGGTTCGATTCCCACAGGCGACACACAATTTTCATAATTTCAAAAGCTACCCGTGTGGCTCCTCCCCACTAACATATTTGGGGGCCGTTTTTTGACGACTGGTAACCGCACTTCACGCGCAAAATATATCACTTACCGAGATCTGCTTCAGCAGACTGCCACACCCAGTAATGGGTAGAAGGCGTGATGATATATTTATTTATATATATATATATATATATATATATATATATATATTCGTATGCTTATATAATTTTACAGATGTACGTAGTATGATAAATATGTTTGGAATTTCATCATTTCATAATGATTGGTAGTGTCAATATCTAGCTACTGTTAAATTTTGCACATGATTCTCTACTAGGAAAAATTAAAAACGAATGAATATTCTTGGAATTGATTAAAGTCAGTATTTGATCATGTTTGTTGCCTTTTTCTGCAGGATGTCGTGTTCCCTGATACTCGTTCGTGGTAGCTTGTTATGTGATTATTAATTCATTGATAAATTGATTGGATATTCAACATTGCAAAGTTTCATTACGTGATATGAGTGCAAGCATGAAAGGAAAAGCGGATAGTGTTTCAATTTTTTTTCTTTTTGAACTGACAGACATGCATAATAAAAAATATGATTGCAACATTGAATAGAAGCTTAGAGAAAAGCAAAATTGAAATTTTAAATAAGTTTGCTATATCGTGTTAACAAAGTGAATTTGGTACAACTATTTTTGTCAAAAACAGTACTACAAAATTCAATTTTGTACAATAACATAAATCTATCATTTTAATCTGGTGTTGCTCAGCTCATGTAAAATTATTGCAATTATATATATATATATATATATATATATATATATATATATATATATATATATATATATATATATATATATATATATATGTATATATATACATATATATATATATATATATATATATATATATATATATATATATATATATATATGTATATATATATATATATATGTATATATATATATATATATGTATATATATATATATATATATATATATATATATATATATATATATATATATATATAAAAATAAAAGGTATTTTGTTTTATAACATAACCTAGATAATTATGAATTGAAATTTTAACCTAACAAATAAATGTCAAAACAGATTAAATTACAAAAGTTTATTGAATCTGTCAGTATTACCACCGTGAAATTTTATTATATATATTTTTTTTAATAAAAGTTTTGAAACAAAATTAAATGAATAAGATATAAGAAAGATTGTATGAAAAACATGTGTTACATTGATCAACTGTAATACTTGTTATTACAATAAGTGTTATTGTAGCACTTGTTTTTCAATATACTTTTTCTATATCTTTTTTGTTTTTCAGTGAAATATTCGGTAGCACTTAGATGTGTAGTAATATGATTTATCTTCAACACGACGTCTGTTCCATGTTTACGAGGTCTTGTCAAAAATTTACGACATTTATAAAGTGGTGGTCGACAGTGACATTGATTACGTTAAAAGCACATGTGAAACAGCTGAAATTGAAAAGTTCAGGGTTAGGTCACGGGTCACATATTCAAATCAACAAGTTGCAGAAATATTCTGCGTCATTTTACACATAAATTTCTTTTTTTATTAACACATGAATAATCGTTTTATTTATTTTTATTGCATTATATTTATTACATATAGATTGATTTAAAATCAATTATATTATTCATCTGTACAAGGAAAACAAAACAATTTTATTGTATTAAATAAGTGCCTGTCTAGATTTGTATAACATATTTTTTTATTGCAAAATCTTAAACAATTTCATTGTTCATAAATTACATGTACGAATTAACTTTATTATGCCGTGAATATTATAATTATAAACTGAACCAAAATGATTATATCATTATGTATTTAATGATTTCAACAGTACATTGTAGAATAATTACCATGAAATGAATACAACAACAATGAGACAAAATAATGTCATTGCAAGAACATTTTATATCAACAATCAGTCATGCACACATGCTACCTGAATATTGTACTCATAGGTATAATATTCGCCGTTGTCGGATGTTGGTGCATTGAGTGTACTTTCTTTTATATTTATACGCATGAGGAAATTATATATAGGAAATGTCGTGAACTTGTAGTATGAGTTACGTAAAACTTGTTTTTTTTTTCTCGTGTGACGGGTTTTTATTATGATGTAAGTTTTTGTCGAGTATACCATTACTGTTACTTATTGTAATGCAAATTATTACAGCATTCATATTTTTAGATATATTTAAAGTTTGTATTTTAATAATTAAAAGTAGAAATTTTTGGCTTTAGGATTGTAGTTTAATTCTATTTATTTAATAATTATTATTAATTCTAAAGTCAAAATTTCTACTTTTAATGATACTACAGCATCAACAATTTATACAAAAATTTAATACTTTAAAGGAAGAATGTAAAAATACAAAATAATTATAAAATAAATAAATATATCATCACGCATTCTATCCATTACTAGCTGTGGTACTGTGCCGTCGCAAATCTCGATAAGTGATATATCTTGCGCGTGAAATGCAGTTACCAGCCGTCAAATTACGCTTCTCAAGGATGTTAGTGGAGGAGGAGCTGCAGGGGTACTTTTAATATGGAGAAAATTGTTTATCGGCTGTGAGAATCGAAACCGGGTTCTCAAATTCACAAGTCGACTCTATACCATAATTATGCTTATTCATAATTTCTGATTTAAAGTTAAAGTTTACAGGTATGTTACCTAAATTTGACATTTATTGTAATCTGAAATTTATCTTACGGTAGATAGTTCACTGGTAAAGCATCGGACTGTGGATTTGGGAACCAGAATTACATTCCCACAGCCGACGAACTGATTTCACTACAATCAATTTACCCCTTGGTTTTTCCTGTACTAACAACTTACATAGATATTCGTGATTTGACGACTGGTAACCTCATGTCACACACAAAATATATCACTTGCCGTGATCTGCTACGCCAAATTGCTACACTCAGTAATGGGTAAAAGACGTGATGATATATTTATTATGATTTTATTCGCAATTTAATATAAAAAAGAAAGAAAATGTATTTCTTATTCAAATTCATTACTTAATTTGATTTATTCATCCTGTTTTCTCTAGTACAAAATGAGTTCAAGTAATAAAATTGATTATCCTGAATGCATATTTATTGAAATTCGATCAGACAACTGTCATCCTTCAATTTGAAACGCATTTATTTATTGTGTTCTAAATCTGTCAAATGTATTGAGATGTAGTATCATATTTTCTGATTAATCGGACTACGAATTTCATTTATATTTGCAGAGATTAGCGATTATAAAACATATTTATAAGATTCAAAAAATATTTACTTGTATCCATAACAAAAAATAAACTTTTGCAAAGGTACTAAATAAATAAATACTGTTATGCTCTTCTTCCCATTCTTGCAGATAGCTCTACGTTGACAAATTTATCAACTCATCAAATGTAAATTTTGTTCGTCAAACTATAATATTCAAAGATATTGGTTTAGATTTTTAGATTTAGATAACAGGAATGATTGTACATCCTCCGAAAAGTTATTGACGTGAGATGAAATCAAATCCAGAGCTCTTGGATCATTACATTTCTTGTAATGCGCTATGTATTGGTATTTTTAAATAAAATTGGAACTAAAACAAAGGTACAAAAAATAAATAAAAATTAATGATAATACAAACTAATATTTATAATAAAGAGGGTAAGAAAACGATAACTAATATATCAAAATAACTAATTTCTACTTAAATTTGTACCTAAAAGTTAACGATAAATTAAAATAATATGAAAACTACAACTAACATCACATAACTATATTATATATAAATTAATAAAAACACTATTAGTAAACACAAAATGAAAGAAAATGACAAAGAAACACATGTGACAGCAATGGTAAGCTTATGGAGACCAACTGAAAATGTACCTTTGTCTGAAGTTTGACATATCGTGATCAAAGTAGTGGAATATCCCAATATCAGTGTACCTGAAAATGTTGATACTTGTGAGCGATTAAAACACTCAAGATCCATCAATAAAAGTAAATTTTACAAAAAGCAAATATTATATTTTGTAATCAGTTATTATTTTAAAACAAAGTGTCTTCCCAACTAGACTACGCTGGCATTTAAGTGACATTCTGATGTCATTTGAATGGTATCCTTTAAGATAATAATTAATTTAGGGGCGTATTCTGTAACTAACTGGTCTGTTAATTTTTAATGGCCAGTTAAATATTTTAACCAATAAAAATATATGTGTCAAATAAAATTTTCATTTTTTCTTCAGTGCCAACTGTTGTTAATGCATAAAATTTTTAATCGCTTATTCATAATTAACATGTAAGTTACAGAATATGTGTATTAATTAGTTGAGAAGTAATTTCTTAAAAAAATATTAATAAAATCATTTTGTACATTTTTTATTTGATATTTTCTGTCTTGGATTAATGTTTCAAACATTAGTTTGTATTTAATTTTTTTCAATATTCTTAATATTACTTTAAAATCTGCAAATTGCTTGAACTTGAACAATCGCGGATCGTCCCTGAAAAACACAAATAAAATTCTATTCTATGTTCAAGAAATTTTCCAGGATCCTAGAATTCTAATGCAATTATTTCTATTTACTAAGAAAACAAATCAGAGGCATCGCAAATAGAAAACTTGTGCGTGGACATGCATCGCATTTAAACCGATTCACAAACCTAGTGACCGTCGCCGCCCGACGCGTCGACCAAGGCGGAATACAATTTTTGGCATCGGTTGCACAGCAGACCATCACGAACGGCCTTGACTATTCCATGTGCCAAAACAGTTCAAACGCAGATCAGAATAGAAACTAATAAATAGCCGCATATGACTTCTCGCTAAAATAAGAGAGCAATCATCTCTGTGAGATTTGTATTTCGTGTTTAACTGCATAACTGCATCAGACTGTGACTGTGTGTATAGTGACAGAGCATGATGAGATAAATATTGCACTTTTAATTTTAACGCCTACTTTGAATTATTCTCACGCCCAAGTGAGCTAATTACGACACTATTTCATGGCTGGCTAGATTCTGCCGTTTTTTGTGGGGTGGATTACGTAAGCGTTTATCGTGGATTAAAATGTCAATATATAATTAGCATAAGCATGAAACAATGCGTAACCAACAGTTTGACGCTAATATTTAATTAACATTCATTTGTTTTGATTCTTTTTTCAAATTCTGTGTCATCTTACAGTTAGAATTAGTTAGTTTAATAATAATAATATTTCATTTTATTTTGGCATCATAGACTTGTTGGTCCTCAAAAGCGGGCGTAATTTTCCTATTACAGCCCGAGGGCATATAAAGTTATCAAGCAACAGCTATATAAACAAATAAAAAGCGTGATTTATGGATAAATGTCAGAATACAATAAATTCGTATTGTTTTTCGTAAAGCTTTTTTGACTCTTGTGGTACTAATTTTTGTTGTGCAGACTCAAATTCATCCAATATTTCTTTGGATAGATATTGATATCTTACATTTTTATTTGGCAATAAAAAAAATTTTGTTCGTAAACTAACTAACCAATAATCTACATACATGCTTAGAAACCATAGCATACATAAAATTATCAACGCAAGCAAAACGATAACGAATACTGAATCAGGACCAAAATAAAATTAAATGTATGTACTACGGGCATAATAAAGATTATAGTACTCGGGAAATATAAAGATCTCCGCTACGCGTCGAACTTTAAACATTCCCTTAGTGCTATAATCTTTTGATTATGCCCTTAATACATAAATAATTATTATGTCTTTCTACTTCAATATTGTTTATTAATACCATGGATACAATGAACATTATTTAGTTCATAATGCTCTAGGGTATCATATGATTTTAATAAACCCTATGGTAATACTTTCAAAAACCGATATTTCGTCTATTCAGTGTTGCCAGGTAAATCCATTATTTATTATGTCGGTTATTAAAAAAAATACTAGTAAGACTTAAAATATTAGCTTTGTTCGTTTCGCTACGTGGCGATTACTGTTTACCGCTGCGGTAAGGATTTTGTGGCGATTGAGTTGGCGGTAAAATAATAAGTTACTAGCTTTTGTTCGTTTCCCTTTCTGACATATCGCAGTAAAACGCTGCGGTAGCTGGCGGTAAATTTTTTTACAGCAAACTCTAGGCTTTGCAGAATAGCGGTATAAGTTAATTTTGACAAATTTTTGACATCAGAGAAAATGAATAACGAATGTAGCAGCGGTGAGAAGAAAAAAGTTAAATATCTATCTTGATAAATTATAAATAAAAATATTTATTTTATATGATGCGTCCATGTCTACATGCATAATTTTGGGGCTCTATACTATAGTGTTCAATGTAGTGCGTAAAATTATTATTTAATTAGTGACTTCATTTATTACTGTCACTTTTTGTGGTATACAGTAAGACGCAGCTGTAACAAACCGCCGCGTTTTACAGTAACCGCCACGTAGCGAAACAAACAAAGCTATTGTTCCACGAGCATTACTTGATGTTTATACCCCTTGGGCGACAAATCCACGGGCTAAAGGCCCTTGGCCAAGCATTCTCCTCGGTGGGTATAAACATCTTCATAATATACTAGGTACATAAATAACGTTTATTCACAATCGTAAATTGAGCTGCATTTAATCTCATTTGGATAAATATAAGAAAAATATTTCTTTCTTTTGATAAAATTATTTAAATTTTCTGCAATAATATGAAATAATTTATGCAGAATATAAAATTGAAAGATTTATTATTAATAATTAATCATTATTTACTGCTTATTAACTATTGTTTGATGGTTCAAGGAAGCAAAAATAAGCACGTTGCAGCTACAACAATGTATATTATAATTATTACTGTAATATAAATAATTTTAATGTTGATATTAAAACTAAAAGTAATTGTGGGAATTAAAATCTCGAAACGCCCACGAATTCATGTAGAATGACACGATTTTTTGTATGTTTTACGATGACGTATGACATTTCTTTGAAATTAAACACGCTTTTGCGAAATACGAACTGAAACGCACTGCTACTGTGTGGTTGTTATATTTGCTACTTAATTATACGCTTGGCCATGTATCTTTTGAAGTAATTATTATCATGTTCTATTGACACTAAATATTAGAACAGCATGTTGCAATATGAAGCAAGTATATTTGAAAAGGCCTATAGGTAGGATATTATTAACTTCTCGAAATTAATTATGATTAATTGGTCATTATAAAACAATTGCCTTAATATTCTGTACGTATCTAGCGAATTTAGTATCAGTAACTTTATTTCCAGATTATAAGTTGTACTTACTATAAGTAACTGTTTGCATAGTCCGTAGAATTTAAATTTTAATCGTAAGTTAACATTTACTTACAGCAATAGGATCACGCAATTTCAAATTCTATTTGCAACGAGAGAATCACTGTCATCTGTCAAACAGATTATTATATTTTTATATATGAATGCTCATGTATTTGCAGTGGTGAAGTGAATGTTTTCAACAGTAATATAAATTCTTTCGCGATCTCCTTACTTTTTATGTGATCAGAATTGCAGTTTGTTGATTTAATAATGTGCGCTACAGAAATAGAACCTGGATTCAAAAATTAATAAACGAAAAACTTATTAGGACCTGTGATATAGTTTGGTATTGGGGGTAATAGTTTGAAGAATTACCTGTAAGTATCAAGTCTGTAATGACTTTTTTGATGACTAGTTGCGCTGGTGTTACTTAAATTTAAAGTTTCCTTAAATCAACAAGATCTTATAAAGATCAGTATTTTAACATTCGAATAGATGTTTTTCATTTAAGCTATCTTTAAAATTTAATCGAAAGCGGTGTAACTGAATAAATAATCTTTGAATTAATGTTTTTTTTTAAATAGTAAATATGTAGCATCCGGCGCCCCCTCCAATTTCTTTGCGGCCCATCAGGGGACACGTCCAACCCTTTAAAAACCATTGTGTTATAGGATCACACATACTGATATATTTGTCAAATGTAACCAATAAAGAACCAATAACGCACTACTGCAATTATCAGTAATAATATAACAAGAGGGTGAGAATAAATTGAAAATAATTTGACAGATCTTTAGAAAACTTGTTGCCATTTGGCAGTAGCGCCTCAAGCCCTACAGGCTTTCGTGACTAGTGCCTGGCCTGTAGGGCTTGAGTGGCTACTGCCAAATGGCAACAAGTTTTCGAAAGATCTGTCAAATTATTTTCAATTTATTCTCACTCTCTTGTTGTATTTAATTAGATTATTTTTTGACTTAGCTGTTGAGGTCGATTCATCCAACTTAAAAGATTTTGAACTTGGGATTGATTACTATTAATATATTCTTGGAAGTTGTTTCCAAAATCTATTGGTGTATTTCTGTATCTGAAATGGAACTAAATCGATTTTTTTACATATTTTACTTGACACGTTGACAGTTTTAAATAATTATTTGACAACTACCTATCATTTGTTACAAAAGCACCTGCAGAGATTATTCCCGGGAATAATCACAAGAGCTTTATTCTCAGTATAATAATGACAGGATTGGTTAAAACGCAGACACGTGACATACAATGAAGCATTTCATTGGTTTTGAGAAACTTCAAAAAAAATCTGTTATTTTTTTTTTGGAAAATGAGAAAATGTTTATTGTGATTAGTTAATTTGTAAATGCGGAAAATTGCTGTAATATTATGTCTTAACAGTTAATAGAATGCAGAGATACGCTCTCTGCCTCTGTTTTATCTTGATCCTTTGCAAGTCATAGACATAAAGTTTACTTTATTTTGCGTATTGCTTATGAACTTCAACATCAGACGTAAATGAATTCGTCAAAAGTTATTTAAGTTTCCTTTGTTCGTATGTTTATAGCGGAATTGTTTGCCTCAATTGGATATAAATACCAAATTTATAATTATAACGTAGTTCGTAACAAAGAGATTTTGAACCCACTGTAGGTATTTATAGTCATTTAAACACATCAAATTCAAATTCTAATAGCAGTGTAAATCACCTACAATCAGTATTTGAGTACGTGTACTTGACTCGAGAAAATCGCTCGTACGTCTTGTTGACAAACAAAAGACACTAATGTTAGCAATGTTTATGTCTAGTGGAAATTTTTAGCGGAATGCTTAAAATAACTGAACAAAACAATAAATCTAAAGGAGTTTACTCCACGCCAAGCAGTCTAGCAGAGATTCGGGTCAAGGGAGCGAAAGAATCTCTCATTGTGAGAAAAATTTGTTAGCCGCCAAATGAGTTTGTTGCAACTTAATTGTTTCCAACAAATTTCTCAATTTGTTAATAATGGTGATGACGAATGACACTTAAAAAGTAATTGAACTTAATCTTTATATCGTTTTCATGAAGGAAAATTATAACTGTTGTCCATGATGACTTTCAAATGTGGTACACTGTCTATTTTCTCACCATTGACGTACTCGAAATTCTACAAGGAAAGCTAAAATTTACAGGGTAATTTAGAAATCTACAAGGACACTCTTTGCTCTTTGCAAAATTTTCCCAAGAAAAAATTAAATTAAATGTCAACATTTACTTTCCCTTTTATAAATATTAAATTTCCTTGAAAAGTAAATTTGTTTTAAAACATTTTATGATTTATTTTCTGTTCAGATATGCTTGTTCTTGTGCTGCGCTGCCAATGTTGATCTTAATTTACTTGTTTCTATATATTATTTAACCATAATTTCATAACACTTAATTATACAAGTAACCATACACCAGACCACATCTACTTTAATTAGTTGAAATAGAAATATTAGCGATATTAATCTTTCAGATTAATTATTAACAGTGATTGTCTCGTAAAGAAATTCACTTGAATTTACTCTTAATTACAACGATCTAAGAAATCCAGTTACAAGTGAGAACGCCTTTTAAAGCATGAACCGTTCGTTTCAAATTCTAGGTTGTGTATTTCATAAAAAAGGCATATATACCGACATAATCGTACCGTTACTCGATAAGTAATTTGACATTTGAAACATAAAAGTCGGCAGCTTCGCCTAGATTTGTACCAGATCCATATCAAATTGATCCTTTGCGAACCGATCCGATTGACTAGAAACATTCAACTATTCAACGGGTCTTGATATGTCTAAATTATAGGTTATGCACTTGAAATTTGAATTGCCAAGGATTTTTTCTTTCTTTTTTCAGTAGGTTAATTTGTCATCTGATAACAAATGAACTGTTTATGCGTGGGTTTTGTAATTTTTATTTTTGTGTCGTCTGTCTGCAGACAAGATTAAAATAAACATTAAGATGATATTATAGCCGTCTAAGTGTGTTAGCAAGTTAAGTAAATAAGAGTAGTTCCCCGTAATATGGTTTAGTGTCATTTAAAAGTCATTATTAATGGCTACTATAAAATTTCTAAGTAATTGTGTAATGAGTATGTGCTGTATTTTCCGGTAATAAATATGAATCTTCTACTATGGCTGTTTCAAAGTTCAAAGTATGGTATTAATAATTAAGTTTTCGTTTAGATAGAATTTCTTCCATGTTTGCAATTTGTCAACACCTGTGATGTTTAATTAACTTTTTTATAGAAGAATTTTTTTATTCGATGGAACACAATTATTTTTTTTATTACATCCAAGTTTTCGATCAGTATCTTAACTTCTTGTTTTCTTGAAAAGAATATTAAATCAATTCCCACTTTATTACAAAAATTATTGCTTTGCTAGGTATCTAACCCCGGAAATAATAATACAAAATGTAGAATTCGACAGATGTGAATACTTTTTCAACAGTTAATTCCTGCTAAGATAAACATTAATATATTCATATTTTCAATACTACTATCATAATCTGAAGTTGCGGTGTATCATTTGTATGTTTCTGCTCGATGTTCAATGAACAAATATTGATGCAATAGTGATTCAAATGCATCATAATCAATTTAATAAATGGTTTCTTTGATGAAATAACAGTAGTTCTATTTTTCATAATACTTGTTTCGTGCACATTTTAATACTTATGACAGCGGTAATAGCAGCTTATTTTGTTCAGCACAAAATGTAAAACCGCAATGATAAACATTGTTGGAAATATTTAATAACCGCCTTTGAGCTAAACCTGTCATTTAATTGGTGATGAATGATCAAAAGAATTTGAATCCTTCTTATTTAATAAAATTTTACAATTAAATTCTGCAATTTATAAGGAGGGCCCAGATCATCTGGAAGCGAAACCGAGTGACTAGATCCAGTAATATATTTTATTAATTACTTTTTGAATCCAGAATATCCTTATTTATATTAATTCGCCAACTTAAGAAGAAATATCTTCTTCCAAATTATATTTCTCACTGATCGCGGATAACAGAAATAGTATAAAAAAAAAAAAAAAAATATATCATCACGCTTTCTATCCATTACTGGGTGTGGCACTCTGCCGAAGCAGATCTCGGTAAGTGATATATTTTGCGCGTGAAGTGCGGTTACCAGTCGTCAAATCACGGCCCCCAAAGATGTTAGTGGAGGAGGAGCCGCAGGGCTAGTTTTTGAAATTATGAAAATTGTTTGTCGCCTGTGGAAATCGAACCCGGGTTCTCAGGATCCACAGGCCGACTTCATACCACTGAGCTAGCCACCCCATAAATAGTATCATGTATTTAATTTCATCTACTAGCATTTCTGTGCAATATAATTTATTATTAATTTAGGATTTAATTGAATATCATTTGTGAAATTTTGTGATGTTCCATGCATACTGGGAAAATTTTTTGAGAAATTTTTTAGAAAGAAGAAGAAAACGAAAAGTTTCTTGAAAATCTATCAGTTACTGTTTGATATGAAATGAGTAAATACTGTGCCATAAGCATGAAGTTAGTTTCTTTCCACAAAATCTTACTCGCGATAGAGTTTCTCAGAAAACTTTCTCCATGTGCATAGGGCATGATAAATCTATATGTTTATAAATTCGTAAATTTGTAAATAATGAACATAATCACATTATTTGTGGTTAAGTAGAAAATATTTCGTAAAGTTTCGTTGCGATTTTGTTCATCATTAATTGATTTATGGATCTATAAAACCTATGGATTTACACAGAATCCCACCATAAGAGGCTGAGAAAATCTGTTTTTATAAGATTACGATACGTAATCACATACATATAAACGTAGTAAGATATAATTTCGTATTTTTTAATTACTTTTACTTATGACGTGTATAAACACATTCAGCAAATAGACCATATAGACCATGTCCTATTTTAAATAAATCTTCCTCAATTATTTGAACATAACGTCTTTTTTCTTTTGTTAATCACAGATTTCTGTAATGATCTGCGATCAATAAACAAAAATGTTATGATAACAGATTACAGTAATGTCCGTGTATCTATCGTCCATTCGATATATCTGAACAAGAACAAGTTTGTAATGTATGTAACTGATGGATGTTTCTTGTGTGTTTCAGAGGCTTCAGTGTATCAGTATGTGGGCGCCACCACATCTTCAAACCGGTGTCCGTGCAAGCCATGTGGTAAGTGAAAACTTCTAACTTCTTTGTGTCTCTGTACGTGCATACAAATCCATCGCGACTCGGTTGAGTAATGGCTCTTGCACTGAGCTGCACTGTCACTTTTCCTCTGCTACGCTTATTAAAATGTTAGACATGGAATAGTATCAGTGAATTGAAGAAATCTTCGAGGAGACACAGACAAACTATACCGGGTGTCTACTTTTTTTATTATATAGGGAATACAATGGCAAAGTTTTCAATTGGCGATAGATTTTTTTCAATTAATTGTAGAAAAAAAGAGTATTTACAAAAAATGTTCGGAATTAAAAACTGCATCCAATGAATTCAATTTTATTAATATACAGAGTGATCAAAAGGCATTGTTATAGTTGGCAATACAATTCCAGAGATCTTTTTATTCCACAGTTGGCACGACGTCAGATAAAGGCGGAAATGCTATTTGACATGTCTAATAAATACAAATAGGTTATGTCAGGAGTCTGACAGCTAATAGAATTTTGACTATTTAAGTAATAGAAATACTTTATAAATAAATGTAATAAGAAATGTACTCAAATTTAAATTTTAAATGTCACTGTCAACAACAGGAAAGGAATTTATGTATCAGGCTTACCAATTTCAAGTAGTTTTTTTATTGCCAACTGTAACAATTCCTTTTGATCACTCTGTAGTACGTTTTTGTCACGAGATAGACATCTTTAAGTTGTTTACAGAGTGACATGCAAAATAAAAGAAATTATTTGGTAGATCTCTCGATATACCTATATTAAAAAAATCATAATAATAAAAGTAGACATGGGGTATATTGTTTGTTTGGGATAGAGATTTGGGGGACAAGTATTGTAACATTTCATTATTCAATACTGATAAACTCGAAAAAGTTTCTTATTTATATTTGGTTGAATCCCTTCCTTAATGTTTCTTCAAACTGCAGAAAGCTAAAATATTTTCTTCTAGAATTGGTTTTACATATTCTTCTATTCATTTGTTTCATATTCCGAGAAACTAACAATCCCGGAACCAATGACAGTTTTCTTCGGTTAGATAACTAATATACTGTTTTGAAATACTACATAACTATGTTAGAAATACACGTGTACAACGAATTATCGTATTTATGACTCAATTCACTGGTCAGTAGATTTGCTATTAAATAGGCAGAGTCGTAAAGCAGATTAGCTGCTTATACCACTTTTATTTTTAGTTCCTATGATAACTCCTTTTATAATAATTTATAGAAATTTCTAGTAATGGTACTAAGTAATCAGGCGACAAAAATGCTATTTAATAAAATAATTACAATGAGAAAATACCGATAACTTCAAATTTAACGTCAATCTTGTTTCAAATATGTTGTTAATAAAAATACAAATTAATCACATCTTTTACTTCTACCCATTACAGGGTGTACTACTTTTTCGTAGTAGATTTCGATAATTGATATATTTATATGCGTGAAGTGCGGTAATAAGCGGTGAAATAACGCCACAGCCCAAAAAAAAAAATGTTAAAGGAAAGGGAGTCACAGTTCGACTTGATTCCATTGAAATAAAAATATAGATAATTCATTCTTTACTCTAAATTTAATTCTTATTATGAATCTGGCTATTTGGTTTCTTTATCTTTCAAAAATATTGTTTGCCAAGTGCAAATCGTTGCTATTCAATTGTAATTGTTTACATTTTTTTCAAATATAGAATATCCATCGAAGAACAAACAAATTAAGGTCCCTATTTTTGGATTGAAAATTTTTAAAATTCACTTCATTCTTTGATATTTGAAGTAGGATACCTTCACAAGGAGTTTTTAAATATTTGGAATTATTATTAATCATATTCGTAGTACGATATATAAATAACATTTAAATACGAGATTAATGATTTGATTTCGACACGACAGTAATAAACGTTAAATATACTGGTTGTAAAGGAAGTTATATAATATATTCTATAAAATTCCCATTCAACGCTCAGTTACAAGTGCTCGTAAAAACACAAAACCGTAGAAACTCAATTCATATTCACATTCATTAATATTAAACTTTTAAAATTTCATTGAGAATTAATGAAATTTATTTCATCTGTCAATTACAGAAAAACGCAAGACTAATGTTTGAGCATATTTTAAGTATTTATTCTTGCAAATACATAATTTATGATGTTCTGCGTAGATCATTTAAATTTATTCCTGTCTTGTTTGTTGAGAAAACTGGAATATTTTATAAAATTCAGTGTTTGTATTACCTTATCTGTCCAAACGGGTTGTGGCATTTTTTCCCGAAGGTACCCCTCACTGCGAGCTGCCAGCTAACTGGAACGTTACCAACATAAATTTACATGTGAAATTATCATCAACGTTACACAATTGTACGTTATTAATTATTGATATGCATTCTCATGAATTATAATTATCGTTTTTATTTACACCTTACTAGCCTGTTGGTGGACGAGTATACAAAATATGAATATAAATAGAAAAATATGAATGAGAATTTTTTAAAGTAATTTAATTTATCGCCTGTTTGAATGTATCGTTTTTATGTTTAATTGATTAATAGTCATAGAATTTTAATTTGTATTCAATTTTTGATAAGTACTTTAAAGTTAATTTGAAGAACTGTATTCATATATTTTTATTACTTTTTCAAACACTGTGATTAATAATAATACATTTTTAAGTTTATTTATTTATTTATGCTACTCTGTACAACAGGAACTTAATCTTAATTTAGTACAGGGAAATTCATATAAAGAGTGAGTCCGGGAAAATGCACGCCCCCCATTTTAACTTTTTTTAGAAAAAAATTGGTTCATATAAAAGTGTTATTATTTTAAATACACTGTTTGAATGCAGATATAGATATTTTTTATAAAGAAAGAACTTTTACTTTTTAAATAGCAACCTATCATTATTTTACTAAAAATATAAACTGCCATTTTTTTGTCTTTTCAACGATGTATTACTATTTGAAAAAGTCGAGAAAAATAAGCTAATTAAGAAATGAAAACTAATTTTTATTTATATATTCTGGGTGTGAAAATAAAGAAAATGTAACAATATTAAACAATTGAATTAATATGAACAAAGTAGATTTTTATTTGTTAATTATTAAATGTATTTTGTAAACAAAACAAAAACTTACATTTTGAAATGTTGCATAAAATAAATTTATTGATATGATTCTAATAACTGGTGAATTACATGGAACTAGAAGAAGATAAAAATAATTTACCGGAATCGGTTTCCCAGGCGTCAATTGTAATTTTGAACATTTGCTTTAAGTTGTTTTAACCTGTTAAGTTGTTTAACATTGTTACATTTTACTTATTTTCACATAGCAATCTAATATATTTGAATAAAAATTATTTCTCATTTCTTAATAAATTATCTTATTTTCCTCGAATTTTATCAAATGCATTAATAAAAAGTAATATATCGTTGAAAATATCAATTAAATGGTATATTTAAAATAATAAAACTTTAATATGAACAGATTTTTCTATTACATAATAAAAAAAAAATATGGGAGACAGGCATCTTTTCAGGCTCCGTCTTGCATATTTAGCTTGAGTAGGGTATTGAACTCGGGATCTCCGAATTCGATTTATTTTGTATGCAATTGCATATTGTATATGGGGTGGCTAGCTCAGTGGTATGAAGTCGGTCTGTGGATCCTGAGAACCCTGGTTCGATTCCCACAGACGACAAACAATTTTCATAATTTCAAAAACTACCCCTGTGGCTCCTCTACCACTAACATCTTTGGAGGCCGTAATTTGACGACTGGTAACCGCACTTCACGCGCAAAATATATCACTTACCGAGATCTGCTTCGGCAGAGTGCCACACCCAGTAATGGATAGAAGGCGTGATGATACATTTATTTATTTTTATTTAAATAAATATAGAGTTGAATATTTCATTTTTTAGGGCGGGTTTTTAGATGTTCCGGGTTTAAATTCGTCCTTCCTGTAATTATAATATAAAGTTATTTTTGCATCAAAATCCATTAGGAGTTCGAGATTTGACGACTGACAACCACACTTTACTGTAAAAATAAAATGTCTGTCAACTGGATAATTGAGTGGTTTGTACTATGTTCGTTGTACTTAAATTTTATTATATTTTTAAATATAAAACAGTAGCTTATATAAATGAATTATAAAATGTAGGGCATTCGAAAATTATTAATTATATGAAAGGTTTTATAGAGATCCTTATAAAAATAGCTATCGATCAACACTACTGTCAGATAAAATAAAACGTTCATTAAAATAGAAATCTCGAAACAGTCATCTTAGTTATGTCTATCTTAATTATATCCCAATTAAATCAACGCTGAACATAAAACCGCTTTTATCATTGCGTAACACCAGTTTCAAATATAGACACTTGATTTCATCTAAGATTTATAGTATTTTTAACCCGTCATAAACCGTTCTCTAGTTTTTGTCATGATACGGTATTTTGATTTAGGCGAAACTAAATATTTATTGACAAATGATTGCGACTTTCGTTTGTCGATCGGCGTTTGTTTGCGGTGGGCGATTTACATGCAGTGTTAATGGAGTCAATGGTTTTTTCAACGCTGCCCTTATTTAGTCCTCGATTCAGTACGCGAACCGTTCAGAAGAGAAAGTGCTCAATTGGAATCGCATTAGACGATGGCTGCTTGCGAATATATTATTTAGTATTTATGGAGCTCTATGCGTGATGCCTTTCTGAAGTAGGCTTTCGTATGCTTTGTCGTGAGTGCTATTCAGATTGAGATCTCGATTCTTACTTCGTGAGGATGTATTGTGTCGGGTTAATTTATTTGTTGACTTTATGTTTATATTATGCCCTTATGACTTTGAAATTTTCAAAAAATACTTCAGGTGGCAAATAAAATCTAAAATCTTATTATATTCTTGAAAGAGGGTACTATATGGGTAATCGTAAATATTTGCGAGATCTTTTGTAATAGAAATTTAATAAATAAACAATAAAACATATATCTGTAATCCATTAGGCGACAGATTAGTATCGAAGAAACTTGATCTTGATAATGATTGACTCACAAAATATCAAAATGAAGACAAATTTACGCAGCACAAAAAAAAACACTTGTATTTTCTGTACATATCAAAATTATAATTGATTTTGCGCATTACTGGGTGTAGTTACTCTGCCTTAGCTAAAGGGACAATATATTGTGGTGAAAATGAATTGTCGATTGTAGGAATCTAACTGGGATTTTCAAATCTACAGTTCGCATTGCCTTTGAACTGAAAAAAAAAGGAGATATAAAATAATACTAATCATTAACAGGCAGATTCATAAATCGGATTAGAGCTAACACCATATTTTATTTCGTTTTTAACTCTCTTTTCAATGTATGAAACAAGTTTATTTTAACTTGGGTTAAAGAAAGAGTTAATTAGCATAAAATTTAGTTTATTTCTTTAATCTGTTTTAATTTGAAACAGAGTTATAGATAATATTAAAAACGGTGTTAGCGCTAATCCGGTTTGTGAATCTGCCTGTAAATAGCTATTTGTATAACGTGGAACAAAATAATACTTCACTCCAGAGATATACATATGATTTTTTTCTATTACCATTCTTTCATGTCATTAGAAAGAAAATAATAATTAAAAAAATACTTATGATATTATGAATAAATAAATATCTATGACTGTGCTGACGGTTGCTATGAAACCAATCTTAATTAAATAAGGGCGAAAAAAAGTTACTTTTCTCACTAGGTAGGAAAATTATATTTCTTGCCGCTGGGAAGGAATTGCCTACTTTTGACCAGCGTATAAATAAAATAAATAAATATATCATCCCGCCCATTACTGGGTGTAGCACTGCACCGTAGCAGATCTCAGTAAGTGATATATTTTGCACGTTTTGCACGGTTACCCGCCGTTAAATCACATCCTTAAAAGTTATTAGTGGAGCGAGAACGACAGAGATAATTTTAATGTGATTAAAATTGTCTGTCTGTTTTGGGAATCGAACCCGGATTCTCAAATCCACAATCTGACTCGATATCACTGAGCCATCTACCCCATTTGAGGGAATAAAAGCCTACTTTCGGGTAAGCTCGTAGAAAAACTTTATTAATTAACAAGAACGATTAATAATAGAGAGGAATTTCCTAGTGAAGCGTATATAAATAAATTAAACAGTGGGAACCGAATGATTTATCAGCTTTGAAGTAATTTTTACCATAGTGGAATGATCGCATAAAAGTAATGTTCATATTTATCTACACAATTAAAAAAATATATTTATTTATATTTAAAATGACGAGATGGGGTAATGGCTCAGTGGTATCAAGTCGGCCTGTGGATCCAAAGAACCCTGGTTCGATCCCCACAGCCGACAAAACATTTTCACCAATATAAAATTACCCCTGTGGCTCCCCCACCACTAACATCTTTGGGGGGCGTGATTGGACGGCTGGTAACCGCACTGCACGCGCATAAATATATCGCTTACCGAGATCTGCTTCGGCAGAGTGCCACATTTATTTTATTTATATTTAAAATGGTGAGATACTCTTCGTTATGATTTTTGCAGAAGTAAATATATTGTTGTTTTACAACAATATATTTAATTTTTCCTTTAACTTCCTCGAAAAAATACGGAACAATTAGTGTATGTATATAAAATAGAAAACAGTAATACGATATATTTACATATTCTAAGAAATCGTTAATATTTGAACATAGGAACGGAAACTTTATGAAATTGTTTAATAAATAGAAACGTCATTATTTTTTATTTACTGACGGCTTGTATTACGTAAACTAAAACATACAATAAGCTCTTTCCTTTACGATAGTTTATCGGAACAAAATATGTAAATACAGAAAAACAAAATATCATAAATGTTTATTTACTTGTTTATTTGAACATAAACTACGTATTTCTGTTACAATCATCCAAAACATGTGTGAACTTATTCATAGAAATTTCTAACATTTTCATAGTTTAACCTATATGTTACCTATAAGTATATAACATTTTAACTGCTCGAAGTCATAAAATAAAATATGTTTACTACTTTCGTTTAGATTTTAAACGTATTCTCATTTAAATTTATACTTCTATATACGCGGGAAATATAATTTCAACGCAATCTGTTTCAAAACAAACTTAGTTTAAATGCCCGTAAATATTCATTTTTATGTCCTTGCTTCTACTGACAAACACTTTGCGGTTACCATACGCAGGAAAAGACAGATTAGAACTGAATTGTTTCCTTTCTTACTATTTGAAAATATACTACCTATAGAAATATATCTATTTGTAGTAAAACCAAGTTTATTTTACGACCCTGATCCCAATTTGTTTTCTTAACGAAGCAAGTCTATTAATATGTTTTCATTTTATATATTATTTGTTTATTTCTGGCACGTGCCATGAATTATAATCGGGTCGAAACCTGGTGTTTTGCGAGAGGTCACTACATTTTAAAAATATATTAAATCTCACAATATTTTGTTTGACATAAAATAACACGGATGACACAAGAAAGTATACTCAATAATTTGACAGGAACTATCTGTTGCCAAAAATTACGCAGTTACTAATACAATAATCAGAGGCTCCCAAACAAACTATAATATATAAAAAAATATAGAAAACAACGATTTCAACCTTGAAATTTATGATAATAATTAATTACATTATTTATTGAATGATAATAACTGTAAATCCTAGGTTTATCTTTTCCGATTATATTATTTTAAATTATATTTTTTTTTTTTTTATTGTTTATTAATTTACAATCTGTCGCATTTGGACAATAAGCAAATGGTATAACATTAAATTAACAAGAGGGGGATTATGTCCATTGACATTTACCCTAACACAAAATTATAAATTTTATAATCTATATGGTAAATCCAGAGGATTAAATTTTTTTAGTCTGTTATTACTTATGCTATTATCTAATAAATTTAATGCACTGTTGTTGGAATGGTTTTCCAGTCTGTTGATGTATTTAAATTATATAAAAAAAATATATATATATCATCACGCTTTCTACCCATTACTGGGTGTGGCACTCTGCCGAAGCGGATCTCGGTAAGTGATATATTTTTGTGCGTGAAGTGCTGTTACCAGTCGTCAAATCACGGCCCCCCAAAGATGTTAGTGGTGGAGAAGCCACAGGGGTAGCTTTTGAAATTATGAAAATTGTTTGTCGCCTGTGGGAATCGAACCAGGGTTCTCAGGATCCACAGGCCGACTTCATACCACTGAGCTAGTCACCCCATATTAAATATTATTAAATTATAATACGAAAGCTGATTTTCTTTTAATTTCAAATAAATACAAATGCATTGTTTTTTTTTTACTTAGTTCTACGTAAAATCGTGCTGTAAATATTGCAGATGAAATTTAACCGTATCGTACCAGTCGTCATACCAATGAGATGTTACTTTTATATAAAATATTTGCTACAGATAGGTTTAATTGATAATAATATTAAAAATAAAATATATAAATAAATACATCATCACGCGTACTACTCATTACTGGGTGTGATACTCTGCCGTGACAGATCTCTGCAAGTGATAAATATATTTTTGCGTGTGAAATACGGTTATCAGCCGTCAAATCGCGGTCCCCAAGGATGTTAGTGAAGGGGAAACCACAAGGGTAGTTTTAATGTGAATAAAATTGTTTGTCAGCTGGGGGAATCGAACCGGAGTTCTCAAATCTAGAGGTCGACTCGATACAACTGAGCCATCTACCCCATATAATAACATTATATAAATATATCATCACGCCTTTTACCCATTACTAGGTGTGGCACTCTGCTGAAGCAGATCTCAGCATGTGATATATTTTGCGCGTGAAGTGAGGTTACCAGCCGTCAAATCACGACCCCCAAAGATGTAAGTGTAGGGGAAGCCACAGGGGTAATTTTAAATTGGTGAAAATGTTTTGTCGGCTGTGGGGATCTTAGGATCCACAGGCCGACTTGATACCACTGTGCCATTACCCCATAATAATATTTATTTATTTATTTATTTCAATATATTTTAAGATTATAATAATATTGATAGTATTAATCACGCAATGCTATATAAAAAGAAATAGAAACTTTTTATTTTCATATCTAGTGACAGTAATTTGCATAAACATGTATAAACAATTAATACTAATTCACTAAACATAGTTAATAAAAGTAAAACCATCCATATTTACAAACGCACGCTCTACTTAGCATTCATCCATCATCCGAAAAGAAAGTCAATCAATCAATATTTCTCAAATCTTTCTTCACCTCGAGTCATGAACTCTTCACGTGTGACAGCAACATTATAGTTGGCCACGTGCTTCCTAGACCTACGCACAATGTACAAACAACAAATACGCTCAAAGCTATAATTTACGCAGACTTCCATGAGAATAGAATTGTTGCGGTCATGTATTTCTCTTATGGCAATGACCAGTTTTTATTCTTATCTTAGCTATGTATGTTTATTTGTAAAACTTTACGGAAATTAAAATTTCTCATCCATGATTTGACAATGATTATATTACATTTAACATATAAAAAATAAATGTGATTAACAAGTCCTGAATTTAGTTTTTTTTTCACTGTCTAATTTAAATTGTATTATTGTGGATTGTGGCTATAGTTTATTGCATTTATTTACATTAGGGGCAAAATTAATTATAGCCAACTATTTTCTTAATCATTCGTATGAAAATAAAATTTCTGCCAAATTCTATTGATTAGTTAATTCTCATCTATGAACTCTACAAATTTTAAATAAATAAATAAATATATCATCACGCCTTCTACCCATTACTGGGTGTGGCACTCTGCCGAAGCAGATATCGGTAAGTGATATATTTTGCGCGTGAAATGCGGTTACCAGTCGTCAAATCACGGCTCCCAAAGATGTTAGTGGTGGAGGAGCCACAGGGGTTGTTTTTGAAATTATGAATATTGTTTGTCGTCTGTTGGAATCGAACCAGGGTTCTCAGGATCCACAGGCCGACTTCATACCACTAAGCTAGCTACAAATTTTAATTATGCATATTGACTTGATCGTTTTATAACAAATATTAACATTAAATAAAACAGTGTGTATTATACATATTTCTTAAGTTATAGGTTTAGGCTCGGTTGCATAAAACATTGTTAACTAATCATGTTGTTAGCTACGCGAAAAATTTGAATTAGTATAAAAAAAACGCTTTTAAAAAATGTCAAAATCTCACAGTTCAATATTGAAAAATGAGATGAAGCCGACGACTACACAACGTAAGAAAAAACAATTCTCTAGTTTATATATTATTTTTTGCACGACCCCACAAATACGAATATTTATTCTTTTGAATAATGTAAAAATTTAAAATAAATACATGTACACATACGCTTGAAATTTGTTTTATTATAGATTTCTTTAGCAACGGGACTCAAATATAGTTTTCTCCAATCATTTTTAACAACGAGAGAAAAACCTCATTTTAGTCCCGTCGCTCTTATCAACAGCACAGCGGATTAAAATGTTTTATTTCTGTCATAAATTTCATGCCATAGAAACCGATCGTGGAAATAATTATATTAATTATCGCACACAAAAATCCACTTTTATTTTTGCTAGTTTTCATAATTATTAAGACATTACGTTATGCATTCTAGCAGTTTATAACAAACTATAATCCTCTAAATAAGTCTATATTCGATGTCAACTTTCTTGAAAATTACGTCATTTTTAAAACCCTAATAACAAATGAAATACATTTTTGTTTATTGTCAAGCTGTTTGATATGTCGTAGCTACCCATTAAGTACTAATGCAAGTAATGTCTTATGTAAATAATAATGTACTTGATCTGCTCTACCTACTTTACAGTAAATTTTTGACCCTGCAAAAGATCGAAAATTTTCGACAATTGGACGAATCTTCATCCATAAATACTTGATCAGCGATTCCATCCAACAGCTTTCGCAAGATCTCATTAAAAAGTCGTAATAGCCGATTGTCAATCGCATCATTGACGATCGCTCACCACCGACCGGCGTCCGCGCCGCGCTGTCCTTACATGGCGACGGCGGCGTCGGTCGCTCCGCCACAGCGCCGGTAAAATTAGAAACGTACGCCTGTGTGTGTGAGTGGCTCTCAAACGGTGGCGTTTGTTTTGTTGCTGAAATATGAAATAGCACTGATGAATTCGGTTGTTTTTTGTTTTGTGAGTGTTACGGAGGTTATGTTTATTTTAGGAATAGTTTATTATGTTTTTCCGCGAAAATGTTGCTCAATAAAGTTGAATTTTCTGACAAATTTGCAAGTTTTCAACTTTCCCGTATTTGAAAGGACCATAAATGGATTATTTTTGCCGGAAACTGCGATAACTGGTTGACAAACCTCGATATCTCGTTAGGTTCCTAATGGACGGTATAATAAACTAAATGATTATACGTATAAGAAAGTAATAATTATGTAGAAAATTAAATCGTTCGTTACTAATAAAGATAATTGTTCGAAATCTATGCGTGTTGCGAAACGAAAAATTCAGGTTCTTAAAATATTGATATCGTTATAACTATCAAGTCAGAAAGTTGTATTTATCTTCATTCTTATTACTACTTCACTAACTCGATATTTACTAATAAATACTATGAAAGTTGCAACTTTCGACGATTATTTTGCATATTGTAGCAGTTGTTTCAGAGATAATTATAGATATTTGAATATATCATTCGAACATCAAACGTTTACTGACTTTTAAAATAAAATGAAAATTATGTGAAATGCACAGACCGTTTTCCTAAACCAATAATCATCAATAATAATTACACTTTTCTAGTTTATTATCTCCATATATTTTCATAGTTACAATATCAACGAATCATAAATTATATAATTAGTGTTTATATAATGGAACATGCATTTTCCTTATTTCAACAAATTTTAATTTTTTATGGGGTGGCTAGCTCAGTGGTATGAAGTCGGCCTCTGGATTCTGAGAACCCTGGTTCGATTCCCACAGGCGACAAACAATTTTCATAATTTTAAAAATTTACTCCTGTGGCTCCTCCACCACTAACATGTTTGGGGGCCGTGATTTGACGACTGGTAACCGCACTTCACGCGCAAAAATATATCACTTACCGAGATCTGCTTCGGCAGAGTGCCACACCCAGTAATGGGTAGAAGGCGTGATGATATATTTATTCGATAAGTGATATATTTAAACGCGTGAAGTACGGTTACCAGTCGTCAAATTACCCCCTCTGAAGATGTTAGTGGCGGGAGAGCCACAGGAATAATTTTAATGTGGTGAAACTGTTTGTCGGCTGTGAGAATCGCACCAGGGTTCTCACGATCCACAGGTCGACTCGATACCACAAACCTACCTTCCCCATAAATAAATAAATAAATTGTATGCTAATTATTTATTTAATTTAATTTTTAGATTCCTATATTCCGATTTTGAAAAAGCAAATTAGCAAATCAAGAAGATTTTGGCAAAATTTATATATTATTCACGTTCTGTCGAAATGAATTTAGTCTCAATTATTTGGCAATTATTTACACAATATAAAAATAACACTTGACTAGACAGTTTAAAATGTATAGTAGGCGTGAACAAAAATTCTCAACAATAATAGTAACCATCCAATTTCAAAAGGGATTCTTCGCTATGCGGATATGTAAAAATAAATCACTCGGCATGTCAGAACCATAAAAGGCCATTTTGTTCGCACAACAATGTACCGTCTAAAAATAGCATAAACTCGATTATTCGCACAGTGTACGCACCTGTTCATGGTGAATTCGCGGTAGTTCAACGAACGATAGTCACGTGGGCCTATTCATAGTTTATTAGTTATAAGTGTGGCGCTAAAAGCATTTCGCTACTATTTGAATAAAGCTTTCAGACTTACAGAGGTACTTGTGATATAACGCTAACCTTGAACGCCCGAGAACCAGAGTGCAGCAATAAGTCATGTAAAGATTTTTTGGTTTTGCACCGTTCAGCTGTTCTTGACAGAAATAGATTCATGAAGAATTTTTCATGTTGCAGTTATACATAGTTTAGAAATGTGTTTTCAACATATTAATACAAACAAATGTTAAAAAAATATACTCTCAAAATTATTATTTTCTGTAAACATGTCTACCTACTTAAATAATTTGTTACTATCGAAATTTTATGTAAAATTTCAACTCATTTTAAATTTTAACATACCCATTAGTTTTTCTCCAGGTTAAACGATAAAACATGAATTTAGTATCTTAAAACAACACAAAAAATTTTTCTAGACAGACCTACTTAGCCCTAGAAGTATGATCGTAAATTTTTCATTTAAAGTTTATGGTGAATCATACGTCTAATTGGGTCTGAATGTGATACTTGAAAACTGATCTTTATGAAACAAGATATTATTGTTATTATAAATGAAACGTATTGTGTACTCATATTGTAAATAATATCTTTGAAGTTAAAAAAGTATTGTAGTAAATTTGAAAACATTATATTTATGTGCAAATAATAAATAATAATGAAAAATGATTTCAAAATTTTGACATAATTTCTCAAAACTAATTGGAAGGAATTCAAAATCATTATTTTATAAATATTGTGATCTATTGATATTTTAAAATAAGAATGCACTACTAGTGGTGAAAATTGGAACTACGACAAAGGTACAATTTGCTCTTAACCTAATAACTAAGTACTTAAAAAATTATGATGCATTATACGGTAATGGCTCAGTGGTATCAAGTCGGTCTGTGGATTCTAAGAACCCTGGTTCGATCCTCACATCTGACAAAACATTTTCACCAATTTAAAATTATTCCTGTGGCTCGTCCACCACTAACATCTTTGGGGGCCGTGATTTGACTACTGGTAACCGCACTTCACGTGCATAAATATATCACTTACCGAGATCTGCTTCGGCAGACTACCACACCCAGTAATGGGTAAAAGGCGTGATGATATATTTATTTATTTTATTTTTATTTTAAAAATGAATAAAAATTAATCATAATAGAACTATTTTTTTTCAGTAAAGATGGTAATAAAACTATAATTAACTAATATACTTATAGAATTAATTCTGCTAAGAAAAACCTACACTATTAAAAGAACCTTAAATATGTACCTAAAAGTTAAATGATAAATAAAACTAATTCCAAAATTGCAACTAACAATAACACAGAACTATATTTTATATAAATTAATTATAAATCTCTCCTCTGTAGCAAATATAAAATGAAACAAAAATGAAAAAATATATGTGGCAGTAATAGTAAGTTTATAGGGCTCAACTTTTGTCTCAAGTTTTGACATGTCGTGATCAACTTCATCTCCTATGCTCAGTAATATAAAGGACAGAATAAATTTACTTCCATAGCAAATTTAATTTATTCAACAAATTATAATCAATTTTTATGACATATGCAACAATTCGACTGTCATTTGAATGTATAAATTTAACTTACTTTGGAAGTAAACTTATTTGTCGTTTATAATACATGGCACGAATAGTTAAATAATATTTATACCAACTCTGAAATGTTATACCTACAGTGGTCAGGTATACAGTGGAATAAGAATAAGATCGTTGTATACAAGAAAGAGTATTGATACTTACTTGATACTTCATGAGGTCAGTATTGAATTTCTTTGAATTTCGCATAATTTTTATTATTGGAATATACTAATTATTTCCGAGTTAGAAAATAAAAACTATGACTGGTACTTTTGAACATCACGTACCGTTGTCACACCATCAACGACCAATCTAGGTAGAATATGATCTAAACAGTAGAGTACACTTGCGAACAAAAAAAAAATTGTTATAAGCTTTCTATGACAAGTTCCAAATTAACTAAAAAGAATGATAATATAGTCATTTTATTGCTTGATCTCACTGTGAAGCATTTCTGCGAATTCTAAGGATTTTTCTTGCGATATAAAACTCTTTCTCGTGTAACTTGTGATTCATTGAAGAAGGTGGGCAGATATATGAATCACTAGAAAATAAGATTCATTTTGGTTATGGTCGGTTCAGTATTGTAATTTTTTGTAACGGTTTTGCATGTACAATCATTTAAATTGGAACAATGACCGAACAAATGCATTGTAAAAATTCATTGTACTTTGTAAAATAATCGGTCACTGCTCCATTCAAATGATTTCAAATTAAGTGAATGATTTTATCAAGAATCAAAATTAAATATTAAATGACATTGTGGAAGTATTAATATTCAAGGTAATTAATATTTTGTAAATTTATGATACAATGCAAATATTTTGTAATATGTTTGAAATTTGGGTAGCCTTGTAATATTTTTATAAATGTAGATAACAAATTTCCAATTTAGTACTGCTCTATTTACTTTATCATAGATAATATTAAGGTAAAGGTTTTAAAAAATTTTGTACGTAAATAAAACTGCTATAAAACTGTTCTAAATGTAATATTTACGACTGTTGAGTAATAGTGATGATCTTTGAGTCATAAGATAAACATAATCTGATAATTTTCAATGCAGCTATTGTTTACAAATACAAAGAATAAAGAATCGTATTTTCCCGTTACTTGTTACCGTATTACTTGTGCATATATAGATCACTTTTTTACGTTTTTCTATCTATTGTCTAAGATCTCTTCTGGTTTGCTATAAAAATTATATGTACGTTGCAGCATATTATTTGTTCTTAAGAATGCAAAATAAAGTAAACAAAAAATGGACGGTTAGTCATGTAAATTTATATGAATCATGAACTGGAAATGCTTCTATTTTTTAAGTATTTGTGTTTCTGAATCTGTCAGTAATCTACATCGTTAAATTTTTTGTTTGATGCTTATTGTTCGGAAAGTCCTAATGGATGTTTTAGAAATATCTGAGTTAAACAGGAATATCACTTAAAACATGGAATCGTATTCTTTGCAAACTTTTAATGCATGTATTATTCCCAAAATGTGCTTATATCACAGTAAATAATTTTAAAATTAATATCCATATTCGTAAAAAAATCGTTTAATTTACTGCTATATAACAAAAAAAAAACTTCACATTAGTTCTATGTAATAAAATAAATATATCATCACGCCTTTTATCCATTACTGGGTGTGGTACTCTGCCGGAGCAGATCTCAGTAAGTGATATATTTATGCGCGTCAAATCACGCCCCCCAAAGATGGTGTGGGAGCCACAGGGGTAATTTTAATGTGGTGAAAATTGTTTGTCAGCAGTGGGAATTGAACCGAGGTTCTCAAGATCCACAGGCCGACTCGATACCACAGAGCTAGTTACCCCATAATAATCGATCTATGTAATTACATATTGAACTGTCAAAATTGAATGAATCGTTGCCTATCGGTGATTTTATGATAAAATTATCACTGTGACTACTTTCGTTAGCATATTTGAGGGCCGTGATTTGATAGCTGCACAAAAATCACTTACTAACATCTGCTACAGTAGAGCGCAGCACCCAATAATGGGTAAAATGGCGTGATGATATATTTAATTAGTTGTGAAATTAATTGATGCGAGATTGAATACCCAAGTAGATACTTTTTTTTGTTTGTTTATATTCGTATTTTTTGTAACAAAATTTCTTAGTGAATAAGGTATTCGGTGATAGCAGCATAACGACCGGCACCGCTCTATCAACATATCGCACGGTACATAACCAGTTTTATCTACATCGGAAGTATATTTATCGCGCGGATGTTGAGGTAAAAGACCTAGACCTGAATATTCACCACCCAAATGAATACCACTAAACGACTGATAACGTTCTAACTAATACTCATCAACATTAGCTTTGTTCGAAAATCAATCTGAAACTATTATCTGTAGTTTACAGATAGGTACTGCCATGAGCATGTGTTTGAAATATACAAATTTTGATCAAACTAATTGTACCTACTTGTATTTGTACGCAACAAGTTTTAAAATAATTTTGTTAACTGTCAAAAGTTCAGGATTTCTAGTTATGAGAACTCATTTTAATATGTCAATAACATATGGAAGGATTATTCTCTACAATGTTGCAATTTTGAACTTCTTTGTTAACTTCTAATTTATTTATTGAATTGATGGAGTTCATTGTTAAATAAACTGCTTTCCCAATAACAAACAAATAAATTTATAATAATATAAAAAAATTATATTTCCAGTAAGAATTTTTTTTTTTTTAAAACACCTTTTTAACTGTATATTTTACACCAAGTGAGAGAAGAGCATGTTCTTTTCCCTAGGTGTAAAGTTGAAGCTCAAGGCCAAACCGAGGGCTACAAAACACCGAGGGAAAAGCACTTTTCTTGACGAGGTATATATATTATTTTTTCCACGACCCCATTATTTAAAACAAATACTTATTCTTATGAATAATATTAAAATTGAACAATAAAGATCGATTGAAATTTGTTTTATGTACAACCGGCCGAAATTCATGTGTAATTTTGACATAAATGTACCTGTTTTAATCTTTTGAATATGAAATGTTTTTAAATTTGAAAAAATCAACTTGCCTCCGCCAGGATTTGAACGGACCTTCCACTTGGGCCGCGGACATCCTACCACTTAGACCACAGAGGTGTGTCTAAATGCTGGCACTGACAAGCGATTTTTTCTATGTGTCGATTGTTTGTAATTGTCCGTGGCCCAAGTGGAAGGTCCGGGTTCAAATCCTGGCGGAGGCAAGTTGATTTTTTCAAATTTAATTAACATTCACCTGACTTTACAATTATATATAAAATGAAATGTTTTTGTTGTGCATAAAATATTGATGTACCACGAGTGAAATAAGAGTTTCTGACCCTGAGCATGTTATTATCCCTCGGCAGTTGTTTCACCCTTGATACATAAATTACTATGATTTTTTTCGTTCCTTAGCAATGAGAGAATAAGCTCATTTTATTACCGTCGCTCTAAGCAAATGCATAGCGGGCTAAAATATATTATTTAAGTCACGATTTTGATGCCATAGAAACCGCCTATTACTCTTGGTCGTAGTACGTAGAAAAACTATGGTTTTAAAATATTCAGTAGGGAATAAAACGTGAAAATTCAACAAACTCTTAGGATCATTATAAGATTACTTTCTATTATACAAATCTAGAAAGAAAAACGAGGGAAACAAGTCAATATTTTCATTCTCAACTAAAGTTCCAAATAATTTTCATTGGCATGAATGAAATCATCTTGCATTAAAAAATGACATTCAGTACCATTTTTTTCTTCATTTGTGTTTTAATTTCGATCCTATATTTTTTCATTTAACCCGTCGATAGTTATTGTTAAATTTATCCCGAGGTGAAAACACCGCCCTTCAATATAATATAATAATTTCTCAGCACTGGATCTGTTAATAGCAAAACTAATGTAAAAATAGCAAAATAGTTAGAAACTAATTAAGATCAAGAGCATGGTGCAGTTTAAAAATACCCAGAACTATTCTATTCTCAACTAAATGACCAACAACAGTTTATTCTACCGTTTCTTTCGATAGTAAAACATTGCGTCAAAAATAGCAAAATAGTTAAAAACTAATTAGGCTCAAGACCACAGTGCACCAACATCTCCGAGAGCCCGGCTTCAAAACCGCACATTTATCGGCGACCGGCGTATCGCAGTTGCAGGCTGCCATGGACCATATAGGGTCCGCGTTCGTCGTCCAAGGTTCGCGCGCCAGGCAGACACTCCATATCGAGCGCCGGGCCGCCGTCGAACCATCGAGGCATTTCCCACGGTCAACGGTACTTGCACCGTGAACGAGAGGGTAGAGTAAGGGTTGAAGGAACCCTGAAGGTTACAGAATGTGAGAATGAGAAAATGTCACAACGGTTTACGAGGGGTGCAGTAAAGAATAACTTTTAATTAACAGAAGGAATATTTGCCAATTTAGGGGAGGATTGGAGCGATGTAGTTAGACCCTTGGGAATGAGAAAACCTTATGTTGCTGGCAGGTATAACTTTATTAGGGGATTTTATTTTAGGGATGATTACAGTTTTGTAGCACCTGAGCTCTCTAGTAATGCATAATGGTTTGTTTTTATATGTTACAACTTCTAAATAAATTACCAAAATAAATTTTCTGAAGCTTTGGTTAGGTCACGTCTGCAACATAATATTTGCTAATGTTCTGTGTATTATGGGCCTAAGATTCTTCAAAGAATAAGAGAAATAAGCTTCACAAAAAAACATTGAACCAAATAAAATTTCTAAAATCAAATGAACTGAAAAGGTAGTACTAGTAGTGTGACGGTGGCGCCATCGGTTGTCGAGTGGTGAAACTGACGCTCAAAAAAATATAAAAATTAAAAAAAAAATGGTACTAAAACTGAATGTCATTATTTATGCAAGATGTTTTTTATACGATCGAGCAAAAATTAGACATTTTCAACTATTGACATTTGTTACTCACTGAGCGGCAATAAAATTTTGCCGCTCGCCAAGCAGTAAAGCAAGAGTGTATCCATGTCTACACATGAAAACTGTCAATGGAATTTCAAAACAGAAAATCTGTCAAAAATGATTTGAAATTATTTTTCAAGGGTTTTTAAATGGTCATAGAAAAAAAAATGGTGTGCATCACAAGCAGAAAGTTGTGTGCTTCAATCATCAATCTCCGTGCGCAAGTAGCAATAGACTACTTTCTGCTCTACGTACATAAATAAATATTTTCAGAATTCAAGTAATCATAGCCCAGTGGATAAAAGCGCGGTAAAACTTGCGTTTATTAATTAACAAGCAAGAGGTCGTGCGTTCATACTTCACTGATTTTAATTTATATCAAATATATATATATATATATATATATGTATATATATATATATTTATATATATATATATATATATATATATATATATATATATATATATATATATATATATATATATAAATATAATTTGGATTAAGTTCCTGTTTTGCAGAGTAACAAATAAATAAAAAATTCGCAAAATACAAAACATTCTTCTTGAAGTGAACTATTTTAGTCCAACTAGATACTACAGTCATTTATGTGATGTTGTTTAATAAATAAATTGACAGTTGAAGTGTTTATGACTATAATTTAATAAATACGATTCCAATATGTACTTTATCGTTCAGCAGTTTTATGTATTATAACAAAGTCGAACCATAATCGACTTAAAAAAATACTTAATTGTTTCCATTTTCAAAAGACAAAAGTAGATTTTTATAAATATGTTTTTTTTTATATTTGAGCACACTTCTTGCGTATAATAATAGCAGATGGGGTTGTTGAAATATTCTAGAGCTAACAGAATTTCAAAAGGTTGGAAAGATAGGCAACTTTCTTGTGAAATTTTATTAAAAAAATAATAATAAAAGAATACTTTACGCTTTATGGAATTTTGCCACATACAAAGGTCTTCCGCAATATTGCGAAAGTAGAATAGGGTACAGTAACCCGTCGGGTCTTCAGGGTTGAAAGACCCTTGAAGGTTACGGTTACGTACAGGAAAATGAAAATGTCGTCGGGGACTACTTTATTGAGGGATTAGGTCGCCTCGTTGAAGTTTATAGTCGGATTGAGTAATAAAATTGAGTGTTTTGATTGGATCAATCTTTATTACCACATGGCGTCGTGATAGGTTTTGATTTATTGGAATTCTTCTTATTGAAACATAAGTGAATGACACATTGACGTCTTGTGAACTTTGACAATCGGGGAAATGTAGATATCGTCAAAGACATACTTCTGAGGTCACGGTATTAGTTTTTACGTTGATGGACATTTTTTGCTTGGATTTCCCAACGTATTTTTGAAGGCTATAACTATATGGTATAACCATTGACGACGACAAATGCGTGTCTAGTACTATATTAATGCTTTTAAACTAATTTTGAAATTCTAATAAATACGTTGATAATTAGTAGGAACCCATTATTATGTTATCTGTCCTTTTCATTTGTTTTCATCTTTGTATTGCAATGAAAGAATTTCGATAAAAAATAATACGTATTTTCGACTTTGTTTTGCGATATAAAAAGGTATATGCGCAATACGAAATAAAAGTAGGGACTATTTTTTGAATAGCTGATGACGGTAGTTCAAACATAATCGAAGTGTGGGTGTCGTTTTTACGTGTACATATAAATCATGTTTTATTTTAAATTGTGTGGCCACATCTTAAGGTTAAAGATGCGATTATCGTCACCCAATAAATACATCAGTTCCAAAACATACGAGATTAAAGATTTAAAATCTCTCCTACGTAATTTGCAACCATCCGTTTCGAAACCATTGCAATTTATGGTGTTCAGGGACCACTTAAAGGGAATAATTAGTTAGGAAAAGGCTGAAGCGCGATGAAGAGAAAAGGGGAATCTTACTTCACAACCCTTTACCTCCACTGCAGTTCAATTAGCTTGCATTTGGTAGAGACCTTGTTATTCATTGTTCGTTAATTTTCGCGACATTTACGTTGGTGGATTGTGTTCCCGTCACCATATTTTCTAATTTGTGCTTCCCCTAATTTGTCCTGTGGGGGCGACCGCCCACTAACATCTCTATAGACCCTCGTAAAATTCAGATTCCGCGTTTCAACAAGAGAATGTCAAGAGGAAATTTAATAAAAAAACTTCATGAACTTTTATTTACCATGCAAAATTTAGACCTGTCACTTTCCTATTACCCAAGGAAAAACAGGATAATGAAATGAACCTGAAAGGGATGTTTAAAGAATGAAAATGAAAAATGGATTTAAGGCAAATGAAGTTGAGGATTCTTCATTCTTTTATAGCTTTTATATTGTTAGTTTATGGAAAACAAAACAGTTTTTACAGTGACAATAAACACTAATTATGCGTTTGATGAAAGGAAATAGAAAAACTGTTGATGGTGAACCTGTAAGGTATGTTCAACAAACTAACATTCGGAGACAATGCTTACGAAGTAGGCTGTGCTGAGCTTTTTCCCCGTGAGTTGCAGTTGTAAACCTGAATGGAAGGACTAAGCTCAGGTAGTGCCTGCTTAATATGTGCATCGACAGTGCGGCGAACCGTTATGCGAACGGATTTTTAGCATTGCTAAAATACGGAGATACTTGTTCTTGTTGCCGATCGAACAAGTTCCATTTAAGGATTCGAATTCAACGTTACCAGTTGCCTTATAAATACAATAGACACGGAGGCGTCCGGGGTACATTGAGATTCTGACTCTATCACTTCGAGCGGTGCATTGGTATCCCATTCATCGAACTTCGACGAGAAAACTATATTAGTCTTTATTCTTGATCTTCTTAAAACTTTTATGAGAAATACAGCCAAGATTAAGGTTTTTTTCTTCTTCCTCCTTCATTTATTATAAAAAAAATCATGAAGTAAGTTTTTTTACTAGAAGTTAGACACGATTATTTCCAAATGCCTCGTGCACACGAGGAAAGTTTTCTTAGAAAGAAGAAGCCAAGAAAGTTTATTGAAAATTATAGCGGCGCCACTATCGCGAGAAAGATTTTGTGGAAAGTAATTAACTTCATGCTTATGGCACAGTAGTTTACTCATTTCATATCAAAGAACATCTGACAGATTTCCAAGAAACTTTTTTGACTTCTTCTTTCTAAAAGTTTCTCAGAAATTTTCCCCCATAGGGTTGAGGATTGCAAGTATTGTCAACTCAAAGCACCGATGGCGGCGCTGCAGTTTATGTAAGACGCCATACAATTGTGTTAAGATTTCGTTAAAGTTGCTAATTTTAACAGTTAAACTTAATATAGAACAAATTTTGAGTATTTACAAACTACACCACACTTCAGAAATGTAGTAGAAAGTATATTATTGTATATTAACTACAGTATTTAGTATATATCTTCGAAATTAAGTTGATAATATTATCAACTTAATTTGGAGGTAATTATAAATATTTTGGAGGTAATTATAAATATTTATAATTACCTCCAAAATATGTAGTTACTATCCGCGAAATGATCTGAACATACTCTCATAATACTTGGAATAATTTTTTTCCTTCATCGAATACAAGTTCTCATGTTTTACATTATTTAAATAAAATTGACACCGACAATATTTTCATTATTTTTGGGGAAAATATGAAATCCAAACTTCTCTCACGTCCTGTATTTGCATCCGTAAATACAATAAGTTATGTTACTTTTCTCTGTTTTTACTATTTTCATTACTTAAAACTGTATGAAGCACATATAAGTCACATGTAACCGCCACTTTAGACGCCTTCATACAGTGGTTCAAATTTTGTCATCAGATGTTATATCGCATTTCTAGGATCGTCAATACAAGTGAAACATAAATGTAAAAAAATGCAAAAAAATAAACGGTCTTCTAGTCTTCCCATATTTGAGAAATCTGTGTGCAATTGGACGTATCAACATCAGTGATCCAGCGAGATCCTTATACAGCAACATGCTTCTTTTGTTCGTGACAATGAAACGTCTTTTAAAATTATTTTTTTCGTTTCTCCTAAATTAATTTGGAACTTCTTTTAATTGGATTCAATTAAGAATGTTAGTGGTTGATAGCTAATTAGAGTTCGATTGACAATCGTCTGTGCTCTCCTTGTACTTACGCATTGTAGATCAGGGACAATCAAGAAGTAAATTATCAGCATTAGCGTTGTGCACTTGAATGATCTTCACCGTATTTGGCCATGTTTTAACCGTACCTACCTTGGAGGATGCATAATTCACTCTTGAACAATGGTCCAATCGTTCGCTTGAGTATATCATAGTTTGTCTCCAGTCCAAGCAAACCATTGAGAGTTACATTAATTCAGAGAGCGAGTCTCTTCCTCTGGATATCCCCACTGCTCCTAGGCCATGTCTAAATAAGGCCGTATCTAGCGCGGCAACTTGCCGATTGCTGCCACTCCGCTTGCCCACGGTGCGCTGCCTTAATTCGCGGACTTGTGTGAATTCCGTTCAGTGTTCATGCTCACTGCGATCGCGCACATTGTTCACCAATGCATGGTGGTTGCTTGCGGTTCACTTATCAGCATGTGTTGCGTTGTGTACTTTACAAACGAGAGTGAAACTTTACATGGGTGTGATCGAAAAATATTCTCTTCATAACGAACAGTTCGTTCACATTATTCAACAATAAAACATTTTACAATTAGTGACAGTATTAGCTAGTGTGTGCTTTTTATGTTTACGTTAACAATATTTTGGGAGATTTCTGTAATCATTGTTGAGGGTGAAGTGATATGGTCAGTGATAATGGTCGTCAATAGGAGATTAAGTTGCGATTTGTGTGCTTCTATGTGGGAGTCCCAAAGGTAAATTCATATATCCATATTTTCATTCGACGATTAGTCAGAAACTTGTACGCTCTTAAATGGTTTCGTTTGGAAATTCCAAGGAGAAACGAGAGGTTTATTTGGTTGGTGTTTCCGATTTGGTGTTGCGAGATTAATTTTTTTATGCTTTATCATCTGAATTTTTGAATCACTTTTCCTTATCAATTGTAATAATTTCATAAGATTGTATAAGTGAGATGAATCTAATCTAAATAAAAGATCAATGTTATTGTGAGTAGCAGAGTAACTATAAGAAAAAAATCTAAATTCTGGGAAGAATAATAAAAATAAATATACAAGTTTGAATGTAAACATATTGATCCATTACCAATATATTTATAAGTATCCTTGAATTTACAAAGACTCCTTGCTATAACAAGTTATAAATACAGTAGATTAGAGTTTTGTTAAGTTCAGATTATGTAAAATAAATTAACCATTTTATGAATACGAATCTTATTTTGTTTTGCAGGTCCGCTTTGCAAACGTTACATAAAGTCAGTTCAAAAGCTCGAGAACAGAATTACTTCCAAGGCGGATCAACCCACGACTGGGTCAACTACTATGAACAGCACATTGAGTCCGATCGGTCTTGTCTCAATGAATGGCATGCTATGGATAGCTTGGAATCAAGGAGACCCCCCTCACCGGATTCAGTTCGCACAAAGTAAGTTTATTCACTAAAACTACCAAAATTACATTGATAGAAGTAGTACAATTTTCTACAAAATTACATCGACTTAACTCTTTGTTTATTTGTTTTTGTTAGGCCCAGGGAGAGAGATGAAACGGAGCAAGTTATACGATCAACGCTGAAAGAAATAATGATGTCCGTAGATTTAGACGAAGTTACAAGCAAATATATTCGTAATCGACTAGAAGAAGATTTAGACATGGATTTGGGTGAATTCAAATCGTTCATTGATCAAGAAATGTTGACTATTTTGGGACAGATGGATGCGCCTACGGAAATATTTGAACATGTTTACTTGGGATCCGAATGGAATGCTTCTAATTTTGAAGAGTTGCAGAAAAATGGGTAAACATAAAATTCTATTTGATTAATATTCAAAAATAAATATTTCTCGTCATTCCATTTACCCCATCACTATGTGTGGCACCGTGCCGTAGTATATCTCGACAAGTGATATATTTTTGCGCGTGAAATGCGATACCAACCGACAAATCACAATCTACAAAGATGTTAGTGTAATTTGAATATTGCGAAAATAGTTTGCCTTTTAAGAGAATCGAACTCTGGTAATGAAATCTGTAGGATGTCGCGTTGCCACTGAGGCCATATATTCCCTTTTTGAAAATTATAACATAAATTGAAATCTAATCCATATTTCTTTTTGTATATTGTTACAGAGTGGGTCACATCCTAAACGTGACAAGAGAAATAGACAATTTCTTCCCTGGAATGTTCGACTATTTAAACATACGTGTGTATGATGATGAAAAAACAGATTTGTTAAAGTACTGGGATAATACTTTTAAGTATATAACGAAGGCGAAAAAAGAAGGTTCCAAAGTATTGGTTCATTGTAAAATGGGAGTCAGTCGATCTGCTTCTGTGGTTATCGCGTACGCAATGAAAGCCTACAACTGGGATTTTCAAAAAGCCTTGAATCATGTGAAAGAAAAGCGAAACTGCATTAAGCCTAACACAAGTTTCATTGCACAATTAGAAACGTATCAGGGTATATTAGATGCTATGAAAAATAAAGAAAAGCTACAGCGGTCGAAGTCAGATACGAATTTAAAATCACCCGAACTAGTCAATAAAAATGAGAAAAGGGTGTTAACTAATGACTCCAGTTCCAATGCGCCGTCACAGAAGGGGGGTCAGATGTTACAAAATGCGCTTTCGGGGCATGATCTACGAAATATTGGAGCTCGACCGAAATCATGGTCGCCTGATATTCAGTTAGAAAACAATTTACTCCTAGAACGATGTTCAGCGCCTGTTTTCCTGTCATTAGAAAATTTAAGTAAAGATAGCTCTCAAGATTCTTTGTCTGTCAATGCACACACTTCACCGGAAGTTAGAAGAAAGTCAAATTCATGTCCTTTAGAAAACGCCCGTAATGTTCTGATGCCATTTCATAATGGACAATCATATAGTGTGTCTCCAAATCAAATTGTTCATATTTGTAAAAAACGAAGTGAAAGTTTAAAGCCCTTAGTAAAACATAGGATAAATGAGTTAGAATCGCAGACTGGGTCAGCCGCTAAGAAGATGACAAAAGACAAGAAAAGTTTAGTTTTAAACTTGACAACTCAATTTGAGAACGGAAAGTCAAAGACTACTCCTGAACCTGATGTAGGAGAATTAGAAATGGATTGCGAAGAAGGTATAACTAAAACGCAAGAAGAATTCTCCGAATCTTGCGCAAAACTTGTCCCTCCGATGTTAACTGCTAAACTCGTCAAGAAGGAAATCTGGGATCCAGGGGAATCAAAGCCAACAATAGTGTACAACACTGATATTCCATCCTTCGAAAACTGTGATTCACCTAAAGTAGTGAGTTCTAAGGACAATGTGGTTTGGACTTCTTCAACTGTTGTGAAACAGTCTGTACCCTTAATAAACAATGTAGAAAAAAGTGTAGAAAATTCTAAATTAAATGTGTGTAAAGATAATATTAAAGTAACACCTGAAGTGTTCTGTAATAAAACTGTGTTAGGTGTCATTGGTAACAATAGTAATAAAGTGGTGCATACGATACGCAAAGAAGGAGATATGTTTTCAAATCAGGTAGATAAAGTTTTTGATCGTGAAGAACGGAAGCAACAAAGAAACAGTATCGTTGTGCCTACAACAATCCCACCCCAGCAAGTAACTGTCACCGAAGTTTCGAACGAAGAAGTAGTGAGAGAATGCCCTTCGAGACAGAGTTCATGGAGTTCGTATGATAGCGCTGTGGTTCTTGGTTATCAAGGCGAAACTCGGGATGCGCCTTCTCGACATAGTTCCTGGGGTTCTGGCGACACCCGCACTCTACCATCCAGAAACAGTTCCTGGGGTTCTTACGATATGAGACCTGGGCAACACATTCATGCTGTAAATGAAAAAGGCGACAAATCAACGCAACAATATACACCGGAATTATTCGAGGGTTCATCTAGTGGTATGTTCTCCTATGATCGTGATGAAATTCCCTGGTATCCGGGAACAGTCAGACGAACAAAACAAAAATTAGAAGGATCTCGAGATGCCGCAAAACGCCAGGAAGTAAAAGATAGAGAAGTTGTAGAAAATGTAAGCACAAATACAAATAGTACAATTCATATGGGGGATATCATGAAGCCACAAAAAAGCCCATCAACGGAAACCTTAACCTCCGATTACTCAGTGTCTGTTCTTTCTGAAAACGAAGGACCGGTAGAAGCGTACAATACCAGTTTACTTCATTATCGAAGTTCGCCAGATCTGTGTGAAACTAAAAAGCACAACCAAAGAGTGACATCTACAGCTGACCATCAGCTTTCATCCAACGCCATATCAAAAGAAATAGACATTATTAGTGATAGTGATATGTATTCTAACTTACACCTAACTGGTGGATCTCGCTTATCTGTAAGTGCTCCTGAGAGCTCTTCCTTAAATCTCATTTCAAGTGATTGTGTTCCTTTATCTTCATGTTCGGACTCCAATGTTTCTAATATGGAATGCGGAGCTGGCATACGAAACAGCAAATCTGCATGTGAAACAACTAGTGTCATATATCCTTCGCAGTGTTCATTTGTTAAAAAACATAAAAATTATTTGGAAAATCTTCATAAAGAATCTGAATTAATTTTTAAACGCAGTTTACACGCGGATAATACACTTGGCGAAAATGAAAATAATAGTAGTTGTATGTCAGGAATTGTTAAAAGCCTCAAGAAAGAATTTGAAGCAAAAACCAGCACAAAACCAGAACATGTTAGCCTTTTTCCGGATAATATTAGTCCCGAAACCGACCTCAATTCTCGGGTAAAATACAAAGGAAGCAGTTTACCTTCATCTCCAACTAATAACACTTACACAGATTCCAGATCATCGGGAACGGAAGACAGCAGAGAATCAGTTGAAGATATTTCCGTGAAGGAATTAGTTGGAAAGTATGAAGTTGTAGGCAACAACAAGAGCAGAACATCACAAGAAAATCCAGTGGCCAAATCAAGATACTTATTTGATAATAAATTCTTTTCAAACAATCAGAATAAAAATATACGATATTCCTGTATCGAAGTACTGCCAGATCCGTCTGACAAAATACAAGCGCCTATGTTAATATCCACTTCTAGTATATTTCAGCACGATGCTGACGAGAATGCAGAATTAGACACAGTTCCAAAACGACCACTTGTTTCTGCAGGTGGGCCTCTACCTAGTGTAGTCATGGCAACAGTAGTGAAAGCGGCTAGCAAAAAACAAAAACACAACAAAAAAGATTCCCATACTTGTCTTAACATTAAGCCTAGGAACAACAATCCTGTCTACAACACTATGTAAATTAGTTTATATTGATTTTTGTAAATTATTTTAAACTATTAGTTTTTTAATTATTGATTCAATACTTTCGTCGAGTTTTTAACAAAAAAAGTTGCAAATTTGTAATGGCTGTCATGAAATCTAGTCTTGTATGCATGTGAGGAAGGTATTAAATTTAATTGAGATTTATAGCATACTTTGTGCATGCTCAACGTGACTGTAAAATCTCATTGCAAATAAGTAAAGATAGTCCTAGTGGAATCATATGAAGGTGTTATGTTAACATGCTTATATGGTTGTAAATTCCACATAGCTTTGTGTGTATATTGTGAGTGATAGCTATAAATTTTTGTACTATAGATTTGTTTATTATATAATATGATACAGTTTTACAGATAGACTATAAAATAATTTATGATTAAAAAGATTGTTATTTATTCACATACTTCTTTTTCTTATAATATACCCCGTAAATTTAGGAGGGTCTAAATCTAACTTCATATATGCTTTTTCCACTAGAAAATGATACGACAGGTAGATCCGAACATTCGTCATATTTATTTATAGATTTTCTACTTGGTTCTCCCATTAAATCCACGCTGTAAACACCTGAAGTAAGTCCTTTTACATAACTCACTGCCTACAAAAAAGTAAATAACGAGATATAAAAATAATATACATATGTATATTTTTAATAAAAATCTTACGATATTTGTTTTCAAATTAACAAGCCTAAACATATTATTATCACTGCCGCCAACAGCTATAATACTGTCATCCATAAAATGTCCACAATATAACTAAAGCAAATAATTAAATTAGAATTTAAAAAAATTATACAGATATATGTTTTATAATACTTGGCACTTTTCCATATCTGGACTTAAAACTTTAAGTAATCTTCCATTTCTGTAATCCCATATTTTTAGTGGATCTTCCCTTTTCCATTCACATGTTATAAGCTAATATAAAAGAAAAATTAAGTAAAAGATAAAATTAATGTACTTATGTCAAAAATGCTACCTCAGTGCCGTCTTTATTTATTATTAGACCATCACCACCCATAAAAACATTAGAAATGTATCTTACTGAATGTTGACACCGAACATCCCAATAATACAACGTACTGTCCCATCCAGCAGTTACAAATTCATTCACTTGGACAGGATTGAACCGCAAAGAAAAGATTTTGGAAACATGTCCGTCAAGAATCATTCTTTCACTATTGAAGGTAGGCATGATATTAATAAAAAAAATATTTATTGATAAAATAAATACCTTTTTTGATAAATATATTCTTTCCTATTAGTTTCTACGTCATATAAATAAATTTTACCGTCATCTCCAAAAGTGAAGAATTTTGATCGCCTAGGATGATAAACTGCTCCATATGTTTGCCGTTTTTCCTTTATTGTATGCATGCAGTGCCCAGTTAAATAATCCCATATTTTAATTACTCCGCCAGAATCTGTACATTGAATGTTACTGGCAACTTAAATACAAATTCTATGTATTGTATGTAAACATACACGTGCAAGTTAATAAATTATTGTGTCTATTATCACTACTTATACAGGTCACAGCATTATTTATATTACTTGTGTCATGGTCCGCTAAAACTAATTCTTTTTTATGGCTTTTAACATTAAATAACATTACCGATCCATTCATATATCCTCCAGCAATAGATCTTTTAAAATTAACATATTTTAAACATAAACAATCATATTCTGCTTCACTAAAAAGAATATGTAATTAATATTTATATACCTATCAAATGTCAGATTTTTTGACAAACATGTCACACACATAAGTCTAATTTTTCTGACATTCTCATGGACATCCATAATCGGTAATTGCTTTTTATATTTTCTATGGTAAGGTGCATATTAATTTGAATTTCGCGGATACAAATCAGATGCAGTTGAATTTTTTTAACTGAAATTTGTCATTTTGAAATCAAATACGTAACAAATTTTTGTTTATTAAATTTAATTCCTTTATTTTATTCTTGGTTTTATGACAATAAATTTATTGCAATTTAGTGGAATACAGGTAGAAATTTAATTTCTGATGTATAAAATTTCATCGTATTTCTTCATAACTGCCATAACATGGCGAATAACGACAAAGAAAGTAAAAACGATATAGAAGATTGTAGAGGTGTGTGTAATTAATTTATTGTTAAAGTTGTCTGTTATTTGAATACAGAATTATTATTTTGGTTATTTATAATAATTGGCATCGTTTATAAAAATAGGTTGGTTTTTAAAAATATAACCTTACTTCTAGTTGAATTTTTACATATGATACATAAATATATTGCTGTGGCTAGAATATTTACGATAAATAATGTTTATATTATTTAGACGTTGAGTAATAATACTTTCAAATTGAAATTTGCATAACTCTAAAAGTTACCGGGAAATAATTGTGAAATATGCATTTTTATTGAAGCAATTTTTCTGAATTGTGTATTTCGTTATAATTTTAGAAATGATATGGCTATTATTCCTGTATGTTGTAAAATATATTTATGTTTAGATTGCATAACCTATAAAAATAAAGCTACGCGTCGTTGGAAGCCTCAACAACAAATTTACAGACCAGGTAGTGGCCCTCTAAGAAAAAGTGTGCAAGAAGCGGAAGATAATGATTTAAATATAAAAATGAGACAAGTGTCGATTAATGATTGTGTATCAGATACTAAACCTAATAGAAAGAAAAATGAAAATACACAGTACAAAAATAATAATTCAGAAAACGTAAACATTGCTAATCAAAGTGATAATGGACCCGATTCTAGAAAAAGAAATAAGAAACCAGAACAGCAGATTTATGTTCCAAAACCTGTAGCTCAAGCTATGGCCGAAAGAGATACTCAAAATTCATCAGTAAATGATAAAGGAAATTTAAGTAGGAGTATTGTAAATGCAAATAAAAGTTCAAATTACGAAGGAGACCATAGAAATAGCAGAAAGCCGGACCATAGGAATGGATACATGTCGCATCATAATGGAAGTTCTGAAAGGTTAAATTCTAATTCTTATTCAAAATCAAAGAGATTTTCTGCGAATCGTAAGCAAGGTCTAGATCACATTGATCATATGGGTGATGGCGATAGATCGGACAGAGATCGGCGATATGGAGGTAGTCGAGATACGAGACAAGCTTCTGAACCTAGGGCTATGGGACCTCCTTCACATTTAAATAGAATTCGCGACACTCGTAGCGTGGAACCAGCGGGAAATAGTGTTTTAAATCACAATTATCAAGAAAAAATTCAGTCCAAACCTCCATCAGGTCGTAGGCACAGTACTATATGTTTAGAATCAGGCAAAACTCATAAACCTCCTCTAAATCTAGAACATTTAGCACCGAGGTTTAGGAAAAAATATTTAGCAGATAATAACATAGATCCCAGTACATACCCCGGTGTTTTGGAAGATACTTGGGATGGTAGTAGCATTACTTTTCAAGGTTCAGAGTCACATTGTCTTCCAAATACTTACCAACAAAACTTGGGCTACCAGTTGGAGAACAGACCATCCTATCCAGTACCTTCGTATGTGAGCAACATCAACCAACAGCAAGACAACAATCCACCTGCTGTCTGGTCTTACACTATTCCAAACACCCGGATGCGTGGTCGTGGTAGGCTTCGATCAGAAACAGCTGACAACACTCATTACGGAAGTCAAGTTTTGCGATCTTTGACACCGGATCGAATAATGTTGTTAAGTCCGTGCAATTCAAGGCCATGTACTCCACCTCCTTTTGCTCAAAAGAATAAAAGTATTGAGAATATTAATTACATTGATAATAATAGATGCCAGACGCCTGTAAGTGGTTCAAACATAAATTTCATGTCTGACAGTACTACGGAATCATTACTTTCGCCGAGGAAGGACAGTCCTGATACTAGTACCAGTGTTTCAATGCCTCCGGTGTCCCCGAAGAAAACTGGAAATGGAGGACAAGAAGGAGATGAAATATTGGTGTGTACAAAATTATTTTGCAGGGTTGTGGTTGAATATTAGAATTTGTTGAAGACATTTTGATGCGTGAGACAGCATATACATTTTTATGAATTTTATTGTATTTAGGATTGGAGCGAAGAAGTGGAATTGAATGAAAAATTAGAAGCTGAAGCAATGAGTGATTCAATGACGAGATGTTCCTCTGTAGCTAGTTTGGTTGAGTCTGCTCCGCAACAACAATCATCGCATAAATCTCGCCGAAATAGAAAGTAATATAATAAATTAAATTATAATATATATGTATTAAACATTAATTTTTGTTTCATGTTTGTATCATTACAGAAGCAGAGCAAATCGAAATAGGTACATCAGTGTGAAATATTTAATTTTTAGTAACATTGATTCATTTATTGTTTTTGCAGAAGTTCAAGTCGTCACAGTAAGAGAGATAAGAGCACTGATAATCAAAATAAAAGTAATGTGAGTCATGAAGTAGATAATAATCAAAACAAACAAAATAATAGACGAAATAGCAACAAACAATCAAAAGAAATGAGTTGCAGTAGAGAAAAAATAGATAATGACGGATTTAAAGTTCCTGAGTCAAGAAATAGACGTAGGAAAAACAGCTTCCGGGATCGAAGCAACGAAAGACGAAGGGAAAGAAGATCCCAGAATGATAGTAGACATTCTAGTTTAGACAGAAATCGCAGAGATTCTTACAATGAAATAGAAAATTGGCGCGAAGAAATTCGTATGCGTTGTACTTCAGATAAAAAATTAGAGTCTCCTGGTCCGAGTGACAAAAAAGTTGAGTCACCTTCGGAGAAAAAAATCGAAGAAAAACCTAAAAACCAAGGAGGAATAATTATTTTACCTCAAAGTCCTGTCGATAGATCAAAACCTCCGGTGTTGAATCTTCCTGAAAATGCAAATCGCCCTGTTCAGAGAATGAAATCAAGTCCAGGCCAACAACGAACTTTATATGATCCTAACAATCCAAATAAACCAATTATAGTTACAGCTTCGAACACTAGAATGCCGAGCATAGATTCAGCTCAACCTGAATCTTATTCAGAAGTGCAAAATACTGCGCAATATACAACGGATCAGTATGGAAATGTTGGACCAGCGTGGTATGATCCATATTCGGAAAATTTTAGAGTTTGTCACTTTCCTCATCATTTGTTGGATGTCAAGAGGGCTGACTTTGAGTTGCAATATATAATTAAAACTGGTTCGTTAATAAATAATTGGACTACAAGTGTTGCTGTTCTTCGTAAATTTTTCCGAGAAAGTTTAGAATATCTTTTGGTGAAAGATATCAAGTTTTGTCAGACGGAAAATGTAGAGAATCACTATTGGAAAATACTTTATTATAATATAATAGAAATTATGCGGAAATCTATTATTTCTGATCCAGAAAATAAGAACCAATATAAAAGTATAATTTTATCTTTAATTGATGAAGGAACTAAATATTTTGAAAGAATGTTAGAAGTTCTTGAAGATGTTTATAAGTTTAAGCTAGATAATTACCTTGGCATAAATAATATGCCTCCCTCTAAAGGTTTAGGATTTATTGGATTAGCTTTGGTGTCGGCACAGAAAATATTTTTATTTTTGGGTGATTTAGCACGCTACAAAGAAAAAGTTAATGACACAACCAACTATGGAAAATGCAGGCAGTAAGTTTACTTTCGCACAAATATTTAAAATTTTTCCTAATTTATAAAAACTTACAGATGGTACATAAAAGCTCATGAAATTAATCCAAAAAATGGACGCCCTTACAATCAGTTAGCTTTATTGGCCGTTTATGCAGTAAGTAAAATGATAAATGAAATTAATACGATAAACTAACTCTTTTTTGTGATCAAAGCGACGAAAACTCGATGCAGTTTATTATTATATGAGAAGTTTAATGTCCTCCAATCCTGTGCAGTCTGCCAAGGAAAGTCTTATATCCCTTTTTGATGAAAATCGTAAAAAGGTATGTTGAAAATTTATCATTATTTTATTATATGAAATAATTTTATTTTCAATTTGTTAATGCTGCAGTATCTTCATCAAATATGTGTACGTATAGAAACATTTTCCGATATGTATCTGTATGTGACTAATTATAATTTTGAATGTTATTATTGTCATTTTCTCTATTCATTGTTAGTAGTTAAATTTTATATATTTTTTAATTGTGTTACACCATCATTCTGCCTTTAAAAATATTTGGATTTTTTTAATATCTTTGTTTTGATTCAGTATGAGCAAAGTGAGCGTAAAAGACGCGAAGAAAAAGCCAAGTTACAGATGAAAGAAAAAGAATCCTCTCAAAATATCCCTGGTTCATTGAGAAGAGAAATTTGGGTTCACCCAGATGGTGGTAGAAGATTACATCGAACCACTTCTGCAAAACAGGAAACTGTTTTAGATTCCGAGGAAGAAGATCTTCATTCTCTGTCAAGTGTAGAGGTATATGAAAATTTATTTTATTTAATTTTATGATGTTTTCATGTATTCAAATTCTATTACAGGTTAATAAAAGATTCATCACAAGTTACTTACATGTACATGGAAAATTAATTACTAAAATCGGGTGAGTAAATATTGATTTTATTTAATATTTATTATGAAAAATGTACTGTAACAATAATGACTTAATATTCTCGTTAGTGATTTGAATATTAGGTTTTAAAATTCATTCATTCAAGTGCTTTTGTACGCAAATGTTTTCTTTTTGAATGCATAATAATGTTGATTATAATCGGTTATATTTATGTCATGCAAATATACATCTTTAAGTCTTTTCTGGTATATGAAAATTTCCGTTTTCGTAAAATTTATTCCAGAACCAAGAATCGAGTCACATGCACATACGTATAAAGCATAGCTGAACGCAATTTATTCACGATTTTATGTGCGCGCATTGAGAATATTAATTCAAATTCTTCGTGAATGAAAATTTAAACAGATTTCTGTAAAATTAGCGTTTAATTTTTACCTCCCGCCACATACTTGTAAAGAAGTCATCCTAAAAATTCTGTAGTGTGTTTTAGGGTTATTCAAACACGATTTTAATATTTTTATGATTATGTTTGTGTGTGGATGTATGAATAGGTGGTAATTCCGAATTTTCAAATATTATTAAACAGATTTTTTAAATATTTTACATTTATACTCTGATTAGATTTTGGTAAAAATCCTGTAACTGTTACCGGAAAGGCTTGTTTACTAGATTTCTTTTTTTATACCATTTAAAATACATGAAAGAAAATCGTAAATATATAGAATTTACTTTCGCAGATATGTACAAAAATAACATCAAAAAAATTACTATTATTGGACATGTGTCATATAAAAGTGCATGGAACAATAGGTACTACACTAGCGATCGGCCTGGCTTTGCCAGGCCTTCACGCTATGCTCCGCGGACACTGAAATAGGATTCACTTCTGTAAGAAAATTGACACTATATAAATCAAATTATTAGGTTTTGATGCATTTTTACTAAAACAATTGCCGATCGAATAATATTTAATTTTCTACGCGAGCCCTTCAATAGACCTTTCATTTGATACCAAACACGATAGGTTTTGATGCGTTTTTACTAAAACAATTGCCGATCGAATAATATTTAATTTTCTACGCAAGGCCTTCAATAGACCTTTCATTTGATACCAAACACGATAGGTTTTGATGTGTTTTTACTAAAACAATTGCCGATCGAATAATATTTAATTTTCTATGCGAGCCCTTCAATAGACCTTTCATTTGATACCAAACACGATAGGTTTTGATGCATTTTTACTAAAACAATTGCCGATCGAATAATATTTAATTTTCTACGCGAGCCCTTCAATAGACCTTTCATTTGATACCAAACACGATAGGTTTTGATGCATTTTTACTAAAACAATTGCCGATCGAATAATATTTAATTTTCTGCGCGAGCCCTTCAATAGACCTTTCATTTGATACCAAACACGATAGGTTTTGATACATTTTTACTAAAACAATTGCCGATCGAATAATATTTAATTAAGCACGCGAGCCCTTCAAAAGACCTTTCATTTGATACCAAACACGATAAGTTTTGATGCACTCTTACTAAAACAATTGCCCATCGAAAAAAATTGAATTCTGTATGAGAGCCCTTCAAAGGACCTTTTAGTTGATACCAAACACGATAGGTTTTGAAGCACTTTCACTAAAACAATTACTGATTGAAAAAATCTCATTTCTACATGCGTGACCTTCTAAACTTTCATATTATACCATATACGATAAATTTCGAATTTTAATAATAAATTTAAATAAATAATAATAAAATTGTATTTAATGTACATTGCCGTGAACAATATTTGCTTAGTTTTACTATATATTTTTACCGAGGACAATTTTGGTTTGGTTTACCTGTATACTTTATATAACTTGTCAATTTGACGTTTAAACCAACTTCACAGTGAACTGTCAAAAATTTACTTTTTAAATATACATATTTGAAATGTGTAATTATAATAAAAACGTCCCCTCATTTCCCCAATATGTGTAAAATATTTCAAAACTACTCACAGATATTTCATATTTACGTAATTTATAATTAAAAATGCGACATGTCCACTGACAAACGTCAAAGTGACGTTTGATCTTCTTCTTAAAAATTTCAAAGCCTCCACACTCTTAGTTGATTTTGCCCCAAAAACGCATGTTTTTTCAAGTTTTCTCGCACATCATGTGCAGGAAAAATCTAAGACTAACAAAAGGCACCCCCCATGATTGACCTCTATCAAATAAAAAAAGTTTCAAATTAATCGGACAAACCGTCTAGGCTGTAGAGATGAGCAATTGAACGTGATGAATCCAAACAAACATATACTAGCGGTCAGCCTGGCTTCGCCAGGCCTTCACGCTAAGCTCCGCGGACACTGAAGTAGAATTCACTTTTGTAAGACAATTGACACTATATAAATCAAATTATTTCCGAAGTAAAAGTTTTCAATTTTGCATGCCTGTCCTTTGAAATACATTTAATTGATCCAAGCACAATAAGTTACGAAGCTCTGGCACTACAAAATTGACAATAAAAAAAGGCCCATTCAGCACACGAACTCTTTAAGTGACCTTTCATTTGATACCAAACACGATAGGTTTTGTTACATTTTTACTAAAACAACTGCCGATCGAATAATATTTAGTTTTCTACGCGAGCTCTTCAATAGACCTTTCATTTGATACCAAACATGATAGGTTTTGATACATTTTTACTAAAACAATTGCCGATCGAATAATATTTAACTTTCTACGCGAGCCCTTCAACAGACTTTTCATTTGATACCAAACACGATAGGTTTTGATGCATTTTTACTAAAACAATTGCCGATCGAATAATATTTCATTTTCTACGCGAGCCCTTTTATAGACCTTTCATTTGATACGAAACACGATAGATTTTGATGCACTTTTACTAAAACAATTTCCGATCGGATAATATTTAATTTTCTACGCGAGCCCTTCAATAGACCTTTCATTTGATACCAAACACGATAGGTTTTGATGCATTTTTACTAAAACAATTGCCGATCGAATAATATTCAATTTTGTACGCGAGCCCTTCAATAGACTTTTCATTTGATACCAAACACGATAGGTTTTGATGCATTTTTACTAAAACAATTGCCGATCGAATAATATTTAATTTTCTACGCAAGCCCTTCAATAGACTTTTCATTTGATACTAAACACGATAAGTTTTGATGCACTCTTACTAAAACAATTGCCGATTGAATAATATTCAATTTTGTAGGCGAGCCCTTTAAAAGAACTTTCATTCGATACCAAACACGGAAGGTTATTGATGCACTCTTACTAAAACAATTGCCGATCGGATAATATTTAATTTTGTACGCGAGCCCTTCAAAAGACCTTTCATTTGATACCAAACACGATAAGTTTTGATGCACTCTTACTAAAACAATTGCCGATCGAATAATATTTAATTTTGCACGCGAGCCCTTCAAAAGACCTTTCATATGATACCAAACACGATATGTTTTGAAGCACTTTAACTAAAACAATTACTGATTGAAAAAATCTCATTTCTACATGCGTGACCTTCAAAACTTTGGTATTATACCATATGCGATAAATTTTGATAATAAATTTAAATAAATAATAATAAAATTGTATTTAATGTAGATTGCCATGAACAATATTTGCTTAGTTTCACTATATATTTTTACCGAGGACAATTTTGGTTTGGTTTACCTGTATACTTTATATAACTTGTCAATTTGACGTTTAAACCAACTTCAGAGTGAACTGTCAAAAATTTACTTTTTAAATATACATATTTGAAATGTGTAATTATAATAAAAACGTCCCCTCATTTCCCCAATATGTGTAAAATATTTCAAAACTACTCACAGATATTTCATATTTACGTAATTTATAATTAAAAATGCGACATGTCCACTGACAAACGTCAAAGTGACGTTTGATCTTCTTCTTAAAAATTTCAACGCCTCCACACTCTTAGTTGATTTTGCCCCAAAAACGCATGTTTTTTCAAGTTTTCTCGCACATCATGTGTAGAAAAAATCTAAGACTAACAAAAGGCACCCCCCATGATTGACCTCTATCAAATAAAAAAAGTTTCAAATTAATCGGACAAACCGTCTAGGCTGTAGAGATGAGCAATTGACCGTGATGAATCCAAACAAACATACTCATATACCTCTACGGCTTTTAGTAATAGGACTAGCGGTCAGCCTGGCTTCGCCAGGCTTTCACGCTATGCTCCGCGGACACTGAAATAGGATTCACTTCTGTAAGACAATTGACACTATATAAATCAAATTATTTCCGAAGTAAAAGTTTTCAATTTTGCATGTCTGTCCTTTGAAATACATTTAATTGATCCAAGCACGATAAGTTACGAAGCTCTGGCACTACAAAATTGACAATAAAAAAAAGGCCCATTCAGCACACGAACTCTTTAAGTGACCTTTCATTTGATACCAAAAACGATAGGTTTTGATACATTTTTACTAAAACAACTGCCGATCGAATAATATTTAACTTTCTACGCTAGCCCTTCAATAGACCTTTCATTTGATACCAAACACGATAGGTTTTGATATATTTTTACTAAAACAATTGCCGATCGAATAATATTTAACTTTCTACGCTAGCCCTTCAATAGACCTTTCATTTGATACCAAACACGATAGGTTTTGATGCATTTTTACTAAAACAATTGCCGATTGAATAATATTTCATTTTCTACGCGAGCCCTTTTATAGACCTTTCATTTGATACCAAACACGATAGTTTTTGATACATTTTTGCTAAAACAATTGCCGATCGATTAATATTTAATTTTCTACGCGAACCCTTCAATAGACCTTTCATTTGATACCAAACACGATAGGTTTTGATACATTGTTACTAAAACAATTGCCGATCGAATAATATTTAATTTTGTACGCGAGCCCTTTAAAAGAACTTTCATTTGATACCAAACACGATAGGTTTTGATTCACTCTTACTAAAACAATTACCGATCGGATAATATTTAATTTTGTACGCGAGCTCTTCAAAAGACCTTTCATTTGATACCAAACACGGTAAGGTTTGATGCACTCTTACTAAAACAATTGCCGATCGAATAATATTTAATTTTGCATGCGAGCCCTTCAAAAGGCCTTTCATTTGATACCAAACACGATAGGTTTTGATGCATTTTTACTAAAACAATTGCCGATCGAATAATATTTAATTTTCTAAGCGAGCCCTTCAATAGACATTTCATTTGATACCAAACACGATAGGTTTTGATGTATTTTTACTAGAACAATTGCCGATCGAATAATATTCAATTTTGTACGCAAGCCCTTCAATAGAGCTTTCATTTGATACCAAACACGATAGGTTTTGATGCACTCTTACTAAAACAATTGCCGATCGAATAATATTTAATTTTCTACGCGAGCCCTTCAAAGGACCTTTTATTTGATACCAAACACGATCGGTTTTGAAGCACTTTAACTAAAACAATTACTGATTGAAAAAATCTCATTTCTACATACGTGACCTTCAAAACTTTGGTATTATGCCATATACGATAAATTTAGAATTTTGATAATAAATATAAATAAATAATAATAAAATTGTATTTAATGTACATTGCCGTGAACAATATTTGCGTAGTTTTACTATATATTTTTACCGAGGACAATTTTGGTTTGGTTTACCTGTATACTTTATATAACTTGTCAATTTGACGTTTAAACCAACTTCAGAGTGAACTGTAAAAAATTTGCTTTTTAAATACACATATTTGAAATTTGTAATTATAATAAAAACGTCCCCTCATTTCCCCAATATGTGTAAAATATTTCAAAACTACTCACAGATATTTCATATTTACGTAATTTATAATTAAAAATGCGACATGTCCACTGACAAATGTCAATTCTCAAATCTATGAATTTCAAAACCTGGATCTTGTATATGAGAGGTAATATTGTTTCTAAATTATAGATTTGTCAAATTGAAGTTTTGTGTTAAAAAACTTTTATATAAACATGAAATCAATTGAAAACAGTTCAAAACATATATCCTCAATCCTAGAATATCTTAATATATTTACAAAATTGCTCTAACTTGTCTCGAAATTAATATAATTGTGTTAAAAAGTTTCATGCGTAACGTCAATGAATTTTTCTGCTTACGGTCAAATCGTCCGTAGATGTTCTTCTTACAAAATGCAAAGCCACCACAATCTTAGTTAAAAATGTGTGTTTTTTCAAGTTTTCTCGCACATCATGTGCACAAAAAATCTAAGACTAACAAAAGGCACCCCTCATGATTGACCTCTATCAAATAAAAAAAGTTTCAAATTAATCGGACAAATCGTCTAGGCTGTAGAGCTGAGCAATTGAGGGTGATGAATCCAAACAAACATATATACCTCTTACTCTAATAGTAGTTGGATACCTCTTACGCTTTTAGGTATAGGACTAGCGGTCGGCCTGGCTTTGCCAGGCCTCACGCTAGGCTCCACGGACACTGAAGAAAGGTTCACCTCTGTATGACAATTGACAAAATATAAACTGAAGTAATTCCAATCTAAAACTTTTCAATTCTGTACGTTTATTCATGCAAAGATCTATTAATTGATGTCAAACACAATAGGTTTTAAATCTGTATCACTAAAACAAATACCGCTCAAAAAAATCAATTTAATTCGCGTGCCCTTTAAAAGACATTTCATTTGATACCAAACACGATAAGTTTTAAAACACTTTCACGAAAACAATTGAAGATCTGAAAGTATTTAATTTTGTACGCGAGCTCTTCAAAAGACCTTTCATTTTATATCAAACATGAATGGTTTTAAAGCACTTTCACTAAAACATTTCTCGGTCGAAAAAAATACCAATTTTATATTCGAGCCCTTCAAAGGCCTGTAATTTAATACCAAATATGATAGGTTTTGAAACACCTTTACTAAAACAATGGACGATCAAAAAAAAAAATTAATTTAATACACGTGCTCTTTAAAAGACCTTTCATTTGAAAACAAACATGATAGATTTTGAAACACTTTCACTAAAACAATTGACTATCGAAAAGTATTACATTTTGTAAGTTAATACTTCAAAAGACCTTTCAGATCACTCCAAACACAATAGGTTTCAACAAAACAATTGCGGATCGAAATAGTCAATTTTGCATGCGAGCCTTTTAAAAAACATTCTATTTGATATCAAACGCGATATGATTCGCGAAACTTTAAATTTGAAACAATTGACATCGTAAGTTCTTTCAAAGCTCTTTCATATGACATTAAACACGGCATTATTCCGAATACTTCAAACTTAAAACAATTGACGGTCGCAATGTTAAATTTTTTTATTTCGTCTGAAAGTTCTTTTAAAGCCCTTTCATATGATATCAAACACGATATGATTCGAAACACTTTAAGTTTAAAACAATTGACTGTCGTAAGATTTCAATAAAATATGTTTTTTATTTCCGAAAACATTTTGCTAAACTAACTTTTTTTATTTTATCTGAAAGTTCTTCTAAAGCCCTTTCATATGACAGGAAAGAAGGCATGATTCGGAATAATTTATGTTTTAAACAATTGAGGATCGTAAAATTTAACTTTTTTGTTTCATCGGAAAGGTCTTCTAAAGCCCTTTCATATGACACCCGACACAGTATGATTCAAAATACTTTATGTTAGAAACAATTAACTATTATAAACTTTCAACTCTTTTTATTTCATCTGAAAGTTTTTCTAAAGCCATTTCATATGATACCAAATATGTTAATTTTAGGAATACTTTAAGTTTGAAACAAAGGCCTGTCGTAAAATTTTAACTTTTTTTATTCCATCTGAAAGTTCTTTTAATGCCCTTCAATATGACACCAAAGATGGTATGATTCGGAATAATTTATGTTTGAAACAATTGAGGGTCGTCAAATTTCAACTTTTTTTATTTTATCTGAAAGTTCTTCTAAACCCCATTCATATATCACTAAACACGGTATGATTCAAAATACTTTATGTTTAAAATAATTGACGGTCGTAAAATATATATTTTTTATTTCATCTGAAAGTTCTTCTAAAGACCATACAAATGAGACCAAACAAGTTATGATTTGGAATACTTTAAATTTGAAACAATTGCCTATCGTAAAATTTAAACTTTTTTAATTTCATCTGAATACATTTTGCTATTTATTTAAAATCCTTCGGACGTCATTTCTGATGACATTCCACATTTATATTTATATATACATGAAATCAATTGAAAATTTTCTTTAAACTTTTTTGAAAAACTGTTGTAAATCGCTGGAATATTATTTCCGACATCGTTTTTTCGAGTTACCTTTGTTTGAATTGTAGCATGCTGCGGTCAATTTTTTATTTATTTTTTCCTGTATATTATTACTGCGGATAAATTATGCTTTGTTTCACTATATACTTTTAAAAAATAACTAACATTTTTTTTTCAAATAAAATCAGTTGAAAACAGTTTAAAACATGTATTCTCAATCATTTAATGCCTAAATCAATTTTCAAAATTTCTCTAACTTGTCTAGAAATTGAAATAATTCTATCAGAAAATTCAATGCGTACCAAACAGAATTAGTTTTGCTGCACTTTCACTAAAACAATTATCTGTCGAAAAAAAAAACAATTTTTAACGCGAGCCCTTCATAAGACCTTTCATTTGATACTAAACACAATATGTTTTGAAACACTTTCAATAAAATAACTGACGATCGAAAAGAATCAATTTTTCACGCGAGTTCTTTAAAAAACCTTTCATTTAGTACCAAACATGATACTTTTTTAAGCTCTTTCACTAAAACACGATCGAAGATTATTAAATTTTGTACGCAAGCCCTTCAAACGACCTTTCATTTGATATATAAGTTTAGAAGTACTTTCACTAAAACAATTGACGATCTAAAAGTGATAAATTTTATACGCAAGCCCTTGCAAAGGCCTTTCATTTGATACCAAATACGATAATTTTAATTAAACAATTATCGATAGAAAATTTAGGAGTGCCCAAATGATTCTAATTCGAGTTATCTGGTTTTTCTAAATTGAACTTTGCCGTAGACAAAATTTGCTTGGTTTTATTGTATATTATTATCGAGATCAAATTTGGTTGAGTTCACCTGTATAAATTATAAAACTTGTCAATTCGACGTTTTGTTTCGAAACCAAATTCATGGTGAACCGTCAAAAATTTACTTTTTAAATACACGTATTTGAAATGTGTAATTATAATAAAAACGTCCCCTCATTTCCACAATATGCGTAAAGTATTTCAAAACTACTCACAAACATTTAATATTTAAGTAATTTATAATTAAATATGCGACATGTCCACTGACAAATGTCAAAATGACAGTAGATGTTCTTTTTAAAAATTTCAAAGCCTCCATATTCTTTATACTTTATAAAACTTGTCAATTTGACGTTTTGCTTTAAAACCAACTTCATAGTGGAGTGTCAAAAATTTACTTTTTAAATACACATATTTGAAATGTATAATTATAATAAAAACGTCCCCTCATTTCCACAATATGCGTAAAGTATTTCAAAACTACTCACAAAAGTTTCATTTTTAAGTAATTTATAATTAAAAATGCGACATGTCCACTGACAAACGTCAAAGTGACAGTAGATCTTCTTCTTAAAAATTTCAAAGCCTCCACACTCTTAGTTAATTTTGCCCCAAAAACGCATGTTTTTTCAAGTTTTCTCGTACATCATGTGCACGAAAAATCTGAGACTATCAAAAGGCACTCCCCGTGATTGACCTCTATCAAATAAAAAAAGTTGCAAATAAATCGGATAAACCGTCTAGGCTGTAGCGATTTACAAATGGGCGTGATGAATCCATATAAATATATAAATATATATACCGCTTATCAAAATAGTATATAGGACTAGCGGTCGGCCTGGCTTTGCCAGGCCTCACGCTAGGCTCCGCGGACACTGAAGTAAGGTTCACTTCTGTATGACAAAATATAAACTGAATTAATTCCAATCTAAAACTTTTCAATTCTGTACGTTTACTCATGCAAAGACCTATTAATTGATTCCAAACACAATACGTTTTAAATCTGTATCACTAAAACAATTGCCGCTCAAAAAAAATCAATTTAATTCGCGTGCCCTTTAAAAGCCATTTCATTTGATTCCAAACACAATAAGTTTTAAACACTTTCACGAAAACAATTGAAGATCTGAAAGTATTTAATTTTGTACGCGAGCTCTTCAAAAGACCTTTCATTTTATATCAAACATGAATGGTTTTAAAGCACTTTCACTAAAACAATTCTCGGTCGAAAAAAATACCAATTTTATATTCGAGCCCTTCAAAGGCCTGTAATTTAATACCAAATATGACAGGTTTTGAAACACCTTTACTAAAACAATGGACGATCAAAAAAATAATTAATTTAACACGCGTGCTCTTTAAAAGACCTTTCATTGAAAACAAACACGATAGGTTTTGAAACACTTTCACTAAAACAATTGACTATCGAAAAGTATTATATTTTGTAAGATAATACTTCAAAAGACCTTTCATTTCACACCAAACACAATAGGTTTTGAAGTACTTTCACTCAAACAATTACCGATCTAAAAGTATTTAATTTTGTACGCGAGTTCTTCAAAAGACCCTTCATTTGATATCAAACATGATTGGTTTTGAAGCATTTTCACTAAAAATACCAATTTTATATTTGAACCCTTCAAAAGACATGTCATTTAATATCAAATATGATAGCTTTTGACACCTTTACTAAAACAGTAGACGATCAAAAAATAATAATTCATTTAATACGCGTGTCCTATAAAATACCTTTCATTTGAAACCAAACACGACAGGATTTGAAATACTTTTAGTAAAACAATTGACGATTGAAATGTATTAAGTTTTGTATGCAAGCCCTTCAAAAGACCTTTCATTTGATAGCAAACACGATAGGTTTTGAAGTACTCTCATGAAAACAATTGTCGATCGAATAAAATGTAATGCAGCACGCGAGTTCTTCAAAAGATCTTCCATTTGATATCAAACACTAAAACAATTGGCAAACGAAAATATTTCAATTTTTCATGCAAGCCCGTTAAGTGACCTTTCATTTCATACCAAACACAATATATTTTGAAGCACTTTCACTAAAACAATTGCGGATCGAAAAAGTCAATTTTGCATGCGAGCCCTTTAAAAAACCTTCTATTTGATATCAAACGCGATATGATTCGCGAAACTTTAAATTTGAAACAATTTATATCGTAAGTTCTTTCAAAACTCTTTCATATGACATTAAACACGGCATTATTCCGAATACATCAAATTTAAAACAATTGACAGTCGCAATGTTTAAATTTTTTTATTTCGTCTGAAAGTTCTTTTAAAGCCCTTTCATATGATATCAAACACGAAATGATTCGGAACACTTTAAGTTTAATACAATGGACTGTCGTAAAATTTCAATAAAATATGTTTTTTATTTCCGAAAACATTTTGCTAACCTAACTTTTTTTTATATCATCTGAAAGTTCTTCTAAAGCCCTTTCATATGACAGCAAAGAAGGCATGATTCGGAATAATTTATGTTTGAAACAATTGAGGATCGTAAAATTTAACTTTTTTGTTTTATCGGAAAGGTCTTCTAAAGCCCTTTCATATGACACCCTACACAGTATGATTCAGAATACTTTATGTTAGAAACAATTAACTATTATAAAATTTCACCTCTTTTTATTTCATCTGAAAGTTTTTCTAAAGCCATTTCATATGACACCAAATATGTTAATTTTAGGAATACTTTAAGTTTGAAACAAATGCCTGTCGTAAAATTTTAACTTTTTTTATTCCATCTGAAAGTTCTTTTAATGCCCTTCAATATGACACCAAAGATGGTATGATTCGGAATAATTTATGTTTGAAACAATTGAGAGTCGTAAAATTTCAACTTTTTTTATTTTATCTGAAAGTTCTTCTAAACTCCATTCATATATCACTAAACACGGTATGATTCGGAATACTTTATGTTTAAAATAATTGACGGTCGTAAAATATATATTTTTTATTTCATCTGAAAGTTCATCTAAAGACCATACAAATGAGACCAAACAAGTTATGATTTGGAATACTTTAAATTTGAAACAATTGCCTATCGTAAAATTTCAACTTTTTTAATTTCATCTGAATACATTTTACTATTTATTAAAAATCCTTCGGACGTCATTTCTGATGACATTCCACATTTATATTTATATATACATGAAATCAATTGAAAATTTTCTTTAAACTTTTTTGAAAAGCTGTTGGAAATCGCTGGAATATTATTTCCGACATCGTTTTTTCGAGTTACCTTTGTTTGCATTGTAGCATGCTGCGGTCAATTTTTTATTTTTTTTTTACTGTATATTATTACTGCGGACAAATTATGCTTTGTTTCGCGATATACTTTTAAAAATTAACTGACATTTTTTCTTCAAATAAAATCAGTTGAAAACAGTTTAAAACATGTATTCTCAATCATTTAATGCCTAAATCAATTTTCAAAATTTCTGTACCTTGTCTAGAAATTGAAATAATTCTATCAGAAAATTCCATGCGTACCAAACAGAATTAGTTTTGCTGCACTTTCACTAAAACAATTATCTGTCGAAAAAAAAAACAATTTTTCACGCGAGCCTTTCAGAAGACCTTTCATTTGATACCAAACACAATATGTTTTGAAACACTTTCAATAAAATAACTGACGATCGAAAAGAATAAATTTTTCACGCGAGACCTTCAAAAAAACCTTTCATTTAGTACCAAACATGATATTTTTTAAGCTCTTTCACTAAAACAATTGACGATCGAAAATTATTAAATTTTGTACGCAAGCCCTTCAGAAGACCTTTCATTTGATACCAAATACGATTAGTTTAGAAGTACTTTCACTAAAACAATTGACGATCTAAAAGTGATAAATTTTATACGCGAGCCCTTTCAAAAACCTTTCATTTGATACCAAATACGATAGGTTTTTTAATAATTTTCACTAAAACAATTGCCGAACGAAAAAATTCGAGCACTTTAAATAACCTTTCATTTGATACCAAACACGATAGTCCTTTCACTAAAACTATTGCCGATCGAAAATATTTTAGTTTTGCACACGTACCCTGTAAAAGAACTTTCATAATATACCAAATATGACTGGTTTTGAAGCACTTTCAATTAAATTATCGATAGAAAATTTAGGAGTGCCCAAATGATTCTAATTCGAGTTATCTGGTTTTTCTAAATTGAACTTTGCCGTAGACAAAATTTGCTTGGTTTTACTGTATATTATTATCGAGATCAAATTTGGTTGAGTTCACCTGTATAAATTATAAAACTTGTCAATTCGACGTTTTGTTTCGAAACCAAATTCATTGTGAACCGTCAAAAATTTACTTTTTAAATACACGTATTTGAAATGTGTAATTATAATAAAAACGTCCCCTCATTTCCACAATATGCGTAAAGTATTTCAAACCTACTCAAAAACATTTAATATTTAAGTAATTTATAATTAAATATGCGACATGTCCCCTGACAAATGTCAAAATGACGTTAGATGTTCTTTTTAAAAAATTCAAAGCCTCCATATTCTTTATACTTTATAAAACTTGTCAATTTGGCGTTTTGCTTTAAAACCAACTTCATAGTGAAGTGTAAAAAATTTTCTTTTTAAATACACATATTTACAATGCGTAATTATAATAAAAACGTCCACTCATTCCCCCAATATATGAAATATATTTCAAATGTACTCTAAAAAATTTTATATCTAAATAATTTATAATTAAAAATGCGACATGTCCACTGACAAACGTCAAAGTGACAGTAGATCTTCTTCTTAAAAATTTCAAAGCCTCCACACTCTTAGTTGATTTTGCCCCAAAAACGCATGTTTTTTCAAGTTTTCTCGCACATCATGTGCACGAAAAATCTGAGACTATCAAAAGGCACTCCCAATGATTGAGCTCTATCAAATAAAAAAAGTTGCAAATAAATCGAATAAACCGTCTAGGCTGTAGCGATTTACAAATGGGCGTGATGAATCCATATATATAAATATACCTCACTTAACAAAATAGTATATAGGACTAGCGGTCGCCCTGGCTTCGCCAGGCCTCACGCTAGCTCCGCGGACCCTGAAGTAGAATTCACTTTTGTAGGACAGTTGACACAATATAAATTCAATTATTACAAATCTAAAACTTTTCTGCATATCTTTCCATCCAAAGACCTTTTATTGATACTAAACACAATAGGTTTCGAAGATCTTTCACTAAAACAACTGACGATTGAAAAAAATCCAATTCTGCTTGCGAGCTCTTCAAAAGACCTTTTACTAGATACCAAACACAATAGGTTTTGAAGAACTTTAATTAAAACGATTGATGAGAGGAAAAATCCAATTATGCACGCGAGCTCTTCAAAAGACCTTTCATTTGATACTAAACACGAAGAATTTTGAAGCATTTTCACTAAAACAATTGAAGATCTAAAAGTATTAAATTTTGTACGCGAACCCTTCAAAAAATCTTTCTTTTTGATACAAACGCGATAGGTCAAATTTCAACTTTTTTATTTCATTTCAATCATCTTCCAAAGCCTTTTTATACGACACCAATACTTTAACTTTAAAACAGTTGACGGTTGTAAAATATTTTTTTTTTATTTCATTTGAACTTTCTTTGAAAACTCTTTCATATCACATCAAACTCGGCATGACTCGGCATACTTTGAATTTGAAACAATTAACAGTTGTAATATTTAATTTTTTTCTTTATTCCATCTACAAGTTCTTTCAAAATTTTTTTATATGACATTAAACACGGCATGATTCCGAATACTTTAAATTTAAAACAATTGACGGTCGAAATATATATATTTTTTATTTCGTCTGAAAGTTCTTCTAAATCCCTTTCATATGATATCAAACACGATATGATACGGAACACTTTAGGTTTAAAACAATTGAAGGTCGTAAAATTTCAAATACGTGTGTTATATCCGAAAACATTTTGCTAAACTAACTTGTTATAAGAATTAGTTTATTGACACAATTGTTTATTTGTAGATATTATAAATGATTTTCGAAAAAGCAATGAACGTTCGCCGGGATTTGAACCCAGAACCTTTCACTCGCATGGTAACTGCTCTAACATTTCTTCAACTAAACGTTACACGAAAGGCATGAGTATTTACCGAGTGTTTGTAGCTCAATTGGTTAGAGCAGTCACCATGCGAGTGAAAGGTTCTGGGTTCAAATTCCGGCGAACGCTCATTGCTTTTTCAAAAACTAACTTTTTAATTACTTTATCTAAAGGTTCGTCTAAATTCGGAATACTTTAAGTTTGAAATAATTGACATTCTTAAAATTTCAATCAAATACGTGTTTTATTTCCGAAAAGATTTTGCTAATCTATTAAAAATCCGTTGGATGTAATTTTTGATAGTTCCACTTTTTTTTATAGAATTTTTTATAGAATTTATTAAGTTTGAAACAATTACCTATACTTTTTATATTTCATCTGAAAGTTCTTTTAAAACCCTTGAATATGACACTAAACACGGTACGATTCGGAGTACTTTAAGTTTCAAACTATTGACAGTCGTAAAATTTCAACTTTGTTTTTTATTTCATATGAAAGTTCTTCTAAAGCCCTTTCATATGACACCCAATACAATATGATTCGAAATACTTTATGTTAGAAACATTTGCTTATTGTATAATTTCAACTTTTTTCATTTATCTGAAAGTTCTTCTAAAGCCCTTTAATGCAATTTCACTAAAATAATTGCCGATTGAAAATATTATAATTTTGCCCACATGCCCTTAAGTGCTCAAATGATTCCAATTCGAGTTATCTGGTTTTTTTAAATTGTACTCTGCCGTGAATAAAATTTGCTTGGTTTTACTGTATTATACTGGAGACAAATTTGGTTGGGTTTACCTGTATACTTTATATAATTTGTCAATTTGACGTTTTGTTTTAGTGGACTGTCAAAAATTTACTTTTTAAATACACATATTTTAAATGTATAATTATAATAAAAACGTCCCCTCATTCCCTCAATATGTGTAAAATATTTAAAAAGTTCTCTAAAAAATGTAATACTTGAATAATTTTTTATTAAAAATGCGATATGTCCACATACAAATGTCAAAATTAGAGTAGGTGTTCTTTTTTAAAATTTCAAAGCCTCCACACTCTTTGTCTGTATATTTTATAAAACTTGTCAATTTGACGTTTTGAATTAAAACCAACTTCATAGTGGACTGTTAAAAATTTTCTTTTTAAATACACATATTTGAAATTTTTAATTATAATAAAAACGTCCCCTCAGTCCCCTAATGTGCGTAAAATATTTCAAAACTACTCTAAAACATTTAATATTTAAATAATTTATAATTAAATATGCGACATGTCCACAGACAAATGTCAAAATTACAGTAGATGTTCTTCTTAAAAATTTCAAAGCCTCCACACTCTTAGTTGAAAATGCATGTTTTTTCAAGTTTTCTCGCACATCATGTGCACGAAAAATCTGAGACTATCAAAAGGCACTCCGCATAAGTAATCCCTATCAAATAAAAAAAGTTTCAAATAAATCGGATAAACCGTCTAGGCTGTAAAATTGTTAGAATGATCGTGATGAATCTATACATAGGGAATTAAGCCGTTTAGTATATAAGACTAGCGGTCGCCCTGGCTTCGCCAGGCCTCACGCTAGCTCCGCGGACCCTGAAGTAGAATTCACCTTTGTAGGACAGTTGCCTCGCGAGCTCTTCAAAAGACCTTTCATTTGATACTAAACACGAAGAATTTTGAAGCATTTTCACTAAAACAATTGAGGATCTAAAATTATTAAATTTTGTACGCGAACCCTTTAAAAAATCTTTCTTTTTGATACAAACGCGATAGGTCAAATTTCAACTTTTTTATTTCATTACAATTTTCTTCTAAAGCCTTTTTATACACCAATACTTTAAGTTTGAAACAGTTGACGGTTGTAAAATAATTTTTTTTTATTTCATTTCAACTTTCTTTCAAAACTCTTTCATATCACACCAAACTCGGCATGACTCGGAATACTTTCAGTTTCAAACAATTAACAGTTGTAATATTGAATTTTTTTCTTTATTCCATTTACAAGTTCTTTCAAAACTTTTTTATATGACATTAAACCCGGCATGATTCCGAATACTTTAAATTTAAAACAATTGACGGTCGTAATATATATATTTTTTATTTCGTCTGGAAGTTCTTCTAAATCCCTTTCATATGATATCAAACACGATATGATACGGAGACTTTAGGTTTAAAACAATTGAAGGTCGTAATATTTCAAATACGTGTGTTATTTCCGAAAACATTTTGGTAAACTAACTTTTTATAAGAATTTGTTTATTGACACAATTGTTTGTTTGTAGATATTATAAATAATTTTTGAAAAAACAATGAGCGTTCGCCGGGATTTGAATCCAGAACCTTTCACTCGCATGGTGACAGTTCTAGCATTTCTTCAACTAAACGTTGCACGAAAGACATGAGTATTCGCCGAGTGTTTGTAGCTCAATTGGTTAGAGCAGTCACCATGCGAGTGAAAGGTTCTGGGTTCAAATTCCGGCAAACGCTCATTGCTTTTTCAAAAACTAACTTTTTAATTATTTTATCTAAAGTTTCGTCCAAAGCCCTTTCATCTGATACCAAACATGGCATAATTCGGAATACTTTAAGTTTGAAATAATTGACAGTCGTAAAATTTCAATCAAATACGTGTTTTATTTCCGAAAAGATTTTGCTAAGCTATTAAAAATCCGTTGGATGTAATTTTTGAGTTCCACATTTTTTTATAGAATTTATTAAGTTTGAAACAATTACCTATCGTAAAATTTCATCTTTTAATATTTCATCCGAAATTTCTTTTAAAGCCCTTCAATAAGACACCAAACACGATAGGTTTTGTTGCAATTTCACTAAAATAATTACCAATTGAAAATATTATAATTTTGCCCACATGCCCTTTAAAATAACTTTCTTATTACCGATAGAAAATTTAAGACTGATCAAATGATTCCAATTCGAATTATCTGCTTTTTCTAAATTGTACTCTGACGTGGATAAAATTTGCTTGGTTTTACTGTATATTATTACTGGAGACAAATTTGGTTTGGTTTACATGTATAACTTGTCAATTTGACGTTTTGTTTTAGTGGATTGTCAAAAATTTTCTTTTTAAATACACATATTTAAAATACGTAATGATAATAAAAACTATCCCTCATTCCCCCAATATGTGTAAAATATATCAAAAGTTCTCTAAAAAATTTAATACTTCAATAATTGTTAATTAAAAATGCGATATGTCCACATACAAATGTCAAAATTAGAGTAGGTGTTCTTTTTTAATATTTCAAAGCCTCCACACTCTTTGTCTGTATATTTTATAAAACTTGTCAATTTGACGTTTGGAATTAAGACCAACTTCATAGTGGACTGTTAAAAATTTTCTTTTTAAATACACATATTTGAAATTTGTAATTATAATAAAAACGTCCCCTCAGTTCCCTAATGTGCTTAAAATATTTCAAAACTACTCTAAAACATTTAATATTTAAATAATTTTTAATTAAAAATGCGACATGTCCACTGACAAATGTCAAAGTGACGTTTGATGTTCTTCTTAAAAATTTCAAAGCCTCCACACTCTTAGTTGACTTTGCCCCAAAAACGCATGTTTTTTCAAGTTTTCTCGCACATCATGTGCACGAAAAATCTGAGACTATCAAAAGGCACTCCCCATGAATGACCCCGATCAAATAAAAAAAGTTGTAAATAAATCGAATAAACCGTCTAGGCTGTAAAATTGTTAGAATGAACGTGATGAAACTATATATACATAGGGAATTAAGCCGTTTAGTATATAAGATGGTGTACTTATTTACTATTTGATAGACATATGGTGGGAGGAAATGTGATTTCCACATCAGTTTATTTTGTGTAATTACTTTATTTTACATAAATCTTATTGTTTTTATAATTATAGTCCTAAACAAAAATGATATGAGTTAGAAGTGTGAGTATGTGGTTCAAAAGAATATTATTTTCTTTTATATATATGTTATGTTTGTCATTTTAAACATAATTTACTCTAAATAGAAATTTACCACTATGGTCATATTCGCGATTTAGTCATTTTCCTTTGAAATATCTTTTACACTTTTGCTTTTAAATAATGCCTGATTAAAGAATTAAAATAATTGGCAATATAAGTACCTATTTCTGAAATACTACTGAACACAGTATGATTTCACATATGCTTAATTTGCATAAATATTATTAATACGATAATCTTCAGAAATTTTCGAAAATATTTACAATTTATAAATTATCACAAATTAAAAACGTATTAATAATTAAAAAATCTAATTTTCTTTTAAATAATTAAAATTATGTTCTAAAAAATTCCAAATATATTGCGAGAGATAAAAATTAAATAATTTACACTTGCATATACTAACCATTTAAACAGCAATATTGTCTTTACAAATTTTAACTACGTTTTGTGGTATGTTTATTAATTATTTTTTTCTACGACCGAGCAGAAAATATACATTTACAACTGTCAATTGAGTGCAGAAAATTGACGTTTGCCATTCGCCAAGCGGCAATAAGATTTTGCCGCACACCGAGCGGTAAAGTAAGATTGCATTCATGGATACATGAAAACTGTCAACATTAACAAGTGAATTTCAAAACAGAAAAACTATCAAAAAAGATTTTAAATTCTTTTTCAAGGGATTCTAAATGATCATAGAAAAAATATTATGTGCACCACGAACAGAAAGTGTCATTGTTGCTCTTTGTTTGGTTGTTGCTCTCGGCTGAGCCTCGATCAACAATCTCCATGCGCGAGCGGCAACAGACTACTTTCTGCTGTAAATACACAAATAGCTATTCTTATTTAATAGTATTTTTTTTTTGTAATACCCATAATATTTGTATTGAACTATAAATAAGATCTGCTTTAGCAGAGTGCCACACCCAGTAATGGGTAGAAGGCGTGATGATATATTTATTTATTATTTTATACAAATTATCCTTGATAATTGGAAAACTTTATTTTGCATTTAAATTTTAAAACATACGACGTTTTGGACCTCTGAATGGGTCTTTAATCAAGTCAAAGTAAATGAAATACATTAACAATGATACTTTTAGTGTTAGAAAGATTAAATTTGCATGTTATAATTTAACCTTTCTAACACTGAAAGTGTTAATGTGAATATATTTCATTTAGTTAATATTAATTTGACTTGATGATGGGCGCATCCAGAAGTCCGAATATTGTCAGTTTTAAAATTTCAAACATAAAAACAAAACTAGGTGTTTAAAATATCAACAAAGATGATTTTTTTCATTCCTCCATACATTTTTCTTATTGATCAACTAAATAAACATTAAACAAATTCAGGACTAAAACTTAATTTAATTAAAAATTAAATTAAATAGATCTTTTAATGTCACCATCATTAATAGTTGTGCTTGATGCAGTAGTAATGTAGTATATGGCTTTTGAGCTAATTTAAAAATATTGCTTATATTATATCATATGTAGTTTAGATAAATTTGATAAAAAGTTGTATACAATATGAACTTGAGTAAGGAAATCATTTTTTCTCCATTTTTGTAAAGTCTTCCTGTTCGAAATAATTAATTACAATTTGTCGGATAAGCATCACATGTCTAAACTGAATTAATTAAACTGTTGGCAATGGAAGCATATTCGTTTTTTTATCAAAAGCACGCATGTTGTGAATATTTTGCATCAAGTATCAGCCCGTGTATCGTGTCTCACTAAATGCAAATACGTAACGGGTTACGTTTAATTAAAAGGCCAACAGCTACAGCGCCTTGAGTGCTCTACAACTTTCAGGACATTTTTGCTGTGTTACTAAATTAGAATACTTTGTCGTTAGGTACAAATTTCTCATTCTAAACACATCTTGAGTGACTATATCTCACACAATCCAGGAAAACGTTGACCTCCGTGAGCCAATTGCTATGCTACCATTTATACGAGTCCAACAGTATTGGCAGACTGTTAATATAACTGTATTGCGCGACCTCGATCGTAGACTGTGTCTGTCTCAGCAGCCCTATTCTCGACTAAGTTGACCTAAGGCTTGCCTTTGGCGACGTAGAGTTGCTAAGCCGAAGATTTGCCGTTTTCTGTTTGCTGTTTGCATCCCATTTTAAGTAGAGACGGTTTTGTCATTCAGAACGTATGTTGAATGAGCGCCTTATGTGAATTCGATCCTGAAGTTGCTACTATCTATGTAAAAGGGATGCGCACATGGCCATATTTATTTAATTTTACCAATATAAATCAATCATTAAACAAATATAATTAGTCTTTGGTTCAGGTTTTGGTATTATACTTTTTTTTATATGAAAAACAGATTCTGGAGAGATTTATGAGGCAAAAAATATTTCGAATTTTAATGCAAAATTAATGTATGCTATTAAGGAAGAATTAGTTCGTTTTAATTTGAACTAGCCTACAACATAAAATATTATCTATTTGAAGTCATTTAAGTTGAACGAGATATAAGTTTCGTCACTTATCTTTTTATTACTATTTTTATTTCCACTAAATCTTAATACATTAAAATTTAGCGGTAGTAAATAATAAACCGTTAAATTTAATAGTCGTGTAAATCTATTAAAAATGATCAGACGCATGATTTATACATACATTAAATTCAGAAATTATACATGTAATATTTTACAAATCTACTGTTTTTATTCAAACTTACGTCTTCCATAAAATTTATTATATGTTCGAAGTACTTCTTTGAAGAATCACATACATTTTTTAGTTTTTACAAGTTAACAAATTTACTGAATTCATCTTATACATAGAGTATGTTTATTTGAATAAAATAAATAAATATACCATCACGTCTTCTACCCATTACTGGGAGGGACACTCTGAACCAGCAGATCTCGGCGTGTAAAGTTCGGTTACCAGCCGTTAAATCACGGCCTCCAAATATGTTAGTGGAGGGGAAACCACAGGGGGAGTTTTAATCTGGTCAAAATTGTCGGCTGTGGGAATCGAATCCGGGTTCTCATATCCACAGGCCGACTCGATACCACTGAACCATCTACTATATGTTCATATACAGGCTATCGTAGCTCAGTGGATAAAAGCAAGGTAAAACTTGCATTTCTTAATTAGCAAGCAACAGGTCGTGCGTTCAAATCTCACTGACTTCTACTTATATCAAAAAAATACGATTGTGTCTGAGTGGTTCGGATTCCACTATAAGCTGTAGGCCTCCTGTACTGTAATTGGGATTTACTTCCTGTTGTGCAGAATAACAAATAAATAAATAAATATCGTAATCGGAAAAAATATCATAGAGGCTGTTCTTATTTATTTTATGCACAACCGGGTCGAAATTCATGTGTTTTAGCCCTAAAAAGCGGGCTTAAACACTTCATTTTGACCCTAGGACCATAAATTTCTATGGATACATAAATAAAATGACAATTTTTGTTTATTGTGAATACTTGATTCTGCAAAATGTCATTTTAACTATGTACATATTTTAATCTTTTGAACATAATTAAATGTTATTTTGTTGTGCATAAAATATTGTATGTACCACAGATGAAATTAACGTTTCTGACCCTGAGCATGTTATTAGCACGAGACGCAAAGCCTATTTTCACCCTTGATACATAAATAACTATATTTAGATATCAAAAACTTCTAAACCCAATATGATAAACATACACCCAAAATATTCTGATAACATGGACATTAATTATATTCTGTAATATCAATTTTCATCGCCGGGTTTGGTTGATTTATAAGGTAAGAGACGCCTGTTTTCACCCCTGATACATAAATAACTATTGTTTTTAATGTGTGATACTACAGGTCAAAAGAAGGCGAAAAACAAACAATCAAGATAGGAAAAGTTTTATAATAAAAGATATTTTTTTAGTTTTTATCTTTCTATAAATTTGTTGTTTCATACAAAATTATGTGGAAGGGGAAGTCTGTTGCATGTGAGGTCAAAATTATAAGTCCACATTGCCTTTTCTCATTATAAGTTAAAAGTTATAAATGTACTTGACTCCATCTTACCAAAATACAACATTATCCGAATGGAGCGTATTCCACGCCATACTATAATTGAGATTAATTACCTGTTGCGCAACGTAGTAGATAAACAATTGCTGTTACGTTCTTTTGAAAATATCTTATTTGTCATTCTAATCACATAATATCCAAAGTGCATGCAATTGCATCGTGGATGCAAATTTTCGGTTACCTCTTCCGCGAATCCCATATCGGTGACAATTTTGATAGCGATTCCCACACATAGCGATTGAGTGCGCACTCGTGCAGAACGCATATACACTACACCCACGTGCTTCGCATATCCTTCCAACTGTTAAGTTTTGTTTCATTTCGCCGAAGTTAATTGGCGAACTCGAACTGCCTGAGATGCGATACCTGCACGTAGGTAATCAGTTGACCGATGTCCACTGTTTCCTACTCAGGAAATGGAAACACGTACGAATGGTAATTCATTGTTTCATTAGCATTTATTATCGATGTGTTCGCAACGATTTTTTTACGAACTGAATGATCAGATTAGGTGCCAACTCAATTTCCTGAATTATATTGTTATATTTTTTGTTCGTTAGCAATATTACCGGGTTAAATAACTAGACAACCAAATAGGAATTCAAAATCTTTAAACAACACAAAAATTTCTTCTAAAAATATGCTGGAAATTGCTTTGTTCAAAAAATATTGTCATGTGAAAATGCATACACGAGTATAAATTCAAGTTACTGTTCATATATTCCATTGTTTTGGTTTTTTAATATTAAAATTATCAAAATGTACCGTTGAAAAATTATTATTGTTATTTTTTTCTTTTTTGTTACCTAATGGTAATGGCTCAGTGGTATCCGAGTCGGCCTGTGGATCCTAAGAACCCTGGTTCGATCCCCACAGCCGACAAAACATTTTCACCAATTTAAAATTACCCCTGTGGCTCCTCCACCACTAACATATTTAAGGCCGTGATTTAACGGCTGGTAACCGCACTTCACGCGCATAAATATATCACTTACCGAGATCTGCTTCGGCAGAGTGCCACACCCAGTAATGGGTAGAAGGCGTGATGATATATTTATTTATTTTTATTTAATTCTTGATTTGAATATTTTCACATAGAAATTAGAATAAGTTAATATTTTGCCAAGTGTGGGGGGCGGGAAAAACAAGTTTTTATAATTTATTTTTTAAACTATAGACCACGGGCGTGTGACGTCACGATTTGAGATGTGGTCCGTAACTGTCAAACGAGTGACTCTCACATCAGTATTAAATGTACGATTTAGACTGTATAGATAGAATATATTTTTAACAAGTATATGTGCATATAATTCCAAAACTGACAAGTTTCTATTTTGTGCATCATTTTATGCATGACAAAGTGTGTGATTTATTTTATCAAGTGAAACGTAATTTGAAGATTGTGTCGCGAGTGCATATTTTTACAATTTTATACTGTTTGTATATTTAATATATAGAAAATAAATGTTTAAAAACAATTTTATATGTTTACTTCATAGTGTAAAGCCATGTAATTACTATAATATACAATAGTGTTACTTTGATTGAAGTTTGAACTTTTCATTTTAGGTTACATTTTCCAAATCAACTAATTTCGTTAAAATTTTTAATATTTTACTGTAATATTTAATTTTTTTCATTAATATATGTATTAGTAAAAAAAAAAATTTCATTCATTTATAATCACCCGACATTGATTGTGATTGGTTTGAATAAACATCAAAACGAAGACAAGTTTAAACGCTAAAATTAATACGACATTTGTATTTTTGATTGTCTTTTGTCTATGCTGTCAGTGTCAAAATATAAAATGCGTGGGATATGTTTTAAAAGAAAACGAGTGAATTTGTACGGGACTATAGCTAACCTTGTGAACATATTTGTTTTAGAATAGAAGAGTAATATAATGTTAAATTATCATAAACATTAGTCCGACTTCTGACATTTTAATTTTTTTAAACTGCCAAAAAATATTTCACTTTTGTATGTTAAAACGGGAAACGAACGATTGTGGAGTCACCTGCTGGCAACTATATTCTTATTTTAATTGATGTATGATAATAATTTGATATTTTCTTGTTTTGATATTAAAATTATAGAGTGATCGAAAGGAATTGTTACAGTTGACAATAAAAAAAACTACTTGAAATTGGTATGCCTGATACATAAATTCATTTCCTGTTGTTGACAGTGACATTTGAAAATTTTAATTTGAGTACATTTATTATTACTTTTATTTTTAAAGTATTTCTATTACTCAAAAAGTTAAAATCCTATTAGCTGTCAAACTCCTGACATAACCTATTTGTATTTATTAGAAATGTCAAATAGCATTTCCGCCTTTACCTAGCGTTGTGCCAACTGTGGAATAAAAAGATCTCCGGAATTGTTTTGCCAACTGTAACAATTTCTTTTGATCACTCTGTATTATAATTTACTGTATTTGCTATAAAATGAAAACTGTTATAAATGTAGGGAAAAGCTCAAAGAAGAAAACGTTAAAAATACAACTTTACCATCTTTATTATTTCGTTCGTTATCATTTGAAATGTAAACAAAATTTATATTTAAAATTTAAATACGTCGATATGAAACCTATATATTCTAATTATGCAAAAATGTACATTTATAAATTGACTAGATTATAATTTATTTATTCTTAATCCTACATTTATTATTTTTATTATATTTAAATCCGCTTCAAAATTAATCCTCTAATTTAATATCAATTTCAAAGAATTTAAACTAGCAAAAACATTTTTTACAAACTGTCAACAAGAAAATTAATACAGGTCCAACATTTTATTTATTTTTATTCTATTCCAAATCAGATCCCAAATAAAAACAACCAAAAATTCATAGAAAAAACCCAGAACATTTACCATGTAAACAAACTTCTTAGTTTCGTACCGAAATATTCAACTTATTTTAACAAGATTCACATATTCATTCCGGCACATTGTTCGGGCTTTGGCAAGTTGTTGTAACTGTCGTGTTTTTTTGCAGCATGGAGACGTTCCAGCAAGCCGCTCTTCAGATGCTGAGGGAGTTTCGAGTGCTGCTGCAGCAAACCCCTGTTCCTCTCACCAGCAATAGGTTCCTCCATCTCCTGGCGCTGAATATGTTCGCTATTGACAGCACCCAGCTAAAAGGTAGGATGCTAATTTTGTTCATCGGGTTTTTATTACTACAGAGGTTCTCAAACAGAAATTGTATTCGTTGGAAACTGGTATTTGTAAAATATTTCTTTATTAGAAAAAAATATAATTCAATATAAGTATCTACTGGGTGTATGAACATGGGAAGACAGTTTTTCCGTGCGCATTTCTATCTAAATTATTTAGACAAAAATTCTTTAAATAAAAGTAAGTAAGTATTGCTTAATATTCTGTATCAAAATCAATAAACTAAATTTATTTTCTGTGTTTTGTAACAGCAGAAATTAAATTAAATTTATAGAATTATGGGGTAGGTGGCTCTGGGATCGAGTCGACCTGTGATTTTGAGAACCTGTGTTCGGTTCCCACAGCCGAAAAACAATTTTAAATAAAATAAATAAATATATCATCACGCCTTTTACCCATTACAGGGTGTGTCACTCTGCCGAAGCAGATCTCGGTAAGTGATATATTTACGCGCGTGAAGTGCGGTTACCAGCCGTAAAATCACGGCCCCCAAAGATGTTAGTGGTGGGGGAGCCACAGGGGTAATTTTAAATTGTTGAAAATGTTTTGTCGGCTGTGGGGATCGAATCAGGGTTCTTTGGATCCACAGGCCGACTTACTACCACTGTGCCATTACCCCATAAAACAATTTTCACCACATTAAAACTATCACAGTGGCTCCTTCACCACTAACATCTTTGGGGGCAGTGATTTGAAGGCTGGTAACTGTACTTCACACCTAACCATGTCACTTACTGAAATCTGCTACTGCAGAGTGTCATACACAGTAATAGTTAGAAGGCGTGATGATATATTTATTTATTTTGCAAAATTACAATTCAATAGTGTTTAAAGAAACAAAATAATATACAAATGCACGTCTCTCATATTTTGGCACCTTAAAATTTTGCATTGTTTAAAAGTAAGTTCTTAATCTGTATAAATTTTACACTATAAATGGGGTGGCTAGTTCAGTGGTATGAAGTCGGCCTGTGGATCCTGAGAACCCTGGTTCTATTTCCATAGGCGACAAACAATTTTCATAATTTCAAAAACTACCTCTGTGGCTCCTCCACCACTAATATCTTTGGAGGCCGTGATTTTACGACTGGTAACCGCACTTCACGCGCAAAATATATCACTTGCCGAGATCTGCTTCGGCAGAGTGCCACACTCAGTAATGGGTAGAAGGCATGATGATATATTTATTATTTATTTTTATTTATTTTTACAAATTTATTAAAAATTGTAATTATGAAGAAAAATTACTATATAATAATTAAATGGCATTATTCATGGAAAAGTTTTAGAGAAAGACGTAATGCATTTGTTTGTTATTTTGTTTTAATTTCCTGATTAACACTAATTCAATTGTAATTTTGTAAATTTTCATATTTAATTACCGCCGTTACGAAACATTGAAAAAAATAGAATGTTTTATTGATTTAGATGCAGAATTTTAAGCTCTACAACTTTTATTTGAAGCATTTTTGTCTAAAATAATTTTGAGAAGCACTGCGCACGGAAAAACTGTTCCCATGTTAAACGACTATGGCTCGCATGTCAATTCCGCTGTTTAAGTTTCAAAGAATATAGGTTTAAAAAAAATATTTTACGAATAACAGTTGATAACATGTAACAAATATAAAATTTATGTATTAAACCTGTTTAAAAAAATCACAAATAAAACGACAGTCATATGACGCAAATTTTTTTATTCAACATTTCTAATTATTTTTTGTTTCTTGATGCAAAGTTTGACGATCATTTTAATTACTGTCTAATTTTTTACATTGTTTTTATGTCACTTTCAAATAATTTGTTTGGTATTTTAATTTGTTCATGTAATCATTCCTTGATGTCTAATACTAATCAATTAAAAATATTTTAAATGTCAGATGAATGCAAAAAGAAACTGTTGATAGAGTTTTTTTTATTAATTATGCAATTTGTAATTTTGTTATTGTGCATTTTGAAAGGAACTAACATGTATTGTAAATTTAGATAATATTTTGTTTGAGAACTTCTGGCGCAATGCGTAAAATTATTTTCATATCGTATGTCGAATCGTCTGTACTTAATTTATTGTGACCCAAATATTTCTACTTAGGAGATTAAATAAAACAAAAATTACATCAAATCGTCGTACGAAAAAAATTAACATCGACTTCACATTTGGTTAAAAAAATAAAACGGTTCGCGAATTTCAGTTACCCGTCGCAACTGATTACAAAATTCACGCCGTTAAATTCCGTCCATTTTAAATCATTAATTTTTTGCGTAGTTTTGTGTAGGCGTTCACCAACTTCTAAATCGAGTAGAAAAAAGTTATGAACAATACATTATATTTTTTTATTGTACGGTAATTTTTTTATTCATGCGTGTTAGATAACCGAACGGTATATGAATGGTGAAAGATGATAAAAAGTTGTATTGTGTGGCACATATGCTAGAGCTATTTTTGTGCTTCGTTTACACGGTATAAATCGATTTTTTAACGATCTAATCGTTTCTTTTTATTATTTTTTTTTATTGGTTTTATATAAAATTGATTATGTGTCATGAAAATCTTTGTTTTGTAGTAGTACATTTATTTCATCTACTGAACTGAATGATAAAACTAAAACTTTTTTTACTACACAGGATATGTAATAGATATATGTTTTGTTTTATGTTATACACAGAAATATGATAATGTTAAACCTGTTTATTGAACTGTTTAAGTTTGATATCAAATCTTAAAATAAATTTTGTTTAACCTCCCCATTCTGTTACTGATCGATGAGTTAATGACAACCGTTATATTTTATAATTACTCTATAGATTTCCACTAATTTTTCAATCTATAGCTAATATAATTTATTCTGTTATTTATATTTTATTTTTATGTATTTTGCTCTCAAACAAAACTTATAATATAAAAAAATATATTTTTGTACTCGCAACATTCAAAATAATGTTTACATAACATTGGAAACCGATGGAAAGTTTGATTTTGTGCACTAGTTGAAAAAAACACCCATTTTATATGATTCTAAATTTTGACTATTAAAACGCTATTTGTACTTATTTATATAGACACATTTTAAGGAATTTATAAAAGAAGTAGAGACATTAGCTTATAACAGACATATTTTAACAAACTTTATAAGAAAAAATGAACAATTTGTTTTCAAATAACAAATGTCAATTCATGGCATACTTAACTGTCAATATAAATTCACGCTTCGAATTTAATACATTTTTTCATTGTCCATCATATAATTTTTGCTCGTTACAAAAAGCACTGTACAAAACTCGTGCGCGAAGACGCCATTCGCACCATTGGCGCAAATTAAAGCACGAGCAAAGCTTGTGCTTTAAACATGCGCTCATGTGCAAAGTATGTCTTCGCGCACTAGTTATGTAAATAGCTATTTTATAGAGCTGTCATTATATTTTTTTTTTTTTTAAATAACTGCTACGTATATTATTAAATAACATACAAATGCCAGAGTAAATTATTTTGGTCGCAGAACATCTAAATTGTGATAATCTGTAAAATATAAAATATAAATAAATATATCATCACGCCTTCTACCCATTACTGCCGAAACAGATCTCGCTAAGTGATATATTTTGCGCGTGAAGAGCAATTACCAGTCGTCAAATCACGGCCCCCAAAGATTTTAGTGGTGGAGGAGCCACAGGGGTAATTTTTTAAATTATGAAAATTGTTTGTCGCCTGTGGGAATCGAACCAGGGTTCTCAGAATCCACAGATCGACTTCATACCACTGAGCTAGCCACCCCATAATAAAATAACCATGAAAAATAAAAATTGTTATTAACTTATCGATCATTAACAGATAATGATACAGATACAGAATATAGGGGATAGTATACATTTCTATAAGGAAATATAACTTGAAATTTTCAGTTCAGTTCAAAATATCTGGCAAATGTCTATTTTCTTTTTGTTTGAAGAGTAATATTTCACCAATTTATTTGATATTTTTACTATTCCTTTTTAATTTGTCAACTGCGGGCTTATTGCACCTTCTCACAGTTGTGTACTACATTTATTTTTTTTAATATAAAAATGCATTTCATTAAATATAGATCTGTGTTTGTAATTTGAAAATAGTAGATGTTAGCATCAAATTAAAGTTCTCAGTGAAATTACAACTGCTGTATTGAGTAAATGATTAAAATTAGCTGTTAAATATTGTTCAAGCATGCAATTTTTCATAATATTTAAAATTGCGCGCTGCAAAATAACAAAATTGTAGCAATTTCATGGCGGCATATAATGGTGTATGAAATTACTAGTTTAAAACATTTTTAAATTTATTTCACTGAAAATAACTACAAGATATTGCACATTGTAAAATACACTTTAACCAAGCATGCTCATATAAATGACGTCATAAATATGGCTGCCGCTGAATGGTGCAATGAATTATAACCTTTATTATAAATTGTTCTTAACGTATCCTTTATTCATCTTCTATTTTTGCTCGCGTAGCTTTCGTTTTTATTTTTCAAGGGCATAAAGTTTCTCGCCTTTTGCAGTTAATTGCACCAATTGTGCATTTATTACGCATATTACGACGTCCGACCACACATACTACTAGCGCAGATTGTTCTACTAAATCAACATGGTGCACTGGTTTACTACCTGCAAAGTAGAATAGTTACAACGGTTACGATAAAATATTGACATTTCACTTGGTTTTCTTATCAAACTAAAAATATTGTATTAGATATGACATTTGATAGAAACTTTATAAAATACATACATTAAATACAGGATGTTATTCAATTAAACGTTCAACGCTTAATTGACTACGTAGTAATAATTTTTGTTTTACATGCTTTCTATGAGAACTGGACTGTAAAAAAATAAAAATGTGTTCGGTGTGAAAAATAATGATGATTGTCAAACTGATGTGCGTACAATTTAATATTAGATTTATTAAATGATAAAATGCGAATTACCTTCACAAATCAAAAGTATTCAAACATGCATTTGGTTTATTTTGTACTCATCTATTTTACTTACTTGTTAATCTAATTCAGGGGTGTCAAACTCAATTGAACCGAGGGCCATTTTCCATAAAAGTTTATCTCAAGTGGGCCGCAAAATATATTAAGGGCCAGTTTTTCAATCACCGGTTTAGTCTCGATTAACGTTAATCATGAGGCGTATTCCATTTGCCATTTGAATCAGATCTAACTTACATTTACTGAACCATATCACTTATTTATTTCGCTGGATTACTTCGCTGACTTTATTTCCAGTACTAGAATTACAGATTCTAATTTACTTTGAAGTAATTCACCCCAATAAGTGCATTAGTTTGCTTAGTTCAGTTCATTTAGTCATGTTGTCTAATTTATCTGAACTGATTTAAGTGAACCAAATGGCAAATGGAATACAGCTATTATTAAATAATAATGGTAACCATAGTTTCCATTATTTTTTAATCATGATTAACATTAATCAGTGATTGAAAAACTGTCCCTTATGACCGGTTTCACGAACAAAAATTAAATTTTAAACTTGGATTAAATAAATAAAAGCAAATCGAAATTACATGTCAAATGGAATAATTAAAATTGCTATTAAACATTCGATTTGCTTTTGTCTACTTAATCCATGTTTAAAATTTAACTTTTGTTGCTGAAACCGGCCATTAGACTAATAAAACTGTACAAGTTTTTCGTAGAATAGAAGGGAAGTGAAGGAATGAATATAGATGTACAAAATTAATAATACAAATTTCATTTTTGTCATGTCAAGAATTAAATCATTAGTAGATAAGCAGATTTGTAAAACTGATTAGCCATTAAAAATATTTTCACTTCCAATTTAAACTCTGCTTTTAATTAACAAAAATAACTGATCAAGTGTTACCGCGATAAAATACAATCAAATGTGACGTATGAAGCACTAACTAAAACTTCAAATGTACCTAATCCTTTTTATGGTTCTGTCTAATAATGATTGGCAACTCAAAAAATTATGTATATTTTTTTATTATAATTTATTTTTATTTATGTTATCTTTCCCGTATTATTCCCCGAAGCGTCGCGGACAGCAAGAAATTGTTTTGAGGTCCGCCAGTTTGATACCCCTGTTAGACAGGTATATTTTTCCAAAAATCAGTATTGATAAAGATATAGATTTTCATTGCGACGTCAGTGATCTTATATGCCAATTGTGACAGTTCCTTTTTTTTTGAGCAGACAACTTTGATTTCAATTAAATCGGAATTATTCCTTGTTGGTCCACTTAAAATTTCTTCTGTTGTTATATGAAAAGAGTTAAACATTGAATTACTGCAGATTTAGGTTCTAGGTAGTCATCTTATCATTCTATTAAGCTGTGTACTTTTTTTTTTACATAAAATCCTGTATACACGAATATTACTGTGAGTAGTGTTTTTGTCAGATATTACTGAATATAGACATATCCCCAAGTAGTTTATATACCTAATAGTCATTCTATTTATTGTCAATCTGTGACACTTGAAGTTAGCTGCAACATAATTAACATATTAACAAATTAATTCATAAAACTAACGCATTGTTTAGGTAACGATTCATTAAATTTTGACAGTTCCATTGTGTAATTGCATAGATCGATCTGTAAACTACAACCAAGGAGGATGTCCCCCGATGCCCCAACCAAAAGGTAACTAACTAAATTAAATAAGTAAATTAGTTCTAAATTGATTAAATCATATTTCTTCACATTTTTGACTTTTTAAAAACTAATTTTGCAGTAAAAATATCACAAAAAACTGACAGCAGCGCTCGAGGGACATGCCGCCTGGTTTTAGTGTAATTGTTTATCTCTGTAAATTTATTCTTTTAATTTGTCGGACTTGAGAATACTTTTAGCTAAATTAATATTTAGGATTAAATAAGCTTTTTTCGAGAACTCCGCTATAGGTACTTTTTCAGTATCGAAGTATCGATATACCCCTCTTTTCTGTAACTCGATCATTATGTATTAATGATCGATAAGTTAATGACAATTTTTCATGATTACTTTACAGATTATCATAATTTCGGTATTTTCTCACTGAAATAATTTACTCTGGCATTTTTATGTTACTTTTATGCAGTTTACTTACTTATAAATGAAGCTATTATTATAAAAAGTAATATAATAACTGTTCAGTGATAGCTGAATAGGAAGTGTGATTAAAAAAATATATATTTTATTTTGGCAGTTTTGCAAAACAGAAAAATGCATAAAAGTCAAATAGAAATAACAGGATATAGTTATTTTTGTATGAAAGGTGAAAACAGGCGTTTCTGGCTCGTGGCATGATTATTAGAACGAGGCGCAAAGCGCCGGGGGCTAATAACATGCTCAAGGTCAGAAACGCTAATTTCACCTGTGGTACATACAATATTTTATGCACAACAAAATAACATTTAATTATATATTCAAAAGAATGGGATAATGGCTCAGTGGTGAATCCAAAGATCCCTGGTTCGATTCCCACAGCCACCAAATATTTTCACCAATTTAAAATTACCTCTGTGACTCCTCCATCACTAACATCTTTGGGGGCCGTGATTTGACGACTGATAACCGCACTTCACGCGCATAAATATATCACTTACCGAGATCTGCTTTGGCAGAGTGCCACACCCAGTAATGGGTAAAAGGCGTGATGTTATATTTATATTTATTTTCTATGTTCAAAAGATGAAATATGTACATAGGTTATATGTCAAAATGACATTTTGTAAAATCAAGTATTCAAAATAAAGAAAAATTGTCATTTTATTAATATCTCCATTATTTTTTTATGGCCCTAGGGTCAAACTGAAGTGTTTAAGCCCGGTTTATAGGGCTAAAATACATGAATTTCGGCCTGGTTGTGTATAAAATAATTATTGATCACAGAATGTCAAAATGGTAGTAATTTATAGAGTAAACATGAAAAATAAGGGTTATCAAAAATGTATCAATCGATAATAGATAATGATCGAGTTATAGAATAGTGGGGATTACATATTTGACGATTTCGATAAATCCAAATATCGATATGTATATCGATATTATCGATAATACATATTGAAATACTTTTGTAGAAGGGATGAACACTGAATGTTTTATACTTTCCAAAAGTAACAAACTTATACATTATATAGTTGCTGTACATAATTGAAGCATTCTTGCTTGTTACGAGTTTAGTAACCTTCCAGTAAAATTCTTCTCGATGCAACGAAGTACATGTAATTCTTTTTATGAAATCTGCCAGCGTTACAGAGTTCAGTGAATTCTTTTCTTTTTTGTCGAAGATCATTCAAGTTGTGTAACATGATTGGTTTGATTTTCACGCAGAGCACGTAGTAAATCGTTTCGTCTGAAAATTTCGTAGGAGGCAACACAACTACACTTTATGTACTCGTGTACTCGTGCTGTAGCCGAACTCTACTAAACGAGTATTTTTTCATTTTGCGGCGCTTAATTATAAGTTGTTATATATGATGGTTGTGGGAGGATTTTTAATACTGCAATCACGATGAGATAACACATCACCAAAATGCCTTAAGTGTGCTTGGACTTTTTTTAAATTTTGAAATATGAAAATAGCCGTTTTCATCTGACAGCTTACCAAATTTGGTATGAGGTTTCTGTATTCGCTTTGACTAATAGATTTTTGTTAACAAATATTTGGATACGATATTTGAAGTACTAATACGAGATAAATGTAAATAAATATCAAAATTTCAAGTACCTATTTTGATAGGTAGGTAGTGCTGTAAAATTTATTACGCAATTACTTTGAATAAAAACCGAACCATTCGGATGCTGTTGACGTTAACGAGATTTGAATCCGCGAACTTATATTATTACATTACGATTTTCTTTTTCCACGAAAAATACTAATATTTTTGGAAAAATCGTCACCTATAACTATATAAATAAATATAGTGTGTTCAATAAGTCTTATCGTCTTGGATAGCTATGGACAGTGAAACATATATCTGTACATTATTCATACAATTTAACTTGAAATAAAACTTCAAACGTCATTCAAAATGAGAAAAGTGCAATTCTGTTTTCATTTCACTAACTATTGTGACTTCACTATAAATGTGCTTTGTTCCTGAGTAAACATTTTACTGTAAGACAGTTCAAAAATAAATAATTGTTTTACTTTAATTTATATCAAATTAATTTTGACGTTTAAGGTTAAATTGTATGAATAAAATACAGACATGTGTTTTACAGCCCATAGCCACCCAGGACGACAAGAATTATTGAACATTCGTTATATTATCACGCCTTATACCTATTATTGAATGTAGCATTCTGCTGTATCGGATCTCGATAAGTGATATATTTATACACGTTAAGTTCGGCTACATACATACATATCATCACGGTATATGGGGTAGCACGAATCCTAAAATCACTCATTACATTCTTCAAATAATGAGCCCTCGTCAAACATTATCATCCAAACACACCACCCTCACTTTAGCTACATTTATAGATTACTCCAAAAAAACTTATTTATTTATTAAACTCGAAATCATTTATCACATAACAAACCTTCAATCACATCTATCCAATTATTCCCATTCGCTTATCATTCATCTTCTTTCTTCAACGTACATAACATATTAAGGTAGTTGATTTTTCGAATATTCGAGACTTCAAATGTTCGGATTTATTGAACCTTCAAATTTATTCTGAATTTTTGAATATTCCGAATTTTCGAATTATTCGAATTGTGAATCTGGATCCTAACGTGAACACGGCATGTTGACATGAATTATTTTCAGAATAAACTCATTTGCAGAGTTTTGTATTAATTCATAAGTAATTATTATTAATTATTATTATTTGCCAAATAAATTCAATTTAGACTTAAAATTTCGCTACACTGTCAAAAACGTTTTAATTAAGACGTTTTTGTATCATTTTTATTTTCATTTTAAAACGTTTTACTAAAAGTTCGTAGCATTTAGATGGGCGGTAAGAGAATAGATGTCTTAATTAAGACGCATAAACTTGTAGAGTTTTTGCAGGATACTTCGCCGAGTTTATTATTTAATTCGTGGTCGACTTTTCGCGAATTTTGCGCGAGCATGTTTGGAGATGACAGATAGCGTTAATTCAGAGACAAAAAATTCGAAGCTTCAAAAAATTGGAAAATTCGTAAATTTGAAGCTTCGAAGGTTTCTGACGAAGTTCAAAACATTCGAATGTTCGAGCGTTCAGAAATTCAAACTTCGGTGGAAATCAACGACCCTATAACATTTGCATAAAATTACGCCCCCCCCCCCAAATGTTAGTGACGGGGGAGTCACAGGGGTAATTGTTAATGTAAATAGTTTGTCGACTGTGGGAATATGTTAACATGATGGCTTTTGATCCTATTCCTTGATTATATAATTTTTTTTTATCAGTACATATAATTCCTGTTGTTCCATCCTCACAAATCCGTGATTTAACAGTTTCCAACCGATTTCACTGTAATAAATGTACCCGTATCTATAATTGCTGATGAGATGCACACAAAATAGGGTAAATAGCGTAATGATGTTCGCGTATACAGAATGCTGTATGAGTAAAATGATTGATGAACGGAGTTGTAAAGAAAGCCACAATTAGAAATAAAAAATGAAGCTTGTAGAAAAAGAATCTCATTATGCAGTGACAAAATGTTTATCTGACTGCAGCCGGAATGCGGATATGAAAGATCCCTGTGGCAAAGTACTAAGTCCAGCATTTACGACCAAATTAATTCCTGTCTGATTATTGGAATGAACGAGCTGCACGAAATGTTCTACGTTTAATGTTATTTCATTGTTATTCATCAAGCAGATCTCCGGGGCGGTGATTAATTTCCATCCGTAATCGTAAAATTAATTGTTGAGTTATAAATAGCATCGTGCATACGCTGCGATTGATTTTTGACGATTGTTAGACAGGCATTTCAGAGGTTTCACAACTCAACGCATGTCGTTCTACGAAAACTAATAGATGGGAAGGATAATAAAATCGATTTACGTTTCCTGTACTTCGCTGTCTTTATTTTTTGTTTTATTTTTGTTTTGATGCGGACCTAAAATCATTTAGAAATGCACATTAGCCGAACTCGATGAGTTGTTGTGCAATTCGGGTAATTAATGTCATTACCGTTATAATTCTGATTAATAAAAAAAGAAGGCACTGGCTTGAAGATTGGATGCCTAGTGTCCGATTTTGGAGGAATGCGGCTGCCTGATATTTTATTACTGATGCGATGGAAACCGGCAGCCAGCACACAGTGGCGTACACAAAGCCGAATTAAATTTCATATATAAAATAAAATAAATAAATATATCATCACGCCTTTTACCTATTACTGGATGTAACACTCTGCCGAAGCAGATCTCGGTAAGTGATATATTTATGCGCGTGAAATGCAGTTACCAGCCGTCAAATCACGGCCTCCAAAGATGTTAGTGGTGGAGGAGCCACAGGGGTTATTTTAAATTGGTGAAAATGTTTTGTCGGCTGTGGGGATTGAACCGGGGTTCTTAGGATCCACAGGCCGACTCGGATACCACTGAGCCCTTACCCCATTAAATTAAATTTCATATATTAATATATAAAAAAGACCACATTACATTAGGTAACTAATAACACAGCCACACAAAAAAAAAGAAAAAGTTCGAGTGAGCATCAGAATTTCGGTTTTAGCTCATGGCTCTTCCCTAACCTCAAAATAACCTTAAAAACTGTTTCATAAAGGAAATATCGTTCACAAATAAATTAATTAATTTCAAGTATATCATATAAAAATACAGCATTCAAGAAAGATATAACCTGCATTTTCCTCCAAAAAAAATATTGGTGAACGATATTTCCTCTATGAAACAGTTTTTAAGGTTATTTTGAGGTTAGGGGAGAACAATGAACCAAACTCGAAATTCTGGGTCTGGATTCGGATTTAGCGCGCCAAAATACATAGAAATATCTTATTTTGTACTCTCTCACTCGATCTTTTTCTTTTTTGTGTGACTGTGTAATAAATATAATTAATTTTCGTGATTATTTTTTGACGTTTCTCAAAACCAATGAAATGCTTCATTGTATATCACATGTCTGCGTTTTAACCAATCCTGTCATTATTATACTGAGAATAAAGCTCTTGTGATTATTCCCGGGAATAATCTCTGTAGGTGCTTTTGTTTGTGACAAATGATAGGAAGTTGTCAAATAATTATTTAAAACTGTCAACGCGTCAAGTAAAATGTGTGAAAAAAATCGATTTAGTTCCATTTCTGATACAGAAATAAACCAACAAATTTTGGAAACAACTTGCAAGAATACATTAATAAGTAATCAATCGTTATGGACCAAGTTCAAAATCTTTTAAGTTGGATGAATGGACCTCAACAGTTAAGTCAAAAAATAATCTAATTAAATATAACTCGAGAGTTGGATAAATTAGAAAATAATTCTCCAGTATGTTTCTCAAACTTGTTGCCATTCGGAAATAGCCACTCAAGCCCTATGAGCTTTCCTGACTATTGCCTGGCAACAAGTTTTCGAAAGATCTGTCAAATTATTTTCAATTTATTCTCACTCTCTTGATATATTATTACTGAAAATATTTACATACATGAATATCTGAATTTGAAAATGTTTTTCAAAATAATACTAATTGTTGCTAGTAGTGTGACGATATCATTGCCACAGCGTGGTCTAGAATAACTAACTTTTCAGAAACGTGTGGTTGACAGGATATTCCGTAGACATATGTATTTCACAAAAATAAGTACTGGGTTTTAACCAGGAATATCTACGAACGTGTACTATCAAATAAAGTGAAGGATAATATCAAAGTATCGATAAATATGAATTATTTAAGTTAAACTTTAAAATGATCGGTAGATAGTCAAAAGTTTAATTTAATACTTATTTTAAATACAGGGTGATCAAAAGGGATTGTTATAGTTGGCAATACTATTTCAGAGATCTTTTTATTCCACAGTTGGCACAACGCTAGGTAAAGGCGGAAATACTATTTGACATTTGTAATAAATACAAATAGTTTATGTCAGGAGACTGACAGCTAATAGAATTTGGACCTTTTAAGTAAAAGAAATACTTTAGAAATAAATGTAATAATAAATGTACTCAAATTTAAATTATACATGTCACTGTCAACAACAGGAAATGAATTTATGTATCAGACATACCAATTTCAAGTAGTTTTTTTTATTGTTAACTGTAACAATCCCTTTTGATCATCCTGTAAATAAAAGCAAATCAAATATTTTATAACAATACGATTTCCAAATGACGTGTAATTTCGCTTTGTTTTTATTTATTAAAACAAATTTAAAATTTAATTTCTGACTGTGTAGCTGGCCATAAAAACGATTCCAACTAATTATATAAATTATTATAAAGATTTATGTAAATAAGAAGCAAATATTCCAAATTTTCAAATATTCTGATAAAATCTTACTAATCACTTCAACAGTCTTTGCAAATTGGAAATTCAATTCCTATTATTATTATTTTATTAGCACTTCTCAGGTTACAGTTTTTAATTAACCTGCAAATAAAACTTTAAATACTCATCATAATTTAATTAATAGTTAAAGAACCGCTAGAACAACATGCTAGGTGTGAAAAACAAATTCATTAGCAATATTATTTTACTACTTATTATAAACTTATGATAGTCCGATACGCTCCTGTTTAATGCGTTCATGGCCTACTCGGCAGGCGCCAGCAGTGCTCGCTAGTGATCACATTTGCGAGATGAGACTGAGCAACTGGCCAGCATGACGTCTCAAATTAGTAAATATTTAAATATTATTAATCAGCCTATAAATCAACCAAACCCGGCGATGAGAATTGATATTACAGAACATAATTAATGTCCATGTTATCAGAATATTTTGGATGTATGTTTGTTAGGTTTATAAATTTTGGTATCTAAATAAATAATTATTTTATTTATTTCTGCTACTTTGTAAAAAAGCAACTTAATCCCAATTACAGTAGGGTGCGGACTCACTGAACTGTAGTGTGGTAGTTCAAATAGTTTTAGTTTGAGTGAGATTCCAACTCAGGATTTTCAGATTCGAATGCTGAAACGCTAGACACACCATACTATTAGTTTGTAATATACAATGATTAGAAACATTTGGTTTTTAATACAAATTTATTTTTTCTACTCTCGTTATTAAATAGTTATTTACGATAATAGTAAGAAAAGCTAGTCTTTAGTCACGAGCGTTTCGGAAATAAAACGCGTGCGAAGCAAGTGTTTTTTAAGACCCGCGAGTGACTAAAGTCGCTTTACATATTTATCGTACAATATTTTATCTACGTCCGAAAACAGAAAAAATATCCAAATTATTAATGTAGATGTCATTCTTGAATACTAACAAATTCTTTATTGTATTAAGCTAACCATGGCAACCATGCAATTTTGCGTGATTACAAATTTGAACCATTAGTTGCTGGGTAATTAAGGAAATTTTGTTATTAAACAGTCATTTTATGAACTGAAAACAGCCACCTAAAAGTAAATTTTACACACAATCGGCGATAAATCTTGACAAACTGTGGTTTCGAACGTTTTACGTCCGGTATTATAAATGACAAATAAATTAAATTTAGGACCAGTTTTTCAATCACCGGTTAATTTTGATCATGATTAAATAATAATGGAAACTATGGTTACCATTATTAGTTAATCATGATTAACACTAATCAAGAGTAAATCGGCGATTGAAAAACTGGCCCTTAATCATTCAAATAACAGTCGAACTTTTGACAGTAATGTTATATATGCCATAAAATAAATAATATTTATTCGAATTTGTTGATTAAATTAAATTATTATGTCCTTTATAATATTGGGCATTATTCAGTTAACAACTGACATATTAAGCACGGAGTGAAGTTAGCTTCTTGCATCTGTCAATGTAATTTAACTTTACGTATGTTTGTTGTCTTAATTTCCGGCCCTAGATGAAGTATAGTATGTGACTTGTTTTATAAACTTATTTTTTATACACTCGTATCTAGAGAGAAATTTATAAAATTTGTAATATTATTTAAATAGTATATTTACTATTATAGGTTTAGCTATCTTAAAATGAAATAATTGAAATTTAGTTGCTTAGAAGTTGCTATACTGCTCGTTGCTATATTATTAATAAAAAAATAAATAAAATGCAAATATTAAAAGAAATAATTAAAGAACACCCCCTGTATATTAAACAGTATTCAATATGTAAGTTATGTGAAACGTTGTCTTATTAAATACATCGTAAAGTTTTTATCTTGTCCGTAAAAACTAAAATGTAATAAAGTGTTGGATGCATATTATAACACAAGTAATTTGGTCGGATGTGGCTTCACTTCAGAAAAAGTATTTAATAATTTCCTTTTATTTTTACAAAATATTCGAGAGGCCGGGCTTACTTTGCATATTAATAAAGCCGCCCTGTCAATTACCTGCGAAAATAAACTAAAAAAATGTGTTTGTAACACGATACGCAGGTTTGCATACAAAACAAAAGGAAAACACGTAATTTTGGCTATCTTGCATGCTGCTCCGTACAACTTGTCTCAATTTACTCCATAGGGTTCAAGATTAACTGTCCATTTCATATATGATGCTCAATCAATACAGATTTTATGATCAATATTAAGTAAAATACACTTATCAATTACCTGTAATGATAGTCTTATTCAAAACATATTTTTATATTATGCTGCACAGTGGAAAATAAATCCTAATTACCCAACAGCTTCTAGTGAAATCTGAACCACTTGAACACAGTTGTATTTTAAAAGTAGAGTCTTTTATCTACTAAATTTAATTTTTGAGTGCTCATTTACCTGAAAAATTAGTTATCCGAAAAAGAAAAGGTCGTTTTTAATATTCTTTTACAAGAAAACAATTTGAAATTTATATAAAAATAAATAAATAAATGTATTATCACGCCTTCTACCCATTACTGGGTATCAGAGCTGGGCAAGCTACTTAAAAAAAGTAGCTAAGCTACAGCTACAGCTATTCTTTAAAAAAGTAGCTAAGCTACAGCTATAAGCTATATTTTGTAAAATATAGCTAAGCTACAGCCAAAAGTTTTCGTTAAAGTAGCTGTTAAATTTTAAAGCTACTTTTTAAAATTATTGTGGAATAATTAAATTTGCCATTGTCATATGATCAGTCTTTTGTTATAATGACTGTTAATTTACTATTATGTACATAAATATCAAAAATAGCAAATACCATCTGGCACCTACTGTGTATTTTTGCGTATTACAGCCAGTTAGAACCGCCAAGAAATAATTATTTTGTGTGGGTTTAGCTTGTAAGCATGCGTACTTTGTTGACCTTCTGCTTAAAAAGTGGCTTGAAGCTATAAAAAGTAGCTTTAAGCTACAAAAAGTAGCTATAAAAGTAGCTTCAGTTGTTATTTTTAAGCTAATAGAAAAAAAAGTAGCTAGCTACAAGCTACAGCTATATTTTTTCACAGTTAGCTAAGCTACAGCTACAGCTAAGGTAAATGTAGCTAAGCTAGTAGTTAAGCTACAAAAGTAGCTAGCTACTGCCCAGCTCTGCTGGGTGTGGCACTCTGCCGAAGCAGATCTCGGTAAGTGATATATTTTGCGCGTGAAGTGCGGTTACCAGTCGTCAAATCACGGCCCCCAAAGATGTTAGTGGTGGAGGAGCCACAGGGGTAGTTATTGAAATTATGAAAATTGTTTGTCGCCTGTGGGAATCGAACCAGGGTTCTCAGGATCCACAGACCGACTTCATACCACTGAGCTAGCCACCCCATTAAATAAATATATCATCATTACCCATTATTGGATGTGGTACTCTGCCGAAGCAGATCTCGGTAAGTGATATATTTATGCGTGTGAAGTGCGGTTACCAGCAATGTTAAATTGGTGAAAATGTTTTGTCGGCTGTGGGGATCGAACCAGGGGTCTTAGGATCCACAGGCCGACTTGATACCACTGAGCTAGCCACCCCATTAAATAAATATATCATCATTACCCATTATTGGATGTGGTACTCTGCCGAAGCAGATCTCGGTAAGTGATATATTTATGCGCGTGAAGTGCTGTTACCAGCAATGTTAAATTGGTGAAAATGTTTTGTCGGCTGTGGGGATCGAACCAGGGTTCTTAGGATCCACAGGCCGACTTGATACCACTGAGCCATTAAATAATTTGAAATTGAAATCTTACTTATTACCAATTTGTGCAAATAAAAAGTTATAAATTTAGTATAAATAAATAAAAGAAATGCCAAGTGAATACAGTATAGTATATTACAATGTAAGATCGGTAAGTGCTTTATAACAGAACAAGAAAAATTTGTCCTGTTATCAATCACTTAACGATCGAATGTTATTTTTGTGCTACCGGCGTTATTAAAAAATAAAAATTTATTTAATTATTTTAATCTGTCAGAGCACGCGATTATTGTTTCTTTAGTAATCGAACAACAAAATATTTTTCACAAAATTTTGTTGCTGGTTTTCTCAGTACTTAATTTAGTTTAGTACTTTTGACTAAATGTTGAAATTTCTGAATTTACAAAATTTAAAACATTTATGTCCGGTATTATAAACAACAAATAAATTTAATTCCAAAGTAAATAAAATAGATTCATTCAAATGACAGTCCAACTTTTGACATTTATATGTGTCATAAAATACATAAATTTAATTCGAATTTGTGGATAAAATTACATTTATTATGGAAGTAAATTTATTCTGTGCTTCATAATATGTATTGGGCATTACAAGAATAAATATGTACAAATGTCTAAATGAAGCTCCTGATAAAATATTCTTAATAATGAAGGTAAGAATAGCTGTAGATACGTTTTATTTTATTGACAATGATTAATTTAATGGGAGTTGGTGGCACAGTGGTTATCGTGTCATCCTGTGGATCCTGAGAACCCTGGTTCGATTCCCATTGGCGACAAACATTTTCATCACATTAATACTACTCCTGTGGCTCCCCCTCCACTAACATCTTTGGGGGCCGTGATTTGACGGCTGGTAACCGCACTTAACGCGCAAAAATATATCACTTACCGAGATCTGCTTTGGCAGAGTGTCACACCCAGTAATGGGTAGAAGGCGTGATGATATATTTATTTTATTTATTTTTTAATTTGCGCTACCGATATTATAATAAATAAAAACTATTCGAAATAAATTTCCATTTAAAGTTGTTTATTTCGCTCTCAAATGTTCGATCCAATATTAGCTGTATTCCATTTACCACTTGGTTCACTTAAATCAGTTCAGATAAATTTGACAACTTGACTAAATGAGCTGAATTAGACAAACTGATGCACTTATTGGAGTGAAATACTTCAAAGTAAATTAGAATCAATAATTCTATTACTGGAAATGAAGTCAGCGAAGTAATCCAGCGAAATAAATAAGTGATCTGGTTCAGTAAATGTAAGTTAGATCAGATCAAAATGGCAAATGGAATACGCCTATTGTCAGGTTATGTGAACCGTACAAATTAGGATTCATTGGTGTAAACGGGCGTGCATATGTGAACAAGGGTTTATGCTTCCAACGAGATGTAACATGAAAAGTTATATTTGTAGTGTAGTTTGTAATATGTAATGTCCTACAATAATAACGAAAATATTCCAAGTAACTCGTATCTAAAGTTTGTTTTTGTTTGCTAAAACAAGATTTCGCAACATAGTATACTCCCAAACCGACATTAAGTCTTCATATGCCCTGCGTATCCCAAATGCATTGTACATCAAGAAGCAAACCAGCTATTAACATCCCGCACTCCGCTCACGCCTCTGGCGCCGTCGCCGTCTTGATTTATGAACTTTCCATAGAAGCTCATGCAAGTCTCCGCGATGTCCGTGAATCCCGGCGTCTCCGCGACCTGCAAGTGATACATGAGTGCATGTGTAATGTCTAATGTGTGCCAACTCTGGCGTCTGTGCTGCACTTCTCAGTTATCTCTCAGTACTACCAACTACAATTTTAATAGAAGGTTAGACAGTTGACCTCACACGATAGTAAGAAGAGACAGACGAATAGAAACAAATCTATGTCTTCAAGAAAGAATTGCCACTTGGATTGTGCATTTTTAAGTAGTTCGTAAAAGGAGTATCTATTTATTCATTTCTTTTATGTATTTTTTTTTTCTACAACTGTGCGAATGACATAACTATTATCATCTTGGTTACGGGTGGAAAGGAGTTAAGTGCGGACCAAGTGCGTTTCTATAAACGAAAAACACTAGTGTGTTTCGTTTAAGCAACTGTTAAAGTCTAATTTAACTGGCAGCGATTTAAATTTCGTAGCTCCACACGGAAGTTCATGTTTTATCCACAGATCATACACTGATTTTAGCTAACCAAGTAATCTCAATTTCTGTTTGAACTGTTGTAACGATCAAAGTTAAATAAATCGATAAATGGTTTTATTTAAAAACTAATGCTGGGTTGCAAGAAAAATATAAAGAGCTCTTTAGTTAAAGAATTGTTTATCTAGCAACAGTATCAATAGCAATTTTCAGAAAACCGTTATTTGCTAATGAACTGATAAAACTTTCATGCAACCCAGCATAAGTGGAATACATAATATTTATTGTTTGTGTACATTATATTTTGACATAATGTGAAGTGGAAACTTTTGTACTGTCTAAAGAAACATTGATTTCTTTCGCATTCATATTATCAGCATTACTATTAACAACAATTTCGGAGGTTTTAGAAGTACCAACAGCAGGTTGTTTGTCCTTGCCAAGAATAGATCCAACATAGCTTGACCTGCGGCTTCTCTGGAGTTGTACATGATAAAGTAGAATCATTTATTGTAGTATTCAAGACTAGACCTTTTTGAAGAAATGATCTTGAAATTTTTGAAATATTTTAAAATAATATAGAACAATGAAGCAATCAACAAACCAACCATAGCAGCGCCGTAAAATACTTTTTGTTGATAGTATTATTCTTCGTCTATACTCTATTACAAACATAATAAAAGTGCATTTTTGTTCCATGCACTACGTAGATTTTTCCCTTATTTGCAAAGAATTAATTAAAAGAGAATGAGAAATAAAGTTTAGAAACCACTGGATTAATGTTCCCGAAATGATTAATACTTACAACTTACAAATAATTCTTCTGCTTTAATGGATGCAAAGACATGTAGAAAAAGACATGATATCTTCTTTGAATTTGAAGTGCAAATACAATGGAGAATATTTATGTTTATAGTTACATCACTTGACATAATGTTTTTATATACAGAAATACATTTGGTTTTGATTTATCGACAAGACATTCTCATTCATTTTATTTTGTAAAACTATGAGTGTTTCTTTTCCCTTAAACGTTTGGTAATATATATTTCTTCATTGATATGACCAAAAATATTATTTTTTTGACTACGCCACTGACGAAGACTCGAGGCAGAGTCGGCGCACGGTACTTTGTTGCCCAAGGCTCAATTTTTTAAATAATTTATTTGTATACATTGGTGACCACGAGTCAACATAATAATTATTTTTAAATTGTTCGATGTTGCAATACTAGTAACACTAGATTAGTGCGGGCGTGTTGACAGTCGTAACTTATTATTTTTGAAATGTTTGAACAGGGGGCAATTAATAATAACAGCAAGATTTTTTTTCATTTTTGGTGCCTTCCATGCCATATTTGGATCCATTTCAATGAATACCTATTTCAAAATGTACATTTTTTTCCTTCCTGATTGTCTGTTAATATTAATAACCGTTACACAACTTTCAAAATATATATTGAAAAATCATATCATTAACAATTTGCTTTAAATAGTTTATCTGAATTACAAAATTGAAATTTATCATTATTTACAATATCTAACAAATAAATTCTCCTATTTTTAATCCACAAAGGTATCAAATACAAGTGGTATGATACCAAATTTAAAAGTGTTATCAAAACAATATTTAAAGAACTGTACTCTATCCGTTTTAACTATAAAGTAGATGGCGCTTCGAGCGCGGCCATTTTTACATATACAGGGTGGTGAACGCAACTCTCGAACATAGGGATTTAACATGTAAAATCACAATTTTGTAATTTCCTGCTTCCCTAATTATTTTAACCAAAAAAGCTTCAAATAAAAGTTTTAGGGAATAAAATTCTGCATCTAATACAATAAACAATTTATTTTGCATGCTTCGCAGCGGCACAAATTTGATCTGAAAATAACGAAAATAGCCTGAAACTATTGATAGCCATGGAACTAAAACAAAATTAAACAAATGTTTGTCGTTTTACCTGTCGAAATAAATGACATAATAAATAGACCACGGGCGTGTGACGTCACGATTTTAGATGTGGTCCGTAACTGTCAAACGAGTGACTCTCACATCAGTATTAAATGTACGATTTAGACTGTATAGATAGAATATATTTTTAACAAGTATATGTGCATATAATTCCAAAAGTGTCAAGTTTCTATTTTGTGCATCATTTTATGCATGACAAAGTGTGTGATTTATTTTATCAAGTGAAACGTAATTTGAAGATTGTGTCGCGAGTGCATACTTTTACAATTTTATACTGTTTATATATTTAATATATAGAAAATAAATGTTTAAAAACAATTTTATATGTTTACTTCATAGTGTAAAGCCATGTAATTACTATAATATACAATAGTGTTACTTTGATTGAAGTTTGAACTTTTTATTTTAGGTTACATTTTCCAAATCAACTAATTTCGTTAAAATTTTTAATATTTTACTGTAATATTTAATTTTTTTCATTAATAATTGTTGTTGTGTTTTCGATTGTCGTAGAAATTAGAAAGAATCGACAAAACGAATGTTTAAGTTATAATCAGAAATGAATCAAAAGGGAAAAGGACTCTTTGGCTCTGAAATAGCAATAACAATATAAAAAGGTAATATAAAATATTGTCATAATCACAATATTACAAGACCTAGAGCAAGAAGGGAAAGAACGTCGATTTGTTTGATTACAACAATGTGTTCATGCAACAAAACATTGGTTACAACAACGTGTTTTAATATAACATGATTCGCATTTATGACAGTAACCGTCAAAACCTAAAGAAAACTACATATAAATGTTTTGAATTCCTGTTTCTATTTTTTATATTGTAATATTCAACATATCTTGAGCCAAAAACTTCGACCTACCTTCCTTTTCTCTTTTAATTCAATTCAGATAGTATCATAGACATTCGTTTTATCGATTTTTTGAAATTTCCACTACGATCAAAAACACAATAACAATTATAAATGAAAAAAATTAAAAACTACAGTAAAATGTTAAAAATTCTAACAAAATTAGTTGATTTGGAAAATGTAACCTAAAATGAAAAGTTCAAACTTCAATCAAAGTAACACTATTGTATATTATAATAATTACATGGCTTTACACTATGAAGTAAACATATAAAATTATTTTTAAACATTTATTTTCTATCTATTAAATATATAAACAGTATAAAATTGTAAAAGTATGCACTCGCGACACAATCTTCAAATTACGTTTCACTTGATAAAATAAATCACACACTTTGTCATGCATAAAATGATGCACAAAATAGAAACTTGACACTTTTGGAATTATATGCACATATACTTGTTAAAAATATATTCTATCTATACAGTCTAAATCGTACATTTAATACTGATGTGAGAGTCACTCGTTTGACAGTTACGGACCACATCTAAAATCGTGACGTCATACGCCCGTGAATTTTATGCCCTAAAACTTTTATTCGAAGCTTTTTTGTTTAAAATAATTAGGGAAGCAGGAAATTACAAAATTGTGATTTTACATGTTAAATCCCGATGTTCGAGAGTTGCGTTCACCAGCCTGTATAAATACAGAATCAACATTTTTGCATTATTCCTGATTTAAAAAATGTTTTATTTCCTGGTTAATAATGTATAGGGTTGTTGATTTTACGAATATTCAAATCTTCGATTATTCGAATTTATTGAACTTTCGAACTTTCGAACTTTGGAATATTTAGAATTTCCTAATTATTCCAATTTTGGAATTTTAGAATTATTTGAAATGTTTTAACAGCTCGAGGACAAGTCAGTCAGACTGCAAACTGAGCATCGAGGGTTCAATTCTCGTCTTAGTCATTCTATTGCCAGATCTTAGTCTCATCACAAATTTTAACTAGGGATGGGTTAGATATTCTTTTTTAGGGAGTTCAATTCATTAACTATTATGGGATAAAAAGGCATGGCGCATTAATAAAACAACTTCAATGCATTTGTTGTACATACATTTATGTATTATTATTTATTTATAAATAATATAAATTATAATTAAGAGAGTAGATGTCTTAATTAAGATGCAGAGTTTTTGCAGGATACTTCGTCGAGTTTATTATTTAATTCGTGGCTGACTTTTCGCGAATTATGCGTGAGCGTGTTTGGAGATGATAGATGGCGTTAATTCAATCGCAAAAAAATCGAAAATTCGACTATGCACAATGTTAAAAAAATTCGAATGTTCGAACGTTCAGAAATTCAAACTTCGGTGGAAATCAACGACCCTAATAGTGTGTTGTGTTCAAAGATTGAAAAGAAAATAATAAAAAATAAACAAAATTTTTAAACTTTAATTTGTAGGTTATGACGCTTTCTGTCAGTTGATTAAATAAAAATAAATATATCATCACGCCTTCTACCCATTACTGGGTGTGGCACTCTGCTAAAGCAGATCTCGGTAAGTGATATATTTTGCGCGTGAAGTGCGGTTGATGATGATGATGATTTGTGCCTATACATCCCACTGCTGGGCAAAGGCCTCCCCCATTGTTCTCCAGGTTTCCCGATCTGTTGTATTGGTTGGCCAATATTTGTCGAAAGAGTGTAGGTCGTCCCTCCATCGTTTTAATTTGCGTCCTCTACTTCTTTTCTTGTGCAATGGGATCCAATCCGTACAGCTCCTGCTCCACCGGTTGTCGTTTGTCCGCATCATATGTCCTGCCCATTTCCATTTCTGGATTTTTGCGAATTGTATCGCATCTGTTATTTGTGTTCTTGCTCTTATTTCTATATTTCTTATTCTATCCCTTCTTGTTATAGTTAAAAGTTTTCTTTCTATGTTTCGTTGACATATTCTTAGGCTGTTGGCTTGTGTTTTTGTCAGAGCCCAGGTTTGCGAGCCGTATGTGAGTACGGGTAGTAAGCAGGAATTTGTGATTTTCCTTTTTAGGCTTAAAGGTATATCATTTAGTCTTAAGAATTTTAGCGACCAGTATTTCTTATAAGTATTCTTTATTCTTCTTTCTATCTCTAGTTTGTGTTTATCCTTGAACGCTATAATTTGTCCTAAGTAGATGAATTCGTTTACGTAGTCTATTTTTTTTCCTTCAATGTTTATTTCCTCTTGTAGTCTGTTCGTGAGGATTTTTGTTTTTGCGAAGTTTATTTGGAGACCTGCTTGGTGTCCCGTTGAGTGTAGTAGTGACAGCATATGTTCAAGGTTCTCTTTAGAGTGAGCTAGTAGTACTATGTCGTCCGCAAAACGTAAATTGGTGAGGTTTCTCCCATTTATATCGATCCCTACATCTCCCCAATCGATGTTTCTGAATATCGATTCCAGGATGCAGTTGAATATTTTAGGGGACAGTGGGTCGCCCTGTTTTACTCCCCGTTTTATCGGAAATTTATGGCCAGATATTTCTGTTTTTATTGATGCTGTGCTTCTTTCGTAAATGTTTTTAATTAGGGATATGTAGTTGCTGTCTATCCCTTGTTCTTTCAACGCCTTTATCATATATGAGTGTTCAACTGTATCAAATGCCTTCGTATAGTCTACGAACGCCATGTAAAGCGGCATATTATATTCCGTGAATTTTTCTACTAATTGATTTATAGTTTGTAGGTGATCTGTAGTGCTGTAGTGTTTTCTGAAGCCAGCTTGTTCTATTGGCTGATTTTCATCCAGCTTTGGTGTTAGTCTCCTAAGGATTATGGTTATAAAGACTTTATATATGGTCGATAGTAAGCTTATCGGTCTGTAGTTTGATATGTCTGTTTTTGGGCCCTTTTTATGAAGCAATATTATGGTTGAGGAAGTCCAGCTTTCTGGGATTTCTTGTGTTTGAAGCATTTCGTTAAAGATATTTGTTAGGGGGCGGGTGAGAACATCTACACCCATTTTTAATAGTTCGGCTGTAATTTGATCTTCTCCTGGACTCTTTTCGTTTTTTAGATCCTTGATTGTTTTTTCCACTTCTCCTTCTAGGATAGGTAATATAGCCTCTTCCACGGTTAGATCTATTTCGTGTTGTTTTTTCTGCCTCTCGGTTAGCGATGATGAATATAGTTGTTTGTAGTAAGTTGTGGCAATATTGTTTATTTCGGTTCTATCGTGTATGATTATTCCTTGTTCGTTTTTTATACCAAGGATCCAACTTGTACCCATTGTAGATTCCCGTGCTATCTTTCTTGTTGATCCGCTGGATTCCAGAAGATCTTGGATAATTTTCGTGTTATTTTGCCTTATGTCATCTCTTATTTTTCTTTTGACTAGTTTGTTAGTTTCTGCATATTCTATTTTTTCTATTTCTGTCTTATTAGTTTTTAACTTTAGCATTTCTCTATTTTTTATTAATTTCCTGGTGGGTTCTGTTATACTGTTCCATTTTTCTGTAGTCATTGTAGTCCCTGCTGATATTGCAGCGTATTTTACGCTCTCAACTAGCTCCTCGTACTTTCTTTGTGCGTCTTCATAAGTATGGCTGCTCATTGTTTCTAATTTATCTGTTAGTGTTCGTATATATAATGTTTCATTTATTATGGTAGATTTGGTTGGTGTGCAGTTGCTATCTTTTTTAAGTGCTAGCGGTCTACTTAGTTTTAGTGTACTTCTTACCATTTTGTGATCCGTGTAAAAATTTAGTCCCTGGATTACTTTCGTGTCTGTAACTATTCTCATATCATTGGTGAGTATGTAATCTATTTGGTTACATGTTCTGCCGTTTGGTGATAGCCAGGTCCATTGGTGATGTGGTTTTTTTTTGAAAAAAGTATTTGCGATTTTAAGTCTATTCTGGGCAGCGAAATGTATTAACTTTTCTCCCCTGTTGTTTCGTTTCTGAAATCCATGAGGTCCACAGATTTTTTCCTCTCCTTGTTTCCGTTGTCCAATCTTGCAATTAAAATCTCCAATTACTAATCTGTATTTTGCTCTACATGTATTTATGGTTTCGTTGAGTATTTGATAGAAGTTTTGTATTTCATCTTCTGTTGCGTTAGCCGTAGGAAAATAGACTTGTATTATGTCTATGTTGAAAGCCGTACCTATTTTTAGTTTTAATACTGCTATTCGTTCGTTTGCGCTTCGTATTTCTTTTATACAGTTCTTCCATTTTTTTTTAATGTAGAATCCTACGCCACATTGACCTTTTGTTGTGCCACTGAAGTAGAAAATGTTACCATTTTTTCTCTGTATAATCATTTCTCCTTGTCTTCTTACTTCGCTTAGTCCAACTATATCCCAATTTATATTGGTAAGTGATTCTTCTAGTTCGATTAGACGGTCGTCTGACATTAGTGAGCGTGTGTTTAAAGTTGATACGTATATAGTTTTTTCTTTTTTCTTTGTATGCATTTTTTCTTTATTTTGTGTAACAATGGGGGGTGGAGGGTCGTAATCTCCCTCGGTGACCAGTCGTTTTGGGAGATTCAAATTATTATGTTTTGACTTTTGATTTTTGCTATTATTTCTTAATTTATTGGGAAGAGGCTTATTATTCATGTACAATTTTCTTTGCAGTGTCGTCGCCAAATAATCTGTATCGCTGTTATTTGATTGCTATGACTGTTGTTCACCTCTGATTGGTCTATCGTCATAGCTGTTTGTTCGTGGTCTTTGCATATATTCATGTATAGGCTTGGTGCGGTTACCAGTCGTCAAATCACGGCCCTCAAACATGTTAGTGGTGGAGGAGCCACAGGGATAGCTTTTTCAAATTATGAAAATTTGTCAGTTGATTGTAATCAATTATTTAACTGTGTAAACTCGGTTCGCGTTTGAACTAATCAGATCGCTGGAATCGTAGGCTCTATTTCACCCAATGCTTTCTAGTTAAAATGGAAGGGAAATAGTGGCAACTTTAAATTTCATAACATTATTTTGTTTTGTGAATAACTCTAATTTCAATCATTTAAATTCGGAAATAGATTTCTAGTTCGAATCCCACTCAAGCTAAAAATATATGAACTACCACACTCGGCTCGGTGAGTCCGAACCAAAGTTCCCGTTATAAATAAATAAATAAATAATGCACAGAAGTCGACGGTGTCCAGCCCGACGGATGGATTGCGCCCGAAGACATTATCATCTAGCAACGTCCGTGGTGCATACATGATTTTATTTTTCACTGGAATAAGTAGAATTAGTTTTAATTTATAATAATTATGATTATAGTAATGCTTATAAGAGTATTAATCAACAGTGGCGTTGCTCGAACGGAGCAGTAACTGCGTGTATTGTGAACGGGTGTTATGAATCATAATGCCCCGATCATTGTGGTGTTGTTTATATACAACGATGCTGTAATTTCGTTTCATAATAATTCCAAATTAAATCATTTTACGTTAAAATTGCAATATTTCGTGATGTAAGTATGGTGATACAGAAATGTCAAAAATCTGACATATTTATGTTTTGTTTATTTGATTTCCGATACTTTACGCTTTTTTTTATTTGCATAGAGAAATTGATTTAGGCATAATAATTTTCTGATTGGTGCAAAAGAGGGAATAATGACTATTATTCTCTGCAGGTTTTATTTACATTTAATGTACATATAATACATTGTAAATGTAAATTTATATAAAATACATTAGTCATAGATAAATATATTTAGTTAACTTGTAATTTAATTCTGTTTATGAATCTGCTTATTAACTTTTATAGTAGAATTTAGTTTGAAATGTGTGGCTTCAATTGGCAACAGTGTGGGCAGACAACGAGTAGGTGTTGCACGATTTTTATAGACGAGTAATTGTGCACATCATGCGAAAGGCACGAGTTCGAATGGACTTCTTTAAATTTAATTTGCTACCGTTTATATCCTAGTGTGCTGTGTGCTATAAACATGATTGACGTTCTGTAGCACTCCCTGTCTTTATGTTGTCATTTTTTATTTTTCGAGCTCCATATATATATATTTGTAAAACTTTTTTCTGTAATTAAATAATTGAATTACTTTGTTCTGAATTATTTAAAAAAATGTAAAATGAAGAGTAGTAAAAAGAGGATTTTATATATAAATTTAGCTATTTTTTTATAGATAGCTCAGTGGCAACACTTCGGACTGTGGATTAGAGAACACGAGTTCGATTCCCACTACCGACAAACTGATTTTCACTATATTAAAATTATACCTGTGACTCCTGCTTCACTAATATCTTTGAGGGCGTTATTTGACGGCTTGTAACAGCACTTCCCTCACAAAAATATTTATCACTTATCGAGATTGAATGAATAAAAGACGTTATGATATATTTGGCTCAGTGGTATCGAGTCGGACTATAGATTTGAGAACCCGAGTTCGATTTCCTAAAATAAAATAAATAAATATATCACCACGCCTTCTACCTATTACTGGGTGTGGCTCTCTGCCGAAGCAGATCTCGGTAAGTGATACATTTTGCGCTTGAAGTGCGGTTACCAGCCGTCAAATTACGGCCCCCAAAGATGTTAGTTGAGGGGGACCACAGGGGTAGTTTTTTGAAATTATGAAAATTGTTTGTAGCCTGTGGGAATCGAACCAGGGTTCTCAGGGTCCACAGGCCGACTTGATACCACTGAGCTAGCTACCCCATTTCCTCAGCAGATTAAAAAAAATTACCACATTAAAATTACCCCTTTGAAAGCCGTGATTTGACAACTGGTAACCTCACTTTACGCGCATAAATATATCGCTTATCAAGATCTGCTACATCCAATCATGAGTAAAAGGCGTAATGATTTATTTATTTTATTTTAGAAAATATGTGTACTTTATTTTAAAAACGATGAACTGGTTTTCCAGTTTTTGTGTGCAAACTAATCTAGAACAAAACAATTTGTTTAATTTTGATCTTATATTATTAAGGGGTAAGTGGCTCAGTGGTATCGAGTCGGCCTGTGGATCCTGAGAATCCCCACAATCGACAAATATTATCACCATATTAAAAATGACCCGTGTAGCTCCCCTACCACTAACATCTTTGGGGGCCGTGATTTGAAGGCTGGTAACTGTACTTCACACCCAAACATGTCACTTACTGAAATCTGCTACGGCAGAGTGTCATACCCAGTAATAGTTAGAAGGCGTGATGATATATTTATTTATTTTACAAAATTACAATTTAATAGTGTTTAAAGAAACAAATGCACGTCTCTCATATTTACTCGCATTCACCCTCATAAATATAACACTAGATCTGATTCAACAGAATGCCACACCCAGTAATGGGTAAAAGGCGTGATGATATATTTATTTATTTATTAGTGCAAATGACTATTACGTTTGTTCTTATGACGTATTAATCATCATACTTGAAATACAGTTGATGGTCATTTATTTAATGGGGTAAATAGTCGAAGGCTCGAAGTTGATGGCAGGTTTAATTTCTACTAATTTACTTAAGAAAATTGTAATAATATGAGGTAATATATTTCCGAAATTTTACGCCCATGTAAATGTCTAGCAATATTGCCTGCGGATATTCAGCCTAGTACAACCATTAATATCGTTTATATATCCGAATCGAATTTGAATTACTGATGTTGGGTGAAGCAATCATTTGCCTAGCTCAAGACGGGCAATATTTAAATATTTTACGAGTCGTTTTAATAATAGTAAAATTAGTTTTTAATGTTTGTATGCATAAACATTTGATTTATTTTACTGTCAATTATCCCTTATACGTAAATATTCAAAAATTTACATATAGATAATAAATTTTATATTATTTTTATTTATGTTTTATAACTTTTATTTGTCATTCTTCTGTAAATATTTGCAATAATACGTTTACAGTTATACCTATCTCTAATAAATTTATCTAGACAATATTTGTCAAAATAAATAATATTTTTAGTGTGACGATAATAGGTTTAATAAAATATTGAATATTCTCAATTGCTTCGCTAAACATTGTTGAGTAGTGAGCGTTGACTGAGTATTATAGATGAGTCGAGTGAAGTGAACTTTTTAACCGTAGCTGATACGACCCGTTATGGAGAAGACACCATTACATTGCTGGAAACGAACCGTGTCTGCCGGTTTTACCTATTTATATTACAATACGTTACTTATTGTATTTCAGTTTTGTAATATGTTACTAGAGAATTAGACAACATTTATTGCAAGTTCATGTACACTTCAAAATTTAGGAGATATTATTTTAGTTTGATTTAAGGTAGTACTAGCGTGAAAAAAAAATTTGCAGATCTAAATGAAATTTGGCGCACGTAAACATTGGATAATCATACGTATCCTGTTAAAATATATAACGCATTCATCGTCTGTGAACAAATATATTCGCTTGTAAAGTTGAGTTCTTATACACGGAGCTTATGGCGATCATCACTCAGAATCGCACATATTTGGTTTGTGTACCTCTAAAATTTTGCAGTTTCATTTGAAAAACTAGTATGATGTTCTAGAACTATCCATGTATATTGTATCAGAAGGAGAAAGTTTTTTTATCGTTTAGCAATGGATATATATAGCCATGCAAAGCCTTGTTTTTAACGAAAAATTAAGAATCCCAATTTATAATGGCAACACCACACGGTGGTATGGTATTTGAAAATTTACTAGACCAACAACCTGTTAACAATTCATGATATTCAAATCATAATAAGTATGAAACACATATTTTATTCAATTTTTATATTTTTTTGAGCGTCAGTTTCGCCACTCGACAACCGATGGCGCCACCGTCACTACCTTAAAGCCGACAAACAATTTTCACCACATTAAAATTACCCCTATGGTTTCCCCTCCATTAATATTTTTGGATGCCATGATTTGACGGCTGGTAACTGCAATTCACGGGCATAAATATGTCACTTACCGAGATCTGCTTCGGCAGAGTGCTGAACCTAGTAATGGGTAAAAGGTGTGATGATATATTTATTTATTATTTTATTTTATTCGGACTTGATAAATGCCACCACCGTAGCCGAAATGTTGTAATCTTTAGAATACAAATTAAAGCTGCGCGTTAAAGCGTAGATCACTGCTAGTTGTGGCGTAAGACACCCGTGCACTTCCGGGTTCGAGTCAATCACACACTCTGTGCTGTAATTGGGATTAAGTTTATATTGTGCGAAGTAACAAATAAAAAATAAAAAATGTTTTTCCATTTTTCTCACGAATTATTTTTGACTTAATCGTACATCTCATCACACATTTTAGTTAGATTTATAGTAGCAGTCGGCATGGCTGCGCCAGGCTTCACGCTAGGCTCCGCGGATACTGAAGTAAGGTTCACTTCTGTATGACAACTGACTTAATATAATCTGAATTATTTCCGATCTAAAACTTTTCAATTCTGTACATCTATCCATCCAAAGACCTATTAATTGATACCAAACACAATGGTTTTATAGCTGTATCACTAAAATAATTGCCCTTTAAAAGACATTTCATTTGATACCAAACACGATAGGTTTTAAAACATTTTCACTAAAACAATTGACGATCGAAAAGTATTAAATTTTATACGCGAGTCCTTCAAATGACGTTTCATTTGATACCAAACACGATAGGTTTTGAAGCACTTTCACTAAAACAATTTGCGGTCGAAAAAAATACCATTTTTATATTCAAGCCCTTCAAAAGGTCTGTCATTTAGTGCCAAATTCGATAGGTTTTGAAACACCTTTACTAAAACAATGGACGACCGAAAAAAATTATTAATTTAACACGAGTGTCCTTTAAAAGACCATTCATTTGATACCAAACACGATGGGTCTTGAAACACTTTCATTAAAACAAATGACAATCGAAATGTATTAAATTTTGTACGCAAGCCCTTCAAAAGACCTTTCATTTGATAGCAAACACAATAGGTTATGAAGCACTTTCATTAATATTAAAATAAAAATGAAATGTCTATAAACTTGTTACCGTATTCAGTACGCGTACATATAGCCCTTAAATATCAAGTAAGTAAGTAAAAAAATATCAAATCAAATTGTTGACAGCAATGTTTATTAATTTATATGACATTTATCGATTAATACTTTACTTAATATTATACAGCGGTGCAATTACCCATTAAAGTGATACCACCCACGATAGTCGAGGACCTTGCATAGCTTGACATTGTACGCCATAGGTCGCGGGTTCGAATCCCATCCAGGGTATGGAAGTTTGTGAGGTATTTGTAAGGGTTAGGTGGAAGAACAGCCTGCGGCTAAACCTCTCCCTTGATCCTAAATGTGAATAACGGAAATAAATTATAAAATAAAGTAACGTTCCTAACAATCAGGAAAAAAATTGGTACATTTTATTTAACATATATTTAGTAAATCATAATTTTTAAATAAAATAAATATATCATCACGCCTTCTACCCATTACTGGGTGTGACTCTCTGCCGTAGCAGATCTCGGTGAGTATTATATTTATGTGCGTGAAGTGCGGTTACCAGCCGTCAAATCACGGCCTCCAAAGATGTTAGTGGTGAGGGAGCTAAAGGGGATCATTTTTAAATTGGTGAATATGTTCTGTCGGCTATGGGGATCAAACCAGGGTTCTTTGGATCCACAGGCCGAATCCTGGCTCCCAAAGATATTAGTGGAGGGAGAACCACCGGGGTAGTTTTTAATATGATGAAAGTTATTTATCGACTGTGCGAAACGAACCTGGGTTTTCAAATCCACAGGCCGACTCAATACCACTAAACCATCTACCCCATTTTCATACTTTTGATTCTTAAAACAAAAACAAAATATTTAATGCACTAATTGGGGTACAATATTTTTTTGTTCATTATTTTCTGTAAGCTTCACCCTCTGATGCAACACTTTCTCTAAATCCCTGGCGTACCAATCCATCAGTCAGACACCACTTCCCTCGGCAGTCTCGCAGTTCGTGGTCTCTAGCCCATGCTACATGCACCACATCACGCACACACTTAGAGCAGAGCCAACGCTATCGTCCCGTGCCGTGCGTGCGTGCGTGCGTGCGTGGGTCATTGCACCAAAATTCAATTATACATGCCGTATTAAGGTACAAGTACTTCATGTTTCCGAACCAAAGGTGTTGCTGCGGTTTTTGTTTGCATGGTGTGTGAGCCAGGGCTGAATGTAGGAGGAGGAGTTTTTTACAAAATCTACTAAAGCATTGTACTAGTAGGGAAGAATTATATGTTGAATAGAATATCAGATCTGAAATGATGTTATTGACAGTTTGATAGGTATACCTTGTTCCACGTATGAATGCAGCAGAGAGGTACTTGTGATTATGTTTTATCACTAATTACTGTGAGAGAAACCCAATTTAAATAATAGTTATTTATTATACAAGTGTTTTATATACCCAATAAAACACGAGTGTAATACAAAATTTTATCCACAACTCATAATTATAGTTAGAATATTGGTCGTAACGTTTAACGTTGATTCAGTTATATGTGAGGCTTATTCCATTTGCCATTTGAATCAGATCTAACTTACATTTACTGAACCAGATCACTTATTTATTTCGCTGGATTACTTCGTAGACTTTATTTCCAATACTAGAATTATAGATTCTAATTTATTTTAAAGTAATTCACCCCAAAAAATGCATCAGTTTGATTAATTCAGTTCCTTTAGTCTTATTGTATAATTTATCTGAACTGATTTAAGTGAACAAAGTGGAAAATGGAATACAGCTATAGTTTTTCAAAATACGGTAGATCATGAAGTGGTTACTAAGTAACAAGTTGTTTACAGTGTTTTATGGAATATAAAACACTAGTGTTTTATGAACCATATAATACAACTGAAATGAGTGTAATAATGTCTTTATTATATATGAGTTATGGATAAATCAATATATCATCACGCCTTTTATCCATTACTGGATGTGACACTTTGCATTAGCAAATCTTGGTAAGTAATATATATATATATATATATATATATATATATATATATATATATATATATATATATATATATATATATATATATATATATATATATATATATATATATATATATTTATGCACGTGAAGTGCGGTTACCAGCCATCAAATTAAGTCCTCCAAAGATGTTAGTGGATGGGGAGGGGGCGCAGGGTTAATTTTAATGCGGTGAAAATTGTTTGTCGGTTGTGAGAATTGAATCGAAGTTTTTAAACCCACAGGCCGACTTAATACCACTGAGCCCCAAAAGAAATTTAAGTTTACAAAATAATTTTTTCTACGACCTAGCAGAAAGTAGGCATTTCTAAGTTAAGTGCAGAAAGTTGACGTTTGTTACTTACCGAGCGGTATAGTAAGAGCGTATTCATGCATACCTAAAAACTGTCAACATTTTCAAGCGAATTTCAAAACAAAATCTGTCAAAATGATTTAAAAATTTTCTTGAAGGGTTTATGTATAATCTTACAAAAAATATTGTGTGCACCACGAACAGAAAGTGTCATTGCCGCTCTTGCATGGTTGTTGCTCTCGGCTATGCCTCAATCAGCAATCTCTATGCGCGAGAGGCAATAGACTGCTTTCTGTTCTAGATACACATTAACTATTGTAGATACTTTTTTAACGTTTTTCAATAATACATTTCAAATGATTGCTTAGTTACGTGGAATAGAGTTTATAATATTTACTTACGCTAGTGGAAGCCTGGATAGACAACAAAATATCGAGCTTTTTATTTGAAAGTTTTTCTTATGCCTATTTGCGCCAACAAAACTTTAATTTCAAGTTTGATATAAATTGATAATTATCGAATCAAATGTTTGCCAGTAATGTAAACTATGCCATACAACTTATAATTTACTTTTATTTGTTTGTGTCACACTTACGTGTATTAGATTTAAACGATTATTAATACGCTATTGTTTACAAGACAAAAATCGATCATTCGCCATTATTTAATGGTAACGTTGTTATCAACAATTTTTGTTTTGGCAAGCATCAGAATTATGTTTGATGTTGATTACTGATATTCGTACAGTTTAAATGAAAAGTAGAAGAAAACTGTAACTTTATACGACAATGAAAGAGATAGCATACGTATTTAGTTTTTATTTCTTTATTTAGAAAGAAGTGATGTTAAAAATAAACTGTACAGATAGTCTGAAATAACTGACCCTACATATTTTAGCTGTAGGTTTGCATAGTTTGAGGAAATAAAACAAATTAAATACTTATTTCTATACCTAGAACAGAAAGTAGTCTATTGCCGCATGCGCATGTTGATAGAGGCACAGCCGAGAGCAACAACCATGCAAGAGCGGCAAGGACACTTTCTGCTCGTGGTCCACACAATATTTTTACTACGACCGTTTAGAAACACTTGCAAAATAATTAGAGATCATTTTGACAATTTTTCTGTTTTTAAATTCGCTTGAAAATGTAGACAGTTTTAATGTAACCATGGATATAGTTATTTTTATAACAAGTGCCGAGAAAAGCCTTTGTTACGTGCAAGTGCAGAATTTAACGCACGAGGTTTGCCGATTGCGGAAATCTGCACGAGCACGTAACCTTTTTCGGCACGTGTTATAAACAACATTTTTCCTACAATTGTGCGATTTAGAAAATCACTAAAATATTGTCAAAATTGATAAAATCTTAATGATATTCACGAGAATGATGTTTTACGACGTTGCTATGGTTTGTTTGTTGATTGCTTGCACATTGTTCTACCTTATTTCAAAATATTTCACTAATTTCAAGACAATTTCTTCAAAATCGTCTAGATTGGAAGACTACAGTGAGTGATTCTTCTTTATCATAAACACCTCTAAGATAATTGAAACCCCAGATCATGCTATGTTGGATCTATTTTCGACAATGACAATCAACCTGCTGCTGGTACTTCTAAAGCCTCTGAAATTGTTGTCAATAATATTACTGTTAATAGTATGAACAGGTACGGAAGAAATTAATGTTTCTTTAGATAGTACAAAAGTTTCCACTTCACATTATGTCAATATAAGCAACTGTAACAACTGTGTTAATAATATACACAAACAATAAATATTATGTATTTCACTTACTCTTAAAATAAAACCATTTATCGATATATTTTACTTTGTTCGGTTCTTTTTATTAGTTGTCGACAGATTAGATATACTACAATTTAAGGTTATGTATACAGTTGCGTAATGAATTACTTTCCGCACTAGTGTTTCTTTGCTTACAAAACGCACTTGGTCTGCATTTGTCTCCTTTCCAGCCGTAACCAAGGCAATACTAGTTACGTAATAACAAAGAAATCGCACAGTTGTAGGAAAAATCTTATAAAATGTAAATTTTCTGCTCTTTGTGTTAAATGCGTTTGTTTCTAAAACAATTTGTCAAGCTATGAATGAGGATGAAGAAATTAATTTCTCTACATGCTTATGGCTTGTTTTTTTTATGTAACAGCTTATATTATTATTTTACACGTAATTAAAAAAAAGTGTGATATAGTCCATAATATAAATCCATCACAGTTTTAATCATTACTTTTTGTTTACTTTTCAGTTTCATACCTCTGCTCCAGTTCTAATAGTGTGTAGTCCTTTGTAAATTTTCGAAATCGTATTATTCAAGATCAAAGTTTTTCTATTATGAATTGTATTACCAACATTAATAAAATGATCGGTTAAACGGTGCATGGTCCGGTGCATGATTCCTGAACCACCGTGAAGTTCGATCTACGCCACCAAAAAATAAATTGGGTGTTATTGGGTATTGGGCTAGTTGATAGGTTTGACCAGCATTCATTGTGCAGCCTTAACAACTTGAAACTCTTCACTCTATAGTTTCCGTGTTGCTGCATCGTTCAGTATAAAGGAAGCTATTAAAAAGTAATAGCATTGAGTAATTGCCACAGATGCAATGGCGTTTTGGAATTTGTTTGTTAGATAATAAAGAAGCCGATGGACGCACAAGAGTTAAGATTGAACTTCATTTTTTCTGCAGTTTTATGAACCATATGATATAGGTTCCCGTAGCAAATTTCTTATTAGTTTTAGAATTTAAAAGGAGAAAAAATTTATTGCCTATAGTTTCTTCCATGAAAGTTAGTAATGAAATAAATAACGTTTAAATAACCTGTAGAACATGAGAAAAGTTGTAAATATATAATTTTTACTATCAGATGTCAAGAGGACAATGTTAGGTACCTTAGCAATCAAGTGAATTATGTATAATTAGAATTCTTTCTACCATATGCGAATGTTAAATAGAGGAAGTTGTAGTAAGACAGCATCATTTGTTTGTCAGGAAATCCAGTTGAATTTGTCTAATCTGTGAGTGTTTTTTTCGCTTGTTACATTCCGCGTCAAGCAGCATACAAAATTCGCTAACTGTACTCTCGCTACTCGACACTTTGAGCTATGATTGTTGTTGCAAACTTTTGGTTTCTTGAATGACGCTGCTACCAGAGTTCACGGGTGTCATCCAGATTTGTCACGTGCAGACTTGTTCCAAGAGTCAAATGCTAATGCTTCTACTTGGTCTGTCTTCAATATATCTGTCACTACATTGTGAGTGTTTTGATTTCTTCCTAGAATTTGTTAGGAACAAATTATCTGCTTGTTGTCACTGGAACTAATTAATATATGGCCAGTCTTTAGTAAATACATTTCACTCTTCATTGTTGCAATTGCTACTATATCCAGAATACGTAATTTATACATTTTACTATTCACTGTTATACTCACTATTCAATTGAACTGACCAGTAAGGTGTCTATATCATCACTGGTTTTCTTTAATTTGTAGATAAATAAATTCAAATTGTGGTTTTTATAAGTTATAGATTAGGTGGCTCAGTGATATCGAATCGACCTGTGGATTTAAGAACCCACATCTGGCAAACAATTTTCATCACATTAAAACTATTCCTGTGGCTCCGCCTCTATTAACTTTTTTGAGGACCGTGATTTGACGGTTGTTAACTGCACTTCACAAGTAAAATTTAACACTTACAGAGATCTGCTACGGCAGAATGTCACACTCAATAATGGGTACAAGGCAAAATACATACAGATGTCTAACTAAATGCATTCAAATAGCGAAGCTTTTTTATCAATAAAATCTATAGTTCTGGACGAATCTGTATTTGCAGTGCTAATGTCGGATATTAGTTTATGAACAATAAATTAGGACTTATGTATTTACAATTTATTTTGAATTGTCAATTAATTTCTTTTAAAATGAATTGTGCATTGTGAAATTATAATTCCTTAATTCAATGTACATGACCTAAATCGACATTGGCGCTAAAATACAGACTTGTCCAGAACTAGTAATTTAATTGAAAAGCGTTGACATTTGAAGTCAGCAAAGATGGTATCCTCGAATGCGCTCATGTAACTCGATAGTATTATCCTGGTGTTTACGGCTCTTAATTATTTTTGTTGCAATGAATATTATTAGAGTATAAATTATTCATCTATTCTAAAACGGATAGCTACAATTTGCGAACGCTACCACTAAAAAAATTGTCGGTGCGGTGATCAAGCGCGTTAGAGCGTAGATCACTACTTATTGTATCGTAATATATAGTCCCACTAGAGTATGATAGTTGACGTTTAAATTATTGTTATTTCTTTTCAAAGGTTGGCGTACGAAAAAAGTTTGAAACAAATATGACCTTTATGTAGTTTATTGTGAAGAACTAGACTTGTAAGAAACTCTAAGTACCTAAGTAATGTTTGTACCTGCAAAATATCCAAATAACAACACAGGGATGAATTTAAAATTTTAATAGAATATTTGTGATACAATATTTTACATATTTAAAAGGTATGCATATACAAAAAAATTGAATAGATACATCTATTCAGAATCATCACTACCAGAATCGTTCGAGTTTAAATTTATTATTAGTTGATTAACTTTCCTACTCATATCACTTAAGGTAGTACTAGTGTGACGGTGGCGCCATCGGTTGTCTAGTGGCGAAACTGACGCTCAAAAAATATAAAAATTGAATAAATTAAGTGTTTTATACCTATTATGGTTTGAATATTATGAATTGTAAACAGGTTGTTGGTCTAGGGAATTTTCAAATACCATACCACCGTGTGGTGTTGCCCTTATAAATTGGGATTCTTAATTTTTCGTTAAAAACAAGCCTTTGCATGGCTATATATTCATTACTAAACGATAAAAAACTTTCTCTTTCTGATACAATATACATGGATAGTTCTAGAACACATTATACTAGTTTTTCAAATGAAACTGCAAAATTTTGGAGGTACACAAAGCAAATATGTGCGATTCTGAGTGATGATCGCTATAAGAACTCAACTTTATAAGCGAATATATTTGTTCGCAAACGATGAATGTGTTTCATATTTTAACAGGATGCGTATGACTATCCAATGTTTACGTGCGACAAATTTCATTCAAATCTGCAAAAAAAAAATTCACGCTAGTACTACCTTAAATATTTTACGAAAAATACACAAATATTTGTCACAAGTTATCATTGTGACGAGAACTTAGGATATGATAATTATGTTTCAATAGTTTAGCTTTTATACTATATTTAATAACAGTAGCAGCAGAAATGATTGATTATTACTAAGTAGATACTTTTTTTATTTACATTCCTGTGTTGTTATTCGGAGTTTTTAAATGTAAAGCAGTGAACCACCTATTTTAAGCCACACATATTAATGTTTTTTTGGAATTTTTAAACGAAACATTTGAGTAGGTACCTGGAAACAGACTCTTGGTTCGTATGAAAAGAAATCACAACCTTATAATAATTTAAACGCCAACTTTCATACTCTAGTGGAACTTTACCTGTGCAGTCTTGCAATACTTTATATTTAATCACATATTCGATACTGTAATTGTGATTAAGCTTCTGTTGTACAGGAAATAATTTTGCATCACTATATATGATTTTTGGACGAATACTCTGTAGACAAATCGTCGTTCACCTGCGCCACCTCGGATTCCTGGTAGAGTGAGTAGAGCCACACTTCGCCTGTTGGTTTTTTGCGTCGCCACTGGTGCCGGTGCTGTCGCTCTCGGTTCATTAATACATTTCCGAGAGTCGCAGTCGCAGCAGAGAGAGGCATCATCGTCGAAGTCGCGTGAACTCCTCCAGTGCACATGTTTTGTTGTCATTCTCCCATGAACAGAGTTAATATGCGTGACGTATTCTGACGATTCTTAGCTTTGCTTCTGACTCTAGCTCGTTGTCGTTCTAACTCTCAACACTGTCTCTTTCGTACTCTGTGCTCTCTGCTACCACCACCCAGTGATTCTCAATCGTTCACGATTTTATTTACTATTACAACATTATTACTTGCTAGTACGAGACATTTAAAATGAGAAATTATTAATATTTGTATAACTTCAAAGAAATAAATACAGCGAAAATAAACCTAATTCATTGTATGTACTTGAGAGCAATCATTACGAAGTTTAGTAGTGAAAATTGTCGTCTACATTCTATTATAGGATTCTGTAAATAAATATAAATATATCATCACGCCTTTTACCCGTTACTGTGTGTGGTACTCTGCCGAAGCAGATCTCGGTAAATGATATATTTATGCGCGTGAAGTGCGATTACCAGCCGTCAAATCACGGCCTCCATAGATGTTAGTGGTGGGGGAGCCACAGGGGTAATTTTAAATTGGTGAAAATGTCTTATCGACTGTGGAGATCGAACTAGGGTTCTTAGGATCCACAGGCCGACTTGATACCACTGAGTCATTACCCCATAATTGAATTCTATGGGGCGTGATTCCACTACAGGCCATACGAGTAGAATACCGAAATTGTGGTAATTTACAAAATAATAGATAATGAAATATAAAAAGTGGTCATTAATACTAGATCGATTACAGATAATGATCGAGTTACAAATTTAATTAACTTATTCGTTCTTGAAGAAAAGGCGAAATGAGTGAGGTATTTGTATTAAATAGGGGTTTTCTTTTTTTCGGTCGAAAAAAATCTGATTGAATCAGATTGAGCAATCCAAAAGGGATCTTACAGGTTCACCACAATATTCTTGATTGCAATTTGACTTTACGAAACGTTTCAAAACAGCAATCACGTCGATCGGATTGCTGGGATTGTTGATATATGGTTTGTCTATCTTCATTCAACTAATAATTTCGAGTTATAAATTTAAATAAATAGAAACAAATGCGATGGAAAATATACAAGTACCTATACATTAATTTTTCTATTTCGGTGTTCTTATAGCTCTATAAACGCACTGTAAACACGTTGCTTGGGAGATCTATAAGCGCACTGTTTTTGGCTCTTTATTTTGTAGGAGCAGTGGTATAAATGCTTTTAAATCTGACAGATGAATGGCATATACCCCCAAAATTGTAAATTGTCGGTGTCGAAATATTACTAAAAGAATATGCTATAATCACACAAAATTCACATCATTCATAAAACAGAAAAAAACTTTGATTAATTGTCAAAAAATTTGATTTTTTAATTGTTTTTGTTACCAGAAGTGCTACCAACACAACTGATAAAAAACACCAACTTATATTGTTGACAAGTCACATTTTTTTAAATCTAACAATTATAAAATCACCTCAATAGAAAAAATAGTAAGAACACGTTACATAAAGCCTGTTATCACACTCGTTCTTTGTAAAATTTGGACTCTTGTGTTAACAGATTGCCTTATGAAACTAGTTCTTTAATTTACTATTATCTATGAATATATTCTAGTTATTTCATCTTAATATTATTATTAGGATAAATCAATTAGAATTAGATTATATGGATAATAACAAATTTTCTAAATTTATTTTGGTAGATGTTATATAAAAATATATCATCACACCTTCTATCCATTACTGGGTGTGGCACTCTGCCGAGCAGATCTCGGTAAGTGATATATTTTGCGCGTGAAGTGCGGTTACCAGTCGTAAAATCACGGCCTCCAAAGATGTTAGTGGTGAAGGAGACACTGAGGTAGTTTTTTTGAAATTATGAAAATTGTTTGTCGTCTGTGGGAATCGAACCAGGGTTCTCAGGATCCACAGGCCGACTTCATACCACTGAGCTAGCCACCCCATTTGGTAGATGTTAAGGTAAACAAATGTCAAATTTCTATAGATTGCAATTATACAACAATTAGATCTTTTGCTTCACGATTTCAATCAGTTGTGATGTCATCTAATCAAGTCTAATTGGGTCGCTTACCGAAAGAAAACATGTGTTGTATTTAGATTGAAATGTCTGTGAATGTTTGAGAGCCACTGGCAGTGTTTACCAGCGTGATATTTGCTGCAAGTGTGCAGAATGCACGAGTCTCAGGTGGAAGAGACATTGGAAGTGTTCAACACATGCACGTCCATGTCCATGTCCTGTCCTTCGAGTTACACTACAATGAAACCCTAGTGGTGGCGAGCGTTTGAACAGCTACTTGAAGTCACCTGCCGTGACTGATGAATGAAAGAAGATGATAATATGGGAGTCTATTTGAACTTATTCCTGCTCACAACCTATCATTATTTGTAGCAGACGAACGAGGAATGACCCAGACTGCATGGAATTGTTGATGTACTTAAATGATTAGAGTAATAGTTATGTTGAAAGAAAGAAAATTATCTTGTTCTTTTATTCATGGCTTTTAATTACTGGAACATAAATTAGTTGCACCAGTAGACATGTTATTGGTTTATTCAACATGTGTTGTAATTTCAAAGCTTCATAAATAGAGAATATGCAATCATATTTGATGGAATGCGGAATGTAGATAGATTAATTTTTATCGATCTATAAACATTGATTACCATTTTTTGTACTTAATTATAAGTTTCGTGAACCTGTCATAAAAGTATTTCTTAAAATCGATACGAAATTACAAAACTCGTGCAGTGTGCAATTGTTGCATTCTTTTTGTTTTACTGCCTGAATAGGCAATTAGTAATTCTAAAGGAATTTCTTTTGAAAAAGTTTATTACATTAAAGCTAAATTACATGAGATTAAAAACCAATCATTGAATTTCAATCTTACACCTTAAAATAGTATATTACGTAACACGTGTATAAAATTATGATGTTTTTTAATTCGAGTAGAGAGATTGGCAATTATTGAACGGATTTCTAAACAAACTGTCAAAAATGATCATTAATTTCATGTTCGAGAGATTTTAAACGGTATCAGAAAAAAAATTATTTACAACACGTTACATTTCACGCTTACTAAAAGAAATGTTACTTTTCCTTAAATATTACAAAAATAGCCATTCTACTAACGAAAAAAAAAAAAAAAAAAATAACGAAATGATTTAAATAATTAAAGTAATACTTTACACACTGAGTATGCATTATCGCACTAGTATCAAAATGCCTAACTTTACATACAGATTTGCGGGCGTAAAATTGAATATAAAATAGTAAAACATAATCTTGTATCTGTCTTGCATCAACATACGACAAACCACGAGCTTGAAACAAGAGAAAATACTTGATTGCTATTTGTTGGAAATATACATACATACATACATACATATCTTCACGCTATATCCCAACAAATGGGGTAGCACGAACCCTAAAATCACTCATAAAACATTCACTCATCACACCCATCAAACAACCAGTCATCGTCAAACATTTTCATCCAAACATACCACCCTCACTTCAACCACTTTCAAAGATCACTCCATATAAACTCATTCATTTATACACTCGAAATTATTATCACACAACAAACCTTCAATCACATCATTCCTTTTCACTTACCATTCATTTTCTTTTACGTACATAACGTATGCATGAAAAATCTCAAATTACTCACGTTTACTCCTAACAACGAATCTAATAACGAAACTAACAACGAATCTACAAGATTAGAAAAGATGAAAGCGATAGTCTGCACTTATATATGAAAGAAAAGACCACACAATGCAGTAACTGAAAATGAAGCAAAAAGATAAGAAAGGGAGGGAGCGTCGCCCTGCGCTTGTTTTTGAAAGTGAATTTCACACAATTACAGTTAAACACTACGTAATAACTGAAAACGAATTAAAAGATAAGGAAGGGAGTGTCGCTCTACGCTTGTTTTTGGAAGTGAATTCCACACAATTGCAGTTAAACACTCAATGTAAGATCAGAAAAGAATAAAAAAGATAAGAAACGAAGGGAGTGTCGTCCCTGCGCTTGTTTTTGAAAGTGAATTTCACACAATTACAGGTAAACACTCTAATGAAATTACTAAACAACGAAACTAAAATTAAAAACCCTGCGCTTTTCTGAAATCATCAGATTCATTCCGCAATTAATCTTCGCCAAACGTTCCTATCCTGACACACCACTTTTGCTTCATCCACATTCATAATTCCTTTCATACAAGCACGTTTGTTCCTCGTACTCGGAAACTTTCGTTCACGCAACAATCCTTCTATCATATTCATCCATTTATTCATAGGTCGCCCACGCAATCTTTCACCCTCAATTTCACCAACATATACCTGTTTCACTAATCTCTCATTCGACATACGTTCAACATGCCCAAACCATCTCAACTGACTTATACCTACTTTTCTAACTACATTCTTCTCAATTTCACACTCATCATACACCAATGTATTCCGGACACGATCTCTTCTAGTATAACCACACACACCCCGCAAATACCTCATTTCCACAGTAGTTATACGACGTTCATGTTTCTTCATCCATACCCAACATTCACTACCATACATCAATGTAGGCACTAAAACACCATTATACACACTCAATCGAGCATCTCTGGATACATTCACATTTCGAGCAAAGGTTCCCAGAGCACCCAATACCTTGCGTCCCGCAGATACTCTTCTTTCAATCTCACAATCAATACGTCCATCCCTTGAAAACATACTACCCAAATATAAATATGAACTTTCATATTACACTAGTGCAATATGAGCAGCTTCATGTATTTAGAGTTTGATAAATAATGAAGATATTATTCAATAGATGTAGATAAACTAATTTTATTGCACTTGATTCCCTATTTACAGAAAATTGATCGATACTTGTAGAGTGCTTTGGACAAATTTCATGTAAATTTTAGAGTTAGATACCTCAAATTTTTCTTCATTTCTTTCTTTCATTGCAATATTTTATTCAAGTTTAATTCTTTGAAAAATGTGAATGAATTATTTGTTACGCATAATGTTTCGATTGCACAGCAGTTATCATCAGATGCATAAATATGTGTGAGAATAATACACATCAAAATAGGAAACAATACATATTTATATTTTTTCTACGATTGTGTTGAAAAGTCAACATATCAGCATTCAAAATGAATGTGGAAAGTAATTCTTTGTAACACTCAGTGTGGCAAGAAATCGTTTATGATGTTGTTTCCATGACAACCATTGTTGAACAATCCTTTTTTTAAAAAAAAATTAGTATGAAATATAACAGTAAGTGACATATGTCAAATATCGATTTTAAGAAATAATAGTTCACGACCATAGAAAAAATAATATTTATTTATTTATTTATTTATTTATTTATTTATTTATTTATTTATTTATGTTACTCTGTACAACAGGAATTGAATTCCAATTACAGTACAGGGTCCGGACTCACCGAACCGCAGAGTGGTTGTAATGATAATTTCTAGCTTGAGTGGGAATCGAACTCGGGATCTCCGGATTCGAATATGTAACATACGTGTGGCAACGGCTATTGCAAAACTCGCTGTCGCTCATGTCCCGACTGTCATACTTGTTTTGTGAAAGTCTTGCCACACTTGTGTTACAATTACTGTATCCTAATCATATTTTCAGTGGAGAAACCATCTAGTATCTTTTCTAAATATCTTTGACGCAGTTTTTTATTCGTTCACTTTTTACTCTACAGTATTACAGTATTAAATTCGTAGAAATTGTAAAATTATTATAAAAATATGATTAGTTGTAGCACCATAGTTGCACTGTCACTTCACAATCAAGAGTTTTAAGATTTAATATTTTCTGCCTTATTTTTCAAGGCGACATGCAATTGCATTTAACTACTATAACGTGCGGGTCCCCTCGACGCTATTTGTATTAATTTCTTGTGTAGCGCAGTAAATAATAATAATTTAAGATATTTTTGACAAGATATTGAAGGTAAAAATAGTAGGTACAATAAATATATCACTTAACAATCGTTTGCGTTAGCATCCGTTTTGTACTCGTGGTCTTCGCGGCAACAGGTTCTCCTGAGCTGATGCTGATGCTGACCGCGGCCCATCGGACACGCCATCCTCTCCTCTCCGCGAAGCTTCCTCTCGCATTCCCAGGCGTTGCATCTATTTATAGATGCCGGTGGCTAAAAGCGAACAAGTTTCCATCGAAAGTATAATTTTAGATCGCATTTATCTCGCTCTTCGCACGGCGTTCGCGTTGCGTTCGACGATGTTTACCGTAATTGAGGATATTTGTCAAGATATAAACTCGACAAATAATGAGATGAGAGCAAGCGGATTGTCGATATTGAGGCTTTGTCGATTGTGTGTTATAAGTTCAAATCTGTGATAAAACATTATTTTTATGATTAGTTAAGATGGCTTTGTACAACTGTTACTCAGTTATATTCTATTTGAGATTGTATAAGTGTTGTTGAAGTATTTACCGTTACTTTTGTTATTAAAATTAATTATTATAATTTACATTTAAATATCTTTTTATGTTTTACTATTTACGCAGCACATATGGAATTACTTTTAGCTTTTTATTCAAATTTTTAAAAAAATATGATATTATTTTAATTACTTATTATGAAAAATAATCTTCTTATATACTAAACGGCTTAATTCCCTATGTATAGATTCATCACGATCAGTCTAACAATTTTACAGCCTAGACGGTTTATCCGATTTATTTGAAACTTTTTTTATTTGATAGGGATTACTTATGCGGAGTGCCTTTTGATAGTCTCAGATTTTTCGTGCACATGATGTGCGAGAAAACTTGAAAAAACATGCATTTTCAACTAAGAGTGTGGAGGCTTTGAAATTTTTAAGAAGAACATCTACTGTCACTTTGACGTTTGTCAGTGGACATGTCGCATTTTTAATTATAAATTATTTAAATATTAAATGTTTTAGAGTAGTTTTGAAATATTTTACGCACATTAGGGGACTGAGGGGACGTTTTTATTATAATTACAAATTTCAAATATGTGTATTTAAAAAGAAAATTTTTAACAGTCCACTATGAAGTTGGTTTTAATTCAAAACGTCATATTGACAAGTTTTATAAAATATACAGACAAAGAGTGTGGAGGCTTTGAAATTTTAAAAAAGAACACCTACTCTAATTTTGACATTTATATGTGGACATATCGCATTTTTAATTAACAATTATTGAAGTATTAAATTTTTTAGATAACTTTTGATATATTTTACACATATTGGGGGAATGAGGGAACGTTTTTATTATCATTACGCATTTTATATATGTGTATTTAAAAAGAAAATTTTTGACAGTCCACTAAAACAAAAACGTCAAATTGACAAGTTATATAAAGTATACAGGTAAACCCAACAAAATTTGTCTCCAGTATAATACAGTAAAACCAAGCAAATTTTATCCACGGCCGAGTACAATTTTAAAAAACCAGATAACTCGAATTGGAATCATTTGAGCACTCTTAAATTGTCTATCGGTAATACGAAAGTTATTTTAAAGGGCATGTGGGCAAAATTATAATATTTTCAATCGGCAATTATTTTAGTGAAATTGCAATAAAACCTATCGTGTTTGGTGTCATATTAAAGGGCTTTAGAAGAACTTTCAGAGAAATGAAAATTGTTGAAATTTTACAATAAGCAATTATTTCTAACAAAGTATTTCGAATCATATTGTGTTGAGTGTCATATGAAAGGGCTTTAGAATAACTTTCATATGAAATAAAAAAAAGTTGAAATTTTACGACTGTCAATAGTTTCAAACTTAAAGTATTCCGAATCGTACCGTATTTAGTGTCATATTGAAGGGCTTCAAAAGCACTTTCAGATGAAATATAGAAAGTTGAAATTTTACGATAGGTAATTGTTTCAAACTTAAAAAAATTCTATAAAAAAATGTGGAACTATAAAAAATTACATCCACCGGAATTTGAACCCAGAACCTTTCACTCGCATGGTGACTGCTATAACCAATTGAGCTACAAACACTCGGCGAATACTCATGCCTTTCGTTAGTTGAAGAAATGCTAGAGCAGTCACCATGCGAGTAAAAGGTTCTGGATTCAAATCCCGGCGAACGCTCATTGCTTTTTCAAAAATTATTTATAATATCTACAAACAAACAATTGCGCCAATAAACAAATTCTTATAAAAAGTTAGTTTAGCAAAATGTCGTGTTTGATATCATATGAAAGGGATTTAGAAGAACTTTCAGACGAAATAAAAAATATATATTTCGACCGTCAATTATTTTAAATTTAAAGTATTCGGAATCATGCCGTGTTTAATGTCAAAGAACTTGTAGATGGAATAAAGAAAAAAAAACTGTTAATTGTTTCAAATTCAAAGTATTTCGAGTCATGCCGAGTTTTGTGTGATATAAAAGAGTTTTGAAAGAAAGTTCAAATGAAATAAAAAAAATAAATTATTTAACAACCGTCAACTGACCTATCGCGTTTGTATCAAAAAGAAAGATTTTTTTAAGGGTTCGTGTACAAAACTTAATACTTTTAGATCCTCAATTGTGTCAACTGTCCTACAAAAGTGAATTCTACTTCAGGGTCCGCGGAGCTAGCGTGAGGCCTGGCGAAGCCAGGGCGACCGCTAGTATATACTAAACGGCTTAATTCCCTATGTATATATAGTTTCATCACGTTCATTCTAACAATTTTACAGCCTAGACGGTTTCTCCGATTTATTTACAACTTTTTTTATTTGCTCGGGGTCATTCATGGGGAGTGCCTTTTGATAGTCTCAAATTTTTCGTGCACATGATGTGCGAGAAAACTTGAAAAAACATGCGTTTTTGGGGCAAAGTCAACTAAGAGTGTGGAGGCTTTGAAATTTTTAAGAAGAACATCAAACGTCACTTTGACATTTGTCAGTGGACATGTCGCATTTTTAATTATAAATTATTTAAATATTAAATGTTTTACAGTAGTTTTGAAATATTTTACGCACATTGGGGGACTGAGGGGACGTTTTTATTATAATTACAAATTTCAAGTATGTGTATTTAAAAAGAAAATTTTTTACAGTTCACTATGAAGTTGGTTTTAATTCGAAACGTCAAATTGACAAGTTTTATAAAAGAGTGTGGAGGCTTTGAAATTTTAAAAAGAACACCTACTCTAATTTTGACATTTGTAGGTGGACATGTCGTATTTTTAATTATAAATTATTTAAATATTAAATGTTTCAGAGTAGTTTTGAAATATTTTACGCACATTGGGGGACTGAGGTGACGTTTCTATTATAATTACAAATTTCAAATATGTGTATTTAAAAAGAAAATTTTTAAGACTCCACTATGAAGTTGGTTTTTACTCAAAACGTCAAATTGACAAGTTTTATAAAGTATAAAGAATATGGTGGCTTTGAAATTTTGAAGAAGAACATCTACTGTCATTTTGACATTTGTATGTGGACATATCGCATTTTTAATTAAAAATTATTCAAGTATTAAATATTTTAGACAACTTTTGAAATATTTGACATAAAACCTATCATGTTTGGTGTCATATTAAAGGGCATTAGAAGAACTTTCAGAAAAATTAAAATTGTTGAAATTTTATAATAAGCAAATGTTTCAAACTTAAAGTATTCCGAATCGTACCGTGTTTAGTGTCATATTGAAGGGCTTTAAAAGATCTTTCAGATGAAATATAAAAAGTTGAAATTTTACGATATAGGTAATTGTTTCAAACTTAATAAATTCTATAAAAAAATGTGAAACTAACAAAAATTACATCCAACGGATTTTTAATAGATTAGCAAAATCTTTTCGGAAATAAAACACGTATTTGATTGAAATTTTAAGACTGTCAATTATTTCAAACTGAAAGTATTCCAAATTATGCCATGTTTGGTATCATATGAAAGGGCTTTAGACGAACCTTTACATAAAATAGTTAATACGTTAGTTTTTTAAAAAACAATGAGCGTTCGCCGGAATTTGAACCCAGAACCTTTCACTCGCATGGTGACTGCTCTAACCAATTGAGCTACAAACACTCGGCGAATACTCATGCCTTTCGTGCAACCTTTAGTTGAAGAAATGCTAGAGCATATGAAATAGCGTTAGAAGAACTTTCAAATGAAATAAAAAAAAGTTATTTTAGCAAAATGTTTTCGGAAATAAAACACGTATTTGATTGAAATTTTACGACCGTCAATTGTTCTAAGCTTAAAGTGTTCCGTATCAAATCGTGTTTGATATCATATGAAAGGGCTTTAGAAGAACTTTCAGACGAAATAAAAAAATTAAGACTTTACGATTATCAGTTGTTTCAAATTTCAAATATTCGGATTAATGCCGTGTTTAATGTCATATGAAAATTGTTTTAAACATAAAATATTTCGAACGATGCCGTTTTTGGTATGAAATAAAAAATCTTTTAAAGGGATCGCGTGCAAAATTATTATTTTTTCGATCCGCAATTGTTTTAGTGATATTGCTTTGAAACCTATCGTGTTTGATATCGAATGAAATGTCTCTTGAAGTGTTTTCATATAGCATTTAATTTAATTTTGATCGGCAATTGTTTCAGTGAAAGTGATTCTAAACTAACCCTGTTTCGTATCAAATGGAAGGTTTTTTGAAGGGCTAGCGTAAAATTTTTTAAGACAAAACGTCAACTTGACAAATTATTTTTAAAAGTATGTAATAAAACAAAGCAAAATTTGTGTGCGGTAATAATATACATTTAGAAAAAAAAGAAAATTGACAGCAGCATTCTACAATGCAAAAAAGTATATTTCAGCGATTTCCAACAGTTTTTCAAAACAGTTTAGAGAAAATTTCAGTTGATTTCATGTACATATAAAATATAAATGTAGGACATTATAAAAAATGACGTCCAAAATATTTTTAATAGTTTAGCAAAATGTACAATTGTTTTCGTGAAAGTGTTTTAAACCTATCGCGTTTTTATCAAAAAAGAAAGATTTTTTGAAGGGTTCGCGTACAAAATTTAATACTTATACATCTTCAATTGTTTTAGTGAAAATGCATCAAAATTCTTCGTGATTAGTATCAAATGAAAGGTCTCGCGTGCATAATTGGATTTTTTTCAATCGTCAGTTGTTTTAGTGAAAGATCTTCGGAACCTATTGTGTTTAGTATCAATTTAAAGGTCTTTGGATGGAATGATACGCAGAAATGTTTTAGATTTGTAATAATTGCATTTATATTGTGTCAACTGTCTTACAAAAGTGAATTCTACTTCAGGGTCCGCGGAGCTAGCGTGAGACCTGGCGAAGCCAGGGCGACCGCTAGTCTTATATACTAAACGGCTTAATTCCCTATGTATAGATTCATCACGATCAGTCTAACAATTTTACAGCCTAGACGGTTTATCCGATTTAATTGAAACTTTTTTTATTTGATAGGGATTACTTATGCGGAGTGCCTTTTGATAGTCTCAGATTTTTCGTGCACATGATGTGCGAGAAAACTTGAAAAAACATGCATTTTCAACTAAGAGTGTGGAGGCTTTGAAATTTTTAAGAAGAACATCTACTGTCACTTTGACGTTTGTCAGTGGACATGTCGCATTTTTAATTATAAATTATTTAAATATTAAATGTTTTAGAGTAGTTTTGAAATATTTTACGCACATTAGGGGACTGAGGGGACGTTTTTATTATAATTACAAATTTCAAATATGTGTATTTAAAAAGAAAATTTTTAACAGTCCACTATGAAGTTGGTTTTAATTCAAAACGTCATATTGACAAGTTTTATAAAATATACAGACAAAGAGTGTGGAGGCTTTGAAATTTTAAAAAAGAACACCTACTCTAATTTTGACATTTATATGTGGACATATCGCATTTTTAATTAACAATTATTGAAGTATTAAATTTTTTAGATAACTTTTGATATATTTTACACATATTGGGGGAATGAGGGAACGTATTTAAAAAGAAAATTTTTGACAATCCACTAAAACAAAACGTCAAATTGACAAGTTATATAAAGTATACAGGTAAACCCAACCAAATTTGTCTCCAGTAATAATATATAGTAAAACCAAGCAAATTTTATCCACGGCATAGTACAATTTAGAAAAACCAGATAACTCGAATTGGAATCATTTGAGCACTCTTCAATTTTCTATCGGTAATACGAAAGTTATTTTAAAGGGCACGTGGGCAAAATTATAATATTTTCAATCGGCAATTGTTTTAGTGAAATTGGAACAAAACCTATCGTGTTTGGTGTCAAATTAAAGGGCTTTAGAAGAACTTTCTGATAAATGAAAAAAGTTGAAATTTTACAATAAGCAATTATTTCGAATCATATTGTGTTGGGTGTCATATGAAAGGGCTTTAGAAGAACTTTCATAAGAAATTTAAAAAAAGTTGAAACTTTACGACTATCAATTGTTTCAAACTGAAAGTATTCCGAATCGTACCGTGTTTAGTGTCATATTGAAGGGCTTTAAAAGAACTTTCAGATTAAATATAAAAAGTTGCAATTTTACGTTAGGTAATTGTTTCAAACTAAATAAATTCTATAGAAAAATTGTGGAACTATCAAAAATTACATCCAACGGATTTTTAATAGATTAGCAAAATCTTTTCGGAAATAAAACACGTATTTGATTGAAATTTTAAGACGATACCGTTTTTGATATCAACTAAAAAGTCTTTTAAAGGGATCTCGTGCAAAATTAATTTTTTTTTTCGATCCGCAATTGTTTTAGTGAAATTACTTTGAAACCTATCGTGTTTGGTATCAAATGAAAAATCTTTTGAAAGGCTCGCGTACAAAATTTATTATTTTTCGATCGTCAATTGTTTTAGTGAAAGTGCTTAAAAATATATCGTGTTTGGTATCAAATGAAAGGTTTTTTGAAGGGCTAGCGTAAATAATTGTTTTTTTCAATCGTAAATTGTTTAATGAAAGTGCTTAAAACATATCGTGTTTTGTATCAAATGAAAAGTCTTCTGAAGGGCTCGCGTGATTGACTTTAATTACAGAAATTTTGAAAATAGATTTAGGTATTAGAAGATTGAGAATACATGTTTTGAACTGCTTTCAACTGATTTTTATATTCATATAAAATTTTAAAGACAAAACATCAACTTGACAAATAATTTTTAAAAGTATGTAATAAAACAAAGCAAAATTTGTCTGCGGTAATAATATACATTTAAAAAAAAAGAAAATTGACAGCAGCATTCTACAATGCAAAAAGTATATTTCAGCGATTTCCAACAGTTTTTCAAAAAAGTTTAGAGAAAAATTTCAATTGATTTTATGTACATATAAAATATAAATGTAGAACATTATAAAAAATTACGTACAAAGGATTTTTAATAGTTTAGCAAAATATACAATTGTTTTCGTGAAAGTGTTTAAAACCTATCGGGTTTGTATCGAAAAGAAAGATTTTTGAAGGGTTCGCGTACAAAATTTAATACTTTTAGATCCTCAATTGTTTTAGTGAAAATTCTTCAAAATTCTTCGTGTTTAGTATCAAATGAAAGGTCTTTTGAAGAGCTCGTGTGCATAATTGAATTTTTCCTGTCATCAATCGTTTTAATGAAAGTTCTTCAAAACCTATTGTGTTTGGTATCTAGTAAAAGGTCTTTTGAAAAGCTCGCGAGCAGAATTGGATATTTTTCAATCGTTAGTTGTTTTAGAGAAAGATCTTCGAAATCTTGTTGTGTTTAGTATCAATTAAAAGATCTTTGGTTGGAAAAATATGCAGAAATGTTTTAGATTTGTAATAATTGAATTTATATTGTGTCAACTGTCCTACAAAAGTGAATTCTACTTCAGGGTCCGCGGAACTAGCGTGAGGCCTGGCGAAGCCAGGGCGACCGCTAGTCCTATATACTATTTGGATAAGGTATATTTATATATTTATATATATCTATGGATTCATCACGCCCATTTGTAAATCGCTACAGCCTAGACGGTTTATCCGATTTATTTCAAACTTTATTTATTTGTTAGAGGTCAATCACGCGGAGTGCCTTTTGATAGTCTCAGATTTTTCGTGCACATGATGTGCGAGAAAACTTGAAAAAACATGCGTTTTTGGGGCTAAATCAACTAAGAGTGTGGAGGCTTTGAAATTTTTAAGAAGAAGATCTAACGTCATTTTGACATTTGTCAGTGTACATGTCGCATTGTTAATTATAAATTACTTCAAAATGAAACTTTTGTGAGTAGTTTTGAAATACTTTACGCATATTGTGGAAATGAGGGGACGTTTTTATTATAATTATACATTTCAAATATGTGTATTTAAAAAGTAAATTTTTGACACTTCACTATGAAGTTGGTTTTAAAGTGAAACGTCAAATTGACAAGTTTTATAAAATATAAAGAATATGGAGGCTTTGGAATTTTTAAGAACATCTACTGTCATCTTGACATTTGTCAGTGGACATGTCGCATTTTTAATTATAAATTACTTAAATATTAAATGTTTGTGACTAGTTTTGAAATACTTTACGCATATTGTGGAAATGAGAAGACGTTTTTATTATAATTACACATTTCAAATACTTGTATTTAAAAAATAAATTTTTGACGGTCCACAATAAATTTGGTTTCGATACGAAACGTCAAATTGACAAGTTTTATAATTTATACAGGTGAACTCAACCAAATTTAATCACGATAATAATATACAGTAAAACCAAGCAAATTTTGTCTACGGCAAAGTTCAATTTAGAAAAACCAGATAACTCGAATTAGAATCATTTGGGCACTCCTAAATTTTCTATCGATAATTGTTTAATTGAAAGTGCTTCAAAACCAGTCGTAGGTATTTGGTATATTATGAAAGTTCTTTTAAAGTTTACGTGTGCAAAACTAAAATATTTTCGATCGGCAATAGTTTTAGTGAAAGTACTTTAAGGCCTATCGTGTTTGGTATCAAATGAAAGGTTATTTAAAGGGCTCGAGTAAAAAATTGATTTTTTTTCCATCGGTAACTGTTTTAGTGAGAGTGCATCAAAACCTATCGTGTTTGGTATCATATAAAAGGTCTTTTGAAGGGCTCACGTGCAGAATTGGAATATTTTCGTTCGGCAATTGTTTTAGTGAAAATACTTCAAAACCTATCGTATTTGGTATCAAATGAAAGGTCTTTGAAAGGGCGCGCGTATAAAATTTGTCACTTTTAGATCGTCAATTGTTTTAGTGAAAGTACTTCTAAACTTATCGTATTTGGTATCAAATGAAAGGTCTTCTGAAGGACTCGCGTGAAAAATAGTTTTTTTTGACAGATAATTGTTTTAGTGAAAGTGCATCAAAACTAATTCTGTTTGGTACGCATGGAATGTTCTGATAGAATTATTTCAATTTCGAGACAAGTTAGAGAAATTTTGAAAATTGATTTAGGCATTAAATGATTGAGAATACATGTTTTAAACTGTTTTCAACTGATTTCATACTCATATAAAAATTTGAAGACAAAATGTCAGTGAAGTTTTAAAAGTATATAAAACAAAGCATAATTTGTCCGCAGTAATAATACAGAGTAAAAAATTTACCGCAGCATTCTACAATACAAACAAAGATAACTCGAAAAAACGATGTCAGAAATAATATTCCAGCGATTTCCAACAGTTTTTCAAAAAAGTTTAAAGAAAATTTCCAATTGATTTTATATATATATATATATATATATATATATATATATATATATATATATATATATATATAAAATATAAATGTGGAATGTCATCAGAAATGACCTCCGAAGGATTTTTAATATATAGCAAAATGTATTCGGAAATAAAACATGGTAGGTGTCATTTGAAAGGGCTTTAGAATAAGTTTCAGATGAAATTAAAAAAGTTGAAATTTTACGATAGGCAATTGTTTCAAATTTAATGTATTCCAAATCATAACTTGTTTGGTCTCATTTGTAAGATCTTTAGAAGAACTTTCAGATGAAATAAAAAATACATATTTTACGACCGTCAATTATTTTAAACATAAAGTATTCCGAATTATACCGTGTTTAGTGCTATATGAATGGGATTTAAAAGAACTTTCAGATAAAATAAAAAATGTTGAAATTTCACGATCTTCAATTGTTTCAAACATAAATTATTCCGAATCATACCGTCTTTGCTGTCATATGAAAGGGCTTTAGAAGAACTTTCAGATGAAATAAAAAAAAGTTAGTTTAGCAAAATGTTTTCGGAAATTAAACACATATTTTATTGAAATTTTACGACAGTCAATTGTTTTAAACTTAAAGTATTCCGAATCATATCGTGTTTGATATGCAAGGGCTTTAAAAGAACTTTCAGGCGAAATAAAAAAAATAAACATTGCGACCGTCAATTGTTTTAAATTTGAAGTATTCGGAATAATGCCGTGTTTAATGTCATATGAAAGAGTTTTTAAAGAACTTACGATGTCAATTGTTTCAAATTTAAAGTTTCGCGAATTATACCGCGTTTGGTATCAAATAGAAGGTCTTTTAAAGGGCTCGCATGCAAAATTGACTTTTTCGATCAGCAATTGTTTTAGTGAAAGTGCATCAAAACCTGTCGTGTTTGATATCAAATGGAAGGTCTTTTGAAGGACTCGCGTGCAGCATTAAATTTTATTCGATCGACAATTGTTTTAATGAAAGTACTTCAAAACCTATCGTGTTTACTATCAAATGAAAGGTCTTTTGAAGGGCTTGCGTACAAAACTTAATACATTTCGATCGTCAAATGTTTTACTAAAAGTGTTTCAATTTTATAGGGCACGCGTATTTAATGAATTATTATTTTTTGATCGTCTATTGTTTTAGTAATGGTGTTCAAAAGCTATCATATTTGATATTAAATGACATGCCTTTTGAAGGGTTCAAATATAAAATTGGTATTTTTTTCGACCGAGAATTGTTTTAGTGAAAATGCTTCAAAACCAATCATGTTTGATGTAAAATTAAAAGGTCTTTTGAAGAACTCGCGTACAAAATTAAATACTTTTAGATCGGAAATTGTTTGACTGAAAGTGCTTCAAAACCTATTGTGTTTGGTATCAAATGAAAGGTCTTTTGAAGGACTCGCTTACAAAATGTAATACTTTTCGATAGTCAATTGTTTTAGTGAAAGTATTTCAAAACCTATCGTGTTTGTTTTCAAATGAAAAGTCTTTTAAAGAGCACGCGTGTTAAATTAATTATTTTTTTATCGTCCTTTGTTTTAGTAAAGGTGTTTCAAAACCTATCATATTTGGTATTAAATTACAGGCCTTTGAAGGGCTCGAATATAAAATTGGTATTTTTTTCGACCGAGAATTGTTTTAGTGAAAGTGCTTTAAAACCAATCATGTTTGATATAAAATGAAAGGTTTATGAAGAGCTCGCGTACAAAATTAAATACTTTCAGATCTTCAATTGTTTTCGTGAAAGTATTTTAAAACTTATCGTGTTTGGTATCAAATGAAATGTCTTTTAAAGGGCACGCGAATTAAATTTGTTTTTTTTTTAGCGGCATTTGTTTTAGTGATACAGATTTCAATTAATAGGTCTTTGCATGAATAAACGTACAGAATTGAAACGTTTTAGATTGGAATTAATTCAGTTTATATTTTCTCAATTATCATACAGAAGTGAACCTTACTTCAGTGTCCGTGGAGCCTAGCGTGAGGCCTGGCAAAGCCAGGCCGACCGCTAGTCTAGATCTAAATGGATAAAAGTATAAGAATAAAATTTAAATTAAATGTATATTCTCTAACAACAAACGAATGTTCAAAAGGTTTCATGTATATTATATGTTTGCGATACTATAGTATTGATTGCATAATCATATTGTGAAGCGAGCTTTTCCTCTTTTGTTTAACAATATGTGTTTTTAACTCATTTAACACAATGGGGTGGCTAGCTCAGCCGTATGAAATCGGACTGTGGATCCTGAGAACCGTGGTTCGATTTCCACAGGCGACAAACAATTTTCATAATTTCAAAAGCTACCCCTGTGGCTCTTCCACCACTATCATCATTGGGGGCCGTGATTTGACGATTGGTAACCGCACTTTACGCGCAAAATATATCACTTACCGAGATCTGCTAAAGCAGAGTACCACACCCAGTAATGGGTAGAAGGCGTGATGATATATTTATATTTATTTATATTTACAATGAAACATATGGGGTAGGTAGCTCAGTGTTATCGTGTCGGCCTGTGGATTTGAGAACCTGGGTTCGATTCCCACAGCTGTCAAACAATTTTCATCATATTATAAACCACCCCTGTGGCTTTCCCTACACTAACATCTTTGGAGGCGTCATTTGATGGCTGGTAACCACACTTCACGCGCATAAATATATCACTTACTGAGATCTGCTACGACACAGTGCCACACCCAGTAATGGGTAGAAGACGTGATATGATATATTTATTTTATTTTACTATTTGGTATTATAAATTGGAATTTTTCGTATTTATATTTATATATTTATTTATTTTATTCTATAAAAGAGGAACTTAATCCTAATATTAATACAAGGTCCGGGATTCATCGAGCCTTATTGTACTACTTCATCTCGTATATTTAGCTTGAGTGGGATTCGAACTCAGGATTTCCGATTCGAATGCCGTAACGCTATCGGTAATTGGTAACTTTTAATTCCAAATGCAAAAATTGTATTTTTACCAATTATTTTTTAAATTTTAGAACGCATTTTTGGCCAGGCTCGCTTCGCTCATACTTCTAATAAACAAATATGAAGCTCATAAAACAACGCTCCACAGACGAAAGCTGTTATATTCGATTTTAGATCAAATGATCCAGAATTTCATACATTTATTTGAATATTGAACGTGTTCTTGGCAAGGCTCGCTTCGCTCGAGTTGTAAATAAACAAACCCTGAGCTCGTAGAACGGCTAAATTTGCATGATTTAATAATGCATTTCACACCTTGCGGTGGCATAGCAAAAAAATACAAGTGTATCTGAGTGGTTCGGGTTCCACTGTAAGCTGTGGGCTTCCTGTTCTGTAAATAGAATTAAGTTCCTATTGTGCAGAGTAACAATAGTGTATTATATACCAAGGAACTAAAATGCAAAATTTATCCCGACGGTGAAGTTTATTTCGCGAGTCACAGTCGACGGACATAATCACCTGAAATATTAAATGCACCTTAGTCCTGTGGTACTATTTTTCAAACTACCAGTCATAATTTTTGAATTACTGATTAATTTTGATATTGTCTTTGACATATAATTCACAATGACAGCTTTATACAAATTTTTAAGTAACTTAGGCAACATAAAGTGAAATATTTGGAAATTTATAATACACTTGTAGCTACGGTAATGCTTGTTTACTTACCAATTTAATCCCACTGGGAAGAAAAGTGACTCTTCAATGCTCGAAAAGGAAGAATAAAGTAGGTCATTTACTTCCAGAAATGCGAAATAGTATATTACATAACAAGCATGGAAAGTGTAAGATAACGTGCGAGTGTACAAATTGAAAAACGAAGCGCGCAACGCCGAGTGATTTAAGTACACGAGCACAGTTATCACACTTTCGAGCGAGTTATGTACACTATTTTTCAGACGACCACAAAATATTTCTAAAAAAAGTTTACAAGAGCAATGTTGTTACATTTTGACAGCTGATGCTTTTTTTGTAGGTAAGCGTTGACGTTTGACTTTTGAGGTTAGGTATTGTGATACCAACTGTATTAACCGTAATGTGAAAATATTAAAAAATGCTAAAATATTAGTAAATAAGTAATTATTAATTTGAAATATAAGATTTATCGGTGCAAATGTGTTGAAAAATATGCCAAAACTTCGATTTAAATAATAATACAAATTGTTTTCATTTATTTTATTATTTTCTTTCATCGTAATGCCATCTGTTGTCAATTAGTGGAACTTCACCTGATAGGTTAGAAGTGTGCGTTATACTAACATATCAGTGTATGTTATTTTCAACTTTCCGTAGTAGTTTATGATGTAGTTATGGTTATTTTCATAAGTGGTCGTCTGAAAAATAAATTTAATTTGACTCATGTTATCTATTGCGACTTTTCATAATTTCAGAAGCAACTTTTTAAGGTAGAAAAAAAATGATAAGATATTTGAATTTAAAAGAGATTAATATCTAACCACAATTAGTCACATAAGTCCGGTTGTAAGTCTAGGTCCGTTTAAGATAAAGGAATCTTTATGATGATTTCATCTAACGTTGCAGCACAACGTACAGCACGAACATCGTCCACGTCTGCGTCCGTTTGAACGTTTTATTAATTAACCCACGTAACTCTGTTGATATACAATGCTGCGAATCCATAAGTTGAGTGTAAAGTATGAATTGATACAGGCCATTCGTTATGATAATTCAATGGCCAGAGGAAATGAATGCGCAACCACCCTTACAGTCGCGCACGAACAATTCTCAGTAATAGCGCGTTTTTACCAAGAGCACAATGCACAAAACACGACTCGGCTCTTCGCCGCCGCTGCCGTTGCATTGTGTGCCATTACAAACACTTTTCTCTTGTTACCTGTGAACGATTGTTTTTCAATTTTCCTCTTTACGGAATTCACATTTCAGGAATTTTATTTTTCTAATCATCTTATTAGAACCATATAAAACTAATCAATTATTTATTTATTTACAACAGAAAATTAAACAAGATTACAATATTTAATTGTAATCTGAGAAATTGGGCCACTGTTGCGAATGAAGTTTGAATTTGGGACCTTTCGCTTGTGAGATGGAACCTCAGTAGATTATACTACAACTATATTCAAATAATAATGAACGAAATTTGTTTTTATTGATAGTTATTAAAATTATGTTATAATGGAATTAGTATTTTTATACAAAAACTTTTAAAATGCATGATGACTGATAAACGTGCTTCTCAAAGTGGGCGACGTCGCCCCCAGGGGCTTGTTTTAATATTTATTTATTTATGTTACTCTGTACAACAGGAATTGAATCCCAATTACAGTACAGGTCCCGGACTCACTGAGCCGCAGAGTGGTTGTTCTTATAATTTCTAACTTAAGTGGGATTCGAACTCGGGATCTCCGGATTCGAATTCCGTAACGCTACCCACCCCACCGTACTGCCGGATTTGATTTGATTAAAGGGATGCTAGGAGCTAGACATGACAGTAGATGACATGGGAGATTAGATATGCTGGTGGGCGACAAAAATGCGTCGCACTACATACATATATTAAATATTTTTATTAGTATCTCTAGGTAATTAATAATTATGCAATTAATAGCTATAATTAAGATTTTATTTTTAGGGCTCGAAATGTACCAGAACAAATCGAAATGTTCCCGTTCGTGTAATTGTGGTTTGTGTTAAATGTTATTTCGGTTCATGAAATTATTAATATTATTCAGGTTTCTGAAATACATTAAGATTTTTCTATTCCGATTCATCCACAAAAAAAAAACGAGTAACACAGTATTTAAAAAATACTATTTTTATTAGAAAACAGATTGACATAAATGAAAAAACTATTCAACAAAATTTGTCGAAACCTGCAACGAAAATGATCTTCGAACTAAAACGAATTTTCTTGATCATGTAGATTTTATATTTTTTAATCATCATAATTGGTGTTTTTTTTTTAATTTTAAATCCTGATTGGTTATCTAAAGAAAGGTCTTTATTTTTCTGATGAGATTCCTATATATACGGAACAGGGGGAGTTGCTACTAAAAAGTACAATCAAGGGAAGCGGTGATCCAAATATATCAAATGGGATATTTTAAGAATAGCCTTTTACATCCTTACTTAACGATATTTCAAGAACAAAAAAATGTATTGTAGTTTTCAATTAGATAATGTTGCTCTATGAGAATTTTAACAATTTAGTAAAGTTTCTGAACCATTAATTTATCTCACAATACCACATGTTGTGTTGTAAATGAAGCTGAAAGATTCGGAACATAAATTTTCAATGTTCCAACTCTAATTGACTCCACACTTCAGGAAAAAACTGAACCTCCAAAGAAAGAAACTTAACACTTATTTACATGCGACATAATTGTCAAAAACAAAAAAAGATGAATATTTAAATTAATTTTAAAAGTAGTATTCCAAAACGTAAAAGATATAAAATTGTATATTACATCTGTCCTTGAGTTATGCTTACAATTATTATTGTGGAATATACGCATGTGCATCTTACATAAACTGGAAAATTATTTCAATTTTTCGGACTGTCTACATCCATGTTCAGTAGCGTAGATTATATTTGCAAAAAAAATAGTTTTATTTTATTTCATTTTATTATTTTACGCTGTCATACTCCAAAATGGGACAGAAGTAACGATATTTGAAAAATTTCAAAATGCTAAATCTCTTTTTTGTACTCGCTGCATTCAAAATAATGTTTACATAACCTTGGAAACCGATAGAAAGTTTGATTTTGTGCACTAGTGCGCAAAGTAATTGAAAAAAACTCCCATTTTATATGATTCTAAATTATAACTATTACAACGCTATTTGTACTTATTTATATACACGCATTTTAAGGTATTTATAAAAGAAGTAGAGACATTAGCTTATAACGCCATCAAACAGGCATATTTTAACAAACTTTACAAGAAAAAAATAAACAATTTGTTTTCAAATAACAAATGTCATTTCATGGCATACTTAACTGTCAATATAAATTCACGCTTCAAATTTAATAAATTGCCTCATTATCCATCATATAATTTTTGCTCGTTACAAAAAGCATTGTACAAAACTCGTGCGCGGAGACGCCATTTGCACCGTTCGCGCAAATTAAAGCACTCGCTTCGCTCGTCCTTTAAAATTGCGCTCATGTGCAAAGTATGTCTTCGCGCACTAGTTATATAAATAGCTATTTTAAAAGTAGATCTGTTTATCTTGCCAGCTTCGTATGACAGTAAATCACTTACAAATAAAATACAAATAATGGAATACATGATTTGGTATCAGAACACAGAAATGATGAGAAACTTTAAAGTCATTATAAAAATAAGGGTTGTCAATAACTTATCGATCACTAACAGATAATGATCAAGTTACAGAATAAGAAAGAATTTTTCATTTATCCAAACAATAGTTATCGACATCTTTATATTTGAAGATGGACAAATGTATATTATGTCAAAAATAACATAAAAACTATATATAAAATGAAATAAATAAATATATCATCACGTCCCTTTACCCATTACTGGGAGTGACACTCTACCGAAGCAGATCTCGGTAAGTTATATATCTATACGCGTGAAGTGCGGTTACCAGCCGTCAAAGTATACAATATCCTTATTTCTGTAACTCTGATATAGAAGTTGTCTTTCATCTATTTATTGAAGCACTTGATTTATTGCTTAGTACGCCACTGTACACCCAACCTTGAAAAATATTATGCACGTGACCATATGAATATTAACGTTTAAAATTAACAATTTCACATTTCTCACCGGATTCCAATTTAAACCATCGGTGTAATTTTAAACAGATTAGTTACATCCCTTCTTGTTGTTGTGGGAAAACAAGTAAGAATTTGTATGCTGGCCAATAAGATTTATGCCTGCAAAATACAGACTTGTCGACAAAGAGATGAATATTTATAAAAGAATAAATAAGTAGATAGTAGATATATCACCACTCAAGTCGAAACACTCATTAAATATAATTCTACCCACATAAAAATGAAAATATTGGGTTTTTTTTTGTAGCTGACAGATACTAGCATAATTTTATTGGAAAAAAATCCGGTAATGAATTTATTACAAGTTAGGAAGATGTTAATGTATATAAAAAAGTTTGAACATTGTATTTTTAATGGAGTAGGTGGCACAGATATCGTGTCGGCCTGTGGATCCAAAGAACCCTGGTTCGATCCCCACAACCGACAAAACATTTCTTCAAATTAAAACTATCCTTGTGGCTCCGTCACCACTAACATCTTTGAGGACCGAGATTTAACAGCTGGTAATCGCACTTCACGCGCATAAATATATCACTTACCGAGATCTGCTTCGGCAGAGTGCCACATCCGGCAATGGGTAAAAAGTGTGGTGATATATTTTTATTTATTTTATATTTTTAAAAGAATAATAGTGGTATATATTTTAGAATATAATGCTCTACAGATAATTGTAACCTAGTGAACAGAGGTGTGAGGTGTATTTATATTCTTAAATTTGATATTTGATTACAACAATGAAAAATTCCCACATAACATCACAACAATTTAAAAATCCAATTATGATGATTACAACAATGAAAGATTACGACATAGACAGATTGTGATGTCAACAATAGCCATATTCCAGCTGTATTCCATTTGCCTCTTGGTTCACTTAAATCAGTTCAGATAAATTAGACAACATGACAAAATTAACTGAATTAAGCAAACTGATGTACTTATTGGAGTGAATTACTTTCAAGTAAATTAGAATCTATAATTCAAGTACTGGAAATAAAGTCATCGAAGTAATTTAGCGAAATAAATAAGTGATCTGTTTCAGTAAATGTAAGTTAGATCTGATCCAAATGGCAAATGGAATACGCCTTTTATTTGCCATTTGGATCAGATCTAACTTACATCTACTGATCCAGATCACTTATTTATTTCGCTGGATTACTGATTTTATTTCCAATACTAGAATTACTTATTCTAATTTACTTTGAAGTAATTCATCCCAATAAGTGCTTAATTCTGTTCATTTAGTCATGTTGCGTAATTTATCTGAACTGTGATTTTAGTGAATCAAGTGGAAAACAATTTTCATTGAAGTACGTACTACGAGTAAACCAATAACATTATTATATGTCATGTACCTATAGTTTGAACAGCAAATTTGTACTACAATGAAAACTTCTAAAAATTATAAATTACCATGGGCGTCCGCCCCTCTTCCCCTCGGTTTTGTGACATTTCATTTGTGACTTTAAGAGTGTGCACTCCTAATTTAATTTTAACTTATCCAACATCAATAGGTATGTAAAATTTTAGTACATTTTTTACTCTTTTTATATTTCGACTTGATAATGGACCTAACCCATCGTCCGAAACGTCGTTTTTTTTTGTCTACTAAATATATAAAATAAAGCCATCAATCCAAACAACGTTGGAAAGATATTGTTTATTATATTTTTTCCTATCTCAAATGTAAAATTATAATATTGTAATTTCCTGCTTCCCTAAATATTTTAAGCAGAAAAGCTTGTTATAAAAGTTTTAGGGCATAAAATTTTGCATCTGAACCAATAAACAAAACTAATTTTACTGACGACACAAATTAGCTTTGAAAATGACGAAAATTTCCTCAAAACTTATCGATTGGCATAAAATTGAAACAAAATTAAACAAATGTGTGACGTTTTATCTGTCAAAATAAATGAAATAATAAATAAATAATTTATTTTGACAGTTTTGACAGATTTAAAGTCAAAAATTTGTTTAATTTTGTTTCAATTCCATAGCTATTGATAGTTTTGAGACAATTTTAGTCATTTTCAGATCTAATTTGTGCCGTTACAAAGCATGCAAAATTAATTTCGTATTTTATGCCCTAAAACTTTTATTTGAAGCTTTTTTCTTTTAAATAATTACGAAACAGGAAATTAAAACAATATGATTTTACATGTTGAAGTCCTATCTTCAAGAGACGCGGTCACCATCCTTTATATGTATATATAACTAGCTATTACCCGCGACTTCGTTCGCGTGGTCTACAATTTAATGCGAGTACCCCGCATGCGTTTCATTGCAACTCAAAGAAAGTGTTTGTGTACAGCTGTCCATGTGAGAAGCATGGATTTTCCAAGTTTAGTCCACACACTTGTAGTGACTGTCGTACCGGAAACTGCAAACGTCTGAATTCGAATGGCATAGGACTGAAGCTTTGTTATACCTATATGTTAAGATTAGTTCTCGTCTGTACCTATACCAAATTTAAATCGAATCAGTGCAGTACTTTTTAGGATAGCTAGCGGCCATTTTGTTTCAAGACGGCGGATTGAAGCTTTATTATACCTATATGTTAAGATTGGTTCCCGTCTATGCTTACACCAAATTTGAATCGAATCAGTATAGTACTTTTCAGGATAGCTAGTGGCCCATTTTGTTTTAAGATGGCGGACTGAAGTTTTATTATACCTATATATTAAGATTGATTCCTGTCTATGTCTGTACAAAATAAGAATCGAATCAGTACAGTACTTTTTAGGATAGCTAGCAGCCATTTTGTTTTAAGATGGCGGACTGAAGTTATATTATACCTATATATTAAGATTGGTTCCCGTCTATGTCCGTACAAAATAAGAATCGAATCAGTGCAGTACTTTTCAAGATAGCTAGCGGCCATTTTGTTTAAAGATGGCGAAATTAAGCTTTATTATACCAATATGTTAAGATTGGTTTCATTCTATCTCTATACCAAATTTGAATCGAATCAGTGCAGTACTTTTCAGGATAGCTAGCGGCCATATTGTTTCAAGATGGCGGACTGAAGCTTTATTATACCAATATGTTAAGATTGGTTCCCGTCTATGTCTATACCAAATTTGAATCCAATCAGTGCAGTAGTTTTCAGAATAGCTAGCGGCCATTTTGTTTCAAGATGGTAGACTGAAGCTTTATTATACCAATATGTTAAGATTGGTTCCCGTCTATGTCTATACCAAATGTGAATCCAATCAGTGCAGTAGTTTTCAGAATAGCTAGCAGCCATTTTGTTTCAAGACGGCGGACTGAAGTTTTATTAGACCTATATGTTAAGATTGGTTCCTGTCTATGTCTATACTAAATCTGAATCGAATCAGTGTAGTACTTTTCAGGATAGCAAGCGGCCATTTTGTTTCAAGATGGCGGACTGAATCTTCATTATATCTATATATTAAGATTGGTTCTCGTCTATGTCTATACCAAATTTTAATCGAATCAATGCAGTACTTTTCAAGATAGCTAGCGGCCATTTTGTTTCAAGATGGCGGATTGAATCTTTATTATGCCTATATGTTAAAGTTGATTCCCGTCTATGTCTATACCAAATTTGAATCGAATCAGTGTAGTACTTTTCAAGATAGCTAGCGGCCATTTTGTTTCAAGATGGCGGATTGGACTTGTGCTAAGTCAGAAACCTTCTCGGGGGTGCACACAACAACTTAGCAAAGTTTCATCGCAATCGGATGAATGATATAGGAACGCATAAGGGACAAACAAACAAACAGACAAACAAACATTAATTTTTATATATATAGATATAATAAAAATTAAAGTTTAAGTTTAAAGATAATAAATTCAAGTTGAAACTGAATTTTCAGCAGTATTCTTATGGCCAGCTAGGGACATGTTCCTTATCGTAATCTAAGTTTATTAAGTATACACAGACATAAAATATTAGAAAATAAAAACTGTAAAATTGCTAAATAAGAATTTATTGAAGAAATGATGTCAATTTATGGAAGAGTTATTAGAAAATTGTCCTTCCTCTTGAATTCAAACCCAGACGACTAGTAATTTATTTGACAAAAATACATTTTTATATATTTGTTATGTGTATTTGTATTTTGTTATGTAAAAAAAAACATTTTAAAACTTTATGTACCTATATCTGAGAGTTTTTTACAAATATATAAATTAAAACGTTCTAAAGTATTTAACTGTCAAAAATTTGAACCTTTATTTAGATGCGTTTTTTAAAATTCTAATTCAATTTTTTCGGATAATTAATATGATTAATTGGCAACGTTTTATGTTTCAACCGGGCCTTAGGTATTTATTTTTATTTTCCCTTTACTTTATAAGCAATTGTAGCAGTATGCTTTTCATAACCAAGAGGTTACTTCTCGAAATCTCACTAATTTCAACTGGAAAACTATAATTATAATTCCATAATTGAGATTAATTTCGTGATGCAGCGTAGTAAAAAGTAAAGACCTATCCATAGTTTGGCAGCACATGTTAAGTCTGTACTAAATTACTACCAAAAAAATGAGATGCAGCCTAGCATACACATACATTTTTTTAACAAACCAGACATGATTTCTTTTTGTTTCTTCCTGTATAGTTTTGAGTGTAAACTAAAAATTAAATTGCGTATACCAATTCCACTGTGCATATTTGTAAATCAATTAACATCGCTTCCTACTTATTCGCGATGGTTGCGACACATGCAACATCTGCCTTTGCATCTTCAGTCAGCTAATCCTAATTGCATAGCCAAACATTCCACTTTTTTCCAACATTCTTTTCTTACACACATCACAAAGTGAATCGATACTTTTTGTGGTGGACGTGGCTGTAATCTTTTTTTAATACACTTCCATTACGTTTGGTTTTTGTTTTGGTCGTCACGCGGTCACGGACATTACGCATGTGGCGTTGTGGTGGTGGTAATAAGGCATCTAATTGGTGAATTTGGGCAGCTTGAGAACGCTGCGGTGTGCGGCGAGATTCACTTCCGCGTTCACGTTCACTGCGCGTCCCGGCGACACGACGGCGGCGATGGTGGCGGTGGCGTCAGTGATTGTGTTGTCTAGTACAGTGCTGCCTAAACGGCGGCTTTACTTACAGAAAATCTTGTACAATCGGAATGAAAGAAATTGCAGATGATGCTTTTGAAAGAGAGTGTATTAAGAATCATTGAAAATGACTCCAAAAGATGTTTTCGGTAAAAAAAAAAAATTTTGCAGACCTTAATTAAATTTGGCGCACGTAAATATTGGATCATCATACGCATCCTGTTAAAATATGAAACACAGGCATCGTCTGTGCACAAATATATTCACTTGTAAAGTTGCGTTCTTATACACGGGGCTTATGGCGATCATCACTCAGAATCGCACATATTTGGTTTGTGTACCTCTAAAATTTTGCAGTTTCATTTGAAAAACTAGTATGATGTTCTAGAACTATCCATGTATATTGTATCAGAAGGAGAAAGTTTTTTATCGTTTAGTAATGGATATATAGCCATGCAAAGCCTTGTTTTAACGAAAAATTAGGAATCCCAATTTATAATTGCAACACCACATGGTGGTATGGTATTTGAAAATTCACTAGACCAACAACCTGTTAACAATTCATGATATTCACATCATAATAGGTATAAAACATTTATTTTATTCAATTTTTATATTTTTTTGAGCGTCAGTTTCATCACTCGACAACCGATCGCGCCCCACCGTCACACTAGTACTACCTTAATTTTAAGATGAGACAGGAAGTTGAAAGTATATTCGATATTCGCGAAATTGATGATTCTATTTTATATATGAGTATCAAAGAGACAGTATTCAACTTGATGGACCAGTGCTTCTTACAAACATACATACATAACATCCCTAAAATTATTGATAAAATATTTTCCCATCAGGCTCATCAAATAATTAATCCTCGTCAAATATTCTCATCACACACCATTCTCGCTTCAACCACATTCATAGTTCCCTCCATATAAGCTCACACTCGATATATTTCATCCCACAACAAACTTTCAATCACACCTATTCACTGTTCATTCATCTTATTTCGCTAATTGTGTTTTTAATCAAATAGAAGGAATTATTTGAAAATATCATGTTTTTTATTATCCGTTTCTGGGTTTGACAGATCTTAATTTTTACTTATAATTTTGTTTTTCTTCAGTAAACTTGACTGTCCAAATGATTTCTTTTTTCTTAGCATTCTCGTTTTAGATGCTTGTTGTTCATTGTTGTATTTGTTGGTGTGTTTGTGAAAAGTTTGGCAAGTACTGTATGAAATAGTGTCGGTGGCGATGGTGTAGCAGAGTGCGGTGGTAAGGATATTCACCTTGAACGGTCCAGCGACCTTCACAAGGTTACCAACGCGTCATCGGCCACCGCCACACTTCACATCACGCCACTTGTCTATTCCTCTACTGCGCGACTCCATCAAATTTTGCCGAGTCAAAGAGGTGGTGCTGGAGCACTTAACCGTAAGATGATGACACGACTTCTGGATCATGAGTGCCCTTGTTAGTATGTCTGGCTCTGGATTTCATTAGAACAGCGGTTTATGCTTTCTAAGAATTATGTTCAAAATATTTACTAAATATTGAAACATAACCTGAATACATAAAATTAAAGTATAATCGACATAAAATAAAATATATTATCACATCAATTTTTAGGTGTGGTATTTTGCTATCAGATCTTGGTATGCAACATATGAGATTGCGGTTGTTATCCTTCAAATCACGGTCAGCAAAGAAACATTGGTGAAGGGAGGTTTCCTAATGAAAATTACAATTGTTTGCTAGTAGCACTGTAACAAGGGTTGTGCGAGCGGCGACAAAAAATAGAAGGCGCCGTACCATTTATTCATATATTTTTAATTTTTTTGATACTTTGTTAAATTTTAATTCTCCTTTACCTGTATGTCAAGCTCAAAATTGTTATTATGTATTTGCTATTTAAATATTAAATTATATTTTTCAACGAACACAAGTTGAATGTATGTACAGTTACTGTTATATAGATGTTAGGCCATGTTATCATAATTTCAGTATTTTGTGATCAGAATAATATATCCTGTCATATTAATTTATTTTAGTTTTAAGGTTTTTTTAAAAATACGAAGAGCTGAGTTGATTTTGAATGAAATTGAAAAACCGGAAGAGGAAGTTTACTGGACACACAAAACAATATATTCCATTTATTTCAAAAATGGAATCAGTTACGAAAAAAAGTTTCAAAAATATTTGGAACATAAAATGTTATTTGCAATTTTCTTCTATATGCGTCTCATTTTGAGAAAAATTAATTTATATATTTAATAATATAATAATAATCATAGTAACAAACAACATAAATATGTTTAACATTTATGTGTCAAATAATAATTGTCAAACGCAAGGAGCAAGTCATAAGTGTTCAATTCAGCGTTTTTGATATTAAATATGCTGTGTATAAGAAAGTCGTGTGATGACCACACCAGATTTTTTATTCAGTGTTGTGTGTTCTCATTGGTTAAAAATTAACAGATATGTTAGAGAATTCGCCCATAAATAAGTAAAATAAATAAATTTAATGTTTATTGCTCCGATGTATAAGTGATATATATCTCTAGATATAAAGATTTAATAGTTACGTCAAAGGAGGAAATATTTGTTGAATGTTGGTGATAAGAAGTTGTTACGTACATGTGCACTATATATACATGCAGTTACACAACAACATCACTAAACATTTGATGGCCTGCGGTAGTAGCACGTGGGCGCGCTGTATCGCACGAGATCTCTACACGATCCGAATGTAGTTCAGACACGCGGCACTGCACAACATACAGTTACATTTATGATTTCAAGTCTTTTCGGCGACCTCGCAATTCGGGTAAATGGTCATTTTGTCTGTGTCTACTGGTGACCGCTGGGGTCACGCAGCATAGATACACATAAGTACGTGCTTAGGTCGCGCTACATCTGCGACTACTTGCTCACTTGAATCTGATTTTTATACTTCGTTGACCTTAACATTGTCTAACATAAATTGTGTGCTTGTTTTTCACTTAAATGTTCATTTATCCTACACCTGCAATGGAGATAATATCACCCCAATAGTAACTACATCATTGTATGTTATTGACCGATATGTTGAAAACTACTATTTATTTTTTATGATTATCTTATAGATATCGTACAATTGTCAAATTGGACAAAATTAGTTAGTACCTAGAGTATTATGAAGATGTTAATGCCCGAGGGGAATAAACATCAAGCAATGCCCGTAATGCATACAGTATTTTTTGTCTTACTAGTAATTTTAATATCCTAATTCCTAAATAATAAATAATGGATTATGAACGGCCATGGCTGCACTCGTTGGAACTGATCTAAGCGATAACGTGAGTTAAGTAACGTTGCGCGCGGGTAGTACTTGGATGAGTGAGCGTCCAGAGAAACCCGCGTTGCTGTTAACTATAAAACCTAAAACGCAGGATGAGGGCGTAATGGCGGCATATGACCATAGCAGTTGGTCCGCCACGAAGCCACAAAAAACATATAATGGATTACGTGGCAATACTGAATAAATGAAATGTCAGTTTTCGACAGTATTACCATAATAACGTTACTCTGAATACCCTAGGGCAGTGATTTTCAACCTAGGGAACAAGCTTCCTAAGGGAGGCGTGAGGGAAATTGAGGGGTGGCGCGGTGAGATCACAACAAAAGACAAAAAAAAAACAACATGTATTGTGCTGCAATGGGACATAAATGCCAAACAACAATTTCGAACAATGACTTTTGAAACGTTTCGGAAAAGCTACCACAAAATTTATTCCAAAGTAGCTGGAGAAGCATTAAAATTATTAAAGATTGAATGTGGCGAGGGCCTTAGGTGTGTATTATCACAATTGACACCGAACATTAAAGCACTTTTTAATGAAGAACAATGTCAATCATCATATTAATTTTGATTTTGTATCCCTTCTAATTGTCTAATTTTTATGTAAGTTATATGTTGTCTATCATTGATGAATGAAGGCCTAGGCTCAAAAAGGTTGAGAACATCTGCCCTAGGGCCTATTAAAATTATATATTGCCCTTAGGGCCTTATGAACTAAATAATAAGCCAGGAGATAAGGTCCTCGTCAAAACCCATCTCCTCAGTCATGCAGCCCAAGGGATAACAGCTAAGTTAGTCCCTAAACGTGACGGTCCATACGTCATCAAGAAGATGGCTTGTTGCTGTGGTATTAATAAACATATTGACCTAGGAAGATATATAAAAAATAAATTGTATAAGAATAAGTTTTTATTGTAATTTGGTGTCAAAGTTCATTTCAACAAAATTACAATATATCGATTGATATATGAGTCGAGTCAGCGTTTTTACAACAAAACAGCGTAATTTATGTAGCTTGAGCAGGTCTAATCCGTAAACCTTCCATTACTTACTTATTGTTATAGATACTATAATAATAACAATAAAAAATTAGTAAAAGGCAAAATTTAGCAACGGAAAACAATTAATTGTATATATTTCACAGCAAAATGATACCAATATTTAGTAAGAAAATATATCACCAGATGTCATATTGCAATTTGTCAAATGTGAATAGACTGTAATAGGTATTACTAACAAAAGTAGTGCAACAAGTTTAGTAAGTTTTTGTAACAAGATTTTATTAGTTTTCGTTGTGAAATACGCGTTGTTATAATAAATTGTATGACAGTGTAATACAATTTTACTCCGATTAGTTCCACACGCCACCGTAATTGCACTCTGTAGTGTAGACTAAGTATCACCATTTTGCCATTCTTCTATGAATGTCATGTTGTCTTGATAATCGTTTATGAGTTGTGTATTTATTTTTTAGACATACGTTAATCCTATTTTAAATCATCTAATTTTTATTTGCTATTCAAATCTTTTTTGTAAGTTGTTCTTTTTATTTTTTAAATGTATAGGATTATACCTGCCTCAATTTTTTCGCTATAGTGTCATGACATAAACATATCGTTTACAAATAGCGGCTTAGAGTCTATAATAACCTTATTAATTAGCATCTAATCTTACTTCACTTCCTCGTGCAAAAAATTTGAGCTGCCGTAAAATAACATGTTAAGTAATAAAATAACCAACCGTATAAGATTAAAAATGATAGATACAAAAAAAAACAATATGGTATTGAGTTTGTTTTAGAACATAAATTACAAGTTCAGAAAAGGAAGATGCAATCTATAATCTAAAAAAAGTATTTAGTTTTTTAGCGATCGGACAGTGAATGAATTAAAAACACAGTACGCGTAGGTTGTTGATATTTTTCATTATGACAATGACCTGTGGCAGCCGTAAGGTATGACCAGTGCTCGCTTTCAAATGGACCGGGCACTATCCGGTATTTTTTCAACGTGTAGCATTAGTATACCGGTACTTTTTGCGCTGAGACACAAATTTTGAAAGAATTTGTCCAAATAGATACCAATTACAAGTTTTATGCCTATTTATTTAATAATTTTTGGATATCCGTTAAGTTTTTTTTTTCATGTCATCACTCTTGTCTTCATTGCGTAACAATTGAAAGTACATTGACTTTAATTTTATGTATCCTCTTTATAATATTTTACATTTTAGTGGTATCGAGTCGGCCTGTGAATTTCAGAACCTCAGTTCGATTCCCATAGCCGACAAACAATTTTCATCATATTAAAATTACCCCTGTGACTCCCTCTTCACTAACATCTTTGGGAGCTCTGATTTAACGGCTGGTAACGGCATGTCACGCGCATAAATATATCACTTATCGAGATCTGCTTCAGAAGAGTGTCATATACAGTAATGGGTAAAAGGCGTAATGATATATTTATGTAAATTAGCTTTATCTTAAACCAGTAAAAAGCATTAGATACTACATTATTAAATTTAACCCCTTCCGTGAATATGCTTCAAGTGAAACGGAATTATAGATGATATTAATAGCTATTTACATAACAAGTGCGCGAAGACATACTTTGCACATGAGTGCAATTTTAAAGCACTCGCTTCGCTCGTTCTTTAATTTGCGTGAATGGTGCAAATGACGTCTTCATGCACGAGTTTTGTACAATGTTTTTTGTACCGACCAAAAATTATATAATCAACAATGAGGAAATTTATTAAATTTGAAGCGTGAATATTATATATTGATTATTTTTTCTCAAAACCAATGAAATGCTTTATTGTATGTCACGTGTCTGCGTTTTAACCAATCCTGTCATTATTATACTGAGAATAAAGCTCTTGTGATTATTCCCGGAAATAATCTCTGTAGATACTTTTTTGTTTGTGACAAATGATATCTAGTTATCAAGTAATTATTTAAAACTGTCAACGCGTCAAGTAAAATTTAGTTCCATTTTAGATACACACCAACAAATTTTTGAAACAACTTCTAAGAATACTTTAATAAGTAATCAATCGATATGAACCCAATTCAAAATCTTTTTAACTTGGATGAATCGACTTCAACAGCCAAGTCAAAAAATAATCTAATTAAATATAACTCGAGAGTTGGATAAATTAGAAAATAATTCTTCAGTATCTTTCTCAAACTTGTTGCCATTTGGCAATAGCCACTCAAGCCCTGTAGGCTCTCGTGACTATTGCCTGGCAACAAGTTTTCGAAAGATCTGTCAAATTATTTTCAAGTTATTCTCACTCTCTTGTTATATTATTACTGACAATTTAGTATGCCATGAATTGACATTTGTTACTTGAAAACAAATTGTTTATTTTTTCTCGTAAAGTTTGCTAAAATATATCTAATTGATGGCGTTATAAGTTAATGTTTCTATTTCTTCTATAAATTCCTTAAAATATGTGTACCTATATAAGTAAAATTAGCGTCTTAATAGTCCAAATTTAGAACTATAAAAATGGCTGTTTTTTTCAGTTACTTACAAAATCAATCTTTCCATAGGTTTCCAAGGTAATGTAAACCTTTTTTGAATGATGCAAGTAGAAAAATAATTTCCCATACACTTCACGCGCATAAATATATTACGGTAAAGTGCCACATCCAATATGGGTAAGAGGCGTGATGATATATTTATATTTATTTTACATTTATGAAACTCACGAGAATAACAAACGATACAGATGTCATCTCAAGTTTTGGTGCATTAGAATGATAGAGTAATTTTTGTAATTTGGTCCCTAAAAGCATTTTTGTAATACGATGTGTGACTATTAGTCTCATCCAAAAAGAAATTCAATTTAGAAGTGGAGGGTGAACATGACGAGAAACGTGAGAAGAAAATGCTTCCCCTAGCATAAGGGGCAAAAACTCAACACAAACAAGAAATATCTTTAATTAACGAGAAATTCTACCACCCTCTTATACTATAAAATAATTATGTTATAGTTATAACACAAACATAGAACAGAAATAATATCTCGTGTCTCGTGTAGTATTTAATCTTCTTGACAACTTTTGCAGGAAGTACGCATTTGGATGGCGTTATTTTGATGTACATATATAAAAGTCCATCCAAGTATAGTAGAAGGAAAACTAGCAATAATTTAAAATGTGTTTTGTGTTGCATAAATAAGAAAAATAGGAAAAAATTTCCATCACTTGTCTCGTAATTCCACAGAGGTTTTTTACAGCACGTTTGCATCAACTTCTCAGGTCATCAACAAACGGCTGGTCAGTTCAGCTTTAACCATAGACGTACGTTTCGTCCTTCCGGACTCATCAGTATGGTGCGATCATATATCCAACTAGATCAACTAGGAACTAGAGGATTGTGATACCGACTTAGCTGAACTGACTGATGTTAACCTATCTACAACGGTAACATGACATGAGAGCTATGGAGCCACTCGTGGTGCCATCTACCGACAAAATCGCAAACTGCTTGACAGCTATTGAAATAAAACAAAAGACAAAATGTCTATTGCGATGTGGAATTGAGTCTATGGTTAAAGCTGAACTGACCAGCCGTTTGTTGATGACCTGAGAAGTTGATGCAAACGTGCTGTAAAAAACCTCTGTGGAATTACGAGACAAGTGATGGAAAATTTTTTCCTATTTTTCTTATTTATTAAGACTCAATTCCACATCGCAATAGACATTTTGTCTTTTGTTTTATTTTATGTTGCAATAAAATTAAACTTCGCAACTAAATCAGACAATTTGATTTAATACGTACTGTTTATGCAAAACATTCATAATTTGATATTTAATTTTTCTAAATATTTATTTTTCAATATTTTTTTTTGTTACTTAATGTTAAATTTTATAATTCAATTTATAGTCAAATACAAGAAAAATTCCAAAATACATTCAAACAGTAATAATTATGAATTGTGTTTTTATTGATACATAATCATGCCCAAGTTTTTGACATTTACGAGTATATGGAATGGCTAGCAGAGTGGTATGAAGTCGGCCTGTGGATCCTGAGGTCCCTGGTTCGATTCCCACAGGCGACAAATTTTCATAATTTGAAAAAAGCTATCCCTGTGGCTCCTCCACCACTAACATGTTTGGGGGCCGTGATTTGACGACTGGTAACCGCACTTCACGCGCAAAAAATATATCACTTACCGAGATCTGCTGTAGCAGAGTGCCACACCCAGTAATGGGTAGAAGGCGTGATGATATATTTATTTTTATTTTACGAGTATTAATATTCAGAAATTAAACTAAAAAGTTAAGTCGATTTTTCCATCTCCGAATAAAGTTCCCGATAACTTTCGACAGGTTAAATGAAAAAATATCGCATCAAAAAATGACATTCAGTGCAATTATTACCATTTGTACTATGATGTCGATACAATATTTTTTTGTTTATCCCGATGATAGTTATTGAGAACTTTTTATCGGTTCATTAGCAACTAACCCGTCAATAAGTTTCAGAAATTCTTTAATCAAAAGGGATCTTTATTTTATTCTTGCAAACCAGCATAGTGTTGTAAATACTTAACAATTGATGAAATTAGTATATGGGATCGTTGGAGCCGTACCTCATTTATAGAGCATTTGACCGGAATTCAAAAGTCCCAGGTTCAAATCCTGGTGGTATCTAAATTTTTCTCTCTATAACTAATTTAGTTTTCATATTTCAATTTTCTAATTTACTTCGATAAACGTATTAAAATCATTGTTCCTATAGATTTAATTTTGTTGATTGTATAAATCCAATATTACTGAATTTGGTCGAGGTATCTTCAAAATCAATTGATTATGAGTGATAAACCATTTAATTGGCAGTGGAGAGAAAGCGGGTTTTCAAAATATTATTGAATTTGTTACTGAGGGCCTGTATTTTAGTTTTCTAACGCAGTTTCTAATGAATTGAAACTGTCAAACAAACAAAAATTATAACAATTATATTAACTGTCATTCTTTCACTTGCTAGTTTTTGTTTGCTAAACAGGCATTCTGCGATAGCAGATCCCAGTAAGTGATATATTTATGTGCGTGATGCGGTTACCAGCCTTCAAATCACGGCTCCCAAAGATGTTAGTGGAGGGAGAGCCACGGGAATAATTTTAATGTGGTGAAAATTGTTTATCGGCTGTGGGAATTGAATCGAGGTTCTCAAATCCAAAGGCAGATTGAGCCACTATCCCATTACATATGATATTGATGAATCTTCCGGTAAATGGCGGTAAATTGAAAAATGTTTTCGTATTATCAGTTACAAGTAGTCTACATCATGTAAACTTGTAAGGGCATACCAACAATAACCTAGATCATTTATAAGCAGTGCACATATTTTCGCGACATTTAAAAATCCGTCATCGATCATCCCATTCCAAGGTCCCATCGTTCGTTGAATGAAATCCATGTGACTGTGTCGGGTTAACATCTGGCGACAGTCGATAAATCAACGCCAAACGTCGGTGATTGCCGCAGCTCGACACGGAGGCCAGGCGGCATCGCATCATGAAGTGTTCGTAATTACGGCGAGTGCTCGTGACGGGCGCCGTGGAGAGCTGGAGGATGAGGATGAGGATGACCCGTGGTGAACGTGACCTCTCAGCCCTCATTATACTCACTGGATGCGGTGCTTAGCGCCGTGTGAGGAATGCTCTGATACATATTCACAGCTATAAATGGTAGGGATTATAGCTAGTGGAAAAATGTACAAGTACCATTCCAACATCTCGTACATTCTAATGTCATGCAGAAACGCACAAAGATTTTCAATTCATAAATACATAATTTCGTAGAGACTACGACACATAAAAATATCACTTTACCAAGATCTACTGTAGCAGAGTAATCGCTTAATTGACGTCATCAAATCATTATTTATTTTATTTTTATGATGTTTAAAAATAGGTTCGATATTGAGAACTCTGCGTGTTGAATCGTGACTTACGACCATACAAGTATCAAGTTTGTCCCTATCCTTATCTAAAAATGGCAAAATTTTGTTAATACGGAAATCTCCCTTTTAATAGCCAATATGTAATAAAAAATTACCTTACATGCCAGATGTGTCCCGGTTTTTACTTTCATATACACAGTATAAGGAAGTATTGGAATCGTGAAAAAAATCGTTGACGAGATTTTCGCGGAAATACGTGTTTTGAGGTCCACTGAATCCGTTTTGATCATTTTCTCAATGATGTATGTGTATGTGTGGATGGAAGGATGGATGGATGTGTGTCCGAGTGTGCAATATCTCATGAACGAGATAAGATTTGTGAACGAAACTTGGTAATTATAAGTTTCATAAAAATACGAAGAGCTGAGTTGATTTGGAATGAAATTGAAAAATCGGAAGAGGAAGTTTATTAAATCAATTCCATTTATTTCAAAAATGGAATCAGTTACGAAAAAAAGTTTCAAATAAAAGATGTTAGCAAAAATATTTGGAACGTAAAATGTTATTAGCAATTTTCCTGTATATGCGTCTAATTTTGAGAAAAACTAATTTATATATTTAATAATATATTCCAATAATCATAGTAGCAATAGAAACAAAAAACAAAAACATGTTTAACATTTATATGTCAAATAATAATTGTCAAACGCAAGGAGGAAGTCATAAGTGTTCAATTCGACGTTTTAGATGCTATATTAATTTCATTGATCAAATAGTAAGTAATTTTATATTTCTATTAACATAAGTATATTTATATAAATTTTTTTTAGGAAGTTGATTATCTGTAATGAAAATTAAAAAGATATCAGTAAAATCCCAAAATTTTAATTAATCCAGATATATGCTGAATTAGTGAAAAAGTAAATTAAAAGTTAATATTATATAACATTCATATATTCTAAATATTAAATATGCTGTGTATAAGAAAGTTGCGTGGTGCCCACACCAGATTTTTTAATATTGTCCCAATTTGTGTCTTTAAAGCCCTACCGGATAAAATAGGTTCGGGACTGTCAAATATTTCGGTTTACCAAAAGTAATAAATAAAAATTCCAGAAAATTGTACATTTATACTTGTTGTTGTATCCACGTGATGTGTTTAATAAAAATTCTCGAAAAAAAAAGGGTTATTCGTTTCATTTTCGGGTCGAGTAATAAAGGTTTCTGGACGACGTGTAGCGGAGTCTGGCAATATTACGAGACTCGAAATAGTATTTTTAATCGTACAGAAACATTATTTTTTTTCTTTACTCACTTATTTAGGAAATTTTGCATAATCAAAGTGGATCAAAAAATTATTATTAAAAATATTTATAATCATGTTAAGGAAAATCACTTGTTCAGTTCATTTTAATAATAAAATCATAATCCATTTTATTATCATCTATAATTTCGTTTTACTTGAAGTATATTCACGAATGGGGTTAAATTTAATTATGTAGTATTTTTTACTGGTTTAAAATAAAGTTGATTTAAATAAATATATCACGCACCTTCTACCCACTCTGTCGAAGCAAATCTTGGTATTTATGCGCATTAAATGTTATTACCAGCCGTCAAATCACAACCCCCAAAGATGACAGTGGTGGTGGAGCCACAGAAATAATTTTAATGTGGTGAAAACTATTTGACGCCTGTAATAATTGAATCCGGGTTCTCAGATTCACAGTACAACTCGATACTACTGAGCCACGAATTTGTTTTGTGCTTCGGAAACTTACTTAAAGCGAAATTGATATTAATGATGAACCTATTTTGTAATTTGTTTTTTGTTCTTGATTTTTATTGACGGAACATGCATATGTGAATTTCAATAACATGCAATCACAGAAAAGGTTTTCTTCGACATCGAACGTCCCGACGCGCGACGTGTATATCGAATCACAATCATGAATAACGTATTTCATTTGATTGTATCAACGAGTTTTTAACGAGTCTTTGTAGAAACCTTGAAGCATATTTGCTCCGAGTGTCGGTTGTCGGAGTGTCCGATTTGTTCTGCTCGCAAGCTGGGGACTTTTTTCTATAACATTCTGGTAAATCACGCTTAATTGTCCCATCCGTAGCTCTTCATGCGCTGGTCGCGAGAGCTGAAGCTGAGGTCATTGAATCTGCCCGCGGCCTGCTGCGGCTTGACGCTGCCGAGCTGCTGGTACTGCACCAGCACGGAGCGAGCTACACACAACTAAATTCTATGCGAATATACACATCATCTTTATTTATTCCTTTGCTGAATATCGTTCACCTGCTAAATTCATACATACGGTATAGATTGAAATAAAAGTCGATATAATAATTTGAAAAATATGTCATTATTGTTTTGATGTATGCAGTTATATGACTGATAGGCACATAATTAGGTAAAATACGTGGCAATTGATCCTCTCCTTTGAGACTGGCGCTATCATAATTATTTGTATATTAGGGAAAGAATTGAGACATTTCTTCCCGAAAGTATCGTTTCATTTTCCGAGGGATACAAAACACAGTCAACTTTTCCGCTCTTGTTTAACAATATTCGCGTTACCATGGAATATCGGGTGAAATGATTTAAAAAATAAATATATCATCACGCCATCTACCCATTACTGAATGTGGCACTCTGCTGTAGCAGATCTCGGTAATTGATATATTTTGTGTGTGAAGTGCGATTACCAGACGTTGAATCACGGCTTCCAGAGATGTTAGTGAAGATGGAGCCACAGGGATAGTTTGAATGTGGTAAAATTTGTTTGTAATATATTTAAATCATTGTAGTTATCACCTTATGCCGCTAGATGTTTCTAATGAATAAAAATATAGAAGCGATTACACATACTGCCCTAGTACTGCGTCAAATTGGAAAACCTATACTCCTTAATCCTGAATTTATTTTCTCTTGATAGATGTTATTTGAATATCACTGATATCAAATTATATTGTTGTTTTTCAGTTAACATGGATATTACTTTATTTTTTATTTACTTATTTATTTTTTTAAAAATTTACTTTCTTCTTGATGAACAGTAATAGGTACTTTCTTCTCTCAGTTGAGGAAAGAAAATTTTACTTTCTGACAGCGTCGGGAAAAACAAATGTTTTTTTTTTCTTTCTAAATCTTGTTAATTCAACTGCCAGGGTCTTTCTTAATTGTTGGTGGAGCGACAATGGTACGCGGTATTCACAACCCAGCAATATATAGTTTTTGCAATAGATTTGATAGGGTGTATTTCAACCGGTTTACGCGGTAATGCCAGTTAAACAACATTGTGCGCGCGTTTAGTAACTGAATAGGTGACCGCTTCACGAAAGCCTCTACTTATAAACATTACGTACCGTTGTCACATTACCGGCAATAGTATATACCGTGGTGAGTTTGCTTAATGCAGAAAAGGGGGATATTTATTTCGTCTATTTAATCTGTAATGTCTGCGAATTGTGAAATATTAGGCATATGGCACACTGGTCGAGGAGCTCATCGATGAAACAACAGAATGCACCCTGATTGATAAAAATACAAACACGAAAGATTAGCACAAAGCAAAACCAAAATGACAGCCCACGCTAACATAAAATGAGACACAATAATACGTGTGAAATGAGACACAATCGTTTCATCGAGGAACTCCTCGATGGAAATAGAGGCGCCTCTATTTTTCATCGATAACAGGTGCGTTCTGTTGTTTCATCGATGAGCTCCTCGACGCTCATTGATGCTCCTCGACCAGTGTGCCATTGGCATAAGATTCCGAATGGTTCACAATTCAGTTATAAAATATTTCTAGTATGTCAAAGGGAAGTGAGATATATTTTTTCCATTCTCCGTTCAGTTTTATTATTTCCCCTCTATTCTTATTAAGTACAGTAAAAGCGATAATATTTTACCATTTTACGTACACTACGTTTCCCCTATATCGGGAAAAGTAAGGGTGCATCTCGTTGTAATTAAAAATTTATCTAAGAAAAGCAAGTATATATTTCTTCATCAGATTTCAAATAAAGAACGCAATATTTTCCAATATTCTGGAGACAGTCTCGTAGAACCAATCTTTTTTTATATCGAAAATAAAATTTCATGTTTAAATAATATTGAGTTCTATTATTTTCTACTAGATTATTTATATTTAACATTTAAAAACATTGTTGAATATAATCATATGAATCCAGAAAGGAATGGAATGTCTTGTCTTTATTTGTATAATATTTTTCTGGAAATTCATGTGACTGCACTCAACAAATGTGTTGAGTTTAATATTTGCTCAATTCAAGTAGCTAAACTTTTTTTTATTTTTACCTATAAAACTTTTATTTAACCTTCGCTTTTATACTCGTCTCTTACTAAATGTATTCTGAGTATGAATTGAAAAGTAAGTACGACTTCATTAGCAATACCAACTTAAATACCTATTAAAATAAGTTAAACTTTATTTAAAGGCAGTTTAAGTAGAGCAGCAGTTCTTAAACGTTAATAGTCTGAGAATCCTCTTTTTCATTATTCGTGCAGATATAAAATAAATTGAAATAATTAAAACGTATTCGTAAAAAAAAGAAGAAAAACAGTAGCAGACATGTACTTGCTTTTTGTTGTAGTAATTGCATGTAAAATCTATTCATACTACAAGAAGGGTGATATTTTTTGCGGATCAAAGATTAAGAGAGATTTCTTAATTTCTTCTTATGTGTATATCTTTATACTATCAACTCCCCTATTTTATAACTGGAAGATTATCTGTTAATGATTGATAAAACAATTTTTATTTTTCATGAGTCATTAACAGATTATTGCAATTTCGGTATTTTTGACCAGAATAATTTTACTTATTAAAATAAATGTAATGACAGCTCATTGATAATTTGTAATAAAATATAGTTAAAAAGTAATACTTTTAGCTTTGTACACAATCGGTTCATTAGTATAGTACAAACAGTTTAATAATAGAGGCTGTTGTTTAACTGTTTCTGGTAAATTTTTATTTTGTAAGATTGGCACTACTGCGCAGCCATACGTTAAATATCTTCTCGAAATAACAACCTTAAATATTTTGAAATATTATTGTACAACAGGGACATAACCCTAATTAATGTACTGGCTCTGGACTCACCGCGCCGCAGTGTAATAGTTCATATATTTTTAGCTTGAGTGGGAACTCGGGACCTCCGGATTCGAATTCCGTAACGCTAGGTACACTACCGTACTGCCTGAAAAAATTTCTACGTGAGATAAATATTTCATAATATTATTATTAAGAAAACAAGATCAGTATAAAACGATATTACAGTTTGGTAAGTTATAACCTAAGAAATTAAAATCATCAAAATTTCAACATTTTTCTTTTCATATTTTATATTATAAGTACGTAATTTGTACGAAAATTACTAAATTCGTATTTATAAACATGTGAAGTAAAAAAAAAATTTTCTTTATAAATTTGAAATATATTCTTGTGAATTTACAATTGAAAAAATCAAAATTGATTCGACAGCGTTACCACTTGTCACATGAATCCCTAGTTTGTGGAAATTGAACCCGGGTTCTCAAATCCACAGGCCGACTTGATACCATTGTGCCACCTAACCCCATTGTTCTATTTCTAGCTCAGTATTGAAACCTCTTTTGAAAATAATATCAAAATACAATTTCCTCTCATTGTGTTTTACATGTACTGTATTCATTTTATACTTATAAAATCCCAGCACCCGAATTGTGAAATAAAACGAAAATCAAAAGAAGAAAAAAACTTGTATTGAAGAGTGTAGAAGCACGTGAAATCTATAATCATCATTTGGTACTTCACGTGTGTTTCCCAACACCATCAACATCACCATCACCATGGTAACGTGAACAGATCGAAGACGTGTCCGGTGTTCAGTGTTGGGATCTCAGCGTAAATTAGGTGTAATGGCGGCTAAATGCGAACCGTCAATGTAACGTAACGTTAATGTAACGCAAGGTAACGTGGTCCGTGACGAAATATCTGCGTTGAGCGTTGGACCAGCGTGCGTGATCTGTGCCTACGTGCGTGCATGCGCTGCTTGCATTATATGAATATTAGATCGGAAAAAATTAAACTTGATGTATATTATTTCTTCATTATGATGGTTTCTGGCCCTGGAGGTGTCAGTCTGCCACCACGTCAAAAATGTAATTCTGAGGCTTGAAAAATCAACCTTGCGACTTACCTACTGGTTGGTTGGTCAGTTATATCCACTGACATTTGAAAGAAAGTTTCATTTAGGAAATAATATTTCGGTAGTCAACATTTAGTTGAATTCTTCAATTCAGGGAAGAAATTCTTGTAAAAGAAGGTAATAAATTTGACATTTTACGACAAAATCAAATATACCAGCCAAATACAATTTTCAGTAATAATATAACTAACAGGCCTATTCTGTAAAATATTTTTATAACAGATCGTTACTATAACGATTTTCGTTATATTTGATTTCGTTATCACATTGTAACGATATTCGTTATTTTTCTATTCTGTAACATCGTTCGTTATTAGATAATCGTTATAATTTTTTCTAACGAATTCGTTATTATTTTTGACATAAATATAAAAGTTGCAGTACGTAATATTATAAATAGTTCAAACATTTTTGTGGAACTTTGACAAGTGTATGTAAGTGAATATTGTAGTAGATCGTCTATTTTGTTCCATCACTGGCAATAATTCATGTCAAAAATCTCGTCCAACTTCTCTTGATAATCGAAATAATTTACGGAAGTTTTCTTCCGGTATTGAAAAAGGATCACTTATGTCGCGTAAATATGTATATAAATTTCTCAAATTTCGTCTTAAAGCAAATAATTTTAGATTATACATGTTCAATATCTATTTGTTAAAGTATAATTTTACCTATCATTATTTTCTTCAAGATAATAAAGAAATAAAATTAAATCGCGATGATTATCCATTTTTTAATTCACAATGATGTACCTGACACGTGAGAAAATATCGTAACGAATGATTTTTGCATTCGTTATTTTCTTGATGATCTTAACGAAATTCGTTATAATTTTTGTTATAAAATAACGAATTTTAAGTTACTGAATACCATTTAAACGAATTTCGTTATAATACGATTTTTCGGTAAATAACGATTTTTTCGTTAAATAACGAAACGTTATGACTTAACGAATGCTTACAGAATAGATCTGTTACGAACTTCGTTATAATAACGATTTTTCGTTAAATAACGAAACGTTATGACTTAACGAATGCTTACAGAATAGACCTGTTAATTTGGCTATTGCTAAATGGCAACAAGTTTGAGAAAGATACTGGAGGATTATGTTCTAATTTATCGAACTCTCGAGTTACATTTAATTAGATTATTTTTTGACTTAGATGTGGAGGTCGATTCAACCAACTTAAAAGATTTTGAACTGGGTCCATTTCGATTGATTACTTATTAATGTATTCTTGGAAGTTGTTTCCAAAATTTGTTGGTGTATTTCTGTATCTGAAATGGAACTAAATCGATTTTTTTCACACATTTTATTTGACGCGTTGACAGTTTTAAATAATTGACAACTACCTATCATATGTCACAAACAAAAAAGCATCTACAGAGATAATTCTCGGGAATAATTACAAGAGCATAACTCTCAGTATAATAATGACAGGATTGGTTAAAACGCTGACACGTGACAATCCCATGGAGCATTTCATTGGTTTAGAGAAACGTCAAAAAATAATCAAATTAATGTCAATATTTAATATCACATAATTTTGTGAAACTTTTCTAAACTATTTTAAACAAATATACTTCAAATAATAATAATAATAAAAAAAAAACCAGTAATTTAGTTTTCCAAACTTTGGTATCGAGTCGGACTGTAGATGTAAGAACTTGGGCTCGGTTACCACAACCGATAAACAATTTTCATCACAGTAAAATTACTTCTGTGACTTCCCCTCCACTAATATCTTTGGTGCTGTGATTTGACGGTTGGTAATTGCACTTCAAGCGCATAAATATATCACTTATCGTGATCTGCTATGGTAGAATGCCACACTCAGTAATGGATAAAAGTCGTGATGATATATTTATTTATATTCAAGATAATTTGAAAATACTAGTTGGTGTAGATAGCTCAGTGGAATCGCGTGAGTCTGTTGATTTGACAACCCGAGCTCGACTCCCGCAACCGACAAACTTTACTTCACATTAATATTACCCCTAAGATATTTAGGAGCCGTGATATGACGGCTGATAATCTTACTTTACGCACAAAATATATCACATATCGGGATCTGCTACAGCAAAATCAACACTCAGTAATGGGTAAAAGACGTGGTGATTTATTTATTTATACAAATAAATTACCACCACTGGAAAAGACAGCTGTCAATATGACTTGTCAATTTTGTTATAATTATTGGAAATTATTAGCAAAGTTCTCTCGAGCTAATTTTATTAATTTATCTAGTAATGCCGTGTGCAATATCTTACCATAATTGTTAGCTGGACTCTACTGATTATTTCTCTACGCCAAAGTTTTGAGACTAATCCTTAAAAAAGTCGCTTTTCCTGAGTCCCTTAATAGTTTTACAAATTTAAATAGTTTTATAGCAATCTGAATTGAGGATCTACAAAAATTACTTAAAATAGTAATTACTAACATGATCTTTTGATAGCAACATTCTTAGCAACCATTGTTAATTGGAATCGGAGCAGTTTTTGTTACAGAATAGTTCCAAAAATCATTGCTCCGTTAATGTAATATGCATTACCATTATTCTAATGACCAATAGTGGCGTTGTAAACATTATGCGTAGATTTAATTTTGAGAGCAATTCTTGTACCTTACAAGTAATTTATTGTAGATTTTAAATTACATTAAGATTATGAGAGCACATCTTATACAAAGCAGAACTGTCACCGTTAAGTGAAGAACATATTCACACTTGGTCATTTAATTTACAGAGTGAGTGGTTGAATGCGAGTGCATAAAAGCGTCGATGGTCCAATGTATTAGTTCAGAAGCTGTGAGTATCGTCTAAATTGCATGGAAAATGAGCTGCGAACACTCGGGCTGTGTATCTCGGCGACGTCCCGCTGCCATCCTGCCGCCAAGCTCCGTCGCTCCGTCGTCCGTCCGTCCGCCGGCCGCCGCCGCTGAACGCGAGTAACCCGCACAAGGCTGTTTCAAGGCCGAACGTTGGCCGAACTCGTATCTTCTGCTGATGTTGATGCTTTCACGGCCACGCTGAGATTTTGCTTTTTTTGCCCTCGTTTCGTTCCTTGCGACTCTCGATTTATTCCATCATCTTTACTTCTATCTCACTCTTTTTCTCATTCTTGTTTGACTGAATGTTCGTTTGTTTATGTCACGTTTACACCATGTAAGTTTGCTTCTCTAATCTTTACAGCAGCTCTATATTTTATCGCAAAATCAACCGCATACAGGCGACAACTCGCAACTATTTATAAAATTGTTGCGTGGCGTTTTATCTAAAGTTTCAGTGACAAATTTTACACTAGCATTGTCTTAGATTGTACGTGACGTGAACTTTTTGCGCGTTTAGGAACTAAAAGAGATCAGCAATTTTAAATATAAATAAAAGGAGGGGGACTAACTACAAGTACAATTTTGTCTAAGAACTATTTATTATATTGATTAATATCTAAATCCGTAAAAAAAATCTTTCCAGTGCAAGATAAATAGGCACATAAATTGATGCACTTCTTGACCCCAAGTATCTCAATTCCTGTGTGTATCGTAAAAGTATCAGAGTTGACGAGTCCCAAAGGATAAAGAAGGTACTGATACAGCTTTTCCGAAAGTCGTAAGCTTAAAGCTTATTGTCCTGGGGCACTATATCTTTATAGGGGCATTTTAGAAGTTTTTATTTTGTTCTTTTGTGGACAATTTAAACTTTTTTGTGAAGATTTCTGTAAATGACATCTTTATGTATTTTTTAATCTTTTAAACGCCTTCATGCGAGCCCAACAATCATGAAGACAAAAAGTGCATGAACATAAAATTTCGTGTATTATGAACATCTACAGGCAATCGTAGCCCAGTGGATAAAAGTGAGGTAAAACTTGCATTTCTTAATTAACAGGTAAGAGGTCGTGCGTTCAAATCTCGCTGACTATAAAAAAAATTCGATTGTGTCTGAGTTGTTCGGATTCCACTATAAGCTGTAGACCCCCTGTACTGTACGTAATTGGGATTAAGATCCTGTTGTGCAGAGTAACAAATAAATAAAATAAATATAAATACCATCACGCCTTTTACCCATTAAAGGGTCTGGCATTTTAAAGCAGATTTCGGTAAGTGTTATATTTATGCGCGTGAAGTGCGGTTACCAGCCATCAAATCACGACCTCCAAAGATGTTAGTGGTAGGGGGGCCACAGGGGTATTTTTAATGTGGTGAAAATGTTTGTAGGCTGTGGGAATCAAACCAGAAATAACAAATAATTCCCTGTGACAAATAAATAAACACGTTTATGTCTATTTTCGCCATAGTTTGACGATTACGTCAGTGAGTTTATTGTGATTCACAATATCGAATAAAACTAACTGTCAAATCAAGTTTACTGTATTGTTATGTCGCTTCACAAACGCGGGTTCAGAGTTCAAACCTCGTTGATTTATAACCAAAAATACATCTGTGTTCGTTTAGTTCAGATTGAAATTAACTGATCATTTAAGAAAAAATCTCTGACAAATTGTTGCGTTCTTTATAAGGCGTATTCCATTTGGCATTTGAATCAGATCTAACTTGGATTTACAGAACCAGATCACTTATTTATTTCGCTAGATTTCAAAATTGTGAGGTTATGATTGTAGAGATATGAAGTTCACTACGACATACGTTTCTTTTCAAATTTAAAATAGACATAAAAAATCTATTACATGATATTTCAAAACAATAACCATTTATATTGGTAACATTAAAACAGTAATTTGTTGCATCATTGGTCGTTTCCCTTAAAATTTTCAATTTTGATACTTATAAAATAAAAACGCGATAAGACAATGGTAACTGCATATACCATTCGACTCGCATTCAAATTTACCGCCCTAATATGGACCGCCCACTTCTGTGGTCTATTCAGTTCATTTAGTCATCTGTCGAATTTATCTGCACTGATTTAAATGAACCAAGTGGCAAATGGAATATAAATGTTTGAATGAATGATCTCGTCTTATTTCTAATACTGAAAGTTTGGCAAACAATGTTTGGAGATGTAAAGAGACATACATGAGTAAAGTCCGGTGTCCAAGCAATGGTCACGCAGTGGACAACTTCTGCGGTTCAACGACAATGACCTCTCGGAGAAGAGGGACGCAATGACGCGGAACGGAACGAACATCGTTCCTAGTGAGGGTGTGCGGTGTACAGGGGCGTACCAGCACCAGGATCTGGGGATGACACCTTCAGACGTAGCAAATTAATGCTGCATTTACACGAGCCGACTATGCAGTTTTTCACGCGCAGAACAGTTGACACTTACAAGTAAATTTACATGAATACCTACAGCCAAGTTCTATTAGTACGGAAATTTGATTTACGCGTTGATGCGCTAGTTATGCAAATAAAATTATGGTATTAATTGAAATTTATAAACATCATGTGTTGTGATTTTTTCCAATATTAATAACTGAATGCTGCGCAGACTAAGCACTAAATTCTAAATTGTTATATATTCTCCACATGGTTATTTAAACTGTTGTTTCCATATGAATGAGATTAATGTTCATAATTAAAAAAAAAAAAACTATTGTTGGAAACAGGTCTGTAAATTTTTTAGTTTAATTACACTAGCTATAATTAATAGTTATTTATGTACCAATGCTGAAAACAGGCTTTTGTGGCCCGTGGCATAATTTTTTAGCATGAGGCACAAAGCACTGAGGGCTAATAACATGCTCAGGGTCAGAAACGCTAATTTCACCCGTGGTACCTACAATATTTTATACATAACAAAATTCCATTTAATTATATGTTCAAAAGATTAAAATATGTATAAAGGTAAAATAAAATAAATATATCATCATGCCTTCTACCCATTTCTGGGTGTGCCACTCTGCGAAAGCAGATCTCGGTAAGTGATATATTTTGCGCGTGAAGTACGGTTACCAGTCGTCAAATCACGGCCTCCAAAGATGTTAGTGGTGGAGAAGCCACAGGGGTAGTTTTTGAAATTATGAAAATTGTTTGTCGTCTGTGGGAATCGAACCAGGGTTTTCAGGATCCACAGGCCGACTGTATAAAGGTTATGTGTCAAAATGACATTTTGTAAAATCAAGTATTCACAGTAAACAAAAATTATCATTTTATTTATGTATCCAAAGGAATGATTTTTTTATGGCCCTAGGGCCAAAAACAATTGTTTAAGCTCGCTTTTTAGGGCTAAAACACAGTAATTTCGGCCCGGTTGTACATAAAATATATTTTATAACAAAAATGTTAGGTTCAGTTGTGTATAAATTTACATATTATAACATAATATTTTTAATGATTGAGCTGCCGCTTCAGAATTAAAATTAGGATTAATGTCAAGCTGCCAAATTCAAAGTTAACTTCATACTTCGACCATACCAGGTAGACAAACCATAGGGACATTTGTTGTGAAGTCAACAAATCCTAAAGTGGAGAAAGAGGACTGGCTCATATAACTTTGTTTACAAATAAGTTTTTAATTAGAGCTGACGCAATATGAGTTTGTTTTTATAAGGCTTTTTATTTATAAACAATTTTCCAAGAAATTTAATCTGAATTTGAACACCGTGCTGCCATCTGTGATTATTGTGCAGTTTTACTTACCTCTCACTCTACTTCTATAGTAAAAAATCCTTATTAAGGGCCCTGTTCTCAACTAGGATTAGTACGTGTTTATACGCACAAGAGACGCTGTTCAGTAGGTACACACTTATTAATACGGAAGTTGACATGACCCAAGTTCCCAAATGGTATTGATCAGTTTCACTATAATGACGTATTGGTTGGATTTTAATTTATTTTTCTTTGATCTAGACATATATGGATTTAGAGCGAAAAAACTGCATGAAAATTAGAAAAAATGCTCTTTACATTTTCGGATAGGTAAGTCGAAATATTTTCGAGTGTCGAGTACTATACACCGAGATCACGACTTCTTTTAACCCTGATTTAAATTTTACGTGACTAATATAAATTAATAATAAATAAATAAATATTTTTAACGTTTTGCACATTTAACAATATAAAAATATGAATTCATATTTTGTAATATTTATCGTAATATATTCAAAAATATTTTCATGTAAATAAATATTGTGATATTTAAAAAACTATTATATCACAACACAACTATTAGAAAAAGATAAACAAAAACATATCTATGTGGGCCAATCCTCTTACTCCACTACTTCAGGTGTTGGCTTTACAACATTGTGTATAGCTGAGCACATGAAATTACTCGTCTGTTTTAAATGATGGAAGGCTTTCATATATTTTAATTCTCATTTAACTACTTCTAATTCCTTAATTTCATAATGTATATATAGGAAAATACTGTGGAAGTAAAATATTAACGAAAATTTAGAGTGATGTAGCAATATCACTCTATTTAGCACGTATAAAATAAGACGAACTAATTCGTTTATTCCTGAGCGAGAGTTCTGCGTAGAGATCCCCTCGTTGTTGCAACGGATAAGATGATTAGTGAGTTTTCGTTTTCGAAGAATATCATCTGATATTCATCAACCGTAATACGATACATTTGAAAAACCGATGTAGGAAATTAGTTTTGGGCAGCAGTGAACAGACTTTTTTTCGTGTGAATTTCAGTTCAAGTGTGTGCAATATGTGATTATGTATAGGCTGTTTTTAAGTGGTAACAAATTATGTGTTGTTTGTTATTTTTATTTGGTTTTCTGCCTTATAAGAAATACGTAATTGATTTTCAAACTGTAAACGTGAGATATTCTTTGACAATAGATAATTGTTAATAGAATTGCAGATAGACAAGTAGACATAAATGCTGATGTTAACGTGGATGAGTTACGTTTTATGGTTCTAAAAAGTTCCCAAGTACAGTATCCCGTTTATGGGTGAAAAAATTGTGATGGCTCTCAAACTAGAATTGAGTTTCAGACATACAGAATTACATTTAGCGTTAGTGTAACACAACGTTCATATTACAAATGTCAAAAGGTGGACAGTTGACTGAACCCAATAAATTTTATTTTTGTTTTCCTCGACATGACCACTTCAGATTCCAATTGCTTGGCGTCTTTACGAGATCCATTTAATACGTTGACCGTAAATCAACCGTGTTAATCATCACCTGCACGTGAACAAGAAACAATTGCTTCTCTTCGCCAAGGTGGAGCCATCACCACCGCAGGCGCATGCGCGCATTGTGCGTGCGCGTGCACCAATTTGACGCTGCCTAATGGAGAATGCTATTTTTGAATTCTAACGGTACTCTTTTTCTAATGGTTGTTTACATGTTACAAAAATGTTATTTATTCTCCATTGATTTTGAACGGTGGAACAAAAACAGCGCTGTTGGCAACACGGCAAAAAATTGAACCATTTTTGACAGTGATGTGCAAATCCTTGGGCGTAGCTTGGCTCAGTTTCTAGGTTATATTTGGTGTTGTTGTTGATGACTTTTTTGTAAATGTAATGATGATGTTACACTAAGAACAAGATTCTATACGGTACCCATAATTGAAATTAAATTGATTATGTATATTTCTATGAATCTAATTAAAAAAATAATTGTTTGGTGTAAAATTTAGTTGAGTTCTTTTTATAATAACTCTCATTAAATATTATTATGATATTTATAAAAATGCATGAATATTTAACATCCGTGTGACAGAATTGTAATTGTACGACTTTATCCAGAAATAAAATTATACAGTTTCTTCTCAAGATCAATAGCATGTAATTTGAATATTTTTACAATAATTGAACTGTAAGTTATTATTAATGACAAAATTTAAACACAGTAAGTGGAACTTTTATTGCACAGTGGTTTGCATGGTTATATCAGGACTTTAATATTTACTTACTGTCCACCGTGAACAGTAAGTAAATATTATATATCAAGATCCTGTTTATATTGACAACAATTTTTCAACCTATTTTTTTTTTCTTCTATTATGGGATAATGGCTCAGTGGTATCCGAGTCGGCCTGTGGATCCTAAGAACCCTGGTTCGATCCCCACAGCCGACAAAACATTTTCACCAATTTAAAATTACCCCTGTGGCTCCTCCACCACTAACATCTTTGGGGGGGGCGTGATTTGACGGCTGGTAACCGCATTTCACGCGCATAAATATATCACTTACCGAGATCTGTTTCGGCTGAGGGCCACACCCAGTAATGGGTAAAAGGCGTGATGATATATTTATATTTTATTTATTTATTTGTGCAAGTATTGTAAAAAATAGCTTACTAACCTCGAACTGTAAGTGATTTTTTTTAGGTCGCGAATGTTTAGGAAATTTCGTCACTTCGGACCTCGATTTCCCAAACTACATTTTTGACCTAAAAACTGTCACTTACAGTTCATAGTACGTAATATATTATTTAATGATCACATATTAATGAAGCATCATTTCAAAATCAAAAATGCAACTCCATCCAAATGATTCGGATTCTATTATAAAATTAATTATTGTATTTGATATTCGATTTCTGTTGTGCAAGCAAATAAATAAATAAACTGTGTGTCGTACTGAATGGATATTTTCATAATCCAAAGCAAGAATTTAGGGCATATTTCAACAGGGGGGTTGCAAATCGAAATATTATTCACTTGACATTTCATTCACAACAAAACTCTTTTAATGTTGTAAATTGTTCAGGCGTGCTTTAAATATAAAGAGAATTACAGCCTATCATAAATGATCCTAGTTGAGCAAAACACACACATCGTTGCATTGATGAGAAACTTTCACTTATCGGCATCTGCCAACTCCAGAACTGAAACATCCATCAGATTAGCGTTCGCTATCTGTGATCCGATAGATTTACCTCATTGATGACTTACCGGTCACTTGCACCTGTTTAACTTTCAAGTGAAAAAATACGAATGGTGCAATAACGAATCCTTTTATTTCTTGCCAAACTTATTCAATTATTTCAAATGGACATATTTAGAACTTTTTATAAATACAGAGTGTTTTTATATACTTCGAGAAAAAATTGAGGGTATATATTATTTTCGGGTGTAGTAATAAAGGTTACTGGACGACGCGTAGCGGAGTCTGGCAATATTACGATACATGAAATAGTATTATCGTGCTCTCATCCTAGATTGACAGATTTACATATCTAAAAATCTTTCAGAAACCATGTGATTACCGATCTCCGTTAGGTAAAAATTAGGAACTTTTGTAATGTTCGCATTGGCATCACTTTAGAGCTTATTTGTGCATTGTAAACTCAAACATAAGTAATTATAATTCAATTTACAGTAAACTCTATTGAAGAAGCTGTTGGCACTAAGGTGAAACATTGTAGAATAATTTCAAGAAAACACTGGGTTTGTTTCACAAAATAAAAGATCATTCTTTATTGTACAATTTCGGCTGTTAAGCCATCAACAGAAGAATAATAAATAATAAATTTCTTATTTATTAAGACTCAATTCCACATCGCAATTGACATTTTGTCTTTGTATTATTTCAATAGCTGTCTAGTAGTTTGCGATTTTTGTCGGTAGATGGCACCACGGGTTGCTCAGTAGCTCTCATGTCATGTTACCGGCTTACATAGTTTAACATCAGTCAGTTTAGCTAAGATAGTATCACAATTCACTAGTCCCTAGTTGGTCTAGTTGGATAGTTGATCGCACCATACTGATGAGTCCCTAAAGGACGAAACGCGTCTATGGTTAAAGCTGAACTGACCAGCCGTTTGTTGATGACCTGATAAGTTGATTCAAACGTGCTGTAAATTTTGTGGAATTTGTGACAAGTGATGGAAAATTGGTTTTTTCCTATATTTTCTTATTTATTAAATAATAAATGATTCTTCTGATCATGGCTTAACAGCCGAAATTGTACAATAAATAATTTTCTTTTATTTTGTGAAACAAACCGAGTGTTTTATTGAAGTTATTTAATTTACAGTTACTGGTACGATCAATAAAAAATATTTATACAGATAATTGAACTATTTTTAATAAATAATATTTATAGTGTAATCCGCCTTACAGATAATTCAACATTTAAATTGGCACGAAAAATCTTGTGTACTACACGAAATTGTTTTGCGAGTACTCGCAATTTGTAAGCCTCGCCTTCGGCTCTGCCTGTCAAATATACTCGCTTTCGTAAAAGGCCAGTTTCCGGCTCAGTGATACAAATAACTATTTTAGTCGTATAGAAATATATATATAAATTTTTTTACCCACTTATTTTGAAAATTTTGCAGATTTATTCAAATTAAAATTAAACAAATTCACACAATTATTTTCATTTTCATGATAACTGTAGTAAAAATGCATTTTTTTGTCATAGGCCAAAAAAAAACGATTACGTATCCATGGTAACATAAACATTCCTAAAATAACATTCTTTTACTATTGACATAATAGGCGTATTCCATTTGGCATTTGGATCAGATCTAATTTACATTTACTGAACCAGATCACTTATTTATTTCGTTGGATTACTTCGCTGACTTTATTTCCAGTACTAGAATTACTGTTTCTAATTTACTTTGAAGTAATTCATCCCAATAATGCATCAGATTGCTTAATTCAGTTCATTTAGTCATGTTGTCTAATTTATCTGAACTGATTCAAGTGAACCAAGTGGCAAATGGAATACAGCTATTGGTGTCATATTCAAGTGAATGAAATATATTTTTTTTTTTCAAAATTTGCGAACTGACCGGCACTACAAAGATTCATTTCTCTGATGTATAATGAATAAATTAGCTTGCAGTGGTTACAGTGGCGTAACTAGAGGGGAGCGGTGGGTGCGATCCGCACCGGGCGGCACCTATTTTGGGGCGACATTTTTTATATTTAGTTTTAGTTGTAAAAAACAACATGTTCACTTCATAAGTTTACTATTCGATTTCTACGAATTATGAATTACTATATGATTTCGAATATTTTTCTTCATCGTCAAGTCAATGTAGGGTTTAAAATGTTATCTCAAAAAATTCTTTCATTACTGCCTAATTTAAATATGCTATCCAATAGTAAAAAAGGTCCCCACCTATAATTTGTCTCAATTACAATTATTTATTTATGTTTATTAATTTAATGGGATAATGGCTCAGTGGTTTCGAGTTGGCCTGTGGATCCTGAGGACCCCGGTTCGATTCCCACAGCCGACAAACAATTTTCACCAAATTAAAATTACTCCTGTGGCTCCCCCAGCATTAACATCTTTGGGGGCCGAAATTTGACGGCTCGTACACTTCATGTACATAAATATATCACTTATGGAAATCTGCTTCGGCAGAGTGCCACACCCAGTAATGGGTAAGATGATATATTTATTTTATATTTATTTTTTTAATTTATAAAAACCACAGGCGACAAATTTTCATAATTTGAAAAAGCTATCCCTGTGGCTCCTCCACCACTAACATGTTTGGCGGCCGTGATTTGACGACTGGTAACTGCACTTCACGCGCAAATATCACTTACCGAGATCTGCTTCAGCAGAGTGTCACATCCAGTAGTGGGTAGAAGGCGTGATGATATATTTAATATTTATATAAAAACCACCATTTGATTGACTTAAAAAGAGCGGCAAATTGGAGACCGCCCTGGGCGGCAAAATTTCTAGGTACGCCACTGCGTGGTTATATTTAAATAATAATATATTAAAAATAACTATCAAATCAATGGTACTAATAATGTTTACTTAAAGTAAACTATCCTTAATTTTGCGAATTTTGAAAAAAATCTTTTTGATCTATGATCTATTACATAATATATATGTATCTTTAAATATTTTTCCCGTAGTATAAAAACACCCTATATAATATCTACCAATATTTAAAAGTTTCGTAAATATTGTGTAATGTTTATAATGAGTAAAATAAAATATAAATATATCATCACGCCTTCTACCCATTACTGGGTGTGGCACTCTGCCGAAGCAGATCTCGGTAAGTGATATATTTATGCGCGTGAAATGCGGCTACCAACCGTCAAATCACGGCCACCAAAGATGTAAGTGGCGGGGGAGCCACAGGGGTAATTTTAAATTGATGAACATGTTTTGTCGGCTGAGGGGATCGAACCACGGTTCTTAGAATCCACAGGCCGACTTGATACCACTGAGCCATTACCCCATTATATTGAGTGAGTAATGTAAAATTGTATTAGGTACCCATAAGACCTTATGTTTTAATAAATTCGTTGCGATTAATTTTTTTTATTAATTTTAATCGGTTATTTTACAGCACTGACTGTAAATACTGTTTTCCAATAATTAATATAAATCAGTATTTTATGTTAAAAATAATTGAAATTCCTGGAAAACAATAAACTGGAGAAAATAAACTTGATGGGAATGGTCACTGAATAATGTGATTAATTGGTATTTTAATGTAATGAGTAATTTACGCGACAAGTTTTAATTTATCCAAGTGCAAGATTTCTTTTACTTCGTTCTAACTGTACTGTGGATGGGCTAGGTTAGGAATTATCGAATATACATTTGCAGCTGATTTACGATATACATTATCGCACATTAAAACCTGAGTGTTGATTGCTTTAAGTAATGAAGGGTTTTTGCTAATTAGCATATAACCATTTCGAAATCCGCGACACAGGAAGTATAAACTTATTATGGTATCCCGTTGTTTTTTACACAAGCGACCAGTGCTATTTTTAGTTACACTTGAATAAATTAAACCGAATGATTTTTACAAATCTTCCGCACGGAATCACTTTATAGACTTTTTTATTCGCATTTTTTTATACTGCTCCATAGCAATATTTGCACTTGGAATTATATATCTTTTCGCCTTGTTGCCTTTAATAAGTTGGTATTAAAAAGGTCATTAGATTTAGAGGTGTGCGAAATAGAACCACAACTAATAATTACGCCAAATTAAAAATGGTTTCGGCAAAGAATTTAACTCGAACAAAAAAAAACAAAAAAAAAACAAATAAAACAATAAAAGGGACCAATTTGCTACTGACTATTCACAATATTCGAGACGCAGCCAACTAATTAAAACTATAACGACCGGAACTAATCAAATATATGATAATGCGTATTTTAATGGACGATTTTCCATTACATTTTTTATCAGCGTGTTCAATTACAGTGGGATTTTTTCCAAGGCGCGACCTTGAAGGCTACGGTATCATCGGCGTCGCGCACGCGCACGCGCGACGTTGGACGATGAGATGAGACGAGACGAAGAGAAGTAAAGTGAGACTCGTAACGGTATAGGCGCCAGTCCCGCTACGCTTCTCTTTATTCTGATGTAAAATTCTCCGGAATAAACATTTTCTGTTAACTCTTTACATGAACACGACACTCTGTTTATTTCCTCTCTTCTCGGCGATGATATGTTTGTTGTGTTTGTGTAGGAATCGAGGAATGTTTGACTATAATTGCGGAAAATGTTTTAGAATGTACCTTGACCGATTGCTTCTGTTAAGCTCTTATGAAATATATAAATTATGGTACGGCTTATAGCTACATTTCATCGCACAGAACTTTATAATTGCTTTTGAAAAGAAATGTTTGAAAATAATAGTACTTCTCGGTTCACGTCAAGTTCATACATTCAATAAAAACTTAATTTAAGCAAGTTATTATTTCTTAGAAACAGCTTTAAAATTACGTTAAAGTTTTTTTCAAAATTTTATAGTTTTAACAGTTTTATATGCAAATTTATGGTTAGTTTATGGTCTCCAGCTGCTAGTTAGTAGTCATCAACTCTTGAAGTGATTTTTATGATGTATTTAATAAACATGAAACAACTTTAATTCAGTCTTTACACACCTTATAAATTACATTTTAATATTAATGATTCAACTATTAATACATATGTCCTAACGTCGTAAAGTTGATCATCAAGACGAGCGCGAAATGCTAAAATATTTCGAATCAGACACACATTATTGATACTAAAATAATATAATTAAATACTGAAATATCGCCGCCATTTAACTTCAAGATGGCGAATGAAAATGTATAATCTATCAACATGATTCTCAAAAAAGTTTCAGCAAATCCTCTATTTTGGATCTTATTCTAGTCCGACTTAAAAAAATTAATTCAAATCACCTTCCGAAAATCAAATAGAGATCCCGAATTAGAATCCCACTCAAGTTAAAAATATGCAGGATGTAAAATAAGTAAGGAATATTGATATTATCTCCTGAAATGATTATGTCATTCTCGAGAATAACCGTTGTCTGTATATGGTTTTTGTTTATTTTATTTACTAAAATCCATTTCCTGTTAAAATCGGTAAAATTACATTTATTCAACACAATTTTTTTCAAATAAAGTATTTTTTTTTTGCTTCTTTGGCGGACCAACTACTTAGGTCATATGTCGCCATTATGCCCTGATACGCGTTTTAGGTATTATGGTCAACAGCAACGCGGGTTTCTCTGGACGCTCATCCATCCAAGTACTACCCGCGCGCAACTAAATAAAGTATTATTTTTTAATATGTTTGAATAGAAAAACATTTACTTCGAATGGGATAAAAAAATTATAGCACTTTCATTGGGATTAAATTCCTGTTGTACAGACTATAATAAATTATAGGTTGCTTAATTTTTTTTATAAATATGGTATAACTTAAATAAATAAATATAACAATCATCACGCCTTTTACCCATTACTGGGTGTGGCATTCTGCCGAAGCAGATCTCGGCAAGTGATATATTTATGCGCGTGAAGTGCGGTCACCAGCCGTTAAATCACGGCCTCCAAAGATGTTAGTAGTGGGGGAGCCACAAGGGTTTTTTTTTTAATTTGGAGAAAATTGTATGTCGACTGTGGGAATCGAACCGGAGTTGTCAGGATCCACAGGTCGACTTCATACTACTGAGCCATTACCCCATAACTTATGGTATAACTTAATTTGAGTAATCCAAAATTCAGGATTAGCTAAAGCTCCTTTGATAATTGAACTGAAATTTTAAATTAAATAAGGATAGAACTATTTACTTATGATTGTTTTCTTTTCCAGGTCCTGAGCTGGAGCCAGGCTGTCGTTCAGAAGTCCAAGAACGCGCTCTAGTGGTGTCTTTGCAGATGTTCAACATTATCCTGGAGCGGTGCGTAGATCTTTTGCAGGAGCATCTGCGACAGCAAGAACGTGACCTCGCAGCCGGCAACGCTGCTCCGCCACTACCACTGTGTCCCGACCTGCAGGTCATTCTACCTGCGGTGAAGGTTTGGTGCGACTGGATGCTCTGTCATAGCTCGGTGTGGAACCCTCCGCCTTCGTGCTCAGACTACAAAATCGGGTATGTCATTCAGTTTGTAAATTAATCAAAAAAAAAAATATATATATATCATCACACCTTCTATCCATTACTGGGTGTTGTACTCTGCCATAGCAGATCTCTGTAAGTGATATATTTTGCGCGTGAGTGCGATTACCAGCCGTCAAATCACGGCCTCCAAAAATGTTAGTGGTGGAAAAGCCACAGGGGTAATGTTTAATGTTGTGAAAATGTTTGTCGACTGGAAATCAAACCAGGATTCTCAGGGTCCACTGAGCCTAACCTAACCTACCCCACAAAAAATAAATAAAAAATAAGTAAATAAATGTATCATCTAGAGTTATTGATTTCCATCGAAGTTTGAATTTCTGAACGTTCGAACATTCGAATGTTTTGCACTTCGTCAGAAAAACTTCGATGCTTCGAATTTTCGAATTTTTTGCCTTGAATTAACGCCATCTGTCATCTCCAAACACGCTCACGCATAATTCGCCACGAATTAAATAATAAACTCGGTGAAGTATCCAGCAAAAACTCTGCTAATGTGCCATGCCTTTTTATCCCATAATATGGTAAGTGAATTAAACTCCCTAAAAAAGAATATCTAACACATGCCTAGTAAAAATTGTGATGAGACTAAGATCTGGCAATAGAATGACTAAGACGAGAATTGAACCCTCGATGCTCAGTTTACAGTCTGACTTACTTGTCCTCGAGCTGCTAAAACATTTCAAATAATTCGAAAATTCGAAATATTCCAAAGTTCGAAAGTTCGAATCTAAATTCGAAGGTTCAATAAATCCGAACAATCGAAGTCTCGAATATTCGTAAAATCAACAACCCTAATATCATCACGCCATCTACACATTACTGTGTATGACACTCTATCGTAGCAGATCTCGGTAAGTGATACATGTTGTTCGTGAAGTGCAGCTACCAGCCGTCAAATCACGACTCTCAAAGATGTTAGTGGTGGGGAAGCCACAAGGGTAGTTTTAATGTTGTGGAAATTATTTGTGACCATAGGAGATAAGTAAATATTTTTTCCTTCAAAGAGTGACAGTTTTAAATTACTGTGATTTCGCGAAATGTGGTCAACGAATTAAAAACAAGAATCGTGCATGTAAATTATAATAATCGCCACATATAAACACTGAATTTATCTTAGATCTTTACTATGTTCACATGCAGTTTAGAGTTATGGAATGAGAATGAACTGAATACGATTCTGTGTTGTTCACATGCAAATCCGGTTTCAAAACAATGTAGTAGGCGCTGTATAAAAAATTATTTTGTCATTTGTTGAATGAAATCTTTTATATGACTATTACGTTTTTTTAATTATACCGATATCATATCACTTATAAATAATAAATTAATATGCCTCTTCCATCCAACGGCCATAGCACAACTCGTTGGTATTGATCCAAGATAACATGAGTTAAGCAACATTGCTCGCGGGGAGTATTTGAATGGGTGACCGTCCAGGGAAACTCGCGTTGCTGTTGACTGAAAAAGACCTAAAAAATGCAGTTCAGAGTATAATGGCAGCATATGACCTAAGTCAAGAAGTCACAAAATATGTACCTGGTAGTAATTTGTAAGTGCGAATATGGGGATTTAATATGGGATATTAGGTTTTTTGCAATTTCCTGTAGAATTGTAATTATGCTCAAAATTAAAAGATGCATACTAAATTACTTAGCGTTAAAAGTAAATTTCAAAATTTATGCTCAATTATAGTTTGAAGGTTATAAAATAGATTGACGTTTATAATCTTCAAACATTGATTGTAAATAATTGATGAAATACTAGGGTTGTTGATTTTACGAATATTCAAGGCTTCAATTGTTCGGATTTATTGAACCTTCGAATTTAGATTCGAACTTTGGAATATATCGAATTTTCGAATTATTCAAATTTTAGAATTTTAGAATTTTTCGAATATTCGAATTTTCGAATTATTTGCAATGTTTTAACAGCTCGAGGACAAGTCAGTCAGACTACAAACTGAGCATCGAGGGTTCAATTCTCGTCTTAGTCATTCTATTGCCAGATCTTAGCCTCATCACAATTTTTACTAGGTGCGTGTTAGATATTCTTTTTTAATTCATTTCATTAACCATATTATGGGATAAAAAGGCATGACACATTAGTAAAACAACTTCAATGCAATTGTTGTACATAAATTTATGTATTATTATTTATTTATAAATATTATAAATTATAATTAAGAGAGTAGATATCTTAATTAAGATGCCTAACCTTGCGGAGTTTTTTCAGGATACTTCGCCGAGTTTATTATTTAATTCGTGGCCGACTTTTCGCGAATTATGCGTGAGCGTGTTTGGAGATGACAGATGGCGTTAATTTAGGCAAAAAATTCGAAGCTTCTAAGTTTTTCTGACGAAGTTCAAAACATTCGAATGTTCCAACGTTCAGAAATTCAAACTTCGGTGAAAATCAACGACCATATGAAATACAAAAGTCATGGCTATTACTGCAATTTAACAAACATTTTGAAAATAATTTTTAAAGTAACGGTTAAACCAGGCACGCAATAAAAAATGTAAAAACAATTTAGTATGCATCTATTAATTTTCAACATCTTTGCACTCTACAGTTTTTTCTGTAAATTTAATAGAAGAACAGAAAATTACATAAAACTAATATTCCTTGTTAAATCCCCAGGTTTGCCCTTACCTAACACCACCTGGTATACCATATATGCTTCCTTAAATTCTCATTTATACACAAATTAACGGATGAACCTAATTTGCCGATCTCAAAAACAACTTGCTGACTGTGTAGGTAGAATTTGGCGCTTTGAAGTTGTTACTCCACCTAATCATTATCTACTACATAATGCACCAAGCCCTGAACAACATACACTTCTTCAGAGGGGTACTTTACTCTTGCGAATTTTTAAAAACTTGTTACTTAGATATGTGAAATTCACTAGAATAAAGTACTTCTCTGGAAAAATCTATGTTGTTCAGGGTGTGCTGACCTAGAATTTTGATTTTGAAACGAGTCGCGCATCTCTACATATTCGGTGACCAAGTTTTTATAAAAATGCACTAGAAGTACCTGTCTAGAGAAGTCTACGTTGGTCAAGATTTGGTGCATGATACCGATTTTGAAACTGGTTGCGCATCTCTACATACCCAGATTCGGTCAGCAAGTTTTGCTTTTTCTGGTCAGCAAATTAGAGCCGTATTTATTTGGCACTTTTAAAGTAACCTGGTAAGTTACTTTTGTTTAATTGGCACATTTTAAGTAAACCTGAACAGTTCCTGAACTGATCTTGCTGCCCCAGCTATTTTGGTGGGTTGGCGGGTTGAATCAGTTTTCATTTCTAATCAATTTGTGTACTTTGTTTATACGTTTTAAGTTGGTGGCACCACAATTTGTACTTTAAGTAGATGTCACTTAAAACATGCATTCAGATATTAAATTTATCGCTAAATTTTACAAATCACACTAGATGCATCATTTATTTGGAAGTAACGCGAGTTAGTTCTAGATCAGTTCAGAGTTGAACCTAAAACTCCCAAACAAATACGGCCTAGATAGTATCCAAATTAACTCAAGTGATTCGTTAACAACAATAACTTATCGATGTATATATTATATTGTTCCAAAAGTGATAGTATCTAAGAATTGATATTATGGTATCATTTCGAAACATATATTTAATTGGGTTTGAAATAAACCAATCCAAATGTCGATATGTACTGTTTATATGCAGTTTTCAATACTAAAATTCCATTCAGCTTGGTTTCAAACCGTGATAGTACTTAAAACGAAAATAAGACTATGGACAGTAAATATGTACCTGGATGTAACACCACTCAATTAGAAAAACACTACGTGCTGTTGTTACACCGTCTTAAACCAGGATTCAAGGCGACATATTACCATAACAAAGAGAGAAATGAAAAAAAATTATGTACCTTCATTTATTTTCAAATATTTGCCATAAACCTACATCAAAAAATTTTTAATATTTAAATTGTAATAAGTTAAAATATTTCATAAAAAATATGTAGAACAAATAAATAAATAAATATATCATCACGTCTTCGACTCATTACTGAGTGTGGCACTTTACCGTAGCAGATCTCGGTAAATTATTTATTTTGCGCGTAAAATGCGGTTACTAACCGTCAAATCACGGCCCCCAAGGATATTAGTGACGAGGAGCCACAGAAGTAGTTTTAATATGGTGAAAATTGTATGTCGGCTGTGGGATTCCAATCCGGGTTCTCAAATCTACAAGCTCACTCGATACCACGGAGCCATCGAAGATTTAGAAATTCTGCAGTAATTAGAATGATGAAAATAAATTATACACGTTGTTATTTAAGTAAACATACAACACATAAATAACCGCATAGAGAATGAATCTGACAATAATTTGTTTTACATGCTTTCTATAAGAACTGAAGCCTCTTAAAATTGATCATTTACATCATGGTTTCAAACTTGGCAAAAAAATTATAGTCAATGTAAATAAATATAAATATAAATAAATGATATATTTATACGCGTGAAGTGCGGGCTACCAGCCGTCAAATCACAACCCCCAAAGATATTAGTGGCGGGAGAGCCACAGGGATAATTTTAAATTGGTGAAAATGTTTTGTCGGCTGTGGGGATCTAACCAGGGTTCTCAGGAGGATCCACAGGCCGATTTGATACCGCTCAGCCATAAACTGACTTGAAACATTTTTTGCATTGTCGTACAATTTCATTAATTTAATTTAGTGTTAGTGTTGTTACTTCTACTTTATATTTTCCAGATATTTCAACAATAAAAATTACTCTGAATTATTTTCACTCATCTATTTTATTCACTTGCTAGTCATTAGCCTAATTAAATATAGACAGGTATATTTTTTCAAAAATCGTGACTGATAAACATGTTTTTATTGCGACGCCAATGATAAGCTCATATTAGATATGCATATGCATTTTGCTCAGACACAGTGGCGTACCTAGGAGGGGGCGGTGGGTGCAATCCGCACCGGGCGGCACATATTTTGGGGCGGCATTTTTATATTTAGTTTTAGTTGTAAAAAACAATATGTTCACTTCATAAGTTTACTACTCGATTTCTACGAATTATGAATTACTATATGATTTCGAATATTTTTCTTCATCGTCAAGTCAATGTAGGGTTGAAAATATTATCTCGAAAAATTCCTTTATTACTGCCTAATTTAAATATGCCATCCAATGGAAAAAAGTTCCCCACCTATAGTTTGTCTCAATTACAATGATTTATTTATGTTTATTAATTTAATGGGGTAATGGCTCAGTGGTTTCGAGTTGGCCTGTAGATTCCAACAGCTGACAAACAATTTTCACCAAATTAAAATTACCCCTGTGGCTCCCCCACCACTAACATTTTTGGGGGCTGTGATTTGACAGCTGGTAACTGCACTTCATGTACTTAAATATATCACTTATCGAGATCTGCTTCGGCAGAGTGCCACACCCAGTAATGGGTAAAAGTCGTGATGATATATTTATTTTTTAATTTATGAAAACACCATTTGATTGATGTAGAAAGGGCGGCAAATTGAAGACCGCCCTGGGCGGCAAAAGTTCTAGGTACGCCACTGCTCAGACAACTTCGATTTCAATTAATTCAGAATTATTCCTCATTGGACCTCACCTAAAACTTCTGCTGCTATGTGAAAAGAGTTAAACATTGAGGGCCAAATTCATAGTCATGACTCACCCTTACCTCATTCTCACCTCACACTCAAAGTCGAAGTAACTTAGGCAACTAACTCAAATTGTACACATTTTTGAATTAAGCTACATTCACAAATCGAAATTAGTTTTTGTTTTATGCTTTATGTTTTAGTGTGTTTTTAGATGCCATTCACAAATAGTTATGCTTTTGTCGGTTTTAGTTAGTAGTGACATCTATCATAAATTTTAGAAGATCAGTAATACAGTAAATGTAATTGTCAGATGTGTCAGAAGTTAAACGTGCTGTCATATGTTGTTTGTTTACTTTCGTATTTTTTGGAAGAGCAAGGTAAATATCATCATAATAAGGAAGTAGGTATTAAAATTTTGTTTTTATTTTCATTCATTTTGACACTCGAATAAAAACAAATTTAGGTTATCGTCAATGCGAAGGATTATAGAAAAAGACAAATTTAGGTTATCGTCAATGCGAAGGATTATAGAAAAAGACAAGTATATATCACTACATCATTCTACGCTTCGTCCTATTGGTCTATTTCTAAGTATAAAACGTAAAACTAAAACATAAGTTTGAAGTTTGCAAACTTTTGTGTTAAAACCAAAACTAAATACTGATTTGTGAATGGCTGCATAAGATAACATGTCTACAAGATTATTAAAACAAGAATGGAAAACATAAAACAAAAACTAATTTCGATTTGTGAATGTAGCTTTAGTTGCCTTAGTTACTTCAAATTTGAGTGTGAGGTAAGAATGAAGTGAGGGTGAGTCACGACTATGAATTTGGCCCTATATTACTGCATATTTGGGTTCCAGGCAGTCATTTTATCATTATATTAGGCTATGTACATTTACTTACATAACGTCTCTGTATATTGAAAATTAATTGAATCATTTCAATTGAAAATTGAACATGTGATATGATTCGATATGGCGAATAAATTTCTAGATTGAGCTCAAGGCCACGGACCCTTCCTAGAATTCAATTTGGCACGTGAAAAGAAACGGTCATCGTCCATCTTTCGTTGTACGACGCACGCTTTGTTTTAGCAGCGATGGCCTGAGCGAAGTGATTACCGTTGTAATAATATGGGTTGTGATGTTTTTGCACTTGGTTCTCCATGTATTTGTACAAGTGCTTCTTGTAAATCAAATGTACGACCTTGTTCATATTAGTTTTTGCAGCCCAGTATAAGTATAACTCGGTTTTTCTGCGCTATAATACGTACTTGTGAATCCCGTTCGAGACATGGATGTTTCTGTTGTTAATTTATATTTCGTGACTGTCTGTAATAGATTTAATTTAAGATCTAAATACCATACAATTTACTAGAAACCTAGAAGATTTATTCTCACATATTTTAAGATTTACAGATATTGTTAAAGATGCAAGTTCCGTTAGCTATTATCTATCCGTGTCACAGTTATTATCGAAATTAATTGATATTTGCTTTTTTAGAACTTTATTTGCTGTGAAGATTTCCACAATACTCATTTCTAACCATTCAAACGTTTCAAGATACGAGTAATAAAATATGTAATTTGCACTGCGACTACCGACTAAAATTGGTTTTTCCATTTCCTTAATTATTATTTACTAATATTATTTTATTGCCAGTTTTATTCATGTCTTTTTTATTTTTTATGAGCCGAACTGAACCGGTTTTCTTTCTAACCGCGATTTCCTATCGAACCGTTCACACAGAATCGCTTAATTAAACAAAATCGAATACATGAATTAGTTTGAACCGGTTCGAGCTCATAGAATTACTCATGTGCACTGAATAAGTCTGTTTTTAAAATAGCTAATAAGTTGTTCAGCTTACATTTTAATATTAAATATAAATTGACAAATTGAGATATTTATTTGTTTTTTTTTTATCAAAAATAATAATTTAATTTAAGATTAAATAGTTTTTTTTTTGCTATCTAATATAAAATAAATAAATAAATAAATATATCATCACGCCTTTTACCCATTACTGGGTGTGGCACTCTGTTGAAGCAGATGTCGATAAGTGATATATTTATGCGCGTGAAGTGTGTCAAAATAACGACCCTCAAAGATGTTAGTGGTGGAGGAGCCACAAGGATAATTTTAAATTGGTGAAAATGTTCTTTCGACTGTGGGGATCGAACCAGGGTTCTTAGGATAATATAGATATATAGAAAGTAGGTACGAGTAAGTACGTATAAATATATCTAAATTTATATTGGTTAATTAATATTATATTATATAATAAGTCAGGAAAGTGATATTTTACTTGAAGCGTTTGTTTGAAATACTAGACCGTAGGCCGAGTATTTTAATCCGCTGAGTCAAGTAAAAGCACTTTCCTGACGTATTATGTGTACTATTTTTTCTGAAACCGTTTAATTTATTGGATAATTAATCATAAATAATTTAAAATGATTACATTTTTATATTAATTGTAGGCGTATTCCATTTGCCATTTGGATCAGATCTAACTTACATTTACTGATCCAGATCACTTATTTATTTTGCTGCATTATTTTGTTGACATTATTTCCAGTACTAGAATTACTGATTCTAATCTACTTACAAGTTATTCATCCCAATATGTGCATCATTTTGCTCAATTCAGTTCATTTAGTCATGTTTAGAATTTATCTGAACTGATTTAAATGAACCAAGTGGCAAATGGCTTTTATTGATAGCAGACTACGTATCCAGGGTAACAGTCAGGTAAAATACAAAACAGACATGTAAAATCTTTACCAGACTGTTTTGTTCTTTACCAGACTGTTATTTTTGTTATAGGCTTGGATACGTACTTTACTAATATTTTCCATACCAAAATTGCTCAGGAAAGTACGCACTTTCTTGTCGGTTTAAAAAAAATGAACTACCAGCAACATACGAATATGTATGTATAAAAAGTTAAACAAAAATAAATTAACTGAACGGATCCTGTGATCCGTTCCAAAATTTAGTTACTTATATATATATATATATATATATATATATATATAAATGAGTGGTTTTAACTTGTCATTACAGCGAAACCCACCTTTTAGTGCGTCGAAAAATCTAAATTTTGGTACCCTTTTATTTATGTAACCGGTAATCGAAGACTTTAAAGTGTAATCAATCATAATCAATTATTTGATAAACAAGAATATAAAATATCGGTTCTATATCATAGTTGAAATTATAAAATGTGAAAGTTGTAGATAATAAGTAAACATAAAATTTATAATATGTGATTTGAATGCATGTTAATTACGCGACAGTAATGAATAACTCCTGTTTCATGATCAATTACAACCGTTTAGTGCGCCACTAGACTGAATCGCGATTCTATTATATAATAAAGTAGCAATTAGAGAATCAGTAGAATCTCTCAGAACGCAGAGCACTGAAGATAAGTTCAGGTTTCGTTGGTAATTTACGTTAGTTCTCGTTTTACTGTCAACATGGGTGGTTCATTCTTATAGCAATCATTAAGCGCAGTCGTAACGAGCAGAGGGCCAGCGAACCAACAGCGACTAGTATTTGTTACTTACCGTTGCATTGCAATCTTAATAGAAATAAATCGAATTTATGTCTACAGAACGCAATATTTCATCTTTTTATTCATGGACTTAAATGCAACTAGTAATTTATATCTGTTATATATTAAGTAACGCATATTATTAACACGTAAATTATTCGAATCAAACACTATTTTTTACATATTAATATATCATCATTTTATATTTTTATAACATTTAAAATAGTACAAGCAAGTTCTATCTCTATGATTGATCTTTCGCTTTTTCAGTGTAAATTTGGGTATTAAAACCTCATTCATGTGAACATCCAAGAAGATAGTTTAAATTTATTTATACACAATCGGGCCGAAACTCATGTTATTTTGGTCCTAGGGCCATAAAAAAATAATTCCTATGAATATAATAAATAAAATGACAATTTTTATTTATTGTAAATTTTTGATTTTACAAAATGTCATTTTCACATATAACCTATGTACATATTTTAATCTTTTGATCATATAAATAAATATATCATCACGCCTTTTACCCATTACTGGGTGTGGCACAAACAACATGACTTGATAAATTTTTTAAAATAAATTTTAACAATGACAGGTAATCAAATTACAATTATATTTTATTTGATATATATGAATTTGACAATCAGACATACCAACATAAAAATTAAAATATTTATGTATTACTAAAAAAAAACAATGTCAATCATTTATAGTCGCCTGTTAAGGTAGTACTAGTGTGCCGGTGGCGCCATCTGTTGTCGATTGATTTGAATATCATGAATTGTTAACAGGTTGTTAGTCTAGTGAATTTTCAAATACCATACCACCGTGTGGTGTTGCTATTGTAAATTGGGTTTCTTAATTTTTCGTTAAAAACAAGGCTTTGCATGGCTATATATCCATTACTAAACGATAAAAAACTTTCTCCTTCTGATACAATATACATGGATAGTTCTAGAACATCATACTATTTTTTCAAATGAAACTGCAAAATTTTAGAGGTACACAAACCAAATATGTGCGATTCTAAGTGATGATCGCCATAAGCCCCGTGTATAAGAACTCAACTTTACAAGCGAATATATTTGTTCACAGATGATGAATGTGTTTCATATTTTAACAGGATGCGTATGACTATCCAATGTTTACGTGCGCCAAATTTCATTCAGATCTGCACGCTAGTACTTCCTTAAATCACTTACCGAGATCTGCTACGGCAGAGTGTCACACGCAGACATGGGTAAAAAGCGTATTGATATATTATTTTGCAAAGCTGATGAAAACGCAAAAATAATTTTGTGAAATAATTTTTTGTTCCAGACCATCTAGTGATGCATGGGGACGACTAGCTTCAATAATGAATCAACTAGAAAAACTGGACTATCAAAAACCTGTCCTGGAAAACAGTCCATCAGAAGGTAAGCACAAGTTACATATATATATAAACATGAATTCTTACAGTTATTACATAATTACAAGTTTTTGTTCATCTTTTAATTTGATGGTACAAAAGTTCCGTATCTATTATTTATAGGTAGTAAATTGTTTATTGTTGTTCTTAAATAATCATATAAATATGTTAAGTGGAATTAAGGAATATTCAAATTTTTATGGTTTTATTATATTTTGACATGTTAATTTCTATTTAATAACAGTCTTATTAGGAATAATTACTGAAAGAATACAAAATACTATGTTTCCTTTTTCTTAATAATTTATTGCTTATTAAAAATTTGGCATGTTTTCAAATAATAAAAACTATTATTTTTATAAATTAGTTAAATAAAAAATATATCTTTTGAAACAAATTAGTATGACAAAATTTTTATTTTTATCTGAAGTTATCGTCGTCTGAAAAATTGAGAGAAAGAATGGTACATTATTTCATATTTTCATCCAAGTTTTCGTTACTAGCTTTATCAACTATTTGCGATCGAGTAATTTCGTCTCATTTACCATCAATTCATATGTGGAGCAGTTTTTCATTCACTGTTTATATCTCTATGATTTCTTTATGCTTTTTAAGCTCAAGTTTATATTGAAGTTTCCAACAGAATCACTATAAAAGATGTTTGTATATAGTGGCAACAGTAGTATGTTATAACACAAGTTTTGCAATGGCCATTGCTACATATAATTTTTTTCTATAATCGTAAACTTTTTTTTTTTAAATCAATTATTGATATCTGTCATTTACTGTTATATTTTACATTAATTCAAATAATAGTATTCACGATGCGAATATCATAAAATGTTTTAATTACTATCGTGAATTTATTCAAAAATATAATAAAAATTCATACACGTTTCATAATAGTATATTACATAACAAGCATTGAAAGTGTAAGATAACGTGCGAGTGTACAAATTGAAAAACGAGGCGTGCAGCGCCGAGTGATTTAAGTACACGAGCACAGTTATCACACTTTCGAGCCAGTTATGTACACTATTTTTCAGACGACCACAAAATATTTCTAAAAAAAGTTTACAAGAGCAATGGTGTTGCACTTTGACAGCTGATGCGTTGACGTTTGAGGTTAGGTATTTTGATACCAACTGTACTAACCGTAATGTCAAAATATTGAATAATGTAAAAATATTAGTAAATAAGTAATTATTTATTTAAAAAAATTAGATTTATTTGTGCAAATGTGTTGAAAAATCTGCTAAAACTTCAATTTAAATAATAATACAAATTCTTTTAATTTATTTTATTATTTTCTTTCATCGTAACGCCATCTGTTGTCAATTAGTGGAACTTCACCTGATATGTTAGAAGTGTACGTTATACTAACATACGAGGTGTATGTTATGTTCAACTTTCCGTAGCAGTTTATGATGAAAAAATATTAACGAAATTACAGAAAATGCAAAGTTGTCATGAATTCTGATTTCTTATGTTTATTATATAGCCAATTTATTTCATTCTGTATCACATTTGCATGATTACAGGAGTGATTTCAGTCCGTTTAATGAGTTATTACGGTATCAGATACCGTCAGGTAATATAAAGATATTATATCTTGAGATTACTAGGTAACAAACGGTTTTTGACATTTAATTATAATAGGGACTTATAATTTTGACGTCACATGCAGCAGACCCGAATCAGACCCTCCTCCACACAATTTTGTGTGAAACAACAAATTTATAGAAAGAGTCAGGTGACACCATGCCGAGTCGATCAACTGCTTTCTCCTTTCAGCACTTCTCTCCGCAGAACTCATTATTTGCTTGACGTTTAACGTTTGGATCACGTGATAAACGTCAGACTGTAAGGCTATACCATGTTCGCTACAAAACAAATTATTAAATTCTATTTTACTCACTAGATGACAACTGAAAAATTTGAATTGTATAAGTCCCTATTGTTTTAAGATATCACTTTTAAAGTTAGGATATAAAATTCATGTTTAATAATTAAATGCGACACAGTATGAAATAAAACGTTGTATGTCATACGTTCGTTAATGTGTTTTTACGCTACTCGTACAGTAGAAACTCATTTACCGGATTTATAACGTAAATAACTATTATCGCACTAGTGTGACACTCAAAATAATTAGATAATGTTGATATTATGTAACGATAGTAGATAAAAAGATTGTTCCACAATGGTAGTCTTAAAGACATCATAAACGATTTCTTGTAAGAAATCATGCCACACTGAGTATTGGTAAGAGATACTTTCTACATTCATTTTGAAAGTTAATATGTTTATTTTTCAACACGACCGTAGAAAAAAAGTTTTACATTAATATTTACCGATTTGTTTCTTTTTGTTTTAACATTATTGTTCATTTCAGAAATGTGTAAGCACATGACAAATTTATAGTATATAGAAAATATGGGGCATAGTAGCAGGTAAAATTTATGAAGAAACGCTGTTTCTGTACGTTTACATTGTATTATGAGTTGGTGAGCGGCTGTTCGCGACATGTTCCGCGCACGACTGGTTTCGAATTCGTCGTTTCTCTAACGGCATTCTGGCTCTGACACCGTCACCAGCTCACTAGATTGTTCTCCGTTTCCGCCACTAGCACTGAGCTGATGCTGATGCTGGCTGCTTCAGTTTCGACAAGAATGCACGGCGTTTCAACAATTCTGAAACATTGGGCTGTTATATTTAAAACTAAAAAGCAATGGTAAAAACTTAATTGGAAATTCATGCAAATTTTTGAGTGAAAAAAATAATTAACACAAATCACGCGTCCATTACAGGAAATGAAAAAAAGATGCCGTTAGGTTTATATGTATACTTAACAATATTTGTCAAGTGAAATTTGTGTGTTCAGAGTATTTTTGCTGTCAGGGTGATGTATGATAGGAAATTGCAAAAAAGATTATGATAATTTTATAACTTTATATTCGTGGTTTAATCAACTATGAGGTCTAATTGGCAAAAATAAGTTTTATATCTTAATTTCGTGTGTCGATTAGCAAAATTGATGTTTTTATATTTTTATGTACGTGTTTATATTAATTATGACATGGGCTATTCCTAAATATGTAAATTATTAATTGATTTATTAGTCACGCGAGTTTAAAATATTTATTTTCATGCATAAATTAGTATATTTTAAAATAGTCGCGTGTATTGAAGTTTTAACCATTTTTTATTAATTACTAAAATATAAAATAGGATTTATGATTTTTTTAAGTAAAAAAAATATAGATTTTTCATAATAATTTTATTCATAGTTCATGAACATTAATTTTATAAAAGAAAAAAAATATATACATTTTGCTCAGTAAGTTCTATCATATAATTTGTTTGAAATTGACCGCCATTTTTTTACAAGATGGCACACTAGAAAATATATTATTTTCTATATTTTAGGTTATTTCACTAATGACCTGTTACAACGTTGTTATTTAAATTTATATGTTTGGAAATTTTATATAAACCGAATGATATTATTTCGAACTTTTATAATTGGTTTTCAAGTTTTATATGTGAAATAAATTGTAAAAGTTAAATTTTATATTTTGTTGAACAAAGTTTTATTAACCACTGATTTCGGCCATTTGCAACAATACAACAATATTTAAAATGTTACATTTTTTTTTAAATATAGTTGTTTATTTCATTAGGACTAAAAATACAAGTATGACGAGACTTGAAATAGTATTTTTAGTCCGATTGAAACATTTTTTTTATTCACTTAGAAAAATTCAAATTAAAATGAAACAAATTGACAAAAATAATTTTTTCAATTTAACAATAGTAGTGAAAATGCTATTTTTATCCTAGGACCAAAAAGCGATGACATATACATGGTAACGTAAACATTCCAGAAATAGCATTCTTTTATTACTGAAAAAGTTGAAATAATAGTGTCATATTCAAATGGGTGAAAAAAAAAATTATAATTGACATTAAAGTAAATTTTTAATAAAAATGTAATATTTTAAATATTGTTGTATTTACTGTATTGCTGGAAAATGGCCAAAACGTCGTACAATAAAATGTAAAATGTGAAATTTAATTTATTTCGTACCTAAAAGCCTGAAATTCAATAAAAAAAGTTCCTAAATTTATATAAGTATCGACTGAAATTATTAACAGGAATATTTTTTTATATGTTTATTTTTATCGTTCGAAAAGACGGAGGTACTAAAGTAACTGATCTCTTTTTGGCAGACTCCGACATGGTGCGGCTTCCCGAAGATGCCACCATGTGCGGATTCATCCCACTGATGTACAACAGCCTGCCGCTGGTGTTCGTGCGCAAATCAGTGGACATGGAATCCGCACAGATGTCGGTCCGCATCGGTCGCCTGCTGTTCTTCGGCACCGAGTTCTTGTGCGGTATGGAACCCCCTGTGCTTAAACTCCAGCGTTACGACACCTTCAGCGAGTACATCTCAGTGGTACGGACTGAAGCAAGAGATTCACCACCGTCACCTCAGGAATTGGTAAGTTATGATGAATGAAGAATTCTTATTCTTTACAGCAGTTTTAAATCTATGTATCATAAAAGCCTTACTCCATTCTTTATCTATTGAAAACTAATGATTGATAGAACTTAATTGATCATTTATGAAATCTATGGAACACGATTATCAATTAAACAAGAAAAGAAGACAAACATTTTCATAAATCATTTTAATTTTTAACATATCAAACATAAACATATTATGACAACATGTTCCATAGAAGGAAGGACGTGTAACATCAAATTTATAACCCTGTATCTATGATGTACAAATGTTATGCATTGAAAAATGTTTGACAAGAATAAATCTGAAATGTTTAAAGTAATGCTTTAATGTGCTCAACTGTCCGGATTAAAATAACCTAAAATTATAGTCTTGCTATTGTTGTCACCGAAATTATGAAATTCAAGAAAAGTTAGAAATGCAATATTAAATTATAGGGTTGTTGATTTTACGAATATTCGAGACTTCGATTGTTCGGATTTATTGAACCTTCGAATTTTGGAATATTCAGAATTTTCTAATTATTCGAATTGTGAATCTGGATCCTAACGTGAACACGGCATGTTGATATGAATTATTTTCAGAATAAACTCAAGTGCAGAGTTTTGTATTAATTCGTAAATAATAATTATTAATTATTATTATTTGCCAAATTAATTCAATTTAGACTTCAAATTTCGTTACACTGTTAAAAACGTTTTAATTAAGAGATTTTTGTATCCTTTTTATTCTCTTTTCAAAACGTTTTACTAAAAGTCCATAGCATTTAGATGGGCGGTAAGAGAATAGATGGGTTAATTAAGACGCCTAACCTTGCAGAGTTTTTGCAGGATACTTCGCCGAGTTTATTATTTAATTCGTGGCCGACTTTTCGCGAATTATGCGTGAGCGTGTTTGGAGATGACAGATGGCGTTAATTCAGTGCCAAAAAATTCGAGAATTCGAAGCTTCGAAAAATTAGAAAATTCGCAAATTCGAAGCTTCAAAAAATTCGAAAGTTCGAATCATCGAAGTTTTTCTGACGAAGTTCAAAACATTCGAATGTTCAAACGTTCAGAAATTCAAAGTTTGGTGGAAATCAACGACCCTATTAAATTATGTAAATTTTGCCAAAAACAAGTTGATTTTTCTTTAATTTTATTACAAATAATTTATTTTCTTTTCGATTCTAATTTTTGGTAGGTAGTCATGATTTTTCAAAACTTGTTTCGAAAACTACAATTTATTCTCTCAAAACAGTGAGGGAAATTTGTTTCGTAGTGTTACTGTGAAAAAAATATAAAATACTTATAAAAAATAATATGTTTAAATCGGACTAAAATACTATTTCGAGTCTCGTAATAATGCCAGACTCGCTACGTTACCTTTATTATTCGACCCGAAAATTTGTGTTTGAGTCCTAATGAAACAAATATTACGATGGTGACTGTAATAAAAATGGTATTTTTGGTCCTAAGACAAAAAAAGATGTATATATGGTAACGTAAACATTCCTGTAATAGCGTTCTTTTACTATTGAAAAAGTTGCAATAATGGTGTTCTATTCAAGTGGGTGGAAATAATCTTTTTTGAAGCATGTCGCAAATAAAATGTGTCTGTTACGCGAGGAAATAGCTTTTTCGACTCTCGCTCTGCTCGTGGTAAACTTCTAACTTGAGTGGGAAAAATATCGCTTTCTAATCAAATAACTATTGAGGCAAAAGTTTTATAGAAATTTCTTTTTTATTATTTTTCAGTGCAATGAAGATCTTCTAGTAGAGAGTTTCAGCGAAGATGAGGACGAGCAACCGAGCGTGAACTCAGCAGAAGCTCCTTCCTCTGGAGAAATCCGCATCCTTTTAGACCGCAAAGTGGAACTTGAGAAGCGTCAACGCACCCAGGAATTACATCGACAACGTGTACAGGTAAACACACCACACACTCCATGTCATCATCAATCAATTTACGTATTCGCGTCCCATATGCATTTGTCATTCGTGCGAACTACGGTCAGCTCGCCGTGAATCATCGCTGATAATATGACAGCGCTTGTTGTGATATGATACCCAACGTGCCAACCATGCCCACTAATAGAAATAAATCTGAATAGTGTCACATGCTACAACTAACGTCAATTAGTGTTTCTTGTTGGTTGTTTTTTGCAAGGATGCTTATGATTTGATATTTAATACTTCCGCAAACTTACATAGAAAAAATGGTGATATTTTAATACCCGTGAAATTAGGAACGGAATACATTTGGATTGTTTTTGTTTTTTGTGGCCAGCTGGTTTGGAAGTCTTGTTTTATGCATATTAATAAATAACAAAAAATTAAGTTAAGTTTTTTCTGTCAGTAACCAGTAGATTAGCAAGATGTACGATAACAATATTATAGGTTAGCACGATGATATATTTTTAACATCAAGTTTAAAGTCGCTTTGGGCGGAGAGAGAGATAGGTCAAGATTTACCGTTGACTTCTAATCCGTGTATATTTCTATTAAAAATCATCGACCATAAAACATTTCTTATAAACCGTATAATTGAGTTTCTGCATTAGTAATTTAAATTTTGAATACATATCTGTACATTCGTAAAAGAACGTATGTCAGGATTAGTACGGGCTTGCATAATATTTGTATTTTCTAAAAATGGAAGAAGCTCTGAAATTTTTACATAAATACTAGTTGAATATAAAAGAATTTATATCTTTCTCTACTGTTAGAAGTAAAAAAACATATTTTTTCTAAACGTAGCATTAAGCCAAAATTATTATTATTTTAAATATCGTTTTTTCTGAAGATTGTGTGTCGTGAGAATTGTTTTGAAGTAATGCAATTTGTGGTCGTAATGCTGTTTGAAATTAAACAATTCAAAATACGTTTATGATTTGATGTTAGATGCATTTAGAAAGTTTTGATGTATGTAAGTTATCAGTGCATATAAAGTGGAGTGCATTTGCGGTTATTCGGTCACGATTTGGGTGTCGCGTGTCAGTTTTGGGTCAATCGTTCGTATCGTCGCAAGGCTACTCGTGATCCGGGCCGCGTTAGGCGTCTGTCCACTTGACACTCTCCACACGCTTTGCAAGACGTAACCGAAATTCCAGAGTGCCCATTGAACCGTTGTCGCGTCTAGTCTGCGCTGCGCACACACCAGTGTTTGCATATGTGATTGGTGAGCGTGGGAAACACTACGCTGTGCGTGGGTGTTGTCACTGTGCTAACGCTTCCTGCTTGACGGTTCCGTAGGCCATCCTGCAGCAGTCCGTGGTCAGTGTCGAGATAGAGGTCAGGCCGCGCTACCTCGTGCCCGACACCAATTGCTTCATCGACTACCTAGAGCGGCTGCAGACGCTTGCCAGGATTCATGGACCGCAGCCCTACACTCTCATGGTTCCCCTAGTTGGTAAGTTCACACATCCCAACTTTCTAGGAAACTGCATCATTCAATGGCACGGCAATGACATAATTGTTATAAGTAGTTGTTATTCAAGTTCAGATTTCTATTTCGTAACATCAGTTTTATTCATTCTTATTCAATTTATGAATAGAAAAAGATATGTGATTTATTTTAATAGATTTAACCTGCAATTATATGTTGATGTTACATTTCTTTTTTAATTACATAATAGCAGTCATCGATTGTAATTGCTGGTCATTTTCAATTTATGTGATCGACTAATCGTAAATTCGGTAGTAGCAATACCGTACGAATGCAATAAATTTGAGATATCGAAATTTCATCATTCATTTACATAGTTGGTTTAGTTGAAAAATCGAATTTATTAGTTTTCATTTCTGAACAAACGTACGAATTACTACAATAGTTTAGCAACATATCATTTTGTTTGTGAACAGTTCTGGGCGAGCTGGAGGGCCTGGCCCGAGGCGGCAAGACTCCGGCGCCCGCGCCGCGCGTGTCGCTGGACCCCGAGCACTTGCTACGCGTGGCAGAGGCCGCGCGCCGCGCACTGGAGTTCCTACACTGTCGCAATCCAGCCGTGAAGTGCCTGACGACGCGCGGCACCGTGCTTACATCATCCACGTTTACGTCAGAGGACGAGGCCCGTGGTGGCGACGATGTGGGCCCGCGGAATGATGATCGCATCTTGGCCACGTGCCTCAGCCTGTGTCGCAGCCCGCCGATGCCGGCCGCGGACCACCAACAGACCGCCGCAGAGCCGCGCAGGATCTACCGGGAGGTGGTGCTGCTCACGGAGGACCGCAACCTCCGGGTGAAAGCGCTCGCGAGGGACGTGCCGGTCCGCGAGCTGCCAGACTTCCTCCAGTGGGCGGGCTTGGGATGAACCGGGTCTCGCTGACGAGCTGACGATGTTCCACGAGACAGGTATCTCCTTTGCTGTCCAAATTCTATCCAATCACTACAAATTTTTACTATACTAAATATCTTACTTGTGTGAAAAATTTAAACAAAAAAAGATTAAACTGATGAAAACAACTATAAAAATACACTAATGGCCGGCACAGACGAAACCCTCGTAATGGCAGGGCGAGAGACGGATTCTGACTCTGTTAGACGAATTTTATTAACAAACGCTGCACACTATAGGAGGTTGTTCATCATGTAGCGTAGTTAAAAATCCATGTTAAATCTATGATGTTGTGCCATGTCCAGCACTCGGCTAATTTTATCCATTTGTATATTATAATTCATTGTTTTATTATTGAAATATTGTTCATTTCTTTATTTAAGGATTTTACAGATTTAGATGCCTATATACATAATTATATAAATATAAATTTATTATTATATAAAGAGTTGTTACAATATGTTGAGGTCTGCTCTCTGATTGTGCGTTTGCCTTACGCACGTCATGATGCGTAGTAAATAAACTTAACTATGTATAGTAGTTTGTATATCCATTTTTAATTCTATCATGTATTTTTTTCCTTCTTTATTCTTCTCAGGAAAACTATTTTATTTTAGTAATAATCAATAAAGTGTACATTATGTTACAAAACACATTTGCTTCAGAACAGACACCCGTCTCTCCACATTCGCTATATTTTCCTCATTTTCGCGGCAACGCGAAGATTTCGGTAAGTAGCACATTTGTATTCATGATGTGTGAGGGCCATTCAAACGATTTATGGGACTAGGGGATGATTGTAGAGGGTGCGTCACAGGTGCAAGCAAACCTCGTTAATGTTTGATACGTACTTTCGAATCGTCTTATTTCTTACCAACTGTTTGAAACCTGCTGTCGACAAGCTGTTGATAATTACAGACCGTATGAAAACTAAAATATTTCGAATTTGAGTTCTCTTGTATAATTTTCCGATAACGTAATACCGCGTACTATTTAGTATGAATTCAGTGTTACTGTTACAGTTTCGTCAGTCATTTGACACGTGTTCTGCATGACAACGACGAAATGATCGGCCGTTAGAAAAGTTCGCATACAAATGACGACACCGCACAACATGCGGACACACAGAGACCCCACAGTCAGTGTCAGTACTAATTGCACACAGGAACTGTTATAGTACATTCGAAGATAGTTGGTGCGAACTTTGGCCAAGACAGAAAATCATTCATTGAAGATTTTGCGAAATTTTATACTTTCATATTTTTAATACATATTCGTTGTAAATTGTTTATTTAATTATAAATATTTTTGTTCAACAAATAATTAAATTGTTTATTATGCTTACAGTTCTTTATACGTAATCTCTTTAAGCAGATTCATAAACAGATTAAACATGACTAATACCAATTTTATGCTGGGTTGCAAGAAAAAAATAAAGAGCTCTTTAGTTAAAGAACTGTATATCTAGCAACAGTATCAATAGCGTTTTTCTAAAATTTATTGAACCGTTAGTTGCTAATGAACCGCTAAAACTTTCATACAACCCAGCATGAGTCTTAAGATTTTTCCAAATCATAAAAATATGTGGTATTATGAGATCGAGTGTAAACTAAAAAAAACACTACCTAACAGTAACGTTTGAAGAACTAGCGACAACGCTTAATATATTTCAATTTTGGTTTTTTTTTTTAGTTAACTGTTGAAATACCAATCTCTAATCCGAAAAAATTGAATTCATTTTTTTAATCCTGTATTTTATTTAATAATTTTTATGAATCTCGCTGTCATTAATTAGACATTAATTGGTATTTATATTTTTTTTCATCTTTACTTGTATATTTACATTTGTATACAATTTTGAATACATTCTTTTGTTTAATTTATCAAATTCAGTGTAATATCTAACTGATTTATTGTATTTATAATTTGATTAATTTACCATCCAATATTTTAATTTCTTGAATAGATTTAATTTACCAATTATCTGATTTAGTTAATACTACATATCTGTTTGAAAACTAAACTGTTATCCACGCTCAGTGAGCTTCACTCAGATTTCCAGCTCTCCGATCGGTGCTTCGTGGTTTTGGTGTCACGATTCCGCGCTCATCTGCATATGTCGCGACCCCGCGATTCAAGCGCATGCATTCCCATTGTCAGACCACGCGGGATGATCGTCCACTTGCCCACAGCTTGCAGATCGGCAGCTCTAATATTCGCAATTATTCAGTGATTGAATGTTGGCTGCTACGCCCCTGTAGACACACCTCTCAATTACTGGTTGTTCACTATGGTTCTCAGTGGTTGAGTGTTCGTTACCTACTGACATACAGGCAGTGGCGTACGGGATACTTTCTCACGGAGTTTGGAAAATAATCTGTCAGATTTTAATTTGGTTTTGGTGTCAGATTCACCCCTTAATATTTAAAAAGATTTATGATATGTACAACACCAAGAAATTAATTTTTTCCTGCAAGTTTTTCAATTTACCAGCCCTTTTTACTTGTATAAAGTTTTCCCTCAAGCTGAAGATTTACGACTTGTACTCTTGTACAGTACTGAACATTTTTATTTCAATTTACAAATTTTATAAGATTCTAGGACCAAATTTGAAACTGCTTCTGCGTCAGCTAATTAAGTTCCTGTGAAGATATGAATATTATTTTATTGTAATAGTTCAGCGTACTAAATCTTAAGCTTAAAGCTGTAAATTGTGGTTTAGTGGTACCGCTATTTACTTTAATATTCAATATGTTTTACCTCTTCATCTTCCAGTCATATTTGTGGGTTCTATGATTTAGCTTCTGGTAACTGCACTTCTCAGGTTGACAAAAATACGTTCGAGGTCAAAAGTTGCGAAATTAACCTCCATGCTATAGTAATCTAATAATGTTTATATTTATTAATAACAATTTTAGAGACTGAGCAGAATTTCAAATTATTCTTAAACTAAAGAAGTTTCTTTAAAAATAACAATATAGGTACAGAAAAACCTATGCAAAGATTAATAAGAAAAATAATCAAGATTATATATTACAACAAACGATCTTACAGTAAAAGATATACTGCATTTGGCCCATTACTCATATTTTTTTTAGATGGATAAAAACATTGATTTAAAAAGATTAGATGGAGTAGATACCTCAGTGGAATTGCGCCAGCCTGTGGATTTAAGAATCCGAATTGATTCTCGCTGCCGATAAACTTTACATAAAAATTATTCCTGTAATTCCTTCACTACTAACATCTTTGGGGACCGTAATTTTACGGTTAGTATGTGCACATCATTCTCAAAATAAATCAATGATTGAGATCTGCCATTGCAGGGAGCTACACCGAGACGTGGTATAACAAAAATGGATATCTAAGGGCAATTTTCTTCTACATTTGGTGTAGTTTTATTTATGTTAGTGCCAGTTTTTTCACCGCCGGATAAAGTGGCAGAAAATGGCATTTAGTATAATAGATTACCATTTGTGCTATGATTTCGATGCGATATTGTTTTATTTATCCCGCTGATAGTTATCGGAACTTTATCTGAAGATGTATAAACACCGGCTCTAAGTATTACAAGTTTTACATTTTTAAATTAATAACGAATAGTCATTATAATTTTCTCTATAGTTGAAGTTTTGTTCTTGTTTACGTATGCCTCATAAATAATTCAAGTTTCATCCAATCAATTATAAAACTTCCACATTTTATCATCTGCAAATAAAAATTCGCTGACATGTATTTATTGCTTGCAACCATAAAACAGTTCCAGCTACATTGATAGAATCCTAGCAGTGCATTGTTTATTATGCGTACTGTATATGGATATGCACGTAGAACTATTTCTAAACGTGAAGGCGCCATGTGCTCTACGTGCTCTAGCCGCTGGTTGCTGCTTCTAGGGGTTCGAGCTGTTGCTGACTGCAGGTCTCTGTCATTGCAGTTGACAGTTGACCCGCTCCATCATTTGATTGCGGGGACACGTGTCGCTTTTCACACACATACGGTGTGCAAATTTACGCGTGCATACGGATTCATCGCAACCTGAGAAATTAATGGCTTCCTCGTGTGAAGAATAGTTGCTGATCTTTTATTGAGATTACAAGATATAATGGATTTAACAAAAGTTACATGTTCTAAATTTTGATTTAATTATTATTTATTCCAGTCAACTTTCAAAATAAAATTTTAGGATGCTATTTTTTTTATGCAGTAGGTGGCACAGTAGTATCGAGACGGCCTATGGATACTGAGTACCCTGGTTCGATTCTCACTGCCGACAGACATTTTCACAACAATAATACTGCTCCGGTGACTTCCTCTCCAATAACATCTTTGAGGGCTGGTAACCGCATTTCACGCGCAAAAATATATCAGTTACCGAGATCTGTTTCGGCAGAGTGCCACACCCAGTATTGGGTAGAAGGCATGATGATATATTTATTTATTTATTTTTGTTTTATTTTACTAACAGTTTGTATTTATAATTATTTGCACAGCAATTTAATTAGAATATAACTTTTGAAAAATAGTAAATAGTAAATTTGAAAATAAATAATTAGTTGTAATGTGTAAACTACAGGGTGATCAAAAGGGATTGTTATAGTTGGCAATACAATTTCAGAGATCCTTTTATTCCATAGTTGGCACAACGTCAGATAAAGGCGGAAATGCTATTTGACATGTCTAATAAATACAAATAGGTTATGTCAGGAGTCTGACAGCTAATAGAATTTTGACTTTTTAAGTAATAGAAATACTTTAGAAATAAATGTACTCAAATTTAAATTTTAAATGTCACTGTCAACAACAGGAAATGAATTTATGTATCAGGCTTATCAATTTCAATTAGTTTTTTTTATGCCAACTGTAACAATTCCTTTTGATCACTCTGTATATTGATCTTTCGGCAGATAAAATTGAGAACCATGTTAAAAATGAATAATTGGGTAGTAATTTTAATTAAATAAATTCTTAATGAAAAGAAACATTTATTTTAAAAATATTTATTTAAATAAATACTTTAATATTTTATTTTCAAATAAAACTTGTTATAATATGGCAATAAACTCACGAATACAGTAGTAGGTTTGCAGGTTCTAATTGGTTTTTATGTAATTGCTTGTCGCGAATGATACGAACGATTCAGTTGAGTTTGATTATTTGTGGTGTGTGCATGTATTTCATTTATAGTAAAATTCAATCTTCCTTGTGTGATTTTAAGGTATTTTTGTATTATTTTCTTTGTATTTATTTATAAGATTCGTAGAATTATATACGTATACTAAAATTATTACTTTGTTATGTGCAGTTCAAATTGCAATGGAGACAAATTCTAAGGGTGAGGCTGTTACTACTGGTAGGATTACTTATTATATTTCATTAGATCAACTAGAAACATTTAATTTGCTTATAACATTACTACGAATTTGTTTATCAATACTGGGATAAAATTATTGATAATTCATTAATATAAGTTGCACAAATTATATTAACTATTTATATATTTATTCGAATTTTTTAAAATTTGTCATACAGCCTAAATGATGAGAATATTTAATTATTTAGGCCCACACAGTTTAGTTATAAAAATATATTCATTTAAATATCATGAAAAAAAAATATGGCAACAAAAACACAAGATTTTAAAATAAATTTTGAATTAAATATTATTATTAACAATTAGGGTCGACTCTATGTTTTATGCTGCGCTAAACAAAATGTTGTTTTTCCGTTTCACAACACTAATATTTATTTAGAAAAATAAATCATTCTTATTTTGAAAATGACTATTTTGTCTCCAGTCATTGTTACCAATGGCACACATTTGTTGGGTTTATTTTATCAGTCTTCACTTTTAAAAAGCTAAGCGAACTGAACTCATTCGACATGTAATTACATAAAAACCATTTGGAACCTGCAAACCTGCTACTGTATTCGTGAGTTTATGCCATATTATAACAAGTTTTATTTGAAAATAAAATATTAAAGAAATATTTCAATAAATATTTCTTTTCATTAAGTATTTATTTTATTAAAATTATTAATCAATTATTCATTTGCTACTATAGCTGTATTCCATTTGCCATTTGGTTCACTAAAATCAGTTCAGATAAATTAGAAAACATGAATAAATGAACTGAATTAAACAAACTAATGCATTTATTGGAATGAATCACTTTAAAGTAAATTGGAGTCAGTAATTCTAGTACTGATATAAAGGCAGCGAAGTGATCTAGAGAAATAAATAAATGATCTGGTTCAGTAAATGTAAGTTAGATCTGATTCAACTGGCAAATGGAATAAGCCTAATATTCGTGAGTTTCTTATCATATTTATTAACAAGTTTTGTTTAAGACAATTTTTTTTTGTTTTATTTGTTTAAATTGGAAAAAAAATGCAAGGGGAGTTCAGCATTACGAGGCCCAAAATAAAAAATTTTGTCCGATTTAAACATATTATATTTTGTCAAATACCGCTGATCTACTAAAATTTAAATTAACAATATAATTAAAAAGTGACATATTAGCTGTATTCCATTTGCCACTTGGTACACTTAAATCAGTTCAGATAAATTAGACAACATGACTAAATTAAATGAATTAAGTAAACTGATGCTCTTATTAGGATGAATTACTTCAAAGCAAATTAGAATAAGTAATTCTGGTACTAAAAATAAAGTCAGCGATGTAATTCAGCGAAATATATAAGTGATCTGGATAAGTTAATGTAAGTTAGATCTGATCCAAATGGCAAATGGAATGCGAGTAATGATATACATCACTATAGATACGGTATCTATTTTTTGTAAATGGATCTTTTTGGCACATTTCTATATAAGCTGTATTCTATTTGCCACTTGGTTCGCATAATCAGTTCAGATAAATGAGACAACTTGACTAAATGAACTAAATTAAGCAAACTGAAGCACTTATTGGGGTGAATAACTTAAAAGTAAATTAAAATCAGTAATTCTAGTACTGTAAATAAAGTCAGAGAAGTAATCCAGCGAAATATATAAGTAATCTGATTCAGAAAATGTAAGTTAGATCTGATCCAAATGGCAAATGGAATATGCCTACAGTTATCATCGTGATACGTAACAATCCCGAAATTACGTACTTTTTAAATAGAAAATAATAAAATATTAATGTCAGATTCAAGTGGGTGCAAATATAATGATTTATTTCATTAGGACTAAAAATACAGGTTTTTTGGATCAAGTAATATAGGATGCCGGACGACGCATAGAGGAGTCTAGCAATATTGCGAATAGTATTTTTAGTCCGATTGAAACATATTGTTTTTACCCACTTATTTATTTGTGTTATAATAAACATTTCTTTGTGAAGAAAAGAATATTGTGTTGTTATAATAATAATATTTCCATTTTGCTGTTTAATGCTAAAAAGAATAAATTAAGATTGCAATTTCTACAGATTGCTAGGTAACCTAATTCGCGATAATACGAGTATTTAGAGGTATTATAAGATCAATGATGAATCTGTGACTAGTTTATTTACATGAAATGTGCAGATATGTATGTAAAGATGAATGTATGAATGTAGTATATTTTTGTCCGTGGTATTTGAGATAAAGCAGCGCTCCGTGCTGCGTTAACTGTACTCTAACATGTGAAGTGGGCAATGATGGCTAGAGATATCTCTGGCGAGGCACTAGCCTAGCACTAGCACCAGGCTCGTTCGTTGCTTGCACTTTGTGTGCATAGCGGTCGACTGGCCTTTTCATAGGACCGTCGACCGGTTGTTGCTCTTTGTCTCATCTTTCATATGTTCTTGTGCAAACACTAATGTTTGCATTCATACACTGACATGTCAGGATAAATATTGTCGCATCGCAATGCACAGTCGAAAAGAACAGTCGTAAGTGTATCCATGCGCTAATAAAATTACGAGACGTCGGTGTACAGCCAGTGTTTCACTGTTTCCTTGTGTGTATAGTGCAGTGTGCACTCACTCATACAAAACGGGATACGCATGAGAATCTACACTTTGCGCCGATTATACTATTTAGTTTGTAGACATTACATATATTGAGCGGTGTGTTTCATGCTGGATAAATAGTCGCAGCCTTTCGCAGCATTCAATAAGGAGGAAGTCAATGATAAGCCTATTGCAAGAAATCAGAACTTAACTGGTATTTATTGTATAAATAAGGGAATAAATTCATTCAAGTTACACAAAGTTCATGTAGATGTAGCTAGCGATGTAGGACACTAGGTACTCGTACAGAACACGATTTATGGAATATGCAAGTTTATTTATTTTTGTTCAAATTCGTTTCACGTATGTACTAGTACAGCTAACTCTCACTAGAGGCGCTTTATATATTTCAAATTTATATAATTTTACTGTTCCTACAAATTCTCCATTCCAAAATTTCTACAAGTTGTATCATTATCAAACTTGAAAATATTAAGATTATCTATTAAAAGTATTGAATACTTAAAGATGTGTAATATATAACAAATATTATTTAAAAAGCTAGTTAATCCAGACAAATAAGTAACTAACCAAAAGCCTGAAGAAAAGACGCTGAACCCGAAGTCAAAATTGCCTAATTGACAAACGACAACCTAGAGGTACTTCAACTAATTTATTCAACACTGTTAAAAGAAATATAATAACAGTCATTAATGTCTGTTTGCATCAACGAAACTGAAATTTTAAGTTTGACATAAACTGACAATATCGCATCAAATGTTTGAAAATATATACAAATATATCATCACGCCTTGTACCCATTACTGGGTGTGGTACTCTGCCGTAGCAGATCTCGCTAAGTGGTATATTTTGCACGTGAAGTGCGGTTACCAGCCGTCAAATCACGCCCCCCAAAGATATTAGTGGAGAGGGAGCCACAGGGGTAGTTTTAAAAAATAAATAAATATAAATATATCATCACGCCTTTTATTCATTGCCGGGTGTGTCACTCTGCCGTAGCAGATCTCGGTAAGTGATATATTTATGCGCGTGAAGTGCGATTACCAGCCGTCAAATCACGGCTCCCAAGGATGTTAGTGGTGGGGGAGTCACATGGGTGATTTTAAATTTGTGATAATGTTTTAGCGGCTGTGGGAATCGAATCAGGGTTCCCACAGGGTAGTTTTAATGTGGTGAAAAATGTTTGTTGGTTGTGGGAATTGAACCCGAGTTCTCAAATCCATAGGTCGACTCGATACCACTGAGCCACCTAACCCATAAAATGTTAATGCAACTTTAATGTCATCAGATGATATTTTACTTCTACTTTCTTTTATTTACTTAAGTCATATTTAAGTTTTGTTGGTGCACAGTAAATAATTTTACAAAAATAATAGAATTAACAAGTAAATTAATTATGGTTGATAAATTTATATGCCATAGCTAATCGTTCACATTCTAAACTGAATATCCAATCTCCGAATTGATCGATTTTTTTTATTATGAAAAGTGGTCACAATATACAATGCAATGAATTTATCTTTTGGAAAAGCACTTTTGCGTGAACTTGTCGCGGGTCCAGCAGTAGATATGAATACGACGTTCGCTACTCCGCGATGCTGCGAGTCGCGGTGATGTCATGATGACCTTGTTCGTGCTTCGTGACCTCACTGCTGACCGGGCCTTGACCGCTGCACCGGCTCCATTGTTCCTGCTGTAATTAGCAGGAATCGCGCCAGGTGAAATTGTAACAAGTGCAAGACGATAGAGTATTAATAGTAGGTAGGCATAGTGTGGGAAAAATATACAGAAAAAAGTTATGGTTCTATTCGTAAGCTTTGCAGCCGCATTACTTCATTTAGGAATTGTAAAATCTGTGCAAGACACCCATTTTACATGGTTTTATTTTTCAAAATATTGGACATAATTTTGTATAAAATATTAATTATAAATTTTTTTCTGCAATACTGTTTTTCATAATTTTTTAGATAATTTTTCAATGCTTTGGCGCATAGATTGTAACAAATAACTGTCAAATCAGAAATCGTAAATGCCTAAAATGGACAGTTTGATAGCGATAGTTTTAAAGAAATTAATGTTATATTGTTATTATTAATAGCAGCTATAAACAAACAAAAAATGGTGCAGTAATTATTGGCAAAAGCAAGAAAGTAATGGATTCTTGAACTTATTAAATCACGAATTAGGTTCGATAGCGTTACGGAAGGGAAATAGTGGCAACTTTAAATTTCATAACATTATTTTGTTTTGTGAATAACTCTAATTTCAATCATTTAAATTCGGAAATAGTTATTTATGCATCAAGGATATTCGCTATTCAAATCCGAAGATTTCAAGTTCGAATCTCACTCAAGCTAAAAATATATGAACTATCACATTGCGACTCGGTGAGTCCCGACCTTGTACTGTACTTGTGATTAAGTTCCTGTTGTACATAGTAATATTAATAAATAAATAAATAAAGATTAGAAGATCCTACATATAGTCGAACCTTTATAACTCGAATATCAACTGACTGTAAAATTAGTTCGAGTTATAGAAATTTCGTGTTAAAGAAAAAAAAACCTATAGCACACATGTTTTATTACCAACAATGTACACACTGTATCAGGGAACCTATATTCTGTTCTGTAATACATAACCAAAAATTAGTACAAAAGTAGATCTCATCTCTCTTCGCAGATTTCCAAAAAACTATACAGATTGCCATGCATCGTGCGCTGTGAAATAAAACTCGACTTCATTTTGACCGTGAATATTCTACTTACAGAGAATACTGTGTTATTGGGACGTGTTAAAGTATATAGACGGAATATTAGATAGCTACAAGCTATGTTTGATAAAATTATAATTACAAATACATTTTGGAATTACTCTAGCTTAATATCGCAATCTTTAATGGTCAGTTGCACCTTCAAAAGATAAATTTTAAACTTAGTTTAAATAAATAAAAACAAAGCGAAGTTATATGAATTATGGAATAATTGACTAGATTAAAATGTTTGATTTGTTTTTATGAAGTTTAAGATTTAACAGTTGACAGAGCAACTAGCTATAAACAGGGGAGATACATTTTTCTATTTTTATCATTGAGCTTTGTTAACCAATTCATTCTTTATGTTGCATGTTTACCTCATTTGAAAACCCCAAAGTACATGAAACTTACAGAATTCGTAAAATACGATACTACGGTTTTATGGATCATTACTGCCATTTAACTGTAATGAATGGTTAGAAAAACAATCTGTGAAACGGATATTTGTCGACTCAAGGATAGGAATGTAAAGCTCATAGAAAGAAATAAATCGAATATTGAAATTTTATACAGGATGACCCATTTTAAATAATCCACTGGAATATCTCGAAAAATATGTATCAGACAAAAAAATATTTCAAACAAAAGTGTATTGGTTTTGAGGGGGCCACCCGATGCTGTAATAATTTCTCCTCTCCCCACCCCTATGGGGTCGGGGAGGAGGATAACTTTGAAATTTTAAATACGGACCCCCACTTTTTATTTCAGATTTGGATTCTACGCAAAAAAATAAGTAAGTTTTGTCTGAACATTTTTTTCGATTTGCGATAGATGGCGGAGGATTTAAACCAGTAATTTTTTACCATTGACGTAAAGGAACATCATTTTACCGCCGGCATTAGCGTTACTCGATGTACACCACGAGGAGGTTGTACAGTCGCTCCATTTTCCTGTTAACACAGATTAATTCGGCGTTTGAAGTTGTTCACGGTTGTCAAGAGAGTTGCACGAGGAATACTGTCGAAAGCTATTTGTATCTTTTGAAACGAAGTTAAACAGTTTAACTACAATTGAAATCGGCTAGTATTATCGGTTTAAAATGTAGACTGATATTAGGTTTTACTGGCCGATTTCAATTCTAAAGTTTATACCAATAATTTTCAAATCCGACCGTGCAACCTCCTCGTGGTGTATAACGGGTAACGTTAATGCCGACGGTAAAATAATGTTCCTTTACGTCAATGGTAAAAAATCATTGGTTTCAATCCTCCTCCATAAAATACTAGAAAAAAATAACTTATCGAGAAAAAAAAATCGAATTTCACATTTTCAGACAAAACTTACTTATTTTTATGCGTAGAATCCAAATATGAAACAAAAAGTGGGGGTCCGTATTTAAAATTTCAAAGTTACATCCCTCCCCGACGCCGTGGGGGTGAGGGGAGGAGAAATTATTACAGCATCGGATAGCCCCCTCAAAACCAATACACTTTTGTTTGAAATATTTTTTTGTCTGATGCATATTTTTCGAGATATTCCAGTGGATTATTTAAAATGGGTCACCCGGTATAAAGTAAAAATAATATTAGTTATGGAATAGGTGGATCAGTAGTATCGAGTCGGTCAGTGGATTTGAGAACCTGGGTTTAATTCCCACAGCCGATATCAGTTTTCACCACCTTCAAAGTACCCCTGGGGCTCCTCCACTAACATTTTTGGAGGCTGCGATTTGCCGGCTGGTAACCGCACTTCACACACATAAATATATCACTTACTGAGATCTGCTACGGCAGAGTGCCCATACCCAGTAATCGGTAAAACGAGTGATGATATATTTATTTTAATGAATTGTGTTTATAACATTGGTTTCTTTTTTGTTTCAATTTCATATTATTATATTTTTTATTATAAAATAAGAAAATTACTGAATTACGAAGTTAATATTATTGAATTTATTTTACATTTGTGTTTGAATTGATCAAACTTCAATTCGATATTGTTTGTTTGTAAAATTTGAAATTTAAGTTAGGGAGGTGTACAGCCATTAAGAATGTTTACTTTTAAAATAAAATAACAGATAAATTTATTTCATTGTACAAATTATATGTCATCATAATTCTAAGATATAAAAATTATTGGCAGTTTCATATAGTTTATTATTACATTTACAGATTTTTTGTTAAAAAATTAATCCAATCCTTATTCTGTAAAAATAAATGGTAATTTGATTATATTGGGGTTCATTTTAACTTTTTTGAGAACATAACGCTAATCCTGTTTTGCTAATTTTACTAAAAGCAAAATGGTAACAGGATTAGATTAGCGGTTTGTTTAAACTTTATTGAGAATTTGGTTGAGCTTAATGTGATGGTTCTAATCAAGTTAAGTCTAATCCTGTTTTGATAATTCGATTATAAAATTTTAGTTCTAGAAATACCCAAAAGTTCAAAATGAGAAGTTATCTACTCCTCTACTCCCTCTGACAGAGATGATGTCATGTTTATTTGTTTAAAAATCAATGAATAACTTAAACGAAAAGATATTTGTAAACTTTAGCATTCATGGTTTTATTAGTGTAACGGCTTTTCATAATGAATTGTCATTTGCCACCACATTTTTCATTAGTAAAATAAAACTATAATGAGATACAGTTATTTGCGGTTACTGCAGAATCCATTTGCGGCAGCATTAAATATGACTAACTTGTTAACAGATGGACATCCCCATTGATTTCAGACAATAATTCCGAATAATCCCCTTTTCAATTCTAAGTATTATTAGATCAGTCCCCACGAAACAGATGAACTCTGCATCATCGTTGATTGCATTTTCCGTTCAGGGGTTCAAATCCTGATGGCGATGAATCATTTCACCATTCAACTGGAAGCCGCAAAATTTGTTCACATTGTTGTACATAACTCGGCAGCCATTTTTCATACATTGTTTCAAACAAACAAAATGATAAAAAATATGTACAATATATATAGATGTTGGTACGCCTGATAATACCTTTGTTGTTTTAGAATCCTGCTGTGATACAAGGCCCTCGAATAGTACAGTTATAAAATCGTAAAGCCATTTCGAAGATCTGTTCTTTTATTTATTTTTTATTCGGTCAGATGTTGTATTCGGAACATAAAATATGGACATCGGTTGAGTCACGACTGTAAAATAAAGTACAAAAATGTTCTTGGAAGAAATTCATTTTTCTTCAGGGTACGAACACTTAAAATTCACGGATTCTGTTGACGATAATGTTACTTTCGGATATCGGATTGACTAACACTCTATTTTTATAAATGATAATAAAGTTTTATCAGATAGCACGTAGTTAATAAATTTCGAAAGGTTTCTTGGGTTTATTGCTTTAATTTATCGAGTCCTTTAATGTCTATAACTGTAGATCTGCCGAAATGTTATTGATTCTGTGAATTTCAAATACGTACTCTCTTAAAATTCATGAAAGAATTAATGATTAAGTAATAGAGATTTTTTTATCTAAGCGGATTTAACTACTACGTTCATATACCGCCTCCGTTCCTCGTTATCGATGTTGTGACAACTAACAGATCTTAGTAAATTACATTTATGCGCGTGAAGAGTGATTACCAGCCGTCAAATCACGACTCCCAAAGAGGAGAGGGAGTCACAGGGTTAGTTTTAATGTGGTGAAAATTGTTTGTCGATTGTGGGAATCGAATCCGCTTCTCAAATCCATAGACCGATTCGATACCACTAAGTCACCTACCGCATGCCGTTGCCTATAGAGAATATTAAAATATATAGTGTTGAAATTAAATAATAATTCAATTTTAATTTAAAATGTATGTAAACCTCGTAGTCCAAATTCACTTACTGGCTAAAACGGAAAGATTCAAGAATGTATCTCAAATATAACAAAGCAGTGTTTCACTTTTTGAAAAGAAATTGAAAAGTCCCAAAAAAATGTAATAATAATATGTTGTAATAGAAGTATGACAATGGTCGCTGCCTCACGTATGTTATATATACTATATTTTCCCCGCCGTAAACTTTTATTTCTTGAAATCGATATTTGACATATGTCATTACTGTTATATTTCACATTAATTAAAAAAAATAGATTGTTCAACAATGATTGTCTTGGAAGCAACATAATAAACGACACCTTGCCGCACCCAGTGCGGCAAAAATCATTCCGCACGGAGTATTGCAAAGAGATACTTGCTATACTCATTTTAAATGTTGACTTTTCAACACAACCGTAAAAAAATAATATTTCAGATTCAAACAATTTCAATGATTCTTATACTTATCTATGACTTTTATTTATATTAAAAATGTATCATTCATTCAAAGTTGAAAGTAATATTTGTGAATCTGTTGCTGGGTTGCATGAAAGTTTTATCGGTTCGTTAGCAACTAACGGTTTAACAAGTTTCAGAAAATCGCTATTGATACTGTTGCTAGATAAACAATTCTTTTACTAAAGAGTTCTTTATTTTTTTCTTGCAACCAGCATGTACATACTAAATTTCATATATTCGTATATTTATTTATCAAAAAGATTGCCGCCTTAGTTTTGTTTTGGCAAATTAATTAATAAAACCGTAACACCTTTCTTGAAAAGCATAGATAATAATTGTCTTGAGTAATTTTAAAGGCGTGGCGTTTACTATTTTTTCGTTTTCACTGAATTTATAAATTCACATATAATGCCAACATGCAACATTAATCTGGAACGACAGATCCCAGTTTTGGTTAATTTACTGTTTTTATATTTATTTTTCCATAATTGCATTGGTTTAATTTTATATTGCAATTCAGACTGTCTAGAAACATTGGTGCATTATGAAAATTATTAGCAATTATTCGTAATTTTATTTTGATATGCACATTATTCATTCTTTCCATGGCCAAGTTATCTTAATTGGCCGTCTGCCACCGCTGCATTTGTTTACATCACGGTCTTTATATAAATTCACGCTGTATCCTATACCGAACTCTGTATCTCGGTACTCATTTTGAATATATTAATAAATCATTATTTCCTTACTCATTTTGCTAAATTTAAACTACGGAGAAAAGTTTTTATTCAATTTACAATCAAAACCAGTAATAATGCATTTTATTAGAAGAAACATTAGTGGATTCATCATTTAACTTAATTATTACTTATTAATTTATTACATGTGATCATCGCTCAATTAAAATTGCAATTACATAACAATACATTTTTTGCTACTTACTGGAATCATATTGTAATAATTTATTTATCAGATAAACGATTAAATGTTTTATTAAAAAATACAAGGTTATTTTATCTACTATTAGATATTTGACTAATCACACAAATTAATATCATTTTTTACTACATCCAAAAATATAAATAATGAGGGTAAATTTCTATTTCGAAATGTAATTAATCAGATTTTTTTCCTAAAAGTACAAATAGTTCTAACGGTACCCGCTAGAGAATTTTACTGATTTGCTTCTGCGATAATGTTTATAACTGAAACAGATGATGCTCAATTGTTCTTTTTTACAACATCATTTGTTTAAATTTTTTGTTGGATCTTATAGTATTAGTAGATAACCGTATAAAGTTCGTAAATTTAAAAATAATCCTGAGTCATCACGAAACCCAATGTGGTGTGTATTGTATTTTTTTGTATTTTTATTTTCAGTGAAAATCTGGTTTCGTAGAAGATGAATAAAAAATATCTTTATATTACAAGGTCCCTTGTTAAGCATCGTATAGATATAAAACTGATTGTTTTATATTCTATCACTTTTTTCTTTGCGAATGTATACATCTTATTGCATTTTAAATTACTGTGTATGTTTTGAGACACGAGCAAAACAAAAAAATGCGATAAATCTATAAATAACTGTTTGATCATTCCATTTATTAAATGGGGGTAGAAACCTTTTTGAAATATGATGCGCAGATATCTACTAACAATACAATGATATTTAAAAGTAAACAAAAATTATAAAATGACATTGCTATTTTATTTATAAATACTTTTAAGTTTTGTGTTTTGTTTTAGTAACAAAAGGATAAAATTTGTGTTGAAACATCTTTTGATTATTTTATAAATTAGCTAGCTGGTCTGTAAAGTAACCAAACATAAGTATTTACTATTATTTTACCAGCATGTAGATTTGGCGAAAGCTTGCTTCGTTAGTTATTTTGACGACTTAACCAATAATAATGTCCTATGGTTACTTAAATTTTAAGTTTTCTTTAAACTAACATTATCGAATTGAAATTAACTGTCAGATGAGAAACTAAATATTTTTATCAAATATTCAATTCGATATTTTTCAACATTAATAAGTTGGCAGGTTATCAGATCCAATTCCAAAATATTAAATCGTTAAAATCAGTTTATACTTAAAAGCTAAATTTGAATATTTTATATTATAAATAATATATAGGAGAATAATAGTTATTTATATAACTAGAGTTTAAAGTGTGACTTTACTGCACGAGTTACATACACTATTTTTTCTACGATCAGGGTTTAACTAATTATATTAATTTTGCTAATGACATTTCAAACATCAGTAACATTATCTTAGGTGATATAGTTAAGTTTATTTTATCGCACGGTTTCCATTGACAGCGTGGGATAAAACGTTTTTTCACACGCTGAGCGATAAACAGTCACCTTTGGTACGGGAAATGAGTACATAATGACAAATATTTTGTATAATTGTAGAAAAAACAAATGCTATTTCTTTTTCAACCCGCTTGTATTATTTATTTAGAATTTTACGCAATTAAAATATTTACTGATTTGACGACTGGTAACCGAACTTCACGCGTAAAATACTTACAGAAATCTGTTGCGGTAGAGTGCCATACTCAGTTATGGGTTAAAAACCTGATAATATATGTATTTTTTTTTTTTTGGTGGCTTCTTTGGCGGACCAACTACTTAGGTCATATGCCGCCATTCCGCCCTGATCTGCGTTTTAGGTATTATGGTCAACAGCAACGCGGGTCTTCTCTGGACGGTCACCCATCCAAGTACTACCCGCGCGCAACGTTACTTAACTCGCGTTATCGCTTAGATCAGTTCCAACGAGTGCAGCCATGACCGTTGACAATATGTATTTTATTTTATGCATTTATTTATTTTATTTCATATTACTCTCTAAAACAGGAATTTAATCCCAATTGTAGTACAGGGTACGGATTCACCGAGCTGCAGTGTAATAATTCAGCTTGAGTGGGATTCGAACTCGGGATCTCTGGATTTGAATGCCGTAACGCCAGAGCTGGGCAGTAGCTAGCTACTTTTGTAGCTTAGCTACTAGCTTAGCTACATTTACCTTAGCTGTAGCTGTAGTTAAGCTAACTGTGAAAAAATATAGCTGTAGCTTGTAGCTAGCTACTTTTTTTCTATTTGCTTAAAAATAATAACTGCAGCACTTTTAAAGCTACTTTTTGTAACTTAAAACTACTTTTTGTAGCTTAAAGCTACCTTTTATAGCTTAAAGCTACTTTTTAAGCAGAAGGTCAACAAAGTACGAATGCGTACAAGCTAAACCCACACAAAATAATTATTTCTTGCCGGTTCTATCTGGCTCTAATACGCAAAAATACACAGTAGGTGCCAGATGGTATTTGCTATTTTTGATATTTATGTACATAATAGACTGATCATTATGACAATGGCAAATTTAATTATTTCACAATAATTGAAAAAAGTAGCTTTAAAATTTAACAGCTACTTTAACGAAAGCTTTTAGCTGTAGCTTAGCTATATTTTACAAAATATAGCTTATAGCTGTAGCTTAGCTACTTTTTTTAAGTAGCTTGCCCAGCTCTCCGTAACGCTAACCACATAACCGTACTGCTGCTATTAAAAAAATTAGTACAATTTTACTCTCTTCTGGTCGAATTTTCTACAAAGCTAAATATGCTATAGTTAAAAGTGGCAAATTTAGAAGGGCAGAAATTTTTATGCCTTTTTCCGTTATTTATTAATAGATATTTACATAAATAAACATGCAAGATTACTATATATTATTTAATAATAACGCATAGAATTTTGTTTTTATTTCCGAGCTTTATACGAGTATAATGTAGATCTGTATTATTCCAAACAAATTTTGCATACTATTTCAGACGATAATAATATTCATAAAATTATTACTTACAGAAAATTTAGCGAATTTTACTTTATAACTAAATACTGAATATTATTATATTATGAACATCAATATTATTTTTAAAATATATATTTGTTCTTGGATTTCGTGAAGAAATACGAGTAGATATTCATTTATTTTACTTACAAACATACAAAAAACCAATATTACCAATATAATAATTAAATATATAAAATCGTATGGCATTGTTTTGAAAATTGAACAATATACCAACAATACCTATCTAAAAAATCTATGTAATAAATTAACTCTGCTATTCTAACGGAACACATGTATTTTTAGTATTTTTTATAATTCAAATTTATTTCTTGTGTACTTTGATTACATTGTATTATTTCCGCCAAATTACAATAATTGTTTAACATGAAATTTTGTTATATTTTACGGATGAATAAAATTAACGTTTATTATATTCCCGTTTTGATGAACTTAATTATATTGGCAAAATTTTTGAAGGATACAATCAGGATAAATGAATCATCTATCTATAATTGGTATCTTGTATAGATTATGATCTAAGTGCTTCAACTTTTTTGTGGGAGGAAAAAATAAATTTCGTTTATCGAATAATTAAATGTTGTTTGCGAAGATCAACTCATGCATGTAATGAGCAAGAAAAACACAGTGAATTGAATTTAATTATCTTGAAGCCCGATTTACGGTTTGTAACTTTAACATTTTTGGTTTATTATGATAATTTAATTGATATTTTCGGCAATTATTTACTTAAGTAAGATGTTAACTTTTTTGCGCATCTTTCCGTATATCCGACAATTTTAGTGTCTACAATAGTGAATCATTATTAGTACAAAATTACATCATCCACGCATTTTAACTGTTAATGGAATTATTTTTACCCACACGTGTCAAATTAATGGAAATTCAATTGAATCTTCTCTACTTCTGTTTCAAGGTTAACGAAAAAAAAAATTATATTACGCATTTTCACTCATTTGGAAATTTATTTATTTTATTTACCTATTACTTTCTGCTTATTTTTGACTCATTGGTATCGAGTCGGCCCATGGAATTGAGAACCCGGGTTCGATTCCTACAGCCGATAAACAATGTTCACCACACTAAAACTATGAAGTAGGTGGCACAGTGGTATCGTGTCGGCCTGTGGATCTAGAGAACCCGACAAACATTTTCATCACATAAATACTATACTTCTATGGCTCCCAATCCACTAACATCTTTGACGGCTGGTAACCGCACTTCATGCGCAAAAATATATCACTTACCAAGATCTGCTTCAGCAGAGTGCCACATCCAGTAATGGGTAGTAGACGTGATGATATATTTATTTATTTATTTTTTTAAACTAATCCCATTAGCTCCTCCTCCACTAATATCCTTGGGGACTGTAATTTGACGGCTGGTAACCAAACTTCACGCGCCTAATATATCACATACCGAGATCTGTAACGGCAGACTGCCACATCCAGTACCTAATAGGTATAAGGCATGATATTATATTTATTTTCCTACAATTGTGCGATTTCTTTATTATTACGTAACTATTATTGCCTTGATTACGAATGGAAAGTAGACAAATGCAGACCAAGTGCGTTTCTGTAAGCAAAGAAACACTAATGCGGAAAGTAATTCATTACGCAACTGCAAAAAAAAGTTTTAAGAGTAAGTGAAATACATAATATTTATTGTTTGTGTATATATATATATTTATTTTTTTTGTGGCTTCTTTGGCGGACCAACTACTTAGGTCATATGCCGCCATTACGCCCTGATCTGTGTTTTAGTTGTTATTGGTCAACAGCAATGCGAGTTTCTCTGGACGGTCACCCATCCAAATACTACCCGCGCGCAACTTTACTTAACTCGCGTTATCGCTTAGATCAGTTCCAACGAGTGCAACCATGGCCGTTGACAGTTGTGTATATTATTAACACAGTTGCTTATATTGACATAATGTGAAGTGGAAACTTTTGTACTGTCTAAAGAAACATTGATTTCTTCCGTACCTGTTCATATTTTTAACAGTAATATTATTGACAACAATTTCGGAGGCTTTAGAAGTACCAGCAGCAGGTTGATTGTCATTGTCGAAAATAGATCCAACATACTATGATCTGGGGCTTCAATTAACTTTGGAGATGTTTATGATAAAGATGAATCACTCACTGTAGTATTCCAATCTAGACGATTTTGAAGAAATTGTCTTGAAATTAGTGAAATATTTTTAAATAACGTAGAACAATGTGCAAACAATTAACAAACGAACTATAGAAACGCCGTAAAACATCTTTTTCGTGAATATCATTAAGATTTTATAAATGTTGACACTATTTTACTGATATTCTAAATCGCACAGTTGTAGGAAAAATATTGTTTATAACACGTGCCGAAAAAATAAAAATAATAAAGTAATAAATAAATAAATAACTAATATTTATTTACCTATTCATTTCGCTGCACATCAGAAAAAGAAGAAAATTTCCCAATTACAAATATAATACAGTTTAGTGGTATGACCACTTGAATTATATTTTTGGTTGCAAATTGGAGTGCAGCAGAATTTTATCATCACTACAATATTTCTTGTGTTTTGCATGTTCCGTATTTTTTATTTAAAATACTAAGTCTTGAATTCTACTTATTTCTTAAAGAATTTCCCCTTTCGTAAGATGATATTACCGGTTCAAAAGAAAATAACTCTGTTTCTGTCAGGGAAGCAAGAAAGTCCCCTAGTTCGCTTTACCCTTCACAGTTTCTTACTTTATCTTTTTAATTAGGTGAACAATTTATTTATTAGACGATTAAAATTTTAATGGCAAATTTGCCGATGCTTGCTTCATTTAACTTTATATTTTTTTCAATTAAATTCAGTATTCGCAGTTTTATAGATTTTCGATACAAATAATTTTGTACAGAAATTTCGGATATGATGTGAAATAAAAAATCACTAGTTCGCTTGCTCTCTCGTCTAATTTCTTGTTGTTTGAGTAAATTTTCTCGTATATTTATCAGTTAATTTTGATCAGACATTATTTAATTACATAAAAGGATGTTAATATTTAAGTAAATAAGAGTGGAACAATACAATAACTATTATTGAGTTAAAGTTAGTTACAAAACTTTGTCAAAATATTCGCACCAAAATAACTTACACGCCCTAAAAGTAAATCAGATATTAGACAATCTTTTCGTATCGGGGGTTCCCCACATAGATTCCCGCCGCGCAAACAACACACCACTCTCGGGCACGCAACAAAACAAACATTCCCCATCTACCACAACTCTCTTCCATCTTCTCTTTCATTTTGCATTCTCCGCAGTGGCGTAACCAAAAGAGAAAATTAAATTTCGTGCACCTCCCTTAATGATATGAAGATATTGTTGTGTAACTTCCTTTATGAAGCTAACAAAGATGATGTAAATATCCAATAAAAAATAAACTAATAAATTATAACACTTTTTACTACCTAATTCTGACAGTAGTCGGTCTGCAATTGATCTTAAAATATGAGATAATATATTGTGTGAAGAAGTTAATAACTATGTTTGTTTGTTTGTTTTTGAGGGATTGAACCCAAAGCCTCTATCTAGATTTAGACAAGAGGGGTCAAACTGGCGGCCCTCAAAACTTATGCGGCTCGCAACATTTCGAGAAATACAATACAAGAAAGCTAACAATCTAATTAAAATAAATTTTGATAAAAAAGTATTAATTATTTTTTTGTTATCAATCATTAATAGACAGATTCATAAAAAGGATTAAATTTGAAATTATAGTTAGTCGACGAACATTTTCACCAATTTAATATTACCATTGTGGCTCCCCCTCCACTAACATCTTTGGGAGCCGTGACTTGACGGCTGGTAGCCGCACTTCACGCGCAAAAATATATCACTTACCGAGATCTGCTTCGGCAGAGTGCCACACCCAGTAATGGGTAGAAGGCGTGATGATATATTTATTTATTTATTTTAAAACGGATTTCAAATTTAAAATGAAAATAGTTTTATGGCTAATCTGTTTTATGTATCTGCCTCTGTACTAATAATTTATGTCTTGAAATAACAGAATAAAAGAAATTTTTATTATTAATTAGTGAACTTTTTTAGTCTAAACATTGTTGTGCGGCCCACTTGAGATACATTTTTATGGAAAATATTTTGACAGAAAACAGTTTGTTTTATCAATAATTATTGTTTAGATGACAACAAAACGTGACATGAAAATTGTTTCATGGATAGCTTTATTTTTACGAATATTACAAATATTTAATTAAGTTTTGCGCTTTGATGAAATACACAAATGAAATGTGTTTTATATAAAAAAATTCGTAATTTTATTCTCTACAACTTTTATTTGAAGTATTTTCCTGTAAAATTAATTGGCAAGCAATGTGCATCAAAAAACTGATATTACATGTTATATGCCTATGTTCGGGTTTTGGATGAACACACTGTATAAGTAATTGATAAATGGACCTTACATTTCGATATATCTACCTAAAATATGTATTATGGGATGGCTAGCACAGTGGTATAAAGTCGGCCTGTGGATCCTGAGGTCCCTGGTTCGATTCCCACAGGCGACAAATTTTCATAATTTGAAAAAGCTATCCCTGTGGCTCCTCCACCACTAACATGTTTGGGGGCCGTGATTTGACGACTGGTAACCGCACTTCACGCGCAAAATATATCACTTACCGAAATCTGCTTCAGCAGAGTGCCACACCCAGTAATGGGTAGAAGGCGTGATGATATATTTATTTATATTTTATTTAAATATGTATTATGAAATGGATAAATTTAACGCAGAAACTCCTTAATGCGTGACTGTTAGCTAGACGATGCATGATTTATATTCAACTGCAATAACCAATGTTTAATTTAAATTGTGATTCAAATGAAAAATATCGAATCGAATTTTTGACAGCGTCATTATTAATAGTTGTTATATGCTATGGTGTATTGATTTGATTTTGTTCGTTTTAAACAAAGTTTAAATTAAACGGTTGTTACTACAATCGGATATTAATTCTGATTGCCGTCGTGTAATTGTTGGTTATAATTAAATGATGGACAGATTAATGGTCTACGCATGAAAGAATTATTGTTTCTGTAGCAGTTAACGGTTTTGAAAATTACTAAATGTAATGTTCCTTGAATTGCGTTTTCCTCATTACTTGATTACGTCAAAACTGAAAGCAGTTTCTTTCTTCACAATGACTGTGTGAAAGAATTCAACTATGTACTTTTTTATATTCTTAGTATTTTTTGTGACTAGCTAATTCAGTTGAATTAAAAATAGACTTAAGATAATATAGTCACGAATTTATTAAATAAATATTTTAGTAATCAGTGACGATATTCATTAATTCATTATGGGAGTCATCAGATATTTCGAACGTGCACCTGTGTAGCGAAATTTATAACACAATTTACCCGTGACTAACTGCAAGGTTTCTAAAAAAATCTTATTTTTATTATGTTCAAGTGAATTTATCAGTGTTCGGGAACCACAGAAAAATGGCTACGATTTGGATTTGGTTTCAGAGATAAAGAAAAATTTGGTTCAAATTCGGTTCGGGTTTAGAAAAATATTTTTTGGTGGTTCGACAAAGGGTCAGATCTGGTTCGGGTTAAAAAAAATTGTCAATCATCTGAGCGGTTTAGGTATTAATAACAAAATAGTCTATTATTGTACGAGTTTTACAAGACGATAAAACGAGTATAATATACTTTTTTTTTACTTTTCGTCATTTATTTAATCGAAATTTTGCAATTTCAATTGTGATAACTTTAAAATTTCACGAATAGATTTACTTAAAGAAATTTTCATTCAATTTGATTATTAAAATGTGGGATAACATTTCTTCTATCGTATTACCTCCCTGAGGTTGCAAAACAGTAAATTTGAAGACAGAAAAAGCTCGTTCCAGACTAACTAGTGCAACTAGTAATAGCTTATTACTACTACACTACGGACCTGCTATGTTACCAAACATAGTATATGCTACAGGCAATCGTAGCCCAGTGGATAAAAGCGAGGTAAAATTTGTGATTCTTAATTAGCAAGCAAAACGTCGTGCGTTCAAATCTCACTGTCTTCTAATATCCAAAAAAATGCGATTGTGTCTGAGTGGTTCGGATTCCACTATAAGCTGTAGGTTCCCTATATTGTAATTGGGATTAAGTTCCTATTTTGCAGAGTAATAAATAAATAAATAATAAAAATAATAAAATATATATGTAGATTTTCTTAAAGGTAATTATTTTAGTTCAAATCTATAATTTTATTTTAATTAAATAAAATAAATATAAATATATCATCACGCCTTCTACCCATTACTGGGTGTGGCACTCTGCTAAAGCAGATCTCGGTAAGTGATATATTTTGCGCGTGAAGTGCGGTTACCAGTCGTCAAATCACGGCCCCCAAACATGTTAGTGGTGGAGGAGCCACAGGGATAGCTTTTGCAAATTATGAAAATTTGTCGCCTGTGGGAATCGAACCAGGGACCTCAGGATCCACAGGCCGACTTCATACCACTGTGCTAGCCATCCCATATTTTAATTGAATGCAACTATTTCTCATAGAAGTATCGAAAAATGTTAGTTCAGCGAACCCGATTTTTTTAACCGAAAATAGTGGGTTTAGTTTCGATTCGAGTTCAAATCGACAATATTAACAGCGGTTCGGGTTCAGGTTTACAAAAAATATGACTTCGGGAACGGTTTTCGGTTCGGATTCGATTCGATTCCCGTCCCTGGAATTTACCGATCTAAGAATGATTGTCATTTTTCTGATCAAAATTTGGTAGATAATTATGTACACCATTTTCGAGACAAACCAAATTGCTCATCTGGTCATGTAGCGACTTTGTGTGAAAATATATTCTGATTTCGGAACAAAATTTTATCGAAAATTATGGTAATTAATTTATATATGTATATTTTTTTTATATTTCCAGAAATATAAACATGCAATTCTTATCAAAATATAAAAAAAAAATGTTTATGCTATGCAACAATATTAAATATTAAATAACAGTTGAATAAAACACTGGCTAATAAATTCCCTGAAAATGGCATAAATGTCGAAATACGTCGTAATATAATAATAATTGTGAAACTATAACCAAGTTTTTATTTGATTTTTATACAATTGTTATTTTAATGTTTCACCAAGTGCCCACCACACACTTCATCTACTCAATTAAATATTAATAATATGATTCATTAATAATATCTTCTAGAAAACTTAAGTACTCAATGTCAATTTGCTACCTTGACTTTACATAAAAACATAGTAGTCATAATAATTAATATTGTTATTAAATTGAAATAAAAATTCTTTGTACACTTCTAGTGTTTATGTCTAAGTAAACAAGATAACCAATCTACACTATTTGCTAAATGAATCATTCTGATACAATAACTAATTAACATGTGAGAAAAATTAAATTCACGGATTCCTCAACGGAAGTCATAGATTAACGTAGGAAGAATTTTTACCGACATCCGGACTACTATTATGCAAACTGGTACGTTTTGCTTATCAGCATAAGTATGGTTGACGTTGGTTCTTCGTTCTTGGCGCTGTAGTTAACCAGCAGTAAATGCTGGTTTAAGAATCTCGTCACTGCGCTAATATATCGCATCTTATAGCAGGCTATACAACACAGCGATGCTATTACTGCTGAGTTAACTTTAGTTTACTGCAATTTAATTGTTTGATCTGACTTAGAAGATACTTGAATCTTTGCTAGTACCGCCAGATTATTTTTAGTCCATTTAAAAACGAAACATAAATTTGGCTGCTGGAATTCTAGCATTAAATTTAAATGAATTTTGAAATGCATTCGTATATTTACAGTTGCTAGTGAAAGCTTATTAATCAGGGAACATTTTTATACGGTGACAATTTTTAGGGCTGAATTGAAATCCAACTCAAATCTTGTCGATTGTGCGATGTCTGATGAAACATGATGAGTGCGATGAAAAATAGAAGCGCCTCTATTTTCATCAAACAATATCATATGAAAACATTAGCTACTGATTTCACTACGATGTTCATTGAAACCCAGCGTAATGTTCCCAAAAAAGTTAATTAACTTGACGTCACCTAACATTTGGTTCCCGTAATGATTTCAGTGTCAAACTACTAAGTTCGTACTTTTTATTTTCCCGACTATAGGGAAAATATAGTAATGGTTATTTTTTCAATCTCAAGATATTGATGAATCTGTACTATTAAACCTTTCTGAATTTAAAAAATATAATCCCGAAAAGGTCGGTCTGTCGGTTTATTTTAAAAACGCAGTGAAATTTTGGATTATAAGTTAACTTCGTGAATGGGCTCTATACAACCAGTGGTACCACACATTTATTGCGGGGTCTTTTTAATTTTTTATGTTTATTTCATAAACAGTAGTATTTATCACAAAATACGTAATAAGTGAAATGGAGCATAATTTGATTTACAACAACTTTTGCTTGAAATGTTTTTCTAAATTGTTGTTGCGTTACTTGTTATAAGTAATATTGCTTTATTGGATGTCTGCATTTTAACTAATCCTGTCGTTATTATACTGAGAATAATGCTCTTGTGATTATTCCCAGGAATAAACTCTTCAAATAATTATTTAAAACTGTCAACGCGTCAAAGGAAAATGTGCGTAACAAATCGATTTAGTTGTATTTCAGATACAGAAATACATCAACAAATTTTGGAAAGAACTTCCAAGAATACATTAATAAGTAATCAATCGATATAGACCCAGTTCAAAAACTTTTAAGTTGGATGAATCGACCTCAACAACAAATGTAAAAAAATTATCTAATTAAATATAACTCGAGAGTTCGATAAATTAGAAAATAATTCTCCAGCATCTTTCTCAAACTTATTGCCTGGCAACAAGTTTTCGAAAGATCTGTTAAATTTCATTTTATTCTCACTCTCTTGTTATATTATTACAGATAATTTTTAAAATCTTTATTGTTTTAAAACATGTAAAGAATAAAAATTATTATAATCATAATATAAGTTGATAGTCAAAAATGAGATTTAAGTGTTCATCAATTGATTTTTCAAAAGTTGTTCAAAATATGCCGAATTTGGTATCAAATGTGGGAATCGAACCAGGGTTCTCAGAATCCATAGACCGGTTTGATACCACTAAGCTAGGTACCCCACTTTAATTTTATATGATATAAAAATGTAATTCTAGCATTATATTTATATTTTTAATTTTTTTTTTATTCGCTGGTCCATAGAAACCTCAATCTGCCATTGTTAGTACCGTTAAATCTTAATTTCGCTGAAAATAGAATGGCATTCAAGTTAGGTAGTTGACCTACAGATTTTCCTGTATTCTCACCATTATATGAACAATGTGTGTGATATAAAATAACCGACAAAACTGCTAGTATAGTTGGCAAAAATAAAATAAAAATAAAAATTATGAATTCTCCAACCTGAACAAATTGTAAGACAGCTTTCCGGTCTTACTTGCACTTAACAAGCTCTGTTCTTGTTATTTGATGCAATCATTCCAAAATTCTCTTTTTTTTTTGCGTTTACTGTAATATGCAACAGAAAGTAAAAATGTTTGCAAGTAATAATTGAGAAAAAAAGTAAAACATATTTTCACTTAACTAGTTTTCCAAATCTCTGCCAACAATACAAAATTAAATAAATAACAATAATATCAAAACTCTGTTTCTTAAATTTTTTATATCGAATTAAATTTTAACCAATCATTACAAAACACAAATACAACTTTAAGTTGTTGAATGCCATAACAATAACTTCAAATACAGAGTGATCAGAAGAAAGTGTATCAGTTGGCAATAGAAAAAAAAAACCACTTGGAATTGGTAAGACTGATACATACATTTATTTCCTGTTGTTGACAGTGACATTTGAAAATCTGAAGTATTTCTGTCACTCAATCTATTTGTATTTACTATCAAAATGATGTCAAATAGTATTTCCGTCTTTACCTGGCGTTGTACCAACTGTGGAATAAACAAATCCCTAGAATTGTATTGCCAACTGACACTTACTTCTGATCATTCTGTAGTTATATGTACAGAGCTCAGACAAAACATAACTTAGACGGAGAACAACGGCGTTTGTTGTGAAGTAGAAAGAGTTGGAATAACTTGTTGATGAGACGGGTGCGCGGCAAAGAGCTAGTACCACTTGGTGTTATGCGGGTTACATTTTTGTTAATGACAGTTATCAGACACGAGCATTTTATTTATTTAAACACAAAAGTACGTATACAAAACACTTAATATGTCCAAAACTAACCTTTACTTTGATGTATAAACAGTAAGTAATTGAATATAAAAATAACTATACAAATGTTTGCAACTTGCATAACATCAAAGGGTACTCGCTCCTTGTCGCGCAGCCGCCTCACCATCAAGTTACTTTAACTCTTTCTACTTCACAACACTACATTGACTTGAATACGACAGAATTTGTCTACTTATGGTTGGTCTGAGGTACAGAGTGATCAAAAGGAATTGTTACAGTTGGCAATAAAAAAAACTACTTGAAATTGGTAAGCCTGATACATAAATTCATTTCCTGTTGTTGACAGTGACATTTAAAATCTAAATTTGAGTACATTTATTATTACATTTATTTTAAAAATATTTCTATTACTTAAAAAGTGAAAATGGGATGGCTAGCTCAGTGGTATGAAGTCGGCCTGTGGATCCTGAGGTCTCTGGTTCGATTCCCACAGGCGACAAATTTTCATAATTTGAAAAAGCTATCCCTGTGGCTCCTCCACCACTAACATATTTGGGGGCCGTGATTTGAAGACTGGCAACCGCACTTCACGCGCAAAATATATCACTTACCGAGATCTGCTTCAGTAGAGTGTCACACCCAGTAATGGGTAGAAGGCGTGATGATATATTTATTTATTTATTTATAAAAAGTGAAAATTCTATTAGCTGTCAGACTCCTGACATAACCTATTTGTATTTATTAGAAATGTCAAATAGCATTTCCGCCTTTATCTGACGGTGTGCCAACTGTGGAATAAAAAGATCTCTGGAATTGTATTGCCAACTATAACAATTCATTTTGATCACCCTATATATTAAGAGCGTAAAGTAATTCTTTGTTACTCGAGCGAGCTGCAATAGTATAATAGGAACAAAGACATTTTACTCTCGTGATACACATAATTTTTTCTAAGATTGCATCTTAAAATTATTAAAAACGTATACGTACTGAAAATAATTTCATTCTGTCAATATGGCAAGTTTCTGTTTTGTTTGTATACCTGATAACTAATGAAACAAGCGCGCATTTAATATCTTCAATAAAAACGTCAACTTTACGATGACAAATGTCAAATTGTCAACTTGTATGTAAAAAAAATAAATATATTTACAAATAATATAAATGCCTAACAGTGCAGCAGGATAATTTTACCTATTCAATTATGAATACTAATTAAATATAAATATTTATTTCAAATATACATATTTTCATAAATCTTTATTCATTATTTAGCTATTTTAAGGAAAAACTGGATTCTGATTAGTTGAATAATTTTCATGTATTAGTCATTAGTAGTTATTTATTGCAGTTGATTGGTATTAATTTACGTTCCGGTGGTAAACAAGATTTCAATAATATCTAAAAATAAGAATTGTTGAAGGACTATATTAACAATGATGAAGCTGATTGTACCGAGATTTGTAAAAAAAATTAACAAATTTTAGGAAAAATTATCTTTTTATAATTACCGATTCAATGATAGTCATTAAGTTGTCAATAGAGTTTATTATTTTTAGGTTCTGTAAAATTTTAATTAACATAAAGAAAAAAATGCAACAAAAAATATTTCGTCATATTAAATCTACTTAACTACATATTTACAGAAAGAAATTATGTAGGTATATAATTTAGTTACAGGTAATAAATGAGATTAATTAATAATGTTAATGACACTGTCTATTGTGTTGAAAATATTTGAGTTTTTCAACAAAACTTTAACCTTGCATTGTTTGACATCTCATTATTTTAAAATGAAAACCTAACCTCATCCTGAACAGAAAGCAATTTAAAAGAAATATTTCTCATTGCATTCGTGTTAGTTGCGCGTTAGTGTTTTATTATTTTTTGTCGTCGCGTAAGTAAGAGTGAAATAATATCAATGTCCTCTAGAATGCACGTATACATACGCGTGTGTGATAGAATCACGTATGAATATAACATTTTACTTTTTATGGTTAGTGTACTTACATTTCTTAAGATGAAGTGTTTTTCTTAACACTTTTTTTCGTTCCATGCTTTATTATTCTCACTTTCACTTGTTTAGCGTTTGTTTTCGTTTACGTTCAGTAATGCAAGATGTAGGTGGTCCAGAATGTTCAGGTAAATATTTGTAAAAAGTAAACGCATTTTACGTAATACGTACACGAAAATTGAAAGCTACTTTTTAATTTAATCTTTCGAATCCAGTTATATTCTATATAGTAAAGTTTTTTTTTTATTATTTCTATCAAAATCTTTAACAGGCAGATTCGTAAAGTATCATAAATGAGTCAAGTAAAAATATTCAGCTCCAATAACTAAATTAGTCTAAAACAGAATAAAGTTGTTAATAAATTCATGGGGTAGATAGCTCAGTAGTATCGAGTCAATCTGTGGATTCTGAGAACCCAGATTCGATTCCCACAGTCGACAAACATTTTCACCACATTAAAATTACCCTTGTGGCTCCCCCACCACTGATATCTTTGGGGGCCGTGATTTGACCACCGGCAATCGCACTTCACGCGCATAAATATATCACTTACCGAGATCTGCTTCAGCAGAGTGCCACACCCGGTAATGGGTAAAAGGCGTGATGATATATTTATTTATTTATATAAATTTGTAAGTTTATTTATTTATGCTACTCTGCACAACAGAAACTGAATTCAAATTACAGTACTGAGTCCGGACTCACCGAGCTGTAATGTGCTAGTTCTTATATATTTAGCTTGAGTGGGATTCGAACTCGGCATCTCTGAATTCGAATGCCGTAGAGCTATCCACACCACCGTACTGCTGAAGTTAGTGCTTCATACATCATATTAGGGTGTATTTTTTCCACCCTCAATATAAGGTGTTATAATTATTTGCTATAGGGTAGGATGGCTCAGTGGTATCGTGTCGGCCTATGGATTTGAGAACCTGGGTTCGATTGCCACAGTCGACAATCTTCATCACTTTAAGATTACCCCTGTGACTTTTCCTCCGCTTACATCTTTGGGGGCTGTGATTTAACCCGCACATCACACGCATAAATATCCCACTTAGTTTATATTTATTTTTTATTATTTGCTATTTTTGTGAATTAGAGACATTCTTTTAAATGTATTTGTTTTATGACGCAAGCATTGCAATTTATGTGAACGGTTATTAAAATTCAGTTCATTTAAATTCTAAACTTGCTGTTATTTTAAATTACGAATTGTTTCTCTTCCATTTTAAGAATTGGTTTAAAATTGCTTCGGAAGACTAGAGCTTCTTGTTATCTTTGTATGATGAGTTTAGAATTTTAATGTTTGCTGCTGAAGAAACTATAACAGCTTTGGAATATAAAATAATTGCATAATACATAGAATACAGATTGCATAAAATAGAGTATAGATGCAAACTGAATAAAATTGTATTCTCATTATAAAAGATGCTGTCTGCAAAAATTGGCCTTGAACGAAGTAAAATACATATTGATTGATAGATATTTTTGTATTTAAAAAAATCAAAATTTAATAATATAGTTTTTCTTGAAACCACTGTCTAAAAATTCACTACGTATAATTGTATCTCAAGTTTTAAAAATAAATAAATACATCATAACGCCTTTTACCCATTACTGGGTATGGCACCCTGCCGTAGGAGATCTGGGTAAGTGATATATTTATGCGCGCGAAGTGCGGTTACCGGCCGTCGGTTCACGGCCGCCAAAGATGTTAGTGATGGGGGAGGCACAGGGGTAATTTTAAATTGGTGAAAATGGTTTTGTCGGCTGTGGGGATCGAACCAGGGTTCTTTAGATCCACATGCCGACTGGATACCACTGAGCCATTACCCCATAATAACCTACATTAATTTTGGACCTCCCCGCCCTTTCGAAATTTCTGGCTACGCTACTGACAACGATACCAATAAATGGTGTGGCTGTCGAAGGGTAGCAGCGATCGCGGTACACTATCCCTTCCAACACCTTCAGCGCTGAACTAACTTGACCTAGCTCTTTTGGAATAATCGTATTTCTTATTAATTTCAAATATGGTTATTTTATTAGGAAAATTATGAGCATGTTTGAATTTTTGACAATGAAATGCAGGGCAAAACAGCCTTCTATTTTTACTTATATGCACTGAACAAGTAACCATAGAAGAAGGGACAGCTATAATAAAAGATTGTTACGCAGTTACTGGTGACATCTCTTGTTGCCTCAAGTAATTATTATTAAAAATGCCGACAATATAGGATACATGTTTATCATTCTCGTGATCGTAATGACTAAAATATTTCAAAATAATTAAAATAAAAATGTATTCCAAACAAAAAAAACAAACAATTAGCAAAATAAACATATCTGTCGTTATTATTGCAATCTATGTATATTAATGCTATTTTATAATTTTAGGCGTGTCTGATACCACATTGTTGTAGAAAAAAAATTGTAAGAATGTGTTTTTCCATGTTTTACCAAGAAATAATTTATTACGGAAAACATTAATAAAAATGATTTAATTGATGTACCTTATAGTAGCACTCTTCAGCACAATATCGTATGTAGTCTTCATTTTCAAAATTGACAGTATCGATACACATCATCAAAAAAATTAAACATTGGAGCTATTCCACATATTGACCAATGTAAGTAATTAATACAATATTGTAAAATTTCAAAAATTTTATACATACATATCTTCACGCTATATCCCAACAAATCGGGTAGCACGAACCCTAAAATCACTCATAAAATATTCACTCATAACATTAATCAAATAATCACTCCTCGTCAAACATTATCATCCAAACACACCACCCTCACTTTAACCACATTCATAGCTCACTCCATATAAACTCTTTCATTTATTACACTTGAAATCATTTATCACACAACAAACCTTCAATCACATCATTCCTATTCACTTATCATTCATCTTCTTTCTTCCACGTACATAACATATGCATAAAACATCTCAAATTACTCACTTTTACTCCTAACAACTAATCTAATAACAAAGCTAACAACGAATCTACAAAGATTAGAAAAGATGAAAGCGATAGCCTGCACTTGTATATGAAAGAAAGAAAGAAAAGTCCACATAATGCAGAAAATTTGATAATTATGAAAATTCTTTTATAGTAAATATAAATTAATTTTCAACAATTCTGGATGAAAATATCACATCTCAACAGTAACAGCAACATATAGGAATACGGATACTGAAGAAAATAGCGAAATGATAAATGAGAGTGTAAATATACATTATTTATATTTATTTGTATTGCATTCTAGTACGTGTTTAATTAATATTTTAAATATTATTCAATAAAACTAGTTTTTTGCTAATTGCTTGTTTCTGTTCTGTTGCTTTGTAATATATTTTTATTTTTATTTTTTTGAAATAGTTTAGTCATTACGATCACGAGAATGATAAACATCTATCATATATTACCGGTATTTTTAGTAAGAATTACTTGGGGCAACAAGAGATGTCACCAGTATCTGCGTAACTATCTTTTGTTATAGCTGTCCCTTCTTCTATGGTTACTTGTTCAGTGGGGTTGTACGTCATACGTAAAGAAATAGTGATTTTTTTTCTAAATTATTATAAAGAAAAAAAATCCTTACTTTCTGTATTCTATATTCAAATATTTTACCCAAAACATACAGGGTGATCAAAAGGAATTGTTATAGTTGGCAATACAATTCGAGAGATCTTTTTATTCCACAGTTGGCAAAATGCGGAAATGCTATTTGACATTTCTATTAAATACAAATAGGTTATGTCAGGAGTCTGACAGCTAATAGAATTTTGACTTTTTAAGTAATAGAAATACTTTGGAAAGAAATGTGATAATAAATGTACTCAAATTTAAATTTTAAATGTCACTCTCAACAACAGGAAATGAATTTATGTATCAGGCTTACCAATTTCAAGTAGTTTTTTTTATTGCCAACTGTAACAATTCCTCTTGATCACTCTGTAATTTTAAAATATTTGAGAGGGAAAAATATATGACTAGAACAGTTCAAGATAACTTGAAAATACTATACATATAACATAAAATTATCCAGCATGAGTATATACTTCTTTCGAGAGAAACAATTGACTCGTATCAAATTCAGTAGGTATAGTTACATGAATTTTTATTCTTATTTAAATTCCAGAGCAGTATAGAGTGCTGTTCCTATTAGTAGTTATTTGTTTATAAAATGAACATTGTCGTAAACCGTTTCCATACAATCTGCACTGAAACTATCAATAATCCATTTGCTAGTAAGCAAACCAACCACTAAGCACTAACTAAACGCTAATTAAATAGCGAGGCAGTGCCAGTGGTGATTAGAGAGGTGTGTCGAAGCCATTTTTCAACCACTCCATTCTCGGTACACATGCACTTGCTTGCTTGCAGTGGAGTCAGTGTGCAGTGCACATACGCAAACAACAATCAAGTTTTATGGATAATGGGCCTCGCTCATCTTGAGTGTCTGTTGGCGGTCACGTTAAAAATATGCGTCTCCTCGGTGTACAACGTTCATCTAGCCATCCGTGGAGTTTAGGTTTCAGGTGCGTGCTAATGTTTCTGCCGGGCAGCATATTCACAAACTCTACCTCAATACAGATACTTACATTTCTGATAATTCATTGTTATTTGTTATAAAGCTATTATGATTTACTTTCGGTATCGATTGCAGTCCATCGATTAATTTATTATCCATATTTATAGATTTGTGAATTAATAAAGTAAAGCTGCTATACCAAAAATCATTTACAGGCAGATTCATAAAACGGATTAGTGTTGTGATTAATTCAATTTTCCCGCTGTCTGACGCGCACGCGTAGCTTGGTAACGCCTAACCTTATTCGGACGAGTACCAACCTGAACAACAAGAAGTGCGTTGTACAAAATAAATTACCTGTATCAGTCTTTACGAAAAGAAAGTTAGAAGTGCCCAACAACAGCCAATTTTGTAATCCGCCGACATCGACGGTTATTTTTTAAATTTAAATTGCACTGCATGTGCTGTAAGTTAAAATATTGTCAAATTATAGTTTGATTATGAAAAAGGCGCCCCTTTCTTCAATCCTGATTCAATAAACAAACTTCAAAACTATACTCTGAGTACTGTTTATTAAAAAGTTCTCTCGGACATCGTACAAATTCCCAACAATTAGCGCTAACACCGTTTTTAATATTATCCATAACTCTGTTTCAAATTAAGACAGATTAAAGAAATGAACTAAATTTGATGCTTATTAACTCTCTTTTTAATTTAAGTTAAAATAAACTTGTTTCGTACTTGAAAAGAGAGTTAATAACGAAATAAAAAATGGTGTTAGCGCTAATCCGCTTTATGAATCTATCTGTTAGACAATATTCCCCCTTATTATAAAAAATAATATAATGACAGCTCACGGACAGTTTCGGAAAAAGTGTGGTTAAAAATAATATTTTTTTATACTGGCAGTTTATACGACAGCAAATTGCATAAAAGTAAAATAGAAGTAACAGAATAAATGTTTTTGAACACAGAATGGTAAAATGGTGGTAATCTGTAAATTAATCATAAAAAATCAGGGTTCTTATTAACTAATCGATCGTTAACAGATAATGATTGAGTTGCACAATAGTAGGGTATATTTTATTTAGATAACGTTCTTTTTAGTTTTATTAAGATAAGTAAAGAAAATTAGAAGTAAAATAAAAATATGTCAAGTTTTTGATCCATTACTGGGTGTGCGATTCTGCGGTAGCAAAACTTGCTAAGTAATATATTTGCACGGGAAATACAATTACCAATCGTCAAATCAGGGCGTCCAAAGGTGTTAATGGTAAGGGAGGTATAGAAGTAATTTGAATGTAGTGAAAATGTGTTTATCGGCTTTAGTTAACCTAGTGGTAATAGAGCTCGTGTTCTCAAATCCATAGTGATTGAAACTGAGCTATCATCCATTCCAGCGGTCTCCAACCTACAGCCCGCAAACATTTTTATAGATCTCTAAGCTATTATTTCTTCCTCTTGCATTATTTCATAAATAACTACAGAGTGATCAAAAGGGATTGTTACAGTTGGCAATAAAAAAAACTACTTGCAATTGGTAAGCCTGATAGATAAATTCATTTCCTGATGTTGACAGTGACATTTAAAATTTAAATTGGATACATTTATTTCTAAAGTATTTCTATTACTTAAAAAGTCTAAATTCTATTAGCTGTCAGACTCCTGACATAACCTATTTGTATTTATTAGAAATATCAAATAGCATGTTCGCCTTTATCTGACGTTGTGCCAACTGTGGAATAAAAAGATCTCTCGAATTGTATTGCCAACTATAACAATTCCTTTTGATCATCCTGTATTTCTTGCGCTCTTTAAAATTAAGGAGTTTCATTGGTTTATTAGTGTGCACGAGCGTCAAAAAATTGTATAACGAAAATGTTTAATTGATTAAATATTCGGGCATTTGAAGAAAACATAGCATATCTTATGTGGAGCGAAAGTTACTTTTTGTGCATCATTTCTAGTTGTCGGCTTCGCTGCGCTCGTTCGTCAATTCCTACAGATTCGCCACAAAAAGTATCACTTTAGCTTCTTATAATATAAGGTATTATTTTTAGTCTTACAGGTCTCGGTTTCTATCCTAAGCTGCTACATATTAAAAAAGTACTTTATCGTAGATGCGTTATTGCTATTATCCCGCCCTTGATTAACATATAAATATTTTGATTGTATTTGATCCACATTTTAGAAATTATGTACTAGAATTAAACCTCTCATTTGGGTAGTTCTTTAAACAAATCGTTAAGTTGCAAAGTTTTTTTTTTAACGAAAACATCCTGTCTAAATATAATCTCAATCGTAAATTTTGCACTACAGTCATCTACCCTCTCTTAATAACATTAAATAATTTACATATATAACAGTAAAACTCTTTCAAGCTGACAAAACTCTGCGTTGTTTGTTTACATCTCCGAAGTCGTTGTCATTTGTCCCTCGCCTGTTTGACAGTCCATCCGTCTGGCATAGCACACTTAACCGCATGTGTCATCTGCAGCCAACGGCAAACAACAGAACAGCAGATGACCCTCCATGTGGCCTTGAAGCAAGGTCGCACGCAGAAATATTCCCGAATTCCATCCCAATTACGTTTCGCCAGCGAACAACAGACGATGCGTGGCGTCATCCTGATGGAATCTCCGATTTGGATGAGGTGGTTTTATAGTGACGTGCAGATATACTCGTACGTACAATGGAAGAGTATGTGCTTATGAGTGAATTGTGCACTTTGGTATTTTCTGTTTGTTGGTATTTATGTTCGATGGTGGTGATTGATTTTTCAGTACTATAATCAATGACGATTTAAAGATTTCAATTGTCAAAACATCATTGGATAAAGAGGTAACGAAAACAATGATTGAGGAAATAAATTTTATGTACGTGCTTCAACTTTTCAACTTTCTTCATTTATTTATTTATATATTTATGCTACTATATACAATAAAAATTTAATCCCAATTACCGAGCCGCAATGTGGTAGTTCATATATTTTTAACTTGAGTAGGATTCGAATTCGAGTTCTCCAGGTTCGAAAGCCATAACGCCGGACTGTACTGTAAAGTTTTATGCAGATTTTAATGGTACAAAAATTTCGTTAGTTTTATAGCAGAAAGAAGAGGATGCCTTAGTTATCTTTCAGTCTAATGCCATATTGAATTTGTAGAGAAAAATTATTTTGGTGATGTTACTGTGTTGAAAAGTGGGAATAATGGAATCATCGATTTTATTACATTAATTTTAAAACATTTTCTAGATATCCATAACTTAATCTTTTCTTTAATTTTTAACATTATCATCGATGACATGCTAAATTGAACACACTTTTAGTAATAAAAAACTAGTTCCGTTCTACAATATGTGAAGAGAGACTGAATGGATTTGGTGTGATGCGAATACATCGCAATTAAATTTCGGAGGATGAGTCAGGATTTTTAATAATGTTATTGACGATTTTGTTAAGAAAAATCATCGATTAAAATGTTTTTAATTTACTATTTTTTGTATTTACTTTTTCTTTTATTGATTTTTACGCTTCTTTAAGTTAGTTGAAACTATATTTTTAATCATTTAGTTGTATAATTACAGTATTTTAGTCAATTGTTTATTATTCGTACATATGGAGTAGATAGGTCAGTGGAAATGCGTAGAACTGTGAATATATGAACACGAGTTCGATTTTCGTAGTTGACAAATTGTATACCACATTAAAATTATCACTATAGCTCCTGCTCCATTAATATCTTTGGACATGGGCGTCCACAGACATTTTTCCAGGGGGGGGGGGCGAGTCGCAAAAAAATACATATTCTTATATATACAATTTCAAAAATATATTTTTTACATAACATAAATACAAATACACATAACAAATGGATACAAAAATATTTAAATTTGTGAAATAAATTACTAGTCTTTGTCGTCTGGGTTGAATTGAAGAGGAAGGACAATTTTCGAATAACTCTTCCATAAATTGGCACAATTTCTTCAATAAATTCCGATTTAGCAGTTTTACAGTTTTTATTTTTTAATATTTTTTGTCTGTGTATACTTAAACTTAGATTACTCAATCGTTACGATACGGAACATGTCGCTAACTGGCCATAAGAATACTGCTGGAAATTCAGTTTCAGCTTGAATTTATTATCTTTAAACTTATAATTTAATTTTTATTTAATTTATACATATACAGTGTGGTGGCCACGACTCTCGAACATCGGCCTTCAACATGTAAAATCACACTGTTTCAAATTTCCTGCTTCCTAATTATTTAAAAGCAAAAAGCTTCAAATAAAATTTTTAGGGTATAAAATATGAAATTAATTTTGCATGCTTTGTATCGCCACAAATTAGATCTGAAAATGACTAAAATTGTCTCAAAACTATCGGTAGCTATGAAATTGACACAAAATTAAACAAATGTTTGTCGTTCAATCTGTCAAAACTGTCAGAATAAATTCCTTATTTATTATTTCACTTATTTTGACATATAAAACGTCAAACATATGTTTAATTTTGTTTCAATTTCATGCCTATCGATAGTTTTGAGGCAATTTTCGTCATTTTCAAATCTAATTTGTGTCGTTACAAAGTATGCAAAATTAATTTTGTTTATTGGTTCAGGTACAGAATGTTATGCCCTAAAACTTTTATTTCAAGCTTTTTTGATTCAAATATTTAAGGAAGCAGGAAATTAAAATTTATAGTTTTACAGTCCTATCTTCGAGAGTCTTGGTCACCATCCTAGTTAATATCCAGGGGGGGCGCCCCCCCTGCCTCCCCCTGCGGACGCCCATGTCTTTGGGCACCTTGATTTGACAGTTGGTAACCGCACTTCTTGCGCAAAATATATTACTAACAGAGATCTGTTCGTTCCGAGTTTTAATTATCGTTTATTTCCTTAATATATTCTAGGACATCGTCCTATATCTGTGATAACTAATACACTGTTTTAGCTATTGCAAAGTATTCGGCAGTATGGTGTTGTAGTTAGTGTTATGGCATTCGAATCCGAACATCTCAAGTTCGAATCCTATTCAAATTAAAAATACATTATATTAATTATCACACTGCAGCTATGTAATGTAAAGAAATAAATAAATTGGAATATGTGGCACCCCAGTATACCTAATACAATCTTAGATTTCTACAAAGAAAAAATATTCTATTATGTTTACGTAAACAGTGTTAAATTTTTGAATCAAATACACCTGTAGATGTAGACCATCTTTAGCAGCCATTTTGTTTTAAGAAAACCTATAAATATCGTTTTCTAACACATTTCTCGGGATATACAGTAGAACAGTAGAACACTATCTAAGTAATAGAAGCCGTAATAAATTTTACGATCAACCCAATGTTCGCTGCTCCTTACTTGTTAACCAAACAAAAACATCCTAATCTTTACGTTTAGCTTTAGTAGTTGTTAATAGTAGGTCATACAAGTTTCACTGTTATTTGAAAAAACCATCGCAGAAATACCACCAAAGAGCAAACATTCCAATATTATTATGCAGTGGAACTCTTTTATGACGAGCTCGGTTTATACCAGAACTCTGTTATAGCCCAGTACTTTTAATTTTTTTTCAGACGACCACTTATGATAGTAACCATAAGAACATCGTAAATTGTTACGGAAAGTTGAAAATAACATATACTGATGTGTTATTATAACGCACACTTCTAACATATCAGGTGAAGTTACACTGATTAACAACAGATGGTGTTACTACGAAAGAAAATTATAAAATAAATGAAAAGAATTTATATTATTATTTAAATCGAAGTTTCGGCAGATATTTCAAGACATTTGGACTGATAAATCTTATTTTTTTTAAATTAATAATTACTTATTTACTAATATTTTAGTATTATTTAATATTTTGACATTACAGTTAGTACAGTGGGTATCACCACACCTAACCTCAAACGTCAACGCTTACCTTAAAAACGCATCAGCTATCAAAGTGGAACAACATTGCTCTTGTAAACTTTTTTTAGAAATATTCTGTGGTCGTCTGAAAAATAGTGTGCATAACTCGCTCGAAAGTGTGATAACTGTGCTTTTGTACTTAAATCGCTCGGCGCTATGCGCCTCGTTTTTCAATTTGTACACTCGCATGTTATCTTACACTTTCAATGCTTGTAATGTAATATACTAATTCAAATGTCATTTATTATGGGGTGGCTAGCTCAGTGGTATGAAGTCGGCCTGTGGATCCTGAGAACCCTGGTTCGATTTCCACAGGCGACAAACAATTTTCATAATTTCAAAAGCTACCCCTGTTGCTCCTCCACCACTAACATCTTTGGGGGCCGGGATTTGAGAACTGATAACCGCATTTCACGCGCAAAATATATCACTTACCGAGATCTGCTTCGGCAGAGTGCCACACCCAGGAATGGGTAGAAGGCGTGATGATATATTTATTTTATTTATTTAAATGTCGTTTATAATCTCTGCCATGTATCGGATAATTCACGAATAGTTTTAAATAAATTCTTTCTGTCGTGAATCTCGTTCGTTATAACCGAGCTCGTACAAACATCAGCGAAGAAAAATAAACACGCCTGTTCCTTCGGCAGATCCTTAAATCTTTTCTGAACTCTTTTCTTTTGTTTCCAGGGTGTTAATTAAATATATCAAATTATAATTTATATTTCTGGGAAATATTGACCCCATGGCTAAATATAAATGATGTGTTAGGTTACAAAGATTGTTATCGTGCGTGTTCTCGTGTTCATTGATTTAAGATCCGCAGGTGACGTAACCACTCATCTCAGGTAGTAAATATATGTGTATCATCATTTTAAAAATAATACACACAAAAACAAACACTGTGACGTTAGACGTATTTATGTAAAAATGTACCTCCGGTATTATGATGACGTTATTGTATGCCTCATTTCATAATACTCTTTAACTGTTTATTCGTAAAATTTATGTACAGATTATTGTAATTTGATAGCAATTATTTTTAGTAAATAATTGAATATTTTGGCAATAAATATTTATTTGTTTTTAACTACCAACCGATCGATTAAATTTCACGCGCCATTAAAATTAAAAATACAGAATTATGTAATGTTTTGAGTACTTTGTTTATTTTGACTGAGTATTCGGATGCTTGATCTTCCAAGGACTTTTTTTATACCAGTTTTTATTTTGCATGAAATAGTTAAAATTGTTGTTATTTAAAATATTGAATCTATAGTTAACATTACATTTTAAAACATGAAAAAACTAAATTTAATTATTGGGTACCAGCAAAGTTACTCAGGATGAATAATTATTTCTTTTCTTGTTGTTAATCTTTAGAATTCGGAAGATAAATTAATATTATGTGAAATAGAACTATTAAATTTGGATAAGAATAATTAATTTAGTAGAAGACATGGTTTTTGCATACTGATAATATTTATAGTAGCATCATTCGATTTTCTTGTTTGTGTAGGCGTAGATGGCAATGTACGATACCCGATTATTTTGTTTTTTTCGAGGACATTGTCACCTGGCATGGGTGTGCCAGAAATCCCAAATATTCTGCTTGCTTCTTTCGTTGTATTTTCGTTATTTATTTTGCAATTATTATTTGGAGAATTCAAAATAAAAAGTAATAAAAGTTATGTGGTATACAGTTTGTACTGAATTTTAACCGCTATATTGAATTATCTCGTGCTTGATCAGAATTCTCGGTATATTCCTTGGATCAGGTTTCTTCCGTAATAAGAATAAATCCAATTTACCGTACTGCGTTTAGTGTTTCCTGTCAACAAGGTTTCAGAAAATAGCTTCTTTTTGTAATTATATAATTAAATTAATTACCTCAGGAAAGAAGATGTTTTAAATTCTTCTGTTTGTGCAAAAATTCAAGAAATCTGATATGTTTGATACGTATCAGTTTTATTACATCGATACCTATAATTAGTAAGTATCAGTTTTACAACATCGATATAATTAATAAAATGATACTATGTATTCTCGTTTAGCAAATAGTAGAGATAATTGGATGTAATTAGTTGGTACAGGTTTCTTATTAATATGGCTACTCTCTTCTCGTGTCTTATAAATATAACGTTCACTGATAAATATTCTTAATTTGTATGCTTAAAATTCGACAATTTTTGTAAAAAACTGTAAAAGCCCTGACATATGTTTGTTTATAAAATGTCAAAGAGTTTTATAATAATAAGTTATTATTTGTTTGCGATAGCATATTAAAATGAGTAACTTTTACGATATTTTAAAGATTATATTAGTTAGTAGCAATGAAACTAAACTTGTAACATGGTTTAAATTTTGAAGGAATAAAAAACAAATCAAAGTTACGTCTTTTGGAATAATTTATATTGCTGTCAAACATTCGAAATACTTGCAATTATTTAAACTAAGTTTAAAAATTTGTTTTGTTGATGCAACTAAAACTACAAGTTTTATATTTTATGAGAACTACTATTCTATGTAATAAATTCCATTAATAGGTAAACGACAAGCTGTAATTTGACAGTTTTATATTGAAACATGTATTTCGACTGCTAACATCTGCAGTTGCAGTAGCTGTGCCCAGAATTGGGCAAACATTGTGACGACATATTTAGTTGTTGGTGTAGTAGTTGTAGGTTATTATTATATTCGTCCTTGTGTAGTAAGAGATGATGTAAACTTAAATAAATTCTTATCGAACGATCACAACATCACTCAACACGAGTTCATATCTGCACGTAACGAACTAGACTACGATCCAACTTCGTCCTTGACCCCACGCACAGATTCGACCTTCCAATGTTTACCAAACAATCTATACTCTATTTCAGTTTAGTTTGGAAATATATCCAACTATTATTTCACGCATAATTAAATGTATAAAATAATAATAATTTTTTTGATTAGAAGATAAAATATAAAATTCCAATTCTATATTAGAATTTATTTTATATTTACTCCTCGAAATGAGTGGTTAGCTTATCAAAGAATGAAATTGTCAGTCGAGACTGACAATATTTTGAAAATGCCAAACACATTTAATGTATAAGGTGTATACGACTGTGTGTAAAATTGACTTTTAGGTGCCTGTTTTCAGTTCGAAACATGGCTGTTTAATAACAAAATTTTATTAGTCATAAATTGCCCAGTAACTACGCAAAATTGCATGGTTGCCATGAATAGCTCAATAAAATAAAGAATTTGTTAGTATTTTGCTGATGCTTTCGGTCGTTGATAAAATATTGTACGATACATATAGATAAAGCATCTTTAGTCACCAGCAGCTCTAAAAACACTCGCTTTGCTCGTGGGTTACCTTTAATCCGCTTGTGATTAGAAACTAACTTTATGTACTAGTGTTATAAATAACTATTATCTACGACAGTGTTGGCTGTTTCAGTCCGTAAAATTACTGTTTAATAACAAGATTTCATTAGTCATGGGTTGCCTAGTAAATTACTTTATCCACAACCCACAACTCATATATAATAAAAACATTATTACACTGATTTCAGTTGAATTATATGGCTCATAAAACACTATGTTCCATAAAACACCGTAAACAACTTGTTACTTAGCGACCTCTTCATGATCTATCGTATTTTAAGAAACTATATACATATAACTGAATCAACGTTAAACGTTACGACCAATCTTCTTCGATACCTATAATTATGAGTTGTGGATAAAATTTTTCTTGACTTTATGAATATTAAAATTCAAACATTATATTTATCAAGTCAAAATCCATGAATTAAATATTTTTCTATGTTCCATGTAGGTAAACTTAAGCAATAAAAATTGTATAAGTGCTGCCATGATTCGGAACATTCTATATATAGGTACTCCGTATATGTTCCTTACAAAGCATTTTAATTTTAAAGAGACCTATTCTGATATCTATAAAGAACTAACGACGACAGCAAGCAGTAGCAGTAGCAGTATATGATACGATAGTATGAGACGTTAACTCACTAACTCTATTCAGTGGTCGGCGACTCCGCCTGTAATTGCGCGAGTTCGTCTCTCACATCTCAGCAGCGCCAGGGCGCCACATAACTCGCCGTGATTGCGTTTAGCACATTCAATTGCACTTGTAACCGACAAATTAATGCCGCGAATAAAGATTCCCTCGTCTCAGCCAAGTCAATTTTATGATTCCAAACAAGAATTCGAAAACTTTAGCAGGATGCGGTCTTCAAACTATTAGAACATATCTCAAAATTCTTCGTAGCTATTAAGGAGAATCATGCGCCTAATGGCCTAATTGAGTCTGAAGTTGGTACCTGAATATACTGGTCTTTTTAAGATAAGATATTATTGTTATTATAAATTAAACGTATTGTCAACTCATAGTACTGATGACGGCGCTACGAACATTTTTAATGTTTGAAAGCATGTAGCTGTTAGATGCCATACAAGTGTTGTTAGATTACGTATATTCAGTGGTATCACCTGTATATCCAAAGAATCCTGGTTCGATCCCCACAGCCGACAAACATTTACACCAATTTAAAATTACTCCTGTGGCTCCTCCACCACTAACATCTTTGGGGGCCGTGATTTGACGACTGGTAACCGCATTTCATGCGCATAAATATATCACTTACCGAGATCTGCTTCGGCAGAGTGCCACACCCTGTAATGGGTAAAAGGTGTGATGATATATTTATTTGATATATATATATATATATATATATATATATATATATATATATATAATAAAATAAAAATAAATATATCATCACGCCTTCTACCCATTACTGGGTGTGGCACTCTGCTGAAGCAGATCTCGGTAAGTGATATATTTTGCGCGTGAAGTGCGGTTACCAGTCGTCAAATCACGGTCTCCAAATATGTTAGTGGTGGAGGAGCCACAGGGGTAGCTTTTGAAATTATGAAAATTGTTTGTCGCCTGTGGGAATCGAACCAGGGTTCTCAGGATCCACAAGCTAGCCAGCCCATATATATATATATATATATATATATATATATATATATATATATATATATATATATATATATATATATATATATATATAACGTGTATTTCAAATATTTTTCTATAAGTGCAATAATAAATGAGAATTAGTAAAGAATAGATGCAAAGTTTTTGGGGTCTTAATTATTTTTAATATTTACAATAATTTACTTTAAAGATATATTAAAAGGATCTCAAATATAAAAATTCAATATAATGTTGCTTATACTATTGTTTGATAGAATTAATAAATTTGATTGACTATTGATATTGACAGCTTCCCGAGATTGAATGACAAATTTACATAACATTGATGGAACTCATACATAATATTGATGAATATTTAATCATCTTTCCTAGAACAAAAAATTCTATAATACTATCAGTTATACCAATAAGCAATTTTCACACGTGTCACTATTTGAAAATTCCCGGTGTAAGGTATAATTGTGTGCGAATCTGTTTTTGATTGCCGATAAATAATTCGTAAATTCTAGAGAGGAAAGAGAAATATATTGCATTATTTTATATTCTTGTTTTGGTATGCACTAAAAAGATGCTTAATAAAAACATAATTGGTACTGGTATTGGTTGAAAGATAAAATTTATTTATAATTATTATATCGTAAAATTATATCTCTTAATATGATCGAATTCCTAACAACAAGGTTTTTATAAATCTTCATTAAATGATGATATTATATTTGATTGCCATTAATAAATGTCATTCAAATGATACATAAATATAATGCTAATTTAAATTGATTACTCTATTTAAACATTATATTACAAATTCATTTCTTGAACCTGTAAACAAGATAATGACAAAATTGTATATTTACATACTTGTAAGTAGAATACATGAACTACAGAATTTTGAGAAAAGTTTGGGTAATCAAGAATTTTGATTGAATCAAAACTAAAAGTAATTTATTTATATATATATATATATATATATATATATATATATATATATATATATATATATATATATATATATATATATTATTAACATCCAGTTCTGCAAGCGCCATTTTCTCAATTTTGTAGAATACTTTTGAAATATAGTTATTTGTGTATTAAGAGCGTAAAGTGATTCTTTGGCGAGAGCTGCAATAGTGCAAGAGGAACAAAAAACACTACGCTCGTGATACACACATAATTTTTTCTACGATTGCATCTTAAATAATTATTAAACGTATACGTACTGAAAATAAATTCGTTCTGTTAATATGACAAGTAACTATTGAAATATCTTTTTCCGTGTTGCCATTGGAAACGCGAAATATATTTTTCGATTGCTCCACAGAAAACGTCAACTTTGCGTTGATAAATAAGTATTTTAATTTAACTAATATTAAAATTTTTCTTATTCCAGGTAAGGGCCGTTTTCCATTTTACTTCTTTATCAGGGACAACATTGGTAAAGTAACTTCTCTTTATATTATGAAATTTTATTATTAAACCTAACTTTTAGTCTTCAACTAAACGAATATTGTCTATTGATAAGTAATGAAACGAAGGGTGCGAATTACAATCTCGAAATGAAATGTAAAGTAAATTTATCTGTAAAGTAAACAAACAATAGCGTATAAAAATGACAACTTATTCAGTTTTTACAATTTAAACCACGCCTACAACAAAATAGTATTTGCCAGCGTATCAGATTCTCCCTCGTAAAAATTTAACTTCGGCTCAAAATAAAATATCTTTGTCTGCGACTAATGAATTGTATTAAATGTGTGATTTTTGCTGTATAATGCCATCTATAAATCCCGCAGGGAATAATAACGAAGGAATAATTATTATTATTCTCTCTTCTGCACCAGTCAGAAAATTATTATGTCTAAATCAATGTTTTTGTTCAAACCAAAAATCATAAAGACTGGTAGGTAACTATGACAAATCAAATAAACATGCAAAAATTTTCACAGTTAAAAATGACATTACTCTATCACCATGATTATGTACATCACAACATATTGCAATACGCGTATTTTATTTGCCATTTGGATCAGATCTAACTTACATTTACTGAACCAGATCACTTATTTATTTCGCTGGATTACTTCGCTGACTTTATTTCCAGTACTAGAATTACTTATTCTAATTTACTTTGAAGTAATTCACCCTAACAAGTGCATCAGTTTACTTAATTCAGTTCATTTAGTTATGGCTCAAATTTAAATGAACTGATTTAACTGAACCAAATGGCAAATGGAATACAGCTATTGTTAACATAATTTTATTTAGTTTGGGATTATTATGAAACGAAATTATTTAAAAAATCTTGTATATAATAAGAGTACATTAGTTGTAGATAAAGTATAGTATTCAACTAGCTACAATGACTATTATTCCCTCCGATGATTACAACCCTGGCTCCCATTGCTCGCTCGTTAGGAATAATACCATCCATTATGGCATTGTTGTATAATTTTCTCTTATCCATGTCTGAGTTGTTCTTCGCATAGATTCTTATTTTGCTTTTCAATAAATTTTTATTTATTTAGTAAACAAATGTTTTTCACATGAGTGAAATGTTAATGACAATTTTATCGGACTCACTTCACTCGCATTTGTATTTTTAATAATAAAATTCCTAACTTTAGATAATCAATAATGAATAAATTTGATTAGAAACAAACAAAAATGTTCTTCTAAGCCGATTATTATCAACGTCATTAGGTGTTTTGGTTTTTATTAAAATGTTTAAAAACGCAGACTAGGAATGATCTTCCCATACAATTATTCGAAAAGTAAATGAAGCTATGAAAAACTGGCATTATTAATTATTAAGATTGAAGATAATAAGTAATTAAAATGAATTGCTAAAATAAAAAATGTAATTATTTTTAAAAGGAACCACTTTAATGAAAGTGAAAAACAAAAGAACAAGTGCTCCGAAAATTAATATCTACAAGGTTGAGGTTAGTAAAACTATTCTCACGTACATAGTATTTTTATTTCTTTTTTGAAGCTCTGCACGTATATAAAATATGAAATATGGCGATATGAACAACCCTCAAAAACTTGTTCATTTCGGTAGTCCAGTCTACTGAGCAAGAAGAAAAAATATGTAACCGCGCAAAAAGAAGTCCTGCTCGCTATGATAAGTTGACTTTTCAAAGAAATAAAGAACCCGTGTTCACAGAATCACTTTTATTTCTGCTTAGCTTTTTTGTATAGATTATTTAAAATTTTAAAGGTTTTAAATTACCTTCAAGGTTGTCACCACCAGTGTCGTACGCAATAACTTTAAAGTTTTTAATCATTTTTCTTATTTGAAATACGACAGAGCTAGTTGGAGATAGCATCTGTAAATATTGCATTATGTACACGTATGTTATTTGGTTTATAAAGTTTCCATCACCGTATATTGTGTATCATGTGTTTAACTATCTTCGTGAAAGATGCTGCCGATTTTCAAATTTTCTTTCTATTTTACCTCAAGATTAGTTACTAATATCAGAATAAAAGCACATATTCAAATTAATGTTATATTTGAGTGATTTGTTCAATGTTTGACGAAAACATATGTCATACTACACAAGTTATTAATTTTAATATGTTGTATTTAATTCATTGTTGTGACACAGTTTGTTCAATTTTTCTTGTCCAATAGGTACTCTACTTGTAATACAGGGGTAGGTAACAACATATATGGCGAATTCGTCAGAAATTGTAACGAATTTGAATTTCCCAGCAACTATTTTAGCACAATAGATTAGGAAAAAAATTAAAATATAGATACATACATAACATCACGCTTAATCCCATAAAATTGGGTAGCACGAACGTTTACTCATTAAATTCATCAAATAATGTGTCCATCCTCACTTCAACCACATTCATAGATCCCTCCATATAAGCTCATTTACTTATAACACTCGAGATCATTCATATCACACAACAAACCTTCAATCACATCTATCCAATCACTCCTTTTCAGTTTTCATTCGTCTTTCTTCGACGTACGTAGCATATGCGCAAAACATCTCAAATTACTCACGTTTACTCCAAACAACGAATCTACAAAGACTAGAAAGATGAAAGCAATAGCCAGCGGAAAGAAGGGAGTGTCGTTCTGATGATGATGATGATGTCAACTTGAAGACGGAACTTAGATGTACATTAATTTCAAATATGACAAACAGCTAATGTTTCTGCAATATATTAGACAGAAACATTATCAAATTTCACTGTTCTTTTTGAATGAAGATATTGTTATTATAAATTTTAAGTATTTAACATATTTTCAAGTTAAAGCATATACAAATTATATACGTCTAACTAAATGTATTCAAATGGCAGCGTATTTTATCAATGATATTTGTAGTTCTGGACAAGTGTGTATTGCAGCGCTAATGACGATTTATTTCATGGACAATAAATTAAGGCACTATGGGCCAGTTTTTCAATCACCGATTAATGTTGGTCAAGATTAAATAATAATGGAAACTATGGTTCCCATTATTATTTAATCGTGATTTGCATTAATCGATAGTAAACCGGCGATTGAAAAACTGGCCCTAAAAATACAAGAATTATAATTCACAATATATAATTTATTTTGAAAGAAATTAATTTACAATTAAAAATTAATTGTACATATGGACCGTTTATTTTGAAAGTAGTGAAGTCCATCTTCTCTTTAAAAGGTTAACATATTACAGGCGGATTCATAAAGCGGATTAGTGCTAACACCATTTTTCATTTAGTTTTTAACTCTCTTTTCAATGTATGAAACAAGTTTATTTTAACTTGAGTTAAAAAGATAGTTAATTAGCATCAAATTTAGTTCATATCTTTAATCCGTTTTAATTTGAAACAGAGTTATAGATAATATTAAAAATGGTTACGCAATTTCTTTTGCCGGTCTATTTTAAATTGGACGAAGCATGGTCATTTTTTAAGAAATTAAATACTAACTAGTTATAAATAAAAAGTTTACACTAAATTAAGCATAAATTACGTGATATCTCTTTTTTTTTAAATGAACTTACACCACTTTCAAAATAAACGGTCCATATGTAAGCTCCAATTTATCGTTCATGAACTAATAACTGACATTAGTGCTGCAATACATACTCGTCCAAAACTACAAATTTCATTTATAAAAAGACTGGAAATTTGAATACATTTACTTGGCACCAGTTTTTAAATCACCGGTATACTCTCGATTAATGTTAACCATGATTAAATAAAAATAGTAACCATAGTTTCCATTATTATTTAATCATTATTAACATTATTCGGTGATTGAAAAACTAGTCCTTAGACGTCTGTATATATTTTGTCTGTGGTTAAAAGTTGATAGAATTGTAATAAAATTGAAAACATTAAATTGATATTCAAATAATAATTGAAAATGGATAATTTTATGTAGAAATGAACTGTTTTTGTGACTAGATAATTTATAGCTGCAGATAGTGTAATTTGCAAGTAATTAATTTTACAATTAGAATCGTAACTGTAATTAGCAGGTTAGTGTTAACGATCGAGTTTAATTTTATGTGCAAATAATAATGGAAAATTGTTTCATTGCAAATTGAAATTAATATACAAAAAAGCAATTAGCTTTGTTTTACTAAATCAAAAGCAATTTAAAAAATATTAACATTTTATAATGATCGTTACGTAATTTTTGGCTGTTCAGTATTTCGTTAATTCTAAAACAGTTTGATCCGTTCTTTTCTATAAACCGTTCATCAGGCGCCTAGTAATTAAAGTGTGGCGCCAACCTATTTGGAAAATTCTGTTATTATTATCTTGTGTTGCTACTTTTTGTACATCATTTTTTATTTGTAGCTATATTATTATCTTTCGTAATATCCAAGAATTTTGTTTTTATATTAATTTTTCCGTACTTAACTGTATTCTTGTTAGTTTTGTTTTAAATATTTTGAGGCAAACAAAATATGCTGTTTAATAACATGAGATATTGTGTGTTAGTGTAGGGGAAGCCACAGGGGTAATTTTTAATATGGGAAAATTGTTTTAATCTAAATTATAATTTTACAAACAAATAAATGAGGTAAATAACTGAGTGATATTAATTATGAAAATAACTGATATTTTGATCTTGACTCTGATTTTTAAATCATTTTAAGATACGTCAATGAAGAACATAAAGATACCTCTCTGTCTCTCATAGATTTTGAATCCTTTTTTGAAAATATAAGCTATTCAATTCTCCAATTTTAAACAATATAGTAAATCACTGATGGAAATTTACACGCAAATATAAACAATCTGATTATATGACTCAAGCTAAATATACAATATGAACTACCACACTGCAGCTCAGTGAGTCTGAACCATGTTGCTAAACAACTTCATTTTAAAGACTAAGAGTTTTGCATATTGATAAAAACGATCAAGCATAATCAATATATGGCAAATTTGTATCAAAAATATAAACTACTTACCTAAAAATTACTATTAGTAAAATAAAATTATGAAAATTTAATTTTATACTGAATTATTTATTAAGGTTTATAATAGTTATTTATATACCTAGGGCATTATGACGATGTTTATACCATCAGAAGTCGTTGCTTACAAGGTTGAGGGCCTGTAAGTCACCCGATGGGTATAAACATCAAGTAACGCCCGTGATGCAGACAATATATTACAAGTATTTTTTATTAACCTAAATAATAAATTATGGGTTACCTGACAAAACCGAATAGAAGAAATGAATTACCATAGTAATGTCAGGCTTAATGTCTTAATACCGTAGGGCATTAGGAACTGAATAATATATCCATGGTATTAATAAACAATAATGAACTAGCAAGATATAAATATTATAACGTCATTTGTATATATTTTGAAATGAGACTTTTCATTGGTTAAACGTTCCCATACAGCCTTAAACGGTACCAAAACATTGATTGCTTGTCATATCGGTTGAGCAACACTAGCGTCAATCGACTTTGAATGAATTATTTTTTTTCTTAACTTCACTGAATATAAATATTGATAAACTCAAAGGTGTAGTATATAAACAAAAAATTCAATATAAAATAGTTATTTATGAACCAAGGGTGAAAACAGGCGTTTCTGGCCCGTGGTGTGATTATTAGCACGAGGCGCAAAGCACCGAGGGCTAATAACATGCTCAAAAGATTAATGTGTACCCACATAGGTTATATGTGAAAATGACATTTTGTAAAATCAAGTATTCACAATAAACAAAAATTGTCATTTTATCCATAGGAATTTTTTTTTATGCCATAGGGCCAAAAATAAGTGTTTAAGCCCGATTTTTAGGGCTAACACACATGAATTTCGGCCCGGTTGTGTACTAATCGACATTTTTGATTATGAGGTATAAAAAAATTTTATATTTGAATCAAAATTAGTTCTAATTTCTGAATTATCTTATTTTTCTCGAATTTTTTCAAATACATTAATAAAAAATAATATATCGTAAAAGACAAAAAAAAATTATCGATTTATATTTTAGCAAAATAATTATAGATTACTATTTTATGAGGTAATGTCTCAGTGGTATCAAATCGGCCTGTGGATCCTATGAACCCTGGTTCGATCCCCACAGCCGACAAAACATTTTCACCAATTTAAAATTACCCCTGTGGCTCCCCCACCACTAACATCTTTGGGGTCCGTGATTTGACGGATGGTAACCGCACTTCACGCGCATAATATATCACCGAGATCTGCTTCGACGGAGTGCCACACCCAGTAATGGGTAAAATCTGTGATGATATATTTATTTATTTTTTATATTTAAAAAACAAAAGTTCGTAGTCATATCTTGTAAATCTGAATTTATAAAAAAAATCTATACCTGCTATCAAATTGTATATTTAAAATATTAAAATTTTTTTTTAACTAATTTGTTCTTTAATTTTATAAAAAGTTAATGGAGAGAGTGCCAGTTTCTCAGACTCACTCTGTATAAAACAAACGTAAGTGTTACTATTTATCTCATATCTACAAGTTGAATTACTCTCATGTTCTGTATCAAACAACGCTTTGTTAACACGCCTCCCGTCTCTCGGTGCATATGCGTCCACGTAATGTCCTTCCGCCGCACATCGCACACAGTCGCCGCCGTAGCCGCCGCCGGGTTCGGTTCCCTGGTCTCCGGTTCTGCCGCCGCAGAACGTACAACATGTCCCCATGATATATGCGGGACATTAGTTACGTTGTCTATTTGTAATGTTCAGTAATACGCGGCTGATTTGTGACTGGATGCTGGATGGCGGCCGATTGTCCGAAACGAATCTGTGAATCGGTGGAGAGTGGAGACACCTGCGGTCATCTGCAACTAATGTGAGATATGCTGGATTGTTTCCGAACCGATTGTTTTCAATTATTTTGCTGCCTGGGTATATGAAATATTTTCGCTAGAGGTGGGCGAATATTATATTTCTTGAATTTGAATATTAAGGTAGTACTAGCGTGAAAAAAAATTTTGCAGATCTGAATGAAATTTGACGCACGTAAATATTGGATAGTCATACGAATCCTGTTAAAATATGAAACACATTCATCGTCTGTGAACAAATATATTCGCTTGTAAAGTTGAGTTCTTATACATGGGGCTTATGGCGATCATCACTCAGAATCGCAAATATTTGGTTTGTGTATCTCTAAAATTTTGCAGTTTTATTTGAAAAACTAGTATGATGTTCTAGAACTATTCATGTATATTGTATCAAAAGGAAAAAGTTTTTTATCGTTTAGTAATGGATATATAACCATGCAAAGCCTTGTTTTTAACGAAAAATTAAGAATCCCAATTTATAATGGCAACACCACACGGTGGTATGGTATTTTAAAATTCACTAGACCAACAACCTATCAACAATTCATATATTCAAATCATAATGGGTATAAAACACTATTTTATTAAATTTTTACATTTTTTGAGCATCAGTTTCGCCACTCTACAACCGATGGCGCCACACTACTACTACCTTAATCAGATCTCGAATATTCGAGGTACACTCCAAAAAGTTATTTATTTAAAAATAAAAAAAAATAAAAATTATAAATCAAATTTGTAATTGTAAATAGCAAATAAATAAATAAATAAATATATCATCACGCCTTCTACCCATTACTGGGTGTAGCACTCAGCTGAAGTAGATCTCGGTAAGTGATATATTTTGCGCGTGAAGTGCAAATAATAATAATAATAATTAATTAATTAATTAATGGAAATATGTAAATGTAAATGAAATATAATTATATAACAAATAAATTGTAATAATATAAATAAAATTAAAATAAATGATTGATCGATAACGACGTGATGATGGATATAAAAATGTGATCTGATGATATGATAATATGGTTATTATAATACTGATTAGTGATTATGTTTTTAATCATTTAAAAACAAAATTATTATTAATAAAATTATTATTATACTTATGAATAATGAAATAATAGAAATGAAGTAAATAAGTAAACAAAGCTGGTATAAAGAGCTTCACACACTATAATTTTAATTTGCAACTTTTCTTTCTTTCTTTGTTTATATTTTTTCTTTTACAAAACCAAAACCTTCTTAAAATTACATACTAATATGGCAACTAGTTGTCTAATTTAACAGTGGTATCGTATATTTCATATTGCAAACCATTTTTGAAGAGACTCGCTTCGCTCGCGTTCTAAACAAACAAACCAAACAAGCCGTCATATTCGATTTTAGCAAAAACATATTCAAATTTCATTCACTTGTTTCTATATTGAACATATTCTTAGCAAGAGTCTAAGGACATTGAACGAACGCTCCACACACGCATGCCTAATTGGTTTCATCAAAATTTGCATTAATTATCAATGCATTCCACACTTTGACAGATTTTGCATTTTGTTGGTAATATATGTTCTGAATCTAAACAGGAAACCGCAGACTTCTTGGAAAAAATAGTTTTCTCATAAATGATTTTTGTTCAAGAAAATACAAGTTAGGTCATTATAAGATTTTCAGCTAGGATTAATGGAAATATTTCCAATCAATTTAATTTATAGGATGTATGTTTTTTTTTATGTTGCGCAACATGAAATTTATCCAAATTATGATACTGGGAACTTACTTAATATTAGAATTCGAATTTATCTGGTGTCATTTTATTTTTTATTAAGTTAGTCAGCAAGATTTGAAACTACGAACTTTCGTTTCTAAAGAAGCTATTCATATCTACTATCCAGACATAATTATACGGATTAATAATATATTTATTTTATTTTAGTTCATCAAGCAATGGAGTTGCACCAATAAATGTTAAATTTTCCATTTAGATTAAATAAATGAAGTCAAATCGAATGTTTAGCAGCAATTCCATATGAAATATAACTTTCCTTTACTTTTATTTAAAAGAAAATAAATAAATATGTTTATATATCATCATGGGCGTCCACAGACATTTTTCCAGAGCGGTGGGAGGGTCGCAAAAATATATACATACATTTTTAAAATATTTAAAAAAAAAATAAATAAATAAATATATCATCACGCCTTCTACCCATTACTGGGTGTGGCACTTTGCCGAAGCAGATCTCGGTAAGTGATATATTTTGCGCGTGAAGTGCGGTTACCAGTCGTCAAATCACGGCCCCCAAAGATGTTAGTGGTGGAGGAGCCACAGGGGTAGGTTTTGAAATTATGAAAATTGTTTGTCGCCTGTGGGAATCGAACCAGGGTTCTCAGGATCTATAGGCCGACTTCATACCACTGAGCTAGCCACCCCATTACATAAATACAAATACACGTAACAAATAGATAAAAAAGTATTTAAATTTGTCAAATAAATTACTAGTCTTTGTTGCCGGGGTTTGAATTGAAGAGGAAGGACAATTTTCTAATAACTCTTCTATAAATTGACACCATTTCTTCAATAAATTTCGATTTAGCAGTTTTACAGTTTTTATTTTCAAATATTTTGTGTCTGTGTATACTTAATAAACTTACATTACGATATGGAACATGTCGCTAGCTGGCCATAAGAATACTGTTGAAAATTCAATTTCAGCTTGAATTTATTATCTTTAAACTAGTAATTTAATTTTTATTATATTATATATACATATACAGGATGCTGACCGCGACTCTCGAACATCGGACTGCAACATGTAAAATAATATTGTTTTAATTTCCTGTTTCGTAATTCTTTAAAAGAAAAAAGCTTCAAATAAAAGTTTTAGAGCAAAAATACGAAATTAATTTTGCATGCTTGTAACGCCACAAATTAGTTCTGAAAATGACTAAAATTGTCTCAAAACTATGAAATTGAAACAAATGTTTGACGTTAAATCTGTCAAAACAATCAAAATAAATACTTTATTTACTATTTCATTTATTTTTACAGATAAAACGCCAAACATTTGTTTAATTTTGTTTCAATTTCATGCCTATCGATAGTTTTGAGGCAATTTTCGTCATTTTCAAAGCTAATTTGTGTCGTTACAAAGTATATAAAATTAGTTTCGTGTATTGGTTCAGATGCAGAATTTTATGCTCTAAAATTTTTATTACAAGTTTTTGCTTAAAATATTTAGGGAAGCAGGAAATTACAAAATTAATCCTAATTAAAACCCGGGGGAGGGCGAGCCCCCCTGCTTGCCCCCCTGCGGGCGCCCATGTATATCATCACGTTATTTAACCAATACTGGATACCGTAGCAGATCTTACTAAGTGATATATTTATGCGCGTGAAGCGCGGTTATCAGCTGTCAAATGACGGCCCTCAAAGATATTAGTGGAAGAGGAACAACAGGGGTAATTTTAATGTGATGAAAATTGTTTATCTGTTATGTGTTATTTGAACTCGGATTCTCAAATCCATATTCCAACCCATTGCAACTAGCCATTAAAGACACAGATATCTGCACTTCTGTACTTGATTAAAATTTTGCATAAACCTCTAATAATACATTACTCGTATAAAGTGACAGCGCGCTTGTTACAAGACCCCGCTGTGTAACAAAACCGTTGTTGGACGAAACTTAAATTAAATCTCCTCGTACCCCACTGGTATAAATAACGTGCGGTTTTTATGGCTTAAATTTGTGTTTTATTTTCAACTACAAGGATAGTCTTTTGCAGGACGCACTACATTCATCATCCTGATATTTCGGCGATGTTTTATAGCGCATAAATACAGTTGTATCATTTGTTAACATTTAAAAAGACTACTTCAACATAAATTACAATGTGTAAATTTGTTACCTGGAAGGAAATTATTATTATGTCAAGTTTTTATTACAGTTTAAATTAATTTTGTTTTGAACGACAACAAGAGCTAGAATTATATTTATTATAGTGTATTATTAATCTATCTTAGAAGACATTTTGTAATCTCCTGCAGATGGAGTTCATAATTTAACACTTTTTTTATGAATTACCTTTGATAAATTCAATAGATTTCACTGTCGGTTCTCGTTGAATAATAATTATTATTTATTCTTCTGTAATCATTACCTGATGATGGTCTAGTCGACTGAAATACGTATAGTGAATAAACTTATTTACTTTTTTAAAACCTACCTAGTGTTGATTTTTTAATTTTTTAATTACCTTTGACCTAACATCAATTTATAAAGTTGAAACTATAGTTCTAATTGATAATTATGTATAGATAAACTGTTTTTCTGAATAGATAATTTATAACGACACATAGTGTAATTAATTTTAGAATTAAAACCGTAACTGTAATTGGCAGGTTAGTGCTAATTTTACTATCGCCTTAGAGAATTTATTTCTTAAATCATAACAACTTGTTTCAATGTATATTTTACAAATTGTTATTATTTACAGAAAATAATTATAATTTAATTTTTGCAAAATGCTTCCAGCTTGATATAATGAAATAATAACTACAATTTTAAATGTATTTTATATCGTATTATGTCCAATTATAAAGTAAATACTCTTGAAGGAGTGGCATTAACTTTTTTCTGTTTGTATGATTTATAATTCGAATTATATATATTTATATATATATATATATATATATATATATATACGAGGACAGGGTGTAAAGTCCCTGAAAAATTAAACAAGAAATGATTTATTTGGTCAAGACATATTTTATTTCTCAACATAATCTCCTTGTAGCTCGATACACATTGTCCTACGTTTTTCTAATTTTTCGATCCCTTCCAAATAATACGATTTTGGCAATCCGTCAAAAAAGGCGTTTATCTTAGCGATTACCTCATCGTTGGAGCCAAATCTTTTTTCGCCGAGCCATTTCTTCAAGTTTGGAAATAGATAAAAATCGCAGGGGGCCAAAAAGTCCTTCTTATTGCGCTTGAACATCGCCAAACATTCCTTTGAACTTGTCACACGGTCGCGCTTGTTGTCAACAGAGAACAAATGCGGTACCCATCTGGCAGATAGCTTTCTCATATCCAAAAATTTATGCAAAATGTTCCGTACGCGTTCGGTTGAGATGCTCATAGCCTCAGAAATCTCGTGCACTTTAACTCGCCGATCGTCCAATATCATACCATGGATTTTATCGACGATTTCTGGCGTTGTAACCTCAATTGGACGACCAGAATGTTCGGCATCCTTTGTGGTCATACTACCACAACGAAATTCAGTAAACCACTTGTGAATCGTTCCAACCGATGGTGAGGAGTCCCTATAATGTTTAACAAGCGATGCTTTGGTTTGCGTAATGTTTTTCCCACGCATGAAATACTGTTTAATCAAGACGCAAAATTCACTTTTTTCCATGTTTTCAAAAATCTTCAAGGTTGCTTGCTTTCGATAGGTGTCAAAAAAGAACTGAATGACATATCAGTCTGAAAATTTTATGCGTTCTAGTTAAAGATGGTACATCACAAATGTCACATGAGATTTGCGATTGTGGCGCCATCTGTTTTATTTTTCAGGGACTTTTCACCCTGCCCTCGTGTATATATATATATATATATATATATATATATATATATATATATATATATATATATATTTTAATTTTAAAAAAAACCTTGATATCATTCCGTCGTAACCGGAAATATAATAATATTAATAATTCAAGATCTTTTTAGTTTTTGCACCAAAAAGTGACATATATATATATATTTGTTTGTAACTTTGTAATTTAAACTATAAACCTAAAATTAATAATAAAGAAAACAGTTATTTGTTTTTAACTTTTCAATCATTCTATATACTTATACTCGTACATGTTCTTGTTGTATGCGTACCTTACTCAGCTTCTGTTTTGATGCGATCAGCAACATTTCTTCAGAGATAAAAATCCCTTTAACCATGACATGATTAATGACAGTTCACACCATATGGTGAAAAGTATCAACTGTGAAGAAATTAATAAAAAATATTTTCCCATGTTAATTCCCCGAAATTTATAACTGTCCCGACATAATGCAGCCGAAAGCTATTATTAAAGTGATTAATTCATTAAGTCACTATTTTATTTTTTACAAGTGGATTACAGAACCTAGTAATTTATAAACCCAGTTTGTGAGGCTTTCCGAGAAATCATCTGATACGTTGGTACTCACTCACTCCGCTTATAGTTTTCATTTTACTTTCATCTGATAAGTTTTTGTTTTGTAATTATCTTTTTCGCTGCTATAATACGCGGTAAAATGCATTCTTTGGCCCGTAGGCATATGGGGTAGACAGGCAGTCCGGAGATATGCATTTCTTAAATGTTCGTCAGTGTATATATTCGCAACCTGGTGTTACCAGTGGCGTGCTTGCTCCGGGGCGCGTTTTTAGAATTATAATTATATTACAGGAACGTACATTTTATGAGAATTTATAACGCGTATAATATAATTTACGCTCTTGTTTTTGTTTCACATTGAGAGTGAATTAATAGTTATAGACAGATATTAAGTGTGTCAATAATTTATAAATTTTATTTCGTAATATATGATTAATAAAATTAATATCATCATATTTTTCTTAACCTCTAAATATATATATATATATATATATATATATATATATATGTATAAAAAAGAATAATACTTTTTTTTCATCACATTATAATTATTATATGGGATGGCTAGCTCAGTGGTATGAAGTCGGCCTGTGAATCCTGAGGTCCCTGGTTCGATTCCCACAGGCGACAAATTTTCATAATTTGAAAAAGCTATCCCTGTGGCTCCTCCACCACTAACATGTTTGGGGGCCGTGATTTGACGACTGGTAACCGCACTTCACGCGCAAAATATATCACTTACCGAGATCTGCTCCAGCAGAGTGCCACACCCAGTAATGGGTAGAAGGCGTGATGATATATTTATTTATTTTTTTTTTATTATAATTATCCCAGTGGCTCCCCTTTCACTAACATCTTTGGTGGCCGCGATATGACGGCTGGTAATCACCGCGTATAACGCGTATCACTTACCGAGATCTGCTACGGTAAAATGCCATACCTAGTAATCAGAGCTGGGCAGTAGCTAGCTACTTTTGTAGCTTAGCTACTAGCTTAGCTACATTTACCTTGGCTGTAGCTGTAGCTTAGCTAACTGTGAAAAAATATAGCTGTAGCTTGTAGCTAGCTACTTTTTTTTCTATTAGCTTAAAAATAACAACTGAAGCTACTTTTAAAGCTACTTTTTGTAGCTTAAAGTTACTTTTTAACCAGAAGGTCAACAAAGTACGCATGCGTACAAGCTAAACACACACAAAATAATTATTTGTTGCCGGTTCTAACTGGCTCTAATACGCAAAAATACACAGTAGCTGCCAGATGGTATTTGCTATTTTTCATATTTATGTACATAATAGTAAATTAATAGTCATTATAACAAAAGACTGATCATATGACAATGGCAAATTTAATTATTTCAAAATACTTTAACGAAAGCTTTTAGCTGTTGCTTAGCTATATTTTACAAAATATAGCTTATAGCTGTAGCTTAGCTACTTTTTTAAAGAATAGCTGTAGCTGTAGCTTAGCTACTTTTTTTAAGTAGCTTGCCCAGCTCTGCTAGTAATGGGTAAAAGGCGTGATGATATATTTATTTAGATTTAGATAAAATAACATAAATAAATGTAGCTACTGACTATTTCATGAAAACAGCTATCTACATAGGGAAATTATATGAAAAATAAGTTTTTAGCAATAATTGCTACTCTAATTACTGCACAAGAAAAGAAATAATAATAAAAATTGCTTAAAATTAAATTCTGCATCTGACTCATTCTAAATATTTCAATGTATTTATTTATTTACTGTAAAATAAAGTTTTAAAGGTGTGTATATGGGGTGTTGTATCAAGAGACGCACCATAGAGATTTCGATATTAATTTTGAAATATTCAATTATAGGCTCCCTTAATTGTTTCTTAACAAAATAGTTACAAAGTTTTTTATAGATAAAAACATGATATCCGAATTCATATCTTTTCTCGGTCCAGAACAGGAAAAATTAATTAAATAAATGTTAATTTTAATTAAATCACTAGTGCCATAGAATTGTTATAATACATTTTTATTGTTCTTTGTTATTCTTTCATAAAATATTTAATATTTTAAGCTGTACTATGGATGTTGTTTGTAAAATGTCAAATGTATTTAATTGCAAGTATTTATTATATTGTTAATTCCATGACACTAATGATTTGATGAAAATATACATTTATTTAACGAATTTTTCCTGATCCGGATAAAGGAAAATTATGAATTAGGATATTATTAGATGTAAACTTTTTTTTGCATACAAAAAACTATTTAACTATTTAGCTGAGAAGCAATTAGGGAATATTAGGAATATTTAAAAATTAACATTGAAATATCTGTGTAACAGTTAGACTTAATAAATTTATTTGCGTTTGTTCCAATTTCATGACTAAACATTTAAATAATTTCAGTTTTTGATTATATGTAAAATTAATTTTGGTAATAATAAAATAAATGAAATGAAATGTGTTAAATAAAAATATAAAAGTTAATCCTCTAACGGCCGGTTTATCCATCTACAAAAAAAGTTTCAAATAACTATCAGCAGAATAAATTTCTAAAATATCGCATTGAAATCATAGCACAAATGGTAAGTAATAATTATATCGAATACTATATTTTGATGCAATATTTTTTCAATTATTCTGTCAATAGTTATCAGGATCTTTATGCGGAGATGAAAAACCGGTTCTTAAACTTTTATTTACAACCTTCCCCTGTAATATAATCAGGGGTGCAATGGTAGTGGAAAACTTATTTCCCATATTAATCGCCTATGGTGCAGATTTCATAAAACATTTTGTATAGTTAAAAAAATTAAGGAAAATTACTGCTTAAGTAAGAATAAAGGAATTTTAGTATTTTCTGCATTTCGCAACTTACAAATACCTACATTAGTAATATTTATTACAAATTAAAATTTGAGATAACAGAAAATGTTTACAGAAAAGAAATAAAGTATGGATGTAACGCCATTGGTTGGTAAGCAAGTCCAGAACTTTTTGTCGAACAAGTAAAACAAAGATCTTCTCTGACGACCTTGGTGCTCCGTGCTTATTTATTTCTTGGACGTGGGGTTAGTAAAAAACTGATTACATAGACTTATTCTCTCCGTGAATCATTCAGCGTTAGTTGGCATTGCGTCTTTGTTTCAAATCACCAGCTACCAATTCTTCGGTCAGAAAGCAAAGAATGTGGATGGCTCCCTTTGCCCATTTGTTTGCCGAATCATGCACTATGCGCTCGTCACTAATTAGCAACGCGGTGTGCACTTTTTGTTCTCTTCTGTCGAATACAATAGTGTACGCGCATGCGTGCTTTATCGACCAATGAACGTTGTTTACTTCTTTGGAACCGACACGGATTTGTGCTGACTAAAGAAACATCCGTAGAAAACGAAACTGATTTTTTACTAATGATGCAAGTTCGTTTGCCCTGTGATGTGACAAGATACCAAGCATTCTTTGGAAATTAGGTTTTTTTTTGGTTGGTACAAAGAAACAATTGAACTGGGATGACCAGTAGCACTTTGATAATTAGAAGAGGGAGATTAACATTTTTCATGGTTTGATGGTATAAAATTCTTTGTAGATGAATGAACTTATGAGAAAATTGTAGAAATAAACATTCGTAATACCTAATTTTTTTATGGAAAGAAAAATTCGGATACCACCAGGATTTGACTCGTAGATAATTGATTTGTAATACTATTCTTAGAATAATTCTGTTCCTGGAATACAATATTGGTTGAATTTTAAATAATATTACAATAGCATTTTGAAATACAAGTGTTATAATGACAGAGCTACTTTTGTAGCTTAGCTACTAGCTTAGCTACATTTACCTTAGCTGTAGCTGTAGCTTTGCTAACTGTGAAAAAATATAGCTGTAGCTTGTAGCTAGCTACTTTTTTTTCTATTAGCTTAAAAATAACAACTGAAGCTACTTTTAAAGCTACTTTTTGTAGCTTAAAGCTACTTTTTAAGCAGAAGGTCAACAAAGTACGCATGCGTACAAGCTAAACCCACACAAAATAATTATTTGTTGCCGGTTCTAACTGGCTCTAATACGCAAAAATACAGAGTAGGTGCCAGATGGTATTTGCTATTTTTGATATTTGTGTACATAATAGTAAATTAACAGTCATTATAACAAAAGATAATATGACAATGGCAAATTTAATTATTTCACAATAATTTAAAAAAAGTAGCTTTACAATTGAACAGCTACTTTAACGAAAGCTTTTAGCTGTAGCTTAGTTATATTTTACAAAATATAGCTTATAGCTGTAGCTTAGCTACTTTTTTAAAGAATAGCTGTAGCTGTAGCTTAGCTACTTTTTTTAAGTAGCTTGCCCAGCTCTGTATAATGACCCTTTTTGTAATATGAGTACAGTTTGTGTAAAGAGCCGCAGGCGAGTTATGCTAAGTACGAATATTACATTTGATCACTGTTACTCTTTTTTTTCATACCATTTTTCCTACATCGCATTCATTAACTTGAATTTCAAAATTGTAATGGTGGTAATACAGACGCGACAAATTCAATAAACATTTGAAATTTAATTTATTTTGACATTTATTAGTTACGTTAGATTCATGTTCATAATTATCTAGTCAAATATAATATAATTGTAATGTGATTACCTGCCATTGTCAAAATTTACTAAACTTTTATTTATAAAAATGGTTATTTACAATAACACTAAATTGAGAAAACTTGAAACTAAAAAATTTATCAAGAGATGTCAGGATAAGGCCAATTTTAAAAAAAATTGTCAATCAATTATAGTCATCCGGTAGTATAACTTATTTTCAAAAAATCTACAATAATACTTATTTACGATATAAGTATTGTACAATACATTACAATATGTATGTCGTACAATGTTTTACCTAATATACGAGAAAAATAAAAACATCGTTACACGTCAGGAAAAAACGCTAGAATCAAATGTATTAGAAAAATATAATAAATAAATAAAGTTATTCAGGGATATTCTTACAATTTAATTTTATCGTGATTTTTAAGCGAGGAAACAAAAATATTCGTTTCTAGATCCAAAAAAATAAAAACATCGGTATTGTTATAAGTTAATTGTTATATTATTTTGTAAGAAAGTCAGAGGAAAGTGAATGAATTAAGTAGGTCAATGACATTGTTGTGAGTTACCTATTATTATATTATTTTGTGAAAAAAAAGTCAAAGGAGACTAAATCATTGAAGTAAGTTCATTGTAGACTACGGAATGAGATAAAATATTAAGTAGGTCATATTATTATAAGTCACTATTATATTATTTTGTAAAAAAAGTTAAGTAAATTTGTAATTGTAGTAAAACTAAAAAAAAAAATTAAAAAAATGCTTGTGGGGAATCGAACGCTGGGGGGACGTAGTCACTATGTACCAAAATAAGCAGCGCATTAACTACATCACCTGATACGAGAAAAATTATTGCAAAATTAGCATTTTTTAAATGTGACAATTTTTTAAATTCTTATTTGAAGCGTAAGTAGGTTGATTGAATTTTTAATAAATTCTAAATTTCAGTGTTTCTTTTTTGTGTCAGACTGTTATTTTACTATCAAAATGCATTACAGTGTTTGTACGTAATAGAACTCATTACGACACGCTTTTTAATATTGTAATATTACGTTTAGAAATTAGGTAAATTTGTATAATATTACTAAATCTGTCGGTATGTATTTCTAAATTAAATCTAAGAAATTTGTCGTAAAATGAAATCAAATTTAACCGGTTCGCGAACTGAACCCAAAGAAAACTACCGAAACGAAATAAAAATCTGAACCAAAATATAAGTTGCAGTTTGAACCGCTACCGAACAGCAATTTTTGTGGTTCGGCTTCCTGGTTTAAACAGATACAAAAATATCCAGGGTCAAATCCCAGCGTTGTTAGTTTTTTTTTCTTTCTAAAGCAGTCTTCCGGAAAAGGGACATGAAAATTTATTTTATCAAGTGTTAAGTAATCGAGAAACAGTACATTGAATGAATTCAGAGGTAATATGTTAGATCATTTACCAGAAGATTGAAATACCAAACGTAAAATTTTATCAATAAGTATTTACATAAAAAAATTCTAATAAAAACTATTTCCTGTTCTAAAACAAAATTAATGAAGTAGTTTAGATCCAATTTGATTAAACAAAACCTTTAATTTTCGTAATGAATTACAGATCGATTAATTCTAAAGACCGATTTAAGCAATTTAATTTCGCTATACAAAAACCTAAATGAATAGAATGATCAAATCAAACCCAACAAATAAAAAATATATCAAAGAATCCACCTGCTATTATATTTTTTTCTAGACACGACAATGAATCACTTTCATGGGCGAATAAAAATCGAAAGCGGAAACCGAAAAAAACAAACTTAAATTAAGTTTTTGCAGTGATGCTTTAGCAGCAATTTAATAATACCGGGATCTCAGACGGAACTTGGCGATTCTATAAAAAGTAATTGCTTTGAATGGACGCCATTTTTAAAAATGACTAGCGAAAGAGTTCATTATGCCGCAGCATTTTAATCATTTGAACTCATAAATAAAATGTGTTTTTAATAATATCAAATTTCAATTTATGAATTACCATTAAATATAATTAGGACCACCGGAAATATATATTATTTTAGTTATAAAATAGTTTTTGACATGTTATTAGTTAAAATAAAACTTTAAAGTTTGGCAGATATGTAAACAAATAAGTAATTTTCACAGGTTATTAACAGGAATAGATTATTCGGTTAATGAACTTAAAAATTGTAACAATTTATGCTCATGTCATGTAAAGATGTAAATGAGAATATACATATATATTTTTCTGTCTAAGTAGCGGAAAAGTGCTCGTTACCTTTCTATGAATTGTTACAAACATTGTTTTTTTTTTTTCGTTTATTTTATTACCAGCTCAATACACTAAGTATTATACATGGTAGTGATCTATTTCTACATTCTTTAACTAATAATTGACATTATATTTACTTATAGATAACAATACATATTATTGACATGTTTATGTTTATTTATGGTTAAGAGGTGTTGTTCTTCACGTGTTTATTCTTCATCGCTGGTTGTTAAGATATCTTGGGCTAATCGTTTTTTTAGTCTGTTGGCTGTTGATTTCTGACCTAGATTATAATATTCTGCCCCTGGACAGAGATGTATTTTAGTAATGAATTTTTTTGTTAATTTCTTTATAAATTGTATAATAGGCATAATACCGAGTTCTGCGTGTATTTGGTTATTTCGTATATACCATGGTGAGTTGCTTATAATTCGCAATATTTTATTTTGCATTATTTGAATTTTATTCATTAGGCTTTTACTTGCGTTATACCACAGATTACATCCGTATGTGATGATTGGTCTTATTATCGATTTATAAATTAGTAATCCGCATTCGATTTTCAGTGGAGATTTCCGGTTTATCAGTGGGTATAGCATCCCCAGTCTCATGTAGCTTTGCTTTAGTTTTGTATTTATGTGATATTTCCAGCTAAGTCGTTTATCTAAGTATAGTCCTAAGTATTTAACCGCGCTATCGTTAGGATTCCATGGTATTTGTAACTAATAATTTAAAACTGTATTTTTGAAAGATATTTTTATTTTTTTTGTTAAAAGACAGCAGTGGTTATCATTCTATCTGTCTTTAATGACAAGTTGCAAATTAACTAAAAAAAATAATATTACGAAACGAATCCATTTAACAACAGTCTAATGTATGCCGTGTGACACAGAACTTGGATTTACTTTTATTTATTTAATTTATAATATAAAAAATTATGTTTTAATAACTTAAAATTGTTGAGAAATAAAGGAATTTATTTTCTCACGTGTCTGTCAAAAAGTGAAATTTTCTTCTCTCAGCTGAGGGAAGAAAATTTGACTTTTCATGCCTTTTTCGCGATCGTTGACCACTTTTTAGACTGGAAAATTCGTCTTTACCAATCTGGATAAGAAAATATAACAAAAGGGATCGGTAAAATTTTATCGATCCCTAGATTGCAAAACGAGATCAGAAAATGAATGTGTTTATGATGATCAAGTTATTTATTTTGCGCAAATATTTTTCCATTTGTGTGTTAAATCATGAATAATTTGTCATTAAATCTCGTAAAAAAAATTGTACATAAAACACCCTAAAAGTGTCTTTACAGGGCTCTTAAACTTCAAAAGCTCCGATACGACTCGCTCTAGAATATGTTTGCTCATGTAGTAAAGTATCACTTTCTGGTTTTGTTACGTAATAGTTATTTATGTACCTAGGGTAGTATGAATATGTTTTTGTCCTCCAAGGACCAAGGGACTTAGGCCCAAGGGTTTGTAAGTCGCTCGAGGTATATAAACATCAAGTACATTATTTTATGTCTTATTAGTTTTTTTTAATAACCTAAATAATAAATAATGGATTACCTGGCAACACTGAATAGAAGAAATTGCCATTTTTCGACAGTATTACCACCACTTTTATTATAATATATAATGTTCTGGGATATTATGAATTAATTAATAAACAATAATGAACTAGGAAGACGTAAATAACTATTTTCTTCAGTAGAGACGGAAAGTTAAGCCATATTCATGAAAACTGGAAAACAACAATATGATTTTAAAAAAATGTTAGTCTTTTCTCAGGAAAATTAAATAGCACCTTCGAGAAGAAATGTCCAATTTTCTTCCCTTGATGTACAAATAACTATTATTTGATTATCTTTCATTTTACGTAATAATAATAATAATAATAATAATGAAGTTACTAACTAGTCTCCAGTGAGATTCAAATAAAACCCGTCGACATTTCAATTACTTTGGCCGTATTTATTTGGCATTTTTTAAAAAACCCAGTAGGTTACTTTTGTTTAATTGGCACGTTTTAAGTAACCCAGAACAGTTCCTGAATTGATCCTGCTACCCCAGCTATTTTGGTGGGTTGGCAGATTGAACTCGTTTTTTAACTCTTTCTAATCAACTTGTATTCCTTGTTATCCGTTTTGAATTGGTGGCATCGCAATTTGTATTTAAGCAGATGTTACTTAGATTCAGATCTTTAATTTATCGCTAATTTTTACAACTGACATTTATTTGGAAGTAACACAAGTTAGTTCTAGATCAGTTCAGGGTTGTACTCAAAATTCACAAACTAATACGGCCATAATTTCAATTTATTTGTAAAGGAACCATTAATATAATCCCTTAACTTTTTCCAAAACTTAAATTGCAGAACCTTCTACTAAGTTATTTCTGAAATATGACTTGAATCACATCATCAGTAGTTTCTAGTTCACTAGTTTGTTGATGAGAGATGCACTCTAGTACTCTGGCATGTGCATGTATGTAGAGTGCGGTTTGCACCGGCCAGCAGAACTCTTGCAGCGGCGGCGCCAGCTGCGGTTGTCCATGACCCGCTCCGCGTCGGGGTCACCGAGCTAATGACCCCGTACTCTTCAACCATGCAAGGGGTAGCGTCGACACTCAGATTCGGCATAATGTTCCGGTTTGTGTTGTCAATAATAGATTTGAGGGTTGTGGAATAATATCTATAAATCTAATACAAATATTAAATTATGCAAGAACGTAGATGACTTCTGTTATCTAGTTTCGAGGTTATGTATCTTTTAAATCCATCAAATTAAAAGTCATACCACTGACACTGATTGCAAATTGTTTGATATTACGTCACGTACACAAATGTGTAGTTTGTTGGACTAGAAATTACAGTGTGGAAGTTATAGGAGGTATTTCATCTTGAAAAAAGCTTGCGAATACGAAAATCACTTTCGACTTTTCATATCAATTCAAAATTTTAATTTCTTCTTGTATTATTTATTATAATTGCATTATACAGGGTATTTCTATACCTATGCACAAAACTTTAATGATTACATACTGAATATAGAACAAAAATATAATTTTTGAAATTCGCAAAAGTAAGGGCCCTATATTTGATGTGTACATTTTTAGTTAAACTAGTTTGAAAGCAAATTTAATTATTTATCAATGATGTGAATAATGAAATAAAATATATAAGAATAAAAATAATTTACATTATGCTATATTAGATACTTACATAATAAGTGAATATTCGAATGTTTTGAAATTCGTCAGAAAAACTTCGAAGCTTCGAACTTTCGAATTTTTTTAAGCTTCGAATTCATGAATTTTCGAATTTTTGCTACTGAATTAACGCCATCTGTCATCTCCAAACACGCTTACGTATAATTCGCGAAAAGTCGGCCACGAACAAAATAATAAACTCTGCAAGGTTCTCTTACCGCCCATCTAAATGCTATGGACTTTTAGTAAAACGTTTTGAAATGACAATAAAAAGGATACAAAAACCTCTTAATTAAATCGTTTCTGACAGTGTAGCGAAATTTTAAGTCTAAATTGAATTAATTTGGCAAATATTAATAATTAATAATAATTATTAATACAAAACTCTGCACATGAGTTTATTCTGAAAATAATTCATATCAACATGGCGTGTTCACGTTAGGATGCAGATTCACAATTCGAATAATTCGAAAATTCGGAATATTCCAGAATTCGAAAATTCGACAATTCGAAATATTCCAAAGTTCGAAAGTTCGAATCTAAATTCGAAGGTTCAATAAATCCGAACAATCGAAGTCTCGAATATTCGTAAAATCAACAACCCTACAAAAAATATATATATACTCAGTGAATCAAATTATATTTTTGAATGATATATAAAGTCGAAAGTCATTTTCGTCCTCAAAAAATGATTTATTCTATAACCAGTGTATCAAATTATTTAACTATAACGCATTAAAGTTGCGTGTATGGGTATTGAAATGCAGTACAGGGAGTTTTATAACTCAAAAAATAATAGAGGTATAACAAAAAAAATTCTTTTTCAAAATTTGCAATATTACGGGTAGTTTACTTTTTTATATTACTGGTATGATAGTTATTTCTAATATAAAATAAAATATAAATATATCATCACGCCTTTTACCCATTACTGGGTGTGGCATTCTACCGAAACTGATGTCTGTAAGTGATATATTTATGCGCGTGAAGTGCGGTTACCAGTCGTCAAATCACGGTCCCCAAAGATGTTAGTGGTGGAGGAGCCACAGGAGTAGCTTTTTGAAATTATGAAAATTGTTTGTCGCCTGTGGGAATCGAACCAGGGTTCTCAGGATCCACAGGCCGACTTCATACCACTGAGCTAGCCACCCCATATAAGTTATAATTATAAACTTTATAAACAATTTATTCATTATAAATCAGATAAATGGTTGTTTGTAGTGTTGGACAGTGGCACGGAAAATTACAAATTACAATTTAAGAACCATTATTAATTTTGTGAATTTTCATTTAAAATATATCTGAATCATTTGAACAATTGTCTTTTTTTATATGAATTAATTATTGACACTGTAGTCTGATTACTTAATCAAATAATTATTTTTGAGTAATTAGAGGCCAGGATGTGAAACTACGCTAGGTGGAGGCCCTAACAAATGAAGCTAAAGAGCCTCGATGGAGTCCTCACTATTTTTTTATGCATCTAAAGTCGTAAATTAGGTAATGGGTCAGAGGTTGCATCACTACATTACAACTAGTTATATTTTTGTTTATAAGTTTGTACTCTTGCTCATAATTTTCTGTTCAATATATTTTCCGGATATGGAAATGATTTTATAGCAATGAAATAGTGTAAATAAGGAACCATTCTTCATCACATCATCTGGTTTAAATGGGTGATATATTACATAAACAAAACACTTAATTGTTGTTCCACCCTCATTTCCCAGTATCGGAACAATCGAAGCCGCAAACCACTGTGACTCTGTCGTCTCGGCGTCAGTCAATGAACCTGCGGAGATTTGCTACATCCGGTTGGGAATCGGTCACTTCTTAGAACAGCATGGCAGCGATGCCAGCATCCACAGCAGCCAAGCTATGCCAGTGTCAGACTCACTCAAGACTCAAACTTCGTCTAATGACTGCGTCCGAGCTGGACATGTGTCCACTTGAGCCACACAATGTGTATCGCAGTATTTTGAAAGCCTCTTTTGGTTTATTTGTCGCTGCTTCAGTATTTCTGCTAATTTGCATCTTAATAGGACATTTATTTTATGTCGGTAGTTGATTTAACTACATTATTCATGATTTTGTGTTGGGGATACAATTAGATGGTGAGCACGTAAATTCATTTTATAACATTTTATTTTTCTACACTAAAGTAAATAGTATATGTACTAGCGGTCGCCCTGGCTTCGCCAGGCCTCACGCTAGCTCCGCGGACCCTGAAGTAGAATTCACTTTTGTAGGACAGTTGACACAATATAAATTCAATTATTACAAATCTAATACAGTTCTGCATACCTTTCCATCCAAAGACCATTTAATTGATACTAAACACAACAAGATTTCGAAGATCTTTCACTAAAACAACTAACGATTGAAAAATATCCAATTCTGCTCGCGAGTTCTTCAAAAGACCTTTCAATAGATACCAAACACAATAGGTTTTGAAGAACTTTCATTAAAACGATTGATGACAGGAAAAATTCAATTATGCACACGAGCTTTTCAAAAGACCTTTCATTTGATACTAAACATGAAGAATTTTGAAGAATTTTCACTAAAACAATTGAGGATCTAAAAGTATTAAGTTTTGTACACGAACCCTTCAAAAAATCTTTCTTTTTGTTACAAACTCGATAGGTCAAATTTCAACTTTTTTATTTCATTACATTTCGTCTGAAAGTTCTTCTAAATCCCTTTCATATGATATCAAACACGACATTTTGCTAAACTAACTTTTTATAAGAATTTGTTTATTGGCACAATTGTTTGTTTGTAGATATTATAAATAATTTTTGAAAAAGCAATGAGCGTTCGCCGGGATTTGAATCCAGAACCTTTTACTCGCATGGTGACTGTTCTAGCATTTCTTCAACTAAAAGTTGCACGAAAGGCATGAGTATTCGCCGAGTGTTTGTAGCTGATTTGGTTAGAGCAGTCACCATGCGAGTGAAAGGTTCTGGGTTCAAATTCCGGCGAACGCTCATTGCTTTTTCAAAAACTAACTTTTTAATTATTTTATCTAAAGGTTCGTCTAAAGCCCTTTCATATGATATCAAAGATGGCATAATTCGGAATACTTTAAGTTTGAAATAATTTCATCTGAAAGTGCTTTTGAAGCCCTTCAATATGACACTAAATACGATACGATTCGGAACACTTTAAGTTTGAAACTATTGACAGTCGTAAAATTTCAACTTTTTTTTAATTTCATATGAAAGTTATTCTAAAGCCCTTTCATATAACACTCAACACAATATGATTGGAAATACTTTATGTTAGAAACAATTGCTTATTGTAAAATTTCAACTATTTTCATTTTTCTGAAAGTTCTTCTAGGCTTTAATATGACACCAAACACGATAGGTTTTGTTGCAATTTCACTACAATAATTGCCGATTGAAAATATTATAATTTTGCCCACATGCCCTTTAAAATAACTTTCGTATTACCGATATAAAATTTAAGAGTGATCAAATGATTCCAATTCGAGTTATCTCGTTTTTCTAAATTCTACTCTGACGTGGATAAAATTTGCTTGATTTTACTATATATTATTACTGGAGACAAATTTGGTTGAGTTTACCTGTATACTTTATATAACTTGTCAATTTGACGTTTTGTTTTAGTGAATTGTCAAAAATTTTCTTTTTAAATACACATATATAAAATGCTTAATGATAATAAAAACATTGCCTCATTCCCCCCAATATGTGTAAAATATATCAAAAGTTATCTAAAAAATTAAATACTTCAATAATTGTTAATTAAAAATACGATATGTCCACATACAAATGTCAAAATTAGAGTAGATGTTCTTTTTAAAATTTCAAAGCCTCCACACTCTTTGTCTGTATATTTTGTAAAACTTGTCAATTTGACGTATTGAATTAAAACTAACTTCATAGTGAACCATAAAAAATTTTCTTTTTAAATACGCATATTTCAAATTTGTAATTATAATTAAAACGTCCCCTCAGTACCCCAATGTGTATAAAATATTTCAAAACTACTCTAAAACATTTCATATTTAAATAATTTATAATTAAGTATGCGACATGTCCACATACAAATGTCAAAATTAGAGTAGGTGTTCTTTTTTAAAATTTCAAAGCCTCCACACTCTTTGTCTGTATATTTTATAAAACTTGTCAATTTGACGTTTTGAATTAAAACCAACTTCATAGTGGACTGTTAAAAATTTTCTTTTTAAATACACATATTTGAAATTTGTAATTATAATAAAAACGTCCCCTCAGTCCCCTAATGTGCGTAAAATATTTCAAAACTACTCTAAAACATTTAATATTTAAATAATTTATAATTAAAAATGCGACATGTCCACTGACAAACGTCAAAGTGACAGTAGATCTTCTTCTTAAAAATTTCAAAGCCTCCACACTCTTAGTTGAAAATGCATGTTTTTTCAAGTTTTCTCGCACATCATGTGCACGAAAAATCTGAGACTATCAAAAGGCACTCCGCATGAACGATCCCTATCAAATAAAAAAAGTTTCAAATAAATCGGATAAACCGTCTAGGCTGTAAAATTGTTAGAATGACCGTGATGAATTAAGCCGTTTAGTATATAAGACTAGCGGTCGCCCTGGCTTCGCCAGGCCTCACGCTAGCTCCGCGGACCCTGAAGTAGAATTCACTTTTGTAAGACAGTTGACACAATATAAATTCAATTATTACAAATCTAAAACAGTTCTGCATACCTTTCCATCCGAAGACCATTTAATTGATTCTAAACACAACAAGGTTTCGAAGATCTTTCACTAAAACAACTAACGATTGAAAAATATCCAATTCTGCTCGCGAGCTCTTCAAAAGACCTTTTACTAGATACCAAACACAATAGGTTTTGAAAAACTTTCATTAAAACGATTGATGACAGGAAAAATTCAATTATGCACACGAGCTTTTCAAAAGACCTTTCATTTGATACTAAACACGAAGAATTTTGAAGAATTTTCACTAAAACAATTGAGAATCTAAAAGTATTAAGTTTTGTACACGAACCCTTCAAAAAATCTTTCTTTTTGATACAAACGCGATAGGTCAAATTTCAACTTTTTTATTTTATTACATTTTGTCTGAAAGTTCTTCTAAATCCCTTTCATATGATATCAAACACGACATTTTGCTAAACTAACTTTTTATAAGAATTTGTTTATTGGCACAATTGTTTGTTTGTAGATATTATAAATAATTTTTGAAAAAGCAATGAGCGTTCGCCGGGATTTGAATCCAGAACCTTTTACTCGCATGGTGACTGTTCTAGCATTTCTTCAACTAAAAGTTGCACGAAAGGCATGAGTATTCGCCGAGTGTTTGTAGCTGATTTGGTTAGAGCAGTCACCATGCGAGTGAAAGGTTCTGGGTTCAAATTCCGGCGAACGCTCATTGCTTTTTCAAAAACTAACTTTTTAATTATTTTATCTAAAGGTTCGTCTAAAGCCCTTTCATATGATATCAAACATGGCATAATTCGGAATACTTTAAGTTTGAAATAATTTCATCTGAAAGTGCTTTTGAAGCCCTTCAATATGACACTAAATACGATACGATTCGGAACACTTTAAGTTTGAAACTATTGACAGTCGTAAAATTTCAACTTTTTTTTAATTTCATATGAAAGTTATTCTAAAGCCCTTTCATATAACACTCAACACAATATGATTGGAAATACTTTATGTTAGAAACAATTGCTTATTGTAAAATTTCAACTATTTTCATTTTTCTGAAAGTTCTTCTAGGCTTTAATATGACACCAAACACGATAGGTTTTGTTGCAATTTCACTACAATAATTGCCGATTGAAAATATTATAATTTTGCCCACATGCCCTTTAAAATAACTTTCGTATTACCGATATAAAATTTAAGAGTGATCAAATGATTCCAATTCGAGTTATCTCGTTTTTCTAAATTCTACTCTGACGTGGATAAAATTTGCTTGATTTTACTATATATTATTACTGGAGACAAATTTGGTTGAGTTTACCTGTATACTTTATATAACTTGTCAATTTGACGTTTTGTTTTAGTGAATTGTCAAAAATTTTCTTTTTAAATACACATATATAAAATGCTTAATGATAATAAAAACATTGCCTCATTCCCCCCAATATGTGTAAAATATATCAAAAGTTATCTAAAAAATTAAATACTTCAATAATTGTTAATTAAAAATACGATATGTCCACATACAAATGTCAAAATTAGAGTAGATGTTCTTTTTAAAATTTCAAAGCCTCCACACTCTTTGTCTGTATATTTTGTAAAACTTGTCAATTTGACGTATTGAATTAAAACTAACTTCATAGTGAACCATAAAAAATTTTCTTTTTAAATACGCATATTTCAAATTTGTAATTATAATTAAAACGTCCCCTCAGTACCCCAATGTGTATAAAATATTTCAAAACTACTCTAAAACATTTCATATTTAAATAATTTATAATTAAGTATGCGACATGTCCACATACAAATGTCAAAATTCGAGTAGGTGTTCTTTTTAAAATTTCAAAGCCTCCACACTTTTTGTCTGTATATTTTATAAAACTTGTCAATTTGACGTTTTGAATTAAAACCAACTTCATAGTGGACTGTTAAAAATTTTCTTTTTAAATACACATATTTGAAATTTGTAATTGTAATAAAAACGTCCCCTCAGTCCCCTAATGTGCGTAAAATATTTCAAAACTACTCTAAAACATTTAATATTTAAATAATTTATAATTAAAAATGCGACATGTCCACTGACAAATGTCAAAATGACAGTAGATGTTCTTCTTCAAAATTTCAAAGCCACCATATTCTTTATACTTTATAAAACTTGTCAATTTGACGTTTTGCTTTAAAACCAACTTCATAGTGAAGTGTCAAAAATTTTCTTTTTAAATACACATATTTGAAATGTATAATTATAATAAAAACGTCCCCTCAGTCCCCTAATGTGCGTAAAATATTTCAAAACTACTCTAAAACATTTAATATTTAAATAATTTATAATTAAAAATGCGACATGTCCACTGACAAACGTCAAAGTGACGTTTGATGTTCGTCTTAAAAATTTCAAAGCCTCCACACTCTTAGTTGATTTTGCCCCAAAAACGCATGTTTTTTCAAGTTTTCTCGCACATCATGTGCACGAAAAATCTGAGACTATCAAAAGGCACTCCCCATGAATGACCCCGATCAAATAAAAAAAGTTGTAAATAAATCGAATAAACCGTCTAGGCTCTAAAATTGTTAGAATGAACATGATGAATCTATATATATATAGGGATTTATGCCGTTTAGTATATAAGACTAGCGGTCGGCCTGGCTTTGCCAGGCCTCACGCTAGGCTCCGCGGACACTGAAATAAGGTTCACTTCTGTATGACAAAATATAAACTGAATTAATTCCAATCTAAAACTTTTCAATTGATACCAAACACGATAAGCCTTAAAGTACTTTCACTAAAACGTTTACTGATCGAAAATATTTTAATTTTGCACACGTACCCTTTAAAAGAACTTTCATAATATACGAAATACGACTGCTTCTGAAACACTTTCAATTACATAATTATCGATAGAAAATTTAGGAGTGCCCAAATGATTCCAATTCGAGTTATCTGGTTTTTCTAAATTTTACTTTGCTGTAGACAAAATTTGCTTGATATTATTATCGAGATCAAATTTGGTTGAGTTCACCTGTATAAATTATAAAGCTAGTCAATTAGACGTTTTGTTTCGAAACCAACTTGATTGTGGACTGTAAAAAATTTACTTTTTAAATACACGTATTTGAATTGTATAATTATAATAAAAACGTCGCCTCATTTCCAAAATATGCCTAAAGTATTTCAAAACTACTCACAAAAATTTAATTTTTAAGTAATTTATAATTAAAAATGCGACATGTCTCCCGACAAAGGTTAAAATGACGTTAGATGTTCTTCTTAAAAAATTCAAAGCCTCCATATTCTTTATACTTTATAAAACTTGTCAATTTGACGTTTTGCTTTAAAACCAACTTCATAGTGAAGTGTCAAAAATTTTCTTTTTAAATACACATATTTAAAATGCGTAATTATAATAAAAACGTCCACTCATTCCCCCAATATATGAAATATATTTCAAATGTACTCTAAAAAATTTCATATTTAAATAATTTATAATTAAAAATGCGACATGTGCACTGAAAAACGTCAAAGTGACAGTAGATCTTCTTCTTAAAAATTTCAAAGCCTCCACACTCTTAGTTGATTTTGCCGCAAAAACGCATGTTTTTTCAAGTTTTCTCGCACATCATGTGCCCGAAAAATCTGAGACTATCAAAAGGCACTCCCCGTGATTGCCCTCTATCAAATAAAAAAAGTTTTAAATAAATCGGATAAACCGTCTAGGCTGTAGCGATTTACAAATGTGCGTGATGAATCTATATATACAAATATATATACCTCACTTATCAAAATAGTATATAGGACTAGCGGTCGTCCTGGCTTCGCCAGGCCTCACGCTAGCTCCGCGGACCCTGAAGTAGAATTCACTTTTGTAAGACAGTTGACACAATATAAATGCAATTATTACAAATCTAAATCATTTCTGCGTATCATTCCATCCAAAGACCTTTTAATTGATACTAAACACAATAGGTTTCGAAGATCTTTCACTAAAACAACTGACGATTGAAAAAAATCCAATTGTGCACGTGAGCTCTTCAAAAGACCTTTCATTTGATACTAATCCCGAAGAATTTTGATGCATTTTCACTAAAACAATTGAGGATCTATAAGTATTAAATTTTGTACGCGAACCCTTCAAAAAATCTTTCTTTTTGATACAAACGCGATAGGTTTCAAACACTTTCACGAAAACAATTGTACATTTTGCTAAACTATTAAAAATCTTTTGGACGTCATTTTTTATAATGTTCTACATTTATATTTTATATGTACATGAAATCAATTGAAATTTTTCTCTAAACTTTTTTGAAAAACTGTTGGAAATCGCTGAAATATACTTTTTGCATTGTAGAATGCTGCTATCAATTTTCTTTTTTTTTTAAATGTATATTATTACCGCACACAAATTTTGCTTTGTTTTATTACATACTTTAAAAAATTATTTGTCAAGTTGACGTTTTGTCTTAAAACTTTTTACGCTAGCCCTTCAAAAAACCTTCCATTTGATACCAAACACGATATGTTTTTAAGCACTTTCACTAAAACAATTGCCAATCGTAAAATATTTAATTTTGTACGCGATCTCTTCAAAAGACTTTTCATTAGATACCAAACACGATAGATTGTTAAGCACTTTCACTGAAACAATTGCCGATCAAAATTAAATTAAATGCTGCACAAAAATACTTCAAAAGACATTTCATTCGATATCAAACACGATGGTTTAAAAGCAAGATCACAAAATCAATTGCGAAACGAAAAAAAAAAGTTGCACACGATCTCTTTAAAAGTCTTTTTATTTGATACCAAAAAATATTTTATGTTTAAAACAATTGACGTTCTTCATTTTTTTTTTTATTTCATATAAAATTTCTTCCAAATTTTCATATGACATTAAATACGGCATTAATCCAAATATTTGAAATTTGAAACAATTGACAATCGTAAAGTCTTAATTTTTTTATTTCGTCTGAAAGTTCTTCTAAAGCCCTGTCATATGATATCAAACACGATTTGATTCGGAATACTTTAAGCTTAGTACAATTGACGGTCGTAAAATTTCAATCAAATAAGTGTTTTATTTCCGAAAATATTTTGCTAAAATAACTCATTTTTATTTCATCTGAAAGTTCTTCTAACTCTATTTCATATGCTCTAGCATTTCTTCAACTAAAGGTTGCACGAAAGGCATGAGTATTCGCCGAGTGTTTGTAGCTCAATTGGTTAGAGCAGTCACCATGCGAGTGAAAGGTTCTGGGTTCAAATTCCGGCAAACGCTTATTGCTTTTTCAAAAACTAACTTTTTAATTAATGTATCTAAAGGTTCGTCTAAAGCCCTTTCATATGATACCAAACATGGCATAATTCGGAATACTTTAAGTTTGAAATAATTGACAGTCGTAAAATTTCAATCAAATACGTGTTTTATTTCCGAAAAGATTTTGCTAATCTATTAAAAATCCGTTGGATGTAATTTTTGATAGTTCCACATTTTTTTTATAGAATTTATTAAGTTTGAAATAATTACCTATCGTAAAATTTCAACTTTTTATATTTCATCTGAAAGTTCTTTTGAAGCCCTTCAATATGACACTAAATACGGTACGATTCGGAATACTTTAAGTTTGAAACTATTGACAATCGTAAAATTTCAACTTTTTTAAATTTTATATGAAAGTTCTTCTAAAGCCCTTTTATATGACACCTAACACAATATGATTCGAAATACTTTATGTTAGAAACAATTGCTTATTGTAAAATTTCAACATTTTTCATTTATCTTAAAGTTCTTCTAAAGCCCTTTAATATGACACCAAACACGATGGGTTTTGTTGCAATTTCACTGAAATAATTGACGATTGAAAATATTATAATTTTGCCACATGCCCTTTAAAATAACTTTCGTATTACCGAAAGAAAATTTAAGAGTGATCAAATGATTCCAATTCGAGTTATCTGGTTTTTCTAAATTGTACTCTGCCGTGGATAAAATTTTAAATACACATATTTGAAATTTGTAATTATAATAGAAACGTCACCTCAGTCCCCCAATGTGTGTAAAATATTTCAAAACTACTCTAAAACATTTAATATTTAAATAATTTATAATTAAAAATACGACATGTCCACTGACAAATGTCAAAATGACAGTAGATGTTCTTCTTCAAAATTTCAAAGCCACCATATTCTTTATACTTTATAAAACTTGTCAATTTGACGTTTTGCTTTAAAACCAACTTCATAGTGAAGTGTCAAAAATTTACTTTATAAATATACACATTTGAAATGTATAATTATAATAAAAACGTCCCCTCAGTCCCCTAATGTGTGTAAAATATTTCAAAACTACTCTAAAACATTTAATATTTAAATAATTTATAATTAAAAATGCGACATGTCCACTGACAAATGTCAAAGTGACGTTTGATGTTCTTCTTAAAAATTTCAAAGCCTCCACACTCTTAGTTGACTTTGCCCCAAAAACGCATGTTTTTTCAAGTTTTCTCGCACATCATGTACACGAAAAATCTGAGACTATCAAAAGGCACTCCCCGTGATTGATACCTATCAAATAAAAAAAGTTTTAAATAAATCGAATAAACCGTCTAGGCTGTAAAACTGTTAGAATGAACGTGATGAATCTATATATATATATAGGGATTTATGCCGTTTAGTATATAAGACTAGCGGTCGCCCTGGCTTCGCCAGGCCTCACGCTAGCTCCGCGGACCCTGAAGAAGAATTCACTTTTGTAGGACAGTTGACCCGCGAGCTCTTCAAAAGACCTTTCATTTGATACTAAACACGAAGAATTTTGAAGCATTTTCACTAAAACAATTGAGGATCTAAAATTATTAAATTTTATACGCGAATCCTTTAAAAAATCTTTCTTTTTGATACAAACACGATAGGTCAAATTTCAACTTTTTTATTTCATTACAATTTTCTTCTAAAGCCTTTTTATACACCAATACTTTAAGTTTGAAACAGTTGACGGTTGTAAAATATTTTTTTTTTATTCCATTTGAACTTTCTTTCAAAACTCTTTCATATCACACCAAACTCGGCATGGCTCGGAATACTTTGAATTTGAAACAATTAACAGTTATAATATTTAATTTTTTCTTTATTCCATCTACAAGTTCTTTCAAAACTTTTTTATATGACATTAAACACTGCATGATTCCGAATACTTTAAATTTAAAACAATTGACGGTTGAAATATATATATTTTTTATTTCGTCTGAAAGTTCTTTTAAATCCCTTTCATATGATATCAAACACGATATGATACGGAACACTTTAGGTTTAAAACAATTGAAGGTCGTAAAATTTCAAATACGTGTGTTATTTCCGAAAACATTTTGCTAAACTAACTTTTTATAAGAATTTGTTTATTGACACAATTGTTTGTTTGTAGATATTATAAATAATTTTTGAAAAAGCAATGAGCGTTCGCCGGGATTTGAATCCAGAATCTTTCACTCGCATGGTGACTGCTCTAGCATTTCTTCAACTAAAAGTTGCTCGAAAGGCATGAGTATTCGCCGAGTGTTTGTAGCTCAATTGGTTAGAGCAGTCACCATGCGAGTGAATTTTTTTATAGTATTTATTAAGTTTGAAACAATTACCTATCGTAAAATTTCAACTTTCTATATTTCATCTGAAAGTTCTTTTGAAGCCCTTCGATATGACACTAAATACGGTACGATTCGGAATACTTTAAGTTTGAATTCGAGTTATCTGGTTTTTCTAAATTGTACTCGGCCGTGGATAAAATTTGCTTGGTTTTACTGTATATTATTACTGGAGACAAATTTGGTTGGGTTTACCTGTATACTTTATATAACTTGTCAATTTGACGTTTTTGTTTTAGTGGATTGTCAAAAATTTTCTTTTTAAATACACATATATAAAATGCGTAATGATAATAAAAACGTTCCCTCATTCCCCCAATATGTGTAACATATTTCAAAAGTTGTCTAAAAAATTTAATACTTGAATAATTTTTAATTAAAAGTGCGATATGTCCACATACAAATGTCAAAATTAGAGTAGGTGTTCTTTTTAAAATTTCAAAGCCTCCACACTCTTTGTCTGTATATTTTATAAAACTTGTCAATTTGACGTTTTGAATTAAAACCAACTTCATAGTGGACTATAAAAATTTTTCTTTTTAAATACACATATTTAAAATACTTAATTATAATAAAAACGTCCCCTCAGTCCCCTAATGTGCGTAAAATATTTCAAAACTACTCTAAAACATTTAATATTTAAATAATTTATAATTAAATATGCGACATGTCCACAGACAAATGTCAAAATTACAGTAGATGTTCTTCTTAAAAATTTCAAAGCCTCCACACTCTTAGTTGAAAATGCATGTTTTTTCAAGTTTTCTCGCACATCATGTGCACGAAAAATCTGAGACTATCAAAAGGCACTCCGCATAAGTAATCCCTATCAAATAAAAAAAGTTTCAAATAAATCGGATAAACCGTCTAGGCTGTAAAATTGTTAGAATGACCGTGATGAATCTATATATAGGGAATTAAGCCGTTTAGTATATAAGATGTGTAGGTAATTACAATGCTATGAAAAACTGTTTTAAAAAAACACAGTTTTTTTTTATAAATCTGCAGGTTGGCCATGATAAAGTGTTACACAGGCATTGAACATGGATGATGAGTTTATCTATAAATATTGCGTCTTTGATAATTGTTGAGAAAAAAGCTTTATATAAAAATTGTTTTCTATATTTAGATCAATCAATAAATTAAATTTAACTCGGCCAATAGTTGTAAATATTGGCAAGGAAATGGGGTGGCTAGCCTAGTGGTATGAAGTCGGCCTGTGGATCCTGAGAACCTTGGTTCGATTCCCACAGGCGATAAACAATTTTCATAATTTCAAAAGCTACCTCTGTGGTCCTCCTCCACTAACATCTTTGGGGGCCGTGATTTGATGACTGGTAACCGCACTTCACGCGCAAATATATCACTTACCGAGATCTGCTTCGGCAGAGTGCCACACCCAGTAATGGATAGAAGGCGTGATGATATATTTATTTATTTAAATTGTAAACATGATTTTATAATGAGATAATGAAGAAATGGATCAAATGCAAGCTAATATAAAACGTTTTTTTTTTCTGAAACCGGCAAAAAAGTGTTTACTTTCCTAACCAATTTAATATGGAAAGTAAATTTTTACCAAAACAGGCAAGTAAAGTACGTATTTTAAGGCTTTAACAGTCTGGTAAAGATTTAACATGATGAAAATTGGGATAATGGCTCAGTAGTATCGAGTCGGCCTGTGGATCCAAAGAACCCTGGTTCGATCCTCACAGCCGACAAAACATTTTCACCAATTTATAAATTACCCCTGTGGCTCCCCTACCAGTAACATATTTGGAGGCCGTCATTTGACTGCTGGTAACCGCACTTCAAGCGCATAAATATATCACTTACCAAGATCTGCTTCGGCTGAGTGCCACATCCAGTAATGGGTAAAAGGCGTGATGATATATTTATTTATTTTTCAAACTGTTTGTCGCCTATGGAAATCGAACCCAGGTTCTCAAACCCACAGACCGATTCGATACCATTAAGGCACTTATCCCATAATTGTAACTTACTTACAGTTTATATTGATTTTTGACTGTTGTCATGGAAAAATATCAACTATCAAACAGAGCTGGGCAGTAGCTAGCTACTAGCTTAGCTACGTTTACCTTAGCTGTAGCTGTAGCAGAGCTAAATGTGAAAAATATAGCTGTAGCTTGGAGCGAGCTATGTTTTTTTTCTATTAGCTTAAAAATATTGCTACTTTTAAAGCTACATTTTGTAGCTTAAAACTACTTTTTGTAGCTTAAAGCTACTGTTTGTATCTTAAAGCTACTTTTTGTATCCCAAAGCTATTTTTTGTAGCTTAAAGCTACCACTGTTCATTACGTAATTAATTTTTGTTTTGTATTTGAATTGTACCTTCTTTATTATTTTCTATAACTGTAGACAAGTTATTATATAGTGTAAAATCTATTAACATATTTTATGTTTCACTTGTTCTTTACCTATCCTACTTTTGTATTAAATACGTATTAGATGAACTAAACATTGACTGTTTAGGAGTCTTCTGTTAATGTGACTGTTCATTTATTCCGATATAAATAAAAATTATAGCATAACGAATTAACAATACATTTGTCTATTTGTGATTTTTTATATTTATTAACAGTCATTATAACAAAATACTGATCAACTGATCGTATGACAATGGCAAATTTAATAATTCTCAATAATTGAAAAAAATAGCTTTAAAATTTAACAGCTACTTTAATTAAAGCTTTTAGCTGTAGCTTAGCTATATTTTACAAAATGTAGCATATAGCTGTAGCTCAGCTACTTTTTTAAAGAATAGCTGTAGCTGTAGCTTAGCTACTTTTTTTAAATAGCTTGCCCAGCTCTGCTTTCAAAGTAATTTGTACTTTGATGCATATACTAAAAAAAATTGATCTTAAATTATTACTAATTCTTCTTCTTAGAAGCTATAGAATAGAGATGAAGAAGGTAACAACATTAAATTAGAAAAGTTATCTATTTTAAATTTATTATGCTAGTATAAATTACAACAAAAACGCTATGATAAATAGAGGGTTGGCTTTATTTTGTTTCTCTTTTAACGGCGTCAAAGTAACAAAATTAATTTATAGTAATTACTAGATAACATGCAACGTTAAGTCGTCCATTTTATTTGATAAATTGATCTAAAATTAATTTATTTACGAGTAGCATTTTCATGTGGAATCAATCAAAAAATCAATTTACGTCATCTGTTCGTAATAGGGGCACTAAAACTAATTCCCACATTTAGGGCACAGAGCAGATGTTACTCAAGGCGTTAAAATAAACTCGTGTGTCATATTATTGTCCACGCGGGTTTAACATTTCAAATTACAAATTTATGCAAATTGAATTAAAAAATCTCAAGTAGACAAATTTAAGTAGGTACTTAGACAAACAAACAAAATGATGTCATTTACAAATAATATCAAAAAAATATTACTGTACATAAAGACTAAAAAAGTACATAAGTAATTAATTCACAAATGAACAAGATACTACATCATGTTTAATAAGTAATCAAACAGTAATACATAATGTATTTATCAATTATTTTCACGTAAGGTACACGTCATGCAAAGCGTATAATAAGTTATTTTGAATCCTTGTTGTTTTAATCAAGGTAACTTGTGGTATGTTTATTTAATTTCTTATATATTTGTATAAAATAATTACCTTTTACTCATATTGTCATTCTATTTATAAATATGTGTTATCAGTTTTTTTATTAATATTTATGACGTATATATCTATTCATTATATTTTTTCTTTGGGTTAATTAAATTTGCAAGAATTATTTGAAATAAATTATTTACACATTTACAGTATTTTATTTCAATCGTGTTTTCTGTATTAGTATTATTTATATTTTTTCGTCGTACTGGAGTCAATAACTATTAATAAAATTTAATTTATAAATAGAAATTATGTATTAAGCTCTTAATTATGGATAAACAAAGAAATCTTATGTTAAAAATATCAAAAATGGAAGAATGCATTATGATAATCAGCAGAGCTGGGCAAGCTACTTAAAAAAAGTAGCTAAACTACAGCTACAGATATTCTTTAAAAAAGCAGCTAAGCTACAGCTATAAGCTATATTTTGTAAAATATAGCGAAGCTACAGCTAAAAGCTTTCGTTAAAGTAGCTGTTAAATTTGAAAGCTACTTTTTTTAATTATTGTGAAATAATTAAATTTGCCATTGTCATATGATCAGTCTTTTGTTATAATGACTGTTTTGGTATAATGACTTTTTGTAGCTTAAAGCTACTTTTTAAGCAGAAGGTCAACAAAGTACGCATGCGTACAAGCTAAACCCACACAAAATAATTATTTGTTGCCGGTTCTAACTGGCTCTAATACGCAAAAATACACAGTAGGTGCCAGATGGTGTTTGCTATTTTTCATATTTATGTACATAATAGTAAATTAACAGTCATTATAACAAAATACTGATAATATGACAAAGGCAAATTTAATTATTTCACAATAATTTAAAGAAGTAGCTTTAAAATTTAACAGCTACTTTAACGAAAGCTTTTAGCTGTAGCTTAACTATATTTTATAAAATATAGCTTATAGCTGTAGCTTAGCTACTTTTTTAAAGAATAGCTGTAGCTGTAGCTTAGCTACTTTTTTTAAGTAGCTTGCCCAGCTCTGATATTGTACCATCGAAATATCGATGTATTGATATAACATCGAAATATCGATATTAATACATCGAAGTAGAGGCGATTATTTAATCAAGGTATTGAGTATATGCCAATATATAATATTTATATATCGTTGTTTTCATAATTGTTATTTTTTTAACTAGACAAAAAAGTTTCAAATTTACTGGCGCGGCTAAAGTTTCATAGCCGAGGCTATGAATTTAGCAAAGATAGTAAATCAGCTTTTTTGCTGTGTTGAACATATTTGTTTTTTACCAATTTTTTAAAATTAGTATTAATGTTGTAATTATTTTCAATATTTTTTATTATGGGTATCATCCTAGTTATCTCGTTGTTCTTCATTTGTTAAGCGATGATATGTAAAAACAAATTTGACATTTACAATTTCATAAATGTCATTCTGTTTGTTGTGAATGTTGTCAATCAATATAAATTGAATGTACAATATATAATGGAAAGTAACGAAGGAATATTAATCTCACCTGAGAATAAAGATAATGTATGCTATTGTAATTATAATTTTAAAATTAAATCATAAATGTATGGGGTAGGTGGGTCAGTCGTATCGAGTTGGCCTGTGAATTTGAAAACCTGGGTTCGATTTCCACAGCCAATAAACAATTTTCACCTCATTAAAACTATCTCTGCACCCTCCCTTCCACTAACATTATTGGCTGTCATGATTTGATGGCTGGTAACGCGAATAAAATATATCACTTACCGAGATCTGCCACAGCAGATTGCCACAACCCGTAATGGGTAGAAGAAGTGATGATATTATTTATGTAAATGATAAATGTTCATGGGGTGGCTCGCTCAGTGGTATGAAGTCAGTCTGTGGATCCTGAGAACCCTGGTTCGATTCCCACAGGCGACAAACAATTTTCATAATTTCAAAAGCTACCCCTGTGGCTCCTCCACCACTAACATCTTTGGGGGCCGTGATTTGACGGCTGGTAACCGCACTTCACGCGCAAAAATATATCACTTAGCGAGATCTGCTTTGGCAGAGTGCCACACCCAGTAATGGGTAGAAGGCGTGATGATATTATTTATGTAAATGATAAATGTTAATTTTCTTGTTTTCCAAAGCGACACTTTTATAACCTAGGCTGTTAAAGTAGCTATTTACAGCCTGTCAATTGTCAAAAAAAGTCCACTATTTATGTCAACAGACAAAATATGCATTTCAACGTAAATTTGTGACCAAAATTTTTATATTTTTATATAAAATGCAAATGTTTCTTCAATTAATTACTTATTTATATTTTGGACTGCCAAATGTTAAATTCTTAGAAAAGAGTCTAAGATTCTTGGAACTTGCCATAAATTGTATTTGTATCCTGTGGCCGAAGCCAGATCTGCTAGTTTTTTTCCGTTACTAGTTATAGAGCTTAAGTATTTCCAGATGTTATTTCCGTAACCATTTATTACTTAACGGGCGCAATAAGTTTTATTAAGTACAAATACTTCACAACCCAAATAAAAATAAAAAATCTGCATCCCTGAATCTTTCGAAATAAAACAGTATTTACATTTAAAAAAAATATATTTTTCTCAAATAATAAAATTGGTTGAAATTGATTGTTGAACATTCTTCGTTCAACACTCAGTGGAGGACGAAGTAGTTTGATATATTAATAAATCGAAATATCGTTAAATTGAAACATCGATATATCGAAATATTTGAACTTAGATACATAGAAACATCAATAAACGATATTGTTTTTCTCATATATCATTATTCGATATATCAATATAAAACAAGCAATCGTAGCCCAGTGAATAAAAGCGAAGTAAAACCTGCGTTTCATAATTAAAAAGTAATAGGTTCTGCATTCAAATCTCACTGACTTAAATCTAAAAATACGGTTGTCTGAGTGGTTCGGATTCTACTATAAGCTGTAGGCCCCCTGTACTGTAATTGAGATTAAGTTTCTGTTGTGCACAGTAACATATAAATAAATAAATATCGATATATCGATGTAGATTCATAGTCCTTTTATTGATATATTAAAAAAAATATTCTTGCGGCTCTCCATGCAATAAATGCTGCTGGTTTTGTAATTTGACAGCCGCTAAAAGCATTTTATAGGACAATAAATATTTGTCATGTCGAGAGCATTTAAAATAAGGTTATAAAAAATATTTAAAATTCAAAATTATATTTACAAATTATATTTGGGTCAAATATGTTACATTTACGACATAGACACAATACAAATTCTTAAACAGGCAGATTCATAAAACGGATTAGCGCTAACACCGTTTTTAATATTATCTATAACTCTGTTTCAAATTAAGATAGATTCAAGAAATGAATTAAATATGATGCTAATTAACACTCTTTTTAACTCAAGTTAAAATAAACTTGTTTCATGCATTGAAAAGAGAGTTAAAAACGAAATAAAATATAGTGTTAGCGCTAACCCGCTTTATGAATCTGCCTGAAAAAGGCTACAGCTTATCACAGAAATAAAAACAAAAGCTTTAATTTTGTATTAACAAACTTGCCATTATTATGGCACAAATTATAACCACTTGAAAGTTTTACCAAGGAATTTTCATGTCACATTAGTAAAGCAAAGTAGAAAATGTAAAATATAATATGCAGATTAATTTAGATGTGAAATATAATCATTTAAAACTTATTTTAAATCTTTTCCTCTAAAATCCAAAATAATTAGGATAGCAATTGTAGCGAATATTTGTTTATCTGTCTATGAATGCGGTGCACTTTTCTTACCTGTAAGTAAAAAATGAGTTTATAAAGTAATTAAATAATAATCTGCTCTTATTAGACTTAAGTATTTAATTATCAACAAAATTAAGCCATTAAAAAAATAATTATATTAAATTATTAGTAATTATTACCTGTGTTGATGTGCTAATTATTTTGGCACTTTTGATTATTTTTATGATTGAACGACCTTTTAAAATTGCGGATTCCAAACTTTAATTAATTATCAATAGCTTGCTATCAACACCTACAGAAATAAATCATGTTGAATATATTATTGCGTAATTTTATTAATTAATTATAATTTTTGTGCGGAGAAACATGATATATGTTTGAAGAAGAAAAAATGGTATTGACGATATAAAAACAAATATAATTGTTTAAATGACTAATTTGTCATCTTTTGTACTTGTGTAATGTAATCATCATATTATACGGTGTATTATATATTATCTACATTTTTCAATTCGTATTTTATTACTTTTGTTTTTTGTCAGTATAATATTCAATGTCCGAAAACATGATTAAATTTATGCTCAACTTTATACGTTAGTAATTTTTATTTATTATTATTTAGACGTTCATAACTTGACCATTAAATTAACAATTAATAATGATATACTTACTTATACAATTTTTTTTTTTTTATTGTTTATTAATTTACAATCTGTCGCATTTGGACAATAAGCAAATGGTATAACATTAAATTAACAAGAGGGGGATTATGTCCATTGACATTTACCCTAATACAAAAAAATCAATTTATAAAAGTGTGAGACTATCAATGTTAGAAAATAACTATGGTGCTTGCTATAATTTTCGAGTCATATCTGAAGTACTCGTACAAACAAAGCTCAATCTATTGGTGTAAACAATCATTGGTCACCATAGGTAATTATTGGACGTTAAGTTAAAAACCTCCTTTCATACAAAATATAATAGCAACGTGACTATGGTGATTGCTATGATTTTGTAGTCATAGTACCTACAAACAAAGCACAATCGATTAGATTGGTGTAAACCTGTAAACAAATCATTTGTTGTCCATAGGTGGCTGCTGTCGTTAAGTTCAAAACTATTTGTTAAGTTAATTTAAACTGTTGTGGTTACTGTGGTTTTGGAATACAAACGAAACAATTGATTGTTTTACTCAATTGATTTGTCCTTCTTGAACGACAATATTATTTTTATTTAAACGAGACTAAGGCGAAATTGGATAAGACATTGGAACAGCAGTTGTCAACCTGAAGGGTTAATCAATTGGTAATCAAAGGCATTTATTTAAATGTAATTTTAATTCTTTGAGATTAAGGATGAAAGGTTGCGTGAGATTGTTTCATGAAATACAATATTGATAAATGATATATGTAGATATCTTATCCAACATATATGCCGTCAAGAAGCTCGAAATTTCAAACAAAAAACGTAGCTGCAATTTAATCGGGATTAAAGAGCTGGATGCATTTTAATTACTTATTTGAAATGCACAACAATAGAAAATGAGGTTATCTGGTTGTTTGAATATATTTATGACTGAAATAATCAATCAGCATACAGCCACACAAAAAAAGTCCGAGTGAGAGAGTACAGAATAATATATTCCTATGTATTTTGGCGCGCTAAATCCGAATCCAGCATCAGAATTTCGGTTTTGGCTCATTACTCTTCCTTAACCTCAAAATAACCTTAAAAACTATTTCATAAAGGAAATATCGTTCATAAATAAATTAATTAATTTCGAGTATATCATATAAAAATACAGCATTCAAGAGAGATATAACCCGTATTTTCCTCCAAAAAATATTTCCTTTATGAAATAGTTTTTAAGGTTATTTTGAGGTTAGGTAAGAGTCATGAGCCAATATCGAAATTCTGATGCTGGATTCGGATTTAGCGCACCAAAATACATAGAAATATATTATTCTGTACTCTCTCAGTCGGCCTTTTTCTTTTTTTGTGTGACTGTATAATTGTTAATGGGGTTGGTGCCTCAGTGGTATCAAGTCGGCCTGTGGATCCTGAAAACTTCGGTTCGATTCCCACAACCGGCAAACAATTTTCACCACATTAAAAATATAACCACTGTGACTTCCCCTCCACTTACATCTTCGGGGGCCGTGATTTGACGACTGGTAATCGCACTTCACGCACATAAATATATCACTTACCGAGATCTGCTCCAGCAGAGTGCCACACCTAGTCATGGGTAAAAGGCATGATGATATATTTATTTATTATTTATTTGTATAATTGTTGGATTTTATGCTTCTAAAATTTCATTAATAAAGACAATAACGTTTTGGATTGTGTTTAAGCTATTATTAAACTGTAAATTCTAATACAATTATATTAAATAGTTCAAAACAAAAATAGATATCAAAGTCACATTTTTCTATACAAATTTATATTAATTTGAATGTCGCCATCTCTATTAATAAAATCTTGAAAGCCTCAAATCCAACAATTATTATTGATTATTGTCAATATATCAATGATTAAATTTTAGATTGTAATCAATTTCGCTGTTTCTTTTTAATGCCAATGGCACACTGGTCGAGGAGCATGAATGAGCGTCGAGGAACTTATCGATGAAACAACAGAACGCACCCTGACTATTAAAATAAACAAACACGAAAAAATAGCACAAAGCAAAACCAAAATGACAGCCCACGCTAACATGAAATGAGACACAATAATACGTGTGAAATGAGACACAATAATACGTGTGAAATGAGACACAATCGTTTCATCGAGGAACTCCTCGATGGAAATAGAGGCGCCTCTATTTTTCATCGATGACGGGTGCGTTCTGTTGTTTCATCGATGAGTTCCTCGACGCTCATTCATGCTCCTCGACTAGTGTGCCATTGGCATAATATGCTTATTGCAACTGCATGGAAAAATATTGTGTGCGCCGTTCATAAAATGTGTTTGACGTACGATGTCGTGTTCCTCAGCCGACAGATTAATTATTCATTACATTTAACACGCTAGGGACACAAATAACTATTACATTCCTAGCATTTTACCAATAATTTGAAAACCACAGAAATTTTTTGCAACTTACACCTAATTAACTCTTACGACATGATTATGTATACAATTACAAGCATGATATCACTCATATTTTCGGCAATCAAATCACAAACACAAGACACTTTTCCTCAAGAACCATTTAATTATAGGTACATCAATGAAATCCTCAAAAGCAACGACTTAACTCATCACGACGAGAATATGATTGTGTTTAATTAAACTTATTTGTATAAATAACTACGTCATCGCTTCCATCTTTGGGTCACGATCGGAAGAAAAATAGTACGTAAACATGGAATCTTCGTAAAAACCGCCACAAAAATGCGCAATAATTGAATCATAAAGGAATCGACAAGGTCGCGTAGTGTTGTTGGTAATGATCGCTCTTTTTGTGCACTTGTTCGATGTTTCTGCCAAATCACTTGAGCGGTGATCGAGCGTTGATATCACCGGGCCTTGGGAGATGTTTATGTGTCTTCAGCGGGAGGTTAAGATTGTTTTGTCGGCTAGATCGATTGTTATTACCTGAATGACAATGTTTTATAGTGTTAGATTGGTCACGTTGTTGTTTAATTTCTTTATTTTCTTTTTTTATCAATTAAAACACAATTTAAGAATAAAACGAGCAAAAAATTAAGATATCAAATGACAAAATATTTGTTAACTTCACATTTCAATATTAGTAAGTGAATTATTATCTTTAATTGACTCGTATGTTATTGACATCTTTTTAAATATCATGATTATTTTTTATATTATCATAATTTCGATATTTTGTGACCAGAATAATTTACTCAACTGGATGGTCCATTCTAATTCATAGAGGGATATGGCTGTGGCTATGACTATGATATTTTTGCCTGATAGCTATCCTCAATTGTCTTCATAGCAACAAATTAGTCAATTATATTTTAATATTGGTAATAAAAATATAGTGTGGTTGTCAACCCTTTTATTTATAAATAAATCATCGTGTCAAATTGTTAAATTTGTTCGATTTCATTATATAAATACATTTTCTATTTGAGTTCTATATTTATCATTCATTAAAGAAAATTATTATAAATAAACAAATAGAAAAAAAAACATCGAATGACAGTTACTGTGGCCATGACTACAGCGGGACCTATCCAGTAGAGATGGGAATTCTTTTTAGTGAACTAGTTCATTCATCCTCATTCACCAAAAAGATTAGTTCACTGAACTAGTTCATTAGTTCACTTTCGTTAACGAAATATTTAAGACTATGATGAACGGAAATCGGATTGTATTGTGATTCACGAGAACAAGTGAACTTGGTCTGGTTCTAGTATAATTTGACAGCAAGTATGAAAGAAGAAAAAATAAAAGTCAAAATTGGTTTTTCAAAGTTGTATTTTAAATAAATAAAAATCAAAGCAACGATCACGAACGAACGAAGTATGAAGTAAGCTTAGTAAGCTCCTCTAGTAATTCACTCGTTCACTTGTTCTCCGTTCTCCGCTCTCCGCTTTCAATTCGACCACAGCGGCCGTGCCGCCGTTGTGGTGAATCATATCCGAATAGTTCACAGTGAACTAGTCTTTAATAAACTCACGAACTAATTCGTGTCGTTCACTATAAGGAATAGTTCATATATTTACACTAGTTTGTTCACGAACTACACACCTAGTAGTAATCCAGCTTCCTCTATAATTTTTCAATGTGGCTAAATGATGACATCATCGATAATTATTTTTATTTATATCGCCAGGTATTATTTAGCAATGTGGCTACCGTTGCCACAGTGGCTTTGTCAATTAGAATAGACTCCCTGGTATTTTTATGTTATTTTCTTACTTATATGTAGCTGTTATTAAAAAAATAGAATATAATGACAGCTCACTGACACCTTTGTGGTTAAAAAGTAATATTTTTATATTGGTAAAGTTGTACAAGAACAAAATACATAAAAGTAAAATGGAAATAATAGAATAATTAGACACAGAATGTTTAAATGATAATAATCTTTAGACTAATCATAAGTTACAGAATGGGAGGAGTGGTACTTGTGCTACTAATAATAATCTAGAAATGTGCAATTGAACCTTGTATATATTAAAATAATTAATTAATATTACAGAAAGCAAACAAATGTGTGTGGCAGCCATGTTGGAATTTGGAAATGCGTTATAACTTAAGAATATCAACAGCTTCTAATCTCGTGTTAGCTGATCGTTGTATTTAACTTGCATCCAATCACACATCACCCTAAAACTAGTAGAGATCTTGGAATAAATTGCAACCCGCCGTTAGGTAAAAAGTAAAAATTTAAAGTATTAAATAACTCCTTTCATTTACATGCAATAATAAAATCTGTTAATGCTGTAATTTGATAATTGATTTTTCACATTGACTTGGCGATATGATTTCTATATATTTTAACTTTAATTAAGAAATTAGGGGTAGCTAGCTCAGTGGTATCAAGTCAGCCTGTGGATCCTGAGAACCCTGGTTCGTGTCCCACAAGCGACAAACAATTTTCACCATTTTAAAACTACCCCTGTGGCTCCCCCACCACTAACATCTTTGGTGGCCGTGATTTGACGACTGGTAACCGCACTTCACGCGCAAAATATATCACATACCGAAATCTGCTTCAGCAGAATGCCACACCCAGTAATAGGTAGAAGGCGTGATGATATATTTATTTATTTATTTAATAATGAAATTCTTATAAAAAATTGTAAAAGGGCTAGAACTGCGAATCTAACCGATAGCGTCAATCTAACAATCCAAATATAATAAAGTTAACGAAACAGTCATACAAAAGCGAATAAATAAAAAAACAGAAGATGTTTAAATATATGTATTAAAACATAAAAGCGGAATATAGTAAAAACAGCCTATGAACCAAAATTAGTATTACTAAGTGTAAATTACTAAACTAATCATGGTATCTTGCATACCTACAAGAGATCACTTGTCTCGATCAAAGCCAAACTACTACTAACTAATTTTTGTCTTCCATGGGATGTGTTGACAAGGCGTAAGAGGGTAATATCGTTGCGTTGGTTCCCATGCTCGAGTTTACATTAAAAAAACATCTAGACGCTTGCAAGGGATGAAGTACAAAGGTCAAATACAACCCGGGCTAACGCTCAGCTATTCATTTACCCTAATATGTCAACACATATCATATAAAGTTTATACTATAAACAAAGCGCGGCAATTCAGAGAAGCCATGAACTCGATAATTAACTATCTAGGGAACACTGAAATTGTTATAACATATGCATAGGGCCGTCTTAAGTCATGCAGGGGCCCTCGGGCACACAAAAAAAGTAAAAAAAAATGTGACTGAAAACATCAGTATGTAGTTTTATTTAGTGACTTTATTGGTTATTATGGTTAGCTTTATACAAATGAATTATAAGTGAAATGATTACTACTCGTATTTTGAGAATTGGACTTACGTTAATGATAATAGTTTCTTCCGGGATTTCTGTTATGCAAAATCTTCAATTATGTCCTGAAAATTCTTTTAAATATTTTAAATTTATTTTAATATTTGTATAAATTTTATAGGATTAATTAAGAAATTTTAAGTCACGTATTTTCATTTTAGATTTAGTAAAATTTGGTTTATTGTTTAAATTATATTATTTAGAAATCTCATCTTGTTTTCGATTTACATTTAAATTAAAAAAATTAACGACAATTCTTAGCAAAATTGCACTAAAAATTGAGCTCCTCTATTTTCCGTGTAAACGACGACCGCGGCATCAAACCAGGGGCCCTGGGCTTCTGCCCCATGTGCCCTTATGATAAAGACGGCATTGCATATGCACTAATAAATTTGATAAACAAAATTCTGTCAAGTCAATTTTTAAAACAATAGTTAAGATAACATGTAATTACTCTGTATCTGTCGAAGCTTAGTTGATACTGCAAAATCCTAATTATAACAAAACTTAATTCTAAACGGTTTTACTTTGTTACAATATTAAACATGAAAATATTTGAAATCTAAATGAATGCAAAAACTTACAATTTTTGGGTAAAGGAGTTTGAATTGATTTAAAATATTATTTTAGGGAAAGAGTCCCAAAAGAAATTACGTCACTACTCATTTAATTCGTCCTTCTTTTGTTTGAAAAATGTGCAATATCTTTATAATTTTATATAATGAACATTATATATATATATATATATATATATATTTGTAATAAGAAAACGTGTATATAAGAATATTGCTGTCATCATTGCTATAATGAAATGTAATTATCATACTAAGGCCGTATTTGTTTGGGAAATTTGGATTCAACCCTGAACTGATCTAGAACTAACTCGTGTTACTTCCAAATAAATGATGCATCTAAGTGTCAGTTGGAAACACTGGCGGTAAATTTAAAATCTGAATGCATGTTCGAAGCGACATCTGCTTAGTTTTGTTTGTATGTTAAATTGCGCTTTAAATTGGATGTTTTAGTCATCTGTATATTTTTGATATGTAGTCAAAAAGCAAATAACGTCAGAGTCTATACATTTTTTTATAATTTTGTCATCAGCAGTATCAAAATAATTAATTTCGGAGTCGCAATTATGTGTCGTAATATTATCGTCTGTGATTTATATTGCAAGAAACACTTAATGCATATTGCTCTTCCATCATCTGCATAAATAATAGTTTAGTATATTTTTTCAAAATATTATTATAAAATTACTTACGTTTTTCATAAAAATAACTCCTAACCTCTCTATACTATTACAAATCGCGATGCCGCCACGAATAACAAGGAACACAAGTTGATTAGAAAGCGATAGTAAACGGGTTGAATCTACTAACCCGCTAAAATAGCTGGGGCAGTAAGGTTAGTTCTGGGTTACTTAAAGCGTGCGAATTAAACAAAAGTAACCTACCAGGTTATAAAAAAGCCCAAATAAATACGGCCAATGTGACAAAATAACATATACTCGTTTTTATATATTTATCATTCACATTTTTAATTAGTTTATAAATAATTGTTATACTATAAAATAAATATGTTTCATTCTTTAAAAGTAAATCAAATCATTAGAACAATTTCATTATCATAATTTGTATTAAACGTCTCTTCTATAACATAAATAAATCGGTAAATTTGTACACACTAGAGCATCAACAATTGCTCAACAAGCTAAAGAATGTCATAAAAATGTGGTAAATCTCACCCATATGAATTAAATAATTAATGTTAAGGCCAAAAGTGTTCGCAATTGTACGCGACAAAATGAACAAATACGAAGGAAAGTGATTGCATAAAACGGTGCAGACATAATAGCGCTTATTGTTCTATAGGTACTAATTTTAATTCAAATGTTATAATTATGTCAGAAGCGAGGGAATACTTATGAAGAGTACTTATTACTGCGTCTTTATAATACCGCACAGCTTAACTATAGTCATTTACTAAGTGCACGTATTTCATTTGCTTAACCGCAAGTTTCTAAATACGTTTTAGTTTCATAAAGTGTACGGTAAATTTAAATAAAAACAAATATACGTATCGTTATAAGTTCAGGAATCCAGGAACAGTACAAGTGCACAGCACTAATAAGCGTCATTACATTTCGTTGCTTGTGATTTTCTACCGAACTGCAAAACTAAATTCACAAAATAGATGTTTTATTGTATCCTAATGGTTAATGGTTAAATATCTCCAGGTACAGGATATTACTTGATGATGGACACTGGTTTGGAATTTATAAAATTATTATCTTGTAAAAAATCCTAATAACGTAAATTTGAAAATGCTTGGCTAATAAGTCAAGAATTACATATAAAACAAATTCGTTTTATTTCGGAAGAGAGTTGTGCCATCCAATTTATTTATGAAAAAAGATAAACATTATTCATTTTGTTTTTATATGACCATGCAAAAAGTAGACTTTTCTACACTTATTTCATGTATGGAAAGTAGATATTCGCCAATCAGCGTGCGAAGATTAAAAACTTTCCGTTCTACCACTGAAAACTACAAAACTGTAGTTAGCTATTATTGTATTCATTTGGAACTATGGTTTTGGAGTACTACTATCGTAATTTACAAGTGGCCAGAATTATCATACTTTTAAATAGGGATTTATCGTTAATTAGAGTTTAAATTTTGACAGTTATGTTAATTTTTTTAAAGTTATTCGCTGCTGTCTTTCTTAAACTAGATTTGAGCAATAAATGAGGTTGATAATATCGGCCCTAAAAGTTTTATGAAATGGGGCCCAGAAAGTGAGTTTTTCTTATTGAGTATGTTATTATATTCAGGGATATACGAAAACTTTTAGCGTTTTCAAACGAATTTCAACATCAAAAAGAACAGGCAAAAATGGTTTTTAAATTCTTTTTAAAAGAAATTTTAAATGGTGTAAGAAAAACATAATGTGTGCACCTCGAGCGTTCTTACTACGTCTAGGTCATTATTTCATCAATATCCTTGCGCTAGTTGCAACAGACTATTTTCTATTCTAGGCTCATCAATAACTATTCGGTTATTTTATTTGTATCACATTATTTTAGAACAAATCAATAATCTACGTTATATCGATGGTTATAATGCCTGTTTTACACTGAGCAATATTGCAAGTGCAACTGCAACTTTCAACAAGTTGAAGCAATATTGAACGAGTGTAATACAGAAATTGCAAGTGCAAGAGGCAGAAGCAATCTTGCATCAACCTCTTGCACGAATTAGAACGTGTTCTAATTTTTGCAAGACTTGCAAGGCCACTGTTAGTTATTTCTAGTAATTTTAAGTTTGTTAGAATGCTACCAACTTATTATAAATGTCAAAAACGATAATGTTGGGTTAAAGATATTAAAATGATTTACTGCATTGCAAATAATTGTGCAAATACTTATAAGAATAAATTTTTATATCAATGCAATATAACATGAAACAAATGTTAATAATATAAGTGATATAAGAGGTTAAGCTGATATAATATGAAGTTAGTAACGACAAAAATTTGTAAATAAATTAATATTATATTGCAGTTGCAAGTTGCTGAATGTAAAGTGAAACATATAACTCTGCAACATTTTGGTGCAACTATAGTTGAACGTAAATCTTGCAAGTTGCAATTGCAGGTTGCGCTTGCTCAGTATAAAACAGGCATAAACAAATTTATTTTAATGATATAACTGCCATCCTCAATTAAATGTACTTTAAATTGAGGATTTTAGGGTAGATGGCAAATGGTATCAAGTCGGATTCTGGATTTGAGAACCCGAGTTCAATTTCTACAGTCGACCATCAATTTTACAACTTCAATTTCTATGAATTCGAAATTATTCCTATTTGGTCCACCTCAAATTTCTTCTGCTGTTATATGAAAATGGTTAAACATCGAATTACAGCAGATTTGGGTTCCAGGCAGTCATCATAACATTCTACAGAGGGATCAAAGGGGATTGTTACAGCTGGCAATAAAAAAAACTACTTGAAATTGGTAAGCCTGATACATAAATTCATTTCCTGTCGTTAACAGTGACATTTTAAATTTAAATTTGAGTACATTTATTAATTATTACATTTATTCCTAAAGTATTTCTATTACATAAAAAGTCAAAATTCTATTAGCTGTCAGACTCCTGACATAACCTATTTGTATTTATTAGAAATGTCAAATAGCATTTCCGCCTCTATCTGACGTTGTGCTAACTGTGGAATAAAAAGATCTCGGAATTGTATTGCCAACTATAACAATTCCTTTTGATCACCCTGTATTAATAAGCTATATATATTTACTTACATAACACACTGTACATATATATTTTATTTTATATATACTGATCTGTAAAAGAACCTCCAATAACATATCTAGGTGTGGGGATTGTACACTCATAAATGGGAATAAAAAAGTATGATTAAATAAATTTTAATTTCTTTTATCAAATAATCAAAATATTTTAATTTATACAGTAAAAATATTTCTAAACAATAAATTAAAATTTATGGCAATTTTTTACTTGGAAAACAAAGTGTAAATAATTAAAATTGTCATCAAGTATAAAAGAATAGGTAATAAATTATTATAGGAATTCAATTATACAAAAATATTAATGATTAATTTTATTATTTTGACAAAAATTTTATGCATGATGTCATGTATTTACCTAGTAGATAATTTTTGAAAAGCTGAGCTCAGATGCGTAAAAACAAACTTCGTTTAATTATATTATTAATTAAATTCGTCATATATAATTATGACCACATCAAATAGGTAATTTGATATTTTACAGTTTAGTAATTATTTCTCTTTATGTTAATTTTATTACTGGCACCTTTAACTAATAAATAATTGCCAATTACTCAAGACTAGACTGAACTAAAAAAAGCAAATTTTCAAACAAAATCTATGTACTAACGCTGTTCACAGGAAATGCTGTAATAAGCTTTAATGCTCATAATTGCCTAAAAAGAAAACGAATTACTTCATTAAATTTAGAGGGTTTGTTTGAGTACAGTGAGCTAATTGTTTTTCAAAGCCCAAGCAGGAAATATTTTTTCTGCATCTTTTAGTTTTTTACTTATAATATTTTGGTTTTATGTTTCATGGTTCTGGGTGGTCGGTAATATGAAAAAGCTATTTGTTTTCAGATACAGGAAACATATTCCATACGCTATAATAGTGCGTTTTAGCGATGCCCATACTAGGAAAACATTTATGGATTTGTTAGATTTAAATACTTCCTTTATACTTGCAAAATTTATTTCACATAACAACAGCTGACATGAACAATATGTTATTTGTATTATTTCATTTATTAACTTTTTGTTTCTTTTATCTTCTGCTATTTGTTTCGTCAGTGTTAACAACTTAATTTACACATAAACCTGAAAAATAAAAACTTTTTAACAGAAATATATCTAATATTATAACGTTATATTTTATTGGTATGTGAAGATAACTTCGTTGAAAAGTCAATAAATAAGTAAAAATATTTTTGAAAATAGTGAAACTATGGAAACAAATAACGAGTATTTATATTCAGTTGCACAGCTACAAATTAAATTTTAAACGTAGTTTAAGGTGGTACTATCGTGGAAGCATTTAACCCGGATTTTCATGAAATGTAAATATGTTATTTTTCATGTATTTCTACACTAGCATGCAATTTTTTTTTTATAGTTTACCGTTGTTGAGCTTAGCAATGTAAAGTTAAAGTCGACCAAAAATCCATTGGCGTTATAGAAACTGTACCTCGCGAGGCTGCTTACTGCTTAATAAATTCATATATTGTAGCTATTTTTTAACAAAAAACTAACACACAGTACATCATGTAAAGATAAAGGTATGAGAATTAAAATAATCCATGCTTTACCGGATTAGTTTCAAAGAAATTGGTGATGAAAGTTGGATATTCTATGATCTTCAATGAAACTGTTAGAAATGCTTGGCAATGTTGCACGGGTAGACAGAGATGGTCGCACGCGTAAACAGAGATGGTCGCACGCGTAGACAGAGATGGTCGCACGAATGACAAAGCAAGAACTATAAAAGTGAATTTTATAAACTAGTTAAATAGTTTTATTTAATATATTCAATGTTATTGTTAATTATACGATATTTGCAGCGAAATGTTAATTCTGTTAATAATATATACCATACAAAAATATAATTATTATTTTTATAAACTTTTTAGGTTACCTATACTTTTGTATGAGACTGTCATGATAGAACCACCTTAAGTGGAATTCATATATATGGTATAAGGCACTAATGGACAAAGGCATGATAATATATTTTGTTCTTATCTGAGTTTTAAATAAAACCATACAAAATAGATAAACTATTTGTTGTGAAGCCAACACAGTCTAAAGTGGGGAAAGATAAATAGCCCATATTAGTTTGTTTACAAGTAAGTTTCTAATCAGAACTGGCATATTATGCGGTTTTTTTAAAGTAATATTTTAATTTTACATTACTATTATAAATGAATAATAATAAATGAAAATTTTTAACACTGCAAATTTAATCATGTAAAAATATGAATTCATATTTTGTAATGTATATATATTCAAAAATATTTTCATATTATAAATAAATAATGCGAGATTAAAAAACTGTATTGATTATATTATATCACAACACAACTGTTAGAAGGTCGAAGTGTTATATAATAGTTTATATTACTGTCAAATATTCAATTTACTTCTATATTTAAACCAAGTTAAAATTTACCTTTTGATGGTGCAACTGGCCATTAATTATAAATCTCAAAATAAAAAGGTTTTCACGGTTTTTCTTTATTATTGAAGTTGTTTTTGTAGAAAAATTGTACATTTCGATAAAAGTACTTTAAACTTTTAAACCGTGCTTAGAATATGTTTAAAATCTCTTTTATTAACATGTCAAATTGTGACTTTGCTTTCAACGAAATCACCATTGACAAATACATACCTATATATATTTATTTATTATTTCGTTTACAGCCATGATCTTTATGTTCGTCAGAATCTTTTTGCCTGCTGGAGGCTGTTGGTATGGGTGTAGTTGTCGCCTCGGTTTTTATTGGAACAAACAAAAGCGATATTATAAAAATAATGAGAAATATAATATTTGCTTGTAAAAAATTCATACTTAGTGGTTATATTGCAAAATTGTAACTGTCGAAGTCTAATATTTTCTCTGTTTATATATGCATTGACAAATGCGATTCCTTGAAAATTAAATTTATTTGCAAACATATTTTTACATAAAAATATGCCTTAGTTTCGATTTGCTGTTGTCAACTAATAAACAATAATTATAAAGGTAACTAATATAGTTACACGCCTACAGATATTTTCATACTAACTAATGTTAGTTCACAGAATTTGATAAAGCAAAATAATAAAATACAGTTTTCAAAAGCAGTGTGTGCAAATCTAATTAAATATCAAAATGAAATTTTACATCATTCATATATTTATTAGCTACATACATACATAAGTTATTGTTAGAGATAGAATTTTAAGTCATAAAATTTGTAAAAATAAGTTTCTAATAGGTGAAATATTTTGTTGTTTTAAATAAACTAATAAAAATAAATATATCATCACGCCTTTTACTCGTTCTGGGTGTGGCACTATGCCGTGGCTGATTTCGGTAAGTGATATATTTATGCGCGTGAAGTGCGGTTATCAACCGTCAAATCACGGCCTCCTAAAGATGTTAGTGGAGGGAGAACCACAGATAACAAAAATCTGAAATAAGTTCTGAAATTATTTTTGACGAGATAAAATATAAATCATTGAACAATTAAATCATAGTCATCGACAGGTGATAAATGAATACGTTTACTACTAAATTCATTCATAATTATTATTCATTCTTTTTATGATTATAGGAAATTATTATTATTTTACATACATCTTGGAATGACAGCCATTGAAAGAGGAAGTAAACATTTCTCTATTAACTTTTTCGTTTTATTGTATAATAATAATTTTAAATTATAATTAACTTTGATTTCATCCGACAAACTATCAATAAGATAATAATCATGATAGTCCATTTGTGTATTGAATTAGTTGTTGTAAAGAATTGCTACTGATACTGATATACATTTTGTGTCTAAGGTATATTTAATGGTAAATTTAGTGAAAAATGTTGAAAATTTATTGTAGAATTTAGTAAATGTAAGATTTTTTACGAAAAAAGAATATATATATATATATATATACAGGGTGGTGAACGCAACTCTCGAACATAGGGATTTAACATGTAAAATCGCAATTTTGTAATTTCCTGCTTCCCTAATTATTTTAATCAAAAAAGCTTCGAATAAAAGTTTTAGGGCATAAAATTCTGCATCTAATCCAATAAACAAAATTAAATTTGCATGTTTCGTAACGGCACAAATTAGATCTGAAAATGACAAAAATAGCCTCAAAACTATCGATAGCCATGGAATGAAACAAATTTTGACGTATAATCTGTCAAAATAATTTCTTTATTTATTATGTCATTTATTTTGACAGATAAAACGTTAAACATTTGTTTAATTTTGTTTTAGTTCCATGGCTATAGTTTTAAGGCTATTTTCGTTATTTTTAGATCAAATTTGTGCCATTGCGAAGCATGCAAAATTAATTTTGTTACTGTATTAGATGCAGAATTTTATTCCCTAAAACGTTTATTTGAAGCTTTTTTGGTTAAAATAATTAGGGGAGCAGGAAATTACAAAATTATGATTTTACATGTTAAATCCCTATGTTCGAGAGTTGCGTTCACCATCCTGTATATATTTTTGAAGTTCAAGGTTAAGAGTATATAGTGCATTTAAAAACTTTTAAATTTATGTGCAAATAACAATAGAAAATTGTTTTAAAATTTTGATTCAATTTTTCAAAAACGAGTGAGAAATATATATATATATATATATATATATATATATATATATATATATATATATATATATATATATATATATATATATTTCAAAAGATCGAGTTAAATTTTGATAGATATAGATTATTATTTTTTATAAATACACTGATTTTTTGTTAATTTTCTTCGTCTCAATCGTTTTTAAGTGATTTATAAAAATTTGTAACCTTTTACTTCAAAAATATGTTCAGTACATAACAAGTTTCATTTATTTAACAAAAATATTTTGTCTGATAAAGATCAGTGTTCAGGTGCTACCTTCAGCCCAATTAGATGCATGATTCACCTTAATTCCACTGTCCGATACGTTGGCATTGCGGTATTTATCATTGAATATTTTATGCTATCATGCATTACAGGGTTTTTGTAATTACAATCCTTTCTTAATCATCGTCAACTTGTAGTTAAGTATTAACAAATAATAGTGAAAATTCTTTCTGCAAAATTATCTTCCATAAACATAATACAGTTACAAAATAAAATGAATAATTCCTGAGCACAGATGAAACACGCATTCCTTTGCAATATTTCCTGGAAGTGCTAACCCCTATATTTTGAATTATTCTTCACACATTCTTCTATTCTGACACACTTCTTTTGCATCATTAAAATGCATATATCTTCTCAGTCACGTCCCCTGATTCTTTAGAGCTTCTAATCATTCATTCATTCCAGCAACTCTATCACTTTCTTTCGCACACTATGCCAATTGCAGTTATCGCGGTCTCACAATTTGTTTCACACACTTAAATTGTTCTCCTCATTCGCAGTCTCTCTTCACCTGTTCTTCCCACATACTTGGTTGGTTATTTGCCAATAATGTTGTCATAGTAACAGCAATATAATAATAAATTTCTTCGTTCTTCATTTTGACTTTACGGTTACGAGGTCTTTCTTTTTCAATTTTCATTTAGTAGTTAGCTCTAAACATAAATTATTTACGCTGGAATAAAGTGACAAATAACTCATCTGTCACGTAAGTAAAAAATATTACATCGAAAATTACAGCTAGATACGATAATATAGCAAAACCAACCGGAAATGTTCCCCGAGCAAAAAGTAGCTAACTTATTTCAAAATTCATGTCATTAATAGCCAGTTGCACCGCCATGTGTTAAACTTTAAACTTGTTTCATAAATAAAAGCAAAGCGGAATGACTTGTCATATTGCATACTTGACATTTGTATCTGTCAAATATTCAATTAGCTTTTATTTATTGAAGCCAAGTTAAAAATTTAACTTTTGGCAGTGCAACTAGCAATCAAATATAAAAAATTAACCAACTGATAGTTAAGTTCTTTAAACAACAGAAAACAATAAAATCTTTTCAGACTATAACAAATTTTATTTTATTATCTATGGAGTAATGGCTCAATGGTATCGAGTCGGCCTGGGTTTCTGAGAACCCTGGTTCGATCCCCACAGCCGACAAACATTTTTACCAAATTAAAATTTCTCCAGTGGCTTCTCCACCACTTTAATCGGGGGCCGTGATTTGACGGCTGGTAACCGCACTTCATGCGCATAAATATATCACTTACCGAGATCTGTTTCGGCAGAGTGCCACACCCAGTATTGGGTACAAGACATGATGATATATTTATATATTTTATTGTTTTAATCCCGTATAAAACAGAGTTAGTTATTTCAAAATGTTTAAGGTGGCTCAGTGGTATTGCGTCGACCTGTGAATTTAAGAACATCTGTTCGATTCCCACAGCCGACAAACAATTTTCACCACATTAAAATTACTCCTGTGGCTCTCCCTCCACTAACATCTTTGGGGACCGTGATTTGATGACTGGTAACCGCATAAATATATCACATACCAAAATCTGCTACAGCAAAGTGCCCCTCCTAGTAATGGATAAAGGGAGAATAATATATTTATTGATTTATTTCTATAAGCAAAGAAGGTAAATACTGCACTATATTTCGTAGTGTTTATGTAAATGTATTATCTTTCAGAAATATTAATTATTAACTGTGATTAATTGATACTATTGTTTTTGTTTTTTCTTCGTTTAATATTGATAAACCGACCATGAAATTAACTAGGCATATTTTTCTCGTTAAATTAATCATGATGAATCCAACCAAGGTTTTAATCAGTGATTAAAAAACCAATTCCTTCTTGTTTATTAAATAATTTTTATCTTCCTATTTTTAATATTTAAATCAATTGTGTTGGTAACCCTAAGTAGATGCAAGCGATGACTTATGGTCCCTCTAATCCTGATGTCATCCCTATGACTCACCCTTTATTAATTTGGAGTGTCGTGATTGATCGGTTAGTGATTGTACTTTATGGCTCCTAGTGTAACAAGGTGATTTTGAGTTGTCTGTAGATATTCTGTTAGTTTGCTTCCCGGTTTTGTGCGATAAGATTCTGAGGAAAAATCTTATCGTGACAACGAATATGTGTGGTTATCTGCAGTCATCAGCCATCGTTGCATCCCCGAAAATACCACTCTTCACCCCGTTCAAAAATATAGCGTCTGTTTTTGAGCGGTAGCCTCAGTGATGTCACGTTTGCGTCCTCGGCTGGTCAAGATGTGATCAAAAACGCATCCGTTCCCGCTTTCCGCGTGGATATTTAGTATTTGATCTTAGTTTACTCTTTAGCTTGTATTTTGTTTTACTACTTATTATTCTATTAAGTTTGTTAATAAAGTTATGTGTTTTATTATGCGTATTATTAACCAAATAATAATCGTCTTAATAATCGCGTTTCCGTTTTAATTACGTTTTAATAACCGCCATCCAGAATCAATACGCGCTCGCGATGTACAGACCCCCGTCGTGTTACACTAGCTTAAAAAATAGAAAAATAAATTTTTAAAAATCAAGATAATTTTGTTAATAAACAAATAAAATTAATTGTTTATATTATAAGAAACGCTACCAACACAGCTGATAAAATACACCAACTAATATTTTTACAAGTTTTAGTTTTTATTAATTTAACAGAATTATAAAATTACCTCAATAAAAAAAAATTGTATCAAAAATACGTGTCATAAGACCTGCCAGCATACTTATCCTTTGTAAAACTCTCCACAGAAGCAGCTCATTTTTTGCTAGACTCGTAAAGACCTAGACCTCGAGAAATCTTGGTTTACAATTTCTTTACTAAAATATATATATATATATAAATATATATCATCACGCCTTCTACTCATTACTGGGTGTGGCACTCTGCCGAAGCAGATCTCGGTAAGTGATATATTTTGCGCGTGAAGTGCGGTTACCAGTCGTCAAATCACGGCCTCCAAAGATGTTAGTGGTGGAGAAGCCGCAGGGGTAGCTTTTGAAATTATGAAAATTGTTAGTCACCTGTGGGAATCGAACCAGGGTTCTCAGGATCCACAGGTCGACTTCATACCACTGAGCTAGCCACCCCATTTTTTTACTCGTGTAATTAATTGTCAATTTGTGTATTAGATGCACAAATAACTATTTATAAATATAAAAGAAAAATTGTCACCCTTCGAATTAGTGAATAGTACTTCATTTATTAAACAGAAGTTAAAGTCAATATAGTTAGTGTCACATTCATATATTAATTAATATGACACACGACAGTTTATGTATATATTCCTGAATTTACATAAAATTACCATAGAAGAATGAGTAACAAAGACGTGTTTTTTTCTACAAAACCGGAACTATTTTGTTTATTATTTTATTAACTATTTCAAAACACATCATTACTAAGAAAAAACTATTTCTTAAATTAGTTTTCCACTTATTCATTCTTTTAATGAATATATTAGAGATAGTGAAATACCTTTGTAACAAAAAATGTAGTAAGGAATTGTTTACATATGTGTAATGTGATTTCGAATATTAATCATAGATAATTACACCGTCAAAGGTGGCGTAATCCTAGAATTGAAAACATCATGTTCCAATGATAGTGGAAGGTGATGCGACCAGTGGCGCCGAGCACGTGATTGCTTCAGGAGGCACTGAAGTGTACTAACACTTTTTGTTGCACTGTTTTTGTGCAGCGTGATTATAATGTACTTTTACATTCTTTATTGGACGTATTGATAAAAAAGTTTATAGCTTTATAATTATTTTATATTAATGTGGCATCTTCTAACAGTTATTCTATTTTTATATTTTTGAAAACGTGAGGTTTGACTTTCATAAATGAGCTGAAGAAGTTATATTAAGACACTTACTAATAGAAAGAATGTAATATGTCATAAAATGTAGAGAATGAATTATTTGACAAATTATAGTTATATTGAAATACTTAACTTTATATTATCTATTACTACTTTATAGCTTTACAACAAAAAATATTTATTTATATACCAAGGGTGAAAACAGGCGTTTCTGGCCTGTGGCATGATTATTAGCACGAGGCGCAAAGCGCAGATGGCTAATAACATGCTCAGGGTCAGAAACGCTAATTTCACCCGTGGTACATACAATATTTTATGCACAACAAAATAACATTTCATTATATGTTCAAAAGATTAAAATATGTAAATAGGTTATATGTCAAAATGACATTTTGCAGAATCAAGTATTCAAAATAAATAAAAATTGCCATTTTATTTATGCATCCATAGGGGCCAAAAAGATGTGTTTAAGCCCGCTTTTTAGGGCTAAAACACATGGTTTTCGGTCGGTGTTTTTATATAAATAAGTTAAAGTTGGAATGATTTCTTATTGTAATAAGAATTTGTTTATTGACACAATTTGTCTGTTGGTAATTATTAGAAATAATTTTTGAAAAAGCAATGAGCGTTCGCCGGGATTTGAACCTAGAAAGTTTCTGGTTTCAAATTCCGACGAACACTCATTACTTTTTCAAAAATTATTTCTAATTTCTTATTGTAGCTCCCTGTTATCAGTAATCAGATTTATATTCCTAAAGAGGATTACATTTTGAAATAACTAACTCTGTTTTATGCAGGATTAAAACAATAAAAAATATAAATAAATCATCACGCCTTCTACCAATTACTAGGTGTGGCACTCTTCCGAAACAGATCTCGGTAAGTGATATATTTATGCGCTTGAAGTGCGGTTACCAGCCATCAAATCACGGCCCCCGATGTTAGTGGAGGGGGAGCCACAGGAGTAGTATTAATATGGTGAAAATGTTTGTCGACAGTGGGATTCGAACCAGGGTTCTCAGGATCCACAGACCGACACGATACCATTGTGCCACCTACTCCATAAAGGTTCTAGTTAAATTTGAAATTAGGTATATCTAGTTCCAATACTTCTGTCTTTATCTTTGCTGTCCTAACACTTGATAACATCAAAAATAAAAATAAATAAATATATCATCACGTCCTTTATCCATTACTGAGTGCGGCACTCTGCCGAAGCAGATCTCGGTAAGTGATATACTTACGCGCGTGAAGTGCGGTTACCAGTCCTCAAAGCACGGCCCCCACAGATGTTAGTAGTGGAGGAGCCACAGGTGTAGCTTTTTAAATTATGAAAATTGTTTGTCGTCTGTGGAAATCGAACCAGGGTTCTCAGGATCCACAGACTGACTTCATACCACTGAGCTAGTCACGCATAAAAGATAAAAATAAATAAATATATTATCACGCCCTTTACCCATTACTGCAGATCTCGGTAAGTGATATATTTACGCCCGTGAAGTGTGGTTACCAGTCGTCAAATCACGGCTCCCAAAGATGTTAGTGGCGGGGGAGCCACAGGGGTAATTTTAAATTGGTGAAAATGTTTTATCGGCTGTGGGGATCGAACCAGGGTTCTTAGGATCCACAGACCAACTTGATAGTATCAAGTCGGTCTGTGGTATCAAGTTGATACCACTGAGCAATTACCTCAAATAGCTTCAGAATTAGCAAAAGAGATAAAATTAGAACAAAAATGTGATTCTCGTCAAGATGAGATTAATAAAGCTATGAAAAATTGTAGTAGGATAAGAAAAAGTTTTAATAAAATCTAAATTAATTTAAATATACTACATTTAAATAAATTGTTTAAAGTCTAATTCCAAACTTTTGGATAGATTTAAATTTTTATGAAAAATTTGTTTTATCCTGCTAAAATGTTATTGGCAGTTTAATGCGTTTTTATGAATTTGTTTAGAAGTGTAATTCTAGTTCAATTATTTAAAAATAATGATCGGTAGTATGAGAAAGTAATTATATTTGACTAATACGTTTCAGCTATTAAATATTAATTAATTAATTTTTCTACAATCGATAAGAAAAATAGGGTTTTGTGCATTCAGTTACTTACAACTTTATACTTCACGTGCAAAATATATCACTTACCGAGATCTCCTTCGGCAGAATGCCACACCTAGTAATGGGTAGAAGGTGTGATGACATATTTATTTTATTTATTTACTACTATAATTAATAAAGAATAAATTTCTGGTGAGAAGTTTACGATGTATATCTTTAACTTAAACGAAAAAAGTCTAAAAATAAATATTGAATGAATTTATGAATAAACAATTTGAAATTGAAAGAGTTACAATTACAAATGTGTTGTATTTCATTGTTTAATTTATGTATTGTTGATAGTTGCTTACGTACTTTGAAAGTTGTAGGACAATATATCAACATGACTAAATAACCTTCTTATCCACATAATGTAAACTTCAGTATTTACGGTTATTATCTAACAGCATTCTCCGACATAGCAGCTTTAACTATGAGGAATAAATACAATAAGGTTTGAACCTTGCACTTCATAGTTCATTGTAATGTCTGGTTTATAACCTCAACATACCAATCCTAAGCAGTTGTACACTTTAATTATCTTCAAGATCACACAACACCACATAAAATCTTCACAGAGTTCAATGAGTATGTGCGCAATTCTTTGTGTAGAGGGCAAAGGTATCATGATATTTTGATGGAAATTTGAAAGGAATATTATTCATTATTGGTAATAAATTTAAATTTGATAGACAATTATGGTTACCATCAAAATGAAAAAAATGTACTTGAAATAAATGAAGATGCTACTTTTAAATGGCAAGTACTATTAACAAGTAATTTCTTTCCTGTTTTACAAATACCAAATAATGCGTCTTTAAATTATAAATGTAAAAAACATAATACTTTAGTCATATTAAACATTTTATTTTGCGGTATAAGAATTCTGTATGCTTGATCATTGCTTGAATCATTATTTCCCATTTGTTTTCTAATTACTATTTTCATCTTTTATTTGTCACGTTTATGCTAATATTTTATTTTCACACATAAATTGGTGACCAGTCCACATACAAATTATTAAACAGTTTAGATGTTAATATGTTCAAACTATAACATATTATATATTTTGAAGATGCAAATGTAATTCTTAACATTCATACGTTCGTAACTGGGTAAACAATCCGATATTTGATTTTTTGTTTGCCGTTTTGTTATAATTTTATTTCGTACATTCTCCTTTTATTTTTTCATCAATGACAATCTTACACACATTTTAGCGTCATGAACATTATATTTTTTTTCTAAATATATATTTCATACATACATACATAACATACATACATACATACATACATACATACGTACATACATACATATCTTCACGCTATATCCCAGCAAATGGGGTAGCACGAACCCCAAAAAAACTCACAAAACATTCACTCATCACACTCATCAAATACTCGTAATTAGCCCTCGTCAAACATTATTATCTAAACACACCACCCTCACTTCAACCACATTCATAGATCACTCCATATAAACTCATTCATTTATTACACTCGAAATCATTTATCACACAACAAACCTTCAATCACATCATCGTATTAACTTATCATTCATCTTCTTTTTTCAACGTACATAACGTATACATAAAACATCTCAAATTACTCACGCTTACTCCTAACAACCAATCTAATAACGAATCTAACAACGAATCTACAAAAATTAGAAAAGATGAAAGCGATAGCCTGCACTTGTATATGAAAGAAAAGTCCACACAATGCAGTAACTGAAAATGAAACAAAAAGATAAGAAAGGAAGGAGGTGTCGCCCTGCGCTTGTTTTTGAAAGTGAATTTCACACAATTGCAGTTAAACACTCTACGTAAGAACTGAAAACGAATTAAAAGGTAAGAAAGGAAGGGAGTGTCGCTCTACGCTTGTTTTTGATAACATCACGCTATATCCCATCAAATGGGGTAGCATGAATCTTAGAATCATTCATAAAACATTCACTCATCATATTAATTAAATAATTAGTCCTCGTCAAAATTTCTCATTCTGACCCTCGCTTCAACCACATTCATAATTCTTTGCATAGATGCTCATTTATTTATCACACAACAAACCTTCAATCACATCCATCCAATCACTCCTACATACATTCATTAATCTTTCTTTGATGTATATTTCATATGCTCAAAACATCTCAAATTACTAACACTCACTTCTCTTACAACGGATCTACAAAGAGTAGAAAGAAAGAGAGCGACAATCTGCGCTTAAAAGGAATCTATGAAAATCTGCTTTGATGTGAAGTAGAAAACAAAACAAAACAGTTTCATCTGTAGCCTGAAGCGTAAAACAGCAAACACAAAAGCTTATCACATAATACGCGCACGCGCACGTGCAGCTTCCAGTAAGTTGGCATAGCGCATGCGCATCCCATCTGACTTCATTCGGCCATCGAGCTCACGAATTGTCCAGGATACAACAATCAGCAAGCAGCAAGCAGGTTCCCACAATAGCCATTCATCGCGCTAATAATAGGTGTGATCTAAAGACCGCCCGGATTTACGAACATCTTCTCTTCGCGATGATAACCCCAAGCTGACCTTCGACCCCCATCATCGTGCTGACTAATTATTAGGTCACCCGTTATAGCATCTACAAGCTTGGAACTCGGCTTGTAGGTATATGAGATGTTGCGACTAGTTTTTGTTTACGTTTCTGGTTACTTTGCCGTTCGGCGTAGATTGCTGATGCTGATGGATCAAGGAAGCTACATTTTGTCGATTAGCGATTAGCGAGAAATGAATCACTTATTTTATTGACTCGAAAATCGATGATTGTGAAATACGTAAACGGTGACCGCTCAACCGTGACTTGTTGGCATGAGTTAGTGGATTGTTATGGTTGAGTACCTTTCTAAAAAGGTTCTAGGATACTAACATTTTTTCTTTGTTAATTGCTGGTAGCTGGCCATTAATTTGTTGTAAATTTTATTGGAAAATTATGGTTGCTGTGCGTAGATTTGATTACTGACATCGTAGCATCAGTAATGAGATAGCTACTTTTATTGTTACTTAATGAATTTTTTGAGGTAAATAAATTCTAGTAACGCATTGGACTGGGAATGGATACTCGAGTTCATCTCACACAGCCAACAACATATTATTCCTGTGGTTGTTCCTCCTCCACTTACCTAGATCTACTCTATTATTAATATTATTATTTTAATCTGAAAATTCATAGTAGAAATATTGTTTGTTCAACATTACTTGTGAGAATGATATTTCCGTCACTCGTTGTGATAGTAACCATTTCCCTTTCATTACTAGTCTGGGAAATGATTTTTTTTTTAAATTACCTTATTATTTTTGTTTTTGGGAAACGTGGTATGCATTTACAAATTCAACTCCTTTGATTTATATAATAATTATTTACGTACAACCGGACCGATATTCATGTATTTTAGCCCTAAAAAAGTGGCTTAAATACTTGTTTTTGGCCCTAGGTCCATAAAAAATCCTATGGATACATAATTAAAATGACAATTATTGTTTATTATGACTACTTGAGTTTACAAAATGTCATTTTGACATATAAACCTTTGTACATATTTTAATCTTTTGAACATATAATTAAATGTAATTTTTGCTATGCGTAAAATATTGCATGTATCATGGGTGAAATTAGTGTTTCTGACTCTTGGTACATAAATAACTATTATGTACCAAGGGTGAAAACAGGAGTTTCTAGCCTGTGGCATGCTCAGGTTCAGGAACGCTAATTTCACCCGTGCTACATACAATATTTTGCACAACAAAATAACATTTAATTATATGTTCAAAAGATTAAAATATGTACATAGGTTATATGTCAAAATGACATTCTGTAAAATAAAAGCTAAATTCCATTTGCCACTTAGTTCACTTAAATCAGTTCAGATAAATTAGACAACATGAATAGTGAAGTGAACTAAGCAAACTAATGCACTTATTGGAGTGTATTACTTCAAAGTAAATAGGAATAAGTAATTCTAGTACTGAAGATAAAGTCGGCGAAGTAATCTAGAGAAATAAATAAGTGATCTGGTTCAGTAAATGTAAGTTAGATCTGATTCAAATGGCAAATGGAATACGCCTAATGTATTCACAATAAACAAAAATTGTCATTTTATTTATGTATCCATAGGAATAATTTTTTATGGTCCCAGGGCCAAAAACAAGTGTGTAAGCCCGCTTTTTAGGGCTAAAACACATTAATTTCGGCCCGGTTGTACATAAAATAATTTAAAAATTCTTGTATTGATTAACACAAATATAATCTTCACATTTCATATTGATATAAATAGCATGTAACACATGTGGGCAAGGGACATGGCAAATCTCGTACTAATGGAATACTCGCTATCACCCTTGCCAACTTTCATATTCGTTTTGCAATTAAACCTTTTCCACACTAGTATTACAATATTCTATTTCACGAATAATTACAACTATTACCAAAATTTTTAATAATTTCTTTAAAAACTACCGACAAAAGTTATTCTTATGACCAAAAAATTTGAAATGAAACGAGAAGTGTCTTCTAGTTTCATTTTCTCTAGCGGCATCACAAAAAACAAAAGAGGAGTTCCAGATTCATAATCATTTCCTTTTAAAAATGAAACTGTTTCTTTCAGTTTCGGAAGCACTTTCTTTTGAAACCGAAAGTCTGGCATAAATTATAATTTATTCAAGTACAGTTATTTCCTCCAAATATTATCATAATTAAGTTAATTTTTCAACTTGTAGCAATCAATTTATATTTGAATTTTTTGTATATGTTAAGGCGTTATTTTTCAAAACGAATAAAAATTAAAACAACATTTAAAATTTTATAATAATTTTGTTTTTATTAATGACGTTATCAAATTACAAATGTAGTTGCCAAGGTAAATAATAAATCTTTTCTTTCTGCTTAAATACTTTAAGCATTTTAAGCATAAAGACAACACATTTCGAATAAATCTCTGCTCACAAAATAAAGATATTATGAAGTTAAGTCTCTGCTCCGTCTCAAATTTCATAACAAAACAAATAGGGACCACACTGAGAGCCACTTGAAAGAAGAAATCTTTGCTGATGTTACAATATTTTCAAAGAATGTCGTTCATTTTTCCGGATTAAATTTAGGTCCATTTAGTAAACAAATCTTTTTATATGCAAATTGAACAACATATGTAAATTGTAACCGATTAATTTTCATTTCCTAAATGTGACTCGTATTTTGTGTACGTGACAGTCTACACGTGTGGATCCCCTTAACAGTAGCGCACTAACTAAGGATTCTAGGGGTGCACAGGATTCGACCGAGTTTACTACAGATATAAAAGTGTTACAGGATAGTGAACTGAATTATTCTAAATCAGAAAAATTATTTTATGGAAAACTGTTCATATATTTATTTACTTCAATTTTAATACAACTAGGATGCCTATTATTTTGCTTCATTTTGTAATTTAATATTTACTGCTGATGAAAATTACTTATTGAAATGTTTCAATTTATAAATAAAATAAATATATAAATATATCATCACGCCTTCTACCCATTACTGAGTGTGGCACTCTGCCAAAGCAGATCTCGGTAAGTGATATATTTTGCGCGTGACGTGCGGTTACCAGTCGTCAAATCACGGTCCCCAAAGATGTTAGTGGTGGAGGAGCCACAGGGGTAGTTTTTGAAATTATGAAAATTGTTTGTCGCCTGTGGGAATCGAACCAGGGTCCTCAGAATCCACAGGCCGACTTCATACCGCTGAGCTAGCCACCCTATAATTTATATACCTATATATTTTATATCAAAAAATCTATAAGTACTTATTTAATGGCTGTTTTAAAATTTTGATCCGCATATTACTTTTGTTTGGGGCGCCAAAAATATTTTTGCTAAAACGTAGTAGTAGAATTCTGAGTTAAATTTTATACATCCATAAATCTGTATATGATGAACAAAATTGCATCGAAGCTTATATCTTTATGAAATATTTTCTATTTATCAACAAATATTGATGTGATTTTGTTCCTTTTTTACAAATTTATGGATCTATAAACTTATAAATTTATCACTGAATTCCACCATTAATCTTGGAAGATTTATTTGTTGATTACAACAATAAATTACTTACAACAAAATATTGATCGCAACAATATCTGTATTGATTATAAAAATATATTGATAACAGTAATAAATATTTCCGAAACAGTGAAAACTTTAAGCTCAAAGAAAGTACATTTCAAAAAATTTAAAACCGCTAAAATCTGTATTTTTTAAATAATCAGCTCAAGTCACTAAAACAAAAATATACGAGGATCTGTAGAAAAACAAGTAGTATTTATATTTTTTGTGCTTGTAGCATTTCCGTTTATATATCTTCTTCAGAAAAAATATCCAAATAAAATAAAACCCCAAAATATAAATACAGTTTTTATGTTTCCACCAACTTTGAAAAAATTCTGGTCCATGTGTACCAATAAAAACTGTTCCAAAACTTGAGAAGTTAATTCTCCACTGCTATTGTCCTTGGGGGAAAAACGGGAAAGCGGGAAAAACTTTCAAATAAATATGAAAAAGAATTAAATTCTGCATTTAAATCAATGTACATATTCTATTTATTTCATAACTATTAAAACTAAGTTTAAAAATTTATATTATTTATGAAGTTAGTCATAAATAAATAAATAAATAAATATATCATGACGCCTTCTACCCATTACTGGGTGTGGCACTCTGCCGAAGAAGATCTCGATAAGTGATATATTTATGCGCGTGAAGTGCGGTTACCAGCCGTCAAATAACGGCCCCCAAACATGTTAGTGGTGGGGGATCCACAGGGGTAATTTTAAATTGGTGAAAATGTTTTGTCGGCTGTGGGGATCGAACCAGGGTTCTTAGGATCCACAGGCCGACTTGCTACCACTGTGCCATTACCCCATAAGAAGAAGTTAAGTCATGAAACTAGAAAAAAATTAAATAATTGTGTACCTAATATTTCAATTTTGAGGACAAGTATCGTATTTCAATATCCTAACAAGGTTTCTTTTAGTAGGTAAAAGATTCCTAAAAATAGCACAATAACAGGTAATCTAGTTTTTATAATTTGAACTATGATTTCGATGCGATTACGAGGTTAGGAAGTTTTAATACCGGCCCTAAATCTCCGACAAATATTTATAACTCGATCATTATCTGTTACTGATCGATAAATTAGTAACAATCTTTATTTTTCATAATTACTCTTTCGATTATCATCATTTATTCATTCTGTTAACACAATCATTTATTCTGTTATTTTTATTTTACTTTTATGCATTTTGTTCTCATATGAAACTGTCAGGATAAAAAAATATTACATTTAAACCTCACTTTTTACGCAGTTCGAACTGAACTGTCATTATATTCTTTATTATAATAACAGCTACATATATAAATAAACAAAATACATGGAAATGCCAGAGTCAATTATTGTGGTCACAAAATATCGAAATTATGATTGTCTATTAAGAAATCAAGAAATAAAAAAGTTGTCATTAATATATCGATCGTTTACAGATAATGATTCAATTATACAGGGTGATCAAAAGGGATTGTTATAGTTGGCAATACAATTCCAGAGATCTTTTTATTCCACAGTTGGCACAACGTCAGATAAAGGCGGAAATGCTATTTGACATTTCTAATAAATATAAATAGGTTATGTCAGGAGTCTGACAACTAATAGAATTTTGACTTTTTAAGTAATAGAAATACTTTAGAAATAAATGTAATAATAAATGTACTGTCAACAACAGGAAATGAATTTATGTATCAGGATTAAAAATTTCAAGTAGTTTTTTTTTATTGCCAACTATAACAATTCCTTTTGATCACCCTATAGAATAGTGTATTAAAGAACTAGTCTCATAAGGCAATGGTCCTTTGTAAAACTCGCCGCAGAGCGGCTCGTTTTCCAAATTTGGACTCGTGCGTTAACAGGCCTTATGAAACGTGTTCTTTATACTATTTTTTTCTATTGAGGTAATTTTATAATTTTATTAGATTTTTGAAAACTGTGACTTGTCAAAAATATAAGTTGGTGTTTTATATCATTCGTGTTGGTAGCATTACTTATAACACAGACAATTGAAATATCATACTTTTTGACAATTAATCAATATTTTTTTCTGTATTGTGAATGTTTTGAATTTTGTCTGATTCTAGCTTATTCTGTGAGTAATATTTCAACATCGACAGTTTACAATTTTGAGGTTATGTACCAAATATCCTTCAGATTTAAGAGCATTCATACCACTCCTACAAAATAAAAAGCGCCAAAAACAGTGCGCTTATAGATCTCCTTAGCAATACACCGAAATACAAAATAAGGTTGTTAATTTTAACAATATCTGAAATGAGTACATAGATTCAATTATTTACAAATTTTATTTGAATAATTTGTTTCTAAAATAAAAAAGTAAGAAACTTATACAAACTGTTAATTCCCCTAGGTTTAGTTTCCGTGGAAGACCCTGCATGTATTCTTTAAAATATTAGTATTAATTTTAAGTTTAATTAAATGTTCATGTATCCCGAGCTAATATGTCTGGTTACGCCACTGTTCCTAATTCTTATCCATTGCATTGTGAATATTCGCCCCTAGTCTAAAAATGAAGCACATTAGTCATATGTGCCCTTCCTAGGGCTGCTAGGGATGAAGCTCAGTTCCGAATAGTTCGACACCAGAATGTTCAGAGTACCATGGATGGGAATCGTGAAATATGATCTTTTTTGAAAGGACGATTTAGGAAATAATGTTTTCATTTGCAGGTTGTTTTAACTTTTTGTTGACAGCTTCAGACATAAATCAAGAGAGGTCTAAATTTATGAGAAAGGGACTGCAATATTTTAGTTTTTAAACGGTTAATATAGGGTAAATGGTTTAGTGACGATATGGCGTACTAGGGAAATGAGAACTCGACTTCAATTCCCACAGTCGAGAACTGGTTTTCACCACATTACCCTTTTCTCGCTATGTGTAGGGTTAATAATATTATACGAATTTAGATGTTCAGAAAGTCAAAAGTAGAAAACAGGATAAAAACAGGTATTAATATTACCCCACTAGTATATTTAGGGACAGTGACTGAACGCCTCATAAACACGTGTCACGTGCAATAATAAGTAACTTACCAAGATCTGCTACAGCAGTTAGCCACACCCAATAATGGATAATAGTGCAAATTTATACTCCGTGTGTCTACGTTGTTTGTGTTGTATAGAAAATTTAATGATAACATTTTCATTTGTAGAGGTATATACTACGAATTAATTTTAGAATAAAAATTATTAAAATATTAGATATTCAGAATTAAAATCTGAATTAAATGAATTAATAATCATTGATCAAATAAGGGCAAGTTTTTCAATCGCCGGTTTACTCTCGATTACTTAATGTTAACCATAATTAATTTAATCATGATTAACATTAATCGGTGATTGAAAAACTGGCCCTAAATGTCACAAAAGCTTAAGTTATTTGTTTTATTTCTCACGGCAATCTGCAAATGCAATTATAAATTTTATTTTCAGATTATTTCACGGGTAAATATTTAATTGTTGTTGTTTTAGCTGTAGACACAGGAAGAAATAATTTTTTTCTCTGTTTTGGCATTAAAATAACATATTCTCACACGGATATTGTTGCTAGAATGAGCTTCATGCTTAAACGATTTTTGGAGACATATTAGGTGTATTCCATTTGTCACTTAGTTTACTTAAATCAATTTAGATAAATTAGACAACATGACTAAATTAAGTGAATTAAGTAAGCTGATGCACTTATTGGGGTGAATTACTTCAAAGAAAATTAGCATCTGTAATTCTAGTACTGAAAATAAAATCTGCGAAGAAATCCAATGAAATATATAAGTGATCTGATTTAGTAAATGTAAGTTAGATCTGATCCAAATGGCAAATGGAATACGCCTAATGTTATCATAAGCTGTATTCCATTTGCCATTTGGTTCACTTAAATCAGTTCAGATAAATTAGACAACATGACTAAATGAACTGAATTACGCAAACTGATGCACTTATTGAGGTGAAATACTTCAAAGTAAATTACGTTCAGTAATTCTAGTATTGAAAATAAAGGCAGCAACGTAATCCAGCGAAATAAATAAGTGATCTGATTTAGTAAATGAAAGTTAGATCTGATCCAAATGGCAAATGGAATACGCCTATAGATAACAGCATTAAATTTACAGGCAATCGTAGCTCAGTGGATAAAAGCGAGGTAAAACTTGCGTTTCTTAATTAGCAAGCAAGAGGCCGTGCGTTCAAATCTCACTGACTTCTACTTATATCCAAAAAATTAGATTGTGTCTGAGTGGTTCGGATTCCACTATAAGCTGTAGGTCCCCAGTACTGTAATTGGGATTTATTTCCTGTTGTGCAGAGTAACAAACAAACAAACAAACAAATACTCAAAATATCTAAGTAACGAACAAAATAAAAACAAAATTTATTCAAATATCTAGGCAACGGACGAAATCAATTGCAATTCACTGTCAATAGCTGTATTCCATTTGCCACTTGATTCAATTAAATCAGCTCAGATAATTTCGACAACATGACTAAATGAACCGAATTAAGCAAACTGATGCACATATTGGGGTGAATTACTTCAAAGCATATTAAAATAAGTAATTCTAGTATTGGAAATAAAATCAGCGAAGTAATCCAGCAAAATAAATAAGTGATCTGGTACAGAAAATCTAAGTTAGATCTGATCCAAATGGCAAATGAATACGCCTATTAACTGAACTATTTTACCAAAAAAATTTCTTAGTGGCAAATGCCAACTATTTTTATAAATAAATTATATTAAAGACAGCTGAAACAGAGAAAATAGTATAAAACACTCATTACAGAAGCTTTCATTCTGTAAGTCGTATTTTAATATACTATTTATACAAAATAAACATGATAATAATAATAATAACAATGCAGTTTCAATCATTTAGATTATCATTTTCGTGTTACCATAATATCTCAAAAAAAGAAAACGTATTTATTTCGTTTATTTCTGTTAGGTTTCAAGAAAAGACGTAATTATCCTCTCATCTGATATTGATTGCATATTTAAAATTTTGTCTTAAAAAGAGAATTAATTTTATATTATTTAACAGATTACAGGAACATTTGATTCCTAATTTACAATTTTAAATATAGAACATATGGGATGGCTAGCTCAGTGGTTTGAAGTCGGACTGTGGATCCTGAGGTCCCTGGTTCGATTCCCACAGGCGACAAATTTTCATAATTTGAAAAAGCTATCCCTGTGGCTCCTCCACCACTAACATGTTTGGGGGCCGTGATTTGACGACTGGTAACCGCACTTCACGCGCAAAATATATCACTTACCGAGATCTGCTTCAGCAGAGTGCCACACCCAGTAATGGGTAGAAGGCGTGATGATATATTTATTTTTTATTTAAATATAGAACATACGAAAAAATAAGTTATTAACAGTACTTAGAAGTTACTTATCTTGTTGTTTTTCAATTATAATTAATAAATTTTGAAAAGATTATAACAATACAAATAGAAAGGATACAAAAATAAAAGAATAAGCAAATAACAAAAATGAATACCTAATCTATGCAATATGTATAAATAAAACCTTTTGAAAGAGATAAAAATCTTTTCATAGCTATTAAAAGTTTTTGCAACGAATTATAATGATTTATATACCTGTATACATAGGTATATATATTTTTATTTTCTTCATTATTACTAAACAATAAGAACAAAAGTTAAATTACCAACAATAGAATTACTCATAAAGTTTTTGTAAAGTAAACTAAAATTTAGAATGAATTAGTCCTTTACAAAAATATAGTTAATAACTCATTAAACTATCTAATAAATTTTATTAATTAATTCTCCATGTGTTGGTTGTCTATGTTCATTGTATAATAACACATGTTCAAGTTAAATAATAATATATTAAAACGGTAATATGATTTATAACTTGAAAAACTTAATATTTACGAGTATATCAAATTGATGTATTTACATGTTCTTGGTTCCGTAATTATTGGCCTTATTGCAAAATAGAAATATTATGTACATTGCCAATTGAAAATTTAAATGAGAAACGGTAATTTTAAAACTTCTAAATCTAAACTAAACCGAGGAAATCAAATTTGTTACAGAAAATTAATTTTTGTCCGACTCTTCAATGGACACTCGATGTTACTACTTACATTATAAAGTTATTGACTCGTGTCAAATAAAATGGCAAAAAAATATTATTTTTATTGACAACTAGGTAAAAATACTGGCTGTTTGTAAATTTAAAAATCCGGGTTCGATTTTTGCAGGTTGACAATCTAATTTCACACTTTAGAAATTGTCATTAACTTTTACAGTTGATCGTAAATTATAACTGTATTTTTGTATATTGTATAAGTATGATATCGAACCGATATTGCGATATTTAATAACAGCACTTCACGAACAAGAAAATATACCGCCAAAAGTATTTTAAAACTAGATTAATAAATAAATAAAATATAATATAAATGTATCATAACACCTTTTACCCATTAATGGGTGTGACACTCTGCCTAACAGATCTCGATAAGAGATATATTTATGCGCGTGAAGTGCATATGGAGGGTGCGTTCCTCACCGAGCAGCACATATTTTGGGGCGGTATTTTTAATATTTAGTTTTTGTTGTAGAAAACAACTTGTTCACTTCATAAGTTTACTATTCGATTTCTACGAATTATGAATTACTATTTGATTTCGAACATTTTTCTTCATCGTCAAGTCAATGTAGGGTTAAAAATATTATCTCGAAAAATTCCTTTATTACTGCCTAATTGAAATATGCCATTCAATGGTAAAAAAGTTCCCCACCTATAGTTTGTCTCAATTATTTATTTATGTTTATTAATTTAATGAGGTAATGGCTCAGTGGTTTCGAGTTGGTCTGTGGATCATGAGGATCCCGGTTCGATTCTCACAGCCGACAAACAATTTTCACCAAATTAAAATTACCCCTGTGGCTCCCCTACCACTAACATCTTTGAGGGCGCATAAATATATTACTTACCGAGATCTACTTCGGCAAAGTGCCACACTCAGTAATGGGTAAAAGTCGTGTTGATATATTTATTTTTTTAATTTATAAAAACCACCATTTGATTGACATAGAAAGGGCGGCAAATTGGAGACCGCCCTGGGCGCCACTGCGTACTACCCCATTTTATGGGATATAGAGTGATGTTATGTATGTATATATCTATGTATCTTAAACTTTACTTTATTGTATGTTTCGCCGCTAAAAATGTGTTGAATATATTTTGTAATATTTTATTATGTTTTGAACTGCAGAATTAACATTTTAAAATATTCAAATGTGTAAGGTTAATCCTAACCGAATTATTTTCCAAAATGAACACTACTTAATAAAACTAGAATTCTAGCTTAGCTGTTAATATAAATATTAATTATTAATGTCGCTATATGTATATACTAACATTAGCAACGTAAAAATAAGAAATCATTATTAAATGAGATATTATTATTAGTATTATGGGGTAGTGGTATCGAGTTGGCCTGTAGATTTGAGAATACGGGTTCGATTCCTACTGCCGACAAATATTTTCACCGCATTAAAATTACTCCTGTGGCTCCACCTCCACATCTTTGGGTGCCTTGATTTGGTTGGCACTTCACGCGCAAAATATATCACTTACTGAAATCTGCTACGGCAGAGTGCAACATCCAGTAATGGGTAAAAGACATGATGATATATTTATTTATTTTTATTTATTAGTATTCGATTCAACAAATAATTTTAAGGAAACAAATTGTACTTGGCATTACGTTTAAATATTTCTTTAGCAAATTTAAGGACTCCATAGTATTTTATTGTCTGTGATGCAGTCAGACAGTAATAATTTTATTATTTGAATTTTCACCGCCCGAGCTCTTTTCACTGCTTGCTTTTCTTTGTATGTTTCATCCTAAAATGTAAATATAATTACATATATGTTTCTGTATTTACAGTTATATTTTACATTTGACTACTATCGTCGAATCATCTCACCGGTAATCAAACACAGAGATGTGTAATTGCATTAATTCTGACCACGTCTGTAATTTATTCCATGTGTGGTTTATCTTTACGCCTGCGTTTGCGTTGATGAACCTCCCTCGCTTCTTAACAATGTTACCAGCGATTAAATGAGTTAAGTTCATATGCGAACCGTGAAGTACGTGTAAACATATTAAAATCTGTTTTATTTTCCCAAGAATCACTTTTGCTTGCTTCCGCAGAAGTTTCATGAGTAATATCTTCATTTTATTGATTCATTTACGCTGTTGTGTACGATACTGCGTGGTGATGTTATGAACCTTAGTGTATTATTTACAAGTATGTAAAATGCAGAATAACGTTAGTTTGCTATAACTACTTTTTTGTTAATTTTTTATACACATAAAACATTGCTTTATGTCCTAGCTAGCTAAGTATTTATTCATATTTTAAAAATCTTAACAGCTTTTAGTTAGAAGACTACAATAACTATTTATATTTATTGACTACTGTCTTTGTATAAAAGTATACAAGAGGTGCGATCCAAAAGTTTCCGTTATTAAGTATCTGCTCGAACGGTTCATACTAAATATAATCTTGCGCTTATATAAACACCTTGCTTACATGAGTTGTTGAATGATGGTATTGTTAAGATTTAAGATAGTGCTAGGTTGAGTGCTTTGGTACAGCTGAGGCTAGATTCATAGTTGGGTTGCGGCGAGCAGCTTAGGGTTGTAGAGGTCCATGAATAGCCGCTTATGTTCATTGATTTACTTTGGGTTGTAGTGGCACATTAATCAAATTGCCAACTATTTTGTGAGTAGCCCGCTATGAGGTAGTAATCCTGACCAAGTTACGAACAAGATATCGTATTTTATGGGATTTGATTAAGTATTGAGATGAATTTTTCAAGATGGTACCTTACTGAACTTTCGGGCTTAATTGGTTTATTTTTTCGAAATGCAAAATAATAATCAGTTAATTTCGAGCTACCTCATTTTAGTCACCTGATATCATGCCTTATAATATAGTTGAGTGATGAAACTTGTCAAGTATAAATAAATAAATAAATATATCATCACGCCTTTTATCCATTACTAGGTGTGGCACTCTACCGAAGCAGATCTCAGTAAGTGATATATTTATGCGTGTGAAGTGCGGTTACCAGCCATCAAATCACGGCCCCCAAAGATGTTAGTGGTGGAGGAGCCACAGGGGTAATTTTAAATTGGTGAAAATGTTTTGTCGGCTGTGGGATCGAACCAGGGTTCTTAGGATCCACAGGTCGACTTGATACCATTGAGCTAGCTACCCCATAAATAATATTGTAAATTTAATAAATATATAGCGTTTGACCACATTCACGAAAAGCAGAATAACATTTATAAAATTATAGTTTTATATAGCCATCGCTCAACAAATACATAGCAACAAAATGACTACAATGATGCCGATAGCATAAATATATTTATGAGCGTGAAGTGCGGTTACCACCTGTCAAATCACGGCCTCCAAAGATGTTAGTGGTGGAGGAGCCACAGGAGTAATTTTAAATTAGTGAAAATGTTTTGTCGGCTGTGGGGATCGAACCAGTGTTCTTAGGATCCACAGGTCGACTCGGATACCACTGAGCCATTACTCCATAAGTATCAGAAGAAAAATTAGAATTATCACATTTTATTTGTATTTTTCAAGGAGACCACATGTTAAAAAAAATTATTATAGTATTATTTTCGGTTCATGTTAATATCCCATAAATTCTAAAGCTGGATTTATAATTAAGTAACGTACGAGATAACGCGAATGGTATCAGTAACGTAAAATGATGAGCATATAATAGAACTAGCAATAATTTATAATAAAGTAAAGTAAACTGCAAGGTAAAAGATGCAAAACAAAAGATAATCATGTTTTATCTTTCTGCTTTGCGTTACTTAAAATATTCTACCTCTCGTACTTTGCGTAACTTGCATGCGGCACGTTATACAAACTATACTCAATACTCATATTACAATTGGTAATTGTAATATGTGCTTTTCATATCATTCATTTCCCTTTATTGCAAAAAAATTAATAAAAAGAAAATAATAATAAAATTTCACGATGGTAATACTAACAAATTCAATAAACATTTGAAATTTAATATATTTTGAAATTTATTAGTTAGGTTAGAGTTTAAATTCATAATTTTCTAGGTTATGTTATAAAACAAAAAATCTATAATTTTTAATAAAGAGGGGTTTTGCAGCTGAATGTAATTATTTTAATATAAAAAATAATACTTGCAATAATTCTTCATGAATTGAGTAATGACAGCTAAAGTGATAGATTTATATTTGATATTTTTACATCCCGACAACTTAACAATTTCACAAAAAATATCCTAAAAAAAGTTGTTCAAAATTGAATTTTGTAGTACTGGTGTTGACAAAAATAATTGTACAGAATTCACTTTGTAAACGCGATATAGGATAAAAAATCAAATGTTATAAAATTAACACATTGGTGCAAAGATAAAACAAAAGAGGTTAAAGTTAAATGAAAGATGCTGAAATTCTCTCATATCATCTGATTGGTTGATAGTAATAACTTGTGCGTTTAATATAAATCATTAAGTTCGCTTGCCATGCTTCTTACTTCCCTTAAACTACGTTACTTCTTATATTACTTTATTATAAATTCAGCTTTTGTCCATCATTATTATTATTAACTGTCAAGCTGTAATAAAAGTTACTACTGTGGCTCATGCTTCACTAACATCTATAAGTTAATGTTACAAGATAAAGAGAACAACAATTTGAGATCTAAAATTGATAATTATTGTAATTATTGTTCGCCAGTCGCCAGCCGAATTATAATTATATAAGATGAGCAGATAAACATTTAAATCTGACAATAAAGAAACCCGTCTATTCTAAACATATCTTGCCTTTTCAATTTCGTTCTGAGATGAACATGTGATATGGCTATAATAACTAAATTTAATAATAAACTTGATGAAACATATTCTTAGCCTTGAATGGCAATAAAAATCACATATTTTTTGTTGTTTTAAATGACACAAAAACTATTTTTGCTGTATTACCGGAATCTATAGATTGCAAACTTAAAGATTGAATTCAGTGAAAATGATAAATTATTAATATATTTAGCAAATTTAGGGCCAGTTTTTTAATAACTGGTTTACTCTCGATATTAATCATGTTTAAACAATAATGGAAGCTATGGTTTCTATTATTATTTAATCATGATTATCATTAATCGGTGATTGAAAAACTGGCCCTTAGAAGTAAAAGTTTTATTGTATAAAAAATGACGTTTTTGTATTAGGATATTTGCAAATTTGGATGAAAAGAAAACCTTTTCAATAAGGTATTTGGTTTGATGTAACTGCTACGTGGTACTTTCCGAACGGTAAAAAAGTAAATGAATCAAAACCCACACTTTTTGATACAATTACCATATATACAATCGAATACAAATACTTTATTATTTGTTTATAGTATTCATTAAATATGCTCGTCCTGACTACAGCAAAAAATAATTATTCCAGTTTCTGTAATTGACAATAGTTATTTATTGAACTAGGCAAAAAAGTAGCAGATTTACTACCGCGGTTAGAGTTTCATGGCCGAATATTGAAAATAAATATAAATTTGTGATTATTTTCAATATCTTTAATGCTATTGTAGTCATCTTGTTGCTATGTATTTGTTGAGCAATGGCTATATAAAACAAATTTTTATATTTATAATTTTATAAATGTTATTCTGCCTTTGGTGAATGTGGTCAAACGCTATATATTTATTAAATTTACGATATATAATGAAATTATAGAAACGGTAAGTGGCTGTTATTTATTGAATTAAATCATACGAGGGCAGGGTGAAAAGCCCCTGAAAAATGAAACAAGAAATGATTTATTTGGTCAAAACATATTTTATTTCTCAACATAATCTCCTTGTAGCTCGATACACTTCGTCCAACGATTTTCTAATTTTTTGATCCCTTCCACATAATACGATTTTGACAATCCTTCAAAATAGGCATTTGTTCAGCGATGACCTCATCGTTGGAGCCAAATCTTTTTCCACGGAGCCATTTCTTTAAGTTCGGAAATAGATAAAAATCGCAGGGGGCCAAATCTGGAGAATATGGTGGATGACGAACCAATTCGTAGAGCAATTCTTGCAATTTTGCCATTGCGACTGCGGACCTGTACGCCGATGCATTGTCCAAATGCGGCACCCATATGGCAGATAGCTTTCTCATATCCAAAAATTTATGCAAAATGTTCCGTACCCGTTCGGTTGAGATGCTCATAGCCTCAGCACTCTCGTGCACTTTAACTCGCCGATCGTCCAATATCATACCATGGATTTTATCGTCGAGTTCTGGCGTTGTAACCTCAATTGGACGACCAGAACGTTCGGCGTCCTTTGTGGTCATACTACCACAACGAAAATCAGTAAACCACTTGTGAATCGTTCCAATCGATGGTGAGGAGTCCCCATAATGTTTAACAAGCGATGCTTTGGTTTGCGTAATGTTTTTTCCACGCCAGAAATAATGTTTAATCAAGACGCGAAATTCACTTTTTTCCATGTTTTCAAAAATCTTCAAGGTTGCTTGCTTTCGATGGGTGTCAAAACAGAACTGAATGACATATCAGTCTGAAAATTTTAATATGTTCTAGTAAAAGGTGGTACATTACAAATGTCACATGAGATTTGCGATTATGACGCCATCTGTTTTATTTTTCAGGGACTTTTCACCCTGCCCTACCAAATTTATTGTGTTTTTATAGCAACACTTTTACAGTCTGTCAATTGTCAACAAAAGTCTACTTTTAATGTCAGTCGGGAAAAAATAAGTTTTTATACTCATATGGCTGCCGAACTCTCTTTCATTTCGTCTGAGAATTTCTTTATTTTCCGTACTTTTAACATAAATAATTATTATATTTCCGTTGAAAGAATAAATATTCTTAAAATTCATGTTGTTTATGTATTTCACATAAAGTTGAGGCAAATTTACACGATGCTAGAAGCTTGAACTTAAACTAAAAAGCCAGCGTTTTCTATAATTAGTAGCATTTACAAGGCATTTTAGTCAATGCTCAGTTTACAAATCAAAACAATACAGAAATACTGAAACCATCACTAAAACAACCTGTCGGTACCCATTTGTAAGAAATTATGCTTTCTATTCAGACGAGTAGAACCTGGAACAAGAACAACTAATGGAATTTAGTACTAAAACGTGTGTTTACACTACTTAGTCGAATATAGATGACTCTTCCTGGATTTTAGTTTCTTGTACATTTTCCTAGCATGGTGTAAATTGGCCTTTGCATGAGAACCTATAGTAGGAATATAATTATTATAAAATAACAATAATTAAAATAAGTTTTTATCATCAGTATCTTAATGAACATATCTACACTTAACAAACGTAATTTAAAACCATCTGTTATTAATTTACTTAGATTTCTTGGTTCGTCAAGTTGAAAAATCGTCTCTTGATGAATCTGCCAACCTTCTGGAATTTGCAAAATTCGCAACTATGCAAAGTTGAAGCTGTGAGAACGTTTAATTCCATGCTTCCTACATCCGTTTCGCCGTGCAATAATACACTTGTAATTATCTCTGATGACCTTCGGATTTGTTCCAACTGTAAACATACGTCGACGGCGGTCAACTGATAATCGGTAACATCTAAACAATGACATGTGCATTAATTTTCAAAACGTAGGTTATTTGGCAAAGTTGCGTTTTAATTCTAACGATGGTTCTAACTTATACCAAAGAAATAGATTTGTGAATTCTGCAAAAAATGGATGCAATATCTTGAACAAGTTTCTGTAGATAGGTACATTTATATGTATTTGAATAACTTTTAGAAAAATAATAATTTAAGAATCATTTCAAAATAACTTATTTTTTATATGCTCTATTTTTCTCTGATAGCCCAATTCCCAAAAGTGTTTTAGCTAATCCTGAATTTTGGATTAGTCATATTAAGCTAAACCATATTTTCAAAAAAGTTTAAACAAACTCTAATATAATCTTATTACCATTTGGTTTTCGGAAAATGATTTATATTAACTTTTAAAAATTGGATTAGAATAAAATTAACTAATTCAAAATTCCGAATTAACTAAAACTTTCTTAATAATCAGCTTGTTTATGTTTTAATTTTATATTACCCAAGGTTTGAATAAATTTTTGAAAATTAATTTCTATCAGATTTACTCAACTGCAAAGTTGGTACCGATATTTTTTAAACAAGTTAATTATAATTATACTGATTTTTTTTATTGCCTTCTTCAAAACAGTTTTTAAGAAATGAAATCAATGTTTTGCTATTATTATTTACAAATAAATTTAATGTAATAAGTTTTCTTTATAATAACAATTATCTTATTTCAAAAAGATCTGTGTTCTGTGCCAACTTCAGAACCAATTAAGTACATGAATCGATTTACCCGTGCATCTTTGATGCGATATTTTCAATTTATATCAAACTTAAAATTTAAATTTCATTGGTGCAAACAGACATTAGTATAATAAATAAAGTTTAAATACATGGGGTAATGGTACAGTGGTAGCAAGTCGGCCTGTGGATCCAAAAAACCCTGGTTCGATCCCCACAGCCGACAAAACATTTCCACCAATTTCAAATTACCCCTGTGGCTCCCCTACCACTAACATCTTTGAGGGCCGTGATTTGACGGCTGATAACCGCACTTCACGCGCATAAATATATCACTTACCGAGATCTGCTTTGGCAGAGTGCCACACTCAGTAATGGGTAAAAGGCGTGATGATATATTCATTTATTTTTATTTAAAATACAAATAAGATGCATTAAATGTCATTTTTATTACATTTGCGTAATTAAAACCACACAGTTCTCTGGTAAATCTTTCATAACATCAAATGGGGTAGCTCCAACACTTAATACATCCACAGTAATTTAATCATTAAGTTTATCTTGCTGCTAATTTTCTTGGAACATTTCTACCCTGACACATCACTTTCGCTTCACCCACGTTTATAATTTGTTTGATACTTTTCGATAAGATAACACTAATTTTTTATCATTTTGATACTCTGTAATATAAATTAAATATGAGTCCTGAATCTACGAATAATTGTATCTACCTTGATATGTCATTTATGATAGAAAAGAAATGATGTCACTAATTTCAACAAGATACCGTAAAAGCAATAATTACATTTTTCTTTCAAAGCTACTAGGTACTACCAAATATCAGTAATAACAATGGAATAAAGTACGCAGTAATGTTATTTAATACAATAACAAACGAAGAGTATAGAATTGATGAAAGGTTAAATTATTTTTAATTAGTTGTTTTAATGTTAGTGTTAATCGATATACATATTATTTTTAATGGATCGCCTAAGACTATTGTTGTATAATCCATTGTACGCAATTCGTGGTACACGTACTGTTTTTATGTAGTTCCGCTATACTTAGTTCTCATACTCTACTTCGCGTGCGAGACCAGCAAATAATGGATTCACCAAGTGTTTTAATGTAAGCTCGCACGGAATTTTATAGTTATATAACCTAAAAATAGAAGACATTACATGTAGAGGAATGCTGAAGATTTTATTCAGGTATGTAAAAAAAACAAATCTGGTTACTATATCTACATACACATACTCTAAAGGAAAAACGTTTTTTACGATTTCGTTTTAAATTTTAATAGTTATTTAAATGTTACAATGTTATAAAACAAGTTTTAAATTCACGAGTTTTGTTGTAGTGTGGTCATTGTTTTTATATTTGATATTGACACGAAATGGTTCATTTGTTAAAGGTGTTTTTCTTCAATATCTGTTGAATTTGAATATTACTAATAAATAATTAGGTAACGTAACTGCAATACATTAGTTATTATTATGCTGTTATGTAAATTATTGCTAATTTCTGATTTAATTTATTAGTTATGTGGTAAGGTATTTTTTTAAACATAATAGTGATTTGAGGTACATTGAGTTTCTCAATTGCTGGATAATAGTATTGTTGAGACAGTGCAAAGATGATCGTTTGAGGAAAACTGGTCGGATATAATTTAGTTATTAGCTGGTTTGAGCTAAAGTAATCGCAGTAAATAAACTCATCAGATTTATCAAAGAATCAGACTCCGTCAAACATTCTCATCCACATATCCTCGCACATTCACGTTCCCTCCATAAAAACTCATTTATTTCGCAAACTCGAAATCTTTCATCACGTAACAAATCTTCAATCACATCCACCCATTCTCTCCTATACACTTGTTTCATTAATCTTTCATTAGACGTACTCGTATACTCCACATGCTCAAATATCTCAACTCACTTTCGCCCAATCCTCTTAGAACGAATCTAAAAAGATAAGAAAGAAAGGGTGTGTTTCCTGCGTTTTTGAAACACAATTGCAATTAAACACTTTATTATAAGAACTGAAAGCGAATCAAAAAGCTGAGAAAGAAAGCAAGTCTCATCCTGCGCTTGTGAATTTCACCCTAATGAAATAATGAAACAACAAATCTAAAATCAAGATTTCTACGTTTTTCTTAGTCATCAGATACATCAGGCAATTAATCTTCGCCAAATGTTTCTATCCTAACAAATCACTTTATATAATAATGATGTCGTCCAATATTTTTGTTTTTGTTTTAATGATTCAGCAGTACGGTAGTGTGGATAGTGTTGCGGCATTCGAATCCGTGGATCCCGTGTTCGAATCCCACTCATGCTAAAATATATGAACTACCACACTACGGCTCGGTGAGTCCAGATTCTGTACTATATAGGGACTTATTTAATTCAAATTTTTCGGTTTCCATCTAGTGAGTGAAATCGAATTTAATAATTTGATATGTAGCGAACATGGTATAGCTTTACAGTTTGACGTTTATCACATGATCCAAACGTTAAACGTCAAACAAATGTGAGGATCTGAGGGGAGAATTTTTGAAAGGAGAAAGCAGTTATTCGATTCGGCATGGTGTCATCTCGCTCTTTCTACAAATTTGTTGTTTCACACAAAATTGTGTGGAGGGGGATCTGCTTCGGGTCTGCTGCATGTGACGTCAAAATGGGCCTTTCAAGACTTTTTTGAATTTTTTATATATTAATCTACGTAATAAAATTATTATACCCAAAATATTTTTTTTAAAAAAAACTTGTATTAGCATGATAAACATATTTAAACTTTCGAAACAAACGAATATGACGTAGTTGCATCTTAGCTTAAAGAGAGACAGATAAGACAGAGATAAATTACACGTAACTTCACGTAACGTGTGACGTTGTCAGTAGAATCCTCAGACAAAACATAACTAGACGGATAACAAAGGCGTTTGTTGTGAAGCAGAAAGGGATAGAATAACTGGTTGGTGAGGAGGGTGCGCGGCAAGGGGCAACTTGCATAACATCATAGTGTACCTCCTTGCCGCGCACCCGGCGGACCCAAAAGTTATTCCATCCCTTTCTGCTTCACAACACTGCATTGACTTGAATACGGCATAATTCGTCTAGTATTATACGTCATTGGTAGAATCGTAGAATGCTGAATGCTTATTTCTTCTTCGTCTTCTTCTCAGTAAAATTGAGCATCGACAAACGTTTCAGACAAAGCTCTGTGATTGGCTTAATGCAACTACGTAATTGCAATATGGCAGAGCGAAATTTAAATGAGCGTTTTAAATTATTCAACTTTAACTTTCATATTTCAGCAATAAAGATATCATTTATGGTATGATTTTATATTGTATTAAATATGATGTACGCTCTACCACTTGAATCCCCCATTATAAGTCCCTAATGAGATTAAGTTAATGTTACACAGAGTAGAATAAATAAATAACGTTTAATACTGTACAAAGACATTTTAAACAAAATTTTAATAGAAATTTAGCGTAATGTTCTTAAAAGAAAAGTTTTAAATTGATGTGTTTGTTTGATATTTGATAGATTGTATTATGTAAATTTAATTTACGAATGACAACTAGAATCAATCATATTATTTTTATTGAAGGTAAATGCTATTTAATAATAGAAAATTTAATACATGAACGTGAGGCAATAAAGGTTATTTTTACAAAAATATCTATTACTTATTCAGGAAGTACTGAAAAGTAAATAATCTTAAAGCAACATTAAAGTCATTGATAGTTATTCTGAAAACTAACATGTAGGTAGGTTCTCATGATTATTAAATCATTATTTAAAATTGTATCATACTGGATTTAAATTGATATAATTAGTATCAATAAAACTAATAAACGTTACTCTTATGTGTAAGATGACTTCTATTATTTAAAGTACAAGAAAAAAATCTTTATACGTGTAATAAGTCATCATGGGGGCATAAAGATGACATGACTATTCCATAGAGAGCAGTAACAACAGAAAGAACAGATATAGGGGTAAGGAAATGACAAAACAGAAGGGGAGTTATTAAAAGGTCATAACAATACGTCTACTTGCATTGTTTGTTTCGTTTCAAGACAGATTATAATAGGGCATATCTTGACATTGAAGGTTACTGATGGGACAGAGTAATCTTGAAGAAAGGATTTTCGAATTATGCAAATGGAAAGTGAAATGTCAACTGGTAGATTATTATTTCAATATGGCATAAAGATTTAACAATCTTGAAAAATTTATATTTTAAATTAATGTTACCTTCTATTTGCTTTTTATCTAAGATTAATTATAATTCGGCAATCGTAGGCCAGTAGATAAAACCAAGAATAAACTTATAATAAACAAGAGGTCGTGCGTTCAAATCTTGCTGACTTCAATGATTGTGGCTGTGTGGTTCGAATTTTATATGTATTTATAATTATTTTATTTTTATATTTATTAAATAATAAAATATACAACAATAACTATTATTTTATATGCTGTATAAATATGATCTAGATACAATTTTAAATATTTAACTAATATTTTAATAAAAAATAGTATTCATAATACTGCGGCAATATTAATTCAAATATCAAGAATTTTTTTCTAACGACTTATATGTATGTATACTACTAAATTAATTAGCGATCAATGTTTGGACTTGCGCAAATAGCAAAATCATGAACCTGTCTGTCCAAATCAGTACCTATTGTATACTTTGTGTAGTATTGAATCGCGGACTGTTTTTGTGAATTTTTGTGCTTATGTTAGTGCCAGTTCGGTGGAACTTACAATAAAATAGGAGCTAAATAAGGTATTTACATTAATTTATTATTGTGTTTTATAATATGGTACGTAAAATATTAGACCCAATTTGGAAACGTCAAAAACATAACCTCATAACGAATATTGATGACGTTAAATCTATTAATGTATTTTATTTAAACAATTACAAATCTAGTTCATTACTTTACTTTTATATCAAGCAATCGTAGCTCAGTGGATAAAAGCAGGGTAAAACTTGTGTTTCTTAATTAACAAGCAAGAGGTCGTGCATTCAAATCTCACTGACTTCAACTTATATAAAAATACGATTGTGTCTGCATGGTTCGAATTCCACTATAAGCTGTAGGTCCCCTATACTGTAATTGAGATTAAATTCAAATTGAGCAGAATAATAAATAAATAACTTATATTGATATGTATTTATACTATAACACATTTGACCGATTTATCACTTATAATATAACTAGTGCATTGAATATTACCGATATTTTTTTTTTGAGCTCGCGACTGTTTTTGTTGCTATGGAAATATGCGCAAATCGAAGAGCAACAAAAGCCCGAGTGGACAGCGAGGAAAAAAAATCGGGAAATATTCAATGCACGTGTTATATAGCCCCACGAAAACAAACGAAAAATTTTACAAAATTAATATTTTCATATATGTCGAATAACTTCGTTGCTAGGTAAAACTGTCAATTTTTTATACAGAAAAATATCACTTATTAATTCGCTCAGCTCCATGACAAAGAAACGCTATTGGTTGTTTAAAGTCCTACGGTAATATTCTAAATAATTTTATTTAAGTTCAAGAATTGAATTGATTCATTATGATACGTCTTTAATTTAGCTTTAAACTTATAAAACGAAGGGCATTCAATTCTAAATTAAAAAGCATGTTTAAATATAAAAAAATCACTACTCTATTTTAGTCTTTAGCTCTTCGTATAGATACCTAGCTTTGTTTTGACAAAATCCCTTTTTTCTCTACCCTTTATGTTGTCACGTATAGAGAGGGTGATGGGTGACTCACTGACGTTGAAAGTTCCTATAAATATAAATGTAAAGCTCCCGAGCTGTTCGTCTAAAACGGGAGGAAGTACTGTTTTAGCTACTCCATCTGATAACATCTCAGCATCAGCGTAATGCCGAGACAGAGCTGAGATTGTCTGGAGTTCCGAAGGGTAATATTGACTCCTTCAATTATTAAACCTCTCCATTTTACTTTACATACGAGATACAAGAGCATGGAGCCATAGAGAACACGAGAACAGTATGTTTGATTTATTAAACTTGTCTGTTTGTTAAGGAAACTGTTGGAGACTATTTGCGAGATATTTGACTTCTGTTAGCGTTTGTGTATCTTGTGTTTTAATCATTCGAGCTATGTATTATAAGTTTCGTTCATAAAAGACTGAGACAATATTTAAATATTCAATTAGAAAATTAACAATTTATGGGGTGGCTAGCTCAGTGGTATGAAGTCGGCCTGTGGATCCTGAGAACCCTGGTTCGATTCCCACAGGCGACAAACAATTTTCATAATTTAAAAAACTACCCCTGTGGCTCCTTCACCACTAACATCTTTGGGGGCCATGATTTGACGACTGGTAACCGCACTTCACGCGCAAAATATATCACTTACCGAGATCTGCTTCGGCAGAGTGCCACACCCAGTAATGGGTAGAAGGCGTGATGATATATTTATTTATTTAGTCAAATATAAATCATTTAATAACTTTTATGCACAACCGGGCCGAAATTTGTTTTAACCCTAAAAAGCAGTCTTAAACACTTATTTTTGGCCCTAGGACCATAAAAAATAATTACTATGAATACATAAATAAAATTACAATTTTTGTTTATTGTGAATACTTAATTTTGCAAAATGTCATTTTGACATATAGATGTACCTGCTTCAATCTTTTGAATTTAAAATTAAATGTTCTTTTGTTATGCATAATATAATGTTACTAACCCTCGGCGCTTTGCACCTTGTGCTAATAATATTGCCATGGGTCAGAAACGCCTGTTTTCACCCTTGATACATAAATAACTATTATAATCAAAATATTTATATTATCATAAAACAAAAAAATATTAGTTATTAATTGTCGTTATACTGTGTAACAATAACCTTTAATGGAGAAATATTAGTACGAAAGGATCTCATAGTGACATATCCAGGGCGGTAATAATAAAATAAAATTTAGTCTTAACGAAAAATATTTATTTATTTTACTCTGCATAACAGGAACTTAATCCCAATTACAGTACTGGGTCTGGACCCATCAAACCACAGTGTGGTAGTTCATATATTTTTAGCTTGAATGGGATTCGAACACGGGATCTTCGGATTCGAATGCCGTAACGTTAACTACACCACTGTACTGTCAGACAAATAATAATATTAATAGAAAACGAAAAATGAATAACCATGAATGTAATGCAATAACTCTCCTTTGTTATGTACTTGAGAGCAAGTTTTTTTTTTACGATGATGCGAAACTTTTGCAATTAGGTGAGTGATTTCATTTCAATCCTTGGTTATCCATCTTCTGATGATACAGTTTTCTTTTTATAATAACTTATGTTCATGTCAGTAAGTACGCTGACATTTATCATTAATATTTACATTAAAAACTAAACTTTATTAGGTTTATGCGTGAAACTAATTTTAAAAACTATCCTAAAACAATTAAAGATTTTAAAATGTCAACTCAAATTCAAAATATAATAACAACTTCTTTTTCAAAGTTTTAAAATGTCTTTTCCTGTAAAATAATAAAATACAGAGTCATAAGAGTAAGTTTGACATATAAATTAATACACTCACCAGCAAAAAACCGGATCACTTATAATTTACAAATTTTCTTTATTTATTTGATTGTATTATACCGATGAATTAAAAAATAGGGTAACTGGCAGTATTTTACAATGATTTAAGCTGTTTCAATTTGTTTAAAAACATTTAATTAGAAATTATTACTAAATTATAAATTATTACTAAAATTTTAAATTTTTCAAAGTATGCACAGAAGAATGGAAGCTATAATAAGGACAAGAGGAGGAAATATGCGTTATTGATAACTAAATAAGGTATTTAGGTTAATTTATTATTGAGTTTTCTGATGTGATTCATATGTTACCGTTGAAGTGTGAAATTCAGGTAAAGTATGAAATGCAGTATTAATTCATTCAAATTTTGCCGAAAACAAGCTTGCGTTTGTGGAGCGTGCGTTCTATGGGCTTCGGGTTTTTTATTTAAAATGCCACGACTAACGTCTGTAGAAACCGTCAATTTGACAGCTGGTAACCGCGCATAAATATATCACTTACCGAGATCTACTACGGCAGAGTGTCACACCCAATAAGGAGTAAAAGGCGTGATGATATATTTATTTCATTAGTTTTATATTGAAGTATTATAGTTAGGGAGCTAGGGTGCAAAATGATGTCTCATTTGTTCCAGTGACAGAAATGGATTTTTTAATAGATTATGTCATGATAAACATGAAAAAAAGAAAGTTAGATTTGGGAACGGGTGGAAACTATAGATGGCGTCGGTGTGAATGTGTAGATTTTAAGGGTAGTTGTTGACATATTTCCTACAGGCTAATTTTCAGTTTAAATTATAGACTTTGGTATAATTAAGTAATAAAAATGGTAGACAGAAGTTTTGGCCGGTGACGCATGCGCGATAAAATCGGTCAAAGTAAGCAATTTTTATGGTGTCGTGTGACATAATATTACTTATTCACGACGAATACAAGCCAAAAAAATTATTGACAGAAATTATTGCTGGTTGCTCGTTGGTGACAGAAGCTCTGAAAGTGGACTGGTGTAGGCATCAACGACCACCCTTAAAATCGGCGCATTCACATCGGCGTCATCTATAGTTGCCACCCGTTCCCAAATCTGATTTTCTTTTTTTCATGTTTATCATGACATAATCTATTAAAAATCCATTTCTTTCACTGGAATAAATGAGACATCATTTTGCAACCTAGCTCTCTAGCTAATAAAAAAAAATATAAATATATCATCACGCTACCCATTGCTGGGTGTGGCACTCTGCCGAAGCAGATCTCGGTAAGTGATATATTTTACGCGTGAAGTGCGGTTACCAGTCGTCAAATCACGGCCCCCAAAGATGTTAGAGCCACAGAGGTAGTTTTTGAAATTATGAAAATTGTTTGTCGCCTGTGGGAATCGAACCAGGGTTCCCAGGATTCACAGGCCGACTTCATACCGCTGAGCTAGCCACCTTTAACTATTAGTTCTTAAATTTAGTAATTCCAAGTTCATCATTCTTCCATCCCTTGGGTACTTCAATATCATTTGTTTGGGAATGCGAGATCAAAAGTTCTTCGCATAACTAACCTGAATAATATTAGTAAAAATCAAAACATTTGTTATATGTTCAGATGAAATATTGAAAATTCGAATTATTTACTGACCTGTGTCGCACAAAATTATTAAATTTCTAAGGTTTATAAAAATCAGCAAAAAAATACACATATTCGGTTCTATAAATGTTTTAGCAAAATGCAGTTTTCAGAATATGTCAACTTGAAGTTTAAAATATCACGAACCTTTGTGTTAGTAAAAAAACCAGTGCTATCAGTTCGTAAAATTAAAAATAAAGTTGAGTAAAACCTGAACAACAAAGTATTCGCATATTCATATTCACATGTAACCAAAGTAAAAATAAAGAAATAAAGAAGCTCAGAGCGCTCATATAGGTCAAGACAGGTTGTATGCATATGAATCCTTGCACCGCGTGCGTGTATGCATTAAACACGAGACAGCCAAGCCTCAAGACTCAAGCTCAAGAGCAGGGCCACTGCAAACGTGACTGACCATCGTGCGTTTGCCATTCCGCGTACATCTTAACGAAGACGATGCTTAATTGTTTCTAGACCAGGCTCCTGGCGTTTCCAAGGATACTGCTTGGCGCTCTCGCTCAAATTAAGGCGATGCATCATATTTTCATGAAATAAAAAGATTGGAATTCCATTGCAACAGTCCGGTTGAGATGATTCCTTTTGTTGGACTGGAGACTCGTGAGATGGGAGGATTTCTTTTGGGCCGTGTGGCAGTTTTTAATGGATCTTTTTGGTGATTCTAATTGACATAATAATCATGTGGTGTCATGTTTTTATGAGGCTTCAGACGTGATAAAAGTGTGCAATCACATGTGGTGTAAACGTAGGTGAAAATTATAATTATTAGCTATGGTTTTCAAATGATTCACTCAACAGTATTGTTGGTAATTGAATAGGATTATAAATAATTGTGTATAAGTACATATCATAATAATTATAGTAGTTAATTGATCAATTTATTTGTAAAATACTTGTTGATAGACAATATTCTTTTTTAATGGTTATTTAAATGATGTCCCTGCAAACTGCGAACATAATTTTTCGAATTTATTATTGTTTAATTACTACATATAGGAAATTAAATTAATTATAATCATTGTATACAGAGTGTTTCAGAACTAGTGTAATAAAATTTAATAGTTTATTTCGAGTTCATTTTGAGTAAAAAATGTATCATGAATATAGATCATACGAGGACAGGGTAAAAAGTCCCTGAAAAATAAAACAGATGGCGCCACAATCGCAAATCTCATGTGACATTTGTGATGATGGGGACTCCTCACTATCGATTGGAACGATTCACAAGTGGTTTACTGATTTTCGTTGTGGTAGTATGTACACAAAGGACGCCGAACGTTCTGATCGTCCAATTGAGGTTACAACGCCAGAAATCGTCGATAAAATCCATGGTATGATATTGGACGATCGGCGAGTTAAAGTGCACGAGATGCTGAGGCTATGAGCATCTCAACCGAACGGGTACGGAACATTTTGCATAAATTTTTGGATATGAGAAAGCTATCTGCCAGATGAGTGCCGCATTTGCTCTCTATTGACAACAAGCGCGACCGTGAGACAAGTTCAAAGGATTGTTTGGCGATGTTCAAGCGCAATAAGAAGGACTTTTTTCTCCAGATTTGACCCCTGCGATTTTTATCTATTTCCAAACTTGAAGAAATGGCTCGGCGGAAAGAGATTTGGCTCCAAAGATGAGGTCATCGCTGAGACAAACGTCTATTTTGAAAGATTGTCCAAAAATCGTATTATTTGGAAGGGATCGAAAAATTAGAAAAACATTGGACGAAGTGTATCGAGCTACAAAGAGATTATGTTGAGAAATAAAATATGTTTTGACCAAATACATCATTTCTTGTTTCATTTTTCAGGGACTTTTCACCCTGTCCTCGTATTTTAGTCAATAAATAATAAAATATTACCCAACTAAATATATCGATAAAACTCAGTAAATGCTGTCACAATATGGTCAGACAACTATCAGCCGTTATTTTCTACCAAATGTTAAAAATAAACACGTAGAATTGTAATCTAGATATTATTATAAGATAAGAGATAAGTATTACTCTTAGTTAACATTTTCTCATAATTTTAACATTGTATGTTTCTGAACTCTACATTGTTTATTATTATACTAGTTCTTAGTGTGAGATGCGAAATTCAGTAGAAATAAAATGTTCTGCGATGAACTAAGCTGAAACGGAGGATGTGTTGATTTATTGCCCCAGTAAAACATAAATAACGAATGTAAAGTATCAGTGAAATTCTTTGTCAATAATTACACGTCTTTAAGCATAGTTATACATGTTCAGGATCATCAGCACACGTGCAGAAATTACACAAAACAACCTGAAACTCCACCAGAGTCAAATACTCGTACAACTCAGCAGCAAAGCAAGATAATATATTTATTTCTTTTTTAAAGTCTGTAATCATCAGCATATAATTAGCACTAATAGTGCGCAATTACTAGAAAGGTAATAGGTGACATTTACAGTGTAGCATGCGCGTTGCAACTTGGTTCATATAACATACATACCCCATCGGGGGGAGCGGGGAAACTCCCCTCTCGAGTGGCGCCTCGATTCTGAGAACAAGTTTATTCGCTCAGACAACATGGAATATTTATAGCGTCTGTGCATCCACCGACAAAAACGTTCTTCAGCTCTCTGAAGTCTACCATCGCGAGAACGAGCGAAGTTCGCTGCGTGTAGAAAAACTCTGCATCGCACAGCTGTATCTTTTCGAAATGAAATTGTTTTTATTTGACGCGTGCGTCTCATATGCTAATCGTTGTTTGATTTTCTATCGAGCCGAAAGGAAAACACTCTTTTTTGTTTTTGTTTTTTTTAGAGCAATCAGCTGGAAAGAGATCACACGAGGGTTTATGTTCTATTGCAGATTTTGTTTATCTAGTATAGATTTAAAATTACAAACATATTTTCAGTAATAATATAACAAGAGAGTGAGAATAAATTGAAAATAATTTGACAGATCTTTCGAAAACTTGTTGCCACAGTCACAAAAGCCCGTAGGGCTTGAGTGGCTATTGCCAAATGGCAACAAGTTTGAGGAAGATACTAGAAAATTATTTTCTAATTTATCCAACTGTTGAGTTATATTTAGTTAGATTATTTTTTGACTTAACTGTTGAAGTCGATTCATCCAACTTAAAAGATTTTGAACTGGGTCCATATCGATTGATTACTTATTAATGCATTCTTGGCAGTTGTTTCCAAAATTTGTTGGTGTATTTCTGTATCTAAAATACAACTAAATCGATTTTTTTCACACATTTTACTTGACGCGTTGACAGTTTTAAATAATTACTTGACAAATACCTATCATTTGTCACAAACAAAAAAGCATCGACAGATATTATTCCCGGGAATAATCACAAGCGCTTTATTAAAGACAGGATTGGTTAAAACGCAGACAGGTGACATACAATGAAACATTTCATTGGTTTTGAGAAACGTCCAAAAATAATCTGTTAGGTACTTTGACATGACTGAAATATTCTGAATGATGATTATTCAAACAGTCTTTATTTTAAAGTGCAAGTGACAGAAAAAAAGGTATTGGATTTCCAAATTTGTACAGTGTGAATGAATGATTCGAAAAGATTAATTATGTAAACAATCTTGCTCCCGAGTTCGAATCCCATTCAAGGTAAAAAAAATGAACTACCACTCTACAGCTCTGTGAGTCCGGCGACATATGTCTACATCCCGTGCGTTTACTACCCATCTACTTGTGGATGAGTGCTGATTAGGCCCAAGATCTCTTTTTGGAGTTCTGTTACCTGGGTCTTGTCTTAGTAGGCCACCCAGTGACACTTTATATTTAAAAAAAAAACAAAATATTTGAAATTAAATAAATAAATGAAACATCCTATCAAATGGATCCTAAAATCATTCATAAGACATTTGCTCATCAGATTAATCAAATAATCAGTCCTCGTCAAACATTCTCAACCTAACGCTTATTTACTCATCACACTCGAAAGCACTCGTCACACAACAAACCTTCAATCACATTCACCCAATCACGCCTATTCACTTTTTATTTATCTTTCTTTAAAAATAAATAAATATATCATAATATCATCACGTCTTCTACCCATTACTGAGTGTAGCACTCTGGCGAAATAGATCTCGGTAAGTGATATATTTCGCGCGTGAAGTGCGGTTACCAGCCGTCAAATCACGGTCCTCACAGATGTTAGTGGTGAGGGAGCCACAGGGATAGTTTTTAAAATGGTGAAAATTGTTTGTCGACCGCGGGAATCAAACCAGGGTTCTCAGAATCCACAGGCCGACTTGATATCACTAAGCTAGCTACCCCATTGATAGTAACTGATGTTGACAGATTTTCATGTAAAATTTTAAAATAAAAGTGCTGAAAAGTGCAGAATTTAGCGCTAAAATTCAGTACTCGAAAAGGTAGAAAAATAATAGGTTACTTACTCCCGGAAGTGCAAAAAATATATAAATATTGTAATAAGAAGGAAAGTTTAGACTAATACCTGATTAAACAACATTAAATTTCAATGACCTGTTCTTTGATATGTGAAATAAAACTTCTCTCTGTTTAATTTAACCATGGATGCTTGGTATAACTACAGATGGTCCAAGAGTTTGAATATCTGTAACTGTTAAAAAATTAATTAAAATGCTAACAGTAAATGGACAATTGTTTAGGTAGGTATAACGCTTGGAAATATATATTGTTACATAAAGTTTTATTCCAGACTGTAGTTATATAAAGAAATATCACGTTCAAAAATTTAATTTTATATAATAAAAGTGTTTTATAAATAATTTCACAATTAGAAAATAATCTCCTAAAAGCATAATATTTTAAAAGCTTTTACAGTAAAACATTACAAAAGCGTAATTTTGTAAAAATGAATGAAACTTTTGTAAGTCTTGTAAAATATATTCACACTGCAGTAATATAATAATTAAAAGTCCGAGTCATTAACCAGCGCAAAGTACAAAAGACTCTAAAAGTTAAAAGACGTCATTTGCTAATTAAAAATGTTTTCAAACACACACACATACACATATTATTTAAAATACTTTTTCTTTCATTTAGACATAATTAGAGAAGAGCTGAACTGTGACTCATTTATGTTTTAAATTTTGTTTTACTTTTTAAAAAAGAATAATAATATCCAGTCTTTGGTTGGTGTGACAACATGCATTATATTTTTACTTTTGTGTTAACACATATGTCGTTGTCTCGCGAGATTGTCGTGGGAAACAAATGCCATAAAATGGCACATAAATATTCGAGTAGTCAAGCTCACTTTTGTGTTTTCATTTCATAAGTCATAGCTTACTATGACAAATATAATGGCTGGACAATAGACACGTTTTTGTTTTATTTCTCCGCTAACGCGAATTTTCATTCATACAATGAACCTTAAATTATACTTCAACAGGAATACGTCCTATCCCTATTTGGTAGCTGGACAACTATGCGAAAAATAATTAGATATCAGAAAATACTTTTTTAAAACACTTTCAAATTAATTTTCATTACAAATTATAATTATCAGTCTGTTCTTGCGCAAAAGTTTATACGTCATTTAAACAAAACTCTAAATAAACTTTATGGTTTTCTAAATTAGTATGAACAAATTTACTTCGCATCAATAATACTTTATTTGTTAAATATTTATTTTTACAAGTAAACGATTTTGAATAAAATGTTAATTTGTTCTAAAATAAAAATCTGTAAATATATCATCACGCCTTCTATCCATGGGTGTGGCACTCTTCCGAAGCAGATCTTGGTAAGTGTTAAATTTTTTTGCGCGTCAAGTGCGGTACCTACCGTCAAATCACAGCCCTCAAAGATGTTAGATGGAGAGAGAGCCACAGGAATAATAATAATGTGGTGAAAATGCTTGTCGATAGTGGGAATCGAACCAGGGTTCTCACGATCCACAGGCCGTCTCGACCTGTTCTGATTCTTTGAAAAATAATTTTTGCAAAGAAATATACATTTTTATATGTATTATTATTATATATAAATAAATAATATTTGAAAATACAAAATACAATGCACATTACCTCTTGTACTACAGTTCAATTAATTAAAGATCCTCGATTCTCTAACTCCAGTGCCAAATAATCATGAAGATGACAAATGCATTTCTGCATTTGATTACCCAAAATTTTTGTAGCCATTTCTTATTTCTCAGTCTGTATTTATGTATCAAAAATGTCACAAACTTAGAAATGACAGGTGAGAAAATAACAAAGTAAGTATAAATTTTCGTATTAATAAGAACTGTCATACGTTTTTATTAAAATAATAAATGTGATAGAACGTGGAAAAACATTAAACGTGTGTCTTAACTTATTAAAACATACGTTGTGTCATTCACAAAGGTACGAATAATATTATTAAAAAAAGATAGCTATATTTCATCGTATCTATGATAACATCGTCCACATATGACGTCATTGTTTTCATACAGGGAATGGAGTTTAACAATTTGAACAAATGTTCGTAAATGCTTTATTCCAGAAATATATCTATTTTTCCAAATGGAGCGCCGCTACTTTAAAATATCATCTTTATGTGCGATTTCAAATATTATTTTTATATGGTGCGATATAATAATTTAATTCAATTAAAAATGTATGATTATTAGCTAATTACAGTACAAAATTATGTCAAAGATAATATGAAAACTTTTGCGCAAAGAAATTTTAAATGTTTAAATTATCTAAAACTTCTTGAAGTAAAATATAAATGTCAAAAAAATCTATCATTACCTTTATTTTACTATATTTATTTTTATTTTATAATGATAATCAATTTGATTCTGATACTAGTGAATAAAAAAATGTATTTATAAAGTTATTTTATATTGGTTAGCCATGTCAAATAAGAAATTAATGTGCAACGATTCTGTATTTCTTATTTGGAAAGTGATTCAACGATGTACCTGCAGAACGTGTAATTGCAGTGAGACATTATAACATTATTAATCTGTACTAATAAGTCTGCAATATCCGACAATCAAGGAATTACCCTCATACTTGTTTATTCATTAGTAGATAATGATTACTGCAATTAATATTTTCCATATATGTACAGTACGTTAATATTTCATTACATCTTTACGGTATTTATTTACATTTCCGTTTTGAAATTTACGAAAAGTAGAACATAGCACATGACCCTGTACATGACGAAAGGAATTTAGAAATAAAGATAAACAGTACACTGACAGAAATTCAAAACAGCAATAAAAATTAATTAAAGTACAAATGAAATTGTTATTCTGACACTGAACTGCTAATAACTATAAAGTTTAATTAGTGGAATACCTACATTATTCGTAATAGAAGTTTTTATGCACTGCTCTTGGATTCTCGCATATTTCTGTTATGTTAAACATTACCTAGGCGGTATACAGAGTATTTCCTGTAGGAAGGCCGCCATCAGGGGCTCAAAAATGATCTTATCTGCACTTTTGGTTAAATTAGACGAAACTTTGCTACAGTCGTAAAAAAAAATAAGATCAATAGTGTTCTGGATATTTTTTTAATGAAGTACTTGTAGTATTGCTTTTAACCCTTCTTCAATGGTTTGTAGATCCATTCTGATGAAGGTGACGTATCTTCTCTTCCACGCTCCGTGTGGATAGAGCCTCTATGAACACGGAGTTTGGGACGCCGATTCTGAGTATGTTTATTAAAAAGATAAAAAAGTTTTTTATTTGTTGAAGACGCTGTAGATTGAGTTTCTAACAAGTTTGTCGCAATGTTTAAAAGTTTGGAAACCTCTGTTCTAGATCAAGCCGTATGCGAACCTTGTAAGCTTGAAAGCCCAATATACACAATTTCTACAATTTTTTTTTGACCATCATTGACAAATTTATTATTTATGATTTAACAAACGAATTAAAAATATTTATATTTTTATGGGGTAATGGCTCAGTAGTATCAAGTTGGCCTGTGGATCCAAAGAACCCTGGTTCGATCCCCACAGCCGACAAAACATTTTCACCAATTTAAAATTACTCATGTGGCTCTCTCACCATTAACATCCTTGGGGGCAGTGTTTTGACGGCTGGTAACTGCACTTTACGCGCATAAATATATCACTTACCGAGATCTGCTTCGGTAGAGTGCCACACCCAGTAATGGATAAAAGGCTTGATGATATATTTATATTTATTTATTTGTTTTATTAAAAATATTTGCGCAAAATATATAAACTAATCATCACAGAAACATTCATTTTTCTGATCTCTACTTACAATTTAGGGATCAGTAAAGTTTTTTCGATCTTTCTGGTCGTATTTTCCGATCTAGAGCGGTAAAGACGATTTTTTCATGCTAGAAAATGAAAAGTATTTTCTGGGATGTCGCGAAAAAAGAATCATATTTCCATTTATGAATTAGGACATTTTTTTTTTAATTCAATAGCAGAAATTTTCTCATTTAATAGTATACATTTCGTCTTTTCAATTAGGCTAAATTTACTTAATATACTTAAATTTTTGAATGAAAATAAATAATAATAATTTTAATCAGGAATCATATTTTACCTTGCTTAATAATGGCCTTACAGAAGACACGCTGTATATTAATTGAAACATTAAATATTTATAGGTTTATTTCCCGTAATGACTGTTTTATAATGAACTTGAATGAATGTCTGCACATATTCTATTAATTATTCAGAATTTCATCTGCAAAGGGAAATTTCGTTCGTCGGTATAAATTTGCAAATTGCATTATTTTGTCCTTGCGCATAGTTTTATCTTTTGCTAATACTCATTCCTCACAAAATTCATTCGATTATATTATGCCAAACACACATCAAACTTATTTATCAATTCGTCAAAAATATATTCTAATAAAATAAATGAATTATCACCCCTTTTACCCATTATTAGATGTGGCACTTTGCCGAAGCAGATCTCGGCAATTTCATATGAGATTAAAATTTATAAAAATATAATAGAAAGAACAGAATAAATTATTTTAGCCACAGCAAGTCGAAGTGGTATTAATTTAAAGAGCAATCATGAAAATAGGGGTTGTCATTAACTTATCGATCCAGTAATAAAATAGGGGGGGTTATCCCTTACTCAGATTTATTTATGGGGTAGTTAGCTCAGTGGTCTCAAGTCGGCCTGTGGATCCGGAGAACCCGGATTCGATTCCCACAGGTGACAAACAATTTTCACCATTTTAAAAAACTACCCTTGTGGCTCCCCCACCACTAACTTCTTTGAGGGCCGTGATTTGACGACTGATAACCACACTTCACGCGCTAAATATATCACTTACCGAGATCTGCTTCGGCAGAGTGCCACACCCAGTAATCGGTAGAAGGCTTAATGATATATTTATTATTTATTTTATTTTAGATTTATACAAATTTACACTTGTATTATGGGGTAGGTGGCTCAGTGGTATCGAATCGGCCTATGGATTTGAGAACCCAGATTCGATTCCCACAGGTGACGAACAATTTTCACCATTTTAAAAACTACCCTTGTGGCTCCTCCAACACTAACATTTCTGGGGGCCGTGATTTGACGACTGGCAACTGCACTTCACGCGCAAAATATATCACTTACCGAAATTTGCTTCGGCAGAGTGCCACACCCAGTACTGGGTAGAAGGCGTGATGATTTATTTATTATTTATTTTATAAGATTTATACAAATTTAAACTTGTATTATGGGATAGGTGGCTCAGTGGTATCGAATCGGCCTATGGATTTGAGAACCCAGATTCGATTCCCATAGTCGACAAACAGTTTTCACCATATTAAAAAATTACTCCTGTGGCTCCCCCGCCATTAACATCTTGATTTGATGGCTGGTAACCGCACTCGACGCGTAAAATATATCACTTACCGAGATCTGCTACGGCAAAATGCCACATCCAGTAATGGGTACAAGGCGTGATGATTTATTTAAACTTGTATTATTTTTAAATGTCTCATACCTTCCATTTTGGGCGATAGTTTATCATAAAATTAACCACCCTTCCTGTAATAATAAAAACACTTTCGAAGTGCGACAGAAGCGACAGTTGACGGTGTAAATTATTCCATATTGCTTTTGATCTATTTTTGTAGGGTGCACAACACTGTCGCTTCTGTTTCTAAGTTAAGAGCCGCAGTCTTTCTCATCTTATCTTCTACGCACCCTCGCGAGGGCGACAATTCGTTGATGTATTCACTTTGTTAGTTGCCTCTCAGTCGAAGTAGAAAATCAGGAAATCAAGTAGACATCGCGGTAATGGAATAACTTTGATCTTAATAAGGATAGCCGGGAGGAGAAGCAATTTGCGCGAACGAACACCCTCGTTTTTTTTGTCGAGATGCATAAAAGTGGATAAAAAATGAGGTTTAGCTAATGGAAATTGCATTAGAGGGGGTTCTACAAAGAAAAAAACGAGTTTGATTCCTTTTTAATTAATTATTAATCTTTTTTATGCTCGGTAGTATAAAGGAAATTCAAATTTGAATGCAGTTCCTAAATACTGATCTTTCTGGTTGAGTGGTCAAAGTTACAGCTCCTTGACCATTGTAAACTATTGGCTGCAGGTTCCCGCACATCATTTGTAATGCCTTTCTGGGGTTAGGTTTATTGACAATTGATAAACGCACTTTTTTCAAAAATGAACAGGATGACTATAAATAATTAGAATTATTTTTTGAGTGATACCTATACAGGATGTTCAATTTTAGTGTGCCACCATTGGTATCTTGAGAACTATAAGAGCTACTATGTTGGTTAAATTGACAAATATCATTTAGCGAATCTATTACAAAACTATAAACAAACAGTTTTTTCTATCAGTGATTCTCAAAATACGGCGTGCAACTTTCTTATTTTATAAAAGAACATATTTTATTTATTTTTTTATTCGGAAGGGAAGTTTATTCTGAATTCAATGACTATAAAGTTCGGTACCCTCATATTACAAAATCTGATAGAAACAAATGAATATTATATTGATATTTAATAATTAATCAAACAAACAAAAACATTATGATTTGTTTATTTATTTCTTTCATAGCACGCTGATTCCTATGGGATTTGAATTAAATGAATGTCAATTTAATATGCATTTTTCTCAAAATGTTTGAAATGTAAGGGTACTTTATAGTCATTGTATATAGAAAAAAATTCCCTTTCAATAAAAAAAAACATGTTCTCACATAAAATAAGAAAGATGCACCCCGTATTTAAGAACCACTGGTAAAAAATTGTTTATAGTTTTGTAATAGACTTGCGAAATGATATTTAACCAACCTTGTATCTCGTATAGTTTTCGAGATAGCAATGGTGGCACACTTAAATTGAACACGCTGTTTATTTTAAGTTTTATGTTGGTATACCTGATTATCAAATAAAATATGTGATTTGATTACATGTCATTGTCAAACTTTATTGAATCTTTATTTAAGTCAAATTGAAATATGTCAAATAAAATATAATTTTAATTTGATTACCTGTCATTGTTAAACTTTATTTATAAAAATACCAAATTGAGAAAACATTGACAGAAAAAAATTAATCAAGAAATAGCATGTTGACAGTGGCGAGGCTTGCTAACTAAACAGGGTAGCCAATTCAAATTTTATTTACTGAGATCTCCAACGTGGTTATATATTTATGTATCTAATTGTGCAATTTCAGACGTATTAAATATTAAACTATCAACAACAATATCAAGTCATGGAAAAGGAATATTTAACAATATAAGTGGTTTATGTTAAATTTAATTGTATATAACATAAACTAAACAATTTTGTATTGATAAATATTGCAGATTTTGTATACAAACACATTGAAAAGTTATTAGAATGCAAATTGTAAAATTCTTTTGAACAAATTATTGGAGAAACATGATTTTCATTTTAAAATTACTTATCTCAAATGTAGTTATTTACATTAAGTAAGTATTACTGTTTGTTTTAATTTAAAAGTAATAAAAAATAAGAAATAAAAACTTGAATAATGTTCTTTTTACAACTACATTGGTTTTATTATACACTTAAAAGTTCATTAATGTGATCAAGTATAAGATGATAAGTATTAACTTTTTAATGACAGGAAGAAAGAATGTGTAATACATAAATACACATGTTATTGTTAATGGCTTGTTCGTCTAACGGCATAAAATAAAAACTAATAAATCTACTATTATCTATAAAAGTATCTAGAGAGCTAGATGACGAAACAATTTTGCGAATTTTGGAACTTGAAATTATCTTCCAAATTTCACAGAATCAATTTTCGTTCATGTCTACATGCGTCTTTACGGTACATTCCAGTTCTTCATGATCAACTTTTTAAAATACTATCATTAAAAATAAAAACCTTGTTGTTGAAGATTCCTTATGAATTACTCATCATGTAACGGAAAATCCCTTGCAAAAATTACCCCCAAATAATTACTCAGCTTCCAGAAGCAATCTTACAAACCATTTCATCAGAATGTAAATCGAATCCCTAACTGCAGTGTTCCAAGAAGTATTTCTTATCTGATAGAGATTTATTTTTTTAATTAAATAAGAAAAAATAAATTCATAAACATATGTAACAAGTAGTTATCTAAATATTAATTTAAAAAACAATAATAATTTATTATTCACAATTTATACACACGAGTACATGTACATAACAGTTTCAGTTGTTAATAAAAAAAAGTACTTGAAATTGGTAAGCCACACATAAATTTATATTTTGTTGTTGATAGTGACATTTATATAACACAACATAACCTATTTAAATTTATTCTAAAAATTATATGTCAAATAGTATTTTCGCCTTTACTTGGTGTTGTGCAAACTATGGGATTAAAAGATTCGATTTTATTGGTAACTTACTTCTGGTCATCTTGTAAATAAATGTATAAAATATCATTTAATAAAATGTATAATAACCGTAATACTATAGTTTCTTTTATTGAATGGTGACAAATAGTTAATATTATTGTATTACTTATTTCTTCGTTCATATAATTATGATAGTTCTTGATAATTTAATAAACTAAATCTATAATAATGGATAAACGGCGTAACGATTTTTATTTCTATTTAATTACGAAACATAACGAAAAAAAGAATAATTACTACATTAATCATATTACTAACAAATTAAGCTAATAAATAATAAATTAAATAAATATATCATCACGCCGCTTACTCATTACTGGGTGTGGCACTCTGCCGAAGCAGATCACGGTAAGTGATATATTTATGCGCGGTTACCAGCCGTCAACTCACAGCTCCCAAAGGTGTTAGTGGTGGGGGAGCCACAGGGGTAATTTTAAATTTGTGCTAATATTTTGTCGACTGTGGGAATCGAACCAGGGTTCTTAGGATCCACCACTCTAATAAATAATAATTTAGATAATTTCTTACATGGATTATGGAACACAAACTTGAAATTTGCAAAATTAAGTGCAGTCTACTCGAAGTATGCATTTTTGCTACCATTGGTAATGGTCGTTATTTCTAAAGATATTAATAATCAAATTTTAATTGTAAACATTACAAATACATAATTAGATTATTCATTATACAACAGAGTAAAGTTTACAATCATAATTTAATTATTAATATTATTAGAAATAGAAATCATACCATTAATAGCAAAAATGTTTACTTCGAATGAAGTGCACATAACTTTGATAATATCGAAAAAAAAGATTTTTGTCACATGATCAGTGCAACAAAAAATATTTAAAATAAAATAAATAAACATGTCATCACGCCATACCCATTACTGGGTGTGGCACTCCACCGGAGCGGATCTCGTTAAGTGTTATATTTATGCGCGTGAAGTGTGGTTATCAACCGTCAAATCACGGCCCCCAAAGATGTTAGTGGAGGCAGAGTCACAGGAGTAATTTTAATGTGATGAAAATTGTTTGTCGGCTGTGGGAATTAAACCCAGATTTCCAAATCCACAGGCCGACTCGATACCACTGAGCCACCTACAAATGATATTTGCGGTTTAAATTTTATGCATAAGTTTAGTTTATCTATTTATTTATGCTACTCTGTACAGCAAGAATTTAATCCCAATTACAGTACAGGGTAGGGACTCACCGACCCACTGCCTAAGTGGGATTCGAACTCAAGATCTCCGGATTCGGGGACCGTAACGCTACTGACACCATCGTAAAGCCGCACATACGAGATATAAGATAGATAGTTATAATTTAAATGAATTACTTTATTCTAAATAAAATAAATTATAATGCCCGTTTGCACCAGCGGAATTTAATTTTTTCGCATCATATATTTTGATTTGTTTTTATTTATTTAAGTCACACATAAAATTTAAGTTTCATTTGTGTAAATGAGCATTAGACAAGTATTTATATTAAATTTAAAAAGTACATCTGTCCCATTTTTAATGTTCTTCTCAATTATTATTTTAATTCGGTCGTGTTAGCACCCTGTAATTACTAAATTTATTCAAATTTAAATATTTAAAAAAATGATTACAGCCCAGTTGAGGGTTAATCCACCCAGCCCTAATTTCTTTGAAGTTTCTAATTACATTTTTTTATGCTTAATAAAAAGTAAATTTATGCTGGTTATCATTATCACTCTATTAAAGAAAATAATTGTGACACTTCAAAGCCGGCATTGACAGTTGTCCAATTTTCACTGATTTCCAACAGAAATAAAAAAGAAAAACGAAAGTCATTGCTTTTTGTCGCAGCAGATGGTCCTCTAATTGCGTTTGGTTCAAGTTGGAAGCATCGAAGCGCCTCTATGCTCTATTCCTCAATTCTACCGCCCGCCTATACACTCTGTGCGTGTGTTCGTATGTTTGTATGTTTTGTTCGGGATATATCAGCGGTTTTCAAACTGTCTTCCGGAAAATCTACTAGTTTGTGCCCAGGAGACCTATTCTAATTCGCTGGCGACTGGATTTAGCGACCGTTTGACGTCATATTTGGCGACTTTGATACTGGCGCCATCTGTTGGTATAGTTCAAAAGTACAGTCCTGACGTCATTGTTGGCGACTGGTCGCTTAGGGAGTCGCTTATGCTGGCGACTAGTACAAGGCTGTTGCGAAGTGTCATGGCGTCAGTCGCTTAGCATTTTTTGGTTGATAAGTTTTGAAGTTAGACAAATTTTATGTTTTGTGCACGGTATATTATTATAAAATGATTATTATTTATATTATTAATTTCATATTTATAATTATTGCACAAAATCCAGCTGCAGATGCCCATTACCGACAATTAGGATAACAACATTGTCGTCTACACATTAATAATAATTTTTAATGTATCAATGTTTATTTAAGATTTTGTTAAAATTTATATTATTTTTTAATATTACTAATTGCTTGAAAATTACTAAAAATTACATCAATTTGCGATATGTCAAGTTTAAGCAACAACATACAAATATTTGAGTTTAACAAAGAAAAACAAATATCAACAAGTTGCTGTCAGAAATTATAAGTACCAATACAAAACACTCCGTCGTTCCTATTAATACCAACGTAAGAAATTAAAATCCCCATGATATTGACTGTACTGTGACGTCATTGACTTAGCGACTGAAACTAGTCGCCAAGCAGTCGTCAAAAATTAGAATAGGTCTCCAGGATTCGTACATTTTGTGACGTGAAAGTGAGAGTAAATAACATTTCCATATAGCGGAACAAGAATACATAAAGTACTCTCTGAAAATATTCAGCAGGTACCGGCCGAATATCCTATTCATGTGGTCTTAACCAGTTTTAAAAAATATTATTATTTGACCTTATTGACCAGAACAGTAAAGGGCAAAGGCTGTTCTACGATCTAACCCTTACAAAAACGTCAAATTCATACCGTGGGTGGGATTCTAACTCACGACCTACAGTGTGTAATTGTTAAGCAGTCCCTATGCTGATCATTGGACAACCGTGACGGATTGAAAATCATATTCTTATATTGGGAGAATAAACAAAAAACAAATGAGAGCAAGTAGTCTTATTCAGGTCGAAGATATTTTTCTATTCTTCATAAAAGTATTTATATTAAAATCAACTTTGCATCTTGAGATTGTCAGTCGTACATTTTATAGGTTTGAAGAAATATAGATATTTATAAGGCGAATCTTGATAAAAATGATTTCTCATCCGATCGGACAAAAAATAACAGTTTTCTGATGTGTTTTCGATCCGCAATATTCATTATTTGTATGTTGTAATAGTTGCTAGATAACAACAAATATCTTACTAGAATCAATAAATGTATTCTATTTGCCACTTGGTTCATTTAAATTAGATACATGACTAACTAAACTGAAATAAACAGATTGATGCACTTATTGGAGTGGATTACTTCTAGCTGAATCCGAATCATTAATTCTAATACTGAGAATAAAGTGAGCAAAGTAAAATAGTAATATAATAAATAATCTGAGTCAGTAAGTGTAAATTAATTTTGTAGTTAATTTCCAAATCTCCAAATCTAGTACTACATTCTAAATAATTATGTAGTAGAAGTGTAGTTAAAATCTTGTATGTACTATCTACTACAAAAGACACCGGTTATTTTATTCTATATTATTGAAAATATTGTTATATTTTTTGCTCGATAGATGGCAGCGATTTAATTGTTGCAAATAAAATTCTATTGGCGCGATCCAGGGTCTGATCCAAATGGGAAATGGAATATGCCTAGTATTTCGGTCCATTCGTTGCTAGACTACAAAAAATAATAGTACGAAAATGATTTTTCCGGTATAGGCAATAAAAGTAACGTTTAAAAATTAAAATAGTTATTTGCAATAAAAGGCCAGAAATAGTACTTATGATAGTGCGAGTATATTTTGACAGGTCGAGTCGAAGGCGAAATTTCCACTGATGCCAATGCTAACCTTACCAAAGTACTTAGTTTTTTCTCGAAAATTTTAAGTTTAACTAGTGGTTCTTTTATTATTATTTTTTTATATAATTCGATCGAATAGATGACATATTTATTTCTTGTTACAGTGAGGTGTATTTGAGGTCACTAAAAATGCTGATGGAACAAGAACAGCGTTGAGCCTGACGTCAGGACCTCTATGTTCACAAACCATCTATCGCAATGTGATTACAAGTAAGTACCTAATGTTATGCCAATTTTCCATAAAACCTTTTTAAATATCACCTTTGGGATAAATTCTACAAATTTACCTTTTACTATAAAAGTCCTGCAATATTCAAAGTTTAGAAGTCACTGGTCTATATGAAAACATCGCGCAAGCCAGCGAACAATCTTCAAAGTTCGTAGCCACGTGGACTTGAAGCAGGACTGGACTTAATCACAAACTACTGATAAAATCTTATTTATGAAACATTTAAAACTATTTACTTGATTAATATTTGTAACTGATTACTATTGAATCTAATCAGAACATTTCATCTCATAAAATAGAACCATAAATAAGAAAGCAAGAAGAGTTACATAAATTTACTTGTAGGTTTTTGAACAGGAGTTTCAAATGATTCTTTTAATTTTCACTGAGTTATTAATCAATATTATGTATATTAGTTTTCTAATGTATACTTAAAGATAATCAAAATTTATTGACAGTAAGAATTGGCCTCGATAACGACTTACTAAAGTATATTCATATGCAACGTAGGTTGCGAATTTGAAGCCCGTTAGAATAATTCCAAATATGCAAAGAATATAACATTAGTAATCAAAAATTTCTCTTAAACGAGTGGTTCTCCCCAATTATTTATATGTGTGCACAGAATCCCTAAGTGACACAATATTTCAAAGTAACACGATGTGCAAATTCCTAACAGCGTGACAAATTGTAAATGCCCGATCATTCACTTTGAGACTGAATATGATAATACGAAATTGAGAAGATATCGAATGTCGCGCGTTTGAATTTTAACAAGATACTTCTATCTGTCATGTGTTTATTAACATATCTACTCGTGTACTCGTATATACACTATGAGATCATTACTCCCACAATCTAATACAAATTTATGCAAATTTTTAAGAGTAGCAAAGTAATATGACATGTTCCTGATAAATGGTGCACTAAACAAATATATCACGTAGTAAGCAGATGAATCATAGTTCAAAGTCATGGATAAATTATTGGCGAGTTGGCGTTAAATACAATACAATTTGAACGAAATTCTCTTATACTGAAGGTATCAATCCACTTTTAAATAAATTTTAACTAATAGCAATATATATATTAGGTATTTGAATTTATCCAAAATTCTATTAATAACAAAACGGTCTTGATAATAGACAAACAGAAAATTGAACCTTATCAGAATTGGATACCTGATTGATAACTAGTTTAACAGGTTATATGTAGTGATTTTTAGAGCTCTATTTTAAGTTTTCTTTGAAATTAATGAAAGTTCATTTGAGAAAATAAATTCATGTTATCAATAACCAATATGGTCCTTCATAATTGTAAAATGCTACTTAAAAATTATTCGTTTAATCCGACTTTAACGATTTAAATTTGTAGGGTGTGCTTACCTACACTCTTTTGGCCTTTAACGTTGAAAAGACAAGTGAAGCGAACTTTCCTAAAAATTAGTTACACAATCTGGAATAAAACTCGATTTCTATAGCATCAAAATCGTAACAGGAATTATAGATTTTATCGCGCTTTGCCGATGCTAAGAGCGACGGATCTAAACGGATCTCTTTCTCCCGATGGTTATAATAATGGGAGAAAAAAATAATGTTTGTCACTTTTCTAAGACTATTTTACTCGTATTATTAAGGTAAGAAAATTTAAATAAATTTCAATCATTCTTCTATATATTTAATACTTTTATATTATTTATAAGAATAAAGATTCGTTTTAAAAACAGGGATATATTGTGACACTAGTGAGGCAATGGCCGTTGCCACACATATGTTAAATACTATTTATTCAATGGTCGTATTTACATATTTCTTAAAATTGATATTTGACATCTGTCATTTACTGTTATATTTCACATTCATTCAAATAAAAAGATTGTTCCAATGGTGGTCTTTTCAACAACATCATAAACGATTTCTTGTCGCATTAATGATGGATGTAATCCGTATCTGACTCTGTTAATTTTTAACGGTAGTTAATAATTTTAACAAATGAGGACATTGCAACTATCAATTTCTTTTTTAATTTTTTGTTATTTATTGTTATTAGATAAAGAATTATCAGACTTACAAAATTAACAGTGTCAGTAATAGAATACGCCCATAAGTCCGGCAAGAAATCATACCGCACTAAGTGTAGCAAAGAGATACTTTCCACACTTATTTTGAATATTGATTCGGTGACTTTTAAAAACTACCGTAGATAAGAATAGTATATACACTCGTAAGAAAATTGTTTTTCTCTCAGCTTCGCAATTCACACCCTTGATGTATAATATACTATTTTAAACAACTGTCCAATAAATATCATTTACTTACGTGATTCTCTCAACGAAGTTCATCTTTTTGTAATAGTATTTTATTGGACGATGCCGTGAAAACCTACTCAGAATGTCATTTACCTTGGCATGCAAGTTCATTCTTCAAAACAAATAATAAATATTTATTTTTAAAAAATATTGGCATATAGTTTTTATATTTAATATGAATATATAGGTTTGAATTTGTTAGACTATGTCGGTTTAATATTTTATTATTGAAAACTCGAGGGAAGCGAGCATAGCCAAAATATGACTTGTTTGGTTTCACAAAAGCTGGAGCAGCAAAATTAAGTACAAACCAACTAATTTTAAAACACTTCCTTATGTCTTGAATCTCTGGGCTGCAGCCATGGGTTTCTCCGTTCCATTATTATAAGATCTGAAAATTGTTAATATAATTACATTATACGTATAAAATTTTCTTTATTTCCGTGCGTACTAAACTAGTTATCAATTCCTTGAAATAAGACATCATATGAAAGCTTATTTGTAACAGATTATTTTCGCAATTTTGTGACGTTAGAAACAAACAGGAAAATATTTTGTACACTATTATGTACCTACGCAAATGTTAAATTATACTTTATGTGTATTATCGAGAATTTCAAATCAATTAAGTAAATGTTGCATTTCATAGTAGTTAATGTTCCTTAAAAATAACATTCTGCGCTATACGAGCCCGGTCCCACTTCAGTTGGCCCAATTTTATTTTTTCGTTTGATGTTATATTTTACAGTTTTATTTCTCATGTAGTATGCAAGAAAATGAAATGAAATTTTAATGAGACATATACTACAGGGTGATCAAAAGAAATTGTTATAGTTGGCAATACAATTCCAGAGATCTTTTAATTCCACAGTTGGCACAACGTCAGATAAAGGCGGAAATACTATTTGACATTTCTAATAAATACAAATAGGTTATGTCAGGAGTCTGACAGCTAATAGAATTTTGACTTAAGTAATAGAAATACTTTAGAAATAAATGTAATAATAAGTGTATTAAAATTTAAATTTTAAATGTCACTGTCAACAACAGGAAATGAATTTATGTATCAGGCTTACCAATTTCAAGTAGTTTTTTTTATTGCCAACTGTAACAATTCCTTTTGATCACTCTGTAGTATGTTGTTAATACACAGATAAAATTTTAAGTCAATCGATACATACATCTAGAAATGACAGCCATTGGAAGAGGAAGTAAACACATCTGTTTTAACTAAAAAATAATTGTTTTAATCAAAAACTGTATAATAATAAAGTTTGTTTTAAATAATAATTAACTTCAATTGCCCACAACATAATAATCATGATAGTTCATTTGTGTGTTGATTTAGTTTATGTGAAGAAAGAAAAATGAGAGTTATACTGCTACAAATTTGTGTTTAATGTATATTTAATGTTAAATTTAGTTAATAATGTTGAAAATTAATTGTAAAATTTAGTAAATGTAAGATACCTGGATTTTTAGTATTATTTAAATTTTTAACAAAAAAATTAGATTCGGGCCAACTGAAGCCGGAACGGGCTCGTAATTCTTCGAATGCGGTCCTGCAACGATAGATCTAACTACACAGCCGACATTTCATCAGTTCTGGTTCAACTCGTACATTTCGGGTGCTTGTACCAATCTGCTATATAATCACAGGTGAATTTCGTAACAGAAGCAATACGATGAGACTTAATGATTATAGTAAATTGCATGGTGGTATGAGACGAGCTGCGCTAGGCTCCTCGATTCCTTGGCTCCTCTGTCTTCTGAGGTCAGTCGCCCAACGCGTTACTTGCAGTTACTGCGCCTCTTACAACCAATGAACTAATATATTTGTATATACAAATTCCTGTAACGGGACCTGAAGTACTAAAAAACAGTTTAGTTTCTAAAAAATACCATGACATTTGTTGTGTAGTAGTAGTTAATGATTTGAGAGCTCAAAAAAGAAAAAAGTAGAATCGAAATACTTTTCTAAGATTACTTCACGTATTTATATTCTACTCTTTTTTTATTTTCCAATAAACAATATGCTATATATATCTATCATTTTCAGACATATGTATCTTATAAAGAACAGGGATATTAATTATTTTATGCCGTTACCACAACAACTGTATTTGACAACACTGTTAAACTAGTGACTTTAAAATAGTTGATAGCAGAAGCGGATTTAAAATATTTCGGGCCCTAGGCAAAATATTTATTTCGTGCCCTTTCAACCGCGACTCTCGAACATAGAGATTTAACACGTACAATCATAAATTTGTAATTTCCTGCTTCCCTAATTATTTTAAGCAAGAAAACTTCAAATAGAAATTTTATGACATAAAATTCTGCATCTAATCCAATAAATAAAATTAATTGTACATGCTTCGTAACGGCACAAATTAGATCTGAAAATAACGAAATTATCGATAGCCATGAAATTGAAACAAAATTAACAAATGTTGGACGTTTTATCTGTCAAAATAAATGACATAATAAATAAAGAAATTATTTTGACAGATTAAACGTCAAAAATTTGTTTAATTTTGTTTCAATTCCATGGCTATCGATAGTTTTGAGGCTATTTTCGATATTTTCACATTTAATTTGTGCCGTTAAGAAGCATGCAAAATTAATTTTGTTTATTGGATTAGATGCAGAATTTTATGTCCTAAAACTTTTATTTGAAGCTGTCTTGCTTAAAATAATTAGGGGAGCAGGAAATTATAAAATTATTATATTACATGTTAAATACCCATGTTCGAGAGTCACGGTCACCACCCTGTATATATATATATATATCACCCTGTATATATATATATATATATATATATATATATATATATATATATATATATATATATATACATTATAAGGTATGAAGTCGGCCTGTGGATCCTGAGGTCCCTGGTTCGATTCCCACAGGCGACAAATTTTCATAATTTGAAAAAAGCTATCCCTGTGGCTCCTCCACCACTAACATGTTTGGGGGCCGTGATTTGAAGACTGGTAACCGCACTTCACGCGCAAAAAATATATCACTTACCGAGATTTGCTGTAGCAGAGTGCCACACCCAGTAATGGGTAGAAGGCGTGATTATATATTTATTTATATTTATTTATATAAGGGAATAAAATTATATTTTTCTATTATGTAAACTAAAAGTTTGAATCCGGGCCCTAAAATTTTTGGTCCCTAGGCTATTTCCTCTTTAGCCTAGGCCAAAGTCCGCCTATGGTTGATAGTATGAGATTATATTAATTAGGTAACTAAATGCTTTTAGAATGCCATTAAATTTAAGCTTATGACAAGAATATCTTAAAGATTTGATTAAATTTAAATAAATTTCGTGTTTTGATATCTTTTGGTAAAAATACAGTAATAGAATCAAGCTTCCATAAGATCATTTTGCAGATAAATATTATTAAAAACTTTATTGCAAAGTTAATTAAGATTGTAATATAATATTGCTATAAATTATACAGTTCCCAATTATGGAATTTTTGCATTTTTTTTCCATTGCCGAAAAATATCTACCCACTGATTATTGCAAAAAAATGCATTGGTCTAAATTTTGATGAATTCGTTTAGCGGTATACGAGACGAACTTCCTTATAAAGCGCATTATTTTGCATAATGATTAGGCCATAATCAGGTTACGGTATTTAAATTGATATAATCAGTTTAATCAAATTATAAGGAAACCTTCACTTAAAATAATATTGTGTCAAAATGAAGTCCAAAACTATATAATTTTCTGTCGATCGCAACTTTATTACATAATTTTTTCTTCAGTGTAATATTATACAAATCTTTATGCAAATTTATTATACATTGAACGAAAATGAAACGCACAAAAAAATAATAATAACATTAATCAGTATGCAAATTTGGAAGCAAAAGCAGTGATGCGAGCTCCAAAACAGCCAAAAAAAGTGGCACCACAAGATAACAGTATTTAACTGTACTTGTTTACTGCTAAATTGATTCAAAAAATTTTAATGATAATTGACACCAAAATAACAGCTCCTTACGTTGCAAATCTTTAACAACGATCAGAAAAAATTGTTGTAAGTATATGTAATTTTTTAAAACATTTTACTGTACTAAAATTAACTCGAACGAAAACACTTAACTAGCATTGATATTAATAATTTCGTTCTGAGCAAATATCGTAAATTGTTGAGCCATTCTGAAATTTATAATTATATATAATAGGTTAAATTGTTCGAGTATAATAAATTATATGTCATTTTCTCAGCAAAGATTCTTTTGTGTGTAGGATATATTTATGCTTTGTGTAAAATGTATTTTGTATTTCTTTACCAAACTGTTTTATTACATTATAATTATCTACGCATGAAAATATGAACAAACCAATTTGACATAAATATGAATTTGGAATATGTTCGTGTGGATGACTTGAAATTCAATTAGAGATCATGCTAGATGATAGCAAGTATTTATCATGTACAAGAAGACTCAAGAAAGACGGGAATCTCAAGAAACATAAGAGAAACGATTTCGGTTACTTTAGAAAAAAAATGCTGCATTAGTAAGCCGGTTTATCAATGTTTTTGTTAACCTGAGAAAATATATCACTGGATAAGGACAAAAATATATATTTTGAAAATTATTTTTCATTGTAGTCATTTAATGTATAATTATTATTTTTGCGAAATTATGTATAAAATAATATTAATTTGATTTTAAAAGAAACATACATTTTTATTTTATATTTTTATTTATGGAGTGGCTAGCTCTACCCATTACTGGGTGTGGCACTCTGCCGAAGCAGATCTCGGTAAGTGATATATTTTGCGCGTGGAGTGCGGTTACCAGTCGTCAAATCACGGCTTCCAAAGATGTTAGTGGTGGAGGAGCCACAGGGGTAGTTTTTGAAATTATGAAAATTGTTTGTCGCCTGTGGGAATCGAACCAGGGTTCTCAGGATCCACAGGCCGACTTCATACCACTGAGCTAGCCACCCCATTATTTATTATTTGAATTATCGTGCCTACCTATTTACTACGATTGCTAGAAATTTCTACACAAACTGTAGTTTTTTTCTAAAAACGATTTATGATTCTCCAGAACCTTGAAAAGTCCATTTACACATGTGTGTCACTTTATAACGGAAACCGCGTGCACTTCTCTGCTACACTACCATTGTTTTATCGTAAAATTTTAATTTTCTTAACAGTTTGCTTTCCTTATTTGCTCACACGTGAATTGCGTAGGTGTGGCTTGCAGGCTTTTAAAATTTTTCTTCAAACGACTCGTACCGCTAAACTTCGTATAGTTCTTATTCTTATTCCATGTGTATTTTATTTTAGATGTTGGATGTCGACATGTCGACTTGTCGACTTGTCGTGTTAAATAACATGGGTTTGTTTCGTTAATTTTTATTTATAGCAAATGTTTCGAGCTTTAATTTAGTTTCGAATATGGTTTAGTGAGTCGTTAGTTTTAAAGGTTATATTTACATATCAAGAAAGGGCGAAATTTAATGAAGTTGTATAGTGAATTAATTTGTAATCAAAATGAATTATTTTATTGCTGATTGTAAAATATGGGGTCATAATTTTATATAGGTCACTATTTGTTTTATCGAACATTACGTAATACTTTACAATGTGATCTATATACCAACGATAAAACAATAACAACGTCATGGTTTATTTATAAACAATAGTTATTTGTATATATTTTTTTCCACTATTTCATCAAAAAGTAAAATTTTCAGAAATAAATTAGAAATATAGATAAGATTTATGATCCTTTTGACAGATGTCACTAACGCTAAATTATATCGTTATTTTCCAGTTGCCCTACGAAACAAAAATTTACTTTCTTTAACGTTGAAATGTATGACTTTTTTCTCTCAAATAAGTAAAAAAAAGTTTACTTTTTGAAAGGGTCGTAAAAAAATATATTATTAAGAATATATACAAAAGTTAACGTATTATATTTTTTTTAAAAACAAACTTGGTAAATATACGAATAGATATTTATTATTATAATAATGTATTTATTTATACTATTCTGCAGAACAAGAATTTAACCCCAATTACAGTACAGGATCTGGACTAATCGAGCTGCAGTATGATACTTCTTATATTTTCAACTTGAGTGAGATTCGAATTCGAAATCATACTCGTAGTTAGAGAGCTAGGATGCAAAATGATGTCTCATTTATTCCAGTGACAGAAATGGATTTTTTAATAGATTATGTCATGATAAACATGAAAAAAGAAAATTAGATTTGGGAACGGGTGGCAACTAAAGATGGCGCCGATATGAATGCGCCGATTATAAGGGTGGTTGTTGATCCCTACACTAGCCCACTTTTAGAGTTTCTGTCACCAATGAACAACCAGCAATAATTTCTGTCAATAATTTTTTTTGTCATGTTTTCGTCGTGAACAAGTAGTAATATGTCACACGACACCATCAAAATTGCTTACTTTGACCGTTTTTTTCGCGCATGCGTCACCGGTCAAAACTTTTGTCTATCATTTCTATTACTTAATTACACCAAAGTCTATAATTTAAACTGAAAATTAGCCTGTAAAAATATGTCTACAACTACCCTTAAAATCGGCGCATTCACATCGGCGCCATCTATAGTTCCCACCCGTTCCCAAATCTAATTTTCTTTTTTCATGTTTATCATGACATAATCTATTAAAAAATCCATTTCTGTCACTGGAATAAATGAGACATCATTTTGCACCCTACCTCTCTAACTATCGTGCCGTTACGCTAACCACCGTACTACTTGCGCAGTCAGAATCTACACTCCAATTACACACGTATTTGACTATTTCATGTGTCGAATTATATTGTAAACTACAAAAAATTAGAAATTACATTATCCTACAAAAAACTGTGTGTATCAAACTTCATATGTACCATCATTTCTTGATTAATGTTAAGCGTAATGTAAAGCAAGGTTTACTACATCTACACAATTCAATTCTCGATTTTGACAATTCTGCAGTTTCTTAGTAAAATATTTATTATAAAGTACTGCTTCCAGCCGTCAATTACAGACAAATAGTAATGAAAGGTTAACTGGAACAGAATTCGATATCTTTAAATCACACAGTACATTCCAAATTTTGATAAACGCATTTACTAAAATAAATTTTCTACCATAGTAGATATATGCTTTCTAATTTATTTTTTCGTGAGTCAGGAGCTACCAAAAAAAAAATCAGACAAATTAGCAGGATGTATTCTGACGTAACCTTATAACAATTATTATTTTTTTGCTCTTTAATAATTTGATGAAATGAATACGCATTTGTATTATGTCTAATAATTTTGACAAGAATATATCTATATTAAATTTTCAAATAATTTCCCAGTTGGAAAACTAATCTGCAATGGGGGGGGGGGATTCAAGTGGTAGAGCTTTTTAATATATATTTATTAAAATAAATTCTTGACCGTACATCATATTTAATACAATATAAAATCATACCATAAATGATATCTTTATTGCTGAAATATGAAAGTTAAAGTTGAATAATTTAAAACGTTCGCACTGCCATATTGCAATAACGTAGTTGCATTAAGCCAATCACAGAGCTTTGTCTGAAACGTTTGTCGATGCTCAAGAAAACGAAGAAGAAATAAGCATTCAGCATTCTACGATTCTACCAATGACGTATAATACTAGACGAATTATACCGTATTCAAGTCAATGCAGTGTTGTGAAGCAGAGAGGAATGGAATAACTTTTGGGTCCGCCGGATGCGCGGCAAGGAGCGAGTACACTTTGATGTTATGCAAGTTGCTCCTTGCCGCGCACCCGCCTCACCAACCAGTTATTCTATCCCTTTCTGACTCACAACAAACGCCGATGTTATCCGTCTAGTTATGTTTTGTCTGAGGATTCTACTGACAACGACAAGTTACGTGTTATTTATCTCTGTCTTATCTGTCTCTCTTTAAGCTAAGATGCAACTACGTCATATTCATTTGTTTCGAAAGTTTAAATATTTTTATCATGCTTAATACAAGTTTTTAAAAAAAATAATAAATTTGGATATAATTATTTTATTACGTAGATTAATATATAAAAAATCCAAAAAAGTCTTGAAAGGCCCATTGTTGAGAAACTAATTTTAATATAGACGTACCATTAGTTCTCAACCACTTATGGTGCCTGGAAAGGCTATTATTATCAATTTTAAATCATAATTTTATTTGTATATTACCTAATATTAACATTCTACCACATTTCTACCACAAAAAAAAAAACAACCAACACATCAGCGTATCAAGATAAAACATGCAAGATTATTTTTAATTTCTTTCCGTGTTAAATTTCGAAACAAACCAATTTTGTATCGATAACACTTCTAGTGTTAGTTAATTAACAAGCCCGCAGCGTATGTCGATCATGTTTGATCTGAGAACGGATTCTGCAATTTAGAGACTACGGCATGTAGTTGGATACATTATTGTGATAATGTTAAATACGTATTCAGTTTTAAGATTTTACTACTTAAATAGTACGAGGGCAGGGTGAAAAGTCCCTGACAAATAAAACATTTGGAGCCACAATCGTAAATCTCATGTGACATTTCTGATGTACCATCTTTAACTGGAATGCATTAAAATTTTCAGACTGTTATGTCATTCAGTTCTGTTTTGACACCCATCGAAAGCAAGCAACTTTGAAGATTTTTGAAAACATGGAAAAAAGTGAATTTCGCGTCTTGATTAAACATTATTTCTTGCGTGGATACAAGATTACGCAAACCAAAGCATCGCTTGTTAAACATTATGGGGACTCCTCACCATCGATTGGAACGATTCACAAGTGGTTTACTGATTTTCGTTGTGGTAGTAGTATGGCCACGAAGGACGCCGAACGTTCTGGTCGTCCAATTGAGATTAACGCCAGAAATTGTCGATAAAATCCATGTTATAATATTGGACGATCGGCGAGTTAAGGTGTATGAAATTGCTGAGGCTATGAGCATCTCAACCGAACGCGTATGGAACATTTTGCATAAATTTTTGGATATGAGAAAGCTATCTGCCAGATGGGTGCCGCATATGCTCTCTGTTGACAACAAGCGCGATCGTGTGACAAATTCATAAGAGTGCTTGGCGATGTTCAAGTGCAATAAGAAGGACTTTTTACGCCGTTTCGTAACCGTGGATGAAACATGGATCCATCACAACACACCAGAGACCAAAGAACAGGTCCAATGATGAGGTCATCCCTTAGACAAACGCCTATTTTTAAGGATTGCTAAAATCGTATTATTTGGAAGGGATCGAAAAATTATAAAAACGTTGGACGAAGTGTATCGAGCTAAAAGTAGATTATGTTGAGAAATAAAATATGTTTTGACCAAATAAATCATTTCTTGTTTCATTTTTCAGGGACTTTTCACCCTGCCCTCGTATTCTATTGCTGCTACCATGCAAAAGTGGCAAGGACATTTTCTACTAGTGGTGCACTAAATATTTATTTTACGACTATTTAGAAACCCTTGAAAAATAATTTAAAATCGGCTTTTTGTTTTGAAATTTGAAAATGTTGACAGTTTTCACGTATCCATGGATACACTTCTTATTTTTCCGCTAGTCGAGCGGTAAAATATTATTGCCGCTCAGCGAGTGGCAAATGTCAACTTTCTGCACACAACTAACAGTTGGAAATATCTACTTTCTGCTTGGTCGTAGAAAATAAAGTATAATTTATAGTCTTTATTTTAAGTTTGTTCGCGAAAAAAATTGCCTACGCTGCTGACTGTATCTTTAAAATATTTATTTTTTTATTTAAAACTGTTTTCTTGATATTCAACTGTATAGGAATTATTTACAAAAGAAGAAATCGTCCATTTTTTTTTTGTCATTTTTGGGAATACTTGGTAAACAGGGCCACGTGTACGTTCTGAGATGAACTCAAAAAACCGCACAAAAATTCCCATTTAACCAAAATCGTAAAGTACCTATTAAATTTCAAGATCCCAAAGATGTCAAACCAAATACCAATAATAATAAATTATAAAGAATAATATCCACAAGAATGTACTAATCCACATTCGTGTGTTACATTCATTTCATTCATAAAAGCTTATCATTATTATATCGGTCGCGTTACCTAGCAACCAACTCAAGATTGTTGGATCAATTCCTAAATATTCAAAAACTGACGTTCTAGCAAAATGTAGAATCTACGATATTTAGTATGACAAACTGAGCTTTGTTAGGTGGTTATAAAATCATCGTTAATCAAATTCGCATTTTTAAACAGTGTAACGTACTGTCAAAATTAGTTCCGTTGTTAACCGTGTCGAACACGACGCTAGCGCCACGTTATGTGAACGGCTGGGAATGTCGAGAATGACTCGATTGACGGATGACAGCTGAAGTGATGGTTGCGTGCAACGTGTGTAAAGCTATTGGTAGCAACTGTAAGAAGCGAGGCATGGAATATACGAAGATATGACTGCAAAGGTACTTTGCATGGTTGGATTCAAGTTTTATAGCTTTGAGGGAAGTACTGTGAGTTTAATGTTTAAATCAAATTTAATTTCCTATTCTAAAACTATTGTTTTGTTTTCCAATAGTTAATATATTAATTTGCATTTTCTACGAAATGCAATTATATTACATGAACAAAAGAGATATTATTTTCTCATTTATTCCTGGAAACATCTAACACTCTGGAATTCAGGAAGAAAGTGGCATACCTTAGTAATTTTTCATATAAATAAATAAAATAAATTTTCTATTTGTTGGTTCGTTTATTGCAGTTCTATCTTTGTTCTGTTTAATATATAGTGACATTTCTTATAATCGGACACCCATGGTGTTGCTATTTTTGTTAGCACATTTTTCAAGTTAAGACGCATATAAATAGATACTTACCAACCATAATTTTGCCCAAAATTTATGTTATGTCCGCTTAAAAGAGAAAGATTTCAAAAAAATAGATTACATTTATTGTTTTACTTGGTTAACCTGTAGCTCTTTTTGGAAATGGAATAAAATGTAGATCGATAAAACTGTTAAACAAATGTTTTAGTTCAAAAGTAAGTACACATTGTAATTAAAATTAAAGTTATCATGCAAGGGCTTGCGCGGTCAAACCGCATTGACTTCAACTTATATAAAAAAAATACGACTGTATCTGAGTGAATCAAATTCCTTTACAGGGGTGTCAAACTGGCGGGCCTCAAAACAATTTCTTGCAGCCCACGACGCTTTGAGGAAAATATACAGGAAAGCTAAGAACATAAAAATATAAAATATAGTAAATAAATATATCATCACGCCTTATACCCATTACTTGGTGTGGCACTCTGCTGAAGCAGATCTCAGTAAGTGATATATTTATGCGCGTGAAGTGCGGTTACCAGCCGTCAAAACACGACCTTCAAAGATGTTAGTGGTGGGGAAGCAACAGGGGTGATTTTAAATTGGTTAAAATGTTTTGTCGGCTGTTGGGATCGAACCAGAGTTCTTAGGATCCACAGGCATAATTATTAGTTATTGTTGTGAATTAAAAACAGAGTTTAAAATGGAATAAATATGATTTTAATGGCTAATCTGTTTTCTGAATCTGCCTGTCTACTAATAATTTACGTCTTGAAATGACAGAATAGAAGAAATTTTTATTATTAATTTTTGTACTTTATCTATATTCTTCATTACTTCACTTCTTTTCAATTCAACGAAAATTTTGTGCAGTTTTTTTAGTTTAAACATTTTTTTTGCAGCCCACTTGAGATAAAAAAAAATTAAAAAAATTACCCGCGCTTCAATTGAGTTTGATACCCCTGCTTTATAAGCTATAGGCTCCCTGAACTGCAATTGGGATTAAGTTTCATGAATTTCTAGTAACAAAAGCAATATCTTTTAAACTTCATTTTAAAATTATGAAATTAGTCAAATATATTCATTACTGGGTACTCGGCAGTAGCAAATCTCGATAAGTGATATATTTAGACGCGTGAAGTGCAGTTATCAGTCGTCAAATCCCGGCCCCCAAAAAGTTTAATGGTGGGGAAGCCAAAGGGGTAATTTAACTGTAGTGAAAATTGTTTGTGCGAATTGAACCCGGGTTCTCAAATCCACATTCCCACTCGAAATTAGTCAAATGAAATTTGTTAATTAATTAAGATATATAATTGAAATCTCTAGAACATTTATTTTAAATAGTTTTCTCAAATATTATTTGCAAAGCAATCGCGGTATAAAAACTTTGCTGTTCTTAACGCTCTGAACAAATAACATAATTTTTTTATAATAATAAATTATAAATATATTTATCACAGTTTTGCTATACCTTAGATAATATTCAAGATTAAAACATATATATCAAAATTTCGCGACTACTGGGGTTGGAATTTGCGGCAAACCGTTTGAAAAACACTGGCATAGGTTTATCCCGCCACTGAAACTGTAACAAAATGACGACGAGGGACAAGAATAACAAATAAGTGGAATTTTAGCTTCCTTCAAAACTACTATTTTGAAATCTTCAAGCTATTACTAAATTTATAGAGAATATGTTAAATTCTAATTTGGTTCATGTTTTTATAAAGTATTATGCAGCTAGGCGCTTCAGCTGTAACACATACAAATATATGAACTACATTACTGTACGTAGAAGAGATGCAATATTTTATTATTTGCGGGAAAGCTATAACTATAATTTTGTAATTAAGGTTACATAATTTGTACGACATGTGGTTTCCAACTGGACAACATTATGATAATAACGGTTGTTAATAAAGGATGACACATTAATGATTTTCAATTTTGACTAAAACTAATTGTAGCTAATAAATAATTACCACCTCTCCGTTAGTCCTGTACTAAATTTGAATATGTACGAACGTTATACAATTTAATTATTATCTGTGTCGTCTACAACAGTGGTATTTAAACTTTTTGAAGACATGACCCCCTTACTGATAAAAATCACAATTAAATTATTTCGCGATCCCCTTATTTTTCTATAAGGCTGATTTAATAATGTACATTATAAACATAGAACCATGATTTCAGAAATTAGTGAAGAATGCATTTCTCATTAAGAACTTCGGTGTAGTTTCTTAGGAACCTTGATATGTTGGTATAAAAGTTTGAAAATTTAATTGTATTTTACTATCAAGCTTTTAATCAATTCTTTGATAGCCAGTTGTTCCGCCGTTACTTTTTTAAGAACAAGATCTTGTCGAGATGAACTATCAAATGAGTTATTTAATATTGCTATTAAACATTCGATTTGATATTTTTCATTTAAGTAATCCTTAAAATTTAAGTGAAAGCATTCAACTGGATACAACTGCAGATTAATCTTTGAATATATGCTATTTAAAATTTGTAAATAGCATCCGACGACTCCCATTCAATGTCTTCGTAACATTTGTAAACAACTGGTCTAGAACAACTACTTACCTATTTATAAAATATTCTAATCTCGCCCTATCAAGCATAGTATGACCATATCGGTACAACTAAATATCGGGACACATATTTAAATATTTAAATATTATTAATCTTCAACAGATGGACTAAGATCTCTACCCTATTTTTTTTAATAATTTTTATAATATTAAGTTTCTGATCTTTAAGAAATTTAAATTTAAAAATTCAGTATAATTAAGAATATGATCAGTTGTCTGCAATATATTTTTATTAATTGTTAACGTGAAATTTTTGAGAAAAAAAAGAAAATATGCGAAAATACGGTTTTTTTTGCAGAACTTTGATTTAATGGGGTGGCTAGCTCAGTGGTATGAAGTCGGCCTGTGAATCCTGAGAACCCTGGTTCGATTCCCACAGGCGACAAACAATTTTCATAATTTCAACCCCTGTGGATCCCCCACTACTAACATCTTTGGGTGCCGTGATTTGATGGCTGGTAACCGCACTTCACGCGCAAAATATATCACTTACCGAGATCTGCTTCGGCAGAGTGCCACACTCAGTAATGGGTAGAAGGCGTGATGATATATTTATTTATTTTATAAATAAATAAATAAATATATCATCACGCCTTCTACCCATTACTGGATGTGGCACTCTGCTGAAGCAGATCTTGGTAAGTGATATATTTTGCGCGTGATGTGCGGTTACCAGTCGTCAAATCACGTCCCCCAAACATGTTAGTGGTGGAAGAGCCACAGGGATAGCTTTTTCAAATTATGAATATTTGTCGCCTGTGAGAATCGAACCAGGGACCTCAGGATCCACAGGCCGACTTCATACCACTGAGCTAGCCATCCCAATAATAATAAATAAATAAAATATAATATAATATAAATGTATCATATATATAGCTTTCTTGTCAAAATATACGAGAGTATAATATATCGGTATAGCTAAATATTCGAATGAATAATATGGGGTAGATGGTTCAGTATTATCAAGTCGGCTTATGGATCTTGAGAACCCTGGTTCTATTCCCACAATGGACAAACATTTTTACCACATTAAAATTACTTCTGTGGTTCCCCCAACACTAACATCTTTAAGGGCCGTGATTTGACGACTGGTAACCGCATTTCATTCGCATAAATATATCACTTACCGAGATCTGCTTCGGCAGAGCGCCACACCCAGTAATGAATAAAAGGCGTGATGATATATTTATTTTATATGCTTTAATATTCAATATTCGATTAAACTGCTATTAATTACAACTACGAGCCCGTTCCCGCTTCAGTTGGCCCGAATCTAATTTTTCCGTTAGAAATTTAAATAATACTAAAAACCCAGATATCTTACATTTACTAAATTCTACAATTAATTTTCAACATTTTTAACTAAATTTAATATTAAATATACCTTAAACACAAAATGTATAGCATTATAACTCTCATTTTTTTTTTCTTCGCATAAACTAAATCAATACACAAATTAACTATCATGATTATTAACTTGTGGGCAGTTTAGTGGACGAAATTGAAGTTAATTATTATTTAAAACAAACTTTATTATTATACAGTTTTTTAATAAAATAATTTTTTTTTTAGTTAAAACAGAAATGTTTACTTCCTCTTTCAATGGCTGTCATTTCTAGATGTATGTATCGATTGACTTAAAATTTTATCTGTGTATTAACAACATACTAGTATATGTCTCATTAAAATTTCATTTCATTTTCTTGCATACTACACGAGAAATAAAACTGTAAAATATAACATCAAATGAAAAAATAAAATTGGGCCAACTGAAGTGGGACCGGGCTCGTATACTTTTAACCTATTCTATCTCAATGAAAATTTCGCAGAAAATCTTGTCTATAAAATTCTATTTGGAGATTCTCTCTAGATCTTCACTTTCTTTCATCTTGTTACCTACGAGTAACAAATCTCTTCACGTCTTTAGTAAGTCTCGCCAAGTGTTCTTGAAACGTGGAAAAAAACACCCAAGGGAGCAATTCCAACATATAAACAACGTAATAATAAAATAAAGCCGACCGAGGGTATATATATTTTGTACTAACGAGCAGTTACAATGAAAAAGTGTTTGCGATGATCCAGAATTGATATTTACGATAATATTCCCTGTCTTAAACAAAAAACTTTATCTTGATAAATCCACATTTTATCGAGTGTTGGCGAATTTTATTACTGAAGTATATAAAAACAAAAACAAATATTTAAGAAGCGTCGTCGGCCACTTATTTATTCACAACAACATTTAGGATGTAATTGATTAAAAACAGGATACCGGCATTTATTTTAAAAGTTCATAATAATGTAAGTGTGCGATCAGTGTATCTTCAAAAAATAAACAACGTCCAAATGAAACCTGTTCCCAAAAAATATAAACTATTATATCGTCTTCAGTATCAGATTACGATTTATAAGCAAAAAATAATAATTCCAAACCTTAATTGGGATATCAGAACATGGATAATGAATGTTTTGTTAATTAATACCCAAAAAAATAATATCCGTAATGTATTAAGCTAATCTTATGCAAATTATATTAGACAAAATTCTTTCTTTTTCGAAACACTATCTATAGGGATCTCGTAGTTTTTTTTTTCAATTTACCGTCGAATCTCTATAATTTCACATTATTTTACCCCTTGCATTAAAGCAAAAATTAGGAAGGTTAATTGGGTCGCAACGAGTCAGACTGTGGATTTGAGAACCTGAGTTTGATTCCCACAGCCGAAAAAATGATTTTCACTATATTAAAATATGGAGTATGTGACTCAGTGGTATCGAGTCGACCAGTGGATTTGAGAACCCGGGTTCAATTTCTACAGCCGACAAACAATTTTTAACACATTAAAACTACCCCCGTGACTCCCTGTCCATTAACATTTTTGGGAGCCGGGATTTGATGGCTGGTAATCGCACTTCACGTGCAAATTATATCACTTACCGAGATTTGCTACAGCAGATTGCCACACCCAGTAATAGGCATGATGACATTTTTTTTTTGTGGCTGCTTTGTCGGACCAACTACTTAGATCATATGCCGCCATTACGCCCTGATCTGCGTTTTTAAGTGTTATTGGTCAACAGCTACGCGGGTTTCTCTGGATACTCACCCATACAAGTACTACCCGCGCGCAACGTTACTTAACTCACGTTATCGCTTAGATCAGTTCCAACGAGGGCAGCCATGGCCGTTGACAATTTATTTATTTATTTATTTATTTATATATTTATATATTTATTTATTTATTTATTTATTTATTTTTTTATTTTTTCTGGCTTCTTTGGCGGACCAACTACTCAGGTCATATGCCGCCATTACGCCCTGATCTGCGTTTTAGTTGTTATTGTCAACAGCAACGCGAGTTTTCTCTGGACGGTCACCCATCCAAATACTACCCGCGCGCAACGTTGCTTAACTCGCGTTATCGCTTAGATCAGTACCAACGAGCGCAGCCATGGCCGTTGACTATTTATTTATTTATTTATATATTTATTTATTTATTTATTTATAAAATTATCTATAAAATTATCTATGTGGTTTCCCTTCCACTAGCAACTTCGCGGTCATGATTTGACGACTGGTAACCGCACTTCCCCCGCATAAATATAGCTTACCGTGATTTGCTACGGCATTAATTTATCATATTGCTTGCTCTATATAGAATAAGGTCCTTTCATTTGTTTCTTTCTTTTTGGAAAATTTCAGTTTTAAACTCCAACAATAAAATTCTTCCAAAACACACGTGTGACATGAATGTTGTAAAAGTAATAATAATGTACAGTTATTAACTCTTAATACAGGTTGTCTTGCCATGTTTAAAATGTAGGTATATAGAACAGTTTAATTTAAATTTTTGGATTTACTCCTACTTATGTTCTTAATTTTTATAACAAAATCGTGTTAATATGTCAATTAACAGGTTAAAATACATTAGCGGCATTTGTTAAGAGCAATAGAAGATTAGTACAAATATCAAAACATCAATTCTGAATGTAGGTATGTATGCAGGATTCTGAAATAACTTCTGTTGATAAACCGGAGTAATGCTTGTTTTTCTTAAATCATTGCTATGAAATTTAACAGATCTTAAGTCGTTAGAAGTATTGGAAATATTATTTTCTAAAAACTTTTTTAATTTTAAATTCCATTAAAAATTCAATAACATTTATCATTTTCTATAGAACAAAACACTGTTTTTAATTGAATCGAATTTTGTTATTGATTAAAATAATAGAAATTCTTCGTCAAATCATAAACAATTACAAAATCTTTTCACTCGTATTACGCTACTTAACAACGTACTTATGATTTGAACACACGTCATATGGTGTACAAGAGCTATGCGACTGATGGTACATTGATAGTATAACAATTAATATTCTTGTATGTTGTCACAAGAATTACGTGGGACATATATTACACTCGCTAACATCGTCACCTGGTTACCTGATTAGGTATGAATATTTCTATGTTGGGAATATCGCCAAATTCCTAATGGAATGTTACGTTTGTATTCCATTCATTCTTTTCGGAACTACACGTAGTTTAGGGTCAAAATTAGTAATAGAAAAAGAGAAACGAGAATATTGCATATATTTGAATGATTATTTACTGTACAGGTGTTAAATAAAAAACAGTCCGTTGGCGTTCAACTTGGAATTATTTTATCTTATGCAAATATTCTTGTATTATTTTGAACGCAAATGATTTAAATGAAAGTTGCATATAAATCAATCAACAGGTTTTATTTTACACGTGTATAGCTGTAAAAAGAAATTTGTAAGTTTTGTAACATGTTCTACTTTAGTTTTGTTACTGGTAATTGAATTGGAATAAATAAAATAAATATATCATCACGCCTTCTACCCATTACTGGGTGTGGCACTCTGCTGAAGCAGATCTCGGTAAGTGATATATTTTGCGCGTGAAGTGCGGTTACCAGTCGTCAAATCACGGCCCCCAAACATGTTAGTGGTGGAGGAGCCACAGGGATAGCTTTTTCAAATTATGAAAATTTGTCGCCTGTGGGAATCGAACCCGGGACCTCAGGATCCACAGGCCGACTTCATACCACTGAGCTAGCCGTCCCATTGGAATAAAATGTTAACAAATGTGTAACGTTTTAAAAATCAAATTTTATGAACTTTTAATATTTGTTTTTAAATCTCGGACCTCAGTCTTGTCTCCCATCGTTTAGAAAAATTGAGATCTTGGTTTAAGATTGATGGCAAATTTGAACAAGATGATTTTGATATTCTGTCTGACAATTAAATAATAAAACGATTGTTTGGCTCAAATGCGAAATAAGATTTTAAAAGTTTTAAAATTAGCTTACGACGTCATACAAATTGTAACAGTAATAGTAGTAGTATTTTTAATTCTACTCTTTTTAACAGTTTTTGTTTCATTGTTTCCAATAAGATAAAGAATTAATATGTTCAAAATTTAAATTTATAACGTCTAAGAATATAAATGCAAACAAATATATCATCACGCCTTTTACCCATTTCTGGGTGGGGCACTCTGCTGTAACAGATCTTGGTAAGTTATACATTTATGCGCGTGAATTGCAGTTATCAGTTCTCAAATCTCGGCCATCACAGATGTTAGTGGAGGGAGAGCCACAGGGGTAATTTTAATGTGGTGAAAATTGTCGGCTGTGAAAATCGAACCCAGGTTCTCAAATCCTCAATCCGACTCGGTACCACTGAACCACCTACCCCATAATATAAATACAGATAATGGAATATTGATCCTATGATCCAGTTGTCGAGATTAGCGACTGAGACGAGACTTAAAAAATCGAGACCGGCTCGTGATGAAAACAAAACAGAAACCCTAAATTTCCTTTCTTCTCATTTCGCGGCAATACTATTAAATTAAATAAATATATCATCATGCCTATTACCAATTGAGTTGTGGCACTCTGTCGTAACAGATCTCGATATAAATTTTGCACGTGAAGTGCGGTTACCAGCCATCAAATCATGAATCTAAAGACGTTAGTAGTGGGCGATCTATAGGGGTAATTTTAGTGATAAGTAAAGTTTGCAGGCTGCAGGAATCAAACTCGGGTTCTCAAATTCACAAGCCGTCGCGATTTCTTGGAGCTATCTACCTCATTACACTATTCAGTGTAAAAAATGTTATTGTCAACGGCCATGGCTGCACTCGTTTGAACTGATCTATGCGATAACGCGAGTTAAGCAACGTTGCGCGCGGGTAATACTTGGATGGGAGACCGTCCAGAGAAACCCGCGTTGCTGTTGACTCTAAGACCTAAAACGCAGGATCAGGGCGTAATGGCGGCATATGACCTTAGTAGTTGGTCCGCCAGGAAGCCATAAAAAAAAAAGTTATTTCTTGACTGTTTGATTTAAACTTGAGTCATCGTTTCCATTCAAATACTACTACTAAAATAAATAGTATTGTTTTTATTAGTAGATAGCTATTTACTGTTTTATTTAAAAACATTAACATAATGCAATAGTAGTAGCGTTCGATTTGCACCAAATCTCAGTTAATCTCACCTCACCTCAGTTTGACAGCTTTTTTGTGCTGTTCTATTTGCACTGACATAACTGAGATCAAGTGAGACACTCACTTCCCCCCTTGCCGATGCTGCACTACCTATTTCACTGGTGCGTACTGAGATTTTCTATTCAGTTAGAGTGGGGGTAGAATTCGTTATGTTTTGTTTGTAGTTTGAATATTTGGAAGTTATTTAATATTTTTTTTAAATTGTACATGTTATTATAAATCATGTTTCACAGCTAACTGCCAACAAAAACATCAAGCAAATCATGTGTTGTCCGCGAAATGATACTACAACGTTCGTCACGTAACCGACTCAGTTCAGACCTGTCAAAACCCGTTCGATTTGTCATCGAAAAAATATCATTTCATTTCAGACAATCTCAACTCAGTTGAAATGAACTGAGGTGAGATTGTTTGCAAATCGAACGCTACTAAAATCACAGTTTTCGAGTATAGTAAAAGTGAGCTTTTTGTTATCTTTAACAAGTTAAAATCGCCCTCTTAGTACAAACAAAAACTAAGTTTGTAGAATCAGTCTTTATAGGTCATAAATAATTTAGTATTAACTAATTAAATAAGCAAATAAAAATAATATCAGACTTTAGTACAGACATCCAGTGACCTTTATACTACTTACACACACTCAGAGGTGACTTAATTGTTCTATTTTTATCTTTGTGCATGTGTTTAACTTTGTGTGTATGTGTGTCTTTGTGCACTGCTTTTATTGAATATTTAATCGATCACTAGCCTCAGCCCAGCTGTTAATATCAGCTTTTCATTCAACTCATTTAATGTTGTGGTTTTCTTGTGCTTGCCAAAAGTTTAAGTCGTAAAATTCTATGCTTTTTCATTTGCAGCCAAAACGTGTAAACTTTCAAAGGTAATTTATGGCACTGATTTTTTGTGCCCTAAATACAAAACTTATTTTTGTTTTCTGCGAAAGGAAATAACAATAGGTACATTCCAAAACAACGCATAAATGTTTTTCAATGTAATTTTAAAATGCATTTTCCATTGCAGCCTAAACGTTAATTCAAAAAGGTAATTTATTGCCCAGATGTTTTGTCCTAACTACAAAACTTATTTTTGTTTGTTACAAAAGGAAGTAACAATACATTCCTAAACAATGCATAATATTATTCACAGTAATATTTCATAAGAATTAATTGATTGGAAAAGATCTGCTTTAATGGGTGTGGTACGTAATTTCAAACAAATACTTTGAAAACATCTCGTTTGGTTTTTTTCCCAAATACAAAAATACTTCAACCTGAATTTACAAGAATTAACATGAGAAAAAGGTGTGGTTGTCTAATTCGCGTCACAATCCAAGAAAATCAGAATTCAATGTCGGTTTTCTGCAGTGACGTGTTGATCTCATTGATTAGCATAAACAGTTGAACAGAGTGCGCCCAAGGCACTCTGGATGTAATTGGCCAGGGAAACCTGTGACGTCGCAGATTCTGATTTTCGGTATGTGACGCGCTCTGAAATGCGACGCACGTTTGCGTGGCTGATCGGCCGGCGACCGACGACTAGAGATGCGCATTTCAACCCGAACCCGAAACCCGACCCGACCCGACCCGAACCACCGTCGGGTTTCGGGTCGATTTTATATCCAAATATAAAGTTCGGGTCGGGTTCGGGTCAGGTACCGTTCACGTCGGGTTGGTTCAGTTCGGGTCGGGCTGGATAAGTTCGGGTCGGGTCGGGCTGGATAAGTTCGGGTCGGGTCGGGTTCGGGTCGGTACAGTTCAGGTACCGTTCAGCTCGGGTTGGTTCATTTCGAGCCGGGTTGGTTCAGTTCGGGTCAGGTACCGTTCACGTCGGGTTGGTTCAAATTCGGGTCAGGTACCGTTCACGTCGGGTTGGTTCAAATTCGGGTCAGGTACCGTTCACGTCGGGTTGGTTCCGGTCGAGTCGGGCTGGTTCAGTACGAGTTCTCTCAGCTCCGGGTTCGGATCGGGTTCGTGTCTGGTCGGGTTGGTTCATCTCTGTTCATTTCTATAATCGTGCGGACGGCAGTTCATATGACACAATTCATGCAAGAAGAGATTATTATAAAATTGTATGTCATCTAGATGACCAAATACGGTGGAAGTGTAATTTATAATTTTGGTACCAGTATCCTTCTATGTTCTATCAAAGAATTTTCCCATTCCCAGGTATATTGTCGGAATTGCGAATTATACTTGAAATAATAACAATGCCTATAATTTCAAACCTCTCTAAAATGAAAAAGTAAAATCAAGAGTTCTTTGAAAAAGAATATCGATTTAAAATTATAAGGACTATATATTTATTGAATGTTTGTTGAAAATATTTCATTGGCTATCGAAGAAATAATTATAGTCGGTTGAGTTTTATTATATAATTTACCCAATCAAAGGTAATTTTTATCTCTCTCTTTGATTTGAATTTTGTATAATTTCTCATTGTACTTCGTTTCGAAATGAGCTGGTATACGAGTAATATATCAAAATTTGTAATAATTTTATTGGATTTTTGTCACGGATGCGGCAAGTAAACTAAAAATATTAGATATAACTTTACTAGGGCACCACCCACTTTGTATCTGAACAAAATTTACTTCTCTAGCAATATCTAACAATAGAAAGACCTCACTAAAACTTTCAATAATCCCTTTTGAAGACTTGCATAGCCGTAGAGAGAAGTTTTCATGGAGATTTGTTTATGTATTTAAATTATCTGCAAATTTGCAAAATTTATATTTATTTTAATATAAAGTGACTTCAGCTGATCTCTAAAAAATAATTGGGAGCTGAAACGGTCGATCTCTATCGAATTCAGTTCTTTTGAGAATCATCAACAAACAACAATTTATTGACACGCCACTGGAATACTATGTTTGAAGGACTGATTTATAATTCCAGCCCATTTTGAAGCGAAGTATAGTTCGTTTGTGTGAAAAACAGATAAGAAAGTATGTAATAGAGAAATAAAAATAACGCTGGATTTAAAAAGAATTATACAAATAAATAAAATTTTAAATGGTAATGCTGTTTTGGCTTCAAGCTTAATTGCTATACTTGAAACACGTCCCTGCTTTAATTTCTTGCGAGGTTGACCGTACATTTACCCTTTAAACTCATTTTTACTGATAGAAGGCAAAATTTTAGTTTCAAAAACAGTTATTATATTATAATATTTACTGAAACAGGTTCATTAAATACGTAGTTATAATTTAAAAACTAATGATATGTTACCGTGCGGGTGTTTACCAGACGTCAACACGTAAGTAATCATTTCTGGCGTGGTGAGACTATAGCCATAGGTGTATTTCTCGTGCCATTTAAAATTGATATTAGTTTTTGTTTAGGTAAACAAAGATTTTTTCACTTCGGGTCGGGTTCGGGTCGAGACAGTTCATTTCGGGTCGATACCGTTCAGGTCGGGTTGGAACCGTTCAGGTCGGGTTGGTTCATTTCGGGTCGGTACCGTTCAAGTCGGGTTGGTTCAGTTCGGGCCAGGTACCGTTCGGGTCAGGTACCGTTCGGGTCAGACTTGTTCATTTCGTGTCGGGTCGGGTTCGGGTCGGTTCGGAACATATATCGGTCGGGTCGGGTCGGGTTCGGGTCGGTTCGGAACAGATACCGGTCGGGTCGAGTCGGGTTGAGTTGGTTCATTGATGGTTACCGTTCGGGCCGGGTTTCATTTTTACAGAAAATGCGCGTCTCTACCGACGACGTTCTCTCGTGCGTTCCCAGGCGGGGAAGGAATTTCCAGCGCCAGCTAGATTCGCGCGCATTTGATAGGGACGACGCGTGGTGTTAAGCTATTTGGTTTAGTTTAAATTTGAACTTAAGTACTTCCTGAATGATTTGTATCTCGTTACGAGGAACGTGTGTGCAAATATTTAATCGCTTAATTGAACTACACTACTACAGTTCACAGATAATGCTTAAGTACCATGAATACAAATACCTAATTAAATTTGTTTGCAGTGAACAGATTTTTCTCTAAATAGTAATTGATAACAAGGGATCCCAGATTCCAGGAATAAAAAATCTGGTGTGGGCACCACACGACTTTCTTAAACACAACATATATAATATTTAGAATATATGTTATTAAACATGTAATTTAGTTTCTTTCCGAAAGAAGACATAGATAACTAGATAAAGCAAAAATTAAAATTTATGTTTTTTGTTTCTATTGCTACTATGATTATTGAAATATATGATTAAATATAAAAATTTGTTTTTCTCAAAATTAGACGCATATACAGGAAAATTGCAAGTAACATTTTATGTTCCAAATATTTTTGCTGACATCTTTTATTTGAAACTTTTTTTCGTAACTGATTCCATTTTTGAAATAAATGGAATTTACTGTTTTGTGTGTCCAGTAAACTTCCTCTTCCGGTTTTTCAATTTCATTCAAAATCAACTCAGTTCTTCGTATTTTCATGAAACTTATAATTACCACATACGGACACACATCCATCCACACACACACACACAGACATCATTGAGAAAATGATCAAAACGGATTCAGTGGACCTCAAAACACATATTTCCGCGAAAATCTCGTCAACGATTTTTTTCACGATTCCAATACTTCCTTATACTGCGTATAAGAAAGTAAAAAAGAGAGCTTTAATATAAAAAGTACAACACTACAAAAAAAGACAAAATATATAAGAACTTTTTTCTTTAACCTTATTTCTTATAATGCTTATTGATTAAATACTGATATTACCATATAGAAATTAACCCTGGCGTATAACGATTTGACAGTTGGTAACATAACTTGTTGCAGCAGCGCTGCCAGACACGTGAATAGGTAAAATAATTTAGTGAAATATTTATTTATTTATATTTTTCATGCTATCAATAATATGAACACTTTAAAAAATCGCACAAAATATGTTTAATTTATAATTGAAATCCCTTTCTCGAAATACACTACTTCATATTATGGTGGAATTCTGTGATAAATCTATAAATTTCTAGATCCGTAAATCTATAAATACTGAACTAAATCACATAAATATTTAATGATAAGAAAAAATATTTATTTAAGTATGGGGTAATGACTCAGTGGTATCAGGTCGGCCTGTGGATCCAAAGAACCCTGGTTCGATCCCCACAGCCGACAAAACATTTTCACCAATTTAAAATTACCTCTGTGGCTCTCCAACACTAACATCTTTGGGGGCCGTGATTTAACGACTGGTAACCGCACTTCACGCGCAAAATCATATCATTTATTTTTATATGTATGCATTAAAAAAATTATATATCCAAAATATACTCGTACTCTTACTTAGTTCACGCAGATTACAGATATATCCACTGAGCAATGAGTACTAGACGCATGATTTTTTATATGAATTTTTATCTAATACAAATTTTTACCATCATTATTTGAAGCAATTTCTTTAAAATAATTTAGGAAAGTGTGCAGATGTATAAATAATCAAATCATTATGAAATTCTTCTGAAAATAGTAATTAATTTTTCATGCTATCAATAATAATTTAGATGAACACTTCATAAAACCACACAAAATATGTTCAATTTATAATTGAAATCTTTTTGTCGAAATACACTACTTCATATTATGATGGAATTCTGTGATAAATCTATAAATTTATAGATCCGTAAATCTATAAATACTGAATAAATAAATAAATAATAAATATATAATAAATAAAATATATACAGGGTAGTGAACGCAACGCTCGAACATAGGGATTTAACATGTAAAATCAATTTTTTTTAATTTCCTGCTTCCCTAATTATTGTAAGCAAAAAAGCTTCGAATAAAAGTTTTAGGGAATAAAATTCTGCAGGTAATACAATAAACAAAATTAATTTTGCATGCTTCGTAACGGCACAAATTTTATCTGAAAATAACGAAAATAGCCTCAAAACTATCGATAGCCATGGAACTAAAACAAAATTAAACAAATGTTTGTCGTTTTATCTGTCAAAATAAATGTCATAATAAATAAAGAAATTATTTTGACAGTTTATACGTCAAACATTTGTTTAATTTTGTTTCAATTCCATGTCTATCGATAGTTTCGATGCTATTTTTGTCATTTTCAGATTTAATTTGTGCCGTTACGAAACATGCAAAGTTAATTTTGTTTATTGGCTTTGGTGTAGAATTTTAAGCCCTAAAACTTTTATTCGAAGCTTTTTTGCTTAAAATAATTAGGGAAGCAGGAAATTACAAAATTGTGATTTTACATGTTAAATCCCTATGTTCGAGAGTTGCGTTCACCACCTTGTATATTTTTGTCATAAGTTTCGTTGCGGTGTTGTTCATGATTTACAAATTTACGAATCTAAAAAAGTTATGAATTTACACAGAATTCCAGTATAAGTTTGATGAAACGTCTTATTCACCTTGCGGCATTGCAACAAAATTATATAGTACTGCAAAACAATGGGGGCCGAAACATGCTGGTCCAAATTCGCGTGAACTGAAGTTTCGTTCTCCGTCTCCCGCCCACCCAGCACCCAGCACACCCGGCACCCGCACGTAATTGGTGTGTATGTTATGTGCACGCATGCTGCTTATAACAACGGGATCATTATGGCTTTGGTCGGCTGTTACGGGTTTTTGGAAGCGCTCCGCTTTTGAAACCAGATGCCGGGCTGTCGACTCTCGACTCCCACATGTGTGGGCAACAGTGGCGGCATCTTCACAGATATTCCCTTCACGGTCATCAACGTCCCCATAACACACCCAGACAGCTTCCGTCACAAGAGTGTGTGAACGCCCTGTATGAGTCGAGTACGGCTCTGCGTGGCCGTGACACTGGCCGTGGTGGTCTGCCCTTCAGACTCTATACGCACTCTCTCTGTCTAATTCAGTCACATCATATTGGCATTCATTCAGTGAAATGAGAGTATGTATTACTTATGTTTATGTTTGTGCCATTGTACTTGTTACGTTCAACAGTTTTTATACTTTTTTATAACTTTACTGACCACATTATTTATTTGTTTAAATTGGATAATACTTCATTTTAAATTAAACGTTTGTAGGCATAGGAACACTTTTTTTATTCGAGTTAAAACTATAATTTAAATAAAAACTAGAATACAAATAATAATACAACACTGCTATATAAAAAGGTTTAAAAATCGAATGATTGCATTTAGGATCCAGACAGTCAGCTTTACATTCTATTAGCGTTTACTTACATAACACTCAGTATTTACAAAGGATAAGCAATAGTTACATTTTTGAACAGAAGTGACATAAACCCTAGAATCAAACTAGAGACATATTGGATCACAAATGTATCAGCCTTAAGATGAAACATGTTTCAAACAGAGTCTGGTGTTGGCACCTCAACACTGATCTTTTTGACATAATATATTATTCTTATTATAAATAAAATATAAATAAATAAATATATCATCACGCCTTCTACCCATTACTGGATGTGGCACTCTGTGTTTGTCGCCTGTGGGATTCGAACCAGGGTTCTCAGGATCCACAGGCCGACTTCATACCACTGAGCTAGCCACCCCATATGTATTGTATATACATATTTTTAAAGTTAAACGATGAAAGTATTGTAATAAATCTAAGAACATTAAATTTATGTACAAATCACAATGAAAATGATTATAAAATGTTGATTTAATTTTTCAAAAACATTTAGGAGAAAGATCACAAAAATATACATATAATCACGCCATTTTACCTACTTCTGGGTACAGTACTCTGCTATATCAGATTTTGGTAAGTGATATATATGCGTGAAATGCAGTTATCAGCTGTCAAATCACGACCCCCTAAGATATTAGTGAAGGAGAAGCCACAGGGGTAATTTAAAAAAAAGTATATAAATAATAATAATAATTTTAGGGCCGATTAATTTTTAATCATGATTAAATAATAATGGAAACTATGGTTTCTATTATTATTTAATCATGATTAACATTAATCGAGAGTAAACCGGCATTGAATAACTGGCCCTTAATGTGTTAAAAATTGTCTGTCGGCTATGAGCATCGACTCCAGGTTCTTAAATCCACAGTTCGATTCAATACCACTAAAACAAAATTTTTATTTCATTTGAGAAACAAAATTTATCATAAATAGTATATTATTATGCCTGTTTTACACTGAGCAAGCGCAACCTGCAATTGCAACTTGCAACTGCAATATAATATTAATTTATTTACAAATTTTTGTCGTTACTAATTTCATATTATATCAGCTTAACCTCTTATATCAATTGTATTATTAACATTTGTTTCATATTTTGTATTGCATTGATATAAAAATTTATTCTTATAAGTATTTGCACAATTATTTGCAATGCAGTAAATCATTTTAATATCTTTAACCCAACTTTATCGTTTTTGACATTTATAATAAGTTGGTAGCATTCTAACAAACTTAAAATTACTAGAAATAACTAACAGTGGCCTTGCAAGTCTTGCAAAAATTAGAACATGTTCTAATTCGTGCAAGAGGTTGATGCAAGATTGCTTCTGTCTCTTGCACTTGCAATTTCTGTATTACACTCGTTCAAGATTGCTTCAACTAGTTGAAAATTGCAGTTGCACTTGCAAGATTGCTCAGTGTAAAACAGGCATTAGCCTCCTTAGTTAGGGAGATAATTTTGGTGTTTTGAAAATTCAATCACTAGTTTAATCTCCTGTAAACTAAATAATTTTAATTATCATTTATTTTCCCGCCTATTAATTCAGTAGAACATAATTCAAATTACCCAAATTATGTCATCAAAGTCATAAATTTTGTACCCGTTCACAAACACGTGTCCAATTATCCCAAGTCCACTCCACAACACAAGTTAAATTTAGTAGAAACTTCTGTTATATCTAAATTGCTTTTATCTGAAAGTGCGTTCAGTAAACGCACCCATTTTTTAAGTTACGATATAAAATCGCTGATTGAATCAGCAGGGACCGCCACAGTAGCCAGTGGCCAGAGGCTGTTGCCCGGCAACAAAGTTGAATCGGTGAACAGAACAAAATATCCACTTGGCTGCACATCGTGTAAGCCATGGACAGGGTAAAGGGCAGTCAGTGACAGCGAGGGCGGGATGGTACAACACAGATGTCATACTAGAGTGCTCGTAAAATTTTTATATCAACTAATTCTTAAATGTGATCACTATAAAAATATTTGTGGGATTAGTAAAATGCGAGTGAAATTAAATCTTATTTATGATTGATAAAATAAGGCTTTATATAATTTTCGTTTGAGCTTGACGATGACGAAATGCGTACTTCAAATCTTTTTCGTTGGCAAATGCTTCCAAATTGATTTGAGACAAATACTTGAAATAAAAGTTCTTAGTTTTGTAAACAATTAAAGACTGCTATAAAGATGCCTTTAAGCTACATAAATAGTTGATAATGTTTGACGTATACGAGGGCAGGGTGAAAAGTCCCTGAAATATAAAACAGATGGCGCCACAATCGCAAATCTCATGTGACATTTGTGATGTACCATCTTTAACTAGAACGCATAAAATTTTTTAGACTGATATGTCATTCAATTCTGTTTTGATACCCATCGAAAGCAAGCAACCTTGAAGATTTTTGAAAACATGGAAAAAAGTGAATTTCGCGTCTTGATTAAACATTATTTTTTGCGTGGAAAAAACATTACGCAAACCAAAGCATCGCTTGTTAAACATTATGGGGACTCCTCACCATCGATTGTAACGATTCACAAGTGGTTTACTGATTTTCGTTGTGGTAATATGACCACAAAGGACGTTCTGGTTGTCCAATTGAGGTTACAACGCCAGAAATCGTCGATAAAATTCATGGTATGATATTGGACGATCGGCAAGTTAAAGTGCACGAGCTTGCTGAGGCTATAAGCATCTCAACCGAATGGATACGGAACATTTTGCATAAATTTTTGGATACAAAGAAAGCTATCTGCCAGATGGGTGCCGCATTATGGACAAAGCACCGGCGCACAAGTCCGCAGTCGCAATGGCAAAATTGCATGAATTGCGCTACGAATTGGTTCGTCATTCACCATATTCTCCAGATTTGGCCCCCTGCGATTTTTATCTATTTCCAAACTTGAAGAAATGGCTCGGCGGAAAGAGATTTGACTCGAACGATGAGGTCGTCGCTGAGACAAACGCCTATTTTGAAGGATTGCCAAAATCGTATTATTTGGAAGGGATCGAAAAATTAGAAAAACGTAGGACGAAGTGTATCGGGCTACAAGGAGATTATGTTGAGAAATAAAATATGTTTTGAGCAAATAAATCATTTCTTGTTCTTCTTTTCACCCTGCCCTCGTAATAGAGACTATTTAAAAAAATGGCATTTCTTTCAAGTATTGGCACCTTGTTATAACACAAAATCGATATGTTGGAAGCGAGATGATGACATGAGTGACATATATTATGAAGACAGAAATCCGTATCCAATAATGTCAGATGATTATCTCGAAAGTCATCGATTAGTTCCATACCGAATCCTACGATACCATTTTCAGTAAATAAATAAATTTACAAATATTAGCTGTTTTAATGATTTTTATAAAACAAATTACTATTTTATTACACCATATCAAAATCAGATTCGATTTGAAATTTATTGCTATATTTTAATTTCAAAATTTTTATGTTTTATTTTGACGTTATAACAACTAAAATGACGACGTTGGTTCTGAATTGAAAAAATTTGTAAACATGATTACGAAAGTATTTATATGGTATCACTCTTTTATGCATAACAACCTTATATGAATGTCATTCTCTAAATAGACTAATTAGTGCGTATCTTTTGTTTGAAGCATTTTTTCTAAAATATTTCAAGAACGTTTAATATTATTAAAATTATGCTCGAAATTTTTTTATGACACCGATAAATTCTTATGAAAATTATAAATACCTTCTGGAATAATATTTGACATATTTGTAAAGGTGACCCAGAAGTTAACAGTCAATATCTATATCTGTATTTGGTTTGTTGCTTGTGGATATCTGCTTTAAAACATGAATAAATAAGAGCTGTCTAATTCAAACAATTCAAAAATTCAGGTTATTTGTTTCATTCCCTATAGTACTTTATAACTTTAAATTGCCAATTTTATTTTGAGTTTCACTAGTGAAAGAAGCATTAATCATTTTAGTCTCACGAGAAGCAGAACATTTTCATTTAATAAGGAAAGAATAAACACCAAATGAAAATGTTGCCCTGTAACATAAAAAAGGAGATACCTAATATAAAGGCTTGAGATAATTATCATATATTTAGCAATTTATGTTTGTATGCGGTGAGACCGGAATGATGAAAGTGGTTATTGTGCTAATATAAATCAGTTTAATTGAACGTAAGTGTTATCTGAACACCGCCCTTCTTGAATACGTAAAACAGGTCGTCGTTATCAAGTTCATCTAATATTAATGAGTTCAGCCCCCTTGCGGAAAGTTTGACTCGCGCCGCCACTGTTCTGTATTCGCGAATGGGGGATTAACGTGAGCGTGGGGTAGCGAAAGAGAAAGAAGAGAGAGTAAACACATTTCCCCCAGTGACAGTGGCGAGAGCAGCCCCTACTGCGTTGGGAACACAATCACCGTTATAGCGAAATTAATCAAACTTGACAATTTCAGCAGTGTGCACTCTTGCAAACAAAACAAACACCCCCTCCGCCTCGCCACGGCCCGCTTCCGCCGTAGTTCCGTGTTTTGTCATCCTGCAAGCTGCTCGAGTTATCGCCGGCATTTAGCACGCGCTCGTGATAATGAACTTTCCATGCGGTTGCTGGTTACCTGAGCCGAGCCGACTGTTACACAATGATCTCATAACGCACGCGGCAAAAACGCACCGCGCGCGCTTTTACTTTCGCATTACACGATCTGAAAAGAGGCCAAGTTTATTAAAACATGATTGAATCAAGTTCAATGCCGGCGAAAGCCGCGTGCAGTGCAGAGTGACGGCGAGGCGGCGTGGCGGCGGGGCGCGCTGCTGCACACGGGAGAAATCAATAGCACGCGCGCGAAAACGTAACACACACGAGAGCAGAGTAGAGAGTGAAAGGGCGAGCTAGAAAGGGAAAGATGCCGCCAGTCGTCTGCGTCTGGGTCAATATCTCCTCCGGCGGGGGTGGCTGCTGCTGCTGCATCCCTGTCCCTGCATCGCGACATACAGTCCCGCTAAGAGTCATGCACATAGGGAATGAATGAGCAAAGCTTCTCCGGTCAACCGATTGGGTTTGTGGTCTGATTGATAGTTCAAGTCTCCTGCATTACAACACTGATACAGTGTGACTGACTGAGAGCAACTGGGAGCTCGGCGCGTATGTGTGTACAATTCGCTGGCTGTATGGTCGAGTGCAGAGTGACTGGAGCTCGCCGCCGCCGCGTCGCGCGCGCGTCCGTTGCATTCCTAGCGATTTCTTCTCTACCCTCGGGCCGGGCGCGCTAGTCCAATCACAGCGCAGCGTATCCATACCGCTGCAGAGACGCATTGCCCAAGACTACCGCGGGGACGCTCCCCCGCTCCCAGGAGTATTTAAAGTTGCGGCTTCGAGCTTCGCATGAGTTCATTTCTGGTCGTTGCGTTGTCCGTTTTGCTCCATACCATATACCGTTCGCTCACCGCTAGCGCTCGGACTTGGAGTGTACAGTCGCAGTCATCGCTCAGTGTGCATACAGCTCCACAACGCCGGTTGTTTCTCACCGTTCAGGACTGCTTTAGTGCCTCGTCGTCACCGAGTGGGCAGGATTCTGTGCAGACGTATTGCGGATTGCTAAAGGTAAGCCCCAAATCAGTGCCAGTGCTGCTGCTGTTGTTCTTGTTTGTGTTCAGTGTCTCTCAGTGTCTGCGCGGCGTTTCGCGATTTTACGTTCTCGTTATTGTGTGATTATTATTGGTGTGTTCCTGTGCTAACTAACCAAGTCAGTTAAATTTCACGTTGTACAGCTCAATCTGGCTGTAAATCAATAAGCACAGGTTCAGATCGTTTTGTCTCACGGTCGAGTCGCCTGTCCCAGGTAAACGCAGTCCTTTCCGCTGTTTGTTTTTCCACTTCACATGTGCGCGCCGACACATTCTGTAAACCGGAGCGAAATGTGACTCTTTAAAATTTCCCGTTCCCGTGGAACTCTTTGCATGCCGCCAACGCCAACCCTCGATGCTCGATGTTTGCTTCTGTTTCTGTTTACCGTCAAATTATTTTATAACCATTATGTGTGTGTTTTCAGAAACTCTCATTCATTATTTAACTCACTTTTCTCCTTGCGCGTCAGATGCTATTCTATTGTTATATAAATATTTCTTGTTACATCAAAAATACTTTTTTATGCTTGGTAATTTCATATTCAAAATTTAGAGATTTTTTGGTACGAAATTTGAAATATTTAAAATCAATTTTAGAAAAAAACGCACAACATTTTATTTATTTGTTATTCAGTGTTTTCATAAAATTTTATTAAAAATATTTATACTCGTTAAACAACAAACAAAGAAACAATTGAAGCTAGGTAATAATAAAAGTCAAATAATTATTAATTTCATGCAAAGAAGAAAAATGTTAAAATCAAACCCACGCAAAAATCTTATTGCACATGTTATAAACAATCTTATCAATTTTCCAATAATAAGTGATATTAGAAAAGCATTTTGTCAATACCTTTATCTTGGAAGTGCGTCATATAAAATTTGTATGCGAAATATTTAATCAGGTATTTGGAATTTTTCCTGTATAAATAGATATGCAAATTAGGTGCGAACGACTCTTTAGACAAAAATACGATTATTAATAGGTTAACTATAGTTTATATTTATATCAAGAAATCTTCATGAAAATATTATCAGTTAACAATAAATTATTAAGTTCAATTGTCCTTCAGTAGTTTATACAAAAAAGCTGGCAGCTTCGACAAGTGAAACAAGTTGCTATTTTGTACAACTGCATTACTGCATTCCATTAAAATTGGACTTATATTACGGCCTCCCTGTAGTTAGATTATGATGAAATTCTGCACATATCTGATATCTATGAGAGTAAGTAATTATATAGGCATAGTTTTTAAAAAGTATCCAAGTATATTTAATCAAAATAATACTAGTTTACTTTAAAGTAATTATTATAATTTTACAAGAAAAAAATTCTTATTGCGTTTTCACTAAAATGGGAAAAAATTTCAACATAGAAAATTTACAATTTGTCTTGATTTTGTAGAATAATATTTAACTGTAAAAACAATTTGATATCTATCTATCCAAACCATATTCATAAATAAAAATTATAGTTTATCACAAAAAGAAAATTTTATAAACCATTGAAGGTATTTATTTCTTTTGTCGTCGGTTTTTGATACAAAAATGTTAAAATACAAAATTAAAATTCTTGTTCCAGGAGTCATTTTTTAATTATTTTTTAATCAATTTTTGGTGGAAATAAGCAATTGTAGCTCAGTGGATAAACCGAGATAATTCTTGCTTTTATTAATTAACAAGCAATAGGTTGTGCGTTCAAGTCTTGCTAACTTCATCTTATATATTAAAAAATATCAATGTGTATGAGTGGTTCGGATTCCACTATAATCTGTATACGCCTGTATTGTAATGGGATTTAAGTTCCTGTTGTGCAATATCATTATAATAATAAAAATAAAATATTCGTAAGCGAGATTATGCTAAATTCAACTTATGGTGGTTCTAATTTCTCTAAAGGGTGTATTATAGATTCAAGATTAATTTCCTGTTTTTAAGTAAAAATAAATTATAAACAAAATTGATAGATGATTATCAAATTTGTAATTATTATTGTAACTTTTCAATAATGTTTCAAATTTTGATAGAAAATTTAAATAATTTATTGAATAATTAGGAGTAGGAAGGATAAATAGAATATAATTACTCCTGTGTGTTTGGATTACTTGTTTTTTTTTTTTGTAATGCCAAATTTACAAAAAAAGCAGAGGACTAATTATATTTCATTTATCCTTCCTACTCCTAATTATTCAATTAAAACTCAACGGCTTAATAAAACCGAATCTCCATTTTGTGATTCTACAAAATTAAATAATTTATGTATCAATATATGCAAAACAATAAAATCACTAAAATTTTCAACACTAACATAAATAATCTACAGAAACTTGGTAGGTACCTCTCCTCCAGCTCTGCGACCATTAAAAAACAAATAGGGTTGATACATGTCTCGATTTTAGCTGGACATTTTAATTTTCTCTCTCCTTTATATTTCAATTTATTTTGTTGAGCTCTTTGTTTTAAAATTAATATTGATTTTTATGTTTATATTTGTGCAATTAAATACTAACATAAAAATATTTAAGTCTTTTAAGTAGATGTGATGAGTTTAAGAGCACGACGCGAAGCAGAGTGCTTTTAACAGCACTAGTGCTTTAAATATTGCATCATAATCTGGAAAATGAAGCTGGAAAGCAGCATTTTAATTTTGATTAATTTCAGAATTGTGTGTGTGTGTGTGTGTGAATATCGTCACATGGAGATAGGTTAGCGTTTGTTGTTTACGTTACTATGTGGATTAGTTATTTTGAAATATGGGTGGATTTAAATAGCAAAGTGGTTATATTGTTGTTTAACAACTTTAAAACACAGCGAGTTTTATGTTAGATTTTCGCACAATTTTTATTTTGTTAAACAAGGTTTATTATGCAGGTATAATAAAAAAAACTCTTGACTCGTTAAATTTAGAAAAGTGGCAACTTTACTTTTGAAGGCTAGCTCCGCCTCTGCAATTCCAGAACAATTTTACATAAACCATTGAAGGTCTTGTCTGGCCGTCTGGACTCCAGCGAACTTGCAACAGGTCGCGAGTCTGATTTTACAGTTGAATTCCGCGAAAGATTGAGTACGTGCGTGAAGCAGTGTGTCCGGTGCTGTACGCAACGCGAGGGCTGCTCGGGGCGCGGGACGTGGGGGGCGCGATCAGCGGGTGTGTGGTGTGTGGTCAACGCGAGGCGAGTTTAGAGCCCTCCGCGACAGACTGCACAGGGCCGGCCCTACATACATCCATTACTTTACCTTGGAAATATTCAAATTGTTTGATCGCAATGTTATTTGTTTCATTAGGACTGAAAATACATGTTCTCGATTGAAACATATTTTTTTTATCCACCTATTTAGAAAATTTCTCAGATTTATTCAAATTAAAATTAAACAAATTGACAGTAGTATATTGAAAAACAAGTGTTACAATGACCCTTATTGTAATATGAGGGCAGTTTATGTAACGAGTCGCAGGCGAGTTACGCAAATTACGAATATTACAATTGGTCATTGTAACATGTGCTTTTCATACTATTTTCCCTATATCGCATTAATTTAGTTTGTTTTAAAATTTGTATTATAGAACTAGAAATAAAATTTCAAGCTGGTATAATACTGACATATTCAATAAACATTTGAAATTTAATTTATTTTGACATGTATTAAGGTAGTACTAGCGTGAAAAATTTTTTTGCAGATCAGAATGAAATTTGGCGCAGGTAAACATTGGATAGTCATACGCATCTTATTAAAATATGAAACACATTCATCGTCTATGAACAAATATATTCGCTTGTAAAGTTGAGTTCTTATACATGGGGCTTATGGCGATCATCACTCAGAATCGTACTTATTTAGTTTGTGTATCTCTAAAATTTTGCCGTTTCATTTGAAAAACTAGTATGATGTTCTAGAACTATCCATGTATATTGTATCAGAAGGAGAAAGTTTTTATCGTTTAGTAATGGATATATAGCCATGCAAAGCCTTGTTTTTAACGAAAAATTAAGAATCCTATTTTATAATGGCAACACCACACGGTGGTATGGTATTTGAAAATTAACTAGACCAACAACCTGTTAACAATTCATGATATTCAAACTATAATAGGTATAAAGCACTTATTTTATTCAATTTTTATATTTTTTTGAGCGTCAGTTTCGCCACTCGACAACCTATGGCGCCACCGTCACACTAGTACTACCTTAATTAGGTTAGAGTTCAAATTCATAATTATCTAGGTTAACTTATAAATTTAAGTACCTTTAATTTTGAATAAAGAAGTGTTTGCAGTTTAATGTAATTATTTTATTATAAAAAAAATATAATTGCAATAATTTTACGCGAGCGGAGCAATGAAAACTATAGTGATAGATATATGTTTGACATTTTTACAACTAGACAACTCAACAACTTCACATGAAATATCGCCAAAAACAATTGTACAAAATTCACTTTGTAAACGCAATATAGGAAAAATTATTTTTATCCCCATGACAACTGTAGTATAATAGTAGCTGTATTCCATTTGCCACTTGATTCACTTAAATCAGATCAGATAAATTCTACACATGACTAAATGAATTGGATTAAGCAAACTAATGCACTTTTTTGGATGAATTACCTCAAAGTATATTAGAATCTATAATTCTAGTGCTAGAAATAAAGTCAGCGAAGTAATCCAGCGAAATAAATAAATGATCTGGATCAGTAAATGTAAGTTAGATCTGATCCAAATGGCAAATGGAATACGCCTAATATAAATGCTATTTTTGGTCCTAGGACCAAAAAACGATGATGTATCCTATGGTAACGTTATAAATCTTGAAATAGCGTTCTTTTACTAGTGAAAAAGTTGAAATAATAGTGTCATATTCAAAAAAACAAATTTTTTATTTCATTATAGTGATATATACTGTAATAAAAATACAACAATAGGTCATATGTATTGGTATGTTAACTATTTTTATCAATTTTATGTTCTTTCGAAAACAAAAACATGCGTTTTATTATTTTATATATTTGTTTTTTTCTTTCATTTATTACGCTGTACAATAGAAAATTAATCGCATTTACAAACAGGTGATCTATACCTTAAGTGTAATCCAAAATAATTGAAAATCAAAAGATTAAAAAAAGACAATATAATGCGAAATCTGGACACCTGGCGACCTGGCGACCTGGCGACCTGGCGACCTGTGTATCTATGGCCATTCAATTACTTGGCCTTGTTAAATATATTTTCTTTTTTATCATTATTTGGAGAAAAATATTATCCCTAACATATTTATATTAATTAAAGTTCATTTTATTTCGGATAACAATTCCGTCATTAACACAATTTGTTATTATCGTAAAAAAATAAATAAATATATCATCACGCCTTCTACTCATTACTGGGTGTGGCACTCTGCCGAAGCAGATCTCGGTAAGTGATATATTTTGCGCGTGAAGTGCGGTTACTAGCCGTTAAATCACGGCCCCCAAAGATGTTAGTGGTTTAGGAGCCACAGGAGTAATTTTTTTAAATTATGAAAATTGTTTGTCACCTGTGGGAATCGAACCAGGGTTCTCAGGATCCACAGGTCGACTTCATACCACTGTGCTAGCCACCCCATATATTATATATTATCGTACGTCATTATTTTGACAAACAATATCAATAACGTACATAATCGTATATGTTTTTATCACAAACAAATTCTATAGCGAAATTTTTTTCCAAAATTAAATGATATTTGTTATGAGTGTTATATAGTTTATTGTTCTATTTGCGCATTGTATATTATTATGATTAATTTATGTAGGTGGATATTATTTCAAATTCTGACAAAATCTACAACAATTTCAACTATTTGTAACACTGAGTGACTAATTTATTTTAGAAACCATTTTTAAATTAATAGTTCTGTTTGTATATTAGGGTTGTTGATTTTTCGAATATTCGAGACCTCGAATGTTCGGATTTATTGAACCTTCGAATTTTGGAATATTCCGAATTTTCAAATTATTCGAATTGTGAATTTGGATCCAAACGAGAACACGGCATGTTGATATGAATTATTTTCAAAATAAACTTATTATCAGAGTTTTGTATTAATTCATAAGTAATTATTATTATTTTCCAAATTAATTCAATTTAGACTTAACATTTCGCTACATTGTCAAAAACGTTTCAATTAAGATTGTATCCTTTTACTAAAAGTCCGTAGCATTTAGATGGGCGGTAAGATACGCCTAAACTTGCAGAGTTTTTGCACGATACTTCGCCGAGATTATTATTTAATTCGTGGCCGACTTTTCGTGAATTATGCGTGAGCATGTTTGGAGATGACAGATGGCGTTAATTCAGTGGCAAAAATTCTAGAATTCTAAAATTCGTAAATTCGAAGCTTAAAAAAATTCAAAAATTCCAAAATTCGGAAATTCGAAGATTCAAAAAATTCGAAAATTCGTAAATTCGAAGCTTCAAAAAATTAAAAAATTCGAAGCTTCCTACATTCGAAGCTTCGAAGTTTTTTTGACGAAGTTCAAAAAATGCGAATGTTCGAACGTTCAAAAAAACAAACTTCGATGGAAATCAATATATTATGTTCATTGTAATTGTCTTGTAAAATGGTGGTTCTTTGTTAATTTAACCAACCTCGTAGCTCTTATAGTTCTCGAGATAGCAATGGTGGCACACTTAAATGGAACACCCTGTGTGTATATATGTATACAGGTATATATAACTCTTTCTTTTATCTATAAATTTATATAACAGTAATTACCTCGACATTTAATTCAGAAATTTAAAAAGAACTTTAGATATTTTATTATCAGGTGCAGTTCATACATCACGACTCATTCAATTCCATTATATTGTGTGCGTGCATTAAAAAGTGTAAACAACATTCTTTTAAAATGATTAATAATATGTAAGAATCATGTGTTTGTAGAATGTACTAAGAATGATTTCACGACCCTTAATAATTATGATTGTTTGAAAAACTACGTAATCAATGAAAATAGCATTTCCTGTTCTACATATCAGGACGATAAGAAAAACATGTAAACAAATTTTTGTTTACGATTGTGCAATTTTAGAACTGATTAGGTACTGATAGTACACCAAAAAATTCTCGCTTATAGTATAGTTTGGGTGGCAGATTTATGATCTTAATACAATCTTATAAATGTTCGATTAATTAGCTTGATTTAGTTATTTTCGCAATTTTAGTCAGACCAGTTTCCATCCAACGTATATAATTTTCAGTGGCCTGAACCTATTAATTTACTTAACTTTTTGAATCAATATGCAAAATAGTTCAGTGGCTTGGTTATTTATTACAACCTAATATCGATAAAAATGATTCGAAGTTGTAAATGTGTTCATAAGCCGGTTCTGCTCTACGCCTGAGCGCGACAACATATCGGGTTCAGGAACGCACAACAACGAAACGAAGACGACATTTTTGCAAATCATATTTCGTGCTTCATGAAATAAGTCTTCAATGACGCAAACCTACTCTCTTCAAAAAACAAATGACTGTATAATTGTGACGCCCTCTACTTGTTACCTTATCATTATTCACAAACAGGTGTTTGATATCGTTACATTTTGATGAATAATATCTTGTTTGCTCTTTGTTGAAGCTGAAGACGTAGATGCAGAAAGTAGATTGTGTGCCCCATTTTGGGGGCATAAGATGTTATGGTGGGCGCAATGTCAAATATATAAAAGCGCCTTCGTAATTAAAATATCCAACGGTCAGTTTTTTGCTACGCTCGGTTCGAACAATTTTTTTTTATAATTAGTCAAATTTTTATTGCCATAAACATTCATAATGTGACATTTCATGTCCTAATGTGAACTATCACAATGATTAAAACATATTTTTTCCTTTTTACTAATAATAATGGGGGGGGGGGGGGCTAGCTCAGTGGTATGAAGTCGGCCTGTGGATCCTGAGAACCCTGGTTCGATTCCCACAGGCGACAAACAATTTTCATAATTTCAAAAGCTACCCCTGTGGCTCCTCCACTACTAACATCTTTGGGGGCCGTGATTTGGCGGCTGGTAACCGCACTTCACGCACAAAATATATCACTTACTGAGATCTGCTTCGGCAGAGTGCCACACCCAGTAATGAGTAGAAGGCGTGATGATATATTTATTTATTTTTTATTTAATTCTACTAATAAAATATAAAGAAGAATTCGAAATATTTTCTAAGATTAATAAATTTTATTTTTGTGAACAAACCATCGTGTATAAAAGTTTGACATTTATATTAAATTAAGAAATTAAGCAATTTTATGTATTTTACTTCAATAAACTCTTACAACATGGTAGGTATTGACCGGTCTGAATTTCCTGGAAATGCTGGAAAAAGCCTGGAATTAAAATTTCTGACTTATTGTAGTCAAAATATAATTGTTTATCTTTCCTTTTTTCAAGTACATGATATTAAAAAAAATCGGTTGTATGTGGAAATTGCATTCCACCGAATTGAAAATATATATAGATATTTATAGCAATTTTGAATTCAATTTTCATCACATTTAAATTACCTCTGTGACTCCTCCTCCACTAACATATTTGGCCGTGATTTGACGGCAGGTAACCACACTTCGTGCATTTACACATATCACTTACGAGATCTGCTACGAAAGAGTGCCACACTCAGTAATGAGGAAAAAAAGGCATGATAATATATGCGCGTAAGATATTTGGATAAGGGTAGTTAATAAAAAACTACCAGTTAGTTGGATTTCTAGGTTTTACAGAAAACTAATTTTTTTATTCTATTGTAAAAAGATGACGTGTCGGTTCTTATTGTTGATTCTATTTTAAAGTTAAATTAAACAGTTAATAAATTTAAAATTGTTACGAAACTCTATAACAAATACATATTAAAAAACTGCACTTTGAAATTTAATAAAACATTGAACAAATCAAAATGCGTGAGTCATAATGGTGGTGACACCACTCGAGTCAAAATAAGACTCTATATCTTCGATTTTTTTCAATTTATTGTTTTATATTTATTTATTGTATTTTTACTGTAATTATCCAAATAAAAATAAAGTTTTAAATATTTAGATGCAAATTTTATTTGAAATAATTTTAGAAAATTATGGAATGTAAAGACTGACTTTAAAATGAAACTGTTTTTTTGTAACATAAAATAAATATATCATCACGCCTTTTACCCATTACTGGGTGTGGCACTCTGCCGAAGCAGATCTCGGTAAGTGATATATTTTTACGCGTGAAGTGCGGTTACCAGATATCAAATCAAGGCCCCCAAAGATGTTAGTGATGGGGGAGCCACAGGGGTAATTTTAAATTGGTGAAAATGTTTTGTCGGCTGTAGGAATCGAACCAGGGTTCTTAGGATCCACAGGCCGACTTGATACCACTGTGCCATTACCCCATACTACCTTGAAATTCTTCACCAGGAATTTTATATTTTGAAACTGGTGGATGGATACCATGTACAATTAAAAATAATTATTTCTATATTTTTAATTTATTTTCATAATTTAATTGACTACATAAAACCAATATCAAAGTATGAAACATAACGCAATTTACACCTTTCATTAATTCACCAATTATTGCGATTTTCCGAAATTATTGAACATTGAGTTTAAACAATGCAAATTTGACTAAAAATCTTGATATCTTAAGTTGAAGAGCACAAACTTGTAATGAAATTAAAACAAGGGTGCAATGAATATAGTATAAAGAATTAAAAATAAATTCAAGTCCAACATAACAAATTCTCAAAACTATACATCACATACAACCGTGGTAACCAAACCATGCTTTCGTTGCTGCTACCGTGGTATTCCGAACCCGTTCAGCATTCGTGTCGCGGCCGGGTTTATCAGTCGCGACACGCGTTCACACGTTAGCACGTCCGTGCCATGTCACTAACACCATACCCCAGACCCCAGTAGAGGTCGGCCCACTGAACTGACCCCATACAACGAGTCGAGGTGCTCGGTGCTCGCTGCTCCCCGCTCGCGATCCCCTAATGCATATATCCGCTCCGACGCCTCTGCCGTGTGGGGTCTGTCCGGTGGCGGCTGAATGGCGTGTGACCAATTAGTCAGGTGCTTGAACCTGTCGTGATTCAATACGATACTTGCCTTCAAAAATGCTATTTGACTTCTTTATAAATTAATGAGTAAAATAGTAAACAGAATGTCAATCTTGAAAATTATTTTATTTAGTTAAAGACTTGTGATAAATAATGGTATATTAAAGAACGAGTTTTAAACAATGTATTTTTGGTACGCGTCCAAATTTAGACAACGAGTCGCAGGACAAGTGCGTTAAAAAGTCGTATAAAATGAGTTATTTATACAATTTTGTTCTATTTTGCGTGTTTTATAAATTATTATTATTATTATTTTTTAATCTGTGATATTTTAAATCGAGTCAATTTAGGGAAATTTGTGTATGAAATATTGTGGTTGATAACTGATAATTGTTTAATTTTCTAATTTTGAAAGTATTTCTATTATTAATGTTAGATTTTGTGTATATATCATGTAATAAAAAATCAAATTCACTCCGCCTGAGATAAGTAAAGTAGTTGAAAGCACGACTTCCAAAGAAAGTTTGAAGTTATATTGAAATTTTGATGTTCTCATCTTGACAGTTATAGTACGTCATCTGACACTACCAACCGTATAAAACAAAATATTGCGTATTGTAAAAAACACTCTTTCATAATGACTTCCTTATGAACGTAAAATAAAAGAATTTAAAACGATAAATAAAACACTTGGTATTTGTATAAAAGAAGTTATTTTCAAGATTGAAATCATGATTATTATCTACCCAATCTTTTTGTTTGCTTTTTAAATTATTATTCAGTTGATTTTTAAACAAATTATTATTTGTATTTTATCTGAACAAACCAAGTAAAACGACTCAAAAAAGTTTTTGCTAATCCTGAATTTTTGATTAGCTATACTGATTCTAGTCTGATTTTAAAAAGCTAATTCAAATCACTTCCCGAAAATCAAATGACAACATTATATTAGAGTTTGTTTAAACTTTTTTGAGAATATGGTTTAGCTTAATTTACCTAATCCAAAATTCAGAATTAGCTAAAACACTTTTAAGAATTTTTCTGTAAGTGTTTACTCAGATGTGAGCTTTTGCATGAACATTAGTAGGCAGATTCATAAAGCGGGTTAGCGCTAATACCATTTTTTATTTCGTTTTTAACTCTGTTTTCAATGCATGAAAGAAGTTTATTTTAACTTAGGTTAAAAAGAGAGTTAATTAGCATCAAATTTAATTTATTTCATGAATCTGTTTTAATTTAATACAGAGTTATAGATAATATTATAAACGGTGTTAGCGCTAATCTGTTTTATGAATCTGCCTGTATAATGTTAACAGATTGGTTAATTTACAAAACAATTGAATATATTACAATTTCAGTCTTAGAAGCAGACTGGCCTAAGTGATTAGGTGGAAATTGTCAAAAGTATTATGGACATATTATAGTTGATGTTGGAACTACAGGCAAAAGTATCAATAATTGATCATTTAATTTGTTTTTTTACTGTTTTTTGACAAAGCTCGATACAACCTACCTTGTTGCCACACCTGTTTGGGGTGCTACGAAATTTAGTAAAAATACCAAAACTTGCGACAAAAAAAATCGCAGAATACATATTCCATAACTCAAAATTGTATATTGATTAGCTTTAATCTGTTGTTAGTTGAAGAAAACTAATTATTAATATTTATATTTAAATATATGGGGTAGATATAGCTCAGTGGAATCGACCTATGGTTTTGAGAACTCGAATTCGATTCCCACAGCCGACTAATTTTAGCTGTAATGATATAGGTATATATTTTTTGTAATATGTAATAAAAAAAGATGCTAGAACAAAGAATGTATTTGATTTCAAAATGCCTGCTTCAATGTTAATAATATTTTGTTTGGAAGATAACATAATTTATTTAATTAAAAAAGAAACATATAAATTAAAATAATTTAGTAGCAAGATCTTTGCATTATTTGAAAGTGATTATATAATCTGTTTTCTTTTTCAAACATTCTAGAGGAAAGTAAAACTATCTTATAAATTCTTAATTGAAACTAGTTATTAAAAAAATATATATAATTTAAATAACCTTTATGAGTTACATAAATAATAAATTTTAATATAGTAAACAGTGTTTAATATCAGTTTCCAGAAAATTCATCGAAAAAATATGTTACAATCAAATTCAGTTAAAAAACCAATAAAATTGTGAAATACTTCGTTAACAATTATTGTTGTTTATATAAGATCTATAAACAAAAAAATTATTTCTTAGTCATGTAATAACAAATCTAAGAATGTTTAAACATTAAGAACAATAAATCTTTTTAATTTCTGTTGTAAAGAAAATATTGACAGAAATGTTACAAAAAAAAATCGTCAACTTAAAATTAATTTAAATGGGTTTTAGGCCAAGGTATTGTATTAATTATTATTATGAAAAAATAAATCGCATTTCTAAAAAATAATACGTGGGTTTTACTACCGAAGGATGAAGGAAATTTCGCGTCATGCATAGATTGGAAAAAATCTTTAATTTATTTAACGGGTTACGCGTAAGTAGACGGTTTTTTTCTCAGATAACATAAAGTTCTCGTAAATCAGTATTAAAGAATGAAAATAAACTATAAACTGCATCAACAAGACATAATTCTGAATTCTTCTTATAGCCGTAATTATTTTTTCCTTTTCAAATATTGGAAATTCATTTAAGTAGCATATTTGTTTTCTCATTTGAATCATTATTCTACGTATACTACGTCATACAGTTTATACAACGGAAAATATTGTTATTTAGAATTTTAAAATAACAAAAATATTTTCAAGAATTTTACGCGTAAAGGCATGAATGATGACAAAAACATTTTTGATCTAAAAATTTTGGTCTATGGCCATTAAAATTTGTGGGTACTGTATTTTGACAGCTGCAACCGCATTTCATATTAAAAACTCGTATGTTATTATCTAGTTATTTGTCGATTACAAAGGCCTTAATTGAATAAACGACCTGATGCTATGCATAATTAGATAATACTTATTTATTGAAACTTGCTATATAGTATAAATTAACAAGTTAGTATGTATTTATCTTATAGTAAATGGTATTGTGGCATTTTATTGCAATTACCATTGAAGTGAAGTTCAAGAGTCCGTTTAATTTCCATAGTAACACTAACCTCTTTGTAAATCACCTGTTAGTTGTCATTCAAGTCAACTATCAACTGTTTCTGTTCCTTACATCGAAGACATTACAACATGAGTTAGCACAAGCATTCATTTGTTTCAATTTGCACGTAACATCGCATAATTTCAAAGTCAAACATACAATTATCGTAATAATTTCAACGTAAATAAACTACTTTATTTTTGTTAAATTTTGCATTAGCAAATAATTTGCCAATTTACGGTTTCACGTTGCTTACCGTTGTGAGTGATCGCTGAGGGCCGAATACCTCCAATTATAGCCGAAATGACACAGTTATTATTAGATAATTTTCTGCTGTCAAGGTCGTTGTTACTTTACGTTGAATCGTAGATCTTTGAACGAGTTCTTTCCCTGCGTCACTACTCGTTTTCCTTGATGATTCATTACGTTTTTGCTTCCATCTCGTGTTCGCCAAAAGTCAATGACTTCAGAGATGATTGTTTAGATTTTAGATTAGGAACACCCGACCGATACTGATCGCGATAGTATTTATGCAAGTCTCGTTGCTTTATTCGATGTACAATGATTTTAAAATAATGACGATAAGAATTTAATAAACTGCTTCACAAAAAATGTTCGCACAAAAAACGTATTTGTTGTATTATATGTTGAGAATTTTAGCTGTATCTTACAGATGTTTTACAGAGAAATAAGTAATATGCATGAGTAACATCTGTCGCTATAATTTAGCAGAATTTAAGCAGCACATTACAGGAAAGAAATAAATAGTTATTACAGAAATTAGAAATACACAACTTGATAAATTCATAATTATGTAAAATAGTATGCTATTAGATGTTTTGCACTATCAATTATAGCTTAGTAATTTGCTCAATTATGCTGAATTTCATATAAAACCAGTTGATGTTTATGGTTTATGATCTGTGAGAAACGGAAACAGACTTACTTCCATTATTGTTAAGTAGAACTGATGAGCAAGATTGTAATTGACAGGATGTGATTGAAAGTGAAATTAGGAAACGAGTCATTTAGATTGTGGAAGAATATTATTATTTTATGTAATAGATCTTGGCTGGTACGCAAACTCTTTTATTATTAGTCGATGCATGAATAACTAAATTAGCGTAAATACATAGATGAGCTCATTTACAAGTTAGATTACTTTACTATGCTATTTAAGAAGTTAATTGAAGTATTATATTTTTCCCATAATCAAGTTGCATTCTCATTTATTTTGCACAAAATAAATTAAAATTATGTTTCACCTGCTCTTGACATTACATTAGCAATAAATTACCTTTAATAGTCAATAATTACTGAGAAATTTTATTTTGATAGAAATATTCAGCATCTAATTACATGAGAGACACGATATCAAGAGTTGCACATCATTAATAAACATGACATCATCGAAACAATAACAATAATTGACCAACTATTATCGTGAATATTTTTAAATAATTACATAAATTTAATTAGGTATCAGGAATTCCACCTGATTCTCGATCATTATAGTCGTAAAATCGACCATAAATTCGACACTGGATAAACTGAACTGGCTTTAAATTACATTTGAATTGTGAAAAAAGTTGCCACTGTACTATGTACTATGTACATATGAGGGCAGGGTGAAAAGTCCCTGAAATATAAAACAGATGGCGCCACAATCGCAAATCTCATGTGACATTTGTGATGTACCATCTTTAACTAGAACGCATTAAAATTTTCAGACTGATATGTCACTCAGTTCTGTTTTGAAACCCATCGAAAGCAAGCAACCTTGAAGATTTTTGAAAACATGGAAAAAAGTGAATTTCGCGTGTTGATTAAACATTATTTTTTGCGTGGAAAAAACATTACGCAAACCAAAGCATCGCTTGTTAAACATTATGGAGACTCCTCACCATCGATTGGAACGATTCACAAGTAGTTTACTGATTTTCGTTGTGGTAGTATGACCACAAAGAACGCCGAACGTTCTGGTCGTCCAATTGAGATTACAACGCCAGAAATCGTCAATAAAATCCTTGATATGATATTGGACGATCGGCGAGTTAAAGTGCACGAGGTTGCTGAGGCTATAAGCATCTCAACCGAACGGGTGCGGAACATTTTGCATACATTTTTGGATATGAGAAAGCTAACTGCCAGATGGGTGCCGTATTTTCTCTCTGTTGACAACAAACGCGACCGTGTGACATGTTCAAAGGAGTGTTTGGCGATGTTCAAACGCAATAAGAAGGACTTTTTTCTCCAGATTTGACCCCCTGCGATTTTTAGCTATTTCCAAACAACTTGAAGAAATGGCTCGGCGGCAAGAGATTTGGCTTCAACGATGAGGTCATCGCTGAGACAAAGGATTGCCAAAATCGTATTATTTGGAAGGGATCGAAAAATTAGAAAAACGTTGGACGAAGTGTATCCAGCTACAAGGAGATTATGTTGAGAAATAAAATATGTTGTGACCAAATAAATCATTTCTTGTTTCATTTTTCAGGGACTTTTCACCCTGCTCTCGTAATTATAAATATTTAAAAATCCATGCAATTTAAATAATGATTGAAACAACGACAAAGTTTTATTTTATTGGCAAGTACTATGTGGGTTATTTACTCTTAATTAAGTCAAACAACCAATGAAAATAGTAAGGTAGCTAAGTGCTGCCAGACAGGAAATTATTTAGAATTATTACAGAGCAGGCAACCTATAGTTATAATATTCTCTAAACTACTCATACATCATTGGCATTATTTGCTTATAACTTCAGCGTTGTTTCATATAGCAGCAACGCCCACTTATACAACCAGCGTGCTACCACAAAGCCACAATTACCAATATTAAAAATTAAAACAGTTCTTCTATATCCTACACCTATAGGTATATAATTGTTTTAAGTTTACAGTTACAAAGTGTTGTTGCTATGTGTGCATTCATATGCAAAGTGTACGCCATTAATCCAATTATTGTTTTAACGCTAATTCGATCAAGATTCATTGTAGTTAATTAAAGCTGGCATATGTTATAATCTTATCACCAAAGTAATAAAAATTAAATCAGATTCCTGGTCCATGATAACAGGAAATGGGCTCGCACTTCAGCTAATGATAACACAGAACCAGCAAATCCTGATGACTGGCGCGATCTGATTTACCGTTGCGTGGATTCTTGATCAGCTTCTGCGTTGCGTACGTGCTTGTTGCGTGTCTGCTGCAGGAACACCAATTAAGAGTGGAAGTCTCAACTTTATCAACGAGTTGTAGCCACTTGTACTCGTCGATAGATTTCCTTAACGGGAACTTTCTTCTGATAATGTGAATAAAATAAATGATCTCGTGGCCGTTTGACAGCACCGTAGGGGAATCGTGCAGTGTAACTGTTAGGGTGCAGTAATGAAATAGGGGACGTCCTAGATGCAATTATTCAAATATTTTTGACAGGAACGTTTTTGCACTAGCTGCTTCCGATCTTTTTTGCACTGATTTGCAACTGCTTACAAAATGGTTTCTCCTGCTCATTTCTCCAGGCACTAACCATTATTTAAACAGAATTAAGCGCGAAGTCGTCAAATATAACAGTGCTTCTATATAATACTTTCCCCAATCAGAGCAATAACGTCTATATTCTTAACAGTAATTTTAGTAGATGGGGCATAAATATAACCCCTAACATGTTGTAGTTCAATAGAATTATATTTAAACTAAATTCGTTAATTGTTTCACTCTGATAAATCAGTGTTTTATGATGATATTTTTTGTTTTACGCGACAGACTTTCATAAAAAATCGAATAGAATCATACAGATGTAACACGTAGGGGTGTAATAGCTCTTGGTGAGTTCTGTATCACATTTTCATGGGAAGTCTTTTCCTTAAAAAAGTACTGGAATTCTGAGATAGCCCAATTTAATAACAATTTATTTTACAATTACTTGTTTGAATTTAAATAAAAATTAAACAAATATAAATATATAAATATATATATATATATATATATATATATATATATATATATATATATATATATATATATATATATATATATATATAAAATAAATAAATAAATAAATATATCATCACGCCTTCTACCCATTACTGGGTGTGGCACTCCGCCGAAGCAGATCTTGGTAAGTGATATATTTTGCGCGTGAAGTGCGGTTACCAGTCGTCAAATCACGGCTCCCAAAGATGTTAGTGGTGGAGGAGCCACAGGGATTGCTTTTGAAATTATGAAAATTGTTTGTCGCCTGTGGGAATCGAACCAGGGTTCTCAGGATCCACAGGCCGACTTGATACCACTACGCTAGCCACCCCATATATATATATATATATATATATATATATATATATATATATATATATATATATATATATATATATATATATATATATATACATATGGAGTAGGTGGCACAGTGATTATCGTGTCGGCGTGAGGATCCTGAGAACCCTGGTTCGATTCCCACTGGCAACAAACATTTTCACCACATTCATAGTACTCCTGTGGCTCCCCCTCCACTAACATCTCTGGGGGCCGTGATTTGACGGCTGGTAACTGCACTTCACGCGCCAAAAATATATCAGTTACCGAGATCTGCTTCGGCAGAGTGCCACACCCAGTAATGGGTAGAAGGCGTGGTGATATATATATATATATATATATATATATATATATATATATATATATATATTTTAATCTCGTTGGCTGGTGTACTTAGTTTAGAGACCAGCGGTTCCTACACCGAAATTTGGTCTTTCCGTCTTTGAATAAAATATCTCCTAAAGAAAAAAATTTGTTGCATAAAACATAATAGTATAATTTGTATAATCTGTTCAATCTGATATTTTCTATTTATCTGATAGATAGTTATCGGGCTGTTTATTCCTTAATTTGCTGTAGTCTTGGAAGGATTACATAAACATTATATTATGAGAATCTTCGTTGTATAAATTAAGCATGACGGAAGTAATTAATGTGAAAATGAAAGTACTAAATGATAAATTTTGGTAGCGATGAGTCATTGCACAACATAGTAAATATACGTTCAAGTTCAAGTTCAGGTTCGAAGTGGAAGATGTAATCTTATCGAGCTTAGCTTGGGCGCGCATTAGAGAAACAATAGAGCATTAATATTTTACGAAGTTGCGCTTTTTTCTTATTCTCCATGCATAAAACACTGCGCGATGGCACGCGGGAATGCGGCGCTGCATCGCACGCCATCGAGAGCTCTAGCACTAGCGTCTGTAGCGACTAACCAACCACTCTGAACACTGAATGCTAAATGGCTAAATCTCAGGGACATGTGTGGGAACGCTTGTCCGTGACGAAGCTAGCTCAAGGCTAATTCTGTATCAGGCTCACTGTCAGAATTATTTATATTGTTGTGCAGTTCGCGCAACGCTTGCTCTTCCCACAAGTGAACGATTAATTATTGTGATCGCTTCTCGTGGTAGCTTTTTTCCTTACCGGAAACTGCTGATTATAATATACATTTCACGGCAGAACAGGTCATTGCTCTTATTGTTACAACACGAGACCAAACGGCAACAGGGCACGCTGGGTGGAGCGATGGAGCGGATCTCGGGCTGTAGTGCGCCACTTGCTGGCACGCACCACCACTCGAGACTGTTCATCGACTTCGACGTCTATCCAGCGCTGCATGGTGCCCGCTGCTCGCCGCTACACTCGCGACTTTATGTCTTCTGCTAAAAACTTTATCCAAAGATTGCATCACACGGCCATTCATTTCGGCAACTATGTATTTCGAGGAGCAGCTTTTCCTGCCCGTTAATAACATTTTTTAAACAAACATGTTTGAAAACATAATTGCCTAAACTTAGACGTTTTATTTATATTCACATGAAACAAAATGTTACGCAAAAAAGACACACAAAATAAGAGTGCAGTAGTTTTAGTTTGGGTTTTGATCTTAGTTATCATATACAAATTATTTTTCTATGACCGAGAAAATAGTCATTTCCAACTGTCAGTTGAAAGTAGAAAATTGACGTTTGCCGAGCGGCAATAAGATTTTGTCTCTCACTAAGCGCTAAAATAAAAATATATCATCAAAACTATTCCCGAATTTTCAAACAGAAAACTGTAAAAAATGGTTTTAAATTCTTTTTCAAGCGTTTCTAAATGGTCGTAGGAAAAATATTGTGTGCACCTTGAGCAGAAAGTGCCCTTGCCGCTCTTGCATAGTTATTGCTTTCGACTATGCCTCGATCAAAAATCTCCATGCGCGAATGGCAATAGACTACTTTCTGCTAGTGGCGTACCTAGGGAGGGGGGGTGGTTGCGGTCTGCACTGGGCGGCACATATTTTGGGGCGGCATTTTTTATATTTAGTTTTAGTTGTAAAAACAACTTGTTCACTTCTTGAGTTTACTATTCGATTTCTACGAATTATGAATTACTATATGATTTCGAATATTTTTCTTCATCTTCAATTCCTTTATACTGCCTAATTTAAATATCCCATCTAATGGTAAAAAAGTTCCCCACCTATAGTTTGTCTCAATTACAATTATTTATTTACGTTTATTAATTTAATGAGGTAATGGCTCAGTGATTTCGAGTTGGCCTGTGGATCCTGACGACCCCGGTTCGATTCCAACAGCCAATAAACAATTTTCACCAAATTAAAATTACCCCTGTGGCCCCCTCACCACTAATACCTTTGGAGGCCGTAATTTGACGGCTGGTAACCGCACATCACGTACATAAATATATCACTTAACGAGATCTGCTTCGGCAGGGTGCCACACCCAGTAATGGGTAAAAGTCGTGATGATATATTTATTTTATACTTATTTTTTTAATTTATAAAAACCACCATTTGATTGACTTAGAGAGGGCGGAAAATTGGAGACCGCCCTGGGCGGCAAAAGTTCTAGGTACGACACTGCTTTCTGCTCTAGGTACACAAGAATTAACTAATTATAGAATATTATACCTAACAATTTCAAAAATTTCATACTCGTATGATTTGTCAAATTCAAAATAGATAATAGTTGTTTCTGTTAGCTCATAAAATTTGTTCTTCAAATATTTTAACAATTAAGACCGATTGAAATGCAAATGCAACTTGATTTTCTGTCTCGTCTTCGTTTCCCATAAACAGTGAAATATTACGTGAGTGAGTCATGGGGACATATCTTAAAACTATGTCTAATAACCATTGTCAGATGTTCACGCTTTATATGATTTGAATATGAAATTAAGTAGTTACTGACATTAAAACACAAGTCAAGTTTATAAACCAGCATAAATGATTCATTGTACTCCATAGAAATATTTTTTTATATTTGAAATCTCTATATCTACCCAACTTTATATTTTCTAAATGCCTAATAAATTTAAAGAGCGCCATACGGTCATCGAGATAACTACTACCTAAAAAAAATACTTTCAATTATGTTTTTATTATTTTGTAAGTAGCTAAATAATTGTGAAAGTAAGTCCAACTAAGTTTTAGCATTATCACCTTTTTTATTACGCTGTTATCAGTAACAATTCACAGATTATAAACTTTAATTACTACAATTTTTTTATATTGATGCATAAAATTTAATTTGTTAAATTTCTAAATTATTTTTCCAAGGACTCGAATAGCAAAAAAATAATACCGATATGGGTTAGGTTTGCTGGTAGCTCGCGGTTCAAAACGATTTTCGTTCCGGTGTTGATAAGAACGCTTATTTTAAAACTAAATACTTTTGATAGTTCTGTATTTTTCATCATTAATTGGATTTTTTTCACTAATAGTCATAATTCAATACATAATTAACATTTGTATGTTTGGATGCCGCTGCCCATTGAAAGAAATGTGCGGTTAAGGGACGAAACACGACGCCGCTGGGCTGTAACTTGTCTCCACTCCGCGATTCACGACCGTGACCTGTCGTTGAATTTTTCAATCCGCGAGTCGACGAGCGGACGACGAGCTCCGAGTCCAAGCAGAGTTGCAGAGGGCTGGAAGAGACGTTTCGTGTGCCGAGAACCGACCAACGTGCTCTTACTTAAACACTCTGCATTCTCAGTCAATAACTTGATGCAAATATGCTTGCATGTAACACGTCGGAATGTAATTTTTTAGTCACTTTGACATTATGTACTGACGGAGGATTGCATTTTCTTACGTTTAATCATGCTAATTACGTGTAATTTGTCAGTCAAAAAACTGTATTTAATTTTCTTATCTGATTATTTAATTATTATTCCAATTAAATCTTTGAAAACGGTTTTATTTTCTCACTTTTGTATGTTTATTTAGATAATTATTTAATTTAACAGGTGTTTGTAGACATAAGATGTCATTAGCTACTAATTAATTTCCTTGGCACACAAAAAAGTTCATGTGTATACGTTAGCATGACGGAATTTTTATATTCCATGTTGACAGTTTGTTTACAAATCTCACAGTTTTTACGTTTCATGCACATCATTTTTTCTAATTTACTCGTGTATGTCATTGTACCTATTAAAATAACACGCCAGTAACTATCAGGTTTTTGATCAACAGTAAAATCAGTTAAAAAAATATCTCATCTGAATACGCAACTTTTTACATGGCAATAAAATTAGGAATGAAATTACTTGCACTTTATGGACATACTTAATATCACTTTTATCATGCCAAAACTTTTTTTAATTTGATATTAAACTTTTTGTACACACTTCAAAAAAGGTATTTCAACTTTTAATTAATGGAAAGGAAATGAAAAAATCTTTTTCCTTTGTACTGAATTTGAATACTCATCAAGTTTGCATTCGTTAATTCTGAAACTCAAATATCACTCCACGTAAGAATGAAAGAGTCCATTTATAAATGAACAATGAATCGACATAACACAGCTCGCATTTCGGCGGGTATTTCAGCTTATTGTTCACACATTCCAGCCGCGAACCGTGAACGTATGAACCGGTAACCGCCAACAGCTATAGTTTGTTTATAGAACATCTGATTCTTAATCGCTGGGGATAATACCTTTCGTTGTTATTTCTTCAAAAGGAGGGTCTATTTATTTCAATAGATAGTGCGTTGTGTGGATCAACTAAATAAATAACTAACAAAAATATAGTTTAAAAGTATATTTGTAGATTACTATATAAAGATTGACACTGCCGGTCTAGTCGACTAGTTATAATTTACAATTGTTCGGCTAAAATATTGCACAATTAGAAATACTTTAAACAGCAGATTTTTTCTATTTCCTATTTTCCTGGACATCATCGACTAAAGCAAAACAAAATAGATTGACGTTTCTTTTCTTTACGTTAAATAATGGCGGAGATTATTATCCGGAAATGTGTAATCCGTGGTTAACGCCTTGAGTTTATTGAACGTATGTTAATTTTATTGTGTCAGTAGCAAGCGAGCTCATTTATCCAATAGTATGACATATAATTTCTTCAAATTTTTATTCTCATTTTAAGATTCATTAGAGTTTAAAAGGTTGACTTTGTTGGCAAGCAAAACGAAAGTATTAATTTTTATTGATAGTCCTCCTCAAACCGAATTTTTCTCTGAAAAGTAATAACAGATTTAATCATTTTATTTATTAAAAAGTACTAATAATTTTTTTATGGAGTAGTTGGCTCAATAGTATCGAGTCGGCCTGTGAATTTGAGAACCCGGGTTTGATTCTCACGGCCGACAAACAATTTCCACCACATTAAAACAACTCTTGTGGCTCCCCCTCCACTAACATCCTTGGGAGCCGTGATTTGACGGTTGGTAACCACACGTGCAAAGTATATCACTTACCACTGTTACGGCAGAGTGCTACACCCAATAATGGATAGAAGGCGTGATGATATATTTATTCATTTTATTTACTAATATATGGGGTGGCTAGCACAGTGGTATGAAGTCGGCCTGTGGATCCTGTAAATCCTGGTTCGATTCCCACAAGCGACAAACAATTTTCATAATTTCAAAAACTATCCCTGTGGCTCCTCCACCACTAACATCTTTGAGGGCCGTGATTTGACGACTGGTAACCGCACTTCACGCGCAAAATATATCACCGAGATCTGCTTCGGCAGAGTGCCACACCCAGTAATGGGTAGAAGGCGTGATGATATATTTATTTTTATTTACTAATAAATTTCAATCAGTAAATACATACCTACATACATAAAATCATTCATAAAACATTCACTCATCTGATTCATCAATTCATAGTTCTCTCCATATAAGCTTATTTCTTATCACATTCGAAATCATTCATCACACAACAAACCTTCTATCACATCCATCCAATCTTTCATATACACTTTTCATCAATTTTTCTTCAATACACGTTTCACACGCTCAAAACATCTTAAATTACTCACACTCACTCCTTTAACAACGAAAATAATCAGTAAATATTCTACTTAAATAAGAGTGACCACATACTACCCCTATTGTCAAGTCTTAATTTATGACAAGTCGTGAACATGAACAAAAAATAGTGACTAAAATTTAAATGATATTGGAATCTAAAGCCAGCGTAATCTAGGTGGAAAAACTTTTTTTAGAATCAAAGAGTCTTGCATTCAAATCTTCCCTATAAATTAATAATAATCGGTTAAATTTTAAACTTTTTACCAAAATGTTACATGGAGCAGTTCATATTACTGTCAAGCAATTCAACTTAATATTGTTAATTTAAAGCCTATTTAAAATTAAACTTTGTTGGTGCAACTAGTCATTAGAAGTGTATTGTCCTCTACCGGACGAATAGTCGCTTCCTTATTACGGCAAGGATTACAATTCAGAAGTTCTAAAAACAAACTATACCTACACATCGGTAGTGAATTCAGTGCATGGCGCACCGCACAGGTGTGATGTGAACAGCTTGTGACTTTGAATCAGGTTCGCGGTATCGCAGTTCTTAATGCGAAGTGAGGTCTTGGTCTGGTCTCTGGTCTCCCACACGTTGGATGTTAAATAAAACCAACCGTTGTCGGCGTCGGTGCAAGTTCTCAGCGCATGGGGTCATCCACTTTTTGCTGATAATCATTTATGAACATCCGGCAACTTGTAGAGATATATAACTGTACTTAACACTGGAACTTGCTTCTTCTGTCGCCTGCCACGCCACTTTAAGACTCTTCTACAACTGGAGATTTGTTCTCAACTTACGCACTTCGATATCATCATTATGATGACAAGTTCTGTCAAATTTTAAAGTAGAAGAGGCCTAATTTTGTTGCCATGTAGACATTGAAAGCATTAAAGAGATGACTATAACATAACTTAAGATTTATTATTACGGTGAAAATTTGAAGTATAGGAGCGGGAGACCTTATTTAGTTGGGTTACAATTTAAAATCATCAAAAATTAATAATGACAATTTAATTATTATTTTAAATAAAAACTTACTGCTAGGATTTAAAACTGGACTTATAAACTCCGGTAATATGCTTTAAACTAATTAAGCGCTATGGTCGGCAGGATTCAAATCTCATCGAGGTGGCCTATGACACTACCAAATCAGTGCAGGGTTGAATTTTAAGTTCCCATACAAATATAGTTAAAGAGCTAGGGTGCAAAATTATGTCTAATTTTTTCCAGTGACAGAAATGGTTTTTTTAATAGATTATGTCATGATGAACATGAATAAAAGAAAATTAGATTTGGGAATGAGTTGCAACTATAGATGGTGCGATGTGAATGCGCAGATTTTAAGGGTGGTTGTTGACATATTTTTTACAGGCTAATTTTCAGTTAATTTATAGACTTTGGTATAAATAAGTAATACAAATGATAGATAGAAGCTTTGGCCTGTGACGCATGCGCGACAAAACCCGTCAAAATAAGCATTTTTATGGTGTCGTGTGACATATTACTAACTTGTTCACGATAATACATGACAAAAAAATAATTGATAGAAATTATTGCTGGTTGCTTATTGGTGACAGAAGCTCTGAAAGTGGACTGGTGTAGGAATCAACAACCACCCTTAAAATCGCCGCATTCACATCGACGCCATCTATAGTTTCCACCCGTTCCCAAATCTAATTTTCTTTTTTTCATGTTTATCATGATATAATCTATTAAAAAATCAATTTCTGTCACTGGAAAAAATGAGACATCATTTTGCACCCTAGCTCTCTAATTATTAACAAAATAGAGCGAAAAATTAGAATAAAATCATATTTGAATTACATGGCGACCGTAACTTAGTTGGATTAAGCTTAAAGCATATGACCGGATCCCAATTTTTGGTCTTTATAATTCAATTTGAATTAATAATGACAGTATTACGTTTCATTATTCATAATTTATTTTCTAGCAAACAGATTAATAAAGCGAGTTAGTTAATAAAACAATTTTTATTTAATATTTCACTTAGCAAATCTACTTGAACTTGAATGCGGCATTATTAAAAATGGTGTTAGTAGCTAATTGACTAACATGATTTATGAGCTAGTTAGTAAAACGTTTTCGACAATGTAAAATAACAAGATAAACAGTTTTGAGCAAAAGCAATATTGACAAAACATAAAACAATTCGCAAAAAATGTGTTAGTAAACTAACCTATATGAGTCACTCTATTTGAAATTAAGAATAAACAGTAACACTATTTTCTTTACATAATTGATTCATAACTTTTACAGTTATATATTAGTGAGTCTTAAATCAATAACTGGTATTCTGAATCTTAAATTCCAACAGGGCGACAAACTATAGTAGCCTGTCTAGCCTGCTAATGCTAACTACAACAATATTTCGCTGTTGGACTTCCAATTAACAAAATAGATAATGTTGCCAATAAAAATTTTATGTTATTGTTATCAACATTTTTATTAATTATTATAAAAATAAATATAAATATATCATTACGCCTTTTACCCATTACTGGGTGTAGCATTCTGCCGTAGCAGATCTCGTTAAATGATATATTTATGCGCGTAAAATGCAGTTACCAGTCGTCAAATCACGGCCTCCAAAGATGTTAGTGGTGGGGGAGCCACAGGAGTAATTTTTAATTTGGTGAAAACGTTTGTCGGCTGTGGAGATCGAACCAGGGTTCTCAGAATCTACAGGCCAACTCAATACCACAGAGCCATTACCCCTATTTTTTTGCTAACTCTAATTCTACTTACTAGTATGATCTTAAATTCTTTTACATTTAGGGCCTTGTCCTTTATAAAACCAGACATATATAAATATAAATTTGTTATAAATTTGGCGATTTTAATGTTGTCTGTACCTTGTCACACACATGCTTTTTATCAATGAAATTTGCAGTTCTGGATAAACCTGTATTGCACCGCTAATGTCGATATAGTTCATGGGCAATGAATTAGGGCACTAAAAATAAAATAATTATAATTCACAATAAACAATTAATTTTAAAAGAAAATTAAAAATTAATTGTTAATAAAATAAAGACAAAAAGTCAACGTGCTCTAAATTTTGTGGGATTTGTGACAAGTGATGGAAAGTTTTTCCCTATTTTTCTTATTTATTAAGACACAGTTCCACATCGCAATTGACTTTTTGTCTTTATTTTATTTCAATTGCTGTCAAGCAGTTTGCGATTTCTGTCGGTAGATGGCACCACGGGTTGCTCCGTAGCTCTCATGTCATGCATACCGGCTTACATACTTTTTAACATCAGTCAGTTTAGCTTGAAAAAGTATCACAGTTCACTAGTCCCTAGTTGGTCTAGTTGGATAGTTGATCACACCATACTGATGAGTCCCTAAAGGACGAAACGCGTCTATGGTTAAAGCTGAACTGACCAGCCGTTTGATGATGACCTGATTAGTTGATTCAAACGTGCTGTAAATTTTGTGGGATTTGGGACAAGTGATGGAAAGTTTTTTCCTATTTATCTTATTTATTAATTGTTAATACTTAAGCTCTAATTTAACGTTCATTAATTAATATAATCGTCATTAGCACTGCAATACAGACTTATCCAAAACTCTAAATTGCATTGTTTTAACGCTGCCATTTGAATACATTTAATTAGATGTCTGTATATATGTTGGTTGTCTGTGATCTCGTTCGTAAAATGGGTTATCAGAATGTCGTCTGTCTCTGCTATCACCTCGCCCGCAAAGTTCATTTTTATTCAATTATTACATTTTCTCAAAAATGTTTCATTATTTTTGTTTATGTACAACATATTGTGAAAACAGTCAATTAATTAAAAACTGAAGTGAAGTGTATGTAAAACTGAAGCGAGTGTAACTTGAGCTTTAGGAGACTGGACATTCCGGTAATCCTGACCTAGCCTCGTCGGCAGCCACGACACGCGTTACAGAATTCTTCCGAGCCACAGTGTCGTAAGGAATGGTATAAATGGGAATTATTCGTGATTTAAACCGCTCTTAAATCATCTGCTTTGTTGTTTTGTTCACTGAAAATGTGGATTAATGGTCCGGTATTTGTAATGTGACAACTGTACAATGATACCACTTACTACCGCATGGTTAGCTGTAACTGAATGTCGGAATTTCCATTTGTTTAAATTTAATTTGTCCAGTGAGTAATTGATGGTAATGGGTTAATTCTTCTCATTCAGCATCGTAACAGGTTTTATAAATGTTTCTTATAAAAATAGAAAATCTTTCTTGTAATTCAATAACGAAATCATCAGTAGAATTAGATATTGTTAAGTATAATTCAACTTGATTGAATTGAAGTTTTTCGCTAAAATAGTAGATCGTGTTTTGCATACCTAACTTAATTTACCCGTAAAATATTCAATTAATCTCTGTAGTTCTGTACTAAATCTATTAGCATGTAGCTACTTTATAAAGTATCCAACTATTTGATTAACAAATGATCTTTGCCAGAATTACTCGCACACTCTATATTTTAATTCTCTGTATAAACTTATACCTATTTCAAAAATAAATAAAAATATATCATCACGCCTTTTACCCATTACTGGGTGTGGCACTCTGCCGAAGCAGAACTGGGTAAGTGATATATTTATGAGCGTGAAATGCGGTTACCAATCGTCAAATCACGACTCCCAAAGGTATTAGTGGAGGGGGAACCACAGGGATAATTTTAAATTGGTGAAAATGTTTTGTCGGCTGTGGGGATCGAACCAGGGTTCTTAGGATCCACAGATCGACTTGATACCACTGAGCCATTACCCCATTACCTATTTATTCGCTATAATTTTCCTTTCGTAATATGGACTTCATTTAATAGTATATTATTTACCAAGGGACTAAAGTGCATAATTTAATCCTGAAGGAAATAATCACCTGAGGAATTAAATGCACTTTAACCCTATAGTATATACACTATTATCGTATTATCACAAATAAAAACTTAATAACACACTACAGAAGATTTCATCTACAAAAACTTGCATATTTCCAAGTAATAAATTTGAATAACGTATCATTAAAGCATTTTTCTTGCATCACCTGCTATAAAGTGTCATTTCATGACCCTGATATGAAAATAAATCGTTTTAATTAATTAAAGCAGCTGTAGCAGTTATAATCCTTGGCCTAATAGTTCATAACTCGAGCGATGAAAGTCAAGTTCTAGGTTGAATCGCGTTGGCGGCAACCCACGTTCTCGAGGCTTGTCTCAATGTAGTGAGTGTCCGCACTTCGATGCAACTTCAGATTATATTTATGCGTAATCATTAAATGGGCAGTGCTGATATAAAGTACTGGAACTTAACGTGCTCCTATTTTATATTCATGAATTTAAATTTCTTGTTAGGCCCTTGTATCAATTAACTTACCGATCGGTTTTCTTGTTTACAATGTATTGTAATTTATCGTTGAGCATTAATAATGAAATGTTTTTCATATTTTTGTAATATCCTTGCAAACTTTTTTTAATCGAAGGATTACTTATTCATGATACGCTGTTGCCAGCTCAAGATATTAACTATGGCTTATAAAATTAAGTATTCATATTTTCTGTCGTTTACTAAATTTTACGACTCTCAGCTCAACAACTGCTAAAGTTATTAATAGTTTAATGGAAGTTGTAGTAACATGGTTACGCAGGCACTTCAAAAAAGGCTCAAGGGTTTAAATGTCACTGATAACTTATAACCAAAAATAAAATTTCGTGGGTAGTTCACTCTCGCTACAAGCTGTAATTGGTAGAGTTATCATAAAGCTATTGGTCAGTTGCACCGGCAAAAGATACATTTTTCAAGCCTCAGTCGAGAAATACAAGTTTTGCATAACACAAAATCTTCAAGACACAGCCTGTTTTCGCCCTAGACCGGCAAAAAACTAGGGTAAGGCATCATCTAGCTGTTAGAGTCAGTTTTAAGTATAGAGTGCTTGGAAGTAAGAGATTTTCTCCAATTTTAGAGCTAAGTTCATTTAAATACAAATGTAAGTAATTAAAATTGAATTTTCAATAGGAAAACAAATGAATTGTTTACGAATGACCTGTTGTTGTCAACATAAAAAATCCCTAGAATATAATATTTGTCAAATAAATAAATAATTTCATTTAAGGTAGTACTAGCGTGAAAAAAATGTTTGCAGATTTGAATGAAATTTGGCGCACGTAAACATTGGATAGTCATACGCATCCTGTTAAAATATGAAACACATTCATCGTCTGTGAACAAATATATTCACTTGTAAAGTTGAGTTCTTATACAGGGGGCTTATGGCGATCATCACTCAGAATTGCACATATTTGGTTTGTGTACCTCTAAAATGTTGCAGTTTCATATGAAAAACTAGTATGATGTTTTAGAACTATCCATGTATATTGTATCAGAAGAAGAAAGTTTTTTATCGTTTAGTAATGGATATATAGCCATGCAAAGCCTTGTTTTTAACGAAAAATTAAGAATCCCAATTTATAATGGCAACACCACACGGTGGCATGGTATTTAAAAATTCACTAGATCAACAACCTGTTAATAATTCATGATATTCAAATCATAATATGTATAAAACACTTATTTTATTCAATTTTTATATTTTTTTGAGCGTCAGTTTCGCCACTCGACAAGCGATGGCGCCACCGTCACACTAGTACTACCTTAAATCAGCTCGAAAAATCTTATGTATCACACGTCCAGCAACTGTGTTGCGAGTACTCGCAATTTGCAAGCTTCGCCTCGCACTCGCAAAAGTACAGTTTCTGGCCTAGTGCTACAAATAACTATTAAATTTGGTTTAAATATACAGGTATAAAAGTAAATTGAATATAAATTATTCCATATGATATGTAACTACACTTTACTTTTATTTACGTATTTAAACCACTTTTAAATTTTTGGCCATAAGGAGACTACAGCCAAGAGTGGGTAATTTTAGTTAAACCCATTCTAAAAATAAACAAAATTTAAAAATATATATACCTATTTTATAAAATATATACTTACTTTCTTTACAATACGTACATCAAATATTATACTTTTTTCAAATAAAAAAATTAGAAATCACCATAACCTAACCCTAAAAATGTATACGAAGTCAATGAGCTCGTAAAGTAAGGGGCGACAAAATAATAAATTCACAAATTATTGTGATTAATTTCCTGTTGTGCAAAGCACTAACAAAAACAAAATCAGATAAGTTAAGTACCTAAGGAAATTGGAACTAATGGCCCATCCTGCACCTCTAGTAACAGCTAAAAATGTCTTGATTTAACGACTGGTAACCTCATTCCATATAATATGCTGATACTGAAACTAGAAGGTATCATAAAAAATAATTAAATGCCATCATGTTTTGAGAAGAAAAATTTGAGCAGTAACTGAATTTATTAGCACAGAATTGATTTTATGTATCTTGCTCATGAGCTTCAATAACTCAGGCACTGTGATAGTTTTTTTGTTATTTGTAAAATATCGTAAAACTGGTTCAGTAAATATCTATCAATGTTCAGCAATTTAAAAAATAAAGCTGTTTTATTAAATTGATTGAGGTATTTCGTGTAAGTAATTTAGTTAAACATATGTAAATTAAAAACCGGGTAGTAAATACTGAAATTACAATGTTGTTCTGATGTCCAGAAAGTAACAAAATTTTCTTGAGACATGTAAGTACTCTCTAATTGATTTAATGTGACTAACTAATCACATTTAATGAGTCTACTTGTGTAAACAAACATTGAACACATTTACATTAGTCGCGCTAGGCGTAACTCGCTCAAAACGCAGCCTTCCTTGACAAGAACGACAAATTTAAATTTGTTATTGTTTTGTTCTCACTTAATTTTACTTTCAACGAAAACTGACAAATACGTATAACGGTGTTTTAATAATAAATAATAATTCTTCGTTAAATACAGGAAACAAATGCATTCAGTTTTTTAAGAACTAGAATTGTGGACGTTGGGGATTTTAATGTTAAAATTGTGGCGACAATCAAGCAAACTTTAGCAAAAAAAGTCACTAATTTGTGACATGCAGTAGATACAATATAATTTTAAATTCTTAAGTAGTTGAACTTCTCCAATTGCTACATTGTAATTATGATTTGATAGAAATATTTTTATTGTACGAGTTCTTGTTCTTATTATTACATTCCTTACAGAACTGATTTATTCATTGAGATCTCTACAAAAAGAAAATTGGAAATGAAATAAATTTTCCTTTTTATTTCATTATAATAATGACACATAATGCAATATTGTTAATATGATGAAGTAATGCGAGTAAAAGATGGAAGATGGATGAAAACGGAAACTGGCTTATTACTTTTTGCGTCAATAACTTTTTGTATCCGTTCAGAAGAGCTAATAGCACTTAACTTAAGCGGATAACACCTTTATTATGACTTAACTTACATGTTCAATGAAGCGTGGATAAACCAGATACATTAATATGAGTTTATTCTTAGATCTTCTGAAATGGAGCATTGGAAACTTTTTGCCATTTTATGTTTTCCGCTTCTTCATGAATATGTAATCTAATTATGTGCAGAATATAAAATTATATTTTTATAATGTGCATCTTTGTAGTTTTTGTTCCTCATGAAGAGAATTGAATTATATTAATAGTCTGATTGTGGTTGAAATGACGCACTTTATTTATAATTACATGTCACACACATCATCAAAAATTAATCTAATTCATGGTTTACCTTGATACTCGCACAAAAGATTTTGTTTTTTTCTTTGTTTTGTTTAAGTACAGAGGTGTGGTTCAAAGATGCTTTTTTAAATTTACAATTACCTTGATTTTAACAAATTATGATCGCATTAATGTTTTTATTATTTTATTATTATCTTTTTATTAATTTTAAGTTAAATTTAAGGATTCGGGTTTTTAAAACTCTTGTGATGACACATTAGATCTGTGGATGCGAATGTAGTTCAGTGGTTAATTGTTTGTTTTTTTTTTGTTTCAGGATCGAACGCCATGTCGGCGTTGCATCCCTTCAGTATAGGAGCAACGCTCTGTTGTGCAATTTTTTTATTTAGTCGGACGGCTTCTGCTGGTAAGAATCTTTTTAATTATATTCTTATTTAGAACTTATCGTCACTAACAACATTTTCAATATCATTTATAACTCAGATTTGTGAGTGTGAAAAGGAATTAAAAATTAAATTCAAAATTGTGTTATTGGCATAATGAACTCGAGACTGCCTTTGATATAAACCAAAATAGAAAGAAAAATTGGAATATAATCAGATTTGAATTATATGGCGACCGTAGCCTCAGTCAGTTTAGAACATATGACCGGAGTTCATAGGTCCCAGGTTCAAATCCTGCCAGTATCTCAATATTTCTCTCTACAGTTCAATTTGATTTCATCTATTGTTAAGTATTTATTTAAAATATTAATTAAAATTCAATTAATAAATATTTTTCTTAAATAACAGTGTCACTGAAAACGACTCTAATATCAAATCTTTCAGTTTTTAGTTTAAATATTGAATTGTGAAGTATCATTACTGTCAAATCATCAAAATATGGTGGCTAGCTCAGTGGTATGAAGTCGGCCTGTGGATCCTGAGAACCCTGGTTCGATTCCCACAGGCGACAAACAATTTTCATAATTTCAAAAGCTACCCCTGTGGTTCCTCCACCACTAACATCTTTGGGAGCCGTGATTTGACGATTGGTAACCGCACTTCACGCGCAAAATATATCACTTACCGAGATCTGCTTTGGCAGAGTGCCACACCCAGTAATGGGTAGAAGGCGTGATGATATATTTATTTATTTATTTTATCATTACTGTCAATAATTTGATTCGATTTTTCTAACTTTAAAATTTATCTGCCAAATTCTCTAAAGAGTTTTAGCTAATCCTGAATTTTGAATTAGTCAAATTAAGCTAAATCATCTTCTCAAAAAAGTTTGAATAAACACTAATATAATCTTCTTACTACTTGGTTTTTGAAAAGTGATTTGGATTGGTTTAGACTAGAATAAGATTAGCTAATCCATAATTCAAGATTGATTAAAACTTTTTAAAGAATCGTAAATGACTACTTTGGAACAAGATATTAATAATACAATAATATGTTGAACAAATTCTAAAATTAACTCTAACTCTTTAATTATCCTAATCACGCCATTTGTTGACATACAATCCTAAATATTTAAAAAATATAATTTACGAAGGTTATATATTGAAAGAATTATAGTATTCTTCTTCTTTGTAAGTAGAACGTAGAATGATAATGATTGTAATACTATAATTCATTTAATTTTTTATTTATTTTGTTGTTTATTTATTGCGTAATGATGATGATCTGCTACAAGAATTACTAATTCAAAAATTCAAAATCATATGCTTCTTTATAGGTGTTTAAATAAACATAAATTCACACGCAATCGTTTCCTTTGAAGGTAAAAATAAACTAAGATGAATATTATATAATCATTCATCACAAAAACATCTAAAAATAATTAATTATCATACGTCATGTCAAAATATTCGTCAGTGAATTCACGAATTGTACGATGTGACGTACAGTTACTTCACATATCGCTTTATAAATCGCTGACATGAACTTGATAACAATAAAACCAATTAATAATTCACGATCTCGACTTGCCGGGCAAGTAAAAAAATATATCACGAGCACCTTATATGGATGCTACAACGATAAACTTTAAATACATACTAGATTAAATTTACTGTGCTATTAGTTTAGCAGTATATTCCATGCAACCAACAATTTCATATCTTTCAATTCTGACATGATTATGATAATAATATTGAAACAACTTTTGGAAAATCTTCTGGTGAGGAGTAAATAGCTTGGTACTGTAAATAGGTACTTAGGTACTTCCTTATAATCAAGATAAAACAACCTCAAATACTGTAGTAATAACTTGGAAAAATTTGGAATTAATCGTGTACCATATGATGAGATTTGTTTTTGAAATAAAACAACTTGAAGTAAAAATTAAATTTTACTTTTACGAGCCATAAAATAGAAGTACTAGACTGTAATTATAGTTTTATAATTGCTTTTGAAATGAAAATTCAGGTATGAAGACTTTTACACATAAAATTCAAGTTATGTGAAGACAGCCTGTGCATACTAAACAACCGTTCTAAAACAGTTCATTCTTGAAAAAATCATGTATGCAATACGAAACAATTAACAATAGAACCAAGCCATGTTGAGTTGTCCATCATAATCACAGACAATTAGAATACTACAAACATTATAAGCACGCAACGTTAACAATCCCACGTCCAATCTAAACATCTTTCTTAATTTCTAGAAGCAATAGCACCAGCCCTTTTAGCAGATATAAATATCTTGAATGTAGACAGGTTCAGCTTGTTGCAAGTCACGATCACGACCGTGTGCTCCTTGCAGGCAAATTCCATAACACATACAGTTCAATACCAGCACGGTGACCGATAAGCCTTAGCCTCAACACAACTCCCACAACTTTTGAGCCTACTTCGAGCGTTTCAGCTCATCCTACATGTAAGCGACGGCGATGATGATGGCTTCGTTTGCATCATGCAAATCCGCCATATCGCCAGAACCGCAATAGCAAACATTTCACCTATTGTGTTCATGTTTTTAATCACAGTTTAAAATCAAAGGATTTTGGAAATAAAAAGTCAAATTTAGGGCCAGTTTTTCAATCATGATTAGCATTAATCGAGAGTAAACCGGTGATTGAAAAACTGGCCCTTAAAATCTATTTAATCGTACCACGGGTATTCAAAAACTTTTTTCATCTAATTTTTGTACACTTCTGTCATGAATTATTTAGGTTAATACACATTTAACTACGAGCATATCATGTTTTTAAATCTTTATTATTATTTAAAGTGTATTACATTATGGGTAACAGTTATGTCATAGAATCAAATTTGTTAGTTATCATCATTAGAAACATACGGTCAATGTGTTTTTTTAAAATGTATGGTGTTTCGGTTTCATGCGCCCTTCTGCAATTTATAGAAAAACACCTCTTTCCCCCATATATGAGAGAAAAAAAAAGAAAATATATATATATACCGGATGACTATAAATAATTGGTGATACATATATATTTTAAGTTTTATGTTGGCATACCTGACTATTAAATTAAAATATTTTAAATAAAATATAATTGTAATTCGATTGCCTGCCATTGTTACCTTTATTTGTATCAAATTCAAATATGTCAAATAAAATATAATTTTAATTTGATTAACTGTCATTATCAAACTTGATTTCATCTTTATTTATAAAAATGGTTATTTAAAATATCACCAAATTGAGAAAACTTTAATATAAAAAATTAATCAAGAGAAGGCATGTTGACACTGACGAGGCTTGCCAACTAAACAAAGTAAACAATTCAATTTTTTTTGTCAATCAATTAGTCACCCGGTATACCTTTTTTTGTGAAAAAATAAACATAACAATAAAAAAATTGAATTATATACCCAATACAAAAAGTTAGTTATACAAATAGAAAATATCACCCTCAATTGCAATTATTGACAGCCTCTCTTGAAGTATAATAGATCGCAAGTAATTTTGTATCATTTTTAATCCACTACACTGACTGGAATAAGCAATAGATTTAACGCAATTTTTAAATTAGGGAACAACGATAAATTGTGCGACTAAGGGCCAGTTTTTCAATCAACGGTTTACTCTCGATTAACGTTAATCATGATTAAATAATAATGGTAACCATAGTTTCCATTATTACTTAATCATGATTAACATTAATCGGTGATTGAAAAACTGGCCCTTAATGCATTTTTAACAATTTATTTTTGATACAAATTAATGTTAGCATTCATGTATGATTGCTTATTATTTTTTTATTGTTATTATTTTTCTTGGCTTTAACACAGCCGCTGTTCTTACCTTGCTTACCGCATTGCCCTGGCCCAGATACTTAGTAATACCCCTGATCACGAAACATATGTATGTTTCGTGCATATGTTACGTGATCAGGCGTAATACATATCTTCTATTATAAACAAATTCATTGAGATAACTCTTTTCCTAAATAACAAACTTTACTACACCTTTTATTTAATTGATGCCGAGTTCATCATTCGGCTGTTAATGTGAATATTAAATAACATCAACACGTATATTTAACAAGACGATAAAATTATAACAGTACCATTAACAGTCGAATGAAAATCTGACCACAACCAGATGGTAAAATTAGTGGCGAGATCAAGTAATCGAAAGGTTAAACTCTGTCTCATATTTATGTCACATCAACATGAATGAACCAAAGTATTCTTGCTTAAATAACATTTTTATTCTGGATTGCAAGAAAAAAATAAAGAGCTCTTTAGTTAAATAATTGTTTATCTAGCAACAGAATCAATAGGGATTTTCTAAAATTTATTGAACCGTTAGTTGCTAATGAACCGATACAACTTTCATGCAACCCAACATTAATCTACCAAAATTAACCCTTAACCGTGCTTCAAAATAAAAATCTGTAAAAACATGTTCGTAGAAGTTTAATGATGGATTAAATACTTGTTTGTAGAATTAATATAACAGAAAAAGTAGTCAAAATAAAATGGGATTATATAAAAAGTAACTCAGTGTGCTAGAAAATTTGTCTAATAAAGCAGTCAAGTTCTGTTATTTGTTACGAAAAGTAACTTCAGAGATTGAGAAGACAACTATGAAACGGGTTTACCCACATAATTTTATTTTTCATTGGTTTTAATCAAAATATGTTTTAGAATTTGTATCTTGGTTTAGATATAACTTAGTGCTAGGTTCTTTGCACGGTATATAAGTTGAGGTTAATTTACTGAAAATTTAATGTCCTTATTTTGCTGGTGTCCCCAAATCATGGCTTTCTTATCCTAGGTAGTAATACGTCCCTGCATGTCGGTTCATTGACCGAATAGAGAATTAAAACATCCGCGAACTCGTGCATCCAGTTTGACCACCATTCAAGAGCAAAAGTCCCGAGCAGCGGTACCGGCACTGAGACTGCATTACGCCAAAACGTAAAGTTCCCGTCCGGTAATTACAACGGCAATTTTAGGACCTATTTTAAGAACGGTTCACTGTCATCAAGACGCTATTTACTACCGACGTTTTATGTAAAGTGGTATCATTTACAAAGGTATTATTTTGTCTTTATCTTGCTGCTTGCTGCAATTTGCTCACTTGGTCCCTTAAGGCCTCAGGTTGTGTTTTGTAAATGATGCATATGAAAAACAATAAAACAAAAACCGTAGAATCATCGGCTGTTCATCATTTTTAAAGAATTTATATCTTATTCTTTCTCATTTCGCAGATTAATTGTTAAAAATAATTTCTTATTTCTAAGAAATATTTATTGGTTGGTATAAAATGAAGCAATTATTTTTGCCGACGTTACAGTGATTGAAAATCATTGAAGAGGATTGTCAAAACATCAATAAATACAAATTGAAGTACTGTATAGAAAAGAAATTAAATTATTTATTAACTATTTTTAATAAAAGTTTAATTCTTTTATTGACAAAACGGTGCATTGACATACATATATCAGTAGATATAACCGAGTTTGTAAAACGTGACTTCTGTGGGTTTCTGTGGTCTTAGATATAAAATCTTGAAAGTGCGAGTAACGCGAATTTTACGAAATATATTCTAAATTTTAATTCTATAAAAAATTGAAGTTAAACTTTGTTTTAAACATGATGACCTCTTCGATTAAAATCATCAAAGCAAATGTAACTGTCATCTGTCATTTAACTACAATTGAATATACCTTTTTTGCACACAAATGACATATGTTTTAGACAACGAATAAAAACTAGTGAATAGAGGCATAATAATCGTCATGTTTTACACTGAATAGCAAGGTACTAAAATTTGTTTTCAAGTAATAAATAAAAGTTATATCTCATTTCATAAAATTTTAATTACGGAAAACATTTACTAATTTAATCATCTTCATTTTCTTCAACAATAGGTACCTAACTTTCTTCATTCAGCTATTTTTCTAACAAAGTTGCACAGTTTAATTCTTCCGGCATATGAAATTAAAGCCTGTAATAAGTAAATAAATAAAGATTACAACACGTTTAAGAATGGAAATAGTTGAAACACAGTGTAAAGTCAAGTCCAAGGTAAAGTCTCGGTGTCTCGGATCCCCTTCCCTCGTAACCGGGACAGAAAATAATAATACGAACGTCGACTTTGCAGAAACTCGCCGCAAGCGAGTCTCTTGTCGCGAAGGCGTAGTAATGAACTTTGAAAGTTTATGAATAAACGTTAAACCGTGTGATTTATCGATAGTAAAATTGTCGTATGCACTATCAAGAGTGTGCGGTACGCCGGAGTGAGAATTGCGGACAGAGACAGGTATCATCTCGGGTTTACGGGCCAACGTAACTGTAAAATAAGTTGCATAACCACGTATGGTGTTTTATAATTTGTGTATGCAGAATCACATTTACATTTTACATATATTAAACGCAGAGACGACAGGTGCTGCGATCTATCTGTGGGCGTGGGAATTTCATTTAAGGTGATCGTAAAATAATGTTAACGTTTACATTCATTTTATGCTGGATTAAAGAAAATTGTAGTAATTTCATAATTTCATTGTTGATTTTAAGACTAGTGCCTTTGAAAGGGATTTTAAATTGCCTATTTCCATGCATTTCAAACATTTATTAAACATAAACATAATAAACAATCATTGAACGCGGTAGGGCTGTCTTTATTTTAAGATACAGCTGGGCACAAAATGTTCATATATACAGACAAAATATAATTATATGTACATAGTTCAATTTCCAAATTTACAGTTAAAAGAATGCAAAATAAATGTATTCAAACAATTTTGTACTTTGGTTTGTATCATCCCTAGTTTCTTTAATTCGGTAATGCGATTTATTAGCCAAAAAAATATTGTTAATGCAGGATGCAATTCTCTAACTACACTTTTACAGGCAATCAAAAAACAATTTATTTAAAAAAAGAAATAATTTTAATTTAGATCTAAAATTAATTAAACATTCGATATCAACATTTTATACTATAGAATCTATATCTAACAAACGGTGTAGAGTTGCTGCGGACAAAAATTCGTGAACATATAAAATCCTTGTTCCCTAAATTTTATAATTATTATTAGAATATTTTCATCACATTTCGATTACCATTCATTCCATACTTTAATAGTGTATAAAATAGACGAAAATATTAATTAAAAAAAATAATTAACTTGGAGAAATAAGTATCCAATCCTGAACCCGGAAAAATATTTTTAAACCCAAAATCTCCGTATCATAAAACCCTAGTCACGGTGTCTATCGAACAGAAATTGCTGGAGAAAGTCTGGAATTTAAAAACCTAACTTGAAATCATTCAAAATCCTTGAATTTGTTACTTGGATACAAATTATTTTCGTTAAAAAAATAATTGTTTCATTTAGTTTTCTTTTTTCAAATACGTGATATTTGGAGAATTCAGTTTTTTACGCAGCAAATGCCTGCCAATTTATTGAAAAAATAGCTGTTTCTGGAAATTTTTGCAGTAATTAAGTAAATAAATTTAAAAATATCTAGATACAAAATTTTGTCTAACAACTTTTATTTGAAGAATTTTACAATAAAATCACTCTTGCGAATTTTTGAATGCCATTGATCGACTTTGTTGTGAAACTGGAATTTTTGTAACTTGAAATCTTGTGGAATTTTATACTTTGAAACTGGTACGACACAAGTGAGCAACTCCGTATTATGTCAAAAATATTGTTTTAACTCGTAGGTACATAATTTTTGTAGAAGTAGTAACAATACAAAAAATTCATCTAAAATATAATGTTTCAAATGCTTAAAATAATGCTTGTGGTAGAGAACAACCACATTTGATAATTACTAGCTATTATCTGTCTAAATACTCGTAAAATTATATACATTATTATCATTAGATCTTCTTTTATATAAAGTAAGAAGAAAATTTATCAAAGTTTAAAAACGCAATTACAGTAAGTGGAATTGAATTTTTTTATTGTTACCTGTTATTTATTTTTCATTAATTGTTATAGATCAAACTTTTCTCATATCATGTATGTACGATAAATACAAATATTATTTAGATATACATGCGATAATAACAAAAGAATTTAAATAACTTTATAAAATTACTGAATAATTCAAATTGATTGCGATTTTGGTTAACGTATATTTATGCAATTTAACAATATTGCATAACGTAATATTACAATGAGTAAAAAATAAATTAATGTAACAGTATTTTAATTCCTATAATTTTATTGTCAACGACCTGTATAATATGTCAACAAATTAAGATCGTGAGAAACATACTAGATCCGTGGATCTAAAATTTGAATAGTAATGTTTATGAAATCATTAGCCAGTAACATTTATTTAATAACTGTAATAATAAATGTATTTTTTGTTTCAGCGCCATATCGTCCAGAACATGGATTAGAGCACGGATTAGAACCTTATTATACAGGTTTGAATAACTAATATTAATTTTAATTACTCAAATTTTAACAAACAATCATTGTTTACAGATTCATCTGCAGGATGCTACTACAATTTTCAGCACTATGATGAAGGAGATAGAATAATAACGAACGAACCATGTTTGAACTGTACTTGCCATAATCGAATGTTAATGTGCTATCTTCGCGTTTGCCCATTCACGAAAGCAATTGGAGAAGAATGCACAGTGGTGAAGAAACCAGAACAGTGTTGCCCAGTCATTACTTGCCCAGAAGGTAAAAATTTCATCATAAACTTAAAAACAAGTCCATTAATGTTGATCGTTTAGTTCCAGTGCAACTTCTTTCGGCAACAACGACAATAGCTCCCGAAGAATCAACAGATATAGGACATTTAGATAACTATGGATGCTCTATCGATGAAGTCTTCTATTCTGATGGTGCTCAAGTACCCTCCAACCCACATAAACCTTGTGAATTGTGTTATTGTATCCGAAACAGAACAGCTTGTGTGATGCAAGAATGTACGCTTCATGTTGAAGGATGCAAACCAGTTTACCAAGACGCAGTGTGTTGTCCAGTGAGATATGACTGTGGTAAGTATTTTAACACTAACAACTTTTCATTCAGTTATAATAAAAATATTAATGTGTTTGTAAACATTGTTACAGATTACGAGGAAAACGAGGAAGACAATTTAGAAACGACTGTCAAACCAACGCCTGGCCTTATCTTCACGACTACTCTTCAACCAGGAGGCAGCTTGGATTGCTACCATAACGAGGAAGTATATGCCGATGGTGCCTTAATTACGACTGAGAAACCTTGCGAACATTGCTACTGCATGAAGGGAGAGATTGTCTGTGCGGTACAAGAATGCGGCACTCCATTGGAAAATGTTGGCAAAAACTGCACTGCTATTCCACCCAAGGAAGGCCAGTGCTGTCCTGATAACTATGAGTGCGCAACAGAGGCTCCTATTGAATTCACAACTACTGAATCGTACATTAAAGAAACAACTGCTCTGGAAGAAGAATTGCCAGTACCTGAAGTAACTCAGGGACAAGAACAAGTAACAGAAGTTATTAAAGACACTCGAAAGAATGTTCCAGAAGAACATGGAACTGAAGGTCCTGTAATTACTACTGAAAACATTCCACAACATACTATTGGAGAAGAAGGAGAAGAACATAAAGTTGAATATGAGCCAACTGAAAAACCTAAGACTCCTGAAGAGCAAACAACTGAACCAGAAAAAGAATATGAAGTTATTGATGAAGCCACAGAACTAATTCCTGAAATAGAAAAATCTACTAAACATACACCAGTTGAGTATGAGCCAACGGAAGGTGTATATGAACCATCTGAAACTGAAAAGACCCCTGAGCCTACTGAAGAAGCGCATGAACCATTTGAAACTGAAACGACGCCCGGACAAGAACTAACTGAAAGTGAAAGAACTCCAGAACAAGAACCAACTGAAATTCCACACGAACCTACTGAAAGTGAGAGAATTCCAGAACATGAAACTACTGAAGGTGAAAGAATTTCAGAACATGAACCAACAGAAAGTGAAAGAATTCCAGAACAGGAACCTACTGAAGAAACATATGAACCATCTGAAACTGAAAAAACACCTGAAATCACTCACATACCTACTGAAACAGAGAAAACACCTGAGCAAGAACCAACAGAAGAAACTAATGAACCTTCTGAAAAGATTCCAGAAGAAGAAGTACATGAACCAACAGAGGTAGAGAAAACATATGAACCAACAGAAGAATCACATGATCCATCTGTAACTGAAAAGATCCTTGAAACTGAGCCTACAGAACAACACATGCTAACTGAAACTGAAAAGACACCGGAATATGAAACAACTGAGAAAACACAGAAACCTGTTGAAGAACAACAACCTGATGAAGGTGAAAAGACAACTGAACATGAAATACAAAAGCATACAGAACATATTCCAACTGAAGAGACAACTTCTGAACAACAAGCTGAAATAGAAAAGACAACAGAACATGATTTGTATGAAGAAGAGAAGAAAATTGATCATGAACCAACTACAGGTGAAAATATTCCAAAAGAAGAAGAACAAACAACTATACCAACTAGGTTGACACCTGAAGGTGAAGACGGGTTAAGTGTTACAACTGTCTTGCCTGAAGAACAAATGACACCTGAAGTAGAAAAGATTACTGAACATGAACATGAAGTCAGTGAAGAAAGCAAGACACCACAAACTGATATAGGAGAACATACAACACAGCATGAACCTCTTGAAAAAGAGAAACATGAACCAACAGAAGAAGTTAACATATCTGAATCCGGCGAAGTAGAAAAAACAACTGTACAGGCACACACAAAAACACAAAAGCCTGAAATTGTTGAAAGTGATCATTCCACTGAACAAGAACAAACAACTGAAGAATATAAACCAATAGAAGGACAAACACTTGAACACGAACCTGCTGAGGTTTCAGAAACACCTACACAAGAACCCATTGAACAGGTAACAACTGAAGCAACACTCATCCCTGAATATGGAATAACTGATAAAATTCAAACTCCTGATCATGAACATGAACCTACTGAAGCTCATATTCCAGAACACGAACCAACTGAAATTAGTGAACATAGCGAAGAACCCAAATCACCAGAAATTGAGGAACCAATTGATATAGAGAAATCTACTGAACCAACTGAAGAAGAAAATATTCCTGAACAGGAATCAACTGAAGAACTCAAAACTCCTGAACAAGAAACAACTGAAGAATCTAAGACTCCTGAACATAAGCCAACAGAAGAATCCAAGATTCCTGAACATGAGCCAACTGATGAATCTCAGACTCTTGAATATGAACCAACTGAAGAACCTAAGACTTCTGAACATGTGCCAACTGAAGAAACTAAGATTTCTGAACACGAGCCAACTGAAGACTACAATATTTCTGATCATGAATCAACTGAAGAATCGAAAACTCCTGAACATGAACCAACTGAAGAATCTAAAACTCCTGAACATGAGCCAACCGATGAATCTAAGATTTCTGAACATGAACCAACTGAAGAATCTAAGACTCCTGAACATGTGCCAACTGAAGAATCTAAGATTCCTGAACATGAACCAACTGAAGAATCTAAGATTACTGAATATGAGCCAACTGAAGAATCTAAGACTCCTGAACATGAGCCAACTGAAGAATCTAAGATTCCTGTACATGAACTAACTGAGGAACCTAAGATTCCTGAACAAGAACCAACTGAAGAATCTAAGACTTCTGAACATGAGCCAACTGAAGAATCTAAGATTTCTGAACATGAACCAACTAAAGAATCTGAGACTCCTGAACACGTGCCAACTGAAGAATCTAAGATTACTGAATATGAGCCAACTGAAGAATCTAAGACTTCTGAACATGAACCAACTGAAGAATCTAAGATTCCTGAATATGAGTCGACTGAAGAATCTATGACTTCTGAACGTGAGCCAACTGAAGAATCTAAAACTCCTGAACATGAGCCAACTGATGAATCTAAGATTCCTGAACATGAACCAACTGAAGAATCTGAGACTCCTGAACACGTGCCAACTGAAGAATCTAAGATTACTGAATATGAGCCAACTGAAGAATCTAAGACTCCTGAACATGAACCAACTGAAGAACCTAAGATTCCTGAATATGATTCAACTGAAGAACCTAAGATTCCTGAACATGAACCAACTGAAGAATCTAAGATTTCTGAACATGAGCCAACTGAAGAATCTATGATTCCTGAACATGAGCCAACTGAAGTATCTAAGACTCCTGAAGATGAATCGACTGAAGGAGAATTAAAACCAAGCTCCGAGTCTGACGAAAAAAATCCAGTTACTGAAAAAGGAATCACACCTGATAAATCTTACAGGGAAGAAACTCAAACGGAAGAACATAAAGACGAGACTGCAGCACCTGAAGTAATTACAACACCAAGTGTGAGTCATGAGACTGAAATTCCTTCTGAAGCTGAAAATGAAGTTGACGAGGGTGAAGAGCCAATTAATAGAATTCATACTACTAAACAGCCAGAACATGAAGTAACACCGCATGATGAACATACTACCGCTTCAGTGGAACATACGACACTTGGAGAAGTTGAGCATCCTATTGAAGAACATACTATGCCTGAACAAGTTACAGAACAAGTGCCTGAAATTCATACTGCCAGTGAAGAACCTATTAGCCATGAAACTGTAAGTTCTGTTGAAGGAGAAATGACGCCTGAACATGCTGTCACTGAACCAGTTCAGATAACACCATCTGAAAAACACGAAGATGAAGTTACAGAAACTGAACATGCTCAATCTGTTACTGAAGGAATAGAACATCTGCCAACAGATAAAGAAGAATCAGAAAATATTACGCCTGTAACAACTGAAGAAGAAAAGGAAGATGAACAAAAATCAGTGATTACAGAAAGTGTAAAAACACCAGAAGATATTAGCCATGAAGTAACTCATGGAGATCACACAACAGAACATATTTCTTATGAACCTGAACTTTCAACTCATGCTGTACCTGAGAAACATGATGAAGAAATTCCTGAAACTACTGCTGAAATTGAACATACTAAACCATCAGATGAAAGCACATTCGATACTGCATCTCACACAACTGAACAAGCTCATGATATAAGTGAGGAACAGCAGCCAATTACAGAAAGTATGCAGCCGGTTACTGATAAACAAGAAGAAGTTTCTGAACCGGAACAACCTGTTCAAATAACTGAAGAACCTAAATTACCTCACCCTGAAGTAACAACTCATGTTGAAACAGAAGACTCATCTGAAGGGCCAGTTCATATTATTGATGAACATGAACCAACTGTAATTAGTGCTAATGAAGGACCTTCTACTGAAGAATTAGAAAAGAGTCATCCTGAAGTTACTAGTCAACCGGAAGAAGGGACTGAACCAATAGACCAAGTAACTACTAGTCATGTACCAGTGGAAATTCATACGGAACAGGCATCAGCTCCCACGACAGAAGAAAACTTGATTCATATGGTAACAGATGAAGCAAAAACAAATGAAATTGAAGCTGACGATCATGTTATGGAACCTACAACTTCTAAACCACATGACTTAACTGAAGTAGAAGAACCTTCTTCTGACCACACTCCTAGTGATTTTAGTCAATCAACAATTACTGAAAAACATGTTACAGAATCACAAGAACATGTAACTGAATCTCAAAAGCCTGACCATCCAGAAACAGAAGCAGCTGATCAAACAACTGAACATGTACCTTTGGAACATTCTGTGCATCCATCTACTGAAGAACATCAAAAACCTGAACCTATTGAACACTTGACAACTGAGAGTGCTGAAGGTGAGTTACCAGGTCATAGGGATCATATTACAGAAGAATCTCCAGAAAGTACTCCTGTCCCTGTTTCTTCGCAAACAGAATCACATGAACCATCACATGTAACAATGGAACCTGTAGAAAAGACTGGATCGACAGAGTCTGCTGAAACGCACTCTGAGCCCGAAACTGAAGCTCCTGTAGAACCATCACAAGAAATTGTTACACCTTCTTACATGACTGAACATCCAGAACTTGAAAAACAAGAACCTGTTGATGTTGAATCTACTGATAAAATTGTAGAATCAACTACATTACCTTCTGAAGAATCTGTTCATATGATTACTGAAGGTGTGAAAGATACACAACAGCCTGAAGAAGGAACAGTAACAGAGCAGTTACCAACTGAGAAATCAATTGAAGTAGAAACTCAGGCGCCGGAAATTGGCCATACTGAACACACTGAAGGTTCTGGTTATGAAGATGTTATACCTTCTACAGAAGAACCAGTAGAGAAAATTCCAGAAGACCAAACTCAGGACGTTCAGATACCTGAAATAATTTCAACAACACCAGAGCAAGCCGTTAGTGAGCCAGTGACACAAGAATATGAACCAACTAATACTGAACATGATCATGTAATAGAAAAATCCACAGAAGCTCCTCACGAGCAGGAAATAGAAACCCAAGGACCAATTATTGAGGGAACAACAGTACAACAAGAAGGTACTCAGAAACAGGAACCTGTTGTAACTGAACAGAGTCAATTACCTGAAGATCATACTGTAGCATCTTCAGAACCAACAATTACTGAATCAACTGAAAGTCATATAGCCACTGAATCTGAAGAAAAAGAAAGTGATAAGAGTGTAACTCATTTGCCCGAAACCGAAGCTACAACTGAACATCACTTAATTTCTGAAACTACTGCACCTTCTCACGACGAGGAAGGTCCAGTTACTGAACATGTTGAACCTACTTCGGAAGATACCGAACGTAAACCTGAGGATGAAAATGAAAAACAAGCAACAGAAAGGCCAGAAGAAACTGTTACGGAAATTCTATCTCCAACTGAGAAACCTGAAGAGCCTTCGACAGAAACTCTATCTCCAACTGAAAAACCCGAGGAACCTGCAACAGATATTTTACATCCAACTGAGGATGAAAATGAAAAACAAGCAACAGAAAGGCCAGAAGAAACTGTAACGGAAATTCTACCTCCAACTGAGAAATATGAAGAACCTTCAACAGAAATTCTACTTCCAACTGAAAAATCCGAAGTACCTGCAACAGAAATTCTTCATCCAACTGAAAGACCTGAAGAGCCTTCAACAGAAATTCCAACTACATCCGAAAAATCCGAAGAACCTGCAACAGAAATTCTTCATCCAACTGAAAGAACTGAAGAGCCTTCAACAGAAATTCTACCTCCAACTGAAAGACCTGAAGAGCCTTCAACAGAAATTCTGTATTCAACTGAGAAGCCTGAAGAGCCTTCAACAGAAATTCGACCTCCAAGTGAAAAATCCGATGAACCTGCAACAGAAATTCTGCATTCAACGGAGCCCGTTGATATTCATACTGATGGTACAACAAAATCATCTGTTGATCACGACCAAACAACTACACCCTCTGTTGATGAATCACCATTGCCAACTGTTCCTGGTGAAGGTAGCTGTTTAGTTGAAGGACAAACGTATGACAACAATTCTTTGGTTCGTTCTATGAATCCGTGTCAATCATCATGCCGATGTATCAGCAGTATTGTGCAATGTGAATCAGTTGCTTGCCTACCGCCTCCTACAAATATGGAAAATTGTATGCCAATCTATCACAGCCCACACAGCTGCTGTCCCACATACGCTTGCAGTAAGTTAAAATTATATATTTATTTACACAAGTACAATTTATATTAATATCTTTTCTTGTTTTTAGCTGGAACAAAACCAACAGAAGAAATTGAATCAGATAGTCATGTAGTTGAAGCTGGAACTACGACTGCTCTACCTGAAGTATCACATGAGACTGAAGCTGCAGTAACTATTATGCCAGTTGAATCTTCACAAGAAACTGAAGCACCACACAAAGTTGAAGAACATATTACAACTGGGCTTGAACATCAAACTGAATCGGCAAGCACCGCGGCCTTACCAGAATCTTCACCTGATACCGAAGAACACACGCCTTTAGTAGAGATTAAAGTACCAACAACTATTGCTACTACTTCACAAGATGCTGAAGTAACAACTCATGCAGTACCAGAAACATCACAAGAAGTTGAAATTACTACAAGTGGCATCCTTACGTACGAAGCTGCAACAACCATTGTTTCACAGCCTGAATCTTCTCCTGAAACTGAAGAACATACTACTTCTGTACTATCAGAAAAACCAAAAGAAACAGAAGAGGCAACTACAATAGCAATACCAAGTTCATCACAAGAAATTGAAATAACTACATTGGCTTTACCTGAAACACCGCACGGTACTGAAGAAGGTACACAAGCACCTGAAGTCTCTGAAGAAACAAAAGCACCGCATAAAGATGTAGAACATGGTGAATCAACTACTGAATCTGAACCTAAAGTACAGAAACCGGAAGATTATACTCTTGAACCTGAAGTAGTATCGACTGGTCTTCCTATTCACGAACAAACTGAACAAATTCCTGAAGAAGAATCAACTGAAGAGCCAGATAAAAGAATACATGTTCCCTCTGAACATACAGTCCAAGAAGAAATGGCAACTACTATATCATCGATTCCAGAACAAGAAACTGGAGGTACAAAGGAAATAGAAGCACATACAGTAGAAGCTCAAGAACCCGAAGAAGTAAAAACTACAGAATATGTTCCTGATGAACATGTTAAAGAAGGAACAACTCCTTCTATATTAGAATATACTCCTCAAACTGAAGTACAAGAAACAGAACAACAAACAACTGAATACATTTATCATGGTGGTGATGAAGAAATTAATACTATTCCTTTCGAAGACCATATATCAGAAACAACAACTCATATTGCTGTTGAAACTACAGGAAAGGAGAAATTACCTGATGAATTCAGTCCAGTTCCTGAGAAACCAGCACATGATGTTACTGAGACTACAGTTTCAAAACATATCACAACTGAAGCTTATGAACCTTCTGAAGAAGAAAAACATACATATTTTACTACTGAATACAGTACTCCTGAAGAAGAAGTTAAACATGAAGTTACTGAATCTGAAGTTTTGTCTAGCGAAAAACCATCAGAAGAACAGGAAATTACTACTAAACTTAGTTCCGAAACTTCAGAACATGAAGTACCGTATACAGAAAAAACAGAACACCCTGAAAGTGAAGTAACAACTGTTTATTCATACGAAACTACACCGCCTCATGAAGATAAAGTTACGGAACCAGCTGATGTACAACACACCAATCAGGAAGAAACATCAACTGTAGCAGTAATACCCGAAGATCAAGAAAAGACGAACGAGTCTGAAGAAACTGGTAAGAAAACTACACGCCCTGAATATGGCACAACATCAGCATTTGAGGAAGAAATTCCAACAACTGTTCCATCTATTGTTGAAAAAGTTGGCATACCCGAAGAAGATAAAGAAACTACAGAACCTGAAACACATATTCCGGAAGAAGTCACAACAACAGAAAAGAAACATGAACATGAAGGTACAACTGTGGCACAAGACTTATCGACAAGCTTCTCTGAATATGAACATCCTGAAGAAGTTACAACTCTGAAACACGATGTGCATGAAACTGAAGAACCACAACATATTGTTACAGATGTTCCTATTGTTTCTCCACCTGATGTCACTTCTGGTGACGCTGATCACACAGAATCTACTCAAGAAGTACAAGAAACGCAGAAACCAGGACAAGAACCTGAGCAAGCAATAACTACTATTTCTCAAGATGAAATAACTCCTGCTCCTGAAAGTGATGTAACTGAAAAGCACGCTATTCCAGAAATAGAAATTGAACATCATGTTACTGAACAAGGTACAACAGGTCCGGAAGAAGTAGAAGAACCTCAGGTAACTGAAGGTCATGTAACAGGAACTTACATTGATGAACATGATGTCACTGAAAAGACTATTTTGACAACGGCTGCCGAAGAAATTAAACAAACAAAATTGCCAGAAGAATCTTATCCTACTGAACCTGCTCCTCAAGAATACGTACCCACCGATCTTACTTCAGACGAACACAAAGCTACAGAGCATAAAAAGGATGACGTCGATACCACTACTGCTTACATTACAACTACGAGCAAATCTGAAGATGAACATGTAACTAAACCAGTATCTGAAGTATCAACTGAACATGAAAAACCTGTAGTACACTCTACAGATGAGTCTACTGAAGAAGAACATGCTACTACAGTACAATCAATAGAAGAAGAAGTTCCTGTTGTCCATGAAACTGAAGCACCTGGTCAAGTTACTGAACAACCTGAACAATTGACAACTGTAAAACAAATAGATCAAGGTGAAGAGCATGTCATTACTGAAACAGAAAAACACGAAATTGATAATGAAGTAACTGATAGAATTCCTGAAACTTCATCTGAACATGTTGTTGAAACTACGGTTTCTGAAGAAAAGACACCTGAAATTGAAGAAACACAGAAACCTATCACTGAGGATCATGTTACTGAAGAAGTTGAAATTACTACAGAACAAGATCTTAAACATGAAGTTACCTCAGTTAGTTCAGAACATTCTGTGAGTGAAACAGAAGAAATATATTATACTACTCCAGAAATTAAACACGAAGTTGAACATACTACACCAGAAATCATCGAATCTCAAGAACACAGTGAGACACCAGAAATTATATCTACTGCTAAACCGTACAGTGCAGAACAAGAAGTTAATGAAATTGTACCTACAGAACCAGAAAGTTCTCACATAACTACATCTGAGCATCCTGTTACATCAGACTTGCCAGAATCTACACCTAAGGTATCTCATATGCCTGAAGAAGTTACTACACAAGAATCAGTAGTAACAGAAAAAGTTCCTGAAGTCGAAGAAACATCTAAACCTTTTGAAGTATCAACGACGGTTCAACCACACATTTCTACGACTTCATCGACTGCTCGTCCACATATTTCTGAGGAACATGTACCCGAAATACCGGACTACAACTTACCAAGCGATGATTATGATGAGGATCAGAATGCATTTGGTCCTGGTACTTGCCGATATGGAGGAAAAGTCTACGTTTCAGCCCAGCAAATTCCACGAGATGACCCATGTGATTTCTGTTTCTGCTTCCGCAGTGACATTATTTGTCTGCAACAAAGCTGTCCGCCGCCAATTCCAGGTTGCCATGAAGAACCTATTCCTGGATTCTGTTGCCCACGATATGAATGTCCTGTTTCAATGGCCATGTCTTTGAATTTAACAACCACATCTACGACAACGACTACAACGTTACCGCCGCACTTCTTACATCATGCCTACAAGGGAGCTGCATACCGCCAAGGTTGCCAGATTAACGGACAAGCTTACAGAATTGGAGAAGTTGTCAGATCTGCGTCTGGTCCCTGCCTACATTGCACGTAAGTAATTTTACTTGTTTATGCTTGTGGTTTTTAAAACAGCGTGTAAATAAATATATTTTGTTTACTAGATGCGGAGGAGACGGGCAAATGAAATGTGATCCGAAGAACTGCAGTCCACAGCCCATGTTACAACAGATGATCGCTGCAGCAGCATTAAGAAGAAGATGAAGGTGATGATGAAGTGTCTACAACAATGCACTCATGGTGTGCAAGTGATAATATTTGACTTAAATCCTAAATTAACATCAACGTAATTTGTAACATAAGTATATTTGGGTGCCAAAATGAACTCATACGAACACTGTGCCTTCCTATTTTACATATTACTGACATTACCTGGAGTATGTGAGAACGTTGTATAGACAAGTTTTTATTGTACTCACATACATCTTTACCTAACGACTGAGAACTGTATACTCGTAAAATTTAGAATTTTGTACGCGTATTTAAGCTGTTATTACAGCTCCCACGTTTATATATTCGTGTTGTATGTACAACGATGCAGAGTCTGGGTTTGTTTGACTGGCAGAAGGCTTAGATATGTAAGTGGTTTATATAGTGAATTGTCCGCTTTCTGCTGCTTGAACACTTAGACCAAGCAATGTATAATTTATAAAATGCTCATTATTTTATTACTTAGTAGTTAGCAATAATTATTTATCTATTCCTAGTTATAAAAATATATGTTCATTAATTTAATTTTTCCGAATTTAAATTAAATACCAGTTTTTAAACAAAAATTTTAAATCTATATCATTTATAATATTTTTGACCTCTTATAATTTTAAGTTACCTATAATGTTATGTGCAAGTAATGAATTGAAGTATATCAACAATATTTATGTAAAATAAAAATTATTAAAGAAAACAATAAATACCAAATTTTATAAATTTTGTATTTTACTTTATGTATTTATTGACAAATTTATGAATTTTACTACTCTGGCAATATACTCGTGATGCTGTACTGCGTAATTCTATTAAAATTTAGTTTTTTACAGCTGTAAAATATCAAGTCGATTTTCAGAATTAGTTGTATACACGAAAAAATAATGATGCTTAAATTTTTTTAAATTTTTATCAGGATAACAGAACGGTGAGAAAGTATTTTTTATGTACAATTTCATTTCAACAGATTGGCAACACCGATAAAATAAAATAATCATATCCGTTTATTGAATACATTGACAGACGAAATGAATGCACGGTATCTTCAAAAAATAAAGTATATTAACAATGTCAATTTTTACAATTGTGTGGAATGAACATTTTGTCGCGATGTGGAATTATTCTGAAATATTACTCACAGCAATATATTGAACTACTATATTCATACAACAAGCTACAAGTATTTATACGGCAAAATAGTTATGGACTATTCCTCTTCTAAAACCAAATAATTATTAATCTGATTATTAAAATATAATTTCATGCACCATTCAATAAAAAGACAGCGCTCTAAAGTCAAAATACATATAATTTTAAAATAAAAATTATTATTTGTCTAGTGATTACTTCAACTTTAACTTATACTTCGACTTTAAAGTAACAATCATAATCAATTTTAACGTAGAACTGAATTTTAATCGAGCAGAATTATAATTTATTTTGCAAATGAGATGAGTAAGAAATGGAACAATTAATACTCAAACTGTTATACGTAATTTGATAACAAATTTCTTTGTTTCTTCAAGTTCAAGAACAAATAGAATATGAAAATCTTTTTTTCAATTGATTTATTTATGTCTAAAGTAAAATTGTTTTATAAATTACTACACCTGTGGGTTCCCCTCTAATCACATCCTTGGAGGCCGTGATTTGGCGACTGATAAACCGCATTTCACGCGTAATATGTATATATATATATATTAGACTGTTTTAAAAAAAATCGATATTTTTTTTCTTCTTAATTATATCGAAAATGTTGTTGGAAATGGTAAAAAAAAAATCCTGTGAAAGTTTGAGCTCTTAATATTAATGTTAAGAGGTGCCGCATCGTAAATTTCAATTTCCCATTTAAATAACATGGGAACAACGTTCTGCTGGACTTTGGAATTTTGTAACTCACGTTAGGGAAATTATTTTGAAATAATCAAAACATACTGTTGTAGAAAATTTAACGCTCTACAAAAAAGGTCTCTTACAATTTTTTGATATATTTATTTTTTCAAAAGTTATTTAACGATAGATTTGGCTTGATATTAAATTTTTACATTTTTCTACTTTTCCGACGCAACCATCAACTTTATGAGAAAGTTCTATAGGACATTTTTTGTAGAACATTTCATTTCCTATAACTTATCTTCCAAAAAGTTTTGGATATTTTTTACAGGTCGTAAGTTATTTGCAAAAAAACTAAAAAAAATCATGATTAATTTTAAGCAGTAAAATGACAACTTTTTATATATACATATATATATATATATATATATATATATATATATATATATATATATATATATATATATATATATATATATATATATATATATATTTGTAATAGTAATAATCACAAATAATTATGATGTTTGAATTTTTGCCGTACTTTCTCATTGTTTCATTGATTAAAGGTTCGCATCCATAGTAAAAATAAATACCTGTCAAATGAAAAACAAAATATATGTTTTAAATATTATTTATTACTTTCATGGATTAAATAATAATTAATTAAAATTGTAATAGTAAAAGTAACTGCTACAATTTTTATTTAATTTCAAAATATGTGAATTTTTAGCAAAATACTAAATAGATTTTTTTTGCTTTAAGGTTGGCGCAACCTACTACTTTTTGTGATGTCATGTCAACTGTCAAGGTATTGTTGTATAATTTCTTTCTAAGACATTTTAAAAGTAATTAGAGTATATTAAGCAATATTATTTATTGAAATGCAGATATATTTAATCGTGTTCTACTTGTGTTACTACTTGATAATGATTTAAAACATATACAATGTATGCAAGTACAGGCTTACATCGTGGGGTGTATAAATAGTGTAATAAAAAGTGTAGTATCACTAACCAAACCAATTTTTAAAAAATGTAGTTTTAGGTTGGTAAAATTTTGTGAATATGAAAACCCTCTTAAAATTTCTAAATAAACTAGTGCTTCGAAACTATTATTTGACAAATATTTCTAGCCTCAAACTTCAAGCATGACGTAAACTACTCATCAGGAAATAACTAATAATTATTTCTAACCTAACCAAACCTTATTTCAGTCTTTGCCATTTTGATACATTTATGACATTTATACTCCTTCGCGATGAGCTTCAAATTTCTGTAAAAGTTAGAATCACTAAGAAAATGTCATTGATGGGGGAAATTTTAAAAATCGGTTAGTTATACTGCACTTAAGCCTTTTATAATTTAAATACACATTAAAAATATTTAAAATGATGTATAATAGACTCATCTGTTTACTGAAAATCGTTTGTTACCCATCATGGCAATAATCAACGATTTGACAGCGTCTATTGGTGAGTACAGGATTTATTGATAAATAAAAAAATCCTGAACTCTTTCAGAGACACTCATTCTTCCAATAAATACAATTATGCCTTTTTTATTGTAGTTCGTTCTTTATCGGAAGAGACGCGCTGTTGAGACAGAGAGCTGAAGATGTACATCCTGCTGCTGTTGGATGAAACGGAGGTCAAGACGTGGGGCGGAGAACGTATTTACACATTCAAGAAACAGGTAGATATATATACTAGAATCCAAAAAATTCAATTCTAAAAAACGAATTCACTCTAGTGATGCCAATAAAAAAATCATGTAATTCTAAAACAAAATCACAAGTATTTGTAAAAGAGTAGTTTCAGAATTTCATATATTTTTAAAGATGGGAGCAGCAATCAAGTTCAGATATGAATTTTAGAAAATCAATACTTGTTACATTCCTACACTAATTGGCTTAGGAATATGATAGTACCTTGTATTAGCGTGTGAATTGGTGGCGCTAATATCTGACATTTTGTAAAATTTAAAATGTTTGTCTAACTTTAATAAATAACAATAAATCAAAGTAAAATATCAAATATTTAATGCAATATTATCAGATTATGTCAAACTTGGTGCAAACTAATATTTAACAACTATTTTGAAAATATGCACATTATGCTTTGCGTTCTTTGCATTTGAAGCTGTAGCTCCAGACTGTGCTGTCATTAAATTAATTTTCTGTTGTGTAGCGAAGCAAATAAATAATAACTTTAACTTTTATCTAAAAATGTAAATACTGATTCAGATTCAGTTCTTGAGATTAATTTCTTGTTGTGCAGCGTAATATATTAATAACTAATAAGTAGTCGAGAGTTGTAACTCTGTAGTTACACTATTGCTTACCTGGTTTGAGAATTTAAATTTCGCTAATTTATACTTCAACAATAAATACAACTGCGTCTGAGTACTGATTTTATTAAAACAAATATGTTATCGACTGAGATCTGTAACTGCAGGAGCTAGAGGAGTGTATAAAATAATTTGACGAAGCAAAAGCAAAAGTTCACTATATTGGCCATGGTCGTGTGCAAATGGGTGCATATGATTGAAAGTTTGTTGGGTGAACGAAAGATGGGACGAGCTTGTATGATAAGAATTATGAATGTATATGGTAGCTATGATAGCGATGTTTGTTGGAGATTGATAATAGGATGAATCTAATGAATGTTTCATGAGACACATTGTGATGTTATGTATGTTCTTGTACAGCATTATCGGAGCCAATAACGTCTTCTGCTGTTCAAAATGTAACTGGATATTTCTGCATTAAGTTGATATTTGCAGTTCTCAAGTTTTTCAAGTATTTCTTTTTAAAATTATTTTAAATATGTTTAAATAGAAATGTGTAAAACAAAGTAGACACCAGGTATATGAGTGTTTCTTTAGACATGTTAAATATATGATGTAAATACTCCAAGTATAATTTCTTCATTTTAGGCATTTTTTCTTGGGATCATGACTGTCTGAAAAAAGTTTAGGAATTTTTTAGGGAAGAAGATTAATAAGACAGCCATCTTTCCTAAAAAAAATAGATTTATGAAACAAACTTTTTCATATTAAGAGAGAAAATGAATATTTATTAATGAAGCAGGTATAAATATGTATAATATTTTTCATAAACAATAAATTTTTCATGTAAAATATGTAGCAAAACATTTTGTTGTGCACTGGAATGGACTGCTGCTTGCGGATTAGTTGGCTAGGCTGGTCAGCGTCTATGGGACATGCGCCGTGCTCTATCCTATGCAGTTGTTTGTTTACACAAGTTTGTTGAGTGACACATATTTGTTGATAGAAAATTAGTGTATTTAGGTTAAAATATCAATAAACATTAATAAAATATAGTGTATTTTGTAAGTATAGAGTATACAGCATTTGAATATAAATTTTATCTGGAAATATTGTTTTTACACTTTGCGTTCACTGTTCATTAATCTACTGAAAACAGTTTAATAATGGAGGCTATTGTTGATGAACCTTTTATTTTTGATTGATTTATTTATAATATTATCTTAGTTTATTGACAAGTGTCATCCAAATTTTTATTTGAATTGACTTTGGGCTCTAGTGTTTCACACATTGAGTAAATTAATACTTGTTACATTCCTGCACTAATTGGCTGATAGTTCTTGGCGTGGGAATTGGTGCCGCCATATACTTATTGTAAGTATATGGGTGATGCTAGTATCTGAAAGACGACGACATTTTGGAAAACTTGACTTGAATAAAAAAAAAAATGTAAGTAAAATGTCAAACATTTGATGCAATATAGCAATCAAACATAAAATTTAAGTTTCGTTGGTGTGAACGGACATTAACAACGATTTGAAAGACATGTACAGTAAAAGTTGCAATTTTTTTTGCTTCTGTATTATTTGCAATAAATAATAACATAAACGTATTGGTAGTTTTTTAAATAAAATGATATTTGTTTAAGCAAAAAATTCATAAGTTGAAATCTCGTTGACTAATGCTGGGTTGCATGAAAGTTTTATCGGTTCATTAGCAACGAACGGTTCAATAAATTTCTGAAAATCGCTATTGGTACTGTTGCTAGATAAACAGTTCTTTACTTACTTCGACTTTGAGTGTGAGGTGAGGGTGAGTTACGACTATGAATTTGACCCTTAAACTTGTATTAAAAGAAATATTAATGTATCTGAGTGGTTTGGATTCCACTAAAAAGAAATTACTCTAATTGGGATTGTGTTCCTGTTGTGTAAAGTAATAAGTTAATAAATACTGTGTCATATTGTGTATTTAATTAAAATAAATAAATATTCTCATTTTCAGGCATGAAATCAAAGAACCTGGCATTGCTTTCCTTGGATAATACCTTCATGGACGACGGCTGCATCCGAGATGCGAAGAACAACAACAAGCCGGTTTTCATGGAGACCTGGTGAGTCACCGATTACCACTATAACTGAGTAGAGGTTTACCTGCAAGAAACAGGTAGGAAGTTTACTCCCTATTCGGTAACTTGATCATTATCTGTTAGCTATCGATAAGTTAATGACAATCCTTATTTCTTATGATTAATCTGCAGATTGCCACCACCATTTCGGCATTTTGTGACTAAAATAATTTATTTTGTTACTTTCTATTTTGCTTTTATGCATTTTACTCTCGTAAAAAACTCCCAGTATAAAAAAAATAAATTTTTCACTGTCAATGAGCTGTCATTATTGTTTCTAATAACAGCAACGTATATTAGTAAACAAAATCCATGAATATAATATGAAAATGCTAGGGTAAATTATTCTGATCTCGGAATACCGAAATTGTAATCATCTGAAAAATAACGATGAAAAATAAAAATTATCATTAACTTATCGATCATTCCAGTTACAGAATAGAATGCGGGCATTCACGTGACAATGTGACGTTTTGTGACGTAAAAACAGCTGTTAAACTGAATTATTAATATGTAATTGAATTTCAGCGTGGACAGCGAGTTCGACACTTATGGAGGCGAAGCACCTCTCTGGACATCTAGAACATATGGCTCAAATCGTAGTTCCACCAGTGGAGGTGTTTCAACTAGAACTGTGTTTACGAATTCAGCGAAGCCCCATGGAGGCATAGCTCGACGTGAGAGCGCCTCCAAGACACAAGTGGATTTCGCCAGCTTTTTTTGTAGTAAGTAAATGCAGTTTTATTTCTTTTCATTAATTGTAACGTACTAACCGAAACACAATATTTACAGTTGGTTTAATTTTGATGATACTCTTCGTGTGTCTTACGTAAAAGCCATTTAATTACTTATCTACATTTGGCCTGAATGATGAAATATTCTTTTATATCAAATATTTTTTATATGATAAATATTTTTTTAACGTTTTAAAAGTAAATGCAAATTATAGAAACATTATAATTTACATGTTTAAAAACAAATATTACAATTATTTTACATATATTTGTAAAAACAGTAGCAATAACAAAATTATTGCTTATAATAATATAAAAAGTAAAATTATAAATATTGTATTCGTAGTGTATTCTTGTATCGTTCAAGACAATATTTATAAACATTAGTTAGTCGTAACTTCAATATGTTTAAATAGGAAATATATACACCCGATATATGAGTGGTTTTTAGACATGTTAAATTTAATGTAAATACTCTTGGTATAAAGACATAATAATTTATAAGAAATTTGTTAAATAGAGTATTATCGTACGTATCCTATATAATTTCAGATTCAAATATTACAAATATGGATTCTACAGTATTACTTTAGAATTTATTTAGACATTTATGTCTATTAAAGTGTGAGCTATAGCGCAATTTTTCGTCTAATGGTAGCTCATCATCTTCCTCTACCGCCACCGACATCGAGTACTTTAACATCGTCTCCAACTAGCCTCAAAAATAACGAGAAGAAATTCGACATTATTCTAATCAACAACTGACTGCTCGATTAGTGTACTACAAGAATATCGTGTCATCGTCGTATAAGAAGCTTATGAAGAAGGATCAGTTCTACATCGTCCAGAAAGTACAGTACAGAAACCTGATGATCATATTGGTGAGTAGTTAAATCATCGTTGTGCTCTATTGTGTTTAGGTATGAAAGGGCTGAAGTTTGAGGATGAGTAGTTTATGCAGATGCCAAGGTCCTAGGAGATTGATTGTAATATGATGCTAGCGTATAAAATCAGAGAAGATACGCGAATAATAATAGTTATTTTTGTATCACGGTTATAAAAGTAACCGAGACGAAATCCGAGATTAGGATAAAAAAATAACTATTAAACCAACATTTTTTTAGGTGGCTATCACAAAAAGTTATAAATTTTTATTTAAAAATAAATTTCATATCTAGTTTATTCATGTTACGTGTAGAGTGCTTTGCTCTCACCTGGATAATAATTAATAAAATAATTTGTTCACTGTTAAAATATTTTAAAAAGTAAAAAATGAAAAAAAAAAATTAAAATAAATATATTAACTAATTTGTTAAAAAAAAATGAGCAATAGCCAGACCGACGATTTTTTTCAATATTTCGCCTGAAATTTATTTTTTATTTTACAGAAATGCACAGTAAAACGTTGCATTTTTTTGTATTTGTATCCTTTGTATTTAAAGCTGTAGCTCCACTGTTTTGTTATTAAAGTTATTTCCTATTGTGTAGCGGAGTAAATAAATAATTAAATAAACATAGGCTATTGTAGTTGTTTAAATAAAAGTCGCAAGTTCAAATCTTCCAGACTTTGTATTAAAAAAAATACGAATATATCTGAGTAGTTTGAATTCCAGTGAGAAGAAATTACTGTAATTGGAATTGAGTTCCTGTTGTGCAAAGTAATAAATAAATAAACACTGTCATGTATAGTATTTTATAATAAATAAATATTCTCATTTTCGCCTGAAAATGAGAATATTTATTTATTTATTTCATGCCTATGAAATCAAAGAACATGGCAACTGCATCCGAGATGTGAAGAACAACAACAAGCCGGTTCTCATCAACACCTGGTGCGTCATCGACTACTACAACTGCTGGGTTTGGGTTTACCTCCAAAAAATAGGTAGAAAGTTTTAGTTCAACTGTCCATGTTTCTTAAACATATTTCCAAAGATATTTCGAGAAAGTTTTTATGAAAGATAACTGTCTCGAACACAATTTGGGATTTGTTTTTTAGATAAAAATTATTTTGTCATGTCGATATTTCGATAGCATGGAATTAAATATTAAATGATCTTCAAAGAGATAGATAATTCAAAATAATGAAAAAGGTGAAATTTAAACATAGTAGAAGCAAAAGTTCACGTTATTAAAACATGTCAGTTGAGATGGCTTGGTCATGTGCAATATATGTCGAATGAAAAATTGGTGAAATTGAGAAATGAATGGATGATATGATTGAAGGTTTATTGCATGAACGAAAGATGAGACGAGTTTGTATGAAAACAATTATGAATGTGGATGGTGGCTATGATATTGATGTTTGTTGGAGATTAATTGTAGGTTGAATCTAATTAATTTAGAAACTTGTCGCATCTGAGGCGCTGTTACAGAGTGTTATGTTACATGTAGTTGATTTGATGATTAATAATTTTACTATGAATAAAAGAATGTTTTGGTTGAGTGTGAAGAGATTGAGCGATGAAAAGTGCGGATTGTGAGTGAATGTGGACTAAATCAGATGTTAGGAATAAATGGTGTGAATATTTTAGGGCTTTATAAATGGTAGCATAAATGGAGCGAATGGTTGTAGTGAAAACGTTTGAGGTGCTGAATGTGAAATAGATGAGAGTGATTGATGTGTGTCAAGAATGGTAAGATGTTGAAGTATGGAGGCGAGAAATTATTTGACTGGTTACTTTAAAATACTTTATTTGTATAAATATTGTGTTTGTAATGGAGTTTTGGTGGCTACATTGATGTATGGTAGTGAATGTTGGGTGTAGAAGAGATATCGTGTCCGGAATACTTTGGTGTATAAGTGTGAGATTGAGAAAAATGTTGTTAGAAGACATTCCAAGACAATCATCTTCCAAAAAAGTCTTTTAAATCAACGACGGGTAAAACAAACATAATTTTAGCGGTGAAACGTATTTTATACTAAATCAAGAAATGGTTTCAAATAAAAGAGTTACATTTCATTATTTTCTGGTCAATTTAAATAGGGTATTTTTTATTAAGGCCATTGTATTCAAAATAATCGTACATTTATGTGATTTTTTTATTTTTGTTTTATTTCTCACAGTTCACGCCATAATATTTTAGATATTATTTGCTATTATATTATAGTTTATTTACTTGACGTATTTTCAATTAAATTTTGAACTTTGCTTAAATAAATAATTTGTATCTTTTACTTTTAAAAGTAATTTGTTAAATAGAGGTAACACATGTAATTATTTTATGAGTTCGATAAAATGCTTAATATTTGCAGTTGGTTTAAATATATACTTTTATTTTTGTCATACGAGTTCATGGCATATCTTCTGTACATGTGTGTCTTACGTAAAAGCCACTTAATTTACTTATCTATAATTTGGCCTAAATGATGAAATATTCTTTTATGTTGAGTATTTTTGATATGATAAATATTTATTTCACGTTTTTAAAGTAAATGCTAATTATTGAGACGTTATAATTTAAACTTTTTATTAGAAATTTGTTTAAAAACAAACAATACATATATTGCAATTATTTTACACATATATTTGTAACAAACAATAATAAAATTATTATTTATAATAATATCAAAAGTAAAATTATAAATATTATATTTGCAGTGTATATTTTTATTCTTGTATCGTTCAAGGTAACATTTATAAACTTTAGTTAGCATTCTTTCACAATTAGTGAGTAATTAATCCAGTCGAAACCTGCAAATACGTAACATCGCTCGGGCTAGCATTGTCTATCTCTCTCTAGCACATTGTAATCATTGGAATGATTGCGCAAGAATCGCCACTTGCCACGAAATCTTTCTTGTGTACAGACGTAGTATCGCGCTCCGTACTTTTGCATTCCTAAAACTTATCCTCCGAACACGCTAGTGCCTTCACGTGGGGGCCCAACATACTTTCTACATACATTAGGCAAGTTTGAATTAGCGTACGCAGGCGGGTGGGGCGAGTCCCTCGAGACCAAGGTCGTAGTTTGGTTCCGGTCGCCCAGCTAGAGAGTATTCTGCCGATGATTGCGGGGGCGGCGTCGCCAAATCCCCCCGTTAGGGTGTGTCCATGGTATCCTGGAGAGTCCTAGAGGCTTCGCTTCCCCCGAGCACTGCGAATACTTTCCCTACGACCCGGGTAGGTTCAGTAGGCGGAAACCGAAAGGTCGTGCTCACGGAATATGGGCAGCGTTATTGTGAAAAAGGCAAGCAACACTTTCGGTTGCTTTGTCGTAGATTCATTGCACCTAATTAGTTATTCGTACACAAAAACTTAGGTAGGGAAAAGGCAAGAAAAGAAGTGAAGAAAGAACAAAGAAATCAACATCGAAGACAACGTGAAGACCAAGAAATGTATAAATGGGATGTTATGGGATGAGTGGAACGTGTGGTATGAATGGTGTATGCTGCAAGCTGCATGCTGATTTATCATAACTTTGTCTATTGTTCTATTTTACTGCATTTTGTTCTGAGTTTCTGTTTCAGGTTCAACAATCATCAAATGTCTTTATGTATGTTTTTTCTAATGTTTCCAGCTATTCTATGTTACTAATACATTGTTTTTATGTTTCTAGGGACATGGCGAGACCTGCAAGCATCTCCTGCGGCCTCAGAATCATCCTGCAGCAACTGGTGTTCTAACCAGCGTCACCAGACCTGCCGCCATCATCCTGGAGCAGCTGGTGTTCTAACCAGCATCACCGGAGCTGCCGCCATCATCCTGGAGCAGCTGGTGTTCTTACCAGCGTCATCGGAGCTTGTATCATCGTGGACCACATCATCTGAGTCAACATATCTTCAACTATATCAGAAGGTTACTGCTGTATCAGTAGTCATTGCAGAATGTTGTCCGCAGCTCGCAACAACAATGTAAGAACATTATTATTTTTAAATGGGTTGTATTTAACTGGGCACCAAAATATTAAAGTTTGTCAGCTTGTTTATGAATTTATATAGTTAATATTTGCTGTAGCAAAGTAAAAATAAATATTTGGCACAATATACAGGATGTAAAGTAAGTAAGAAATATTGAAATTAATTTCCTGAAATAGTCTTTTAATCTAAATAATTAAAAAAAAACGTCTCGACGTTTAAATTATTTAGATTAGATGATTATTTCAGGAGATAATTTCAATATTCTTTATTTATTTTAAACCCTTTATTGCCATTTTATTTTTCTGGAAAGCTTATTTACTATTCTTGGCTTTCAACAAATACTTTTAAAAATTGTTTAGTATTTTTTTGTGCTCAATTATTATTGTTGGTATTCGTTTAATTATTTCTGGTAACAGTTATTTATTATTTTTGATAAAATTATTTCGATGCTCATTGAAATTATTCCCTTTTTATAGTTTTTTACGTTAGTAGCAGAGTAAAATAGTTTTTACTGTTGAAAGAAGGAATTTATTCCTTGAGGCAGTTAAAACAGTTACTTTGCGTGTATTTTACAATATTTTATTTGTTCCTCATTAGTAAACAAATTAAAAAATAGTAATTAAATTCTGTCAGTTGTGTTAAAAATTGTATTAAATTATTTGAAAGTATAACTTGTAAATAAATATAAATATATCATCACGCCTTTTACCCATTACTGGGTGCAGCACTCTGCCCTAGCAGATCTTGGTAAATGATATATTTATGCATGTACCAGCTGTCAAATCAGGGCCCCAAAGATGTTAGTGGAGAAGAAGGCACAAAGGATAATTTTAAATAAATTAAATAAATATATAATTACGCTTTCTACCTATTATTGGGTGTGACAACACACTGCTTCCCAAATATGTTAGTGGACGAGAAGGCACAGGGGTAATTTTAAATAAATATATCATCATGCCTTTTACCCATTACTGGGTGTGACACTCTGTCTTATTTATTTATTTATATTTTAAATTACCCTTGTGGCTTTGCCCTTTACTACATCTTTGGGAACTTTGATTCGACGACTAGTACGCACATAAATATATTACTTATCAAGATCTGTGACGGGAGAGTACTGCCACACCCAATAATAGGAATTATATATTTATATTTATTTAAAATTGATAGTTGAATTGCAAAATAATCAGTTTGAATAAATAATGTTTACAAATGAATAACAAATAAAATAATTTAGTATTATATTATAATGATGATGATATTATTAGTAATGATTACTAATAAGAGTAAAACAGTTACTTTGCTTGTATTTTACAATTTTTTATTTGTTCCTCATTAGTAAACAAATTAAAAAATAGTTATTAAATTTTGTCAGTTGTGTTAAAAATTGTATTAAATTATTTGAAAGTATAACTTGTAAATAAATATAAATATATCATCACGCCTTTTACCCATTACTGGGTGCGGCACTCTGCCCTAGCAGATCTTGGTAAATGATATATTTATGCATGTACCAGCTGTCAAATCAGGGCCCCAAAGATGTTAGTGGAGGAGAAGGCACAAAGGATAATTTTAAATAAATAAAATAAGTATATAATTACGCTTTCTACCTATTATTGGGTGTGGCAGCATACTGCCTTCGTAGATTTTGATAAGTGATATATTTATGTGCGTACCAGCCGCCGAATCAAAGCTCCCCAAATATGTTAGTGGACGAGAAGACACAGGGGTAATTTTAAATAAATAAAATAAATCTACCATCATGCCTTTTGCCCATTACTGGGTGTGGCATTTTGTCGTATTTATTTATTTAAATTTTAAATTATCCTTGTGGCTTTGCTTCTCCACTATCATCTTTGGGAGCTTTAATTCGACGGCTGGTACACACATAAATGTATCACTTATCAAGATCTGCGACGGCAGTGCGCTGCCACACACAATAATAGGTACAATGCGTTATAATACATTTATATTTATTTAAAATTGACAGCTGAATTGTAAATTAATCAGTTTGAATTAATAATGTTTACAAATGAGTAATAAATAAAATAATTTAGTATTATATGAATAATGATGATGATATTATTTGTGCAGATTAATAATTATTTGTTTGTTTATTTGCAGATACAGTTGTTTGCAGCCGCGATGAAGCCAGTCTTCTGCCAAGAGGTTTCACTCAGGGGTTAACCAGGCCACTCATCCAGGCTTTATACCAACTTCAAATAAACATTGTATTCACCAAATAAATAAAACAATTGCAATAAATATTATATTCAAAAATAAATAAAACAATTGCAATAAACATTGTATTTCACATATAAATAAAATGATTGTAATTTAATATTGTACTCAGAAATATACAATGTAATTGCAATAAACATTGTATTCACATATAAATAAAACAATTGCAATTAACATTATTTAGAATAAAATAAAATAATTGCAATAAATATTGTATTTATAAATAAATAAATCAATTGCAATAAATATTGTATTTATAAATAAATAAAACAATTGCAATAAACATTGTATTCACATATAAATAAAATTATTGTAATTTAATATGTGTAAAAACTCTCTTTAAAACATATTTATTCTTGAAGATTAAAAACTATTGTAATAAGTTATTTGCGAAAACAAACATCTTATTACAATATTTCTTATTCTTCAAGAATAAATATGTGTTAGAGACTTATTGTAAATTATCAACTTGAAACATACCTTTTTATTGTTTAAAACAAATAAATTGTACGTGTAATAATAATTTCAATATAGAATATAAGTATCTGTTGTATACAACTTTGGAATGATAATAAATACATTTAAAATTACATTTCTTTATTTTATTTAGAAAAATAATATCCTTTAGTACAGACTCGTCCCAAATAAGTTTAAATTTATTAATCTTTAAATCTCATTTACCTGTGCTGCCATCTATTGACAAATTCGTTTACTACACTACAAAAAGTGTGTGTAAAATTCCGCCGCCGCCTCCGCCACCATCTTGGATTTTTAATGTAGTTCATAAATTTGCCACCAGAGATCACTTTTATTTTAACGACTGACCCGCCTCTGATGGCAAATTTCTGAATTAAAATAAAAAAAAAATTGTGTGTGTGTAAAATTCGCTCCGCCGCCGCCATCTTGAATTTGTAATGTAGTCTGGTGGCGAATTTAAGAACTACATTACAAATTCAAGATGGCGAAGGCGGAGCGTATTTTACACACACACACACACACACACATTTTTTTAGTTTAGTTCACAAATTTGCCACCAGAGGCGGGTCAGTCATTAAAATAAGTGATCTCTGGTGGCAAATTTGTGAACTATTTGTGTGTATGTGTAAAATCCAAGATGGCGGCGGCGGAATATTATATACACACACACACTTTTTGTAGTGAGTTATTAATAAATTTAAACTTATTTCGGACGTGTTTGTACTAAAGGATATTATTTTCCTAAATAAAATAAAGAAATGTAATTTTAAATGTATTTATTATCATTCCAAAGTTGTATACAACAGATACTTATATTCTATATTGAAATTATTATTACACGTACAATTTATTTGTTTTAAACAATAAAAAGGTATGTTTCAAGTTGATAATTTACAATAAATCTCTAACACATATTTATTCTTGAAGAATAAGAAATATTGTAATAAGATGTTTGTTTTCGCAAACAACTTATTATAATAGTTTTTAATCTTAAAGAATAAATATGTTTTAAAGAGAGTTATTGTAAGTTATCAATTTAAAACATATTTATTATTGTTTTTACACATATTAAATTACAATAATTTTATTTATATGTGAATACAATGTTTATTGCAAATGTTTTATTTATTTATAAATACAATATTTATTGCAATTGATTTATTTATTTATAAATACAATATTTATTGCAATTATTTTATTTTTTTGTGATTCTAAATAATGCTAATTGCAATTGTTTTATTTATATGTGAATACAATGTTTATTGCAATTACATTGTATATTTCTGAGTACAATATTAAATTACAATCATTTAATTTATATGTGAAATACAATGTTTATTGCAATTGTTTTATTTATTTGTGAATATAATATTTATTCGAATATGATTGTAATGACTGAAGTCAGTAGTAATTATATTAAATTTGAAAAAATCAACTTGCCTCCGCCAGGATTTGAACCCGGACTTTCCACTTTAGCCGCGAACGTCCTACCACTTAGACCACAGAGGTGTGTCTAAATGCTGGCGTTGACAAGTGATTTTTTCTGCGTGTCGATTGTTAGTAATTATCAAATGCGCGAAATGTTTATTTCGTCAGTTACACATGATATACAAACGCAGTGACACTAATGAAGAGAAACCTCATATAAATTTGTACGAATATAATTACTACTGACTTCAGTCATTACAATCATATTCGTACAAATTTATATGAGGTTTCTCTTCATTAGTGTCACTGCGTTTGTATATCATGTGTAACTGACGAAATAAACATTTCGCGCATTTGATAATTACTAACAATCGACACGCAGAAAAAATCACTTGTCAACGCCAGCATTTAGACACACCTCTGTGGTCTAAGTGGTAGGACGTTCGCGGCTAAAGTGGAAAGTCCGGGTTCAAATCCTGGCGGAGGCAAGTTGATTTTTTCAAATTTAATATAATATTTATTGCAATTGTTTTATTTATTTGGTGAATACAATGTTTATTTGAAGTTGGTATAAAGCCTGGATGAGTGGCCTGGTTAACCCCTGAGTGAAACCTCTTGGCAGAAGACTGGCTTCATCGCGGCTGCAAACAACTGTATCTGCAAATAAACAAACAAATAATTATTAATCTGCACAAATAATATCATCATCATTATTCATATAATACTAAATTATTTTATTTATTACTCATATGTAAACATTATTTATTCAAACTGATTATTTTACAATTCAGCTGTCAATTTTAAATAAATATAAATGTATTATAACGCATTGTACCTATTATTGGGTGTGGCAGCGCACTGCCGTCGCAGATCTTGATAAGTGATACATTTATGTGTGTACCAGCCGTCGAATTAAAGCTCCCAAAGATGATAGTGGAGAAGCAAAGCCACAAGGATAATTTAAAATATAAATAAATACGACAAAATGCCACACCCAGTAATGGGCAAAAGGCATGATGGTATATTTATTTTATTTATTTAAAATTACCCCTGTGTCTTCTCGTCCACTAACATATTTGGGGAGCTTTGATTCGGCGGCTGGTACGCACATAAATATATAACTTATCAAAATCTACGAAGGCAGTATGCTGCCACACCCAATAATAGGTAGAAAGCGTAATTATATACTTATTTTATTTATTTAAAATTATCCTTTGTGCCTTCTTCTCCACTAACATCTTTGGGGCCCTGATTTGACAGCTGGTACATGCATAAATATATCATTTACCAAGATCTGCTAGGGCAGAGTGCTGCACCCAGTAATGGGTAAAAGGCGTGATGATATATTTATATTTATTTACAAGTTATACTTTCAAATAATTTAATACAATTTTTAACACAACTGACAGAATTTAATTACTATTTTTTAATTTGTTTACTAATGAGGAACAAATAAAATATTGTAAAATACACGCAAAGTAACTGTTTTAACTGCCTCAAGGAATAAATTCCTTCTTTCAACAGTAAAAACTATTTTACTCTGCTTACTAACGTAAAAAACTATAAAAAGGGAATAATTTCAATGAGCATCGAAATAATTTTATCAAAAATAATAAATAACTGTTACCAGAAATAATTAAACGAATACCAACAATAATAATTGAGCACAAAAAAATACTAAACAATTTTTAAAAGTATTTGTTGAAAGCCAAGAATAGTAAATAAGCTTTCCAGAAAAATAAAATGGCAATAAAGGGTTTAAAATAAATAAAGAATATTGAAATTATCTCCTGAAATAATCATCTAATCTAAATAATTTAAACGTCGAGACGTTTTTTTTTAATTATTTAGATTAAAAGACTATTTCAGGAAATTAATTTCAATATTTCTTACTTACTTTACATCCTGTATATTGTGCCAAATATTTATTTTTACTTTGCTACAGCAAATATTAACTATATAAATTCATAAACAAGCTGACAAACTTTAATATTTTGGTGCCCAGTTAAATACAACCCATTTAAAAATAATAATGTTCTTACATTGTTGTTGCGAGCTGCGGACAACATTCTGCAATGACTACTGATACAGCAGTAACCTTCTGATATAGTTGAAGATATGTTGACTCAGATGATGTGGTCCACGATGATACAAGCTCCGATGACGCTGGTAAGAACACCAGCTGCTCCAGGATGATGGCGGCAGCTCCGGTGATGCTGGTTAGAACACCAGCTGCTCCAGGATGATGGCGGCAGGTCTGGTGACGCTGGTTAGAACACCAGTTGCTGCAGGATGATTCTGAGGCCGCAGGAGATGCTTGCAGGTCTCGCCATGTCCCTAGAAACATAAAAACAATGTATTAGTAACATAGAATAGCTGGAAACATTAGAAAAAACATACATAAAGACATTTGATGATTGTTGAACCTGAAACAGAAACTCAGAACAAAATGCAGTAAAATAGAACAATAGACAAAGTTATGATAAATCAGCATGCAGCTTGCAGCATACACCATTCATACCACACGTTCCACTCATCCCATAACATCCCATTTATACATTTCTTGGTCTTCACGTTGTCTTCGATGTTGATTTCTTTGTTCTTTCTTCACTTCTTTTCTTGCCTTTTCCCTACCTAAGTTTTTGTGTACGAATAACTAATTAGGTGCAATGAATCTACGACAAAGCAACCGAAAGTGTTGCTTGCCTTTTTCACAATAACGCTGCCCATATTCCGTGAGCACGACCTTTCGGTTTCCGCCTACTGAACCTACCCGGGTCGTAGGGAAAGTATTCGCAGTGCTCGGGGGAAGCGAAGCCTCTAGGACTCTCCAGGATACCATGGACACACCCTAACGGGGGGATTTGGCGACGCCGCCCCCGCAATCATCGGCAGAATACTCTCTAGCTGGGCGACCGGAACCAAACTACGACCTTGGTCTCGAGGGACTCGCCCCACCCGCCTGCGTACGCTAATTCAAACTTGCCTAATGTATGTAGAAAGTATGTTGGGCCCCCACGTGAAGGCACTAGCGTGTTCGGAGGATAAGTTTTAGGAATGCAAAAGTACGGAGCGCGATACTACGTCTGTACACAAGAAAGATTTCGTGGCAAGTGGCGATTCTTGCGCAATCATTCCAATGATTACAATGTGCTAGAGAGAGATAGACAATGCTAGCCCGAGCGATGTTACGTATTTGCAGGTTTCGACTGGATTAATTACTCACTAATTGTGAAAGAATGCTAACTAAAGTTTATAAATGTTACCTTGAACGATACAAGAATAAAAATATACACTGCAAATATAATATTTATAATTTTACTTTTGATATTATTATAAATAATAATTTTATTATTGTTTGTTACAAATATATGTGTAAAATAATTGCAATATATGTATTGTTTGTTTTTAAACAAATTTCTAATAAAAAGTTTAAATTATAACGTCTCAATAATTAGCATTTACTTTAAAAACGTGAAATAAATATTTATCATATCAAAAATACTCAACATAAAAGAATATTTCATCATTTAGGCCAAATTATAGATAAGTAAATTAAGTGGCTTTTACGTAAGACACACATGTACAGAAGATATGCCATGAACTCGTATGACAAAAATAAAAGTATATATTTAAACCAACTGCAAATATTAAGCATTTTATCGAACTCATAAAATAATTACATGTGTTACCTCTATTTAACAAATTACTTTTAAAAGTAAAAGATACAAATTATTTATTTAAGCAAAGTTCAAAATTTAATTGAAAATACGTCAAGTAAATAAACTATAATATAATAGCAAATAATATCTAAAATATTATGGCGTGAACTGTGAGAAATAAAACAAAAATAAAAAAATCACATAAATGTACGATTATTTTGAATACAATGGCCTTAATAAAAAATACCCTATTTAAATTGACCAGAAAATAATGAAATGTAACTCTTTTATTTGAAACCATTTCTTGATTTAGTATAAAATACGTTTCACCGCTAAAATTATGTTTGTTTTACCCGTCGTTGATTTAAAAGACTTTTTTGGAAGATGATTGTCTTGGAATGTCTTCTAACAACATTTTTCTCAATCTCACACTTATACACCAAAGTATTCCGGACACGATATCTCTTCTACACCCAACATTCACTACCATACATCAATGTAGCCACCAAAACTCCATTACAAACACAATATTTATACAAATAAAGTATTTTAAAGTAACCAGTCAAATAATTTCTCGCCTCCATACTTCAACATCTTACCATTCTTGACACACATCAATCACTCTCATCTATTTCACATTCAGCACCTCAAACGTTTTCACTACAACCATTCGCTCCATTTATGCTACCATTTATAAAGCCCTAAAATATTCACACCATTTATTCCTAACATCTGATTTAGTCCACATTCACTCACAATCCGCACTTTTCATCGCTCAATCTCTTCACACTCAACCAAAACATTCTTTTATTCATAGTAAAATTATTAATCATCAAATCAACTACATGTAACATAACACTCTGTAACAGCGCCTCAGATGCGACAAGTTTCTAAATTAATTAGATTCAACCTACAATTAATCTCCAACAAACATCAATATCATAGCCACCATCCACATTCATAATTGTTTTCATACAAACTCGTCTCATCTTTCGTTCATGCAATAAACCTTCAATCATATCATCCATTCATTTCTCAATTTCACCAATTTTTCATTCGACATATATTGCACATGACCAAGCCATCTCAACTGACATGTTTTAATAACGTGAACTTTTGCTTCTACTATGTTTAAATTTCACCTTTTTCATTATTTTGAATTATCTATCTCTTTGAAGATCATTTAATATTTAATTCCATGCTATCGAAATATCGACATGACAAAATAATTTTTATCTAAAAAACAAATCCCAAATTGTGTTCGAGACAGTTATCTTTCATAAAAACTTTCTCGAAATATCTTTGGAAATATGTTTAAGAAACATGGACAGTTGAACTAAAACTTTCTACCTATTTTTTGGAGGTAAACCCAAACCCAGCAGTTGTAGTAGTCGATGACGCACCAGGTGTTGATGAGAACCGGCTTGTTGTTGTTCTTCACATCTCGGATGCAGTTGCCATGTTCTTTGATTTCATGCCTGAAAATGAGAATATTTATTTATTATAAAATACTATACATGACAGTGTTTATTTATTTATTACTTTGCACAACAGGAACTCAATTCCAATTACAGTAATTTCTTCTCACTGGAATTCAAACTACTCAGATATATTCGTATTTTTTTTAATACAAAGTCTGGAAGATTTGAACTTGCGACTTTTATTTAAACAACTACAATAGCCTATGTTTATTTAATTATTTATTTACTCCGCTACACAATAGGAAATAACTTTAATAACAAAACAGTGGAGCTACAGCTTTAAATACAAAGGATACAAATACAAAAAAATGCAACGTTTTACTGTGCATTTCTGTAAAATAAAAAATAAATTTCAGGCGAAATATTGAAAAAAATCGTCGGTCTGGCTATTGCTCATTTTTTTTTAACAAATTAGTTAATATATTTATTTTAATTTTTTTTTTTCATTTTTTACTTTTTAAAATATTTTAACAGTGAACAAATTATTTTATTAATTATTATCTAGGTGAGAGCAAAGCACTCTACACGTAACATGAATAAACTAGATATGAAATTTATTTTTAAATAAAAATTTATAACTTTTTGTGATAGCCACCTAAAAAAATGTTGGTTTAATAGTTATTTTTTTATCCTAATCTCGGATTTCGTCTCGGTTACTTTTATAACCGTGATACAAAAATAACTATTATTATTCGCGTATCTTCTCTGATTTTATACGCTAGCATCATATTACAATCAATCTCCTAGGACCTTGGCATCTGCATAAACTACTCATCCTCAAACTTCAGCCCTTTCATACCTAAACACAATAGAGCACAACGATGATTTAACTACTCACCAATATGATCATCAGGTTTCTGTACTGTACTTTCTGGACGATGTAGAACTGATCCTTCTTCATAAGCTTCTTATACGACGATGACACGATATTCTTGTAGTACACTAGTCGAGCAGTCAGTTGTTGATTAGAATAATGTCGAATTTCTTCTCGTTATTTTTAGGAGGCTAGTTGGAGACGATGTTAAAGTACTCGATGTCGGTGGCGGTAGAGGAAGATGATAGACGAAAAATTGCGCTATAGCTCACACTTTAATAGACATAAATGTCTAAATAAATTCTAAAGTAATACTGTAGAATCCATATTCGTAATATTTGAATCTGAAATTATATAGGATACGTACGATAATACTCTATTTAACAAATTTCTTATAAATTATTATGTCTTTATACCAAGAGTATTTACATTAAATTTAACATGTCTAAAAACCACTCATATATTGGGTGTATATATTTCCTATTTAAACATATTCAAGTTACGACTAACTAATGTTTATCAAAATTGTCTTGAGCGATACAAACACTACGAATACAATATTTATAATTTTACTTTTTATATTATTATAAGCAATAATTTTGTTATTGCTACTGTTTTTACAAATATATGTAAAATAATTGTAATATTTGTTTTTAAACATGTAAATTATAATGTTTCTATAATTTGCATTTACTTTTAAAACGTTAAAAAAATATTTATCATATAAAAAATATTTGATATAAAAGAATATTTCATCATTCAGACCAAATGTAGATAAGTAATTAAATGGCTTTTACGTAAGACACACGAAGAGTATCATCAAAATTAAACCAACTGTAAATATTGTGTTTCGGTTAGTACGTTACAATTAATGAAAAGAAATAAAACTGCATTTACTTACTACAAAAAAAGCTGACGAAATCCACTTGTGTCTTGGAGGCGCTCTCACGTCGAGCTATGCCTCCATGGGGCTTCGCTGAATTCGTAAACACAGTTCTAGTTGAAACACCTCCACTGGTGGAACTACGATTTGAGCCATATGTTCTAGGTGTCCAGAGAGGTGCTTCGCCTCCATAAGTGTCGAACTCGCTGTCCACGCTGAAATTCAATTACATATTAATAATTCAGTTTAACAGCTGTTTTTACGTCACAAAACGTCACATTGTCACGTGAATGCCCGCATTCTATTCTTTAACTGGAATGATCGATAAGTTAATGATAATTTTTATTTTTCATCGTTATTTTTCAGATGATTACAATTTCGGTATTCCGAGATCAGAATAATTTACCCTAGCATTTTCATATTATATTCATGGATTTTGTTTACTACGTTGCTGTTATTAGAAACAATAATATGACAGCTCATTGACAGTGAAAATTTGATTTTTTTTATACTGGGAGTTTTTTACGAGAGTAAAATGCATAAAAGCAAAATAGAAAGTAACAAAATAAATTATTTTAGTCACAAAATGCCGAAATGGTGGTGGCAATCTGCAGATTAATCATAAGAAATAAGGATTGTCATTAACTTATCGATCGCTAACAGATAATGATCAAGTTACCGAATAGGGAGAAAACTTCCTACCTGTTTCTTGCAGGTAAACCTCTACTCAGTTATAGTGGTAATCGGTGACTCACCAGGTCTCCATGAAAACCGGCTTGTTGTTGTTCTTCGCATCTCGGATGCAGCCGTCGTCCATGAAGGTATTATCCATGGAAAGCAATGCCAGGTTCTTTCGATTTCATGCCTGAAAATGAGAATATTTATTTATTTTAATTAAATACACAATATGACACAGTATTTATTAACTTATTACTTTACACAACAGGAACACAATCCCAATTAGAGTAATTTCTTTTTAGTGGAATCCAAACCACTCAGATACATTAATATTTCTTTTAATACAAGTTTAAGGGTCAAATTCATAGTCGTAACTCACCCTCACCTCACACTCAAAGTCGAAGTAAGTAAAGAACTGTTTATCTAGCAACAGTACCAATAGCGATTTTCAGAAATTTATTGAACCGTTCGTTGCTAATGAACCGATAAAACTTTCATGCAACCCAGCATTAGTCAACGAGATTTCAACTTATGAATTTTTTGCTTAAACAAATATCATTTTATTTAAAAAACTACCAATACGTTTATGTTATTATTTATTGCAAATAATACAGAAGCAAAAAAAATTGCAACTTTTACTGTACATGTCTTTCAAATCGTTGTTAATGTCCGTTCACACCAACGAAACTTAAATTTTATGTTTGATTGCTATATTGCATCAAATGTTTGACATTTTACTTACATTTTTTTTTATTCAAGTCAAGTTTTCCAAAATGTCGTCGTCTTTCAGATACTAGCATCACCCATATACTTACAATAAGTATATGCCGGCACCAATTCCCACGCCAAGAACTATCAGCCAATTAATACAGGAATGTAACAAGTATTAATTTACTCAATGTGTGAAACATTAGAGCCCAAAGTCAATTCAAATAAAAATTTGGATGACACTTGTCAATAAACTAAGATAATATTATAAATAAATCAATAAAAAATAAAAGGTTCATCAACAATAGCCTCTATTATTAAACTGTTTTCAGTAGATTAATGAACAGTGAACGCAAAGTGTAAAAACAATATTTCCAGATAAAATTTATATTCAAATGCTTTATATTCTATACTTACAAAATACACTATATTTTATTAATGTTTATTGATATTTTTACCTAAATACACTAATTTTCTATCAACAAATCTGTACCACTCAACAAACTTGTGTAAACAAACAACTGCATAGGATAGTGCACGGCGCATGTCCCATAGACGCTGACCAGCCTAGCCAACTAATCCGCAAGCAGCATTCCATTCCAGTGCACAACAAAATGTTTTGCTACATACTTTACATGAAAAATTTATTGTTTATGAAAAATATTGTACATATTTATACCTGCTTCATTAATAAATATTAATTTTTCTCTCTTAATATGACAAAGTTTGTTTCATAAATATTTTTTTTAGGAAAGATGGCTGTCTTATTAATCTTCTTCCCTAAAAAATTCCTAAACTATTTTCAGACAGTCATGATCCCAAGAAAAAATGCTTAAAAGGCAGAAATTATACTTGGAGTATTTACATCAAATATTTAACATGTCTAAAGAAACACTCATATGGTGTCTACTTTGTTTTACACATTTCTATTTAAACATATTTAAAATATTTTTTTTTTTTTTTATTTAAACATGATTTCGGATATTTCGACATCTGAGGTCATTCATATCCCGGTACAGTAAGGTGTGATTGGTTTTCTACATTTTTTTAAATTTCTTTTATTATATTTTGTGATAAAAATTAATTGATTTTAAGTATGCAATTAGGTTCTTCTCTGTTTTCGTATTGTTCTTGAGGGCTTCAATAAATGTGGGGGGGGGTATGTATAATTTAAAAAAGAAATACACATTCATAATTCTTATCATACAAACTCGTCTCATCTTTCCTTCAAACAACAAACTTTCAATCATATGCATCCATTTATCTATTAAGTATATGGATCACGTCGATCGGATTGCGTTATCAATTTGTCATTCACTAATAATTTCGTGTTTTAATATTTAAATAAATAAAAATATAAACACGATGGAAAATACAAAGCAGGAGAGTGTATATTAATTTATATTAATAATACGAAAGAGATAAATATTACCTGTTACTTCATCCTACAATAAAATATTATTAATATAAATCAATTAGAATATACTAGATTATATTTTTATAAATAACAAATTTTCTAAATTCATTTTGGTATTGAATTAAGGTTAAGATATAAATGTCAAATTTCTATGGATTGCAATCATACAAAGATTAGTTCTTTTGAATCACGATTTCAATCACTTGTGACGTCATGTAATCGGATTTATTCAATCCGATCGGATTAGATCGCTTACCGAAAGAAAACAGCTAATGATATACAAAAAATTTTAATTTCGTATTCTGAAGGTTCCAAATTACAATTATTTTATACAGGCTGAGCATTACAAAACTACAAAACATGATTTAACTGACGAATTAAAATCTAAATTTAAACTACTATTAATATATGAAATTAGTAGCTTTACTTTTCAGTTAAAAATTGCTGCCGAAGCATGTATTACAAATTATTAACTGAGGACGATTCATTTACCATATTTTACAATAGTTTAGACTGATTTGCATCCGTAAAAGCAACAGTTCGTATTAGATAATCTTGTTTTAAGTTTTTCATCTAAAAAATTAACGTTATAAATGCATGTACTTTTACATACAAACATGCACAATAAATAAACAGTCCCACCAAGAAAAATCACTTTTTTACCGCTAGTTGGCGTAAAGGACGCGGGCACTCACGTGATATTATGACGTTTTTGTGACGTTAAAACAGCTGTCCCGTGAAAGATTACTGCGCCACCTACAAAAATGAACTATTTTTTGGGACGAGATTTGAAAACAACCCGGTTCTTTTCAAATCTCGTCCCAAAAAATAGTTCATTTTTGTAGGTGGCGCAGGGATCTTTCACGGGACAGCTGTTTTTACGTCACAATATCACGTGAGTGCCCGCATCCTATTCTATATCCGTCAACATGTCAAGATGCACGATACAAAATATATTATTAAATTATTTATGCTACACTGTACATCGGGTTCCGGCTAGAGATTGTAACATTGGCCTGCACCAGGTTGGTTGAGCACATGATAGGAAAGTGAAATTGGTTGCATATGCACCAGTTAAGAGTTAAGCAACCTTAGGATATAAACAGAACATTCCAAAATCCTGAGGTAATACACATACATATACGAGTATATGCTACTCTGTACAACATGAACTTAATTCCAATTATAGAACCGAACCGCAGTGTGGTAATTCATATATTTTTAGCTTAAGTGGGATTCGAACTCAAGATCTTTCGATTCAAATGTCATAACGCTATCCACACCACTGTACTACTAGTCACTGATTAACATTAACACACTAATCTAAAGATTTATACGCGTCGTGAAATATATAGTATTAAACATAGTGTTCTTTAATCAGTTATTTAAAGTAGTACTAGCGTGAAATTTTTATTTGCAGATCTGATTGAAATTTGGCGCACATAAATATTGGATACTCATACGCATCCTGTTAAAATATGAAACATATTCATCGTCTGTGAACAAATATATTCGCTTGTAAAGTTGAGTTCTAATACACGGGGCTTATGGCCATCATCATTCAGAATCGCACATATTTGTGCACCTCTAAAAATTTGCAGTTTCATTTGAAAACCTAGTATAATATTCTAGAACTATCCTTGTATATTGTATCAGAAGAAGAAAGTTTTTTATCGTTTAGTAATGAATATATAGCCATGCAAAGCCTTGTTTTTAACGAAAAATTAAGAATCCCAATTTATAATGGCAACACCACACGGTGGTATGGTATTTGAAAATTCACTAGACCAACAACCTATTAACAATTCATGATATTCAAACCCTAATAGGTATAAAACATTTATTTTATTCAATTTTTATATTTTTTTGAGCGTCAGTTTCGTCACTCGACAACCGATGGTGCGACAATCACACTAGTACTACCTTAAATATTGTATCATGCAGTAGGATAGTGTCTGTTAATGAGTTCATAAAAGGAACTATTTTATTTGTATATTGAAATATTATTGTTATAACACCCAACTTAACATTTACAATGATAACACTGTTCATGCTCCGAAAATAACCTACGACTAAAAAAAATGTTCATTTATCTACTGAGAATTCGTATCCATGTGAAGTTTATTCATATCATTTCACTGAGGCGTAACCGCGACAGCAACACCAAGCGCATTTGCTTTTAGTGCATACGCATAGTTCACGGTGTAAGCTTCCACACGCGCAATCGTCTTTTATTTCACACCTGACATTTGACATCACTGCAGGTACGATTCATACATATTTGTTTCACTAATATTATTATTTACAGACATAAGTTCACCGAACTAGACGATTGTATTGATTTTGTTCACAGCTTTTCATTATTTATGAGGAAAAGTGAAATTACGTGCAATTTTATAATTAGAGCAAAGGGTTTGCCCAGTGAAGTTACAAATAAATTTGTTTATTTCTCAGGGGAATATTTTTGATGTACAATAATTATTTAGTGTTTATCCTGTTTTTAATTAAAACTGAGCGTATTTGTATAGTGTTAAAATATTCGAAGTGTATTAGTGAAACATTGCATGTGAAAATCATTAAAAAAAAAGTTTATTGTTGTTTAAAAATAAAGGTGACTCACTGATAATAATAGTATTTGTGTTACTCAGTACTCAGTTTACTTTTATACTCTTTTCAAATTAACTTGAACATTTGGCAACGTATATATTTCACTGGCGGGCATTTCTAAATTATTTTGAAGCTAAATGTTCGGTGAAAGTGATTTAAATCTTCGTAATTTTTATTTGAGGCATAATTCAGAAACGATTAACAGCTGAAAATATACAATACCAATATTACACAATTTTAATTAAAAACTAAATAAAATTTCAATTCAAAATCGCATCCGATTTTGATTTTGTACATTTATTCAAAAAAAATTTCAATAATAATTTAGAAAAGTTTCTTATAAAAATTGTTATTCAAATAAAAAGTAAATAATTATAGTCGCCAAGGAATCTAACAAGTGTTTTAAAAGTTAAGTAATTTTGTTTGCGTTCTAGAAAACTGGCTGCCAAAATGTCACACACGGTAACCGTAACAAGAACAACAACATCAACATCAACTTCTGCAATCATCATCAACTCGGGATACATGAAAACATTTTCCGGCCTTCTTAAGCTAGGAGAACTGGTAATAACCTTTGTAATGCATATGCAACACGTTATATATAGCATTCATATGACGTCATAGCGAAAACACAAAATTAAAAAAAAAACATGTTTATAAAATAAATTACTGATAACTGAAAAACTGAACGATGAATGTTTAAATCATGGTTGTTTTACTTCCAGTCATGTTTTATTTCGCAAAGATGAAAATAAGCGATGAATCGTGACCTATTTTCTTGCGAGTCACAGCACATGCGCAATGTTCTTATTTTAAACGGCCTGAATTTGTTTTCATGAGTGGGTGCGATTCGGTGGCTATTTTCCTATACTGCAAAGTGGTTTTGAGTGTCAAGATCGTACAGTATTGCCAATTATAGGACAAGGTCTAAGAGAAAGTTAAAGATTACAAGGATTGTTACACCGTGTATCGTGTCGTTTTACATACAAATAAGGATTTATTAAATGATTTATAAATGTTTATTAATGGATATTTGATCATTTTGTATTTTTAGTTGACCTAAAACCTCATTTGAAGCTTTATATTCAAGTCTCGTTAAAATATTTTTCAAATGAGTCATTCTGTTTATAAATTATAATTTCTTTCTTTCTTAACTGAGTTTAGTAATAGCAATTCCTATTCCAAATATAAAATATTTTAAACGATAAATGATAAATTCTATATTACTTACTTATCTAAGAGTTGCGGAAACGAAACCAACACTATATTATGATATCATTTTCTTAAGAATTATTAAGTAAATTACGTCAGTGTGTTTTAATAATTTCTTTAACTCGCTGGTCATATAAAAATTAATACAAACTTAATATTTTGAAAATTAATTTCGTGCAAGCTTAACTATCTAATATTTTATAAATTGAGAAATATTTAAATTATATATGCATACTTTCTTTTTATATTAATAATAGTTATTTATCGAGTTTACAGTTATTTATTTATTTTTTTAATTTATTTATAATTATTTCTTTATTTGTGGGGTAGGTGGCTCAGTGATATCAAGTCGGCCTGTGGATGTGAGTACTTCAGTTCAATTCCCACAGCCGACAAACAATTTTCACTACATTTAAATTACCCCTCCACTAATATCTTTGGTGGTCGTGACTTAACGGCTGGTAGCCGCATTTCACGCGCATATATATGTCACTTATCAAGAACTGTTAGGGCAGAGTGCCACATCCAGTAATGGGTAAAAGGCATGAGGATATTTTTATTTATTTAGTTATTTATCTTAAACTAATGACACATCACATTAAACAAATATACTTACCTATTTAATCAGTTGTTTTGTACTTTCCGGTATGGAATTTTCTTTATAAATTATATCTGAAAAATAAACGAAACACATTAACAAATACATACATACTGAGATAAAATGAGAAATGGACATTCCATGCGAGTTCTACACTATATTTTTTCTACTATTATGATATTGTTGTCCTATTAATTTATATTTTAATCTGGTTTCTCTACTTCAATATGATAATCCTAAATTAGTATCCTAGCAACATGAGATATGAATTTATATCTCACGTTACTTGTGGTAGATAACGAAAATGTGTGTACAATGTTCTGTATCTCTTTAGCAGCAAGTATACAATGAGGAGGTATATTAGTGGTTATAGAAAAAAATTTCATAATAGGATTATTAGTCGATTAGTTTATTTTAACCAGTCTAGAATACCCAATTAACTTGCTAAATCATAATTCTGAAATAATATAATTCTTTTACCATTGTAAGGATAATATTTTTTTCTCGGGGTAAAGATTACAAATTTACTTAATTATTCGTAATTTTTTGATTCAGTATAATATATTTTCTCTGATAAGTATTCAAAATGGCAACGCTGTATTATTTTTTCAATTAAATATTGAAACAAGCATTGAATCCTACACAGGTCCACATATTCATTTTATTATTTTTTTAGATTCTCGGCGCAGTATGTGTGGGTTTAGTCGCCTACTACTACAAACACTACATCACCACAGCATCAACTTTCTTCCTTCTGATGTCCACAACGTTCATGATCGGAACATTCTGTCTGCTGCTGTCTTGTTTAATATCCCTGGCAACCTCTTCCATCATTTCCAAAACGATATATGTGAGTGTGACTCATGTCCAAACATTTAAATTCGTTGATTGCTTATGCAAACTATGACGTTTGTTTCCAGGAAGTCGTGTATCACATAGTGGCATTTGGATTGTATTTAGCGGCTGCTCTAACTCTTCTCATTGAAGTGAACGATCAGAAAAGATACCAACACTATGACGCTTATCTTGCGGCTTCGGTAAATATGTTTATTTTTTAAGGTGTGGTATGAACAGTGACCTCTTTCTGATAAAAATCTAATTTTATCAGGAAAAATATTTTTTATAATCATCACAAATTAAAAAAGATAACGATAACTGGTAATTGAAAATAATTATTCCGATTTCAATCTTAAAAAAAAATGAATAGTTATTTTACTCGGTTTTCGTTCGTACAAAAATGTCGGTTAATTTATTTTTCCAGTTTTTGATTTCATGTTTGCATATTATTGGTTATCTTTTAACATAATTAATTTTGTTTCAGATAATTGGTCTAGTAGTAGCTGCCTTATACTTACTTAGTACAATCATAGCAGTTCGTAATTACCGAGGAATATAAATCATCAGATTTAAATATTCACTTACATTATTTAGACTCTGGTGAAATGCTGTATTATACGTTATTACGTACTTTTGCTACGTATGAAATTTTTGGTATATGCTGGCTTCATATTTCATAATTCATGCTGTCTCATTTAATTTACAATTAAGTAATTTATTTAGATTTTTAAATTTATAGATTCTTAAAGTAATATAGTCAATACATATGCCTCGATGTAACTATTCATAGTTTATAAAACCAATCAGATGTCATATAATAGTTTTATATTTTTCATTTTATATTTTTGGCACATGAAAGTGATAAAGCCAAGATCTATTTATATTTATAATATCAAACTAAAAGTAATACAAAAAATTGAACCTGAATATTATTAATTACAAAAAAGATAGTATTTTGTTTTAAAATAATGGTACATAATTCGCGATATATTATAGTAATAATATTAAATCTAGTATTTAATAAATATGTGCTAAGAATATAAAATTAATTGAGAATAAAGTAAAATTTTAAATATATGATAGGAATAATGCATTGAACTGCCTGTTAAATGTGCCTGATTTTATGAAGCAATTTTAATTAATGAAGAATATTTTTATAGTACTCTTAACAAACTTGTTAGCTTTTAATGTTTGTACTTATATACATATAATGAATGTCTAATACCAATAGATATTTTTTCGAAGTACTGAAATATATTTATACATACATATACACTACATGAAAATGATTTATAAATAATGTAAAAAAATGATGTTGGTCAAATAAAATATAAAAACTAACTACTAATTTATTAAACTAACACTTGACTTACTACTGGTTCGTCTGTCTTCGTCTTAGCAGTTGTTTGTATTATTGTTTTAATACTTCGTACTTCTTCTTCCAAATGTTTTAATATAGAGAACATATCGCACATTACTTTTTTTTCATCACCATCTTCTGGCACACAAGAATATGTGTTGTTGGCTACAGCAACATTTATAATGGATTCTACAAATAAAATTCGTTATTATTTTCTTTTATAAAACAGATGTACTTGGATCAATGTATTTTTTTGAATAAAATAATAAGTAAAAAATGCAATTTATCATACCTAAAACTTCTAAAGGTAAATATTTCATAACATTGCCCATTTCAGCATTAGTTCCTTTTCTTCCCGGTTTCAAAACAAGCATAACATCAAGATATCTTCTTCTATATAGAAAACTATACAAATCACTAGGAAACCAATCCGATTTTAAGAACTTGTGGGACAGGATTTTCTCCAAATGTGATAAAAACGTCGCTTGCTTTGCTATCCTCTTTGCATTTCCTTCTTTTTCTAGTCCTTGAATGTCACTGACAGCCAAACCAACCATGAGGTTCATAAGGACAATACTGGCAAGAATTATGAACATGAGAAAGATTAATCTTGAAGTAGCTGGTAAACGGATTGGATCTTTGTTATTTTCGTCGGATTTATCAGTGAAAAGGTCGCCATATTCAAATTCTCCCATCATCATTACAGTGGTTTTGACAATTGCTCGCCAGGGATCACTGAACTGCTCGGAAGCGTGGAATTGGATGGAGAAACTTAGTGCAAAGCCGAATACGAGACAAACGAATGTGAAGAGAACCTGGAAAAAATGAAAATATTAAATTTACATCTTCCTCAGACGTAGATATTAATGATCATAAACAGCAGGTAAAGACTTCTTTACAGTTTACACTGTATTACTGCTGTTTTTCAAAATATAATTATTAGATTCGATTATTAACGCATCTTGTGGTCCAAGAAGAACACAACTAGCTCTAAAGTTTAATTCCAACCTATCAATGTGCTTATCAAAATTATTTCAGCATTAAAAATCAATCCAATATTTCTCTCTCCACTTATATCTCATTTATAACTAGTAACCGATTATTATTTTGCTATATTTTAAATTTGGTCAAGATATAATAATAACATAAGATAGTCTTTTAAAAGTATTATTTATAATAAATAATAGTAACTATCATTCACTGACAAAAAAATCGATAAATCTTATACCCTATCTAGCCAACATATTTATTTATGTGTCTGGCTGCTAAAACAAGAAATAATCCCGATAGAGTGATTACAAGATTTGTGTATTTATATCAGTAAATTTAGTTATATAAACATTATCTATTGAAAAAATATATAATAATCCTTATAAATAAGGAATTAATAACTAATAAAAATATGTATATATTTTCAAATAAATTACGTGATTTACATATTTCACACAGCTACAGCGTTTTCAAGTGAATAAAACCTGTACTATTTATGATTTTGAACAATTTTTTTTCAGCTTTTCCGTTAATATTTATATTTTACGCCACAAGAATGGGAATTAGTTTAACTCAAGAGTTTTTGGCGCTATATATATATATATATATATATATTTACTGAAAATAAATTTATATAATCTCATTAAAATTATTTTTTAAAAATGCATTGGACGTAATTTCATTTTTGGTTGTAAATTGAAATATATTGCTAATGGAGCTATAACTTCACAAATATAATATAATAAAATTTGTACCTTAACAACGTTTTGTAGCACTGCCGAAAACATAAGAGCATAATATCCATACGAAGGAAATCTTCCAATCAGTAACATAAGTTCTATCCATGCAAAAAGAACAATTATACTTGTACAATGTAATACCCAATCAGCAGGAACTAAAATAAATATATAAAAGTTGAATTATAAATAAATTATTTATTTTATATAGAACATACCAAGTTTTTCTTCTCCTGAAGCAGTTTTTTGTAAGCTTTCATTGCCAGCAACAGCAACAATAAAAGCCATTAAAGCACAAAGTAAATTCAGCCACATTTCATATTGTCTGAAATAATGTCGAGGAACCAGCAAACCCTAAAAAGCAAGATATTATTAGACAAATTAATTTTAAGACAAAAAAAATATTAACATACTTGTATTAAAGCATGTGTAAATAATGCAAACGCAGACAGTAACAAAATATTTCTTGAAAACGCAATTAAGAACTCTGACCAACTGGGACGATGTACTATCAGCATAACGTATATTGAAAGGCAACATACAAAAACGAAATGAAGTAATACTAGTAATATGAAAAATAATCTCAATTTTTCCCATTTTAAACGCAGAAATGTCTCTGAAATAAAAATACTTATATTATAAATAATAATTATTTTTTATCACACCAGGAGTAAATGGATAGATTTGATTATGACTAGCAAAAGGATTCAGACATTTTCTCAAAGTAAAATAGACTCTAAGGGCCAGTACTATTACGGCTATTACTTAAATTTTAAGGATGAAAAATATCGAATGGAATGTTTAATAGCAATGTTTAGTTGTTCATTTAACAATTCATCTCGATACGATATTGTTCATTTAAAAAAAAAAACTTAAAATCGAAGTAATAGTGTGTGTAATAATGTGACATTAAACAGAATATGGTTAGAGGAATGGATGTGTTCATTTGAATAAAAGATTGGTGATACAGGCGTATGTTCATGCAATCAAGAATAAGAGATTGCGCGAGCGACCTACTAGAAATAAATGAAATGATTCCGCGAGTGAGGAATAAACGAGCTTGAATGAAAAGAATTATGAATGGGTATAAAACGAAAGTGGTGTGCAAGGATAATGTTTCGTAAATATGAATACGGCAATGCAATCTTAACCCGATGTCAAATTTAAAATTTATTTATAAATTTCTTACCAATTAAGGGATGTTGAACGACTTCTAAAGCTTGCCGATCATTTCCTGAGCTTAATATGGCTTCAAGAACAGACATTTGCGGATCTGCTCCTCTTGGTGATAACATTTTAAAATCTATAACATTAATTACAATTACACCTTCATAATAGATTCTTGAAATGATATTTTACCTAATGTTACTTTGAAATCAATATCATTGACAGAAGCTTCATTACAAGAAATCTTCGAATCTAATATTTCTTTCATAAGATGCAGTGGCCTAGGAATGTGTGTAAAAATTGCATCCATTACTGTAGCATTGGATTTAGTTGTTGCTGATAGATCCCCTTCATGATCGACTAAGAGTCGAACACAATCTCTAGCTCCAGCAAAAGCAGCTTTGTGTAATGCAGTTCTTCCGCCTACATCAGGTCTGTTAACGGAAACATCTCCATAACTCAATAACAAAGACAGAATATTGTAGTATCCTTTGCCAGCGGCCTCGTGGATAGGTGTTTGACCACAACCACCAACCTGTATTGTCGCTCCTGCGTTTAATAAAATTTTGGTTGCTCCTAAACTGTTGAATGCTACTGAATGATGAAGTGGTGTCGTTCCTGTTGAATTAAATATTAATATAAGAAATAAAAATAACTAATGTTGAGTAATCATAATTGAATTGTGCTGGTTACAGTACAAATTTCTATTTTATTTTAGTATTTAAAAATGTCCCCTGTGGCTCCCCTTCCACTAACATCTTTGAGGGCCGTGATTTGACGGCTGGTAACCGCGCTTCATGCACATAAATTATTACCGAGATCTGCTCCGATAGAGTGCCACACCCAGTTATGGGTAAAAAGGCGTGATGATATATTTATTTTATATTTATTTATTTTAAAAATTAAACTTTTGACGTTGAAACTGGTCATATATATTTCATAAATATAAATTTAAAATTAGCTATGTTAAACATTATTCGTCCAAGAAATTGACAAAAAATATCTACGTTCATAATAGGCAAAATATTTATGTTATTTGAAAAATATGAAATGGGATGGCTAGCTCAGTGGTATGAAGTCGGCCTGTGGATCCTGAGGTCCCTGGTTCGATTCCCACAGGCGACAAATTTTCATAATTTGAAAAAGCTATCCCTGTGGCTCCTCCACCACTAACATGTTTGGGGGCCGTGATTTGACGACTGGTAACCGCACTTCACGCGCAAAATATATCACTTACCGAGATCTGCTTCAGCAGAGTGCCACACCCAGTAATGGGTAGAAGGCGTGATGATATATTTATTTATTTTATTTATTTATTTGAAATCAGTTAATTTGTATTTTTATAAATGATTTTGTTTACCTGTGTGAGTATTGTTGACGTTGACATTGGCTTTGTAAGAGACTAACATTGACACAATTTCTTCGTAGTCTTGAAGCATGTTTTCTATCATGCCAGCACCGGCAAGAAGAAGTGGTGTTACTCCATATTCATCTTCTACGTTGACAGAAGCACCTTTCTCCAATAATAATTTTACTATTTCTTTGTGATTTCCTTTTACTGCCTGATGTAATGCTGTACGTCCCCAACATTCCGGCAAAGGAAGCTAGATAAAAATTAAATAATACTATTTATTATTATTATTAAATATACAGAGTATTATATACTTCGAGGAAAAAAATTAAGGGTTTATATTACATGACATGCTGATCATAGAACAACAAGATTTTTTAATGGTTCTTGAAGTGTACATTTTTAATACCACTGGCCGGCACTACAATCATTTATCTAATACTATATAATAATAAATATATTGACTATTGTAGTATTTATAATTATAATTTAAATTAATTAATATTAGAAATAACTATCAAATCAGTGATACTAAAAATATTTATTTAAGATAAACCACACTTAATTGTGTGAATTTTGAAATTTTGATAAGCATGTCTTAATATATACCTTTTTTTTGCCGAAGTATAGAAACACCCAGTATATGTATTATTATATCATAATAATCGTATTATGGGGTAAATACCTCAGTAGAATCGCATCGACATGTGAATTAGAGAATCCAAGTTCGATTCTCGCAACCGACAAACTTTACTCCACATTAAAATTTTATAATATCCGGTTCCACCACCACTAATATATTTGGGAGCCGCCATATAACAGCCGGTAATATCATAGTAACAGCAATCAATAATAGGTAAAAGGCGTGATAATATATGTACATAGTTCACAGTTGTATTTTTCGTTTATAAGTAAGTACAACGAATTCGGAAACTCCCGACTTTCGTCTATTATTAATTTCTAGGAATTTCTTTTTGACTAATTCGTGTTTCTCAATTACAAATATTCATACGCATATTTTAATGATTTTTTATAAAGGAAAAACTATTTTGAAGTGGATTATTTTTCATAATAAACACATTTAATGATGACATATTACATTTAGGAAATATTTGACGAAATACGTTCAAACCAAAGCAATCATCCACATCCGGTTTTTGATATTGATCAATATTTATGGACCTCTTCCTTATGGTATATACAGAATATTATAATTATCTATTCGTACACACATCCGGACATACACACACAAACGAACAATATTAGAAAAAAGGTTAAAACGTGTATTTGCATCAATATTATATGTAATTCGCGATTACAATATTTTCTTCGTTTACTGATCGTATAAAAAAGTATATCAGTTTAAAAAATGACGTTCAGTATATTTTTTTCTGTTTTACCGATAATATATCCGGATGTGAAAAAAAGACCCACACTGAAATATTTTCACCATACTACGCAGTTATTAGAATCCAACATAAAAATAAATAAGATGAACATGCATATTGTCGTTTGCGGTTTATTTTATAATAATAGACTACCAAACCCAAAACAGTAGACCTTTCTCAACCACGATAACAGAAAAAATAAACACACACTCATGCTTACACTTTTGGAAATTCCTAAATCATCGGAAACCTGCAAGTTCCTTGACAGTGAATTTACTTCGTACTTGGAATCGATAACAGCTTCATTGTCCAGTAGTAATTTCACTAACTCCAAATTTCCATTGCTGCATGCATAATGCAATGCCGTTCTGCCCAATTTGTCTTTGTTGCTTGCATTTGCGCCGTGAGATATCAGCGACTTGGCTAATGGTAATGATCTGTCGGGCGGGAATGAACATGCCAACTAAAACAACAAGTTAATGCATGCAATAGATACGTTCTAAAAATTTAATTATTTATAAAAAATTTTATAATGAAACTACGATAAATTAATAGACAGACAATGATTCAAACTGTAATTATTATTTGTCATTTTGATTTACGTGAATAAACATGTTTTTTCCTCATGTTAATACAATCATTTGTATACCGAGAAATAATCTCCATTACCAAGAATCACGGGTTTCCTAAATATTATGGAAATAACGTAAAGCTTAGTTTCATTTTCACAATGTTTTTGTGTAACAATAACAATGAGAATCTCGTATGTTCTTCGAAAATAACAATGGAACAAATAAACAAATATATTTCAGTTTTAAATTATCTGTGTTTATTTATAAAATAGTTATTTTTTATGTGCATTAAATTAATTACTACTATTGCAAAAACTATATAATATAAAAACTCTTTATTAAAATTTAATATTTTACAGTTCATTTTATTTTAAATTGTGTCCGACTGTCAAAGCTTACAAAATTGTTAAGAAAAGTTAAACGAATTCAACATCGTCTTTAGCTTTATGGTTGTCTTTAATAATTATGGAAAATGTTACATAATTTTCTTATTAATTTGCATATGTCTTATTTCTATTTTGTTAATTTTAGATAATTTTAATTACAAATTCAACTCTAATTTAGGATGGAACACATTAAAAATTATTAAAATTGAAATTCATATTTAATAAATTATTCTTTTGTAAATTATAAATAATGAAATTTACCTCTAAAGCAGTAATCTGCAACGGTCCGAAAGGTGTGTTAATATCCACTTGATTTATGAAAGGTAGTAATGTCCGAACACTTGTCAAATTATATTGTTTTATCGCTCGTAATAACTTTACTAATTCATCACTCTTTTCCTGCAAAATTCCATCAGGCGACTTTCGTAAATATTCTAAATCCATAGTTGTTTACACTTGATATTGACACAAGCACTACTGGTTTGCAAATAAAGTTGCTGCTGCCTGTTTTCTTCATATATAATCTTCAGGAACTGGTTTTCACGATGATAATAAACCCGACTCATTAAAAACCACAGATTTCGTTTGATAGCAAGAAAAACCACAAATTAAAACGTCCAATTCAGCGGCGTAATGGTCATGACCCATTTAATTTCATACTTCTACAGAAATTTTGCAAGAGGAACATCAAATTTCTAAGTAGCATAAAATCTCCGAAAAATAATAGTGCCAAGGGTAGTAATAATCTGAATTAACATTACTCATATTTGTAAGAATAACTGTGCACAATATCATTATACTATTAGTAGTTTTAAAAATATGTACTTTACGAGAATAAATGTTCTTTGTTTTGTATAAATTTAGAATAAAATAGAAATATAAATCATTGGGCACTGCATATAATACACAATTTTTTAATACAACTTATCTGTCACTTATGAGCTCTGAGTACGTACTGAATAATGGCTATTTGTATTTTAATATAATAATGGAAAATTCTTGTTTAATTACATTAATTCATGTTTTAATTGGTAGCAAAACAAGTAAGCGCTCTAGTCAGATATAAAGTTGTTTGTCCGCAATGTGTGTAGTAGTTCAACTACAGTCTAACAGATGGCAGAAACTATATAAAATTGCGAATGAAACAATTTCTTTGAAATTTGGAAATTTCCTGACTAATGCAGTACTACTTTCAAAATAATTTAATTTATATAAGTACTTACAGTATTATGGATAATTTTATGTTTCGGGTATGATAAATAAAAATAAGACAACTAATTTTTAGGATATTTTAACTCTTTATTTGTTAACAAATACAATGAATAGGAATACGACTAAACTAACATAATTAAAATTCAATTAATTTAAAGGAATATGGAATAATTGCGACCAATTATTAAAGTGATCACTACACAAGAAACGCACAGTTGTTAATAAGTTAAAACAACGGCACGTTCAACTTAAAAACCATCAAATGTCTATTTCTTCCACCACCACTAATATATTTGGGAGCCGCCATATAACAGCCGGTAATATCATAGTAACAGCAATCAATAATAGGTAAAAGGCGTGATAATATATGTACATAGTTCACAGTTGTATTTTTCGTTTATAAGTAAGTACAACGAATTCGGAAACTCCCGACTTTCGTCTATTATTAATTTCTAGGAATTTCTTTTTGACTAATTCGTGTTTCTCAATTACAAATATTCATACGCATATTTTAATGATTTTTTATAAAGGAAAAACTATTTTGAAGTGGATTATTTTTCATAATAAACACATTTAATGATGACATATTACATTTAGGAAATATTTGACGAAATACGTTCAAACCAAAGCAATCATCCACATCCGGTTTTTGATATTGATCAATATTTATGGACCTCTTCCTTATGGTATATACAGAATATTATAATTATCTATTCGTACACACATCCGGACATACACACACAAACGAACAATATTAGAAAAAAGGTTAAAACGTGTATTTGCATCAATATTATATGTAATTCGCGATTACAATATTTTCTTCGTTTACTGATCGTATAAAAAAGTATATCAGTTTAAAAAATGACGTTCAGTATATTTTTTTCTGTTTTACCGATAATATATCCGGATGTGAAAAAAAGACCCACACTGAAATATTTTCACCATACTACGCAGTTATTAGAATCCAACATAAAAATAAATAAGATGAACATGCATATTGTCGTTTGCGGTTTATTTTATAATAATAGACTACCAAACCCAAAACAGTAGACCTTTCTCAACCACGATAACAGAAAAAATAAACACACACTCATGCTTACACTTTTGGAAATTCCTAAATCATCGGAAACCTGCAAGTTCCTTGACAGTGAATTTACTTCGTACTTGGAATCGATAACAGCTTCATTGTCCAGTAGTAATTTCACTAACTCCAAATTTCCATTGCTGCATGCATAATGCAATGCCGTTCTGCCCAATTTGTCTTTGTTGCTTGCATTTGCGCCGTGAGATATCAGCGACTTGGCTAATGGTAATGATCTGTCGGGCGGGAATGAACATGCCAACTAAAACAACAAGTTAATGCATGCAATAGATACGTTCTAAAAATTTAATTATTTATAAAAAATTTTATAATGAAACTACGATAAATTAATAGACAGACAATGATTCAAACTGTAATTATTATTTGTCATTTTGATTTACGTGAATAAACATGTTTTTTCCTCATGTTAATACAATCATTTGTATACCGAGAAATAATCTCCATTACCAAGAATCACGGGTTTCCTAAATATTATGGAAATAACGTAAAGCTTAGTTTCATTTTCACAATGTTTTTGTGTAACAATAACAATGAGAATCTCGTATGTTCTTCGAAAATAACAATGGAACAAATAAACAAATATATTTCAGTTTTAAATTATCTGTGTTTATTTATAAAATAGTTATTTTTTATGTGCATTAAATTAATTACTACTATTGCAAAAACTATATAATATAAAAACTCTTTATTAAAATTTAATATTTTACAGTTCATTTTATTTTAAATTGTGTCCGACTGTCAAAGCTTACAAAATTGTTAAGAAAAGTTAAACGAATTCAACATCGTCTTTAGCTTTATGGTTGTCTTTAATAATTATGGAAAATGTTACATAATTTTCTTATTAATTTGCATATGTCTTATTTCTATTTTGTTAATTTTAGATAATTTTAATTACAAATTCAACTCTAATTTAGGATGGAACACATTAAAAATTATTAAAATTGAAATTCATATTTAATAAATTATTCTTTTGTAAATTATAAATAATGAAATTTACCTCTAAAGCAGTAATCTGCAACGGTCCGAAAGGTGTGTTAATATCCACTTGATTTATGAAAGGTAGTAATGTCCGAACACTTGTCAAATTATATTGTTTTATCGCTCGTAATAACTTTACTAATTCATCACTCTTTTCCTGCAAAATTCCATCAGGCGACTTTCGTAAATATTCTAAATCCATAGTTGTTTACACTTGATATTGACACAAGCACTACTGGTTTGCAAATAAAGTTGCTGCTGCCTGTTTTCTTCATATATAATCTTCAGGAACTGGTTTTCACGATGATAATAAACCCGACTCATTAAAAACCACAGATTTCGTTTGATAGCAAGAAAAACCACAAATTAAAACGTCCAATTCAGCGGCGTAATGGTCATGACCCATTTAATTTCATACTTCTACAGAAATTTTGCAAGAGGAACATCAAATTTCTAAGTAGCATAAAATCTCCGAAAAATAATAGTGCCAAGGGTAGTAATAATCTGAATTAACATTACTCATATTTGTAAGAATAACTGTGCACAATATCATTATACTATTAGTAGTTTTAAAAATATGTACTTTACGAGAATAAATGTTCTTTGTTTTGTATAAATTTAGAATAAAATAGAAATATAAATCATTGGGCACTGCATATAATACACAATTTTTTAATACAACTTATCTGTCACTTATGAGCTCTGAGTACGTACTGAATAATGGCTATTTGTATTTTAATATAATAATGGAAAATTCTTGTTTAATTACATTAATTCATGTTTTAATTGGTAGCAAAACAAGTAAGCGCTCTAGTCAGATATAAAGTTGTTTGTCCGCAATGTGTGTAGTAGTTCAACTACAGTCTAACAGATGGCAGAAACTATATAAAATTGCGAATGAAACAATTTCTTTGAAATTTGGAAATTTCCTGACTAATGCAGTACTACTTTCAAAATAATTTAATTTATATAAGTACTTACAGTATTATGGATAATTTTATGTTTCGGGTATGATAAATAAAAATAAGACAACTAATTTTTAGGATATTTTAACTCTTTATTTGTTAACAAATACAATGAATAGGAATACGACTAAACTAACATAATTAAAATTCAATTAATTTAAAGGAATATGGAATAATTGCGACCAATTATTAAAGTGATCACTACACAAGAAACGCACAGTTGTTAATAAGTTAAAACAACGGCACGTTCAACTTAAAAACCATCAAATGTCTATTTCTTGTGTGATCCGATAAAATCTACAGTTACATTAAATATAAATATACACCATGCTCATGAGAGCCACAGTTTTGAACACAAACGTCAAACATTTCTCATTATTGTTTGTGTGCAAAATAACATGAAACAAATTTACATACGTTTAATACTACAATGGTTTCTCTGCCCGAAGCTGAGCATTGCTGCAACTCTCGGCGGGCGGCAATGGGTACACGTGTGGTCGAACAATTACATCTTAGTACCGTTACTTGCAAAGTTGTCAGAATTACAATCAAGCTGTGATATCTGAGTGCATCTGCATGATTAAATAATTCCGCAACTGCAACCAGACGTCTCAATAAGGAGAACACAGCCCTATTACCTCGTACATAAACATCAAGTCAACAACACATTCAAAGGAATTTTTTACGGGTTTCTTTACAAGAAACTGTCAAAGGAAATTGGTGCAACACACACACAAAGCAACTTTAATATCGTTTAATTGTGTGACATCCTGAGTATACTTCATTATTTCGTACAAATCTGTGTACTGTGTATTACAAAATTGGCACCTTGTATGCAAAATCATTCGCGTTTTTGAAACGGACAAGCACCAATTTCTAGCACTGATACATCACTGGATTGGTGGATGCGTTGTAAAACCGACTGTTATCAAAGGCACTTTAATATGTTTAAAGCTCCTAATGCCATACTGAATAGATGTATAACAATGATTAATTAAATATCCGTAATAAAACGTCCGTCAGTTATAAATCACTCTTTGCAAGCAGGAACAAAATCTTAGCAATGTGCAAAAATAATAAATACATACAGAGATAACATTCCTGAGATTTTTCCCACCTGCAATCCAATTTTACAGTCGATTAATATGAATTCTCATAAATCACTTAAATTTAACAAGGTTTATTTAATTGAAATTAAAGACAGCTACACAGAATAAACTACATACAGCGAGAAGAATTAATTCAACTTATGCACTGGACGATCAAAACTGACTAGTCTACTGTCACATTCTCTAAACATTTTCACATGGGACAGGAATAAACTAACATACGTTCATCATAAGTAGCATCGCTCTGCGACGTGAGAACATAACAAAACAATACGCACGAAGCATTAACCAGAACAGAGTAGGCGCAATTAGAGGATCGCGCAGCCAGCGTTCCGCATGTGCTAACAAAGGATTCCGCGGTCCAGCGGGATAACAGACTTGGGGGGCGTGTGTGCCAGGTGCAGGTGGCAGCACGTGGTACCGCACTGGCCACATGACGTGATGTGCAACCCCTTGCTTCCGTAGGTAATGTTGTCCGTGCCGTAGCTTTTGCGCTGCGACTTGGGTGTCTCGGTCAAGGTGGGGAATGTCTTGCGCTGCATAAGAGGCGTTGACTTTGCAGAGTTTATACTCTCTGTGCTCTCGCATGACACTAGAGTTGGCAGCATGGAGGTCTTACTTGACAACCAGGGATGCTCCAGAAGTTTCTTTGCGCTTGGTCTCAATCTGTAATACACAAAATTCATTTATTCACAATATAATTATTAAAAAAATTATAGAAACTAATAATTGCTATTCATAGCATTAGTAAAAGTGTATGTAATTCAATAGTAATGCATACCTGGGGTCCAAAACAAGCGCAGACTTGATGAAATCTCTGGCAGTGTTAGAAATATCTGAGAATAACTCTGTGGGAAATGTCAAGGAGCACTGTGAAATGTTTAAATAAGTTTCTTGTTTAGTTTCTCCTCCAAATGGTGAGTATCCAGTCAGTAGAACGTAGGCTAGCACTCCGACCGACCACACATCAGTGGCAAGGCTGATTGGTTCGTAGCTCAGGATCTCCGGAGCTGCAAAGAATAATATCACAACGTAAGAGAGAATTTTAGGGCATGAGATCGCAGCTGACTTGTAGAAAACTTACCGACGTAATCAGGTGTGCCGAGGATCTCGCGTACTTCAGTGCCGGGTTCAATGAGACGTGAGATGCCAAAGTCACAAAGTTTGATGTCAGAGTTCGGTTCGTCGGAGGTGAGTAGCAAATTCTGTGGCTTGAGATCAAGATGTGCGATATTACGGTCATGTAAGAAGAGCAGACCCTCGAGGATCTGGCGAAGGGCTCGACGTGCCTCGAGCTCACCCAGACACTCGTCGGTGTCGAGCACGCGCTGCAGCTCGCCGCCGGCAGCGAGCTCCAGCACTAGCACGGCTTCGCTGCGTTCGTCGTACACCTCGTGGAGGCGCACGACGCGCGGACTCGCAGCGCACTGCAGCAGCACGGCTACCTCGTGCGCGATTTCGCGCTGTGTGTCTAGCGCACGCCGCCGCTTGCGGATGAACTTTGCGGCGTACTCCACGCCCGTCGATAGATGACGCGCTTTGCGCACTGTAGCGAATTTACCCCTGCAACACAAAACAATACATTAGAATGAATTATTTCACATGGGAACACATTATATAAATGATTATAGATACATTTTTCTCTTCCTACTTCCGTAGCTATTGTACTATTAAAAATTGTATTTAAGGCAGTATGAAAATAACATACAGGCTATACTTATATTCACATAAATTTAATTATTAAAAATGTGACATCAAGTGAAAAATAAATGTTACAAATAAAACATTGCAATTCGCGCAATTACACGTTGTTTTCTTTAATAACAATAATGAAAGAGTATAAAGATAAAATTTCTCCAAGCACGTAATTCATTTTCATTGCCAGACAAGCGTTACGTGTTACATGTCTCATTAATTACAAATATTCCATCAACGACGATGACTCGCATATTTCCCACCGCACGCAATTTTCAACTGAATCCTTGTAAAATACTCGGTACCGCGTGCAGTGTGCACTGAATCACACTTAATTAAAAATAAAAACAAACCCCGTCCGTCAACGACCTCCGACATTGTGGCTGCTAAACAGGACGCAGCACTCGAATCAATCTTGCACAGTCGAGTCGCCACACACGCACACGTATTGTAATTGGACCGAACAGAGAACAGACCAACAGAACAGACAACGTGCAGCGCGAACCGGAAGAGTCGAGTTGATCTCATGAACCGATAGCGCCGGCTTGGTTTGGACTTGCGTTCTCACACTCGTGCTCATAAGCCATGATGCGCCGAAGCCACAGCACGCTCGAGTACCACCAAGTGGACTTGTGTGCAAACAAAGAGAGACTAACACGGATTAGATGAGGATAAATACGTGACGAGAGGTTATGGGCAAATCGCGCTCATGCTGATGGATTACCGATAACCGTTCATAGCTCTCCAGCAAGCTCATCCAAAGATGATTTTCTTCATCTTTTTACTAGTTTTTTCTTTAACAAACTATATTATTTTTATTAGTTAACTTATTTAGGTAAATACTTATTAAGTGATTGATTAAATTTATTATTATTTTAGAGAGAAAAATTTGGTCAACCTCGGAATTTGAATACACGACTCTCAATGTCTGATAAAGTGATTACTAATGGTAATATTCTCCTTAAATAATAGTGTCACCTATGTAAAATCTTCAATTTATGAGGAATTATCAGGCTAGAGCTGGACAAAAAAAATTGATCGATTAAAATCGATTTTTTTTAAGTTTGAACGAAAAAATTGCGTGATTGAAATTATCGAATGATTAAAAAATCGGTGTTATCGATTTAAAAAAATCAATTAATCAATAATATCAAAGTTATTGATTTTTTAAATGTTTTTTTTGATTATAAATATGTTCAATTAAAATATATTTTTCATTCTCGTTTACAATATTTAAAATGTTATTACTGATTTTGACTAATTAATGAAATTGCGTCATGATACGCGATGTGTGTGATCATGGTCCGAAAATTAATTACATCATGTCTAAATCTCTGTTAATAACCTGAACTTGATTTGTGTGATTTAAATGTGATCTATTTTCCTATTATATTTATTAATAGATTTATGTGTTTCGATTTTATATTAAAAATGAATCAGATCGATGTTTAGATCATATTTTTAAATTAAAATTGATCAATTAGCAAAATCGACTGTTTTAATTTATTAACTTTTTGATCGCATTCGATTTAAAAATTAGCATTAAATCCATAGAATCGATCAGATCGATCAACAGCGATAAATCGATTCCATTTTATGATCAGAGATGGATTTCTAAATTCAAATCACCTAGCCCTAATTTTTGTTATAACAAAAAATACAGAGTAAATACAATTGACGTCTGGATGAAATTTAAAATCCTAGATTCAAATATCGGCGTCAGTAGACTTTTTATACTGCGAAAACCGAAAATATTAATGGCTATTCTAAGGTTCTAGTGAAGAGTAAGGGCCCGTATTTTTGAACGGTCCTTAGGATCATAAAATGCATTTTTAGCAATGAGAAGTTTTTTTGTTTTTTTGTTTTACAATGTACATCTTTTTAAACAATGTTTATATCATAATAAATGACTGGACATTATATCAAATAAGAAAGCCATTGATATAATCTCCCAGGAAACAAATGCAATCTTTTATGGTATTACAATAAATGAGTGCCACAAGTCATGAAACACAAAACGACAAAAGATACAAAGAAATGAAGTGGACAGTCGTATTCATATCGCTAACAGTCGTTCCGCAAAACTAACTGTAATAATCAGTATGATATGTGGCATAAGCACTGCAGCAGCCCTAGCTGCCTAGAGTCGTTCAACCCAAGTTCTCGGTCGTTGTAAATGCAAACATTTCACGTCCATGTGTGTAAATCGAACCAGCACCAAACAATCTCATTGTTCACTGTCAAATAAAACAAAATTACACTTCGTAATTGACCTATTAGATACAACAAAACAAAAGGTAGAAGCTCTTCTTGTATGTAAAGTAAGTTGTAACAACTCTGGAATGTTAATGTTTCCAGTCACGGTTGTCTGAAAAATATAATGATTGATTTTTGGATATAGATAATATACGTCTACTGTATGTGTTGAGTTTTCTTTTGAAAGCGAAATTTGATATATTAATTCAATTATTTCTATTAATCAGTACCAATAAAATACGATGATGTATGATTATTAGAAATAATGGTTTATTATTTGGAGAAATCGTGGCTAGAACGACATTAAATAATAAAGTCGTGAATAATAAATTAATTTATGAAAGTTACAAAAACATCGATGATTAAACATCTTAATACTTAAAATAAAAGTTCTGCGACCCACGATTGTTAAAAATGAATTAATAATTTAATTTATTATCGATATAAAATTAGCTTTCACTCATCTAAATTGAGTGATCTCAGTGAACTCTTCACATATTGTGTTTCATAGTTTACTATTCGACTTCCTCTGACAGCCCCAGACGTTGAATTATTACCACTTCCTGTTCATCATTTATTCTTCTTTCTCAGAGGCACACGTTTTCCATTTTTAGTAAGGCTCCTTTCCGCCCCTTTGACACATCACGCAAGTACAGCTCACTTCAAGACATTTCAATATTTTATGGAATCCATCAATTTTCATCACTTGTCTGCCTAATTTCAATATCTGCATTATTTCTTACATACCCCCCTATTTTGTATCTGAATCATTATCTGTTAATGATCGATAAGTTAATGACAAGTTTTATCTTACATGATTACTGTATAGATTATTATACTTTGGTGAGACCAGAATAATTACCCTGGCATTTTTATGTTATTTTCATAAATTTTTTGAACTTGTATACATAACTGTCATTATAAAAATGAATGAAATGATAGTGGTTAAAAAATAATATTTTTATAATGGTAGTTTTATATGACATCAAAGGTCATAAAAATAAAACAGAAACAACAGAATAAATTATTTTAGTCACAGAAAGCCGAAGTGAAATTATCGATTAGTAACAGATAATGATTCAGTTATAGAATAGGGGGGATTTATCATGTTTCAATCGGACACAAAATTAAGACGACATTTGCAGAGAAATAAAAAGCATGAACACTTTCCGTCGTGTCTAGAATGTCAGCACATGAAGTAAATACAATGTCATATTCGTTGGTTTAAAAATGTGCATACCTAGGCTATTTTCGTGTTCAGTCTATCAAAGATGCCGTTGCAGCTGACTTGCTAGCTGCTAGCGCTGTGGACTAATTTATGGGCAATAACCGGGCTTGTTTTAGTGCCGCTGGTATGGAATAGCGCAATTAGATTTTCGCGGCTTGTCGGCTTGGTGAATGACTGCCTGCGCTGTGTATGCGTGGGCCGTTCTTTCACACACGCCCGGTATATGTAAACAAGAACTGACGTTCACTGTTCAGACGTCTAGACGCGATATAGTTGACTGGGACTTGATGGCAGGGCCGGCGTTGTGTAAATTACATGCTAAACTTGCCTAGTTGCTGCAGACAGCAGTAGAAGAACCTAAGATTTAGTGCTCAATAAAAAGTTTTACAAATAAAGTTTGGAATGAATTGCTGTAATGATCGACTCTGACTTTATGTTTAAAAAAAAAATCAGTCACACATTAATTACATTTTATTTATAACCCTATGTTTCATTCTGACAATTTACTGCATTCAGATACAAGTAATGTTACAGGATTTAGTACAAAAATTATGAAATGTTTCAAATACCTGAAATTACTAGGTACTAATTTTTAACAATAAATCACAACATAATATTACACTGCATCATCCATCCTTGTGTTTGATTCCATTTAAGGGTAATATATCTCTACAAAATCTGTAATTACAGAACTTGTGTGACGATTAATAAGTATCTATAATTATTTATTTATTTATATTATGAACAGAGAAGACTAACAGCTGACATGCTCCTATTATTTAAAATTGTAAACAATCATATAGACGGTCTTAATATTTTAAACAACTTTAATTTCCATGTTCCACAAACAAATACAAGGAATAAAAATCTGTTTAATGTTGCAAAATGCAATACTAATAATTACAAAAACTTGACAGTTAATAGGATTATGGAAACATATAATAGAAACTATCAGCAGTTGGATCTTTTCTTTTTAACTGTATCACAATTTAAAACAGCTTTAAACCGCTCTGATTCTAATTCAAATTTATAATTTTCTTGTTTATCATTATTGTAAACGAATTATCGTCTTTATTATTATATGTTGTAAAATTCTTATGTTGTGGAAGCCTATTATTGGATTTTTCTGTTGGCTTCCCAAATATAAATAAATAAATATTTAAAACATTTCAAAACACTTCTTCACTTTCCACCATTAGTGTAATCGAAAATACTTACTAGTTATTTATGTATGAAGGGCATAAGTAATCAAACGATTATAGCACTGAGTGATATAATCTTGATTATGTCCCGTTTTATTTTATTTAGGTACTCAAAATTAAAGAATTAAGTCAGTAGTATTCGTTGTCGTTTGTTTCTATGCATGCATGCACATTGATTATTGGTATTGATATAGTATTTGTTTATGAACAATTTTTTTTCAATTTATTGTTAAATAAAAATGGAAGATATCAATAACTATTCCAAAGAAATATTGGATGAATTTGGGTCTGCACAGGGAAAATTAGTACCACAGAAGTCAAAAGAGCTGTACGAAAAACAATATGAATTTATTTTGTTATCCGACATTTATCTATACATCACGATTTTGATTTGTTGGAATAGTTGTTATTTGGCAACTTTACACGTCCTGGGATTATAATAGCCAAATTACGCCCGTTTTCGAGGGCTAATAAACAAGTTTATGATGCCAAAATAAAATATATTAGTTTATACAACGATTACGTTTCCTTGATTACAAAATTATATTTATAGATATTGAACAGATTTTAAAATTTAAATTTATAATAAATTTTACAGTTTCTTTAATGTACATAATGTAGTTGAATACAAAATATTGTGTATACTGCGTTTGTGAAATGTGTTTGGCATTCTTAGAATGTCATCTGCCTCGATTATTTATTCAACCGACAAGTTCATTCACGTCAAACCCTCATTTCGCGATCTAGGTATACAAATAACTTATAAATTGTTTGAATCCGGTCCTGGTAATCCCGGCTACGGATGTTTACCGACGTCTTGCACATGGATGTTAATGAACGTAGTTGCTGACACCGTGTAAAATTTCTTGATTTTTTACAAAACTTTAGTGTCGTTTTGGAATATTTTACAAATTTACTTTGTTAGAAATGTTTCAGGACAAAAATAGTACCCTGTGAAGTCCTTATGCGAGAAAGATTCAAGGACAGAAATAGACGTTCAAATTTTTCAAAACAATGTATTTATTGTCAAGGAAATCTGTCAATCTATTATTAATCGTTAATCTTATCTTTTATTAATTGTTATTTTATTTAAAAGGAAATGAGTATTCTTGGAAATGATATAATTATGTTCCAATAAGAACTTTCGATTATTATCTTTTATTAATTAACTTATCAGAACGTTTATACATTGTTATAATAATAAATCATACAGTTTGACAGTCTATAATATTCAACATTTAATGCATCTATAAAATGTATAACTGAATTAATTTTACATAAAATTTAATTGGGTTCAAAAAAACTAAACAACAAATTAATTAATCTAAATTACTATGATCTTCTCATATTACTTTCTGATAACATCTTCACCAAAAATAATTACAGCAACAAAAAAATTCGTGTGAAACGATTCAATTCATTATATAGTTCACTTAACAACAACCCGGCATTTTCTCATTTCCTTGGTTACATCGGAATAATGGCAGGCATCGTACAAAGTAAAATTCAAATGCAACATATCTATTTGTGCACATATTAACCACATAACGTCGGCTTTCTTCCTGTATGGAATCTATATAATACGATACGGTACAAGTGAACATGAACAACGTATCATTATTAGTCGATAGCGGCACGTAAACAATTACCAAGGTCTAGAGTCGACGTAGGGATCGGTTATTATGAATAGGTAAGCATTGGTTAGAATATGCGATACGAGGCTTAATGATACTTCAAACCACGATGTGAACAACCCGTTATGTGCATACAGGGTAATTTCGACGATTTTGTGAAATTAACTTTGAATATTGTGTGTTTGATTGTAGTGTGTTTAATTTGCGTACGGTGAAGTTCTGTTATTTATTACTGATTTGTTTACAATGTTGTTGAAAACTGAAAGTCTGCCATTACAGCCATTCCTTATTTGTATCTGATGAAGTACAGGTATTATTAAGACAATCATCTTCAGCACAAAATAATATTAGGTACTTTTAAAATTGGAAATTATTTTTGTTTTCAGACGTAGGTGTGACTGACAAGATCTCTGGTATATTGCGATTTGACAAAACTTAAAAAACGTACAAAAAACAACTATAGAACGTATTATCTTTTGTTCAACTCTTTTTTATAATTTTAAAAAAATGGTTCAAAAAGCTGAATGCTGAATGCCCGTATTCATAAAATTATTTAACGTAGTTATCATTTAGATAAAGATTCGTTAAATTTTTTATAGTTTCCTATGTACCTAGTTGGCAGTAACGTATTTATGTTCGGCGAGGCCCTGTGTGCAATATTTTTGGGGCCCCATTTAAATACAGTGAAGTAAGTATTTCAGTTGGCAATAAAAAAAATACTTGAAATTGGTAAGACTGGTATATACATTTATTTCCTGTTACTGACAATAATTTGAAAATTTAAATTCATAAAAATCGTTGTTTCCCTTACCACATCCTTTTATTTCTTAATATTACTCACAGAGCAATAACCTAAAGTATTTCTATTACTCAACCTAATTGTATTTATTATAAAAATTAAATGTCAAATAGTATTTCCGCCTTTACCTGGCGTTTTGCCAACTGTGGAATAAATAGATCCCCAGAATTGTATTGCCAACTGAAATACTTACCGATCACTCTGTATTATGTATTTATGTACGCTACTCTGCACAACAGGAACTTAATCACAATTTTTAATGGAAAATTTCCGATAGATACCGAAAACTTAATTCAACAAAAAATCATAAAATATTTAGAACATGCTAATAAACCATATCACCACTCCCCTTATTTTATCCCCTCGCCACAAAATAAAACAATTTCATTACAACCCTATTCTCCCCTGCTAGTTCTCACATCCAACAATAAAACGGTCGCGTGCGGCCCATTTGGTCCCTTTTACCAAAGTCTAGCCCGTGGGAGACACCATACCACACCATTCCATCTCGATGTCGCGTAGCCGTTAGGCGTGAGTCACGACCACGACCGTGACTCTGGCGCCACCGTGCGTCCATGCGTGTCGGTGTCGTGACCCCCGAGCCCTGCCAAGCCGTGTGCGTGATGATATCTTCTCCGTGTCATGGTGTACCTGATGGTTGATTGTGCAGGAAGCAGGGTTTTATGGGTAATTGGCGATGATGTTGATTGCAGTGTGGATGTTTTGATTTGTGTTTATTGGAAGTGAATACAATTAAGCGTTGTAAGGTCAAGTAAAAAGATGAATTTGTAAACGATGTGCACGCTACCTAATTTGGAATGTGAAAATTATGACTAGTTTTGTTGGTTTTTAATTGATTTTACGGTTGTTGTAAATAAATTAGCAGTTTTTCTCGCGATTCGTTCAAGGTTTGAAAACTTCATTTTGAATGTACGCTCATTTGCGACAACTGTCACATTCACAACATAAAATTTAGTATTTTTGAGTTATGCCCTTTCTTGTACAAAAATAATTGAGTTTGAGTGTGAACAATTTTGTAATTATGTCACCTGGTATGGGAACCTTTTTCTTGAAGATTATTTTTAGTCTTCTTTTCTTCTATATCTACCAATAACTCATAAATACCAAATTTTGAGTTGTAACATTCTTGTATTACATTATGATAAATTTATGATAATGTGCATTTTACCAACAAATTTCTGGAATTATTTGGTTTGATAAATTTTTTCAATTGCAGATGATATAATTTTCGTTACATAAGCTTCTCTATTTTAAATGTTGTTTAATTTTCGAAAAAAAAATATACAGGCTAAAAGTTCGAGTCAACTCTATAATTTAAATATTTACAAAAGTTATGTTATATATTAAAGAAGATTACAACATTACGACATTCTATATCGAGTTCCTAAGAAAGAAAATGTTAATCGTAAACCGAAGACAATAAAATTTACACTTACTTACAGTTTATTACAATTTATTTAATGAAATGGTTAAGAAACAATGGAATTTGTTTTTTCGTTTATTCTAAAAGATGAATTCAGAAATTGCATAACAAAACGCAATATATACATAAAAATAAAATAAATAAATATATCATCACGTCTTCTACCCATTACTGGGTGTGGCACTCTGCCGAAGCAGATCTCGGTAAGTGATATATTTTGCGCGTGAAGTGCAGTTACCAATCATCAAATACATAACTGAGAAAAACTTAAAAACAAAGAACCGATACAAAGATATGTAATTGTTTAGATATTTACATACTTATTAACTAGCCGTCATTTTTATCAGTTAAAGATGTATTCATATTATTTATTAAAAACAAGAATTATAAATTGTATTAGGGCATACGTACAACTGCATTTGCAATAGATTTCTACACGTTCAACTTTTTATCATTTCGGCGAAAATAATAATAAAAATAATTCAATACTTTTTATTTATTTTTCTAGATATTAATTTCAAATTTTACTTCGATACTATAATTTGTTTCAATTCAACGAATATGTTTCCATGTTGTTTATATATTTAAGAAGATTTGATTGAATATTTTGGAATTTTTACAATTTATTTCAGTCTGTGCTAGTGCGCTAGTGGCCCATAAAAACTGTATAAACAAGAGTTTCATATTTTTTTGCTTTAGTCCTGAATTCCACATAAAGTAAAGTGTTCACGATCTTTCATTTCAGAATCTAATTTCACATAAATGCTTTTTTATAACCTTTCATTTTGCAGCAGTTTTTCAAGATGATCACGCTGTGCTGTCGACATCATGTCAACAGAATTATTTTTTGCAAATTTAATCATGCAGGATGCTTGTTTTTATAGGTAGATGTAACGGCTGCGGAAGTAATCTCAAAGCACATTGCTAAGATGCCAAATAACTAATTAATGACATGTATTGACTGAAGAATATATCTAATAATAACAGTAATTTATTGTTTGCTAGACAGTCATCGTGACAGAAAACGTTCTTTATACACACACATTGGTACATTGTTTTATTTTCATTGGCCAATCAGACCTTGCTAATATATTAATTTAAAATGACAAACGACATTTGTAACTTCGCTAGACCAACATGTATAACGAAATAGTTTATGGTTGATTGACAAAGTGCCTTCAGATCAATAAATACTTAAATGGATGCAGAACAAGGTGTAACTGTCGTTTTGCAACACGAATGGAATATTTAATTTGAGTTTATAAATGAGCAAAAGTAAAGTCTGCCTAAGGGATAGGATCGGCAAGGTTTTAAACTAGAACAATTCGAAATTACTGCAGACAGAGCATTTATTCGATACGTTAATCAAAATGATTGACAGAACTAGATTTGAAATTAACCTACTGATCTTTAACAGTTCTGCAAAAATCGGAACAAAAATAGAAAGTCTAAAACAATATTATCTAATTACTGGCTATGATCTTTCATCAGTTTTACAAATGATACCTAAAAATCTTTCTTATAAGTAAACATAAAACATAAAATAAATAAAATAAATAAAATAAATAAAATAAATAAAATAAATAAAATAAATATATCATCACGCCTTCTACCCATTACTGGATGTGGCACTCTGCCGAAGCAGATCTCGGTAAGTGATATATTTTGCGCGTGAAGTGCGGTTACCAGTCGTCAAATCACGGCCCCCAAAGATGTTAGTAGTGGAGGAGCCACAGGGGTAGCTTTTGAAATTATGAAAATTGTTTGTCGCCTGTGGGAATCGAACCAGGGTTCTCAGGATCCACAGGCCGACTTCATATCACTGAGCTAGCCACCCCATAACATAAAACATAAAATAAATCAAATTACGTTTGTCTTCTCACAGTTCATGTACCTTTCCCTCCTATTTCCCCTGTAGCTCCACCGTCACTAACATCTTTAGGGGTTATGATTTGACGGCTGGTAACCGCAATTCAAGCGCATAAATCTATTACTAGCCGAGATCTGCTTTAGCAGAGTGTCACACCCAGTAATACTAGTCGGTAACTCGAATATTATTTGTTACCGATCAGTAAATTTGCTATAATCCCTATTCGGTAACTCGATCATTATCTGTTACTAATGAATAAGTTAATGATAACCCTTAGTTTTTGTTATTATTCTGGTATTCTATGATCAAAATAATTTATTGATATTTCTATTCTATTTTTATAGTTTGTTCTCGTACAAAGTAACTAATATAAAAAAAATATTACTTTCTAACTACAGTTTTTACATAACTGTCAGTAATCTGTCATAACATTTTTTTTATAATAACAGCTACATAAATAAGTTAGTAAAATGCATAAAAATAATATAAAAATGTTCGAGTAAATTAGTTTGAACACATAATACCAAAATTGTGATGATCTGTAAATTATTCGTCAAAAATAAAAATTGTCATTAACTTATCGATCTTTAACAGATAATGATACAGTTACGGAATATAAGGGTATTTTTCATTATTACATTATAGATTTCTATTTTGCATTTTATGGCTAAAATCATTCGTACTGTTATTTCTATAACTTTTATGCATTTTGCTCCCTTACGGAGTAGTGAAAAAATAATACTTTTTAACCACAATTTTTCAGAGAACTGTCATATAGCTATGTATATAAGTAAAATAAATACATGCAAATAAGAAAAAAAAAAAGTTTTGTTACTCTATGAAACAAAAAAGTGAAAGGGAATTTATTTATTTATTTCATTGCTGAAACCCAATTCAGTACAGAGGACTTACTGCTCACAAGAGAATTTGGTTAAGTTGGAATTAACGATATTTAAATATGCAAACTCTTGCTTATATAAGCAAAAAAGTGTTACAAATGAGCTACAATTGTTTGTACTGATTTAAATATAGCATCAATCAATAAAATAAAAATATACGGACGTAAACAATGTAGTTAAATCATACATAATTAATATGTGAAACACATTCCACAAAACATCCTTTTTAATAATTCAAATACAAATATGTGTTTTTCTCATTAGTAATTTAGAGAGAGAGTATTATATTGACCAAAGCTTGTAATATTTAAATATGGTCAATACGGTCCTGATATATCATCACATGTGCTCGCATGAATACATGTCTCCATGGCCTTCCAAGAACAATTAACATTTCTAAGATACACCGTTTATCCATTTGCATATACATTAATAAGTCATATGTTTATATAGTTGGTCTATTTGAGCACGAACTAACAGAAATCCATTCAGCGACGCCACGAGGAAGTGTAGACAAAACCAATTTGAGATCTTGCATCTCCAAGGAGATTTACATAACAATGATCAGCGAGATGCGATGAGATTTGCGGTCACCTCGTAAGACTATCTCAACGTAAGCCGAATCGTCGAATGCTCAGAAATTCACAGATGCTTTGTGTCGAGACCGAGATGTTCCGTTAACGGGAACTGTGTAAGTAGAACAATGTCGTGAAACATTTATTTATTATTTTGACGGTATTGAATCACGACTGGTTTGACTTTTGTTCGATTCACAAAAGGAAATTTATTATGTATTTAAAGCACGTTAAATTTTATTTTGTCATGATATATTGTTGTTGTGAAGGAAATTGATTGGAATGTAATAAATAATTTTGGCAGTTTTTATTTATCGACTGTAATGTAATATGATTTTTCATGTTGATAGTAATGTGTTTTATGAATTCGCGTGCACATTTTCACCCTCTTTTTCAAACCTAGGGGACGAGATATCTGATTGTGTCAAGCTGTCTAAATATTTAACGCAATACTAAAAGGAAAAATGACGTATGAAAAATTTAACTCAGGTTAAAATTTACTGTCATGTCACTCATAATTCAATGCAGTACACTGGCAGAATTTGAATAAGATCAAATTTAGTTGAAGGATACTGTAAATTATAAAACCATTTTTAATGCGTTTTTTGGACTACAGATCTTAAAAATCTATCTAAATTAGTTACTTTTTCGTAGTGATTACTAAATGTTTTCCATCCCTTCTGAATAGAACTATACAGATGAGAAATAAGAATATTACTAAGAGTCCGGTTGCCCAATTATGGTACAAAATTGCATATAAACCTATTAATTTTATAATAATAGAAAGCCTACTAATTACAAATATACATAACAAAAAATGGCAGCTATTATTTCCATGGCGTAGTTAACATAAAAAATTATAATGAGTATGTGCTAGACAATGTGTATTAAATAAGAATATTATACGACCATGAGTAAAGAAAACTATGGATGGATTTTTAATCATTTGTAGCTTCTCGTGATATTATAGATTATATGAAGTATCTTTACGGTAATTCTTGTGTTCGTTTTAAAAAGAATCACTTTACATACATGTTACATAAAACACTAATTATCTACGACCACTAAGAAATTTTATTATTGTGTGCTTGTCGTTATCATTACACACATTTTTATATCTCACGGTTACCATAGACAACGTGTGATATGAATTAAATATCTCACGATTTGTTACGTTACTAATTTAGAATTATCATATTGGAGTACTGGAATTTAATATTAAAATGTAACACGAGGGAGAGCGAGCTCATATTGTTACAAAAATATAAATCAACAGGGTAATCATATCGTAGTGTACAACTTGCATGGAATGTCTTCGACTACGGTTCATGCAACACACTTTTGTACTCGTGCGAAATGAATACAATTCCATGCTTGTTATTTGTACAATATACTATTGCCGATAATGAGGTAGGTGGCTCAGTAGTATCGAGTTGGCCTGTGGATTTGAGAACCCACAGCCGACAAACAATTTTTACCACATTAAAACTACCACTGTGGCTTTCCTTTCACTAACATCCCTGGGGGCCGTGATTTGATGGCTGGTAACCGCACTTCACGCGCAAAATAGATCACCGAGATCTGCTACGGCAGAATGCTACATCCAGTAATGGATAGAAGGCTTGATAATATATTTATTTATTGTTATTTTTACTATTGTCGATATGGTCTACAACTGTCATAAGCAATTTGGTATCATAATAGTTCACCAGACACTTTTGATTTGCAAAAAACAAATTTCTTATGTTCAGCACTTCCGAACAGTATTTGAACAAAGGACAATATATAAATTTGCTAGACCACAGAGCAGTACCTCCCAGATAGCAAAACGGTGAGTAGACTTCATGCTGAAATATGAACTCATCTACTGCTATAGAAAACAGCAGAGTCACTGCACAATAACATATGTACTGACACCGGCGCTCACTTACAAATTTAATTTACATTCATCGGCTGAGTGCAAGCAAGCGAGCGCTACTGCGAATACAACAGCTGTTGAACAATAGCATCACATGTGCATCTGCTGATTCTGCTGCACACACGCTCTAATCTAATTCACCATCATCAGATGCGAAGATTGTACGAGTCAAATTATTACATTCACTCAAAGAAAGGTTACATTTTACACACGTGCTCTCTCATTATTCGAAATACACCGGAAACTGATTTTAACTAAATGTTCCGTATTCATTTTAAAATGAAAGGCTACTACTATATATCACACAATGCTGATTATATACTATGAAATAACAATGATAATGAAAGACACCTTTAATTAATATGAAAAAATAATTATGCTGATACAGAATGATTGTTAAATAATAGTTCACTGCGACCTTACTATAAAAAGTGATTGTATTTACAAATTCACATTCACAAACATAACAAACTATTAATTACAAATTTTATGTATTTTTAGAGTGCCTGTCACTTTCAGTATATTTTTCTCATTACAAAAACATAAGATTTGTTAATTACAACTTATCATAAAATTGAACATTTTGTTTAATTTGCTGTTTCACAACAGTTAGCAGAATGTTTTAATAATGTTTAATTTTTAATATGACAGTAACAGTAACAAAAAAATGAATCTATATCGAAACAAAAACTATAAAATTGTATTGTTTATTTATTTATCTTACTAACGTATTATTGTTTACTAATAACTTTGTACGAGCTACATTATGCAGTACATAATACCTTAGGGCCATTATGAATTGCTATGGTAATATAGACAACTAATCTAAACAAAAACATGTTTTGTATTCTCAACAAGATGGCTAGATACCACCACATTCATAGACCACTATTTTTGATCCATTATTTAGTAAGACATAAAATATTGAAGGGTCTTGACCGAAAAATACTGATAATAGATTAGGCATGATTTATGGTGATTTATTTAGTACAATAATTAATTAATTCAAGGTAAATTTAGATCATGTCAGAGAACGGGTTATGGAGCATATTTTCCGGATTTTTGGTCTCACATATGCACCAGGGGCATTATTTTATGTTTATACCCCTCATGCGATGTACAAATTCTCAGACCTCGCATAGGTATAAGCATCTTTATAATACCCTTGGTATTTATATATTATTATTATTACCCACAGCCGACAAAACATTTTCCCCAATTTAAAATTACCCCTGTGACTTCCCCACCACTAACATGTTCGGGGGCCGTGATTTGACGGCCGATAACAGCACTTTACACTTATAAATATATCACTTACCGAGATCTGCTTCGGCAGAGTGCTACATCCAGTAATGGATAAAACGCGTGATGCTATATTTATTTATTATAGAAATCTGCTATAACTCCTACACCCAGGAATGGGTAAAAGACATGATGATATATTATATTATTATTATTATTACTATTTATTATTATCAAATTATGCGTGAGAAATAGAATATTCCAGCAGTGTATCCAATGTTAGCAATAGCAGTGGCCGATAAAACGTTTTAATGGTTGTCGGTAATAGAACAGTAAAATAAAATAATATTCTACAAAAGAGATTAACTTTGTAGACAAAAGAGTGTAGGTAATTTAGGAACTTATTATGTGTGAATTTTAATATTCTAGAAAGTCAAAAAAGAACGGGGTATAAAAGGGAAATTATTTAATTATATCTCGGCGACTGTTTATCGCCATCTTCATATTAAGTTTTTCTGTCTTTATAGAACATTAAAATTAGTACATAATCCATAAACTGAAATTTAGAGAATCGCAAAACAATAAAATTAATCAACAGGTACAGCAGTCACCCTTAATAACCGTTCTATCGTTCATACTATAACGGTCTATAAATTTATGATCATATTATCTATAAAATATTACTGTTACCAGTCGTTCATTCCAGTTTTTAGATTGTAGTTCATTAATAGCTACCTACAATATGACAAAAATATCAAAAACTACTTACTTAAGTAAACCATAACTTCCGTAATACAGACTGTTTATTTGTTCGTGACAACAATTATCTGTAAACGACTTAATAACCAAAACATAAAAGTAGCCAGTGCCAGTACTAATTAAGCATCTTTTTCCTTTCCAAGTGTCAATAAACCAGAATCCCAGGGTACAAAACACAACATAACCAATAAATTCCCAGTCGAGATGATTAAATCATTCCGTAAACACGCGAAAAAGCGCGTCTCGTTCTGCGTAACGGTAAGTTTTTTACGATGTCGCAGCCAAGGACACAATTCAATTACCTGTTCACGTAATGAACGGCAGCGTGGCTACGACTACGGCTGCGAGCTGCGAGTGTTTCCTGCATCGGATGCAATAACCACGTAAGTGGTCCGACGTGTCAGGTGCAGCCAGTGGCGTGCGTAACCGGGGAGTTGTGATGATTGGAAATATTGTTTTGTGGTTAGGGTTGCTGAGCGGAACAGAAAAGTTGGATTTGTGACTGTGATAATGATGATTTTGACGTACTTTGTTGCAGTTGAGAGTTGTTGTTATTACTGTTATGAAGGTGATAACAAATTTAAATTAATATAATATTACCTATATGAAATATAAATATTAAAGTAAATATAAAATAGGGTAATGGCTCAGTGGTATCAAGTCGGCTTGTGGATCTTAAGAACCCTGATTCGATCCCCACAGCCGACAAAACATTTTCACCAATATAAAATTACCCCTATGGCTCCTCCACTACTAACATCTTTGGGGACCGTGATTTGATGGCTGGTAACCGCACTTCACGCGCATAATTATATCACTGACCGAGATCTGCTTCGGCATAGTGCCAAACCCAGTAATGGGTAAAAGGCGTGATGATATATTTATATTTATTTTATTTATTAAAATTTAAATAATATTCTGAATAAGTAGAAATATTATATTAGCTCTGGCTAATGTGTAATTTGCTATATGTTATTAAAATAAGTTTTTTTTCTACAACTGTCAAAAAACAACATTTTTACATCGCTATGGATACGCGAAGTTTGTGTATTTTTCAATGATAATTCAAAATTAAAATTTAATGACACTTTTCTGCTTCGCCACACCCAGTAATGGGTTGAAGGCGTGATGATGATATATTTTATTTTTTTATTTATTTATCAAACTTTTTCACGTTCCGTTGGTGACTATGTATCAATAACACCAAATTCATATTATTTTCGATTTTTTCCTTCAATTTACTAAAACAAAGCAATAATTATCAACACATTATTCTTTTATTGACAGCCGCAAAAAAAAAATTTGTTTGTATTTCGTTATATTAAATATTTGCTATGGTTACTAAGTAATGATTATTTTACCGTTTTATGCACAGGCGCACAGCATTACCAACTAGGCAGAAGAACCAAGAACACAAGACTAAAGAAAAGACTTCCACAAGATCTACTACTATCATCAGGAGAAGAAACAACCAATAGCGACATCTGAGAAACCCCAAACCCCTGTTGCTACACCTACACGGTAGAATTAAATATGTATTGCTAACCATAACTAACACAAACACTGCCACAGGAGGGTGTAACCCACTGTCTCCACTAGTGCCATTCAATGCTACCGAAATATGCACATGTACAACAATACCATGTATAACATTTATATTTGTTGGTCTGGTAAATAAATGATTAAAAAAAAATATATATATATATTTTACCGTTTGTAAAATATTTTTTTACGGCTGACCAGAAACTAGACATTATTAACTGTCAGTTCTGTTCTGTTCTGCTGTAGGTACACAAATAACTATTTTGGCCTAGGACGAAATGTACTTTTCGGTTACTAAAATGATATTTGAACTAAAAAATATTGAAACGTTAGACATTTAATAGATAAATTGCAAGAATTTCCTAATTAAAATTTATAAAATTATTGTACTTGTATAACCATAATATTTACGTAGTTATCTCGTATCTATATTATTGTTAAAATAAGTGTTACATACATACCGTGCGAGTATACAACGTGAGAAGTTAGAGTTTTTTCTTAAACCGAACAACAAAACTGTTCATAATTTTACGATGTGAAAGATATGCGTGCATATTATTATGATGTTATGAGGTCGTAATTCTGTTTAGAAACACAGCTGGTATTTTTTTTTACTAACAATAATTTTATGAGAAACAGACAGGTGTAAATGTGTAGCCAACAAAAAAAAAATTATGAATATTTTACATCATTACATTTTGATCCACATTCCACATAACTTTTTATTGATTTTGATATTAAATTATTTGTTCGGTATACATATAATAGTCAATATTGTACAATGCAAATGACAGTTACTAATTTCAAATTTTTACAAAATAATATAAACCTTGACAAAGATCTATGAAGCCCTAAGAAGTGTGTAATCTAACTGCATCATTATGTTATTAAAAAAAGTCGAAGCGATAGTTGAGCGCATTAGATCGTAGATCAGTTTTTTTTTGTGACGTATGACACACTTCCAGTCCCGGGTTCGACTCTACCGGCTGGCAAATGTATATGTCGCTAAAATGCCGCCATATTTGACATTTAATCATACACTCCGTACTGTAATTGGAAGGTTCTGTAATGGAGAGTAACAAATAAAAAAATAGTAAAAAAAGTGCAAATATATCTAGGACATCAATAATACTTCTTCTTCTTCTTCAATGGCGCTACAGCCCAAATCGGGCCTGGGCCTACCGGGCACACCGAGCCGCAGTTTTTACGCTGCCGTACTGCCGGTTTTCGTAGTCGATGTTACTTTAAGGCATATGTATAAGTGACTAGCTTATAGCGCCAGAGTATGATTAATACAAATAACTGTATTTTTTATTTAACGACAAATCATACTTTATCGACAGGCGGATTCGAACTGACGAAACTTGGTTCGGGTGAAGTCACAGCATGTTAAGAGATGTGCACGCTCGACCACTGCGCCTGTATATAATACTTAAGTCGCTAAAAATCTCATTTTTCTAGCGTATAATTTCCCAAATGATTAAGGTACCAAGCTACTTCCACATTTGAATAAATAATATCACACATTATAAATTTGTTGTGTAAAGTTCTTATTTCTGTATGTCAAAACTTTATTCGAAGATGATCAATGAATAAGAGAAAACTATAAACAGATGAAATAATAACAATAATAAACTATTAATATATTATCTAACAAGACAATGTATCATGATAGGAAATAGCGGTAAACAAACTCATTTTTCAACTGTTCTACGTATGATAAACGAACAATTCATTTTACTGTCTGCTGCACAAACATTTGGCCTTCTTCCAGGACCTACTGCAATTTTGAAAGGCGCCAAACTTTCACCAAAAAAGTACAATATCACGTCAAGTTACACTCATAATTCATTCGCAAAAACAAAGAAACAAAAAACAAATCAAACTAAGAAATAATAAAAACAAAGTTAATACACGTTCCGTAATATCCTTTCCATCCGGTACAAAGTTAATGATCTTGAAGCGATTTAAGTAATTTTATCATATGTAAAAGGCATTTTAATACATATAAACACCGTATAACATTAAAATCATGACATGGGTCAATTATGTTTGTAGATCAGCAAGATTTACGTCCGATAATATGAGAATTCGATAATTTTGTTTTGACGTTTTAATGTCATGATGGATGGCCAATAAAGTTGATATTGCAGAGAGGTTATCAGAATTATGCAACCCGTTCGGCATAGTTGTCAAGCGGTGTAATCTGAAATTGCCAAGATGTAATTTATTGTAAGAGTAGATGCTGAATATGCTTGCAGTGTTCATAATTGAAGATTAACTGTTTTGAACCATGTGCTTACTATCATTAGATTGCCTTCATTATTGAAGTTGTTTACGGTTCGTTTTATTTTTGTAGAATAGATTCCACAATCTACATACGAGTGTATGCATACAAATACTGCTAGTAAATACACAAATATTACTTTTTCCGTTATAAAATCGACTCAGTAATAGTATATTACATAATAAGTCAGGAAAGTGACATTTTACTTGACGAAGCGGTTGTTTTTAATTTACTGAGTCAAGTAGAAGCACTTTCCCGACGTATTATGTATACTATTTTTTTCTGAAACCGTTTAATTTAATCAATAATATCAGAAATCATTTAAAATGTTTAATTTTTTCGATATGAATTGTATTGACAAAATACAAAACAGTCAGGTAAAATATTTACCAGACTGTTTTGTACTTTACCAGACAGTCATTTTTGTTGTAACCTTAAATACATACTTTACTTGACTGTTTTAGTAACAATCTACTTTTCATACTAAAATTGGTCAGGAAAGTAGGCACTTTTTTGCCGGTTTTAGAAAAAATGTATGTACATTAAAGATTTTTGCTGTTCTCTTATTGTTATGCTATAATCGCAATTTATATTCAATCAATTTGATACAAACTTATTTTTTTTATTATGAAATATAAAAGATATATAAAATATAATTTTATTATGTCAAGTTAGTTCACTTTTTAATTAGAGATCATTCTCTTGGATCGCACAATATTAATAAAAAAGGTAAATAACTACAAAATAAAATATTATGAACTCAGTGGTATTGAGTCAGCCTGTGGATTTGAGAACCTTGGTTTGATTTCCACAACCGACAATTTTCACCTCATTAAAATTACTACTGTGACTTTCCGTCCATGAACAGCTTCGGGAGGCAGGTGTGATTTGACGGCTGGTAACCGCACTTCACGTGCATAAATACTTATCAAGATCTGCTACGGCAGACTGATACAACCAGTAATAAGTAAAAGGCGTGATGATATACTTCTTAAAAAAATTTAGGTGCAGCTGCTCTGCCGATCTCGTTGACAGAATACTGATCGTAAAGTGTAAATATCATTTATCAAATCACGACACTCACACACGTTATTGCAAAGTGAATCATCGGGATGATTTATCACCGCGAAAAATGATAGGTACATATTTTATGAAAAACTTGAATAGTATTATCAAGGGAAACAGGTGCATATTTTGACACTTCTCTCACAAAATATATATACTTTTTCCACGATCCCAAATGTATAATATTAAAGTTTAAATAAATACAGAACGATTGAAATATTATTATTTTTTCATTCCTTGGCAATGGAACTGAAATATACTTTTCACTCGTCATTATTAACTGTATTCCATTTGCCGCTTGATTCACTTAAATCAGTTCAGATAAATTAGACCACAAAACTAAGCAAACTGAAGTACTTATTGGGGTGAATTATTTCAAACAGAATCCAAGTCAGTAAATCTAGTATTGGAAGAAAAATAAGCGAAATAGAATAGTCAAATAAATAAGTGATTTGGTTCACTGAGTGTAAAAGTTAAATTTGATACAAATGGCAAATGGACTACGCCAATCAGTAAGAGAAGAAAAACCTCATTTTAGCAACGACATAGAGGTCTAGAAGTTTTATTTCTGTCACGATTTTGATAATAATAATAATAATCGTCGTGGAAAAAATATCAATTAAAATCTTGGCAAAACTGATAAAGAAATGTTTGAACCATGTTCTTTGAATACCTACTTTGTGATTTGTACTTATCTAGTTGGTGCGAAAAGTGTTACACTACGTTTTCCGAGAAATAATCACACCAAGACACTTCCCCAAGTAAAAAATTACAGTTATTGAGTTATCGCAAACGGCAAGGTCGACTGGAAACGTAACATTGGTTCTCGATCAAAATTCAGTCAGCAGTGTCACGCTATGCCTGCGACACCAATCAGAAAACTATTACAACAAACTACACAATACTCGTACAGGGACTCTCAACCAACTGGCACACCATTCCTAACTGTTTAATTTGAAAATTAATGATCATATTCACAACAATTCGTTAATATTAACAATTCGTTAAAGAGTAACAATTACAGATTGATCTATGTAATTACAACTGTCATACCTGCTTAGTTAACGGTTCGTTAAATAGTTTTATGAATTCGTATATAATTGTTTCATTGTTACCACCAGCAAAATTGTCAAAAAAAATAACACAAATTTGCCCATTTAACCGTCTTACTATTACTTCAAATAAAAAGTTATCAATAGTAGTTGACTAAAACACCCTATACATTTGAAAACTAAATAAATTAATAAATATATCATCACGCCTTCTACCCATTACTGGGTGTGGCACTCTGTCGAAGCAGATCTCGGTGATATATTTTTGCGCGTAAAGTCCGGTTACCAGACATCAAATCACGGCCTCTAAAGATGTTAGTGGAGGGGAAGCCACAAGAGTAGTATTAATGTGGTGAAAATGTTTGTCGGCAGTGGGAATCGAACCAGGGTTCTCAGGATCCACAGGCCGACACGATACCACTGTGCCACCTACTCCATTTTATAACTAGTGTAATAAAGCTCGGATGAGGCAAAACGAGAAGCCACAAGAGTAGTATTAATGTGGTGAAAATGTTTGTCGGCAGTAGGACTCGAACCAGGGTTCTCAGGCTCTACAGGCCGACACGATACCACTGTGCCACCTACTCCATTTGAAAACTAGTGTAATAAAGCTCGGATGAGGCAAAACAAAAAGCCACAAGAGTAGTATTAATGTGGTGAAAATGTTTGTCGGCAGTAGGACTCAAACCAGGGTTCTCAGGCTCCACAGGCCGACACGATACCACTGTGCTACCTACTCCATTTAAAAACTATGTAATAAAGCTCGGATGAGGCAAAACGAGCGCTTGTATCATTCGCATTCGTGTTGTTTAGATGCGTACACAGCTTTGCATATATGCACACATCAAAGTGATACGGAAATAAAGTATAGTTATAATAATTGAGTAATTATTAGGTGTCAAATGGGTGAATGTTGACTGTAACACTCAGGTTAATTTAGTTAATTTCAGTAATTAAATTAAAGCACGTGCTAAAACCATTTAGTTTAATGTAGAGTAATATCTTGTTGTCTTCAAACTGAATTTATTTCTTGATTGGTACCTCAAGCGTTTTTGCAATAAAATGTTAATAGGTTTTTAATGTTTCTTTGATGCCTAAATGCTGATTTTGCTATCGTGAATACTTCTAAATAATTTGTTTTGCCATTTTCACTTGCAATAATTTCAATTATCTATTTTAGGTATCGTATGATATATAACTGTTACATACTTTTCAGCAAATACTATTACTCATGTGTAAAGATTACTTACTAGCCTAAAATACTAATTTATGCAACGGTTATATTATTTGAACATTAATTATTTATTATAAGAATTAGTTTATTGACACAATTGTCTGTTGGTATATATTAGTAATAATTTTTGAAAAAGCAATGAGCGTTCGCCGGGATTTGAACCCAGAACCTTTCACTCGCATGGTGACTGTTCTAATCAATTGAGCTAGAAACACTCAGCGAATACTCATGCTTTTTCGTGCAATCTTTAGTTGGGAATTATCCATTAGCATACTACGGTTGTTGACTTGTAACGAATGGACGCAACCCATGTCACTTTACATTTCTTCAATTAAAGATTGCACGAAAAAAGTATTCACCGAGTGTTTGTAGCTCAATTGGTTAGAGCAGTCATCATGCGAGTGAAAGGTTCTGGGTTCAAATTCCGGCGAACACTCATTGCTTTTTCAAAAATTATTATTAATTATTTATGGCCAGAGAATATTTTTATTCAGCATTAATAAAATTTATAATTAGTAAGTTTAATCTTTTCTCTAAATTTCCAAATATGTAAATTTGTTTATTATTATTTCCACAGTTGACAATCAATTTTAACCACATTCAAATTACTCCTGTGGCTCTCCTTCTACTAACATCATTAGGAGCCGTGATTTGACGGTTGGTAACCACACTTTACACGTATAAATATCGAGATCTGCTACGACAGAGTATCAAACTCAGTAATGAATAAATAGTGTGATGATGTATTACCTTTTTATATTTATTAAAAATTATTACGAATAAAATGCAACATAATTTTAGATTGAAAAGGGATGTTTCTTCTCTTAATTAAGCAAGAATTCGAATATTTTAATATTCGAATCATATTTCTCGCGAATTAATTTGAATAATAAAAAATCTACTATCATGTTTGATGTATACAACTACGGCTCGGTGAGTTCGGATCCTGTACGTAATTGGGATTAAGTTTCTGTTGTACAGAGTAGCATAAAATAAATGCACTAATGTTTGTGTATTTTACGATGAATTTTTAAAAAGAATTGAGTTTTGTTTTTCTTTGTTAAAAGCGGTGATATAAATTACTCCTACGTATTTTGTATTGGTTAAAATAGTGTTTTAATGAATATAAGCCTAATTACATTCACTGAATAGTACTAATTATTTTTCAACCTAGGTTTTTGTTTTAAAATCTATATTGTTCAAACTTTAGAAACCTAAAGAAATATAATCATTCAACCAGAACTTCATTGTTATAAACTTAATTAAAATCGCAAATCCCAATTATATACTCCTAACCTGAAAAATCCTTCCTAAAAACAAACTCAGAAAAACAACTCATTAAAAAACAACAAAGCATCAGCAATTAACGCACCGGTAAAACACGACAATTAGAGCCGCGTCGAAAAAACTTGCTGGGTTCGTCCGCGCAAACAAACTAGAACACCACACAACCTCGAAAGGTTATGAGAGAATACCAACATAAGAGGAGAATTCTGCAAGGAACAAGTTATGGAAAACAATCAACCGGAGCCCGGAATGTTAACGACGCGATCCGGAACTGCACGATGCATGTCGCGATGTCGACGTCGAGTGATTGCGACGGTAACGTGTCATGCGAAGTGAATGCAAGCGAACTGTGTTGTCTGTTCTGTTACGTATTGTTAGGAGATGATAATTTTACTAACTGTTACAGAGTTTCTAGTTATGTGAGTTCTGAGCTGTGAATAGGATTAGTATTGTTTCGAGGAGCACTAGTTAGATATGAGTTGTGAATACAAATGTGGAATTTTGAGATAATATGCAAATGCTAAAGATCTGTAATATTGTGTGAAAATTAGTTCCTTCTAATTATTGTTGTACTACGGCACTTTACTTTTGTTGCTAATTATATCTATATACATATACATATAATTAGTTGCAAATAATGGTTTTCATCAGAGTATAAGCGATTAAAAATATATTGACAACACAAGTTCTGGAGACCTATTCTAATTCTTGGCGACTGCTTGGCGACTAATTTCAGTCGCTAAGTCAATGACGTCACGGTGCAGGCAATATCATGAGGATTTTAGTTTCTTATGTTGGTATTAATAGGAACAACGGAGTATTTTGTGTTGGTACTTACAATTTCTGACAGCCACTTGTTGATATTTATTTTTCTTTGTTAAACTCAAATATTTGTAAGCTTTTGCTTAAACTTGACATATCACGAATTGACGGAATTTTTTGTAATTTTCAAGAAATTAGTAATATTTTAAAAATAAATAATATAAATTTTAACAAACTCTTAAATAAACATTGTTACAGTAAAAATTATTATTAATGTGTAGGCGACAACATTGTTATTCTAATTATCGGTAATGACCATCTGCAGCTGATTTTGTGCAATAATTATAATTATTATTTTAATAATACAAATAATAAACATTTTATAATAATATATAATTATACAATATAAAACTTTTCTAACTCCAAAACTAATCAACCAAAAAATGCTAAGCGACTGACGCCATGACACTCCGCAACAGCCTTGTACTAGTCGCCTGCCTACATACGCGACTCCCTAAGTGACATGACAAAATGAACAGAATTAAGCAAACTGATACACTTATTGGAGTGAATTACTTCAAAGTAAATTAGAATCTGTAATTCTAGTGCTGAAAATAAAGTCAGCAAAGTAATTCAACGAAATAAATAAATGATCTGGTTCAGTAAATGTAAGTTAGATCTGATCCAAATGGCAAATGGAATGCGCCTAATGACGTCAGAACTGTACTTTTTAACTATATCAACAGATGGCGCCAGTATCAAAATCGCCAACTATGACGTTAAACGGTCGCTAAATCTAGTCGCCAACGAATTAGAATACGTCTCCGGAAAGTTCTCATTGGCCACATGTCTTTTCGCGCTGTATATACATAAGAGACATACGCGGTGTAGAACGTAACTAACTGTGACATCTCAGCACTGTTTTTCCAAATTGTTCATCGTTTCGTTTTCTTAGGCTTTCAACTACAATAAAATATTATTTTCAAACATAGTAAGATTATTTTTCAAGAATCCAATCGTATAATATTTGCACTCTTTGAACGAAACAAGTTAAGTACCACTGAAACGAACTTGGGACGTCACAACCCCAATTAAAAAAATGATTGGTGGGTCTTCATAGGGTATAATAATTTTAGCATTTGTCTATCAAAAGTTATTTAGAAACTGGTTTTAAACTATCAGAATAATCCATGGACTTTTCGTGAATTGTCAGTCAATGACATGTGCTGGGTTGCAAGAAAAAAATAAAGAGCTCTTTAGTTAAAGAATTGTTTATCTAGCAACAGTATCAATAGCGATTTTCAAAAATTTATTGAACCCTTAGTTGCTAATGAACCGATAAAACTTTCATGCAACCCAGCATTAATCTTTGAAATTTGTTGTACACTGGAGCTTTTCAAAATTTACTGTCATAAGTGTTATCTCATATTGATAGAGTTTTTCTAAATATATTGGAATGTATTCGCAAGCATATGAGTCACCTTGTCATACTGTGAATGTTTTTGGATACGATCGAAATATGCACTTCGACTATGCACACACAGTTGGTTAGTGCGATACACACCCGACGCGCTCGTATTCATGGTTGCATAAATACCTATTTTCCAAAAAAAGTAAACATAAAAATTAAAATATAAATAAAGTATATAGTAGCCTTGTTATTAATTTTAATCATTTACGTCCGATTATAAAAAAGTTTTAGTTTATCCTGAATTTTGGATTAGCTAATCTTATTTTAGTCCGTTTGAAAAAAGTTAATCCAAATTACTTTCCGAAATCTAAATGGTAACAAGGTTATATTAACCATTTTTGAGAATATGGTTTAGCTTAGTTTGACTAATTCAAAATTCAGGATTAGCTAAAACTCTGTTGAGAATTAGGCTGGTAATTTCTGAAATATTTCTCGGGTGTGGACACCTTGCACATATGGACTGCACGCCACTGAATAAAATGAATTAAAATACGATCAACTAAAATTAACACGTCTATAAAATTTAGTATTAGGTAACTATTAATAAATGTATGTAAATTTTGAAATGTATATGAATCTATTTTATTGGCTATTAATTAAAATGTGGTGTTGAAAATGCGATGTTTCGGATAATTTAAGGATCGGCTTGAGTGAGAAATCTATTTTCACCATCTTTGATCTGATGACAGCAGACTAAACTGATGGTAGTGCTTGCTGGGTCGCGCCGTGGAACATGTTATATGTGCGATGGTAACACAATTCGTGCGATATATCTGTTATTGTTGCTTTGCGGCTCGCAGATATATGTACGTGCTTTACGTGCTTCAAATTCTCACTAAGAATCTGCACTGACGCATTGTTTTGTTTCGTTTGTCTGATGGCGTTAATAGAACCGGCCTTGGATATTTTCAACACGTATAGATTGCATTTCTTATAATTTTATTTAATAGGTAGCATCATATATTGATTGTTGATAAATAACGAAATTTTGAAACAAACATTTTATTCTGGTCACAAAATACCAAAATTATGATCTGTAAAGTAAGTAATAAAGAATAAAAATTGTTACTATCTTGTCTATTATTAATAGATAATGAGTTATAAGAGGAGTAGTAAAAGTGTAAGGGTGCAAAGGCTGTACTAGATGTTTATGAATTTCATCTTAGTTTATGGTAGTACTAGTGTAACGGTGGCGCCATCGGTTGTCGAGTGGCGAAACTGACGCTCAAAAAATGTAAAAATTATATAAAATAAGTGTTTTATACCTATTATGATTTGAATATCATGAATTGTTAACAGGTCTAGTGAATTTTCAAATACCATACCACCGTGTGGTGTTGCCATTATAAATTGGGATTCTTAATTTTTCGTTAAAAACAAGGTTTTGCATGGTTATATATCCATTACTAAATGATAAAAAACTTTCTCCTTCTGATACAATATACATGAATAGTTCTAGAACATCATACTAGGTTTTCAATTGAAACTGCAAAATTTTAGAGGTACACAAACCAAATATGTGCGATTCTGGATGATGATCGCCATAAGCCCCGTATATAAGAACTCAACTTTACAAGCGAATATATTTGTTCACAGACGATGAATGTGTTTCATATTTTAACAGGATGCTTATGACTATCCAATGTTCCCCGCAAATTTTCTCATAAGAAGCAACTTTACTTTGACAATTTGATCAGCTGCATCGCTGTTAGTTTGATTTTTAAATTTATTTTTAAATAAACACTCATCTCAATATGAATTATCAATATTACTGTCAAATATTCCATCTAAGTGATCCTTATAATTGAAGCGACTTGAGTGCATCTTGAAATGTTAAACGACTTGAAAGGATTATAAACAAAGATTGTGATAAGAAATAACTATTTGCCATTTGTGGTTTGGAGTGTTAGCATGTTAAATTAAACCTTCATTTCAGCAACAAAACAAAGATGAGTTAGTTAACTGGAATTTTTCTCTTGTATCTGAGTTCCGACAACAAAATATATGTCCCTAATTAATGTATTCAGTAAAATATTCCTGAGCTATAAAGATGCCGCAAAGTTGAAACTCAAACAACGCCAACTATTTTAATTAATGTAAAAGTGCAAGGTTAACAAAATCATAACATTGCTAATAATCCCACGAGTGAAGACGCAGTCGCAGTAGAATGCAATGATGAGTCTCTAGTGCTAAACAAAAAGGCGGCGCGTGATTTTATTTTAGAGCACAGTAGTAATTTGTCAAACAAATGCCGGTTGTGGGGGCACTGGCATCGACACCCGGACGCGAAGTCGGTGCTTTGTGCGACGCCTGACGAGACGGCGTCTGGACCAACGCCTGGCGCCGACAAGTGAAAAATGCAGCAATGCGTCAACCACCGGATGCGTATTTGCAAATGCTGCATTACCACAAACGAGATGTTTATATTACACAGTTATTTTTCTACGGTCGTGTTGAAGTCAAAATGAGTGTGGAAAGTATTTTTTTGCAACACTCAGTGCGGCAAGAAATCCTTTATGATGTTGTTTCCAAGACAATCAATGTTGGACAATCTTTTTTTAATTAAGGTGAAATATAACCGTACATGAGAAACGTCAAATATGGATTTTAAGAATTAAAATTTCACGACCGCAGAAAAAATAGTATGTAACATACGTGTGGCAACGACCATTGTCACACTTGTGTTAAAATATACTATTTTCAGTCTGCTATGCTTGGGATCCGTTTGTCAATGTTTATTTATTTATTTATTTATTTGTTACTTTGTACACAAATCAAATTTTGAGGACTGGTAACCGCACTTCACGCGCAAAATATATCACTTACCGAGATCTGCTTCGGCAGAGTGCCACACCCAGTAATGGGTAGAAGGCGTGATGATGATATACGAGTATATTTATACTTTGTACACCAGGAACTGAATCCCAATTACAGTTCAGTAGTGGTATCGCGCCGTATAGAATTCTATAATAGAATTCAAGCGATAATTTTCAAATGGTCAAATTTGTATTCCATTCTACATAATTTTGTAGCAGAAATGTAATTTACATCATTTGTACACTATCTGATATAAAAAGCACCGCTTATTTTACGCTATATTAAAAAAAAATCATAATTTTTACTTAACACATGATAGCGATTCAATTGTTTGAAATTGAATTCTTCATGGCGCGATCAAGGGGCAGGGTTCAAACTCATTGAGCTGTAGTGTGTTAGTTCATATAATTTTTAACTTGAGTTGGATTTGAAGTTGGGATATCCGGATTCGAATTCCGTTAAAGTTTTCACACCACTGTACTGTTAGGATAAGCAAAAAATATCAGTTTTTCGTAACTTAATCTGAGCTTGAACACATGAGCCCATTTCAAATAACAGTGTTTAATTTAAAAAAATATATATATATATGTCCATATTATTTAATAATTTATTAAGCTATTACTGTTAACTATTGTTCTATAGTATTAAGCTGCGTTTACAGCTATACAATTAGTAATTCCAATAAGCAATTGCAATTAATGGTCAGTATTCGTCATATGTCAAATAATACACGTTTTAATACGGTTCCACTAATAATTGCAAGTCGTAATTAATTAATAAATATTTGTGAACGCAGTTTGAGGTGTTTTAGTTCCATTTTCCTTTATGTCAAAGAACAAAGAAATGAAATTAACTAGTAGACATCAAGAAATGTTTGAAATATACATTAAATTTTGTCATTTATAAGTATTTAAAAATCTAAAATAAAGTCTACGACTTGTCGTTAATTATGTTAATGATTATTACTTAGACACTTAAAGGAAGTATTATTAACTTATTTACACTTTCCATACTGTAAAAAATGTTACACTTGCGTTATTTAGTTATATAATATACCTACACAACTATGTTAATCATGTTTTTTTTTTGTAATTTAAGTAAAAACTTGCAATATAAAATACTTGTGTAATAAAGCCAGTGAATCAACAGATTAATTTAGACATTTGTAGGTAAAAGCTTCAACAGGTAGTTACAATACAAAAGCAAAATGTTAAAACATAAGATCTGCAGTATGTCAAAGTGGACATAAACATCCAGGCCACAAAGCTGGCACGTTGCCCGACATCTCTTTGCACAGTTTGCAATTCGCACGGTAGATATGCGAAAGGAGCTCATCCAAAGACAACATTTTAAAGGATCAAGACACACAACATAAGCACACTTAGATCCCATCAATTCATCATTACAACATGCAAATAGAAATCCGAGCATACGCCAACTGTATAAAACTTGCGGTATTTGTTTTTAACTTTAAATAATTAGTTGGCATTGATGGATTGAGACAAGAAAAATGCAGAATTTGGCTTTCATTTTTTGTGGAACAGTAAGTTGGTAAACATAAAAGATGCAAGTATAAACCTTTTATGTTGACATAATTAAGATTGATACCCTGTAATAGCGATTAATTTTTTGTGAAATACTATACTAACATTTCGTAATTAGATCAACGATGTGATTATTTAATTATGGATTAATAAATATGTAGTATATATTGCGAAACTAACTAATGAAGGAATGTTGAACAAATGTAATTTATTGTAAAGTATAATATTAAATAAAATCATGTACTTTACCTCTTACTCTGTATGGAGCTCTATAATTGCAAAATTTCGTTTTATCATAGTAATGTTACCAGTCGTCAAATCACGATACCTGAATAAGTATATTAATGGAGATTGAGCCACAACCATCAGAAATGTTATTTAACATTTCTATAGCCACGAACAATTCGTTTAAATAGTTATTTGAATGTCTGAGCCGTGAAATGAGGGTTTGGTGTATCAAAGAAAGAATTTAGATGGAGCGGTCAAATACATGTCATACAACTGCAATCATTTTGTATATTTCCACAAAAAACTGCAAAATCTATTACATATTTTGATTTTGAAAACTGTTTTAAAACTACAAATATCTTCGACCATACAAAATAGACAAACCATAGGGACAATTGTTGTAAAGCCATGTAAACTTTGTTGGCAAAGAAGTTTCTAACCAGAACAACCATCATAAGAGTTTGTTTTTATAATAATATTATCACTTTTAACAATATTAAAATATGAATTCATATTTTGTGACGTTAAGATGGATCCAAGAATCACTAAAGAGTTTGAATTATGGCCTTAGGAATCCTTATGTCACATAAGAATTCCTAAGACCATAATTCAAACTTTAAATTCATATTTTGTAATATTTATCGTAACATATTTACAAATATTTTCATATTAATTAATAGTACGAGATTAAAAACTGAACTAATTATATTAATGGGGTAGCTAGCTCAGTGGTATGAAGTCAGCCTGTGGATCCTGAGAACCCTGGTTCGATTCCCATAGGCGACAAACAATTTTTATAATTTCAAAAACTACTCCTGTGGCTCCTCCACCACTAACATCTTTGGGGGCCGTGATTTTACGACTGATAACCGCACTTCACGCGCAAAATATATCACTTACCGAGATCTGCTTCGGCAGAGTGCCACACCCAGTAATGGGTAGAAGGCGTGATGATATATTTATTTTTTTATATTTATTAATTATATGATATCACCACATAACTGTTAGAAAAAAGTAAACGAAAACATAAAGTAGTTCAGTGATGTGGATAGCGTTACGGCATTCGAATCCGGAGATGTCAAGTTTGAATCCTACTCAAGATAACTATATATGAACTACCACAGTACGGCTCGGTGAATCAGGATTCTGCACTTCAATTGGGATTTACTTCCTGTTATATGTTATACAGAGTAGAATAAATAAATAAATAAATAAATAAATAGCTAGGTGGGCCAATCCCCTTACCCCATTACCTCGGATGTTGGCTTCACAACATTGTGTAGTTAAGCGCATAGGGAATTATCAATCATCTATTTTAGACGATTGAAGATAAATATGATTATGTAACCAAGGCAATATATTCTTGTTTGAAATCTCAATAAAATCATTTTAACGACCGTCTCTAATAGCAACGTAACATAAAGTAGTTTAGTACAAAAAAATATAGATTTCTTGGACACAATCGTGTACTTCAATGTTAATTTTTTTTTTACAGTTGCACTAAAAATACTTCATCCTGACATTTATTTAAAGAAACTTATAATTTCTGCAAATAAAAATGAGCATAATGAGAGTAATAAAACAGATCATTAGAAGAATTATAAAATTAACAAAAAAAAACATATGTAATTTTATATGAATGCAGTTAGAACAGGTATCTTGATAACCTACATAATAAAATAATGTGTATAATTTGCTTAGCGCGATATATAGAAAGTTATGCATTTTTAATTTGTCTGAAAAGAAAGTTGAACCATTGACATTTTCCAACTATGTAAACATGAAAAATCGAAACGATTTTTATAAATTTCGTGTTGATTCCGAGACAACTGATGGTTATTTCGCAAGTTTTTATTTTATTATTACAACTATAATGTCAAGTTATCCGGAAGACATTCCACATGTCAACATTCACGAATTATTTACTAATTTGCACAACAAGCGTGATGTATGAGACAAATTTATACACTACTAACTCTTACATGCAATCTTTGCTTCCAAAATGTACACAACTTATATTTATAATAAACTTTACAAGGCCGTGCATTCTAAATGCATTTCTAATAAAATAACCAAGATTAAAATGTTCAAAATATTTTGCTGTGTGCTACACACGACGCAAATGTTACATGCTGACATGTATCAAGATTGTTTAATATTTTAATTATGTTGTACTGCGTTCTATACATGATTAATTATAGAATATAATGTATATTACAAATACAATAACAAAGCAGTACCAATAACAAATTAGTAAGTATATTTACAATGTACAGGGTCAGTTTATATTTTCAAGGACAAAATGTGATGAAATTTATTAGTAATTCAATCAACGAACGTTTAATAATTATAACAAGTCGTACAAGTATGTATAACATTCACATTGTTCTACCGGAAAGAAAAAAAATGTACAAATGTTTAAATATAGATCTGTAACATATAACTTTTATTAGATTTTTTATATTATTTATTGCATTATAAATTATATTCATAAAGAATATTTAACTACTTAAACTGTAGATAAAGTTGTATACATAACATCTGATTTTCCTTTCATATTACAAATTCGAGAGTACAGAAATACAAATATGGAAAATACTACAAAACTTTCAACTATGACGTTATGAATAACAAAATTAATTCAGTATTCAATAGGGACTTACAATTTTGACGGCACATGAAGCAGACCCTCCCACCATACAATTTTGTATGAAACAACAAATTTGTAGAAAGAGCGAGGTGATACTATGCGGAGTCGAACAACTACTTTCTCCTTTCAACACTTCTGCCCTCAGATCCCTATATTTGTTTGACGTTTAACGTTTGGATCACGTGATAAAAGTCAAATTGTGAAGCTATACCATGTTCGCTACATAACAAATTATTAAATTCCGTTTTACTCACAAGATGGCAACAGAAAAATTTGAATTGTATAAGTCCCTATTGCAGACCTGGTCTATTAATAATTAAATAATTAGCGCTAAGTCAAATAGCTTGATATGATTACGTCATTGAATTAGTTTGTTAGAAATAATTAAAAAAAATAAATGTATCATCACGCCTTCTACCCATTACTGGGTGTGGCACTCTGCCTTAGCAGATCTTGGTAAGTGTGTGTGTGAAGTGCGTTACCTAACCGTCAAATCACTGTCCCCAATGATGTTAGTGGAGGGAGAGCTCCAGGAGTAGAGTTAATGTAGTGCAAATTGTTTGTCAATTGTGGGAATCGAATCCGGATTCTAAAATCCACTGAGCCAACTATGTTAGAAGATAGCATTTCAATTGGCGATAGATTTTTTCCTATTAATTTTAGAAAAGAAGTGCAATTACAATGATATTGGACGATCGGTGAGTTAAAGTGCACGAGCTGGCTGAGGCTATGAGCATCTCAACCGAACGGGTACGGAACATTTTGCATACATTTTTGGATATGAAAGCTATCTGCCAGATGGGTGCCGCATGACAAGTTCAAAGGAGTGTTTGGCGATGTTCAAGCGCAATAAGAAGGACTTTTTTTTCGCCAGATTTGGCCCCCTACGATTTTTATCTATTTCCAAACTTGAAGAAATGGCTCGGCGGAAGTAGATTTGGCTCCATCGATGAGGTCATCGCTGAGACAAACGCCTATTTTGAAGGATTACCAAAATCGTATTATTTGGAAGGGATCGAAAAATTAGAAAAACGTTGGACGAAGTGTATCGAGTTACAAGGAGATTATGTTGAGACATAAATTACGTTTTGACCAAATAAATCATTTCTTGTTTCATTTTCAGGGACTTTTCATCTTGCCCTCATAAATTATTAAATTTGGACTCATTGGATGCAGTTTTTAATTCTAAACTTTTTTTGCATGCACACTTTTTCTAAAATGAATAGGGAAAAAAAAACTATTGCCAACTGATTTTAGCATTTTATTTCCTATATTACAAGAAAAAAGTTGACACCTGGTAATTAAATTAGTTTCTGTCATTTGCATATTTAGGGCCGAATTTTCAATGCTGCTTTAATGCGCAGATTAGTGGTAATCATGGTTATATTAGAGATTAAAGTGTGATAAATTCAAAAGAAAATTAACCACGGCGATAATGTTAATCATAGTTTTTATCAGTGATTCACAAAGTAGCATTAATATTTCTCAAGGAAATAACGACGAATTTCGTTTGATGTTATGTTGACATGGTTACAAAAATAAAATAATTGTGAAGTCTTTAGATATGGTATTTAAAATGAATATTAGTTTAATTTAAATGAGATATCCTTTGTTTCTAAATTATAATGGATTTCTATGGTTATAAATCATGGTAAATAAAAGCTAACGAAGTAAACCAAAATGTTCTTAACAAGAGCTTATATTAATCCTCATATGAAGTATGTTCCGCTGGGTAAACACTCCACAGTGCAAGCAGTTTCAGAAAACACGAAACACGTTAATTTCCTTTGCCTTTGCATAATTAAATAAAGGATCAACAGAGCGGAAATCCTTGTACGTCCATGTATGGCTAATGTCCATAGACGCCGCAACACTGGACTTCGTACAACATGAACTTGACGTGCGATCAAGATAGACAAACACTCGGCAGGAAAAACTAGCATGTTTCATAAGATCTGTGGAAACAACGCCGCCTACTATCCTCTGCAAGACGAACACTATAAAACTGAAGGAAAACAGTTACGCTGAGTTGGAACGACAGTGAAGCTCGTAGTTGAGTTTACATGCAATTACCGAGGAAACATAAATGAATATGCTAAATAAATTGTACTGTTACAAGTCAAAACATATACCCACAGACGTAATAAATAATCAAACTGTAATTAATTGAAAAATCATTAACAAGGTAATTTTATTCTTCGTAACCTTATCTGTAAATGCGCATTTTTTTCAAGTACGAATAACATACAAGCATTTTTATTTATCTCTACTGTGCAATATTCATGATCACTTGAGCACACTTCAAACAAATTGAATAAAAAAGAAATAAATTGTAATTGAGCTTATAAAGTCTCAGGATACATATGTACGAAACTCATTGGCTGGTTATAAGAACTTTGTTTTAAATTTGTTTTAGCTAAACACGAGTAATGTAAACCATAACATTCTTCACAATGACATAAATACGAATATATTGACATTAATTATAAAATGACTTATGCTCAATATTAGTGAGGTTTTAGATCTAAATATTTACAAGCAGATTCATAAAGCGAATTAGTGCTAACACCATTTTATATTTCGTTTTTAACTCTTTTTTCAATGTACGAAACAAGTTTATTTTAACTTGAGTTAAAAAGAGAGTTAATTAGCATAAAATTTAGTTCATTTCTTTAATCTGTTTTAATTGGAAACAGAGTTATAGATAATATTAAAAACGGTGTTAGCGCTAATCCGTTTTATGAATCTGCCTGTAACAGCCTGATTCTCATAAAAGTTTTAGCTAGTCCTATCCGGAAGTACAATAGTGTAGTTAACATTACGGTATTCGGTTCCGAAATTCTCGAGTTCGAATCCCAATCAAGCTAAAAATATATGAACAACCATATTCCGGCTCTGTATGTCCGGACTCTGTACTACAATTGAGATGGAATTCCTGCTGTACACAGTACAATAAACTAAATAAATAAACTAATTTTGGTTTAGTAAAAATTTATATAAAATAAACCAAAATATAGCCCTGCTCTTATGTAACATTGAACTAGAATAAAGTTAGCTAATCCAAATTTTAGGATTAGCTAAATCTCTTTGTAGAATCGGCTGGTTTAACTCTAAATAATCATCATTATGCGCATATTTCCATAGTAATTTACAGCCCAATTTTTAAAAGAGTTTTAGCTAAACCTGAATTTTTGATTAGTCAAATTAAGCTAAACCATATTCTCAGAATAGTTTAATAAACTCTAATATAATCTTGTTACCATTTGATTTTCGAAAAGTGATTTCGATGAACTTTTTAAAATCAGACTAGAATAAATTTAACTAATCCATAATTCAGGAACATGTTTGAAAATCTGGCTGTTTGAGTTTAAGAGTAAGATTGAGGTTAAACAGTCACTGTATTTTTAGCGTTAATAACGCACAAAATTCCGTCAAAAGTTATTTTTTACAATTTTTAAAAGTAGAATTGTATAATTCCTTTAATTTTCTTTTATTTATTTATGTTACTTTGTATAACAGGAACTTAATCCTAATTACAACCCGGACTCACCGAACCGCACTGTGGTAGTTAATATATTTTATCTCGAGTGGGATTCGAACTCGGGATATTCGGATTTGAATGCAGTAACTAGAGGATTAAGTGATTAAGTTTTGTTTGTTCTAAAACACGGAAAATTGTTTATAAAGTAGACACATCAAAATTCCATTTGGTTTCTTTTATGTTGATATAATTTCAAGAATATTCATTTATCATGGCGTATAACTTACAGTTTACTTATACCAGCAATAGATAAGTCACTTTTTATTATAATTGGCACTGTACTGTAAAAGAATTTTAATTTTTTTTAATGTTTTTGCGTTATAGTAAACGAAACCATATTATTAGAATAGATATGCTTCATTTTACAGTTCAGGAAGCCAAACAAAATGGCTTTCACTTACTTATCTCTAAACGACAATTTTCTTGTACAAGTGGGAAGATATCTAGAAATATCTACGGTAGTAGCCATAGCTGAGTAATTGGAAATTGTGACACTACCTTAATAACAACTTTATACGATTACGACAGCAGGTTTTACATTTACGTTGTAATATCAAGTGCATGATCAAGTGTATCTGATCTCTAAAATATTATTTGAATATTGATTTAATTTGAAATTAGCGACCTTGCTGTTATGAAAAATGAATGTTAAGTACCGGTAGACAATAGAACGAGATCAGGTTTCCTAAATTTTTGCAAGGCAAATTAGCTCTTGTAAATATACTGTCATATTGTTATACATTTATACCTATCATTGGTCTTGGAAAAGATACCTTTTTTTTGCTAATTTCAATACAATTCCTTTCATAAATAATAGATAGCTTCTGGCAATACAACAATATGAAAAAAAATATACCCAAAAAAATACTGAACATTCTTTGTTCAAATTGAATAATAATTTATACTTTTAATAGCAACAATACTCTGACAACAAAGTCACGAAGAAAATCGTTCTAGTAATAAAAAAAAAATGCAAATCAAGCATAAATTAACAATAAAATTCGACCTTGCACTGAAAGTGTTTTAAAATATAAAAACAACCTTCAAATTAAATCACCAGCAATATTTTATTAACCGGAAAACATGTACTAAAATAGTAATAAAAAAACCTCTTGTTTGGATATTTTCAGATATAAAATGGCGGATAGAATCAAATGAAGTAGTGATGTTTGTATTCGCCCTTTAAGGTAACGGATGCATTTTCTCAGATAACACTTATTGTCCCACACAGAATCACGCAAGATGGCAGTTGAATCTTTTAAACATGTGACTCATTTTTCTACGTGTCAACTAAACAGGTGTGTACGAGCAGACAGTCAGTGGGTATGATGTGTACACTCGGAGAAAATATATTCCGAAAAAGAACTATCAACCATGTGTGATGTTTATTTAAGATGTAACTGTGAACAGTTTTGGTTTTTTTAGAATAATGAAGTTTAAACATGGATGAGTCTAGTTGGATGCTAGTGATTTTACTCATTAATCTATTGGAGTGGAAGTGTAGGCTTGTGTTGGATGACTTGGCGGTGTCTTTAATGTCGTGTTTAACAAAATGGTTTCGTGTAAAAAATAACACTTGGTATTTGATAAATTAGTTACTATGTTTCTTTTGCTTCAGAAGAAAGGGAATATGATGTTTAATAAATCTAATTCTACTCAAGAATAAAAATCGTTATATTTTCATTTGACAAATTCGGACTAATTTCAATGATTGAAATGCTTTTATTTATTTATTTATTTATGCTGCTCTGTACAACAGGAACTTGATTTCAACAGGGTTCAACCGAGCCGCAGTTTGGTACTTCATATTCGAGTATATATTTAGCTTGAGTGGGATTCGATTTCGAGATTTCCCGATTCGAATGTCATAACACTAACCATACCACTGTACTGCCGAACTACTTTGATAAATAAACAAAAATTGAGATGAATTAAATAACTTGGGACAGACAGAGTCCTTCGTTTGCAATTTAGAAGATTTTAAAAAGGCTTGAAATGTGTTAGTTTAGGAGAACTACAGAGAAATTTTAATGTTGTGTAAAGCTTATCGGCTGCGGGAATCGAACTTGTATTCTTAAATTCACAGTCCGACGCATTATTACTGAGTTGTTTTACTTCCTTAAAAATATAAGGAAGAATAATTGATTAACTATTTCACCAAATTCTCTTTATTGCTTACAAACAGTTCTAATTAATTTTTGTGGAAAATGACCTTGATTTAACATATGTTTGTTTGAATATTTGGAAATGTTTAACAGTAAAAATATTACTAGTTCATCATCGTCAAGATCTTTAACGGTTTCTTCTAGAATACTTCGCGATTTTATTACGATTACGGTCCGCCCCGGGCGGCACATATTTTGGGGCGACAATTTTTATATTTAGTTTTAGCTGTAAAAAACAACTTGTTCACTTCATAAGTTTACTATACGATTTCTACGAATTATGAATTACTATATGATTTCGAATATTTTTCTGTATCGACAAGTCAATGTAGGGTTGAAAATATTATCTCGAAAAATTCCTTTATTACTGCCTAATTTAAATATGCCATCCAATGGTAAACAAGTTCCCCACCTATAGTTTGTCTCAATTACAATTATTTATATATGTTTATTAATTTAATGGGGTAATGGCTCAGTGGTTTCGAGTTGCCTTGTGGATCCTGAGAACCCCTGTTCGATTCTCACAGCCCACAATCAATTTTCACCAAATTAAAATTACCCCTGTGGCTCCCCCACCACTAACATCTTTGGGGGCCGTGATTTGACGGCTGGTAACCGCACTTCACGTATATAAATATATTACTTACCGAGATCTACTTCAGCAGAGTGCCACATCCAGTAATGGGTAAAAGTCGTGATGATATATTTATTTTATATTTATTTTTTTAATTTATAAAAACCACCATTTGATTGACTTAGAAAGGGCGGCAAATTGGAGCTCGCCCTGGGCGGCAAAAGTTCTAGGTATGCCACTGGTTCTATGTAATAGATTACAACTATAATGAAAGTGCTTCGTAGTCGTAGTTTAAAATTTCGTTACTAGAGTCGCATTCTTATTGACATATCCCACTAACACACTACTGACAATTACAATTGTCTGATTCAGTTCGTGATTACCAGATTTAAATGTAAATGTGTATTACAATCACATAATCTAACAGAATTTCACAATGAACAAGAAGCAAATTCAAATGTAACCGAATTATCCGCAGACGTCATTAATTCAGCTACGATTCGCGCACGATTATTCAATTCATTCTTACATCAACATCAACAAACAAACCGTCTGCTCCAAATTCCCAGCCAACAATCAGCTTACGCCCTACAACCAACGGGCTCTCTCATTGTTTCGCACGACAAATCCGCACTTGGATCGATCTGATTCCGAGGAAAAATTGCGACACTCGCCCACGGCTGTGGCAGTTTGTGGAGCGTGATTAGCGCCTTTCAGGCCGAGATTCGCGAGATCGGACACCGAGGCAGACAGGTGAGGTGGTACCTAGGTAGATGTGGGATGGTGGGTGCAGTTGGGTGGACGCGAAAGTTGTGATGCGAATGAAAATTAACTAAAAAGTTGGAGCTGTTATTCTGATATTTTTCTTAGTTGATTAATTGTGAGCAGAATTAAATGTGTACATAAATAAATAAATAAAAATATATCATCACGCCTTTTTATCCATTACTGGGTCTGTCGAAGATCTCGGTAAGTTATATATTTTCCGCGTGAAGTACGGTTACAAGCCGTCAAATCACAGCCCTCAAAGATATTAGTGGAAAGGGATCCACAGGGATAGTTTTAATGTGATGAAAATTGTCTGTCGGCTTTGGGAATTGAACCAGGGTTCTCAGGATCCACAAGCCGACTAGCTACCACTGAAATACCTACCCCATTCTTAAATGTGTGCTTATTTTTATTGTCGATTGAAATGTAGCGTATATTATATTTGGATAAAACTAGTCGCAAAGCGGCAAAAAATTAATGATTTAGGTATAATTGACCTAATTTTTTTTGTAATAATAGAATAATATCAATATTTTTAAATACTGTTATTTCATTATTAATTTTTTTTTAGGAAAAAATTTAACGATTATGTAATATTAGTATTTTTTTAAATACTGATATTATTTAATCTCACTGAAATCTAACGTGAGAGCAGCATTTCTAATAACAAAATATTACCTTCTAAAATCATCAATTAATTGCCTAAAACATGAACTTCTTAAAATGAACGATTGAATTTATGAAAGTTTTTATTTAAAAGGAACCTAAATAACTGTCTCAATCACTAATTGCTTAATTTTTTGTAACGTAAATTATACTATATGTTGTAAATGTAAGCAATAATGTTACACTTCTATTGCTGTCGTAATATTTCTCTGTAAATGGGGTAAGTCCATTAAATAATAAATAAATCAAACTCAGGGATGAACAGGATAAATAGGGCAAGCGATACTACTTAGACATAATCTCATTTTAAAACCACTTACTACAGAGTGATCAAAAGTAAGTGTTTCAGTTGCCAATTAAAAAATATACTTGAAATTGGTAAGACTGATACATACATTTATTTCCTGTCGTTGATACTGACATTTGAAAATTTAAATTGTTTCCCTTACTAACATCCTTCTATTTCTTAACCTTACTCACAGAGTAATAATCTAAAGTATTTCTATCACTCAATTTGTATTTATTATAAAAATGACATGTCAAATACTATTTCTGCCTTTATCTGGCGTTGTGCCAACTGTGGAATAAAAAGATCCCCAGAATTGTATTGCCAACTGAAATATTTCTGATCACTCTGTATATATTGTTACTTACTATTGCTGAATATTTACTGTCAATGCTCAACATATTTATACAATAATTGAAATTAATGCAACATTATTCCTTCATTTTAACTTCAATTTTGTATACACCGTTCATACGGATTAAACCTTCAATTTCATAAGAAGTGCATGGTCTAAAATTGGATTAAAGTCTTAAATATTTATTATGTATTTACGTTTTTAATCAAACTTATAAAATACTATTTGAAAACGAAAGCAAGCACTTTATTAAATTAAGCGAAACTTTATATCTCGAAATATATGTAAAAAAAGTTAATATAAAATGTAATAAAAGATTAATACCACGAACGAAACCTGGCCATAATACATAGAATAAATTGCCAAATAAAATATTAATGAAGCATGAACTGAACCCATTGAACATTTATAATAATCCCGACGTCAATGCACCCACCAACCTTCATAATCGTCAATAATTAAAGAAAATCCGAAGTGACAGTATCAATTTCAGTTCGCCTTTTCGGTTGCAGACAAGAATTGCGAGGGACAAAACTCTTTTCGCGTCGAAAACACTGATTAAATTGATTGAACGTGGGCACGGGTTGGCATATTTCATTGATTTAATATTGAACCGAGCCCAAACACTGATAGCTGATCGATGGAGTCATTTACCTCTTGTTTGCCAAATATGAAGAATCTGTTATATGATGCGCCATCCTACACTAGCGTGACGCGCAACTGGTGACAATAATGCGACAGCAAAAATGTCAGGTGTCCGATAAATTTTATAATTATTTTTGTCTACCCATTACTGATTTTTATTTCATCTTTACTTGAAGGAAAAATAACAGATTATATTTTAGGATACGGCGAGTAGTCGTTTTTCCAAATGACTACATACATTTATTTTTCTACCACCGTGCTTAAATTTACATATTTAATATGTATTATCTATAATTAATGACACTCATTAAGACAGATTTGTTTTTTATTATGATACAGATTTTTATTATGTTTCTAGTTTGATCAATAAAATAGTAATAAACTTTTATAATATTCAAAGATAATATTTATTTTAATAACTTAAAATTTGAAATTGATCGTAGAAAATAGTGTATTTAAATCATATGTAATGGGCCATTAATACACTTATACTAAATATTATGAAAAAAAAGTTATTTCTAATTAAAGTGCAAGGAACTACTCTATATTAAAAGTAAGTAAGTGAAATAGGTTATGATGCGAGAGTAAGCTGAGCATATACTGACATTTCACTCATGTGTGACATATAACGTTTTATCTTACATTCGCGGCTTTTGTAGAAGATTCAAACTGAAATGAATGAAAATTCTGTTACCAAACTGTTGCACTAGTGTATAGTATTAATTGTTTATGGTTTTGTCATGAATTTAGTCACATATGAATACTAGCTATTTTAGTAATTAAAAACGTAATGCTAATCTGTCAAAACTGACAAAATAAATTCTTTATTTATTATTTTATTTATTTTGACAGATAAAACGTCAAACATTTGTTTTATTTTGTTTCAATTACATGCCTTTCGATAGTTTTGAGGCAATTTTCGTAATTTTCAAATCTAATTTGTGTCGTTACAAAGTATGTGAAATTATTTTTATTTATTGGTTTAGATGCAGAGTTTTAAGCCCTAAAGCTTTTATTTCAAGCTTTTTTTTTGCTTAACATATTTAGGGAAGCAGGAAATTACAAAATTATAATTTTACATGTTAAAGTCCTATGTGCGAGAGTCGTGGTCACCACCCTAATTAATATCCAGGGGAGTGGCTTGCCCCCCCCCCCCCCGCGGACCCCCATAATAATATTTAAAGGGAATGAAGTAAGTCATTATATGTGAGTGTGATAATTCTCACATTACACTCACGTGTCATAAAAAAACATTTTATCTGAAAGTAGCGGTTTTTCTACAATAAAATTAGAAAAAGGTTCAAACTAAATTGAATGGAGATGCTGTCAAATCAGTGAAATATTACTGTTGTTAAGCTGTTGCATGGGTATTAATTGTTAGTTGTTTATAGTTGTCATAGATTTAAACATATTAATCATATGAATAATTGCTGATTATAGGCAATGAAAATGAGTAGACATAAAAAAACCGCTACTGTAAAATAAAAATTATTACCATTTAGTTATGTCATGAGAAGCCAGCTTTTAACTCTAAAGCCTCATTCACAATACGAAATTCGTGGTTATGGTTTGTAGTTATAATTAGTAAAGTTAGTATTTATGTTATGAATACTGTCGTTCACAATGAAAAAATTAATGGTGTAGTTAGTGACATTGTTGGTAACGTAGAATACTATTTTTGATAAAATAAACACTAGTTTTAACTCAACTCATCTACAAAACTAACCTAAGAACAATTAGTACAGTTCTCAAAACTATAAGAGGTTCACTTGACAAGTGCTTCACAAAAACTGATTAATATAAATGAGAAATAAGTGTTTATTTACGTAACAGTTAAACAATAACAAATAAATCTATAAATGTCCAATTAAACTCTGGTACTTACGCAAATCTAACAGTTTATAAATAAAGAATATAAGAAAAATCATTAGTGTCACTAAAGGATTACGAAGATTATACAATTTGCGTTTTGCAGCATTAGAAAATTATGTAAAATAATTAATCAATGGCCGTTCGTTTTGAAATGATCTGATAATAATTAATTGAAGTTTTATTGCAATCTCCCACCTACTTTGCAGAAAACGAGATTCCAATTACTACCAATGATAAGATCACCAGATAACTAATAGTTTGCTAATTTAAAATTTCATAACAAATTACAAAGAGAATGCACATTAATTCATGGGCTTGATTAGAATCGATTGTGCATTAGAGAATAATAAATTATAAAGGTCTATTATTATAAAACAAAATAAAAAACAAATAGCAGTAAACGATTAGTTAATAATCGATTATCGATTGAACAAATTTTAATTTATTAATTTATCGTTAGAACACACCTTTAAGTAAAAGTTAGGATTGCTTAATTAATTGAATGTTATAAAAGTGAAGTAAAATATTTTAAATTTAAGAGATATTTATTTATGTCGAAATATAAAACAAGTTAATTTTAATTCATTAAGTTTAAATCTATCGCGATGCAATATGTAAATTTTTAATTTGGTTACTGTCTGACATTGCCGTTTATTTACAGAAAATAATTAATCACAGTATTAGAAATTATAAAAACTAATTAGTATCCAAATTAAATTACCTAACTTAAAAATTAGCTTTCAAATAAAATAAATATAAAACGCTATTTATCCAACTCTGGATATAGTATTCCTACAATTTTTCGTCATAGTAAATAATTTTTCCGTTGACTGTTTATTAATGGGTTTCATTAATGACTCCTTTTAATGCATGATTTGTTTAATAATGAACGATAATGTAGCATATATTGGCTAGAGATAAGTTGTAGCACATTACTAAACATAATTAAATAAAATGATTTTGGCACTTCTAGATAAATAATATTCACGTAGCATTCCTATAAAAATTAATATAAATATAAAAACATTATTCAAAAAACAAAAAAAACCGCTATTGCTACCTAACGTTAATTGAACTGCATGAACGCATCTACTGCTGTCAAAACATTTGTAACAGGTACGTTCCTAACCTAACATATTACAAACATTATTAACCTCATAAATTTGTCATAAAATAAAATTAGATTTTCTCCAAATTAAAAAGGTACGATCAATGGAAAAGTATTGCAACTAAGTCATGTATTAATAATCTCAATTGTCTCGATTATTAATCGGTCTCATTAACACACTAGTTAGTTAAACAACTAATAATATAAATAAATAAATAAATATATCATCACGCCTTTTACCCATTACTGGGTGTGGCACTCTGCCGAAGCAGATCTCGGTAAGTGATATATTTTGCGCGTGAAGTGCGGTTACCAGTCATCAAATCACGGCCGCCAAAGATGTTAATGGCGGAGGAGTCACAGGAGTAGTGTTTTTGAAATTATAAAAATTGTTTGTCGCCTGTAGGAATCGAACCAGGGTTCTCAGAATCTACAGGCCGACTTCATACAACTGAGCTAGCCACCCCACTAATAATATAGTGTATTTAAAAAGAAAAATGCTAATCATTAAATAATTTTGAGCGATTTTGTTATCGAATTGGATTTATTTATTTAATTTAAAATTAAATAAATTAACGACAGATTAGTTTAAAAGTGTAATGAACTGAATTAATAAGATTATTTATAATTCAGTAGCGTCAGCTAAGTATGGGTATCATAACTTCTGCATGACAATATTATGTGTGTGCGCATTATAAAAATTATTTATTACACAATTTACTTTATTATTTACTTATTAAGTAGTCATAAATTTCGAGTACAATAATAATTCGCAAACCCACCTAGCCCAACTTACATAAATTTAATTTTACAACAATCGCATAACAGGTATTTGAAAATTTAGTGGTCTGAATTCATATCCAAGACAATTACAAATACCTGTGTCATGCATTGCCTTGCAAAGATATTCCGAATGAGTTATACGTCTTGGAATAACCAATGGTTATCAAGTAGCATGGTTCAAATCAAGATTTTTATCTTCTTAATTTGACGGTAGGCGTTCGCAATTTAAAAGATAGGTACCCCAATTTTTCTTTCGTCATACCTTTTCGCGGAAAGCAATACTTTAGTCTCAGAAGCTAATAACTCATTGTGCAAAGTATAACTTAATCAGGTTTGGCAATTTGAGATCACGTGTGGGCTCCTAGTTGTTAGATTCTGTAGATAAATCAAAGTAATCGGGGCTTTTAACTGGCAGGGGTCCGACGTTTTAATCGGGCGTTCAAACTTCTAGTTCTTAAATTTGAAAATAAATAGCAGGTTGGGCTATTTTCTCTCAGTAGCTCAGACAAGATTTTATTCTGTTGTCTTCTTGTTTATTTTCAATTAGAAACCTTTCTTTACTCTACTTATTTAGTGTAACCAAAATTGCGAATGCAGCGATAAGAAAAATGAAAAAGTTATGAAATAGTTGTCTGTTATTTGTTGTTAAGGTACATTAGTACAAATTATGTTCATTTATACTCTTATATTAAATCTTAAATCTATAGTTCCTTTTAACAGGCAATATATAGCAAATTATGTACACAAACTCCATAAAGAACTAGTAAAAAAATCTGGTGTGGTCACCACACGACTTTCTTATACACAGCATATTTAATATTTAGAATATATGAATGTTATATAATATTATTAAACATGTAATTTAGTTTTTCACTAATACAGCATTTATCTGTTTGAAACATATCAAATATCAAATTTGTTTACGTATAATTTTTTAGTAATGTTGACTACTTTATGTCCGTTTTTCGAGCGTAACCCTTGGTATCTCAAGAACCGTGAGATACGAAGTCGATTAAATTGAGGCAAAATTGCCAAATTAGTTGACCATTTTAATGATGTATTTGTTTTTCCGAAAAAAGACATAGATAACTAGATAAAGCGAAAATTAAAATTTATGTTTTTTGTTTCTAATGCTACTATGATTATTGAAATATATTATTAAATATAAAAATTAGTTTTTCTCAAAATTAGACGAATATACAGAAAAATTGCAAATAACATTTTATGTTCCAAATATTTTTGCTAATATCTTTTGTTTAAAACTTTTTTTCGTAACTGATTCCATTTTTTAAATAAATGGAATTTATTGTTTTGTGTGTCCAGTAAACTTCCTCTTCCGGTTTTTCAATTTCATTCAAAATCAACTCAGCTCTTCATATTTTCATGAAACTTATAATTACCAAGTTTCGTTAACAAATCTTATCACGTTCATGAGATATTGCACATACGGACACACATCCATCCATCCATCAACACACACACACACACACACAGACATCATTGAGAAAATTATCAAAACGGATTCAGTGGACCTCAAAACACGTATTTTCACGATTCCAATACTTCCTTATACTGCGTATAAGAAAGTAAAAATGTACGGTGAAAACTAAACCTCTTGTAGATATTATACTCAACAAGCTTTTTAGATAACATGTGTCATTTTTTATGGTATTTTAGAAGAAAAATTAATATGAAATGCATGAAACACTGTCTAAATTTATAGACAAATGGACATAATATAATAACAAAAATAGCATAGATTGCTGAACGATTGCAGATCTCGATAAACTTTGTAAGCCACAAGAGTAATTTTTTTATGATAAAATTTCATATTTTTCAACGTTGGAATTCGAACTGCGACTTTAATTACTCCAAAGTAAACCTCATTTGTTACATAATATGAATGCAAATTGTATATTATTAAAATCTGATGTATAAGCGAATTATAATAATAAAATGCTGACTAAATGTGGAAATGGAAAAAAGGGGACATTAAAAAATGTAAGTTTTAAGAACGTATTCGTATGTAGGTAAGAACGTATGTAGGTACCTGTATGTAAAGTTTCCGATAACGAATACGTAAATGGAGAATTTAATAGCTGGCCTAAAAAGACATTAGATACGAAAATAGTGATGTTAATTGCACGATCACCGGTGGCTATGCCGGAGGAACAACTGAATATCGATTTATTCTGACGTGTTGAGTTACTAGATTAAACTAAGTACAAGACAGTTTCCGAACAAATTAACATAATGCTGATTAGGCAAAAAGAGAATTAAGAAAATGGAACAAAATGTGAATGGTTAGTTTTACATTCAAATCAGTTCAATCGCAAATAAGGTAGATCTAGAATTTGTTACGATTGCTAAAGAATAAATAAATATGATACAGTAACAAAAAAAAATAAAAATAAATATTCGTTTGATAATACTGTTCAACAAGATTTTGTGACTTTGTTCTCTCTATGTGTAACTGGTTCCATTTATACAACATTGTAGGAAAATCAATGATATAATGTACATGATTTGCTTTTACTGACCGCATATTAATTTTTTACAATTTTTTGCCCTCATTTTGCTTCGGATGACCAATAACAGTTCTATTGTGCCTTTTCTGATATGAGGGGTACCTTTAGGGCAAAAAATCGGAAAAAATACTAAAAAATCATATTGAATCAATACGTTGACCGGAAAAGAAAATTATCATCATTATATCACAGATTTTCCTTCATTGGAGGACAAAAGGAACCAGTTATAATAACGGATGTTCAATCAATCTTGGCGTCCTGGCTGTGAAACGCATGTCTGTACTTTTTTCATATAAATTAACCTTAAACGTCATAATTTATTTGGCATAAATTAAAGTAAAACAATAACTGTTTTTAGAAGTAAAATGTTTACTCAGGAACAAAAAAGTTTATAGTGAAGTTATATTTTCATAACAGTCAGCGAAATGAAACGGAATTGCATTTTCCTCATTTTGAATGACTTTTGACATTTTATTTAAGGTTAAATTGTATTCATAAAGTACAGACATATGTTTAACAGTCCATAGCCACCCAGGACGACAAGACTTATTGAACACCCGTTATATACAGGGTGGTGACCGCAACTCTCGAACATAGGGCTTTAACATGTAAAATCACAATTTTGTAATTCGGTTTTGTATATGTGTATATACAGGCTGGTGAACGCGATTCTCGAACATAGGGATTTATAAAACGTGTAAAATCACAATTTTGTAATTTCCTGCTTCCCTAATTATTTTAAGCAAAAAAGCTTCGAATAAAAGTTTTAAGGCATAAAATTCTGCACCCAAGCCAATAAACAAAATTAACTTTGCATACTTCGTAACGGCACAAATTAGATCTGAAAAGGACAAAAAGAGCCTCAAAACTATCGATAACCATGGAATTGAAACAAAATTAAACAAATGTTTGACGTATAACCTGTCAAAATTATTCCTATATTTATTATGTCATTTATTTTGATAGTTGCCGTTACGAAGCAAGTCGGCCTGTGGATCCTGAGGTCCCTGGTTCGATTCCCACAGGCGACAAATTTTCATAATTTGAAAAAGCTATCCCTGTGGCTCCTCCACCACTAACATGTTTGGGGGCCGTGATTTGACGGCTGGTAACCGCACTTCACGCGCAAAATATATCACTTACCGAGATCTGCTTCGGCAGAGTGCCACACTCAGTAATGGGTAGAAGGCGTGATGATATATTTATTTATTTATTTATTTACGAAGCAAGTAAAATTAATTTTGTTTGTTGTCTTAGATGCAGAATTTTATGCCCTAAAACTTTTATCAGAAGCTTTTTTGCTTAAAATAATTAGGGAAGCAGGAAATTACAAAATTGTGATTTTACACGTTTTATAAATCCCTATGTTCGAGAATCGCGTTCACCAGCCTGTATATACACATATACAAAACCGAGTTGCAAAAAATATGTACAAATTTGTTGAACAGTATAATAATAAGTATACATACCTAAGTCAAAACATACTGTTAATTACAGACCCCGTTTTTTGCAAGTTACAATGTTACATCTAAATAATCTATTACACTTTTGGTATATTATTGTCGCATATAATTTGAGAAATATCTGAGACTACAGCAGAGTATCAGATCTTTATTTACACTTCTGAAATGTCTCAATTTGTAAATAAAGTTGTATAAACACAGCAAATGAATGTTAAATTCCTTAATTGAAAGAGGTGTAATGATAAATTCATATGAATTAATTAAAACAGCTCGAAAACATTTTAATCGGTAACTCCAACTTTCATAACGAAACGGTGCAAAATATGATTTATCAAACCACTTCGCGTCACAAAAATCTCGTACCCGAACATTTCAATTTCATCATACAATCTGTATATTCACATCAATAAAATGATTAAAATTAATCAAAAGAGCTGTAAATCATTTACGCACTAAATATTATCTATTTGCAAGTTGCTTACACAATACCGAGCAACTTTTGAACCATATTAAACAAGTGTTGCTATCGAATAAATCACAAATTGAAGATAATTTATCCGCAACAGAAGTTAACATTACAATTTACTCGCTCAGTAGGCTTAGACCGTGTCCGATTGTGGATTGGTTCGTTGGTGTTTATATATGTGAAATAAATTCACGTCCAATTCAGAGTCAACTGTTTATTACGTGAATTTATGAGCTGGCTGTTCAAGATGCTGCTATCGCACAAGCTGTAATTTCACTCGAGATTATGTTTATTTTATGTAACGCAAATTTTTAATCTTCTTTCTGGAGCATTTTAGAAATTCTGCTTTCAATGAAGTGTTATAATTTGGAAGACACATGTCGCAATAAAGTGACAGATGGCAAACACATCACCACACTTATCGAAATAACTGTCATTTAAATTTTACGTTTGTATTGCTCAAATTCAAGTGTTTTACACTTACTCATATTTGTTCATTTGTTCTGTAATAAGTATTTCATAATTTCTGTAAGTTACAAAATAATGACCGTCACAGAACTGGCAATAATTTGTTTGCATAAAAAAGACTTCTGTTATCGCGGCATTATCCATACGAAATAATATACGAACACACTAGTACACCTATACGAGCCCAGTCCCGCTTAAGTTGGCCCGAATCTAATTTTATCGTTAAAATTTAAATAATACTAAAAACCCAGGTAACTTACATTTACTAAATTCTACAATTAATTTTCAACATTTTTAACTAAATTTAACATTAAACATACGTTAAACACAAAATGTATAGCAGTTTAACTATAATTTTTTTTTCGTCACAAACTAAATCAACACTTAAACGAACTATCATGATTATTATCTTGTGGGCAGTTTGGCGGATGAAATTGAAGTTAATTATTATTTAAAACAAACTTTATTATTATACAGATTTTTAATAAAACAATTTTTTTTTAGTTAAAACAGAAATGTTTACTTCCTTTTTCAATGGCTGTCATTTCTAGATGTATGTATCGATTGACTTAAAATTTTATCTGTGTATTAACAATATATTAGTACATGTCTCATTAAAATTTCATTTCTTTTTCTTGCATACTACACGAGAAATAAAACTGTAAAATATAACATCAAACGAAAAAATAAAATTGGGCCAGCTGAAGTGGGGCCGGGCTCATATATTATGTTATAAACAGTAAAATTAAATCATAATTTGTACGTGTAGCAAACAAACAAATAATACGATATTATACAACGATGCTATAATGGATGCTATTATTCCCAACGATGAAGTTTACATGAGCGATCAAAGCGAGCGGAGGTTGTTATCATCGCAGGGAATAATAGCCATTGTAGCGAGTTGTATACTATACTTTATCTACGACTATTGTATTACATACAAGATTTTTTATAATTTCGTTTCACAATAATCTAAATAAAATTACGTTAACATTGCAATATTTTGTGATGTAACTATGGTGATAGAAAAATGTAATTTTGAAATGTTAAAATTTTTGCATATCTATTTTTGTTTATTAGGTTTTTCATAGTTACCTAACAGTTTTTATGCATTTTTATTTGCAGAAAAATTAATTTAGGCATCAAAATTTTCCGATTGAGGCAGAAGGAATAATGTTTATTATGTATACATGGCATTATGTAGCAAAAATCACACATTTAATATACATATAATACATTAATCGTAGATAAAAAATGTTATTTGAAAACTAATGAAGTCAATAATCATAATGATTTATTTATTGGCAGAAATATTGGCGGGCTAAATAAATTAATAGTTTACGAACCAATTGATGAAACTGAAAACCATTTAAGAAATATGTGGATCTGGAAATGACATACCTGTAACAAAAGAAAATATTATTAGTCTTATTGTACAATAGAAAATCCATAGAGAAAGTATTCGATTCCTGAATAATTTAAATGTTATGCATTGTTTACAAATAAAAGGCAGTCAATAAACAAAGGTCAGTAATTCGATAGCATCAATTTTTTGGTGCTTGTCAGACAGATGACTGGATGATTTTGTCCTCCACGGTACATTTACTTCATTTAAATGCTATTAATTTTAGTTACTCTTTGGCTCGGACTAATATTTGTTCAGTATTATGACGCAGATTTCACTACAAACAATAATACACATTCTACAACAATAACATTTGTATTATATGTTCTTTAAATACAAATGGTTGGTAAATGTTGATTTTAAACACAAATTTATATTATTTCAATACTTATTTATATTACTTTTTACCCAGATTTGGGCGTAGACGCTCAGCAAATGCAATATTTAAAAAATCAAATTAGTAAATTAATTTCAATTGCAATACAGGGAACCTAAAGCATATAACTGAATCAGAACCATACGGACGCAGTTGTATTTTAGCTTGTAATTACACATAAATAAAGTTTTTAGTTTGGAAAGGAAACAATATAAAAAAATAAAATTGTCATATTGCGACAGTTCCTGATTTAATTCTGGATCTTTATTTAAAAAAGTCGTGTCTAGATGGGCTCTGAAATACAGGTTGTTATGTAAGTAAACGTATATAGCTTAATAGAACTTTAACACTGGTATGCATAGTCGTTCGCCCAGCGACGCGCTGAGGAAGCGCCCATAAGCGATACACTTGGCGAAACGTTGGCGAACGACTATGAAGACTGCAACACATCGATATTTAACAGAAGAAGTTTCATTAAAATTGTAGACGTTTGTGCCAAAAAAAAAAAAACAAGAAACTGTCACAAATGACATCTAAGGTTCTTGGCATCGCAAAGAAAAATTATATGATTTTTAGACGAGTAAAATAAATGAATACAAAATAACCAAATGCATGTCTGCATACTGCTGATACCGTATATTAAATTGTACGCCAATAAAATGTTTTATACAATCAACCTTTTTTCAACGAATAAATCGTTTTTTTTTCATTTTGAACTATGACCATAATTGGCTCCAGTTCTAATAGAACACGTTTAAAATAAAATTAATTGCCAGATTTATTTTCTATGCAGTAAAAGTGTCTTGGCTGGTAGATAATGAGTGTAAAGAATTTTTGTTTAAAACAATTCGTCAAATGATTCAATGCCCCTCAATCCTAATGACGAAATTACAAGTTCTGACCTAGTTTGTTATACAATTACGACTGGTCATTGTAAGAAATTTGAATTGCAAATTTAATAAATCGATTGTGTTCTAAGCATCAAGACAACTATGATTATACGACAAAATAAAAAAAAAACTTACTCCCGCTGTGTATTAATTTACATTTTGATTAACAAGAAATCAAACTGAGTTAATCGGTATTTCAATGACTATATTTACATATACACGAATAGAACGTAGCCAATGACTTTTAGGTTAATTTGGAGCCAGGATCATTAATAGGACCATACTGTGAATTGTGATAAAAATTCATGTAATTTTGGTAATATAACGGGTCTTCCTTATATCTTTTAATTTCCGATGAAATAACTTAATTATTTTATTGGAAAATTTTAATTTTAATTGCTTATTTCTGACACATAACTGTTGTTTTTTGTTTTTATTGTTGTAAAGTTCGTTCACTTTGTAATAAAAGCCATTCAAGTCCATTAATATAAAATTATATATTTAAATACCGGTTGGAAATAAGTATTAATTATGACGTATTATATAAATGCAATTCATGATTGTAAATACTGTAATGTATTGAAATATTATTTTGCAATTTATATATTGGACAAGTGTAGAATAATAATCATGAATATTTAATGGACAACCATTCAACTACTACACGAAAATGAAAATGAAATAGAAATGAATAAATTTAAATGAAATGTACCAAATACATTGCTTAATTTACTGTATGACAAATCCAATTAAAATTTTATTTAATTTTCAATTAGATCATAGACATAAAATAAAATATATACTAAACTCTATTTCACGTAACTCTACAGTCATGTGAAATGTATTATTGAATATAATATACACGTTGGTTGTCATCTTTAATTAGCTACCAAAACGTTAAAATGATAGCAACTATCTACAAAATTATTTTGTAAATTAAAATTTTGTTTCACAATCAGCGATACAAGTACCTCTCTGCTGTATTCATACGTGGAACAATGTATAGCTTTTTCATGATCAGTTCAACAAATATTAGTTTAAATAAACATTCAATACATCGTTTGATCAATAACAAAAACACCGGGTAAATATAAATGATTAACATTGTTTTTTTAATGATACCAATATATTTTCAGTTTTATGTTGGTATACAAATAAATAAATATAAATATATCATCACGCCTTTTACCCATTACTGGGTGTGGCACTCTGCCGAAGCAGATCTCGGTAAGTGATATATTTATGCGCGTGAAGTGCAGTTGTCTGCCGTCAAATCACGGCCCCCAACGATGTTAGTGGTGGGGGAGCCCCAGGGGTAATTTTAAATTGGTAAAAATTGTTTGTCGTCTGTGGGAATCGAGCCGAGGTTCTCAGGATCCACAGGCCTACTTGATACCACTAAACCATTACCCCACTTTGTTGATATACCTGATTGTCAAATTGATATATGTCAAATAATTGTAAATTGATTATATGTCATTGTCGAACTTTAATTCACCTTTATTTATTAAAATTTACAATAACACCAAATTGAGAAAACATTAACCTAAAAAAATAATCAAGAGATGCTACAAGATGATCAGAAACAAGTGTTTCACTTGGCAATAAAAAAAACTACTTGAAATTGGTAAGACTGATACATACATTTATTTTCTGTTGAAAGTGACATTTGAAAATTTAAATGAATAAAATCGTTTTTTCCCTTACCTATATCAATTTATTTCTTAACATTATTCACAGAGCAATAATATAAATTATTTCTATCACTCAATATATTTGTATTTGTCCTCCACCACTAACATCTTTGGGGGCCGTGATTTGACGACTGGTAACCGCACTTCACGCGCAAAATATATCACTTACCGAGATCTGCTTCGGCAGAGTGCCACACCCAGTAATGGGTAGAAGGCGTGATGATATATTTATTTATAAAAATGACATGTCAAATAATGTTCCCGCCTTTACCTGGCGTTGTGCCAACTGAGGAATAAAAAGATCCCCAGAATTGTATTGCCAATTGAAACACTTACTTCTGATCACTCTGTATGTTGACTGTGACGAGTCTTGCCAACTAAACAGGGTAGCCAATTTAAAAAAAATTGTCAAACAATTATAGTTACTCAGTATAAAATACATTATTATTTATTACATATTACCACTGATTTACCACATTTGTCCATTTAATCTTAAATAACTAGGAAAGTAGTGTTTCTTGTTTTTGTAATTATAAACTAACAAAAGCTAGGTACTTAAAACCTGTACTTATTTAGAATTTAGAAGCTTTGAGGTTATGTTATCTCAAAGCACCATCTCCTGGCAACACTTAAGTAAACTACTAATACCGTCACTACATTGTTAACAAAGTAATAAAATATAATATTGCAAGTACTAATTCTGTGAACTTCGCTACTACAAAAGTAGGTAGTGTAGCTCAACTCCAGCATTAAAAGAAACAACAAACCTGTAACCTTTTCAGCAAATCTCAGATCTGTTATCTTGCTGTGTAAATCTCTGCTGCGCGTTGGTGTTCTCGTGCGCACAAACCGAACTAAACATCGAACGAAGTCAAGAAAACTTTGTTCATTACAAGCGAGACTTGACGAAGAATGAAAGTTGACCTTCACTGCTCACAACAATGATATGCAACATGACATATTCATCAATATAATATACCGACATTATATATTCAATCCAAGGTTGATATTAATTTATGAAATATGATACCCGGTATTGATAATGTCGAAACGTTTAAGTGGTCGGGTATCTTCTTACGTTATAGTTCCGCATAGCGAACTACTTCAGATTTTGACTTGTATTATGCAATAGCAAAACAATAAAACTTAAAAAAAAAATTGATTGTATTAAGTAATGTACTAGCAATGGTATAAATTATCTAAAAACAAGTATTTCAACCAAATCACGATTATTCCAGTTCAAAGTTGTTATCATTATTTGCATTTACACATCCCGTGTTACTTGTACCAAATAGCTAATATTGTCAGTAATAATATAACAAGAGAGTGAGAATAAATACAAAATAATTTGACAGATCTTTCGAAAACTTGTTGCCAGGCAATAGTCACAAAAGCCCATAGGGCTTGAGTGGCTATTGCCAAATGGCAACAAGTTTGAAAAAGATACTGGAGAATTATTATCTAATTTATCGAACTCTCGAGTTATATTTAATTAGATTATTTTTGACTTAGCTGTTGAGGTCGATTCATCCAACTTAAAAGATTTTGAACTGGGTTCATATCGATTGATTACTTATTAATGTATTCTTGCAAGTTGTTTCCAAAATTTGTTGATCTGTATCTGAAATGGAACTAAATCTATTTTTTTTCACACATTTTATTTGATGCGTTGTCAGTTTTAAATAATTATTTGACACCTACCTATTATTTGTCAACAAAAACAAAAGCTCTTGTGATTATTCTCGGGAATAATCACAAGAGCTTTATTCTCAGTATAATAATGACATGATTGGTTAAAACGCAGACACGTGACATATAATGGAGCATTTCATTGGTCTGAGAAACGTCAAAAAATAATCTCAACAACTATATTATCCAGTAACTCATTTCACCTAGAAAATTATCCTAAAAATATGAACTCTCACTCCGCTGACTTCACCAGAAAAACTGATTAAATAAATCAAAAACAGCTACATAATAAATTAATCTAATTAACTTACGTTGTTTAATCAGGTCCAACAATATCTCTGTTTTGAAATTAAACCACCTAAAAAATCAGGACATATAAACTTTGATTACAAAAAAAAAAAAAAATGAAGAAATTCATCGTTAATTTAAAAAAGAGCAGTCATAAAGTATTAAGGATCCGTTTATCATGCTATATAGCAGTGATGTCAAACCCCGGGATTCCGTGGAACATTTTTCTACATCTCCTTTATTTTATTACATCATTCTACGTGTATGAAGCTTTAAAAATATTTTATTATTACTAAGTTTGCAACTAGTATATTGTTACATAAGTGTGGCAATGGCTGTTGTATGTTACATACTAATTTTTCTATAGTCGTGAACTTGATTTAAAATCGATATTTGACATCTGTCATTTCCCGTTTTATTTCACATTAATTCAAAGAACATGATTGTTTCATAAAGGTTGTCTCGAAAACATCATAAACGAAGAAGTACTTCCCATATTCATTTTAAATATTGATACGGTGATTTTTCAATACGACCGTAGAAAAATAATATTTTAAAATCTTTAGTTCATTCCGATAACTGTACTTCAGTTTTGAATTTAAATTGTGTTCTGAAGTGTATTCGATGCTATTTTGGTTTATAATTTACATAATATATTAAAATGTTAATTTAAAATTACAGCAATCCAAATAAAAACAAATAAATATCAACTGTACAATATAAATTTGTACTAAAACTAAATTTAATTGTAAATATTTAAACCTTGAAATTAAAAAGAAATGCCTGCGGTAATTTTCTTGTAATTGGATTTTAAAGAATAACATTTAAAGAGTAAAGTTCCTAAGATGTCATAAGTTTGAAGATCACTGATATAATAGTAGTGACAGACGTGACAGACAACTCTCAGAAAAAAATATATCATACCGAAATCACACCTTAAATTGCATAAATTATATTTATCCTTTAATGATATCATATTTATTCACCTTCGCAGAAAGTTTCCGACAATTAACGACAGAATAAATTAAATAATATAGCATCGGAATCATAGCACAAATGGTAAAAACTAGATTGAATGTCATTTATTAATGCGATATTTTTTATATTTTTCCCAGCAATATACTTATTGTAAACAATATCCGCAGATGAGAGATCGATCCTTTTTGACACATAAATATCTCTCACTTTATTTTATCATTGATAAGGGAGTCCTTAAAAAAGTCTAGTACAAGCATAAAACTGTAAATATACCTGTATGAAACAGATGATAAACTTGGCTCAATGTCATTTAATTTAAGATGATTACAAAATAAAATGTGAAGCATGGTACGACATTGCTGCTAAATAAATGCAATTTAAGATCATCGCCTACTCTCTGCGAAACCCTGCATAACTAACCAAATATGCATTGTGATTGCGTGAACCAGGCGAGGATATCAAATAACCTGTGTTCGCAATATTTGCGGTGGATCCAAGGTGTCAAGTTAACCTAACATTGTCCACCTTGACACGGTCGAAAGCCACAACACACATCACTGCACTCAGGCAGTGTGGGTGTCAGTCTCAACTCTCCAGTTTAAGACAGGTTGCTTTTATTTCTGCCAGGTTCATCTCGAGCTCGGTAGATCTTTGCTATTATTTTATAAACTGAGGTCATCTGCTCTTCTTGTCTCCAGTTTCATCAACAAAATTAGAATTTTTAATTTGGTTAACATAAATAAAAGTAAAACAAAAGTTATATATTACATGGGGTACGTTACATAGATGTCAAACAGCCTAGTATTCATAATAACAAGACAAACAATTACAGATCACTCTATACATTGGGAACAGTCAAAATTTAATTAATCGTTATCTAAGCGATTCGTTAAACGGTTATAAATACGAGCATTAAAATTTAATTTTGTTGTTAATTTGACACGTTTACTTTGGACGGCATTCGTGGTTAATTTTGAAGAACATCTTCAAAAAAATAATCGTATTATTATGGTTATGATACCAATACAGTGATCTTAATTTTTCACTAAGACCACAGACAAAATATATACAGACGTCTAACTAAATGTATTCAAATGACAGCGCTTTTTAACAATGAAATTTTTAATTCTGGACGAGTCTGTGTTGGAGCGCAAATGTCGGTTTTTCGTTCATAAACGATAAATTAGGACTTTGTATTTACAATTTATATTAAATTGTGGATTAATTAATTAAAATGAATTGTGTATTATGAAATTATAGTTCCTTAACTATTAGCGTACTAAATCAATGTCCGTGACCTAAATCGACAGTAGCAATGACCAAAGTCAATGATTCCATATGGCAAGAATCTTCGTTTTTCTTTTATAAGTATATTAAACCTAAGTTTAAAATTTAACTTTTGGCAGTGTATTGGCTATAACAGAGTTATACAAAAGTTATTAAAAAACATACTAAGATCAACAAAGCTTTCTCGTTACTAAAGTAGAAACTTTAAATAGAATTGGGCAGATTTTTAGCTATATTAATTTTAAACATTCATGATGGATTAACAAGATTACCTTATTAATGAAAGATGATCTTCAGAAAGGTGATGTAGTAATAGAAATTAAGAATACTACCTAACCTTACTGGCAATTCCCTGATTAATGTTTCAGTTCGCAAAATTTAATGATGGAATTCTATGATAAATCTATAAGTTTATGGGATCCGTAAATCTCAAAAAAAGTTAACAAAAGCACATTAGTATTTGTTGGTAAGTAGAAAATATTTGATAAAGTCATAAGTTTGGTTACGATTTTGTTCATCATTTACAGATTTACAAAATTAGTAAACTTATGGATTTACATAAAATTCCACCATAAATTGTGTTTACAGGCAATTTTATAAAAAGTAAATAAATTGAGACTGTTGAATGTTACCTAAATTAATAACTTTATGACGTGACAAAAAATATGTACAAAATGAGTATAACCGAAACGAGAAGTCTTCATTTGCGTTGTCCACTTCTATCCCTCTGTCCTCGTATATGTTGTATGTGGTGCTAACTGCTAACACACACACGTCTAACTGTACTTTAGATTTACGTTGCTCGGCTCAAATATATGTAAATTGCTTGGAACAAAAGATTGTAGTTGTAGTGTTCCAGGTTAAAAGAATGGAACTGTGAGAATCTCCAAGTTTGGAGTTTACTGTTTTTGTTGGATGTTTATAATGTGGAATTGTGAATTGAATTAGACTCCGGGTGTTAGAAAAGAAGGCCTTTATTGTTTATGGGTTGAATATAATTATGACACGGTTGTATGTAACACGTTTTTATTGTTTAAGCAAATCTACTATTAAATAATAATTATAAATCAACATTAGCAGGTTTATTCACACATAAAAAAGGTAGGTGGCTGGTTCGATTCCCACAGCCAACAAACAATTTTCACCACATTAAAACTACCCCTGTTGCTCCGCTTCCACTAACATCTTTGGAGGTTGCGATGTGACGGCTGGTAACGACACGTCAAGCGCAAAATATATCACTTACTAAGATCTACTACGGCAGAGTGCCACACCCAGTAATGAATAGAAGGCGTGATGATATATTTATTTTATTTATGCACAACCGGGCTGAAATTAATGTGTTTTAACCCTAAAAAGCGGACTTAAACACTTATTTTTGGCCCTAAAGCCATAAAAAATATAATATTCTATGGATACATAAATAAAATGATAAATTTTGTTTATTGTGAATACTTAATTTTACAAAATGTAATTTTGACATATAACCTATGTACATATTTCAATCTTTTGAACATATAATTAAATTTTATTTTGTTTTGCATGCAATATTGTATGTGTCAGGGCAGAAATTAGCGATTCTGAACCTGAGAATGATATTAGCCCTCGGCGCTTTGCGCCTCGTGTTAATAATCATGCCACGGGCTAGAAACGCCTGTTTTTACCCTTGATATATAAATAACTATTATTCACAGATAAAAAAGTGTATTCTGGTTCTATGCTTTAATATCAGATTAAAATAAGCTCATAAAAATATACAAAATATCTTTTAAGAAATGAATATTAACATTAGAAATTGTTTTATTTCTATTTATTAGAAAGAAATATAGTATGCATCTGTTTATAAATGAGAAATATAAATATTTTTGCATATAAATGTTTGTAAATACTAACGTCATCAATAATTTTCTCTCGCAAAACCAGATGTGCTCCTAATAATCACCATCTCATAAACAAAATTAAAATTTTTATCATCTAACGCGGAAGCAATAAAAGTCTTTCTAACTTATCAGCAAATCCAATGCTGCAAAATACATTACAACGGCCACTTCACACGTTATAAAAATGCAAGATAAACTTATAGCTGCTACACGGTTGCGTCTATAAAGATTCCTGTTTATTGGCTTTAAATCATGGCGTCAAGGGTGGTCGACAACTCGACAGCGCAATGGAAGACTCTATCCGAGTGACATCTTTAGGACGCGGCCGCTAGTCTATCGAGGTAACCAGAATAACCATAAATGCACGACTCCAACCGAGAGGGTTAATTTTTCCTTATTCGATGGTTGTATTTCTCCTAGGGATTATAATATTTCTGAGAAAGAGGATTTTTTTTGTGTAAATAGTCTTATACCTGTTGTGTTATCTTAATTTTTAAATCAAGAAGATGACAAGGAGATATGTTTGTATTTAGTAAAATCGAGAGAATGATGTAATTGGAAATGACATGTTAAAAATAACATTATTAATTTGTATTTGAATTCCTTAATAAAATACCTGCTATAGGCCATGTCAAATGCCTTGAAAATTACGTCATTTTAGAAACCATGACGAGGCAAGAACCAAAGAAATATATTATTGTTTTTCTGAGGTACAATGAAAATGTAAATGAGAAAAACAAAATGAGTAACAAACTTAATGTCGAAATTGCCAAGCCTTTTGACATAATAGATTTACTCAATCAGTATTAGCTTGCAGTAACACTCCAATAAGTGCATCAGTTTGCTTAGTTTAGTTCATTCATTCTGTTGTCTAATTTATCTGAACTGATTTAAGTGAACTAAGTGGTAAATGAAATAATAGTATATTACATAATAAGTCAGGAAAGTGATATTTTACTTGACGAAGCGGTTGTTTGAACTACGAGGCCGCCGAGTATTTTAATCCGCTGAGTCAAGTAAAAACACTTTCCTGACGTATTATAATAATAATAATAATAAATTTATTTATTTAGCAGAGTTGCTAATAACCACATAATTACAAATTAAATAAATACCCAATAACAATTTACAAAAAATACTATTTTTTCTGAAACCGATTAATTCAATCAATAATAAATCATAAATCATTCTAAATGTTTAATTTTTTTATATATGAATTGTACTGACAGCAGACTATGTATTCAAGGTTACAACAAAAATAACAGTCATGTAAAATCTTTACCAGACTGTTTTGTACTTTACCGGACTGTTTTGGTAAAAATCTACTTTCCATACTAAAATTGGACAGGAAAGTAAGCACTTTCTTGCCGCTTTCAGAAAAAACTATTTTAACATGACACATGAGATTTGCCATATCCATAGTAACGAGTATGAATTTAACATCAGATTGTTTATTTTTAAATGAAACATAGGTTGTGAAGTTAACATTGGTATTCATTAGTGTCGTATTATTATTATGAAATTGTTCAAATATATTTTTTTAAATCGAATGGTGGAGAAAAAGAATGGTCTGCTAGGTACCCTCCCAATCTAGCACCACTGAATTTTTAAAATTCAAAGTATACACTAGTAACATTTTAAATTTAGAAGAATTAAACATTCAGATTCAAAACGTCTAAATATCTATTATGTATAAGTCCAATGAAAATATATCTAAAAAAAATAACCGCTCTGATACATTGGATGTCTAATTTGTAACCATATATATGGAAACTCCTATGTTTGAAGTTACAATAAACTCACAGTACAATAAACATTTCCAATTGTCAATTGAATGCAGAAAGCCGACGTTTGCCGCTTATTGAGCGGCAATAAGATTTTGCCACTCGCCGACCGGTAAAATAAGACTGTATTATCGTATCCATGGATAAATGAAAACTGTCGCCTAAATTTGCAAACAGAAAAACTGTCAAAAATTATTTTAAATTATTTTTCATGCGCTTCTAAATCGTCGTAGAAAAAATATTGTGTACACCTCGAGTATAAAATGTCCTTACCAGTCTTGCATGGTTGTTGATCTCTATGCGCAAACGGCAATATACTATTTTCTCCTCTAGGTACACAAATAACTGTTTTATGCAAGTACAGGCAAACGCTTTGGTAATTAATTTTTTTTTACATTACTATTGTTCCAATCATTTTCCAGTACATTTTTTTTAATCATCTCAAAAAAAAGAACAACAACGTATTTGCTTTGTTCTTATGATGTTTATTTTTAAATGATGACATCTTCCAATATTATGGCCTCCTATAAGTAGTTAGGATAAGTAGTTTTGTTCTAACAAAATAACTTTAGACTGTAACGAAGTAACAGACAAATTTTTGATAAAAGATATGTATTTATAAATAGAAAATAATTGCATATGAAACAAGAATTATACGTTAATATAATAGTTAAGATTGCAACCTCAACGTATAATAGAACGAAAAGCATACAATACAAAACTTATTTCCAATAACAAGATTAAATCGCCATTATTTCCCAATGAAATTAATGAGCCTACACGTGTGCGCGTGGACGCAGCAGGCCTTGAACAGCCTCCCAATAATCCAAAATCGTCTCACTTCCACAACATACAATTATTGATTATCAGCGTGAAATTACATCGACAAATCTGAAATAATAACAGCAGCCGTCAGCCTTAAACGGAGGAAAACACGATTCCTTCCGAAAACACCCGAAAATTGTAATAACTGCATGACGCATGGCCTTGACTCTGGAGCAAGTGCAGCATGTTAATTATTTCCGAGAGAGAGATGTTTAACCAGCCATAAGCACTTCTCCTCTGCTGTTATTTCTGTCCACTATGTACAAGAGCCGGATAAAACAACACTTGGAAGTGCGTGTGCAATGGTACGCAAACACGCATGAGAACAGTTTTTGGCTGCCAGTTTAACGAGTGTTAAATGGCTCAATAAATTTGCAGACAGTGACATTGCTCTTTATTGCCGTTGTTTCTTCACTCGGAACGCTTGACAGGAACTAGGTGTAAGCTTGTTCAAAATATTGACATTTACTCGCAGCATTGACGGAATTTACAGAACGGTAAAATTATCTTTATTTTTCACGAAGTACCCAAAAAAGTTAATAAACAATACAAAATATCATCAAATCACACCTTGGATGTATACTCAATAACACCAGAACTTGGTAGATGACATTTATGATTGCAAATTATTATTATCCTTCATACTACGTCAGCTGAAGATTAAAATGATTGAAGCCCAAACACAAACTACGAACTATTATCTATCTAGTATAATTTATATAATTTGAAGACTATGGACAATATTTTAAAAGGTGAAACAAAATTAAAACAGATTTGTCAACTACGCCATCCTAGACTTTGTTAATAAAATGCTATAGGCACTTTCTTATACTTCAAGAAGGAATAAGTAAAAGTAGGAGACAGACAGTAATTGAAGGAGTTAGACCGTAGACCACGACTTGTGAGAGAAAACCCTCGTCCAGTCCCGGGTTCGCTACTACCGGCCGGAAAGTACTGTATGATGTACAAATGCATTTAATCATACTGCAATTGCGATTAAGTTCTTATTATGTAGAGTAACAAATAAAATACTCATAATATAGAATAAAATAAGATTATGACAATACAAATTTGGTTCCTTATGTCCGTACATACATGATGACTAATAGACAAAAGCAAATTTCTTGCGCGCAATTACTCGGTTTTCATTTGTACTGGAATTAAATGTACGTGTCGTAAGACAAATAAGTAGCTGTCATGTTGACACATAACCTCTTGATATATCTTTAAATGTTACTGCAACAGAAGTAAAATTACTAGACATTCACATTCAACCGCAAACATCAACATCAGAACATATAAATTGTGACTATAATAAAGAAAAACTGACAAGTGACAGATAAATTAAGATGGCGAAATGATCTACTTTTTTCCGAAGATGGCAGTGTCACTTTTAATTCCGAAGGGATTCAATTACAAATTTAATTCCCCGGGGATTAAACTGAGAGGTAAACAAGCATTAGCGTAGCAACAAGTATATTATAAACTTCAAAATATTTAACTTTGTTTATGTTGCTTAAGAGCCAGTTTTTCAATCACCGATTAATTTTAATCATGATTATTCCGGCAAAACGTCTTATTTATTCCGGCAAAACATCTTATCACTTTCTTGTTGTCTAAACATTGTCTAAACAACAGTTCCTTCAAATAACATTTCACAAAAGAAAGTAAAAAAAATTAAATAAATAAATATATCATCATGCCTTCTACCCATTACTGGATGTGGCACTCTGCCGAAACAGATCTCGGTACGTGATATATTGAAGAGCGGTTACCAGTCGTCAAATCACGGCCTCCAAAGACTTCATACCACTGAGCTAACAACTTCATATAAAAGAAAGTAAATTTGTCAAAACCACATACTAATCTTCAAAAAGCAAAACCAGTGAGAAGATCTATCAGTCCATCAGCAAATATTATGCTAACCTAACCTAACCTAACCACCCCATATAAAAGAAAGTAAATTTGTCAAAACCACATACTAATCTTCTAAAAGCAAAACCAGTGAGAAGATCCATCACTCCATCAGCAAATAATACACTCATCGCCTACATTTCAGGCAATTTCTGCCGAGTGCCACTTTCGGGTATAAATATTATTTTCAGCCTCGTTGCCCCTTGCACTTTCTTCGCTCTTCCTGTCTGTCTGCAGCGGCCGTAAAGATCTGGGAAAGTGAACCAATTAAACGATTCGACAAACATGAGTGCTTATGGCGTCTGCAGTTGATTGTCAGACTCTTGTTTTTTTCTTTTAACCATGTCTGGTTTTTGACGAGATGTTACTATTTTTAGTACCGTCAAATGAAGAAACGAGATTTTAAATGAGACGTGGAATAGAATTAGATACGTGTTAGTTTTAATAAAACTTGGTAAGTCATCTTGACGGTTCTTTATTAAATGTAAATTTTTTATGAAAAGTAATTAGACGTATATCATTTCAAAAACAAAATAAAATGATTTCAATGCAGAGGAGAAAACTCAAAGTCTAGACTTGATGGTTTATTTTTTATATCAGGTTGTAAAAAGTTTGCGTGAATAGATGTTCCCTGCTTGTCTAGAAGGTCGATGTTGGTAAATTAAATTTATTGCGAATGCAAATAAAGAGCGAACAAAGTTGACGCATAAATTAAGATTTTTAATTTGCCGCTTCTCAAAAATGCGAACATACGTTGTTGACTTGGAACATGAAATGTAATTTAACTTTTTGTTTCTAGACGATGTAATACGTTTCGTTTTCTATCTTGATAAAAATTAAAAAATGAAAAGCAGGAATTTATACAGCTAAAAATATTTCGATAAGAAAATATTTATGCATCTTTACTGCAGATTACACGACCAAAGTTACTAAAAATCGGTGTTGTTCTAATTTGCTCAAATAATAAATTTCTCCATGATAAAATATCTGAAAAGAAGATAAAAATACTTGAAAATATATACTGGAATGATTGAAGGTAAAACTCCTAATGACTACTAATCCGAATGTGTGTTACTTTCTAATAAAGTTTTTAGACCCTAATGAAATTAATTGTAACACAATCTGTGGTAACTCAAATCGCAAATCATTCTGATCGTGATCAGATCTGGTCTCTATTATTGCGCCCACGAAATTAACCAGAATCAAATTGAAAGAGTTTTTGTATGTTAAACGCCCAACTAAAGTTGTCACTGTCATTGGGCTTGTTCTCGGCTTTGTAATAAAATATGTATCATGAACAAAATAAAGATATATTCACGTTAAATTCTTACAGTCACTGTTGCTAAGTATACAAATTTACTGTTAAGTCAATAATCAGTAACAGTTTATAGATACGATATTTTTATATATTGAGCTGTTAATAGTTCTCTGATAAAAGAATTATCGAGAAAGTTGGTGTGTTTTTAGAAATGATTAAATTAGATAAAAATAATTTAACATTTTTCACAGGTTTTTCCCATTAGCTATCTGTTTGGGAAAATTATATGACTGATAATGGAATATAACTGGAAGGTTACGAAGTACAAATATATAAAAAATAAATAAATAAATATATCATCACGCCTTCTACCCATTACTGGGTGTGGCACTCTGCCGAAGCAGATCTCGGTAAGTGATATATTTTTGCGCGTGAAGTGTGGTTACCAGTCGTCAAATCACGGCCCCCAAAGATGCTAGTGGTGGAGGAACCACAGGGGTAGTTTTTGAAATTATGAAAATTGTTTGTCACCTATGGGAATCGAACCAGGGTTCTCAGGATCCACAGGCCGACTTAATACCACTGAGTTAGCCACCCCATTGCACAAATATATGTATGATTATTTTAAAGAAACTGGTCAAGAAACCTTTACCAATTTATGGGTGTATCAGTTTTGCAATCTGTTATTACTAATCGTTTAATTATGACCTATAAACGTTAGTAAATGATGATCTAATCTCTAGCCTAAAGTATGTATTTTAATGTTGAATAAAAATAAATATATCATGACGCCTTCTATCCATTACTGGATGTGGTACTCTGCAGTAGCAATCTCGGTAAGAGATATATTTATGCCAGTGCAGAGCGGTTACCAGTCATCTAATCAGGGCCTCCAAAGATGTTAATGTACGGGTAGCCACAGGGATAACGTTAATATGGTCTAAAGTTTGTTGACTGCAGGAATCAAACCCGGGTTCTCAAATCCATAGTCCGACGCGTTACCAGTAAGCTATTTACCCCATTATTATTGAAGAATCAACAAAATTGCGATGAAGTGCTGATTTCTATTTCTCTTCATTTTAGGGGTAATAAAATTTGATTCTTATTGCCATTAAGTACATAGATTTGTAGAGGGAATGAATCAAATGTTTTCTTTGGATTTTCAACTAAACCTTGCTAAAAATATTATTTTATTGCAAATTTTATCTATAAATAGAACCATCAATAAAATTAGCATATCGCAATTTATTTATTTTTGCTACTCAGTACAACAGGAACTTAATCTCAATTATAGTAGAAGGTCCGGACTCGCCAATCCGTAGTGTGGTAGTTCATATATATTTAGCTTGAGTGAGATTCGAACTCGGGATCTTGGGATTAGAATGCCGTAGCTCTATCCACTGTACTGCAATATTTAGATACTCGTAGTATAACAAACCTCATAACAATTCAAATAAATTACATTACAGTTGCACCCTAAACCAAACCTTCCATTTTAAAAGCTTCTGAACATCTGACAATCAAAGCTCGACAATAAAACCTAACGACATTAGTCTACTACCCTCAATTCGGCTCCCTATATTCATAAATGCAATGTCAGAGTTAATTGGTCTAGGGTGCACGATGGTTGATATTCGTGCAACAGTATGAGCATGTTACCCACATGTGGTGCAAGCTCACCCGCGCAAAATCAAGGCCCACTATATAAGGCGATGCGAGCACGTGTCACCAATGCAGACAAGTTTCTGTTTTCGGACGTGTTGTATGTAATTTAATTTCATCTTTTGCATATTTCATCTTATGGAATGTCATTAAATACGTGTTAATTTTTAAATTATGACGCTAATGCCCATTTAGTTGGGGTTTTATTCTGTTATGATGATGACAATGAGTCATATTTAATTTTTTGTGACTTTTTTTCTAAAAGTTATATCAAGTATATATTTATACCGCGCTTAAAATCGCTTGTCTTTCCCGAACACCATATTTTGATAATGAAAATATGTGTATTCTGAATCGCTACATTTTCTTCGAAATAACCTTTTGATTTGGCAATAACAAAATATAAAATGTTCAAGATAATATTCTTAAAAGATTTAAAGAAAAATGCCTCTACATCCGTATTTGAAGCAAATAATTTCGAAATGTTTAACTACTATACGATGTTTGATGTTGAAAGTGTCAAGATCTTTTGAAAATCCTATAACTCAATAAATGTATATGGTTAGGTTTATAAATAGTAGGAAAATATGATTTCATATTTAATTACTCTCATGTCAGATTTAATTAAAATTATAATTTATACCTGTACATTACTTGTTTCAAGCATCTTTCGTTATATAATTATTCTAGTAACACACAATATATGCATTTATGCATTCATAAAATAATTATATTATGCAATAAAATGAAGTAACGAAAAGAATTATAAATTTAATTAAAAGCCTACTAGTAATAACTACTAGGAAATTAACTTTATAAAATTACATTAACAATAGATTTTAATTACAAATATGCTTCTGATGTGACGATCCTAACCAACTAAGCGCTAAGCAGATATAATGAATTATTTGATAACTACTTTTAGAAATCTTTACCAAATGGGCACATTTATAAACTATCCAGATTATCAGATGAATATCGAAGACTTGAACATTTTTAGAAGGTTCACAATTTTGTCATGCAGTACGGTAGTGTGGGTAGCCTTACAGAATTTAATTTGGAGATCCCGAGTTCGAATCCCACTCAAGCTAAAAATATATGAACTCCTACACTGCGACTCGGTAAGTCCGAACCCTGTACTGTAATTAGGATTATGTTTTTGTACAGAGTAACATAAATAACATAAATTTAAGAAGCAATCCCTAACGGGCTGAACTAACGCTCAACAAACTCAAGTTGTTGTACAACTGGATTTGTACAGGAAATGTGAAATTAAAATGTGTTTATCGCAAAGATTATTTGGTAATAAAACGGCTCTAATAGTTTATAAAGTAACTACTATTCGATCTACCAGTAACATACACATACGGTATTTTCAAATCATTGAACTTTCTGCTCTCAAACATTTATAAATATAAAACAAAAGACAAAATGTCTATTGCGATGTGGAATTGAGTCTTAATAAATAAGAAAAAATTTTCCATTACTTGTCTCGTAATTCCACAGAGGTTTTACAGCACGTTTGCATCAACTTCCCAGGTCATCAACAAACGGCTGGTCAGTTCAGCTTTAACCATAGACGCGTTTCGTCCTTCTGGACTCATCAGTATGGTGCGATCATTTATCCAACTAGATCAACTAGGAAATAGTGGATTGTGATACCGACTTAGCTGAACTGACTGATGTCTGTGTAATTACGAGACAAGTGATGGAAAATTTTTTCCTATTTTTTCTTATTTATTAAGACTCAATTCCACATCGTAATAGACATTTTATCTTTTGTTTGATTTCAATAGCTGTCAAGCAGTTTGCGATTTTGTCGGTAGATGGCACCACGAGTGGCTCCATAGCTCTCATGTCATGTTACCGTTGTAGATAGGTTAACATCAGTCAGTTCAGCTAAGTCGGTATCACAATACACTATTTCCTAGTTGATCTAGTTGGATAAATGATCGCACCATACTGATGAGTCCGGAAGGACGAAACGCGTCTATGGTTAAAGCTAAACTGACCAGCCGTTTGTTGATGACCTGAGAAGTTGATGCAAACGTGCTGTAAAACCTCTGTGGAATTACGAGACAAGTGATGGAAAATTGTTTCCTATTTTTTCTTATTTATTTATAAATAATTTTACACACTTTATTTGATGCAGTTTATTTCTGAAATAATTTAGAAACTTTTGATAGCAACAAATATACAATATAAAATATTCAAGATAGTTTGAAAATACTACATGTTACAAAATAGTAGGGTATTATGAACATCAAGTAATGCCCGTGGTGCATACAACATTTTATATTTTACTAGTATTTTTGAATAACAAATAATAACCTGGTAGCACTGACTAGAATAAATATCAGTTTTTGATAGTATTACAATAGTAACGTAATTTTTAATGCCCTAGGGTCTAATAATAGTTATTACATACAATATTTTATGCACAGCAAAATAACATTTAATTATATGTTCAAAAGATTAAAATATGAAAATAGGTTATATGTCAAAATGACATTTTGTAAAATTGTCATTTTATTCATGTATTTATAGGAATTATTTTTTAATGGACCTAGGGCCAAAAAGAAGTGTTTAAGCCAGCGTTTGAGGGCTAAAACACATGAATTTCGGCCCGATTGTGCATAAAATCATATAATGCCCTGGTGCATTATGAACTAAATAATGTGTCTTACTTCCATTGTAATAATAAACAATAATGAACTAGGAAGACATAAGATAGATTAAAGTCTATACGTCAAGTATATTTAATTCAAATAAATATTTGAAATCTAGCCTACGTCTGTTTACAATCAGACTGTTTAAATCGAAATACATTTGTTGAAATTTAATATAATTTTTTTTACGACGCTTTGTATTTGAAATTGAATATAGGTAGGTTGTTGCATAAAGCTGCACTTAATTGCAAATACGAATATGAACCTACACGCAAAATGAATTTGTAGAGCGCCCACCGAGTTAGCAAATTACGTTCTTAAATTAATTAAATTAGCCTGCTGTGGACACTAATTTGATTACTTCAAAACCTATTACAAATTAATTTAAACAAACAAAAACCAATTGCTGCTCCACATAAATATCTAGAATAATAATATAATAGTTATTTATGTCATAAGGATTGTAATGATTGATTACGATCCGTATTACCTACAAAATTTTAAATGCTGACGTAAATTAGTGAAAAATATGAAACAAGTTATTTGACGTTTAACAAAAAACAATTATTATAAAAAATCAGGTATCATATTTTCGATCTTTACTTAGTAACAAGCTATGGTAACGTATTGATAATCTCATTATAGTCCTTTGACTATAATAAATGTCATTATAGTACTCAAACTGAGGATTATTATGTTGTTATTATGATAAGGAAGCATATAAATTTGTTTTAGTTTTCAGATTTCTATATTTAATAAAACCTTCAAAACATTATATTAATTATTTATAATTTTAACAAACAACAAATAATTTTTTTCCTAGATTTTTGAGAACAATCATATCTTTATTTGTTATCGAAATATGAAACCGAAATCGGACCGAAGTTTAAGACAAAGAAATAATTGTAGTAGACGGTATGATTCAAAATCTGTTTGTAGTTTGTAGGGAATGAGTAAGTCGTCTATATTTACTGGGGCCGGGTCAGGCTGGATTAATCCTGGATCTGGATGTTGGACACAAACACCGGTCTCAATCCTGAGTGATTCACAGGCCACCCACTTGCCATAAGAGAAGATTCATGAAGTATGTTTGTGTACAAGAAACATGACTTTGCTATTATGATGTTCAGATTTTTTTTGAGTAAGCATAATTAATATAAGGAATGGTGGTATGAGTCAAGTATTAAATTTAACTTATAGAAAATTGATTTTCTGACATCAACTAAATTGTTTTGTCCTTCAAAAATCAATTTTCCATATATGAGAAAATCTAATTTAAATTTATTAATTTTAAAATTAAGGATGGTTGTTATTGACTTTATTGAATTGTAGCCTAAAAAATCTGGGTTTGAATCCAATTTATATCCTACAATATATGTACATAATTGTAAAATCTGTTAATATCTTCATTTCATAACAGTTGTTGCTAGCTACTGCCAAAAGTAAACATATAAATTGAAAAAGTAATTTTGGAAGACTATTATTTATTTACGACTATGTATTATATGTGCCATATATTAAATATGTAATATTCCCACAGGAAATTAATGACGAGGGAATAATGGTCATTATTACCTCTTCTGAAAAAGCATAAAGACTGATAGGTACTATGAAAACCAAAATAAACAAAAATAAATATGCAAAAATTTTTATATTTCAAAATAACATTTCTCTATCACCATAGTTATAGCATAAAATATTGTAATGTTAACGTAATTTTATTTATAATGCATTAGTCATAAATAAAATATAGCTATTATAAATAAAAATAAATAAATAAATATATCATCACGCCTTCTTCCCAGTAATGGGTGTGGCACTCTGCCGAAGCAGATCTCGGTAAGTGATATATTTTGCGCGTGAAGTGCGGTTACCAGCCATCAAATCACGGTCCCCAAAGATGTTAGTGATGGAGGAGCCACAGGGGTAGTTTTTGAAATTATGAAAATTGTTTGTCGCCTGTGGGAATCGAACCAGGATTCTCAGGATCCACAGGCCGACTTGATACCACTAAGCTAGCTATTATAGAGTCGTTGTATAACATGTTAGGAGTATTCCATTTGCCATTTTGATCCGATCTAACTTACATTTACTGAACCAGATCATTTATTTATTTCGCTGGATTACTTCGCTGATTTTATTTCCAGTACTAGAATTACTGATTCTAATTTACTTTGAAGTAATTCCCTCCAATAAGTTTATTAGTTTGCTTCATTCTGAAATGATTTAAGTGAACCAAGTAGCAAATGGAATACAGCTATAGTCTTCTTAGTTACATTATTTAATTCATAATGCCCTGGATTTAATAGGTCCTAGGGCATTAAGAATGACACAAGTTTTACGTCCATTTTATCAAATGGGCTACGGTTGCCTCATAACATGAATAAGATGGAAAAATGCAAAAGTGCGTCTAGAATAATACGGTTTTGCATTACAACTGAACCGCAGTTAAAGGTCTAAAAATAAGTCATCTTCCGAGATCTATAAATGCAGAATTACCACACGATTGAATGTGTGGATAACTTGAAGTATATATTTATTCATTTATATTCTTGGAATGAAATAAAAACAAACTGAATTCCGTTTTATTTTTCAAACTTCGTATTCGTATAAAGACATAATTTAAAAAATAGATCTTTACAAAAAAATCTAGCTCAAACTTCTTTTCTGATCACTTTACAATATCCTCCTGCAATTTCGCGAAACGCCAACTAAACAAAAACTATTCAGCACATCGCATGAGTTGAATTCTCACTGAAAATAGAAAAACGAATGAATAAAAAGCTGACATCCGATGCAAATCCACAGCACAAGAAGGCAAAGCGCAGGCGGTAAGTTTCCAAGAACTCTAGTGTAAATGTTGGCGCATTTCAACGGGAGATGAATGAAGATTCCGTGCATATTTCACACGCGCGCATCGCTGGATAATTTGCCCGGTTTGTTAATAAACAAACGCGCGTGATCAAAACCCATTTCTCACGCCTCAGTTCTCTGTTCTTCTCTGCAAAAGAAGAAAAGAACAAGATGCAGGGAATGGTGTTGCTGCGTATGGTAATTCGATCCGGATTACGAGGAAATTACCCGATTATTACCCACGCTGACGGCGAATTTTACTTGTTCCCGTGATCTCGTATTTTATTTGAGATTATTAATTTATGAACGTATAATATTATAGCGATTAACGTTTATTTCGTACGTGCATCTACAAATCAGTTATCAGTTCATGTTCTTGAGCTTGTGAAACTCGAACCTGATATAGACATAGTCGTTGAGAAAATGTTCTTCAATTATAGAGGAATCTGAATGCATGACGTTCTGTTAAGTGAAATATTATACATTTGTTATGCATTACGATACTATACAACACCAAGATCATACAGAACTGTAAAGTATCATTTATTATATTTATATAGACTGCTACAGAATGACCAACTATAAAGGATGACTAATTAATACCGATGTAACTGTCACACGTTATTTGAGGAAAAAATCTTCAAATGAAAGAAATAAAGAACTAAATATTCTATCAAATCCATATCAATCGCCCTTAAATGGCGTTCATAAACTAACAGGAACCTAAAATACATCCTATCTATCCTTGAGCATTATTCTAATTAAAAAAATGTAAGATAAATAAGACATATGAGTTTGATATTTAAAAACAGGATTCTTTGTCTACTGATTCCAACAAGTAGGAGTTTGGCGATAATCTACATGTATTAATATATTTTCAGTATCGAAAGATCGATATTATATAGTTGACGATATCGATATGTTTGATATATCGACATTTTTGTTATATCAATATTTCGATAAATCGTTGTTTTCGATAAATCGATATTTTCGATACATAAGTATTTTCGATAAATCGATTTTTGAAGTACCGATATTATCAAATTTAAAAGGTAGTAATAAATTCATCACTGTTATTGAGGTTACTAGGTTGCCCTTTTCATCCTATAGTGTCCAATTTACAAAACCTCAAACTATTAACTTGTCTCAATGTTTATTATCAATATATTCCACGATACGAAATAATTTCATCATAATCCAATATCACGTTGCTTGGTGACCACCCGACGACGGAGATATATGGCGAGGTTAATATTCATATGCACTTCGGTCGCGCTGTGAAGCGATGTATCAAAATATGTTGATATATCGATATTTTGATATTCAGAAATTCCGACAAATCGGAATTCCGATATGTCAATATTTCGATATACCGATATTTTGATTTCAATATAAATAAATAAATATATCATCATGCCTTTTACCCATTACTGGGTGTGGCACTCTGCCGAAGCAGATCTTGGTAAGTGATATATTTATGCGTGTGAAGTGCGGTTACCAGCCGCCAAATCACGACCCAAAGATATTAGTGACGAGGGAACCACAGGGGTAATTTTAAATTGGTGAAAATGTTTTGTCGGCTATGGGAATCGAACCAGGGTTCTTAGGATCCACAGACCGACTTGATACCACTGAGCCATTACCCCATATTCCAATATTGAGATATACATATCGATATTTCGATATATCGATATTTTCATATTCCGATATTTTGATATATCGAAAATATCCATATCCAGATATATCGAAAACATCCATATGCCAGACTATATCAATATTTTGACAATATCGAATATCGATATCGAAATTTCAAAATCGCCCACCCCTAACAACCAATGTTACTGTAAGTGCGCAAAAGAATAGTTAACAATCAGAATTGTTGGATTGGCTTCGTAGTTGACTGTACTTTAATTTTAAATGTCGTGTTGCCATTAGATATACATTGATGCAGTGCTGCTCAAGAAAAAAAAATGGACCCAACAATTCTTACATTGCAATACCTATCTACCTACAACAGTATTCTCATCCAACGTAAACTTAATGACCAATGTTTTCAGTTTACTTTTTCTAAGAATTGGTCTCTACAACTACGTACATTAATCTCTTTGTGACTGATACTTATTTATTTTGTTAGGAATTTTAATTTTTTCGAGTGATGATTGGTAGGATACGTGAAATTTATGAGTTTCTAAAACAAAAGTATGTCAAAAGTGTTAACTGTCAAATAAAACGTTGATTGAGTGAATCTCGCAGAATCTTGTTTTAATACGGATGTTTCATTTCATTTCAAAGTAACACAAGGAGAAAAGTGAAATGAAGATAAGTAATTACGAAAAAAGGAATAACAACCATTCAACGACACATTTCATAATTACCTCAACGCACAAAACACCGTAAAAACGAAACAATAATAAACGATACGATACGATACATCCACTACACAGCTCACTAGATAAGATACCATCTTCATCTTCATCATCATTTACCAACCGTCTTCCCGTAACCTACATTTCGGCGTGTACATCCTTCTAGAAAAAAACTCTATAAAAAACTAGCCACTCGATTCTTTCACCGCGTGCTTAGTTTACAATACGAGTCATACGCATGCATGAGCACGTGCGCTCGGGCTCATGCTCGTGCGTGTCTGATGGATGTCCCGGTGACCTTGAGATGACCGCTGGTTGGCTGGTTTCACCCCGTGGCACCGGAGCCAATGAGCTGGTATCGATGATCTAAGAATAAGCGTACAACATAAATTTCATAACGTCACATATAATAATAAAAATGCTTTCACTTCAGGCGCATCGAATACCTTTTCTAACCCCTTCCCCCGCCGGGCGAATGCTTCCATGGGTCTGGGGATAATAAATACACCTGATAATACGTTATTATCAGATGGTTATTATGTTATGACGCAGATAATACTAGGAAAAGTTGTTAACCTGATGCTGTATCGAATTGAATAGTTCTTAGCAATATTAAGTTACGTACAACTCTCATAAATTGTTAAATATTACCAATCATATTTTTCGTATTTTCTCATTGTACAGTCTTCGGCTTTCTGCAGAATTTAGGGAATCAATAGTAGACCAATCTACAGGGATAATTTATTAGAATTTTAAGTAGATTTTGGCGATGCAGATCTCGGTAAGTTCTAGATTTACGCGCGTGTAATGCGATTACCAGCTGTCAAATCACAGTCCGCACGGATGTTAATGAAGGGGAAGCCCCATAATTATAATGTGATGAAAATTGTTTGTCAGCTGTGGGAATCGAGCCTAGGTTCTTAAATCCACAGGTCGACTCGATACCACTGTGCCATTTACCCATCTTATATTTACAACTACCTACACTCTATCTGCTTTAACTATAAAGCGTTGGGTGAGGGTCTACGATTCCAGCTTTCGGATTGGTTCAAACGTGAACCGAGTTTACACAGCTAAATAATTGATACGGAGTTACAATGAACTGACAGAAAGCGTCATAACCTACAAATTAAAATTTTGAAATATTATGTATTATTTTATTTTCATTATTTAAACATTAATAATCTAGGAATAATAATTTTAAAAATTCAGGTTTAATGCCAGACTTAGGATTATGTTTTAATACATGTAAAAACAGACGCCATCTTCTTTATTGTTAAAACGGATAGAGTATATATGTATAATTTTGTTTTAGTACTCATATAACGACTATATAAATTTAACTATTACTTAGGTAAGGTCGAGGGTAAGGTTGTAACAATTGTATTTAAACTTAAATCTCATTTGATATTTAATTTAACCTTGTAGATCTGAAGATGGCCACAATCCACGGTCAAAACGAAAAAATTTTATAACAGAGAAAGTTTGTCATCGGTCTCCGGAAACCTACAACGCACGGAAATAAAAGAAGCATTTTGATTTCCGCAGGAGACAAATTTATTTTGGCTTAATAACCTCTCTGTCTATTTGGATAATTCGTCGATTGATAGCACGAATTTTTCAACATCTTCAAGATTACAGAAAAGACAAAGTCATAAAGACAGGAAATAATTAGTAAAAGTTCAATTAATTTTATATGCCGTGTATATTATAAAGTGACATTGATTACAGGTTTGTATATCAATCTAAAAACATGGCCGGCATATTAATTGTTCCAGTTGTCACTCATAATTAAACCTACCAAATTTGTAAAAACGAACTAATTAAATCGTATTTATGCATGTAATTGGTCCCATTACAGTTTATAGATACAATAATAGCACAATAATTTACTTCCCAGAAAAAATCAACTTATCCAGTTAATATGTCTAACAACATTTGTTAATTTTCAAGGAATCGTTAATTAAGTCTCGTTTTAAATATACATTTCGTCTTAGTGTATTATCCATTTCTTTCTTTGCATTCCTCTCGACACAACAACGAAGGTAATTAACACGATCGCTATTAAGAGAGCGGCGAGAGAGAGAGAGCGAGAGCGCGAGAGAGAGATAAAGAGAGAGTAAAGTGTCGACAGAGGAGAGGACAGCGATCATCTTGTATATAAATAGACGACATGGAGAAGTCATCACCGAGCGACACTTGAAATAGCGCGCGTTGTTTAAATCAGGAATCGCCGTTAGATCGGAGGGGCGGTTCAGGCACTCCGACCCGTGCTATAAATACGCGGGAAAAGAACGGACGTTTTTTGTTGCTATTTGCGGCAGAATTCCTCTGCAATTAGTCTGGCCTAGGAGTTCTCATCCGACAAGAATGTCGGAGACATTGCTCACACAGCATCACAAGGCACTGCCCAGAGAGGAGGTACTACATTATTAAGAGGTCATTTGTTTTCAATCTTATATTCTAAATAATGACCCGATATTTTAGTCAGGACTGTAATGAAATCTTTAAAAATATATTCAAAACATTAACCCCATTTTATTTCATTATTAATTGGATTGATTAAACCAGGGTTAAAAATAAGATTAGATCAATGAAACCAAGTTAGATAATAGCAAAAGCAAGTATAACTATAACAAGCATGGAACTTATTTGTTTTAATTAAGTGCCATTTGATATTTACGGGATGGTGCACAATGGGAGCAAATCGGGATGTTACTGTTCAAAAATTGGTGGAACCCTTATTATTCATCGCATCTGGATATATATATATATTTTTTAAATTAAAGGTAGGTAATTAAATTCCCTACACATCTGTCCAAGCAGATTTTTAAATGACTATCAAATTTTATTAATTACGTAATAAACTGTCAAAAAATTTAAACAATGAAAATTATTTATTCTTATATTATTTTTATATATTACAGCAACATGACAGATTTTACAAAGCTATTGACAGATGGAAACTTTATATTATGTTGAGAAATAATTACAATACGGATTTCATGAATAGATTAGAAATATAGTTACGGTATCTAAAGACAGGAATTAAATTACCTTTAATTTAAAAAGATATATATTCAGATACGATGGATATTAAGGTCTCTACTCTGTGGTGGTGCAATTGGCGATACATCATATTGTCTAATTTATCTGGAGTGATTCAAATGAACCCAGAATAGAATACAGCTAATGTACTATATATTTCCGTATAGCAACTTACAACGATAGGCATACAAGGAGCCGATATCATAGTGGTCGTAGAAAAAAAAATCACCCACTTGAATATGAGACTATTATTTCCAGTTTTTCAATAGCAAAAGAACATTATTTCAGAAATGTTTACGTTACCATGGATGCATCATTGTTTTTTTGGTTCTTGCGCCAAAAATAGCATTTTTACTACAGTTGTTATAATTATATATATTATAATAATAATTTTGTCAATTTGTTTCATTTTAAGTTGAATGTAAAATTTCCTAAGTGGGCAAAAAAAGTTTCAATTTGACTAAAAATACTGTTTCGAGTCTCGTAATATTGCCATACTTTACTACGCGTTGTCCTGCAACCTTTATTACTCGACCCAAAACTTTGTATTTTTAATCCTAATAAAACAAATACTAAAACATAACAATAATATTATTATATTACAGTAGAAATATTAGAAAAAATCTATAGAATTTTACGACAAAATGCACTGAAAATTGTTATTGTATAATTTTGTACATAAATTTGTTTGCGTTACAAAGACTTTCTTATTCTTTTCCCAATGCAATTCATGTAACAACTACAGCAGAAAAAGGAATAATTGTTAAAAATTTGGTCCATGAATAAACAAATCAGTTTCGCAAGAATTATCTTGCAAGAATTGGAAAATCATTTACAGTATAATACAAAACATGTACTCACAATCCATTTAACAATAACAAGAAACTAAAAACCTACGTTGCATTTCGAAGATCTTATCACCGAAGCACTTGAAAGAAATACAAAGTGTTGGTGCAACAAAAATCGTTAACATTTTCTACATCAACTCAGCAGTTCACGATTTATTTCTCCAGCAGAAACAGAATTGGTCTTTTATCAAACTTAACGCAATCCCAAACTAAAGTCGTTGCACCTGAATGTGAAACACAATGACGTAACCGCACTGGAATTCAGCAGCCCCATGAGAGACATTTCTCGAAACAAAATCACTGAAACTTAATTTGCATTAATTTCCACAACCAGAAATAACTAGGTGTTATTTTAGAGTGCCTTCTAATTACTCCTGAAATGGATGAATTCGGAAATGTGAACATGGTAAGTGTCTGGCTGAAGCGAGGCATGAAGCGAAGCGAGCAACCATTTGGTTATTACCGACCGGATGTAACAGAAGTAGAAATATTTGGTGGCTGTAGGTTGCTAACCCAATCAGTCGAACCATTTATCAGCGGAAATGAGAATCGTACGCTGAATGAAATGTACGGATTTCACGCCGTCTGTGCTATGCTAATATTTTAAAAGCTAAGTAAATGTAAATATAGATAACCTTGCAGAGTAAACGCCACGAATTTAATTATTTGTAAATGTATTTAGTCAAATGGAAGAAATAAGTTTTTAACGAGGAAATCTGAGTTTAAAAAGTGCAAAATCATACTATTTAATTGTATGGTTTCAACAACTTACTATCAGCGTTATGACATCTTTAAATAATTTCTGGTTGTTAAATATTTATCCAAATATAGCAATCAGTTTTATAATTACACGAGAATCAACTTCTGGTTGAAATTCTTTCTATTGATAGTGTCAAAGGAATGCAACAGTTTCGATACTTTATTTGGAGTGTGAACATCCGCGTATTTATACGTGCATCCCTTGTGTAATGTTGATTAGTTGTGACTGTCTCGTCTGGCCCTAGTCCAGATGATGACGTCATCTTGAACCCGGATTCACTTTCAGTTTCACCGGTCGGTGCACGCAGTTCACGCAGCAGCACGCACATGCGTGACGCATCGTGCAATCAGTCACAGACCTCAGTTGAGCCACGGGTCACCAAGAGCTTAGACTTGCAAGACAGGAAT